>CANTUZ010000013.1:10592638-13200045 GCA_947846985.1 Fratercula arctica | reverse complement strand
CTACATGCTTTACCCACAATAGCATAACTAGGTAGCATCCTCTGCTCTTACTTTCCATTCCTTCACCTTCTGTTGCTCTTCTTTACCATATCTCTTTTTCTGTCCATGAGATCTTGTTTTCCTTCTACCAAGTTTCTCTGCTCTGCTTGAGAGACAACCTCTGTCTCTGGCTTCTTCTTCTACCCTTGTGTCTATAACTTCCTTGAGCTAGATAGGAAAAATGATGCCATCTATTTGACATTCATGTCATGGTATTGTATCAAATGAAGAACTATGAGTATGATGTGTAATTGTTTCCACAGCACAAACCTATCACGCTTCAGTGATCAATCCACGCAACACACTTCATGAAAGTGTAAGCAAGTTATATGGATTTCCCTTACTGCTTAATTTAGTTGTTATAATTCTTAAAAGAAAACGCTCCTCTCCATACCAATTAGGTGAAGCACATGAGACCCCACATAAACAGGCACATCATGGGTGCAAAATTAGGCATGAGTCTATGGGTCCATTGGATCTATGTGCAAATGTTGTGTGGGTGGAGGGCTTTTATTGTATCTTACTCTGACAGCTGCAGACAAAATGTGAGCAGTAAGTGCAATTTTAAGTTCACCTCATGATGCTGAATTGGCTTTGATTTATAGGGTTTATTTCAGCTACAACATGGGGGAATGACGATATCAAAAAACACAGTAGTGTTACAAATTCATCAACATAGTAAAAATGTGTTAATGTGTTTATGTTCACAACAATATTAATTCTTTGTACCCATAAACCACTACTAGAGTTTTTTTATAAATTGTCAGGGTTGGACATGTAAGATGACTTAAAAATCTACTGTTTCCAACGTGACAGTCCTCTTCCTTAACTCAATATGGCATATTTATGAAGCTAATAATAATCTTTCTTACTAAGCGATCACTAAAACAGTGGGAAAAACCCCCCCAAACTTTAACGAACTAAAAATATCCATTTGTCAACCAAATAAATATACAATCTTTGCTGACCATCAAATTAATTCTCCTCTGAACCCCATGCAAAGAAATTTTCCATAAAAGAGGGAGGAGTCACTAAGCTCATCTGGAGTTTGCAGATGCATCAAAAAATAGCAGTGAGTTTGTAAGTACTCCCAGAAAATACACTCAAAATTTTTGTGTGGGGCAGGGGGAGAATGCAGGGTTTGTTACATGCAGAATCATACCTCGTGCTGATAAAAAGCAAGAATAGGCCTGTTGAGCGGGAAGCAGACAGATCCTGTTGACAGAATAGCCACCGCTGGTTTCATCACATTCAGTGTGGCACCAAATGGATACACAAAAGTGAGCGCTCTGCAGGAAATACAGGAACTCCATAAGTACCTGCACATATCAGGTAGGCCAGACATATTTATAAAATATGACCAACCGTAATTGCGGAATGCCAAGAGGCATGGTTTCAAACATTCAGATCATTATAATGACATTTTAGTCTCTTTCTACAGGTTTTTCTAGGTTCCTTAAATAAGGAACAAAGAACACACTTGATTTCTGGTTGCACACTATGTATCCAAGAGAAGGGTAGTTAACTCACAGAAGAATATATATTCTGGAACAAAACTACATAAATGTTTTTAAACTTACATTTTTCCTTGTAATCAACCACATGGCCATTTATTAGTCTAAAATCTAGCTGCAAGGAAGAATACAAACATTTCTAGTTATTTACAGAAAAGCTGCGTTCTTCTCAACGCCTTTTCACTCCTCTGCAGCACAGATAGATGGAAAGCTAAAAACTGCAGTAAATATCTATCTTACCCTGGATTAAGGCTCTTTAAAAGGATGTAGGATTGCTCATGCCTGCAGCCAGACCACTTACTATCTAGAGGTTATTCATATTTACATTGTTTAATCAAATTCAAATCCACAGACAAGTGACAAAAGAAAGATCTGGTCAGGAGAGTAGTAATTCCCTTCAAAACCTCTCACTCTTGCTCCTCTGTTGGTTATCAAGCGTTACTAAACACATTCTCCTTTCCAGATACAACCTTGAGGAGCAAGAAGCTGATGTAAGAAATACATCAGAAAACCTCAACACAAGCACAACATGCTCCTGCTAGATTGCAAACCTGCTAATTCAGAATTATTCTAAATCTTTTCACATTAGCTTCCTCAAAGGAAAACACTTACTGCGAGTCATGTCCACTTCCACCTTCATCTGTTGTCTCAAGCAATGTTTTTCTTGCAGCTTCACTGATTCCCCTACAGGATGTTGAAAAGCAAAACTTACTGAAAACAATACGGATTCTAAGAGTTTACTGCAAAGATTTTTATACCTCAAATATTTACCTATTCAAAACTCCATCAGAGATCAGTGCTTCTTTTGGGTGGTGGTACTTGTAATATACATTTCGTACTACAGCATCTTGAAGAAAGCAAAAAAATAAAGAAATTTACATCTTAGCCAATCAACGTGCTAGATATAGCAACAAAAAATGACTCTAGCTCTCAGAATCCCTAAGTGTTTGCTTCTAACACCACAAAGCTGGCATGTGGCTCCCAAAAGAATTCAGATCAGCCTTCTCTACTGTTTCCTTTTGGACATACAGATTTAGAACAGGAATATTTGCAAGTTCAAATAAAAATGAGTACATCTCCACATCTTCTGCAAAGCAAGTTCAAATTCTTTTTTTTGACACCTTCCAAAAGCATGATGAATCTAATACTGTTGATGCAAAAAACAGGCATAGTCTAGAAATGCCACCAAAGACCCTAAAAACATTTTATGTACACTAAGACACAGTTTTTTTCTTTTTTTTTTTCTTTTTTTTTCCCCACAATGGCAGAAAAAAACATAATGAATGGCATTTTATTGATCTGCTAAGGAAAAGCACCACTGTTTATTCAGGGTGAGCATGAAGTGATTCAACCCATTAAAACACACGGAAATAATGTCTGAAATGAAAGGCTTTTTAACCAAGAAATGCCACTAGAATTATTTTTTGCTAGTAAATATCATTAAAATTGACAACTACAGCAAAGGAATGGAGATGGCCGAGCTGTTATCGAGGTACTGTCTCCATGGGAAGTCCTTGTGCTTCAGTTTTACACTGCCATGTACATGTAGGTTTCAAGAAAAAATACCTCTTTGACCAACAGCTACTTTGCAAGAGGGATCTGCTTGGCTTCTATCTACAAAGGCTGAACCTGCTCTTTAGATTTGGTTGAAAACAGAAGAATAAAAGTTATCAGTGAGCCCCATTACCATTATTGAAAACAATCCCATATTCTTCTAATAAAAAGTTAATATTTGTGCCATATCGGGTCTCTCCGCCTTCTCTTAGCATCACCAGGATGGCTCCGCCATCCTCCAGGAATTTCTTCAGAACTGAAAACTAGAAGACAGCAAAGATCCGGTAAAAATACATGTGAAAGAAACTACACACAAGACTACAGGGAAGTTATGTTGAGATGAGGGAAAGTAAATGATTCCGTCTACTTGCAATGAATTTGATCCTATCAGAAAAGCACTCAAACCTCAATTTGTGTAAACTCACATAAAGCAGTACTATTCCAAATTCCTCTGTGATGTTCTTTTCTATTTCACATTAAACAAATCTTGAAACATAACTAATTTGCAAACAATTATTGACTTCTTACCTCAGCAGCACTGAACTTTTCTCTTGGCCCTGCTGTAATCCACAATTTTACCCCAAACAATTTCTCAGATGTGATCTCATCTTTTAAGCTACAAATAGATTAATAAAGACATATGTTATTCTTGGATATAGTCCTGAACCACAACTTAATCTTTTTTTTTTTTAAGGAACCAGCAAATAAACACAAAGCAATCACTTCAGTCACTTCACATCCTTTTCTCTGAGTTTAAAGTTGACAGTTCCAGTGAAAATAACCCTTACGCATTTCAACCCATTAAATAGCAAAGCCCCTCTAATGAGGTACTGTGGCAGACCCAGAACTGGTATAAACTGTCATAGCTGCTATTAAACTTTGCACCTGATGAGCTTCCTCTTATTCTTTTTTTCTCTTTTTGCTCAGGGAACATTTTGTAGTGGACAGATAAACAATGTAATATCTACAAGGGCTGATTTCTTTTTATGCCAAACTCTAAATCAAGATAGACTCAAAAACTTGTATCCGGACTTTCATCCTTATAACTTATGCTCTATCTGTTCCACAGATAAGACAGCAGAAAGCTCCAAAGACAACTATGCACAGCATCCGACAGTGAAATTACAGCTAATGCCAGAGAGCGCAGTCAATGCAAAAGAGAGATGTTAGCTTACGACAGCCATTCCTCAAGACACTCTGGCTACTGGACACAGACCGCAGACAAGTTTCAGTCTCTCTCCGGGGACCGTGGGTGCCCCGACCCTTTTCCCAGGCTGCGGGGGGTGACAGCCCAGCCCCTTCTCTCAGGAAGCGGAGGTGAGGACGGGGAGGTGAGGCGCATCCGCACATCCAGGCCAGGCTTGATGAGGCACTGAGCAACCTGATCTAGTTAAAGACGTCCTGCCTACTGCAGGGGGGTTGGACTAGATGACCTTTAAAGGCCCCTTCCAACCCAACACATTCTATGATTCTATTCTACGATCCCGGGCTGAGGGAGGCCTCTCCTTCACCAGCTGCGAGGAGCCCAGGCGCGACTACGGCCCTGCCGGTAACGGCCCCTCCGGCCGCAGAAAGGCGGCCCCTCTCCCGCCTCAGCGCTCCAGAGCAAGCTGTCGGGAGGGACTGGGAAACCTGCCCCTCACCTCTGGATCTTCCAGTTACCGCGAAGCCTTTTCCGCAAGGCTTTGTAGCTGCTGGCGAGGGTGAACGCCTCCCCTTTGGACGCGTTGAAGACTATGGCGTTCCGCAGGCCCCTCTCCATAGGGTTACCCGGGGAGGGGGTGGGCTACCGAAGGACGCCAGCTCTGGGGACGCCAAGCGAGCCTCCCACGCCCCTGCTCCCCGGCGGGAACCCCAGGGCCGGGGTTGGGGCCCTGCCCGCCGCGGCGGCGGGTAGAAGGGGCCCCGCAGCCGTTACCCGGCGCGCTCCGCCTGGCAACGTGACGGCAGCAAGGGCGCATGCGCGGAGGGCGCTGCCATGGCCTGCTCCATGGGGGAGGGAAACGGGGCGGGCGGGGTGAAACGGACGGGCAAGGGAGCGCCGCTCAGCGGGCGGGCCCCGCGGCGGGAGGTCGCGGCTGCTCGGATACCGGTGGTAGGGCAAGGCCGGGAACCGCCCGGGCCTGCCCCAGAGCAGGCCTCACCTGCCCCCCCGGAACAGGTTTCTGGGCCCAGGTCAAAGCAAAAATCCCAAGCGTAGGGAGGTTATAGTTAATTAAAAAAAAACAAAAACAAACAAAACCAACCAACAAAAAAACCAGAACAGCAAACAGACAAGGGTTGCAGTGCAGCTGCTCACAGGCACAGGATGAAGCCCCCAGGCTTCCCACTCTCTTCAGCCTCCCTTACACAGGACAGAGATAGACATGTATCAGTGTATGCACTTTAATATAAACTCTGTCATGTTTCTGACAACTTCAGCATGTACAAGATAAAGTCAGATTAAAAAAAAAAAATTGTTCCAGCATGACCATCATCATCACACAGCTTCTAGCTTCATCATCACACAGCTTTAGCCCCCTGTAGCAGGTAGAAGCTCTTCACCCCTTTTCTGCTCCCCACAGCAACAGAACAAAACAAATAAAAAAGGGAAGTGATGTGCCAGGAGTATACCAGCATTTAAATTAACGCGAAATAAATAACTGTTCTACATGAGTGATGGGTGTTTTCAGAGGGGTGCTGGAGGCCTCATGCAAGGTCCCAGGGCCGCCCCAACGCTCCCCTGATCGTGCTCATTTCACCAGTGTTGGTGCGTCTTTCACAAGCTGTGACAGGATCCCCCACCCCAAGCAGGGGTTGGCCATAAGGTTATTCTTATTTTGCCGAGCAGCTCAGCCTCCTCCCCACCCATTTTAGCTGGGATTTCTCCACACACACACACCAGCTCCTCCATAACAGCCTCCTTGTTGCCTGAGCAGCATCCCAATCCTGGACGAGAGATGATCCACTCGCATTGGGGAAGCACTTGGCTGGCACAAAAGGCCACAGCACAGTTCAGGATATACAGACCTGAACAGTAACCGATGAACTGTTTCTGAGCCCAGCTCAGCCCAGGATGAGCAGCTTAATTGGCACACTCCATTTAAAGGAAGCAAGCCACTGCTTCTGGCAGAGTGAAGAGTTGCCCTTTGTATGGGGGGGACAAAGCAGTTGGACAGAGCTGCTCCACCAAAAGAAGAAGTGGCCAGTTAGAGGGACATGGCTGTTGATGTGAATAATGGTACATACCTCAACCATAAATACAACCACAGAGTGAATACAATTCTGCCCATTAGCACAAAACACTCAGGGGGAAAAATAATAAGTGTGCCACTTTCCCTGCCAGGGGAACAGTCATTTAGAGGGAAATCCACCAAGCAGCGAAAGTTAAGAGCTCTGTTCCATCCCAACCAGTTAGTGTATTAGTCCCAATTCCTTAAACCACGAGGAAGGGACAGTACCAATCCTTTCAAAAAAAAAAAAAAAAAAACACACAAACCCCAAACATAAAACCACATTCAGTTAAAATCTGGCTTCTCAAAGCCTTTATAAAACCTAGATGTCCTCTTCAGTTGGTGCATAAGAAAATCCTAAAAATGCATCTGAGGCACTGGAGCTGCTGGCTGCTAGGTCAGGCGTGTGGGTGATGGAGGTGGAGATGGCTTCTTGGGTGAACTCTGGGTCGAAGTGTCGCAGATCAGCTGGACCAGCCTAAGCCAAGGAGCAGAGAGGCACATCATCATTTCCAATGAGCAGACCCCAACCAACCACTTGTGCTCAGACAGTATAAACACAGCTGCTCTTCCAACAGAGTCACCACCACTCCATTTGCAGTTCCTAATGTCCACTTCAGCATCCCTCAGTATCAGCATAAGACATCTGGAGAGGATTCCTTTTGTACCACTGTATAACAGACACCAACAGAAATACCCACTTACCACATTGGGGTTAAACGGAGGAGTAATCCTCTTGTGGTACAAGTCGTCCCAGTTTATTGGGCTGAAGAATACATGGTTCTTTATCTCAAGCTGCATAGAAAGTGAGGGGGAAAAGAGTCACTCTTCTGCCAGCCCTCCTTTTCCAGCACCTGCCAACTGGCTTCATGGCATTAAGTAGTTGAAGCAAGACTTGGAGCTACCACACTTCCACATAGGGGCTATGTAGCAAATCCTTAATACATGAGGGTCATGGTCCAGTAATCCCTTGAAGGGAGATGCCACCATCACACATTGGTGTCCTAGTTTGCCACCAACCCTTTCCCTTTGGAAATCCAAGTCAACCCCATAGGCCCCTTTTCGGGGGCTGGAGAGACATCAACCTGCATGGAAAGCTTTTCCCCAAATCCATACTGTTATCATTAAAGAAAGGCTCAGAACAGAAGGGTTTACTATCCATCCTCCCTCCTGGTAATAATGGAGGCCACCTACAAAGTCTGTCTTGGCACCCAGCCTCCTCTTCTGGTCCTTGTGGAGAAGTCCCTGGAGGATGTCACAAGCTGCCACAGTCTTGGTTCCCTGGATCTGGAGTGGCTTGTGAAGAATGTTGTCATACATCTGAGACACATCCCGGCTGTAAAAAGGAGGCTAATTTGAAAGAGAGGAGAAGCAGCCTGGTAAAACATGAGCTACCATAAGGAACCATGCATCGCAGGTAAAGATGAGTCTTGCAGCAAGTACATGAGGGGGACCTGCCATATATCTGTTAAAAGGGCAATGGCATTATTGAACCATGTCATCTAATTCAGGATTCAGTTGTCTGCATCAGACACCATGTGAACCAACCTCACACCACAGCTTTGGAAAATAAATTCTCCACCATGTAAAGTAAAAACAGCTTCCAAACTTACCAGTCCAAACAGCATCTCATAGAGGACGGCTCCCAGGCACCACCAGTCTACTGTCCTGTCATACGGCTGCTTCTTTAGCACCTCAGGAGCCAAGTACTGACAAGAGTCAGAAGCAAATATTTGAGTCAAATTATAAAGCAAGGGCTTCATCCTCATCAGTACACAAACCTGGGTGCAGTTCAAGCTGAACAACTGCATTAGGAAGCACACAGATGCAGTTCCTACTATGCTTTAATAGACTCTCCACTTGCTTCAGAGAAATGGGGTTGAAAGACACCCACCAAAACCCCCAAAGTGTTTTTCTGGGCTACAGAAGGTTCTCTTCCTATAGAAGAGATGTACAAGGATTTGCTACCCACCACAACTCAACCACCAAACCTGTCCTGCACTGACACATTACACCTCCAAGAGGCTCCTGCGGTTTTGAGAAAGCTGCAGTTTTCAGCCCCAATAAGTCTCCCGAGGCAGCAAAACTACCAATAACCACCACCAAGGAGGCACCAACCACCACCAACAGGCAAGAATTCAAGTGGCCTGCAGAACAAGCAGCACATCAAGGCTGGTCTCACACAGCATTATCTCTGTGTACTATCAGGCTCCCTGCCTAGGGCAGGGAAAAACCAACACACACCAAAAAAAAAAAAAACCCTACACAAAACAAAGCTCAAACATTCCTGCTTGGTTCATGCTGTACTATTGCACAAGCAGGTCCCCATTGCAAGCCGAGGGCCACCACCAGGAAATTCTGCCCACTTCTACTGAACTGGAATACTGAAAGGTATCTCATTTACAGACCTTTCTTCAAGCTACCTGAGGAAGGGCAGCAGGAAAGGGATATTACCTAGGCCAAAGTGCTGCCAAAATCCCCATCTCAGTAAGAAGCAGGAAAAAAGCCTCCAAGAAGCCAAACTGGAGATAGGTTTTAGCAACACCTATTTGAGGCACATTGGGGGGAAAAAAAAAAAAAAAGAAAAAAAGGCATTTCCTCCGCTCTAAGCATTTTTCACATTGCTGAGGAGAACCTGGTCCTCTTGTCTGCACAGGGCGTTTCACAGCTCCTGCATGCCAAGGACACGCAGAAGGGCATAGCAAGGTCCTGTGTGTGTCAGTACCAGCAGGCTCCAGGGTGTCAGAGCAGGTAAACAGCCTGCTTACAGGCTTGCTCACGGGCTCCCAGGGTCAAGGTTGTCTCCACAGCCACCTGGAGCAGCACCAGCTTCACAGAAGTGGCCATTTCCAAGCGCAGGGATCCCTGCCACGGACAACACAGCAAGTTCAGAGTACTAATGGCCTGGCACAGGTAAAGCCATCTCTGCTGAGTAGAGAAGGCTTATCTGAACTCCAACTAGCTAGTTGTCCAGGCTGATGATCTCCAAGAGTCCAAGATGATCTAATTCACAGAGCCCATGTTTTGAGATGCTGAGCACCCATGCAAGCCTGAGACCCAGTGCAGCAAGTCTCTGGAGGCTTCCAGCCCCCAGATCACAGCAAAACCCCAGCACGTGCTGTACCTCAGGAGTGCCACAAAAAGTAGAAGTTGTCTCCTCTTGCTCCATTCCTTCTTTGCAGAGTCCAAAGTCTGTCAATACTATATGTCCCTAAAAGAAGAGGGAGAAATTTCAGCTTGGCCCACCCTTTTTAGAGAGGAGGCAGGATTTCCAAGCATTGGCCTTCACATTGCATCTCGTGTTTATTTTAGTTCCCCACTGCTCATCTGCTTCCCCTCCCTCACCTTCTGGACATCCTATAGTACAAGTACAGGAGCGTATAGGGAAAGTAGAGTCTAGATTTTTATTTTTTTTAATATTTGTCTACAACTGCATAGCTTTGAAGAGATCCAGCACTGCTGTGCTTTGCCACCGATTTATCCCAGAGCCACTTTATATGGTTTTATATGGTGGTCACCCACCAGAGCAGCAGCAGTGACTTGCTCTTAACATCCCTGATCTCTGCCCAAAAGCCAGGTCCCAGCTCTTGGGAACCAGCTGAGAGGTCTCCAAGCATGCAGTTCTGCAGAGGGCAGGCTCCCTCCCTCTTGCAGGGTCTGCACACAAATGCAGTGGTGCACACATACAAAACCCAGGTAATGAAGTGAGCTATAGCCCAGCTGGCAGGACCATAGCCCTCTGTTTTATGGTCCTGATGCTTTTAAAGCCAGAAGGAAGGCAGTACAAGCTGTGAATATACCTGGCAATCCAGGAGGATGTTCTCAGGTTTTAAGTCCCTGCAAGACAAAGAGTACTGTTTGAGAAGATTTGGCCAGAGATTTAGAAAAGCCAGATCTGAAACAGCATCAGCTAAGAACAGGAGCTAAAAAAACCCAAAAAGACACACACACTTCCCAAGCCAGTTCACCAAGACTTCCCCAAAGTGCAGATTCACAGCACTGCTGTGTATCAACATCCAACACATGCAAATACAGAAAGACTGCTGTCATTCCAGGTCGGGTTGGATGAGGCTCTCAGCAACCTGATCAAGTTGAAGATGTCCCTGCTCATTGCAGGGGGTTGGACTAGATGACCTTTAAAGGTCCCTTCCAACCCCAACTATTCTATGATTCTATGGGGTGTTAGCCTGCATTTTCCTGCATTATCTAAGCATAAATTGCTACTGAGAGACAATTTCTAAAATAAACCTAGCTCAATAAGTAAGATCTTTACACTTAACCCTTCTCTCTCCTTCCCACTGTCAGACTGGGAGTATTTATTGCCTGTCAGGTCCCATGCAGATAGCACCCCTTCTGCAGGATAAATGCCAGCAGTGCATTGTGTTGTCTGGGGTAGGAGATTCTTCAGCTACTCCAGTCCTGCTTTTTGCAGGATCCCAATGAAGCCCTTTTCCTCCGCAGCACTGCACACAGCCTGGCTGGGCAGACTTGGTGTCCCTGCTGTCCCCAGAGAGGACATGTACCTTACCTGTAAATGATGTTTAAAGAATGCAGGTACCCAATTGCACTAGCAACTTCTGCAGCATAGAATCGGGCCCGGGGCTCACGGAAACAGCGCTCCCTTTGCAGGTGGAAGAAGAGCTACAAACAGATCATAAAGGTGATCGTTTCTTCCCTAAAAAAAATCTGAAGGATATCAAGAGCAAGCCTGAAAGCCAGATACTCAACTGAAAACTGATTTGCAGCAAATGACACATGAACAGCACCAAATAAGTCCAAACCAAGTGATTTTAAGCATTCTAAGCACCTTTCTAGAAACTGCTTCGTTTGTCCTCCTCTTATATCACCATCTCACTTAAGAATTCACTCCCAAAACCATGGTCATCTGATGATCTAGTTAAGCTTCCTAGCTTGCTACAACTCACAGGCCAGTTATAGTGGTAGTCTGGCCGTGAAAAGTGATACATGCACAGAGCTGAACCCACTAAGATCCCCAGAATGAATTCTATTTGGGCAAGACATCCATGTTAACAATGTCTCCCAGCCAGTTTCAGATAGCACAGAAAGACAGCTGAAAAAAGGTCAGCTTCTACAGGACAGAAAAAGAAATCTAGCATCCTGCAGTGGCATCACCCAAGCACTAGACTGGGATCCAGAGCTGGCCCACAAGTGGGTTTTACCTAAAGCTCACCAACATCACTATTTCCCTTATTCTCCATAGGATTTTAAAACACCCCAACACATGCTTAGCATCCTTGCCCTGGGAATCACCTGACTCAGGTCATAGCCAGCAAGATCTTCACTCAGTTTACAGGTGAGCTACTCCTGGCTGTCCTTGCCAGCAGTCAAAGCAACTTGCTACTTCAACATCATTGTCTTCTGACAAGAAACAGTTTTACACAATAAAGCAGCATGTTTGGGGAGGACCAAATAGACGATTAAGGTAAAGCCTGTAAGTGCACTCACCTCTCCTCCATTTACATAGTCAAGCACGAAGTAAAGCTTCTCCGAGGTCTGGAAGGAATAATGGAGTCCCACAAGGAAGGGATGCTTGACATTTTTCAGGAGCACGTTGCGCTCTGCCATGATGTGGTTTTGCTATCAAAAAAATGGGCAAGACGTCAGAGTTTCAGGCAAGGGTCTAGTCCAGTCTGCTGTACATAAAACTGCTGTTTTTAAAAACAGCACTGCTGTTTTAAAAACAAGTGGAAGCCCAAGAGGGTCATCTCCAGCCCCAGAAAGGGAACCACACTCTCCTGTCTGAGCTGATTCATCTCCATTCACCTCCATGTCCCTGTGGCACAGAGAAATCTAACAGATGAGCTGTCTATATGAATGCCAGCCACAAGATATCTCAATTGCATTATAACAGTTCCTCATAGACTGACCACTGTTTGCAGAAGTAGCCAAGGAGAGCAGTCATACCTCCTTTTTCTTTAGGATGGTTTTCTTATGCAAGACTTTCACAGCATAAAAAGTCCCATCACACTTGCGTTTGGCGAGGAGAACCTGCAACAGAAAGTCCTGGTCACAGGTTTGATTCTCTCACCTTCTACCGCTTGCTTAGCATTTCCTTAGCTGAGCACTCTTGTGAGTGACCATACACAGAGTACAGCTTCAGAGGGTCAGGTACAATGTTTTAAAGACCAAGCTCCAGCCCACTGAATTCCCAGAAAGAAGGCATAGAACACCTCCATATACATCTCTTACACACCCAAGTAGTTTTGGAGCATTTGGGGACAGTCCCATTTGAAGTGAACCTTTGCTATCTCAAAAGGCACAGTTTTGTCTAGAGTTCTTTTGCTAGCTGAACAAGTCTGAGGCTTATTTTAAATCAAGTACTGCTCCTCACCATCACTACCCTGAGCACAAAACACCTCACTCTTCTGTCCTTCAAGGTTGCAGGTTGGCTCAAAGTAAGAACGGACTATGAAAACTCATCTGGTCTCAGTCCCGCTCAGGCCAAACTCCTCAGGAGAGGTCCAAGCAAAGGACACAGCTAGGAACTCCTTCAGCAAGGAAATCTCTTTCCCAGCTGCCTCCGAAGAGCTACAGCCCACCTGTAAAAATCCACTTACTTTTCCAAAGCTTCCTTTGCCAATAACCTTCAGGAAGTCAAAGTCTGTTGGCTTGGCACTGTTGGGCAAGAATGAAGCAAGTTAATGTTTCTGGGAGAGAAACATGCAACAGCAACACTACCATCAGAGCAGTGGTCCTTGGAAACACGGGTGTTTGTGAAAGGGATTAAAGGGCACTGGACAGGTGACCCTCGCTCCCAGCTGCCAGCAAGTGAGGTGTTTGCACCGCATATGTCAGTGTGCCCGGCAGAGGATGAGCCATCCTTCAGCAACCCACCTGCTGAACACAGCAGCAGGTGAAAGCACCTGCCAGGACCAACTGGCACCATTACAGGGGACACAGTTTATCCCCATTTCTAGAGAGAAAGGTAGTCAGGGAACCAGCAGCGATGAGGAAGATCTTTCCTTACTACCTCTGAAGAGAGATGGGACAAGGGGCTGCAGACATGAGCAGGAGAGGATTACAATAACAGGGACCAGCTATAGCTGAATGTCTTGAAAGATGGTGCACTGATGATACACATGGTGTTAAAGACCAAGTAATGTAATTGTTAGGACTTTTGCAAACACCACCCATGCAGGACACAGGGAGCAACTGCATTCCCCTGCCAGAGCTCTTCACTGCAAGCTGTGGCTCACACCCTACCTGGCTTTTGCAGGGAGCTTACTTTGGATTAGCAGAAGGTCCAAGGTTGATGTTGTCAGTTGGTGTTGAAGGCTAGGGAGGATAACAACCACATTAGTCACAAGGACCTCACTGCAGGTTGTGCTTTCCTTTCCTCAATACAGCGTCACTTGCACAAAGCCATTGATAAACATCCATCAGCAAAAGACAGTGGATGCTTTGGCAAGCTTTTAAGTGATGCAGAAAGGGAGAACAGAGCTGTGCACTAAAGCAGTATCATCCCCAAGCTGGAGGCTGTACTAAGCTAGTCTGTGCTGAAGTCCTCATCCCATACTAGCACAAAGAAGAAGGAAAAAAAAAAAAAAAAAAAAAAAAAAGAGAACTAAGCGACTGCTTGGCTCCTGACCTGAGGCTTTCAAGACCTGCTGTGCTGCCACAGAAAAAAGGCACTGTGTGGCTTCATCGCTCACTGCGGCACCAAGACAACAAGTCTGTGCTTCTACCTGTGCTCAGCAAGAAGCCCTGTGCACAGCTCTGAGATGGAGGAGCACTCCTGCAGCAGGACATCAGCACACCCCCAGACCCTGCAGCCCTCTGCCCACTCGCATTGAACCCCAAAACTGCCAAGTCTGGAGCCTTGGAGGTGGCTTTATGCACACCCAGCACCACAGAGCTGCAGCTTCCCTATGTATATATACACACAGTCTTCCTCCTGTTCCTGCTCCCTAGGAATCATCCCCTCCCCAGACCCTGAAAGCATTATGCCTTGTCCAAAAGGCTATATAGGGTCTCTCTGCTCTCCTTTTTCTCCACCCAGCATCACCCACAGGGACAAGGCAGCAGTAAGACTCCTAGCAAGCTAACACAGGCTCTCCTCCTTGCTTTTCTCCTACAGGCACCAGCCCCTCTCTTCATCCCAATGGTAAGGACTTGCTGGCTCAGAGCCATGATCTCACCTGGCTGCTTTTGTCCGGGCTCCGGGAACGATCCATTAAAAAAGCAACTCGTTCAGCACTTGGGAAAAGAAGAGCAAGCCAGTATTGAAAACAAAAATCCAACAGAGAAACAGCTTCGCACCATTAACCAGCCAGAGACCAGCACAGACCCCAGTGCATGCTCCCCTCCTTCACAGGAGACCTCAGATGAGTTCCCCAGCTGCCAAGGAGCGGCATGCTGACAGGAGATGGGGGGGGGAAAAGGTTCCTGGTTGCACAAGTGATTTCAACAAGCACAAGCATATTTAATGCAACAATTAGCCCTTGAGTTGCAACGGCAGCAACCCGTTAGGGCACTGACACGTGAAGACCAGCACAGCCCCAGCAGTGACACAGCATCAGGGCCAGACGAGGCTGTAGTCCTCCTGGCCATGGCCAGATACAGCCCCCACCCCACCGGGATGCTGCGGCACCCAGCCCTACAACCCGACAAGTGTCCCCACAGGACAGACAGGAGGGTCCAGCTGGGTACCACCACCACATGCCACCCAGGCCGGCAGCAGCCAGAGGTTACTCCCCTAGACCAGGGCAGGCTAAGGCAGTTTGAGGCTGTTGACATTGCAGGGAAGAGGGGCTGGCTGTGACAGCCAGGGTTTGCCCAGTGAGCAGCAGCGTTAAAGCACACGGCTCTCATCTGCCCAGTGCAGCTGGGGCTGGAGAAGTTGGACTTGAACACTTGTTGGTTGGGACCCTCCCTGCTCAAGCATTACTGGGGAGGGACTGGTCCTGCCACCCCAGGGATTCCTCCCCCTGTTTTTAAGGGGTTCCCCCACACTCCCTGCAAAAGCTGGGATTAAAGAGATGACAGAAGAAAGAAAAAAAGCTCTGTACCCTTCTCCCCTGCCCCAGAGAGCTCTGCCCATCCCCCCTTAGCCCCACCAAGCTCTCATACACCCCAGGGAGACTTTGTAGGCCCCTGTCCCCCCAGCCACCCTCCACCCTGCCCCTTCCAAAAAAGGGGCACAAAGATGCCACCATCCTCCCCCAGATCTCACCTGTGGGTGCTCCCCCTCTCTGTCCCCACACGCCACCAGGCAGAGACCCATGGCCATCCCAGAGCCCCCCTGCTCCCCGGCTGGGCTGACCATGGCAGGAGATGCTGGGCAGCAGCGGGTACTGGCGGCTGTCCCTGGGGACTGCCCACATCTGGCCGGTGCCAGCCAGCTCCATTCACCGCCCAGCCAGCCCGGGGGTGATCAGGCTGAGCTTTTAAAGGGCTCTCATCCCACTGGGAGCCTTTTGTACTCACTACGAGCAGAGCCTGGAGCCGGAGGCCTTGATGGTTTGTCCTATCCTCTCGCGGCCGTGCTTGATGAGTTCTGCGAGGAAAGTTGGAGCACCGATGCCGATTAGCTGGCGGCGCGATCACAAGCGCACAGAGGCACATTTGTTCTTCACTGACCTTGCTCTTCTCTCCACAGCTGCCCTCCTCCCCCTTCCACCCACATACCAAAATAACCAGGAAATTATAGGAACCAGGACAGCTCCCCTCCCAGCCCTGCCAGGAGCCCTCAATAGCTCACAGGACAGGGAGAAGTCCCACAAAACAGACACCCTCTCCCATGGCAGAGGGGACTCGGGCTAAAGCATCACCGCCAAGCCTCCCTGAGCCACCCCTGGGTCCCCAGGAGGGATGAGGAGAGTGCTCACAAGGACAACGTTGTACTGAGATACGTCACACACTTGGCACATCCACTGCCCCTTTCATTCAGGACTCTGCGAGTAATTAGGGACATGAATGAAACCTTTCAGGGCCCTGCAGGAGGTAAGCCAGCACACACACATCGCAGCAAGTAAGTGACTTGCCCAAGGACACGCAGCCAGTGCCAGACGCTGGGATTCCCACCGTGGAGCATCCTTGCTGCTCAGCCATGCAAGTGGTTGCCATCACCCATCACCATCACCTCTCCCTTCGCAGAGGCAAAGCCCTGAGCCTGCTCCTCCCAGCACAGGGCCAGCAAGAGAAGAGCCTGAGAAGTGCAACCTGTACGGAGGAGTTCCTTGTTTTGCTTTAGGAGCAGATAACAAAAATATTCCAAGACTCAGTTTTACTCCCTGGCTCAGCCCTAGTTTTGCTACTGGAAGGAAAGAATCAACACATTCACAGAAACCTACGCACCAAAAAAAGGTGCCTTTGTAGACACAAGCAAGTTTTCATCCTGGAATAGCTCTTCTATGGACCAAGGACTTGGCAGCACTGGGTGCCAAAGCCCATCTCCCCGTGCAAGGGGTTTTTATGACAAGTTTTGAGGTAAACATAAGCCCATTTACAGAGCTCTTCCTGCAGGATCTGCCAGATGGAGGGGCCTGCACACTCCAGAGAGCCACTGAACCAGGCAGCACCAGCAGTTCTGGGACCTGGGGGCAGACTTAATGAGGAGCCAAAAACCAGGCTGTGATTTTAGAGTCTCTGAATGGACAGGGAGGAGAAAGAAGGAATTTAAAGAAAAACCCACAAACCATTCAGTGGGTGAGCTTACATCAGGCTGGTCTGAGACCCTGACCTTGTCGGATACTTTGCCCTGCAGCAGGTAGGAGGACTTGTCCCAGCAGGCACCCACCAGTTAGGCACAGTATGCGGGCAGCACCCAGACGGATCAATCCCCGTCTCCTCCCACCGGGCATAGTCCTTTTTCCCCTGACAGTCTGGCTCTCCTCGGCTCACCGAGCTCTACTGAAGGTCATCCAACGCCTGCCTAGGGGCTGCGTCTGTCCCACAGGCTGCTCCACAGACAAGCCAATATCACGGTCACAGCAGAGGGACATTAGCCCTGACCTCCAAATCTGAACCCACACGCACACTTGGGTTTGGCCCCAGGCTCAGCTTGCTGCCATAGACACTGTTCTCATCCCAGACTCAGGGGAACACAAGAGACTCCCTTCAGGCTTAGGTGGGCATGTCACAGCTCCGGCATTGTGGGGAGCACATGGGCAAGCCACGGAAACACATCCATCTGCCTTAGGGGCATTTGCTGGCAGCACGGGATGCAGGACAAGTTCCTGGCTTGCCGTGAGGGGCTCGGACAAGGCTGCTTTAGCAAGGTCTCCACAACTGCAGCTAGGCAGGAGCATCGCTGCTGAGCAAAGCTTCCAGGGCCACAGCCTGGCAGCCCCTTAATGCTTCCCTCCACCGGCCCCATCCTGCTCCACTGCTGCTTTGCTGGAACTGAAGCTACTCAACAAGTCCCTGCTGACCAAGGGCAGCGTTTTCCAACAACGCTATTTCATTCAATGCACTTGCTCTGAGACAAGACTTTCTTTCTGCAATGAAGTACCCCACACATTTAAGATACATATATCCCCATCCTGTATCACTTTCTCTTCAGGCTCAGAGCCACCTTCTCCAGCCCAAGTCCACCTCCAAAGCCAGGTTAGCTTCCAGTTTAAATCTCCTGAGCAGCCAGACTTTTCCTTATCACTAACAAACCCTACTCCCCCTGAAGCACAAAGATTTCCTGAGCGCACACACGCTGAACAACAGAATCAGAAGTAGGTCACGAAAATACGCTGGAATCCTTGGTTATACATGCCCGGCTGCATCCCTCCTCGTGCCTGCTGGGGCAGCAGGGATGCTCCAGGCATGGCCAGGGCCACAGAGAGCATCAGCAAGCAAACCTAGGAGTTTCCTGATCCGATGTGACTATTACACACCAGGAACAAACCGCTGCACCCCACAGCCCCCTCCTCAAAGACCATTTCACCCCAACGCCCGGACCAGAGGTATCCCCCAGGCAGCAGACACCCACTTGCACAACATAAAGCTGCTACGTACAAGTTGGAGCTGTTACTGCTGCTAAATCTCCCCCCACCAAACATCCCTCAGTAACATACGTTTTCTTCACAGCACAGCAGAAGCAGCTCCCTCTTCCTTCACCAGTTCTGCCAGCAGTGACCCACATTCCCATGCTAGCCCAGCGTTATTTGCTACAAACACATTACTAATGCAACGCGTACCTTGCACGGAATAGCAACCTCATAGACTCGTCATCTGCAAGCTACCTCCCACCCTCTTCCCTGATGTCACCGCTCTCAGCATCCTTTCCTACCTAACCTAGATTGCAAACCCCTCCGAGTGAGTGCCTCGTCCTCTCCCGCTCTGGGAAGGGCTGGTTGCCAGCACGGAGAGGCAAGGAGGCCTGGCAGGCTGTCACCGGGATGGCAGGCAATGCTTTGGAAGAAGCGCAGGGTTTGGAGGAGCAAGGTTGAGAGAGGGGTACCAAAGGCAGCACACAGCTTTCACCCAGCAGAGGGGCTGCACGCAGCAAAAGGGGGAGATGCCCCAGTTTCAGCCCAGAGAAGGAGCATTCCTGCAAACACATGCTTTTACTGGCAGGAAAAAAAAAAAAAGCCAAGCTTTCCCCTGCTACAGATCTAAGAGGTAGCTCCAGGCCACTACTGAGCTCCACTTTCATTCCCATTCAGACACTACAGCAAGTCCAGGAAGAGGTTAGGAAAGACTTTAAAGGGCTTCTTCACTTGGGGAAGCTTTCTTAGCTACCCTTTGCAGAGCTCCTCGCTTGCCCCATTTTCTCTTGAAGATCCTTACCCCTACACCCCAGGGACTCCACAAACCAGAGCAAGAACCCCAGCCAAGCAGCCCTGGCTCTGAGCAAGCTAGAGCCCACAGACAATCAGCCTTCCGTACTTTAGAGAAAAGCTACATGCAGAGCTGGAAAAAAAAAAAAAAAAGTAGGTGGCTAAAGCTTGTAGCATTTTGCAAAAAATCCAATCCCATAAAAATAGAGAACAAAGCATCCAACAAACCTGGGAACACATCTACCAGCAGAGGCTGCATCCTGAAGCACGGGAAGCAGTTCCCAGCCAACAAGCACAGAGACCTCTCATTCCCCACGCTTCCCATCCTCACATCAGCCCACCCCACCGCACCCAGAGCCCAAGGCTCTTTCCTGAAACTCAGAGGGGACCAGCTTTGTTTCCTGCAGCAGTTCATTTAACCCACATAAACCCACATTTAACCCACAAACACCTCCCCAGGACAAGCATGCCACTGCTGCCGGCTCACTGCAGCCCTTTAAAGAGAGGAGGAAAAGCTGATCAGCTGCAAAAAATGAAGAGACACCACCCAAGGAGTGAGAATTTAGGTAGGGGTGGTAGTTTTGGATGAGGAGGGAGGGGTGCAGGTGGTGGATAGGAGTCAATTACACCCTGGCTGGTATCCCAGGTGTTCATAACAATATTTTACATGTGGTAATAAGCTGGAAATTTGTCCCCTGTCCTGTGGTTTGGAGGAAGGTCAAAACTGTCATTTGGTTCAGGTCAAACCCAGAAGAAGCTGCTCCTTCCAACATTCTCCACCGACCCGGGGAGGCTGCAGCCCGGGGCAGCCACACCGGTGCTTTGCAGCAGTATTAATTGCAAACATAAACACGCGTGGAGGGGGAAACCTGGTGTCAGAGGCATGCAGTGATTTGAGAGAACAGAGACTAAGCTCTGAGCAAAAGGAGACATTAGAGAAGGGGTGGTGTCTTCTCTCTCTCTTCATTAAAAATAAAACATTCTCTTTTTTCTTCTGTTGTCATTTCTTATAAAATCTCCCGTGTGTGGCTGCAGCAGGAGAAAATCCAGCTTTCCTGGGGGAGTGGAGGAGCTGGTCACCGTGGGACAGGTCCCCAACCCCAGACTGCAGCTACCAGGAGGAAAATACCTGAAACATCCAATGTGCTCATTGCCATGTGTAACAAGAGAGGGAATGCGGTGTGTTGCTTGAAATATTGTTCTCTCTCAGGTCAAAGCCTGAATTTTTTGCTCAGACAACATCCTCAAGCTGTTAGCATTGTCAGCTTTTAAAAGTATCTCCTATTATGTGTTTATTTTCTCTGGTTTTGCCTCAGCTTTCATTGAAATGGTCAAGTTTCAGAATACCTTCAGCAGCTAACTTACATTTTCAAATCAGTATCTTCTGCTTTTGTTTTGTTCAATAAAAACCTTGGTATTAGCAACAAAATCTACTTGATTTGATTTTCCACAGAAAGCCATCTTTCATTAAAAACCCATTTTCTATCCAAAGAAGAGAAAGCAGAAGGATCCTGGAAGGAAATTTTTTTACCAGCTAGAATACATAAAATACCTGATCTGGAGTGTAGCCAGTAGTGATAATGGTTACTGATGGATGAACCATGGTTGGGCTGGTTTTGTCCATCCTGCCCGCTCTGTCTGTAAGGGTTGCTGGCACACACGGGCTGTGCAGGCACTGGCTGTAGCTCAGGGCCAGCCGTGCAATGGGAAGCTGCCACCCTCCGTGCACACAACCACCTCCCGGCTCCCCCGTGGGTCCCATGGTAGCCCATGCTGGGAAGGGTGAGCCCCACTGGAGCCCACATGGAAGGCACGCAATGGGGCTCTTCCCTCTGCCAGCTGTTCTGCAACCCAGCGCTGGCAGGAGACCTCCATGGGGAAGCCTCCTCCATGCCCTCACTATCCCCGGGGGGGTCAGTGACACCATACCAGCCAGGAGCATTACCCTTCGTCTTCCCCAGGGCAGTGGAGGTGGGCTCCATCCAGGCCACGTACATAAAGGCAGTCGAAATAGTCCCCTCTCCTTATGGCTGGGACAGGACCTCAGCCACCAGCACCGGGTGTCCTCAGGCAGCAGAGCACGCAGAGCCCTGACGTCTCTCCGGCTGCAAAGGGGAAGGGCAGAGGAGTAAGAGGAGAAAAAAACCCTGGGGTGCAGTGCTGGCTGCCCACCAGCCGAGTAAACGGCTCCAGGACATGGGGCCGGCTCCCTGACCTTCGTCCGGCCAGCACCCACCCAGCGCTCGGTCTGGTGGAGATCATCGGGGTGCTCTGCCACCCCTCCAGTGTCCCTCTCTTTGCACTCCTCTGGAAATTGCTCTGGGACTGGCCGATGGAGGGCACTGGAAGAGAGCTGGGTGGTACTGGTTGGCTGTTTGACTTCTGTGCAACAGAAGAAATTTACCCTACGACTGTTAAATTCACAGATTTCTGGTCTCGGGAAAGGATTTTGTTGTTTGGTGGTTTTGAGGAGCTGAGACCCAATTCATCCTCCCTGTACCCATGGTGACTGCCCTGGCACTGGTGGCTCCCTGGCACAGGAGAAGGCATTCCCTGGAAGCACATGGGACACATGGACTGCCAGTAAATCCCCAGCACAGGGCAGGTCCTCACCTGAGGATTCAACATCAGGTGCCACCAGATGCCTGGGGCAGCGGCAGAGGGCTTTGCCATGGAGAGCCCCATGACTCTCCCTGGAGAGGTGCCCTGGGCAAGCGGTTGTCCCCATGGTGGAGGACATGAGTGGGACAGGTAGATGTGAGCAGGGTCAGCCTCCAGTGTGCTGCCCACCCGGGCAGCCCTGCCCATGTGCAAGAGGTGAAACTTTCCCCCTTGCCCACGGCTAGCAGCAGCAATTGCCCCTTGCCCAACACTGCCCCTTGCCCACCACAGGACACCTTAGTACCACATTAAAGGAGCTGCTGGATGTGGGAGCACTTGCAAGGCACGTAGACTATACCGGCACGCAGGTACCCATCCCTATGGGTACTGCAGGACATGGTCGTGTCCTTTACACTGCACTGGTCTTGGCCCGTTCCCCTGCCCAGCACCCACACGCTCCAAAATTAATCAATTCTAATAAAGCTAGAGGCCACTTTGTGTCAGCGTTAGCTTTTGCCAGCACTGCTGTCTCTTCTTCAGTGCGGGGGTGGTGTTTCCCTGCCCTCCAGAGAGCACATCCATGCCAGGAAAACCTCTGGCTGGATCAGGGTCCAGAGGCACTGAGCAGCTCTCAGGTGATTTAACCCCTTCTGTGCACTGGGCTGGGCTCCCTCAGGCCACAGGGGCAAAATCAGGCAGAGTGGGAACAAGCCCTGGGCACAGAGAGTGATTTTTTCAGCTGCACAGAGCCTCCAGACGTTGCCTGTGCTTGGAAACATTTTCCCTTTACCCTGAGGGAGGAAAGCTGCTTTCGCTTCCCCAAGCCCTGTAGAGGGTCGAGGGCTGCGTGGCCCCTCGAGATGCGGCCACTGGTCCCTCCTTGGCCAGTGCCGCTCACCCTGGGGAAGCCACGTTTGCAGCTTCTCCAGGGCTGGACAACAGATCCAGCCTGTTGCCTCTACATGCAGAGAAGTGTATAACATTTTATACACTATGCATATATGATACTTTATAGGAAAAGATGTACTATCTTAATCTCCTTATCTAGCAATATCCATAACCATAATCATAAACGTGTCACTGAATTGGAACCACGCAGTCCTGAGCAATCGGAATTGCAGGGAAAGGTCCAGATAAGATTAAAACAAATATTTCTCTAGAGGGCACACAGCAAGTTTCCATCAACCTGCAGTGAAAGGTGACCCAAAATGTTTGGCTACTCACTTATCTCTGTTGGGTAAGGAACAGGATAGGGATGGGATGGGATGGGATGGGATACAATAGGATATTCTTTAAAAGGTCAGAGCCTATTTCTTTATCTTAAGAGGATTCAAGAAAGATTAAATAGACTTTTGATGACTGGTGGGGTTCTTTAAAATATATTTCCCCCCCCCTCTATATTTTTCTTTTAGCTTCAAAAAGCCAGGGCTCTGCCTTGCCCTTGATTTTGCTAAGGAGTCCCACATGGGTGCTGGGAATTTTCCATGTTTTAGTGAAAGGAGCCAAGAGGAGGGCACTGGGGATCAGGTTTTTATTCTGAAGGATGGCTAAAGTGGGCTTGAGCAACTCACAACTTTCTGTGCCTCCGTTTCTACAAATATGAATATGGCAGAATATTACTGATCTCTTTTAAAGCCTTTACATCTTCAGAGGAATAAATGCCTGATCTTATTATAGCCATTAAATTAGTTAGCTGGAACTTCCTTGCCCCCAAGTGTTTTTTAAATGTAGGCACAGTCTCAGTGAATAAATAACATGAAGCAGCCTGACTCTAAGGGACCCTTCCTCTGCTGGCTGGCCAGCCTTGTCCTCAGAGAAGGTGCAAGGAGAGGTGTCCTCTCTTCTCCCCAGCAGGACTTCAGGACACGTTACAGCCCATGTTTTAGAGCCCTTTTCTTTTTTTTTTTTTTTTTTTTTTAAAAAAAAAAGTGCTATTTTTTGGGTCCAAGCACCCCTTTTCTCCTGCAGCGCAGTCAGCCTGATGCAGGGTGCATGCTCAGGGCCACCACCCATGGCTCAAGCCACGAGTGTGACCGGCCTGGCGGGGACAAGGGCAGAGAGGCAGTTTTCTGGCCGGATTGAACAAGGCTTAGCAGCTCGGAGACGGCTCGGAGAGCCCGAAACCAGGCCTCTTGCTGCTGGCACAGTGCTGGCTTCCTTAGGAAAGCTTGTGGGCAAAGAGTCCATGGGAATGCCTCCCCCCCACCCTGCTCCATCCACGGCATGGGACGCATGTTTTCACCCCTTTTTATCCACATGCAAAACCTGGGAAGCAACTGGTGCCAGCACAGCCAGAGATTGTCTCCAGCAGAGCTATATATTTGTTCAGCCTGGAGAAAAGAAGGCTCCAGGGAGACCTTAGAGCCCCTTCCAGTTCCTAAAGGGGCTATAGGAGAGATGGGCAGAGACTCTTGATCAGGGAGGGGAGCCATGGGATGAGGGGGAACAGTTTTAAACTGGAAGAGGGGAGATTTAGATGAGATATTAGGAAGAAATTCTGTCCTGTGAGGGTGGTGAGGCACTGGCCCAGGTTGCCCAAAGAATCTGTGGCTGCCCCATCCCTGGAGGTGTTCAAGGTTGGACGGGGCTTTGAGCAACCTGGTCTAGTGGGAGGTGTCCCTGCCCATCCAGGTCGGTGGAACTGGATGATCTTTAAGGTGTCTTCCAACCCAAACCATTCCATTATTCTGTATCTACTGGATCCAGCGGGCAGCCCAGTCCAAACTGGGCCAAGTACTGCTCAAGGCATTGTCAGGACCCATGAGCCCCTGTGGAAGAGCAGCAGATCCGAGCTGAAATGTGCTAAGCCCATCTCTGTTCCCTGCTCTGGCACCGAACAGCAGCAGCCCTCCCTATCCTGCCAGCGAGGGGTGAAGGAATGTCCCGTTAAAGGGATGCTGGACACAGCACCCCTGAGCCCAGCTACAGAGACACAGCCTGGGAGACCACAGCCAAAATGACCTGGAATTCCTGGTGCAAACCTCATCCTGCTGGTGCTGGCTGCAAAAGCCCAGTGCAGCCCGAGCCTCCTTTCCCTGTGCAGGTGGCTCAGGGATGTGCGGACATGCACGGTCGGTCACCAGCTACCTGAAATTACCCAGGGTCAGAAACGCTTGTGGCTGCTCCCCACGGGAGCTTGCCCAGGGAGATGAGCTGGTGCAGGGCTGCGGACACAAGCAGGATGATGGAAGCTCCTTGTGATGGAAGTTTCCCGAGGGAGGCACAGTTAATGCAAGAAGCTTTTCCAACCTAGTACAATATTTCCAGGGGGAGCAAAGAGGCTGATCGTCTTCTCTCTGGATTCCTCCACAGCTGGGAAAGAAACCCCCTGCTGGAAATCAAACCCCCTCCTCTTCAAGCTGCTGTCCCTGAGGCAGACCCCTGGGGAGCAGCTCTCCCACCGACCAGCCGGGTCCCTGGCAGCAAGAGACGAGTCCTTCACAAACCCTTCTGCTTCTACCAAACAGCTTCTGGACCTCATTAAGACAAGGGAAAGTTGCGATAGTCACAGAGAAAGTAAATCAGCGTTACCTGCGGAGAGCGAGGCTCCTGGGCCGCGGCAGCGGGGCCAGCAGGCACGGCCACCTCCAGCGCGGGACGCAGCCTGCACCCCTCTCCCTTCCCGTGTTTTTATTTTGGCGATTTGGTCTGAAGGTCAAAGGAAAAGTCCGAAGGAGTGGCTTGTGGCAGGAAGTAAATGATTACCCTGCCAGCACTCTCCGAGGGGACGGAGGCAGCAGGAGCCGGGGTGGGAGAGGAAAATCCCTCCTTGGGGGGGATTAGAGGGCAGCTCGCCGTGGGGAAGTGCAAAGGGTGAGAACAAAGTGCTCTGTTTGCCGGAGGCTGCGCCAGGTCACATGCCGGGTCTCAGCAGAGGTAATGAGGCACAGGTCACCTCCCAAACGCCGGCAAGACCTCCTGCATGTGGATGCAACCCATTGCTGGTCCACCAGAAGTCCACAGAGCTTGGCAGCAAGGAAGAAGCTGGGCAAGGTGGAGCCTTGTCCCCTGGCAGGAGGGACTGTGTCCAGGGCGGGAGACCCAGGGACTTCTACATGCTTGAACTTCGCA
This sequence comes from Fratercula arctica, assembly GCA_947846985.1. Lineage (NCBI taxonomy): Eukaryota > Metazoa > Chordata > Aves > Charadriiformes > Alcidae > Fratercula > Fratercula arctica. The sequence continues at coordinate 13,174,320 of CANTUZ010000013.1, read as the reverse complement.
GGTGCAACAGTCCTACAGCCCTACACAGAAAAGGTGTGGACAGGCTGGAGAAGGTCCGGAGAAGAGCCACCAAGATGATTAAAGGACTGGAAAGCCTGCCGTATGAGCAAAGGCTGAGAGAACTGGGTTTGTTCAGCCTTGAGAGAAGAAGGCTTAGGGGAGACCTTATCACCATATTCCAGAGGGTGGCTACAAAGAAGATGGAGACTCCCTTTTTACAAGGAGTCACATGGAAAAGACAAGGGGTAAAGGGTAGAAGTTATTCCTGGGGAGATTCCAACTGGATACAAGAGGAAAATTTTTCGCAATGAGAACTCCCCAGGGAAGTGGTGGATTACCCAACACTGGACACTTTTAAGATTCAGCTGGACAGGCAGGGTGCTGGGCCATCTTGTCTAGTCCATGCTTTTGCCAAGAAAGGTTGGACCAGGTGATCCTTGAGGTCCCTTCCAACCAGGTATTCTGTGTTTCTGTGTTTCTATTAACCCCACTTCTGCCTCCTGCATGCCCCTCCTCTGGCTCCACACTCCCTGTCCTGGGGCACACATACACAGCAACAAGCATCTGAGCAGCCAATGAGGACCAAGCCCCATGGACACATGAGAGCTGAGCCCAGAGGAGCCGTCTTGGAGCCAAAATCTACTGCCCTCCATTCCTGCCCTCCCCCATTTTCTCCCTGTTCCTCTCCCTTCCCCTCTGCAGGGGTCACCTCATCTCTGCGTGGGTGGGTGCCCAAGTAACAGTTTGATGGTTGAACATGCTGATGGAGTCGCTGCTGGTCGCTGGTGGAGCCTCCAGCTCCTCACCCAAAATACAAACTTCATGCATACAGGGCGTTTTCTGATTATGCACCCTCACATCTTCAGCCCTTTTGCACCTGCCCCTCTCGTGGGAGCAGACCACGATGTCATTGGTTGATAAGTCCCACAGCTCCGAGAAGAGAGGAATGCCAGCAGAGTTCCTCCAGTGTTTGTCAAGCTACTGACCTCTCGCCATTGGCATGTGCCCGTCCCAGCCAGGCCTGTGGATCCCAAAGCAGAAAGGAGAAAGAAAAAGGGTCACTGGAGAGGGAGGCCATTGCAAAAGCAAAAGGGTGAGCTGAGGTGGGATTTGAGTACACAGATGGGTACAAAGATGTAGGTGGAGAACATTGATGCTGACATCAAAATAAGCTTTTTCTGAAACAGTCTGGAATATGTGATGTGGAGCATCCAAGGTTCATGAGGCCAAGACAGCCAGCTGTGACCACAGCCAAGGTCTCTGTCTCCATGTGCGTGGGGAGAAGGCAGTGCCATACCTGCCCCTCTCTGAGCTCTGGCACCAGCAGCAGCATGTGGGGAGGAGCAGGCTCAGCCCTCACCTCGCTCCAGCTCCCACCAGTGTCCCATGGGGTGGCATGGCAGTCCCATGGGGTGACATGGCGGTCCCATGGGGTGACATGGCGGTCCCATGGGGTGACATGGCTGTGCGGATGCTTGAGGATAACAGACATTTGATATTGCCCTCATGTCTCAGGGAACGGACCCAAATAGAGGTCCCCATTGTACTTGAGGAGCATAAAGACACAGAGAGAGAAACAAATCCGTTCCCTGGTGGTGCAGAGAGGGCCTTTGTTTGTCTCATTTTCAGAATGAGAAGGTTTAGAGGATTGCTGCAGCACATGACCAGAAGCTACGAAGCTGCAGACAAAAGCCATTTGGAGCAGAGCTCAGACTTTGCCATGGCACTGGCTTTTCAGAAGATTTCTGCTTTGTCCACATTAAACCTGCTGCTGTTTGGGGGTTTATTTTGCTCACTCCGCTGCATCCCCTGCTTTAAAGGCTGCACATCTCCCACGACACTGGGTCGATGTCCACTTCCAGTAGCACCAGCACAGCATCAAAATGTCTGCTGCGGCAGGCTGGAGGGGGCCACCTGCCTTTCAAGCCCATGTCACAAGGGTTGCACCAGCGGCCGCACTTGTTCCAGCTGCGGACAAGTTTAGAGGGCAAGGCCTTGGCTTCTCGCTCGGGTTTGCTGAGCGGGCTCGTTTCGCAGGCTCGTGGCACGGCAGCCGCCAGCCTACGTCGGCAGAAATGCGCAGGGAAGCGCTTGAGCAGAACTGACAGCGAGACAAAGCCCGTTGGGGCTCTCTGGATCATCGCTGGCTTCACCACGGATGAAAACCACGGCCAGCCAGATGCTGGGATGCCCTGTTGTCCCTGCGCAGCCTGCTGCCAGGCGTCACGGGGGAGGCAGAAATGCCAGGCACAGTCCCCGCTCCCCGGGAAGCTGGGGCTTGGAGGGGCTGTGCCTGGGCAGGACTGGGGGATTTGAGGTGCAGGGGCTAAGGGCACGCTCTGCTCCTGCAGCCCTGCTCTGCACCCTGAGGGACGGGGGCAAGGAGCCCTTTGCTGCCCTGACTTTCCCCTTATTGTCACAAAAAAAGGCACAAATCATCTTACAGCCCCAAATACACTCCAGCAGGAGCCATTTCTGTTCACGGAGGGGGGGGGGGGGGGGGGGGTGGGGGGGGTGCGGGGCGGGGGCGGAATGCTGAGTTACGTTTAAAATCTCTGCAAAGTTAAAGTTTCATTAAATGGTTCCCTTCCTCATGTGCCCTGAACCAGAGAAGCTTGGGCCCCTGAAAAACACAAAGACACGGGAGAGGCCGGTCTGTGAGCATCCCGCATCCGCGCGCAGGCGGCTGCCCGCACGGAGAGGCGAGCAAGGAGCACACTGCGCTGCCGCTGCGGCACGGCAGCCGTCCTGGCTGCCTCCGCTGGCGCCCTGCCATCCCGATGGGCAACACGGAGGGGGAAACGACCCTAAAATCACCGCCTGAGAAGCGGACGCAAACCACAGACGTGTTGACCTCGCAGGGCTCCTCAGCTCCCTGCTTCCTCCCAGGATCCCAGGGGTTCTCTCATCCCACACGGGGCAGGGAGAACAGGGGCTGGATCTCCTCCCGTGCTTGTCCCTTCACAGCTCCCTGGGGAGAAACCTGGAGCAGAGAGCTGCCGGCAGAACAAAACCAGCAGGTAGCCAGGAAGCAGTGACTCCTCGTCCAGCTCTACCGGCCGGGCGGGCTCCCCGCACCCCGGGCCGCGCCGTCGGGCGAGGGCGCTGCGCCGCCGCCGGGGCCCGGGCTGCGCCGTGGGGCGGGTACGGGGCGGGGAGGGGGCGGAGCGGGCTGCGGTGTCTGCCGGCGGGGCGGGTATCGCGGAACACCTGCACCGGGACGCGGATGGGAGTGAGGATGAGGATGGGGATGGGGATCGGGGTTAGGATGAGGATGGGGATGAGCGAGAGGATGGAGATGGGGATGAAGATGAATGGGGATGAGGGTGAGGATGAGGATAGGGACGGAAATGAGGATGAGAATGGGGCTGGGGATGAAGATGGGGATGGGGATAAAGATGAATGAGGATGAGCACGAGCATGAGGATGGATATGGATATGAGGATGGGGATGAGGAAGAGGATGGATGGGATAGGGGTGAGGATGAGGAAGAGGATGGATGGGATGGGGTGAGGATGAGGATGGGAATGAGGATGAGGATGGGGTTGGGGATGAAGATGGGGATGGGGACAGGGGTGAGGATAGGGATAGGGGATGAGGATGGAGATGGGGGATGAGGATGGAGATGGAGACAGGGCGCAGCTGCATCCCCACAGAAAATGGGGCTGGCAGGAAGGGAAACGCGACTCATCCGGGGGGGCACGATGGCCCCCACACCCACCCACAACACCACACGTCCCTGTCCCCACGTGTAATAAACCCCACAGCTCCCCTGCACTTTCCTTTCGGAAGCTTCCCAGGAAACCACCCAAAATACTGTTTTCACCAGGAAAGAGCATCACCCCCCTCCTGCTTGCAGCCCCTTTCCCCAGCTTGTGTTAAACACACACCCCCCCTCCCCTCCTCCCCGTTACCGCATTGCGGAGCTGCCCGTTACCATTGGGGATGAGGGGGGGAGTCCCGAGGGGGAGTCGACACAATTTGGCGGCAATAAGAGGAGCCCCACGGGGACCTCGGCTGTGCCTGGGCTGCCGGTGGGTGTCATGTGTCCCCCCTCCATCTCCATCTCCATCTCCATCTCCATCTCCATCTCCATCTCCATCTCCATCATCTCCATCATCTCCATCATCTCCATCATCTCCATCATCTCCATCATCTCCATCCCTATCCCCTCTGTACAGCGGTAACAGGTGGGCAGTGAATTAGTTGTTGGGGCTTTTAAATTGGTGTAAATTGAGGTGTTTTCAGTCACAGGTGCGGAGCGTGGGGCTGATCCCCGGCTGCAGGGGCAGCCACCCCCACAGCGGGGATCAGCCCCACGCTCCGCACCAGTGGGCAGGACGGAATGAGTTTAATTCAAGCTACGGGGAACCCCCAGCCCATAATTTCGTTTATTTCCCCTCCCCTGCATTTTTTTGTTTGGAAAGATTCTCCCCCCACTTTTTCACAAGAACCTCCCCCTGCCCATCTCCTCTGAGCCCCCCCTCCCCCCGCCATGAACCACGCCAGCCTCGTCCGACTATGTTTTCTCTTTATTGTTCGATATATTTATGTACCACATTATATGTTAAAGATAGAATTTTTTTTTTTCTGATATACATTTTTTTTTCATCTTATTTACCACAATGACACCACACGTACATTGGAAACAGCTCCACGGATCTGGTAGATTGCACAGAATGAATTGTGTCATAGTTTTGTTCCTGTATCCTGAACGACGTCAAATCCAACAATATATTAATTATTTTTTATATATTTTTTTAACTTTTCATAATTTAGAAGTAACAATCATTAAAACAAAACAAAAGTCACCGAGAAGTGAACTCCACAGGTTTTCCCATGTCAACCAGAGGCAAAATTGTTGTAATCGATGGGAAGCGCCGTTCCTCGGTGGGAATTCGGATGGAAGAATTAAGCAGTCCTGACATCTATGTGACTACGGTGTAAACATTGCAGGTAACTGGCATTGCTGGTCATCAGCCGCTGCTCGGACTTGTTGGGGTGGTCGTACAATCTAGGTCTCACCTACATCCATCTCAGTGTAAAAACGAAGGTCCCTGCTCCCAGCACCCACAGCTGGTTGGCTTCCCTCTGTGGGTGCAGTAACCCAATCCCATGGGATCGGCACCTGTGACCTGTGTTTCAGCTCCTTAAACACCGAATTGCATATCTATAAGGAGTAGTGAAAACTGCGACTGTTTCCCAACAGGTCATTCGCGGGGGGCCAAGCTTCAGGCAACAAGTGAGGAGATAAGGGTGGGGCACCGGATAATTTCCTTCAAAAAATTCTAAATAACAAAAAAATATATTTAACTCTCAGCTTATTTAAAAAGACACTAGGGCGAACACTTTTATCTCATTTCCTTTAATTTGCAGATTCTATGACATAGAATTTGTTGGATGCACATAACGAAAATAATGACTCTTTCCATTAAAGGGATGCAGAATTATTTGGCTATGCGGATGTTCGATGTGATTCTCCTACTGCAAGCAGCTCTGGCCTCTCCTTAGTCTTCAGCGTTGGTTCTGAAGGCCTCTATGAGGCCTTCTAAAGAGTGGATGAACCCAGAGACGCTGCAGATACCACCTATAACGAAAATGGCAACATCGAAGAAGACGTGGTGCCACAAGAGCTTTCTCCACAAGAGTTTGAGGTGGAAAAGACTGGGGAGCAGGAAACAGAGCCCTGCGCCTGTGAGGCTCCCAGTAAGACCCATCAAGAGGGCAAAATGTGGGACATAGATAGCCATGAGCAGGGTGAAAACTACCAGGGCACATCTGAGGGTGAGTCCCCAGGATTTGAGACGTCCGTCACCCCCATAGCAGTTGGGGAAGAACGCCCTGTTTCCATCTTGGAAAAGGGACCGCTCCAGGACTTCCACAGCCGCAAAGAACGGCAGGGGGTACGAGAGCAAGGCTTTGGCCACCAAGAAAATGTTGACTACTGCCCTAATGGTGGATGGCAAGTTGTCTGTAATGACTTCCTTGGTCTCATCAGCCCAGGTCAGATAGGCGACCAAGGCAAAGAGTCCCTTAAGGATGCAAGCTGCTATGTGAGTCCAGTTCATCATGCAATGAAACTCCTTGGGGTTCTGCATGTTCCCCTCCAAGGAAGGCAGAAAGATCTGGGACGTGTAGCTGAAGACAATGATGCCAATGGAGATGGGAAACTTCTTCACATCAATGTAAAACTTGACTTTGTCCCAGGCCCAGTCGCGTGCCCTGGAGAGGCAGTAGGCAATCACCAAGATGTTGATCACAAAATGGGCCAAGGTGCAGAGCAAGCTGAACTTGGAGACTGCCTTGAGGTTCTTCAAGAACGCACAAGGCAGGAGCACTGCCGTGGCAATGATGGACCACGACTTCTGGGAGACAGGCAAGTTGGGGAAGCTGTTGTACATCAGGTTCCCACTGACCACCACATAGAGAATGCAGGTCATGACCAGTTCAATGATCTGAGCCACGTTCACAATTCTGCCTCCGAGGGTGGGGAAGCGAGGTGCGCAGCACGCGTTCGCTATGTCCACGTACGAGTCTCTCACCCTGACTATCTCCCCATCCTCATTCTCTTCATAAAGACAGGCAATTAGGATTTTCCCAGTGTAGCAGCAAACCACTGCAGCGAAAATTATTAAAAAGAGTCCTAGGTATCCACCATGAAGGATGGCATAGGGCAGGCCCAGAACAAACATCCCCTAGAAAGAGACAAAATGGAAACCGTGTTGCTCATCTGACGGAGGGGCCGGAGCAGGCGCCCGTACCCAGGAACACGCAGTCGCACAGTGGCAGTCACATGCCCGCGCTCGCTGTCTCGCTTGCACACCATCACACCCACGCAGTCAGTCACACAGTCACGCCACACAATCACGGCCACACACCATTACACCCCCCCGCCATTTCTCTCTGATGTAGCACCCACACACACAATCACACCCCCGCAATCACACCCGCACACTCACGCACACCCGCATAATCTCACCCTGGAGCACCCAGAAGAAGTGAGACAATTTCGGCACCTGGACTTTGCCCCAATCTCTGCCCTCTCTGTCCCCAGACTCCCAAGACCCCCAAGAATCAGGGGGGCCGGCCAGGGCCCACCCCGGTGCAGCTCCACCCCCCCGGGGTCTCCCCTCGCCCCCGGCACATGTGCTGTGGTAGCCCCATGGGGTGGGGGGGACACCCACCAGCCCGGCCCCATGGGGAGCAGCAGGATGGGGCTTGGGGCCCGGTGACCCTCCCTGGCACTGTGCTGTACCCCGGGGGCAGGGGGGGCAAAGCAGAGAGCCAGGTTTGGGGTTTTTCCTTCCTTTTTTTTAACCTTTTTTTTCATTATAATTTTCCCCCCTTTTTTTTCCTTATAATTTTCCCCCCTTTTTTTTCCTTTTTTTTCTTTTACTTTTTCTCTATCTTTCCCCTATTTTTTTTCTTCCCCCCCTTTTTCCTCCTTTTTCTTCTATTTTTCCCTAATTCCCCCCTATTTTTTCTTTCTTTTTTCCCCCTTTTTATCTTTTTTCTTCTATTTTTCTCCATCTTTCCCCTATTTTTTCTTTCCTTTTTCTCCTCCCCCTCCCTTTTTTTCCCTTTTTTCCTCCCAGTGGCTTTGCGATCTCCCGGGCGCTACGGGCGAGACAGGCGCGGAGCGGGGAGCGGGGCCGGGCGCGGTGGGGGGGGGTTGCGCTCCGCGGTGCCCGCGGATGGCGGCGCGGCGGGGGTCGTACCTGGATGGCGTTGGTGACATTCCAGCCCGCTTCCCAGGCCGTGATTTTGGGCTTGCCCTGCCCGGAGAGCTCGGAGCAGACCCCCCCTTCCTTGGAGGCGGAGGGCGGCAGGGGGCCGGTGCCGTCCCGCTGGTAGTGGATGTCCCCTTCCAAGGGGGGCTCGGCGCCCTCCTCCCCGCCGTCGGACTTGAGGATGTCCATCTGCAGCCCCTGTCGATGTTCCATGTCCAGGTCGTCGCAGTGGGCGAACCCCACCGCCTCCTCGTCGGTGGCCGCCTGGAAGCCCATCCTGGCGAACATGCCGCTCATCTTCGCCTGGGACTTGTTGGACACCGAGGTGGCCACGTTGGAAAGCTTGCTGCGGAGGAGGGTGGCCATGGTGGCAGCTGGGCTGGCTCCGCGGCTGGGCGATGGAGAGACCCGACGGGGCGGGGGAGCGGCGGGGCGGCGGAGAGGGGCTCAGCGGCCGCCGAGGGTCGGTGGCCGCTGCGGGGGGGGGTGTAAGGGGGGGGCTGCTCCGAGCCGCTACCTCCGTGTCCCGGCGCAGTGCGAGCGGCTCCCCGCCGAGCTGCCCAGGGGCATGACACCGCTGCGGGGGCTGCGGGCCCCGCCGCCCGCTCCGCGCTGCTCCGCGCTGCTCCTCCGCGCCGCTCCCCGCGGCGGGATGGGGTGGTGGGGTGGGGGTGGCGGGGGCGAGTTCGGGCGGGGATGGGCGAGTGGGGGGCTGTCAGCAGCCGGTGGCTGTCACCAGACGGGCAGCGCAAGCCCCTGGCAGAGCGCTCGGCGTCTCCATCGCAGTGCGCCCACCTCGCGGAGAGAAGAGGGAGAGGGGAGAGAATTGCTGCAATTCTGGGGGAGGTACCAGCCTCCCCGGCCAAGCCCAGCCTTCCCCCCCCCTCCCTCGATATCCACCCCCCCGCCCCACCCACGCCCGCCGGGCCCCGCCGGCAGCGCTGCAGAGCGGACCCCCCCCACCTCCGGCTCCGCAGCCCCTGCGCTGCCCATCCTGCCCCACAGCCTGCCCCACAGCCGCGGCGCCGGCCCCCGGCCTCCAGCCCCCTCCCCACGGCGAAACAAAAGAGTCCCACCGAAGGGGCGGACAACCGGCTCTCCACCGGGGCTTAACGGAATTTTCCTCCCCGCACCCCTTCCTTTTTCTTTTTTCTCCCCTCCAAAAAAGCCCCATGCGGAGGCTGGGGACAGCAGCGCGTCCGGCCATGGCTGCGGAGCGCAGCGGTGTGCGTGGAAATCCGCGCACAGGGAAGAAGATTTCGGGGTCTCTAACGACTCCTGTGATCTCCGAGCCCCGAAACCGGGGGGAAACGGGTTCCCGGTCCCGGCCGGGGCTCGCAGCCCGGCGGCAGCGCCTCTGCCCCGCCGGACGGCTCCGGCCCCCCCCTCCGGGGCTGCGGGACACTGGCACCCTGCGGGGATGCCGGGCTGCAGGCTTCTCCTCTGGGTCCCCACCACCTAATGTAGACATTCTCCAGTCTTTAAAAAAACAATACCGCTAGTTTCGGTTTGCTTCCAAACGCTTCTACTCGTTTGTAATTCAAAAGCCTTACGAGTTTTTCTTTATTTAAAATATTTCCGAGGTGAGCTGCCAACAACGGCAAACAACGGGAAATCCCTGTCCTGCGCTGTGGCAGACAAGTGCAGGGTGGCAGGGGGAGCGGTGACATTTTGGGGCAGTGTGTGTGCCAGCACGTCCCCCTCTGCTGCGGGGGGAACGTTTGAATCGTTGTTTAAAAAAAATAATGGATATTTCTTAAAGGGGAAGGGGGAGGATCTGTATTTCGTTTGCTGCTTTGGCAAGTAAAAAAAAAAAAAGGACATTCTTTTCATCTACTGATGGTCGGAAAAGCCAGCGCTAAATTATTTCCTAATATCGTTGTTGAGGGAGCGGGGAGGGAGCGCTCGGGCTGCGGTTGCAGGTGGGATGCGGCACCGAGCAGAGGTGGGGAACGAATTCCGCCTCCCCCCCCGCCCCCGGCTCCTGGGAAAAAAACCTTTAAACACCTTTTTTTTTTTTTTTTCCCCTACCAAAATCCAAAAGGAAATTGGTTTCAAAGCGGCTGAAATACGTCCAAAAAAAATTAAAATATATGTATCCCTGGTGAGGGCTTTACCCCTAAGGATAAGGCTCCGGCCGGCGGGGGCTGCTGCGGCAGATGCCCCCCCCCCCCCCCCCCCCCCCCAAAATGGGGCTTTTTTTACAGAACCGCTCCTCCGCGAGGGGAGGAAGGCGGCTAAACGAGGCGCATCTTTGGCTTTGCGGAGGAATTATTACATGTCAGTGCACAAATAGGTCGAGAAGCCGCTGCTTTCGCCCCGGGTTCAGCAGCGTCTTGCCCGCGGCCGGGGCCGGGCTTGAACCGGGGAAAATTAACATCCAGCGGGGCAGGACGCGGGGGGCTGGGGGCCATCACCGCTGCCCTCGGCTGCCGCAGCATCGGCTGGAAAACGACTTTCCAGTCCTGGAAAACGACTGCTACGATGAACACCTCGGGGGGTTAATTCAACCATTTCTTTTTCTTTTTTTTTTTCTTTTTATTTTATTTTATTTTTTTAATTTAGCCTAAGACAAGTTCATTGTGAAAGAAGACGCGAAGACCTATTTCTGGAGGCTGCAGGGGGCATCAGGGAGGAAGGAACGAAAATTTACCCAAACCGCTGTCTGGTGCGTGAATATTTCCTAAAATCCTCCCGGCACATCCCCCCCCTCCTGCCTCGGCACCCCCAAACCTAGGCCCTGCCCCGGCTGGGAGCTGGCGGGGCACAACCGCGGCCCCCGGCAGCCCCAATGCGCGGTCCCCCCCTCAACTCCAGCCGGGGAGGGGAAGGGGATCCCAACCACCGGCATCATTCCAAGGGTGGAGGAGACAGGCTTTGGGCTGCTCGTTGAGCATCCAGCGTGTTAGGGATGTGCCGGGCTCGGGAGACACCTCTTAGGTTAAAAAAAAACCCCAACAAAATAATAAAAAGAAACCACCCCCCCCCCATCCAAATTAAAAGCCCCCCAAAACCAAACGAAAAAAAAACAACAACCACCCCCCCAAAAAACTACAGGGAGATTAAAAATAAGCCCCGCTTCGCCAAGAGGTGTGACCCCAGGGAGGGGATCCCTGCGCGGGCCATGGAACCCCCCCGTCCCCACCTGCCCGAGGGACCCCTCAGCCTGACACCCCCGGCAAAGCACCGGCTGCCTGCCGAGCCTTGGTGGACGCCGGGGGGAATGGGATATGGGGGGGGGGGGGGGGGGGTGCAGAGGATGACGGGGGGATGCGGGGGATGCTGAAGAGCTCAGGGGGGTGGAGGGGATGCTGGAGATGGGGGAGTGGGGGGTGCCGGGGGTGCTTCTCGGGAATCCCACGCCCCGTTCTAACGCTGGGAAGCTGAGCCCTTACCCGCCGCCTCCCCCCGCCGCTGGTGAGGGACACTTCGGAGCCGCCCCCCCCAGCCCCGGCAGCACCCTGCCTGGCCAGAAACACCTCCCCGGGGATCCCGCTGCCCCCGGGACGGCGGCTCGCTCCCGCCCCCATTCCAGAGGAGGAAGAAAAAGACTTTTTGCAGCAGCGGCTGGGGGGGGGAAAGACCCCCTGAATTTCTACCGGCGGCTAAAAGCGGGGATAAAGCACACCGAGAGAGCGGGGGCGGGGGGAGTACGGGGGAATGGGGGGAATAGAGGAAAGAGGCAAAAGAAGAGAGGAAAGAGAAGCCCGGAGAGAGGGAGAGGAGGGTCGGGGCATTTACCTCTGCTTCTCTCCCCATCGCCGCCCGCAGCGCGCCGCTCCGCCGGGAAGCCGGAGTGGAGAGAGCAGGGGGGAGGCTGAGGCTGGAGGGGCGGATGGAGGGATGGATGGGGGGATGGAGGGATGGATGGGAGGATGGATGGAAGCAACCGCGTCACTCCTGGGCTCCCCTTAACTCCTAATTAACCCAAAGCAGGATAACGGTGCCAAACCTTATCCAAAGGTTAGCTGCTCTCAGGGGGGCGTTTGAGCTGCAAATCATTCCAGATGAAGCTAAAAAGGAGAGAGCGCGCTTGCAAAACGAGCCCGAGCCCCCCCCCCCGCCCCCCCGCGCCCCCGGGGTTGACGCTGGGGGTTTCTGGCACTAACTGCTTTCTCTGCAGCCGCTCTCTGGGTCGAGCGGAGGGTCTCGTCCTCCCCCCTGCCCCCGCACAGCCCTGGCAGGGCTCGGGGGCTGCAGCCCTGCTCCTGCGGGGAACAGCTCGCCCAGACCCCCCCCCCATCCTCCCCAGGCACCGGTAGATCCAGCCAGAGGAGCGACTCTGCCTTATCTCCGCTGAGCAGGCTCGGGGCGGGGGGTTGTCGTTGGGTCTTCTGATTAATAAAGTGAGGGAAAAGAGCTATTCAGGCTTAAAAATCATTTAAGGCAGGCAGGAAAGGTCAAGCCCGGGTGGGCTGCCTTTCTGCAGCCCCACTCCAGGCTCCAGCAGAGTGCAGCAGCAGTTGCATGAAGGGGCGATTATTTGGGAGCGAGACAAGCATCAGGCTCCCAAAAACCAAAGGATTTGATTTTGATGGGCTTCGGTGGGCTGTGAAGTGCCTCAAACACACCGTCCTGCAAATCGTGTCCATACGAAAAAGGGGACCTCTGTAATACTCACGACAAGCGTGGGTGTCCGAGCGCAGGCATGCATCCCCCCAGCTCCCGCGCAGCCTCCTTGCTCCTGCCACAGTATTTCCTCACATCCCTAAACCCCACTGCCAGCCACCATCAGAGCTGCCAGCTACAGAGAGGGAAAGGCCGGGGGGGCACCTTCTGCCTGACCATCTGAGAAGCTTCCCCGGCCACATCTGCCCAAGGACCAGCATGCCCAGGGCAGACCTAACGCATGTCAGCCCAGTCGCTCGCTCTTGGAGAAGCAGCCACCCCTCCCGGCCACATAATGCATACGTAGAGATGTGATGGCAGGAGTCAGAAGCGGTCCACCTTGCCCCCAGCCCTTGCTAAAAGCACCTCCTGGGTTTATTTATTGCCCAGGCCGTGACCATCCCCGCAACATCCGAGATGCACAAGCTCATCCTCCTCTCTCGGCTGCGAGTGGCCGCGCCGCAGCGAGCTTCATCCCGGCTCTGCCTCCCCGTCCCCCCTCCGGCACCGCACAGGGCAACGCTGACAGGATAATAAAGAGTTGCACAATATACTATAAAAAGGCAATTAGCTAAACTGCTGGATTGGGACCAGCTCCCGTGACCTAGTTAATAGCTCTGGGAATTTGGGGAGGGGAGGGAAGGAAAAGGCAGCAGTGTCAGTCGGTGGTGTAGGGTTTTGGAGGGAGGAAGGGCTCCGGGAACACCCCGAAAAAGCACCCCCCAGAGCATAGCAAACATCCCTGCCTTGGCTTACACCTTCTTCTTGCCCATGGTTGGAGCTCACCAGGGTATAAAGCGAAAACGCTGGATATAGAGTCCAGTCTCCCACAAGCTGCTGTTCGGTTTGTGCTCTGGATGTCGAGGCTGAATTCACACACAGCGTGGTGTTCAAGACAAAGACAGCTGTAGCCAGAATAACAGATACTGTGCACTAAGATCACCATAACGCAGCAAATTCCAAAAGCAAAGTCTCCAGGAGAAAGCCCGCAATAGATGTCCCCTCCTTATTTCATTTTTTTTTTTAACTGAACACAAAATGGCTGCCTAAATTATAGAGACATAAAACAAAGAGCATATAAAAGGCTGGGAATACAATAATTTTAGATTAACATGTGTTGCAGTAAGAAAATTCACCTGAAGAATACATGAAAACTAAATAAAGGTTTCTGGATTTAACCTCACTATTCCTAAAATAGATGATTTCTGATCTGTACTTTGGGAGATGGTTTGTACATGAATTTCAGTGATTTTCATTTCCCAGAAGGGAAGAGCCCTGATAAACCATTATCATCTATAAACTAGAAATTCATTTGCAATTGCACCATGACGTGTTTTCAAATATGCTTCCACTAAGTTGGAATTAAATTTAACTCTGAGTTTATCTTTATTGTTGACATAAAAATTAAGTGATAGCCATTGGTTACTTGCGATGCCAAATTCCCAGCTCACTATGCAAGTAGCATTGTTCCCATGAGCTTAACAGCATTTCCATTGACTTAATATATAAAGTTTCATCACTGTCAAATTAAATATTCATATATGTACATGCTCTTGTATTTCATAGGAAACAATTACAGACTAGGAAAGCCAAGTGCTTACTTCCTACATGCCAAGCTTTTTAAGGTCAACTTGCAAAATTGAAAGCCCTTCTCTCCTGCTACAGCTGTACAGACCAAGGGCTGTTTTTTAAAATTAGATTATCGTGTTCCCAGGTCCCAGACTGCCTGCTTTCCTCCAGCATAAAGTTATTTTTTGGTTGTGTTTTTTTTCTTTTTCTTTGTGATTTTGAACAAAACGGGTTGCAGAGAACTGAGCGTTACGGATAGCTATGGGGTGAGCACACAGCAGCATCCCTGCCTGCCTCCCCCAGCGCAGCCCGGCCTATTCCCAGCTGAAGCAGGGACCAGCAGCCTGCCTGGGAGGGCACGTGTGTGGCCACTGGGCTCGGTCAAGGGGCAAGCGCTTACGCTGTCCCTTGCTTGCTCTGCTGACCCCGGCCTCGCTCCCCGCCATGAGCTCGGCTCCTCGCACAGCCGCCTCCGGACCCAGCCAGCGCTGCTGCATCCTGCCCGCCGCCTCCTGCTCCCACCCCTGCTCCAATCCTGGCTGGAAATGATGCTTCAGAGCATGGAAAAAAACCACTGCTGTAATGAGTGGTGACTGGTCTATACAGGTAATTTCTCCTTAAGCCACCTGTGGTCAGATGATGCCTGGAGAGTTTTTATATCATATGTGGGGGTTTTTTTCTTATGTTTTTTCTACTTCTTTTTTTGTAATTATTTTTTCTTAATTTTTTTAATCAGAGCAGGCTGTGAGGAAGGGCCTCGTGGAGCAGAGGGATAGCACCAGCAGCCAGCTCGCCTTTGGGGTGTTTCTTGTCAGGAGGGCTCAATCTCAGCCGGCTCCATCCCCATCTGCCCCTTTTCCTTCCCCATTTTGTGTCCCTTTTCTGACGAAGGCGAGTCGATGACACAGAGCGTTGCTGACGCCCCTTGCGAACGTCTCCCAGCCCCATGCAAAAGCCACAACTGGCACATTGGGAAAACCTGGCCCTGGCTTTGCAATATTCCTGGCAATTCAGCCACGGCTAACAAGGCAGCAGGCTCAGGCTTGTTATCTTCCTTTACCAGAACCTTGCTCAGTATTTGGGAGTGATATTTGGGAGTGACATTTGGGAGTGACTTACACCTAAGCCAGCCTTTGGTGGTACCGGCAAAATTGCAGTTGGGTCTCCGAACGCAGCCCCGCATCGGTCTGCGGAGCCTCGCAGGGAGATTGCTATTCCCAGAGGCAGGATTGGGATGCGCAGCCTCCACCTGCTGATATCATCAATTAGTTTGTTGGGTTTGTGGTTTTTTTTTTTTTGTCAGAGGCCAAAAATAAAAGCCATGTAAAGGATACAGTCAAAATCTGAGCCGAGAAAAATGCCACGCGAGGCTGTTGTGGTGTTGTAAGGAAAACCAAAAGGTGAAGCGAGGTACATTATTGCTAGAGCCGAAGGGAAAGATGGCTCAGCCCACAGCAACGCTCCCAGCACCGCTGCGTCCGCTGCTGGGGAGGACGGGATGGAAAACCTCACCTCGTGCTGGTGTTTGGGTCCTCTGCGTGCCCACGGCCAGCGACCGAGACACGGGTGCTCGTGGGGCGAGGACGGGGCGCTGCCTTTGCTCTGCGGGGCAGGCACAGTCCTGCTTCTAAACAAAATAATAATAAAGCAAAGGGAAAAAAAAAGCGTCTTTTTTTTTTTTTTTTTTTTTTTTTTTTTTTCAGAAAGGCTCCACACACATTGTTTTCTTTCATCCCACACGTACCAGTGTGAGCACTGTGATGCACAGCACTGGGAAAACAGCCCAGGGAGGGGGAGAGTCCCAAAGGGACTTCCTTCCTGGGACTACTGGTGTAACTGGGGGTAAAGGCGAGGAAATAGGAAACCCATGTCTAACGCAAGCAATAGAGAACCTGTTTCTTTCTCACATGGCTCAAAGAGACCAGCAAATCACAGTGTCTCAGTTTGCTGTTGCATCCTGCCTCCGACCAGCGTCTAATCCTCGGCACGGCGGAGCAGCCCGTCATCCCACGCCACAGCCGGCTCCTCCGCGCTGTCTCCCGATCCGGGCACAGCACGGATTCAGTACAGTGTAAATGTAGCATTTCTATATAGTTTATCAAATACCCTGGCCTGGAAATCTTTCCTGTCAGCACTTCTGATTAGGAAAACTGGGACGGGGGAATATTCATCGTCCTTGCGAGCAGTGAGCCACACTGCAGGAGCTCCAAAGGGCACCGATGGAATCCAGCCAGCACCAGGGGTCTCAGCATCAACCCCACATGCAGGGAAGACCAGACCACTGCAGAGAGGCTTTTCTTCTTTCATCTAGCGTAACACAGAAAAAAACCCAGATATTGGGATGTGATTGAAATTATCCCTTGCCAGGAGACAAGAAGAAGGGAACAGACCACGAGCTGTGAATCGCAGCTGTAGCAGAGGATGTATTTTTTTTGTGACTCAGCAGCACACACACCGTGCGGCTCGCATTGACCCACAGCAAATAGTTCACCAAAATAGACATCTCACCTCTTACCACTGCTGAAAACCCCACGGGAGGTTCGCTGCCAGGCTTCCAGGTGAGATGCCCCGCAGCGGGGAGAGGCCAAAATGGTCCCAGGAGTGTGCGAGGTGCAGGCAGGATGGTCCTCCCCAGGGGTCTGCTGCCAGGAGCCCAAAGGTACCCAGGTTAATGTATGTTACAAGGTCAGCTTTTGTGCCCTTCCATGAATTTACCTTAAACCTTTGAATTAAGAGGAGAAGGCAAACAGGATTTAAAAAAAAAATACTTACAAATAGTAGTGCTTGGTGCCTTTCCTCCATTCAAAAATATCATATATATATATATATAAAAATATGCATACACACGCATATATACACCCATCATGACACATACCTCCTTGCACCTGCAAAACCAGGCAAAACCTCTCCTATTACCATCAAGAAAACTAAAAAACCAGGAACTCACACCCAGGGGATGCTGATTCCCAGCCCTCTGGCCCTGTCCGGTGCTCGCTCTGCCCAGAGGTGTTTTTTCGGCCCCCACCCCAGTGCTGCCCGGGAGTTTCACGGGGACACTGCATCGTGCTGCCGGCGCTGCTGTGGGGGAGGGAAGCACTATTATTCTGCCTTTCAGACACGATAAGTGGAGGCATGAAGAGACAGGTACAGTGGGTATGTACGCATGGAACTCCCACGTTCCCCCCTGCAGAAAACTGCAGTTAAGCACTTCATTATGTATATATGTTTTGGCCTAAATTACTAGTAAAAACAGAGTATTTTTTTTCCCCTGATGCCAGACATCACGCTAATGATGTCTGAATCCCAAGCCTCTGCCTTTGTCACAGAAGCACCCACTTCAGCCATTGGCTCTGATTCCTTTTTATATGCCCTGCTTTTCCACAGCCTGAAAAAAACTTTTTAAAAACACTATTTTTTGTTTGTTTTGTTTTTTTTTTTTCATTTTCTTTTTATTGCATGGACCCTATTTTAGCTTTAAAACCCCATCGTGGCAAACAGCCCACTGAAGTAGTGGTCACACAGTACCCTGGGGTACCTTCTGCGCACCTCAGCAGCATTTCTGCTTGCTCTCTCCATCCTTGCTGGTGAGCATGGGGCGGCTGCCCGAGGCTCAGAGATGCTCGTGGTGCCACCGAGGCCACCGTCACCCCTCTGCTGAGAACACCAGGAGCCCAGCCCAGTGCGGTCCATCCATTCGGGACACTCCACAGGTTTTGGAGAGGGTTTTACCCTCCCGTGCTGCTCCTCTTCCATCTTACCCTGCGCTGCAGGCTCAAATGCTGGGGAATCTTGTTGCCCTGATTTGCTGTTCCCCCCCACTGCTTTCTCCCTGGGGAAGCTCCCGATAGAAACAGGGGGACACGCTTCTTCATAAAGGGCATTGTTGTGTCCCATGAAAGAGTCCATGAGTGCACCAGCCAGGCTCACTGCATTCCTTGTCTCAGGAGCTTTCCAAAGCCACTTGGGACCACGACCTTGCACATGTCCACATGGCTGCAGACAGCAATTCAGGACCAGTTATGGCTGTCCAGGTAATTAATGTTGATAACAGCCCTGTGAAGAGCAGCAGGCTCTTGGGCTCTCAATGACCATGGAGCTTTAAGGCTAAACGGGACTGAGATTCCCTCTCACAGCGTATTTTAGTGGACCATAAGGCCCATCACCCTGAATTTATTCAAATGCTGCTAATGCTCGGGTGACCAGACTGGCTTGTGTGGTTTCCTTGGCACAGTCCCTGGAGGAGGAAACAGTTTCCCAGCCCCTTTGAGTCTCCAGTTCTGCTGGAAACCCCAAAGGGAAGCAGGGGTAGGAATTTATTGACTGCTCCATCTCTCCAGCATCTCAAGTGATGTCAAAACAGAATGAAAGGCAGAGATCCCAAAGTCATAAGTCCAAAAACCAGAGCTCTGACTTACCAGTGCATGCCGCTGTGGTCTAACCACGTCAACCCACCCCAGAACCAGGTCTGGTGAGATGTTGTGCTGGGCTGAAACCATGCCGTATGAACACCGAAATTAAAGCTGCATTTGATTTGATCCAAACTGTTAATTGTCCCGTCAATGAATGTCCATCAAGAGTCCAGTTACCACTCCTGCTCTGCACGGGGATCCAAGGGTCTTCAGCAAATACAGTAACCAATCTTTTAGCCACCTTTATAAATTTTCACCTATTTGTACCTCAGTTTATACCTCTGTAAATGTAAAAGTATTACTTTCACAAGGGAGTCTTAAGCATGATCAAAGCCTTTAAACTTTGAAGAGAAGATAGCTGCTCGTAAAATCAAAGTATTGCTATTAAACAGACAGTTCTCATAGTAAACCTTTTGGCATCATAACACTACCTTATTTTAATAGAAAAGTACTTCTTAAGCAATTTAGTTAATTTGATTTATGAAAAAAGAAATTTGGAGAGTGGAAAACCTCAGGAAAAGAACAGCAGGGAAGGGAGCTCTGTGATTACCTCCCCCTGCACGCATGTAAACTGTGGCTGAGATAAATTAATGATGAGACTTAAAGTTACTACTTCTCCACAGAGCACGTCAGAAAACAGAGTGAAAGACGACTGTAAGCCTGGGAAAGAAGAGGGCTGAGAGGTCTTGTCCTGGTCTGAATGCAGGACTGTGATGCAGGAATTCTCTTCCAATACTGAACCACCTAATCTTAGGATTAATTTATTAATTAAACTTATTTTGGTGATAGCTAATTAAACTTATTTTGGTGATTGCACGGGGTAGAAGACCTTCAGAACTTGTTTCTCAAGACTTGCAGGTGTTGTTAGACTTAGAGCTGAGCACGGCACCCACTCAACATCTTCAGGAGGTGCTGACAGCCTTCTTACCGTGTCAGTTCTGGGGCTGATAAAGAAATTTGGCTTCGATTTGCCAAAAACTCCTTTATGTGGTACAAATCCTCACTGGGGAAGGGCCCACCTGGGATCCCAGACTCTACAAGCTTATGCAGATTTCCCTCTGATATTCCCTCTAACCTCTTGCTGGCTGCCATCCCAACAGAGCCCTCCGCAGGGATCCCCTCCTCTCCCGGCGGCTCTGCCTGGCTCAACCACTAGCCGTGCTGGAGGCTTGTGCCCATCCCAGTTCATCCTCCCCCTCCCACGGTCACTTCTCTTCTGCCCCAGGTGGTATCATCCTTGATGTCCCCACTCCTAACCCGTGCAAGGTGACCTAAATGATACTGCTAAACGAGAGGGGCCAAAGGCGATGTTGACTTGCTCTCATTAACAGGTAATTACTGGGGGGTTTGAAGCTGCCAGACCGGATAAATGGACATTAAAATATTCCTGATCTTCTTTCATTTTTCCAGTTTCACTCAGAACAGGGCTCTGCTCACTGAGTCCCAGTCTGGGAGGACTGAGGGTGACCTTATAAGTGCCTGTATCACGGGCGAGACACTAGAAGTAGCACCTCCTCTTGCTCTGAGTCAAACCTAATATCTGTTCGGATCATCACCCATGGTTTCTCAGTTATGTTTGTACCCACCAGTCAAATCGTTCTGAGGAAATTCAATCTTTAAAATGACTTTCCTGTTAACCTTCACTACAGAAAGCCACCTGAAAGAGCCGTAAAACCTTTGAAACCAGCTCTCAGGGCAACCAAACAGCCGCGATGTGGCATCTCTCTGGGGCAACGTGAGAGGGTACGGCAGCCAAAAAGTGACCATTACTGAAAAAAACTTCTTGAAAGCACAGTTGTGAAGCAGGGAGGAGTTCAGAGCAGATAAGGCCATGTCCCCAGGAGCTCAGGTGTTGCCCCACAAGGGTGTCCGCAGAACCATCGCTAGGGCTGAAAGCAGCATAAGTCAATAATGGTGTAATCAGCAGCATCTTACTTTTTTTTAAATGAACCTGTAGGAAGAGGATTTCCTCCAGCGCCCTTCCTCTCCTCTTTTTCCAGAGCTCATCTTTCACTTTGTCATGCAATACCCAGCCGGCCGGCTGCAGCCTGTCTCGCTCCCTTTTCCATTACACACTCGGCTGAGCTGAGGACGAAAGGGCCCCTGGATTCCAGCGAGAAGGTAATTAATTGACTTTCTGCTCTCGTTGCTATGCGGCAAAGGTGGAAGCCGCAGCAGCTACAGTTCATTTTTAATCCTGGAAGATTAGTCACAAATAGCATCATTATGGAGACGATGAGCTGCCCACAACAAAGACGCTGGCTCGACGAAGGGGTGCTCTCAGGACAAGAAGGGATGTAACGAAGAGACCGGGAGCCGTGAGTAACGCACACCCTGTTAACCCATCATCCAGGTATCGGTATTTCCAGCTCCTCTCCTGGGCAGTCTTTCTCCTTTTAATCTTAAACCTCTCCTTAAGCTCTGTGTTGGGCAGAGATCAGAGCCACCACCGCTTTGGTGGCTGGTGTCACCCCCCAGCTGCGCACTACGGGTAAGAGCAAAAAATAGACTTTTTGGAGCTGTAGGTGAAATAAGTGGTGGATTCTGCACCGTGCCCAGCTGAGGTGAGTGCCTTTCCCCGCTGTGAGAGCCGTGCTGTGTCCACAGACATCCCCAAGATCAGCTGCATAGCGGGATGCAACCATGAATTCCACCGAAATTTGTTAGAAGATCATTTTTCAGCTGAAAATACCAAAAACTATTCTGTAGCCTGAGCCAGCAGGACCCCTCACACGCAGAAAATCACACATATGTTGAAAATATGTTTGAAATACAACTCTAGGCTCACATTGGAAATTAATTCCTCTCTCTTCATCAGCAATGAGTAACTGCAAAAATAAACCCATTTTGCTGCTGGAAGGAAAACTGTTAACCCAGGGGGATTGCTTCCATCCTAAGCTTTAAAAAGTTTCTAGTAAATCTGAATACGAGCAATTGTTTTGTTAATTGTGCAAAAGATCTTACTCTTCAAGAGTTATGTATTAGCCTGATGGTTTTTACCTAAGCTGCTCTTCCCTATCTGCTAAGTCACCGGTTACGCACTTTATCAGTAACTGCCTTCCAGATTTAAAGCAATGTGATAAGGAAGTCCCTGGGGGCAGGGGACTGGGGACACTCCGGCATCACAAGGATGCTCAGAACTCCTCCCGATGGTGCCTCCAAGCCATGTCGCACCTCTCCTCCCGCAGCCAAAGCCAGATCGGGAACGACGGCTTCTTTGGTCAGACCTCACTCAAAATCCAAGGGGGTTATTTGAGCACGTTCACCCAGATAAGGGCTTCTCACTGCACTGGAATTTGGGGAATTCATCATGCCCACGCTGAGCAATCAGCTGCTGCTCCACAGCCCTCTCTGGCTTGCGGTGATTTCTCAGGTCCCCTCAGGGCCCAGAGCGCTATTTGCCTGAGAAGGTCAGCAGCAGAACAAATATTTGCCCTTCCTGCGTCTCATTCAAGGGTTTATAAGAATTAAAGTTTTATTTTATGATCAAAATCTGTATCTCTTTTTTTTTTTTTTTTTTTTTTTCTGGTTCCCTGTTACTCTGGGACCTTTTCCTTTGATTTTCAGTTAATACCAATGCCTTTTTTGCCACCACACACAAAACCTTGAAGAGCGTTATTTTAACCTAATATTTCAGGATGTCAGCATCAGCCTAAGAGTTGAGCCCTAAACGCAGCTTTTATGGCCTGAACTCAAAGCAAACCTGCTTAAGTAGCAGCATTTAAGTGCACGTCGAGACAACGTTACAAAGGAGGAGCGAAGGGTGTCAGCTCAGACCAAAGAAGTCACGCTATGGACAGATGATGGCAGTAAGTGGGTTACGAGAGCAAAGTTACCACCATCACCCAAACCTCAGCAGCAGCTGCGCAGACAGTCCCAGCCTATTCCTGTTGCACAACAAAACCTGTTGGCTTCAACCATCACTGCTGGAGACCTGATGGTTCAAAAGCACCTGCAGATGCCTTCAAGCCACCCCATAGAGCTCTCTGCAGGGTGGTCCTCACATGCAACCAGACCCCATGCTCACATCAATAACCACAGAAAGGCTTTTTCTACTTGTGTGCCTTGCCCTCAACAGCAGGTTCAGCCTCTTCCACTCACCAGTGTCCTGAGACGGACTTGTTGGTCAACCGTTCCGGTCAACCTCGGCAGCCCAGCGTGAGGAGCGCGCAGGGGCTTGCTGTGAAATGAGCTAAGGAAGGATGGAGGGAGGGAGGCAGCGTTTACCAGCCACGAGGTGAAATCTGTCACTGGAAACAAGGCAGGGATCCTCTTCTTGTTTCTGCTCAGGGCCATCACTAAATTTACAACGCCTGTAAAAGCACAAGGCTGGCTCCCCTGCCAGCCATCTCATTTCGCTGAGGTGACAACTGCTCTCCCACATGGACCAGAGCGCAGATGTAGCACACGGGGAGCTGCGGAGGGGTCTCAGCTGCAACAACACCAGGAGTAAAAGCACATTGTTAAAGGTGTCAGTTTACAGCATATGGCTGGGTCGAGGCAGAGATTCATTTTCACCTTTCTGAAATCATTGCAAAGCCTAAAAGTAATCTCCTTCACTATTCTTTGAGCATCATGAACTGCTGCCTTCATCCCCGTGTGGTGTTTACTCTGAAACTTAATGAAGGTGACCTGTATGTCCACGTTACTTGCAAACAGCTGTTTTTCTGGACTCCTCACAAACCATGTGGCTGCATTATCAGTGGTTCAGCAGCAGGAAAGTGGGCAGAGAGCAGCAGCATCCCAGGAAGGTACCTTCAGATGGTCCCAGCCCCCCTATCCATCACCACGTCCAAGGGATTTCTGCTTGTGTCATCAATAGCACTAATACACTTACCTGCATCATCACTGTGCTTCCCCTATCTCCTCCCCAGCAGTCTGCTATCAGAGACTGGAGTACAGCTCTGAGGTGCTCTCTAGAGTGATACTGAAAAAATACTGAAAAAAATCCAAAGCTAAAATGTGTTTTGCCGTTTGAACATTTAACACCTCACACAGATTTCATCAGCTTTGAATCTCCAACCCACTGCATGTTTCCTATGCTTGAACAGACATGCCGCGAGTTGTGCTTTGCATCCAGCTGCCCGACCGGAGCGTTTCCCTGTGCCCGCGGTGAGACGGGTGCAATGGCTGTGCTGTGTCTCCAGGTGTGATTTGCATCAGCCAAAAACGATGCCTGAGGCTGTAAAGAGGCGTTTCTGAACGGGCACGCACCCTCCGGCAGAGCACTGCCTTATGAAAGAAGCAAGTTTATTGCCTGAGACGTAATAAGATGAATTGTGTCTTTTAAAACGTGGAGGTGGTGAAATGTAGGGGTATGCCCTGCACGTAGACGTAACTGCGATATATATGAGAATACATTGGGTACAGTAGGTCAGCTTTTTTCCCTGTGGAGTTACAGTAGGTTATGATGCAGTTCATTTGTCTGATGCCCTTAGATTCTCTCTAGGGTGCTTCTCTGTAGGTTACTGGGCAGATACTGGAGGCACAGCTACTCATCCCCATCCATCCATCCTTACTCCAGTTGCCCCTTTGCTCAAGGAATTACGTGGCTCTTTGGGGGCCCATAACAGAGGAGCAGCCAGCGCCAATCCATGCCATTCAAAACAGTTGAGCTGAGCCGATTCCGAGCAACGAGCCCAGAACATTTTGTCGTGCTGCTGATACGCCGCACAGGTATTGTTGTGAGGGACCGCCAAATGCTCAGCGTACACAGACCGAGGGGCTGCGATGGTGTAGATAGGAGGCCTGAAGCAGCAGGAGGCAAAGGGGAATTATTCCTTGCCTTATCTCCTCCATTCAGTGTACGTCATCATTTCTGCCATTCCCCGATCTGGCAAGTCCCAGAAGGACGCATCTGCCACTGCTGCTCTCCTGATAAGGGCAGCTCCATCATGTACATTTGTAGTTGGTTTCCTTGCATACTCTGCATAGCCACAACTGTTATTCTGTGTTTCTTACATCTAAGGAGATTTGGAAGGAAGCATGTGCAACTGATTCTAATTAAAATGCGTATATTGGCTGCTGGTGTGGCAGCATTCACAGTGGAGACCAGACCTGGAGACCTGATAGTTGCACGTCACAGCATAACACATAAGTTTATGCTGAATGCCATGATATTTGGTGGGAAGAAATAAGGTAATTACCCCAGAAAAAAAAATGGTCTGCACAAAACGGTGTGGCGCACATTCCCCTCTCTGTCTCCCCTTTCCCCTTTAACAGCAGAGATGAGATTTAGCATAGGCATTTTGAGATGTTCCATACAGAGCAGCCCATCCCCAAGGGCACCATTTTCCCTGCCCAGCCTGCAGCATCCACCCAGTCTGAGCTGGGGCCTCTGGTTTCCTCCTGCAGCTGGATTACACTGTAAATAACAAGCAGAGCATTTTAAGGTACTGTAACCTCTTCCCCAGCACATTCCTATGGTCAGGGACCACTGGTCTCCATCACCACTGACTCTGATATCGAAACCAAAAAGCAAGCTACAAAATAGGTCAAATATTTATAGTTACGGACATATAGAATCCTTATCCTATGCACATATGTACATGGGAATATTTACCTACTTACCCAGGGGTATTTACTTGCCTACGGCCATCAAATTACCCCCTGCTATGAGGGATCTGCAGTGCCCCATGGGGGGACGCTCTCAGCCAGTGCCAATTGTGACTATACCCAGTGGAGATGTCCATCTTGCACCAGTTGGGATCTGTATTTCAAAGAGTCCCTGTTTCGCCCTGAGCTACAGAATATCCAGGAAAAAAAATAAATAAGGGGTGGCAGCCTGCGATATCTCCTCAGCTGGAAAAGAGAGAGACTGGCAAAGAAGTTTCCATCAGCTCATTTAATGGCCAACACCTGATTCACAAGAGTGGCTCTTCTTGGGCTGAAGCCCCTAATTAGTAAATGTTGTACGTATCGAAGCCAACATCCACGGTGTCAGGGTCCCGCAGCGTCCCTCAGCTCTTGTGCTTCCTTTATAAAAAGAGCCCAGGGTGAAAACAGGACAATATTAAGGAAAGTGAGACGTCCAGGTCTTGTTGTCTGGGGAAATGCACACCATGTAACAGCGGGATATTTTCTACCTTTTTATTGGAAATGGACTAAAAGCAACTTCTAGACATCAAATTATGAAAGGAAAAACTCTGGACAAATAAGATGTGCCTCGTTACTCCATTCATAGATAAGAAATGAACACTCACTTAAAAAAAAACTGGCAAAACACCTTACACATCTTTTTCTATGCCTCAGCATGCCATTTCAAGGAAAGGCAACGCTGAACCTTATTTTATTCACAGGTTTTGGGGAAGATAAATATTGTGATCTCTACCGTTAAATCACTGTGCCCTCGGTATTTCTTTCCCTGCTCCCTACTCTGGTCCCGCTGCAAGAGGTGGGAGAATTTCCATTGCTTTCAGGGGGAGACGGATCAGGTCCATGGGGAACTCCAGACCTTGTCTCTTTTCTGTGTTTCAGGCTTGTGTGTTTAAGAATTGGCTTATTGTCTAGCCTGCTAATGTTTTCAATTATGTGAAGCCCAATTCAATATCTCTACCTGATTGGGAGGCAGCAGGAGTTGGCTTTTTGTGTTCTCTGACCTAGAGCTGACTCCATTTGCTGCCTATCTGACTAACTAGTGAAGCAGAAAATGCACACAATACAGCACAATTAATGACAGAGTCTGAAAAACACACCAGACCCCAGCGGAGAGGAAGAAATTAGGCTCTTGCACAGTGAAGGAGTTTGTTGATGATGTTTTTCTATTTATAACATTTTAAAGGGCCGGGGCGGGGTGTGTGTGTGTGTGTGTGTGAGCTAGGCTTAGTGGAAAATCCTATTTATTTTTTTCTAAAATTAGCTTAATTTTTTTTTTTAATTGAAGATTGTAATATTAAAATTCACACCAGCTGCGTGGCCCTGCGGAGTGCCAAGAGAGGGAGAGAGGTTTTCTGGCCTTCAACAATCTGTCTCCCTTGGCAAATATGGCAAACTGTCTAAATCTACATAAAGAGAAAAATACTCTTTAAAAATAACTGTGAAGTGATATAATTTGCTCCTCTACCATGCTGATATGCTACCATTAAACAGGCTTTTATGGCAAAGATATATATGAAATACATGGTAGTTTGACCCTTTACTTTTTTTTGGCCCATTCAAAGAGAATTACAAGGGCAAATCTACTTTCGTCCTAAACACTGTGTTTGTTGTGCTATACTGGCATCAGCCGACTGTTTGTCATTATATACCCTAGAAAAATGGCAAACCTGGCACTGATTTTGTTCTGCTGAGTTACACACGTGCAGCCAACCCTTGGCCAGATAGATACAAGAAGAGATGTGGGCAACAGCTACCTCCCATCAGCACATCTTCAGCTATGACCGGGACTGTAAACACCTCGGTTTGTAGGAAAACACTAACACTGTGTTAATAATCACTAGTTCCATTCATTTCACTAACGGGATGGGCCTTTTTAACTGCCCGGTCTTTATCTCTTACATATAAGATGCCTTTGGATGCTGTGAAAGACCCAGTACGAACAGCATAAGCTCGTTAATGTGATGATAATAGAGTGAGCAGGACCCAAGGTATCAAAATGAGGTGTAACAAAGGGAAAGAGCAGACAGACGGAGCTATCTCAAGACATCACCTTTGTAAATCAGGACCGTACTGACGTATTTACACCTCCCTTCTTTTCAGGCTACTTTATGAGGAGCAAATCCTATTTCTGCAGATGTCAGTGGGACGCAGATAGTCCTTACCCATCTTTTTTAAACACTAGCTGTCACATTTAAATATCCAATCTAGATTTTTAGATAATTTTATGTCCCCACCCTGAAAAACTGCCACTTGCCCTGTACTCTCCCACGGTGATGGTTTCCTTAGCGGGGCTGTTCCCATGCTCCCTTGTCCTCACCCCCCACCTGCGATACCTTTACCACAGCACACAACATTTAGAGGTGACACAGCTGGCACAGGATACTGTGGGTTGCAATAGCACCTAATCTCTGCTCCTGTTGTCTCCAGCATAGCAGCAGCACCGAGGTGAGGAAGCTGAAAACATCTCTGCAGCCTCTTCGTCAGTTATCCTAGAATGGTTTAGGTTGGGAGGGACATTAAAGGCCATCCAGTTCCACCCCCCTGCCCTGGGCAGGGACACCTCCCACTAGACCAGGTTGCTCAAACCTGGCCTCGAACACCTCCAGGGATGGGGCAGCCACAGCTTCTCTGGCAACCTGTTCCAGTGCCTCACCACCCTCACAGCAAAGAATTTCTTCCTGATATCTCACCTAAATCTCCCCTCTCTCAGTTTGAAACCATTACCCCTCCTCCTATCCCAAGGAGCGATGATATGTTCACCAGATCTACAGCATTCATGTTACTTTCTGAAATAGAAATGCTTTTAAAAAGCACTGCACCACGTCAAAGTTATATGGAGCCAAGATCTCACACAGCATTAGAATTATTAAATAGTAGCTGTGCTGCCTCCTGAATAAACACACCAAGGCGCTGCCTGTTGGCCCTCACAAGGGATGGCAAACCAAGTCCAGTACAATTTTCTCTCTAAAGGCGATGAAGTACACCAGACCACAATCGCAGCGTTTGGTGGCCATTGCAAAATGAAGTGCGCAGGAGACCGAAAGCATCCAAGTTGAACTGCTCCCTACAACCTTAATTCAGCATCTTTAAGCAGATCCAAAATTCGGCCTTCCAACCAACACACTTCTTCATGGGTCCGGCTTCACATCGCACATGGAAAGGGTGACACCCCAGGAGAGAAAAAATAGCAACATCTTCATTTATTTTCACTGTTCACTATGTGGCCATAAGCTTCATTCATTGCATAGAGGTAGACAC
Source organism: Fratercula arctica (assembly GCA_947846985.1). NCBI lineage: Eukaryota > Metazoa > Chordata > Aves > Charadriiformes > Alcidae > Fratercula > Fratercula arctica. The sequence continues at coordinate 13,146,149 of CANTUZ010000013.1, read as the reverse complement.
GACTCTGAACGTACAAGTATTTGTTTCCCCACAGGTCATTTTTCATGGCCAACAGAGCAATCAGATTTTTCAAGCACTAAAAGATGTATCTGCACAACAATGCAGCAGGACACAGCGGCATTATTCCCTTCTTACCTGTGAAATACGGTGCTTAATTGTATAGTTAGCTTGAAACACACAGGATCTCATCTTTTTTCTAATCGAATTTAATACTCTACCACAACTGGTACATTCAAAATCCAAACCCTGTTGGCTTTAGGTTGGAAGAGCTGTACTACTGAAAAATCAGGTCTCGGGGTTGTGAAACAGTTGTGAAATATTACCATAGCTCCGCGTGTGTTCTTTAATGAAGAGTTTTTGAAAAATAAATATTCCTCACAGCTTGACAACATTTATTTTAATGCAAATATCTTTTGTTCCTCCTCTCTGGGGAACAGACAGCGCCAGCACACAGCACTGTGCCAGGCCAGGGCTGCACGAGCAGGAATGTGACATTTGTCCCCTTCGAACTTCGCAGCATTTGCATATTTTGGCACTGAATTTCTAATTCTCTCCTCTTTACAAGAGCCATGGAAGTTTGGGGTTTCGTTTGTTTGTTTTTAATGCTAAATTAGTAATAAATTGTTTGGTTTGGTACCAAAAAAAATTGAAAATACTTCAGAAATTTCAGTTCCCCTCCCTAAGACCACTCCTGCTTTCCTGCACTTTCCAGCTGTTTATTAGGGAGACTTTGCACTGGATCCAAGTGGCAATACAGGGCCTCAAGAGAGCTCACAAATGGATTCTAAATTGATGTTTAAAAGCCTTTTTTTTTTCTAAATGGGAGAGGCTAATGAGTATTAATTCCTTGGAAGGTCAGCTACTTCAACAAAAAGGGATTTTTCTATTACTAGCAAGTCTGGTTTACTTATTTATGTATGTCCTGACCAAAAAGCATTTGATTAAGGCTGTGTTTTGTTATTCAAGAAATTACATGGAGCACTGCTGGAGCAGCTTTTGCTCTGTAAACATTCAAAAGGATGGATAGGTGGAATGCAATAAATATAGTTGCTGAAGGCCAAAATTTGAGCATTCCTACCAGCACCTTGGTATATAAGCAATTTTCATATGCTCAGAGCACTAAAAAACCCCACAGGGTGGCTTAGGAACTACAAGAACCATCACAGCTAGGTCTTGCTCCCACACTAAAGTCAAAAATAAAATTTCAGATTTCAATATACAACTTGGGCTCTTTACCTGGGCGTTACCATGTCTGCCCATGGTCTGGGTTTGCAAATCTCACATTAATACCCAGCTCAGTCAAGATTCTGCTGCAAATTATTCCAATGAACATCACTAGGTAAGGGAACACCAGAGGAGAAGGCAACTTCAGGGGCACGGGGCACAGAGCCCCTGATTCTCCCTGAATATTTAAAAGTTGGACAGTCCTATTCCGTATTTCTTAAAAATATGAAGCCAGAAAAATGAATGTTCCCACTGACATTTGGCAAAGGGATTCCTGATGCATATGGAGTGGAGGAGCTCTTAACTGCTGCTTTCTCCATAGAGATCTTGCAGCCATCGCGAATGACTTGCTGTTCTGCCCCAGAATAAAAAGGTGACACTACTTCTTGGAGGAGTTGTGTATCTCTGTTCAGCCATACACCAGCCAGGGGAGAAAAAGTTATTTCACTGGTTTCCTCCCTCCAGACTGGAGAGAATAGTTCTCCCTCATCTTCAGTCCCATCCTTTGTAGAAAAGGGTCCCAAAGGTGAGAGAAATTTTCCCAGTTTCAAGAACAGAAAAAAAAAGACACTTCTGCCTCTTGCCCCCTCCCTTGGGAGGGAACCTGCAATGCCAAGTAAATGGGTAGGGGAAGAATGGAAAAACCTGCTGTCCTCCTTAAGGAACAGTGTACACTGGAACATGGCTTGGTGGCCTGGACAGGTTTCAGCTGCTGATGGAGCACAGGAGACCCCCAAAGAGCACTAGAGGGGAGGCTGAAGCCCTTAATAATATACCGGCAGGAGCAGAAAAAAAAGGGATGGACATGAGGCAAGGATGATAAACCTGATTGATAAACATGGCTGGAGCCCATGAACCCAGGGGGTGTCCCCCACTGGAACTCCCTCTTGACAAACATGGTCCAAGTGTGGTCCATGCAAAGCACCAAAGCTTTGACGCTCCCTCCCATGCACGCTGCAGCAAGAATGGCATGAGACAAGAAGCTTTGCTTTCTGGTCCCTGTGTCCCCAAAGGGCAACGCTCCAGCAGCAGGTAGAGCGAATGGAAAAATCTGGAAGAGACTAACCATGGAGGGACAAAGCAACAACTCTCACACCAATGCTCACCGCATGACTGCTGCGCTCAGCGTCTCATGGCCGTGGTGCTGCCTGGTGAGGACCCTCCATGCAAGGACAAGGTCTGCTGGGTGTCATCCCCTTCCTTGCATAACTGAGGAGCTGCAGGGGAGAAAACCAAAACTAGAAGCCTCAGGAGTGAGATTTATTGCTTGGTTAATAACATCCTTCCCTTCCCAATGACCCCAGTGAAGAAAGGAAGGGCTGAGTGGCTTTATCTTTATTCAGTGCCGTGGTCCTTCTGGGACCCTTGAACGTGATTGCATCATTTTCGGTGTCAGACTTGATAAGACGCTGATTGTGTTTCCGCGATTTTCCGTGGCGGAGGACTCCCCCGGCAGCCTGGATGGTTAATGGGAACTGACTGGCTCTCCATGCCCGTCAGCACGGCTCCCTTTGGCTTCCTGGTGTAGCACATTAACACAACAAATTAACATTGTAATTGCCTTTTAACTGTTTATCACTGTGGAAAAGGCGGGGGCGGGGGAGAAGGAAAAAAGGAAGATGACAGGCAACGACCCAAGAGATATCTTAGGAAGGCAGGTCTCTGTCTGCACCTCCTTTTATTTCTATTTATAGCCAGCCATTAAGTTATGCTAATAAACAGCCAACTCCAGGGTATGGCAAATCCCTTGCTCAGGCACAGAAAAAGCACCGAGTTAAATATATTCGGCTTATCCAGCTCACAGGAGCGGTGTGACAGCTACTGAAACCACAGGGATCTAACAGCAGCTTCAGCAGCTTTCACTTGGATCTATTGACGCAGCAGAGCCACTGCAAGAGTATGTACGTTTGACATATATATATATATGTAAATCAGGCACATGATAAATAAAACAAGGAAATTCAAACAAAATACCCAGTATCAGTGACTGAGACTTAATCAATTATTTTGGCAAAGGGCAATTCACTGCAGTTCATAAACTGATTCATCTGGGAGAAAACAGCCCTTTCATCCAAATAGCAGCGTAACGCATCTGCCACCAATTCCTCCAGAGCAATTGCATTAAGAATAGCATTTATTGTAACTCTCCGTCGCCTATAATTGGTTGTTACGCCATTTTCACGTATACGCAGCAGTTTCTAAAGGGGACTGCATCAGGGCCTCGCATAACTTATATATTTAATCAGATTATCCAATTAAATAATACAGCCTTAAATGAAAAGTCTGATATTCCCTGGAGCATTTCTAGGAAAGCTTTCATTGCTTGTTCTTGTACTTAAAATGTACTAGCAGCACTGTCTTCCGCAGCTATTTTTAGGTATCCAGACATTTGTAAAGCACCCATCCCTAATTTCTAGATGCCAATACCTTGTTTTCCTCATTGAATTATAGCAGTCAGAAATGTCACATTAATCTATGAAGTCACAGAGACCACAAAAACAACTTGATCTTTTCTGACTGTGAGCAAGCACAGGATGAAAGAGCAATTGCTGACCATGGGTTTTTTGTGGGGAAAGGAGGGGAGTCCCACCAGGGTGATGTGACTGCTGTCCCCTGCGGGGCTGAGGCTCGTGCCAACCCATGTGCTGCGAAAAGTGCCAGCGGAGGAAAGGTACCTGGTGGAGCAGCAGCCAGGGATCCTGGGCAACCTCTGGGATTGCCTACGGCTTCTCCCGCGGCTGTCCTGATGAGATGTTGTGTGATGGATTCAGTTCTTGAGGTGACTCATTCCTGGCCACCCCGTCCTGGCCTTAGGACCGCACCAGCTCTGCTGTGAGGGGCAGGAGCCAGAGCTGGGTCATCCTTCCCTGGGGCAGAACCTGCAGATTGGAGTCTTTCTGCAGCCTTTGGAGCAAGGATATACAGGCAGGGAAAGGCCTTTTATCAACCCTGAGCGGGAAGTGCTGGAGTTTGCAAATCTTTCCTGGAGGATTTCACACGTGGAAGGCCATCACAGAGCTCGGCTGCAGAGATCATAGAATGGTTTGGGTTGGAAGGGGCCTTAAAGATCAGCTCATTCCAACCCCCTGCCCTGGGCAGGGACACCTCCCACTAGACCAGGCTACTCAAAGCCTCATCCAGCCTGGCCTTGAACACCTCCAGGGATGGGGCAGCCACAGCTTCTCTGGGCAACCTGTTCCAGTGCCTCACCACCCTCACAGTAAAGAATTTTTTCCTGATATCCAATCTAAATCTACCCTCCTTCAGTTTGAAACCATTACCCCTCATCCTATCATTACACTCCCTGATAAAGAGTCCCTCCCCATCCTTCCTGTAAGACAACTTCTTCCAGCAGTAAACCCTACGAGGACAGTAACACCTCTGGTTATTTTGCCTCCCAGTCCCCATCTCGGTAAGATGTGTTGCTTTACAGTGGAATCCAATGTCTCCAAATAACTTATTTTAGCAGTGGTTAAATAGGTCAGAAAATCCTGCCGGGAGAAAGGCTGGGAGGTGTTAGAGCACAGCAGTCTCCGGAGCGGTGGGGGAAGCAACGTGGCGGTGCAGCACTGTGGTTAAGTGAACACAAACACCAAGTGTTATAACACGGTGTTTTCCCAAGGGCAAAAATCAGGTAAAAGCTACACATTCAATCTAGATGGAGCACAGCGAGCAGACTGGTTGACCAGACTCTGCTGGTTACCCCAGGTCCCTCCAAAAACCAGTGGCAAGCTCCAGGGATGCCCGTGCAGCAGCTCTGCTGGGATGCCCCGGCGGGACTGCCACCCCTCCAAGCCATGATGGCGAGCAGTTGGTGCTCAGGGATTTCTGCTGGTCTGGCTCTCGCATGCTGCCCAGGCTTGGGCAGATTTGTCTGTGCTGGTCAGAGCCCCAGAACATGTTCCGTGTTCAGGCACCAGTTGCACCAAAACCACATGAACAGAATCAGTTGCCTGTGTACGCCACTACTGAGTAAAACAAACAGTTCTTCCCTGGCCACTTTTCTCCATCCCTGACATTAAAAGGCAATAAAAAAAAAATATATGTAATTTGGTTAATCAAAATATCAGTCCTATTTCTTTTTTCCTCCCTTCACCACACCCCCCAGTAAAGCAGGTGAGAGCCATTCACCCCTGCGCCAGGTCTTGGACATTCCCCAACTTCCCAACCCTCCCTTTTCCCCAGAGGGAAATTAGGTGGAAAGGGGAATAATTTTGCAGTCATTAAAAATTCCTTCTATTTTTAAACCAGACGCGCTGCCCTTTCCAAAGCTCCCTGGGGAGAAGGGGGCTGTCAGTCTGGGGTGGGGAGCGCGGGGGCCGGTGGGGATGCAGGAGGCGGTTTAAGGCAGCAATGCGGGAGCGGCGGCGATGCCACGGGCTCGGGGAGGGCTCGGCTGCTTGCCAGCCCGCTCCAAAAAAAAAAAAAGCAAAGCTAATAACCTCAATTACAGCCCAGCCTCTCTGGGGGTAGCTGATGATGCCTTTGTTTATCTGAATTCCGATGTGAAAGCAAAGATTGTTTTCTGTCTGCAGGGGCATATGTTGTACAGACACCAGAGAAATAAGCGGTCCACATAAGGGAAAGAAAGGGCACCTATACTTTTCTTCCAAAATTCACCTTAGACACTGACAGAGTTAATTCTGGCTCCTTTGGGCTCCCAAATATTTTAATTTGGCAACAAAAATGTAATAAGTCACCCGGAAGGTGGCTACTGATGCTTCAGCTTTGTCTGAAACAGGGATGGGGTCTCACCCCCTCCTGCTGCGGCTGTACCACAGCCTGCACTTCCACCGTGGCACCCATCGCAAAAACAGGTCCTACGGCTTTTTAAAGACTCTTGGAGCTGTTCTGTAACAGTATGCGGGGGCTGATTACCAAAATATTTCTTTTATGAATCTATTAGTTAGATAGGGATGGCTAGAAGGAACAGGCAGAAAGAACACAGCCATGCCTGTTGAGGTGCAGCTGTTGAGCTATATCTTAAAGGCTATTTGAGTCTTAAGCAACGTTATTAGACTTCTTGCAATTTTCCTTCTTGGTTACAAATCTAACCTGTATTCAGCAAATCTGGCAGGATCAGGTAGAGAAACCACTACCTTCATCATCAGACACTGGACCAGAAAATGGAGTACACAGCATCTGTGTTGTAGAGGCGAGGTCTGCCTGTGTCACCATGAAAAAAAAAAATAACTACAATAGATTTCATAGGAGATGACTGTCACTATAAAAACCTTTGTCGTATTTAAGCACTGTTCCTGATGATAAAACGAGCAATGCTTTGGTTTACGCATGGTTTCCCTCCCTGTGTCACTGGCCATGGAGCCCCGCAGGCTCAGCGATTCAGTTGGGTCTGCCAGATGGTCCATACGGATGGTCCTACGTCGCAGCTTTAACGCCATTTACTGTGCTGCATCTTCATTTTCTTTTCATATGAAAAGCCGTATAAAGTAAGGCTTCTCCAGACCAGCAAAGCCTGTGATGTTATTCAGTTGCAGGTTCCCTTCAGTCCGTCAGCACACCCCGACCTGCCACCTAAAGGTGCTTGCAGCAATATGCCTTCAGGTTGCAGCTGTATAAATCTCAATGCAGGTGAACTTACGCAATGGCAGTTAAATTTTCTCAGTTCCCTTAGGAAGCAGAGGCAATCAGCCAGCACTCATGGCCATGTCACAAGCCAAGTCCACGCCCCGTATACACACACAAGAAACACAAGTCTTGTTCACCTGCAGTGGCATAAATCTGAAAAGATGCCTAGTAATTCCCAGTTCCCACTCACCAGATACAGAGAGAGAAACCGCTTCTCCCTGGTATAGGTCAGTAAAAGTGTACTGTGCCACCCATTCTTTGGTAGCCTGAAATTGGACGGGTTACGGATAACATGTTACCAGGGTGTGTTAGATCAGGTTTACGCAGATTGTCTCACCACTCCTCGCAGGGAGGTTATGCTGTCAATATGTTTTACCTATGAAAAAACAAAATCTAACAAGCAATTTTACAGCTCAGGGTAGATACTCCTGCCTCAGGCAAAGAGTCAAATCTCTCCTTGGCTAAGAGAGTCTTGCAATTTAACCTCTGCCTGATCTCACACATGAGTAGCTCTTAAAAAATTACAGAAGAAGAATTGTGAAAAAAGGAGGAGGGAGTTATTGTGCCTTTGACCTCATTTGCTCACGTTAAATAAGAAGACACAGAAGGGTGGAGGCTGGGGTCTGGCACAGCCAGGCTAAACCTCACCGTGGACACACGCTGGTTTTCATTAGCCACAAAGGGGCATTGGAAAATTCATAGGAAGCAGTCATGTAAGACCCATAGAAGAAAGCAGATGTCATTGCCTTGTCCTCATTACGCAGCTGAGCATCATCCGACTGCAGGTGTCCAACCGCACCACACCAGTGTTGCGCTGCCCACCGGTGCCTGGAGTCTATACCCCAACACCTCAGGCTCTGCCTTCTGGCTTCAAATCATTTTTCCTCCTTTAAAGCCAGTAAAAGTTGCACAGAACTTAGAGCTGGAGGTTTACCCTGCACGTATTACCTCATTTTTCAGTAAAACCACAGAAACCTCAAACACGTGCTTAGGTTCATTAGCCAAACTCTCCCTAGACACCCTCTCCACTCCCAGGACCCCAAGTCCTCTTCTGCCCCCACACTCCCGCAGAAGCACTTGCTATTCCTGCCACATTTTGGCAAAGCGATGACAACTGTGATATTAACGTCCCAGGCAAAGGCAGCCAGAGCAGCAGAAGAAATAGGAGAGGTGACAGGAACGCTGAAAGCAAAGCTGGGTTTTGTTCGTGTGGGTTTTTGACTAAATAATCCAAGGAACATCAAGGTCAATAGAGGCTTGAAAGGGTGCACCCAGCACAGGTTAGGTACTCCAGTTCAAAATGCCTGCCTGGGTGATGGAGCAAATTACAATTTGGCCTATCCTGTAGATGTGGTTCTCACTACAGTGTCTTTACTCTTGTCCTTCGCTGAGGAATTACAGTTTGTCACACTGGACCCTTGGCACCTGCAGAGCTGCTGACCGAGCTCCACGGGGCACCTGCACCCCAGAACCAGGTCACCAAATAAGTATTCTGCACTAACGGGGAAGGTGACCCAGAGGTGACACCAAGCAGCCAACAACCAGCCTGGGGCTCCAAGGGAACAGGACCTGCAGCAGTCCCCTAAAGTGGTGACAAAGCCAGGCTGGAAAGGGTGCTACACCACCCAGCACTGTGGTGTAAGTGCTAGTTCTGGTGCTACTGGTGCCAGAGGGAGATCTGACCTTAATGTTTGGAGACTGAGCAGATAACTACATGCCCTGTAACTCCAAATTTAAGTAGCTCTGTGCTTAAAAAAATAAGGCTTAGCTAAACGTCAACGTCCCAACTTAATAAGCATAATAAATTGTGCTTCAATTTTTAAGCGTAGGGAAATTACAGACAGTAAAGGATGTTTCCCCTTCAGTACATTGAGAAGGGAAGAAAGCAGAATGTGGATACTGTTGTTGTTTCTGGGAGATCTGTGGGCTCGGGGTTGATCAGCGGTTGACAGTGTCCTTTCTGTGTCAGGAGAAGATAAGCCGGGAGCAGAACGCTGCAGGCAGCCGATAGCAGCCATTCCCAGATCAAGGCTCGCAGGGGGCTGAGGATGCGGAGCAGGAAAGATCTCCCGGAGAAAATGACTTGTGATGCTGAATGGTTCTGAAGTTTGTGGAAAGTGCCTTGAGCCTACTAAATAAAAACATGTCACCGAAATCTTCTTTTCATCCCTACGGAAAACAGCTTTGTTTTAAATAGAAAGCAGTATCTCCCAAATTCAAGCCCAGATACGTTTCAAATGTAATTAAGTTTGCCAAATAACAACTCCTCAGCCGTCACTTACAACCCTAACTACTTAAAAACACACATGTTTATTCTTGAAAAACATCATAAATCTTGCACTGCCTCCCCATACACTACCCTCCATCAATAAAGGGACAGAAATTTCATTATAACAAAAAAAAAAAAAAAAGTTTTAAAACAAAGCAGTCACGAGGTTTACATGGGAGCGTGACCGTAAGGACCTATAGGTATTTGGGGGGTTTAGCCTTTTTCTTTTTTTTTTTTTAGGAAAAAAAAAAGCTTCAGTGTGAAGTTTTTAAGTACAATCAAGCATTTTATTTGTAGACCCACACCACTGTACAGGGGTGCAGAGTACATGCTGGTAATTTCCAGATGACACTGAAGGTCTCTATCACATTCTGTGTTTCTTTCCAAGGACGCTGTACACATTATTCTATTTTATTACAGTCCAGAAAGTTGAACCAAATCTGATGCCCCTTTATAAACACACATACTCCTGCAGAATATATCATCTGCACTCACCAAAATACACCACAGGAATATTACTATCCTATTCTATACATGATATAAGAGACACTGAGAGGGTCAGTGACGTGTTCAAGGTTGTAATGATGTTTATAATAAAACAAAACAAAGTCCAACCCTTGCAGCTCGTCAGCCTCATCCCGTTCACTCAGCACACGGCTCTGCTCCCTGGTCTTCCTGGGGTCTGAGCTGTGGCAGATTTGGGTTCTTCCCCTTCCTTTGACTTGGTATTTCTGAGCTTTTCAAGGGAAGCAACAATTCAGATAATTCGAGTCCTAGACCCACAGAGTGCTCCGGAGTGAAGGCACCAGCTCTGCGCCACAGACTGGGGAGAGACAGGTAACTCGGGAAGGGGTTTGGTTGGCCCCAGGGATGTAACTGCTCTATTCTATCAAACATGTTCACCACCGGCAAAAGGACAAAGAAGCAGCCCTAGCAGCTCCTCGGTCACGCAAAGCACTTCAAACTCTTAGTTGTTGTTAAGGAAAATAAAGAGATGGAGAGTTTCCAAGCCTCGAGCAGGACCGGTCGCCCCCAGCCAGCTGGGCAGTGGAGGGGCTCTGCGTTTCAGACAGACCATCAAGCTCATTTCTGTCTAACAGCCTATAATTTAGCTATCAAGCCCAGGCCAATGAGGGCTCAGCAGCCACAATCACCGCGTTTTTAGCCAGCCAGCCAACCTAGCACAGAAACCCTTCTGTAATCCCCTTTTCCTAGCACATTATCTTTAATCGTAGGCATAATAGAGATTCAATTTGAGCCCTCAGCTGCATTTTCCTCCTTATTATTCACAGTGCTGTATTTTCCTCGGCAATAAACAATTTTCCCCCATTCCGTTTTGCATTGATCTGCCTCAAAGTTCAAAGAGAGTCTTTTAAGGTTTTTATAGCTCTGCATGGAAGCTCCTGGCCAGTAATGAAGATAGAAAAACTCAGGGCTTTTACCCAGAAAATTGAATTGCACAAAGCAACTGCCAGGAGAGCACCCGCTTTCTTTGTTCTCCTTCAGATAACATCCCTGGAAATTCAACGATTATTTGCAGCCATTTGCCAGCACCACTTTTTTCATCCAAGAGCCCAAGTCCCACCATCAAGGGTTGCTCCAACATGTGCTCTGGCTGCCCGGTCTGTCCCACACCCAGAGCAACGTGTCCACCTAAAGGCTTTGTTGCCAGAGGTCTGTGCTTCATCTCCTTCCTCTGGTACCTTCTCCAGTACTTTCTGAAAAAGCAACCTCTTTAAGCAATATCAGTAGTCTCAACTGTTTAAAAAGAAAGTTGCCAAAACATGAAATTAATCCAGGCTGTGTAAATACACAGCTTCCCCTTAATTGACTCTTTAAATGCACCTGTGTCAATGCAGGCACCCCAGCGATGTATCAGCTTGCAAGACTGAAAGGTCTGTTCGCCCCTAGAGGCATCTGGGCTAACATTTCATAAATTACAATCATGTTTTCCTTTTCTGTTAATATTTTCATTCCAAAGGTCATTTACCACACACACACACACACACACTCAAAAAACAGGGGAAGGTGATGGAAGCTGCTTGATACCCAGACTCGGGAATCACAGTCGCTCCGTTAGCGATGCAAATCTACAGCCTTACTACAAAGATACATCTATCTACAGCCAGCGTACTCACCTAGAAAAAACTCTGTTCTTTAGATCTGCATGTGTATGAAGACCCGGGCTATGGGATCAGGTGTGCGCCGCTTCTTTACATACCCCTGGAGGTGTTCAAGGCCAGGTTGGTCAGGGCTTTGAGCAACCTGGTCTAGTGGGAGTTGCCCCTTCCCATGGCAGGGGGTTGGAACTGGATGGTCTTTAAGGTCCCTCCCAACCTAAACCATCCTATGGTTATATATATATATATATTTGGCTACTGAAGATATTAGATTATCTTTTCTGAAGCTGTGTGCTTGAGTTGGGCACCTTCACCCTACGTTAAAGGCAACCAACCTCAGGTCACCAGCCTTGGCGAAGGTGCAGCTGCAGCTGCTCTTGCTCAGGAGGGTCACACAGGTGATGTCTCTTCTTCCGCATGGAGCAGAAAAGACCAGGCTACACAGCAGAAAAAGAGGGACCCCAAATGTGACCGGGGTACCGAGTCTGACCTATTGCCCCGGTATGAACTGGGGTCTCTGACAAGGGATGCTCGAGCCCAGCAAACCAGACATTGCCTGAGCAGCATTTGGGTGCAGAGAACATTGTTTATACACACACATCTGGAAGCCTTGAATGAACGGTTAATTCACTTTCTGAAACATCTGAGGAACAGTACAATTTCTCTTATCATATTAGGCTGAGAAGGTTTGTGCGCCCCATCCTAGAGGGTGTCAGAAGTTTAATATTAATTAAAATAGCAGATTTAAGGTTATTTCTCATAATCGCAGCTGTGATCTGAATTATTGCTTGATGATATTTCACTTTTGCCCGCTTGCTGCTTTTGATTGATTATTTGCATTTGCTGGTTTATAATGTGCATGTATTGCTTTGAACAGAGGCATCTTTTTTGATTCTAACTGCATTACATTCTCTGGTCAGATGATGGATTGGACTTTTGAGCATACCATAAACACCAGCCGGTTCTTGCCAGCATGATATGTATCTATATTCCATATTCACTCTTCAGTGTATCCTGTATTCAATCATCCTTATATTCATTTCTCCTGATATTATTATTATTATTAGCCTTGGGGAACTTGTTTTATAGGCTATTTAGTTTGAATTAAGCATGTATGTCAGTCATTTCTTGTTTCTGAAAGAACACAGATGATAAATGATAGGATTTACGCCTAGACTCAGCTTTGGACTAGTTTCCATCTTTACCTATACCTAAGTATTATTACAATTAGATAAACAGCTGCTGGATTCTTTATCAAAACCTTCCCCACACGCATTTTCACAGGCTTTTTAGTAGATTCATTAGGCACAATTGGAAATTGCTTTTTCTTTCTACCAACTTTCTGGTTTAATCAGATATAGTCTCAAGAGAAAAAGGTCTTTTGCTGTTTTTTTTTCCCCTGTAGGACTCACTGCCACTTCCCAAAAATAAATTCAAGGATTGATCAAGATATTGATCATATTCTAACCACGCGTCATCTTCATTTTAAGCTGTTTATACATTGAGACTTACAGAATTTTTTTTTTTTTTTTTTAATTAACACACCGGGTCATGTATAGAAACAAGCAAACATGTAGACACTTACTCTGGATAACACGATCAAACGAGTGTACTGTTAGCGTAAATTGATATGCACAGAGAGTCAAAAGACCACATGTGGAAGTTATAATGAAACGTTCAGACGTTGCTCCACACTCCTCTTGACGCAGCTTCGTTAGATTTTAATGCTTTATCCCCATTCCACAAGTTTTGTAGCAAAAAGCATGCCTCAGATGACACGATGCTCAAATTGTTCCCCCCATCATCCCCGTACTTTCGCCACCCACAACTGACTCATAGAACGGTCCCGGGGGGATTTCTGGCATCCTTTGCGAGGGCGGGGAACACGCTGTTGCCTGGGGCTCTGCATCCCTTGGGAGCAGGAGTGAGTCACCGTACCCTGGTTTGGCTCAAAGCCCACAGATCCCTCTAACACTACGGAGAACTGTCATGGTGCAGACGGAGAGCACGGGGAACGTCCCTCCTCTGCTCTTGCCCTGGTTACTACCCAAACTCAGTGACTTCTACTCACTATTATATTTATTCATAATAGATATGTACTATCTATTTATCCATACAAAGTTTTTCAGGGTGCTATCCATGGGGTTTTGTGCCTTTTTGCCTCAGGTTTCCAACTCATACTAAAAATAATAACGATGTATTTACAGCACACCCACTTTCTGGAGGTGTTTGCCGTAACATGACAGCCCTTTGACTTCACCAGTGCGGTTGTGTCACATTCCATCGGACAAAGTTATACGTTAGTCAGCCACGGATCACCAGGAACAGAAGTGAGCAGCCTAATGCGCAGAAGCGGATTATGAAACTATTTTGTCACATCTGCACTGGAAGATTAAAAGCTGTCAAATGATTATCATCATGGAAATGGGTTCTCGAGCAAAATGAAGATTGGAAACAGCTGGGACACAACCACCAGAGCTGAACACTGTTAAAACTGGCAGACTATCTGCTTTCTCTATCATTTCTACATACACTTCCAGCTACCTGACCAGAGATTAAGGCAGGGAAACCTTAAACCAGGTACAATTTTTCAGATAGAATTTTTTCTCAGCCTTCAGTATGCAGCAGACAGGATATTTGGGAAGGAAAGGCAGACAAAGAAGTCTTATCCCTCCAAATATGGTCAGAAAGCAAAGAATGTGTGAGCCAAAACATGACCAGAAGAGAAAAACATCAGCACCCACAACCAGAGGCTGTGCCTGAAAATACTACAAACGATTGAAATGACAATTCTTTCTCTCTCCAACTCTGTAAGTAGTGTATCTAAGCAAAATGAATGCCCACGCACTGGCAGAATGCCTTTACATCAAAGGAATAAAAAAAGAAGGCAAGGAGGAGTCAGCAATGCATGCTGCCGGTCGCCTGATGTAACAGCAGGCATCCCTCGGTGGCACGCTGCGATGTCCCCTTGGACTATGCCGAGGACTTAGTCAATGCCCCTGCAGCCAAATCCATCAAGCGATGACTCAGAAATGGCTTTGAGAGCAGAGACATCCTTGCGGATAGGGCTGTGGGAGGACGAGGCATAATGCGTTCTTTCCACTTAATCCTTGCCAGCGTAAGCACGCTGTAGGACTCAACTTATTATGGCAGATTTTAAAAAAATAAAATCCTTTAGCCACCGGAGAAGTGATATTTCTCCCTGTGTATTGCGTCTGCATCCTGCTGTAGATACTCACACGTGCGTATGCCCATGCCCAAGGCGGTGCGGGCAGAGCAGGAGGAACAGTGTGCGCGGAGCAGGAGCAGTGCAGGGGATGCAAGTTAAGATTAATTCAGTTTCTGTCTCATTAGCCTGCCAGCACTCTGGTGGCAGAGATACTCCCCAAGAGTCCTGGTTTAGTACAGACAGGAGGTTTAGTACAGACGGGAGGAAGAAGGCCAGGGGTGAAGATATTTTTATGCCTGACCTTTCTCAGAAGGTCAGGAGTTAAGGGTTTGTTTCTTTAAAGATCCAGGTCTTGACCTCAGAAAGAGCCTTACTGAAATGCTACAGCACTGAGAGACAGCATCTGCAGGTACCCACACTCGTAAGGTAAGGACACACGAAGTGTCACAGGCACATCCCTGTCCAATACAAAAATCATTATTTGTAGTAACATAAAGATGAACAGGCAGTGATGGACCTAACTAGAAATTCTCTTTAGCTCTTACAGACACATTTTTGGATTTGGTTGTACCATTATCCACACCATCACTGGAGACAGACACCCATAGCTCCAGTGTCACCCCGGCCACCACTGAAGCCCGTTTCAAATAAGAAACTCTGCATGTAAGGTCATCAGCAGAAAAAAGACCCCAAGATTTTGGCACAGCTCTTCCTGCCAAGCTGCAGAAGGGCAAGGTCTGTGTGGGAAGCCTGTTCAGAAACAGTACATCTACCCAGGACCTGCAGCCTGCTCTTGTGAGCTTTATTTAAAGTACACAGATACATAAAACATCTCATGAATTCCTGGAGATTCACAGTTGGAGCTTCTAATAAGTGAGCACTCAGGAACATTATGAAAAAGTTAGGACTCTTAAACAAACATTCATGCTGGGCACCTGATTTATAAATTTACTGTTCAACCAAAATAAAAGCAGAGCCAGCTCACCTCCCCGGCCAGCCACCGCGAAACCTCCCGGCTGGGGGCATAACTGACGGCAGGAACAACCTACCTGCCCAGGTACTCACTAAAGTTAGCAAACAGATACGTCTCAAATATTAGTCAGATCGATAACGCTTTCATCAAGCTTAATATTTTGATTAGCAAGGAACAATCCACAGCACTTCACAGTCCAGACAGAAGAGAGGGGGGTATCCTTCTGCCAAGGACTAATCAGAAAGGAAACTTCACCAACAGAAGCCTGTTTCCCAATCCCTGTATATTAACAACAAACTGGCCATTCCAACTTTTTGCAGCTTATTTACATTTTTACCCTGCTACCCTGAACACAGCAGATGCAGAAGAAAAGACCCTCCTGAGCTGGAGAGCCCAAAGTTTCCACAGTGGAGCAGGACACAAAGCAAATCAGTTCAGCTTGGTTCTTCAGCGTGCTCCGTGCTTCAAAGGGGGATAATACAACCTAAAACCACCAACATCCCTGCTTGAATAACCACAGAGGGAAGCAGGAGATAGGTGAATGTTGTTACATATTCCAGTTGACCTGCTTAGTGTCCCACATGGTTTGTAAAAGGTGTTTTCAACAAATAGTATTAACGCACTTTGTTTCCTACAAGATACTGATTTCCAATATTTTTAACAAGTCCTTTGAAACACCCTGTGATGTGTGTATTTATTGCTTGACTGGGTCTGAGGTTTCAGGTGCAAAAGGCTGCCTGGGGCTACACACTTCTCTCCACCACGAACTCGATTAAAGGAAAAAAGCAGACCCATACGCAGAAGAACAATTTTACAGTTACAAGAAACAAAACTGTTTGAATGAGAGAGGAGCAGGATTTTCTCTCTTTTGCCATATACATCTCCAAATGTTCACTTGCCGCCAATAGTTCAGCAGGAAAATATTGATTATAAGAAGATTTAGTTTCTCAAATGAGCCTTTAATTTGGCAGACCTAAAAGCCCCATTATTCTCTGCACTCCCGACTGAACTTGCCTGTATTCCTTTCTTCGAAATGAGCTCTCTTCCATGCAAAATCTGCCACGCTGCCTTATTTATTATTGACCCATCACAGTTTGGAAACATAGCTTAAAATAAATGAGCCTGAATGCCATGGCTGTAGAGTTATTAAATTGCCTGGCATTGAGGAAATTGCTTTTCATAAACATCCTGAGCTCCTATGTTTTTTTTTCCTTAAAGTGTTTAATACAGTGAGAGTCCAAGTTAATCTGAATCAGTCTGCAGAGTGAATTGCTAATGACAAGGGAAGATGTATTATTGTTCAATATTGAAAAACTAGAGTTAGAGGACAGAGCAAAGAAAGGAGTTTCACAATATACAAATCATATCCTTTCTACTCACTGTCACTTGATGCACCAGCTAATCAGCGAAAGAAAATGCTTCTATCATCTTCTCAGTAGGAGAGAGCACATCGAGGATGTTCATTTCAGGTCTCCTCCATCACAGATCCCAAATCTCACTGCCAATACCGGCACCCTTCTGCTGTTATCTGCAGACCCTGCCAATACAGATGTAAACAGGTGAACCAAAAAAAAAAAAAAACCATAACAGTGATTTCCACGTTACTGTACACAGCCTTAGAAGTGTACAATAAATATTCTGTAGTAGTTAATTCCATATTTAATATCTTCCCTTGGTAGCACTCAGTCATGCCTTTTCTGTGCCAGCCCTGTCTCAGGCACCCAGAGAGGGGTGTACAAGGGTCGGTGCTCCAGTCCATCCCAGTTTGTCTGGAAAGCCAGATACATTGTCCAGATGAACATGGACAGCATGCTTCCTAGTTACCAAACCTAGACAGGTTCATTAGGGATGCCCACGCGATGTCTGAGCAGCCCAGTTCCCCTCTCAGGGTGGAACGGCTCTACCCTGCTGCTGTTATTACACAATATACACCAAAGTTGAAGTTTGAAAAAGCTCTTTGTGCCCCTTCTGTGTGAAACAGCTAGAGCTGCAGCAGGACAGGGAGACGATGGGATGCCTTTTCCTACCTCCACCCTTGGCAATCCCACTCCTTAGTGCTGGGACCCATTTCTTACTTGTGCCACCTAATCATGTTACCCTTCAAAACAATCCTGGACAGTCTCCGCTCACCTCAACCTCACCATTTAGGATTCCAGACAAGAAGTGGGGTGGTGAATCTAATTTTCTATCCATACATCCAATGCTCCTTAACAGCCTGAAAGGTACTGCAGATTTGAAGGGTCTCAGAAGCCTCACCACTTCCCCAGCCTCACATGGAGATGTAGAAGCAGAACTACCCCGCTTCTGCGCCTTACTCCCTACACAGGGCTCGGAGGGAAGAAGGAATACCATCACCCTTCTCTGTGATGATCTGTAATAATCAACGTGATATCAGGGAGGGCTCCCTGGAGATGCCTTTACATCATGTCTGAAAGGAGAGATGAGATTTCCAGTCCTCATTCCACTTTGAGACCCAGCAGGACAAAGGACAAAAGGATGAAAAACAGCAGCTGAAAACACAAACAAAACCTGGAGCATCCCAGGTTCATTTAACTCGTGAGTTTGCACCTATGCGATACTAACACGAGGCCACCACCGCCTGCCATCTCTTTACGAGATACAAAACCTAAGTGAATCCTTTGTCAATAATGAATTCCTGTTTGCAATGCCTCTAAATTGAAGAAAATGAGTATTTCTTTTTCCTCTTGGAAAAGCAGCGCGGTACCCCAATCAGGGTTGCTACGCAACCACCTCCTGCACATGGCTGATAACACTCACGGCATTATTTCCCCGCCTGACTGCGCCGTCAGAACAAAGCCCGGCTAATGAAGCTTTCAAATGCTCTTGGTTCTGCCTTTGACGCTTCAACACGGGTTTTCCTTGCATGTATGTGACAGTTACAGCAGCGACTCGATGTCCCCTCCAGCCAGGGATGTCTCCGGAGCCGGACGGAGGAAATGCCCGATGGAGGGCGATGGACACGAGTGGAAGAGAGCGGCAAAATGCCCAAAAGATGCAACCAGCCTCCAAAACAGAGGGCAGCCAGGCACGCCATGAAACAAGGCAGCGATAACAAGACCCTCTGAAACATGGAGCCAGTGGCATTGCAGACCAAGCCAGACATCCTCCGGTGCCCATTCATCCATCAGACGGAACGCCCTCATCACAGCGCAGCTGCTGCCCGCCTGCCTGCGGGTATGGGTACAGCAAGGATGAACCCCCCCCACTGGCCTACACAACAAGGGACAGGACAAAGACAACTCTCCAGGTTAAGCAGGTCCCGTCCCTTGAAGTACTTTCAGATTATTTATTTTTTTTAATGATCTGTTGAAACAAATTTGCCTGTGATTCTTACATGGCATGTGTAAGCAAACCTGTCTTCTGCTAGTGAGCAGGCGTAGCAGGAACCACCGTCATTGGCAAGGAGCACCAGCTTCCCCCATAGACATCTTCATCCCCCTGTAATGGGAACCAGCTGATGCTGAAGCAGTCCCATTTTGCAACTGGGATAGTCTCTCCCTCCATCACTCCCAGATCTGCCCTTCATGGATTCCATCACAGGGACAGCCCCAGTTCTCAGAGAAGACACACAGTTACCCTCCTCATCTTCATGCTGATGGCCACCGTTGGTTTCTTCTTCCATAGCAGATCTACCCTTCACCAGTTCATTTCACAGGACAGTGAAATGGAGAGCATCTCCTTGGCCCTCCAGTGTCCTGTCTACTTAATGGGATCACCTTAAATACATTTGTGGATGCCACGCAATCGTGGAGCAATAAGGCAGCGAGGATGGGCTGACAGCGCACGCAGTGCACAGCATGCACAGATGTACCCCAAAAGCTTAAAGAGGGACAAATCCAAGTAGATGAATGCTTTCTAGACAGCATGTGGCTCCAAGTGTTGTTTTCATTAGGAAACTACCTTCAACTAAGTCAGGGCAGGAATCCAACGCCCAGTGACTATTCCACACCCTGTGCTATTTCAGCACACTGGGGATGCGCTAGGTGCAGTCCAAGAGATGCCAGCGTAAGGCAGGTTCCTGCAAAACTGCCGCTGCAGAAGAGTTATTTAAACTCCTTTCCTATGTGAGCAACTGGTAGCAGGTACCGATTACCTGGAAGAAGAACTGGGGACAAGTTCTTCCCACCCCAGGGAGGTGGGAGGACTGGCTGGGGCTGGAAGCGCATCCACCCTTGGGCAGCAAAGTGTCACGAGGAGCAGCAGCCAGGGAGCTGGAGCAGGCAACATCTGCCAGCCATAAGACAACTCGAGGGATTAATCTGGCTCTCAAAGACGCAAGTTCTGCAAACAAACGGATACGAGTCACAAGAGAGTGTGGCACCCAGGGAATCCAGCCCACTCCTGCTCCAGGTTTAGGTTATAATAAAACAACCCACCTGGCTACTCACCCGCCAGGACTCTGTCTTGCTGGGCTGAGCCAAAGAAAGCGCAGCGTGAGGGCTTTTTGTTAGAGACAAAATTACCTAACAAGAGACGATTATGTGACATTACCATTAAAAGCAGCGTGTTAAAAAAAAATAATAAAAAAAAGCTTTAAGCCTGTGTATCCTGATGTCTACAAACCCCTTTCTCTACCACCGTACTAACTAGGTCTCATTTAGCCCATTTGTCCTGTCCCAGCCAGGCAAAGTTAAAGTAGGGTTGATCGATTTGCTAATTACAGTAATTTTATCTTAAATACAGACAGCTGAGTGTTCATCAAGTCACAAATTCGCCTGTTACTGAGAGACCTCCCCCCTGCTAAATAATTAGGGATAATAAGTGGCTCATAATAAATGCAACCCACAACAACACGCTCCGAGAGCGCAGCGCAGGATCAGGAGGGCTATTAGGGAACCCCCAGGTCTATTTCTCCTTTTGAAGACAACAATGCAATATCTTTAATTGTCTCTCTTGAAACCCTGAGCCAGCTCTGCTGGTTTGTTATAAGTGAAAGGCAATTATTCCACTTTCTGACTGCCTCTTGTGTCCAGAGAAGGCTTACTACAGAGTCATCAGCACAGATAAGAGCAACTTTCTCTGCCTGCACCGACTCGGCACATAGAAAGAGCTGAGACAGGAGGTAACACAGGTGGGTTATGTATAACCACGCTCCACAAGCCTTTTAAAACTCTGGGTAAGGCTCAAAAGATTCAGTTTCAACACAAGCCACAAGTTGTCCATGCACAGCTTGGAGCATCCATCCACACGTGTGGACCGACATGAAGCATGTTCAGCACCAAAGGCTCACGTTGCCCTCTCGGCACAGAAAAGGCAGGCTGGCAAAAGCCAAAGGCAAGGGCAACCAGCCTTTGGTTTTCAGCCTGGAAAGGATGGGGAACCACTGGAGCAGGTTTCTACTGCAGCCTGCCAAGAACAGGGTTTAGGATGAGAGAGGAGAGAACAGCAGTGCTCGTGTGCATCAGTATCTCTTCCAACCCCTGCAAAACAAACAAAAACCCAAACAACCCCCACAGGTACACCTACACCCTCCGTTTCTGTTGGTATCTTTCCTTTTTCCTCCTTTATCCCCTAGTTAATTACTCGTTCAACTTCACTAGCCAGGCAAACGGGGACAGACAAGAGGGTCAGAGAGGTGAAAACATCACTACTTCAAGTTCCCTTCCAAGATTAAGAATAAAAAGAATTCCTTCCCACCCTCGCCTTCTTTAGGCCAGCCCTTGGATAGAGCTAGATAACAGAACATAAAGTGGGGAAGAAAGTTGCAGCCCCTTGAGCTCAGTGGATCCTGCCAGGTCCAGGCGGTGGGGAGCAGCTCCTTGGCAGGCGAGGTCACCCCTTCCCCTGGACAAGGAGGTGCTGGGAAGGGACAGCCAACACGAAGCTGCTTCAACAGAGTTTGTCACCACACACATACACACGCACCAATCCATACAAGCCTGAGCTTGTAGGGAGTAGAAATGGCTGGGGAAGACTACAGGAACTCATCCCACCATGACCATTTCCTAGCTGATAAGTCAGTGCAGCTGCACATTCTCTTTTCTAGCAACTTAAAATGTTGAACTACAGCCTTTTATTTTCTCGCCCCAAGGTGCAAACATATGCAATCCTCATGTGCAATCAAGACCAGACAGGATTTGAAAAGAACTTTAAAGTTGCATTCTTTCAGCATTACAAAAACATAGACCTCAGTTGTCTTGTTTTCAACACTGGGGAGTGCACCAGAGGAAAGGAACAGACTTAATCAAATGCAACTGTATTTTGTTTACAACAGTATTTGCCATCATTTACTTCCTTTACTCCAGGAAGTATATTTTGTTGTTTTCCTACAGCATTTCCCTCCAAGGTTGGAAGCTTCATTTGTTCTTATGAAGACCCTGTATTGCTGTAAAGCCTCCCCCCCACCCCCACCCCGGAGCAAATTGTTTATTTTTTTTAACACTTCATCCACAAATGTGTTTAACCAGCATTTGCAAGATTCTTTTATGCTGTGTCCTGTTATCTCAGCACACCCGACTTTACCTTGCATTCAGAATAAATACTGGGCTTTTGTTCTGAGCAGGGGAGATAGCGTGTAATGATCAATCAAAAACGCCCTTGGGGATGGGAGAGATTAGCACTTTGATACTACTGAAGATGAATGGGTGAAATCAGTTTGATAAACTGGTGTTTTCCTCAGATAATTGCTCTGAAAGCTTTCTAAAGCTGCTTGGATCCTCCTCCCTTTCCCTTTGTTTCTGGATAGGGTAGCAAGTCCTGCTTCTCCCTCAGCAGCACTGGACGGGCTGCTGCTGTTACTGTTTTTAAACAAACAGCAGTGGATTTATGCCACATTTCATCACTATTGAACACTGAAATATTAGTCATAGTTTACCAGAGATTCGGGCTGGATTCCTATTATTCTTGGCCAACTTGGCAAGTCCTGCCAGCAAGTACGTCTCTGAGCATGGGAGCGAGGAGGTAGGTACGGGACTTCTCATGGGACATGACCACCTTTCCTCAAGCTTAAATCTTTAACAGACGCTCTTCTTCCTTCAGAAGTCACTAATCCTTGGTGCTCGCAAACTTCAGCCCCCTGTCAACCTTCCTCTGGGCTGTCTATACCCACCACTGACCTCCTCTTCCTCCTCCTGGATCGTTCTTTCACAGCAAACCCACAGGATCCTCTGAAGAGGAGCTTCTCCTGCAGCCATAATATGGAACTCTTGCCACACTCACTTAGACCCCAGGCACATCCTTCTTCAGGCACGAGGCAAATCCTGCTGGCATTCACAGATGTGGTGCCATTTACCATGCTAACTTATTCTCAGCCACTAATGAAATTGAAGCCAAGAGATTTTACTAGATTTTTATTGTTTCATTGAATAAACGAATTTTAAATACAGAATTCATAATTTGTAAAAATAGTTATTAAAAGCCAGCATTCAGAAGTAGGTTGCATATCAGTGACTGGTACAAAGATAGGAAAGAAAAATAAAAAAGCATATTCATCATCTGGAAAGAGATGACTTGGGTTTTTTTCATGTTTCCTTTCATATTTGAGAACTGATATTTGTCTCATGAGATCTCACCCCAACCTTGTTTTTCACAGCACTGATTGACATTATTTGCTGATCAAAAAACCCACTTTGTTCACAGAAGCAGTGATGTAGCATTTCCCCCTCATATGCAAGGAAGCCAGTATGTTTAATAAAACATCCAGTATATGAGGGGTGGAAAAACTGCAGCATTATATGATTTGCAGGGATACAATTTAGGTCACAAAGCAACTCTGAGCAGTCACAGGTTCTTCTGTCTCTCCCACTGATACCTTTGTGAATTAGGTATTTCTCATAGTATCACATCTCTGGCATTTGCTCTTTGCTAAGCTCCATCACTGCAACGAAGATTTCCAGGAGCGATGAGTGAATAGGTACCTTTGATTTTTAATGCCCGATTTTAGAGCAGCTTGATCTTACAAGAGACACAGAGTACCCAATCTCAAGGATAAGAATCAGGCCCTTTTAGGCACAGTTTAAGCCCTATAAAACTGAGGCACCAAAAGAAGTCTTGAAATTGGGGTTCTGGATTAAGGTTGGGAGGTGGGCTTTTTTTGCAAGTTTCTATTACAGGTTCTTAAAGAGACAGCTATGAAGATGATCCCACCAGTCAGTGCATCTGTATCATCTCAACCAAGAAAAGCAGACAGACTCTCTAATATATGCATCATTTCAAGACATCAGCACCATGCACACAGTATTCACAACAGGTTAGAAAGGATATGGGCTATGGCTCACCTGTTCCTCAAGGATCTTAACCACAAAGAGAATTTAACCTCACAGACAAACCACAGAATGAAGTGCCCTTAAAACAGTAACTAGGACTTTGAGATAATGAATAGGGATAGCTACACATCAGCCTGGGGGAAAAAAACAGAGGAGGGAAAGTTCAGACTGCAATGGAAACAAATTCAGTTAAACAAAAGAAATAATACTGGAGATTGTCACTAGTGCAGCTAGGACTTGGCAAATGAAATACTTTGAGTATACACTTGCAGGGCAGTCCTGCTTCTGCCACATGAATAAATATCCAATAGTGTTTAAAAACAGTATATAAAAAAGACGTCAGGATTTTCAGAAACAGCGTATGTTCCATCCCATGTAACTGCATAGTAGGTTCCCTCACATGAGGTATTTCAGCATCACTGGAAAGGAAAACAACACTTCTGCACTCCTCTTCCACAAGCACGGTCTCATTTGAGCTGAGGTTGTACGACGATTGCACAGTGACACGAGGGGCAAGCCTTCTGCTCCACCCTTGTCTTTGCAGACCACAGTGATCACACCATGCTGTGTGGGATGAAAACGTGCTGTCAGAGCGGTAAAGGCTCAATTTGGTACCCACTGTGCAACCAGATAGAGGCATGGACCTCTTATTTCAGCCACTGCACATCTTGGTTGTGATTGTGTGTGGGTTTTTTTGGGTTTTTTTTTGTTTGGGTTTGTTTTTGGGTTTGTTTTTTTTTTTTTTTTTTTTTTTTTTTTTTTTAAAACAGACACGTTCACATAGAGTCTTCCAAAAGGAAGTTTAGTTCATGTGGCCAGGTCAGTTTACTAACCTCAAATTAACTTCAGAATATTTCCTTGGTTATCCATTGAGATATAGGTTGTCCAGCAAAATAAATGTATGTTTTACCACCATCAGTGGCAACTTGTACATTTTGCATTACTGTATGGGACAGCCATCTCTCCTATCAAACTGTACACTTGAAAGGCTGCTCTCCATCCCATACTTTTTTCCAAGGAAAGTTTTCTTGTGTTGCATATATGTATTTAACTGTAGTCATTAAATGCAGGATGTTGGCTTCAGATCCCATCTGGCCTTTTTGGAAGCATCCTTTTTCACTTTTCAAAGAAAATAACAGCATCATGTTAGTGAAACCCAGGTTCATAACTTCTTCTGGTGATGTGCGACAGTCAACAGTGGATCTTACCAAAGGGATCTCATTAGTACCGCTGCAGCATTTGACTGTCTCTCCTCCAGAATGTGGATGTGACCAAAAGAAAGCAAATCCAGAAGAAACAGATGTCTTCTACCACCTTCAAGAAGACATTTCTCCTTTACGTTCCATCTTTGCTGCACAGTCACCGTAGCTTTGTTTGCAGAGTTTGTTTTGGGGAGGTTATTTTGTTTACAAGTAATTACACCCCCTGCAAATTCTGCTACATAATAATGGCTGCTTGTTATCAACACCCCTGTTAGCATGTAGGCTCATGTACTCTCCCATGGAAGTAGTAAATAAAGCTTTTTTTCCTTCAGACACAAGCATTGTCCAGTCTGTGACTATACCAGGAACATCTCCGTAGCTTTTCCATGTCTTCAAAAAACTTCCACCAAATGCTTTGTTTTGCTCATGCTTTCCTTAGAACATGCGAGGATAAGATGGGTTTTGCTTAATTATCCACTCAGCATGGGGATTGATGTGGTACAAGTCTAAGAGGTAAGTGTCTGGGTCCAGGCAATGTTCACCTACCAAAACAAGAGATTCAGAAAAAAAAGCATTTCTTATATCTTTAGTCCTATAGTTGCTAGATGGAGGTTTTTCCCCCCTAAAAAACAGTATTTTTTCACATTAATTTCAATATCATAACCATTCAGAAAAGTTTCCACAGATCTGGAAAGTTCTAATTATTTATGTTAAAAATGAATGTATTTTTCTTAAAACTATACTAAACCCAAGCTTTGACCTTTGCAGAGAGCTACTCTAACTTTAATACCCAATAACTTTAGGACTTGAAAACCATCATGAAACGTGTTAGTGATGAAATCCAGAGACTGAATTGTTTCCAATGCTTTTCTTCTACAGATGCTGCTACGAGAAATACTAAGAGGCAGCCAAAACACTCCAGTGACCAACAGTCTCCATAACCAGCTGTAACAAAGCTAAAAATTCCTTTCCATTGTTAGACACCCCTAACCTGCTACTGCAATCATATTATTCAAGTCTCTTCTCCATCTGATGACATTACCCTATTGACGAGTGGAAATCAGTTACTAACAAACATCAACAACTTGTTCAACTATATGGCTTGAGAAGCTTCCACACAAGGTAGTACAGGTTCTTTTATCAGAGAGCTGATCAAGGCAGACAGAACTCACACCTGGAGCTGGCCATCGTTAGTATAGATGCCATGTGCCAGCACACTATATTTAATTAGAGCCCAGAAAAGAAGCACACAATTAAAAGCCTACAGTGGTACGGGATGAAGTTGCCCTTTACTTAGATAAATATAGTTTATGGTTTTAAGCTCTACACTTAATTCCAAGCATGAATTTTTATCATTGAGGGAACAGGGAATTTAACACGGTACATTTCACAGAATGGGAGGTTTGTTTGTTTTTAAGATGGACAGAGTTGTGCATGTCTCTGTCCTCAAGACTTTTGGACTCTTGAGTTTCTACCTTTCTTGACAGGCAGCTTCTGAATAAGATCCACTAGCATTATGTATTTTTTGAAGTACAGGCGTCAACCTTCCCACATATGTGCATGATCAAGGCTTTGCAGTGGTGGCTGGAAGACACAGGAGCTTTGACAGGTATTCTTTGCTATGGGTGAGGTTAACCTGCACTTGTTCACCTGTCTTAACTTTTGGACCCCCCTCCAAATCTCATCCTTTCTTTTTTTTTTTTTTTTTTTTTTTAAACTCCCTCCTAAGACAAGTTAAGCAAAAAAAAACAAAAACAAAACAAAAACTGGACATTAGAGTCCCTACTTTCAGTTACCACCCAGACTTACCAATATTGCCTCCCACTTCATACAGGAGCAAGCTTGTGCACTCTGTTGAGTTGTTACTGCAGAAAGAAAAACACATTGAAGTTAATAAAGCTCTGCAAAAAGCAGGTTGTGTAGTTTAGTAATATTTCCTCTCAAAAACTGCTTATAGTTTAGTAATGGTCAAGGATGCTACAGGCCATGGTACAGAGACCTTGTTGATCTTCCTGAACAGCGCAGCTGTTGAAAATGACAGCCAAAATTGGAAAAAAGAAAATAAGGCAGGTATTATTCCTCACTGTCAGTGAGAAGCTTACTGTATGCAAACACTAACTTTTCAATAGGATGACAACAGGCATAAATACCGAAGTTCATTGGCAGTTTTTCTCTAGAACTGATGGCCTGTTCAAGAGAAGCTCATCTGCAGGAAGACTTCAGCAGCTGTACTGCTTCTTAGTGAGATAGTAGTTCCCAGTTGACCCACATTCAACTAACTTCCCATCTACCCTCCTTGTCTAGACATCTCCTGCCCAGGGTTGCAGTCAGGAGATGCACTAACACTTGCCTACTAAATACGGTCTGCAGGAATAGTGACAGAGGGAGCAGGAAATTTTTTTTTTTTTTTTTTTTTTAAATTATTTCAGCAATTGACCACTGGGCCATAGGGGAGAATTGCAAGGTCAATGTTATTCCACTTTCCCTTCCCTCTAGCAAGGCTGCTAAAATTCACATACCGTCCAGTAAACCCAAGGGGACAACCTGACCTCCTGACAGCCTGAACACAGGGATGGTACCACTCAGCTGAACTAACATTTGCTTGCCCCATCCAACACACGGTTTCCAAAACTAAGAGCAGAGGAGCAGAGAACAGTCTTCTAATAACTCACTGTGCCACCATATCAGCTCTGCCAGAAGACAGAAACCAGCAACTAGACCACCTGGTTGTTTGTTGGTTTTTTTTAAAGCAGAGAAAAAGTCATTTACCACTTGAGGAGGTTGACAGTGTTGACAATATTCCAACCGTTCTGGCACAGGTTCTTTTGAAACTGCCTCAAGACATCAGCAACTCTGGTTGCATTGTTCAAATGCACCTCTAGCGAATCCTTCAAGAGAAGCGAGGCATGGACTTTCACAATCTTGGAAGGCTGGACAAGGCAGGTAGAGAGGAAAAAAGAAGAAAGTGCTTAAACAACTTTGTTATGAGCTAAAACATCCAGTTTCAAAATAGATTGGAGAGCGTGAAGAATTAAACCCATCCAGCCAGCTGTTCAGAGAATTTAGGTTTGTTTCTTATCCCACACATACTACAGAAGGGAAGCTTAAAGAAGCATCAAGGTGAGCATTAGAAACAAATCATCTGTGCTCCGGTGCTGTGGCTGGGGAGAAAAGCACCGCTCTCTATCAGCGTGCGTTGGTGCTCTCTACTGTTCAAATACAGCACTAGCACTACAAGCAACAAACTGATGAAACTAGGATTTCTCACAGTAAATTCTGACTGTTTTGCACAAGTCTGATAGATTTCTCTAGAATTCATTTAAACTACCAAAAAAGGAGTTTAGACAGCTGAATTGCAGACTACTGAGTTTCAGAAAGGTAGTTTCAAAATAGGAAGTGCAGAGTTCAAGTGCTATTTTCTCAAGATTGTTTTCATCAGCTCCTTCATAAAGTAACTTCCCAGAACTTTTGTGGAGAACACTGAACCATTCTAATGGGGTCTGATTTCCAGCAAGTTAATTTTGCAATCCTGAACCTTCTGCAAAAACAGCGCTGAGCACCGAGACCATTAGGAAGTAGCATTAGCACTGTTCTAAGCATCGGGTTGTCTGTTTGACTGCCTACACAGTAGTTGCTCTCTCTGAAATGGGGGACCTTCAAGTGACATGCAGCCTTAACCAGCCAAATTTTAGGCAGACATTTCAGGAGCCCAACTGGTATAGAAAGGGGGATGTACTGACTTGTGAAAACAGAAACTTTTCTTCAGGTATGCAGATTTAAGCTTTCAGCACACTATTTCTACCTGCAGACTCCACCTAGCTTGTGCCCTTAAGAGCATCCCGGTTGCACCACCAGTGCTATGCAATACTTAACATGCAGGACTGCGTGATGTAACCTAGCTGCCACAGACCTACACTTATTCGACTAACAGTGGCAACCAAAAAACGGCAGAATGGTTCCAAGGATCTTCTCCCAACTTCAATAAACAAATAGATCTGATAGTAACATCTGTTTAAAAAAGTCTCAGTCTGCACCGACACAAGGAGGAGGAGAGCCATTTCATTTATCAGGGAAGTAAATTTTCTCCTTTTAAGTGGCAAGAACCTCGTCCTCAAACCTCCCAATACAGATCAGCAGCATCACGGAGCAAAAAGAAAATGAGATACAAAAACGTAGTCTTACACTACAGTAATAGTCTCCATTTTTGCTTTAAGTTCATGAAAATAAGTCTGCCTTTATCACGTCAGACACATCTCTCTCAACACACGGGGCACCTATAGCCATGTGAATTCTGCTCTTCACATAAGGTAGAAACCAGCATTTCTGCTTCTGGTCTCTTCCCCCTTCTCCTGCAACAAAGCAGCGTCTTAACCAAGTGTTTTGTAGCCTGAAGTTTATTTAGTGCACTTGCTGCTGGGATCGGTGTTTGCCACACCTGGCCAAAAGGGTCTGGGAAGCTGTTTCTCATGCATCTGCAGATTATTCTCCCTCTTGCTCTGTAAGGAGCATCACTCCTCACAGTTTTTCTAAGTTCTCATGAAAGCACGCACAACGAGAAAGTATTTGCCACTGTTATGAAAGGGCCTAGTTTTTCCAAGCCCTAACTCACCTCTGTCTGGTTCTTTTCCACTTTGTCTTTATCAGCATGAATCTTCCGCAATAAATTTTTAATTCGCTTGTCGCAGAACTGGTACCTTTTGCTATTGCTCTCATTCAGCTTTCTCACTTGAGCTACCAGAAAAGAGGAAACCTGAGAAAGGAAGAAGGAAGAAGATGGGAATTAAATCAAGCAGAGATAAGGATGCCATTTAAGAACCTAAACATCACTTTATGAAGCTCCTTGAGTAGACAAAACACCCATAAACCTTGAAAACAGGTAGTCTTGGAACTCAGTCAGAGGTTTTGCCTACAGACATTTAACTCCCCTGAAATTTCCAAGACTATCCCTTCCCCTAGTCCAGTTCTAGGCAGATCAAGATGCTGCCACACCATATCGCAAAACACCGGTGCAACTTACTGTCCAGAGCAAATCCTGGTAATGGATCATCATGCGCACGACATCAGCTGCCCCCTCTGCCAGCTGTTTCTCCTTTCCTTCAGGGATCTTGTTTGGCAGCCCCTTGTGCATGAAGAGGTTTGGGGCCATGACCGTGGAAACGTTCCAGAGGTTCATTTTGTTGTTTTTCTCCCTGGCAACCACTTTGCTGAGAAATTCAAGTAGAGCCTAAACAGAGAGCAAGAGATTCTGTACAAGAGGGACACTGAAGTGCTGGAGCATGTCCAGAGGAGAGCTACCAAGCTGGTGAGGGGTCTGGAGACCAAGCCATATGAGGAGAGGCTGAGGGAACTGGGCATGTTTAGTTCGGAGAAGAGGAGGCTGAGGGGAGACCTCATTGCCCTCTACAGCTACCTGAAAGGAGGGTGTAGAGAGGTGGGTGTTGGCCTCTTCTCCCAGGTGAATAATGACAGGACCAGAGGAAATGGTCTGAAGTTGGGGCAGGGGAGGTTTAGATTAGATATTAGGGAGAATTACTTTACTGAAAGAGTGGTCAGGCACTGGAACAGCCTGCCCAGGGAGGTGGTTGAGGCACCATTCCTAGAAGTATTTAAGAAGCATCTAGATTTGGCACTTCAGAGCATGCTCTAGTGGCAGAGATTATAGAGGGTTTTTTGTGTGTGCATGGTTGGACTTGATCTCAAAGATCCTTTCCAGCCATGAAGATTCTATGATTCTATGATAAGACATGCATTACTAATAGTCCTCAAGAAACTACTGTGGCAATTGCTGGAGAGATCATTTAATTAGCATTTTTTCTTGATATCCATGATATCAGGAAGTTCAGCAATAAATTTCAATACTAAAATAGCAACAAATAAGCATACTAAGCAGAGACACATTTCGTCCAGCATTCACAAATCAGGAGACACAGTCTGTGTGGGAAGTACATGAGCTCTTACTCCTTGGCAGGTGGCAATTTACAAAGTCCGGTCATAAAAGTTACAGAATCCCAAAGTGACACCTCTCCTTCACCCAGTAGCCCCTCAAAGCTATTCCCAGATGTGGAAAAATAAACCCTTTTGGATGATCTCTTCTGCCTCACACCTCCACCAAAGCTGTGCCATATGACAGATCATCTCTGACTGCATTATGTATTCCTGCACTCTCAATAAAGTTTGCAGGGTGCTAAGTCAGCCTTGCCTTTATTACTTGGACTCAGGAGGAAAAAAAAAAAAAAAGCTACAGCAACAACCTCCACAGTTCTTACAAAGCACAGAGAGGCAGAGGTTGTGCACTGCCTGCAAAGCTGATCCCATCGGCACTTATTTTTTCAAAAAGCAGTAGGTGAAAGGACTTTAAATGCCTTCTGATCAGAAAAGGGTAGGAAGTTATAAGTTCAGTAGCTTTTTAAATATTTTTTTTAAATTTAAACTATCCTTCATATATGATGACAATACCACAAACCATGAATCAAAAGACTGGATTTCTTTCCCTATATCTAGCATGTCCACAGACAATATAAGACCTCGACATCTTTCACTCCATAGTGAAGTGCTTTAACGCCCCAAAGAGGAAGAGCACATTTCTAAACAGGATGCTCCAAGACCACAGGGATTCCTACTGCTCTCAAGTTTGTACCCAAAAGGCAGGCTGTGCTTACAGCTTATGTTCACTGCACAGCCTTAAGGTTTGCCTGCTCCTCCCATCATGGGTTTCCATTCTCAAGTCAGTGAAATACAACCAAATAGCATGATGTATGATATTTACAAAAGCTGATAGAGTCCCTCGAATAAAAACCTGGAATGAGATAGTGTTTTTCCAGTTAAATCCAGACAGGTAGTTACCTTTAGGGTGTTTCTGTTGGGCTCTGGTAGAATAAGGATCAGGAGGTTTAGAGCTTGCAATCTTTGCTTCAGGTCTGGAATATCTAGAGAGGGAGAGTGACAACAGGACAAAGGATTCAGGCTCCTGACACCATTCTGACCACGTGGATCCCCCAAGGAATAAGGCAACTTTTTATTGTCGTGTTTGTCATCTAGGATT
The DNA here is from genome assembly GCA_947846985.1 of Fratercula arctica. Taxonomy (NCBI): domain Eukaryota; kingdom Metazoa; phylum Chordata; class Aves; order Charadriiformes; family Alcidae; genus Fratercula; species Fratercula arctica. The sequence continues at coordinate 13,114,336 of CANTUZ010000013.1, read as the reverse complement.
TGAGATCTTGTTTTACAGAAGTAAATCAAGCTCATGCAGCCCTTTTGAAGTGAACTACCTATGTTTTAGAACACTGGCTGATTTCAGCGTATACAGTTTACCAGCGAGCCTGAGGCCCTTGAAGGGCATCAAGACATGCCATTATTCCCCATCTCTCGAACAAAAAAGAAGCCATGAATGTGTTAAGCTGTTTAAGTGCAAGACATCTATCGAGGCACAAACCTCAAAAGAAGGCACTCGCAGAACATTGCATTACCTGCAGACAAGGCAAGACTGGGCACCCTGGCCAGTTGCCACAGCTCAGCCTGCAGGTCATTATTTATCAATTTGTCCTCATTCATGGTAGCAACCTTGCAGCCTCAAATGACACAACTGATTTAAGACTCCAGGATGGTGTTCCTACACAGAGATGTGTGCAACCAAGCACCAGGGACTACGACTCTCACTGTGACACGTAACAGTACATATAGCACCCAGCACACGGAGTTTGGCTACAATTCCTATCATGGTCTGTATTCCTAGGGGATCCACAGGCTCCCAACACACCTGACAGGAGAGCCCAAGACCAGCAGAGCTTTGCCAAACAGCCAAAGCAGGGACTCACGTTGCACAGCAGCAAAAGCAGGGAGGTACTCTGCTGTCAGCAGCGGGGCCGGCAGCTCTCTTATGAATCTTTTCAGTAGCCCAGATACGTCATTCTGGTGGACTTCATCCCAGTGGAAAAGGCCAGTATAGAAGTCCCTTTCTAGCTTCTGTTCCAGACTCTATAAAGAAGATGAAAGTTATTACATGCTTTAATAAGCAAACATAAGGGAAATTCTGTAGCTGAGCACTAGGAGGCCAACCCATCAAGTCAAAAGAGCGCAGAGACCCTCACAGTAGACACTCCCAGATTTCCCAGTAATGGGTGTTTCTAGTTGTACTAGGAAGGGAGATGAGACAACTCAGGTTATTTAGATATTTGCTTCAGCAACATGCTCTCTGATCACCTCCGATACCTTAAAACACTACTAAAGAGATCATACCTTGATTCTGGTCTGGGACCCAGAAACTCTCAAAATGCCCTCTGTTTCAAGTCCTCTCTTTTCCAAGCAGGACAGCAGCTATTAAAAGGGTAAAAAAAAGAAAGCTCTTAGGCACAGAGGATGAGAAGTCAGCCCTTCTTTATCACAGACTTCCTGAGTCTGAGGATCAGAGGTGGGAATGAAACCAGAAGAGAACTTACGGCCTGGAGTAACAGAGGGACCTTGGTGTTGGGGAGAAGTTTTTGATCATTTTCCAACAGGGTGTTGAGTGGAACTCCAAAGAGTCTTTTCTCTACAACAGAAACAAAACGTTATAAGTCTGTATCTCCACTAATACAGATGTCAGGGATATATCCACCACTGCAGACTAAGAGGGTACATTTTATAAGTATAGATATTGGAGAAGGAGAGAGGAACAGTCAGCAGAATAAGTGCATTTGATAGCCAGAGATAAACGTGCTGCTAAGTCTTGATGTTATGATCCAGTGACTTCCAGGAGAAATACTGACAAAGGAAAAAACACCTGTCACAAGGTCTCTTATCAAAGACCTTCTCTGTCCTAACATTTCAAACACAAACCTATAAGAAGATCAACGTAAAAAATGCATTCAAAAAAATTATCAAGAAGAAACAACTAACCCGCTGTTTTCAGTTTTGCTGCCTTGTTTCTCTTCAGCTCAAAGCCCAGAACATCACAGAGAGCTGTTAGTTCAATAAGGGCCAGTGTGGGGATCTTCTTCATGTCCTGAGCAGATAGATCTCCAATCCTGGTCACTCCTAGTCTACCCTTGGGGATCTTAAATTTCTAAGGGGAAAAACACACACACAAGGTTCAGCACAAGTATCATTACCGATCCCACTGGTATCAAGTTTTGCTGCATTTTTATCATTCCTTACCATAGCCAGGCACCTATTCATTCTCTTGTTTTCAACACCAGACAAATGCCCCAAGCTACTCCTACTTCTACTCGACCCACAGCTGAATAAATATTTTCCCTTTTCAGCATTGCTCTCTAACTGTACTGGAGATCCCAATTTACATAAATTAAAGACAGCCTGATGGCCACCCTAATCTACTTGAACTTTGGAAGCAGACCAGTACGTTTGTGGAGTAGAAAACTGTTAGAATACAAGTAAGAAAGACCAGTTATTCTTCTCTTTTCAGTGGAAACGACTCAGATTCATATCAAAGTATCTAGTTTCTCACACAAATAGAACTTCTTTTGACCCTCCACTACACAACAGTTACCTTTGCCCAACACCACAAGGATAACAGCATTACCTGCCCAAAAATATCCACCTAATATAGACCTGTTCCAACACTATCCCTAGAGGACATTTCCAAGAGCTGATCATGCAGCTGAATCAAGTATCTTGTACCCCTCTCGACAAGAGGTGGGGGTACAATAAGCTAATAAGTTCTAACAGGAAAAAATCCTTCAGTGCTTACAGTTAGGGCATTTCCATCCTTCAACCTCCTAGATTCAGACAGGAATGAACCCTTGAGCAGGACAGCTGCTTGCTCCGAGTAGGCAACATCCATGTTGAACACCTCCTCTTTTCCAGGGTTTCGAATTGTGCAGGAGTAATCCTGGGTTTCTGCTACAGAGGAGAAAACATCTGGAATTTCAGAAAGCCAAAAGGGTGAAGCTTAGAATACAAGTGTGCTAAAAGAGCAGTTTGAGACATATTTGGGCACCATCACTTTTTAATAACAAACTATATTAACATTTGAAAAGAGTGTTGTCATAGCACAGTCCTGAGACTGAGCAGTAGGTTAAGATTAGCTTAAAGTCATAACATTATAGCTACAATCACCAGATCAGCAGTAAGACATAAGTATGGCCATGAATTATAGGACATACCTATGGCTACCTTCTCTTTACACAATTCCATATGGTGTTTATGGGATCTCACCATATGATCTCTGCTAGTGTGATTTTATTTGCATCTTCCAATTGCTTTCTTGAGAGCTACAGGAATTGTTGCTCAAACTGATAACTAACAACACTAGAGCCTGGAAAAGTTTACTAAATCCACAACTGTGGATAACCATGTATTTAAAAAAAAAAAACAAACAAACCCAAAAAGCCACAAACAAGTCCAATGTTTCAGATCCCCTTCCACTCCTACTCTACCTTTAAAAACTTCCTTCTTACAGTTCTGTACATTGGAAGTCTGTAGATTGTGCCACAACTTATCTGGGCTGGACTCCTCTTTCTTTGCTGCTGTCTCCTGAAAAGTAAACCAGAACACATTTACCTACACAAAACAAATGTTATTATAAGACAATGCAATTTTGGCAGAAGACATACACCTGACATTGTCTGCTAGTCTAAGAAAATGCTGCTCAAGCTCAGGGCTACAAGACTGCTCCAATATTAAGAATCATAATTAGAGGATTTGTCAGGCAGGTGGAAAACAGATGACTATTTCATAGACAGTATTTATGATAAATTCGCACATCCTTAAGCCAATTCTTCATTTCACACAATCATTACCCCATCTCCCCATTTTAGTTCATGCGTTGAGGGGCTAACAAACAGTGGACCAACCAAACTCCATGGGATCTACCCATTGCCTGTGATCACAAGATCTTTCACAGGAAAGAACGCACTAAGTTGACATCAGCACCTAAAAGCTTCCCTTCATGGGCTTCATAGTAACCTACCTCTTCACGTATAGAGAGAGAAGTTAATCTCTAAAAACACGAGGAGGCATTTTTAAGGCAGTTCTGTTAACAAAAAGCTTACTTTTCCTAGCACTAGTTAGACTACAGGAAAGCTTATTCTATTAACAAAAGCTAGCAACTTTTTAAGAATCTGCTTATGACATCGAGTTGTGGACAGAAAGTTAAAAGGAACCTGTGTAAAGTCATTGCAAATGGAAAAAACAGTCTGCACAGAAGACGTACTATATCTTTAGAGTATACACAAAGCTGATGAGCTTGCCATGAAAGCAGAACCTATTCATTTAGCATCTGGTTCAATCACACGTCATACACCAACGCCAGAGCACCTTCAGATCCAGCTGCTGTGTAAACAGGCCAGACTGAACAGTAACATAAGGGAAGTAGGTAGAAAGGTTCTGACAGAAATGCCAACAGCTTTGATGCCTGAGAGTTGCTCGTGACAGAGGTGGACAGGTGATGAAGTGCAAATCCATCTTGAAACACTGATGGAAATAAAAATCCAAATGACTGACACAGCACTGCATGCACTTGTACAGCCCAAACTGCTTCCAATCAAGTCACAGCTGAACTGAACCAGCTTTAAGCTTGATTTGCTGAACAAGCTTTTTTCCATAGATAGAGGCCATTCAAATGTTCTGCTCCCAGTGTACCAAGAGAGCAGTCAGTAGTGGGAAGCATCCAAAAGCTGACTGAGCAGTAAAGGCACAGACACTGGATCCGGGTTCCAATTCTGGGACTGTAGCGGAAAAAACAAATAAAAACACTTGACCTTTCTGCATTTTTGTTTCCTTACTTACGAAGTGGAGATTTCAAATATCCTTTTGTGCTGAATACATCCTTCAGAGCCCCAAAATCGTGCTTGGTACTGGGATGACACAGCAAACCAGCGTGGAAAATTAACCAAAAAGCCTGCTTCCCCCTGGGATTGCTCCAGGAATTACTCAAAGGTAAAGGACTTCTTCCACTTAGTGCCTACATACAGTGTCATGTCCTAACATCTCAGAAGTTTACCATTTTACATTGAAATCACCATCAATTTGCCTAAACTGAGCATCAGTCACTTCCCATGAAATAAAGAGGGCAAATGCCACCCCCTTGTGTACATTGTAAAAGTCAAGCAAGAAATACAGAGGTTAAGCTCCTGGCTAACTCAGCAAAGAAGGAACAAACAGTCAAATTTAAAATACATTTTCTTACTTTCATTAAAAAAAGAACACTGGCTTTTGTTTCACTGACCTTCACTAGAACTGTATACCTGAAGCAACTGCAAAGGTTTAAAAAAATATTAAGCCAAAGCAAACACGAATAATCCCAGCAGAGTTATTGGAAGAGAGTCCAGTGATCTTGCCCAAAGTAAGAAATAAGGAAAGTGTTCCCCTTCAATTAAATTAAGGCAATTTAAACAGCTTTAGCATCTTTGTACATGCTTTCATTCTGCCAAAGTGTCACTTTAAAATATCAGATTTGTTCTCAGTTGCTTATCAAATGCAAATTATCAAATACAAATATTAGTGACCTAGTGAGTGGACACATAAAAGAGCTTAAAAATCTCCATTCCTATGCAGCAGAAAGTAAAATTATTTTAAGAGATGTAACAGGTTTCTATTTAATCTGCAAGTTTTAAAACTTGATGAGCTTCAATTCAGGAATTTAAGACGAACTTGCAGCATTATTGCTTTCAGACATGTCATCTTTTTGTCACCCATTTGTGCAGGAATGCAAACAATGCTCTACAAAAGCAAATCAACCATGACTATCTCAGTGAAATTCACAGTATGGAAGCAACCTGCACCTCAGCACTGGGCAGTTACAGAGAACACAACCACAGCAGTTTCCAGCGATGCTGCAGACTGGTAGTATCATTCCCTTAAGGCATTCAATGGATTATCTGGGTACAATTCATCTCGTTATAGGAAAAGATGTTTCAAAGGTGCTTAGGCTGAGGAAAATGCGTATTCAGTTCTGGTAGACAGCAAGGGTCCCAAGGCAGATCTCAGTTAAGCTCAATACCTTCTGACTAGACACTTGACCGAGTAGAGAAAGTCACAAGGAGCCCTGATCGGGACACTTTCCAGCAGCCCCTATAAGAAATACGGATACTCTGCCTTGTGGCCACAGTGAAGAGAGGAGCAGCACCGTAGAAAGCAGATGAAAAGTTAAAGGTCATGCATTCTCCAGGAAAAAAAAAAAAAAAGAAAAAAAAGAAAAAAAAAAAGACAGCAGCTATTCTTTCTCTAGAATTACCAGCTGTACAAGATCACCTGCTCAGAACTGAATTTCTGAAGTTCTCTCTTTTTTTGGTTAATAATGATTTAACACAACACTGGAATAAAGAAAACACAAGAGGGCTCCAAACGACGCCAGTGCTCCAGGAGGCTGCAGCGCTGTAGGCACTATACAGAAGTCTTTCAGCAGTCTCTAGGAAATTTATGGATCTGCAGGTTTTGGAGCGATTTCTCAACACTGCAACCTGGATGCAGAATTTCTATAATCTCAGCTTCATTTCAGCTCAAAAGATGAAGTCATCTATTTGGAAGTGAAAGTAGCCCTAGACCCAGAAAGCCAAGTAAGTTATCACAATGCAACAAAGCCTTTCAGGATGCGCCACTAATTCAACATACCTCAGAGTTAACCACTCCAAAAATGTCTCGGACATCACGCACAGGATGCTTGTTCTTTCTCCTCCGAGATCGGGAGTAGGTGTCCAAGCGCCGCTGCACAGCAGCAGCCTGGGTCTTGGTCAGGGTGGAGAGCAGCACGATGTTATCGTTTTCCGAGGCACGGTCCCCAAGGAGGTCAGACAGACCAGCGTCCTGGAGCCACTCAGCTTCAGCTTCTCCCTCTGCGAGGCAAGGAATGAGAAAAGCAAGCAAGAAGAGAAAGGATAACAGCAATTAGAGTGCTTGAAACACTTGAGGGGCAGAAAACCAGAAGCCTGAGCATTCCCCGTTTGGGGCAGCAGTGGGACATCACTGGAAGGGAGCCGCATCTTTCTTAGGAAGCTATGGATATTCTCAAAGTCTTAGCCCTATTCCCAGCTACCCAGCTGGGTAGCAGGGGGAAAACAGAGGAGAGACAGCACTTTAGGCAGCTATAACTGCCCACATACTCCTTTCTCCTCACCCCAGGTGAGGAAAAAGAGAAGAAAAAAACTAGGGAGGTATGGATAATGCCAGGAACTCAGGCTCCCTCAGAAGCTGGGCAGAAGGGGGGCACAAGTGTGACTGCATGCTATTTAGCACAAGGATTGCAACCAAATGGAATCCAGTGGGGGATTTCATAGGACACATGAAGAAAGTCAGATGCACTTGCTTAAATCTGCCTTTACACAGGCTGCTTGTGCAAAGGGGAGCTCCGGCCATGAGGAATAGCGCACAGCAAGCTCAGAATGAATGTGCCTCCCTCTGCAGCACACCCGATCCTCTGACAGCTTTGAGAATGGACAAAAGGTCTGTGGGAAGCCAAAACATACAATGCTGCACATTTGGCTTTCAAAATCTTCCAAATTATTTGGCTATTTCTTTTAATTTTTATTTATCTATGTACATACCTATGTATCAACAACTTTTTCTTCTTTTTTTTTTAATATCCAGACACTGATCTAGTAGATTTAAATGCACCATCCCTACTCTTTACCTTTTTAAGTGGATTGCTACGCATACAATCATTCAACAAAAGCAAAAAATGTTATTCTTACTCTGTGCATTTGCTTTATGTCTATGCCTATTCAAAACATCACTAAAATTAAAGACCATTCTAGCTCCAGAATGAAGTGTGACAAGCCTGGAGATAGTACCAGCAGCATTACTCAAACAAGCTCAGTTCCACTTCATTCTTCAACATCTATAAAGCTGCACTTCAAACACAGAAGACAATTTTTTCCTTATGGGGTGAGCCCTTTGTGCAAGTGAGAAAGTGCCCTGAGCAAGGCAGCTACTTCAAATCTGAGGATAAAAGAAGCAATTTAACAGGTGGCTTCAACTTGAATACAGTGAACACCACAAAGACTTTACCTTTTCAATTCTACGTATCACATTAATTCACTGCGGGCAGCTCCAGCAGAACTCTACCAAAGGTTATACTGGGAAAAAGAAAAGTCACAACTGAACTGACTGAAACAGAACAGTTCATTCCCACTCTTCCTTTCTGATGCAAACCAGTATCTTCTCAGCTATCACAGCTGCTCAGGCAAAGTTTTATTATTGCTGCATCAATAATAAAAAAGTCATGCAGCTCTTCTTGAGAGATTAAATAATTTTTCTGGGGAAGCTTCTGCATTCGTGTAACTTGCAAAACCATATTGTGACTCCATTAAAACTCTTTTCAGAGCACGCTCTGTGTTCTTAGGTGCTGTGACGAACCAGAACTTTTTTCAGCATTCACACCACAATAAAGAGTTGGACCTGAAGCAAAGTGTTTTGTCGAATGAATCTTCTAGCCAACTAGCTAGCTTTCCTACATGGTCTTAAGTTTTGGTCATTTCCCATGTCTGGTTGTACAGAAGCAAACAGGTAAGAGCATCCCCCAGTATCACTGGCTTGGTCAGTCACAGCTGCTCAGGCACTCGTGGTCCCCTTCATGGCTCCTGTCTGTACAGCTCTTTGTCCTACATCCGTGGTTTCACAGCAGCACAGTGCACAAGACTTCTGGTTTATTTTGTCTTTAGGAACTAAAGGAAGTTAAGTGTATTGCTTGCAAATTTTGAAAATACCCAATTCCAGTCATAACAGGAAACTAATCTAATACACAATACTAAATAGTAGGCCCTAAATCGGACATCCATGTGAGCCTATGGCCCCATCTGATGCCAAAGCACCAGATTTTCATTCCTCTATTTAATATTTTTGGCACACTTATGTTTGCCAGGAACGTAAAAGGAAACCAGCAAAGTAGGTTATTTAAGGGGAGAAGGGGGAAATCTGAGAGAATCATGTCAGAACTGAGAAGTCCACAGAAGCTGAGCTGCAGGTATAAACTTAGAGAGCTGCTAAGATTTGCCTCGTGAATTCCAGACAAGCAGCATTTCTGGGGTACAACTGGGAATAAATTTGCAAAACGAAAGAACACCAGTTCCAGAAACTTACTTGAAACATAAGCTAGCCAAAAATAGCATTCATAATAAAGCATTTAGTTTCAAAAAAAACCCTAAAGGACAGCTCAGCATCTCACAATTTCAGGCTAAGCATTAAGTACAACTTCCTAAGTAGTTTTTGAAGGTAGAGAAGAATCACTCTTTGCAGACACTTCTCAGCCATGATTACATGCTCTAAGGATGCTAGCAGATATTTTAGCGGGACTATTTCACAGAATGCATACCTTATCAGTCTGCTCTGCAGTCAGACCTTGGAGAGAGCTGGATAAACAGCAGAGAGCAAGGAAAGGACAATGCTGCTTGTATTTCAAGAAAAAGCTACTTTCTGCCCCCTTGAACTGTTAGTGAGGTCACAAGCATCATGAGTGTCTTTCGGCTGACCCTGTTCTTCTGCAAAGTCCCACACTGGCCTCCCATGACACCAGGTCACAAGCAGCTTCCCGTTGTGCCATCCCGTGCACGGAAGACCAGCATTCTCCAACTGGGTCAGCATTTTTGCAATGCCTTATCTACACATAGCCTCCACACTGTCCCCACACTGCGATTACGATCAGCTATTTGGCAGGTCAAGCCATGCCATCCCCAGGCAGAGCTGTCAGCCCCTGCCCAAACACAGCTTCTCAGGCTTTATGCAAAGAACGATAGGGCCTTTGGCTCCAAGGAGCCCTGAAGCTGCGTTGCCACCTTGCAGTGCTCCAACCATAAATTGCAGAGACATGAAAGCCAAGAGGCACCGGTCACGTCCGGCTTCCTGCATCCGCACCATCTGAAGTTTCCCCTTGCTCTTGATGCTTCCAGCAGGACGCTTATTTGACTAAGCTCCTTTGCAGAAGGCAGCAGGAGGCTGAGCGTGCCGCACCTCCTTCCCCAGCCTGGCAGGAAGGCTTCGCTACTCTGAGCATCATTTCAAGTCTGTCTGGTTTCAATGGCCAATTAAGCAGTCAGCTCTTGCCTGCTAGATTAATATACAGCATTAAAAGACACTTTTCCTTGAATCCCTGCCTACACACAGTAATCAAATCGCCTCTAGCGTATCAGTGTTTCAGATATTCCAGACAGCCTTTCATCTCATGGCATGGCCTCTTTTCCAGAGTCTCCTTCCTGGTGCACTCATTTTCTGAGTCACTTTTGCATCTCTTACAGTTCTGAAAACCAAACTTATATCCTTTATGCAGGGGCACTAACAGCTTAATGACCTGGATGATCTTCCCACCCTGTTCTCCAGAGCCCCCTCTTTGCTATTTACCCTTCCCAAGCACGGCAGCAGGCTGGGACTGTCACTCAAACATTCCCTATTACATACACAGATCCTTCTCACTATCAGGCCAGCACAAGAGATGTAGGCTGTCCAGGCTGCCATTCAAAAGGATGTACTTCCCAACTAAATCACATTCTTCAACAAGGACCCAGAAAATCTGTGATGCTGATCTGCGGGATCGCTGGGCGCTTATCACCGTTTGTCATCTCTCCAGCACCCCAGGATATTGTACCTCCCATGTCAAAAAGCAATTGGCCCAGGTCCCAGTTATTCCAGAATACTGGATAACATCAGTGCTACAGAAAGTCCATTAATAACAGCCCATACACATGAAGCAGTCTTCAAAAGAAAGAGAAAAAATAATAAATAAAAGGAGGCATTATGAAAAACCTTGTGTGGATGGACTCGAGTCATTCTGGATGTTTCTTATGGTTTCTTGAATAGAAAATTAGAGGTGGGAAAAGTCTGCCTTCCACAAACGCAGCTCATAAAAGCCACTACGATGAAGTCCCAGAACCACGTACACAAACAAACCTCCCGAAACACCGTCAGCTGTCACAGCGCGTTTACCATACAGCCACCTGTCTGGGGAGCAAGAGCCCCCACACTTAGTGGGGGAGGTCTGAAAAAATCTGGAGCCTCAAACATACTACTGCCTGACCTTTAGAGCCAGCTTTGTTTCAGAAGCTGAAACCAGGCTAGCACCCCCCTTCTGGAGGGCATTAGCCACCACCCAATGAAAAAAAATAAATCTCTCTATCTATCTATATGTATTTATCTGATTTGTCCGGTAATATCCTAACCATATTCCAACATGCTTCTAAATCATTCAGGCGCATAAGCAAATTTTCTAAGATGTTCATCATCCTCCCCTCACTCCCAACAGTTTTGGCAACCTACCCTCTTGTGTTTTGACATCTGCAAGGCTGCATTCCTCTTGCTCGGCTTCAGCGCTCTGTTTAATGTTCTCTACTTCCAGCCAAAAACTGTCCATTGACAAGTTGTCCAAAGATTCTACCCTGGAATTTGTGCCCTCTGACACTGGGGATGCCAAAGAACTCTTCGGAGGAAGCTGGCTCATTTTGCAAGGGCAATTTCTGGTACTGAGAGAGGAAGAGATAAGGAGAGAGAGATTAAGCTACATGTATTCACATACGGCATTCACAATAGAGCGGTCTTCAGTGATTAATGACTGCAATAAAATCCAAACAGAGGTAAGTGCTAGATTTCCTTTGGTTAGTGTTTAGCAATAACAGACAAGGTTGGGATCAAATCCCTTAGCACAGGGGAAAGCCTGCTGTCCAAACGCGCAAGAGAACGTAGTACCAACATGGGGTTTCTGATGTTGTCCTTCCAGCGACCTCCAAGATACCACCTACCATTCCCACACTTGCTTCCGAGTCTCCCTTGCAAATTTGCACAGATACCCTCTACATTTACAAACAACCAAGATGTTTCAAGCTTGGTGCATGTGTGCTCTGACTATCTGACATGTACTGCAAGCCCGACAGCTCCCAGCTACAGCACACTGAACCCCATAGCCTTGTCCTCCGCATGTAAAAACCAGCATAGCTCCGTCTCCTGCACTTCAGCTCATGCAATAAACAATTCAGATATTTGAGGCCCTCTTTTCCTGCCCAGACCAGATTTTTCATCTGTAAAATAGCACAAGTGTCCTGGGAAACCCAAACATACAGAATTTTCTTACCAGCCTGCTGATTAATTCATGGGCAGCCAAAGTCCCAGACTGGCCTCGTTCAGCTTTCAACATCTCTGCAGAAAGCCGTGAGGTTCTCATCAGTTCAGAAAATAACGCCTCTCCTAAAACGAATTTTAATTTTCTTCAAAGGGTTACAAGCCATTTAAACCTTGCTGTATATCTTTTTCAAAGACTTTTAAAAAAAAATGGGATAAGTGGAATCTACTTATGAACACACCTAAATGGTTCAACTTATGAATACAAAATTAAAAAGACTGCACACTATGCTGACTCTGGATGGTTTGAAAACCACCTGTGAGCAGCCACCACCACCAAACCCAGATCAAAATCACCTCCTAGTTTCACCACAAGAAAAGCTGATTGAGTCTTAAGCCTTGAAAACCATGACAACAAAACATCCACAAAATGCAATTTAGCCTCCTAACCCTAGAAGGATTTTAAAAGTTATAGATAGCAAAATATCTGGAAAGTTTTAGTTTCTTCCATTCCAGAAAGCCATTATTAGCACTTCTGGCACTAACTTGCTTCTGTTATAAGAAGTGTTTCAAGTGATAAAGGGCTAAATTTGAAGATCTAACAACTAAGAGGCATATGTTGTAGGATATTCTGCACTTATATTTACACAGCACAGGCATATTACGCTCATGCCTTTTTCTAACATGCACACAGGCAACCCTTCTCTTCTAAAGGTCAAAACTAAAGCAATAACCATCATTCCAGGAACATCTGGAGCCAGAAACAGCATTGAGAACAAGAATAAGAAGGTTTTTGTTTGTTTGTTTTACAGGAACACAAAAGTTAAGGACTGAAAAGAGTTATTAGGCCACCCAGTCTGCCTCTGGCAAGGGCAGAGGTGATTTGCTTGTTTAGTGCCCATCCCCACTTTACCCCCAACCTCCTTTCCTACTCCTGTATATCCAAATAACAGGCCTCCAGTTGAGGTGCCACCTCATAGCCTGGTACAGCATTTGAATAGTCAATCTAAGATTTTTTTTTATATATATTTTTTTAACCTTCATAGTTCATGTCCATTTCAGTTCTATTGCAGCTGCCATCTCAAACCATTATTTCCCCTTTCAACCTTTTACTTATATCTTTACCCATTAGGGGTTAAAAATTTAGACCGCCTCTCTCACATTAACTCTTCATCTTTAGTACTTCTCTCCATTTTCTCACATTTCTCACATTTGCTGACAGCCTTCTCAAAAAAGTATTAGATTTAAAAAAAAAGACTGTTTAATACCTTGCCATGATATCTCATTAGAATTCTATTACATGCCAGTCAACAGAAATCATCACTTGCAACATGAAACTAGAAGGAGGATTTTAAGTTATTTTGAGGGACTTGGTTTTGGCCATCTCAGTGCTAGAAGTTGAACTTGCACTAAAGAGCAGTCTCCCAATGCACAACCCTACACAGGCTAAAGAACCATCTTACAGGCTCTCCTAATTGCTCTACTAAAGGCATTCAGCAGGCACACAACTACTACTCTTGCCCTAAGTTACTGCTCGGTAGTTTCAAAGCAGCTCTGAAATGTACCTTTGCTCCATGTTCAGCCTAGTGTAGGGCAGGCTCATCCAGCATCCCAGAAATCTCTGGATTCACACCAAAGCAGCACTTATATCTAGGATCGCAGATCCAGCAGAACCTACCCAAGACCCAAGCAGCAGCTTGCACCCAGCACATACGCTCTGCGGCAAGCCTGTGTCACACATAGCTATGACAATCCCTTCCCCACACCTGCCACAGGCCTGCCTGGAAAAACCAAACATTTTAAGCCAATGTAAATACAGTCTTCAGCTCTTTCAAAAGGGTGACTCTTGACTTAGATGTTTGGTGCGACTTACCCAGATATCAGATTCTGAATCCAAGTTTTAGTCCAGGAGAGACTACAACCAAGCGGAGTGATACTTATCTAAAAGCATCAGGTCAGATTCCCCGTGTACATCTAAGAAGGGTCACAACATCCTTAGAGCCCAGATTTCAGGCTATAGCCTTACCAGCAGTTATTTTTGATCTACCAGAACCTTCAGTCCACATCAAGACAACATAGTACTGATGCAAGGATACAGTTTCGCCAGACAGAGAACAATTGTACCCCTGTCCCACTCCGACTTGTGCTTCTGCACCACCCACAGTTATTTTGCTTCCTTCCAGAGCTGGAAATGCAGATGGTCTAGCAGTACTTGCACCAAAAAAGCTCCACCACCAGTCACACTATATGTCTACTCTAGGAGAGCTATATTTGACCTAATTGTGCATCAAACAGCCCAAAAGCCATCCTAACTTCTTTTTTCAAGAACCTCACGCGCTGATGCACAAAATCCTATCTGACCAAGGTGCAACATCATATAGCAGCTCTACACAGCAGTAGCAGGATCCAGAGCCCAGCTCTACAAGTCCCAAGCTACTGCTGTTGTTCCTGTGTTACAGAAAACACCAAAGTCAGGCCTTTAAATTTAGAAAGTGTTTTATTTTCTGGTCTAGATCCCTTTTTTCTTTCTTGAACACACTGCACAGTGTTTTACAAATCCAACTACCTGGGTGGAAGGTTAATTTTCGATTCAGCACACCTAGGAGATTGCTCTTCCTCATTGCATTCCCAAGTCAACGGAGGGCAATCTGTGACGTATAAACATAGCAACAGTTTAGATTGAAAGTGTAGATTGTTGGCTTAAAGTGTTAATCGCTCAGTTGCGACTGGGCAAAGAGTAGGTGGAATAATCAAGTTCACTCAGTTGCACTGCCAACATAACAAAACTTAAGATTATAAAGTTTTAAAAATTAACTCAACAAAAAGCAAACTTGCAGAAAGATCTCATTAAGAACAACCATAAAGAAATGACCCTGTGGAAAGACTGACCATCCTAATGCAACCTCCTCCTCTTGTTTAAGAGCACGGACAGTTTTAAAGGGGCTTGAGATTCATTCAGCTGACTCCCCTAACACCTTCAGTCTAACCCTGACTTAACAACATTAACAACGGACTTACGAGAAATTAGACCAGCACGGACCTTATATGATTCATTTTCTTATTATTTCGTCTATGAACCTTCTCCGCATAGAGCACTGGTAGCCCTGAGCAAGATCTGCATGCCTGCATAGCACTGACTGAATGCTGGTTGCTCACCGGTCCTGGGCTAGAATATGAAGTCTCAGAGTAGTTTCTGATCTGTTCCTAGATACTGTCAACACACGGCAAAGACATTGCAAACACTCGTGCAACTCTTGGCCCTTCTGAATATCAAAATAAAATAAACACTGTTGCTATGCATTTGTTCATTCCAGGCTTGAATCATTCCTGTCAGAGAGCTTCTCAAAGGATCTGTAGCTGCCTAGACTACTTCACTGCTTGCTCAACATCCTTCCCTCATTGAAATACCTCTCCAGCAGATGAATAAATAAAGAAGTTTCTTCTTAAGCATTTTAAACAGAACAGGAGGGGATAAGGGTAAGCCAAGAAAATCGAATTCCTTTAATACTGTTTCCAGAAAAAATCAGATGAGAAAAAGGCAACAAGAACAGAAGAATTAAGCTATACAAGGCATTCCTTTCACACGCAAACACCTAGTTTTTAAAGACATTTCCAAATATCTGGAACCAGCACAAAGACACGCATGAAACAAAGAAACAGATGGAAGGAGTCGGAGTTAACCTCAAGAGCAAGTTAGGAGCAGCACACCAAGTCACAGCATCATAGCAGTTCAGAGTGCTAGCATGAAACATGAGCTCTTCTGAAAGGGAAAAAAAGTGAGAAATTATTATATCAACTGGTTGCAGTATTTTGACAGATAAAGACACTAAGTCAGAGAACAAAAATACATTAGCGTCACAACATACGCACATCTTACCAGCTTTCAATTTACTTCAAGGTCAAAAACAATTGATAGGTACAAAACCACAAGATTAAAAGAAACAAATAAAAATGGCCATGCAGGAAAAAGCCACTCTTCACTTTGATTCCAAGTTCCTACTCTGAGCAAGCAGCTTAAACTCAAGTGAAGAACTGTGTAGGTAATTCTGAAGAAAAAGAATCACCTCAAGATCAGCCTAGCACAGTTCATAACATGATCAGTTTTCTTGTTTAAAATCATGTAGTAGGGTAAAGGCATCCAGAAACAGATACAAGTATTTGAAAACCTGGAGAAAATCCTAAAGCAGCAAGTTACGTATCTGCAGCTATATCTATATAAATTTAGATACGTTTTGCTTAATGAAACTATTAGAAGTTTAAACCTCGGTCTTTCAAAGGTATCAATATAAGTACAACTCCTTGTGTGACGGAAGTCAATCTACTTATCAGAATTTTAGATTAAATACTCATTATCAGCTATTTTATTCAGACACAGAGAATTACACAAAACTCCATTCCCAACACACATAGCAAATTTATCCAGGAGATGCCTTGTGGACACAAGCTCCACAACTTTTCTACCAGAAGTCCAAATCAAAAGGAAGCTTTACTCCAAATCTTTAAAGCCTGGCTTCGTTACTCCTACAATTCTCAAAATTTTGTACACGAAGTGCGAACACCACAGACTACCAATTCCTTCCTCCTCCCTAGTTTAGACCCCTAGGAAGGGTCTAAACAGGCAGCAAAAAGCAATATGGAAGTTTACTCTTAGGAGAAAATGAAAAGCACATGGCTGTTTCAAATTCCTTGGATCAGACCATAAAAGCAAAGACAGACTAATTATCAAATTACTGCGGAAGCGATGAACAGTAATTTACCCAATACACTCTTACCATGCTTTACTTTCCCTGGCTTAACTAAACGAAAGCACCTAAAAAGGCAGAATTAAAGCAATCTTAGAAGCAGGCTGCCGCTGCTGACATTCACCTTTACATATCTCTAACCATAGGGGATTTGCTCCCATACCTAGTAGTTTCATTCAGAGCATCCCCTACAAGAAGTCACAGTGCCTCCAGCCTAGGCTATTTTATATAGCTCTGCTGCCAATCACCACTTATGTTCACATTAAGGTATTTTATCAAGGACTTCACACCCATAGGACAGCACACTTGAAGGTCTGCCTCTCTAGCACCAGCAAGAATAGCTCAGATGTCACTACTACAATTTGCTAATAAGATTACAGCTTGTTTTCAGTAACACAGCAATCAGTTCATCAAGATCTTCCATTATGCAAGCAGCTCGAGGAGCCACGTCATTTAAGGTTGTTTTGAAGAAGCCTGTTCTGCAAGTGATAAAGAGGACGTGCCAGAGTGCTCTGCATGCGTGGAGTATTTCATACCAGACCCAGCTTTCCATCGCACCACCACCACCAAGGCACTCCCCAGCTCCTGTTCTGGAATGCCCAGTGACACCAGAAAGACAAAACAGCAATCCTTTGCCCAGTGCTATGTGGAGTGAAAGACTTGAATCCTGACACTTGGGTGTAACACGCTGCTTTAGCTTAGCACCTCTGTCGCTTTCCATGATGGACCTGAACTCCAGAGGTTACCTCCATCACAGCATTAGGAGTTTTAAATAAAGCACAGGTTATAACTTACCTGACAATAAATGTTTCTATCAAAGTATTTAAGGGCAAAGAAACTCCATCTCAATATCTATGTCTCGGGCCTTCATTGGGAGCAGAACTGTCTCCACTCTGTCTAGTAAGGGTCTAAACAAGCAAGCCAAGGAATAGTGAAATTTGCCTGTAATTACAGACCTGCCTGGAGGTGTCTGAGACCGAAACTCAGAGCAGAACAAACACCAGATTGATAAATCCATGCAGATACAGCCAAATCAAAAATATTCAAAGCCATGTTTAGTTTAGTCTATTAGCTGGGTGTCTGTCCCATCACACTAGAGTTTGTTTTGGCCTCAGAAGACATAATCCATGCTCTCTGTATGTGTTTTTTTTTTGTTTCACTGTAAGGTCACTGCAGACGAGCCCGTTGTTCACTTTCCCTGCGTTAGCACAGTAAGCCAAACAGGAAGGGCCTTTCATTGACATGGAAATCCGGCCACAAGAAAGGGGTACCTGGCCAAAACAAAGCTTTAGGAGTACTGTGATCTTTAATGCAACTGTGAATTGATAAGCCTGATCTACCAGATGATTATAGGAGAATCATTAATTAAAAGGTGGCATTTTCATCCATATTTCCATCTTCACACACTCCACTGAAACCACTTCATCTAAACACACAAGCAGCTTTGTCTGTCCAGCAGCCACAAAGATCCATTCTGCCACTCAGGTTCCACCTATCAGCATGACACCAGAACGGCAAGCCCCACCAACCAGCAAGAACGGCGTGGCAAGCCCCACAGACCAGTGGCACTGGCTACAGACAGAAGCTGCCACATCCTTGTCCTTACCCATCACCCCGTCCCCAGTACAGACGCTGCCCTGGGCTCCCTCCGGCTGCCACAAGGCTGAGCCCGTGCACGGGATTCCCACGAAGCAGCTGGCATGGACTCACCGGCCTTCTGTGACTTGGCTGTCACAGCCCTATAGCACACATGCCAGGGATCTTACGAAGGCCAGAATGAGTCAATATCTCCCAGTTACTGAACACATCCTCAAAACATGCTACCGTTATGCCAGACGGGACATCCTTACTTTATTTCCATCACTGCCATGACTTTAGGCAAGATGCTCAACTCCACATACCTCAGCTGCCCAGCTTAGGGACAAAGGGGGTGAGGAACCACACAGCTTTCAGAGGAAAGACTGCTAGCATGTTTGAATCCTGTATAAAAAGGCTGTGAACTTATTTTTTGTGTGATCGTTCATTAACGCAAAGGATTTTTACAAAAGCAGATTCAAACATACTAAATATTTGTCCTACTTCTTTAATATTGAACTTAGAGTAAATTAGGATGATAGAACTCATTTCTTCTTGTAGCCCATTCTTCCAGCGTACAGCTGGAATGGTACACTACATCACAGCAGAGAATGAGTAATTTTAAGTTGTTGCTCACATGTATGGGAACAGGCAAGAGACTTTGAAGAGGTCACCAGAGTAACCTGCTGGCCAGCACGAAGTAAGGAGGGGGTGAGAGATGCGCTGGAATCCAGCTATGCTTCACACACGAGAGGTTTAGGGATGCAGGAAGACAGGAAGGACAGTCATGAGCTCCTTGCTTGGATTTCCCGGGTAAGAGTTATTAGACATAAGACAAAGTGCTTGGCTACTACATCGCCATCAAAAGCCTCCCCCTGAGATTTATAACTAATTCTCTAAGAGCTGGACTGCTGCCTGCAAGCTCAGGGCCACCGTTCCCAGCCACCCCACGTACACCACCAAGGGGAGGAGGAGGAGGCAGGGAGAGCTGGCTCGGCAATGGCTTTGTCTCAGCAGTGCTTTGGAGGCAAGACATCCCCATCACCAGGTAAGCTGGTGGGTGTCTTAATGGGAACCAACAAACATACCACAGTTACTGCTGCAAAAATAAACAGTCATTAATGTCAATTAATAAGAAAACCAGGATGGTTGGCGTATCA
Source organism: Fratercula arctica (assembly GCA_947846985.1). Lineage (NCBI taxonomy): Eukaryota > Metazoa > Chordata > Aves > Charadriiformes > Alcidae > Fratercula > Fratercula arctica. Next base: position 13,095,097 of record CANTUZ010000013.1, on the reverse strand, counting down.
TCGCCTTATTGTATAGGCGTGTTTTAGGTCAATCCTAGCAGAGATGTTTAGTTACACATACACATACGGGATGTGTTTCACCTGCTGGTGAGTGCCAAATGAACCGATGTGAATTGCCACTTGCTAGAAGTTAAGTGTTTTGGTCAAAATTAGTGAGCAAATTTGGGGTTCCTGCTGTAGCACCTCTTCAGACCTGACCACCGCAGTGTTCTGGCACCAGTTCAGACACTGGAACTCAACTAACTTGTTTGGCAAAAACTGTAAGTTGTTACTGAATATTTTGATTTTTATCAAAGAAACTCTGCAATACTCAAGGTGCCAGTCTAGTGCTCTTGCACATGGGTAATTTTAAAGTGATTTACCATATTATTCCTGTGTCATTCCCCCTAATATTATTATTAATATATTTTTTAATATCTCAAATTTTGCCTGTGATCTTTTAAAGATTTCCTTTCTTGTTTCTACACAAGGTCAAAGCAGACTAGGAAAAATGAGAAGTCAGACAGAAACATGAAAACATGAGCTTCGGGTAGAAATAAAATCACCATGAATTCACACAAAACCAACAGGTTTCAATTACTGCAACAGGGAGACATTCTGAAACTTGGTTCAAACTTCTAAGATGAAGTCTTAAGTCATTTAAGCACCCAAACAGTACAGTGTTTGTCAAGCAAAGTAGTTCAATGTTCAGTTGTATCCTTTAGTACGTGTGCTTTGCGCAATATTTATACGTATGCAGTTCTTACCTTCATACAGTTCTACAAATCACTGAACAGCCCTCAAACCCCCCAGGCTGCCACGACATTGTTACCACTGAATCACAAGGAAAACACACAGTCTGCATTTTAGTCCCCCCAGCCACGCACACACCACCCAGGTCCCACCTCCACAGCTTGCTGCACTCAGTTATAGAGTTAATACCCGAAAAAAGGTGTGCTTTCATAGGTTTCATTTTATGACCAAGGAAGTCAGAGCACAGCTTTAAAGAGCATATTACAGCCTGCTCACCTCTAGAAATTTACCTTGTTTCCACCTATCCTGCCCCAGGTATTGCCCTACCTCTACACCCTGCCTTCGGGGGGAAGGAGAGCAGCCATAACCCCATACCACACAACCACGCTCTGTACCTGTCGAGGCTGGCCAGCCGGCCAGGTGTCAATGCCACTCGGGGCCTGGGGATCCCAATTCTGGTGGCCCCAGAGCCACACATGCCACGCTTGTCCATGTCCAGATGGGAAGGAGAGCAGCAGTCAGTCCATCTGTATCACTTCGCTGCCGAGCCTGATAACGAAGAGCCGTTCTTTGTCACCCATGAGGTGCCAGCTGGGTGGCTGCGAGCATCCTCTCCTCCCTCCCCGCATCCACCCGCCCGGGCGGAGCAAGCAGAAGTCACAGCAAATCCACCTGCGCCTTCAAGGCAGCAGTGCCCGAGGCTGAGCCGCCCACGCCTGGGACACGGGCTAAAGGACAGCCCCCAGCCAGCATCCAGCCCTCGGAGCAACCAGAAAACAGCAAGGAGTTATTTCCAAGCCCAGGCTGAAGCTAAGCCTTGCTAAATATTAACTCGAGCCTCAGCCACGTGAAAAGGTAACTCCCACAAGCAGCACTGGGAGGGAGGAGTCAAACAGCATATTTGCTCCTCAAAATTGTACTTCTCTGAAGCAAGAAAAGCATGAAGTATCTGCCTAGGGATTCAGGGAGGGCAGCAAACAATCTGAGCACTTATTGAAAAAGCATATTCAGCATTTACTGCCATAGTTGAGCAGTGAGTAAATCCCAGCTGGATGGAAGACGCTGATGTTGAAAGAGCAGCGTAAACCCGTAACACCCACAGAGAATATTTTGCAAGATCCAGATTCTTCTTTAAAATCTCATCAACAAGCAACACACGAGCAAGTGAAGGGTTAAAGCAATCAAATTTCTGTCTCCCTGCCATCCTAACAGGTTTTGTTCTTTCCTTGTTATTCTCTCCACCAAACCTCCTTTCACAGTGTTTCTGTAACTTCCCTTTCCTCTAACATTTACCATTTATAATCCTGAAGTCAAAAGGACAAACAAGTCATTTACGTAAAGTTTCCTTAACGAAGGCACACAAAGCTTCTCCAGCACAGGTAATAACCCCACTCCTTGTTTCCAATACTCCCAGTAAGACTGGCTCTATGGCTCAGCCTGCTTTGCCGGCAACAGCTTAAAGGGCGGCAGCAGCTATTTTAGAGACAATCCCTCATAAAAGCAAGCAGAGGCCCTCTCAGTTTTGTTCCTTTCCCATGAATACAGCTATTTTTCCAGCCGGTGCTTCATTCCACACCGCTGGAGTTAGAGCTGGCTTCCCCGGCTCGCTCCTGTTCCTGATAGACCAACAGGCCTTGCACATACATTGTGTGTTATACTTCTTGTTTAGCTTATTCATTACAAGTGATCCTAACAAGAATCATAAGGGATGAAATTCAAAACTCAGTTATCCATATAGCTTCTCCTCCATCAGCTCCGAACCAAGATCAACCCCAGCATGTACCAGTCTGGGAGAATCTCAGCTTGTGAAATTCAGTTATAACAAAAGCCCATCCATGAGCCACAGCTTTTACAACAGCACTGAACCAAGTGCAAGTAGGTGGGGACAACAGCCCACAACTATATTTCTTTTATCTCTCAGCTATGTTCCTTCTCATTACATTTCTTTTAATAACGTCAGTCATCTGGTTGTCCTTTTTGACCAGCAGATATTCAGACAGACAGGCTGCCAGTTCCTTGTACGAGTGAGCTTCACCATCGCAGGTTTATAACACAGCAGTAATAATTCAGCCAGCCTTGTTGCACAACTGAGGTGAATTTAAAGCATCCAGAGTGAAAATAGAATTCTTTAATAATACACTCAGCTTTGATTACTCACATAAAGCAGTACACAAGCATTACCGAAAGTTTCAGATCTCTGTGGATAATAACAGCGGCACTACCATCTACAGCCTTTCACATACTCACTCCTGTCTGGACTTTGATTATTCACAGCATTTGAAAGGAATAATCAGCAGGTTTATTTCCTAGCTTGTGAGAAAAGAGGTGGAAGAATAGGACATGGGGCCAGCTGAGTCTGCCCTTTCAGACAAAGAGAATCAAGATAAATATTACAACTCCAGTTTGAGCTCTCCAGCATGTTTCATGCTCCAGGACAGTCTTTCTAGCCAGTCATCAGCGATGAGCCAAGCTCACTAGGACGAGATCATCTGGATCACAGAAGCTGAATCTTACTCAGATACGGAGACAAAGAGACATACCAATGCTCTCATCAGCCAATTAGTTCAAATGAATCACTGGTAAAGACCCAGCACAGTTATTGTCACAGCTTTCGTGCCCAAGTTATTTCTGAAGGTATCTACACATCCTGCCAAACTGACACAATGTGACTTGCTCAGTAAACCTGATTTTTTCAGGACCAAAAAGGAGAGGGGAAAACATCCAACATGCTCTCGGATAATTGGGAATTTCAGCTGGGCAAAGCGCGTGCAGGCCAGAGACCTAAAGACTACAGGAATCCTCTGCCAGACTGCAGGGACCCCACCAGCCTGGGAGACTGGTCTCTGAGCACTGCCTGACAGAGCTCAATGGCAGTGCCTTCAGGTCAGCTTCAACACAATGGTCATGAGCTGCATCGCAAGATCTTATGGCAGCATTACATTTTTCAAGCATCCCCAAAGTAATTTGTTACCATGAAAATCAAATGCAAGTGAAAGACACTGCGATGTGAAGCAAAGAGGAAAAAACGGACCATAGCTGAAATCCTTAACACACAATCCTTTTTTTCTCCAGCAGGTTTATTTTTACAGAGTATATAATATTAGGAAAGCCTGAAAACAATTTATCCCCCCCTCCACCCCATCACATATTAAGAAAATCCTCAAGTAGTGTTAGCTATCCATTATGTGGCCCCATTAAGATTAAGAGATTATTACAGTTTCTGGAGTCACCGAGGCGGTGAGATTATCCAAGCCCCAGCTTGTTCCCAGCCTGCCAAGGAGGCAGCACCCAGGCTGTGGCTCGGGGCGAAGCACCGAGTTGCAATCACGTCTGGGTAACTGGCTCCCAGCAGCCAGCCTCGCAACACCCGCTGGCTCTGCTCTGGGCTGGGAGATCAAAAAAGCACCTCTCAGCTCAAGGGCTGACAAGAAACAGCAACACTCAGACCCTACAAAGTGCTTCTGCTCGTGACTTTACTTCATGAGATGAGACCTAATTTGTCATCCTACTGGGAGAGATAACAGCATGCCCATGGGAGTATCATCCCAGTGCAAGTGGAGAGGTACAGCATCACCTTCCTCAACGACCCAGCATTGCCCCTTTGACCCTCCCTGCTCTACCCACACTTAGGGTGGCTCAGACTCGATGATGAACGATTAGACCCTCCTTACTATAAAACCCCACCTCCCTGCAGCCACAAACTGTATGTCAGAGCACGTAATCTGCTTTACTGCACCCAAGACTTGTGATAAACAGAGGATTAGGACTTCAAGCAGTGGACAAACAGCAAGAACAGATGCTTCCTAAACTGAGATTGTTTGCATGCAGATGGCTATTAATCTCACACTTCAGAAAAAAAAAAAAAACATTGGGCAAAGGAGGAAGCCCTGGTATCTGGTGGGATGCGATGCTATAGTAGAGGAGGACCAGCCAGCTGGCAATTGAACCCAGAGCCACTTCACCACAATGCCATCAGCAGCAGCAGCTCTGAGCAGAGATCTCCACCAGACATGGGCCAGTGGTTGGGTACATGACTGCCTCCAGCTGCCCACCCCGGTTTATAATGTCATGGCTTTGAGGATTGAAGGAGAAAGAAAAACAACAAAAAAAAAAAAATCACACGCTCTTTAAACACAGATGTATATTTAGATAAGCAAACTGCAAAGTTGCTTAAACCTAATTACTACTGTAAAGGTAATTTAAACCACCAAAACATTTCCACTGCTCAAGGAAGAGCTGTAACAATGGGAGGAAGCGCTAAGACATAACAGCTATTCTTAATGCACAAAAACACTTATTCTGATGAATAACCAAGACTTACTAATTTAAATCGAATATGTTTCTGCCTCCTGGGCATTTTCAGACTGTATAAAATTAGAAGTCTTAGCTGGTTTCTGAGGATGACCTTGTTTACCTCCCTATTCAAACACGTGCCTGACATCTACCGGGTGCTGTGCTTTGCAAAAACCATACCTTTCCTACTGGACACTAAAGGCAGAAAGAAGTGACAGGCACCAGATTAATAACCACCAAGCTGCTTGTTCACTTCCTTCAAACACAGGGACCTACTATCACTCCAACCAGATGACAATGCTACACATCATTTCTAAGGTGATCAAAGAGGGGCAGATGGGACAGAGGATCAGCAGTCAGCTCCCTCTCTGGCTGCAATGAGTAACCATCATCTCCCGCCAGCCCAGCTGTGTCCATCGAGCTCACACAGGAGAAGAGTCCACGCTGCAGAGCTCGCCCTCAGCACCACCTTCATGGATTGCTTTCCACCTCCTTAGTTTTCCATAAAAAAAAGAATATGCAAGAGCTCAAATTCCCAAGCTCACGTCCCAACCCGTTCCACAAACCTCATTTTGATTTTTGCAAGTTGAATTTTCTGTTCCCTTCTAGGAAAGGGATGAGGCAACAGAGCTACAAATAGAGTGTCAGAAATGGACTGTCTTACTCTGCTGCTCCAGTTCTCAGCCCAAAGACGTGATAGATTAGGTTGTCATCTTGTTTATTTCCTGCACCATAATCACAAGCAGCGGGATGGGCTCCGTGGGCTGAACTCACCATGAGTCAGTGCGTTTTCAGGCATCCCATAGGACTAACTGCCCAAAGAATGCCAAACATCCACTCTTGAAAGAACAGAAGTCATGCACATGGCACAGCCCCACGATCACATTAGAAGCAAATGGTTCAGAGCTACCAAGGTTATGAGACAGCTAAACAATAGCTACTGATAGCTTGGCTCAGATAAGCTAGAGTTCTAGCAAGGATTATAAGAGGAGGAGAAAAGTAGGAGTGACCTGATCATAGCTACACAACTAAGCTATTTATTAAAAGTGGAACACCTGAAGACCAGAGCATGGACTAAGTATAAATGTAGTTTTCAAAGCTATGTCTTGTATAGTTTTTTTTTTTTTTTTTTTTTTTTTTAGATTTTAGTATCTTATAGTTACCTAAATGCTCCAAATTCAAGATCCAGAGAAAAATACTTACCAAATAGATCCACCCACATTGTCCCTACACACGTGGATACAGAGCATTTACTTGGGAATGAAATGCCACTGAGCTCATTCATGAGTAGGACATCCATCAGCCTCTCAGCAAGGGAAGAGAATGAAACCCCCCTCTGAAAGGCAGCAGCATTGTTAGAGACCCTGATTGCTCAATCAATTATTTCCAAAATAAAAAGAAAATTTAATACAGCCTAGTAGCAGAAGTTCTTTTTTAGCTGTCAGGCAATAGTAAGTGCCAATTATTCCACTCCTAAGTAACAGTTGTGCTTGTACTCAAGAGTGCCATCATTCATCCTAACAGGCTTCTGTTCTACTTTGTCATCTCTTTAGCAATAACAGGTCCATCAGGAGGAATCCAAACTCCTCTGTGTGTGCAGAGATTACAAGTGGCCCATAATTTATATTTATGGGCATTTTCTTCATTTGTCCTGTGGAAGAGAGCTGGCACAGGAACAGAACTGGGCTGCTGCTTTATAGGCTCAGAAGTTTTAAAAAAAAAAAAAGTCAGCTGTCACTATTTTTGCTATGCTGGCACCCTGCTCTGAAGTCACCACACAGAGCTTGTTTGTACTAGTTTCATCTACAAACGATGCAACAGCTGGAACAAAACTGGTTGAGATGCTGAACCTGATTGCACAATACAGCTCACAGCTCCTACAGAGCTATTAGTAAAGAGTTTGTTAACTCATTAGGAGAGGGCTTTTTTTTCCAAAATATTCATGACAAAGTTTAGTTACCAGGAGTCTTTATGAAAACCAGAATCATCAGATTGTAGGCATGATCCAAGACTGAGGGGCCAACAAGGGGAATGGAAGAGCTTGCCACAGACATTTCCAAACTCTGTAGCACAGGATTTAAAGGAAGAGGAACACAGGGCAGGTGAGGTTAATGGTGCAAGATCATCTCAAAGGTCAGTCAAAGACTAGATCAGTGCCTATAAACCCCCACATGCTGTTTGCTTTTGTATAAAAATCCACTGTCCTAACTGCAGGGCCAAACAGGAGATCAGACATATGAAGTCTCAGGTATCAGTGTCAATTGATGTTGCAAAAGAGATTTTTGTTCTTCAGTTTGCACCCAGTGTGCAAGTTCAGGGTAACACAGTGCTATTGCAAACACAAAAAGAAGACATCACACAGATGATCCACCAAATAAGCGCTGTCAAATCCAACAAGTTAAAGAAGCAGAAATTCAATTCAGACTCACAAGTGAGTTGAAAACTACAAAGATTTCATAAAACTAAATCTAAAGACATACACACAAACAGAGAAACTACAGCAACTATGCTTTACCTTACAGCTCTAGTAAGTCTGATGAACTTTTGTAACCAAACTGTCATTCAGGATGGTATCTTTCAACCAGACTGGTCTAAGCACCCAAGCATTTGTACAATGAATATTTTCTGACACAGGCATCCCTGGACAATGGCTGCTGACTTGACTCCTGCTCAGGTTTTGGCCAAACACACAGCTCGCATAGATACAGCTCAGCCTGTTCTATGCTGGGAGCAGCACCACTGGGCTAAAGCAAGAGGGACACATGCCAGATACAAAGGAAAGGAGGAGATAAGACCTGCTGTCCTTGCAGCTCTGCAAAAGCAACTGTTGGGCGGTTTCTGATAAGACTGAAACAACCCACAGGAATGGTAGAAACCACACTTCCATGATGGAAGGTGTAAGTACATCACCTTACCCAAAAAAGCTTTGAAGCTGACCCATCAGCATCCACACTGCTGAGGCTCCCAGGCTTCCCACTGTCATACTGGGATGCCTGCACTGTGACAGGGGAGGAAGGATGAGAATTCTCACCATCAGCTGGGAAACTGGCTTCATAAGCACATGAGTTAGTGCATTTGTGAACTAATGAAGTAATGAACTAGAGAACTATCAAGTTACACCAGCCCATTCAAAGGGGACTGAGACCTTGTTTGATTTTTACCCAATGAGCTCATGTAGTAAAGTTGGATTCACAAGGTACATCCTCCTGTGACTCTGACAGGTCCAAATGAACCGTGACACTTGACTCAGTACTATTGTCGGAAAAAGCACTCGTATAGGGTTAAATGATATTCATAGATTCCCAGCTAGCAACCAAGCAACTGCTTCTTGACCTTTACAAAGACTAGTTTTTCTTTGCCATCTGCTTTGCTGACAATGAGGTAATGCTAATCCATTACAAAACTCCACAGACCTCACTAGCAGAGTTCACAGGAACAACTTAAAGAAGCAATACCTTGGTCCTACTTACAGATTTGCCCTCCGGTTATGTTTTCTTCCAGCTAACACAAGCTTCCAGCTTCGCAAAAAGCTATTCTCCAAAAAGCTTTTTCCAAGATGCGTGCTGGTATTTAATAAAGCCTTGAACTCTCTCAACTGACCTGGCAGCTCTGTGCTTGCTCCAAACTCTTCCTGGCCTGGAAACATCCAGCAGCTTCACGCCTCCTTTACGCTGGCCAAGAGAGTGTAGGAAGCACGAAGTGAATGAACTCTGAAACTTTTGGATTAGGGATATCGTTAGAAGGATTGCTCCCAGGAGGTATCCTTCCTCTCCCGTTAGTCAAAGGAAATACCGCATCTAAATACAGCTGTTACCTTTATCTGCTTTTACCCTTCTTATGCACAAGCTGGAGTGAGTCCAGGATTCTGGAATATTTGACCAAAACAACTGTATCACAGATCAGCTGCAGGGATGTATATATTGCAGCCTCATGTCTACCTTCCGCTATGAGGCATGCAAGGATTTCCTTCCACTGTGTTATCCCTGCTGTTTTCAAACATCAACATTGTCTGAGCTTTACCTTGACCGAGAAAAACAACTTTCATCAGCAAAGCTGTATTTATTTGTTGCCTAAAGAGGATATCCTTCCAGTTCCATTATATATTGGCCACCTGCTATGGACCTTGCAAGAGTCACAGGCTCCTGTTCACTCAAGAGCCTACACACACCCTCAAAGCAAGAAACACTGCTTTCCAGTGTTGGTCACTTGGTTAGGGTTGGCAGGAGAAACGGGGGTTCAAGCACTGGCAGCATGCTTAATTATGCACATATGGAGATGCTGAGAAATCTGAGCTCCCAGGACTCCAGCATAACTGTTAATTTGGCAGCAGCAGTGAAAAAAGTGTGAGTTCACAGCAGCTGAATGGCAACCACCATCAGCAAGACAGCCTCACACAAACCAGCAGTACTACAAGACAACCCTTCAAATGCCCCAGCACCCCACCAGGAAGACTTCCTTTCCTCGTGCGTATGCTCTCCACATCCACTACAGGCTAAGCCCAGTGAAGGTTCACCCAGAATTGAAGATTAAGGAAAAACACATCTGTCATGCCACCTCCTCCAGGAAACAGGCACATAACTGACCTCAACTAATTAGCCTCAACTAATTCATAAATAAGACTCTTCAGAGACAAGTACAGAGGCAAGGGAGCAAAGAGTGCTCCACGACTGTGCTGTTACACTGTTCCTTAGTTACAATGATGTCTCTCCCGTACTTCATTAGGGGATCCAGGCAGGGATAACTGGGAAGTACAAAATGGTAACTTTTGGTCAGGAGCCTGCTGTCACTACTGCTGAACTATCAGCGTATAATGGTCGAGCAGGCTCTTGCCATTGCCCTCAGCACCTCCTTGGCAGTCCCTTCCCTTATACACATAACAGTAATATGTGTCAGTACCAACTTCCACTGCTAGCAAAGTCCATCATCCTAGAAGGAACCTTCTGAAAAAGCGCAAGACAGGACAAAGGGTTAAGTACGTTTAGTGCCACAAAAATCAAACAGGAATTCACACACTAGAAGTGTGCTTGGGTCTCAGCCAAGCTGTTTACTGAAACACTAAGGTCTCAACTATATGTTGCATTTGGTATCATTTCCTGTTTTCAGGCTCCACCATATGATGGCAGCATGGACATCTCCCAGATCATAAGCCACAGTATTCAATTCAAGTAGCCAGGGACATTGCAAGTTATCACAGATGGACAAATATTCGTATTATATAAAAACTAAACAACTCCCAGACAACTAGTGAATTAACAATAGGCAAGAAAATTTGAGGGTCCCAAAACTTCTGCCTCTAAAAATTTGAAAGGACATGAAAGACAGACAACAATATTGTTTATTTTTAAAGGTCCCCCAGTGGGGGTTGCCCTATTATTTTTTTCTATATGTTCCCTTCATACAGGCAAGCACAGAGAATTTAATGAGAAATACCCTGATTTTTACAAGACACCCAAATTTTGCAGACAGCTCAACAGTCCAGGCACTAGCAGCCTAGGGGCTGATGGAATAAGCTGTGCAGATGGAAACAGTTATTTAGGAGGGGAAGAACTCCTGCATGCATGGAGCAACATCTCACTAAAACTGAAGCCTCCCACTGACACATTCCAGACTCTTGGAGTAATTTACTTTGGGGAATATGCTTTAAGCTACATCAGCTTTTGTATTTCTTTCTCCAAACTTCTTTGCAATCACAAAGCGTACTCCCTTGCAAACTGACCTAACGGTCTTACCAAAGAGCAACAAATACCAGAAAGTATGATAAACATCTGAACCTAAAACCTAGTTAAAGATATAACTTTTCAAGCAACAGGTTCTGATTTCAGGCAAGCTTTTCACTACACAACACACCTGGAGGGACTTACCCACATGATTAACAATGCTGCAGCAAATGACTTCTACCTAAAGTCCATGGCATAAAATAATGAATAAATCATACAGGCCACATTTGATATGTAGAATATCAAATATAAGTGCCCTCAAAATCCTGTTCCTTAGAAAGGAACAGCATTACAGAAAGGAATATCACTAACTGATTAGAAATACCTAATTAAGGGTAGGCATTTTAAGCCAGCTGCATAAAGACTATTTCATATAGTATGTTGCAGGAGAAAAATAACTCCAGCAGGTTTCAATTAAGACTCACAGCCATATGGATTTTACATCTGCAGCAGGAAGGCTCAAACACCATGTCACAACTAAGACATTTTTATGTCTCCAACTGAAAGCACTTCAACTGCTTGGAATAGAAGCATATGGGCCATAACATCCCCCATTAAGCAAACATTTTGCTGAACTGAGAGCCTAAAATATATATAAAGCTAGAATATAGTGTATTCTTGGTCATACATTGTAGCCTCTAACTTTTAAAGGAAAAAAAATACGAAGAAAAACTAAGGGCATATAGCACGTAACCTTTAATTCCCTCCCCACCCAGGCAAAGCAGAACCCAGTAAAAGTCACACAGGGATTTTTAACAAGGCACTAAAGGACAGGGGGTGCAGAAGGGCACTGTTTCCCGGCGAAGTTTACACACGCTATCACATGTACACTTGAAGGGCTCCTCAGGTCACCACCTCATCCAACCTCCTGCTTAAAGCAGTGTCAAAACAGAATCCCACCCAGGATGTTAATGGCTTTGGCCAGTTGGGTCTTGTAAAGGACTGAGGTGCCACGACCTCTGTAGACCCCCATTTCAACACTCTTCTATACTCGCAGGGAGTGATATTTTTCCTTAAGGCAAGCTGGACCCTGACCCGTTTCAGCTCACAAAGCTTTGTTAAGTGACACATTTCTCCATCCAACTAATCAAAGATGCTATGAACTGGAAAACAACATTTATGAGTTTTTACTTTCAGCATCAAAAACACCATCTCAAAACAACATGTCTGGATTAAACCAAGAGCTATGCTGCTGCCATTGCGCCCTCTTGGGGCACAAAGGACCATGAGACAAATCTTGAGCATTATTTTTCTACATGCAGCTGGACCCAAGAACCCCAATTCCTCTTTACTAAAAACAGATGTTGGCCAAGTTAAATCATTCCATGACTCCTTCAGGAGAAGGATGTAAACAGCCACAGCTCACCCAGATGTTACCAAGAGAGGCCCCACTTACAAGTTAGGAATCCCAACATGCTGCAAGACCTTATCCCAAAGTACTTTGTACGTGTTTATCACTGAAATACATAAAAACACATTAGGTTACTTGAGTTTACACTAGATTAGAGTTTGGGTCTTTTATCAACTTCTTCCAGAGTTTTGAGCTCCGAGGAGAAAGAAACCAGTATCTGTTTTTTCAATGTACAATGCTTCCCGATGGAGTCTTAGTGTTTAACAAACCCCACCCCTGTAACATGCCTGCAAAGTAAATATTTTATAAATAAGAAGGAGGAAAAAAAGAGATTAAGTAATGTGCAAAAGGTCATAAAACATCTACAGTACAGTTTGGTATGCAGAAATGCAGGCTTCCATCTCCCAGGAGGATTAACCTCAGTCAAAAGAAACTACCAGTCTACAGCTGAGGGAAGAAACTCTCACTAATGCTGTGCTCTAAAGTGTTCAATCCAGATTTTTGTATCAAACTTTTTCAGCTAAGAAAACTACATACTTGCTGCAATATAGAAAGGCCCTGGAAAGAAGGCTGCTGAGTGCATACAAGAAAAGATGCTTTTGCCCCAGGTGAACAAGAGACCTTACAGGTGAATTAAATACAAAACTACACAAAAGCCTTCATTTTTAAAAAAGCATTTATTTGAAATCACTGTAAACAATCACATTGAAAAGAGCTCTACTACAATATATAAATCTGCTCAGCTACAACATATAAGCTCTAATGATCCTGCTGATGCCCAGAAAACAGCTTTTGCACACAACAGCAAAGGGGAAATTAAAACACAAATTCGCTGATGCTATTCAAGTGCCTGCAGACTGTGAAGCAGATGAGAGGTCACACTACATTCATATTGTGAACTCCAAACGATCAGCAAAGATAGGTATGCGGGCAGGCATTACAGCTAGATTCAGGGTAAGAAAGATTTTAACACAGGTGGACCACGACACAAAGTCTACAGGGTTCAAACCGAGTCCCCGCATCTGTAGGTCTAGGCCCCTTCTCCAGATGAAGTTCACACATTGTCAGCCTCTTCCAAGAAGTACAGATCCACAGCAGAGCCAAAATGGCCTTTCCATACTACTTTTAGCCAAATCCCCACATAAAAGTTTTATTCTTACTGCCCAAATATTTAGTTGTGCAGTATTTCTCATAGCTCAGGGACAGGAAAACCAGGTATAAACCACTCCTGCCATCGGCATAGCTGTGGTACTGGGGAACTCCACAGGAACTAGCAATCCTCATAGTAGGTTTCTCAAGCAGGTTTTGCATGCTGGCACCAACCTCCCTACTATTACGGTGACATTGCAAGCGACAGCCAGCCCAGCCAAGCTAAAGCTATTCCGAGTGTATTTACACAGACTAAAAACTACCCAAAGCATATACTTTGCTATCACCAGGCTTTTTAAAACAACACCGTGCAATACAAGAAACAGCAACATTCTACTAGAGCTTTAGAGAGTTTATCTAACTCACCTCAGTTCGTCTACATCTTGCAGTGATAATCACATTAAAACTTTTTTAGCTTGAATTGTAGCAGTTTGGCAACTGCCTCAAGACAAGGTTTCTTAGTGAACTGAGGTTAACAGAGTCCAACATATTGAAGAAGCCTAAACAAGTGAAATCCCATAGAGACAGGATTCCCCAGTGATTCAGCTGCAATATTAAGTCCTTCTTGACAACATGGTTTTAAATGCACATAGATTAGGTGGAAAACAGAAAAACCTTGAGACTGCCAGAAAATGTTCTCGCTGGCTCAGGGAAGATAGCTTTGAGGTGTCATTTGGGGGGCTGTAGCTGAAACAATAACCCCATTCCCCAAACAGAACAGGAGAAGCCAAATTCTGCAGGAAAAAGCAGCAATTTAGCACTGAATCACAGCATCTCAAGCAATAGAAACCCCACACCTCTGGGGCAGAGCCGGAATCTCCCTACCAGTACCGAGCATCAGCCTACCTGGGCAGGTCAGCACTGCAGACAATAGCGGCCGAGCCAGCGAAGAGAAAAAGCGGAGGGGAGCCGGGAGCCCTCCCGGCAGCCGGACCGCTCCGCTCCACACCCCCCGGCGGCAGCCCCGGAGACTGCACCCTTACACGGGCTCGCCGGCCCGGAGTCACCCCCGGGACAGGCGCGGTGTCCCTGTGCCTCCGCAGCCCGCAGGGAGCCCCGCCGCCCGGCGAGGCACGGCACGGCCCCTGCGCCGGCTGCGGGAGAGGCGGGACCGGGGCGGACCCCACGCGGGACCACGGCCCCAGCTCGCCCCGCGCCGCCCCCACCCACAGCAGCGGCTAGAACCGGTCCCTCAGCATCCACCTTCACCACCGACACCGGCCATCACTAAAGGAGAAGTACCCTAGCACAGGTCACCCTCTGGGCAGAGGGGGAGACAGAAAATTCCTTAGCAAACAGCTTCCCCCCCCCCCCCCCCCCAAATAAAGGGCCTGCCAAAAAAGTAAAGACATGGGCAAAGAAGTTTTATTTAAGAGCATACTGCTCTGGACAAATATTTGGACATGCGGAGTTCAGGGGATAGGGAGGGAAAGACAAGTAACCATCAACAAGGCATGCTTCATAATTAGCACAAGTCAGTGTTAAGTGTTACACTGTCTGCCCATGCAAGACTCTGGAGAGACACAGTTACTTCACACCAGGAGCAGAGACAAACATTTTTCACAAGTGGCAATGTGCTCTTTGGGATGCAACTTCCTAATTCAGGGCTTCTTTAAAAAAAAAGAGTTTGTTGAATGTGTGCATCAACACACAGGAGCAAACAGCTGCTCTTTTCATAGCCTGACAACTGGATAAACCCTTCGGCCACAAAATTATGGCTCATCCCAGCCCCACCAACCTCCTTGTGGTCCCACCAACTGGTTAAATCAAGTTGTTGGCAAGTGCCTCTTTGGGCTGTAATCTAACCTTGTATCAGCCTGTCAGCTGTGCTGAAAAGCATATCCTGAACAGAAATGAAGGAAATGCATGCTCAGTATCTGCTGAGGACTTAATTATTTCTTGTTAATTGGAGGTAGGCTTGTTTCATTTGTTAGTCCTGACTGTTGAATATCTGTCTCTTTGAGAGCTCACAAGTTGGAGATCAGAGGAGTGCTAATTGCAGTCTGAGTAAAATAATCACTGGGCTGTACTCCATTTAAGCTCCAGTAAGAACTGCTACTGAGAGCTATTGGCCTTGATCTTATTTGAAATCAAAGATTAGTTGTGGTGAACAGAGTATCACTGGTGCCAGCACAGTGTTTGGTTCTTATAAAAAAAAGGAAGTGATCCCTCTCTACAGTGGGAGTGGAGCAGGATACACATCCAAGCATGGGACAAGAGTCTGGGTGCTGTCATCCATTTAATATTTAGCCAGTCGATACTGTTCAATCTGAAAGTAGCTTTTGTGACCCAGATGTGTCACCTCAGTCTTGACTAGGTTTCCTTTTCAGAGACTTAACCTCCCTCTGCCATGCTACAGTAGCTCTCACTGGTGCTGACTGGGATTTGCTGCTAACGGTGGTGGGACTACTTGCTTTACTTCCACCCTGAGGTGGTTCTGAGCTTCATCAATCTCTTCCAGTTCACTTATATCTCCGCCCCAAGACTGAAGTCTACAGCCCTCTGCTTTCCAGTCTCAGGGAGCCCAGGATTTTCACAACCTTTTCACCCAGAGAAAGAAACAGCTGAGCCATGTAGATAATCAGAGAAGATGGCAGCAGTAGAATCCTCAGGACATTAGAGATCTGGAGCAACTGGTAGACAAAGTTCCAGGTGAGAGAAGAAAGCACAATGCACAAGAGCTGGTGAAAAGGAAGAAAAGAGTTGTCAAGGCAATGATGTTTTCAGAAGAGATTCAGTTTTCAGTGGGATATAAATGTTGTAAGACCATGAATCCTTGTTCCCTTTCCTCATCCACCCAACACAACTAACAAGCCTTTCAGTGTATGTATTATGTCCTACAAGAGGCAAGCTTAAACCCCAGTTCTTCAAACCACTCTGTTCACATCAATACTTGTATATACAAAGAGCTCTAGGAGAAACAAATGGTACTCCAGATAAGTCCAAGCTCATTCTTAGCATTGTTTCTCTAGCCTTTGAACAACAACAATTAAAAAAAAAGTTACTACACTGACTTGGTATTGCCTTGGTGGTGTTAACAGTGTCAAAAATACTCTGATTCCACACTAAAGCTCAAACTTGTTGGTGGTCAAACTGCAGCAATTTAAGATGGTACCACTCCTTAGCTATTCTAGCCTAACAAAGGTTACCGCTCCAGCAAAGCTGGTGGAAGCAAACATCCACAAGTAGCTCAGCTCCACAATTCAAAAATCCCAGCAAAGTGAGTAGACAGGAGTGTGGATAGTAACAGTGGAGGCACAAACCAGCTTTCCCTCTGAGCCCCTGCTGCAAAGGAACATACAGTTAAGGCACAGGGAAAGAGAAGACACACAAGACACTAATCTCTTCCGCTACCTCAAATATATCTTTCAGGATTTGAATAAAGCTTAAGAGGATTGGGACTGCCATGTTTGCAAAGAGACTTCTGGCTTCGGCTCTTATCAAGCAAGTGAAATAAGTCTAATTTTTAGTCACATACTCCAGTGTAAGAAATATGAAGCAGCTTTTAAAAATACATATCAGCCATATATACTAGGAGAGTTTCTATATACAGGTGAGCTAAACTTTGTATCTCAGAGAAATAGGTAGTAATTTTCACTGTTTTAAATTCAATTCTTAAGGACTTTTTAAATATGTATACGTGTCTTTAAATATATATACACATACTTATACAGTACAGATATATGATAGTTATTCTGTACTATTTTGTGTTACCTTTACCTTGTCTACAAGAGGAGTCACTCCAAATAGGAAAGACAGAAAAAGATTCGTTGTTAGTCATTAACCAAGCAGAAACTCATCCTGTAGCTTTCTCTTTCCCAAGAAGCAGGGAAATCAGGCAGAGGTTAAAAAAAAAAAAAAAAAATCAGAGCTAAGACACAAAAGCAGTAGATACGCAAAGAGGTGGCCTGGTCCTGCTACTCACCATTACAATGTTGCAGAGATCACTCTTCTCAACATGGGAAGGTCTTATCTTCTGGCTCTGAGACCAGCTGTCTAAGATCGCACCAAAAAGACTTTGCTTTTGGCTTTTTGGTTTTGAACTCAGATAAGCAGGTTTGGGCTTCAGTTTACCCAGAGATCCTCTGGATTGTGTCTCCTCTTGCATTTCTGTACTGGATGTATTATTCTGGCTTTCTTCCTCTGTTAGTTCATCCTCAAATTTTGAGTCAGAATCAGGCTCATCAGAAGATTGTTTCTCTGTTTCTTCTGCACTGGGCACCTGCGCTAGAAATAGGTTTAAAAAGAACACATAAAATACCTGTAACATGACTTTTTCTTCCTAGCTACAAACCTTACGCATTCCATCTATGAGCTGAGCAAAGTTCCTCTGAATATTTTTCAGCTGAACTAAAGGCTTTCCAAGCCCAAGTTATTGTAGAGGCAATTAAGAGGCCTGTACAAGTGTTTGATTTTAACCAATTAGCTCTTAATCAGCAACTATATTAAAGAAGGAGCTGAAAGATACAATACTTTTTACTTGTACTGCTGTAAAGCAGCATAAAATAAGTGGGTATGACTGAATTAGTCATGAAGATATTTAAAAGAATGCCTTTGTTTTACTCTCTTAAGAGTAGTTGAGAAATACTTTAATGCTCTAGTCCTGCAAATGCACAAATATGGAAAAAATTAGTAATGTGTGTAGTCATGTTTCTTAAAATGGAATTTAGACCAATTGCGTAAATCCTTAGAGGCCTGGTGCTAACAACAGTCACCTTAGGGCCAGAAATTGTGAAGGTAAATACAGTACATATAACCTGAGAATCTCATTCAAGGCATCAAGATATTCTAGAGTTACTCTGTCCAGGCAAAAAGCTGACACTCAACCTAAATATGTGTCACAGCTACTCTTCACCTATGCAAAATAGATGTTTTATTCTGCTCTTCAGGCATCAGCAATAAGGCATCCCTAGGCTGCTCAGGATAGCTTCTACCATTGTCACAGCCTCTTACAACCTGTGCTTTTAATTATTATGATCGGTTACCCACAAGAGTGCACTTGAGTGTGTGGAGGGAAGATACTTTACTACTGCAGCAAGCAGAGGCTGTTATGAGCATCAGCCTGTGCTAAGCCTGCAGAATGGGAGCTGAAAGTAGAAAATACAGCATGCACCCCCATGCTGGACAAGAAAGGAGGGAGGAGTACAAGCCTCTGCTGTGGTGAGTATCTCCTGTTCCTCTGCTGTGTGTGGGTCCAAAGGAATCATCTCGTTGTGCTACTCCTGTGGGATCTATTACAGGACTGGATACCACGTTATTAAGGAAGAACAGGGGGCACCATATAAAAGCTTGATGAAGTCATATTTTATTCTTATGTTCCTTCCTACAGCTGTTCTGCAAAGGCAGAATCACTGCTTTTGAATTTACGATTGATTCCTCAGCTGGGATTGCTTATGCTACAGGATTAGAACAAACTAGCAAAGCTTTATCCTCAGGAGCACATCAACAAGCCTATTATTAGCCTAAATCAAAGCCTGTTATTAGTTACTAACATGTTAGAAACAAGAATCAGTGATGGAAAGAGGAGCAAAATACACACATAAATTAAAATGTATGTCCTGCTCCCTTCAAAAATTTCCTGTCAGCCTTAGCATTGATAAAAGACTCCCTTAACAGCTCCCCAGTAACACCCTCCCACCTCAAAAAAAGACATGTATGAGAACCATAGTGCTAGTTTGAAAGTGTACAAAATCAGAGTTAGGTTTGCTCTCTGAGGGATCTTTTATAGAAATTTACAAAAATTACTTGTCCTTTGCCTTTCTTAAATTAAATTACCTATGAGAAAAAGGGATAGGGTAAGGAAGAACAGCTGGCAGCAGCTTGTCTTATAAGCATTTTTTAACAGAATAGCATATTAATTTGAGTTTGATTTTCCATATGCTACCAACAGTACTGAAAAAGCCTTTAGTTTCCTTCTGTGACAAGTAGCATTAGGCTAAAAATAACTAGCAGAGTGCTTTAAAGATGAAGCTAATAGATAAAGCTTTTATACAGGAGCATTTTATCTGATCAACTGTAGAACTTACCTTCATTAAGTAGAAGTTGTAGCCAGATAATGATTACGATCAACAGCATTACAAATGGCAAACAAAGCCAGAAGAAAAGAAGATGAAAGGTCAGATCATTCACCAAAGGAACCAGAGGGTACTTCATTGCTTGCTTCAGGTTACACTAAGTTTAGAACAGCTCGCCTGCACTGCTTTACTGACTACCTTTTAATAACCCTCGTTGCATCACTGTGTAAATCACAAGAAGACCGCTGATATGCTCAGCATGGTTAGCAAAAAGGATGGCCCTGTGCTATGCAGGGAGGGAGTAATAAGGATTAAACATGGGATAAGAAGAAATGAGAAAACATCTGATTTGATTGTCCTTCCTTCAGTTGCTATTTAAAGGATAAATACAAGTTAGGAAGCTTTCAAGGCTTATGTTAAAGCAATAGTTAAAGGTATGTTTAAGTCTTCAGATATAGGGGAGATAACCAAGAACTGGGCAGCCAAGGTTATGTTTGAGAAATCAATAAAACAGAATCAACCCTGCAGAGATGTGTAGAGGATGACTAGCTAAAAATTACTTCTCCCAGGCTTTCTTATTTGACACAGAGCACAAATATGTCCCATATTAACATGGGCTCTATTTTTAGCCTACTCTCTGTGTTTCTATCTATTAGTTAATCCATTAGGAAAATAAACCATTGCATTTTCATTGCCTATCTGCCTTCCCTCCAAGAAAGGCAAGCTAGCATGTTTCATAGGATATGTGTCTATAAATGTATTACTTAATAGTAAAGGAGTTCAGTGATGATCAAAGTAGGAACAGCTATGTGACTCTGGTAACTTGACATTCATCACACTGTGTGTTTCTCCTTCAATAAAATAAAGCCATTAACTATCACTTACCACACGGGGTTGTTTGGCTACGGTAACTGTTTGTGTAGCTCTCAGCAAACCTTAGACGAGAGCAGCTATGTAAGTGCACATTATGTATGATTGCATGCATTTAACGTTCTCGCTTGTGTGCATGTGTTTGTTTTTATGTAGTAATAGCCCCTTGAAATGAGCCTTTTAATCCCAAGATCTAAATGAACTTTGCAAATTCTTATTAATTCATGTTAATAACAACCCTGTGTGATAAAAGAAAGCTATTATCCCTACTTTGTGCATTGGGTAAACAAGTGAGAAAAGTCATTAATGACCTGAGCTTCAAGGATGCTAAATATTTGCAGTCCCCATTTCCCACAGCGGGTTGGTGGCACTTCTGAAAACCAGGCTGTTGGTAGTTTGTCCACAAAGGCACCGACAGGAGTGATGGGAAGGAGACAGTCCCAGAAGTTGTGACCTTTTCCGTTTTCATGGTGAAGTGTTTCCCTTAGTCATGTCACAGGGACCTCTCGGGGTCCTTCCTGCCTCTCCCCAGAGCAGAGCTGGTGTCTGGGTTGGGCAGGAGGCCTGTCCTTCCCTCCACCGCCATGGTGGGATGTCTCCCATCTGGCACACGCCCGTGAAAAAGGCCAGGACATCTCCACCACGACTGGCACCTCTTTTTTCATCAGGGAGATGAGCACGGTGAGCACTGCAGAGGCCTTGGGGAAGCTGCCACTGGGTGGGGGATCCCCCAGGCTGGTCTAGCACAGGCCAGGACTGCGGGGTTTCACTCCCACGCCGCTCACGGACACCAGGGGAGTTCTCAACGTTCGAGTTTAACTCACAGTGACGGAGGCCGCGGGTGTCCCTGGGTGAGAGGGGGGCTGGGGGGGGGGGGGACAGGCCCCGCCGCGGACCGGAACGTGTGTCGGTGCCCGCGTTGCCGGCCGGAGGCGGCCGGGGAGGACGCAAAATGGCGGCGGCCTCACGGGTGTTCGCCTTCCGCGACGCGCGCTGGGCCCCCGACCCGGTGCTGGAGCCCGGCGCGGCCGTGCGGACGCCGCAGCCGGTGCCGCTCGTGATCGACAACGGCTCCTTCCAGACGCGGGCGGGCTGGGCCTCCCCCGACCCCGCCGTCCCCGCCGAGCCCCTGCTGCGGTTCCGGTCGCTGGCGGCGCGCAGCCGTGGGGCCCGCGGCGGGGCCGGCGCCGAGACCCAGGTGGGCAACGACCTGGGGAGCCCCGAGCCCCTGCGCTGGCTGCTCCGCTCGCCCTTCGACCGCAACGTGCCCGTCCAGCTGGAGCTGCAGGAGCTGCTCTTCGACCACGTCTTCCAGCGGCTCGGCGTCGCCTCGCAGGTACCGCCGGGCGGCGAGGTGGCGGGGGGGGACGCCGGGCCGGGGCCCTGAGGCCGCCGGTGAGACCACGCCCGGCCCTGAGGGGGGCTTGGGTGGAGGGGGAGGTTGTGCTGAGTGTGTGGTGGGAACGAGGAGTCCGGCATCGCCCCTGGTTGTCCCCCGCCTTCCAGGAACTCAGGGCCCAGGTGGACGAGCTCTGAGGAAGTTGCTGTAGTGACCCTGGCACGGCCAGGTGCTCCCCAGGGGTGTCTCTTGAACCCCGCTGCTCTCATTTCTTCCTAATTTTGTGGTGAAACGAAAGCAGGAGGACACAGCTGGAGGGCAAGAGGTTTGGACTGCAGCGTGTTGTCAGGCTGTGGCTGAGAACTAGTGCCGAGGGTGGGTTTTTGAGAAGGACATTAAACATTACTAGTTTTGTACAGTGCCATTATTAGCAGTGCTCATTGTTCTGTATACCCGTCTGAGCAGAGGGTTCCTTCTCAGACCATGAAGCCTTTTGCCTGAGTGACAGCACCAGTTTGAAAGCTTTACCAAACACTGAACTAAACTTCACCAGTTTTCACTTGCACTTCACCTCCTCATTGTATAGATTTTGGTTACTTAGATTTTTAATAATTTGTATATGCTTTTAAAAATCCATTCTCCTCTACCCTTAGGAGTTTATTCTTTGTTTGAATTAACGTTGGGAGCCCAGCTGTAGACAGGACTTCTTTTTTACCCCCTTAAACATTAGATATAATTTATCTTGCATGATTAATAGCTTGCACATAGAGTGCTTTCTCATCGCTGTTTTGGAGGAATTCTTGATGAAGGTCAGAAGAAGAAGCAAGGACAAGTATCCCTGGATTTTCCCTTCATGTCTTTATTATTTTTCTTTTCTCTTGTCTCTCACAGGGTTGTGTTGATCATCCAATTGTTTTGACAGAAGCGGTGTGCAATCCTCTTTATTCGAGACAAATGATGTCAGAGCTGCTCTTTGAATGTTATCAAGTGCCAAAAGTGTCCTATGGCGTAGATAGCTTGTACAGTTTTTACCACAACAGAAGGCAGAACTGGCCCTGCAGTGGTTTGGTAATATCTTCGGGTTATCAGTGTACACATATTTTGCCAGTCTTAGAAGGCAGGTGAGTTCTTGGTGTCTTAAGAATGGTGCAGCCTCTCTTTGTCAGGCATTGACATTTCAGTGGTGCCAATACCAATTCCTCTAGCATTCAGTATTCCAGCTCATGCAGTATAAGCTCTTTCAGGTCTTAATTTATACTGATGAGTTAAAACTAGGTCTGTAGATCGTGCTAAGTTCTGTTGAATTTTGAATTGAAGAAGCAGTGCTGTCCTTATGCATATTTTTAGTTACAATTTGTGCATAGATCTGTACTTCCAAAAGTAGAAGGGGATATCTGCCCCAAGTAAGAGCAGGCATTAAAAGACATATGTTAAGTTTTAAAGCAGTTGTAGGACAAAAGAAAGTGCTCTGTGAGATTTCTGCAGTTCTTGAGGCTTTTGTCATTCTGATTATGCTGCTATATTGCTCTACTTTTTTTTTTTTTATTTTTTAAACCTTACTGCAGGAAATGGCTTTATTATATCTGGTAGATGCTTCAAATTTTGGAGGGTTACATCTGACCAACTGTGAAATGTTACAAAGGTTAAAGGAACTACTTTTAGCTCCACTAACCATCACTTCCCTTCTTAAAGTAGAACATTTCCTTGCTGTGGCCAAAATTATTATTTTATTTTTTTTTATATAGCAGAACAGTATCTGCAAAAAACAAAGCAGTGATTATGCTTATTGTCTGAGAAAAGCAGATGTGTTAGATTCTCTGATAACTGAATCTTGAAATGTGAATATTCACCTGTCTACTTCACCATATCAGAAAATAAGTAATACTGGGGAAAGTAGGCAGTCTGTTTTAGGCTGAACTTGTGGATCTCTCCAGTCTCAGTTGTGTCTCTTTGCATTTTCAGGTTGGATGCTAAAAACTGCAAACGTATTAATCTTGGAGGGTGTCAAGCAGCTGTGTATCTCCAACGCCTCCTTCAGCTAAAATACCCCGGACATTTTGCTGCCATCACTCTCAGTCGCATGGAGGAAATACTACACGAGCATAGCTACATTGCAGAGGACTACATAGGAGGTAAAACCAGCTGCAATTTACTACTAGATAGTATTCATCCAAACTTAGCTTTGTCCTCTATACCCCTTGTTGTCAAACTGGCTGGGATTCTGGCAGAAGTATTCTACTTCTTATTTTGCTTTCTTCATAGCTGTCTTTCTGGTAATCTGCCTCATGGGAAATGCTTGACAACTGTTTTGAATTTAACATTGAGGTAGGAAAAAAATTAAATCACACACAAAAAAAATTGTATTAGTTCAAATTTCTCTGTGAATACAAAATTTGTATTATTTCAGAGGAAAAGAATTTAAAATGTCTTTATTAGTTACTTTATACTTCCAACAAAATATTAAATTGGTTAGGATGATTCCTGTATCTGGCCATGTTTCTTACTTGCTTTAAGTTTTCTAAAGTTGCAGAGGACACTTCTGATGGCTTTTTGTGAATTAAAGAAGTTTTAAATTTCCATGATAAATGTCATCTTAAGTAGTGGCCGAAGAAAAGTGTT
Organism: Fratercula arctica; assembly: GCA_947846985.1. Lineage (NCBI taxonomy): Eukaryota > Metazoa > Chordata > Aves > Charadriiformes > Alcidae > Fratercula > Fratercula arctica. The sequence goes on along the minus strand of CANTUZ010000013.1, from coordinate 13,071,013 downwards.
TTCTTAAATTTGTCACTCATGAAAGAGCCTGCAGGAGTCCTTAGAAATGTGTGAGAACTCTCCCTTACCCTGGGAAGAGAGAAGAGACGTTAGCGTGCACTTCCCGCTTCTTAATACTTTGTGTTTCCTGCATGCTGAAGAGCAGAGCACTGAGACCTGTGTGCACGGAGTATGTGACTAGAAGGTAGCTCTCAGCGGGTAGCTAAATATGGGGGCAGCTGCCAAGAGGTGGGCAGAAACTTGGGCTGTACTGTTGCCTTCTCTCTTCTAAGTCTGAACTTAGCGTGAAGTGCATACAACATAAGAATCATTGTTTTCAGCCTGGCAAAACAGTTATTTTGCTTTCAAAACATGCAGAGCTACAGAAGTGGCGGTCCCCAGAGTACTACGAGAACAACATGCACAAGATGCAGTTGCCTTTCTCTAACAAGCTGCTGGGAAGCACTCTGACATCAGAGGAAAAGCAGGAGAGGCGGCAGCAGCAGCTACGTCGACTTCAAGAACTCAATGCACGTCGGCGAGAAGAGAAGCTGCAGCTCGACCAAGAGAGGCTGGACAGGTTACTATACGTACAGGTAATCCAGGCAAAGTTTTCTGTGTGATCCTTTTGGACCAAGGCTGGCTTTATCAGAAGGTCAGGCATCACTGTGAAGAAGCTATGACCGTCCTGTCTGTTTTCTGATAGGAGCTTTTTAAGGTTACTTGCAAGATAAAAGGGAGAAAATGATGCAGAAGATGCGTCGATGTTGTGGACAGTACTTTTGTGAAATATTTTGAATGCTGATGAAGCATGTACATCAGGATATCTAGTAATGAAGGCAAAGTATCTGTACATGTACAGTTGACACATAGGTGATTACCTTGTATTGTTCATCACAGCTAACTCTGATCTGTCTGTAGGAACTTTTAGAAGATGGTCAAATGGATCAATTCCACAAAGCTTTGGTGGAGCTGAACATGGATTCTGCAGAAGAACTTCAGTCCTACATCAATAAATTGAGTCTGTCCGTTGAACAAACGAAGCAGAAAATCCTACAGGCAGAAGTCAATATTGAAGTAGATGTTGTGGACAGCAAGCCAGAGGTATAACGTTTTCACCGAGTTAATCCTCCTCTTACCTCTGAGAAAATTAAGTTTCTATGCTTGAAAATGTACCCCTTCAGACTTTTATTGACAAACTGAGCTTTTCCTTTAACACACTGCAACTCATTGGTAATTTGGTAACTGCTTCTCTCTTTCCCAGCTTTCCTATGCAGCTACAGAAAGAGAGAGGTTTGATTTCATAGAGTATGCCTGAAATCAGTAACCCTTCTTGTGCTGCTCTGCACTGTGCTCTGGGACATATCTTGCAGTTTGATTCCATATAGTTTTAAGTGTAATCTCTAGGCTTCCTGACAGTAGTTGAAGTATAAAGTTATATGAAATCAGTAAGTTTCCTTAGACGTTTCTTGCATATCTTTAAGAAACTGGAGAACAAGAAAACAGCCCTAATGGGTCAGAGGAAGTACCAATGAAGATGCTACTGCTTCCCTTTGTACTTACTCCTGGCAGTGTATGCCAGCCACTGTCCTTACTTAAGGCTGACTTACTTAGAGGGTTGTAAATGCAGCAGCTAACATAATGATTTTGTTCGTACTTTAAACCAACGTCTAACTTTGCTTTTGCATTAATTTTGGTGAAGTAAGTGTTCCTGGTGTGTTAAAGATATTATTTTTTTTTTTTCAGTGTTTGACAATTAAATGACATGGAGTTTTAAGTACTTAAATCTCAAGTGGTTGTAATCCTAAAACAACAATCCTTAAATGCTTCTAGTATTGTATTAAAGGTATAGAAGATCCTATCAAGCTTTTTGTTAAAAACAGTATTTGTTTTCCTTTCTGTTCTTCCCTTTCAGGTGTAGAGAACTTTATGGTAAACAACTAACCCTTTGCCTTCATTTTGGCTATCTTTTTTTGGTGCAGTTAAGCAGCATGTTCTATTTTGTTTACTTAACAATGAAAGTTTAATTGCTACACTTGGTTGTTAGAGTTGTCTTCAAGGTGAGAGGCTTATTTGTCTGCTTTGGCGGACTAATACAGGCCCAGCACATAGCAACTGTTTTTAAGAGATGGTCTAAGCCTGTTTGTGCATTTATGTGTAATTGCCTTTCAAGTCACATAAGGTAGAGTTTTTTTTAGTTATATCAGTTTTTGCTCAGGAAAAGGTAGAGAGAAAAACAGAAAATTGAAGCACAGAGGAGAGCGATGGCAGATACAGGAGTTCTTGTGTCTTATGTGGTGCTTGAGATGTAGCCAAAACTAGCAGGTGAGCTGATATCTTCTAGGTGTTACCTTTTGGCTATTCTTATGAGTAAAGCTTGTGTAAGAATCAGAATGACTGCTTTAGAGTGAAATTGAGGTAGATGGTGGGCTTACCATTGTGGTAAAGAATCTTTCTGCCCTCTGTCAAAAGAAATCATTCTAGGAAAAGATAATTGAAAGACTATCAGCTTCTTGTAACTTTGCCTAAGTTATGACTGTCTGTCTTGGATCCCACACTTGCTCTTCTTTGCTAGGTGTAGTCTCAGACCTTGGAATGAATCCACAAGCTTGTTTGGTCTGTGCTTTGTGAGAGTACCTGCAATTATCACCGAAACCATTTGTGAAGATAGGCCATCCCTCTGTGGCTGTGTAAGGGAGTCTAAAAGCTAATTATGTTGTCCCAGGGTTTGTGCCAAGTCTTCAGCTGAGTTCTGTGTTCCTTTCTGTTGCTGTTTGTTCTTTTTAGACATAAAAAGAAATGGATTTAACAAAGCATAAGTGTTGGAAATAACTTAAGGTGACTATCATTTGTTTGCTGTAACAATGAACATTGCTTAAACTTCAGTATGAGTAATTGCTTGTGTTTTAAATGGATGTAAGCTAGATACTTAAGAATGTTAAATGATTTAGCTTTATCTCATCCTGGTATTGCTTGCTAGACATTGCAACAAATCTTTCAAGTTTAAAATAACAAAACCAAACCTTTAGCAACAAAATCCCAAAGGTAACAGTGTAACACAAAAATAAAGGAGAGAAATAAAAAGCTGCTCCTAGGATTTTGAGTGATGCTTTTTATTAGGAAGGGGTTTTGGCAGCACCTTCACATCTGTATAAAATATAATGGCTTTTGGTATATCCCCTGTGGAAATGCTAGGCAGTTGAAACTGTGGCAGCTTTGTAGCCAGCAAATATTTGTTTTCCAGTCCCACGCAAGCAAGGCAGGGAATTTATGGTAATTATAGAGCAGTTAGAAGTGCTGTGAGTGCACCAATTTTTAACCAATTTAAAAAGCTATTTTTAAAAAGTTTTAGTATGTTGTTATATTTAGGACATGGGTGGCTAGAATCCTGGCAGTCAGACTGCTGAATAAGGCCTTTAATTTCTGAGCTGACATTGCAATAAATTTATTGAAAGTGTTTGATTTTTATGCTTTGAGTGAATGTCTGTCTGAACTTCTGTTTTCTGAGTTGTTCATCATTTTGATTTTTGTCCTCGGTGCTGGAGAACAGCATATTTGGTTTCAGGAATGTTAAAGAGTTGAGATTTGAGGAAATCTGCATTGAATTTTCCAAATGTGTCACCAGAATTGAAGTCATATATGTGCTTAGCAGATCTGAGCTAACCTACCATAATATACTTTCTCTGTTTCCAGACTCCTGATTTGGATCCGTTAGGCAGTGAACAGTCACTGGAGGATGTGGAAAGCATTAATGAGTTTGAACCTTTATTTGCTGAGGAACAGCCTGAAGTTGAGAAGCCTGTTGCTGCAGTGCAGGTTTGATTTCTATATCTGCACCTTGTGTTAGAGGTTGCTGCCTCCCAGTTGTCCAGCTAGTCTGCTAACATTGTTTGCCTGCTCTTGGAAGAGATATTTAAACTATCTGAACACAACATCAAGAGAGAAGTCCTTGCAGTCTTAGCTGATGATTCAGAACATGAATATACACACTTGGCTCACGCTGCAGGCAGTGCCTGTTGTAGCAGTGCCACGTTATTAGGGGAAAAAAAAGTCCTGCTCAAGTTTTTTTGTGTCATCCATAGCCCAGTATCACATCCCAGTGGACACAGCTTTCAACTTGTGAGGTTGAGCCTTAGGATTGAGTGGCACCAAATAGAACAAAGTATAGGAAAAGTCCGCTTCCTTGGCCTTTTGGAACCTTTTACAGCAGGGCCCTTTCTCTGCGAGAGCATTACCATCTGGGTTTTGTACAGAATTGTTTGGAAACTCTGCTTATTCTAGAATATTACTGTTCTTTAACATAATTTCCCACTACTTTTCAATCTCATCTTTTTAAAGCCCGTGTTTAACCTGGCAGAGTACCACCAGCTTTTCCTTGGCACTGAAAGAATCAGGGCTCCAGAGATTGTCTTCCAGCCCTCCCTGATAGGAGAAGACCAGGCTGGTATAGCAGAAACCATGCAATATGTCCTTGAGAGGTGAGTTTACAAAACTACTTGTCACTTTCTTAAATAAGCTAGTCTTGTTTTGATAGCAGCTTTTGCAATACTGGTTACTTAACAATAATATGAGAAAATATGTTTGAATAGTTCTTCTGGGTGGGGTGGAGCATTGCAGGTTAGACATGTCTTCCTATTACGAAAACCACATGTAACTGCTTAAGTCAGTGGTCTCCAAACTTTTTTGATCAATTAACCCATCAGTAAAAAATTTTTGGGCACACACCTCCAATATATGTTTATTTATAAATTACATACAGATACTACTGAACTAGTATATTATGTACATTTAAAACCATACAAAAAATAGAAATTAAAAAAGGTTGAGATAAAGGTCAAATAAATGCTATCTTAATTTATTTATTAATGGTACAAAAAATACCTTCTTCCTGCACCCCAGTGGATTGTCCTGAACTCGTCCCACTTCAGAGACCCCTCGTCCAGCTTGTTATAGAGGGAAAAAACAAACCCTTGTAAATACCCATCCCTTGAAAGAATGAGCTGGCAGTCTCTGGTTTTGTGAGACCAAAATCAGAAGTGACATTTTTAAGTTACGATGTAGGCACACTTGCTGAACAACTATTTCCAGACAACTTAGCATTAACAAAATGTCACTCCTGAACTGTATGAACATAGGAGATTGCATTTTCTGAAATGCAAGAATTCCAGCTCTGTGGAGTTGTTGATTTGTGGGGTACAGTGCACAGAGTGCTTTAAGGATTTTCTTCTGCCACCCCCTGAATTTCCAGAAAACAAATGAGCACAGAGGGAAGTGAAGGAAGTTTCTCAAAGTGAATCCTGAAGACAAGGTATCACCCTGTAGCTGTTCAGTTCATAGGGAGAGATGTCCTTGAGAAAGACTGATGTTAGATTTTGTTCCTTGTAGGTATCCAAAGGAGCAACAAGCTATTCTTGTCCAGAATGTTTTTCTCACTGGTGGAAATACAATGTACCCTGGACTGAAAGCCAGAGTCCAGAAGGAACTCCTTGAAATGAGGCCGTTCCAGTCGTCTTTTCAGGTACGTGTATTGACATGATGGTTCCGTGAACAGTCTGTTCATCGGTGTTCAAAAGGAATTCAGGTCAGGAGAGGTACAGAGCAGGTGTACTTAGAGTATGGGATTGGAGAGTGGTTTATGACAAGACACTGAAAACAGCTGTTTTGACCTGAGAAAATGAAAGTTAAGTAAAGATACCATTGCTCCTTCTGAAGACTTCAGAGAGAGTAGGGTAGATGCCCTGGAAAAGGAAAACCTGCTTCAGCTAAGGGACTATGCACACACAAGCACATTTGGCTGGAAATTTGCAGATTGATTTCTTAGGTTTGGGACAGTTACTATCTGGAACAAGCAACAGCTAGGAGTAGTTGCTGGGAAAAACTATGCTCTCTTCAAAACTAAGTTACATGTTCAGTTTGTTACACGTAGTGACTGTCTGGGACAGCAGCAAAAGAGATTAATTGAGTATCTTCCAAACCTGTGATCCCCTGCTATGTTTTTAGTAGCAAGCACAGTACAAGCTGGGCAAATCCCAAGAGTTTTTGCCATGCGTTTTGTAAGGAGACTTGCAAGAGTCTCCCTGGCTGTTCTGAAACCACCTTGTCTTCTCAAATCTAATAACTTCTTGAATAGAAAATCAAGCTATAAACTGAGGAGAGGAAAAAAAGAAACCACCACGGTGCAAATATAATCTTGTGATTCCACAACCCTTGTTTTGTAATGTTATTGTACGTAGCTGTGAGCCAGGTGTGACTGACAGAAGCTTAGTTACAGCCATATACTTGGTAGTTTTAGGAAGGATATTGCTTGCTAAGTTGTGTGTAACTTGTGTCTATAGGAAGAAAATGAGCGTATTTTCCTCTGCTTTTAAGGTCGCTGCTTCTAACTGAATAAGAGCTTCCTTCTTTCCATTAAAATGCAGTGTGGTCCTGTCAGGAATCTGTCACTTCATAGGTAGCACACATGGAATTTACGTGGTGTCTAGTCTAGCAAGTCTGTAGCTGAACCAGGAAAGTAATAGGAATAACTTAAATGGACGTATGAATCTACACCCGTGGAAAGAGTACATGTGGTCCTTTCCCATATACAGTGATTTCTTAGCCTGCGGTATTCCTCCCTGCTACTTCAAGCAGGGAGGAAGTTTTGCTGGAGCACTTTATACTTGTTTTGCAGTACCACCAAACTCTTCTATCTGTGAGGGCTGTTGGTTGTGAATGTGATACACCCATGTGCTTTCTCAACCTGTAGAAACACAGCAGGCTCATGGAAGAATTGATCTCAAGGTGAAAACACACTTCAAACCCATTCCTAACATTACTCTTCCCCAGAGGCACTGAATAATCAGTTCAGACTCCTGAAATTCAGTGGTTTGTGTCATATACTACTGTAATCGGGGTAAAAAAGGCTTTTCTCTCCTGTGTTGAATTGATGTCATTCTATTTTCCTTCCATCCAGGTTCACGTTGCTTCCAGTCCTGTTTTAGATGCCTGGTATGGGGCGAGGGATTGGGCAGTGGAATACATGACCCGTGAGGAAGGCTGGATAACCAGAAAAGACTATGAAGAAAAAGGAGGAGAATACCTCAAGGAACATTGTGCTTCAAATGTCTATGTTCCCATTCGCCTTCCAAAGCAGGCCCCACGGACAACAGAGGCGTTAGCACCTAGCAGAGCACTGACATCCAGCACAGGCAATCCTTGTGAGCAGCCATAGCACCGTGCCTTTGTCACAGACCCTCAAATGGAGATAACAGCGCAGAGGAAAGAAGAGTTACTGGGTTGCAGTGTGAGCTGTGCATGGAGCGCGGGCCTCACCTAGCCTTGCTGGCAGCTCAGAGAGCACTAAGCATCTCATCCAGTTACTTGAATGAGGAGGACGAGCCACGCTGGGGAGGCAGCTGGAATGGTCAGAGCACTTGCAACACTGATGCATAGCACAGGAGTGTGTGTGTCAGCAAGGAGGAACGCAACAGCAGCGCATTCCAGAGAAAAATACCATCTTATAAACTTTCATAGTAAGACTCAGGTGTTTTTGAAGAGTATATGATTTACACTTTTTTATTTAATTAAAATGTACTGGTTATTGCATACTGCTGTTATTGCATGATCCAGAAATTGGATCAAGGCTTGTATCAAGCGAGTCAGTCCAGCAGGCGTCCCCCTCGCTCGTCACAGCAAGCGTTTGTCAGGGCATGGATGCCTTGTGCTGCTGGAAGCAGGAGGCGCTCATCTGCGCCTTTCCTCCTGAGGCCTCCTGCACTCACATCTTGTTTGATTTCCTTCCTGCTGTACACTTTATGCTAAACCACTGCCAAATAAGCGGTGAGATTTCAGATGCTTTTTTACTTCATTTATGTCAGTAATATCGATGTCTTGGTTGAAACTGGAGACCTGGTCACGTAAAGCACTGTCCAGCTCTAAAGACGGAACCCTCCGTAAAGGGCAGTCCAGAAGGACTGCCAAATCTTGTGCAGTTCTTCAGTGGTTTAGCAAGAGTGACGGCTGAGGAAGGCAGCTTTTGACTGATGTGACTTTTTTACCAAAAGCTGTTTTAGCAATAAAGCAAATTGTTTGCTTTACCACTAGCTTCTGTGTTTTGGTGATTTGACCTCTTTGATTGTACCTTGATGAAAAATGCTGTCCTGCTGCACAGCATACTCTAGCTTGAATTTCACTGGGGATTCAGTTCTTGCACTGAACAACTCGTTATTGTTTTCCCAAAAGAATAATCAATATTAAATTAAATCAAAATTAAGCATACTCTGTCAGTTGGCAAGAGCTGTAAACCATTAGGCAAGACTATGAGGAAAATATTCAGACCATAACTGGTATAAAGCAGGTGAAGATCTGGTGGCTTGCTGTCTCCAGGGGCCACAAAGCATCAAGATAAATTGTCGTGTGGCAGATTCAGAACAAAGGACATGAGGTGCTTGTTGGTTTTGAAGTGAGGAGTTTCTTGCCATGGGATGCGATACACACATTTCAGGATTTGAAAAGTATTACCCAGATCTATGATTTAAAAAAAGAAAAGTCTGCTGTCAAACATGGAGTTCTCACCTGTGTGTAGGAGGTCCTGCAGTTGTGTATTCCTTGGCAAGCGTATGAGGGAAGCATTGTTACAGACCTACTCTCTTACATGGTTCCTGTGGCACCCAGCACTGGTCGCTCTCGGGTGGGATACAGGTCTTGGTGGACCTTTGGCCCGGTCCTAACAGGCTGTTGGGCAGGGGGAGGAGGAGAAGGGAGCTTGCTGCCTTCAGGTAACCTCAGATTTGGACTCTTGATCCTCTCCCTAGCTGCCTGGAGGTGTACTAATTTTCAGGACCCTTAAGGCAATTCTATGGGTGGTAAAGAATGTGGAAAAACGTGCTGTGCTGAAACAGGCAAAGTTACACCCCAAAGAAGTGTCTTTTCTGATCTCAGTTCATATCAGTGACCTGGAGTAGAGCATATGATGTGCTGTTGCTATTTGACCCCTTTCTGACACGTCTTTAGCTATAATGGCAGAGTGGGCACTCGAGATACAGAAATGTGTTCTGATACTTGGTGTTGCTAAATAGATAAGATAAGTAGATAAGTGTTGTGTTCCAGATAAGTGTTCCAGAGTGAACTCCTAAAAGGGTATCTGTAGTGGATGGTTATATCACTTTTAAATGTTTGGCCAAATTGTGCCAACCACTTCACTTGCATTAGTTCAAAGCAGAGATACCTAATTCTGTACAGAGATGCCAGATCAGCTGCTTAAACAGTTTCAAGGAAGCATAATTTTATAATCTCCTAAATATTAGCTGTTAATTTGTTACTTTATCGCCACAATAGCTGTAGTAACTGATGAACTTGGATAACGTGATCACAGTCCCAGGCTGTTCTCAATGTGCTCGTGGGCGTTCGGTTGCTTGGAGTAGCACCACGAAAAGTGTGAACATCGCAAAACAGGATTAGTTTTACCCATTTAAATTCAGTTCCCCGATACGATTTGCTGTGAGCATTGGTGCTGGCAGGAGTAAAATGGAAGGAGTGCATGGTATTGAGGGCAGGAGGATGCAACGGCATTAATTCTGACAGTAGCGTTGGTCGGAGTCCTTGTGGAGCTCCACCATTGTGACACTCGTGGCAAGGTTTTTCTCATACCCACGTGCAGAATTTGGTTGTTTTCCATATCATTGGCACAGCGCTCACCAAACGCAGAAGGGGCTTGGACTGTTTCTTCTGTGCGTTGGCTTATGCCACCAGAGAGGGGAGCAGGCCGATAAGGCACCTGCTTCGCTCCTTTGTAATGGGACTTCTGGTTGTGTGAGGAGCAGTAGGAAGAATTGTTACGAGAAAACTATTTATTGTGAGGGGGGGGGAAAAAAAGTAAAAAAAAAAAAAAAAAAAAAAAAAAAAATCATTCTGTGGACAGGAAACTCAAGCTGACACTGTGAGGGCCTTTGCCAAGTGATCGTAGGGCTGCTGTTGAGTGAGCTGCTGTGCAAGCAACCTCAAAATCTGGAGTGTGTTTATCCTGGCGGGTGTCCTGCGAGCTGACAAAGTGCAATTGCCAGTTCAGAGAGGGTCAAGTGGTTCCCATTTGCTCCTCAGTATATTAAGTTCAAAGCAACCTGTAACCTTATTATACAATTCAGTTATCACCTAATTCAGGTCAAAGAATACAAAAGTACAAGTTGCAATTTAACAGGCATGGTGAGCTTGGTCTATTTAATCTAAAAGAGAGCTCAAACTGGGTTCCACCTTTTGCAGGGTCCCTAAGACCTGCTCCGAGTGGAAACACCACGTCAGTGAGAAGCCCTGGAGACTAAACATAGACCACGTGTTTAATGTCCCAGATTTCCGTTTGAGCTGCATACGAGCCTTGCTTTCGGTCTTCAAGGCTTCTTATGTTTCCTGTGCCATAGCGACTTCAAACACTAGCCGTTCTTTGCTAAATCTCCACTAGGACACCAAGATTAGAACTCTTTGCTCCAGTTATTAATCTCCGAAATACTTAACGTGCTGTGTAAGACAGCATTTCAGAGGAAAGAGAAGATGCCCATGAACTGTCACTTAAAATTTAGGATTATCCCTCCAGAGACAGCCTGCAATGATCCTCCAGCAGCCAGTCACAAACCAGAAGTTTTGAAGCTTGTGTGGGATGAGCAGGGGAGGGGAGAATGCTGTAATGGATTTAACATTATCCCCACAGTCATATGGTGGGATTTCCACCCCGGTTTGATATGTCAGGCACAGAGCAGCTGCGCTGATTCCCATTGCTCACTCCCACTGCTCTTGTGCAGATAGCGAGCTGTTCCCTGAGCATCAGCTTCAACAGAACTTTGCAGTTTTAAATGGCTCAAACCCCTGGCGTGGTTTGCCCAGCGTTCTTCAGGCTCCTTTTGCTCTTCGTTTTCAGGTGCTCAGTTTCCTATATTTAGTTGACAGACACCTTTTCCCTGCCTTGTTCATCACACAACCCCAGCAAAGTGCCATAGTTTTGAGTTTGGGTGTTGGGGTTTTTTCAGTTGTATTTGTTTTTTTTATATCCTTAGGGATCTTTTCTTCCTCTTTTTGAGCAGTGGGCTTGGTTTCCATTTCCTAATGGAGCAGAGACCGTGGTGGGAGTCCTGCACCGATAGTCAGGAGACCTGGATCCATTTTCGTGCCTGTTTACTCACGGCAAGCCATGGCTGTTTGCTCTGACCTCCGTTCTGTGCCTCAGCATCTGCAATGGTAAAGCCAACCTGAGAACGGTGCTAGCAGAGGGTTTCAGAGCGTGAATAATTACTGTAGAAGACAGTAAGGGTGGTGGGAAGGCTGGAAAGGGGTTTGTGGAGAAGGAGAGGAGGTCAAGTAAAATCACGGAGAATAGGTCCATCTATGCTTAGTGCGCAATGGGCCAAGTGGAAGATCTTCAAACCACTCATTGCCTGAAGCTGGAAGAAGCATATACAGTACGGTAAGAATCACTCCATGCAGGCGTGCTTTTATTCTTAAGCAATTGCTATTGACCACTGTCAGAATACGAAGCAAGCTGGACTTATGGTCTGATTCAGAAGCTTTAATCCTCTTTAAATTCCTGGGTTTTGACAGGAGAGCATGTTGGGTTTTTTTAGCTTTTTATTTATTTCAGAACTGAGGTGAAGTATGAAGCAGCTTCTCCCTTCATTTGTCAGGAAATAAATGTGCTGTGCTGATGGGGAAAAAGCATCTTTTATGCTGCCAGTGAGATTCTGTGAAGGCATCCAGGTTCTGCGCTTCCAGTAGCCATAGTCAGGCTTGTTACATCAAGAGGAAGCGCATCCCTGGGGAAGCTCAGTGCACTGCTCCTGGCAGGTCTGGCTGGACAAATGAGCTTTACAACATGCAAAGAAAAAGTGTGGCTTTATTCCAGCCTCTGTCAAATGAATTCCAGAGGAGAGATACCTTTGGAAACAATTGAAGCTTCTCACATTTGAACTACTTGGGAAACACAGTGGATGATAGAGTACTGGGTAGCAGGAAGACCACAGTGCATTGGGTGCCCCCCTTACTTAGATGAAGGGCAGGGGTGCGTGGTGGACCTCTGGGTGAGAGAAGTTTTGAGGGGTGATGGCAACCTGCAGGCCCAAAAACCCAAAAGCTGCTGTGGTGGCACATGGGGCTGCTCTGTAGGCACTTTCCTGAGTTCCCTGATACCGAGGAGGGGTGGGTGGCTGTCGGCTGCAGCTGAGGCTGATTTTCCTCCTCTTCTCTCTATCGCCCTGTTTCTGCACGTCTTCCTGGAGCATCATCCATGCTCCTAAATGGCTCTGTATGCCCAGTGGGAAAACTGTCCCATACGGGCATGGGAGGCTGGAGGATCACTGCCTTGTCTGATGCTTGCTTGGAGGCAAGTTTGAGTCTGTGCAAACAGTTTGTGGGTAGTCTTATCTTTCCACTAAAGATTTTGATGTGGAGATTTCATTCTGCAGGGTGTTACCGCTCTCTTCAAAGGAGAACAGTAATAAAACAAGAAAAAACGAGCCTGCCTTACTGATGCTTGTTTCTGCATTTGAACAGCAGCCCAACTGCATCCAGGTAAGAAACAGTCCTGTTGCTCTGATCTTCCTCCTCTGCTTTGGGGGCTAGCAGAGACTTTAACAGGGCTCCTCTGCACAATTTTAGAAATAACTTCAGTTGCTGCTAGAATAACCAGAAGTCCCCTGGGGCATATGGGCCCTTGTTCCTTGGGGGTGACCTCCCCTGTCACCCCTCTCACCTTGAGCACCAGCTGTCTTCTAGCGTTTCGTCTGCTACACTTAGATAAATCCACCTGATCTAGAAGCCATCAACTAATAAGCTGTCAGCACTCCAGAGGCAAAATGCCTTAAGAAGGTCCCAAACTGTTTTCTTAGATGTATCCACCATGACATGCCCCTGGGATTCCATCACGTGCATGAGGGGGGCTGTCACAAGGTAGGTGCCATCTGCCAGCACTGAGTTTGAGATATTAGTAAGCTTCTTGCATAACATCTTGCGTAGCATGTTTATTATTAGGAAAAGCACCTCTGATTTCTGAATGTGGCAGGGTTGGGGCTTTTTTTGTCATCTTTAAACTTAGTTTTGTGTCCCTTGGGACACATGCTCCCCTAGCATGATGCTCCTGGCTGGCTTTGCTCTTCAGTGCTGGGAAATGTATTTCAAATCCTGATCCTTAGATCACAATTTTTTTTTCTTCCACAAAACAGCTTGGTTAAAATATACCCCACTCCTCCTCTCACCCCAGATTCCTGCCACATACCTGGCATTCCTTCATTCTTAATGAGATGAAGGAGTGGGGGATTTCGCCCTCCTGGAATTTTAGAGGAATACTAAGTGGATTTCTCATGAAAAGCCCCATTTAGGGTACAAATCTCCCCGAAAGATATTCCCTGCATGGCAAACCTTGCTTTTGCTGGTAACTTGAACAGAGGTTTTAGTTCCTTGTTCAATAGCTACTTTCTGCCTGAGCCTTATTGTAAGTATTGCCATTGATGGAGACCACATTGGAGCAAGCTCCTGATGTTGTAGATGAAGTTTTACCAGTCACTGCAATGTGGACAAACTCTCCATATAGACAAGGCAACGTAGAGGTTGTTAAGTCAAACTAGTTTTATTCCAGGCTCAGTCATTAATTTACCCTAGTAAACATAAAGCTGAATTGGATCAAAGGTTCCTCCAGCCTGGTCCTGGCAGTGACCTCCAGGAGATGTCGAGAGAGGAGTATAAGAATCGGAGCAACAGCAATATGTATGTAAAACAGGAAGAAGACTGTAAATAGTTAGAGCTGGTTTGTACTACACGGCCAGGGAGACATGTGAACCCAGTGCTCCTGGAGCCTGTCTTTACATGGGATCCATTGCAGGACTCTGCCCTCTTACATGCATTTGAAAGGACAGGTTAAGGTATCCAAACTGCAGAGCTCCACAAGGACGTGAGTTTTGGAGTAGCAACACCAAGCTGGACTGTGAACACCCGCTTCGGAGGCGCTGTGCTGTGCTGTGGATGTCCTGAGCCTGCAGCAAAGCTGCTGTGACAGCCCCAAGCCGTGCTCCAGCGGTGAAGGGCTGGGACAGGACACTGTGTCTGGCCAGTGAGCCCAGCTCTACCTCCTGCTTTGGGAGAGGGCTTTACTGCAGCTCCATGGGCAGATAAAAAGGCAGCATGAGCCCTGGGTCCTGTCGTGCGGGGGCCTGGCTTGCTTTCATCCAGCTCCACTGTGGCAGAGGGCCATGGACTGTTCTTGCTGCTGCTGAGGAAACAATGGAGAGGAAAGCTTTGATTTCACCAGTGATGGACACCCTCCTGCTCAAGGGTGGTACAGATGGAAGGAACTGGGGGCTGGGGGCTCTTTTTTTTTTTGCTTTTATCCTTTGTTAACCGCTGGTGACTTCTTGTTGTAGGAACTGCTGTGACTTCTCTTTAGGTTTTGTTTATGCGCTGTGGCTGACATTGTTTGCAGCAGACCTTTGATATTCAGCCCTGGGAGCATCCTCTGGCCTGGGAATGGGAAGAGTTGAGCCTGGCTGCACGCAGGCACCCTCCAGCCCAAGAAGAAGGTGGTGGCACCATGCAGCGATGGACCTCTCCATCACCTGGGGAAGACAACTGAGTCACGCAGTGTTATGGACTGTCCCCAAATTGATGACTTGTGCCCAGCATCTGCCCTCCTCGGCCACAGCAGTGTTCCATGTCAGCAGCAGACATGGCCGATAGCTCTTGCTGGCGCAGGAGCAGCTGATGGTGCTGCACTGCCAGCGGGTGGAGAAAATGCAAAGAAGGATCTGGCATTTGTGGGAATTTGTTGTGTTTTTCTAAGAAGAGAAGAACTGGGAGGTTGCAGAGCTTTTGTAGTGGGTTCAGGCTGGAGATCCATGCCTGGAAGAGCCGGGAGATGCCCAACACCTGTGGTCTGGGGGAGCTTTGCTCAGGCCTCCCGTCCACCGCGTCCTGGGGGTGCGATGGCCGCTCCACTCACCCCTCTCATCAGGGTGAATTGCACCTGGAAGGGACAATTCCCCAGCTCCTGGGGGCTCGACTTCCCAATGTTCTGTGAAACTTACACTTCCATACCTTTCACAGTAATTCCTGTTCACAGGAGGCTTTGTTTCTGTCCCTTGCGGCCCAGATCCATTTGTCTGGGTGTGGAACGAAAACAGCTTTTCTAACCATGCAAAAATGGAGGCGCTAATTCATATTTATGCTACCCCGAGCCCATTCTCTTGAACACATTTTAAAAATCCCAATGAATGCTGTTTTTTCACAACACAACACATTCCCCAGGCACCAAAGACAATTCCCAGGAGCTGTAAAACCTTTGAGTGTGTTTACGCAACTCAAAATGCACTTTATAATATTATGTCACCTTCAACCTACTCTGCTGTTCTACATGCTGGGATCTGAAATATGTATAAGCGCTGGTTGTGCTGTGTGCCTTACGGAGAGATTGGAAATGAGTCGTTAGTGTCCAGTTTAGCGAGCTATGGATGGCAGTTTTTACAAGCAGTCGTTGTTTCAATCACAGGAGCCAGCAGTCACAAGCAATTGATTTTATCAGGTATCAAAGTACACCCTTACAATCTGGGAAACTGGGATCAGCGAGAGGGGTTTTATCTCGACCTCCAGGCTTTATGGGAAAGGGTTAAGTAGACGGTCACCGTTTCAAGAACTTTAACTTCCAAGTACCCTCCTGGCCCGGCAGCAGCAGGACTGGGCTGCACAGAGCCACATGGGAAGTGGAGCTGGTTCACATGTGAGTTTACCTCTTCTGCAAGAAGTGGATATTAAGAAAGTGAACCAAAAAATACCCCCCCAAACCCCACTGTTCTTATTTTGAACCCAAAATAGCAATTTGGTATTTCCCACAGAAGGAAACCCCCTGTCCCGACTCGTTCTGAGCAGCTACACTGACAATTGTCCTATTTTTCTCCCTTCTAGAAGGGTGTCTGAGCAGCTCCAGCTCCTGAATTGAAGGAAGTCTTTCCCTGAACTGCAGACAGAAATGCTCCAGGGTTTTCTGGCTCAGGAAATCAGTCCTCAAACCTGAGGCCGATCTCTTTGGAGTCACAGTCACCAGAAGTCCCCACCAAGCTGGGAGAAACCCAGCCAGTCAGTTCCTGCCAGAAGTGACGATTTCCTCTGCTCCAGCTTTGCAGAATTCATGTCCAAGGAATATTTTTCCTTCGTGGGCTTTATCAGAAGATGCTCAACCAGGCTCCTCCTTCCCTTTTAAAGAAGTCACCATGGTTTAAATCTAGGCAAAAAAAAATAATAAAAATCTAGTTCTGATTCACAGGCATCCGAAGGACTTTCTTGAAAGTAAAGCAAAAGTATGTATATTTTGAAAGTGTTTTGCTTCTTCATGTTTCTACTTGAAAGGTTGTAGGTCTCTGTATGTGGCATCAGTTTCTTCTGAGATGTATAATTTAAACATGTTGAACTTTTCAGTGCAAGCCTTTAATGCCATAATTTCTTAATACTGATGCCACAACTGTTTAGACATATAAGTCATTTGATTATAGTTTTGTGTTAAAGGAGGAACCATAATTAATACGAACATGTACAATTTCTTCCTTACCGAACATAAAGATAGAATAATTTCTCCAGAGAAAAAAAAAGTTTCCTCAAATGACTAAATGGAAAGATTTTTTAAATAATTTAGCTTGAAGTTTAAGCTAGATAGGATCGAAGCAAGATATAAAATGCAAAATGCCTTGTTTGATGTGGAGGGAGACTCCCAGGGAGCCTCGTGTTGTGTCTGCAGCATCCCCCTTCCCCGGATGCAGGGGGAGCAGCAGGATTTTCCCAAATCATACCTTTTCCTCCTTCCAGCACTGTTTCATGGAAAACACAGAATAAAAAACCTTTGGTTGTCAGAGCTGTCCAGAAGACAAGGTCTGTTTTTCACTACTCTCTCCCGTTTTTGCCTAAGCTACACTTACTAGCCATTTGGGGAGGCAAAAACTTCATAGAGAGGTAGAAATGGCCCTGCTGTTGTGCCCGGCCCCTCGGCGGATTCTTTTCAGAGTGGCTCGGAGCTGCTGCTCGTGCCCCATCTCGGCGCAGGCTTGTGAAAGGTGGGAGCCAGAGCGCAGGGAGACATTCTTGCCCGCCTCCAGGTACCTGCACGTCAGCGGCAAGCATACTGGTGTGGCCATCTGAATCGGGCATGCTCTGGGAAGGTGCCTTGGTGCATCTTTACAAGTTGCTCTTGTAAAAGCCGGGGAGATCCTCAGTGCCAGCCCCCCTTCCCACAGGTGAAGCAACCCCTGCAGCCCCCACCGCTGCCTGGCCCTGCGAAGCCCCCACAGGGTTCACAGTCCCAGCAGTGGTACCCTGTCCCTTTATCTTCCCTTTATCTTCTGCACAGCATGTCCTCTGCCATCAAGTCCTTGAGCCTGGGAGCATTTATCTTCTCCTGGTGGAAATTCATCACTAATGAGTTCAGCAGGAACAGAGTTATGCAGTTGGAACGTGCTTCATCAGGACCTTGATATGATGTGCCGTAGCTTTGTCCGCCCATCGCCGGTTCCCTTCCGAGCCCCGTAAATACATTTGTGCCCTTTCCCTCTGTGTAGCTGCGTGCTGACACCCACTTGTCCACGTCCCCGGAGGAAGTGGCCACTATTACGCTCCTGTTCGGCCCTTGGGAGGATACAGCCGGGCAGGGCGTCATCGAGAGGGTGTTGAAACAACTTGTGCTCTAGAATACAACCTTCGGATTATTTGCTTAAACTTCTGAATGCAGGGGGAGGAGAGCATACTTCAAGCTATCTCTTTCTGCAGAGAGGAAAGAAGAAATCAGTGCTTCTTTCTGCCTGCAGTTGCTCCCTGAGCTGATTCTCCAGGAGGACTCTGGTTTTAAGTATCCCTCCCAGGTCTCTGCTGACATTATTAGCAATAGTGGTCAATTAAGTGTGCCAGGAAGGGAGGGAGAGGGACAAAGAGAGATGTCGATATTAGCACTAACAGGACAAAAGAAAATGAATGTTTGCTGAGCAGAAAGGATTTAAGACCCTAGCAAGGAAGGGAGGAGAAGGAAAAACTATAAGCCTCTAAAGAATGAACTATAGAAAATTTAACGATGCTTTTTAGGGCTTGCCAAACAAGCAAAACGCATTATAGCACTTTCACCTGCCAGCTCGCAGGGATTTGGCTTTTCATTCTCGATTATACACTGTGTTTTGTAGACCAGGTTTTAAGCAGGGCATGAAGGTAAGTGGATCCAGGGGCCATTGTATTGTCGGGGAGAGGAATGTGGGTTTGTGCTCTCCATAGAGGTGGGAATTTGCAGCAGGTCGGGCCTGGGCTGCTGAGGGATTAGGTCAGTATCAGCTCTCAGCGCTGCCTTAAGGCAAATTGAATTTTTCACAGAAGAGGGAAAGATGAAGATAAGAAAAACCAAAACCTCTGCAACTTAACTAATCACCTGCCACTAAATAAGGCAGTATGAGCTGTTCACCACCTCCACTTTGCTTTATAACATTACTGCGGTAATTACCTGGCACATTTGATTGGAGCAGTTCTAATCCTTGCAGAGTAAAAGCTGGGGTTTGGCTGATCTGGTGGGTCTGAGGGTTTGGTGGTGGGGTCAGTTACTGGGTGAGGTGAGCTCAGCTCCGGGGGGTAGGTTTTAGCACAGGGAAAATGAGCGTGTGGGTGTCCAGCTGAGCATCACAGCTTTATCTCACAGGGGGTTTATTCTTAATCGTGTGCTTTCAGAAGTTCTGGGTCTGTTGATGTGTATTTGCTGATGGCTTCTGTTGGAGAGGTAGGAAACAGGCTGTCTCATCTGAAACAGGTTCTGGCCCCTCTGTCACTTATTGCTTTTCCTTCTGTACTGGGGTAACCCCAGGGACATCCCACCCCAGGTGCTCACAAGGAGGGCTCTAACTCCTGTTAAGTCCCTGGCTCAAATCCCTGATTGGCTTCAGCTTTGTGGGATGGTGGCTCTGGGTAGGTGTTTCTGGCCCGTCTCCTGGTGACCAGAGTTGCTTGCAGAAACCCTGCAATGGCCACAGACTCTTTCTGCTTTACTTGCTGGAGGCTCACTCTAGGTGGAAGATACATGCTTCCAGACAGTAAACAACAAGAAAGAAAGCTGCAGACAGGTTGAAGCCAATGTTCTTGTAACTCTTGAGTTAAGTGAAGGCTTAATGATGACTCTCAGACAGCGTTTCCTACTGTAGCTCCTCAGAAGAGGTCCCAAGAGAGGAAGGGAGGGGAAGCATCTCACCAGGGATCACAGCATCAGAGCAACTGTTTCCCTAGCTCTCAGCTGGCTGAAAATAACATGTAGCATGGAGTCTCCTGTGATGTGTTTTGCTGCTCCTGAGGCCGTTCATTTTCACCCCCAGAAAGCCCTCTGCACTCTTGCCACAGCTGTGTGTGGCCAGGCTGAGTGCTGGAGGTGGTTACGGTTAATAAAATGGAAGGAAAAAAGCCGGAGAGCTGCTGTAGCTTTGCTTTCTCCTCTTGCTTTGACAGATCTGTTGCAGTGTGGCCAACAGCCTGGTGGTCCCATAGAGAATTAATGTCTCTGTTGTGTCAGCAGTGCTGATGAATGCACTGGTGAAACCAGTGCCCAGGGCTTGGTGCCAGGTGGTGCTCGGAGGTCAGGGACCTGTCTGCTTGTGGTGGTGTGGGTATGTTAAAGCTTGGGCTTTAAAAGCAGAGTATTCAGGTTGAACAAGTTGAGTCGGGTGTGCCAGCGACCTGGGCGCTTTCCTTTATGGTCCCGCCGGCTTTGCTGAAGACTCGCTGAGCCGCAGGCTGGCACTGGCCCTGCTGGCCACTGCTGCTGCAGGGAAGGGACTGTCATCTTGCATGGGTGCATGTGAAGGGGGGACACAGTAGAGGACACAAATGAACTATTCAAGTCATTTTTCTGCTAGTGATGCCCTGTGTCCTGGATGCTGGGCTGATCTGCGCTGGTGTGTCTGGTCATGGGTATCTTTGATGGCACTCACAAATCTGATTTGATGGTTGCCTTGACGCGTCATGGAAGGCATCAGTTGGTTGGATTTTAAGGAGGGGAAGTGGATGATTCCCTCAGTGGACAAGAGGTGGAAGGGTGTTGGCTGAGTTCTTGAGGGGTTTAGGCTGCTGAGGCTGCATTATGTTGTGTGCAATGCACTCAGAGCCTTGAATAGGAGTCTTTTTGGTTATTTTTAAATTCACAGCACACGGAGGTTTCCGGTTGCACCCAGATGAGGTGGTCAGAGGGCAAATAAGTCTGTGACCCAGGGTGAGCCTGGGGCCAACCAGGTACACACCTCCAGTGTGTCTTCATCTGGGGTTTCTGCTGGTTCACTCTGTGTTCTTGCAGCCCCTCCAGGCAGGGCAGGTCTCCTGAAATTACAGGAGACCTGTGCTTTCAAGAGCCCTTGGTTATCGCTAAATTGGGTCTCCCCCAGGCTGTAGTGCCACTTGTCATAGATGTGTGAGAGCCAAAGGAAACCACACTAACTTCTCTCTTGCAATGCTATTCCATGCCTCTGGCGAGCAGAGACAGAGAAAGCATCAGCTTTCCAGTAATAAGGAATTTATAGCAACCCATTAACTCCAGTTCCTGTCTTAAGAAATGAAACAAGAGCTGCCTGTGTGGATTAGTAAAACGAAGCAGGAGAGGATTTTTCTAGATCCCTCCCTACACCTTTCACTTGACAATCGCACACCCCAATGCTGCAGTCCCTGTGCTCCCAGGGGAGCTCTGCAGCATCTCCCCAGCTTCGGGCTGGGCTCTGCCCAGCGCCTTCCAGGGCTTTGGCCACCTACTGAGGCATGATGCCCCCACACCACCATGCCAGGAGGTGTGACAAAGCCAGTCTCAATAGCTGTGCATTCATGACAGCTGCAAACTGTGACTTTCTGGTGGTTTGTTTTTCTTTTAAGAAAGTCAAACCTGAAAGTTCTGTTACACTCCGTGGGTATGTGCATGTTTATATACATACGCACACCTGACTGAGGAGTTAAAACCTACCACATACAGCAAAACCAAGATTTTTGCCCCTTGCCTCAGCAGAGTTGATATTTCAGGACTGGGCATTACTAGGGGATTTGTAAGTGCTCAGTCTGATAACGAGACAAGGCTTCTGTTGATATCCGTGGGATGAGACTTAAACCAATATTCATTGCTTTTTGGAAGCCTTTCTTCCCACTTTATTTCAGATTTAGGTTGGTTTTTTTTTTCCACTGCTTCATGGTCAGGGATAGAAATATCTCCTTGACACAAGGTACCAATATTTTAACATCAAACTGCTGTAGTCCAGGTGTCACCATTATTTCTTGGAGTGTGATATAAGGCACAGCCAAGAAAATCATTTTTCTGCAAATACTCACCACAGCTGTGAGACTTACTGGATATAAATCTGTATTTCTGGTGGGTTCTCTGGTGCCTCCCGCTCTGTATGCCTCTAAAACACCATCACCAAGAAAATTTAAGACCTTACCAAAGAAGCTTAGCTATAGCATTTTGTGTTATATGTTATTTAGTGCCCTGAAATGCTGAGTAGGGGCTTCTGAGGAGGAGCTGGGTGGTTTAATCCACCACACCTGAAGGCTTCAGGGCTGTTTTTTGAGAGCCTTCATGCCAAGCTGGCAAACCTGGCTATAGGGGTCTGTTGGCACAAGGCAGACCACAAGTCTCCCACTGCAAGTGCCCCTTGGGAATAGCTTGACACGGCTGCCAAAGCACCTTATCAGACCGAGGAACACCTTGTCCACGCTTCAGCCCACGGTGAGACAGCAGTCCCAAATCCTTCTGAAGCTCTCACTAGAGGATCTGCAGAGTTGTGTTTCTCTGAGGTATGAAAATATTGCAGCTCCTTAAGAAATTAAGACTGCTCAGATTAAGCATCACAAGTTCTCCCTTTTTTCCTTCTCAAAATCCCTGAGAAAACGAGTGGGTTTGGGGTAGGTAGTCAGGCTGGCAGAGCATTGAGGGCAACCAGGTGCTGGTGTGAGCTGATCCCTTCCCGTCGGGGGAGGGGGGGTATCTAGTGCCACAAGTCCCCAGTTCAAGTTCTGCTGGTAACCAGCACTGAGTCATTACACCATTAACTCTGCTGGTTTTCTGCACTGAGAGTTCAAGAGAAGGCTTATTTAAAAATTCAGGGCTTTATTCCTTTGCCTGTGGGTGGCATTAGAAAAAAAGAAATTAAATGCTAAGCAGTTATAAAAATTTAGAAGTGTCTCACGTGCTTTGTGATAACTTTATCCAATGTCCTTTTATATTTCTATAGTGCCCTCTTCCCTTCTATGTGTCTGTTTTCCTGGGCACTCGAGCAGTGTGGTAGCTCTCTGTTTGCGTCCTTGCTGATGAGCCAACACCTCTAATGCTTTCAGACCGAAATAGGTGTTTATGCTGCAGATGTTTATGTAATATAAGTGGTGTGAGTGTTCATCCATACAGTCACCTTCACAGCAGCTGGATAACTGCATGGTTCAACTCTGCTGTTATTAAACCAGCAGCAGGGAAGAGGGGACACGGGGTGTCTATTAAAAACTCAAAGTGAAGCCCTCTGGTCTGCCTGATCAAACAGCAAATTTTCTAATCGGAATTAGGAAGTCACGGTTTTATTTCTTAGGAAACAGAGGAGTATGTGAACAAAACTTGTCTGTGAAACAGCCATCATCTTGCTCTTTGCTCCTTTTCTTTCTTAGTATTTATTTTTCCTGTATGTTCATCCTTGTGTCAAAACATATTAGAAAGACAAACTCTGGAGAGTAATGTCTGTTATCAGACCAGCTGGTACCACTGGGAACCAGATACTTAATAAGCACTCAAGTGCTCAGAGTAGGAAACTTCCAATTAATATTGGTTAGAAATAATTTTTCTCATTGTAAGTACTGTAGCACAGTCTACATTGTCATCAGCACTTTTCTTGTTACAGCTGCCATCTTGATTTTTGTTTACTTATTAGGATCTCAATGGAAAGATGGTCTTTCATTTATTCTATAACATTAACAAAGCCACTTTACTGGAATACATACGAAAGCAATTAGAAAAATCTTGACCTACAACAGATGCAGAGCCATGCCTGGACGGATTGCCGCATGCACTGAGAAAGGAGAAAACATTCATCTTGCCTTGCTCAAAGCTCAGTAAAAATGGGAAGAGTCTGGGATGCTGCAAAATAAAACCCAGGTTTGTGGCAGGAGTGACTTGTGAGTTCCCGTAAGCATTTATGCACAGGGTTTGTTCTGCGTATCTTCTCCTGCTCTCTTAAGTTGTCTTGATACATCATTAAACCAGGTCTCAGTAGCCTCAGGGGGGAAAACAGAAATCCCAGTGTTGCTTTTAGTGCTGTGTGAGTTGTGTAATACTGAATATACAAATAAGGCTAGATACCTTAACCTTGAGGCTGTGTTTCTAATGTCTAGTAACTTTGGTAAAGGGCTGAGCTTCTGGTGCCTCCTGATGTGTCTGTTGGTGTTGCTTAGTTCTCACTGTTTTTAATTGCTGATTATTTAAATGTTCATTTATGGATTTAAAGAGCAAAGGCATTGTATCCTCATTTGGAAACACTGGGTGTGTGTGACAGGCCGGACTCTGCGGCTGCTGAGAATATAACCCTGGTTATCCGAGTGCTGCTGCGACAGTCTCTTGTGTCTGTAACATCACTATCAGGGCACCTGACCAGTAAAGCCACCCTGCTTATGGAGCAGAAAGTCCTAAACATGGAATATCTGTGTTAAACTCCCTATAACCCGGATGCTGATTCTCACAGCTCTGTGTCCCAGCTGGAGCTTTCCTTGCCTGTAGCTGCTCAGACCCAGAGCCCAATCCTGCTAAAGCTAAGGGGGGACTTTCATTAACTGTAGAAACTAGATCTGACCCTGAAAGATGGACAAAGGCTTCTAACACTCCTGCTCCTGCTGAGGCTTTTATGCCTTCAGCTATCAAATGTGTGCTCGGCTGAGCAGCATCATTAAAGATGCACAAGCTCTCAGGATCTCGGTTTCCCAGCGGGGCAGGCGCATGTTGCCCAGGGCTCTGAGTGGCGGCTCCGGCATTAAAAGTCTCTTTGTGATCTTTTACTTCAAAGATGGTCAAGACCTGATGAACTCGGAGCATCTCTGAAGTCAGGCCAGCCAGGTACAGCTCTCTGGTATGCTGATGGAAGGACTTTCTCGGAGTCAAGGTGGGGTGATGCTGGCCATTCAGGGGCTGCTCTTTGGGGTGCTGGTCCAGGAAACCAACACTGTAATCACTCTCAGGACCTGAGTGAAAGCCCCAGAGCTGTGGGAACGGATGGAGAGAAACTCCCCAGGAATAAACTCCTCTGGAAAGCAGAAGGTGAATCTCCTCAGGCAGCAGAACCAGGGGATTGAGTTGGCTTCAAGACGTAACATGGCTCAAGGGTTACGTGTTGCAAGTGCCGGCCCAAACCGAGGGCTTGGGGTTAGGATGCCGGAAACCTGTTTGCAGTTTCCCTGTTCCAAAGGGCTCTGAGGCCAAGTTTCTCCCTGAGACTGGATCCAAAAACACATTAAACAGAAATGCCAGGCACACCCTGAAACACTTCAGCTTGTCAAATACCTGAATGCCGCAGAGGATTTTATGGCTAAACGTTCTGTGCACTTAGTGTAAATCAGATTATTGTACCATATTTGCTTAAACTGGGGAGAAAGCTCACAGATGATGACAAAGCACTGATGAGTTTCAAGTGCGGTGCACAAGAGATATTTGAATTAATTCCCAATCAAGGGGTGTCCAATAGAAAATGGAAGGCTGTTTAATGGGACCAGTATGTGATAGTTGAGTAGAAAATGTCAGGTTTCTCCTCTGGTAATGCTCTGACCTTCCCTCTAACCACCACAGTCCTCTGCAAAATTGATGTTTGCTTTCAAAATCAGTGTCACTGTCTGTATTTATCACCAGACTTAATAAAGCTGCCACGGCCCTGTGATCTAGGGGTATACCTTTGGGTCTGGACTATCTCCACAAATTTACTACTTTTAACAGATGAAAGAAGCCAGAGTTTAGAGAAACCTGTAGCACTTCAGGTGCTTCTTAGGCAGGTGTAGACCCTGTTTTGCTGATGAATCAAACGTGCCCACGCGGCTCCGCTCTGGGTTTCTGTGCAAGTCTCTGCGCTCTGCAGGTGTAGTCCCCAGGCTGCAGAACGGGAGCGTGGCAGTTATTTTCCAAATTTCTAGCAGCTTTGTGAAATATAGGTGAAGGATCACCCTGGTTCCACAAGTGAATTATAGGCTGGATGATTTCTTCAGGGCCAGAAACAGAGAAATTCAAGGGCACCATCGGGAATGATGGCTTATTTCAGTCAAGGGAAGGGAGTGGAGAGGACTGCAAATAAAATAGCATGGTTTTGTCTAAAAGCTAAAACATCCTTCAGTAAAATCCAGTGCTGAGGTGTTTTAGAGGAGCATCTTGCTTTGCCTAATGTGATCTGTTCTTTCTAAAAGCCTTCCACACTGACCCTAGGGCTGTCCATAAATGCCTGTTTTCAGGTAGCCAGAGTATCTTCCTTCTGATTTAAAGCCCTTTTGGAGGGTGTTTTTTGGTGTTCCCCTCCTCATGAGTTGCTGTCACGTTTAAATTCCCTAAGACAGCATCTATTGCTAATACGTTAGCCTGAGAAGCTTGTGCAGCACCAGAAGTCTGCCATGCTTTTATGCCTTGACTGTAAGTTGTGTCTAGCCCTTAAAACATCTTCCCCTCAAAGCTTCTCACAGGCACAGAAATACCGGGTTAAACCAGCTTATTTCTGACCTTCAGAATTTCCAGCCAGATGCAGAGTTTGCACCTTGAGACAATCTTCCTAATTAATCTTGCCAACCTGCTGTGAAGGAGGTAAGTAACAGGCATTAACTGCGGTCTGAGGATTGGAGGAAAGAAACAAGATGCAGAGTTATGATAATGAAAAAGGTTTTCAGCCCCCAAAACCGTAGGCAGAAAGAAATGCTGTGCTGTCTGGGTGGTCTTCACCCAGAACCTGCTAGAGATGGCACCTACCCCACACGTTTCTCTGCTGTGGCAGGAGGAGGCCACCGCAGGGGACTTTAAGCATTAGAAAAGATGTAGGGATTAATTGTGAGATTAAAGCCGCTGTTACTGAAGGTCTGCTGCTTCTTTGGTGGGCTCTGCTCTGCTTGTTATTGCAGCGTCTGTGCAGAGTCGGGAGGAGGAAACCAAAGCAATCCCCACAAAAAGCAAGCCCCTGTAGGACTTCATGCCAAGCACCCAAGTGACCCTATGGGCACGCTCACCTGAGGCAAGGGCACTGGAATTGCCTCTAATGAAAGCTCTCGCTATAGGCGTCGGTGACGATGTGGCGTGAGAGTTGCCCGTTCCTCAAGGTGGAGGATGAGGAGGAGCGTGCCATTAATAATGGGAACGCAGTTTCACGCTCGGCGCTGAGCGGGCGGCCAGCTCCTAACCACAGGGATTTTAACTCACAGCCTTGCAAGACGTGGATCTTTGCCCACCAGCCTGTAATATTTCTTTCCTGTCAGGCATGAAATCTTCCATAGATCAACCTAGTACAGGCTGATCAAAGGGCTGGAGCCCCTCTCCTATGAAGACAGGCTGAGAGAGCTGGCGTTGTTCAGCCTGGAGAAGAGAAGGCTCCAGGGAGACCTTATAGCAGCCTTCCAGTACCTGAAGGGGGCCTACAGGAAAGCTGGGGAGGGACTGTTTGCAAGGGCATGCAGCGATAGGACGAGGGGCAATGGTTTAAACTACAGCAGGGTAGGTCTAGATTAGATATTGGGAAGAAGTTGTTTACAATGAGAGTAGTGAGACCCTGGCCCAAGTTGCCCAGAGAGGTGATGGAGGCCCCATGCCTGGAGACATTCAAGGCCAGGCTTGATGAGGCTCTGAGCAACCTGCTCGAGTTGAAGATGTCCCTGCTCACTGCAGGGGGGTTAGACTAGGTGACTTTTAAAGGTCCCTTCCAACCCAACACATTCTATGATTCTTTATGCTTGTGGAGAGGTTTGCTCTCCAAACCTGCTCCTGGCTTTTGCGTCTGCAAATGGGTCTTCTTCTGGGGAACTCCTGGGTGGCGACACTGCAGCGTTGCTGTGGGTCGGTGCTGCTGCCGGAGCTGGTACTGAACGCTTTGCTCGTAGAGAATTGGCCTTCGTGCCTACAGAAAAGAGGAGAAATTAGTGGCGGCCTTTGGTGAGGGCGAGTTGTACAAATATTGAGGGTTGATAAATTAATCTTATTTCTTCTTTTGGTATGTTTACAAGGTACAAACTGTCATTGGCACTATCCTGAGTCTTAATTTTTCTGTAGCGGTGAGGATACACTTGGATAACTTGTTGGACTGCTGGGAATTCATTGTGCCAGTTTACTGGCTCCTGCCCAGTTTGGCGTAGGCTTTCCTAGTGCGGATGGACTAATGCTCCTCAAGGTCACAGTCCCTTCTGCCAGCCTTCTCAAAGCTGTTTTTTTACTGATTCGATGCTCAAATATGAAAGATGAGTTACTTTTGCTGCAGCACGTTTTTGTTCCACTGTACCACTTTGGAGCCAGATCTGTGCACCCTTTTGTTTTGCCTCCTGGTTTATTCTTCGTCTAATCTTTTATTTCCTCTCATGGCCTTCTACAGCATGAATATCCCAGATCTAACCCTCTATCTCGTTTAGTCCCACATTTCTGCTGCCACTTTCAGCTTTCCCTCTGTGTCCGCCTGTGCCCTCTTCTCTTACCGATTTCAGCACTTTCCAAGCCCTTGAATCTGATGTTTGTTTGCTCGTTGTTTGTTTTTTACGGAGAACAACTAATGTCAAGGTTTCTGCTCATATATCTTTCTCTAAGATAGCATTTCACCACTGGCAACCCCCGGGTTTGAGCACCGTTTCCTCTTCTTGTCCCTCGTTGCTTCCTTCTAGACACCCCACACCCCACAGCTGAATCTCTCCTCCCCTGCCACTGCCCCACCATTCCCCTTGCGCCGCACCACTGACTTCCTCCCACTATCTCGGACTGAAACGTCTTACCCTCACCATTAAGGCTGTGAGGTTGCCCACTTCCTTCTGTTTCCCCACCTCCATCTCTCCCACCCTCATCTCCTGCACCCTCCCAGTGCTTTCTGTGCCTCCCCTGCCCGGTTGGCCTTACTTCCTGCATGGAGCAAGCCCCAATGCTTGAAGCAGCCTGTGCTCACCAACCGTGACCAACTTCTGCCTTCACTTCTTGTCTCATGGCTTCTTTCTTCTCCCCAGCCCTTTCTGCGCTGCCAGATGTTGCCCATGAGCATCACCACACCGGAGAGTGGGTTGCTCCCCTGCTTTGCAGAGACTCGGGCTCGTTTGCAGTGGGTGTAAGTATGGACATGGTCTACTTGCTTGCCATCAGCCTCGCTTCCTAGCGACAGCACCTCTTAGCTGGAGTAAAATACATCAGGCGACCTTTAAAGATCATGAAAAGAAAACTTTGCCAGGGAATTAAAACTGTAGAGATGGAAGCGTAGATTGAAGAGGAGAGGGGGAAAACGGGGCAGCACCTTCATCTCGTGCACGGGGCTGCTGGCACAGCTCCTCCTACAGCGCTCAGCTCCTGCTGCAGCCTACCTACGCTCAGCCGCTTTCTGCTTTGACAAGCTGTCACCACGCGAGCACACGATGAAGCAGCAATCACAACCACACACGCTCTCTGTGCCTGCAGAACAAGGACACGACTTTTGCTGTCCCCTCGCTTCTACATTTTTTAACTCAGCGCAGCCCCGAGACCGGCAGATCCTTCTGTGCCTCTGAGTTAGGGGGTCTGCTCAGCATCCTTCAATCACTGCAGCTTTTTGCCTCTTTTGTTACTCCAGAAAACTCGGTTGGTTGCCAGCATCTAGTGTGACCCCTGAGTGTGTTGCCCAGAGAGGTGGTGGACGCCCCATCCCTGGAAACATTCCAGGTCAGGTTGGACGGGGCTCTGAGAAACCTGATCGAGTTGGAGATGCCCCTGCTTATTGTGGGGGGTTGGACTAGATGGCCTTTATAGGTCCCTTCCCACCCAAACTATTCTGTGATTCTATAATGTATGTATTATAAAAGCACAAGAGAAAAATCCTCCCTTAGAGCCGGGTGAAATCTTTCCAGCAAACAGTGAACTTGCTAAAGAAAGGAATTTGAGGGACCGAAACTAGCTGTGAAATTGGATTGAACACTGGATGAGATAGAGATGCTGGGATCTGGGCCTTTGAAAATGCTGGATGTTTTAGTAGTGCATTTTAAGAAACCTCACTTTTGAAATAGCTGGTTGTTGGTCTGTGTTTTTTTTAAACCGAAATCTTTATAATATTTTTAAGTCGTACAAAAAAGAAAACTTCACGCACTGAATTTTGACTGCATTAGAAAACAAACAAATCCTATTTCTATTCTAGCTCCAAATCTTTGTATTGGCACCCAAACCAAGAGCTTTGATTTGCCGGCAGAGCGGAGGACGATGCAGATGCCCGCGGGCTCTCTCCGGCACGCTCACCCCTCCCTCTGCCCTGAGGATCTCCACCTTCTCCATTCCTGGGCTCTGGGCACCGCAAGAGCCTGCTGACGTAGTAGCTGGCCTTGTATCTTCCCAATCACGATGCTCATACCCAAATTTGAACAGAAAAGGAGCCTTATTTTTTTTTTTTTTTTGATCCTCTAACTGTTAAGATGCGTTTCGGCTCCTCACGCTGACTCACTGGTGTGGCACGGCGCCAGCGTATGTATGTGACTCCCCCCATCATTACCATATGTACCTCCCAGAGCAGCTGTGCTTACAACACACTTTAAATAAACAGACAACTGAATTATGGACTTCAGAGACTGGTCCAAAGTTGCTCGGCTCTCCAGCGCCCTGGGCTGAGGCTCTGGCTGCCAGACTTGCTCCTTGGAAAACCTCCTCTGCCCTGCACAGCCCAGGGCTGCCGAGGTCTCTGGCTGGTGAGGATCTAAGTCTAGTCCCAGATCCATAATTAACCTTTAACGTGGCTAAAAATTTTCCCATTTCTCCCATCCTGCACCCACAACTCTGTGGATTCCATGAGGAAGACACGGATGTACTTTCTTCTCATCAGTTTTGTTTTCCAGATTTTTGCATGTACAAATGCAGAAATAAGGCAAGTTTGTATGGTTAAGGCATGTCTCCATGTGTCACTGGGTGATTCTTAAAACATGGTTCTGCCACGTTGCAGCAGGAGTATCTGAAATCTGGGTAGAGCTCCCAGATGCTCATCAGGGCAAACTCCCACCTTAAACAGATCCTCACGCTCTGGATGCTCCCTCACAATCAGGTACAATTGCAAAGATCCAGGTTTATTACCCATAAACACCAACCCGCGCACTGCCCTGTTCAAAGGAGCAAGTCACATTTCAAACCCAAAGGTGTTTGTTGGGGTAGAACGTTTTGGTGAAACCCCACAGCTTGATGCTCAGAGCTGTCTCCTCGTTCATCTGTTAGATCTGGGTGGGGGCCATTTCCCAAGGAGAAACAGGGCCCATGGTGACTAATTCTCCAAACCTTCTGAAACCTATTTCACCCTGGAAAAGGTGACCCATCCCAGCCACAATATCTGACAGCAGCATGAGGAATCCTCTCTGCTCCGCTCCCAGCCGGTGCCGGGGCGAGTGTGGGCTCCCGAGAGCCGCTCCCTGGCCCAGGTGGCTTCTTGGCTTCTCTCCCGGCTCCGGTGACTGGCGGCTTTGACTCCAGGAAACAACTCTTATCTGCCTCTCTTTATCCATAAAATGGGCGTGATGCATCCTTCAGGAATGGAAGTTGTTTTGGGCATCAATCACCAAGCTTTTAAAGCCTGCCGTGTATGTTACTTTGGGGGTGGCTTTTAGTTTCTCCTAAAAAAATTGCTCTGGGACCCCGTCCCTAGTGTCGACTCTCGCTGTGTGGCAAACAGGAACCTGCTGCCGGGCTGGGCTATTTACACTGCAAAAAAAAAAAAAAAAAAAAAAAAAAAAAAAAAAGGCAAAACATTTTCTAACCCGGATATCCTCCCCAGACCTTCCAACTTCAGTGCAGGCAGCAGCATCCCGCATCCCAGCCAGCGGTCAGGACAAATCCTCTCGATGAGCAGGAAGGCCACCACCTTCCACCAAAACTTGAAGACCGTTTTTTTTTTTTAACTAAAAAAAAAAATAAAAATTCATTTTAATCACCCCCTTTCCCAGCCACATCCCGATGTGGACAAACCCTCGTTTTTCCAAGGGTCCACCCTGCACCGCGCAAGGGGGAGGACCCTCCGCGATGTCTCCCGGATGGGGGGCGCGGAGAGGGGGAGCATCCCCCAGAGGGGGGGCGCGGAGCTCCGCGCCCCCCCTCTGGGGGATGCTCCCCCTCTCCGCGCCCCCCATCCGGGGGATGCTCCCCAGCTCCGCGCTTTTCCACCTGCCGGGAGAGGCCGGGCTGCGTCGCGCCGGCTCCGCGACCCACCCCGCTTCCGCGGCCGCGCCCCCTCCGCGGCTCCACCTCGGGGAGGAGCCGCAGCCGGAGCCGGAGGCGGGCGGGGACCGGGGTTTACGCGGCGCCGCTGCCGGCTGGGGCGGCGGGGCCCGGGTGCGCCTGTGCGGAGCTACCGCGGGTGAGTGCGGAGTCGGGTGCGGGGCGATGCAGCGGGCGGGGTGGTGGGGTTCGTCGCTTCTTCCCTCCGGGGATCCCGGGTGTCCCCCCTCCGTGTGTGTGTGTCCCCCCGTGTCCCCCTCGTGTCCGTGTGTCCCCTCCGCGGGGCCGCGGATGCTCCGCGGGGTCTCCGCAGCCTCTAGGGCAGCGGCCACAATCACGCTGCGGAGTTTGGGTAACTCCAAGCCCTGAGCGGGGCTGACGAGAGATGCCGAAATCAGGTAGCCCGCTGCCTTCCTTTCCCTGGGTGGCATCTCGGGCACCTGGCGAGTCCTCCAGTAAATTTGGCTAATCTTATCTTGGGCACATTTAATGATGAGGATGCAGGTAGCTCTGTAAGGCTGTTTTTACTCTGTTGACTGGCATTGGTGTTTAAATACATGTTCGTACCGTGGATCATCATGCAAAACCCAAGAGGATGAAGATGTGAACGTCTTGCGTGTGCTTGTGAGTGGCTTTTCCTTATTGCATTTAGAAACGCACTCCCTTTTGGCGTGATTCAGGTGGGGAAGAAATAGACTGGAGGCAGCATAAATATAAGCGACCGTAATTCCTGAAATGGCATCAGGATTGCAAGGGCTGGTTTCTGCGGGAGATGAAGGTCTTTCTCAGAGAGAGTCTCCTTCAGTTTGCAGCTCAGGAGAACTTCAGCTCCTTCTCCAGCTCCAGTCGGAGGTGTCAGTGGTTGTAGAGGTGCTTTCAGTTGACTCTGACGAGCCAACAAGTTCATGTTTATAGCTTAGTTATCATGAAAAGATCTTCTCTGCACTGTGAGAACAGCTGGAGGAGGAGGAGGATGCTTCAAGCTACCATGGGGCAGCAGAGAAAGCGGCTTCTCAAATTGCCAAGGAAAGCAGAGGGCTCACAAATCTTGGTGTGGGGGGGAACCCCCATGGTTTGAGCCCTCCTGTGTTCCCTAAGAAATGCTCAGGGAACCTCGGGAGAAGCAGCTGCCTGGGCTGCCCTCGCTGTCACCTTGACCCAGCCTTCCTTGACCCGGGTGCCCTGAGCTCCGCCGTTACTGTTAACTGCTTTTTCGCACATGGAAGGGCCAAGCGCTCTTACGGCAGAAGGGGTTTTTCTGGCTGGAACTGAATGTAGTCTGGCGGGGCATCGTGTTCGTTGTCAAAGACGTAATGTATTAAATCCTGAATATGAAGAATACTTTTTCATTTATATTTTCCCCTTCCTTGTTTAATCTCTACGCTATGGGTTGGGCCAAAAACTGCAGATGATATTGAAAATATATTACATTATTTTTACGGGGTTTGCTTCATGTCATGAAATCTCTCATGAGGTTTTAAAAAAAAAAAAAAGAAGTGCCTATTTTCCTTCTGACTGGAAAACATAAGTGACTATTTAATAAGAAAAATAAGGTTTAAAGTGTTGAACTTCAGATATCTGTGGTGGATGTGATGAAATGCAGAGATACCGCGTCTTCTCTTTGCCATCAGGACCACGTGTCCGGGCTGCCCCTTTCTAACAATGTCTTGTTGTTGAGTCCGTCGTTGCAGGAAAAATGACTCTGTGTGAGTGTGCTGGTACCAATTGTACTGGCCCCTTGGTGCTTCTGCAGCCACTTTGTTGGAACCTTATTTTCCCTTGGTTTAATAATTTATAAAATGCCTGTTGCCTCTAGGCACATTTCATCCAGTAAGAAGAAAAACATCAACCAGTGTTTACTGGTTATGGAGCCAGAGGTTGACAAATAATGAAGCTTTTGTAGATGAGGAGATGCCTCATTTTTTTATCTCCCATAAACTCGCAAAAACGCAGGGTTTGTGGTAAAAGCCTTCTGGGGGTGTTACTCTTTTCTTATCCCCATCCTTAAAAAGGTCTCTTGCCCGCTGGTGACAAGGTGGGTTTTCACTGTGACCTTCCTTAAGCTGTTCTTGGATCTGCTTTTCCTTTCTGCTTTTACCTCTGTCTGACTCGAGCTTGGCAGCTCTTGGGTATTTAACGATCGTAAAGTAAGATGGCAAAATCAGGCCCTACATCTTCACAGGCTGAGCTGCTTTGGCGTGAAAAAGGTTAGTCTCTTTTGGGGCAATAAATTGCCCTCTCGAATCCTCTGCCAGATACTTATGAGCCACTATCATTAACTGCGCTTTGAATCACTCATTGAGCTGGAGGGGGGAAACCGGCCTCCAGTTCATCTTGTCTCCTTTGAAACTGCTAAATGATGATTCAGTGACCTTAGTGGGCAAATTAGATCATCAGCTAATTGGCCCAAGAAGAAAAACTTGCGTGATATCAAACCAACTGACTGATGCTCGTCTTCATCCTGAAACCCTCCGCTGCCCCAGGTGATATCCCCAGTTTCAGATACTTCCGGGGTTTTGTTGTGGCACTGGAAAAGGGGGCATGGTAAGCTCTTTCTGTTAGCCATGCCTGTGCGTGGCATCCCATCCACCTTCAGAAGGTTTGGAAGGTATTGAGAAAAAAAAAAAGCGTAAGAAACTTAACATTTCAAGCTTGCCTTCCTCTGTGGACAGCCCTCTCCTCTTCCTCCACGACGGGTGAAACTGCTCACTGGGGTGAAATGTTTTTGGAGGATTTGGCTCTGCCAGGGATCCCAGAGCTGAGTTGAGGAAGGAGGCGAGAGCGTGACACCGGGCCCCAGCTCATCACCTCGCCGTCCCCGTCCCTGCTTTGGCAAAGCCCTTTTCAGGAGCGATGTGCCTCTCCCCAGACGTGCCTGGCAGCTTTGTGGCCCGACACTGGGAATGCGAGTCAGGATTAGCCCCGGTGTGGGCAACGAAAGGTGCTGCATGGCTGGCTGGGGCGAGCAGGGTGGTGCACTCCGCCGGCTCTAATGGTCGGCCTGACCTCGCTGCTCGTTTGCTGGCTGAAACTAATTCAGGGCTGGTGGCGTCTCTGCAAGGAGGGCTGTAATTGCAGGCGAGTGCTGGTGTAGAAGCATCCAGGCTCCTCACGTTCATCCCTCCTTGCCCCGGGAGCCGCAGGAGCGAGCGGGGATGTGTGAAAGGGGTCAGCTGGTGGCTTTTTGCAAGGCTGTTAGTTGAGTGACACCACCTCCCAGTGTGGCCTTGCCAGCTGGCTCATCCTTTAGGGAAGTTTAAAGAGGCTTATCGCAATCTTACTAGAAATCTGTCGTCTTCTATTAATCTACTTGTCTCTCCTCATCTCCTTTCCACATGCTCCTTTGCTCATTCATCTCGGCTGCTGCCGGTCGACACCGGCTGTGCTGCTTGCCAAAGTGCTGCTGGTTGGGACACGGTCATCTGTAGGCTGTCATGTTTGCTGTCCAACATGGTTTTTCTTTATATATCACAGAATCACAGAACGATAGGGGTTGGAAGGGATCTCTGGAGATCATCTAGTCCAACCCCCTGCCAGAGCAGGGTCGCCCAGAGCAGGTTGCACAGGAACGTGTCCCGGTGGGTTTTGAATGTCTCCAGAGATGGAGACTCCACCACCTCTCTGGGCAGCCTGTGCCAGGGCTCTGCCACCCTCAGATTAAAGAAGTTCCTCCTCAAGTTGAGATGGAACTTTCTGTGTTCGAGTTTGTGCCCATTACCTCTTGTCCTGTTGCCAGGCACCACTGAAAAGAGCCTGGCCCCGTCCTCCTGATGCCCACCCTTTAAGTATTTATAAGCATTGATAAGATCCCCCCTCAGGCGTCTTTTTTTCCAGACACAAATCCCTCAGCCTTTCCTCATGAGAGAGATGTTCCAGTCCCCTAATCATCTTGGTAGCCTTCTGCTGCACCCTCTGCAGCAGTTCCCTGTCCTTCTGGAACCGGGGAGCCCAGAACTGGACACAGTAATATATATATAGATACTATGTTTTTAATCTTTTTTTTTTTTTTTTTGAAGGTGGATGGGCAGCAGAGCCCGGGTGCTTTGCTGGCAGGGATGGAGGTGCAGGGGAGCCGTGGCACCCGGGAGCAATTGGGCTCCGGCTCTGAGTAAGCCAAAGCCCTCTCCTACTCCAGGTCCTGCCCAGCGCGGAGCACAGCGTGCCTTGCAGCAGCGTAAGGGACTGGTAATTGCGAACGTTAATCACCGGCTGCCTGCACCTTCCCCTCCGAAATCAGGATGGTTCCCACGTCAGGGGGGGTAGCGCTGCGCTTGGCTCCAGCAAAAAGCGCAGACAAAAAGCAGCAGGAAAAAATGTCAAATTTTGGGAGGGAAGGGAGGTGAGGGGGTGAACGCTGCGCACCAATTCTCACAATAAAGCAGGAAAGCATTCCTTGGTGGGAGCTGGTGGTGCCGGACCGCATCTGAACTCGGTGGCACCCCTCGGCACCGCTGCTGGCTGGGGAAATGGTACTTCGGGAGTAATGCAGTTCTTCCTCATGGACATTTTCCTTGCAGGTCTCACAAAAGCATGTCGCTGCTGGGGTTAACAGCCACGTAGGCACCAAGGAAAAAAAAAAAAAGAATAGCTTGAGGAAGGCTAAGCCTTAATACCCATACAAAGCAAATAAATGGTGTATCGTTTGACATGAATCAGGTGAACTGGGAGATCTCTGGCTCTAGAAGGCCGTGTAGGAAATGCAAAGCCTTTGACAAAGGTGGCGTGGCTGTCCCTGCTGCCAGAGCCAGCATCCCTGTGCTGGTACTGGCGCTGCCGGGAGCCGCCTGTCTGCCTCTCGCCTCGGCTTCCACAGGGATGTGCTTTCCCCTGCACAACACAGTGTTTGCTATCCTTGAACGTTGCTAGCTGGTGGGGAAAGAGATCAGTGCAGGTTTTTTCCAGAATAGTCAGCTGACTTCATCCCATGGGAAAGTGGTTGAAAAGCAGGAGACAGGTGGGTTGGCATTCCTGCTTCGTAGCCTTCCCTAATTCCAGCAGGAAAAGGATAAACGGAGAAGTGCAGTTGCTGGGTCCTTTTCTATGTTTGCATTTGAAAGAGCGTGATAGGCTGTGATTAATGAGGCTAAATGGAAGCTTGATAAATGGTAAATTCAAATGAACCTCAAACAAAAATGGCTTTATAAGAAGGCTTTTGCTTGCATGCAAAGCGCCGGCTGTGGGTTTCATCTGGTGCTGTGTGGTTTGTGGGTGGCACGGGCTGTCCCCCTGCCCAGGTATGTCCCCATAGCTGCCGTGCAGCAGGTCCTGTCCCAGCCGCCCCTCCTGCAGGCCCTTGGTTCTTTCCTGGTTTAGGTTAGTAGAATGTTTCCAAATTCCGGCTGTTGGATCTGCATCCTGGAGCCCTCCATGTCCCCATATCCAGGCCCTAATTAAGGATGCTCTAAAAGCAGCAGGCCAGTTACCATGGCCTTGCAGATCAGAACCATTGGCCTAATCTATTTTTAAAGTGAATTAAACTAGAAAAAGGTACTGCCACCCTAGAATAAGAAGCCACCAGGGGAGTTAACCCAGAATAGTTGTTCTGCTTTGAATTCGCACCCTATCTCCCTTCAAAATAACTTTCCTTTCCATATATGCAAGCACCGCAAGCACAGAATACAGGGCAGGACTTAAGCAAGATCACCCAGCAGAGCTAGGAAAACATCTTATTTTTCCCAAGGTCTTCCCTGCATCACCTCCCGGCAAATCCACACATGCTTCTCAACTTAGGCGTCCTTTTCTGTAATAAATCCGCCTTGTTTCTTGCTCGATCCGCGGCAGAGATCTGCACTCCTTTCCCACCCTCACCTCTGTGGTTTGCTGTAGCACCCTGACCCCCAGCTCCTCGCAGCCCCCTCTGCTCTCCTCTATCCTCTCTCCAGCTTTTGTGCTGGTCACACACCGTGAAACCAGCATCCCAAGTGCTCACCTCCCCAGATTTCCACCGCAAGATTGCCCAAAGATCTTGTCTTAGGCTGGATGGGACCTTATCACCTCTCTCGGAGTGAGCACTAGGTAAGAGGCAGCATCAGGTGCCTTTTTCTGAGCTGGGGCTGATAACCCGAGCTGGGCATAGGTGGCAGGCGTAAATTATTTGCAGCGGCCAACCTGGGCGCTGCTCTGGGGCTGCTCTCGTCTTGCCTTGGCTGGGAGGAGGAGTGGGGATATCTGCACGCTGTTTTGAGTTGTGCTGAGACACTTTGCTGTGACACCGCTCCTTCGGATTTGTCAAGCTCAAGTTAAATGTATGTAATTTTAACATCTCATGATTCCTTGGGGGCTGACTCATGTTTTTTTGGCCTGAATGAATCATAGCTCTTGAACTCCACTGCTAAATTCATTATGCAACAATTACAGGGTTGGAAATGCCACCCTAAGTACACACAAACAAGCTGGCAGCAATTTTCCCCTCCTTTTCTCTCGCCCCGTGTTGCCAAGAGACCTCCCTTGGGAGCTTGCTCATTAGCTCTTGCCTCTGCCCTGAGGGTGAGGGGCTGCACCTGGGGGCTTTGCCCATGGGCTGGAAGGGGCAGGAGGTGCAGTTGGGTGTTTCTAGAAGAGCAGAGAGGGGACAGAAGGCTGGAGATGCGCAGCTTCGCTCATCAGTGCCAGTTGCCTTCGTTTTGTCCCAAGTGCTCCATGTGAGGTTATGATGTAGTCATGGCACCTCTAATGATCCGTATGAGAAAGCCCCAGGTATGAGGCATTGCTCTACAGTGGCTCCATGTGGCAATATTGGATGTTGTCAGTGTTCCACAGGCACAAATTCTGCTTGATTCCTTGCTCAGCAGCTCAAAGGCCAAATACGCATCAGAGGAGAAAGCCCGAGGAAGACGTGAGCCCCATGCTGGCTGTGAAGTCTCTAGTAATGGCCACCGTCGTTTTCTCTACTTCGTGGTGCTAAGCTGAGATCTGGGGATTTGTGTAGGGCTTGGCTTTTTATTACTGAGGTCTTGAGCAAGAGTTCATCTGGTATGTGAAATTAAGAGGGGCTTTGTACTGGATGGGCTTTGC
The DNA here is from genome assembly GCA_947846985.1 of Fratercula arctica. Classification (NCBI taxonomy): domain Eukaryota; kingdom Metazoa; phylum Chordata; class Aves; order Charadriiformes; family Alcidae; genus Fratercula; species Fratercula arctica. The sequence continues at coordinate 13,032,651 of CANTUZ010000013.1, read as the reverse complement.
TTGCAGACGTGCTTAACCCACTCAAGCAGCTGGTGGGAGCTGTACTATAGATCTGCTGGCAGGATGCAGAAGGACCATCTCCACCATCTGCAGGATCAGGTCAGATTTCTGGCTTTAACGTGCCCCTGTGACCTGAATTTGACTTTCACTACCAGAACACTGATTTTTCTGCCATCCAAATAAAACTGCTTCTCAGAACAAATATTCAGCTGAGGTACACACGGAATGGCGGGGTGGGTACCTGTGCCTGGGAAGCCCTCCGGAAAGTCTCCCTTAAGAGCAGCCATTCTTCCCAGCTGAGTTCTGGCCCTTAAATCTTGATGTCTTTGGGAAGAGTTTCTCCCCTGGGCAGGTCTGGCTGTTGGCATGTCCAGGCATGGCTGCACATGGAGACAGTGGAGAAGGATGGCTGAACCTTGTGCTCATGGGTGGATGAGATTCTCCTTGGTTCTCCTTGGCCTGTGGCAGCAGGGTTTGTAATCCCAGAAATGGCAGGAGCGAAGTCAGAACTAGACTGACGAGGAGGAGAGCAGAACCAGCAATTCTGGTACCATGTCGTAGACAATTCAAGGTGAAGTACCCAAAATCATATTTTTGAACTAAGAAGTGATAAATATTTGATGAAACTGAATGTCAGAGCAACTGTATTGTCAGAGCAGCAAGTCAAGCCAATGTACCATCTCTGACTGCAGCCAAGAGTAGGTGCAGAAAACATAGAAAGTAGGGCATGTATGGTGACGTGCGGGTTGATAACTGCGCCTAAAAATAAGGTACTTTAGAAACATAGATTCTGCCTCGCAAGCAAGGCAGTGGCAAGCTGCTCCGAGTGCCTGATTTAAGACTGAAACTGGTGATATTGGCACTGCAGAAAGCTGCACTAACGTTTTGTTAGCGTTTTGCTAGCAAAACATTTTGCTTCGATCTGATGGTTTGCATCTAAGATAAGGCAAGTTACTCCGGAGCTGTGCTTGGGCAGAGGCGGGAGTGAGAGGTGGTGGTGGGGCTGTTGGTGGAGATGCTTTTCCTCAGCCAAGCCCCACCGGCAGCAGCCTGCTTCCCATGCTGCTGATCTGTGTTTTAAGGAACCTTTGTCCTCTGGAAATATTATGGTTCAACTTTCTAGAAGATGCACTTAATAATATTCCTGCAGGCTTCAAGGGAAAATGGTCTTGATGGCCCTGCGGTAGCGGTGTCTGTCCAAGCCCATATTCTTTGCTGCTGTTGTGGATGGGCTGGTACCGGTACCCTACAGAAACTGTATGATGCTGCCTGTCGGAGCGTTGCAGGGAAGCCTGACCCGCTGTGCTGGAGGTCTGATAGTGTCAGATCAGCCTCAGGATCCCCTTCTTGCATGCTGGTGGCCGACCTTGCCCTGCAGAGGCTAGGTGGACAGCAGGATGAATTTTTTGGAGTGGAGGGGTGATGTGCGCATGGTGTAGCAGTGAAATAATTAAGTCATTGAGGGGTCCACCAAGGTATAAGGGTCATGCCTTAGACAACAAATCCAGATGTTCAAGTCGTATGGAACAAAACATCCCACACTGTAGCATGGGTAATTCATTTTTCCTAAAGTCTCACCTTTTTACTCTCCCAGCAGAGCCCATGGGCACCCTGCTGGTTCCCCCCCCACAGCAGAGGCAGGTGGGCAACACCATCCTGAGTAGAAGTTTGGGCTCCCTGATGGATGCAGGATGGGTCAGAGGGCACCTTTTTGTGTTATTTTGTTAAGATCTTTTGAGGATTATTGGAATGGTTATAGGAATGCTCAATAACGTCCATAAGCATTAGAGCTGAAAGCATTTTGTTAGCAATAATTAAATATGACTGCTATTTAAAAAAGGATAAATCAGATTGTTGGGAAGAGCATCCTCTCTTAAATCTCCCACAGAATCAATATTCCTCCTGTCGGGTGTGTAGCAGACACTTTCAAATCCTGCCGGTCGATTTCAAGCCCACCACAAAGCACTGCATCCTCCTGACAGCAGCGCTTCTTAGCGGTCTCCCAAAACCTCTCTTCATGTCATGGCGAGCTGGTTGGCATGTTTGGCTCTGGCACTTGGGTGGTTGTGCCCAGCTGGTGGCATCTGTCCCATGGCCGGGGGCAAATGCCTGGCGCTAGCAGGGCTACATGGCATTTGTTCCTATGGTCTGGTAGTCTGGGGACCTCTCCTACCTTCTGCACGAGCTGATGCATCCTGCTGGACCTGACCTTGGATCACTCTGTGCTATGGTCTAGGCGTCCAGCTTGGGAGTAGCTATTATCTCTCGATGTCAGTGTTGGTATAGCAAACTCCACTGTGGATGTGCAGAGACAAGTCTCCTCCTGAATACCAGCATCATCTCGCAGTGTTGTCCCATCTGATTGTGGTTGTGGTGTCTTTGTTGGCTGCTGTCATTGTCACCACAGTACCATAAAGCTGCCAGAATCACGCCTTTGCTTTGGAAGGAGAAGAACAAGGCAGGACTTCCTTCTGGTGGCAAAGAAACCAGAAAAAAATTAAAAATAGAGGAATGTAGTCCCATTGGATGGTAACCACCTGGGACGATGCTGTGTCCCCCAGTGCTGCACAAAGACACAGCCACGGGGGGCTGCGTAGCTGTATGGGGGGGCACGTGGGATGCCCGCTGTCCCTGTCACCTCTGTGTGATGGACCTCTGGGAGAGTGGACATCCCTTGAGAAAGGCACGTCCTGTCAATAGCTGAGAGCCCGCAAAAGCCCTGCCACTGAAACATCCCGTGTTGGCCCGGCTCGAGGTGCCTAGGAGCTGTAAATGGAAAATCCAGGCACTTATCTAGCTTGTTGCTGTGCCAGAATAAGACTGTTCCCAGGATTTTTATTATTTTTTTTTTCCATGGACCAAAATGTGTGTAAGTGGCGTTAAACAATGGAAGGATTTCTGTTAAAAAGACTGGGCTGCGAGCGAATAGGGCTTTAATTTGTATCTTAAGGGAAGGGTGTGGGCTCTTGGAATGGTGTTTTTGAGATTCTGTTGGAAATTAGCTTTGGTTTTTTTTCCCCATGTCTTTTTTTAAAGCCTGTTTGGGGGAAAAAAATTGTTGTCATTTTCCAAATTGCAGATCTCCAAATATGTAGTTTAAAATGTCAGGAAGGGGGCTGCAGTTTTGGAAGACTCCACACATCTGTCTGTTGCAGGGCTGATAAAAAACGGAAGCTTTAACCAGAAAAACAAATAAAAAGAGGTAGTATCACTGTCACAGATGGGTCGGGCTGCTTTCCCTGCAGGTGTCTGCATTGCAACCCACACTCACGTATAATGTGCTGTGGAAAAAATAAATGGAGAGCCGAATCGGAGACTTATGCCCTCGATTAATTTTTGTTCCACATAATCGGAGCTGCTGCACGCCTTTCCTTCAATATTTAACTGCCTGCCTCAGAAGATGGGGCCGCTCTGGTGCGAGGGAAGTTGGGATTCGGTTTGTGTTTGCGCAGAAATCCCGTTCTGATCTCTCTTTCTTTGCCTAAGGGCAGGAATCCTGCTGCTCCTCTGATGCTAGAGATAAATTTTGTTAGCAGATACTTTTCTTTGGGAGAGCAAAGGGGAGAGAGGGGAGTGGTATGTAATGAATTCTTGAAGGAATAAAATTTCCTTGTCTTCCAGCATCATCTTTCTCCGGAGTCCTGCGTGCTGCCCGCAGCCCGTGTCTGCGCTGTCTCGGGTGCAGCCCGTGGGGAGCAGAGGGGAGAGCTTTGCTCGTGGTTTGATGTTATACAGTCCTCATCTAAGGAAAAAAAAAAAAAAACCGAATCAGTACAATTAGTGCATGCTCTCTGCGGATTTACAGGCTGTTGGATAGTTTTTTTCTCTATTGCGCTAGGTTAAAAAGGGAACGGCTTGTTTTGGTGTGTAGTTTGAAATTGAGCCCCGAACTTTGTTTCTGATTTTTATTTTTCTTTTTTTTTTTTTTTTTTAACTCGATTCAAAATCACGGATAGATTTTTCAAGTTCAAACTGACCGAAATGTCCCTCTCCCTTCTCCGCGTGGCAAGCTGCTGGCCAAGAGCCCAGGCTGCCTCTTTTTACTGATTCACCCACCGCCCTGACAGCAGGAGGCAAACCCCAGGTTTCACCCCGGGAAAGCAAAAGGGGGGGCTGAGCAGTTTCTGCAGCCCCAAAGCACCCTTGAAGGTGCACCCCGCGCCCAGTCCGGAGCTACCCCTCAAACTGGGAGCTGGGAGAGGAGCTGGCTCTGCCCATGGATGCAGGGGGAGAGCGGAGGGCGGCTGCCTCACCTCTGATGGGAATAAAAACAGAAAGGGGAGAGAAAACCCCGACCTTGTAGTGAAGGTAAAAACTATCCACGTTAAAAGTTCTGGATTTGAAAATCTACCCAGCCAAGGACGGTTTAATGCAGAAAAGTGGCAGCCTTGAGAGCTCTTTGTGGAGCAGATGTAGAACATTTGATCTACTGACCTTCGAGATGAAGGTTTTCTAAAAGGGCTCCAAGTCCTGCTGGGCTTCAGGAGCAGCTCTGCACCAGAACCACGTGGAGGCAAGGAGGCACTGCGTTGGTTTAGCTTTAATGCTCTGGCTTCCTCCTAAATCACGTAGTAAGTGTACTCGGGTTTGTGTCCTGCTAAAGCAAAGTCCTCTGTGGCCTTGGCCATGTCCAAAGAGCCCAAAGACCCAGCTGTTGATAGGAGCTTAATGGCCAGCATATATACATCTGGGGACCACCATGGGACTTGTTCCACTTGTCACTGAGGTGCCACTGGAAAGAGCAGCGTGTTTCCAAGCCCGCTGGTGTGGGGGAGGACTGCTTGGCACAGAAGGCCTTTTTCTAAGGAAGCCCACATTTGAAATATTGGTAGGAAAAAGAATGTGTGTTGTGCTGTGTTGAGTGTTTACTGGAAATATTTAGTGAAAATACTGAGGGGCTTTCCTCAAACGACTACCAATATTGTTACGAGTGGAACAGTTGGGAGGAGAAAAGAATGAGGCATTTACAGTTTTCTATTACCAGTACTGGCTCCAAAGAGATCTTTTTGACTTATTTTGCTTTTTCTTCTTGCTTGTATTTCATTCCCACTACTAGGAAGGAGCTCATTGAAGAGGGAGAGATTATCTGGAACTAGAGATAAAGAGGCCAAACCAAAATGTTTTTAATTCTCTGGGGGAGAACTTAGCTTTAAATTTTGAGCTTTCCATTAAGCTAGAAAAATAACTTGCGTTGGTGCACCTTCACCACCAAACTTAGCTTTGCATCAAGCAGCAATGCAACTGCCTTTGCTGCTGATGGGTAAAACAGTATCTTCACTTTAAGGAGGTAATTGGGGCACAGATTAAGTTACTTACTTTGCATACAAGAAACCTGTGGGAAAGCCAAGAATCTCTCCCGAAACTCCCGATTTCTGATGAGATCTCTCACCCAGGAGACATCTGTACCTGCTTCTCCTCACCAGCACTCCGGGGCAGGCTGTAGGAGTTGTGTTCCCTGAGGGGTCTTGGCTGAATTCTCTCTCTTTTTTTTTTTTTTTTTTCCCTTTTTAAAAGTGATGTTTCCTGCCACTTTCCCCTTCATTCCTTCAGGAGGAGCCATTCCTTTGGTAGCGCTGAGCATCTGCTGCTTAAAATGCTGCAGAAGGCCTGAGTGAGGAAAGGAGCTGTTTGCTTCTGAGATACCAGTGAAATTAAATCATGCAACAACAATTTTCATAATTTTCACTCCTCCGGGTGGTTAACCCGCGGGTGCTGTGGGGCTCGCAGCTCAGTGCAGGGAGAATCACACAGTGCCTGCGAGAAGAATTTGCTACCAGCAGCAATAGCCAGAGCTGGTGGAGTAGCACTGAGGGACGAGTAGGGTTTCGCCAGTGCCTCGTGGCTGGAGCGCGGGACTAGAAATAATAATCCTGGAGTGCTGGTGTGGCTTTTGCAGGGAGGTTTCTGCCTGAAGTCAGGCAAGTGACCTTGTTCTGTATTCATCTGTTCATCAGGGGATGCCCTTGACCTCTGGAGAAGGGTTTGTTGTGTATTATTTGGAAAGTACTGGCTTAGGTGTATGTCAAGCTGTTGTTTAATGGGCTGCGCTCAGGGCACATGTGCTACCAGCGGCTGGTTTCTGCCTCCAGCTTTGCCATCAGCCCTGACATCCCGGAGGAGATGGTGGTCAGTGCCCACCTGCCCCGCAGCTGTGGCACAGAGATCCAGACCAGGGAGATGGTACCAGCTGTCTGGCAGGGTGTGATATTAGAGAAATAAAAATTTCAGTTTCAGATAAGAAAGGAAACCCTTCAGGAGGCTGGAAATACTGCGTTTTGAGTTACTTACCACTGCAGCCTTTCCCTGCGGGCGTTCTCTCCTCCTCTGGGCTTTGTCGGAAATGTGACTGTCCTGTAGCATTGCAGGTGAAAACAAGTGTTTTGGGGCTGGAGTTCCTTGGAGGGGTAGGCGTGTCTCTTGTGGTTTGAAGTCCCCTTCCCAGTTTGCGGTATGGTTGCTGTTGGTATCTGATGCTCTGTCTATCTTCATTTGGAAGATGCGGTGGCCGAGTCCCCTGTCACAGTGTGTAAGGCTATAACAGTTTGGGTAGTTGGGTGGTAGGGCTTGATGCAGCGTCCTTGTTGACGATGCTCTAATGAAATGTTTTTCCAAAAGGCAGGAGGCGAGGGAAGCGGTTATAATAAGGAAAGAAACCCTGGTTCTAGGCTATGGTGGTCTTGGCACAAAAGACCGTCTTGTCTTGATGCACCCTATACTAATTAAAAAAAATCTCGCAACCCTACAAGCCCCAAGGGCTCTTGATCCAGCACAGGGCTCCCCATTCCTACCAGCAGGACAGGAGAGGGGTTTGGTGTCCCATCTTCCCGAAGGTATAGCAGGGAGCAGCCCGTCCGACGGCGGTAGGGTGGGGAGCGTTTGGCAGAGCCGGCGCCGTTACGTGCTTGGCAGTGACATGGTCTAGGAAATGACTTTGGGGATGGTGGGAGGGGGATGCCACTGCCCTTCTCACCCCCGCTCTGGGCTGTGGGGAGGGAGGGAATGGGCCTCGGCTCTTCATGTATGGTTAGCCCCGCGGCACATCCACACTTTGGGCAGCCCCCTGTGCCCCTCATCTTGTTCTCCCTTGGGGACAGTTGGGCTTCTGTGTCTGTCTGTCTTTCTCTGCTGCTCCTGCCTGTCCCTCAGTCTGTCACCTCCTGCTCTCAGTGGCTTTCTGTCTGTCTCTGGGCAGCATTATGGCTGCTGGGCTCCCAGTGAGCTCTTCCCCTCATCAGGCAGCAAGCGATGAAGAGCTGCTCTGCTGCTTCCCCCCAACCTTGGGGAGATGCTGGCCAACAGCAGAAACAGCAATAGAGAACATGCCTCTTCGGCTGCTTTGTATCACCCAGCAGTGATGATCCTGAGAGTGATGCCCGAAAGAGAAACTTGTGAATTCTTCATTAGTGCTCGCTGCCGGAGGATGGGCTCAGCACAAGGGCTGCGATGGGCTGGTCATCTTGTGTTTCGTGGGGCAGGAACAGCATAGGTTGGCCTTGGCCCTCATAGGAAGCCGAAGGGGTAAATTTGGTGATTCCTCACCTTTCCATGGTGCAGGAGTTGACACTAATGAAATAAATAAATGAAATGAAATAAATAAAAGAGGCAGCCACCTCCTCTGCAGGCTGCTTATGCGCTCAGATCCCTGCTATAGGCTTTCACGCCTGGTTTCCAATTCCAGCTGAGAGATTAGCATGGGGTGGGGAGGAGGGGGCTATTTCTGTCCCTCTTCATGCCACTGACTCAACTTTATGCTGCAAACGCAGATGCTTCACCTCCTCGGCCGGGCCCAATCCTGCAGGTGCGTCCCCACAAGCAATCCGGTGAATGGGAACGATCCCCTTGACTTCGGAAGCGGCTGCTCATGTGCCTGGCTCTTGAATTTTTTACCTTTGCTTGAAAGATGCACAAGTTAGTTCAGCAACTAGGGAATTCTATTTCATTTTAAAGTGTTGCATTCAAGGGTTGCTCTTCCATGGTTTGTGTTTATTTTTTTTATAAGTGGAATAAAACCTTAGTCAGTTGATGACACTTAAGTGAAGGACTCTCTTGCAGGTGTTTGTGTTCTGCTTCGGTGTCACGCTGTGCTTTAAGTAGTGCCTTGGGGAGACGTGGCGGAGGATTTGCAGGTCTGAGCTCCAGCTTCATTGTCTGGCGGGGAGACGAGGGGGCTCTCCAGCGTCACTCAGTACCGTGGCTGTTTTAGTGGATCCAGCTCCAACCTCAGCAATATTATGGCAAAGTGTCTCCAAGTGGAAGGCTTTGTAGGAAGGTGGAGGAGGGCAGCTCTGAGTGTGTATTGGAACAGGAAAGTAAATGGACTCGATTTTCTCCTTTGCTGGGATGTAAATGCCAACCTCAAAATGTGAAATGAGAAGAAGTGTGTGTGTAGGAGATGCAGGACCCCTCCAGGCAGGGTTGGTGGTACGGGGCAGGCAGCTTGTTGCACCCACTGACTCAGGAAACTCTTACTTCATAGAATCGCCATCTTTTCTTGTATTGCAAGTGAGTAACCAGCGCCCTGAAAGTCCTTTTGAGCTTAGTGAGGTGAATTTTGTGCTAAGGTGAGACAAAATGTACAGAAAATGCAAGCTTATTTAAACACAATGATTGTGTTTGCCAACACTCGCGTGCCCTTTGTAGGGACTGGTCTTTGACACAGTTGGAGCGGGTCTTCGACACGGTGCCGAGAGGATGGCGATGGCACGGGGCGCAGTACAATAGCGAGCATCTCAGTTTCCTTCTGGCCCCTGAAATAGTCGCCCGTTGTCCCCGCGGGGCCGGGGGCCGTGTGTGTCTGGCAGGATGTCCTCGGCACGGTGGCAGGCAGATCTGCTGAGCTCATGGAAACACAGCTTGGTCGAACACGAGGAACGGCACTTTTTTTTTTTTTTCTTCTTTTTCTTTAAATAAAACAGAAACCAAAATGCGATGCCTTGCAAACCACAGACACCCACACAGCCAGCTTCTCTGTCGCTTTGCAGGTAAACAAATGCTGGGGCCTGGGACTGCGCTGTAGTTAGACTGGCTGGTTTGTGCAATGGGGAGTCAATGTGCCACTTTTTTGGTACCTGGAAGAAACTAGGTCATTGGAAAACAGTCAGCCGGGGTGATGGAGCCAGAGTCTTTCTGTGGCTCTGGGATCCGCGGAGGGTGGTAGGGGACTTGGAACTAAGTCTGGGAGAAGTTGCGCTGTGTCCCCTTCAGGAAGACCTCTCAGGGTGACCTCTCTGCTCCTTCAGAGGTTCATTTGCTGTTTGGTTTGAGGAGAGGCTGGTGTCTGGTGCTCCCAGAAGATGTCTCTTCTTGTTCCTGGCTCTCCCCTCCCCATTTCCTTCCCCTCTGTAGGCCGCTTGAATCTCCCTTTTGTTCTGTTGTGAGCTGCTGGAGGACAAGGTGCATGTAGGAAAGCTGAAACATGAGCAAGCCACGCTTCTCCTCTCCTTATAAATCAAATCCTGTTGCTCTTTACAAGGTGCAGTCCTAATACCACCAAGAAAGCTTCCAGCTTTTTTTCAGGTAAACAGGGAAACGCTGAAATAAGGTTTCTTTGCTTTAATAAGCCTGCAGAATGAGCTCCTCGCTTCTACTTCAGGTGTGTTTTGGAAAATATTTGTTCATCTTTCAGCGAACAATGGCAGAAGGGGCCTGGAAAAGCAGCGGGGTGGGAGTGCCGTGTGTGGTATGCCGAGAGGCATTTCCTGCCCTTATCTCCCCTCCGTCGGGGTATTGTGAACGGGGCTTCAGATCTGCAGCCGGTGTTACTGGAACGGAGATCGCCAAAAAAGATACCTCCCCAGGAACGGCCGCGAGGGGAGCGGAGTTCACCAGAGGTGGCGAAGAGCTTTCCAGCCGAGTGCCTGCGCTTGGGAAATGTGTCCACCCCACAATAAAGCTTTCTGGGAAGCAGGCTGCGTTTACGCCTCTCTTGTCGGCAGGGTTTCTGGGGGCCGCGGTGAGTCCCAGCTGGTGGGGGCTGCGGGCAGAGGCCAGGGAGAGCTGCGCGGGGCTCTCGTGCCGTGGAGGAGCTGTGGTGGCACTCTTCCCTGGCTTCCCAATGGCAGGCTAAACTCCTGAGTTGATATTTTCCATCCTGGACAAGTGTTTGAATGTCTAGAAAGTATCTCATGAAAAACTTTGCAAGGATTTGGGTTAGTCTAATTTTGGAACGAAAGCATTTTTTTTTGCAATCTGAAGTTCTTATGGGGTGGAAGAGGGGTTTTTATATTCAGGTCTCTCCTGAAACCCTCAAAATAAGGTTTGCAGGTGCTGCTGAAGCTGCCCTTGGCCTTCTGTTGGCCATTTACTGAATAAAGTGACTGTGCGGGACCTGCCTGTGTGCTCTGGCTGACTTTGTTTGTTTTCAGTTCTCAAACCAATTACCTCGCAGAGGAAATGGCGTGCCTCCCTGTCAGTCTGCCCAGATATTTATAGGTAAGGTCAAACCCCCGTGGAAGGTCTCTAGCAATGTTTGGAAGGAGTGTATGTCTCAGCCTTGCGCAATTCACGGGGACGTGGTGGATGTGCTGCATGGCATGGACGTCTCCCTGCAGCTCCTCTGAATAATCTTCCACGATTTGGGCTGTTCACCCTCTGAGGAGGGACGAATGGTGGCTCTTCCTGGCTTGGCTGGATGGGGTAAGGTTTGGTACCCTCACCATGTCTCCCACCTAGGTCTAGCGCCCTTTCTTCTGCTGCTATTTTTCCCATAGATGCTTTGCATCCACTGCGTACGGGACTGTTGCTTCCTCTCTTTTGGAGCAGGAGAGTTGAGCAAGGCATGGCTTCAGCTGCGCTGTTGGGGTTTTCTCAGGTGCTTGTGAATACTTAAGCTCTCCATGGTCTCCCTTCCCCATCAACCTTTTTTATTTTTCTTCCCCTCTCCAAGCCAGCTGAACCGTGAGAGCTCTCATCTCCTGCGTGATTATTTGCGGCTTACCTCCATTTGGCAGGCTCACCTTGCCGTTCGATGTGCTTTGCACGGGTCTGTTTGGAAAGGACTCATTCAATGCGCTCGTGCCTTTGGCTGTAGTTCAAACGCACCTTTCCCTGTCGGACCGCTCCTTAAATCTAGGACACATTTCCTCCTCCCGCGCAGCAGGTGATCGGGTTGCTGGCCATGGGTTGATCCCCCGTCTGATCTCTCTGCGGGTAGTGCTGCTCTCTGAGGTCTCTGATTGTCATGGTCATACCGAGAGTCCAGGGCTGTGTTTTAACTGCTCTCATTGCTATGCTTGTGGAGCCCGTACAGCAAAACCAGAATGAGCTAGTGTGTGGTGGGGAAAAAAAAACCAACCCAAAACCAAAAACACAACCTAAAGAACACAAAACTCCATGTCTTAGTAGCTGAGGCAGTTTAAGTGTTAGTAATACCTCCCTGGGAGCCATGTGCTATCCGTCTGTTCTTGGCTAGGGCTAGGGTGAGAAGGGGCTGATGGATGAAGTAGAAGAGTGCAGATGATGCTCCTGGTGGGTAGAGCTCCTCTGGGAAAACCTGCCTGGCCTTGGGGTGCCGGATGGGTGGCCCCATGCATTTCCAGCCTCTGTGTTGTTTGTGCTGGGATGGCCTTGTCTGGTGCCCATAGCTGCCCTGAGCTCTGCCACTGCAGTCTTGGTCCCCTCTGCCCTGTGCTTTGCTGCTCAGACCAAAATGCTTCCAGGGGGCGGCTGCTGGTGTGCATCAGTCCTGGCTGTGGTGTTGGGGACGCCTGTAACGAGGGGTGATGGTTGCACTGGAAGGGACCAGCTGGAGGGGAGGATGTGTCTCCGTACTCAAATCTCCTGAGTTGTCTGAGGCATGATATGAAATATTATGGAAGATCTTTGCTCATTAAGACTTTCCTCTGCTCATAGGAGAGGGCTAACTTGAACTGTAGAGGTGAATGAATTGCACACTAAAACTACTGCTTAATCAAGAGGGTTTTGCTTGGCTCTTTGGAGTGGGTGAGGGGTGGAATCAAAACAACCAACCAATTAAAGCACAATTAAGTGAGCTATCTTTTGAGATGGTAAGTATTGCCTGTCGCGTTTTCCAATGGGCTGGTCTTAGTTGCTTGTCTGTACATGATGATGAGACTCAATCCCTCACACTTTCCTCCTCTTTTCAGGTTTCCACCGTATTCTCATCAGACACTGCAATGGGCCCTTCCCAGCTCAGCCTCAAGATGCTGGTATAGCAGCAGGCGGCTGCGATCCAAAGGACCTGCAGTGGGACATTGTTTCCCACTGGGACATCCTTCACCCCCGCTCTCTTGGCAGAAGTGATGGATGCCCACGTGGACCTCCTGACAGAGCTGCAGCTGCTGGATAAGGTGCCCACGCTGGAGAGGCTGCGGGCGGCCCAGAAGCGGAGGGCTCAGCAGCTGAAGAAATGGGCGCAGTACGAGAAGGAGATGCAGCACAAGAAACGGAAGCATGAAAAGAAGAGAAATGCTGTTAACCGAAAGAAAGTGTCTTTTGAAGCCAGCGTTGCTCTGCTGGAGGCTTCTCTGAGGAACGACTTGGAGGAAGGTATGGCACTTGTATCTGGCAATTTCTTTGGCTGTGTGTGAGGTCTGTAGCACCGTGGTGTGCGGAGACATCCATGGACCGGACTACCCTTGACATGATGTTGGTCTCCAGAGTGTTACCATCTCTGATATAGCTATGGAGGTCCCAAAGCCCTGTGTGACACCAGCATTACCTACATTGACCTCAGGAGTGGGCGCAGGAATGCCAGGATAGGGCAGGAGTTATGGCTGAGATCTGGGGAATGGAAGGCAGCTTTCATCTTTTTCCTTTTCACACTTTCTACTTACAGAAGGTGTGAAACACTTCTTTGCCTTCTGGGTGTGCCTCTTTTAGTGGTTTTATAGAAGTCTGTTGCAGGGATTTACATGTCAGTGTACATCTCTTCAGCTTCCCTGCTCGGGGGGATGGGTTGAGAGTTACGTGGATGTATGAATTCTTTCCCTATTTAAAATACTGAAAAATGTGGCTTTGCTTAATGCATCCTATAGAACAGAACTGCAAATTGTTCAGAAATTAGTTTAATTGCACCATGTCAACGTGGATGAAAGCGCTTTGCTTTTGCTTCAAAGACTGAAGGGAGAAAAAAAAAAAATGTCTAAAGCCAATCGCCATTAGCTTCAGCGCAGCACGGGGGGAAACCTGGGAGCTCTGGGGAGCCAGGACTCTGGTAGTGGCTTGGAAATGCGGCAGCTGAGCTGAGCTCTGGAGCTTCCACCAGCGCTGCTGCCGGGCCATGAGGGCTCCTCAGCCCTGCCAAAAGGACCCCAGAAGCGGCCTTCATTACTCTCACAAGTGAGAGAATTGGGCTTTTGTTCCTACAATGAACACTGGAATTCTCCTATGGTTTTTATGAATGACATGCAGAACACTTCCCTGCCAACGCAGTAATGCTTTTTTATAAGGTTTCTCTGGGAAGAGAGCTTGGGTCACCTATTTTCCCATTCCTGCCACTATAAGCAGTGGGTAGCCATTTGGTTTCCCACTGCTGAGGGTATCTATAAGAGACAGAAATCCATCTGCTCACCTCTTCCTAAATGCTTTGGGATTTAGCGCCATCCTTGCCTGGTTTCCAGCCAACTGTGTACCACTACTCATAAAGTCCATGTCAAGATAGCGGTCTCAACCCTACTATGAAATAAAGGCAAATTCTCTGCAGAGAAGTAAAGACATTTCTTGTAGGAGACCTGGAGCAGCCTTTGGGGTTGCCACTCTGCCAGGTAGTGAAATTGGTGTGATCTTCCTCGTCCCTTGGCATGGCAGAGACAAGGGGAGATGCTTAGAAAACGTGTCCTCTTGACTTGCATCTCTGCTGGTGAATGTTGCTCTGGTTTCCAGCATCTTTTACAAGAAGCAGTATATACTTGCCTGGTACGTGGGTGGAAGGCAAGAACCTCATCTTGTCTTGTGAGGAATCTCCCCCAAGTCATGTCCCGTTTTGAGAAGGCCTTTTGTGCACCATAACTTGTCCTCATCTGCTACCAGTGCATGTTTTGCATCAGTGGTGCCTGCCTGGGCGATGTGTTGGGAGCGTTTGCCAAGCCCTGCTGCGTGTCTGTGCTTTTGTGTGTTTGTAGCCTGTCTCCAGGAGAGCAGACCTGTGATAATGCCCTGGAAACTGCAGGCTTTTACTTGTTTCTTCCTTAACTTTAAAGGTTTAACAGTTGCTCGCAGCTCTTTGCTCCAGCGGACCTGTGTTTCTCTCTTTGGGCTGCTCTAGGAGAGCCCCAGCAGTGAAGGTAACTAGAGCTCTACTGTGAAATCGTGTCTGGCATTGCCCGAGATGACAGATTTATAACTTCTGTCACCTCTGCCTGCGCTGGCAGATACTTGACGGGGTATGGCTTTGGGTTTTGTACCCAGCTGTCCACCTGTAAGTGACAGGTTGCTGTGTTGGGGTGAAAAACGAGTGTTTCGTTGCTCTCCACTTCATGCAGCAGTGGTGCCTCTGCTCAGTGCTTGGTTTGGGGGGTGCGATGGGGCCAATGGGTCTGCGAGAAGCCCAACCTTGTAGTTCTGCTTTCTGCAACTTCTGGCTTTGGATCTGGGGGGAGGGGGGCTAGTTTGGAAGGAGAAAAGCTGCTTCGTTGTCTGCCTTAAAAATGCTTTTTTATTTTGTGTGAGACGCACAAGTAGCAGAGGCGTTTTGCAAACACGGCACTGGGGGAGACGGTCACGTACCCCGATGGCAGTGTGCAGGCAGGGCTGGTGTGTGCAGGCACCAGCATTGATGTGCTGGTGTCAGAGCTCCTGTGGACCACGGTCTTGCACCGCATGTGGACACGGATACTTTGCCATTGAGGGTGCAGGGGTCGAGCTTTCAGCTCACAGCTTCGCTCTTTTCCTTCTATAAGGGAAAACCCATCACTGCAGGTCTCCTTTGGTGCTGTAATCGCGTTGACCTCTTTCCGTAGGGGAGCCAGGTAGTGGGCTTTAACTGTCGGTCAGATGCGATGCTGGTTACACCAAATGTGATCAAGGCATTTCCCTGCTCGGCAGAAAATCAACCTCTCCACCCGCCGAAGAGGGCAGGGACAGTACCCCCAGTGCCACAGGTGCTTCCCCTGCGTAGCTGGATTTTTCAGATGCCTCGAGTATTTAAATTAAATTTGTGGTCAATAATTTAAGTCCTAAAAATAGTGTGTGGGCAGGTTCTGTCCCTGCTCTGCCCCCTCTGTGCTGTGGGACCAGAATAAAGGGGAGGGAGGAGGGGACAGAGCCAAACCCGGATGCCAAAGTGGGAAAATTCCTTATCAGGTGCCCTAGGCCTAAGTGAGGGAATTCATGGGCTTTTGGAGGTGCTGGGTGATTATTTTGGTGTATGAATCATCTTTTGTTTCCACGTGGGAAGTGGAGGGGGAGGTGAAACATAAATGATGGAGTTGAGAAGTTAGCGTGAGGAAGGTTAGAGAGACGGGGGTGCAGCTGGCACGTGTCACCTCCGAGCGGGTGTGCCCTTTCCAGCCTTTGTCACTTTTCGGTACTTTTGTATTTATTTTTAACATTCTCCCTCCTGAGGTGGGAGAGGGGATGGTAGTAGGCGCTGTGCAATGAAATGCGGGAGGAAAAGAGAGCGGAGTTGGGTAGCGGGTTGGCTCTTTGCCCGGGAAGGGTCCTCTAGCATGACCCCCCCAGTGGAGGTGATGGGTCAAGCCCTGTAGGATGGAGTCAGTGGGTTCAAAACCCTGCTCTGCTCTTCAGGGAGCAGCCCCGTGTCCCTGGGGACCTGGACATGCTGGCTTCACTTGCCTAGGTGTAATTGAAAGAGCAGTGCTCGTTTTGCTCAGCTCCCGTGCGCCCGTGGGTATCTGCAGCACCTTCCCTCATCCCCATGGATGGCCACCAGGCCAAGCCACCCTGGCTTCCCACCTAGCCTGTGACCTCTCTGGCTGTGCAAACGTGATGGCCTGAGAGAAGAGGACTTCTTTCCCATGTGAGAAATCCAGGTTTGTCTATGGCTGAGTCCAGGGGTGGCTGGGTGTGTTGTCTCTCGGCGTGGTGGTGAAGCAGGACTGAAGGCAAGGGCTCCTGGGGAGCATCAGCCCCGGCGTGGGCAGGAGCTGCAGAGGGGTGACAGCTCCTGCCTGCTCATTCCTCGCATCTTCTGCAACAGATCTGTCAAAATATCCCAGGTTTAACAAACAAGCTGCTATTAAAAGCTCCTTTGGATCTCTGCTGACAGAACCAGGGTAGGGAGCGTGCCACAAACACGCTGGTGGCAGATGCGAGCAGACAGTTATGCTGGGGAGACGTAGGTGATGGGCAATGATCCCAGACCGAGGGCAGCCGTCCCCCTGGGCTGCAGCGTGCTGGCCGGGACCTGTGGTTTGGAAAGCTGAAATATCTACAGAGGGTTCATGGGTGAGCTCCGAGGTGACAGCAGAGTGCTCCCAGTTGCCATACTGGACCTTGGCAGAGGACCTACGCGGAGGAGCTGGGCAGGGCAGGCTGTGGAGGGGCATCACGCAAAGTCATCGTTTTAAGTGGAAATACGTTCAAGCTCCCACCCAGCTCTAGGCAGGATCTGCTGTGGTTGCAGGAGGATGGTGCAAAGGGGAGGACATAGTGGTATGGGCAGAGGTGATGGTGAGTGGCCATGTTGTGTACAGCCTCCGGGCTGCTCCAACGGCTGCGAAGGAGAGTTGCTTTACAATGCAATAAAGCAATGCTTTATAAGCTACCATACTGATTATAAATAAACTGTGAGGTCTGCTGAAGGTTGTGGCCCTTTGAGGCCATCCTGCAAGGTGATGGACCGAAATGGTGGGGAGGAGGCTGGTCCCACCATTCCCAGGGCGGCACCTCGTCCCCAAAAGCATCCCCAGCTGCGGCAGGGCTGTCGTGTCCAGGTCTTTCTACATTGCTGAGCTCCTGTAAAAGCAGCCCCTGAGCGTGGGGAGAGGAGCTGGTGTTCTGTAAGTTGACAAAAGAGATCTCAGGGTAAAGTGGCTGCCTCTACAGACGTGTGGCATTTGCTGCCTGGAAGTCCCTTTGCACACCCGGCCCGTTTGCAGGGGGACCTCCCACTTGAGTGGCAGAAGGTGGAGGTGTTCGCGTTAGGTTGGGGGTGAGCTGTGTTCCCTTCAGCAGACCAATGGAGAAATAAAGCCCCCGAAGCACCGAGTCACCTTCCAGCAATGCTGGAGGTGCCCTGGTTTCTCCTGCTCTGGGATGAGAGCTGCCTCCCTGCAGGCACCAGCTGTGGCTCCGGGAGAGCATCCCTGCGAAGTCCTTCAGCTCCCACCTTCTGGCACTTCATCCCGCAAGCAAAACTTTTGTCAGAGCCAGAGTGTTGCATAAAACAGCGTTTCTGCAGCAGTTTAACCGTGCAGATCCATACGGCTGGTGAGCCAGCACGTGAATGAAGTCTTGGATTTGCTGACCTTGGACTTGGCATCCAGCGGAACGGTCCCCGTCAGCAGAGCAGCGGGCGCAAGCTTGGGGCTCGCTGGGTCCTGCGCCGGTGTGGAGATTTCCCTGGGGAGGGTATAAGTATTGCACAGCTTATTTGTATACGTACATCCCCCCCTGTTTCCCTTCATGCTGACCCTTAAGTGTCCTGTAGGTGTTGGTAACGACGAGCACGGCAAAACCCCTTCAGGAGCCGTCCCCAGGCAGCTCCCACTGCGCTCCCTTTGCACCTTTCTGGAATAAACCCAACCTTGTCATTTGCAAAGGCACTTTAAAAAGAGGCCCTAATTAGTGTCTATAAATTGCTTTCTTTAACCTTTCCAAGTTGATGTGATCTGTTCCCTTGTTACTAAAAACCTTTTATGAGGTGCCTTAATTTTCCACCCACATTATTAGTCTCCTGAAGCTTTTTACATGGGGTTCCTGTGTCCAAGTCTACGAGCGAGTGCATTTATCTGTCTGAGAGGATTTTTTCTCCTGGGGGTTGTGCCCTTTGAAAGGCTCTGAAAAAAAAAAATCTCTTTTATCACCAGCAGTCTAAGTGTATATCTGGGTATTTGGCGAGTGACTCGAGTCAGAAATGAAAAGTTTCTGTTAAATAACAAAGGCGTTTCTTGAGTTTTAAACTCCATAGGTGTGGAAATGAAACCCATCCCCTTCGGGAAGCTGCGTGTGGGAGCTCTTGGCAATGATGGATTTTGTTAATTTTGTTAATGGTGGTTGGTATGTCTTCCAAAAGCAGATTCACATATTTGGCCACGTTTAACTTGGCTTTTTCATGCAATCTGGATGCGATGCCAATGCGGGGTGGCTTGCATATGGCAGCTAACTAGATGGCATCTGGGAGCACGAGCAGTATTGAATATGCAACTGTCTCTGTTGTCATAACAAGTAAATAATCTTTTTTTTTCCCCTCTTACTTCCTGAAATTGCAATCAAGTGGGAAAATTATTTCCATTTGCATAAGAGCTTGAAATGCCAGCTTTTCTTTTTGGATGTTGATGCTGAAAGTCCATCTCAGGTTTTTACTGGGGTGAGGCCCTCCTCCCCCAAATCTGCAGGCAACCTAAACATTTTGTTTCAAACCCTTTCTCGAAACAAAAAGGTTTGATCAGAAATACTTTTTTAAAAATTATTTTTTAAATAACAAGATGAAGTATTTCCTTAACTTCAGATGAGATTTATAAAATGTGACCCCAGCTTTCATTTCAGTGGGTCGAGCCCCTTCGTAACCCCTTTCTGAAGGATCCCGGGGTGTCTGTTCTTGAGGCGCTGGCTGTTGCGTGCACTGAGCATCGCTGCTGGTTGTTTCCAGATGTGCAAGTTGAGAAACAGGCTCTTTCCATGCCTACAGACCAGAAATTCTGCATCTTTTGAGTTTCTCGATTCACAGCAAGGCTCATCGCCCAAGCCATTGCTTGCAAGCAATTGCTTTTCTTGACTAAAACAAGAATTGAAACCCTGCGCGCAAATGCACTCTGACTGTCCTTGCTAAGAAACGGTGATGTAGGGATCCTGGCTGGAATTTTTTTTGATCAAAGTTGGAACACACACCTCCACCCCCAGACCCAGCTGCCTGCCCCCGCCTCTGTGGGCACATCTTTCGGCTCCCACCTTGTTTCGGCAGAGCGTGTGTTCTCGGCTTGCGTGATGGAAATGGGTTAATTTTGCACCGTTTCGGTTTCTTGTGTGTGCCAGATTCCACCATTTCCAATACTGCTAACAATATTTATGTATCTTGTAATAGCGTTACAAGATAATGAATAAACATTGGATTCAAACTACTCATCCCTTCAGTAAGGATGGTCTGTTTGGATTCAAGGTGTTTTAAATCAAGCAGGGGTTGTCCAATGACTGTTGCCAATCCCAGATTTTGTTTCTTACGAGAAGTGGCTTAAATCGCTTAGTTGGCTTCTAAAATTTGTCCACAATGTGTTTTGGAGGAGAAACTCAGAACTGGTGTCTCCTTGGTTGCGTGTACCCCTAAATGCAAACTGGGCGTTTCTTTGGTTTGTTGGTATTGTTGATGGTTGTTTCTGTAATACGACCGTGAGTAAGGAGTGCTCCCTTTCAAAAGGAGATCTGGGCGATGGGGAGTGAAGGCTGAAGCTCTTAGGGCTGTGCATGTGAGGTGCAGCAGGTGGGATATGTAAGGTCACCATCTGCTCTGCAAACCCTGCCCGGCCAAATCACGGCAGGGAGGGCTCAGGATGCTATGGCCACCTTCGCCGGGAGCGTCGGGGCTTTTGTCAGCTGAAGGCAGATTATCGATGGGACATTAATTCAACCAGGTGCCCAGAGATGTTCATACGTACAACCAAGTGCTAAATCGCTGGCGTTTAACCTTTTCCCTTCCCTGTCCTGGCTGCTCTGCTTCCAATGATGTGGAGGCAGCCTTGGATGGCTGCTTATTTTCTGATATCCACAGGCTGCCAAATGTTGAAGCCAGAACTTCCTGATCTGAGCCTGATGATACTTGCTGATATATTGGTGGCTTTTTCTAGCCAGTAACTTCCCAGCTTGGTTGTCCTTGTGATTTTCCCCAGGGGGTGATCACTGCCTGCCATTCGCCCAAGGGGGACCAAAGGATGGAATTGCAGCGATGGCCATGGATATGGGTCGGATGAAGCACTGCAAGCAGCACGTCTGGCCACCTGCTCGGTGGGATAATGGCATGGAAGGGCTGACACTACAGCCCAGCCAGCTCCTCGCCCTGGGGGGCTGTAACATGGGGTTTCTTGGTGTTTCTCGCCTGCCTGGCTGCCTTCCAGGTGTGTGCTGCTTCCTACACTCCCATTAACTGCGTGCTTTGTCCCACTCCAATAACGAGGAACCAGAGAGCATAAATAGCACCCCAGTGGGGGACCTCTGGTATCTTCTGCGTAAGAAGCAGCAGCGACCCGGAGTGAAATGTCGTCTGTCTTCCCACCTTGGCCGTGACCGCCGACAGCCAAGGCTCTGCCTCGCTGCAGTGCTGTGTTGTGATATCTAATCCAATTCTGCCGAAAGCATGTAAGACACTATCTTGATCATGCTCCAGAGCTCGCTGGTACCTGGAGTTTGCAGCATCGCTGTGTTTTCAAGTGCATTTTGCATTTTGGAAAAAAACAAAAGAACAGAAAACCCGATCAAACATAAACCAACCCAAAAAAACCCTAAAACCCCAACCCCCCTCTTCTTTGCAAATGAATATTGGTGGGAAAATTAATATTTTTGGAGGTGAAGCCTTCTTGCAGGGCTAAACCTCACGTGGCTGCTTTGCCCTGATGCAGTTGAAAACGCAGTGGTTGAATGTAGTTTCCAGGCAGGAAGAACTTGGCTGCAGGCTCTGCTTTCTGCCCATGATCCTGGTCAAGGAGAACTTGAAAAGTGGATTAAATTTTTTTTTTTTTTTTTTTTTTTTTTTTTTTTTCTTCCCCAGATTCAAATTCCTGCCTTTTTGGATTCGGGTCAGCTCAGCTGGTGTAGATTTCTTCCTCCTAGAATCATGGAAAATAGAGGTTGAGAGGGCCTCGGGAGGTCACGTAATCCACCTCCTGCCCCACAGCAGGATCAACTGTATCTAAAATGCTTGCTAATGAGGTTGGAGTTAGGTATCTTAGTGTATTTATAGGCATCTCCGCAACACAAGAGCAGATACCTGTGCGAGTGGCCCTGCTTCTCGTTCACTTCTCCGTATTTTTCCCACTTGCTTATATTTATCCCCCTTTATTTTGCTTTGCATGCCGTCCTTACGCTTATTGACTGCGAGTTTTCCTACTTCCGTGAAGAGTGCTCTAATTCTTTCTTTAATAGCAGTTGCTATGGCAGCTGGTTCAGGCGGTGCCTTATAACCTCGTGCAGAGCTGCTTTTACATACACTTTCACTGCTTGTTTTTTCCTCTGGAGCCTGGCCAGATCTTTGAGAAACCTTATCACCCACTGCAAACGTCTTAACAAAAAATAAAATACAAAAAAATTAAAATCAGATTCTGGCATGGCTCTTAAAAACATCTTCTAAGCCTTGCCTACCCTCTAACCCGTCACCTAAATGATGCTAAATAGGCCAGGAAGCGAACTGTTTAATTCTGTCTGCTGATGCCTTTGTAATCAAGAGCCAAGATGCAATCAAGCACTCTGCACTCCTTGTAATTCGGGGAACAAGAGCCCATGTGCAGCTCCTAGCAAGCGGATGTAGTTTCCACTGAGGCCCCTGCAATTTGCAACTGCTTATTGCCGAATTTGGCCTCCGGATTCCCCAGATAGCGTGAGGCAGACGGGCTGTAAATGTTACTCCTGTAGGAAACTGGCTGTCGTTGCTTGCTTGTGATTCTCATGCTCCGTGTACATTTTAGAACAGTTTGTGGCATCTGTCAGTTTGGCCAAGGATGTCAGGCTAGATCTCAATTCCCTTTTTCCTGGTGGTCTCCTCTGCCCTGCCTGGCTTTGCTTTCAAGGTGGCACAATGGAGTGGTCCCTGCCTTGAGTGCAAGAGCACCAAGCTCTGAATTCCTGTAGGGAATTTCCAAATTCTCACTTCAATTTGTGTGCCTTTACCTGGGCTGACAAGACGGATCTTATTAATAAGGAGGAAAAAAACCCCAATAACCAACCACCAAATGAGAAAAAAACACTTCCCCCTCCCCCCCTAAAGACTACTGCTATAATATTCACCTCTAAAAGGGAAGACTAGAGCAGGAATTAACCTGAAAGTCATTCTCGCACCATTCTCACCGGTTGCCCCAGCCCTGTTTTAACCCAGTTGGCAGCTGATGGTTTCCGCAGTAGAGAAGCGTTATCTGCACACAGGTTGTATTTTGTCCTGGGTTACACCTACATCTGCCTGGAAACATCCTCGTTTTGAGTGGGTGGGGGAGATTCTGGCATCTTCAAAGTATTTCCACTCTGGTCTGATTCAGAGCAGCAAAGGTTGGAGATCAAGTGCTGATACTTGCATGGTTCTGGGTGAAATGATAAGGTTTGAACGTAGTGAGACATGATGGCTTGGTGTAGTCAAACAAAGTCTTTCAAATTGGGGCCTACAGGAAGGATGGGGAGGGACTCTTTATCAGGGAGTGTTATGATAGGACAAGGGGTTATGGCCTCAAACTGAGAGAGGGGAGATTTAGATTGGATATCAGGAAGAAATTCTTTCCGGTAAGGGTGGTGAGGCACTGGAACAGGTTGCCCAGAGAAGCTGTGGCTGCCCCATCCCTGGAGGTGTTCAAGGCCAGGTTGGACGGGGCTTTGAGCAACCTGGTCTGGTGGGAGGTGTCCCTGCCCAGGGCCGGGGGGTGGAACTGGATGGTCTTTACGGTCCCTTCCAACCCGAACCATTCTGTGATTCTGTAAATTACCCAATCTGAAGGATCCTATGTGTAGAAAACCATGTACTTAAATAAAAGGAAAATTTTACCAGCAGAATATTCTGGAATGAAAACATGAAGTCCTTGGACGGGGATGGAGCAGCTCTGCTGTGCTGAGGTTTCTGCAGGATATCTAGGGTCTGCCCAACGGCTTGAGGCAAGAAAGTCCGTACCAGCTCTCAGTCTCTTGGAGCTGGAAAGGAGCAATGCCCCTGCAGTGAACGACAGCCATTTCACTGCGTAAAGGACATGGAGAGATGAGCACTTTCTGCACCTGTCCACTAATGTTAGGTTCCGTTCTCAGGTGTTGTCAGTGGAGACAGGTGAGATCCAAACTGGGGTGCTGTGATTAACCCTCTGGAGAGTCCGTCAGCTCTACAGAGAGCAGGTTCTGACTTAGAAACCCGGGGCTGGACAACATATGGTGCTCCTGCGGAGAGCGAGCTTCAACCTACTTAGGAGCTCAGACTCTTTCTGTGACTCTCGAACTTTTCAGACCTGGCTTATTTTTTCACGTCGGATCCTGTCAGTTTGTCTTTAATTAGCAAGGCCAGAACAGGGCTCCTCGGGAACTTAAATGGGACTCTTCTTTTAATTAAAATTTTGGTTTGGTAGCCTGAAATAGCAGGCATTAGAAAGAGCTAGAGCTCCAGTGAAGGGGGACAGTCCCTGTGTATCTGCAGTGACATCCTCCTGGCTTGTCAGGCAGTTGATCACAGGGTTTCTTTCCTCCTAAAGCTGATGCTGTCAAAACGACGGTGCAAGTCCTGAATGTGACATGAAGCTTCAGTCCAGACTGTAACCGGTCAACTTCCAACCTGCTGCTGGATGCTGTGCCAGAATCACAATGTATTTGGGTTGGTAGGTGACAGCGGGTCATGGAGAGATGCTGGAAGTCTATTTTGCTTTTATTAGAAGGGCCAGTGAGTTTAAAATTTCATCTTAAAGGGCATCTAAGCAAGATACCCTGTGTGCTTTCACAGGAAATTTATTCTACCATAACTTTAATCATGCGGTTGTGAAATAGCGATGAACAAGCTGCCGCTCTGCCCCTTGACCCAAATTATTCTCATCTGTGGCAATTTTCCATCACTCCTCAGAGAAAAGAAAGCTGTCATTTCAGTACTGGTCAGCATCGAATCTGTAGCAGGGATTGGGGATTTGGGTCGTCATTGTGTTGTATCACTCAGTGCTCTGAGATTTCCCACGTGTTTAGTAACGGGGAATGTTTGCAGCCTTGATCTGTCCAGTTATCCTTAGGGGAACAAGACAACAGGAAATATTTCTTGTTTCACTTACATTCAAAGACTTGTCTTCTAGCTGAAGGGCAATATTTGTTGACTGATTTCCTCCTGTGGAGTGGGATTGACAGCTGGAGGTGGAAGGAGCCGTGCCCGGAGCAAGGCAAGGGTGACGAGACAGAGGTCTGGCCATCTGGCTTTGCTTGATCCTCATATCAGTCTCTTGGGTTTGAGAGCTTCCAGAAACACATCGCTCATTCAGCCTTTCTAGACCAAGCTCTGACAGGAGCACATTTGGTTGCCATTAACTGGGGACTTCTTGTGAATCCCTGAGGATTTTGGCACAGCTCTCTAAACGTGTTTGGGTATTTTAACTTCTACTGAAGTCAGTTTGGTTTGGTCACCCAATGCATTTGTGCTCCTTAAGAATACAAAGTCCATCTGAAAAATGCTTAGCTCCTTTCTGTTGGATGCTGGTGTAAAGACCGCCCAGTTAAGGACTCCTAGCCCACAGTATTAGAATATACTGACACAGCATTTTGTCCCCCTTGGGGGTTGCCCCAATCAGCACCAGGAGTGCCCAGCAGCAGTGGGAGCATCTCGTCTCTTTGCTGTGGGGAGCGGTGGTTCCCTCTGGCAGCCATTACCCCGTTGTGGAAACCAGCCCTGGTGCCATGGGCTCCCCACCCTCCTCCTTCCGCTCCCAGAGGAAGGGGCTGTGGCTTTTCCGGCAGTGGAACAGGAAAGAAACGGGGGATCCAGTTTACCTACCCACTGAGCTGCTCACATCTGTCTTAAAACTCCTCCTTACGACATGCTGTTTATTGCTGTGGCACCTTGTTTGCCAGCTCTCCTGTCTCTGCCGTGCCCGCTGGAAGGAGCTCCTCCATAGAGCATTGCCTGTGGAGGCCCTGAGGTGTCACAGCTGGGATGCTGGAGAGGGTTTCAAAACCCAGTGGGCTGATTGGAGGGGGTGAGACATGAGACACCAGCGCTGGTTGCTGTGTAACTGGGAGAGGAAAATAACAGCTTTGTCACCACAGGCCACGGGGTCTTGGGACTGGGGGGCAAGAGATATTTATTCACACTGCAGAGGGCAAAGTTGGTCTTGCAGTTTTGCCCGGTCCCAAAGCAGTTTGTCTTACGTCCTAATAACATCGAACTCGCTATTAACCCCTTGGGAGGTGTCAGACCTGTCTGACCTGTTCATGAGCATGGAGGTTTGATGAGGCTCATGCAAAGCCTTGGCTATGTTCATGCTCTCTGACTAAAATACGAGAGGACGTTGGGCACTGGCTGTTTTGCTGTGGACATCCCTTTGCTCTTGTTGAGAGGTCTGAATTCTCCACAGCTGCGGTAGAAGCCTGCAGTGTGGCAGGCCTGATGGATGAGAGGTCACCTTCCCATGGAGGTGTCTCTGAAGCAGGAGAAGCAGGAGTGCCTCCTGTGCACAGGGCCTGGGAGTGCTCCGTGTGCTCCCGATGCTATGGGAGGGTCTCGCTTCTGCATGAGAGCGACTTGTCTCATCGTTAGAGCTCCGAGGGCTGTTAGCAAAGGCAAGCAGGGTGACAGAGCTGCGACGGGGGAGGGTTTGCTGGTGGAAATGCTTGTGGGGTGGGTGAAGGGAAGGCTGGAGGTCTTGCCAGAGCAGGATACCCACCATGCAGGAGTGGTGCAGCCTGCCCCTGGCACTGGGACAGCCTCCTGGGGCCATGAAAACCTCCTTAGATTTGGCACCATTGGTGGTGTACAGAGTGATTGTGTAAAATGCTGACTTGTGGGCTCAGGCATTTAACCTGAGCAAAAATGTTATGGGCTGGGGGAAAGCAAACATGTACATGTGCTTGTGCATCCACCTGGGATGCACGCAGCTCTGGAAAGTGGCAGGACTGGCAGGAGCACACGGGGACACAGCCAGGGAAGACTTCTCCAAGGTTTTGGCTCTGTCATCACCCCTGGGGAGCAAGTCATCCCCGGGGGGTCAGGGAGGGTGGGTGTGCGAGGGGCTCCGTGGGGTGTCCCACCGTGCCAGCCTGGCTGTGTCCTGCTCCAAAGGCACTTGCACCAGCTGGCCCCGTAGTCAATGAGAAGCCCCGCAGCCATGCTGTGCGTGGCAGAGGGTTTTCAGGTAGCGGTTAACAAATGACCAGTGGAGCAGGAGTCCAGGCACCCAGCAAGTCGCCGAGTGGCCGCATTTAACTAAAATTAGCCCTTTGTAAGCGGTGGTGGCAGCTGTGCATAACAGGGAGCTAATCTCGCGGGGGAGAGGATTTGCTGGAGGAGGTGATGGCTCCCACGTGTCCCGGCTGCTGTAGGTACTGGGATCCATGATCCTTATTGGGATTCCCTTGGGAAGGCAGGCATGGTGCCCCTGGGGTGTGCATGCATTGTGTTTCTGCAAGTTTCAGCGCTGCGAGCATCCTGGGGGGAGCACCCACATGCCCTGCCTTAGTCCCAATGCTGGCTTGTATCAGGGACCACGTAACCACAGCGGCGTGCATCCTTGGAGCGGGATGGCTGGGGACGTGCGATACTCCATGGAGGAGCTCCTTCCACATGGGCACAGCCAGTGATTGAACCAAGTCCCTCCAGCATAGCCCTTCTGCTGGCTGAACTGGGCTGAGCCAAGAGCCTTGGTCTGGCAACGCGGCTTCGACCTGCCCGTAATGAGGACAAGCTGCCGGTGCAGGGAGAATGGCACTGCCAACAGGCAATGAGCATCACTTACTCTATTTAATAAAATTTTGGGGGGCTTTTTTTTATGGCCTCTTTTTTTTTTTTTTGGCAGCTGCTTAGCTGAGAATGTAAGCTGGGGGCAGGGAAGTGTCCTTATTTAAAAGGGTCTACCCGTAAATCTGGGCCAGATCCGCTGGTACAGGCTGGCTGCTTTGTGCGACCCTGGTAAGGAAAGCAACCATAAATGTCACTTGATAGCTGTTCTGCTTTGCTCGATGAATCTGGATCAGTGTCTCTCTCCTTCCTAATAGGGTTAGTTTTCTTTTGATCTACCCCTGTTAGGGGAAACGTAAACTGATTTAGCTGCTCCCATCCATTTTCCATTCGCCTGATGGCTCTTTCCACAAGGCCATCTCTGCTCTACCCTAATTACTGTTTAATTGTCTGATGCTGTAGCAGGTGACACTCTGGTATATAACTTCGTAAATCGTAGCCAATATTCACTGGGAATCTTTTGCCAGAGGTTTTGTTTCATTTTT
Source organism: Fratercula arctica (assembly GCA_947846985.1). NCBI lineage: Eukaryota > Metazoa > Chordata > Aves > Charadriiformes > Alcidae > Fratercula > Fratercula arctica. The sequence goes on along the minus strand of CANTUZ010000013.1, from coordinate 13,005,435 downwards.
GGACAGATGATTAGTTTTAAATTGGCAAATGCACTAGATGTAAGGAGAAGACAATTACTGCTAGATGTCAAAAAGAAAACACTAATTATCAATCATGTTTTATTGAGCCTCTGTTGAACTGATTTACTGTAGAAAACATCATTTTTTTGTACTCTGTCTTCAGGAAATCGGATTTTTGTGGGTTCTGCTCTCCCGATAATGGTGATGTAAGCTAGAGCGTAGAAGAGAGGAAAAATTAGCTCAGGGTTAAAATCTGTGACACCCTGGAATTTAAATCACCTGTTTCCAGGAGCACAAAACCATTATCCATGCTGGTGTTCCATAAAATCATTGCAGCTGTGAGTTCCTCATCGCTTCTGCGTGTAAATCCTGCCTCTGTGTGTGATTTACAGCCCTTTCCCGGCTGCTGTGGGGTTTAGCGACTGCAGCAGCGGCTTGTTTGTTTACTCTGAACAGGCCCTGGTTTTGAAAAGGAGCCTGGTGTTACTGTGAGAGAAGATAAGAATAGTTGGGGGGGAAATTTCCGTGTTCCTGCCCCACGCCGGGGCTTGGCCGCGGCGCTTCCCGTGACACAGAGCGTCAGCGAGGCACCCGTGTCCTCTGAAATCACCCGGGTTTCGCAGAGCTGCCGCTATGGTCGTTAAGTTAATCAGGTTTTTAGTGAGTTATCCTCCGCTGCGGCTGCGTGAGATGTCTAAAATATCTCTTGCCGTGCTCCTGTTGTTCTTTACAGCACTCGGCTGGCTGGAAAGGCAGGTGGAGGTGGAGGAGCATCTCCCAAAGAGGCTCACGTAGCCCCTTCCTGACCCCAAACTGGCTTCGTTTCTCTCCTGTGATAAGTCAAGCAGGGGTCAGCAGTTTTTATCAAGCTGTTTTTCTGGTGAAAAGGGAAGCGTTATCTGTGAGGGGAGATACGGTACCCTGGGTGACGTGGACTGGTGGGAGCTGGTGCAGAAACGTGGCCAAATAGGACCTGTCAGTGGGTCTGCGTAGCCTGGCCCCCGTCTCTCGCTGCTGGGTCAGTCCTGGGGGATGGGCTTCCTCAGCAGCAAATTCCTCCTTTATTCCAGCAAGGATATTGGAAAGGAAGGGGCTGCCTGCTAGGAAGTTGGGGAAACCTTGTCATTCAAATCTAGTCTGCTATGTGAAGAAACTCCTCAATTTAAATACTCTGGGGTGGAGGAAGGAGGGACCACATGGTTGCAAAGCATCCCAAACCTGCTGGCAATGTGAGGACCTCTTTATGAGAGCTCCTGCTTCTCCCACGGTTCCTTGAAGAAGCTCTTTCTAATGCTCTTGGGTTTTTACTGCAGATTAGAAATCCAAGGGAGGGTTTTCACGTCTTGCCCAGCTACCCTGGGGCTCACGTCTGTCTGAACTCCCATCTGCCTGGGGCTCTCCTGTGTGGTGCTGGGGTGGAGGAGATGGCTTTGCCTTACATCTCGTCCCCTTGCCACGGTGACTCTGCAGATCACAGCTGCCGTGATTTGTTCCTCTCCGCCTGCAGCGGGGATGGCCTCGCCTGCGCCTCGCCTGCATGTGCTGAGCGTTCACCTCCACTTTTACAGCTGTTTCATTTGCTAGAAATCCCAGGTGCGTATGTTCTCCTTCTCAGTCTCTTCGATGCTGTTGGTGCATTCCAGGCACAAAACACCTCAAACCAATTTGGTTTGTTGGGGCTGTCTAGAGGAACAGTCCTCACGAGGAACAGCCCCACTGCGGAGCGAGGCTTCAGCAGTGAAGAGGTTAACGCGGTCTGTCACGAAAACTATCCGTGCCTCATGCCAAGCCTGATTGTCATCTTGCTCCTTTTAGCCCCCGCAGTTGTTCTGTCCCCAGAGCACCGAACGTGGCCATTTGATCTGTGAGGGATGCATGTTTGTTGGGAACCCGTCCCTTGCTTCCCTGCTCCCAGTGCCCTATTAAGTGGAAGAGGTCGCGCCAGAGCCTGCTGTTCTTTTTCGTGTTCTTCAACCAAAGGCACGTGGTGATGCATGGAGATCTTGGCCAGCAAAAAATGCTCCGTCCCCTAGTAATAGGTTGCACAGATTATCCAACTTGTGCAACCAGGGCCCATTTTAACTCGCTTTTTGCTGGCGATCCCCTTCTTCCCAGGTGTGCTGGATGGAGGAAAGGCAATGGTCCTGTCGGGGGGTGGAGTCAAGCCAGAGGTTATGGCTGTAAGAGCTGGCAGCAGCAGGGCAGGAGAAGCGTGCAGCCTTCACACACTGGCTTTTCAAAGGAGAACAGCTAGAATTTGGCTCAAGGTTTGTAGGTCAGGTTTCCGTTATACAACTGAACTGGTTGCAGCTGCTCATGTGAGATCCCAACCTCGTTGGATGCTCCTGGTCTGGTGGGCTCCTTTCCTCGGGAATTATTCTTTACAATGAGATGTACAGAAACAAAGAGGATTTCTCTGTTGTAGCACTAACTGGGGTGGTAATGGAGGCTTGGAGTAGGATTGGCTTCAGTCTGTGAAATGTGGGAAACATCCCAGAAGCATTTGTTACAAACAGCTGCTTGGAAAGTAGTCAATTTTTTTAAGACTCTGTTTCTTTACAGACAAAGGTAGGATCAAAAACAGTTGAGGAGGGATCTTATAATTGACCACAGATCTAGTAATGAGGATCAGATCTCCTGCATCTCCCAAAACAAGTGCTCTTGGCACAAGTCGCACTGAGCTGTGGATCCCTGCCCGTGTCTGAAGGACAGGACTGCTTGTCTGAGGAAGCTTGTACCCCTGGTTTAGTGAGTGAGAATGTGACCCTCCCATTTCATTTCACGAGGGATAAAATGGTCTGTGGCATCTCCAGGAACCAGAGCACTTTGATTCCTGTCCTCATGATGGTCCATAAAGGCCCAGTCACCTGCTCCCATCCTTGAAGGACTGGCTCTTGAAAAAGATGCTGTGGACCTCTTCTGCTGGGTGTTGGTCCGCAGAAAAAGATGTATTCTTTCACCAGAGTTGCTCAGTTGTACTTGGTGCTGGAGATCCTGAATTTTGTGTTTAGTAGCAGGAAAAAGCAGAGGAGGGCTGGATGCAGCCCGAGTGGTTGCATGGGGCTGCACATCTTCCCGGTACCGTGCACAAGCCTCAAACCAGCTCCTGGTTCCCCGTGCTGTCACCAGGATCCACCTCTGCAACCTGTAATTAGTGCTGTCAGCAGAGCAGTGTAAGCAGCCACTTAAGCATTAATTACTTTAATGAACTTACTAAGGTGGGCTTAGCTACCAAAGCATTTTGTTGTTACTATAAATTTTAAAGTCAAAACATTAGACGATGGAATCGATGGGTGATGATGCAAAGCTCGAGCCTGGCTTTCCTCTTGTCTTAATGTTGAAAGTGTGGGGTTTTTTTAGGTGATATAATCACGCAGTCTTTTCTCCTCTGTTGCACGGAAGCAGCTGTGGCAGGAGAGCGCGAGGAGGCTCTTCTCTCCCCGATGGCAAATACGGAGGTGTAAGGGATGCAGTGAGCACAGGGCCACCTGCCATTCAAACCCAGAAGATGGATGTCACCTTTCTTGGGTTGTGACAGCTAAAAGGTGGCCCATGATGCTTGGGCTCTTGTAGTGTTAAATATGTAATGAAAAACTCCCTGCTGTGAGGGATCTGCTGGTGGGGGAGCTCTCTTATAAGCGAACAGGATGGAATAAAATGGTTCATTAACAAAACCAGGTTTAATACAGAAGTAAGCAGAGTTTTCACCACGGTAGAGAGGAGAATGGCCCTGCCCTTGCTAATGGCAAAACTTAATGGGGAATTTTAATGGCTGTTAATTATTTTGAAAACTGCAGTTTTCTTGGGAAATGCAATATACTTTGGCAAACTGAAGCTTTTCTCCACTGTTGCAGAAAGGAAAACTATAATTCCTCTGAGCTGACTCTTGCTGAAGAGGGTATGGGAGGCATTTGACTTGCAATACTAACATGGAGACTTGGACAGGGCCTTTCATCCCGGGACAGGAGACCTCTCAAAGGGATGAAGGGAGACAAGTGGGATATATTGCGCTCTCTCTGCTGTTGCCTGCAACTCCTTGTTCCCAGCGTCAAGGAGTTAAGTCTTCAATGTTCAGAGATACTGCTCTGATAAACGGGGTGCTTTAAACCTGTGTAAGACCTGTAGGAATTCTGTTTTGTTTTGTTTTTTTTTAATTTGGTGGTTTAAACTATGTATTTTGTTAGTATTAATAAGCTCAGCATGTAAATACAAAGCAAAATAAATTTTAAAAAATATCACTGTACATGCTGAGACTAAGGTGCTCATCTCAGAAGGAGGATGAAACATCAGTGACCTGCTCTGAAGCACCAGGGCAAAGCATGTTCTGCAGAATTTCAGTTCCACTTTACGTTAAGCATTCACCAATGAGGCCAGAGACCCCTAGACTGACCCCAAAGGCTGTTAGAGCAGTCTTGTAAGCGCTGGGAGTCTTGAGCTCCATCCCCGATGTGAGCTGTGCCTCTGGGTTTGGACCCCAGACCTCTCCTCCTCTGGGGAGCATCCCTGTTCCTCTACCACGACGGACACCGCTCCTCTGCAGTTTGTCAAAGGGTTTTCTCTCTCCTCCCTCCTCTGATCTGAAGGAGTTTTCTGAATTCAAGTCATATTTTGTAGATGAAAGTGCTTGAAGCTGAGTGAGATGGCTTTTGAAAGCAAAGGAGCCACTCACTGACAACGACCCCGTGCGCAGTTTCTTTCTTTACCGCATCCAAGCGCAGGAAGCTCGGTGGAGGAGAGCTGCCAGCAAAAGCCCTCCCGGTTTGTGTCGGCGTGGGGTGGGCGCTTTGGTGTCTGAGGATGTGGTGGGGATCAATGAAGGCAAAAAGTTGGACTTTTCTTTTTTCTTTCTTTCTGAAAAGTCTAAACGTTCTCTCAAGCTGCTTCCCCAGCTCCCAGCAACCACAAAGCTATATTTGCGTCGTTACTTATCTTCTACTACTTGAGGTGGTGGGAAGTAGAAATCACGTAGAACTCGTGGGAGAAGAAGTTTGAGAGAGTTGTCAACTTTATGTGATGGGGCAGGTGACATAAGTATTATGCGAGGTATATGCAAAGTACTTGACAGTCAGGTTAGATCATCCCAGGTTGTATCATTGCGTGCCCACTTGTTTTGACATAATTTAAAGGGGTTTTGTGCAGTCTCTGAGGAGTCATGGAAGGGGATTTCAAACCTTCTTCAATGAAATTAAGAAATGTTAAGGAAATGAACTGTTTGACCACTATTCTTGATAATAACCACTTGATAATGACCACTATTCTTTAATAATAATTAATTATTTTTTTTTAACTTGGATGCTCAAGATAACGCAGCTTAAATTTGGATTGCATGGCTAGCAACCTGCAGCAAGTTTATGCTGTGAGCTTTATTGAGCAGGCGACCCTCAACTGGATCAGTCCCAGGGCCCGCGAGGTGGATGGTCTCCAGCTTCGGCCCCTGGCTGGGGGGACTAGTGTCCTCTGTGCATAGCAGCCATCACACAGACTTCTTTATATACCTTCTGCCAGGCCTGTCTCATTGATTATAAGTATTACCGCAGCTGTGAAAAACCTACATTTCTGCCAAGCTCAGGTGCTAACTTCTGATTCAACTCTTAAATGGTTTCCATGCAGTGCTGAATACCTTTGATGCTCAGGGATAGACTCTCTTGACGTCTCTGCCAAGGCTTCTTTGGTTGCCGAGGGCTGGGAGAGCAGTCCCTGTGGCTCTCTAATTGGTTTGGTTATGTGGAAAACAAATTTGCAGCATGGAGAGCTGGGGTGCACAGCTGTTTCTTGGAAATGCCCCCTCTTGCTGTGTGATGGTACAAGGATCTAGGCTGGGTCCCACCAAGGGGCAGTGTCCCACTAGCTGTGGGACTTGGTGGCCCGTGACAGCTGCTTGTTGCCTCTGCGTCATGTGCTGGTGTCGGGCTGACACGGGGGTGACACTCGGCATCGGGGATTGCTTTGGGATTGGAGGTGTTTGACCGGGAGAGCAAATTGAATGCGCTTTTTGTTAATACAAAAAAGTAGTTCTTCACTGTGTGATTTGTCTGTGTGTGATCGGTGCTGAAATGAAGAGTGAAAGAGAAGTGGCTTGAAACTCTTGGGGAAGAGCAGGATTTGATCAGGCCTGGAAGCTTGCAAACTTCTTGGGCTTGCAGGAGGGGAGATACGAACGAGGTTGTCCTGGCTGGGTTCCTGGTGAAGATCACGGATGGTTGTGAAACGTAGACTCGGTGAGCAAATGTGCCTCGTTCTCCATCTTGGTGATGGCATCATTCCTCATGTGTAATTAAACGAAGCATGCTGCTGCACCACAAGCCCTTTGGATGACCTTGCTCCCCCACCTCTTGTGACTTGCTCTTCTGGCCCAGCCCAGGTCCCCGATGTGGCCAGCAAACAGGTCTGAGCCGAGCGGTGGCGACCCTCCCGAGGGAGCGAAACCAGCCGAGAGCTGCTGCCGAGCCACGGCATTGGCTTCTCTTTTTAAAATACCCATGGACACAATTACCTAACTCTGCCAAATGCAAGGTTCACCTCAGGGTCTGGGTGCCGTCAAAGCTGTTAGTGTTGAGGACACTTCAGCTGCTTTGCCCAGTTCTTGGCTGAACAACTGAGAGGATGGGGGAGAGGAATGGAGTTTTCTTGTGCTTAAAGGGCAGAGCTGGGACCTGGGACTCAAGGGCATTGTCACAGCTGTGCCGTGGACTGTCACTGTGACCTTGGCAGAGAAACCTAAGCCTCCAGAGTCTTGGTCTAGCTCGGGCTGAGATGTCACATCTGTGAAACGAGGCAAATACTGATTGTAAAATCCCGGGAGACAGCCTGGAGCTCGCTCTGCTAACAGCGGCGGCGCTTTCAGGGATCTCTGGATGAAAGGCTCTCTTGAAATTCAAATCTCTGAATCGTGTAAAATTTGCTGCTGAATAATTACAGGTTGCAAAAACAGAAGGGCTGCTGAGGATCAGCCGGTGCTTCTGTGTTAAAGCTCAGGTTGCTGTTAGACTTGCCTGAAAGATTTCTTTCTGTAGCATTTGCTTTTTGAAAGGAAACCACAATCTCTTTTCATGTGACCAAAAACAAAAGCAAGGGGAGAACTTTCTGCGTGTGCGGGTATTTCCCTTCCAGCACTGCTCAGCGATGCAGCGTTTCCAGTAAGAAGGGACGCTGGTGAGCTGGGGGGGGTGTGATGTTTTAGCAGATTACACTTTAACTCCTGGTGTTCCACCTGCCGTCTCCCGTGCGGGGGATGGTGTGGGACACATCTGGGCTGGCGGTGACCCGGGGGCTGGCACCGGCTCCTGCCACTGCCCTGTGGCACCAGGCTGGTTTTGAGAGGGCTGCGTGGCAGAACGTGTCCCACCTTCTGCCTCACGCAGGCGTTCAGACCTTGGCTACGTGGCACCCCGTTTCATGACTGCGGTGACCCGTGGGAGCAGAGCTGAGGATGTGGTTTGGTCCTGCATCTCTTAAAGATTTTCCTCCCCAACATACTCATCCTAAACTAAAGGGAGATAAAATTGGAGGGGTGGGGGGGGGAAAACCCAAACATGCAGATCAAAGGCAGAGTGGATGCTGCTGAGGGTGGAGAAGGTACCGAAACAGCCAGAGCGGTTAGAGCTTCTCCGAAGATCAGGACAAGGGTAGAGATGCACAAGAGGGTCTCTGGAGCGGGGCAGGCTGAGGGGCAGAGAAGGGGAGAACTCCTGGGCTGCAGCCAGCAGGCTGTCACTGCGGGAAATGGTTTGGAATTAATTCAGGGCAGCTTGAAAAGCAGATAAATGTTTCCCCACCCCTCCACCAAAACCTCTTTTCCGTTACTCTAAATAGAAAGTTTCCTGTTTTATAATTGAGAGTCTTAAAAAACATTCGTGTGATTCAGGTCAACGTACAGCTGCTTAGCTGAGGCCATGAGATGTCTGAAACACGAGCTGGGGCAGAGGCTGTTGACTCTGGAACCTAATAACACTTTCAAATGGCAATATGAACTATTTCCTGCTATACAGAGCATATTAGAGTATCCTCTTGCAAATAGGGCCGGCTGGCTCTGCGTGGACCTTGGGGGGGTATTGCAATTCTGCTCCTCGGGCACTGGTCACATATCATTATTGTGTTAATGCAAATGAGGAAACTCTTCATGTACTCGGAGAGCTGCAAAAGTTTACCTCCTGACACCATTGCTCCCTTTTATCTGAACACTTCTTAAGCTGTAATTTCTATTGAAGCCAATTAGGTTTTTTTTTGCTGCATTTCCTTTTTGGTGCCCCGAAAGACTTATTTCCTAACAGGCTTAATATAAACATCACAGGTGATGCCTGCTGCAAGTCTCAGTAGGTAGGTTTTGGTCCAGTACATCAAAAGTAGTTTTTGAGCAGGTGTATCAGTGGGATCCTCTGTACGACTCAGATAAAAGGCTTTGATGTTGTTTTGTCTGAATGGATTTGCCTGTGTCGTCAGGACTTCCAAGAAGAGCTTTTTGTAGGAAGAAAGCTGGAAGTAGCCAGAGCACTAGGAGAACAGCAGGTCCTGGTCGAGGATTTACTGACTTTGTGGAACTCTGCCTGAAGCATGAAGGGAAGGTGGTGGAGTGATAGGACGAGGGGGAACGGTTTTAAACTGAAAGAGGGGAGATTTAGATGAGATATCTGGTAGAAATTCTTTCCTGTGAGGGTGGCGAGACCCTGGCCCAGGTTGCCCAGAGAAGCTTTGGGTGCCCCATCCCTGGAGGTGTTCAAGGCCAGGTTGGATGGGGCTTGGAGCAACCTGGTTTGGTGGGAGGTGTCCCTGCCCAGGGCAGGGGGTTGGAATGGATGATCTTTAAGGTCCTTTCTAACCCAAACCATTCTATGATTCTATGTCTTGCTTGCCTGCTTGTGCCCACCCAACCCAACATTTTAGGTGCTAACTCAAGGGATGGGGGATGCAGGTTCCTATCGAGCCGCTGCTGGAGGACATGGCTGTCCCTCGTCTCTCGCTTCCCCTTGGTGTTCCCTGCTCAGGTTGCTGGCTCCGACTGCAGTGGGATGATTCCGTCTGCTTGTTGGCAGTGCCTTCTGCTGAGCACCATCACACCCTATAAGCCAGCACTGCTCTGTGCATCGCTACGACTTCTGAGTTGGGAAACTTGGCCTGGGTCTCCTCGGTCCATACCTCCACAAGTCTGACTTAAATATTTTTTTTTTTTATAGTACTCTTTAAATACCTACTCCAAAATGCCTCTTAGAGAGAGAAGAGGCTCTTTGGCAGCCCAGGTGTCACTGTCGCAATGATAGCGGGGAATCTGCTTTCCTGGCTCCCTGCCCACAGAAATCCTGCTGAAGGCAGCTGAGACCGAAGGTTATATAAAACACTTATCCCTTTTAAAGCCCATCATCTGTTTAAAAACCATACCCAAATGATTTATTTAGTTATTCCAATAACAGATGAGGAATGGGAAACCAAGAAAGTAATCTCTGACTTTAGTTTTCCTTTATGTATTTGGTATCTCCTGCACGGACCAATTTCACTGTTAGTCTGAGCAGGAGAGGATGAGGGTGCTTTTGAACATGATGCTACATCCTTAGAAAAAGCTTTTCAGACGGCAGCATCCTCTAATTTTTATTTTCCCTGTTGAAATGAGTTTGGCTTTGTTGCTGCTGCGCCCTGTGAGCGGTGCTGGTTGCAGAGGGGTAACCTGCACACTGTTACTCATCTGAGTAATCCCAGGTGGATGTCAGCCATTAAAGAAAGATGCTTTAGCATCGCTAGCACTAAGTGGATTATTGGAGCCTGAAGTCCTACCGATGCAGACCAAGAGAACTGCGGGATGCAGGGGGGTTTGGGCGCCTGGCTGTGGCCTCTTCGTCCAAGATGCAGCTGTAGGTGACTGTCCCCTTACAGTGTTCTTCTTGGCACTCTGGTACTACAATGATGGATAGGGGTCCAAGCATAAAGCAAAAATTATTTGAAATAGACACAAAGAGGGAGAAAAAAGAATTGGACCCTGTGCATTAAATAAATGTGTGAGCTGTTGACAGCGCTCACTTGCTGTCAGGATAAAATCTGCATATGAACCAGGCCCCAAGCTCTGCCATGGGAAGCGCGCTCCCTGGGGCTAAGGAAAGGTATGCCCTCTTAAGCAAGAAGCATCAAAATCAGAAATAGGTTTTCCTGGAGAGAAGCAGCACCTGGGCTGAGTGTAGCTGCATGAAATGTCCCTGCCCCTGTGAATGTGGCACGAAGTGGATGGGGCTCTGCTGGCCTCTTTTCAAACTTCCCAGGTTTTGTGGGTGTATGAGAAGGAATGTGTGTGCCCAGCCATAAACTTGGTGGGAAGTGTCTTAGCAGGCTTTGAACCTTCCCGAGAAAGCTTGGCGATCAGTCATGATGGGATGTCTCAGTTGCTAGCTCAGCAGGCAAACTGGGCCATATTTATTTTTAGGTGTACTAAATGTCTGAAGCTGTCTGAGTTGGGGGGTGTGTGTGTGTGTGTTTTCTGTGGGTTTTTTTTTGTCTTTCGAAAAGCTTTAGGGAGCTGCAGAGTTTATCAATGGACTAACATGGGCTATCAGTTGTGTGTTGCAGGAGGATAAGGCTGAGTAAGTTCATCCTGTTATTGCTCAGGGTTTAGATATGCTCTTAAATGTGACTATTATAGTATGCTGTGTTAAGAAGCTGGATGCTTCGCTGGCAGAGCGCTCATAGCTTCCGTGCTGTTTTCCTGGCAATGTTTCTCCTGTGTAATAAATACCCCTGCAAAACCATAGCAGTAAAATGCAGCTTTGAAGGAGCTGAGCCCATCCATCGGACCGAGCCTGGCAGGCTGGGAGTCGGTCCTTCTAGACCTTTGCCAACACGCCTCAGTGGCACAGGCACCACCGGCATCTCGCTACAGGTAATGCTGGGAGGAGTTTCTTCTGCTCCACTGGGTTTTTGACTCCAGCTACGTTTGGGTGGAAGTGACTTCTAGCAGTGTGTAAAAGCATGCATCTTAATCCAAGTGAAACTTAATTTTATTCAGTGAAATCAGGTGTAAACAGACAAGAATTATTCTACCGCCTTAGAGACCTCAGTTCAATAGTAGCTTCTGAAGGCAGCCTGAGAACCAGAAAGTGGACTAGAAGAGTTTAAATATTTTCAAAAAGAAATTGTTGAATGCAAAGGATCAAGACAAACCTGGATTTTTAAAAACTAATGGCCGGTGTTTGTATGTAAACTCGGAGCACACAGGTAAGTCTGCCTGCCAGTATGGACAGTTTGCCAGGATATATATTTTGGGAGGAATCAGGATCTCCTATCAGAAGGGTGTTTGGGGTCCCCCCGCCCCTGGTATCCATATCAGTTTCAGTTGGCTTTTTCTCTTATGAGTTATTAATACATGAGGTATGCAAAAGCTGGGTGTAGATGGGAGTGTAATAGTATCCAGAGTTTTATGGTGTAGCTTATTGACTTAGGGGGAACTGCCCTGACAAAGGCATTTTTTTCCTCCATGGAAAAGTCTTCATCTGGTTTAGGAACTTTTCTGGAAAAGCTGTTTCTAGTGTGAACTCAGTGGGAAGCAACTTCAATGAAAAATAATAGCGCTGTGATATCTCTTCAGGTGAGAGAGACGATTACCCTGCATTGAATTTTCCTTAGAGGGCCTTTGCAGTGTTGTGGGTTTTTTTGTCTTCCCCCTGATTTATGGCTTTTGGGGAGAATGAGCGAGGCTTGGACATGCTTGGGAGGAGAAGGAGCTCCTGAGAAGTGGGTTTGTTGTGTTCGGGGAGGAGAATCTGTCTGAGGCTGCCCTAGGACATGTGATGGAGGGTGACTTAAAACCTAGGATGTATTTTCACAGCTGTTGAGGGAGCTTTTTCCATTTAACACAGCACAGATGTGAATGATAAAATATAAATTGAAGATTAATGTACACCATCTTGGCGTGTGAGAGGTTCAATTATAGGCAGAGCAAGCAGAATAATGGAAAATACATTTGAGTGATTGTTCAGTTAATATAATTTGCAATGAATTATTCACAACAATTTGTTCGCCCTGCTCTTATTGTAATCATTTTCATTCCTTCATTTGCTGTGCGTTTGAAACCGCTTCCCACAACTTGTGCTTGACACGTAATAAAGTGTATCCATGCATCCAGCCCCTTCTCCCCACCTGCCCCCCCGCCTACGTGTGAAGCAGGACAGATTTTAAGGAGCTCAGCGCTGGAGGCACGGAGCTCTCTTTAAGAAGTTAAGTGTTAAAGTGGAGGCTGCCACCTGCTGAACCTGCCAAAGTGACCCACAAAAGCCCATTCTTTGGGCTCGGAGTGACCTGAGCTTGCAGAGGACCCATTTTCATGCTTTCCCTTGTGCTTACGGGGGGGATCTTCCTCTCACGAGGGGTCTGCTGAGGCTTGAGCAGACAGAAGGTGATCAGCTGGCATCGGGTGGTTAATCTGCGTCCTTGTGAGCTGAAGCGTGTGCTTTCCTACTTGTACGGCATCATTCCTGCCTGGAGGTGGGAGGAGAAGGTGTTGGGCTTTGTAGCAAGGCATGTGGTGCTGGCAGGCTTGAAGAGAAGCTGTTTGCTTGCTCAGGTCCCTGTCCCTTAAGTCACGTGTTAAGCAGTGGAGCAGGTTGGTGGCAATGCCACAGCCCTAGAGCTGAAGGTTATCCCCCCCTTTACTATTCTTCAGGCTCTGGAAAACCCACAAATGCACATTTCTCCTGAAGTTTATCAGAAAGGAGGACTTGTTCTTCCCAGCCGTGTGGGAGGGGCTGTTCCTGGGTAGTGGGCATGGGGAAGATCATAGAATCACAGAATGGTTTGGCTTAGGAGGGACCTTAAAGGCCATCTAGTTCCACTCCCCTGCCCTGGGCAGGGAAACCTCCCACTAGACCAGGTTGCTCCAAGCCCCGTCCAACCTTGAACACCTCCAGGGATGGGGCAGCCCCAGCTTCTCTGGGCAACCTGGGCCAGGGTCTTGCCACCCTCACAGCAAAGAATTTCTACCTGACATCCCATCTAAATCTCCCCTCTTCCAGTTTAAAACCATTGCACCTTGTCCTGTCATTACACTCCCTGATAAAGAGTCCTTCCTCAGCTTTCCCATAGGCCCCCTTTAGTTACTGGAAGGCTGTCCATGTCCAAGAAGATGTCCACATCCTCCCTCCACATCCCTCTGCAGCTCTGCCTGCAGGGAGCCGGGGGCGATGAAGCTGCTCTTTGCCACCCCATGCCCCACTGCTGGGGGTGCTGGTAGGAATCAGGGCTGTGTTCTGCTACGAGCTTAGTGGGACACTGGGTAAATCCCCTCATATGTAATAGGAAACCGCAGTTCTTGGAGATTTCTGCCTAGCTGTTGGGATCTGTTGTCTGGAGCGTGAGGAATCCCAACAGCAACGTCCCTCTGACTTCAGAGAAAGGAGGCAGGACTCGTTGCTGCCCAGCCCCGCGCTCCCCTGCTGAACCCTGAGGTGCAAATTCAGCTTAGGACTGGTTGGAAAGGAGTTTGATGTCTTCTTCAGTGTTTGTCTGGATTCATTGGTACCACATCCATACCTGGCTTCATTACCTGGCTTTTCTGTGCTCTTTTCTGGTGTCTTGTGATTGTCGGTCTTCGGTGTGTTGGGAGATACTGGGAAATGTTTTGAGGGCTGTGGTGAGCCAGTCCCGAGGGCGGGTGGGAGCCAAAGGGAGGTACGCTGTGAGCATGAGGGCTGCTGCAGGGGTTAGTGGAGAATTCAAAGCTGCTTTAGGGTGAAATAGATCCTTCTCTGAATCTTAACCCTTCAAGGACTCTTACAAGCTTGGTCAAGCCATGATCTCAGAGCCTTCAATGCAAACCCCCCCATACTCCATAACAAGCTGGGATTTATGCTACTGCTTCTTCCCATGGAGGGCCAGCGCTTGTAAGGTTAATCTGCCAGCATCAACTTGTCTAAATCTCCATAATCAGGCAAAACATGATTATGGAGCTGCAAGTCATTAGGGTACAATGGCTCTTAAATGACTGAGATTGAATTAAAACCCTAATGGCAGAGCTTCCAAAGTAAATAAGAGACAACCAGATCCACTGGCGAATGACTCGCCTATCGCTCAGCTTGGATTAGGAGAGCAGGAGCTTGGGGCTGGCCAGAAACAGTAGAAGCACAGTGATTGAATTGGGTATACTGGCTGGGGCTCAGCGCTGTAGTTACTGTCAAGCATGCAAGTGTCGGGGGTGTGAGCTGAGTGTAGGCATGGGCTTCCTGCGCCGGCCTTTGAGCTGGAAAAAACTCCCTCTTTGGACTCGCCGCCGTGGGGGATGAGTTTTGGTCTTTGTTGTATTCTGCTTTTTTGTATCAGTTTCCTCGGGGAGGTGTCAATGCCTAGAAATTATTTCCAGCAAACGTAAATTCCAGCATTCATTTTGGGTCGGGTGAAACAATCCTGCGCTAGAAAGTGTTCCATTTCACTTCTGTCGGGTTTTGCCTTCCTTTTTGATACCATCAGGCTGGTGGCTTCCAAACAAAATTTTGCTTTGGTTTCGATTTGCTTTTCTCGTGAGTGCATTTTCGAGGTCTTTTGAACAAAGCTTCATAAATCAACATTGTTGTCATCGTGGACATGTTTTCCATGTTCTGCTTTGGATGCCAGAAGTGCTCTGTCCCCAGGGGCAGCCCTGATGTGCCAGGGAAGGAGCTCCCTCTGGACAGCGGGACAGCCATCCATCGGGAGCAGAGCCTGCAGGATGCTGTGGGAGTGACCAGCCTTGCGGTTGTTTTGATTGCCAGCTCTGAAGATGGTTATTGCCCTTTTAGCTTTGTTATCATTCCTTATTTTGCAGCTCTGGTTACGCTTAATGGTTGCATCCTTGCCAACAAATAAGATGGGACTTGAATATCTGTTGCTACCCTGGCCCCAGGGAGATGATTATGAACCTTGGGCTTGTGCCTGCACTGTCAGTGACATTTGAGGTGGGAAAAGCATGAGGTAGTGAAATCTCCAGAGAAAAAGCAGGGAATGAGCAAGTAAACAACAGAAGATGGGTATAGATCATCAAGATCTGTCAGCAGTGTTGAATTTGAAGAGTTCCTGGTGTTGCTATTAATTTACTGCCTCTGCCAGCCTTATTGCTATTACCCTGTGCAAGATCTGCACCTCAGAGCAAACTTTATCTTTTACCTATGGGCTAATGGCTTTACATCTGTTTCAGAAATTTGCATTTTAATGGAATAAATCTTATCCTTTCCCTCCAAAGCAGTAAAAAAAAAAAAAAAAAAAAAGCCTCTGGGAAGCTTTCTTCAAATACCCAACAGTTCATGTGAAGTGTCCAAAGCATTTCTGGTGTATTTTTGATGTGCCGGCCCCCTGAACGTGTTTGACTTCTCCTCCCAGATTGATAACTTCTTGAGGCAAGAGCTCATCCCCTGCACAGTGAAATCTCTCTTAGGGTTTTACCTCAGGACCCCAAAATCCCCGATTGCCGTTGCGCTCTCCTGGGCCGCAGCGTGGAGAGGCTGCGCTCAGACGTTGCAAAGCGCAGGATAAAAATGTGGATTGTTCCAGCACAGCCGTATGAAAATGATAGCTCTAATAGCAAAGCCTCCTTTGGAAGGAAGTTGGGGGAAAATTGTATGCTGGTGCTCTCTGCTGGATAAAACCAAGAAGGCTTTTTCCTCGCCAGCGCTGTGGTGACTGTGGGTTCCCCCCAAGTGTTGGGCTCTTGGCTGTGGGTTCCCCCCAAGTGTTGGGCTCTTGGCTGTGGGTTCCCCTGCAGCTCTGCCCGCACTGGGACACCCTGATGGTGCCAGTTGCCTTTGGCTTGAACTGGCCAGGGCTAGCTGAGAGCAAGGGATGCGTTAACGATCGCTGATCTGACTCCTTTCCTCCTGTCTCCTTCCCTTACAGTGTGTTACTTGCTGAAGAGCAACATCAGCCCAGACCTGTGCAATGAGGACGGATTAACTGCACTGCATCAGGTGAGGCGGGGGAGGAGGTCACCGCTCCCTGCTGCTCCGCAGCTGCCCCCTGCTCTCAGCAGACCTGCCGGCAGAACGGAGAAAGCTCTTATATTGCATTTTGTTGCTCAGTTAAAGCCATGAAACTTCACCATGCTTTGCTGGCGATCCTGTTTCTCGGGGAGCAAACTGAGATCAAACCCTTCTCTGGTTGTATCCCAGACTTCGTCCAGCGATAAGAGCTCAGAATTTGGTGCTGGGTTTCAGGCGTGAAAAACATCTCTCCCACCCTTTAATCTTTGCAAGGCTGGGCTGGAAATTCTTAAAGTGGTTTAACTCAAATTTAGAGACTTTGGCAACACATGAGTTTTGAAACTGGTTTAAATTAATGATGCACAGGATGTTTGGAGAGCCTGCTGCTGCTCTCAGTGTGCTCAGGGACTTCTAAAAATCTTTATGAGATGGCAGCAGGCGATCACTGGTAAAATACAGACTTGCCGTAGTGATGTGTAAGTCTGTCCTTCCTCAGAGCCTCTGTGCGAGTGCCACGAGGGTTTTTCTATTCTTCTTCCTAAGGCCCTCATTCCCACCGCTCCTCATGAGTCCTGATTTTCAGTGGGAGAGCGTGAGGAGAGCCAGCCCGCAGAAGGCCCGCGGGACTTGCCCTGCCTGGCAGCTGCCACCCCCGCGGCCACAACACAGTGGCACGCTTGTCACGCTCGCTCTGAGGGCGGAATGGGGACTCCTGGTGTCCTCCCCATTAGTCCCTGCTCTAAATGCTCCCGTTGACTTGGGATTTTGGATTCTTCTGCAAGTTCACTGGCTCTCTTCAAAGCTGGCTGGATTAAAAATTGAACAAGCTGGATTTGCTTAAAAATGCAAACTGGCTTCTAGAAGAATAAAAGGTCCCCACCGCCACCTCTCCAAAGAGATTTTACTCTGCACACGGAGAAATGCTGGCAGCCTCATTGCTTTCCCCATTAGCTGTTGAAGCCACGGATAATCCCACCTTGCCCACTGAAGGATCACTTATTGTAAAAGTGCCTTTGGGAGCTGAGGTGGGATCTTTGAATCCACTAGAATTAATTTGAACCCCTGAGTGGAGAGAAGCTCCGAAGTGAACTCTCTTGCCCATTAGCTTCCAGTGAAGGATGCAGTTACGCTTCTGTGATAACTCATCTGTGTGACAGGCATGATTTTAACCTCATTTCCATATACAAATAGTAAACAGAAATAGAAATACATAGAGGGCCCTTGTCACTCAGCTGCTAAACCGCTTGCTGTGGGCTGTAATTCAGCCCCGTTACAAGCCCCTGCTGCAGTGCTGAGCTGCGAGTCTCCCGCGTGGGTGTGCAGAAATGTGTAGATCACGAGCAGGCTTCTTGCACAAGAATGAATCTTATTTCAGTTCCTATATTCATGCCAAGAAGTGAACGCGAGGTGGATCAAAGAGCGAGTTCCACCTTCCCCAGAGGAAAGTGGTTGAGGCCATTCTTGCAGACTGCCCCTGGGGCTGTGGTGTAAATGCATGGAGGATGCTGATTTTGTTTAGGAAATGAAAGGTGCCCTGTCAAGTACCTCATAATTCTGTGAGTCCAACTTGCATCTCTTCAGATAACCATGGTAGGTAGCGTGAGCTGCTGGGAAGACTTTTACGGAAGACTTTTACTCATCACATGCCAGCATGTGGGATTTTTCCCTAAGAAAAGGGAATGTCAGCTTGTCAGCTCATTCCTTGGTATGTGGTTATACTGGTTACGTTGAATTTCTGCTATGTTTGCTCTTGAATATGAAAGACCCAGTAGAACAGAAGCTGTGCGCATATTTGCTGTTGTTCCCTACTGTTTCTGCCCCCAAACCAGAAGGCTCTATAAAACACCAGTGACCTTCAGTCTGTCCAGCGTTGGTGTTCTGCATGGTGCCCTTCTGACCTGCCTGTGCTCAATTTGGCGTTTAACTCTGTTGGAGATGCTTGTTGTCAAACACTGCAGGATAAAGTAGGTCTCCACATCCAGGTACAGCTGAGCAGGTATTACCTTCCTAAAATTTAAAAAAAAAAAATGTCTGCATCCCTTCCTCACCAGTGCTGCATAGATAACTACGAAGAGATAGTCAAGCTTCTCCTCAACCACGGGGCCAATGTCAACGCGAAGGACAATGAGCTGTGGACTCCATTGCATGCAGCAGCTACCTGCGGTCATATCAACCTGGTGAAGATCCTCATCCAGCAGTAGGTGGCTTTTTGTGTCTGTCCCTTTCTGCAGATCTGATTCTACCCACAGCTTCTGTGGATGGAAACCGAGACTGCTTAGTACCTTGCCAGGTGGCAGCGATGGTGATTATTCCCTGCTTTCAGGCTATTCAAGGGATTCCTTCCTGCATGGGGGAAAAGGGGGGTGGAGGTTGAACCGTGCTCGCTGGGTGGGTAGAAACAGGAGCAGCCAGCAGGATGCACCCTCACGCTCTTCAACATGACTTTCAGGTCTTCTAGCCATAGCCAAAGAGACACCGATGTAGGAGGACAGTGGCATGTTTGTATAGCTCAAATGCTTGGGTGAACTTTGTGACCTGTCTTACTGGGTCTTAATTAGTAACTAGTTAGCTTCTTGTAATAAATTTGTTCACCAGTGGTGTGACACAGGGTGCTTGCACTGGACCTTCCACTTGCCTTTACCAAGGCCCTAAAGCTCAAGTCTTTCCTAGACTTGCCGGCAAGAAGGAGGAAGCCAGGATGTATTTTGAGCTGTACCATGTGCAGCATTTAATGAGCACCCGCTGTGAATCCTGCCTGGGGCAGATAGTCCTGATTCTGTATGGAGCCTTCATCTCTATCTCCTAGAGTGACAGTGTGGAGGGCAGAGTGTGCTTTGGGGGTGTTAACGTGCTGCCTTGCACAGCGGTGTCTGCTGCTTCTGCCTCAGGCAGGGAGACTTCTCCCTGTGTTGCTGTCCTCTGGGAGACTAGCATTGAAAATTTGTCCCTTCTTCTTTGGCCAGACAATGAAGGAAGTGGAGTAGAGGATGCAAAAAAATCGTCTCTTGGAGGACGTTCCCACTTGGGTTAGGAAATTTTTGGATGGGGAGCATAAAAATGGAGCAAACGTTGAACAATGTAGTGCATTCTTGACTTTTAATTGCAGATGAGGGAATGTCATGGGGATGGGTGGCAAGGTGAGGAACTGGAGTGTTTATGTCCTTAGTTGTCATAGAGTGCCCTGTGTTGAGTAGCTGCCAGCAAATTTGGACTCTAGTAGCCTAATGTCACGCTCCCATGCTCAGAAACAGTCTTCCCCTGGACTTTTGAGGAATGGAGTGATTTAGTTTTTTTCCTGCAATCAAAGTTGTCCTGTACAGGAGAGGTCACATCAAATGACTGGTTAAACACTGCCTTTGAAGGCAATGTTACTGCTGATGGGACCTGGAAACCTTGGAGACCATCAGAGGAAGTAGCCCACAAAAGTTGTCCAGTTTCTTGGGTTTTTTATTTGCTGATTAAACTAATGCTGATACTTTGCAAATGTGAATTTCAATGTAATTTGCTCTGCTCAGGCAGAGGGAGAAAAAAAAATAAAGAAAGAAACAGGAATCTAAATGCAAGTGGATACTGTCTGCTGTCCTTCCATGGCTGGTAACTGTCAAGGTAGATCAGAATTCAGCGGAAACTATTTAACAGCTAGCAAAAATGGCACAGTTCAGAAGGTGCTGGAAACTTTCTACTATGCGGGAATATGGGGACAACGATCAACTTAGTTGGCAATTTTACTTCCAAATAGTGACCTCCTGGAGGTCACTAAAGCACTTAGAGAAGTGCTATTTGACAGTCAGAAAGAAAAATTCACCAGTTGACAGGATATTTTTTTATTACTATTTTTCATCATTGTGCCCTTGCCTAGATGGAAGGCTCCCTCCACCATTCAGCCTGTATCTTTCCCAGCTTTTCTGGTCCTTGCAAACTTTTCATTGAAGGACTGCCAGATGCCCAAATAACAAGAACCTGATAGTATTCAGAAATTCAGCAAATAAATAATTTCTATCGTTGAGAAGCTGCCAGTCTGTCCAGTGCCAGGATCAGGAGAGGACAGGAACAGTTCAGTGGCTCATGTGCCCCACAGCTCATCAAGGAGGCGTAAGGTGCTGCCTTTCGTCCACTTCTGGAATTTATCTTCCCCATTCATAGCTCCATGGCTTTGCTTCAAATCTTCATGACGTTTGGGCAACTATTAAACCCTAGTTAGTTTTTGCTAAGCATTCCTCCCAGTGTTTGGCACCATCTGCTCTAGGATGTCTGAGGTCCTTTCTTGTGTAACTGGGCTTTCTCCTTGCAGTGGAGCTGACTTGTTGGCAGTAAATGCGGATGGCAACATGCCGTATGACCTCTGTGAAGATGAGCCAACTCTGGATGTCATTGAGACTTGCATGGCCTATCAAGGTAAGGAGACTGAGTTCACGTAAAATACAAAAATGGGTCAATCAGTGGGTCAAAAAAAAAAAAAATTACCTTCTTTCTCAGCTCTTGATTTGCCTCTGGAGAAAAACAGAGAGCTGCTGCCTGGCATAATTTCTTGGAACCTGAGTCTGTCTAGTTTCTCTGATTCCTAAATAATGATGAGGGTGAAGGACAGCTGTCAGTCCCCTCAGCTACATGGCCTCTGAAAAGGATGTGAGGTCATATCAGCCAGGAATTTTGCTCAACCAGTGGAGACAAAGACCCTTTCCAACTCTTCTCTCTATAACTGGAATTTTAACAGGAATTACACAGGAAAGGATCAATGAGATGCGGGCTGCTCCAGAGCAGGTCATGATCTGTGACATTCATGACATACTTGCGACTGGGCAAGACCTGAACAGGACCGATGCCCAAGGTGCTACGCTGGTGAGTGAAACTGCTGCGGCTTCGCTTTTGCCTTCCTTCTGCCCGTAGGTTACGAAACCTGCCCTGTGGCAGGAGTTACACAAAATCAACACATACAAATCACTGAGAGGAGTGAGGAAGCTATTTTGATCTTTTTCCCTGTTTCAGTTTATTGTCACGTAGGAACAGGCTGTGTCCATGAGTACAGCTGACGTGACTTAGTGTCTAACCCCGTGCTTTTTGAAGCAAATCCCTTGTTCATGTGAGCTCTGATGGTTGTCCAGCAGCTCAGGTCCTGCAGCAAGGCTGCTGAGCTCCTGGGTCCTGTGTGACAGGGGCTGGTACCAAAGAAAGGTGCAAGAAATCCCGTGATGAAGAGTTGCAGAACAGAGCACTTGTGCTGACCTCCGAGGAAATGGGACTGAAAGACCTCCCAGTAATGTTTTGCTTCTCACTAGTCCTGTAGCAGACTAGTGAGATTTCTCCTCTTCTAGAAGAGGACTAGAAAGAGAACTTCTCCTCTTCACAGTTGAAATAGGATGAGCTCTGAGTCGAGTTCATACCTTCAGAGTGGTGCATAGGTCAATGTTTTGCTCAGAGATGCAGCAGCAGACCACAGTTATGAAAATCTTCAGAGACATGGAGTATTGTGGGGGACTAACCTGACTTCCACAGAGCAGACGTGCGAGTCCTCTGGTTTTCATGGGAGCATGATCTGGTGTTGGGCACCCTGGAGACTTTCTGCCTCCTCCTCTCTCTGCTTTGCATAGCATCTGGCTCAGGCAGAGTCAATGGAGGGTTGTGTTTATTCACGTAGAATGGCATCTGCCCCTGGGCGGAGGAGAGCACCAGCACAAACGTACAGCACACAGCAAGGTGGCATCTGATTGACTAGACAGAGACTGAGAAGGCTGAACAATCCTAGTCCCGTTCCCTTCTTCTTCACCTGCAAACCTGTGTCTTAAACCCTCGCTTACAGCAGTCCCGAGTGACTTTCAGCAGTGCTGTCATACGTGTTGGGGACTTTCATGCAACCTTGGTCATTTGATGCTGGGGTCCAGACATAACTGATATCCAGGCCACTTGGTGTCATCTGTTTGATGGCCAGACCATGGCAGTGCATTCACGTTTCTAAATTGTCACCCACAGCATATACCAGAAGCATAAGGGGAGGGCAGGCTCCCTGCAAGATAAACTTGGATGACCGAAGCTTTTATTGCAGCTTATTTTTTTAACATGTTTTCCCTTTAACAAGGATTATATACATAAATTTAAGCAGCCCTCTTGACTTTTTATATCACCCCCAAGTGATTCCTTGTTAATTCATATGGCCACTAGAGAGTATGACCCAGTGCCATAAAATTTAGGTAGAAATAAATTGAATTGCCAGAAAGCACCAGAATTTATTTCCATATGAGGGTTTAACTTTGTGTGGTGGAATCCACATGGAAATATTTGAAAAGCAGCTTTAATTCTCCTCCTCACAGTTGAAACAGGATGATCTCTGAGTGGAGTTCATACCTTCAGAGCGGTGCATAGGTCAATGTTTTGCTCAGAGACGCAGCAGCAGACCACAATTATGAAAATCTTCAGAGACATGGAGTGTTGTGGGGGACTAAGGGAGACTATTATTGAAGTTTCCAAAGTGATGGCCATAGTTGGAACCCACTATCTGAAAAATCAGATTCCCTTAACTAAAAGTAGCCAAGGATTAAAACGTTTTTGATTTTCAAATGGTGAAAATAACTATAACGTGAGTGAAAGTGCACTTGCATGAAGGGAATCCTGACTAAAGCAGGCTTAAATTTTGATCCAAAAAATTGCATCCACAGCATTTAAGTGGGGAAGAGGAGACATTCTTCTGGCATGAGGAATGCAGAGTTTTCAGTGGATGATGTTCTCCATTGCAGGCTTGCATTTTGATGGTGCTGTTTCCGTACAGATTGGGAGCCACTTAAGAGCCCTTGATTTAAAATGTGAAAACATTATTTTTCTAACCCGTATATGTAAGTTATTTTAAGAACCATTAAGCAGTTTCCCCTCCAAACAGAATTATATGCAGATAATATTGAGTTTTAGTAACAGGAACAACCTGCTTTTGACCTCATGGCATCTGCCAAGTGTGAAATGGGCTGCCCGTCTGGATCTAGGCTCAAATAGCCAAGACATTCCGCTGAAACTTAATGTATAAAAGCATTCGTGGTCCTTGCAGGTGGCTCATGCTCTGTTCCTTGTCTCCTAGCTGCATATAGCTGCAGCCAATGGTTATCTGCATGCAGCTGAAGTCCTTCTTGACCAGGGGGCAAGCCTAGATGTTAAGGATTGGGATGGCTGGGAACCTCTTCATGCTGCTGCTTTCTGGGGACAGGTAATGATTTTGTTGCAAATGTCACGTATGAGGGGGGCATTTCTTTCTGCCTGGACGAGTTGTGAAGTACTCTGCAAATAGAAGAAATCTGTGCTAGGGCTGGACTCACTGGATGGTGTCAGGTGAGGTCCTTGGGCCTCCAAAAAGAAGCTGTTGCTGAGAAAGTTCGGGGAGAGTGTGTCTGTGCAGTTGAATGGTAGGAACTGTGTTTAACATCACACATGTACCAGAACAATTTGAGGCGAGTTGAGCATGTGTGTCATTGCTTCATATCTTATTCCAGCTTTTCAGCTTTGAGGAGGAAAGCGATTGCCTAAAATACCTCTATCAACTCGGCTTTCTTTCCCTTTCTTTAGATGCAGATGGCTGAGTTGCTTGTGTCCCATGGGGCTAGTTTGAGTGCCAGGACATCTTTGGATGAGATGCCAATAGGTGAGTTTACTAAGCTTAAAAAACAAACAAACAAACAAAAACAAAAAAAACCCCAAACAAACAAAAAAAGAGATTGCTGAGAAAAGCTTTTCCCCCTGAGTGTGCTGGAGTCTTCACATGGGGCTTTCAGAAGCATTAACTTCAAACTGAAGGAGGGTAGATTTAGGTTGGATATTAGGAAGAAATTCTTTACTGTAAGGGCGGTGAGGCACTGGAACAGGTTGCCCAGAGAAGCTGTGGCTGCCCCATCCCTGGAGGTGTTCAAGGCCAGCCTGGATGGGGCTTTGAGCAACCTGGTCTAGTGGGAGGTGTCCCTGCCCAGGGCAGGGGGCTGGAACTAGATGGACTTTAAGGTCCCTTCCAACCTAAACCATTCTATGATTTTCATTTTTCAGGTGTCTTTAGAATCAGGTGTCTTTAGAATCAAAGTTGCAGTTACTTCAACTGGGACTAAAGTTTTAAAATGCCTACTTTGTTCTGAAGACACTTCTTGCTCATAATAACAAGGGAGAAGGAATTTCTCAAGCACCAAGTCTTTCTCCTGTATGTTTCCACTCATGTACCTGTACCTGTGCTTGGAAGTCTCCCTGCTCTTACACTATAGTCTCGGACCTGAGCAGCTGTTGAGTGCAGCCCTAAGACTCGGGTGTCTAACTTGGCTTTGATGCAATGAAGTGTGATAAACGATAAGGGATTGGAAAGGAAAGAGAAAGCACACGCAAGTCTTGGAACAGATTGGAAGGAAAAATGCCAAAGTGCTAACATCTGACCATGCAGAGTATAACCTTGTGCCACATTTTCTTTTGGCAAAAGGTTTTCTGAGCTTTAATTGAAAAATCTGTGAGTCTTTTTGAAACTCTTCTACACTCATCTGCTTTGCTTTTGTCTATACTGTTTTTTGTTTTGGAGGCTTAAGTGAAAATGCTGTGTTTGGGGGAACTGCAGTCTGGTAATTTTAGACATTTGCTTTCCTCCCATCTTGAAGCTTTGATACAGTGGTCACTGTATCTCTCACCCTTTCATGGGTAAAGGCACAGCATGCTCCAGAGAAGGGACAAAGCCCAGCTGAACAGCTGGATCGTCGCAAAGCTGAGCCCCTGTCACAATAGCAGCTCTTGTTTATGCGTCCAAACCATTCTGCCTCCCCTCATTTGTTTGGAAATTAATGTACCTAAGCGTATTCTGCTTAAATTTCCCTTCTCCTTCTGCTCGCGTTTGTAGTTGTGTATACCAGGAAGACGCAGTTAGTAATGTGGTGTTAATGGTACCGCATTTGAACCGTCTGATTAATGGCTTGGTT
Organism: Fratercula arctica; assembly: GCA_947846985.1. Classification (NCBI taxonomy): domain Eukaryota; kingdom Metazoa; phylum Chordata; class Aves; order Charadriiformes; family Alcidae; genus Fratercula; species Fratercula arctica. The sequence goes on along the minus strand of CANTUZ010000013.1, from coordinate 12,980,603 downwards.
TGTGTGTGCCACAGATCTGTGTGAGGAGGAGGAATTCAAAGTATTACTTCTGGAGTTGAAACACAAACACGATGTGATCATGAAGTCTCAGCTGAGGCATAAATCCTCCCTGAGTCGAAGGACCTCCAGCACTGGCAGCCGGGGGTGAGTGCGTTGTCCCCTGCAGGTCACCAGTGCGTTAGGGTGGCCACCCAGGTGTGGCTGCAGAGCACCCTGCGGTCAGCATGGGGAGGACAACCTGCCTGTCCTTTCTGAACAAACTCTGAAAGGCAGAAGCTGGCTTTTGGTTGCTGAAGGCAGAGCTCCTTTGAAGGGTGGTTCTTTTGTAGCAAGAGGTGGCGTTTCTTGGGAGGAAGATGGCTTTGCAGTTTAAGAACTGCTCCGAGCAGAGGACCAAGTGGTGAGAATTTACCCTGTTAAACCACTGACACTGGTGTTGGAGAATCAGTGCTTCAATGGGTTAACTTGAGCTTCTCAATAATGTGTCTCATGGCCAAGATACTGTGCTCAGACACAGTTTGCACAGGTCTCTCTATAGGATGTTTACTAGACACCAAAGCAGTCCTGCAGACCACAAAACTCCATAAACAGTCCGTGGGCCCTTTCCCTCTACATTTACTCCACTGGTTGCAGAGCAGATCCATTTGGTGACCTGTATGAGATCTAACCCAGATTTGCAATACTACTTTAAAACTCCTTAAAATTCCTCCCACCTTTAATATCCACACTAGTGCCTTTGCTTTGCGTGGGTGCCAGGAAGCTAAATTCACGTTCCATTCCAGTGGGAGAGGCTGTGAAGCGTGAGGAGGAGGTGAGAACAGCTACAGGGTAAGAGGAAATGTCATGTCCCGCTCACAGCCTCGATGTCCCTTGTCCCTGCCCCGCAGGAAGGTGGTGAGGAGGGCCAGCCTTTCGGACCGAACAAACCTTTACAGAAAGGAGTGCGAGAAAGAAGCCATCGTCTGGCAGCAGCTGGGGGCGGCAGAAGAAGGAAGAAACTCGGGTCTCATTGGAGAAATGGGGGAGACTCGTTCTGACCAGGAGAACACAGACCCCGTAAGGAATCTCTTCTGTATTATGGGAAGTCACCAAGGAGGGCTGGTAGCGCAGGTTCAATAGCAATGGCTGCCCTGGGATGGAAGATGGCTGAAAAATTCATAAACCTCATCCATCAGATGTAAGCCAAATTCTCATTTGGTATAAACTGGGATATCCCACTCATGTGGAACGCCTGGTTTGGATTTACAGCTGCGTAGTTTTGAGATATGGCCCCAGTGAACCAGGAAGTTCAGAAAAAATAATGTGTGCATTTCTCTTTACAGCTAACAAACCGCTAATCACAAAAGAATTGTAATCTTGTTTTGCAGGTTTTTTTGCTTTTAATTCAGTTATTGTCATGCATTATTAATAAGCTTATCTATCTATTTTTATTTTTTTTTTTTTTAAGTGAGTCCTTCTGAGTTAATGTTCCGTGTTTCTGGTTGGGAACCAGCTCCTGGTCAGGGCTCACAGCGTTGTAGGGTCCTCTTAGTGGGTGAACTCAATGTTTGCGCTGCAGTACCTGTCTGGTGGAAGGGCTAAGTGTGAGCAGGCTTTGGAAGTTGTCACAGGGATGAACTATGTTGTGAGGGACAGGGGAAGATGCTCTTCTTTCATGTCTTCTTGTTACAGAATTCAGTGCTGGAGAACTCTTCCCTCCTTCCAGAGCTGGCAAACAAAAGCACCCAGTGTGACTCTGAAATCCCCCTCCAGAATGGACTCATGGCATCTGCCAGCACTTACCAGTACACCTTTTCCAACGGGGATGTTTGGAGTATGCACGCTGACCCTGACAGTAATCCAGGCCACATGCTGCCCTACAGCAACCCCGGGCTCCCCGAGACGCAGCAGTTCTGGGGTGCCTACAAGGAGCACAACCATCAAACGCTCTCCGAACTGAAGCGGCAGCGGGCTGCGGCCAAACTCCTCAACCACCCTTTCCTCAGCACCCACTTCGGCAGTGGCGTGGGAGGAGTTGCTGAGAATGGGGGGGAGGCCAAGTCGCACCTAATCGGACCCAGGACTTCTCCCTACAGCACCAATGGGACCTCAGTGTATTACACAGTGTCCAGTGGTGATCCACCCCTCTTGAAATTCAAAGCCCCCATGGAGGAAATGGAAGAGAAGGTGCACGGGTGCTGCAGAATTTCCTAGTCTCATCTGTTTCTCACCCCAGAGGAAACGAGACGCGGGTGGGCTGGTTGGATCTATTGCAGCGGCCGGGTTGTTTGCATTCCAAAGGGAGAATTTGGTTATGGACACCCTGACTGCAGCGGCCTTGTTCATCTTGAATTGTACTTTACCCTGCCAATTACTTCCATTGCAGCTGAATGAGTAATGCAGGTGGAGCAAGGCTCTTAGGAGAGGAAGGGATGTGCATCAGGATGATGTGAAAAAAAAAAAAAGGTCACCATCATCATGCTACCTGGGGAAGAAGGTATGGTGCACTGCCTCCTCATCCTTGGGAAGTCATGAGATGCCTTGGAAAGGAGAAATGATCTGAATTAAAATCTTTACATCCGAGCCTCTTGCTGTAAGCCACCAAGCTTCTGGAAGGTGACAGTTCAGACATGAATTTTCACTCTTGGGAGATGGATATATCCTGGAGGGGAGATCAACCCCCACACAGGGTTCGCAGGAGCGGACAGAGCTGCGTTCCGTACAGCTGGATCCAGCACGTACAGGGCCTGAGCAACAAGCAAGCGGAGATGCCACGCTTGCTTTAGGGAGTTTGCAAGGTGTGTGACGGCTCACCGTCAACAACCGTGTGCTGGCTGGGTCCTGTTCTGCTCCTGTAAACGCATCGCCGCAGACTGCCATCGGGTTTAAAGCAGAACCTCTCCTGGAACAGGCTTCACTCAATAGGCTTTAAAACTGATGTTGCAATAAGGGGCCCTGGCAATAGAATTTTACTGCAATAAAATACTGACAAAGGTCTATATTGGGATAAGTAATTTAAAAAACTTATTTGTACTATTTAGACTCTTAATTTGTTAAAACTAAAAAGGCTTTTGCTGATCTCACTTTCCTACTGATTCTGTTTGTTTACTCTGTACGCTCAACACAGATCCTAGGGGCAGTGTGCTTTTGTGTTCTGATGGTTCTGGATTTCCAGAACCACAGTGCTTGGGCGGGATGAGGAGGAAAGGCTTGCCGACACTCATCTAGAAACATCAGGACAGCATTTCTAATCTCCCTAGATGTTACGACACTTGCGTTAACCTGCAGTCTCTGGGTGATAAATAACTGTTAAACCATTGCTTCGGTAGCTGAACATTGCAGCACAACAGATTTTTTTTTTTTTTTGTCTGTTTTTCCAGCTCCCACGCTGAAGTCAGCAGTGGTTAGTAGCCATCAGAAGAAGGCTTAAATGCCTCTGTGTATAAGGGAGTTGCCTAGCACCGTAGCAAAGCCTCTCTGCTGTAGTGATTGGCACACCATAACCGGAATTTTTGTGTAATTCATGTTAGCTCTGAGAGACTACCTGAGAAACGCTAGCACGGTGTAGCCTGGGGGTTTGGTACCGGCTCTTCAGTGAGTTAAGGCTTGGCATACCTGGGGAGGTGAAAGGAGAGCAGCCCGTGGGAGACAGCGCTGAGGAACCGGCTGCAGTCGAGTTAATAAGTTCTATCTACAGAAGTAACTAAATCTTCAACCCTTTTTTGTGCACAGAGGGGCTATCACACACATAGCTGTTTGCCTGCATGAATGTGTGTCTTCTCGGGCAGTTTAAATTGCACCCTCTGAAAACATAAGCCTGTTGGGGCCTTTGTGAACCATCAATGGATTATCCAGCTCACGTAGTCGTGCTTCAGCCAAGCAACAGCAAATGCAGCTTCCAGCCACCTTCCTTTTACCTGGCGGCTGTTAGACATCACACGCACACTCACCCTGAGGGAATCCTCACAGCCTTTCCTTTTTTTTCGAGGCTATAAAAAGTTGACTCAGGCTGCCAGTGACCGTTAAGTGCTACCCTCCACTCCCCATCAAATCTAGCCCATCGCTGGGGCTGGGTGTTCCATGATCCAGGGCTCTGGGCTCCTCGGGGCAGCAGAGGTGGCCGTGTGTCACCACCACAACCATGCCGTGCAGGAAATGCTTTTGGACCTGTGAGATTATTACCAGGCTGGCAATTTACTCTTTTGAATTCTAAAGATACAATTCACTTCCCTTACCAGTTTTAGGAACAAATTAGAAAATGGTAGCAGTTGATCTGCAGTTTTTAAAACCTCAGTTCAGTTAAAGGCAGGGGGTTCTTTGTTTTGAAACATTCAGAGAAGTTGGGCTTCCTCCACTATTGAAACGCATATGCTAAATATAAGACTAGAAAATACTTCTTGTGCTTGACTTAACCTTAAGGGATTTTAAAAGTCTTTCCCTAGTAGAAAGAAGATGATTTGGTAGCGGGACAGACTTTACCCCATCTGTGTGGTTAACAGTGGGTCTTCTGATTACCTAGAGAAAATTCTTCTGGGATAAGACCAAGTGTGGCCTTGGTATTCCTGAACGGGGAGAGATGATCCTTCAGATGCCTCTTTTCCCTCCACTTCCATCCTAATGAGAATTATGGACTCTCTAACAAATTCTGGTGCCAGTATCCACTAGGTTGTAAGTGGTGCAAAACTGGGGTGCAGCTGATGACTTCCCTCCTGGGGAAGGAGCCGTCGGACTCTTTTCCTTCGCAGACCAATTTTGTGCTATTGAGTGTATTGAATCCTTCCGAACTCCGAGCAAATGAAGAGGAGACCACTGAATGCAGTGTGTTAAGTACTGTGAGGCTTACTTTCACTGAGAGTTGTTAACACACTAAAACTGTAGGAAGCCAGTCCATTTAAGACAAACAGCTTTTTGGTATTTCACTCTGTTTATATGTAAGAGTCCAGGAACTCATAACTCTAGCTGCAAGTGAACAATTGATTTACTATCAGGCAAAAGATATTACAAGATATTACATCCCACTAATTGGACTTCGCATTGTAATCGTAAAATTGGCTGTAATACAGCTCTTCTGGCTTTATCACTAAGCTAACGTGCTCACTGAGGTCTAGTGGTGTCTGATCAAATCTAATCAATTCTTATGCAGACCAGAGAGTCAGTAATCGATAAATCTTCCAGGATACGTTTCACAGTTATGCGAAGTATCCACAGTCATGCAAAGTACTTATCTACCACTGGCTTTGGGCTGAAATTCCATCAGAGTGGGGCTTGTGAAGGCTGTTGGAAGAGTGACTTAAAACAGATTCATGCTTATGTGTTGGTGACATTCTGGGTATAACGGTCACTGCCTGTGGGGCACTGGGAAATGCACTCGGGAAGGAGCTGGCAGTTTATGCTGCATGCAGAGCTGTCAGTTGTAGGTCTGGGATGAGCAATTCTGTAACCGGGATATTTAACCTTCTAGTAAACTGTTTTGTAGATATAAACAGGCTTTTGGGGGATTAATAAACACACAGATGCTCTTATATGTGCATTGTAGGAGCCTGCCTCTAGGAATAGGGCTTTTTGTTATGAAATTTAGCAATGTTACAACAATAGTGGGGTTTTATATCTCTGTGTTTTAAAAGCCATCCCAGTGGAAAGCTCTGAGGTACACAGCAGAAGGCACTTGGCTGTTCCATTGGAGCTTAATATTACTAAAAAACTGTAAAAACTAGAAATCATGTTGTGATTGGCACATCTAGCGCTTAGCTTATTAGAGGAAGATTTGGGTGTTGTTTTTTTTTATGCTATATTCAGTGGTTTTAGGCTCAATCAACATCTAAGTACAGATTCAAGGTCAGATTAGAGTCCTGCTTCTGTTAGCAGTAAGCCAAAGATTGTAGTTGTTCATGCACACTACACAAAGATTTGGGAACGTGGATGAATTGACGGGTCTATTGTAGGCAGAGCTGCACGTGAGAATAACCTTTCTGCCTGCAAAGTCTTCCTCTACGCTGAACTCATACTGTTTCTAGCAAACTAACTGGTGATGAGGGCAGCTTTACTTTCCACGTGGACAGACTTTTTTTAGGTGGAAAAAAAGTTCTCTCTCAAAAAGTGTCTCCGCTTTACTGAGCTCAACCAAGAAAGTCCCAGCGCTGAAATGTTAGATAAGGGGTTAAGTACCATTACTGGGATCTGTTTGATGTCAGACCTGGGTCTGTATTTCACGTACCAAAGGATGCGATTTAAACCCACTGAGTCTCACTTAGTGGTGTTCCAGCATCTTAAAACCCTACCAATTTTGAGAAGAACTGACTCTAGCTGATGCAATTCTGTACCATCTTGCAGGTGTGGGTGAAGGACCACATGGATGAGGAACTCCTAGTAGGGAAGAAGAGCACGGCAGAGCAATAACAATAATGAATCAGTGCTATACTCAGCGGAGGCAGGAAATTCTCTAGTTTATTGAGCAGGATCTTATTTCATGGGGTTGAAGGCACTTACAAGCTCCCAAACGGCATTACAACTTCTCTTTGGTGTCCTTTAGTTTTAATCTTGGAGCTCTGTTTACCCAAATCTTCTCTGCTGAAACTGAATCAGCAATACCATGAAAATAGGAATGTCTTAACTGAGGAAGCAATAGCACTGGTCTCCAGTGAGCCATAGATGAACTGCTGTCCATCTGCTGGAAGGTGTTCTCCCAACGTCTGGATGTTTCTGTGCCTTATCATACTTGCGAAAGGTAACTCAGTAAGTAGTTGGAAGGTTTGTGGTGACTATACAGTGTTGTCCTTTAGCTTGGAGACTATTTTGCAAGGGGGTAACAGTTCAGAGCATACCAGATTTTGAAGTTATTTGCTCTTGCCGTTTGTCTCACAATTGCCATTTCTCTCTGCCCAAATACACAGAAAGGAAATGTGCAGGGTATTCATTCTAATTTAACAAATCACACTGACTTACTTTGTTACAGCAGTTCTCTACAGATAGAGCTCAGAACATGTTTGTAGCAGGGAGGTCTAGCCTCTTGCTACAGAACACAGCTAGTATTTACATTTTTGTTTTGTTTTGCCTGTGGCTGTAGAACAGAATTTGTTGTCCCTGGTTGTTCTTCAGCTTTATTCTGCTGTTTTCACGTTGGCCAAACTGGTAATGGAATTCTCACTCCCTCCACGCAATTCGAGTACCACTGGGTTCTTCAGGCAACATCTCCTGTGGCACAACTACGACCTAGAATATTTTACTATATTGCAACTCCAGAAACTGTAGTAGAGGAGACACTGATCAAGATACCTATTCCAAAACCTACAGCAATGCAATTATCTCCACCTGCAGCTGGAGGGGAGATATGGGTTTTTAAGCCGCGCGGATGCAGCCTTAGTATTGACACCTCTGCGTTTTCAGCCTCTGGATTGCAGTGTGAGAAGGGACTGCCGGAGTGTCGGTGACCCAGCTCCAGCCCGGGGCGACTGTTGCGTGTACAGGGCATTAACAAATGATGGCAAGCCTTCTGCAATAATTCCTAATTCCATCCATCAATAGTAAATGATGTACAAATAAAACTTCGATGAGATGTATTTTATGTGAAAAAAAAAAAAGATAATAATGTAAGAACTGTATATTGTATTAGCAGCTTTGTGTATAAAATGGCATTTTGGCAATCAGAGTCTAATATATTTAAAACTTTTTTTTAAAAAAAGGATATTTGATATTGTACGGAATTGACTTTATTGCTACTATAAGTATGAAAAGATGGTTTCTTAACATGTTGAAGCAATGCATAAAATCTTAAATTGTATGTAAAACTCATGCCAAAAGGGTATGTCTGACAGTATTAGCACCTGACTCAGTGTCTTTAATAGAGATTGAATTTTTTAATTTAAAAATTATATTAAATTTCTTTTAATAATACAAAAAATGCCACTGAGTTTTATTTAATCGGGTTACAGTGGGAAGTGCCTCAATATCTGTCTCTGCCTCCCCTACATCCATCAAATACAGCCAGGAATTGTCTGGAAGAGTAAATCTAGGTGGTCAGTAGGTGTAACTTGTCATTTTTCAGCAGGTAGGAGGAATTCATGATGGGGACAAGCGCGAAGGCCCAAACCCTGACTGCCTTTATTGGATTTTGTCATGTCCGAGGCATTATGCCTGGCATTCGTTAACGGGCTTCGTTAAGAGGGTTTTTCTCTGGGGGGTGATTCGGGCCAAGGCGAAGCACCCTCACCCTCGCAGGGACAGCGGGACGCGAAGGGGGACAGGAACAGCCAGGGCCGGGGCCTCATGGGGCAGGTCCGTGTCAGGCCTTGAAGGGGAGCGGGTTCGGCCCGGCTGCGTGAAATGGCGCCTCAGCCAGGGCCTCGGGGAAGCGGGCCGGGGCGAGCAGCCTCCGGGCCCGGGTACTAACGGGAGTGCGCGGCTGCACCGGCCCCGACGCAGCGGGGAACGGTTCCGCCGCTTCTCCCGCTCGCGCCGCCCCGGCTGCTGCAGGACAGGGCGGGCGGCGGGGCCGAGCCGCCTTGGCCGCAGCCAACCGGGGCGCGGGGCGGGACGCGGCTCCGCCACTGGCGGCGGCGGCGCGGAGCTGTTTGGATTCAAAGCCGCTATAAAGCCGGCGGCGAGGGGGACCACGACCGCTCTGCCGCTCGCCATGGCCAACCCGTCGCAGTACCTGGAGGAGGGCGGCGGGCGCTGGCCGCCGCGGCCGCCCGGGCCGTACAGCGAGGCGCAGCGGCTGGCGCTGGAGGAGCTGGTGGCGGGCGGCCCCGAGGCGCTGCGGGCCTTCTTGCGGCGGGAGCGGCTGCCGCCCTTCCTCTCGGAGCCCGAGGTGCAGGCCATCGCGCGGGGCGCGCTGCCGCCCGCCGCGGGCCCGGAGCCGGCGGGCGAGGCCTCGCCCGGCGCCTCCCTCGACGCCTCCTCGCTCACCTACTTCCCCGAGCGCTCGGACCTGGAGCCGCCGGCGCTGGAGCTGGGCTGGCCGGGCTTCGCCAGCGGCGCCTTCCGCGGGCTGACGCGGGTGGAGGCCCACTTCCAGCCGGGCTGCGGGGAGACCATCTACGGGTGCAAGGAGGCGGTGCGGCGGCAGATCTGCTCCGCGCGGCAGGTGAGTAAGCGCCGGGGAGCGGCCGGGGGTCCCGGGGCTCTTCTGCAGCGGGTCTGCGGACCCCAGCAAAAAATCATCAGTGCTCTCCATGAGCATCTCCTTAGTGTGGCGCTAGGCAAGGCCAAGCAGCTTTAAAACACCTGTCGAGCAAAGAGAGTCTCATTAGGAGGAGAGGTGGTAAATGCCCAAGGAGGGGTACTCATCCTGACAGGGGGCATCTGTGTGCTACACCCGTGAGTGAAATCTCGCCTTCCCAGTTGTGGTGCCCCGAAGGTTGTGGGACAAGAGTTGCCTGTCCCCCAGCACTGCCTGCAGAACTGATGCTGCTGTTCATGGCCAAACCACTCACTGGTTTCATAGAACCATAGAACAGTTTAGGTTGGAAGGGACCTTAAAAAGGCCATCCAGTCCCACCCCCCTGCCCTGGGCAGGGACACCTCCCACTAGACCAGGCTGCTCAAAGCCCTGTCCAGCCTGGCCTTGAACCCCTCCAGGGATAGGGCATCCTAGGCCAGGGTCTCACCACCCTCACAGTAAAGAATTTCTTCCAAATATCTAACCTAAATCTCCCTTCTTTCAGTTTAAAAATGTTCCCCCTTGTCCAGTCGCTCCACTCACTGCTAAAAAGTCCCTCCCCCTCTTTCCTGTAGCCCCTTTAGGGACTGGAAGGGGCTATAAGGTCTCCCTGGAGCTTTCTCTTCAAGCTGTTTTGAGCTGTTCTTGCTCTTATTCAAAGCGGAAGGTTTCCCATTCCAAGTTCCTGACTGATGTGCTCTGCAAGCCAGATTCACTTGCAGAAACCTCCTACTGTCCTTTAAAGGATATGACACAAAAAAGGTCTCTTGTAAAAGAAGGCTATCTACAGAGATAACCCTATGATTCTGTCTCCCTTCTTCACCTCATTAATTGCCCCTAAGTAATGTGCAGACCCGCTCTTAGCAGGACTTCCCTCCTACAGGAGTGGATGGTTCTGATCTGTGCAGAGTATGGCTTAAAAATCATGCAGGTGTAGTAACTTCTAACCGTTCTCTGTAACTCATTATGTTACCTGAGTTTATAGCCTCCAACTGTAATCCCTAGGAGGGAACCACCCTTCTTGTTAGCAGCCATTCAATTGGCTTAGCTAAAATTTAAATGTATAGCTTCCTCTTTGGTGGCCAGGTGAAGCAATCCCTGGGTCTGTGTGTAACGTGCTCGCACATGGCACACCCTGAATCAGCCACTGAGCTTAGTCCCTGCCCGCTTCCGAGGGCAGAAGCATAGGGTGTGTGTGAGGATGACATGAATGATGGGCTTCTTGCCAGAAACGGTCCCAGAGGAAGTTCTGTTCTCAAAGGAGACCTGTCTGGTGACTTGAGTAAACTCCATGAAAACGTCTGTTTCTGAAAAAAGCTGTGTTTGTAATTGTTCTTGCTTGTAGCATCCTGCCAAATGCTTTCCCTTGCACCGAGCCAAGAGCCCGGCAAGCTGGTCCTGCGCTGCTGTGTACATGCCCGATCCAGGGAGCATTTTTGTGGACATGGAATGGACATAAACGAACTTTATATAGAAATACCAATATGCCTGTGCATGTTATATATAAGAACTCATCCTTAGGGAGCAGAGCACAGGTGGGAATGCAGAGCTTTGCCTGTACTCAGAGGAAACATTTCCCACAAGAACAGGCTATGCCACACACAGAGCAGCTGTTGCATGCGTATAAGCCTTGGGTGTGTTGCAGCAGTGTGTGGATGCCTCGTGTCTGATAAGGGTAGGTGCCAGGTACCCGTGGCGGTTGTATAATCGTTGTCCTTGATACCGGTCTAATAGAAATAGAATAGAAAAGTAAGTTACGAAGCCAAATCTTTTATGCCTTTGTGTTCCCACACAGATGTGTGTTCCTGGTTTTGAAGGCTGAGACTTCTAGCACCGAAACGGTGTGCCATGCGGCTCTGAATTAGCTGGAGAGATTGTTTATAAACGTAGGGTCTTGTCTTTGGCCCACTGAGAGAAAATATTCCCATCTTTGGATTTGTCTTCTGTAAAGAACTGTTGAGTTCAGTGAGTGGAAGGATTTCTTGTGAAGGTATGGGATGGAAACTCGGAATATGTCTATTAAGATTCTAGAAATAGTATATTCAGTCTATGTGTTGTCACAGAACTAGTTTATCTCTTGGTAACTTACATACGGACAGCACTGCCTTCCTACCACACCAAGAGAAATCAGTTGGGGTTTGTGAGGTGCTCATCTGTGACAGTGAGGAGGCCGTTGAAGCTAATTCTCTGGCCGGCAGTGAGTAGCTGTAGCAGATATGCCACACTGGGAGCACAGGAGTGGAGACGGCTTGTCCGGATTCCTGATTCCGCTGTGATAGCTTCCCCGATGTTACCAAAAGACCATTTTACGGCAGACTATGTAGGAAAGTCATCAGCAGACGTGAGGGAAAGACATCTTCAGGCTTATGTTTTCCAGGGCACAGTGATTTACAGAAACACTGTGGGAATATAGAAATCTTCGCCAACTTGCCAGGGCCTATGCAGCAGGACAAAGAAATGTGCATCTGGCCTCGATGACAGCAGCAGGAGAAATGGCTGGGGGAGGCAGTGATCTGGCCTTGTGTAAAATAAAGCCCTTGAATAAATGTTGTCACTTTTTTTTTTGCAGGTGATTGCCCTTGTGATGGATTGCTTCACAGATATTGATATCTTTGGTGACCTTCAGGATGCGTATAACAACCGCAAAGTCCCTGTCTATATCCTCCTTGACCAGGACTTTCTACCCCATTTCTTGGAAATGTGCAAGAACTTAGGAGTTTGTCCTGAGCAGGAAAGTGTAAGTACAAAATGTGGGTGGGTGTAGTTTTTTTTTATTTTTTTGTGGTATGGTTTATAGTTACAGATATCAAAGATACCCTTCTCTAAAACATCAGACTCTGAAAGCCTAAAGCATACAGTCTGCTTGGTAACTGATATAAAAGGGGATTTTTCTGAAATGTTTCTTGGCTCCTGAAGAACAAGGCTCAATATCACGTGGTTTCAGTACAGTTTCTAATCCAACATCTGAAACTGCTCACAAACTCAGCGAAAACCATGCAGAAAAGGCACATCTACTCATACCCTACACTACCTGTGTGTAGGAGCTACAGCCATGATATGCAACAACCTGGTGTGCTGGGTGGAGTGCGCACTGAGCCCTATCCTGAGGAAGCAATTTTCAAGCATTTTGCAAGATCTAAGTAGCCTTATTCTTTGGCTCAAGGAACTGTGTGCTAAGGAAAACAGAAACACAGGAAGCCCAAGGGTGGTATAGCTTTGGTAACATCTCATTTTTTCTCTAAGGCATAGTTGCTTCCTTTTAAAAGATTTGGATGATGTGACTCAGGTGGTTTACTTAATTCCTCTGAATATAAGCTGACATGACTGTCATGTCATTGGACAGGTTTATTTTCACCCTAATAAGAGTTTCTCTGGATGGGGAGCACTTCTCACTTTATGGGCAGTAATTAATTGGAATGAGCTGTTCTCTCCAGCTTGACTCTCCTAATGTAACAGAAATTAAGCACCACGTAACTAATAAGACTCACACACAGACAATGTAAGGAAGTTCAGTTCATTCCTATCTTCTGCGGTGTGCGTAGCTGCTTTTGAGTAGAACTGCTAATCAAAACCTCTTGGAAGTTAACTTCAATCTAATGTTATTTTTTCCTTCTGAAACAGATGATGAGAGTTCGAACTCTCACTGGGAACACATACTACATGAGGTCGGGTGCCAAAATTGTTGGGAAAGTCCATGAGAAGTTCATGTTAATTGATGGCATTAGAGTAACAACAGGCTCCTACAGGCAAGTATTGGGGTCTGCTGGTGCCTGATGAAGCTATGGAAAGGGGGAGTTTCTGCAAGAAGGATGTGTTAACTTTGCTTTGTGCCTGGTATTAATACATGCCAATGGCAAGTGGACTAGCTGAGTCCAAGTGTGACTAAAACAGAACTGGAAACAGCTTTGGCAAACTGGTTTATAAAACTTGTTGCCGGCAAAGCACTTGGCTGTGGTTAAATAGAGCTCTTCCTGCAGAAGAGAGTGAATTGTCTGTTGACTTTATGCCCTCCTTATGCCCAGCACTTCTAAGCTGAGTCTTGCTGTCTGTAGCTGTATGTGTAAAATGCACTGGAGACTAACTGTGAATCTTGGTTTGTTTTCAACAGTTTCACGTGGTCTGACGGGAAGCTGAACAGCAGTAACTTGCTGCTATTGTCAGGTCAAGTGGTTGAACATTTTGACCTCCAGTTCAGGATTCTTTATGCCCAGTCGATGCCCATCAGCCCAAAGTGGCCATCCAGCTGCAGGAACAGCGGGATATTTGATCACCTGGCAAGCAGAATAGAGTCCCCTAAAGAATATACTGTGGAAGGCAACTTGAGAGCTGAATTTGCCAGATTGTCTAGTACTCCAAAGAAATTGTTGAAAAAACTAGATCAGGCTGAGGATTCTCCTGCAGGAAAACCTTGTAACCTGGGGCATTCTTTCCTCTGTGAAGAGGAGTGGCTCAGCGATCAAGAGGCCATAGTGGAATGGAAGAGCGCATCGACTCAAACTGGCCCATGGGATGAGAAGGCTGTAGTGACCATGTGTAATGCTGCCACACAGACCAGTGCTGGAACGGCAGAAACTGGCACTCAGACTTCTGTCGCTGCTAGAATGATGGGCACTCAGACTTCAGTTTTGCTGAAGACTGCAGCGACGCAGACAAAGGAAGGTGAGTATACAGAAACACCCCTGCTCCACAGAAAGTTGTCAAAAGAAGGACCTCCTCTGCTTGGAAAGGCTGTATCAAGTTCTAGTCTGCAATCGCTGTCTTCATCATCGTCCCAGTGCTCCCTTAGCTCTACCGGCTCACTGTCTTCTCTCCGGTCCTTTGAATATTCCACCAGTCACAGGGCAGAATATTTCCAAAAACTGCATAAAGAGAGGCAATTCCACTACTCCACTATCAGGTCGAAGCTTAGCCATATGGTGGATATCCTGTCCCGGAGGGGACGCATGCCTGAAAACTACATGACCCAATATACCAGAAGATGCAACCTAAAACAGAGGCGTGACATCAGTGCCAGCCTGCGCAGCCTACGGGACGTGTCACTCTTTTCCCTGAATAAATGACTGCACTGAATGCAGAGAGCACAAGGTCTGGTCTCAAACTGCAGTCACTCTGCACCTGCTGATTTTTTCACTTCCTCCCAGCACTTTTACTTTTTTAATACATGTGTACATCACTCTCCAGCACTTCATTTTGTACTATGGAATTTAAGAAATAAAAAAGGAGGGCTTTATTTATACTGTACCTACTTGCACATTCTTCATATATGCATTAGTGGTGAAGGTTCATTTTAATTCTGGATGTTTAACCTGAAAAGCGAACTTGGTACTGCTTTCTAGGATTGCTAATGCTGTGGCTTTAATTTATGTAACCTTGGAAAAATCTGAGTTAGACTGATCTTGCTCAGAGTGGCTTTGGAGATTTAGCTCACATCAAGGTATACTCAATTTTTTTTTTTTCTTTTTAGTATTGGCTTTTATTTCTGCTCTATCTTTGGCATGAGGGGAGACAATTTTTATAAAGAGCCATAAAGCTAATTTTATTCTAAGTGTGACCTAGCAATATGTATGTTATGCTTCCACTAAAGTTCTGAAGGGTCTGTTGGAGCAGTTGGAGGTTCTTGTCTTCAACTGTATCCTTGTTTAAACCTTCTGAAATGGACTGAGCTAAATAACTTTTCAGTCTGATTAGCCTCTCATGCCATTGTGTGTATATATATATAAAGTGTGTGTGTGATATACATATCCTCAGAAGAGAATCTTTTTAAAAACAAGACCAGGAAGTAGCAATGTAACACTCCCAAGATAGCTGTACCCATTTTAGGTACAGCCCTGATGTAAATGTTTCTAGTATTTGGAACTAAAAGCTAGATATATTGGACCTGTAAGAATGTTGATGGGGATGTATTGCTGAATTGTTGGGGTTTTGTGCATGAGATGTGATACCTGGAGTTCAGTGTCTTGCTGCTGCATACCTGTTGTACTTCTCTTGTGGGATGACTTCAGAGAACTTTGTCTCTAGTGCAACTTGTGGAACAGAATTAAGACTTTTAGTCTAAGCACTGTAAAATGAGCTTCCAGTTGTGGCTCGGTCTAGGAATGTCTGAACCATCTTGCTTCCACCAAGAGACCTGTAAACAGCTTCCTCCTTTGAAGCTGGCTTGGAGGCGAGACAATCACGGAGGGCAGGTGCCAAAGCTCCTGCTCAAAAGTAAACTGACAAATGCACTACGAAATGTTATGGGTTATGTTTAAATGTTATGGGCTACGTTTGCTAATATTGTTGTACAAGTAAGTGTAAGAGTGGAAAAAAACCATGTTTTTCTCTTTAGCCTGTCCTATCTGAAATACTCTGTTTCCTGCTCTGTTTATCCTTTATCCACTACTTGACTTGGTTTGAGGAGCTGAAGTGCCACTCCAGTTGTTGAAAATACTCTACTTTCAATATTAAATGGAACTTAGGTTAAGTTGTTTTGCAGAGACATTATCTGAATATTTGTTAGCAGCATTCTATGCGTGTGTCTGTGCTTGTCGGATCACTTACCCGAGCTGTATGTGGCCTCTCTCTCAGCTCTGACCTGCACTGTTATTCTTTACACCTGCATCCCAGCCCCTTAGTAATCAGCCAGACTGGATTCATTTTCTTATTTATGAGGCATGTGTGTCCAGTAGATGGCACATTTCAGCTGTTGTCTTGAATAATCCTGTAAACAGGGATTGAATGAGTTTCTCGTCTTGTTGCGGAGCAAAACTTCATTCTAACAACTTTGATGTTTCTGTCTCTGAAATCTATATGGGCAAAGAGCCTTTCATTGCTTGACTTTCAGAGCAGCCACTCCCTGCAGCTGTCAAGCGGAGGCACAAATAGGTGCAGGTGGTGAAAAAAAAAAAAAAAAATCTCTGTCTGCACTTGTTTAAAAAGATAAGAGACTCTTGCATGGCCCCTGGAGCTGGAACACCGGGAGAGAAGCAAGTCACACAGAAGCAGCCAAGATTACACCTTCAAGGCCAATCTTGAGAGGTATTTTTAAGAGCCCATGTTCTGCAGTGCTTGGGTGTATGTAAAATCAGCTCGCTTGCTTTATGTGCTTTTTATCTTTATTACACTGTGCAGCTGCTTTGGTGCTCTCACAGGAACAAGAACCACTTTACAACTAAACTCCTTTCGCCACGGGGGTTTTCACCTGGTCGTCGCTGAGCTTTGTTTTCTCTTTGTTTTCCATCCGAACGGGGGTGACTAACGCAGCGCTCGCCCTGTGGCCGGTGCTCTCCCGCTGCCCCGGGCGAGCGGAGCCGCCTGGGACGGAGCCCTTCGCCCTCTCACCTTCGGAGCAGCCGTTTGACCCAGGGCAGCGCTTCATTAACTCGGGGTTCGCTTCTGCGGCTTCTCCCCGGGGCGGGGGGACGCCAGCCGGCTCCGCCACCCGTGGGCGCCGCCGCTCCACCGCGCCCACCCCCCAACCCCCGGGGCCGGGCGGGAGGCGGGGCCGAACCGCTATAAAGGCCGTGGCGAGGGGCACTGCTCTGCCGCTCGCCATGGCCAACCCGTCGCAGTACCTGGAGGAGGGCGGCGGGCGGTGGCCGCCGCGGCCGCCCGGGCCGTACAGCGAGGCGCAGCGGCTGGCGCTGGAGGAGCTGGTGGCGGGCGGCCCCGAGGCGCTGCGGGCCTTCCTGCGGCGGGAGCGGCTGCCGCCCTTCCTCTCGGAGCCCGAGGTGCAGGCCATCGCGCGGGGCGCGCTGCCGCCCGCCGCGGGCCCGGAGCCGGCGGGTGAGGCCTCGCCCGGCGCCTCCCTCGACGCCTCCTCGCTCACCTACTTCCCCGAGCGCTCGGACCTGGAGCCGCCGGCGCTGGAGCTGGGCTGGCCGGGCTTCGCCAGCGGCGCCTTCCGCGGGCTGACGCGGGTGGAGGCCCACTTCCAGCCGGGCTGTGGGGAGACCATCTACGGGTGCAAGGAGGCGGTGCGGCGGCAGATCCGCTCCGCGCGGCAGGTGGGTCCCGCTCCCGCACGGTCCCCGGCGCCCGGCCCGGCCTCCCCCCCTCGTTCACTTCTTAATCAGCTCCCGAGTTACTTACTATGTTCTTTCGGCGTTACTTTGTTCCCCCCCCCCCCCCCCCCCATCTTTTGTATTTATCTTTTTATTAGGTTCATTATTTTCGAACTTTTTTCCCCCCCGTATTGATGAAAATCGAATCTAGCCACCTCATCCTCCCCCCTTCTTTTACTTCAAAATCAACACCTGGTTTTACTTACTGTGCTCTTTCAGCATTGCTTCCTCCCCTTCTTTTGTATTTATCTTTTTAACAGGTTCATTATTTTCGAAATTCCCCCCCCCCCGTTTTGATGAAAGTCAAATCTAGCCACCCCATCCTTCCCCCCTTCTTTAACTTCAAAATAACCTCCTGATTTTATTTACTTTGCTCTTTCAGCATTGCTTCATCCCCCCTTCCCCCCTCCTTCTTCTGTATTTATCTTTTTAACAGGTTCATTATTTTCGAGCTTTTTTCCCCCCATAGCAATGAAAAGTGAGTCCAGCCACCCCATCCTTTCCCCCTTCCTTCTATATAAATTCCCGATTTTACTCACTATGCTATTTTGTTACTTGCCTTACTCCCCCCCTGTTTGTATTTATCTTTTTATCAGGTTCATTATTTTCAAGCTCTCCCCCTCCACCCCATATTTGTGAAAACTGAATCCACCCACCCCATCCTTTCTCTCTTCATTTACTTCTGTATAAACTCCTGATTTTATGTACTATGCTATTTCATTATTGCCTTATTCCCCCCCCCTTCTTTTGTATTTGTCTTTTTAACAATTTCATTATTTTCAAGCATTTTTCACCTCACATTGGTGAAACCCGAGCCTGTGCTATTGGGGCCTCTCTAAGCTCACTCAAGGAGTTGGCAGCTGTGAGTGGTGTGTCCCAAACACACCTATTTCCAGCTCTTGTAAGTGGTCGTTGCTTCCACTTGGCATGACAGGTACACAGTGAACTCGGGGTTCAGTCCACGGGACAGATCGGCGAGGGCAGTTGCTGGCTCAAGGGAGGTTTTACTCAAGGAGCCTGGGTGAATAAGCAGGTCTTGGCTTGAAGTATCACGAGAATCTGAATTAAAAGTTGAAGACAAACCTCATTTTTGTCTTAAATACCGAGGTGAAGTGTAAAGAGCAGTTGGACACCGGTGAACCTTTTTTTACTGTTTCTTCTCAGATTTGAAAAGTCTGAAAGACTCTGGAAAACTTAAGTTTTGGAAATAAGCTCACCTTATTCTTTAGACAGTGCTTTTGAGGAAAAGACCTCAGTTCTTAGGGGAAAAAAACAACCTTCTTGTCTAGAAATCAGCAAACAAATTTGCCTAAAACAGAACCAGACCCCCTGTTTTTGCCATATCTGAGGGTGAGGAAGCAACTTGAAGCAACACATTTATTTTCCCACTGTACTGGTTCTTTGCAGATATTCTCAGCACCCTCAAACATCTCCACAATCAACTCTGTGCGCCGGTGACACCAAAAGTTACTGATATAGCTGAAGAAGACTGACAGCAAAGTCTTTCTTTTCCTCATGCAAAATAGTTACTTTATCAGCTCGCTTTGGGTGTTTGTGGAGAGGTGTCAAGTCTCCCTCTGCCTTCGTAGGTCTTGGCACCACTCTGGAGGTGGGGGGAATGGAGAAAATGCTCAGATTTCTGTAAATCTTTTTCTTGAAGGTGGATTTATGTTGTAAAAAAGGGAAGGGTTTAGTACAACCTTAATCAAAAACTGAGTAATGCGCTACTGAACAGATGCGGGAGCTATCGTTGCTGATAATTAGTGATGAACTCTGATTTTTAAATAGAAAAAAGGTGTCTTTCCACAATAGGCTTTCAGGCTAGGTTGGTCGTACCTAATCAACCATAAAAGATACAGATCCTGGCAAAAGAAGCTTTAGTGTCTGCTGCTGAAATTACAGTAAAAACAAAACTCTACAATGAAATCATAAAAATCTTAAAGGATGTTATCTGCTATAAATCAGTCAAGTGACAATAAGATTGAGGCAAATGATCTTTAACAACATTTTCTGTCCATAAATTCAGTATTTTTTTTCTATTTAACTATACAGGCACATGAATAAGTGATCATAGTGAAGGAATGAGGTATATTGTGTCTCCTGTACCTCAGTGTACTGCACTCAGTAATCACCTTTACCAAAATACCATTCTCTTCACAGAACTTCATTCTGATCAGAGTTATTTTTTCCTTTCTCTTATATATCTGTTAAATATTTTGGCAGTCCTGTGAACAGCATACTGTATCACAGAAGACTGCACCATGTTCCATAACCATCAGGAAAAAAACGAGAGGGGGGGATATTTAATTTGAAAATCAAATTCCTCATGTGCTGTCTCCCTTGCTGTGGGATGCTGCGGAAGCAGCCTAATGATTTCTCCTGAAACTTGTTGCAGATGATTGCCCTGGTGATGGATTCCTTCACAGATACCGATATCTTCAAAGACCTCTTGGAAGCTTGTAGCCAGCGGCAAGTTAAAGCATATATTCTTCTAGATCAGTCTTCCTTTTCCCACTTTCTGAAAATGTGCAAGGATCTGGGAGTTGACCTCGAACAGGAAAAGGTGAGCCTTGTAATATTTATAGGGATAGAGAGTTGATCCTCTTACAACTGAAATCTTTGAGCTATCAAAAGACAGAACTATTATGCCTGCTGCAGCAATTTAAAATGGGGTTTATGTAGCTCTAGCTCTTTCTTGGAAGATTTAACCATTCTCGCGTAAGAAGGCAATTATCAGAAAAACTGAAATCTTTAGAAGCGGATGTTACAGTTGCTTTCTGAGTGCAAATACTAATTGAATATTCAAGGAACGCAGGAGGAATGTCCGGTTCCCAAAGCATGACTGGAGTTGCTCAGGCTCGCCGAAGCTTTGAAGGCTGATGGAGAAGCAGGTTCTCAGGAATCTGTGGAGTTCAGGTCCCTCCAAGATGTGGTGACAGGAGTTTTTACAGTCACATTTTGCTCAGTCAGTTTATGGATCTGCTCCTTAATGCCACCTCTTTGCCTACTAAAACAAGACAAAAATTATCATTTGGTTCCTAGAAGGAGAATCTTGTGCCACTCCGCAGCAACCTTTGCTAGTTCATTGGTGATCGTTATTGTGTGTTACTACTTTAAATGCAGTTGTTGAACTTTAAAATCCTCATAATGCTTGCTGTATCTTTAACAGTTGATGAGAGTTCGAACTCTCACTGGGAACACATACTACACGAGGTCGGGTGCCAAAATAGTTGGAAAAGTCCGTGAAAAGTTCATGTTAATTGATGGCATTAGAGTGACAACAGGCTCCTACAGGCAAGTGCTAATTTCCTTCTGGAAAACTGCTTTCCTTGTCACAGTTTACTTGTGAAGTTTGTCCTAAAAATGGCATGCTGCTCATCATTTGGGTTGTAAGAATGATTTAACTAAATGTGATGAAAGAGAATTTTCAGTTAATACTTTGTTTACTATTTGTCTTGAATTAACTCAGAATTTTCTCATTCTTCCTTTGCTAGTTTTACGTGGACAGACGGGAAGCTGAACAGCAGTAACATTTTGATCCTGTCAGGCCCTGCAGTTGCACACTTTGACCTGGAATTTCGGATTCTTTATGCACGGTCAAAACCTATCAACCTCAAAGAGTTATCCAGCTTCCAGAAAAGCAAGGTGTTGGACCAGCTGCTCAGGATAACAGTGTCTTCCAGAGACTTGACCAGAGAAAACTTCCTGAGAATGGAGTTTTTGTATCTTAGAGCATTTGTAGGAAATCTGAAAAGGAAGCGAAGCTGGCTGCATACCTCAAGGGAGGCAGTCTATGTGTCAAGTAACGTGGTGCATGCCTCTCCTCCACTGACTAAGAGGAATGGCTCTTTGGTTATGAGGCCACACTGGATCATAGAGAGATGAATTTGCATGTTCACTCGGAGGCAAGCAGCAGAACCTCAGGAGCCATGTCCAGCCATCCTTGCCCAGTACTGCCTTACAGCACGTTTGTGAGAGAACAAACCTCGAACTGAGAGAAAGCGATACTGGAATTGTGGTTTCATTTGAAGACCACTATAACGCAGATCAACAAACACAATTATGGTATTGTCTTAGGCTCAGATGTGTTTTAAAAAAAAAAAAAAGCTCTTAACACCTGGGAAGCCATTATTGACTTCTAGTATTCTGTCAGATTTTCATTTTTCAACCTAGTCTTACATGTTTCAAGCTGATGGGTTAGCAGAGTCTTAGCTCAGTGACTCAAATCTCATTTTTTAAGGAATCTAAGTATAGAAAAATAATATTCCTTAAAGGTCTTCCAGAGGTGAATAGCAGGACTGCTGTATGGCTCTGAAATCAGTCTAAGCTTAGCCTTGTGTTGCACAAACTCTCCATAAACTGTTTCATGACACACAACTGAAGTGGAGTAACCATAATCTGGAAGGTAGTAGATCAGTACTGGGCTACTAGTCCTCAAATGTTACATTTTCTTTACACAAAGCTGTGCTGCTAGGCGGAATGAGCGAGAGTCAGGCAAACAAGGCTTTTGCAATGATTGAATTTCAAATGACCTTTTCTTTATAATTACAGGAATACTTGGACTATTGGACATCATGCAATAAATGCGTGCAAGAGTATTCCTAAGAACCTACTATGTTTGTAGTAAAGACAAACGAGACCATTTTGTTGGCATTGCTATATATACTTCTTGGTTTCTTTATGGTTGCTACTGCTGTCCGATCTTACGGGAAAAGTTGAGTAGATCTGAAATCTGTGAAGCTGCTGCTACTTCTCAAAAACCTTACTTCTGCCAAATGTGCAATAACATGAAAGTCGGAAATAGAACCATTTCTTTTTAAGGTTTCATGCAAGCTTGATTAAAAAAAAAAATCATCCATTATTGGAGAAGACCAAATAAACCCCAGATGAATGAACTATCATCCCACACAGGTGTATATTGAGGTGCTGAAGTCCCAGCAGCTGGCCAGTGTAGAAACTCGTTAGTCCAACCACAGCAGCTGTGGCAAAAGTGCACCATTTCTCAAAATGTTGTTGAGTCTCTTGCTACTGCAGAAAACTTGGGTATGTGCTTGCCTGAGTGTCTTGCACGTCCTGGCCTTCAAAGGGGAAAGTTAAAACTTAGCTGAGGAATTTCATGTGTGTCTCTGCCACACAGCAGCAGGACAACATTACATTGGACATGCAGAGCTTACAGAAATGGTCTTTGTGGGCAATGCAATAATGTACTGATTAGGATATAACTAATCTGCACCCTTTTTTCTTCTGTACTTGCAATCATGGAAATGTAATAATTCTGACTCTCCTAACCTGTAGATGTTCAATAGTTTATAGTTCAATAGTCTTAACTTTTATCCAGATGTAAAGAAGTTTGAAACATGAATTTTTATTCTTAACTATATTTTCCATAAGCACAAAAAAACCTCAGTGTTGTACTCTATGCAAAATATTGATTGTGCAATCTTATTTTCACAATTTTTTTCTGTATATGTTTTCTCAAATACAAGTTTTTAACTTTGTTATTCATGTCATTACTTTAATAGGCAACTCTTTCCATGTGCCATTAGCAGGGCTTTTTCTCGACAGTTGCTAATGTATTGGTGATACAAAATACTGTGGTAAGAGTTGTGTTTATTTTTGATAGAGTGGACTTAATCTGAAAAGTGCGTTGAAATAAATTGCTAAATTTTTAATAATGTCTTTAATTATAACTGAATAACCTCTTTTACATGTGGTTACCTAGAGACTTAGGTTAACGAGTGATCATGGAGGTACAGCGGTGTGGAGTCTGTGCGAAATCACCACACGCCTAGTGTGTCAAGTTACTAATGAAGAACGAGAATGATTAATAAGAAAATAAAATGTGATTAGATCTTTTTCCATAAGCATGCATTTCTTTGCTTTTTATTTTTTTTACTCCAGTTTATACTTAACTAATTCAAATTCTTCATTAAATTTGATTCAATAATACCTTTAATGGGCTGTAATGAGCCTGTGGTAGGGTGCCATTGTATCTATTAACTATTACTGTACTTGTTTTCTTTCTAGTCCTTCAGCTGCCTGGTGTGAAGTGCAACAGCTGTGGTGCACATAGGTGGGAGGTATCCTTCATGTGGAGAAGGGACGCCATTAGCTTTACTTAATTAGTGAGACAAGGACTTTCTGGAGGTGATCTTTCAACCCCGTTGAATCCCAGGTTCTCCCTCAGGTTATACACTTCATTTTAGTAACAGGAGTAGTATCTGGAGGGCTGTGTTACGTGTATTTCACTCTTTCTTTTGCCTTGGAGGCAAAGGGCTGGTTTCAGTCTCACTTAAAGATGATCAACTGGGCTTCCTCAGCAGTGTCACTTCTGTGTGTCTGAGTACCAGCGTGGATGAGCTGGGAGCCATTTTTGCTGTTAAAATAAGGAAATATCCAAAGGTTCAGCACTTAAAATCATAGAATCGGCTAGGTTGGAAGAGACCTTTAAGATCATCAAGGTCAACCATTACCCAAACACTGTCAAGTCCACCACTAAACCGTGTCCCTCAGCACCATGTCTACCTGTCTTTTAAATACCTCCAGGAATGGTGATTCCAGTGCTTCCCTGGGCAGCCTCTTCCAGTGTTTGACAACCCTTTCAGTGAAGAATTTTTTCATAATATTCGATCTAAATTC
Organism: Fratercula arctica; assembly: GCA_947846985.1. Classification (NCBI taxonomy): domain Eukaryota; kingdom Metazoa; phylum Chordata; class Aves; order Charadriiformes; family Alcidae; genus Fratercula; species Fratercula arctica. The sequence continues at coordinate 12,956,786 of CANTUZ010000013.1, read as the reverse complement.
CCCTGGTGCAACTTGAGGCCATTTCCCCTTGTCCTATTGCCTGTCACTCGGGAGAAGAGACTGACCCCAACTCGCTACACCCTCCTTTCAGGGAGTTGTAGAGAGCGAGAAGGTCTCCCCTCAGCCTCCTTTTCTCCAGGCTGAACAACCGCAGCTCCCTCAGCCGCTCCTCATGAGACTTGTGCTCCAGACCCCTCAGCCTCTTCCTTGCCCTTCTGCGGACTCGGTGCTTCCCTCCGCCAGCTGCGCCGTCGGTGACAGACGGAGCCCTTCGCCAGGGAAGCGGGCCCGGTACCGGTCACCATGGCAACGGGCGGCGCGTCACGTGGGCCCCGCCGCCGCTTCCGCTTGCCCTCTCACCCCAAGATGGCGGCGCCCGTGGGACCGGTGAAGTTTTGGAAGCCGGGTGAGGGAGAGCGGTGGTCCCGGGGGGTGGGGGGCGTGTGAGGGGGCTCCTTCCCGGGCTGTCCGCGGCGAGGGCCGGAGCGAACGCCGCGGCGCTGCCCCCGTCGGCTGTTGGGGGTCCCGCGGATTTTAGGCGCCGAGGGGCAGCGGGGAGACGCGGCCTGGCGGGGGGCGAGGTCTCTGACTCCAGCCGGGCGCTGCCCGGTACCGGGGGTGGCAGGGGAGGGGACAGAGCCCGCCTTCAGCCCGCTGGGGTGGATGGTTGGCCGAGTGGGGCTGCTGCCCTTCGGAGGGGCTGGAGAAGCACGCAGGGGAACCCCAAGAAGTCTAAGAAAGGGCGGTGAGAAGTCCAGCCCCTGAGAGGGAAAAGCCCCAGGTGCCAGACAGTGGGGAGAGCAGCTTAGTAGGGAAGAATCTTGGGCTACAAGGTGAGCGTGAGCCGTTGATGAGCCTGGGCAGCAGCAGAAGGTCACCCGCGTGCCGGGCTGCGTGAGGAGGAGTGTTGCTGTGAGGCTGAGGGAGGTGATCCTTCCCCTCTGCACTGGGAAGGCCATATTGGGGTGCTGTGGGGACTCCCCAGCACCAGGAGGAGGTGGACGTCCTGCGGGAGCTCCACAAAGTGAAGGGACACAAAGATGATTGAGAGATTGGAGCATGCAACATGCAAGGGGAGGCTAAGAGAGCTGGGACTGCACAGCCTGGAGGAGAGGAGTCTCAGGGGGATCTCTTTGATGTACATAAATACCTGACAGGGGGGTATGAAGAAGATGGAGCCAGACTCTTGTTAGTTGTGCCTACTGACAGTACAAGAGGTAATGGGCACAAGCTGAAATGTGAGAAAGTCAGCTTAAACATGGGAAAAACCTTTTCTACTCTGGGGGTGATCAGGTTCTGGAACAAGCCATCAGGCACGTTGTGGGGTCTCCAACCCAATTGAACGAGGACCTGAGCAGCCCACTGTAAGTGACCCTGTGGTAGGCGAGATGTTGGACTAGAAGGTCTCCAGAGGTCCCTCCGAGCCTCCACTGTGCTGTGACTCTGTGATTTTTTCCCTCGGGAGTTGTGCAGTGGGTACCTTCCCATTCGTTTATCCCAAAGGGGAGCTTAGTGTGTCTGAGTTTGGCTTTTTTTTTTTTTTTTTAAATTGGTCACTGCATTGTGTTATACTATGGTTTGCAAAGCTATTCCAGGGTCAAGATTAGTTTAGCAAACAGCTTCTTAATAATTTGAATATTTTAGTAATGTGTGTGTATATACAATATGTATGTATATAGCAATATGTTGACAGTAGTGTATTAAAAAAAAAAAACAAACACAGAAAATGCTGTGAAAGAAAATCAGTGGGTGATGAGAAGCAATATCTATTAACTTCATTGATTTGTCAAGATCCAGATATTCAAGTTGTGGTTCTTAATGTCTCCATCAGTCCTGGGGAGTGAATAGTTATTGGAATTGTTGCTAATCACTCTTAAAATTGGATCAATTTGCTGTAAAACTTGCTTGGCAGCTTTGAATAGGGACTAACTGTTTTTAAACTGTGGAAAAAATGGGAAAAGCCCAAACAAGTAAATCCTACAAAACAGGGGAGTCCTTCTCTTTGCTCTCAGACTTTCCCAGTTGAATCTGCAGCTGGAGATGACACATTCTGTTATTGAGATGAGGTTTTGTTTCTAGTTCACTTGCATGATTCAGCGTTTTCAGTTGTCAATTGTTTTATGGTAACCTGCAGCAGGAATAAATCAAGTTTTAGTTATTGACGTAAATTCAGATCTGAAGCGAGAGGCATATCTTATAAGCAGGCAAGATTGAATGTTTATACAGATCGATGTTAGTCCAGGGAAATTCTGTTACATGTCTGGCTGGCTGGCTTAAAATCCATGGAAATAATTCTGAGAAGGATATTGAAGATATATCTGAACTGTTGCACAGAAAAAGAAGAAAGTTCCCAAGATCTTGCTATATATTTTTCCTAAGTGCTTTTTTTCCTCCTTTATCTTATTTTAAAAATTCAAATACTTATTCACATTAGCTGGGTGGGTTTTTGGGTTTTTTTTGAATGAGCAGGAGACATATATTTAATTTGAAAGAATTTCTGCGTGTTTGCTGTTAGTTAATATTTCAATTATTTTCGTAGAAAAGTTAAGTCTTTTGATATATGCTGCTACCCATGATTACTCCTTGTAAGGAACATATTTACTTTAGTTGTATTGTGATACACTTGGCAGAAGTGTATTCTTCTACTTAAAATTAACCTATGTCATCTAGGCACAGAAGGTCCTGGTGTCAGTGTCTCAGAGGAGAGACAGAGTCCTGCTGAGAGTAGTGGCATAACCGTCATCTATAATCCTTATGCTTCCCTTTCTATTGAACAACAAAGACAAAAGCTGCCTGTTTTTAAGGTACAGAAGTCCTTTTTGTTATATTAAATCTGTTGTGTGATGCCTGGCGCTCATGTCTTTTTTTGAAAGAGCAGTATAGAATCACTTTACGACATAAAATTATAATTTTATGGCCTTGCTCTCTTTATTTGTTGGAATTGATTGTCCTGTTTGACAACCGTTACTGACAGTTTTACAGGCTTTGTAGATTTATCTCATTTATTATATGTTGTACATGTCACTTTAAGATTTTAAAGAATCATTTAGCTTTTGGCAGTAAAATCTTTGTAAAACGAATTTACTGTGTCTGTTAGATATGTAAATATTATTTAAATTATTTTCTTATTTTTGTACATATCTGGTTTTGATACTTAAATGTCATCTTCTCTTTCAGCTAAGAAATCACATACTTTATCTAGTGGAGAATTATCAAACTCTGGTGATTGTTGGGGAAACAGGTTGTGGGAAATCAACGCAGATTCCACAAGTAAGTGTCTGTTTAACTTGGTAAAATCAGGGGATTTTACATGAAACATTAAACCAGCAGCACAGAACTGCACTGTGAGAATGGAATTCACCTGTGCTCGTGTGTATGACCAAAAGGAGAGAAATATAAGGCTTCATATTAGATAGCAGGAGCTGGTATATCTGTAATATAAAATCTTCTTCTGTTACAGGAAAAGACCATACATAACAAATAAGTTTATGCTGGTACAAACAGTAGTCACTGTGCTGTATTAGGTGTTTATTGCTCTGTCAGAATCACGTTTAAAATTTTGCTGAGAATATGTTTTTAAGAAGGAAAAAAGGTATGCTTTTCATACAAGCTTTCCTCTTGGAAATTTTTGGAATATTGTATATTTTTGTGGTTTTGTAAAATTTTCTCTTTTTTGACAGGAATGAAAAAAGTCTGAGAATGTTTCAAAGTTAGTTCTTGATTTTAACTTAAATTGCAAACTAGTGATGAATGTCATCTGCTTCAGTGTGAGAGTTGAACTTGTGCTGCTTAGCTTTGTTTCTTAAAGGGATTATAAACTAAAGGAAAGAAGAGGAAAAAAATGAAGTAGTTCACAAATACTTGAGACCCAAAGAACTTATCTTAGATGCTTTCTGAAATCTTATGTGCTTAGAAAGCAGGTATTGTACTATGTTATTTTTAATGGTGAGAATAATGCACAAAATCTCTAAGTAACCGAGAACTGACACCTTGCTGTAATCGCAGCATGACCAATTAATTTCTTATCCTCTGTATTTGTTTGCAGTACCTAGCAGAAGCTGGCTGGACAGCCGAAGGAAGAGTTGTTGGAGTGACACAGCCTCGTCGGGTTGCTGCTGTTTCAGTGAGTTTTTGTGTGTCAAATTTTTCCCGGTTTGTTGTCATTATAACCTCCAGTTTATTAGCAGGTTTTGCTGAATAGCAGGAATCACAACTGCATGAGCTCCTGAATGACGTTTCTGCTTATCTTCCTCACAGAATTGCTGGTACTATATGCTGAATTCAACCTGATTAGTAGTTCTTGCCAAAGATTCCAAGTCCAGAAGTGCAGATGTAGGAGCTTTGAAACAAATTGCATGGTATCAGCAGAGCCGAGTATGGAAATTAGGGCTGTGCAGGGTTGAGCTACGACTGACTTTAGACTGCAACGATCCGTGTGTGACCCTTAACTTCTTTCCCAAAGCAAAAGTAGGGATGTAAATCTGTGTATAATAAAATAGCCAGTGGAAGAAACAGGAGGTTGTGTACTTCTTTCCAGCGATTCATATCTAGTTTTCTTGAATCTCTTTTTTCAGTGTGTTTTGGTTTTTTGTTGTTGTTGTTAATATTGTTGTGGGGTTTTTTGTTTGTGTTTTCCACTTGTAAGAGTATCAGGGAAAAGAAGAAACAATTTTATTGTGAGAAATGTTTTCATATACATAGTATGTCTAGGAGAGCATAACGTCAGCTAGATGTACTATGAGAGGAAGAAGGAGGGATGCTGAGGGCAAAAACTTGTACTGTCTGGTAACAGTTTGCACAGAAAGCATCTAGTGCTCCTTCTCTTCATAACTGCTGCCAAACACTGACTTGGTGGGCTGAAGTTTCTGCTGCAGCATTCTTTTTGTACAGAAAACTGAGGTGCCATTTTGTAACCTTCATTTTGCCCGTTCTTTATAATGTATTAAACTGTACCTGCAACAAATAACCTTAAACCCCTGGTAAAAATGTAGTAGGCGGAACAACTGTACAACTTTCTGTTTCATCTCATCCAGTATGAATTTGACCAGATCTGACATGGTTAAGGGGACAGTTTCTAGCAGCAATTTGCATCTTGTGCTTTAGGCAGCCTGCCTGCAGTGTCCTCCCTTTTCTCCTTCATAGGACATCCAGCTGACAGTGCACGGTTCTACAGGAGATTGTGTGTATACTGCAATGATTTCTCATGACAAACTTACTTCTTTTTTCCCTTTCATGTCTTAACACATCATTTTTAAGCCTAAAATTAAAAGATTGCTCAAGTAGGGCTTAGTGTATAGACAAAGCAGAATTTTTCTTCGAGAATGTTGTTGCAAACTGCCTGGACTGTATGGCTGTTGCAGGGAGATTAGAGATATAGTGGGTGATTTATTGCTTTGCCTTGAACTGAAAGTGATCTTTTATTTTAATAGGTGTGCTTATCTGCTTTCCTATCTAGAGTACGGGGGTTGTCAGAAGTAAAGATAGGTAGTTGCAGAGGCATAAGGCACAGTTTCGAAATTCCTGAACTTCTGGTTGCATTACCCAGGCTGACGATTACCCTAAATGCTTGGGCTGAAAGTGATGGAGTGATAAAATTCCAAGTGAAATCAGGAATTCAGTGCCTGTTGGTATGGTTTAGAATGTCACTCAAATGACTGAAAGTAGCTTACTCTTGAAATTCTACTAGGACTAATGTATGTATTGTGGGGTTTTATTATATCTTTAGCTATTAAATTTCTTTGTAGGTTGCTGAAACCATGGCCTGATAATACCTAATATTCTGTAGAATAAGTCTGAGTAAGTCGTGACTTTTAGCTAAAGGGGTTCTTGGATTAAAACTGACCCAGGGTAGTACTGTTCCAAAAACTGTTGCTTCTTTAATTGTTCTGCCTGTTCTCCATTTTATACATTGAGGATTCTGTATTATGAAAAGCACAGTAGCATCTTTATTTAAAAAAAAAAAAACAAACAAACCTGAGTAAGTTCAGGGACAGATCAGCTTAACTCTTTTCTGCATGCCATATACCTGCCTTCTTTCCCTTTTCGCGTGCCAACTGTGTTCTTAAGTTGCTGGTAGGTGGTCCTTCCCCAGCGTTGTGACTGGTTGAGTGCCTGCCTTTGTAGGTCTGTTAAGAGTTCTTATCACGGAAAGGTACCTCTGTAGCTTTCATGAGTAGAAGCAGTGTGAAACAAATTTATTAAGTTACACTAAAACATTTTAAAAGTATTTACTTATATGTTCAATTTGTGCTGTTATGTTGAACAGAATTTTGTGTTTGAACAAGAACAAATCATTCTTTTGGAAGCACTAGCTCTGTTCCTGTTTTGATGCTAATTCTCTGTTGGCAAAATAATGATACGATGAAGTGTGCTGTGAGCTGTCTCTTGTTTACAAGAATTTCTTTGCTCAGGTTGCAGGCCGAGTTGCTGATGAAAGAGGTGCAGTGTTGGGTCATGAAGTTGGATATTGTATTCGGTTTGATGATTGCACGGATCCACAGGCTACCAGAATTAAGGTGAAATATGAACAGTAGGTGGTTACTCTGAAAGGGTTAGCTGAAACTCTTCAAGTGCTTTTGCAAAATTAATGAGAATCTTGTGATGCCAGTGAAAAGAATAGATAGCATTTCAGTTTTCCAGGTGGGTACTCCAAAGGTGTGCTGTGGCTATGCAAACCTTAATAAAATGAGTACGTGTTCTATTCTGCCAGTCTGGCAGCCACCATTTTAAAACTAAAGGAGATTTTCAAGGTAGTTATGGACAGATATTGGTACCGTGCTGGTATGAATGACCTGATATGTCACTCTGTCATAGTGAAAAGCTGCAGTGAATCACAGCTAAAGTATCCTCACCATCCTAAAAATAGTTTTTGATAAAAAGCGCAGATAAAACATAAGATGAGTAGGCTAACTGAGAGTAATTTGATGTGGATCAAATACCAAGCTTTGCAGCTGTTCTTCAGTGATGTGAGCAGTATTAATGTTGCTTGTGTTGTGTACAGACAAGAGTTTGCTCTAGTTATGCTGGAATAGCAATGGTGATGAATGAGACAATTTACTTTTTGATTTTTTTTTTTTTTTTTTCTGAGGCTGGTAGCCCTTTTAGAGTGAAAGAAATGGAGATGTTCATTAAATGCAGCTGAAGTAATCTTTTTTTTTTTTTTTTGAGTGGGATGATGAATCATTTGTTGTGAACTTGAAGGTTTTTACTTTGCATGACAGTGATTGCCCAGTTCAAGGCCACAGTACCAGGTCAAACTGCTGTTTGATGGCTACGTAAAGCTGGTGGGTTTCCACTGTCTAGTAGGAAGAAAGCATTAAATTAAAATGTCACATTTTGTTGAGATGTTAAGGTTTGTGTTCTGGTGACAAGTGTGTGATAGATATTAAGTAGCCTACTTTGAGAGGGTCAAGTCTGGATTGACACATAGGATATTACTGATAGAGCCAATTTACCCATGTTACAGACAAGAGTGAAGAAACTTCTACTGCCATGTTGCAGTGCTGCCAATCTGTTCTTTTTTTTTTCAGTACAAAAATAACTAATTTTTAAAAATTCATTACTGATTAAAAAGCAATCACTCTGATTATCTCTGGCTTAGCACTCAGAAATACATACTTGGCTTCCATAGCTGAAAATTGATCAATATAATAGATCATTAGAAAATTAAAGGCAAGGAGAAATTCAGGCAAACACTTAGAAAATCATCGTGAAAAATCACATCAAGACTACCTGATAGGTTTTGGGTTTTTTTACATATTTCTTTGCTTTCACTTCTTAGTTTCTAACTGATGGTATGCTGGTGAGGGAGATGATGGCTGATCCTTTATTAACAAGATATAGGTAAGGAAACATGAAATTAATGCTTACTAAAGTGTAGTTTGCATATTTATGTTTTTTTTTTTTTTTTAGACAGAGATCTGGTTATTATAAATTAAATACCAAAAGATGCGAAAATTATTTTAGGAGATTGACTTCTTTATGTTGTAAAAACTGTTAGAAAATCAGTTGATCATTGCAATACCAAACCCATCAGGATGTGGTGCCGTGGTTTTGGAACAAAAGCTAAATAGGCCTCGTGGAGTCTGAATCATTTCATTTACTAGTTTTAAATTTGCTTTTTCTTTCTGATGCTAATCAAAGAAAAAAAAATCAACAGCAAACACAGGCTATTCTGGTATACAGAAAACCTATGCAGTACAGTAAAGAGAGACCTTTTTTTGTCCCACCCCTTTCCAAAAGCTATGTATGTACCACCTGGTGTTATCTGTGTTCTTCTCCTTACTTCGTCACTGTGCTTCTTTTTAACTTCCACAGTTTTTTAAGGGGATATAAATAGTCCAGCAGCAGATTTAAAATAATGATATTTCTAGAAGACAGGAAGACTCTGATTCTAGTGTCAATCAAACAATTTCTGAAATCTTCTCTTTCTGCTTTAATCACAGTGTCCTCATGCTGGATGAAGCCCATGAAAGGACTCTTTATACAGATATTGCCATTGGCTTACTAAAAAAGGTGATGTATTTATTTTTAATGTTCTCTGTAACTGTTTTCATTTTCATCCCTTTGGTTAAACTTTTGATCCTGATTAGTGAACCTATTCGAGAGAGGGTGATTTGATTTCTCGTTTATCATCCAGCCTGTTGTACATCCCCAACTATGTACTTTAGTTATCTGACACTCGGGATTCTCCATTTCCTCTCTCTGATGCTGAAATTTCTCCTTAAATGATATAAGCAAAAAGGTAGTCTTCATTCTGCTGCTGCTGATCATGGGAAGTGATCTGATAGGGGGTTGTTGTTGACTTTCAACCTACGAAAGCTCTGACTCCCACCAGAAATCAAGAGTAAGCTATAATGATTACAGACTGAATGCCCTTAAAATTAATATGTAAAACGCCAAACAGTCATCAGGTTGTTATGATGTTATGGGGTGATATGGGTGCCTCAGTTCATCAGCTGACTTATAGTATCAAAGTATTTTTAAAGAGAAGTTACTGGTAGTCTGGATGCTCTAAAACTTTGTTCTAGCCTTGTATCTCAGAAAATGATTTTTACTCTGGATGTTCTTGGTCTCTGCCCTAGGTTCAAAAGAAGCGTGGGGATCTTCGACTGATTGTGGCTTCAGCCACCTTGGATGCAGAGGTAAAGCTCACAGATTTGGTTTGAAATAGTGTGACCTTAAGTGGCAGCTCCGCTTCTATTTATATACAGCTTATCCTCTCTGCCGCTTGCTTCTTATGAAGCAGTACTGCTCTTTGGTGAAAAAGAGATGAAGGATTGCAGGAAAAGAATCTGCTGTAGTTAAATTGCTGTGTTTGGCTTTCATTTTGTATTAGAAAACTTTTTTGGAAGTGAATTGAAATATGAATCTGCTTTGCATATCTTTATGCATTTTTTCCCCTTGTTGGTATTGTATAAAAAGATGTCCTCTTGGCTTCCTCTAGTCTAGTAAGAGAGTATAGTAAGAGACTAGACTAGCCTCTAGTAAGAGGTTTAGCTCTGTTTTGCTGATAGCAACAATTTGAGACAGCCACAGACCAGTAAAAATAAGTGATAAATGAGTAGATTTAATTTCAGTGAGATCTTACTAGTTCCCCGATTGACTTGTGGCCTGTGGAAACTTATGTAACTTACTAAAAACATAATTAATTTGATTTTGAGTAGGAACAGAAGAAATGCTCTCTTAGATCGAAATAGTGTTTCATCCAGCCCAGCGGTCTGTCTGTAGCAGCAGCAGCAGCAATAGGAGATGCTGTTTGGGGAGAGCATATGAGCCTGTCCACCTGCTGTGGCTCCATTATCTTTGAACTGCTTCAGCATCTGCAAAGGTTGTAATAGAGATATTAGATAGTACATTCCTGCTGTTTCCTTCTAGTATGTGTTTATGGACCTGCTGTTTGTTAATTTGTCTTTGAATCTGCTTGATGAAACACCATGTGAGAGCAATTTTCAGAAGTTTGCCACCTGCTATATAATGAAGTACTTTTATTTAGTTTCTTTTAAACCTGCTAATTTCATCAAGGACCTCTAGAAGTGTGGGATTTGTTTTTGGGTTTTTTTTTTGAACTCAAACAAACAAAACCAGTTTTACATTGACGTCATCTGTCACCTTTGATTCTGTAACTCAACCTTCTGCTCCCTGAGCAGAGCCCCAGCCTTTTCAGTCTCTCCTTAGAAGGCAGCAACTCCATCTCCTCTATCATGTTTGTTGCTTTTCTCTGTACTTTTCCTAACTCCACTGTGTCCTTCATGAGATGTGGCAGTGAGAGCTTGCATGTAGCACTGAAGACGTAGGTGTACTGAGATTTCCTTCGGTGGCAAATATAATATGCCATAAATCTTGATAGTATGCTGTGCTTTGGTAGTACTTCCACTGCTATGTATTCTGTACTTGACATTAGATAACATTACAATACTTTGCCTTTGCAAAATTTTAACTGCCAAAAAGCAGATGTTTCAAATACTTTATAGTTAATGTAAAAGTAAGTTAATAGGAGGAAAATGATTAGTAAGACAATATAAATATTTGTTTAAATACAGAAAGTTTATGCTATTTCTATAATGGCTGTAAAAGTTGATGCAGATTATTTGGGTTCTTAATGTTCATTCTTTTGCTATTATGTATTTAAAATACATCATGGCACTAAATCTAAATTTATGACGGTGTCTCGCAACACATAAAATCTTACATAAATCAGCCTAACTCTGCTTTTACAAAGTGGGGTTTTGGTGTTCAGTAAGAGCTGTAAAATTTACTTACTCATCCAACAATGAGTGATAGTATGCAAGCCCTACACGAATCTTTTAGGACCAATCATTTCTAAGTTATTCTTAACTTTGAGTTTGCTACTGTTATAGATCCAATAAAAAGTTTATATATCTGCTTTTTCTAACTGTGTCAGCTGATCTAATTAATTTTATTACCTCTTTTCAATCTTTGCTTCTCAAAGTATTGAACATGCAAGACAATGCATTTGTGCTAAATGCCTGAACTACAGACAGAATAGAAGGCAACAAAATCAAACTTTAAAAGTTTTAAATTGGAACTGTCAAATGTGTGAAGAAAACATCCAAGTTGTAGTAATTTAACTTCTTCATGTCTTTAGGTTTCTCCCTCAATTCTTTGAAGTATCAAAGTGAAAGTCTTTGGTTTTATTTTATTGTAGAAATTCAGGGATTTCTTTAATCAGAACGATACCGGTGACCCCAGCAAAGATACCAGTGTGATCCTTACTGTCGAGGGCAGAACATTTCCAGTGGACATCTTTTACATCCAGAGGTGTGTTCCTGCTTGATCTCGTCGGTGGTGATTAGGAGAGTGTGCAACTGTGGTATCATTTTGTCTAAGTTGTAGCTTAGAAATTCCCAGACCGATGGTAAGGAGGTGTAGCATTCAATTTGGGAAACATTTGGATATTGCTTATAGCAGCAGACATGTTTTTAAGCTTACTGTAGTGTAAAGGAAACAAATTAATTGCTGAAGGCTGATTCCCAAGGATACATCATGAACTAAATGTGGTATGGCCAATAAATAGTGTCCAAAAGCTAGCTCTCTGTTTGTTCCTTATGGAAGCGAGGTGTCTATATCTATTTTTCTGCTAATGTCTCTGCTATTTGCTCTCCCCATAGTCCTGTTCCAGACTATATAAAATCAACTGTGGAAACCGCAATGAAAATTCACCAGATGGAGAATGATGGTGATATACTGGCATTTTTAACTGGCCAGGTATAGACATAAGCTTCTTTTTTTTTCTTTTTTTTTTTGCTTTACAGTGCTATATTGAGGGCTTTGCAAAGCCACCTCAATCTCATTCTTTCCTTAGCTGTGTTTACTTTAATCTCATTAAAGATGACAAATGTTTCTGCATTGAAGGGAGCAGAAGTAGGCCGGTCTGAAAGACTTAGAAAATGTAATTATGGTCTGGATTTATCAAAGCTAGTGATGGATGATAGTTTTTCTCATTTAATGCTGTATGCTTTCGTCCTTGTTAACAAGTGGAACAGTATGTGGTTTTTTGGTGCTAGTCACACCTATGAAGTTGACAGTGAGTCATCATTAATAGTTAAGGTAAAAGGAATTTACATTTGTTAGGCTTAAAATCTGAAGTCTTTGACAGAAAAACAAATTGCCATGAGATAAAAATTTACTACTCTCTTCTGCTCTATTTATGCCTGTCAACTCACTTCGCAGCCAAGAAGAGTAAATGGGAGGTAGCTTATAATTTTTCCAGTGAGGAGCTACCTTGAAGAGCTTCAATAACATATTGCATATTTTCAGAATAAATTCTTCATCCCCATTATTGATTTGACTTTGAAAGAGTGAATTGGGTATCTGACAAGGCAATGTCTGAACGTTTTGTTGTCTCTGTTTTTTAAGAATGAGGTGCCACAGTTGATCTCTGAGATTAAATGTGAAGTTGAGCAATAACAGTTAATACTGTTACTGTGTCATTCCCGATCAAGACCCACAGCATTCTACACAGTCAAAATAGACGGGCCTCCCATTTTGCTCTCACAAGTTGAGATACATGGGAAAATAAACCTGCTTCCTCCTGAAATTTTTTCAGTCATTCCCTTGTGATTTTTCTCATGTATTTGTGACATTGTCTCAAATAACAATGAGCATAAATATTTGCATATATATTTATTATGAATAACAATTTATGTAAGAATATTACAAAATTGAGGGAGGTAGTCAAAAGGTCCTGGAGTTTGAACAGCTAAAAATATATTGGGGCTATTTTGGTGCATTTTTTGTATATAGGTAACAGCTATGTGATATTAAAGTGAAACCTCTTTCATTCTGTCCCTTGTCTTGCTCTGTCTCTAGGAGGAGGTGGAGACTGTTGTTTCTATGCTTATAGAACAGGCTCGGGCCCTTTCTCGCACTGGAATGAAAAAGCACCTCCGTGTTCTCCCCATGTATGCTGGGCTGCCTTCTCCTGAGCAAATGAAAGTGTTTGAGAGAGTTTCTCACAGTGTCAGGAAGGTAAGGCGGTTGCGTATGTCTTGATTTCTACCACCCAGAAGGGTGTCTGCATTACACAGATTGTATATATCAGGTTCACATCATGAGACTATTGCAAACGATTACCAAGGGAGACTTTCTGTGTCTCCTAACACTGCCTGTCCGTTTTCAGACTGTGAACCAAGAACTTCCCTTTTCATCTTTGATCAGTCCTAGACATGTCAGTTCTAACCCTCCCGTCTATCTCATCGACTTCTCAATTTTTAAGAGTCCGTGTACAACCTTGTATTTGTCTGTGTTCAGTTGCAGTTTCTTATACTCTGAAGTCCTCTACTTCTACCTGTTTTTATTTCTTTTTGTGGTCTAAGTGTCTATGGCTGTTTTCTACCAGTAATGAAAAAATTAGCGACAGAGAGGGTAAGTGCTGTATTTTCACCTAAGAAGTGAGTTAAAACTTGCTTTGTTTTAATAGAAAAAAAAAAGCTTCGTTTTGACTTCTGCAAGTCTTGTTCAGATACTTAATGTCACAGAGCTATCTAATTGGTCATGATTCGTGCTTTCTGTTTAGGCAGAGCCTGTGTTGCAGCTGAGATAAGCTGACAGAATTACACAGGGGTGACTTCTTATAATTCTTGTGCCTGATGGAGTTTAGCAAGTAAAATTATTCATCTGGTGTTGGAGAATGTTGAATATAAATACTTCTTTTCTCTCCAGGATATGACATTAGTCAATTAACTTCCAAGATTTACTTTTTTAATTTCAGGTGAAAGAAGGATGAAATTTCCCTCTGTCATCTGGGAACAATTATTTTTTAATATTTTAGGACATGTGTATCTCTTCAGGAATACTGAACATGGAGCGCTTAATCAGCTCTGTTCCTCTGCTATCCCCTGCTCCATTCCAGTTTTACAAGTAACAGTTCAATATAACTGAGAAGCAGAAAGAAAATATTTTTAGTTTGCTACGTAAGAACATTTGATTTACAGTCAGTTAATGTTTTTCTCTGCAAACACTGCCAAGTTCTTCTACTTTTAAGAAGAGAGAATAAATTTGAATACGAAAGTGACTGTGAAACTGTAAAAACTAGGCTTATTTCAAGCTGACAAGCTCTTTCTGCTGCACATACTTTGTACTCTAGAACTGTCACATCTGACATCTCTCAAGTGGCTTTTATTGGAGTCTTGGTGCACTGATGCTAGGGCTTGATAGTGTGTTTGGGATTGGGGCATTCACACTATTCTCTTTGTGTCCGTATCTGTAGGTGATAGTAGCCACCAACATTGCTGAGACCTCCATCACAATTCACGGCATTGCGTTCGTAATTGATTGTGGTTTTGTGAAGCTTCGGGCCTATAACCCCAAAACAGCCATCGAATGCCTTGTGGTGGTACCAGTATCTAAAGCTTCTGCTAATCAGAGGGCAGGGCGTGCAGGACGGAACCGCTCTGGAAAATGTTACAGACTTTATACAGGTCAGTAAGTTGATGTGTAGGGCAGCTGAACTTGCTGGTGTGACTTGCATTTTGGTTTATGGTGCTTTTAGTATTAGATAAAGAAGAACAAAACTGTATTTTTTTTTCTCTCAGTGAGAGATAGAAATTTCCCTTCATTATTCCTCTGACTGATTTAGAAATACACTGTTCATATGTGCTAAGCATTGGACACTGAATGCTTTTATGAAACAGAAACACAAACTGAGCAGGGTAAGTGCTCCAAGATTGTTAGCAATTGCAAACCTTTAATGTTAATGCAGCTCTGGTGAGTCTACTGAGAAGTTTATCTTTTGATGATCTTGGTTTCTGAGCAGTTGCTTCTATTTATAATACCCATCTATGATGCTCTCTTCTGTGACTAAAGTCCCCTTTAGACTGTGCATCTAACAAAGGGCTCTGGAAATCCTTTAGGTAACTGAGGGAAAATTTCTTTGTGTCTCCTTTTTCATAGGAATAGATGCCAACCCCAAATGCTTCTCTTGAATCAATCACCTGTCACTGTACAAAAATTTAAAAATTACTGTTACAAATAAATCTGTTGGCCACATAGCAGCGTTCAGAAAGCCGCAGTCCAACTGTCTCTGTTCTCAGCTGCTTAATGAGAAAAGGCATTGCAGTTGAGTGCTGCCATTGCTTATGTGCCTCAGGTTCTCTCTAGTTTTACTGGAGCTTTGAGACTTAGAGAGAGCAAGCATAATCTTTTAAAATGTGTGTGTGCTTGCCAGCAGTTGCCACATTAAACAAAGACACGATTTATTCTCTGAATTTGTGTGTCCAATAAGAATCAGGAGAGAATGTCTGCTGCATAATATACCAAGCTTACATAGCTTTTTAAGTACTTTACTGGAGAAACATGACTACGCTGAAGTTATTTTTGTGTGCTCAAGAGCTGGCCTAACGAGTGCTTTAAGAAACATTTTAAAGGAGAGAAAAGAAAAAAGAAAAGAAAAGAAGAAAGTGCACGGAGTGGACAAAAGTAGAGAAAACATAAACTATCTTTGTCTTAAGGAAGGTCTGAGATAGACCAGAGATACAGAAGAGGGTTCTGTCTAGAAATGAAAATAATTCAGATGAAAAGAATGCATTTATTATCTTGTTTTGGAGTTTTAGATCAACATGATCAACATAAGGATGAGTGTGCCTTTTTCTTTGCTGCAGAAGAGTTGGTTAAAGGAAGGTGCAGGGATTTTGACCTTATGTGAAGTGTTTTTTGAGACTTAAACCTTATAGCGAATGTGCTTTTAAAAAGGCATTGTTAAATAATTTTTTTTTGATCCTTGGTCTTTATTTTAAAAACACTTTTGAAACCTCCTTTTGTTTGAGTATTTACTAAAAATAGTGTTCTTATACTGCAAGCATGCTGGTTTTGAACTTTTCCATGTCCCTTCTTTAAAAAAAAAAAATGCTTTTTTTGTAGTATTGCACCCTGCCTTTTATGTTCTGATAAAAATATTACACAGAAGACAAAGCATTTCCAGATTTCCATGAAGAACTTATAACATTTCAAATTGAAATATAGATGGATCAACTACAGAATTAGCAGTGTAGCCAAAAACATTGAATTTTCTATTTAAAGTATCTTAAAATACAGTAATTGGAGAAAGATCATCTTTGAGTTAGAGTTCTTTTAACATCTGTTACGTATTCATACTTGATAATTTTAAGTTGAAAGGGGTATGATTTTATCGTGTTGACTGCACAGAGTGGGAGTTGAAGCTCAGTCCCAAATTGCTTTGTTTTCTTCCACAACAGAGGAGGACTTTGAGAAGCTGCCAAAGTCCACTGTTCCTGAGATGCAGCGCAGTAACCTTGCTCCTGTCATCTTGCAGCTGAAGGCTTTGGGAATCGACAACGTGCTCAGGTTCCCCTTTCTTTCAGTGAGTCCTAGGCTGGAAAGTCTGTCATCTTTCTTTGGTGTAAAGAAAGATCCCTAGATGACTCATTGAGAACCCACAGAACCATTAACCAGTAACCATTACCCTGTTAATTTGGAAAGCATACCTCATTGCCCACTATCGGGCAGCAAAGTATGTTTTTGGGAATCAACTAGTGCGAGTCATGTGCGTGACAACTTAGAAATCGCTGTTTGTATTCCACAGTTTGCTGTTTTAAGTGTTGAGAAGTCAAGAAAAGCCTAGAAAGACAAACTCTTGAGATTCTGCAAAACTGTAACTGTAGTCCATTTGCACTGAATTTATGAAGAAAAGGGGGGGGGGGGGGAAATCTACAGAACTAAACCTATCTTTTAGATTTGCTTTCTGTAAAGTTTCTAGTTACTCTTATATTGATGTGAAAAACCAATATGGTACCATTAGAAAAGAAAGTTAAGTAATTGTTCTGCTCACCGCTGGCATCGCTGTTGGACAAAGCAGGTATGCCTTTTTCAGCTTGGATCTTGAGAGCATCTTAGTGATGGTGCTGAACAGTTGAGAAGGTTTTGACTCGCAGCACCGGTGGTCACTGGAAGGGTGACAGGAAGAGTCTGAGAGCTCTTCCTTCATTTTGCATAAGTAGAAAGGTAGGTAGTTAGAACTTAAGCATTTTGCAGAAGAGGAAGCTCTAAGAATTTTTGTGAGAACTTAACGTATTCTACGATGATAACTTTAAAAAATACTAATTTTTTTTTCTCCACAGCCACCTCCTGCACAGTCAATGGTGCAAGCTTTAGAACTGCTGTATGCTTTAGGAGGTGAGAATATTATGCTTTGCTTTATTTATAACTGTGTTACAGGAGTCATGAAAAAAATTGCTAATTTGGATTTTGTGATTGGGTGGACATTAATCAGAGTTTCATTTGAGAACTGAGAAAATGCAGCCTTGACTGGTGGAAGCTTTTTGTTGTGTTTTTGTTGGTGTGTACCAACAGACTCCTCTGAACTTCCTTTCTTTTCCTCTGGTTATTTCAGACATGTAAGCAAGCAAAAGGTGGCAATAACTTTCTGGGAGGGACTAGAAATCTATTGCATAGAGCGTAAACTAGAATTTAACTATTCAGATTGGGCAAATGTATTTTGCAGCTATTTTCTGTGTATTTCCTTGCACCTTCGTGGGAGGAACAACCATTTGTCCTTCCTAGAACAGTGCTCTGAGCTGATGAGGGTGTTGACTTGATTCTCTCAGGCAGGTCTTCTGTTTGGGTTTCTTCAGTCTTTACAGAGTGGTATGAAGATACAAACGGAGTTTGGACACTAATTAGACCAGGACATGAGTTATACACGATATTTACCTGCATCCAATTAGCTAAGTTGTTAGATACTTAAGCTCTTAGTGCTGTGATCTTTCATTTTGTGTTACTGTGCCAGTGATGGAAACATGTACCACTTGCAAGTATAAACAAAAAAAGTTGAAAGTAAAGTTTTGACATCTCTTTAAAGATCAGGCTGATTGTAATAACCTAGCATTTAGCAAGGTTAATGTAATAGCTACTTTGTTTATTCCTTGGTCAGATTTTAAAAAGCATAGTTGTATCTATTTTAACTTTTTCTGTTAGCATGTTACATTCATTATCTGATCTTGCTGCCTGTGGAGGAACTCTGTCTAAACATTGTTAAGTAAAATCTGATGCTTGAATTTGTGAGAGGCCAGTCACAGGAGACTGGAATTAAACCCGATAGAGAGTGTGCTTCCCAATAGTTCAGCAAAGCAACTGTGTTAGTTTTCAGACCTTCTCGTTGATGCAATTTTGAAGGTATGACTGACAAAAGTTATTAAGAGCTAATCTAGTTATAATTTTAAAAATGAGTTCTAGTCCATGTCTCTGCCCTGAACATAGTATGGTGTATGGCTAACAGACTGCACCTTGAATTTACTGCTGTTGGTCCTGCAGCTGAGACAAAGTTCAAACCTGCAGCGAGTGAGACTGCTCTGATTTTATTAGCTGTGAATACATGATGCAACCACTAAAAAACCCCTGCTCATTCCTAAAGGGAACACACTTCCTCCTGGATGGATTGAAACTCCGTTTCTCACTCTCTGTGTCTGTGTGTCCGTGCACAGCCTGCCTGCTTTTCATGCTTTTAAATGCACAGGAGCTCGTTTGCATCAGCTCGCAAAGAGAGTTTGCTCTGGTTTTAGTATTGAACTTTCTGGTTATGGACAAATGAACGGATACACACAAACTTCTGTTGAAAAGAAGAAAAAGCTAACAGACCCTGAGAGCATAATTCAAAGTACTTTTCCACTCTTTAGCTACTTAATAGAATTTTTTTCTTTTTTATTATTAAGTTCTCTGAATTATTAATCACAGCTTGTTATCAAATTCTGTAGAGTCTGAACCAACGCTCTTAGTCAGATGGTTTAGTTTCAGGTAGTTGTGTGAGGAGCAGAGAGTTGAATGTGATGATCCTTATGGGTCCCTTCCAACTTGAGCTATTCTATGATTCTAAATGTGTTAATTTTGGTTTTATTCATTGTGCCGCTGTTGAATACCTATAAATTCAAATCACACTTCAGTAATATTTTTATACATAGTTTTCAATTCCTTTTTGTTGTGGTGAGCGGAATGCACGCTGTCTAGTTTTGTTTATAGGAAGAATTGTTATGTTGTTGGGTTTTTTGACAGCTATTTAATCTTTTTGAATGCAACAAACTTCAACAAAACAGAAACTTGACACAAGAACAAGTAATCAAAACAAAACTTTGTTTGACTTCAACTCAGTGTTTGTGGTTAATTCAAAGTTAACAATATTTGCTCCATAATGTAAACATGAGGAAAAGGGTAGTGTAAAGGAGATTGGGTAAGTTCTGGAAGCTTCCAGAGGTTTGTGGCTGTTTTTTACATCACTTACAAATGCTGTGTTGTAACTTGTGGCTCTGTTTTTATTCTCCTGGAGCTGTAACTCTCTTCCTGACCGTGATTTTGCTCTCTGCTGATTCAGTTCCATCTTGCAAAGGAGGGTTTCACTTAAGGCACTTTGTTCTTGGCAACCATTTCCAGCTTGGAACCAAGGACCTTCACAGTGGCTCAGATGTTGCAAGGATGAATTCACAGCCAAAACCACCTTAGGGAAATGGAGAGGAAAGGTCAATAAACTCACTGATTAGCTGGTTGATGTTTTGGTAAAAGAGTTTTGCTCATGGTAGCTTCACAGAGAAGTACAGAGCTGTTTCTCTCTTGGGTGCGCAGCTTGTGTAGCAAAGCAGAGAAGTGCTGATGTTGGTGTTTAAGATGGAAAGGAAAGTGTGTGCATGTGTGTGATATATGGATTTCCTTTCAGCTTTTGCTGAAGTTTTAAGGTTTTAGGTGGTTTATTATGGAGATTTTATATAAGTTGCAGAGGTGAAGCTGCCCAAGCATTTGCAGGTGCAGTAAGGGTGAAATTTCTCTTGTGCAAGTATGAACACGTATTTCATCATTTGCATCGTAATAGCATGCAAATGTGCAGTTTAGGGTCAGGACCCTACAGTGCCAGTGCGGTGCCAACAGCAGACGCTCTTAAGGTCGAGATAGTTCTGTTGAATAAACACATTACTGTTTTTAGACTGATTATTTTTACAGTGATGCAAACTGATTACATCAGGAGTATCTCTTCTCAGCCTTCTCCTTTGATGCCCCTTTGAAAGTCTGAGTTGTCAGTTGAAGTTTATTGTTTTTAAGCATAATTTAGGAGATAAATAAGCAGGTAAAAAGTGGCTTTATTTTTTAGCTTCATTTCAGATCCAAGATTTTGTTGAAGGCTTGTTTGTAAGCTGTCTCCTCTCAGAAGCTGCCACTGTACTGAAGTTTAAAATAGAGTATTTTAATCCCCCAGCCTGTCACATACTAGTGGTTGTTACTTGAAACTGTTTAGTGCCACAGGGCTTGAATAATCTCTCCTGAGCATGTTCAATAAAAATCTTTGCAGTACCTTTTTCTAAGATCTCCAATTTCCTATATATGTATGGATACAGTGGTTGCTTTCAAGATTATTTCAAGGAAACGTTTAACTATTCCAAACCAGTATCCATTGCAGGCTTTTTGTGTATATTCAGGTTTACTGCTACAAAGACATCTGTGCACAAGCTATATGTATCTATGCAAAATTGCATTGAGTTTTGTAGGATTCAGCAGAAGCCAAAGGATTTCAGCTTGATGCACCTGTAGAAAGTTAAAAAGACGGTGATTTCTCCTTTTTCCTACTTAGGAATGCAGTTAACTTAAACCTCTTGGATTGCACTGGTCAAGTGAAAGCTATCATACCTTAATTTTTGCAGTTTCTATGACTTTGTGTTTAAATGTCACTTCATTATTTCACATAAGCCACCTTTTGTATCTGTTTCTGAGGAAAATATTATGACATTATGTGACATTCCTATTAGGTTTTGTTGAACAGCATAGGGGTGTGGTGAGTGAATTACTATATTGTCATAATAAGTGAGATGATAGCATATCAAATAGTAAAGGAAAGTAAACACTTGATAGAGGTATCTGTGGTTTTAGATATGCTGACATGAGTTATAGGAGATCTCGTTCCTTGACTTGATTTGTGGTTTTGCCTTTCTCTGTGAAACATAGCTGAAGTACAACTGTGGGTTTTTGCCACCACACAGTTTGGCAAATAATATGTTTATATAAAGCGTGGGCCACAGTTGTGCTTCCTTAGTCCACTCTGCTGTGGTTATTTATGCAATCTGCAGTGCCCCAGAGTCCTATTCTGGGCTCTTGTTCATCCCTCCTTGTGTAGCTTTTCTCTTGTGCTTGCTTGGCCTCCTTGCTGTACCTCCTACAACTTGGCTTACTTGCGGTTTTCTTTGCTATTTCAATTCTCACTCTTTGCTGCCTTTCTTACTGAGCTCCCTTCTTCTTAATCTTTCCTGTGTCTGTATTCTTTTTTTTTTATTATTATTCTATTTCCTATGTCCTCTTGCAAGGGGAATGCTGTTCCATTTAGATCATTCCCTGAAATTTCAGCGTAGTGCTCTGGATTAGAACGTGATCCAGTGGTTTGCCTGGGTAAACCTTACTGCAGGTGTTTGACTGTAGGAAGCCGTACAACTAAAATGGCAAACGTGCAGTGTGGCTCAGCGATAACTGGGGATTGAAAAGCAAGCTGCCATGCCTCCCTCCTGTACCATCTCCAGTAAAAAGGCTGGAACATGGCTGACAGTTTAGTTATTGATGCATGAGGCAGACTCAACTGTAGAGAATCTTCATCAGCTGTACATCTCTAGTTTAGATTGCATTAAAGTTAAATTATTTTTCTCCATGACCTAAGCAGATGTGCTCAGAAAAATGACACCCTACCTATATATTTTAGCTTGTAATTCTGCTCTTCAGTACACATTAAATTCTTAAAGAAGACTTTCTGTGCTACTTTTGTCTGTATCAGCTACATTTATTAATATGCTGCAGGTTTGGATATGCACTGCTGTTTAACAGAGCCTCTTGGAATGAGAATAGCAGAGTTTCCTTTGAATCCTATGTTTGCAAAGATGCTTCTGGAATCAGGTAAGAGGAAAAAAAATTAGATTTTCTTCATAGTCTTGTGATGAGTAGCACACACTGCCTCTTATAATTGTAGTGTAGCATTAGGCATTTGTTAAACTTGAAACAAAACTGTATGCTTCATCTTGGTATGGTGTTTAGTGAAAAGAATTGGTTAGGCTCATGGACCTCTCAAATAATAAGTGTAACACATTTAACATGTTAACAAGCCTAACACATTTGCCTTTTAATTTTTCCATTAAAAAAAATCATTATTATGCTAAAAAAATCCAGGGGTTTAGATATTTTGGTTTTATGTACTACAAAAATATATTCTGCTGCTTTTCCTTTTTATTCTATATGGGGGTAAGTTGAATGGAAGAGGATTTCCTTGACTGAATTTCTCCACTTACTTCTCAGGAAATTTTGGCTGCTCCCAGGAGATTTTGACAATTGCTGCCATGATGCAGATTCAAAACATTTTTGTGATCCCTCCAAATCAAAAAACTCAGGCTGTAAGTTCAGTTGTGTCTTAACTTTCTTTTTGTTAGTTCAACATTTCTGGATCTCTGCCAAGTATGTTACTAATACCCATTACAGACTGCAAGTTTGTATGAAAATGAAGGAAGGTCTTCAACTGTACCTGTTGGTTATAGGTAAAAGAAGAAACTAAGTAACGGTGGGAACCTTTTAGCACTTTACTGGTGTTAAAAGCCTCCTTCTAAGGGCCAGAAACACAAAAGGTTATAAACCAGTACAGGTCAGCATAAGGGTTTGCCAAAAAACCAAACCTCCCCAAACACCGCTTCCTTTGAAGATGAACAAAAAAGAAAGTATTAGGATGTAGCAAATTTTTAATAGGTAGCAGGAGCCTAATCTTAATGCATCCCTCTCTTGGATTTTGGGGGTTCATTTTCATTTCATTTTTCTAATTCCAGTTTTAGAAGTGCTCCTGAATATAGGTGGGCTAGGAAAATATTGCTGTTTTCTAGAGAAACTATCCTATATGGTAAGAATTTTAATAGCCACCAGGAAATACGGAAATGATGGGAACTGAGCGTATTGGACATGATTTTTGCAAAAATCAGTCTGCCTGTAAAAATATGTTTCTTCTTCTCCAGGCCAGGCAACACAGAAAGTTTGCTGTGGAAGAAGGTGATCATCTCACTATGCTTAATGTTTATGAAGCCTTTGTCAAAGTAAGTCAGTTCAAATGTATGTGGATTTGCAGGAGTGGGAAACACTTGAGGTCCTCTGTTCTGATTCTGTAAGCTCTGGATGTAGCATCCTCAAAGCTGAGGACTTACCAAGTCTGTTAAGTGATAATTCTGCTTTAAAAGATATTCCGGTCATGTTTTGCCACAGACCTTCTGTAGTGCTTCTGAACAGGGAATAGAAAGAATTTGGTTTGGGTACAGCATGGAAGTCTTATGGTTAGACAATTGTATTTTCAAGGAGACTGGGATTTTTGAAAGGGCCTAGGAAAAACAGGCATCCAAATTCTAAATGAAATTCATATTCTCTCATCTTTTCTTTAGATGTATCTGAGTTTTACTGATTATAAACTGCATCTAAATCTAGTGATCTTTTTTGTTTGTTTTTTTTTTAAATTGCCTCATTGATCATCGTATCCTCTTTTTCATTGACCTTTAACACCAATCCTAATATTTTTCTATAAGCTGAGGTTTTACTTAACAGTTTTGAAGTGCTATACCTATTTAGGAGAAGTATATTTTGCTGGTGTAAAGCACTTCTGTAATAATATATTTGCAACAGTGTTGAGTTGAAGCAGTATAACCACTCAGGTGTTTAAATACGACTTCCCTCTCCCCAGCCCCAAAGCAATCAGACAGGCACCAACTGAAATTTTGCCCTTTAAATTTTATATCTGCATAATTCTCTTAGAAACTGCCAAATGCAGAGGCTCTTGGAATAAGTGCTGGCTTCTGGAGAAAGAGTTCTTTGCGTAGAGAAGACCAGTGAAAACAGCGTACAGAAAAGGTTGTTTACATTTTGAGATTGAAAACAGACTAGTTTATGATATGACGCATTTATGTGTGAGAATGGAACGACTGATGCGATTCTCTTTCACCACATATGAAGAAATAAAGCACATCTGTTTGAAAATACCCCATAGCATTTGTTTTACTGCCGTTTGGAAGTTGTTTGAAACATGTTTTGTAGTTATTGGTGCTATGTACCTTTCTTAATTGCTATGTAAATAGGTGATTTTCAGGGAAAGCCACAGTAAATATGTTGTAGGAGACATAAGAAAAACAGAACAAGGCTATATGATCCAAAAGAGATTGGGTTTTGTTTTGCTGGTGGTATCTCATTGTAATTTTTTCTTTTCTTCTCACTGTACAGCACAGCAAGAGTTCTCAGTGGTGTCAGGAACACTTTCTGAACTACAAAGGACTTGTAAGAGCTTCTGTTGTAAGGGAGCAGCTGAAAAAGCTTCTCGTCCGCTTTAAAGTGCCAAAGAAGTCCAGTGAAGGTAAAAAATTTTATTTTTTTTTAACCTGTTGTCCAAAACATATTGAAGGTAGTCTGCAAATGGTCAGTTTGCTTCCTGATTTTCTTGTAGCCTTTGAAGTATTTTCTCCCTGTCCTAAAAATAATGTCAATTAAAACCAGATTTTTTTCCTAGAAATGACTGCAGATGAGCATTTTAGCCCATTTTTACAATTAACATTTAGTCCAGTCTTCATTAGTTCAGTTTCACAGCAAGAGATTATACCACTCATAATATATTTAATGGACATATTTACCAAAAGAGTCATAAATAGATCACCCCGTTCCCTCTTGACTTTTCAAAAAGCAGTTTTTCTAGTATGTTCAAAATTATGTACAGTCATTGGGATCCGATTTCCAGCAGTGCTGTGTGCTCATGGATGCCATGACTAGTTCTCAGCACTTGTCTCTAACTGCTCTGAAAAATCAGACTTCATTGCGTAGCTGTCACACAAGGTTGCTCTAAGGACTGTGAAACTATCTGCCCGGAGAAACTAGTGGCAACAGTAGGTTTTTACGTAGTAATTTTGATTTGCTGTGAAATTGAAGCCAAAAGAGATTGCAGGGTTTGTCTGCCTTCAAGCCTTTGCCATCAAAGCCTGATGCAGTGTGAAAAGTTGTTTGAGATGATTAAGTAGTATTTTAGGGATTTTTACCATCTCATTGACTCATTTTACATAAGAAAAATACCTCTTCTTCAGGTGATCCAGATCCCGTTTTGAGATGTATAGTTTCTGGATTCTTTGCTAATGCAGCTAAATTCCACTCTACTGGAGCTTATAGGTAAATATAAATATATATAAAAAAAAAAAAAGTGTATGTGTGTGTGTATATATATATATATATATAGCTTCATTACAACTGTTCCTTAGTTTAAAAGCTCCTTTAACTGGATACATCTAAGTATCATCAACAAATGCTTCTTTAGACACTTGCCATAAGAAACACATAGTGGTTGATTTACTAAGTATTTGAAGTTATGTATCTTCAAACTGCTTCAATGTTTCTCTCTTCTTTTTGGCAAATATAAATACTTAGAGTTATTCATAGTGGGAAGCTGTTACTAATAGTAATTAGCTTGTGTTAATACAAGCAAGTACAGTGCTCTGTTGTAGCACTCCCAGTGCACTGAACAAAAGCCTGAGACACTACTTTTCCATTTAATGTAGATAGAACTATTTTAGGACGCTAAATTATCATTTCTTCTTTTGTCCAAGATTTAAGCCTGGTTTCATCTGAAAGCCTGTTCATTAAATGCAAATGTTTTTAATTTGCTCCAGCTCTTTCATTGTTGCCTTTTATTAAGTGTTCTTACTGGGGATGAAAGGAACCGAATGTTAAGCAATAAATAGATGCACAGTCTGAAATAGTATCTTGCTTTCAAGGACTATCCGTGATGACCATGAACTTCATATCCACCCCACTTCAGTGTTGTATGCAGAGAAACCTCCACGCTGGTAAGTTAAGCTGCTTCACTGGCTTTGTGATCTTTCCAAGACGCTCTGAGCATCCAGACATTTTCATGAATGACTTTTCTCCATCAGTGGAGGAATAAATGTAGAAGGTCATGGCTCCCACAGAGAGAATTCGATTGGTATTTCCTTTGCAACTTCTTGTAGGCAATATCCAAATAAATCAGGGAAATAGTGATGTTTAACTGTCAAAAAACTTGCAAAAGTTGGAAAGCAGACTAAGGTGACCCTTTTTTAATAGGCACCATATCTTGCACTGCAAATTGCTCCTGTAAATAGATAGAAATAGGATTAATTTGCTTTTATTAAGCCTGTTAAGTAAATGTGCTGTCAAATAGGTGCTGCAGTAATTGCAAATGGCTTGCTAGGAGTCAAAATGTCTATGTCAAATGCAGGATGCAAAAAGCTTGAGAGAAGTTATGGTTGTCTGGCAGATTGGCGAAAGAACTGCTTGTACTTTGCTTTTGAGAGCAAAATACCAATTAATGAGAGACCACAAACCTTGTGGGTTTGCAGCTGTACTGTGTATAGAAGGCAGATAATGACTTAAGGTTTTGGTGACTAACCCTTCGGTGCGTGGGTTTGCGCTTCCTTGGTAAAAATGTCTTTCCCTACTGAAGGGTGACTTCAGAAATAGGTTGCCCATGGTGGCAGCAGGGATTGAGTCCACATGGCTGTCTGTTTCTAAATCTCTTACCAGGAGGTGTTCTGGCGGTAGTTAAAGCTGATTTCTTCCTCTAACCCTTATCTTACTTGTCTGCAGACGGGCACCAGGGATAGTCATGCTGTGATTTGTGCCCTGCTTATTATGGGTCCAGGGTTTTGGTGCATTTGGCACCAATGCCAAATGCATTTGGCATCATGATATCGCAGACCAACTAATATCCTCTCTTTCAAAGCATCTGTTCTGAGTCCTCCTTGGCCCCATTATAAGAAATATTCTTTCTTTTATACCTTGCATCCATATGTCCTGGTAGTATGTGAAGGTGGTTTTAATGGCAGTCTAAAGGTTGTCTTAATGTAGAGTACTCTGAATAACCAGAGGGAAAGAGGTAAGAGGCTGCATTATAACTTAAAGACTCTCTTGTCACTCTGTAAATACTACCTCTGGCAGCACGTATGTGAAACTGTCTAAAGATGCTGTTAATCATCTCTTTCCCTCATGGCTTTATAGCAAACTTTTTTTTTTTCCTTCCTTTCTCCTAGGGTAGTCTACAATGAAGTCATACAGACTGCTAAATACTACATGAGAGATGTGACTGCCGTTGAATCTGCTTGGCTCTTGGAACTGGCACCTCATTTTTACCAGCAAGGAACGGTACGGAATCGGCATAAAGCCCAAACGGTACCATTGCTGTATTAGCAGCTCTTGTATCTGAACTTTTTAAGTGTTTATGTTTTGTTGTTGTCTATTTAATGGTACAAAAATTAATTTGTTTTTTTTTCATTGTAGTGGTTAGCATAAAGAAAGAGAATAATAAATTTGATGCATGCAAGCTTTTTCCCTATTATCCAGCCAACAGACTTGATCTCAAAGTTACAAATTAGTGTATCGCTCTGGTAAATGAAGTCTTCAACCATTTTACACTTAAATATAGGGACTTGGTAGCAATTTTCTGAACAACAGTATAGCTAGGCAGTGGTCATACTTTGCACAAAAATAATTTAAAGGAGTCTTTGCATGCTTTGCAAATGTTTGTGCAAATCATGAGCCTTTTTTTTGAGCATTAATTGTTTACTGTGAAAAAATCGGCTCTGATCTGTTCAAACTTGAAATGGCAAGGAACAGATGCTATTTGTGCAAACCTTTATTGCAAATTCCGTTGTGTGTGATATACATACATTTTCTTTACAAGTATCTTCTAATAGTTGTCACCATCCTTTATCAACTCAGTCTCATGTGAATCCATCAATCTAGACTTACTCACTGGTCATTCTGAGAACTGGACTAGTATTTAATATTATCTAGATGTTAGTTATGCTGGACCTGTTGATACCACATTGCATGTAAATACTGTACAGGCAGGCAAGATTGCGCAGTTGATCTTGCATGTGAATTTCCCATTGGAGATTAATAACTACTGAGGTTTATATTCTAAATTAGTGAAGTATTTTTAAAATACTAACTGAAAAAACACATTTGCATATCAAACCCACACAAAATAAGAGATCTGTTTGTGCAGATGAGCAGCCATGTTGCAAAAATGACTGTTTCTGATTTATAGATCTGCTAAGCTATTTGACTTTTCTGAGAATCTGATGTCTGTTTTCTTTCACTTTCTGGGGTTTTTGGAAGAAAGAAAAGCAGACTGTGATGCATGGAGCACCTAAGGACATACCTCTGTGGTTACGGTGCGCAGCACCGCTGGCGTCTGTCCATGTAATTGACTTGAGAGGGTTGGGGTTTTTTTAACGTTGAGCTTGGATAATTCATCTCACTTATCCAGACACTTACCATCTATAAATGCACTTACTAAGTAGCTGAATATCTTCTGCCTTTTTTTCTATAATGCATTTGACAAAGGCAGTGATGACCCCCGAGTCTTTAGCTGGTGTTAGACATTCTGCAAGCATGGTGTAAAAAGGAGATGAGCCAATGTTCCAGTTGTATCAAACCTGCTCCTGGAATAATTAATCCTTTTGACTCACATATTTACATGTTGTAACATCCCCTACACAATATAGCATCCCATTATGGTATGACCTCTCCACAGGCTCAGTTTTGGGGGTGAGGTTTTCCTTTAGGTAGGTGGTGTTGGGGAATGTGACTCAATGACTTGTTCAGGCAAAACTTGAGTTGCTTTTAGTAACTGAAGAAGGTTTGTCTTGAATAGCACTGCCTACCTGATTGAGAGAACGTGGTTTTCACGGTAGTACTACTACTGTTGTAGATATTCCATTAAATTACATCAGAACCTAATTTTTACCATTGCCATCATTTTGATTGGATAGAACTCAGTTTGCAACATGACCTAAGCATTGCTTTAATCCTAAAATAAATGGAAGCTCTGGAGGATAGTGCTGGTTTTGAGGAAAATTACCTTTTCCAGTTTGGTCAGTTATCCTTATCAGTTGAAAGGCTTAGGTGTCTTTATAAAGTCTTTAAAAATTAGAATTATTCCTGTTGTGTAAAGCTTTGAGTTACACATGTAAATTTTGAATAAGCAAGCTGTTGCAAGACACAAATTTATGCCGATTTACAGACATTCAGACCCATTTTCTGCTGAAGGATACATCTTCGTGCTAATAAGAGATTCCTGAAATACAAGAATTTTTATTCCTGTATCAAATTAAAAACAAATTACAACTGAATAGGACTCTGTGTTAAAAGTCTTTTTTTTTTTTTTTTTTTTTTTTTTTTTTTTTACAGCTTGGTCATGGTCTTAGTCAATTATGTCTCCTTCCAAATTTTGCGGGACTTTGTGCTTTCATTCCACATTTTTGTAGGCCTTTTTCTTTAAGCGCACAGAGGTTCAAATGTCCGATGCAACTGTAGCTGCAGTCTTAAAACATTAGTTAAAATCTTGTACTTCATGTACATACTCGTAGTGTTTATTGGCATGTGTTGTTGGGAGCACATGTCCCTTTCTGTGCATTTTTACAAGCTGGCACCTTGCTTCCAGTGGGAAATTGTTCCTAGGCTTGCAGTTAGTACTGAAGTACTAGAAGATGATATTTTATACCAATCCAGAATATTATCTTTGGGATATATGTGTTTTTTTTTATTTCATAGGTTTATTTTAGCTATATCAGTAACAAGCAGAGCTTGGGAAGGGTAGTCTTTGATATTTTTCTAAGAAATTATTTAATTGGGGATTGAAGGCTGAAAGCATTCTAGTTGAATGCTTTTCTAGTTGTGTATATACTAAGCAATTTTTCTTTTCTCTTCTTTTCTTGCAGCATCTTTCCTTGAAAGCAAAAAGGGCTAAAGTAGATGACCACTGATTTGACATGACTTCAGTCTTGTGACATCAGATGCAGAACCTACCAGTGATTTCAAGCTGGCTACAGTCCATTCAGCAGTCAGTTCATTAGCAATTTGATCTTACATCAACTTAAATGTTTAAATGCCTGCCAGGATCTGTAGGGGTTTATGCATGACCAGTACACTGTAAACCTATGTAGAGCTTGCATTGTGGACATTTTATTCTTTGCCTACTTGACCGCTGTTGTTAATCTGGGCATGTTGCTCCTTTTAAATAGGTAGAAAAACAATTTAAAAAATAAGAGGACATAAAGGACCACAAAACACTGAAACCTTCAAGAAGGAAACTGATTTCCTGGAGTGGTACAGCTGCCTTATGAGAGTGGGGAATAGGGTACCCTGCCTCCTATTACCTAGAGCACTGTGACTACTACCGGCCAAACTGAGACTGACTCCTGCCAGCAGGAGCTCAGGGCAATGAGCTGGCCCTTGAAATGCAAGGGGCTGCCATGGAAACATTGATTTCATGTTGGACCATCCCGAACTGGTGCAGTTTGTGCTCCCAAGCAGTGAAAGTCTCCAGCCTGAGGTCGAGCTGCCCCTGACTCCCTGTGCTGTAACAGCCCTTCTGTAGGCAGCATTGCATTAAAATGTCTTGTTTCCATACATCAGAGTTGCTGTTTGGGGAGGGGGAGGAAGAGTAGCTCAGTATTTTTAAGAAGGATTAATTTTTTGCTCAATCAGGGGACTATACACATATGTTCACAAACAATCAAATCCACAGATGGGACTTGACTTTGCTTTTCTTTTTCCAAACAAGAGAAGAAGTGTTAGCTTCTCAATGTTTGGAAATACCAGAAATCTTCAGTAGGGGTATATCGTGGAACACTGGTTTTTAGCCTCTGTCATTCAGCTAAGGTGAAAATGTTCTGTACTTTCCTATAAGGAAAACAGTCCTATATATTTCTTTTATTAAGAATCTGTTCTTTGCTGCCTGGGACTATTCTTCATGTGTTACTGTACGAGACGGATGCTCTGAGCAGTTGCTGCTTTAATCGGAACTCCATGGCTACTTTTCAGTAAGGAACTATACTTTTTTGTGTTTTATCAAGATGGGTTGGACACATGTATTTATTTTTTTCAACCCTTTTGATATTTATTTTAGAAACACATTGTTTGAAAATTTTATTTTTGTAAGGCAACTGATTTGATGAATGTGGTTTTGGCATGTTAACTATAATTTTATTTTCTTTTTTAAAAAAAGAAAAGTATGTAAATAGGCAAAAATTTCTACATAGAACAAATGCCTTCCTTGTCACAGGACTGCCTTGAAAACTTTCTTGAAAGCGTCTTTACCTTCTCCCTTCCAAACACCTGCAGAGAGAATGTGTTCTGGCATGTGCAATGTGTGGTCTGTTCAGCG
This sequence comes from Fratercula arctica, assembly GCA_947846985.1. Lineage (NCBI taxonomy): Eukaryota > Metazoa > Chordata > Aves > Charadriiformes > Alcidae > Fratercula > Fratercula arctica. The sequence goes on along the minus strand of CANTUZ010000013.1, from coordinate 12,925,588 downwards.
TCTGCGTACTGACTGCCAGCACAAAAAGATGTACCAGTCCCCATGTATGGCACCAGCAGCATGACAAACCCTGTCACCTTCCTCCTTGTTTTCCCTGGGAACCTCAGCTTTGTATTACTCTCTCCTAGAATGGAAGCTCTGTGGGGCAGGGGCTGTCTCCTCGCCAGAGCTGAGAGCGTTGGTGGTACTTAATAATAAGATTCAATTTGTGGCATTTTTTTTCTCTTAAAAGGATTGGAGAAAGAGCTGAATATGAAGACTTGTGAAATATTTGTGTCTCTCTGTCCTCTAGAAATATTCTTAAGAAAAATAAAGCCATTGAATCAAGGGAGCTTGAGAATGCATCACTTCAGCTGGGTAACGGGTGATTTCCCAGCATACTGGGTGGTTGGACTGTGCTGGTCTTCAATTGTGATGGGCTGTCAGTGGGTGGCCACTTCATTTGCCGGTTCTGAGAATTTCGGGTGGTTCTGGAGAACTCTCTCCTGCAGATATACTTTTACCTGGCTGTACAGCTGCAAAAGTTTGTCTTGGAATGATTGTTAAGAACCCAGCAACGTGAAAGCTTTGTAACATGCTGCAAGCAATTGTACTTTTCTAAGAATGGGCACAATAGGTCTTTGTAAACAAAACCAGAAATTGAGACTTGTTTTTTAGGTAGTTTTACAAACTATTGAGGTATTGCCAGAGGTGCAGAACAGGCAGACTTTATACTAGGGATGCAGGCTAAGAATAAGTGGGTTTAGTATCCAGATTAAGGTTACCTTTAGAGAGAAAGCGCTGCTTACATCTGAAATGTGGACCCTTTGAAGGTGTTTGAAGACAGAGACTCAAAACTTGAAAGACCTGAAAATCTCTTTACTTTGCAAAATTTTGGCCTACAGCTCTCTGCTAGATTTGTACATAGCATTGTGCTTTAAATAACTTTGATTAAGGAGATGGGCAGCTGTGCCTTGTTGTTGGCTCTTTGCTGCATAAACAGTCTGTGTGCTGTTTAGGGGGGGGTTGGAGTCATTTGAAGATGTTTGTAAAGGAGTTTATGAAACAGTGTAAGGATTTTAAACGTGACTTCTAGAGAATGAGGTTAAAATATTTGGCTCGTGAATTAAAACGTTGCTTGAAATAGAAGTCATGCCACCACTGGCAAGGAGATAGTTTTTGTTTTGTTTTGTTTTTTAAAAATGAATTTACAATCCATTAATGTCAAATTACTGGAGGTGGGGGAGGGATGGGTAAAGAAGCTATACGCCTGAGGTCCATCAGAAAGTGAGAAAATGCTCTCAGTGTTTCTACTCGTGACTTTAGTATTGTCGGTTATAGAGTAAGATGAAGCTAAACTGGAAAAAAAATTCAGCCAAGACAATATTAATTGAAATACATTTCTTATCTTGTAGATCAAAAACGATAAACTGATGGAAAATAGTCACAACTCTTCCTGGTTAATCTGAAGAAAGAGACCAGTCATTAAAAGACTAAAATTTAAAAAGGGAAATAAGTAAGGGAAAGGTAACTGCCACTTCTTCTCAGTGCTTTATGATAAAAGTGCCTGTGTAACAGGATATATAGTTGAGCCATGCACACAGCAATGTTCTCTAAAGGCACATCAGGGTAATGTGATGTAGCTTATTTTTAAGCTGAGTTAATTTTATATAGGTGTTACAATAAGCACGTTACAGGCAGGCATCAGGAAGAGGTGGAAAGTCAGGTTGCATGTGTCTTTAAACAAAACCCTAAAAAAAGTAATTTATCAGAATCAGATATATGTGTGACTCTTTCTAGATGTGATGGTTCAGATCGTTTCTGGCTCATGGGCAAGTGCAAACAGGGAATAGTTTCCTGTTGCAGCAAATGGAAAAACAGGACAGAGCTGCTCACACAGGGAGAGCTTTGGAGCAGCGTTTCTGCAGGAGGGACGGCAGGGCTGTAAGACTGGAAACGTTTCAGTAATTCCAGTCGCATTCTGTGAAGACATTTCTGATTATGAGGGAGGGCTGAGCTTCTCTGATTCTGTTGGGAGCCGTGTTCCGAGAGGAGGAGGGAGGGAAAAGACCAGAGAAGCAGGGAGTTATCAGCAGGGAAGGTGCAGGATTTCTCCATCACCGGTTCACAGGGTGACTCACGGCAGCGCTTGGCTTGTTTGCTCCCCATCGCGCCTGAGCGGGTGGTTACTGTGCTGCTGGCTTGGCTGCTGGGAAACTAAACTTCCAGAAGCCAATTGGGAGTTAATTAGCTGAGCCAGTATTGCTGTGCTTGTCCCCTTTGTGTGACTTTTGCGATGAACCCCCTGACTGGCAGCCCTGGAGTGGAGGTCCAGGCTGCATGTTGGAGGGGTGGGCAGCGACTGATGCAGGAGTGTGGGCACAAGGACCATGGTTCCCCTGCCGTGCAGGGGGTGAAAGCCACTGAGACAATACACCATCTCTGGATTTGAAGGGTGATTCTATTGTGAAATGTAGCTTTTGAAATCACTCCTTATGTTTCAGCTGCTTTCTTTACCAAGAAAAATTAGCTGTATCTGTGTTTTCCACTGGCCCTTCAGAACCCCCTCATTTGGGAGCATCAATGTGCACCAGTAACTGTTGTCACCCTGTCACTCTGGTAAGTGTCACTTACTGGACTAGTTCATCACTTTCAAACAATTCCATTGAAGGCAACTTGGAACCAGGATTTATTACTGTAATTTCATAATTATGTTATTCCCTATCAAGTGGACACACTATCAACAATCGGCAGAGACAGTCAACAACAAAACTTTGGCATTTAGAGTAAGTTCCTCAGCTGGGACCTGCAACAAACAAGTTGTAAGATGAACATAAGTAGCATATGGGAAAACGGTCCTTAAATCCAATTTCTGGTCTGTTCTCAGACTTGCAGAGCTTTTTTCCTTGAGAGCTTGGACAGTGTTTTTCTTCTGTTAATTAATAACTGTATCTTTCTGTGTAAGCTTTCTCAGAGATGTGCTTTTTTGGTTTCAAACTGACTGCATTTTGAGAAAGGTGCCAGTAGATGGCAGGCATCAGTTTCAAGTAGTAGTATCTTAGGGAACAAATAATTAACCAATTCTTAAAAGTTTTTCTTATTCTTCAGTTTTAACATTAAATTAGTTTAGTGATAAGTGGGATGAGGAAGGGTAAAGGGAAAAGCTATCGGTGGCTATCGTCAAAAGCTATCGTCAGTATTTGAAGTGCAGAGATTAATGAAAAAGCCCAGAGTGCTTTGTGCCCCACTGGTTTAAAAACAAACAAAATGCCCCCAAAACCAAAAAAATCCCAACCAATAAATTCAATAGCGGTTTTCTCAGTTACAAACTGAGTCATAAAAAGGCACCTTCACCGTCAGCCATAGCTGGAGGTCTGGCCGGGTGTCCTGGGTGGGGGGGTGTTAACACTGCAAGGAGACTGATGGCGTTTGTTACGGGCTTTTATACTTGGCTTCTCCAGGTCACCAACCAGAGTTGAAATTAAAAGAGGTCTTTTTCACTTTTTTTGTAACTACTTCCGGCTACAGCTTGTAGTTTTTCAATAAACGAAATTTTGCAGCCTTTTTGGCTAATAGAAATACTTTCATAATAAGAAAATGAAGAGTTAATATAGTCTTTCAAGTCCAAAATTCCTGCACGTGGGCTCTCTGCATCCACAGAGTTCCTCCTGTGGAATCGAAGCCTGAGGCTGGAGCAATGGGCCCCACTGACTGAAGGTATTCCCTGGGGGGTTACCGAAGCATCAGTCCAAGGCTGCAGGTCTTCTTGGTTACTTAGACCTTTCTTCTTTCCCCACACGGGTGTTCTTTTCATATCTCAGTTTGTGACTAAGTTAGGTGTGCTGAAATGCTCTTCTAGTGTTCAGGTAGTGAAGCTGTCTTCGTTGAAAGTTAGCGTTAACGGTGATTTTCCTCTGTGAAAAACAGATAAACTGGCCAAGTGCCTCCTTCCAGCAAAACTTTGTAAAATTGAAAACCCTGGAGGGAAGCCACCCAAGCACTGGGGCCTGTTCTGCTTACAGATGTACACAGGGAGCTCTGGAGACCTGAACAAGGCTCAGAGCGGCACAAGGACCAGAAGTCCATGGCCCGTATTCTGAAAATATTAGTCTGTGTCCAAAATGGGGCCAGCACAGCTGAGCATGTGAAGGGACACACATCTGGGACAGGGAACACACCATATTTCGTTCTGGAAGCATCTGCTGCTGGCTCTGCTCAGGTGGGGCGAAGGCTTGGAGGTGCCTTGGGGTGGCAGCCCCGAGGGGAGCATTTCCCAGGTGGCAGGTGGATACAATCCACCCTCCCGCTCAGCTTTTATCCCCTCCCCAGTTTGTCCATGCTTCAGAGCAGCAGCTGTCATATCCACCGTTAAGAAAATTCTGATCCCTGCTGGATTCTAGCCAGCATTGTAATAACAAAATTAACAGTTTAAGGCAAAAAAATGCCATTGTTTTCATAGCAGCACGGTAGATGTGATTTCTCTTGGAGGATGCAAAAATGGCTGTTCGCTCCCTTCCAAAATTGTCTTTTGCAGGGCTGCAGTTTTGCAAGGCTGGGAGAGGCAGAGGTTATATTTAGCTGTGTTGTCAATTACGAGAGATCAAAAAATTGCCTGGAAAAACTTGCCTTTTCCTCTTTTCTAGAATAATAATAACAATTTAAAATCAACATATATAAAAAAATATATATATTTATATGTGTATATATATATAAAAATAATTAATTTGTCTTTCAATTTTATCTTCATTCTCCTTAGCAGTTCCTGGAGTACACAGCAGCACAAGGAGCATCCCACGAGGAAGCCCAGTTGCCATTTATGGTGTAGGCACAGGAGACGGTCGCAGCTGAGATCTCAGCCTTGCTGTCTCCGTGGTGCCTCCCAGGCTCCAGGTTGCCCCCTGTCCTCTTCCCCTCTCCAGCTGGGTGCTGCAGGGAGAGGCAGGAGGGGAAAAGGGCTTGGATGGAAGAGCTTTGCAGGTGGAAGAAGTCAGAGGAGGATGTTCCCTGTCCTTGGAATGAGTGTTGGATATGGAGTTTCCCATCACCTCTCACAGATGCTCTGCAGCCGGAAGCAGACACGAGTCTTGCTTTGCTTGTGCAATGGTCCCTTCAGGGTCAGCAGGTCTCAGACCTGACCAGGGGACCACCCAACCACTTCACTGTAGACTTTCCATCCCGTGCTACTTTGCTGGGCTAAGTCAAAACTTACAGGAGAAAGAGCAGCACAGAGAACAAAAACTTGCAACGGCTTTTTGGTTCCCTGCAGGCCAGGAACGAGGTCGCTTCTTGCAGATGCCTGTTGGCAGAAAGATAATCCTGTCAGACAGGGAGTGTTTTGATGCCAGGAAACATCTTTCATGAGTCCCTTAACACCTGCTGTTTCTCTTTTTGGTACCTGGTGAGATACCAGGGTTTCGTAAGCGACCCCTGAGCCGTGGGAGAGCCCCACTGAGGCAAGAGCAGGGAGGGAGCCCTTTCAGATGAGTTAGAACCTGAAAGAGCCGGGCTCATGTTCAGTCCTGCTACTGAGGGCAGGATCTGTTCATAAGGCAGAGTTAATCCTTCCCCTTCTTTCCCTTGCCTGGTAATGTTTTGGGAGGCCAAAGACTGTTTCCAGGTGTGTGGTCCTGCACACGGGTGTTCAGTGTCTGGGACAACAGGGCACAGACCTTCAGGCGCTGCGGGGATGGGAACCTGTCGGGGTTTTGGAGAGTGGAGAAGCAAGAGATGCACTTTATCTAGAAATTTAAAAATCAGCAAAACATGCCCCAAAAGGTGCTTGTCACCAAAGGGAATGCCCTTCTGCCCTCTGTCATCTCCCAGCAGCTGTGAGCTGGGTGGTGGGTCCCACACACCGAGGTCCAGCCTGGCTCCGCTGCCCTGCGGGCACAGGGGGGCGAGTGCTCGGGTGAGGCATTGGCCACGGCAGCCGTGTAAGTACAGGCTGAGGCAGTATGAAATACCGATGGCCATTAGGAGCTGTCAGACTCTGAGGATGCCGAAAAGGGCTCTTGCAGCTCCCCAGGGGGTGCTGGGCAGCCCAGCACACGGGAGGGGTCAGAGCTGTATCAGAGCTGAGTGAGGTGGAGGGGAGAACTCTGTCTTGCTCAAAATCGCTTTGATTTCTTGGAAATTGTGGCTGGTGCTGATTTAACCCTTTGCACTGCAGGAAGAGGCGTGATGAGAAAGCAGCATGTTGTGGTGGTGACAGATTGACCAGAGAGGCCTGGAAGTGTCTTGTTTTAGCTGGAGATGCAGAAAGCGATTCCTCCCGCAGCTGCGTGCGTGGGACCTGCCGCACTGGGGCACTTCCAGAGGTGGTCATTACTGGCTCTGTTATAAAATCCCTTCACTGCCTGCATGCTAGGGCATCAAGCTGGGGTTTGGACACATAATCTGGCTTACGGGGCGCACCACAGAGCCATGGAGCCAGTTTTTAAAGCTTGTGTATGTGCCGCTCGTTTGCAGCGGTGCACATCTCTCTCGCCGTGGTGACTGCAAACAGGCTGTCGTTCCCCCTCTGTTTGGCTCAGGGTGCCCCGTGGCCACGGGGAAGCTGTAGGGTGTTCGTGGCCCTGACCCGTGAGAGCACGGACGAGTTGGATGATTTTCCGTGCAGCTGTAGAGACTCAAGTTACGTTCCAGTTCTCATCCTGTCAACAAGACATCTATGGAAAAGCTACTTTTTAGTAAATTCTTTATATGACAAATTGCAGCACTCAAGCCTCTTGGGAACCCTGGGATGTCACTGTTCAAAATGTCCCCACTGGTGCTGTTTTGTGAGCAGGATTTGCGGCACGTGAGCACGTGTGTGAATGCACACTGTGCAGATTACTGTGTGGGTAGATGTGTGTGTCCTTAGTGTTATTAATCTTTGCAGCATTCCATTTAAGCACCATTTGGAGGCCTCCTGAGGATGTGCTGTACCACATGGCAGACTCACAAAGATGAGGCAGGAGGTCCAAGCAGAAAACGCTCATCATTAAATGAAGAACGAAGGGAGCAATGGTCAGAGGAGGGCTGCAGATACACAGGTGGTAAGAACAGCTGTTGCTCTGGCTCTGCTCTATGTCCTCCTGCTATTCTCCATCCAAAAGCTTTCTATAGATGCCTCTTAATTCCTGTCCCTTTGTCACCAAGTCCTTTTTAGACTATTTAAGGGTTATCTTGTCAGCTTGAGGAGTGGAATACGGAGGGAAGATCTATTGTAGGAGGAGATCCCAGGGACTAGGAAAGCTCAAATATATGGGGAGCCACTACTCGGTTCTTAGTCGTTTGAGTGAAGTTCCCATTAGGGTTTGGAAGCTTTCCAGGAGCCCTTGTACCTAAGCAAGCAATAATTTCTAGCAAGACAGGTATTTTAGGCTTTACCAGAATTCCTGCATCAGGTGCAGTGAGAGGAGAGCTGAGCTTGTGCCTAAGAGAGGGCAAAGCCACGTTGGTGGCACCCGCGGAGCCATGGAGCAGGGACAGCATGGGTGCCTGTCACCATCACAGGTCTTCTTGAGGCAGGTCCTGCAGGGAGAAACACCTTCAAGGAGTGCAGGGGGACAATGGACTGCTTTGGGGGCAGCTGGTTTTGTGTATTTTTACCAAAGTGAGAGGATAAACATTGTGTATGAGCCTTCTCCCTCCAGAATTTTATTCTGGAATAAGTTTTTCATTGGAGACAGAAAGAACTGGCGCATCTGAATTTTGATGTTGACTTTGTCTCTCACTGGGTAAATCCACTTGTAGTTCATTTTACCGAAGTGTAAATATGGGTGAAATTTTATCTCCTATGGCAGTACGAGACCATGACAACTGTCAGATATATTGACACCCACAAATGCGATACTTTCTGGAAGGCAAAAATGGTTTTGGCAAGTGGGTTTGTGTGTATGGAGTTTTCTTGCCAAAGCTAGATGAAACATTTTGAGCGAAAACTCTTCCTTCTAAAACTGGAATTAGCAGATTGCTGACATCCGATATTTCTCAGTGCTGACTGATCTTTAAATGCTATGCTTGATTTGAGCCGCACTTTTTTCCTCGCTTCAATTTATCTTTTAGATTTTGGGGTTTATTTATATCACTTGTCTCCCTTTAATTCACCCTTTGCGGTCACTGGAGGAAAAGTATTAGAGAAAGCGAGTCTTCCATCTCTCCCTTCTCCCATCATAGTTGAGTGGCAGAGAGCAGTTTGCCATGCCTCTCTCTTCCCTGTGCTTTTCCACTGCAGAAAGATGCAGGGTTATTCCCCCTCCTTTTCTATTAGGAAAAAAAAAAGCAATCAAAGCAGGGTGAAACTTCAAAGCATGGATAAAATTTTAGAATCTTCCTTGGAAAAAAGATCAAAACCTTTTTAATGAAAAGTTTTCTGGGAAAAAATAAACAATCAGGTTGTGGCCCCCTCAGCCATTTGGGCTTCATCTCTCCAAACTATGCTCTGCTCATACTCGCAGCCCCTCAACCCACTGGGCCTTAACAATGAAAGTGCTGTTCTTGAGGCTTCCAACCGTTCCTGTTTCTTCTGTGTGCCTGCATTGTTTTGGCTGAAGCGTTGGCGTGACGCAATCGAGGTGGGAAGTGTTGAGAAAGCTCCCGCAGTCAGCGGGTTGCTGTTAAAATCTTGGTGCTTACGTGATGCTGAATAGGCAATGTGGAACTCCTAAGTGGAGCAACACGTGGCAAATACGTAATGAAAAAATGGCAAGTGGATCAAAATTAATGATTATAAGGAGCGGCTTTTCTAGCCAGCTTCTTGTCTGAGCAGCAAGTATGGTTCAGTGGTTTGGGTGCTCTTTTAACATCTTTAAAGATTAAATCCCTCCATCACTGTAGTGTAAACTTGCATTAGTTATTTACAGCTACATGCATGAAAGGGCTCTGGGCGTGAGTCAGGGAGCTGCAAGGTCTAACTTCTGGACGTCTGGCTCCTGCAGTGGACACCACAGCCTTGTGTAGGTGTCTGATCTTCCATGCAATGCACAGGGACTGCTGATGCCAAAGGATAAGTTTGCTTAGCGGGAAACCCACCCGAGGTAGCCAGGGAAAGGTGAGTTTGAGGTGGTAGTCCCGGTGGGAGCTCTGCTCTTTGGGTTACTGTGAAAACTCGCCTGGAGCAGAGTTTCTAAAAGCCTCCCTGTGAGGTGATGTAGACATATGCGAACCAGTTCCAAAACTGGAAACCCAGAACTCAGACGCCAGTGGGATGCTGATGGCCAAGAGTGATACAGCTGTGCAGGAGCTACATGCCCTTCTGAGGGAGATGGACACAGTTATACCATTTCGTTAACATTTGCTAATGAGTGTGCAAAGAGACGTAGGGATGTTGAGTTCCTGCTTTAGCTCCTGGGATGTCAGCACCCCACTCTGCTGCAAAACAGTCAAAATTATAACTATAGGATGAGATAAGTGGTAAATTACTACTCAGCGTGATGGCTCGGGGTTTGATGCGTTCACTTAGGAGACTATGGTGGGTCTTCAAAGCCCTCTTCAGTCGAAGGTGGTAAACCTCATCACCTCCAGGAGTGAGTCTGAGGGTGAAAAAGGGGACAGGCTGCACCCTCTGAGTACAGCTGGGCTACCTCTCTTAAAAGTTAACCAGCACCGCATGGGCTTGGAGGAAGGAGTGTGGCTACAGCTCTGCAAGCAGCTCCCCGGCGAGCAGAGAGACCCGAATCCTTGTGCAAATCCTGTTTGTGTATTCGGTGTGAGAGGGACATTGGGCAAAACACCTCACCAGGGCTTTGGGACATGGCAGTAGCTGGGATCATACAGTTACTGCGACCAGAGAGCCCGTCCCCGTGAGCTGGGCAATGCCACTGCGCTTGTCCAGACCCGGGGCCGGGGGAGTCCGTCTGAGGTTAATGGTGAAGGCTAGGGAGTCTGCGATGCTGACAGCAGGGACAGCTGGGCTCGGAGGCACTCGAGTAACAAATTGAATGGTGAATATCTTAAGATGACTCTGGTTTATTGTCCAGATCAGGTCAGCGGAAAAAATATTGGGAGACTGAACAAAGAGACAGGCTGCTTTAGCAGATAAATGGACTGATCATTTCGTATTGAGGAACAATCTCTAAAACATAGTTTACTGCGCAGCTGAGGGCTGAAGCATTTGCTGATGCCAAGAGCTCCTTCTTTGACCCTAGGCACGCGTGGAATTAAATGGCGCGGTGTTTTTTGATGGTTAAACTCCCCGAAGAAGACACTCCATTTGTTACCAGGGCTCTGATGAAGTAAAGTGTGGTTTATATGTACAAGGCCGGCCTTCAACTCATCTCAGAATGAATGGAGAGGTAAAATTGAATTTTACACTCCTGCTGCTATGATTAATGTGTGGGTTCCCCGCTCCGGCGGCCGGCCGCAGGAGGGCAATGCAGGCTCGCTCTGTGGGTGCCGCGCCAGAGCCCGCCTCCGCTTATGCACAGGGAAGCCAGAGAGAGGGGAGTCTGCATAAATGAATAGCTGGTGTAAGAATAAACCTGTTAGAGCAATAAATTCCCTGTGTATCTGTCTCAGCACAGCCCTCCGATATGAGGCCGCACCTGACAAAGGAATAAACTTGTTAGATGAATAAAAGAGCACACATACATTAAATCAGAGAGTCTAATGCCGGGAGACTGAGAGAGGGCTGCGCAGCGCTGGCCGTGCGACGGCCGTGCTGCACCACGAATGGGAAAACGGGTAAAGCAGCTTGAGGGAAATGCACAGTGCTCAGCAGGGATGCGCAGGGCTGGAGAGCTTCTGGTGGCACTTCATCCCTGTAGCACCATCCTCTAGGATGGCTTGGAGGAAGGCACAGTAAGACCTAGGGGCTTTGAAAGCTTCGCACAGGCAGGAGAGGGACAAGCTGCCCAGTAGCTCTGGGAATGTGTATTGTCCTCATCCACGTCAGGAGCGAAGGAGTGGATGAGACCTCTTCATAAGTTCACGTGGGACTGAGTGGCTCCAAGAAAAGCAAGTTGGAAGGCCAGGCTCTACGAAGCATCCTTGCGCTGAGGAGGGGTGCTCTCTGCAGAATTTGCCATTACACTCTCCTTCCGCTCCCTGGGATTTTGGTTTTCCTGCTGGGCAGAGAGGGTTCATGGCCTTTGATTCCTTTCCCACTGGTCCTGGTGGGAAACAAGCTTCTGTGGAACCCCTCCATTCTAAAAATTGTTCCCTGTCCCTCCTGCATATGCGTTTGCTGTTCTGGGGGACATCCTGTTGCTTCGTCTGCAGGTGGTAATCACCTCCTCCACCTCAACCCCCAGCTTCCCTAATCAGCGTTCAGCTGGATGGTCTACAAATAAATCCTCCCTTCTGGTTTATCCCCAGGTGTGGGGGATGATCCAGCCCCACTCAGCAGTCAGCGCACCGTCTCCCTGTTGCAGCATTCCAACCAGTTTGAAGTCCCTTCGCCCTACACAGCAGCGTTTGCCCAAAGGAATGCTCAAACAGCAGCATTAATGCTCACGGGGCAAAATGCAATGGGAAGTCAGAGAGAATTGGTTCACTCTGGCTCCCGGGGTACGGGGAATTTCCTAGAACAAGCAGGACCTGAGGCCTGATGAAGGGAGGATTTGGTGGTTTTTTTTTCTGATAAGATTTTGTATTTTTTTTTATATATTCCCCCACCATGGTATTATCTGTTAGATATAAGAACCAATCCTCTGAAGGCTTACAAATGATCTGCGGCACTTGCTATGGTTAGATGGAGAATAGGCCCTGTAGTTAATAGCTGCAAGACTAAACCTGTATCAGCTTAGTTTAGGTAGGAAGACATTCAATTGCTAAAGGGTGATGTGTTCATTGAACTAACATTTAAAAAGGTATAAATCAGGAAAATGTTGGGCTAAGTACTGCAGAGGACTATTCCTAGGTTAGTGCAGGTAATGGAGTGGTTTCCCTAAAATTCACTCTACTATTTGCCTAAAAATGGAGCAGTTCAAGCCAGTGGCGTACAGCAAAATTAGAACAAGGTAAGCAGTTGCCTTTCACCGTCTCTGCATCCCAGAGCTCAGGACTTCTGAAAGCTAAAGATCAGGGTTTGCAACAGGAAAACAATATGGAAAACTGTTAGATCTGGTCTGCTGAAATCAGTGCACTCCCACCTATGTGGCTCTAACAGGACTGGAAATAGAACTGTGTAAATCATTGGGTTTTCTTCATTTTTTTTCTCTTGATAAACTGAAATTTTAAATGCCAAGTATCAGATGAAACTTCTATTTACTTTGTATTTTTCTGTTGCAGTGCAAAATCAGAAATACTGTTTTGGATCCCATGCAATTTTTTTTTTCCAGATACATTATTTTTTTTTGCTCTTAGTTAATTCTAAATGTAGGTACATCTGTAAAATTATCTCACCAGAGAACACTTCTCAGTGTCAACAGTATTCTGCCCTTACCAACTGCTGGGGGAAGTCCATGGAGTAGAGAGGCCAAGGCTCTGGAAATGAGCCTGGTTGGAGGAGCAGAAACTCCTGGTTGGAGTTTCTGTACCTGGAAATATTTCTCAGATGTTGAGCATGGAATGAGCTGATTCTCCCCGGGCAGCACCTTGTTAGTCTTCAAACCAGCTACCTACTGCCAGTGGCTGGAAAAGCTTCTTCATCCTCCATCCAGGTACACTCTGGTTAAACACCCTGTGCCTTGAGGAGAGCTGTGCTTTACAGAGTTCCCCAAAAACGCCTTTGGTCTTTAAGTTGTTATCATTTTAGAGGGACATTTGGAAGCCATTGACAGCTCTGCTTATTTTTTCCATGCCACATCAAAGTAATTTTGTTTGACTTTCTGAGCTAATGAGATGGGAAGAAAAGTTTTACTCTTGGTGAGGAACGTAGATTTTCTGCTTATGTGCCTTTTTGCTCAACTAGTGGGAAGGTGTGTGACTTCAGGAGACAGAGTTTGCATAGAGGTGTCTTTTGAAAAGGTTTTAATGTCAGGAAAAATCCATAAAGAAACCATCTCTTCTTTCTTATTAGTGTAAAACCTGCAGCGCTCATTTCTCTGCTCTTCCACCCAGCCCGGGGATGAGATGTCTGCTCCATTCGTGGCCCTTTCCACTGGCCAAGGCATCTGTATCAGGTAAGATTGAGCTACAACTAGCAGTATTAAAACCATCACTCCGTTATAAATGGAGCCTGTGGTGGCCGTTGGTCACTTCTTAAGTATCAAGAGGTGCCAAGTGTGACAAGTTGCTTCCCAGAGCCTACGACAGACTGTTCCTTGCCCCAAATCTAGGCTGGGCTGACAGGCATGGCATTAGTGGAGGGCTAAGGGTCCCTTTTACCTGGCCGCATTGCTCCCAAATCCATAGTATATCTGAGCCTATCCACCCTGGGTAGGGTGGTACGGCCAGGGGGGCAGGGGGCTTTTGAACACCTCCTTCGATTTAACTCCACTCATCCTGGTGAGGTGCTGCGGGTGCGGCGGGCGCCTGGCTGACAAACAATAAACGACTGAAGGATAACAATGAGTCAGGTGAAAAAAAGGAAATTGTTTTTTTGACAATCTGCTGTTGGGGGAAAAGGGGAGGGGGAGGAGGCGCAAAAGGCCCTGTAAGAATGAGGAGCCTGGGAGAAAGGGGATAAGTTAACATTAAATGGGCATGTGGTGACAGGGGGGGAAATGGTGGGACAGCTGGAAATGCAGCAGGAGGCTGGAGAAAATCAATACGAGATAAGCGTTCCAGGGGTAGTGCTGTTCATCAGGTGACAAAGTTAAAGGCAGCGAGACACTAAAAGTGAGAAAATATCACTGACCCCCTGCAGTATTGATCAAACAGCTGAGACATTCAAGGCCAAAGTCACTAATAAAGTGAGACGTATCAGCAAGAAGCCCATGAGAGCAGATGAGTTGGCTTCCGAAGGTCTTAAAAATAAAAATAAAACATATCTGCAAAAGTTCTTGTTAACCATCTTCTTTGTCTTGTTAAGTGCAGAGGGGACAAAGCGGCTTTGTGGAGAGGCACAGCCGGAGAACCGAGATGCATGAAGGTTTGCTGTGTTATTAAAAGGGGGTTTGAAAACAGAGTGGGTTTTGTAGCGGAGAGAAAAGAGGAGCTGGTAATGCTGGGGAGGGCCAGCAATCCTACGAGGTGCTGCTGACACCTCTGGGGGGCTGACATAGCTCTGCTCAGAAACCTCAGACTGGAGTCGTGCCCCCAAAATTCGGGCTGCAAAACTAAATGGGTGCTCCTGTCTTAACGCTGTCTGTCTGAACTCCTGCAGTGATACACATTGGCTGGCGATGTCCCACAAAGCTGGAGCCTTAAATCATTTGACATAGGGACGATGGAGCTATGGGTATTGCTTGGTTTCCTCTGATTACACAGGCTGAGGGATGTGGGTAATGGCAGGTCTTTCACAGGACACAGATATTTCAAATGGGACCAATAGTTCAATTAACAGATGTTTATTCCCATTTGGCTGAAATTGCGCCTGGAGGATTTGTTGCCCTCATTTCTTTTGCCTTTTGAAATAGGTTCAGGGCAGCTTGGGGTGTTGGTGTGACCACAACCCTCAGCTATCCTTGACCACCTCCTGTACCAAAACTTGCCCCGGAGCTGGAGGAGACCACGCACGTGGCACCACTGTGCATCAGGACCGTTCCTGCTGCTGGGGAGCCGGGACTCACAGAAGGTCTGTGGGGCAGGGAACAAGCCTGGCCTGGGGTGAAGACCCCTGTTCCAACTCCCAGTGTCTTCAAAATGACTATTTATGGAGAGTGGACAGTGTGAAAAGAGGGAGGAAAGTAGTTGCAAAAAGAGTAAATGTGTTTTAAAGTATTGTCTGGAAAAGGTAACAGTAGACTGTGTGGTAGGCTACGGTGGAAAAGAGAGCGACTCCATTTTTGGTTCTTGAGGCATACATGTGAAAAAGAAGGAAAAAAAAAACCCTCTCCTCTTTTCTTAGAATTAAAAGGATCAGGAGAGTCTTTTCACTTCCTCTGTTTTCGAATGAGGAAAAAAAACAATAGAAACAGTGTGGGGGGAAACAATGCAGGATGCAAGTGAAGTGCTTGAAATGAGTTTAGACAAAGGTCCAGATAGTTTCTTGCAGGTATGTGGATTTTAAGTGAATAATTCATGGATATGTTCATCTGTACTGTGAAAAGGCAGCAAATTAGAACAACTCCTTCTGTTTAATATTTGTATCTTCTAGCAAAATCTTTGCAGTTTCACATACATTAGAAGTTAGTGTGAGGCAGGAACTAAATGATCTGCTTGACTTTTTTGTTGCTAAAATGCCTTTTTATTCCAGTTCTTCATGTGTCTAGGAACAGGAGTGTCCCAGAACTAGCCAGAAATAACAGAGAGGGTCAGTTCAGGCCATTTTGTTGAGCTATTTTATAATTATCCTAGCACTTGCATCATCATGTGTTTACACGAACTGTTGTCCTCATGCACTTTATTTTACCTGCCTTTACTGTGGTTGTTAAGATCCTGAATACTGGGAAAGCAGAGTCACATGGGGCTTGTTCTTTTGGCTCAGAAAGAAAAGGAAAAAAACCCACGCTTTCATTAGTTTTTGTGAAAGATAGCTTCCACTGGCTCCTGTCTTTCCTCTGGCTTTTTCCCACCTCCCTTGTGGAGTAAAGAAGGAAAGGGAGAGGAAATAAATTTACTAAGTGAAGGTATACATGAGATCCCTGTTGTAATGATGATGTAGTGTCCTAAAAGCATGCGTACCGTGCATAGTTTTAGCACAGGAACTGCCAGGTCCTCCTGAGGAGGTTTTCAGGGGAAAAGAGAAGAGGCCACAAAGGAAGCTGACAGAGGAGAAGGGAATTTATGTAGCTCAGCTGTAGCAAAGAGAGGTTAAAGTAATTGCTGGCTTCAGTTTCTATATGACAGTAGAAACAGCTGCACCTTAAATTCATATCTGAAGACCCTAAAACCAGAAGACAGTGTTCGTTGTGATGGATAGGCTTACCATTGGAAACGTATTGCAAATTTCAACCGGGACATTGACTATTTTATATGCAGCAAGGACAGATCAGCGAGCAAAGACAGATTAATGTAATTAAATCAATATGTGATCACTAAGCCTCATTATAAAACCTTAAATAAAAACTTTGGGGAGAAAAATTGATTACCTTTGTGGCGTATGAGATTCCTGAACTGTTTGTTCAGGAAATACTTTTTCAACAGTTTAAAAGATGTTTGACGACTCCTTCCTCTCCTCGTTTCCCCATCCCGTCACATGATAGAAAAACTGTTAACTGGTACTTCAGAGGTTTTTTTTTCCTTTTTCTGTTAGCTCTTCCAGCATTGAAGGTTTGAACATGTGGCGGCAAAAGGAGGAAACCCCACTGCAACCCTTTGTACCTCTGTCCCTTCAAGAAAGGTACAACTGTGTCTCTTTCAGTGGTATTTCCAGACCTTTTTTTTTCAACCAGATTTCATTACCTAAACTAGGAGAGATGATCAAGATTTTTAAAAGCTCAGTGATCTTGGGTGTGCAGCTGCTGGGTGCACAAGTATTTCTTGCAGACTCTGTTGGGTTTTATACCATTTTGGTCCTGTTCGGTTTTGTGCTTTTGCTTCCTAGGAAATCGTCTGCTGAGATGCTTGGGGAAATGGGAAAAATTATGAAGGAGATCGAAGATCTGCCAGGCTCACCCTGCGGCAGCGCACGTGCAGGAAGGTGCGTGCTGCTGACCTTCAGAGAGCATCGCTCCTCTGCAACAGGCTTTTTCCAAAAAGGTCTGATCTTGGTTTGTTGTCGACTTTGCTCGCAGGATCACAAAGGGTGTTTGTTATGTCTGCTCTTAAAACAAAGAGGCTTTCCTTTCCTTTCAAGCACCCACATCTTTGCGCAGCTGGGTTGTTGCTGTCAGAAGACTGGTTATAGTTATAAGGACTCAGAGCCTCCCCTGACTGGTGATCTCTCTTATCTGTCTCCTGTGACATAACCAAACGTTTTAGGCTTTCAGCAAGGTCACCTTGCTGGACCTGTCACTGGACGCATGAGTAATCCTGCAGGTCTCCCGCTGCTGCAAGGACCATGGCCATCAAACCCTCTCCAGCTTTCTTCCTTCCAGTTCATCAGTGTTCCTATAACTTCTGACTTCTTACACGAGACACGCCAGTTTGCCTACAGGTATTGAGAAGTGCAGGTGAGAGTGGGGATGTTGCATGCACCCTCTGGGCCTGAAGTCCATCCCCTCCCCATAACTGCTTACTCCTTCCCCATCTCCCTCCCCGAAGCAAAGCTGAGCCACCACCTCATTTGCTGCTAACGAGGAGGCTTTCCCAGCGCTCCCTCATCAGAAATGCCGGTTCCTCCTGACTCAAACTGATGGGGTGTGAGGACCTGGGCAGCGCCTCGTGCCTCGGCGAGGCCAGCCTGAGCAGGGGGATAACAGATGATGTGCCAGCACCAGAGCGCCTGTGAGCACCGTTAGACCAGCACTCGTCCCGCCTGTTGGTATGGTAACGGCCCGTTATTTAGTGGAAGGCGCCATCCATAGCGCCGTCTGGCTATTTGTACTTGTCTAATTATTATTACTCTTTGCATTTTCTTCCAGTGGATGAGTAATGGAAGAGGGTTAGAGGGAAGGGAAGGTGCAGGGGGAAGAGAGCAGTGATTTGTGGGATAGGTATCTCATCTCAGAGAGGAGGACATTCATCTTGCTGAGCATCCCCGGGCAGCCCCAGCTGCCTGTGCATGGTGTTCACACGTGGATGCCTGCGTGGGTGTCAGCCCACGGTGACTGACAGGGCTTGGGTGGGGACCGTGGTGTTATTTAAGGTTGTTTTGATCTGTGAGTGCCAGTTATTTGTGTTTTGATTTCTAAATATTCACCAACAAGCCAGGTGTTTTGACAGAAAGCCATCTCCTCATGAGACCTGAAGAGATGTAAAAAAGG
Source organism: Fratercula arctica (assembly GCA_947846985.1). Taxonomy (NCBI): domain Eukaryota; kingdom Metazoa; phylum Chordata; class Aves; order Charadriiformes; family Alcidae; genus Fratercula; species Fratercula arctica. The sequence continues at coordinate 12,907,775 of CANTUZ010000013.1, read as the reverse complement.
CTTCTCAGATCTTGGTCCAAGCTGTTGTGCTCATCCTTGATAACTAAAACCTCCCACTTTGCGTAAGAGTTAGTTTAATGAATTAAAGTAGATGAAACAGTCCCTTTCTCTTCCTAGAGCTGAAGACAATTCTAGATTTCTCAGTGCAGAAATCTTTACCCAAATTGGGACAGTGGACGTAGCTTTATAACAAGCCTTCCTTCGGTGGAGCATGTCAGTTACTGCAGTAATGCACAATTGCCCCTTGTGTCACAATGGTTTTGTTAGGATATTTCATGGGCTTGTCTAGGCTGGGTGCAATGATGAGTGGGAAATAGACCCCTGATGCACCTTTTTATTTGTATGTATGCGTATCCATTTACCTGCCTCCTGATAATCTTGCTTGTTTTCTATCTCTTGACCTAAAAGTTCCCTGAACAGTGCTGCTGACCTCCCAGAGGGATCCCCTCTGTGTTTTTCTACAGTCTAATTTGGAGTCAGTTATCCTGTTTCAGTGGAGTGCAAAGTGTTTTGGTCTCCTGGAGATTTACAGGGGTGGGGAGAGAACAGAATGTTTCTGAGGGTGGAGAACAGGGTATTAATTCCTGAGAGATGCATAGATGAAAAATGTGGATGTGTCCAAATAGAAGATATAGTCCAGTATCAGCTCGACTCAGCTTTTGTTAATTGAGCATTTTTTATTTGTGTTTCACACAGATCGTCTGTGATGTTTTTAAACATTGCACACTTGCAACAAGTAGTCTAAATCACTGTATCGATAGGTGGGTTGGATTTCTTTGGTGTCAGCTGTGTGGCAAAGGGCAGTTTGTACCTTCTTCAGTAGAGCTTGTGTTTGATGTAAGAAATCTTCCCCTTGTTTTGGGTGATACCTAAACATCAAGAACCAAGAAAGCTCAACAACATGTTGTCTGGCTCTTGCTGTTTCACAGGTGTGAGTTACACATGGAATATTTATAGATGCCATCAAGGAATTCTATGGAATATTTATGGATGCAATGCAGAAATTTTATCAAGGGTCACTTTTATTCCATGGAGCATATGCTTTTATGCAGCTATGCAGAGAGCTCTAGGCTGATTTTTTGCATTGATTTTATTTTTCTATTTTTTTGCCAACTGATTCCTGAGAGGAGGTTTCTTGAAGTCTGCACAAGCTCATATCATGCCCTAACCTGTGATTATAGAGAATTTCATGCTTATATTGCTCTCTGTGGCTGTGGGGGATCTTTGGGCTGTTCTGATAGCAGAGGCTTCCACTGTTGATGCAGAGCGATGTTCAGCAAGGTGAGGCCTTTGCAAGACAATCAAACACTTCTTACTCTGCTCCAGAGAGGGCAGAGGGTAAAACCAGCAGCTGATGTGTTACCTTTCAGCATGCTCTTGGTTTTGATGAAAAAGCAGTAAGTATCTCCTTTTAGTAAATAAACAGTTGTATGAGAAGGAAGATGCTGGGCCTGGACTGAAAATAGAGCAGTTTCCTGTGCAGGGATAACACCAGCTTTCTGTTTGTCCTCATGGTGTTTCATGTAGGCCCTTTGGGGGACGTTTGGAAACGAATACAGCCAAAATGCAACGTGACCAAAGACAGGCTTTCCAGAGTGAAAACAAAACCCCTCAAAGACCTTTTCCTGCCTCCTCTCTCTTCTGGAGGTGTGCGCTGTATTCCCTGTGATCCTGATCTCTCAGGACCTTCACTCCAGCCCAGGGAAGGCCACTGAGGCACTGTGCGGGGAATTGCTGGGGCAGGGATGGCTCTTTGTCCTTTGACAGAATAGTCCAAAATTACTGAAATTCATCCTGAGTAGGCACCAGATCAGGATTTCTTTCCCTTGAGCAGTCTGTTCTCTTAACTGCTAATGGCCCTGTAAACCAAAACCATCCTTCCTTTTGGGGAGAGGAAGAGTTTTGAAGCTCCAGAACAGCACAGGTATATTGTGATCTCGCAATCAGAATTCAATGTGCTTGACCATAAGCACTGCTCGTGCTTGAATGTTTCTTGGTAAAAGAATTAGAAGATGCTTGTTGGCTGAATTTCCATGGGGTTTTGGCTCATGGCCAAGCATCCCTGTCCTCCCCATGCCCTGGTGCACAGGCAGGGCCTGATTCAGGGAACACCGGGGCCATGTTTAATCTGCCCCTTCAGTTCTGTGGCCTGGGAAGGGAAGAAACAAAAGACCTCAGCTATAAAAGGCCCCAGCACAAGCCAATCCGAGGGCACGGGGTGGTAACAGCCAATTATGATGGTATTATAAAAGATGGCATTACAGCACTGAAAGTATTGATTGAACCTTTAGCCATTGCAGACACTGAAAGACAGAGAAAGAATGAGTGTGAGATCAATATATGCATCTTTAGACCTATTTATCTCTGGGTGATTTTTCCATTCCCCTTCCTGTTCGATATGGCATAATTTACCTTCATAAAGTGTTCAGCGTCAGGGGTCCATTATCAGAGTAATCAGTTTTGATTAGTAGAGAAAGGGTACAAAATTGTTTAGCCTCTAGATAGAACTGTGAAGAGTGAGTAAACTATGCTTGACAGCACCTAATGCAGTTAGAATGTAGACTTAATTTGATTCCAATTCTTTATGGCTTTCCGTGATTTCAAGCATCTATTGGTTTGTTAGAAAAATATAATAGGAAATGGGCCGTGGCAGGTGGGAGGGGAGAGGGAGGAGAGAGATAATTTAAGTTTGCAGGATGCAATTTTCCTCAATATAAACATTCTAATGCAATTTGATGCCCATTGTGTTTTGGTGCGCCAGGCGGGAGCTTTTATTTTGCAGATTTATTTTTAGCACTTTGAGTATAGACGGGGGGTAACCCAAGCCGGATGGTTGGCTGTTTATTCCCAATGCCACGAGCTGAGCTTCAGAAATCCTGACGTGCAGTATGGAGCTGGGAGTCGAGGCTCTTGTCTTTCCTTCCCACTCTCTCCCTCGTACTGCACTAGCATCCTCCTAACTTGTTTTTGCTCTTTTTAAAATGGAATGGAGAATCATGTAAAATCCATTAATGGTGGCAGAGGTCTTGGAGATCCCCTAGTGAAGTAAGCATCCTCCTTTGAAGTCAATCATTAATCAGGATGTGATTAATGCTACTGGGTATACCATCAGTGTAAAAGAAAAGGCAATTACGATTTTACTAGGCAATGACTTCACTCCACTCCGATTCTCAGAACAACTAGCAGAACAGCAGTATGGTACGCTGGAAAGTATTAGCTGATTTCCCAAACTTCCATAATTAGTTGGTTTGAATCCTCAGCCCCATCTTGGTTAGGCCTAAGGCGGCTGCTTCACAAGTAATGTATCTATCTGCCTCTCCCAGCTGGAAACAGAGGTTGGTTGGTTAACAACAAGAGTTAGTTTTCTCCATCTCTGATTTAGCTTAACGACGTTTGGGGAAGGATTGTGAATCCACAGCCTGCCTTGCTCCTTTTGAACCAGGGATACTGATGTTGCAACCTAGATTAACTCCACCACAGACTGCAGCATCGTTACTTAAGGACTTTGCTCAAGCACCAGCTGTGCCTTGGTGTTCAAGTTTGGAAAATGAACAAGTATCACTGGTAATTAAATGGAATCCATGTAAGGTGAAGAAGGGACCACTATACAGCACTGCAGATTTGGGACCGCGGAGATGGGAGGTTTGTGTTCTTTTGAGAAGCCCAAGACAAGAGACTAGCCTTTATGGGCATGCCTTTGGTATGCTGAGATAAAAGACTTTACTCTGCATTTATCCATGATAAATTCTGTAGGAACATCTCTTATCTCCTGCTTGTTTTGTTGCTCTGTCTTTAGAAGACAAATTTAAGTGGCATACCGTTTAAATGCAGGAAGAGATGAGATGAAAGAAGAAAAGCCTCTGTCCTTGTGCAATGTGTTTCTTCATGTCTCTCATTTAAAAGCCCTGTAGGGCTCCCCTTTCCCCTGCTCCGCAACCACAGGAGGTGGATGGCATCTCAGCTACCCTGTCCTGCACTCCCTCGTCCTCTCAGCCCGGACCCTCCAGTCTTTCATGGTTTTTTTCCTCAAAGTACCAAAGAGCATGCTGCAAGGAGAGCGCTCTCCTTCCACAGCCAGGTGTACAAGGTGACAAAGGAGGGACAAAAGCTGTGTATGACTTTTTCAGCTTACTGAGGCAGTTTGGGGAGTTAAAGGATTTAGGATTGACCAAAAATATCCAAACCCAAACCAAAATTCTTGGCCAAACTGGGCAGAAGAACAGTTTATTTTTGATTTTAAATACACACCATCTAAAGTCAACTTAAAAATATCTTCTGATTTTGCATGAAAATATTGTGTTCTGCAAAGGTCAAGATGAAACTTTGTTCCCTCCCCCTGCCCCAAATTTATTGGTAGAATTTTGGTTGAAACAATTAAGACAAAACAATATGAATTCACAAAACACTTTGATTGACCTGAACCTGTATTTATTTAAAAAAAAAGGGGGGGGGGGGGGAATCGGGGGGAGAGAAAAAAAGAAACCAAGCCAAAGCAAAAGAAGAAGGCTTGGTTCCTTTTCTTGTGTTTGCTTCTGTGTTACCCCATTCCCCCAGCGCTGTGCCCTGGCTGCTGGTCTCACACCACTCCTCTCAGTTTTGCCCTTTCATCTGGAGTTGCTTCCACAAGAGGTAACTCGAGTGGGCTCTGTAGCTCCCGGCACCTCCCACAACTCACCTTTCTCACTACTATTTCTCCAACTTTGTTCAAACGGAGCAGGAGAGGGTCCCAAGGCGGTGGAGCGGAGCATCCCCTGCATCCCCCCTTGCAGTGGGAAGCGATGCACCAGGGCGTTATCAGTCATGTCAGGGTCGGAGATTAGTCCTATTGCACGTGCCAATGGGGAAATCCACACTTTATTAGATGTGTTCCAACCCCCGCCGCCCCCTGCTCTCCTCTTACAGTAAACTGACACGAGGATTTAATTTCAGGCTTGCATTAGATAAGTGATCAATTAGGGAGAGAGGCGAGGGGACGAGGGAGCAGCGGGCAGGTCACCGCCGACAGGCCAGCGGCGAGGGCACAGCGAGGCACACGGCGGCGTGTCAGGTCATCTGCAGCTGTAAAACTTTATGTGAATGTAAAATTGTCAATAAAACCTGAGTGTGCCAACTCCCACTGTATTTAACTGCTGCCCTGCTTAGATACCCATCTTGTTCTAAATCCCCCCCTCCCTCTTCTTCTCCTCTCTGTCTCCCTCTCTTTTTGTCTTCCAAGAGAAGTTGAGTAGTTAGAGGAAAACCAGACAGATTCCTTGAAGTTGGCCATTAAAGTCCCACAAGGGACCAGCCTGGATCGTGCATCTGCAAAGCCGATCCGAGCTGCTGGAGCTGGCACCACGTTGGCACACGGCTTTTGGTATCGCATCCGTCTCTGCCCATCGATGTGAGGGTTACTTGCTGCGGGTGAATTGATCAATAACCTTTTACATGACTTCTTTTTTTTTTTTTTTTTTGAGCTTTATCTATAAAATTGGAGCTGGGCAAATCAATTTGTGTAATAGGATCCCTAGTCACAGCTCCTTTATTATTTGGTGACCAGAGCTTTTAATACCTTTTAATGCTTTGGAACGGAGGCGGCGCTGCCTGCTCTTGTGCTTTTACTGAGTCTTGAGATATTTGGTCTTGTGTTTATAGTCCCAGCTCCTGGAGGCAAATGGCTGCAGGAGAATCTTGGCTTTTGTTTTAAAGCGTTTCTAGTAATTGTGGTTTGAGAGAATGGCTTTAAAATGTGATCTGGCTCCACTGTAAAGACTCAGGAACTAGCAGGCAAATAAAAACTTAAGTTAAAAAAAACACAACCCCTATTATTTTTTGAGCTACTTGTGCCTTTTTTTTGTGGCGTTGGACAACTTATACTCATTATACCTATCTCCATATCTAGGTCTACCTATCTGGAGATGTTCACTGGTACTTTTATCATTTGGAAACTCAGATCTAAGTGAGGAATTGGCAAACAGCTACCATCAACTACAACAAAAATATCTGCAACTGCTCTCCTCCTCCTGTGTTGCTTCACTTGCTGCAAACCCAGTGCAAGCCAAAGCAGCAGAACACTGGGCTGTGCAAAAATGGCTTTTCATGATGAATTTATTTCCACTTTGAAAAGCTGGAAGTGGCTGTAGGAACTTCTGCAACTGGAATCAAGGAAAGGCACTTGAGGCTCTAAAGGTTGGTGTGACACTGAGTGGTTTGGATCGTGGTGGTGGTGGTGTTTTATCCATCAAAAAAGGAGGGGAGGATGACTGTCATTATCTGAAAAGTCTTAACTGACTCTGTGTTTGGGTTTGTTTTTTTTTTTTAAAAAGGAATGACAATGGTATAAATTTATTTTTATTTCTATATTTTTTGGGTCAAGCCAACATGTTACACTTCATATAGATAATCAGAGTGAGCTGATGATTTGCTGTGTGTCAGAGCAGCCTGCTGGACTGTAAACGCTTGTGAAGAAAATGGAATTGGTACAACTAACTGTTCACAGAAACTTCTCTAGGAATTTCTTTTGTTCACAGAAACTTCTCTGGGAACTTCTTTTGTTCACAGAAATGCCGTTGTCCTCATCCACTCTGTGAGAAAGCTGCGGTGCCTGCATCCATGAGCATCACCGCTGCTCTCCGACCACTTCGGGTTTCCAAGCTGTCTGTGCACCCAAGTCGTCTCTTCAAAACGGTACGTTGAAAGCATTTTTTCATCTCCAAAGTACAGGTTTTGATTTCTGATGACAAACAGGCTGAATTTGTGAGGTATTGCTGAAATAGGACATTTCACACCACCTTTTATCTGTTTGATAGCTGCTGACCATGTAAATGGGATGGAAGAGTCTGCACTGGACATCGGTTCCCTTGTTGCCGATCTCTGTTAGAAACTTCAGCCGGTGTGTGGATGGGCCAGAAGTACTAAAAAAAAAAAAAAAAAAAAATCATAATGAATAAGAAGGATTTCTGGGACTGTTTTTTTGGTTCACAGCCCAGCAGAACTCTTAAACACATGTGCAGTCTTAAGGAAGTGTGTAACATCTAATGTGAATTTGTTTCAGCTGTGTTCACGCCTTTTTGTCAAGTACTTCCCATGAAAATTTGGACTATAAAAACCTGCTGGTATGAAAGATTTTTTTCCTATAAAGTTTAAAGTTGTGTGCAGCAGTATTCCATATCCCAAACTAATAGTTTACATGTGCGAATCAAAGTATTAAGTTCACAGTTTTTGACCAAAGCCAGTGTTTATTATGTGACACAACCAGTGTGTCACTTACCTGTTTAATCACAAAGTCGCTTCATATGTTGTGGGATTATGATCTGTAGAGCAGCGAGACTTGCTGCTGGAAAGAGGTTAAATTAACGAAGTAGTTTGTGTGTGATAAATGATTAGTGATCAAAATATATCACTTATTTTTTGAGCAAAATTAGGTGATGGCAGGAGGGACGGCTTGCTTGTCTCGATGTTCTAATGCATGTGTTCCTGGTCTTTTAGGAAATTAATCTCCAGTCTAAAATTTCATAGATTTCCTTTCTTTAGACCGGGATAACTCAGATTTCTGGACATTAAAGAAATTTTGAACAACGTCTAAGAAAATGGATCCTGTTTAATATTTGAAGGTCATCAGCTGTACTTGGGAAGAGTCACCACATCTTCTGTCAGCAGTTACCAGGCTTTAAGCAGATACATATATCTGGGGCTACATGATTTAAAGAGGTAACATTTTTCAGTAGCTAAAAGACGCCAGCTGAGTAAATAAACCCAGACCATCATGTACGAGTTCTCCTGCTTCCCAAAGTTCATTAGTGATAACAAGACTCTTGGCATTTGGATAATAAATCCGTGCTCTAAGGGCTGTTGTAAGCAGGTTGAGGAACTTGGATGGTGACATTAATGGTGCGAATACAATAACATTTGAAGAGAAACTTCTTGGAGGGAAGAGGAGGGAGGAGAAAGGGCAGCCAAGTGCAAGAGCACGGGGGGAGAACTTCATCATTGCAACCCTCCATGCAGAGTGCATCCACCACCTACTCGCCACACACTGCTTGTATGTTCTCTGTCGGTTCTTTGAGATAGCGCTGTGGAGAGTGTATGTGAGATAGTAGGAGATAAGAAATGGGTATGTTACCTGCCTGGACCGCTTTGTCTGGACACATCAGTTACAGCCATCCAGTTCCATGGTCCGAGTGGGTTCCGCGCTGTCAGAGGAGCCCCAGTAGCTGAGCGTGGACATAAGCACCCAGTTCCTCCACCTTCACCCATCCCACTGCAGTGACTTGCTTTGCAATGAGCTCGCCGCAGGCACGTTCGGATTGTCTGACTACATCCCAAATCCCACTGCAGTGCAAAAGCACTTCTTGAAAAATCTGTGCAGGGAAATGCTAAAACCCCTAGAAAAACAGTTCTAGACCTGTGGTATTCTGGACCGCACTGAGTCAGGGGCTGCTTGTGATTTTTGGCAGTGAAACCCCTTTTCCGTGTTATATTGTTAATTACCAACCCCACCATCAGGTATAGAAACTGTGTGTGTCTACTTGCCTTTCCAGGGCTCCTCTGCAGGCCAGTGTTCACTCTACATTTAAAGCCAGCTCTCCTGGTTTCACTGAGAATTCCGAAAATGCCTTTAGACTTTAATTTTTATTGTTCTAGAGAGCAAGTTACATGCTAGCACAGACCAACTTATTTTTAGCCATTAGAAATAATGAATTTACCTCTAAAATGCTCCAGAATCAAGATGCTTATCTCAGGAAAACGTTAATTGCTTGAATGCTTCTCTTGTACAAGGAGCTTTACTGGGATTCAGCTGTAATTTAGCAACTGTATTTAAAAAAAAAAAAAAATTCTCAATCCAAAATCAAAACCATCTTAGCATCTTCATGGGAAAAAGCAAAATGTTGTGTGACTAAATCTTTCCTTTGCTTAGAAATAGTCATAAAATTATTCTTGTATGTCTGCTAGGTGGATAAGGATTTTGCGTTAATAGGATTTAAAATTTAGAAGTGCCAGAAGCTTGGTTTACTAGTAGATGCTTTTAAATGCTTTGAGTAATTGCTGTGGAGTGTTTGCAGAGTACCTGGGAGGACACCAGCTCCACCCAGACACATTTTCTGTGGGTAATATCCAACTTTTTGACTCTTGCCTTCTGTGTATTGCAGCTGAATTAATTAATTTTAAAAATCTGGGTCTTTTCCTCCCCAGATTTTAGTCCAAGTGTAAATTAGCAATGTGGGTGGCAGTTAATACACAAACTTTGCATAGTTCAAGTAATACCATTGGCCTTTTTCCCCAGTTTATAAGTTACTTTTGGCAATAACAGCCCATGTCAAATGTGAACTGCTCTCTGATCAGGTTACAGCCTAGGAAGGAGCCTGAGTTAAGTTTTTCTCTCATAGGACTGTGGTGGAAAATAGAATCAAAATTAGCAGATAAATGAATAAAATCTCAAGGACAATAACTGAATAAACACGTCTGCTAAGCAATTTTCTAAGAGGAAAATCTGGCGTCTCTCACTTAAGGAGAAATAGTGAGGAGGAAAGCATGTGTGGAGTCCCTAACTGCTGAGACTGAGCAAGCAGAGAGGTAGAAGCTGGTTTGCAATGTCAAACACCAGGTTCTTGGTGTAAGTAATCGAAAACTTTGCACATCAGAATGTATTCCAAAAGTAATGGCAGTCTGGTGAAGTCCCCACTAACTGGAAAAGGGGAAATATAATCCCCATTTTCAAAAAGGGAAAGAAGGAGGAACCAGGGAACTATAGGCCAGTCAGTCTCACCTCCACGACTGGTAAGATTATGGAGCAGATCCTCCTGGAGGCACTGCTGAGGCAGAAGAATAACGAAGAAATGATTGGGTACAATCAACACGGCTTCACCAAGGGCAAATCGTGCCTGACAAACCTGGTGGCCTTCTATGAGAAGGTCACAACATCAATAGACAAGGGGAGAGCAACTGACGTCATTTACCTGGACCTGAGCAAAGCCTTTGACACTGTCCCTCATGATATCCTGGTCTCCAAGATGATAAAATATGGCTTTGATGGACCGACAATTCAGTGAATAAAGAACTGGCTTGATGGCCGCACCCAAAGAGTGGCTGTCAATGGGTCCATGTCCAAGTGGAGGCCAGTGACAAGTGGAGTCCCTCAAGGATCAGTACTGGGACCGGTCTTGTTTAACATCTTCGACAGCAACATGGGCAGTGGCATAGAGTGCACCCTCAGCAAGTTTGCCAATGACACCAAGCTGTGTGGGGCAGCTGACACGCTGGAGGGAAGGGATGTCATCCAGAGGGACCTTGACAGGCTGGAGAGGTGGGCCCATGCCAACTTCATGAAGTTCAACAAGACCAAGTGCAAGGTCCTCCATCTGGGTCAGGGCAATCCCAAGCACTGATATAGGCTGAGCAGTGACTGACTTGAGAGCAGCCCTGAAGAAAAGGACTTGGGGGTCCTAGTAGACGAGAGGCTCAACATGAGCCACCAGTGTGCACTAGCAGCCCAGAAAGCCAATCGTATCCTGGGCTGCATCAGGAGAAGTGTGGCCAGCAGGTTGAGGGAGGTGATTCTCCCCCTCTACTCCACTCTCGTGAGACACCACCTGGAGTACTGCGTCCCATTCTGGAGCCCCTACTACAAGAAAGATATGGATGTGCTGGAACGTGTCCGGGCCACGAGGATGATCAGAGGGCTGGAGCACCTCTCCGATGAGGACAGACTGAGAGAGTTGGGGTTGTTCAGTCTAGAGAAAAGAAGGCTCCAAGGAGACCTTATAGTGGCCTACCAGTATCTTAAGGGGGTATACAACAAAGGTGGTGAGGGACTTCTTAGAATGTTGGGTAATGGTAGGACCAGAGGGAATGGATTAAAACTAGAGATGGGACGATTCAGATTGGACGTTAGGAAGAAGTTCTTCACCATGAGGGTGGTGAGACACTGGAACAGGTTGCCCAGAGAGGTGGTGGAAGCCCCATCCCTGGAAGTTTTTAAGGCCAGGCTGGATGGGGCTCTGAGCAACCTGATCTAGTGGGAGGTGTCCCTGCCCATGGCAGGGGGGTTGGAACTAGGTGATCTTTAAGGTCCGTTCCAACCCTAATGATTCTATGATTCTATTTTCTCAAGCTGGTCTGACTGATCCACCTCTCTGCTGCTCTGACCTGTGTGGAGTTTGCTGTGATGCTGTGCTGCAATGGTGACATTACCGACCCAAGCCAAAACCACACTGCTTACGAGACCAGGTGAGCGGGTGCAGCAGCTTCGGTTGATGAGGTCCCAGAAGATGCACTCCTTCCCCTGTCCTCAGTGTTTTAAAATGGAAATTGGAATAATATTAAAAAAGCATGCAATACTGTTGAAACTTCAAGGATAATGTGTGTGCAGGTTGGTGTGCAGGGCCTTTTCCAAAGACAGTGCTGTTTTAAGACAATTATCATATTTCCTTAGGTTTATGATCCCGCATTTGGAGTTATCCCCAGAGCATCACCCTTAAGTCAGCCCAGGTGCAGCCGGTCCAGCATCTCTTGCCTGTCACAGGAGGTCTCAGCAGGTTCTGTTGGGGCTTGGCAGGACTTGCAGTATTATGGGCCAGGAGCAAATGGCAGGATGTGTCCTATATTTTTGGGGACTGTGGAGAGTAAGGGGGCTCATAAAAAGAAACATATTTAATAGCACAGGACGAAACAACAAATTGGAATTGCCCTGAAATCCAGTTCTGGGGTTTTATAATCCACAGAAACTTATTAACTTCAGAGACCTGTGCAAGCTGGGAAAAAAGTAAGCTTTTCATTCCATCCCCAAAACACAGAGAATTTAGAGCATTTTTATGGTGCATTTTAGGACAATGACCTGGGCAATGTGTTTAGCTGCTTCACTTGCCTCATAAAACCCAGTTTATACAGTCCTGGAATCAATCCTGTTCTGTTTTGGGCTTTCCAGAGCAGGGACTGCCAGTGGAAGCACTTTATGATATAGAGCTAATGTGTCAAAGGGACAGAGAGCAGAACTATTCCGTTCACCTCCATGCTCAATAGGAAGCAGATATTTAGGCATAAGTAACCCTTGCTGTGGGAGAGGAAGAACCTCTCTCTGCAGTCCAAGGTCTGAGGGCACTTGTCTGTCCGCCTGGACCTGATCTTTTGAGTTTATTTACACTGGGTAGAACAACTTGAGCAAGTGAGACATCCCAAAATACCCAAAAAAGGGGAATTCGAAGTTGTCGTGCCCTGTACAGTTGGCTCGATTGTGCCGGGGATTGCCACTTTCTGGTGCTGAATTTTCTGTAGTAGTGTTTGAATTTTACTGTGTACCTATTCCCCCCCCCCCCCCCCCCCCCCCCCCCCCAAAAAAAATTCATTTGGAAATACCAAATGCACCTTTTCTTTGCTTTATAGTTGCAACAGTTTCAGTTGCATAACTTTGTTTTTCAGGGAATAACCTCCCTCTCCTGTTTCCAGATCCAGTCTGTGTTTTAACTCTTTTCCAGCTCCTTGTGCCAAGAGTGCATCTGGAGCAAAAAGGGCTAGACTGTCCGGAGGCTGAAGGATGGGAATATGTGGAATATCACACACTTGGAAGTCAGCAAAATCCATGTCTCCTCAAGCCAGATCCCTCACTCACTGCTTGAGTCTCTACTCTGGACCTTGGGTTTCTTTGAAGGCTGGTTTGTTTTCTTATGAGCTTCTGGAGAAGCCTAAGGAGGAAAGTATCTGGGACATGGAAGTGCAGGGTTTGACTTCAAGAAAAAAAGAAAATGGGTTTGGGAGAGTCAACTCTTTTTCACCCACCCAAATAGACCGATGTTTGGATTAACATTTGAATACCTACTAATTTTAGTCAAAGGGGTCTGCTTGTAGTTAATATTTCTGTAGCTTTTGCAAGTATTTAGCTCTATAGAGAGCAACTACTACAGGCAAATGTTTTTGCTATTTCTTCTTGCACTGATACGGCAACATGCATTGCGGCCACAGCTGTCTCTCCCTCCAGCCACAATGTGCACGTTGCTACCCTGCCACAGCAGAGGCAAAGGAGAAAAATCAGAATTCAAGCCCTGTCTGAAAAGTAAAAGGGACAAATTAGTTTCTTGTCACTGCGCTGCAATAAATACATTGTCATTTTTATACCCCAGTGAATCATATTCTCCATTTCCCCCGTAACTATTATACAGTCTGCTGGCAGTACATCATTTTTTGGTAATTTTATTTTCACCAATTGTTTTATGAAATTTTTGAGTTTTATGGACACTAAAACAAATCTAGCCTGCGAGTATTATAGCCCTTTAAATCACCGGCAGGAAATCTCAAGGTTCCTCCAGACTGTGAGAGAAGGAAGCTTTAGGAAAGAAAGATTGCTCCTAGCTTATAAACTGAGCAAAAACCCAGAGATAAGTTTGTAAAAGGGACATACATCATCACTGGAGAAAACCAGGACGTAAAACAACATCTCTCCGCTCAGCTCCCTTAAGAATAAAAATGGATTTTTATTTAGCAGAAACACTAAAGTGGTTGGGGAAAGGAACACACAAGCTTTTCCATGCTTTCTTAACCATAACAATCCTTATTTCCTACAGAGCCACGGTGTCAGGCACAACCTTGGCTAAATTGCAGTCAGTTGTAGTCCCAAACCAGTGGGAACCTGGCAGAAACCCCTAATTCTAACCTGAATGCACGCACCGCTTGGCTGAATTTGGTCTTCATGATGCTGAGGAAGTGGTGGCACCTGGGCATAGAGGAAAGGGATTGGCCAAGTTCTCCCCTCTTGTCCGTAACCTTTGCTAATGCTTTTCATCGCTAAGTCTTCTGGACTGGTTTTTGAGAAGGTTCTACCTGTTGCACAAAATTTCAGACAGCAAACGCAAGGCAGAGACCTGCAGAGCCACCTTGCTTGCAGGCGGCTTGGGGTGAGCCCCCAGCCCTAGGAAGGCAGGTGGAGACCGAGGGAAGCTGCAGTGGTCCAGCCTCTACCTGACATCAGCTGGTGTCTCTGGCCTTACAAAACAAGGTACTCAGCTTTTGCTTTCTGAGGAGCAGAGGGTTATGGTTTCCAAAACTTAAATCAAAACTGAGTCATAGAATCATCTAGGTTGAAAGGGACCTTTAAGATCATTGAGTCCAACCATCAACCTAACACTGCCAAAACCATCGCTAATCTATGTCCCTCAGCACCATGTCTGCCCGTTTTTTAAATACCTTCAGGGATGGTGATTCCACCACTTCTCTGGAGCCCATTCCAATGTTTGATAACCCTTTCAGTGAAGAAATTTTTCCTAATATCCAATCTAAACTTAATTATTTTTTTTGTAAATAAGGTCTTTGTTCTTGACAGATTGCTTGATGCACTTTGCATATCTCTGAATATAAGAAAGTAAACGTAGATGAGATGGTCTTGCTTAGATGGAAACATTAAAGAAGAACTTCCTTAACTGTAAATCAAACAGGTGCAGATGGGCAAACTCTCATCCTGGTTCTGACGTGGACTTTGCAGTCTTGAATGAACTACTCTTTTTTTTTCCTTTTGCTTTTCTTTTTTGTTCACCTCTTGATAGTTTTAAAGAATCTGAAGATATTTAGATTAAAGACTTGTTTTGTGAATTGGATGAAACATTGTTTTTAGACCAAATTGAATCGCTTTTGTTTCTGATATTTTTTTTTAAAAAGATAATGGAAATAAGAAATTTGAAAAACAATATAAAAATGGCTGCTCTGCCTCAGACTTGAGGTCCACTGTGGCCAGAAGCGGAACACTATAACTGTATATACATATAATATTTCTCTCAGTATATCCTTCCAGCAATCTATTATGTAGGAACTTATGAGCCAAAGGGAACACATTTGTTAATGGTCCTTGATGGATTTTTCCTCTGTGAATTTATTGAGTTGAACATGTGTACGCTCATGACTTCCATAGTATAATGTGGGAACCACTTCCAGTCTGTAACATGTTGTGTGATGGGGCGGGGGGGGGAAAAAGCCTCCATTTTTCTACTTTTAGACTCTCTGGTTAGCTCTCTTTTCATCTGCTGCCTGAATTCTTGCTTTGCAAGTAGTTGTGAACTGTCACTGCCCCTTTCCCTGCCCAGTGATACCCTTAAGCTTAAAGGTTCCTACACTCATCTTACCTGGCCGTACCTTTCTTAATCTCAGAAGCCCAAGTTGACTTTTAATTTTTGGACAAAAAAACCTTCCTGAGGGCGTGCTGGGTGCTGCTCCCAGCGGGTGGTTGGGTTTACACACTGTGGATTTGGGAGGCTGTAACAGTAACCATAGCGCGTTGGCTAAAAATCAAGAGTAGGCTGAGGTCTGCTTCAACCCTTTCCTCTTAAAACTCCTAAAGAAATGAAGGGGGTAAAGACACTTCCCTGAGTAAATGGTGTTTTGGATGCAAAATGGAACTTTCTGGAAAAAAAAAAAGTACAAGCTGAAAATCTCTATTTGTTAAGTTAATGTTTCCAGACTGTGACCTTCAGACTCTATATTCTGAATAAATCAGTAAAAAATAAACATGGGGCTAGTTTTCAAGCTCTATTTTTGTATTACCTGGGAAAAAAAAAAGACTATAGGTTTGAAAGCAAATGACACTGACTATTCGCAGTCCTAGTTTTAGGAGCTGCTGCGCTTTTTGTCTGTTCAGAGCAGGGCAGTGCTGCTCTGTGTCTCCGACACGTCACCGTTTGGGTGTTTCAGGGGAAGATGTCTTTAACAACGTGAGGATCACCCCCTGCCTGCATGGACAGTGATTTTTCTCCTGACTCGAACACGAGAGCATCTTCCATCCTGAGGATTTATAACTGGTTTCTGTTCTAATAGTGGCTAAACACGTGATAGAGGTGAGGCACTTTTTAATTTGAATGGTTGTGAAGAAAAGCCGGGGGAGAACAAGGTGCGATGGAGTGAGGAGTGAGTAGATGTGCTCAGCATGTCTTGATCCCTTCAGGAGTGCTTGTTTAAAAACAGGGCATGGTTGGACGATAGGCGTGAGATTTGAGGGGTAGCTGTTTTGGGCCAAAAGGTTTTACATCAGTATGACTTGTCCTCTGACGGGAAGGGAGTTAACTCCAGCCGCCTAAAGCAACTTCATGTCACTGGGGCTGTAGCCGCGCTAGAGGCATCACACGCTTTGCTGAGAAAATGCTCCGTGGGGTTTGGTTTGCAGCTGCCCTGCTGTCTGCGCCCACCTTTGGAGAAGGGGTGTGCTCTGACGGACCAGCTGCAAGGGAATTGTGAGGAAAGATTTTTGCAAGAAGAAAGTAGCCATGAAAGAGGGGCTTGCAGCTCTTGGGAGAGAAACCCGCGGTGGGAGCTGGTGTAGCTCTTTGCAAAAAGTACAGTTCTTATTTTTTTTATTTTTACTCTCTAGCTAAATCTTTTTTTTTTTTTTCTCCCCCTTTTTATTTTTTTCTTCTGTGCTGTTTAATCTCAACTCGGAGCCCCAGCGCTGGTGCAGCGTTACAACAGTTTTGTCATGTTGGCTGTCACCGTGCTGACAGCCCCGTGACAGCTGGCAGATGTACAGATGATGGATGTTTTCTCCCTTGTGCAAGGACGATGGGATAAAAGTGCAAACAAACCGGGTAATAGATGGGAAAAGCAGAGCAACGTTGATAAGGCCTGGTCCTCACTCTGTGATGTATGGGAAAGCAAGCTGTGGGCAATTTGTTTCAGAGAAATGAGGGACTCTTTGTAGAGAGGGCCACAAGGAAAAGAAGAAGAAGAAAAAAAAAAAGCAGAGAAAATAAAGAAATAATAATAATAGCAGGGGGAAAATACCCAAAGCTTGTCTTTGTTGTGGCAACACCAGCTCATTGTTACGGCAATAGGCAAATCTCATTCCAAGGACAGGCTCTGGGGTCCTGACATACAATGGGCAGCCCAGGAGGAGGTGTCTTGGCTGGGAACACTGGGTTTGTCTTTGCTTGCTCCTGCTGCTGCACTCGTCTCTCCGCTGGCTTGCCAATAGCATCTCCTATTATTTATGGTATCTAGGCACCGTCTGAAGGAGCTAACAAATGGCTACGCTGAGTACAGGCAGGCAGATAAACTTTTCAAGTTACTCACGTAAACTGGATAGTTGAGGAGTTCATACACACATCCCGGTTCACGTGACAAAGCTGCTCATCTCTAAAAGCCTGTGCCGCTGTGGGCTGGAGTCAGCTCTGGAGGTTCTGACTTCAAGGCAAGCCTTGTCCCCCACCTCCTGCCTCCAGGGCTGGAAGCAGGAAGGTCATAGAATCATAGAATGGTTTGGGTTGGAAATGACCTTAAAGACCATACAGTTCCACCCCCCTGCCCTGGGCAGGGACACCTCCCACCAAACCAGGTTGCTCAAAGCCGCATCCAACCTGGCCTTGAACACCTCCAGGGATGGGGCAGCCACAGCTTCTCTGGGCAACCTGGGCCAGGGGCTCACCACCCTCACAGTGAAAAACTTCTTCCTGATATTTAATCTAAATTTCCCCTCTTCCAGTTTGAAGCCATTACCCCTCATTCTGTCACTACGTGCCCTTGCAAAAAGTCCCTCCCCATCTCTCCTAGAGCCCCTTTAGAGACTGGAATGGACTATAAGTTCTCCCTGGAGTCTTCTCTTCTCCAGGCTTCTCTTCCCAGCTCTCTCAGCCTGCCTTCACAGGAGAGGTGCTCCACATAGAAGATGCTGCAAATGGGGCACTGGTGGCACTGGTGCAGGTGGTCTTGAGCCGAGGGTGACGTTCGCCTTGTCCCTGAGAGCAGCAAGCTCTAGGCTGGGCCAAAGCAAGTGGTGCCGCCACAGTCCGACACATGGATCTGACCACCGGAGACGGTCAAACATCCCGCAGCAAGTGTGCAAGGCAGGGAGGAGGATGCCCGTGTTACAGCCTCTGTGTGTCACTCTTTAGAAGAGACTGAGCACTGAGAGGCCCTTTAAAATGCAAGGAATGTTTTCCAGGAGTCCCATATGGATCCTGAATATTAATACGTCGGTGCCGTTACTGCTAACGTGGATGTACGTGCCCTCACGCACCCACTTACCGGTATGTACATTTTCAGGACGCCGTCGTCTCCCCTTGCTTCCCTTCCACCTTCAGTTCTGTCACTGTCAGGGGCTTATTTAGGCCCATAATAGTGATAATTTATTGCAGCACACTTCCTACTATGAGTAAATAAGTCTGTCTCCCTTAAACTCCCTGGGCAATTAGAAGAATGAAAGACTGTGCCACGTATTAGCATTTATTTTCTCCCAGCATTTACACAAGGCCATTTTCTTGCTGACAAATTGTGGGGCAAATTGTTCTCGAGAAAGTCTGTCAGACGAAAAGGTGTTATGATTAAACTGCTGGCGTAAATTTGGGTGACAATAAATCCTTTTATTGCATTAACTGGATTTATTTGCTTGCAACTACCATTAAGGATTCGAAGAAACAATAATAAACAGGTTGATTTTGCACCTGCTTAAGGGTAATTAATATGCACTCTAAAAATAGAGAGTGTGCTTTAAAAAAAAAAAAATCCATTTAGTGATCTAGAGGCTGCTGATCAGGAAATGGATGTAGAATTAGCTGTATGTGCACGTTAGCACTGCCTTAACAAAAATCCTAAACTGTGGCAATGATGCAGGGAGTCTCTCCTGTATCAGTTCCAGCTTGGAGGGGATTTACAGGGAAGGTTCTGCCATTAGTGGGCTGCTTGTGGAAAGGTTTTATGTGCTCCAAGCAAATAAAAGTATTTTTTTGTTTCAGTAGGAGTCTAGCCCCAATTATCCCTATTGCTAGCTTGGATAGAAGGAAAGGGCAATATTAGTTTACCTATGTTTAAAAAAAAAAAATGGAATGGAAGCAAATACATTGAAAAATGCCTGGGAAGGTTACAAGAATGGAAAGTCCTGTACGTCATAAAGATCAAAAAATTTTGTGTTGCTTTGGGCAAGGAAAAGCACTGGGTATTATGGACATATAAGGATAAGATAAAGCTAAATCAGAACTATCATGATCAAAAATGCGCAAGTTGGTCATATATTCAGGTGGCAAGTTAGAGAAAGGCAAATCTTTGGGGTGTCTTTTCCAGAAAGGGTTTTGGGGAAGAGACCTCATGAATCCACAGAAGGCCCTTGATAGCCTACAGAAGGGACTGTAGGATGGGACAAGTGATGTCACCTTCTGGATATCCACCATGTTCCCATCTCTGTGGGAACTGAGTGAAGAATCATCATTGAATAAGTGTCTTCTGCTGCCCATCATTTTGACCTCCCACTTTTAGCATTGAATGAGATTCTTCCTCCCTGCCCTCAGCCTCCTCTACAGAGAGGTGGAGAAAATTAGTCATGATTAGTTGAAATAGCTAAGAGCAATATAGCTCTAGATATTAGGATTGTGATAGCTAGTAGAAATAGGAGCCTGGCAGTGTATTCTGGTACTTCTGCTGGTATTGAAAACATCTGAGATAATTCCTTGATAGATCTCGCTTCATCCTTCAAGTTGAACTGTTTGCAGCGTGGGGAAGGGCTCACTCTGGGGGCTGCAGTGGCCGGGGGGGGGTGGGGGGAGGGTGGGGTGTGTTTGCTGGTGCCAGTGGGGTGTTTTTGCCCATCAGGGTGCCTCTGATTTATGATGCCACTGTTTCCTCCTTCTTCCCTTTGCAGCACTTGATAGTTTGTGGGGTTTTGGTTGTGTGGGAGCTCATTAAGCTTGTTGAGGGTGTGAGTGAGTGTTTTGTGGCCTGGGGAGGGGGACCAGCTGCTCTGTGGCCTATTCTGGAGAGGGGTCAGGCTGGTGGTTTTGTGCCTTTGCAGCCTACCCAAATTAACACCACCCTCTCTTCCCCCCCCCTGCTCCTTTTTGTTCTCCAACTATTGTGGTTCTGAGGAAAATCTTCAAAATGAGAACCCTCCTTCACTGAAGACAAGAAAATTCAGCTTGTGCTTCTGCTGTTGCATCTCGCTGTCTACATGGAGTTGTTTCTTTCCTGGCAGGTTAACTTGAATGCGCAGGTGCTGTAAGATTTTGCCAGTGCTTTTATGACCCAAGTTCATTCTACTCTTCCCTGGTTTGCCGGCGGTGAGCTGGTAAGACAATGTAAATAACTTTGTGTGTATTGAACCAGACATTTTGGAGGAGGGTTGTGGGTGTTTTTTTATTCTTGCAATAGAAATATTTCTAGCAGAGGGATGCAAGGGGTGTTAGTGAATTCCAGACACCATGGCTTGCGCGTTAGTTGCTGTGCTACAACCAGTTGCATCTTATCACGGTGTTTTTCTGGCTCACAGGGCCATAGTATGTTACAAGTGGGATTGTTTTTCTGTAATGTTTTTAATATTTTTTCCACATCTTTAATATTCTTCCACACTTGCTAAATAAGAGGGGCAGTGTGTGCTGCCACACTAACGACTTACGAACACGTGCCATTGATTTTAAATTATGCATGTTGGGGTGTGATTTGCTGGAGCAGCTAGTATGCAGAGAAGGGTTGAGATGATTTCACAGCCGCTTTCCAAAGCAGAGAAGCTGCTTTTCATCTGCATTTGGCTTAGACATTGTGTTCAAGGTGCCCCCCTCCGCAGAGAGCAGAGTAACCAGGTTTGCACTAGCGTTAGTGAACCTCAGTCCCAGCCCCGCTGCCGTCACCTACAGAGGTGTCAGGGTGGGAGAAGAAGACGACCTTGGCCACTAATTTCCAAGTTGCTTACAGCTCTCTCTGCTTTATTTGTCCCAGCTGTTGGATCGCTCGCTGCCTCCTTTGACAGCCTCTCCCATGTCCAGAGCTAGTCAGAAATATTTCAGTCAGAACTATTTTTGGGAAAAGGCTGATAATTTGTAACATGGGGTTTTTTTCCAGGAATGTATCCATTTGAGTAATGCCTTCAAGCGGAAGGTTTCTTAGGTACAGGATTGCATTGAATTAGGTTTCTGCACTTCACAACGCCCTGGGGCAGGAGCTGTGGCTATTTCAGATGCTCAGGTGGGATGAGGGCAGGCTGTGTTCAGAGTCCTGCTGTCGGAGGCTGCTGACCATTTTGGGGCAGTGGCACTGATTTGTACTTCTCTCAGAATTTTATGGTTAAGTAGTTCATGGTTTAAAATCCTGAGCTTGTTTACTACAGCAGTGGTAGAGCTGAGACCCAGGGGAAGCCTCTCTGGACTGTGCCCATTGAGCAGCAGCAGCTCCTTCCCTCCTTGTGCTCTGCTTGTGACGTGTTGCTTTCTCTTCCTTTTTAAAGAAAGGCACAGGAAAGGCTTTCTTCTTTTAGCCTTTAACATTTGCACATGGCAAGTGCACACGTTTCTACATGGTTTTACTCCTATCACTGACTTGTGCAAAACTGTTGCATGTTAATTAATTTGGCATAGGAGTTTTCTAACAGGGATGCGTGGAGCAAAGTGGCTCCTGTCGCAGTTTGACAAGGTTATCAGAGGGTGATGCTGTAAATATTTTTCATCCATTAGCGGATTATAAAACTGGTGCATGACGCTGCTGCTTGGCATCGAGGGGGATGGAGAGCAAGGGCCTGGCTCTTAACAGAAGAGGTAAGGTGCCATCACTCATCTGGCTGATCCAGGAGACAGGGCTCATAGTAACAACTGACTCATGCACGAACGTGTGTTTGTATTAAAACTAACTATTCGGATCAAAAAAAGCAGCAGATCTATTTGGATTTTCCATATACACCTTTTTCTTGTTTTCTTTTTCTGTTTCTGATTTTCGTCCTCTCTTCCCGACAGTTTCCCTTAAATTTTTATTTACCCTTGCTCCATAAAACCAGCACAAAATATTCGAAGCATCAGTGCTTGGTCCATGTGCTCCCTTCCCTCCTCCCACACAGCCTGACCTGCCTGTCGAAACCAAAAAGTACTTTTTACTGTACAGGGCCTCATTCTGCATTGACCTCTCATTATTATTGTAATAAAAAAGATTAATAATATAAATCGTAAACTATTTACTATCGTGTTAAATATAGAGCGCTGTAATTCTGTGCAGTTATTCTGTGCTTTTCCTACAAAAAGCAGGATCCAACTTCTTTATGTGTAAAATGATACTGAACCATAACTACCTTGTAATATTGCTACATTATTCTATAGCTATAGTCCTAAACACCACAGCTTTTGTCAATTTTACTGGATAAGTTTCATTCTTACCATAAAAAAAACACAGTAATTTTTGATAGGGGTAGGTGATGGCAGAAGAAAATGACTAATAAAACAGTTCTGATAGACTTGTCTGTATAAGCCTGGGCCCGAGTCTCCCTTGCCTCTCTTCTGAAGGACATTAAATTCTCCTTCTCTTCATACTCTCGGTAATCTTTCCTTTGTCTTCAGTTGCTCAGAGATGGTGGCAACCAGGGGCTTTCTGTATGCACTCTAATTGGGGTGCACTTTGGATCAGGAAGGCACTTCTGAAGGAAATCCCTTGGCTGTCTCCACTTACTGCATTTTGGTTTGCTTTCACGTCTTGGTGTCTGACCTAAATTCCTTTAACCCCAAGTGAAATGGAAAATGCTCTTAAGGCATGTGACTGCAGCCACTAAGGGGCATTTAGGCCATGGGACCAGGCTGGGACTAATCTGGAGCAAAAAAACCCAGAGCTGTGGCTAGTGGGGACTCCCCTTCTCTTGGTCGGCATTCCCTGGCAATGCAGATGCGTCCCTTTGCGATGGTCCTGAGTTCAGACCTGGACAGGAGACCTGATGGGGCCATCCAGTTGACTTTGGGAGTCACTCGTGCCCTGATTTGGGGCAGTTTTGGGTTGCAGGCCTCCATTCGGAAGGACGTTTTTAAACAGAAGACATTTATAGCTTCTCTGCAGGCTGGTTTGGAGAGCACAAGCACTCGCTGGCAAGCAGCTTGCTCAGCAGACAGACATGTGCATGGTGTTATAGCAGCCTACAGCCATCGAACACGCAGGCACGTCCCCAGCCTTTGCCAGGCTTTTGAGAGTTTTTGCAAGGTTTGGCTTACCCCTTCTTGGCCCACATGCAAGTTTGGAGATCGTTGTTTCTCTTCTGCTTCCCTCCCCTTCCCCAACCCACTGCCATACGGACGGGTGCTCCCCTTCCAAACGGCAGTGATCTATGGATGCTCGGAGCCCCTGCTACATTAATGGCCAAGACCCTGCAGCAAGGAGGCTTGAGTTCGGTGGAACCTCTGTCCATTTAATTAAGAAACGTTACTCATACAGAACTGAATGCACTAACCTAATTTACTGCCGTGTCTGTCTGTCCGTCTAGCCTTTTGTCTCTCTCTGCATCCTATACGATGCCATTGTATCTTATTACTAGGTGGATTCTTGCTTGGCTGAGCCAAGATCAAAAAGTAATTTTTCTTTTTGCAACAGCCGATTAGAAATTCATTTATTTTCACATTAGACATTTGACCAATATCTCCCTCCCCCCAACGAACCGATCCCCCCCAACTTCAGCAATTTAGCTCCATTTGTATAGTCTGCATAATGGAAGACAGTGAGCCTGTTAGAAAAATGTGGCCCAGGGCAAAAATTAAATGCAGAATCATGTATCAGAAATGAGATGTATTTACTATTGTTTTTGAAAATTAATGGTGCATTTTTAGTTTTTATAATGTAATTTAATGATGCAATTCATCTAATAAAAAAACACATTTTAACTCAGTCGTACAGACCTACTGGGGCAGGACAAAATGTACCTTTCAGATGTAAGATTTTTAAAAAACGCTTCGGGCTCCTTTTTTTGAATGCAAAAAAGAAACTCTTTGCGTGCTTTGGCTAACAGCTGGGGTATCAGCAGGAGCCCAATAAAAAGGACATTTTTCTTTCTAAATATTGGTGTTTGTGCAGCATACAATAATATTATAAATGCAGCAGTGGGTTTGAAGTACAATGCTGCAGCTGATTATAGAATGCCATATGGTGCTGGCATGTTAAACTGATACAGATTGAACACGGACTGTAGCTTTAAATGCCATGGACCGGCGATTGCGCTGAACTAGAATAAATATACTATACAGTGTCAATATACGGAGCTGTCATGTTCGGCAGCAAACAGCAAACTCTGTCAAAATAATACGAACCGACTGAAGAAAAACCCACAAAAGTCAGCAGTGAGCACATGCTCCTTCCCAAGAGCGGCTCTCGGTGGGCCTGGAGTTGGGGGAAAGTCCTTTCCCACTTTCTCAGAGCATTATTTGACTTCAGGAACTCAATAACGAGGGCTGGGAGGAGCCTGGATGCCCCGGCATTGTTTTACCCACTGCTGACAGATTGTGAAGCACAGGTTCTGCTCCGGTTCTGGTGTAGGGAAATGTCTGTTACTCCATTTTTTTTTTGTGTGTGTGTGTTTAGAACACTAAAACCCTCTTTATCTGGTTTTGCATCATGGTTTTCGTCTGCTTTGCAAAGTTCTTGTATCACACGTGCTCTTGTAAAGTGAACACAGGCAGATTTGCCACAGGTTTGAAATGCAGTGTTCAAGGTGCAGTTCTGTAACGGGGGCAAGACGAGCCGAAGGGGAGCTCCCTGCTCCCCTGCCGCTGGCTCCGCTGGGATTTGGGTGATGCTGAAAATGGACCTTCCCAGGACACAAAACAGTGATGTTTTGCCTTAAGCTCGGAGCTGGAGGTGAGGGGAATGCCAAGGCGAGAGCATGGGGCTGCCTTTTTTAATAGGAACAGAGGCTTATGGCCGACTTCCACTGATTGTGATAATCCCCACTTACTTTTTTTAAAGGTGCTCCTAGAAAATATATTCAGGTTTGATTTCCACCTTTAAAATATGCCCGCATCTGCTTTTGCAAAACCTTTTCTGAACAAAACTTGAAGTTGTAGCTAAACATATAGTATCTAATACTGTTTTAAGCTTAAACTCCTTCCTATGGATATTAAAAATGGACATTTACCAGGAAGAGTCGAACTAACTACATCAAAACTACCAATTTGACAGTGGAGCAGCTTTTGGTACAAAGCTGGGGAGGAGGAGAAGTCTATTCATTTGTGGGTGAATTAAACATCCATTTTTCTTTGTTTCCTGCCTCCGGTGCATGATTTCCCAGAGGGCAGGAGGGGATGGCTCCCATGACAGGTAAAAGGGGAGCTCTCTCATAAACTCTGGCACCGCGCTCCTTGAGGGATGCCCTTGGCTATTTATATGAGGCTTAGTAAAAGGAAATGTGAACCAGTTTGGGTCTAACAAGGACCCCACTGTTCGAGTTCCTGGTCATTTTGTAGGCACACAGGTAAAATACTCAGGTTGGGTCGCTCTTTGGGCAGGTTTCATTGAATCCCAGGATTAGCCGCCTTTTCCCTTCCCCTCCTGGCCCATCTCTGTTCCCACGTGTTACTCAGCCTGAGCTTTGGACCCAGTGGATGGATCTGGAACCATCCCAGCACACCCTCACTGCTGCTCTCCCCAGCCGGCCGCAAGCAGATGGTCTCTGTGCTGTTCTTATCCTTTCCAGTTTCCAGACACAAGATGCAACCACGGCGGGAAGAGCACGGCAGGAGCAAAGCCTCAAGCCAACAATCAAACCATCCACGAGGTTTCTGGTGGCTTATCACGTGCTGAGACTCCACGTACAGTCCAGGCTCGTGAGTGAAACGCGAGGATCACGGTGCCTCTTCAATGCTAGGGCTGTGTTTGAGCAGCGGCAGAGGTGAAAAGGTTTGACCTCGTGCGTGGTTTTCCGTCACCCCATAATTTAAACAACATAGAGAAATGTGCCCAGGTTACGAATGTAACATTATTTTTTTATTATCATTATTTTTTTTTAACTGGAGCCAGCTAGATAACTTTATGACCATTGTCATGTTTATAGTGTGACGCGCTGGAGCAGGGTCGATCCCAGCACTGGATTTACAGCCGGACAAGGAGGTCCCTGGCTCCCGCAGCACCGGTGTCCTGTGCTGCCTGGTGGCTCTGTAGCACTCGGACTTCGCTCTGCCTCCTCGACCGTAGGTACCAGGTGCAACTGGGACTAACCCAGTCTTGGCTGGCTGGTAGCAGAGCTTAGGCTTTGAAGGCTTTATGTGTGTTGTGAATTTATAATTTTTTTTTTGGTCACCTGTATTGGATTTAAAATCTAGTGAGATGGAAGTCTGATTGGAAGTGACAAATCCTATACAGGGCTTGATATTGGGAAGCTGGTGGTGCTTATGAACTTAAGCTGGGAGTAACGCTTGGGTTTTACAACTGTGAACGGCCCCTGACTTAAAGAGGCTGCAGACGAGGTAAAGTAAAATATTTGCTGTAAGGAATATCTTGCATTGATCTATTCAATAAAGAGGTAGATCACTGCTAGGCTCTGACCTCTGGATGTATTTTACATTGTGAAAGAAACTAAAAGGAGTTTATTGAGTGCTAGATTTTTTGCTTTGCTATGGCTTAGTGTAGGGTTTAGCAAATAAAAGTGCTCAGGACAGAAATCCGACAGAGAGCAGGCTGGAGTCAGAGCAATGTTGCACAGAGAATGAGTTCTTGCATAGGGAGGCAGAGGTAGATTATAAAATAAACACATTTCTTACAGCTGAAGAATTCATTGACTTTCAATACGATGAGTGAAAGAGTTGAGATGGGATAAAAAGTTTTTTAAAAATTAAGGTAGTTTGCTGGAGGCCTCGTTATTTGGTGCAGGCTGTGTATCAATAAATCGGCACTGGATTTCCAAAAAAGCATCACATAATTTTTCAATGAGAAATCCAAGCGCCTGGGAGCTGATGTTATGGTGTGAATTACACCGCAGAGTGGTTGTCAGCTGTCCCTGTCAGCACTTTTGCAGATGCCATAATGCGCAGTAAATGCTGTGGTTGCAGCTATTTAGGATTACTGTGGCGGTGGTTCTAGGGGAGGCACCACAAATTAACAGCTAAAGAAACACGTACCTTTTTCTTGAGCTGCCCTGTCCCTAACCAACGCATCATGCACTGCAAGCCGCCACTACGGTACCTGTGGCTATTTCTTCTCATCTTTTAAAATTAAGCACGTGTGTCCTTTTCCACTTCTGCAGACTTACCAGGAGACGAGTAGTGTTTGGGCTGACTCTCCTGTTAGCGTGATGATACTAGCACAAAGGATGGTGAAAATATAACCCTTCTTGAGGTTACAACTGCCATCTAACTACACACAGCCTGCTCCACAGACCCCACCTGAGATCAGGACTCGGTGTTATCAAGAACTGCAAGAGATAGTGACCCTGCCAGACAAACTGTATGGTTTAAATCAGCAGGGCAAAAGAAAACAAGTGTTTAGTTTTCAGATCAGGAACTGAGATGCTGGAAGGCTGAAAGACTTGCCCTATGGATCTCTCGCAGGGCTGTTTCCCAGTGACTCATGGAGATGTTTCTTGCTGTACCAAATAGCACCAATAGCTGGGTGGGAGTCCCCAGCTGGGATCCAGGATAAATAACCTGGAATCCCTGGAGACCTGACAACCTTTAATTCAATAAGTGACCCTGCTATTAAAATGTTAATTAGCGGTGGTCCCTTCTGCTAAAATATGGAAAAGCTGTCAAAGCACAGCTTTCCTCTTCCTGGAATGAACCTTTCCAGATGTTGTACAGACCAGGCAGAGTGACTATGGCCTTAAAAAGGGGGTTGCCCCACGACCATGTGAGCACCATGAATGGGATGTCAGTGCTACATGTAGTGTTCTGAGGCTGCTGGCAACCACCGATGGGTCCCATCCTGCCCTTCTATGACCCTTGGTAGGTGAATGAGCTGATCTTGTGCCGACAGGTTTGGCTGTGCTCACTTTCTGCTTCCTCCTATGTGTTATTTCACGAGAGAAAATAAACCAGCTGAGCAACTGATTCATCTTTTGGGGGACCTGTGGTCACCCTGCCACAACCTGGGTTGGTGAGAGTGCGATGTCTTACACTGTGCTGCTTAGAAATGCCTTTCATTCACGGTTCCGAAATCATTTGTTAATGGGATCAATCTCATAGTTTGTAGTGAACTGGGCTGCTATGGCTGTTTCAATACCACAGAGAAATTCTTTATCCAGGAGATGTCTTTTACCAGGAAATAAGGAAATGGGTAGCAAACAAATCTAGGAGTCCTTTGCGACTGGTTTGCAGCCCAGACGAACTGGTCACAGTGGGCATCTATGTATTACCCATGCATTGGTTTCTGAAAACTCTCCTTTCTTGCAGTTGGCCGGGGAACTAGACACTCGATCCTGTGCTCCGCATCCAGTCATCCTGGCTCCGAGCTCCTTCCCAGCTCCTTCCCCTGCATCCCTGCCCAGCGTGGCTCTCCCCTGTGTCTCCCAGAGCATGCTGGGCACCTGCCTGGCCCTGGGGGGAGGTTCGCAGTGCGAGCTGCTCTGCCGGCACCTCTGGGCTTCCTGCCCTCGGGGTGTTTTTGCAAGCTGTACAGACTACTTTGTCCTTGTATTTTTTTAAATGTCCTCCTTATTAAATTGTGTTCAAGCGAGCAAAGGCAGCTGGGTGAGAGCCGGAGCCCACCAGAGCACACTGCGGCTGGAGTCACCGCGTTCCTGGCCACCAGGCACCTCTTGCAGCTTCTCCTCTTCCCTGCAGGTGGTACTGTCTGACCGCTTCGCAGCCACCCACCTGCGGCACGGCACCGCGCCGCTCCTGGGGCGCACCCGGGCGGCGCTCGGCCTTCCCCCGCGCTCGGCTCGGGGCCAGGGCAACCTCCTGCCTTCCCCGAGGGATACCCGATTTCTGGGTGGGTTTGGGGCGGTCAGGCACCTGCGGGGGAAGCAGGAGCCCAGCGCCCTCCTGAGCAGCGCCAGCGTGCTGTGGAAGGGGGAGTTTGTAGGAACGACCCTCAGCAGCGTGGTAAACAAATGCCTAGCATTGATGTAGGCGGAGGGTAATAACTTTACCCCGAGGGAATTTCACAGCTTTATCTGGGTGGATGGCCAGAGTTTTTGCGTGATTGCTCATCGGTTGAAGCTGCAGCGCTGCTGTGCTGGAGAAAAGCAGCTCCGGGGACTCTGGTTGGCGATGCTGGTTTCTTCTGAGAAGCTGGTGTCTGGAGCACAAGGCTGAGCGGGGGTACTGGGTTTATATATGCTTCTGGTTAGGTTTTTGTTATACGTAACTTGATGTTTTGCTTGTTCACGAGCCTGCATTAGAGGCACTGTGCTAGCCCTGGAGTCACTCCTGCCTTAAAAAGGTGTGGGAAGAACATCTTGTCTTTTCTGGGCTTAAATACTCATATATCCACACCAGTGGTCTGCCATGTCCGCTGCAGTCTTCCTCTGCTCAGGGAACAGTCCTCAGCTCATTGCTGGGAGGCACTTGGTTCTGCTTTCCCTTTTCTCTGCATGTAGCCGCACTTCGCTCCTGAAATCACAGTGCCCCTTTAAAGCCAATGATGTGGGAAATTGCCTCTCCTTCACCTTCTCCCTCCGGACCTGACCTGCGGTGTTACTTCAGCCCCAGGGAGAGGGCAGTTATTCAAGGCTGAATTTAGCTGTAACCTAGATAAGGAGGTATTTGCCTTTTCTTACCGTGCTGCGGACACCCTGGCCAGCAATGAGCTGCTCTCTCTGCCGACACACACTTGTGCATCCCCCAGCTCAGGGAGCCCTACACCACCCTGTTGGCACTCGCTGCTCGGGGTAAAACAAAACCAGCTGCAAACATCAGCACAGCATCAAACACAGCTGGTTTGCCCCGTGTTTAAGCGAGGCGGCAGCGAGCATTGGCAGCACAATGTGTAGTACATGTGTGCCGCATGTGCACGTTCACACAGCGATGTCTTTGTAAAAAGCGCCAGAAACAGGCGCCCCTGGATCTGGCTGAAATTCATTTGGCTTTTGATTTCCTTGCAGGCTCGCCTTGGGGATGAGGTGTTAAGAGCTTTGAACTTCTCCAGGTTGGAGGCTTTGGGTCTTCGTTTGTGGCTCATCTCACTTGGTGCAGAGGCTGTGCCACGTGCCCCACTTTGACCGCGCCGGCGTGAATAGCTCCCATATGGCCGCACGGAGCAAAGCAGCGACTTCTGGCTGGATTCATCTGTGCAAAGACAGAATGATCTCCTGGTAGACCTATTGCTATTTCTGTCTTGTTGCCAGGCATTTCATGCTTCAGCTTTCATCAGATCAATCTTCTTCCTTTGAAAGAAAAGTAGCAGGTTAACCTGTGTGCGAGGGAAAATGAAAACACTCCTCTGCCTCTCCCCAATGTGCTGTGCAGGTGTAGAGGGGCTGAGAAAAAGTGATAAAAGCAATTAGTCATCTGTGGAATTGAAGGAGAAATACTATCCAGCTCAGTCTGGGTTCACTGTAAGCCCATTAAGATCGGCTCAGTTGTCAGATGGAGGCTTGGAAAGGGTGGACAGGCAAGTGAATGTAGGTACTGGGTGGATTTTACAGGCTTCTGCTGTTTTCTAGAGCCTTGTGTCTCCTATATGGGCTCCTCATCCTCAGACTCCCTGCTTCAAGGAGGCAAAGATAGGTAAGGAGGGGTAGAGAAATGAGGATTGACCTTTATGCCTGTGGGAATTAGCTGGGTCTCTCGACTCCGGAGAGGGAAGAAGTTCAGCATGGGCTCTGGAAGAAGGACCAAACCCAAAAGGCGGGTTCCCCCGAGCTGTTTTCCCCACAGGGTTTTGCCCATTCGTGTCCGTAGCTCTGGTTCATCAGCCCAAAGTCCTACCTGACTGTAGATCTCAATTTCTCTCCACCGACCGCTCACTGCTCTGAAACTCTCCATGGAATAGAGCACCTCAAAGACAACGGAGGCACCAGATAAATCACTCCTCCCCCCTTCTCCCCAACCCAAATGGCTAAAGTGTCTTTATTATTTAAAAAAACCAACGACCACACACACAAAAAAAGCTATAGCAAGAGAGACCGACACAAAGCAGAGGAAAAGGAGAGGTTTAGGCAGCAAGCCACAAATAAGCACCATCAATCATAGTGCAGTCAAAAATGTACATGTGTTGGTACCTGCTAGTTATTGGCAGTACTCAAGAAGTCTCCCGAGTACAATTTTCAGGGCTCCTTAGATAAATAAATAAATAAATAAAATTCCATGTTCCTCTGAAAAACTGCTTGTCAGCACTGGAATGGCAGGTGCATTAACTCCCTAAGAACCAGATTATGCCCTGCATGGCAAAAAAACGCAAACACAGAGAAATAAGATGTCAGTCAACTCCTGTATCCTCTCTAGGTTTTTTTTTTTTTATGGGAAGTATTTTGAAATATAAATACAGCCCATTGTATAAATGAGCCTAGGAAAAAAGAGAGGTGAATATACACATGGTTTAGTTATCCTATCTTTTTCCCTTAGATCTATACTACACTTTCCCTTTTCTTGGCTTTACTTTTATTCTCCTTAACTGTGGGCTTCAAGTTGCTGGCGATGTGGCCTTGGCCGCTCTGCAGAGGTCTTCTAACACCTCTGGAGCTGCACCCCATCCTCCTGCTCCTCCCTGCTCCTTTTCATACGTTATTTTCTTTTTAATCCAGGAGAGTGACATTAGTCCCAGTGGAAGTCCTGAAGGAGCAAAGTTCTGTCCCAGGATGAGTAAAGGTTGTGCGACCTAGTGCCAGAAGAAAAATGGATTTGGGGAAATGGCCATTAGCCTTTCCCTGAACTTGACAATGTGTTTCCTAAGATTCCTGTCACATCTAGGAAGACGCCTATTATTTTTAGCTATGGATGAGCCACAGCTGTGGACCTCCAGCCCTCCCAAGGACAGCAGAGACGTTCCTGCTTCTACTCAGCCCTCCACGGGATGGCGTTGGAGATGGAGGTGAGGAGGGAATGAACTGCCAATCTCTTCTCATCTGTACGTGCTGCTCACCACCAGACCTTGGGCATGGTTCCTTTCTCGCCAGCACCTTAATTTTACTCAGTAGACCCACGTATAAGATCTGTCTGACTCTCAGGGTCTCATTCTAGGTTTCAGCAAAACTAGTGCAAGTAACAAAGTAGAGTGAGTAGTTAGGGGAGAGGTTTCACTGCTGAGTGATTCCTTGTGGTTCGTTACTACCCTTCCTTCCTTAGTTTCTCTGCAGTCAGTCCCCCGTTTAGCTTGATTCAAATGACTTGGGCTCCATCCAGGCCTGCTGCAGTCCCAGAGTGGGAATTAGCCATGGAGGAGGGCTGGCTTTGCGTGGCTTGCCCGATGACAGCGAGCCTG
Source organism: Fratercula arctica (assembly GCA_947846985.1). Classification (NCBI taxonomy): domain Eukaryota; kingdom Metazoa; phylum Chordata; class Aves; order Charadriiformes; family Alcidae; genus Fratercula; species Fratercula arctica. The sequence goes on along the minus strand of CANTUZ010000013.1, from coordinate 12,875,762 downwards.
GGTGGCAACCGGGCCAGTTTCAAACCGGTCACCTGGAGGCAACACACTTTGCCTCATTGCAAATTCATAGAGCCATTTGCTTCTCCAAGCAAAACGGCTATTTTGATAAGATGCACAGTGCGTTATAGGTCTGGTGCTGCCTGTTTTGTCACATAATGGAGATATTCCTACAAGAACTCACTTTCCCCCCCTCTCCTGGCTTGATTTTAGATTAATGAGGCTCAAAGATTTATGAGCCTCCCAAAAATACGTCTTCAGGGATGCCCCTTGATTGGACAGGACACAGAGTGGAAATCTGAATTTTGAGCATGGTTTCCTGTGGGAAACGGATCAATAGCCTCCTGAGGAGGATCCCGTTTCAGAGTGGGGGAAACAACAATTAAGTTGGGATTTATCTGTTACTGATTCAGGATTAACAGAAATAATAATAAACACGTTACAAAAGTCTACGGGAGCAGACTGGTCTGCTTTACCTGTGTCTGAGTAAAGTCTAAGCAGAATCTTGCATCTCCAAATGCAGCAAAATCTGCACCTCGCGATATCGAACCAGCCCCATTTTATGACAGAGAGAAGCTTTTCTCCATCCGATAAGCGAGTTGTGCCTTTTTAATTTCTATTTATCTTTTGTCATCCCTCTCTTTTCCCCATAGCACCTACAAATTCACCCTTGAGCTCCTCATGGGCAGCAGATCAGGCAGAGGAGCGAGCGGAGCCGGCGAGAACGGCCAGTTCAGAAACTCTCCGGCATCCCACTGCGAAGGTCGTAAAATGGTAAAAAACAACAGTAGAAAATAACTGCAGGGCCCAGGATGCAGGAGGTCTGGCCCAAATGGCCCGTTTCTTTCGGGATGAAGGAAGACGCTTGTGGGGAGAGCACTTAATGGCGTCGAACAACTGCAAACTGGTTTCAACTGGGAGCTGTGTGGCCTCTCTGCTCTGGGCTGTGCCCTTCTCCAGCCCAGCAACTTTCTCTTCCAGACCACAGGTTTATTTAATTTAGGTCCTACTGTCGGCAATGGTTTTGCAATGGGCTGTGGGTTAGGAAAAAGCAGAGAATTTTTTCCTTAAGCAAAAAAGGAGATGACATTGCACAGCAAAATAGAGCAAAAAATAGTTTGTTGGCTGTTTTTCTTCTCTGCCTTCCTTCTACGTGTGATGCCAGCAAAAGAAATTGCATTTTAGGGTGACTTAATAACAAAATTACTTTTATTTTTAATTCTCTTCCCTGCCTCAGAACAGAAAATCCACAAGATGGAGCTCTGGGGCTTTCCACTGGAGCCGGGCTGGATTCACGGTAAAAAGCCGTTTGGAGACCTTGAAATTATGTTTTTTATTAATTTTTCACTCAGTTTAATTTTTACATTCATTTAAAAATGGTAAATGTTATAGATGTTATAATTGTAAAATGTAATTTATCGCCGCTAGTCGAAGGTATTTACTTTTCCTTTTTAAGCTTGGAACTTTTATTTTTATTTTTACGATTGTATCAGGGGAACGTTTTCCAATCTTCTGGGAGGCTGGCGTCTCAGAGATGGTGTTAGACCATATCATTCTTCTAAATGACACCCTGACTATGTTGAGGAAGCCCTCAAACCTCCCCAGCTCTACATGCAAATATTAAGTGCTGGCCTTCCTGCGTGTGTGAGGGAATAAATGATGTTTTGAAGTGCTCCTCTTCCCTTGTAATCAATGAACACTTAGCTGGGAAAATTTAAAGCAGTGCAGTGAATTAGAAGTGGATTCTTCAGTGAAAATAAAAGCATTCTAGACTCTAAATTATATAGAAATTATAAAGAAATGAAAGAATTCCATATTATGCTGTGCAAAATAATAGCTTTTCTTCCTTCTTTCTTTCTCTCCTTTTTCTCTCCATCCTGCTTTCTTTTTCTTTTTCTCTTCAAAGGGGGTGAGCTCTCTTCTGCAACCTGCTTCTTTACCAAGTGAACTGGTGCTAAGGATGTCAGATCTTTTCAGCTCTGACTGCTGTTATGACAGGGCTTGAGTGTTTAATTATGGTTGTATCGCATAGATGGGGTGATTCTTTTGACTCGCCAGAGTTTGGTTGTAATAGCTGTGCACACACGCAGCTTCAAGTGACAAGAACTTAATTTTTTTTATATATATTTATACACTCCAGCTCACACGCACAGAGGACAATGAGATTCTGGTAGCCGATAGTCTCCCGGAATATTGTTAATTACTTAACTGACACAAGCAACCATTTCCTAAAAGGTTTATGAAACATTTCTGGGCTGGTGCATGCAGTATCAGTCACCGAAAATGTACTTTCCTCCTTTATGGAAGGTAACACTTTTATTAGAAATGTGAACCACTTGACAGGGGCTTCCAGAGAAATTAGTCTCCGGTGTAACCCTGAGAGCGGCCGATGAGCACCGTAGTAAACTTCCTGTTAAAAAGCGCCGCGAACTTTATGGGGAGTTGCATTTGCTCACGTGGAAGATAAATTTGGCCCAAGGTAGAGCTGACCGCCTTCTGAATAATTCATTAAGAGAATTTATTCCCCTTCTACTTGCAAACTGTCTGAGCAGTCTGGTTTTTGTATGTGTTCCTCTCTATTCATTACGTGCTGGGTACTTCGTGACTAATCCTTTTTCTGTGAATTTTTGACCCGTTCCTCCAGTCTGATTGAGAGATGCATCACCCCATGGTGCTTTTCTGCCCTGGCAAGACAGAGGCAACGTGGATTTTTGTGTTCTCAATCCAGATTCCCCAAACTGGTGATTCCTGAAAATATTCGTGCCAGGAGACTCCTATGCTAAAAGTCGTCACAAATAGCAAAAAGAAAGAGGGAGAGCACTGCTTGTTTCACTTCGATTTGCTAACTCAAGGAAATAGTGCATTTATTTTTTTTACTGGGCACTTATTTTGGGGCATTATTTCTTTTTATAAGCCAAACAGCTGTCTGAAAGGGCTTGGAAACACAGCAAATTCCTTTTATTTTTTTTTTCTTTTCTTTTTCAAAACGTTAGGAAAAGAACAATTTGAAGGTCTGTCTGTGCTTTGGGTCGTTAATAGAAATAATTGTCAGAAGTGGACAAGGCGATAACTTCCTGAAGGTGACCACAAGAAAAACGAGGTGTCACTTTTCTTCAAACCTTCTCGGTTCCTGTGTAAAAAGTCACTACTCCTTAAGCAGAACTGAACTGCTCTTACACCCACCTCGCTGCAACCTATTTATAAAAAACAGTGATGCGGCGAGATGCGCGGAGTGAAGCAGGGGCAGCTCCTGAACTGCCCAGAGCATCTTCAGTGGTACCCAGCTCCCTCTCTTAAACAGCTTCACTTGTGTGTGAGTGACCGTGAGTGTACTTCTGACTTACGAGCATCTATGATTCCACTTTTACCCATAGGATTAGAGCTTCTTTCTCTCTCTCCTCATTCCTGTGGTGCCTCAGGAGCTCGTTCCCCGGCGTGAAGTTCCCCAGCTGCTGGTGGTTCTCCTGCATCTGCTGCTGACGGTTCCCGGTGGGTGCAAGGCTGACACCACTGAAACAAATAACTCTTCAGTCCTTGAAAAGCAGCAGAAACCCCGGTGCGACTCAGCCCAGCCCTTAGGATGGGAATAACAGATGCTTTGCAACTTCTTTTTGGGGGAAAAAAAAAAAAAAAAAAATGACAGCAGGGACAGGAAACTGATGGATGTCTTAATATATTTATTTCTGGCATTTTGATCAAGTGCCGTGCTGATGGGAAGGGATATGTTTGCAATTAAAGCCAATGAGTTAACTGTAATAACTGTAATCTTTTTCTTTCCCCCCCCATCTTTTAAAAGAAAACATGCATTTAAAAGGAATCAAAAAGGAAAAAGAACTTTGGAATTTTCAATAGTACAGAATTGCTTTTGGAAAGGAAAATCTGAGAAACCGAGAACAGCTATTTTGCAAGTAGCTGTAAGGAAATAAGGAAATTAAGATATCCCTCCTCTCTTTTTCTTCTCCCAGTCATCAAACAATTTGATTAAAAAGAAAAGACTTTAGAATTATTAAAACCCAGTAAAAGAAATCCTACTAAATGTAATAATTATAATGTAGGATTTTTAATCTGCTCTTAGGAACAGTTATCTCTTCTTTGTACTTAACAATTCAAAGTTCTCATTTACGGGGTTTCACAACATACATTACAATATTTTGACAATTAATTTGTTACTCCTTTTCAAGAAGTAAGAGAATTATTAATTATACCCTTATTCAGAAGTCTTAGTAGAGCTTTAAGTTAACATTTCCTAACAGGCATTTAATTCTGATTTAATAAGACAATTATTGCATTATAAACAAATACCAATTGATTATTAAACACATTTATTTTGGATTAACAGCATTCCCATAGATATGATAGCCATTAAACATCAATGAAAAGACTTTCATTAATAAACTGATTTATTTACCATGGCATAAGTGTCCTGTTCAATCTAAATTAAATATCTGTTCGGGATCCTCAGCCTGTAGTGTTACCAAAGGCATCTTCATGTTTGAACGCGGCACAAAAAGCATTTCTGGTTCAGATTTGCAAGATGCAATCTCAAAAATAATCAATCCCTAAAAAAAGACTTTGGTTACTGCTAGATAACTAATTATACAGCCACAGCCTTTATGCATGTCTATATGAGATATTCTTTGTTATTCTCTTTCTTCTGAACTTTGATGCTATTTAAAAATAAATTTAATTACCCAGTGGTTATTTACACTGCATTTATTTCTTCCATCTAGAATTCTTTTCAAATTTAAAACCTGAAGGTCACTATCATTTTAGAGCCCTTTATTATTCATGGATATTGCAAAATTTCCAGGGAGAAAAATGGCTTTATTTTCAAATTGGAATGCAAGAAAAGAATTGTAAAATTGGCTGCACTGGGCCTGATCCTGCAGTACATTATGGGAGCTGTTTTGCTAAATAAAAACTGCAGGATTGAGTCTAGTATTGTTCTTCATTAGTAACAGTGACTTAAAAACTACTATTTTTAAAAAGTGTGTGTGTGTGGCATGCATATTTATGAAAGGATGACAGGATATCTGTCTTTTTTCTAAGGGTTTTCCCACATGGTTTTATGGGCCTTATCTGGTGAATTCGCATGAGTAAAATCACCCGCGAGTACAAGAGTTAGCAGGGACGTGCTTTGTGTCCATTTTTCTTTGTTTCATTTGTTAAAGGCCAGATGTTCCGTGCAGCTGCAGACCTACTTAACCTAATAAACCAACTTAGAGTAGCTTGTATTTGTTACGCTGCTGGTTTTTATTTTTTTAAGAAGATATTTTTTAAACAGGTTTAAAAGGTTTTTCTCTATGGCCATAACCCAGTTAGATGCATGGATGACCTTAGGAAGCGAGGCAGGTTTCGCTATGCAGGCATCCCCAACCAAGGCTGGTGAGGCCAGGACCTTGCTACCACCTTTAGTTTCAGGTGTTTTGAAGAAAGATGGGAGAAGTTGGGGATTTCTCTGCTTTAGGAGACGCTTAATTTGGCTCCTGCAGGTTAGAAGTCTCCTCCGCGGTGAAGGGACAAGGGGAATTTAAGGTTTTGAAGGGCAGCAGAGGAGCGGGTTCATCCTGCTGCTTTCTATCCCCCTTGCTCAGGGCAGAACAGCGAGAAACATCGCTGAAAGTTAAAATGAGAGCAGAGAAGGAAACGCTGCGGCAGTGGAGTGCGGCTGCCTCGTAAAGCTGGGCTCAGCAAAGGCTGGGGCTCAGCAGAGAGCAGGTGAGGTGGTGGTGGCAGAGGATGTGGAGGCAAACAAAGGGTAATCTTAGTCCCGCTTTACAAGGGACAGATTTCTCGCTCTCTGGGTCAGGAAGAAACGCTCTGCGAATGCAGAATGCCTGGTTCGTGGATGTAGCAGAACAAGCAGGCGTTTGGGGACAAGTGGACATCAGCAATGGCGCATTTCAGCTGTCCCTACTGCAGGGGTCATCTTGTCTTGGGGTCCACACAACTCCACGTTGAGCCCCCGTCACTTGCAGGGATGTCAGCACAGGGCAGCCTTAACTGGGCGATCTGGAGATCTCTGTCCCAGCTGGGTGAAAACGCAGAAGGAGATATTCTTCCTCTAACGCAGCCAAGGTGGCTGGGACTGGAAAAGTAGCAGAGGTTAAATGAGCTGTGTTAGGAATTTTGTACTGCGGCTTTTTGTTTCTTGAGGTCGCATATAAACGTGGTGATTCCTATCTCTGGTCTCCTTCCCCTACAGCACTGAAAAAATTACTCTGCAAAAACCTGTGGTCAGGAGATGCTTGTTCCCCTGGCCTGCATCGGGGCTGGGGGCAGCAGGTGATGGAAGACGTGGGGTGTTTTTTCTTGGGCAGATTGTTTAGCATTTAGCGAGAATGCAATAAAGCATGGAGTGAGCGGGGGTTACTCCTCTATTTGTGCTTGTGCAAAGGACTTCGCAAAGGTGGTGACAACTTTGCCCAACAGCAGAGAGTGGAGCTGAGTTCCTGATTTAATTATTTCTTCCCCCCTTCCCCCAGATGTTTTTGTTTTTTTGCATCAATTTTTGCTGAATGTCTTTGGATCAAACTGCAGTGTTTGTAACGGTGCTTTACATGTGATTTCACGGGGGCATTGCCTTGAGACCCCAAGACTTGTCGCCGTTCTGACCTCCATCAGATTTGGCCTACAGGCGCAGGCTAGGCACACTGCTGTGTTCACTAGGTGGGATGTCTCCTCCTATAGCTGTCCACTGACAGGTCTCCTCTTCCCTCAATACTGACAGATCTTGTTAAGATCTCCTTTAGACTGAGAGAGGTGAAGGATGGAAGTGAGAATGAGTTACGCGCAAAGCTCCCCTCCTCCTTCTCCAAAGACGCTGAAGATGCATTGTACGTGGAGCTCCTTGCGCCATTTGTCTCTGCTTTCTCTTAAGACTTAATTAAATCAAATGATCAGCTTACAAATGAGGAATTGGCCAAAAAGTTGTTGATCCTATTTGGATAAATTGCTGTGGATGGTGTGAGGTCTGGAGCCAAAGGCAGAGATTTTCCCTTGCATGGAAAAGCTGGAATTAACCCGAAATACCTTCCTTGTTTTAGCGTTACGGCTCTGCAGTGTCTTTTCTACGGGCTGTGTGAGGATGTTACTGACTGGGGTCTCGTGCTGATACCGCCGTCTGACAGCTCTGCTTTTTGTAGGGTGGCTCAACTTCTTTCCCACACATTTCCCGTATCTTCTGTATTATTGCTTTTAAATCACTCTTCTCTTAATTGGTTCAGGAGAAAGGGCTCGTTCCTTTGCCTCTAACTTGTCTTTTTTTCCCATATAGTATTTAAGAAAAAAATTGCCGAGTATGTAAACTAGAGGATCATTAGAGGTTGCAGGGTTTTTTTGTTGCTGGTTTGTTGTTTTTGGGGTTTTTTTTTAAAGACTAGATTCAGCAGAATATTGTTTTCTCCCAGGCTCTGGGTCTCTATTTAGGTGATTTTAAGCTCTGCTATTTATTTATATATTTATTCATTAGATGATAGGCCCACAGTCAAGGAGAAGGGGAACGCGGGGTTATTAATCTTTCCTGTCATCCATTCACAGATGTGAAGTTCATGCCGCAGCAAATGTGAAGTCAGCAGTACGGCACCCACAAGGTGGAAACTTCAAGCAAAACAGACAGCGAGGAACAGGGGTGGGAGAAGGAGAACAGGAGGGGAAGAGGGGGGAGGGAAAGGGGGAAGGGGGGGGGGGAAGGGACCAGGGAGGGATGAATGACAAAAGGGAGGGGAGAAAGATGTAGGAACAAGGGAAATGGAAAAAGAAATGAGGCGGAGGGAAAAGGGTAAAGAGGAAAGGCAGATAAGAGAGAAGAAAATCTGAAGAAAGAGTAGGGGAGAAATGAGAGATATGGAGGCAGAATATTGCAGATAGGGTGTTAATGTAGCTGGGCCTGTCTGGGTGCTTGGATATCCCGAAGATGTAAAGGGTAATCACTCTCTCAGCATGGATATGCTATTGATATGTTAATACAATTTTCTTTTTCATCTGAAAGCAATGAAGTTTTCAAACTGGCTGATTAACTGGGTCTGCCTGGTCCTGTGTACGTACGTGTATTCACAAACACACATCATATATAAATATTTATACTCTATACACAATAGTGTCTGAAAATTCCCATAAAACAGCAGCCAGCATTAAAAGTCCTGTTAGCATTGATGTGACATTGGACAGTCTTGTTTGTGCTGATATCACCTACTGCAATATCAATCCTAATAGAGCTTTTTGGGAACACAAAACATAAACAGGCAACATTAGTAGAAACGTTGAGTACGTTGTATTAAAAACAAGCCCATGATAATGTAATAGGAGGGGTCTCAGGTCACATCTGGCTACGGGTCATATAATATGGACAGTCTTCTTTACAATTATGTAGTTTATCTTATAGGGTATTTAAAAATGAGTAATTTCTCTATTGTTTTGTAAGACTTAGCTCCTAATATATATTCACACCCCCTGCAAATTACGTGTTCAACCATCATTTTAATTAATTTGCAGTGACTGCCATATAGAGAAATAACTCAGTAAATAAGCGAAATGATCATTTTGGTCAGCTCACAAGAGGGAGCGACATGATCACCCCAGCTGCGGTCCCGGATTGCAGAGCCAGCCTGTTCACTCCTCCTCTGGTTGTCTCCGAAATTCTGCAAGTTCGTCAGTAATTTTAAACCACAATTTGGGGGCTGGGGGGGCTCCAAAGCCAGCTGCGGAGTCAGGATCTCTGTGGGGCTGGGGAAAAGATGAAGAGGGGCAGGTTGAGAAGCCTCAGCTTCTCTGTAAAAGTCAGCAAAAGTAACCTGGCGCTTTCAGCTTGGTTTTTTTTTTTTTCTCTTTGAGAAGATTTAAGAGCTCTTCTTGCTTATGCTGGCCAGAGAGCTGTATCTGTCTGAAGTCTAAAGCTAAAATCTAACCCTGAAAGTACTTCCAGACTATTGACCTCTTGTTTGCAGGGTAGGGAAAAACATTCAGTATAGTTTACAAAAATCGCACTGTGTTCACCTGGAAAACTTCTGTAATACTTCTGTAGAACATCTCTGAAAGGGTCATTTGTTTTTTTCACAGTTAAGCAGGCCCCATCCTGCATTCAGATCCTCACAGAATAACTTGCATATAAGCCTTGCATTTTTGTTGGTTTATCTGATAACCCGCTAGATACACTTGTTTACTGGTCTTTTGGTGTTCAGAAGATTTCTGCTGGCTTCTGTGTCACCGTGTATCTGTTACAGTCTTTTTGCATAGTGCATCTGGGATCAGTAGCTTCGGGACTTAAATGTTTCTGCTTTGTTCTTGTATCAGTTCATAATGTTAGCATGCTTGGGTAAATCAAGGAAATAGCGATGTAATTTATACCGTATGTTTGTATTTACTGTACCACCGGATCCGCTCTACCAGGTGGCTGTGTCTTTCTCTTGCTGAGCTCACACCGACGATCAGAGCCCTGCAACCAGACTTTTCCTTTGCTTTATGTAAAATGAGCAAGGATGGGAACTCTACCTGTGGGACTGCATAGGAGAGACCCTCTTTTAACGTCTATTAAAAATCTCCTACGTCACCTAAACACTGCTTATTCGGAAGTGAAGAACATCAGCTCTCTGCTAGCAGGGTTCTTACAAAATGGGAATTTGTTGTTCCTGCTTAAAGGTACGTGCTTAGAGTGGATGTATTCAGTAACGCTGGTTGTGAATGGGCCAGAAATAAGCCAGGGGATTTTGGGGTAAATCAGTGGAATTAATTTGACTTCAGTTATTTTGGTTTCATTTTCAGAAGCTGGGAAGTTGGCCCTTTTTGCTTGAATACTGAGTTTCAGCAAATTAATTCAGAAGCCACCACAACCCAGAACACTTCGTCTCCTACTCTTCCCAGCCTAATTCTCAAATTCCTGATTGAATGCCACTTTCTTGTGAATTTCTGGCTTTGGTCTCTTGTATGTATATGTGATGAAATTGGTTTTTCTTTTTTCTAAGCAGGGAAAAAGTAGAAACGAGACAAACTTCCCCTCCCTTCTGCAAAGGTTCGAGATAGAAAGGGATAAAAAAAAAGAATAAAATAAAAATATAGCTGTATTTTTTCCTCCCTTTGGAAGGACCTCCCACTGACTATATCATTATCCGTCTCATGTAGGATATTGGATTCAGGATCTATAGCAGTGAGCTACGTTAGTATTGAATCTCATTTGATTTAATAAACCTCCCTTCTCCCTTGCCTGCTCAGACTTTCCAGTCTTTTTCAGGCATTAGTAGCTCCCCCAGAATTTCGTCCGTAGAGGGATACATAACGCACTGCCCTCTTTATACGGCAATGTGGGGACCTTCATCCTCCTTTGGAAATGCATGTTCTTGTTTTGAAAATATAGTCCCTTCCTCTTTCCCTCCCTTTAGGCGCACATGGCATGTGGCCCCCTCTGTACGTACGCTGTTTGCTTGTTATGCTCTATAGTTGGACCCATTTACAGTGAATTTGGTCATAATGAAATATTTATATTGAGCCGACTGAAGATCTGGAATTATTTTATGTTTCTCCAGTGTATGAAGTATAGTTTTGGAGCTAATCTGAAGATTTTAGGGGAGGGAAGAGAAGAGGGAATAAGATTCAATTTAAAGTGAAAAGTAGTATAAAAAAATTTTGTCAATGGACGTTTTCAATGTATTAGAAAAAGGAGGATATACAGGGTAAAATTTCAAATCTTACAAAATTAACTACGTAGCAAGATCTATGCTTCGGGAAGAGAGAGCTGTTGGAACCTGTCTTTAATTTTCAAATGGGAGTTCTTTTGCTGGATGTGATGAGGCTTGGCGTGTCTCTTGGCATGTGTATAGATATGAAAGCTCCGTGTCTATGGGCTCTAATTTCCCTAGAAGAATTTAAGTAAACCTTTCTCAAGCCAATAGGAGTTAACTGTATAGTAAGAAACTGTGCTCTATGTCTATATTAAACTTGGAAAAAATGAAATGCTGTTCTCTGCTCTAATGTGTCAGGGAAAGCTGGCTTCAGAGAATGTGCAGAGGCAAGATTTCATTTTGAGAACTGGAAAAGACTGAGCTTGATTACAGGCAGGCAAACTGGCAATCCTTTTTAGCTTGTTTTAAGCATGTACTGTGTGTTGATTGAAAGAGATTAAGTTTCCACAAGTTTCATTAAAATAGGGTGGCCAGTGTTAAAGGATTCTAGCTACAGAAAACAACTGTATTAATGAGTACAATGCCGTATTAGGCTCCAGAGAATCCACAAGAGCAATTTAAAAGGAATATATTTACCAAAATCTAATTAGAGCCTTATAAAAGGAGGGAATCCAAAGATGCGATGTTGACCTGTAAGGTATGATAACTCGTGGAACAATTTGCTTTGAAGATAGGATGCTGTGGCCTTGCAAGTCAAAGTCCTGTACATCCTTGCTGGATATTTATACCAAGTGGGATTCTAAAACCTACCTGTTTCTTTTGCAGGTTATGCACTCAGAATTAGCGGTGAAAGCACAGATCCCAGTGATTTCCAAGATACTTTTTTAGACCACTGTTGTACTAGAAGTGTCTCTGGGACAAGAGGGCCAAATCCCTGCCCTAAATACCATGATAGCATTTGGGGTGCCTCAACCAGACTATCGTTGGTCCTTTTGCCTTCATAAAGGGTGTTTGTTTGTCAATCTCGAAAGCTGCTGCATCTCCTACAGCATCATCCAACAATGCCAGGCCAACAAGAAAGGTGAGAGCCATTGCTTTGAATTGTAAACTCACCATATCCATAATGCATGAAAGGACCTATGCCATAGCACAGGGTTTCAGTCCTCCTGCAGCTCGGGAAAATTGGACAACTTCATAGTCTTTTATGAAAATATAATGTATCTTTGCTGCCTTTTGAGTAGTAAATTATGAATTTGAAAGTGACAAATATTAGCAACCTGCCTTTATTGCTAACAAAACTGGGCAGGAGAGAAAAGGAGTCTGCACAGCCTTTGACAGAATGTTTAATAACTTTTGTGATTACTGTTTCCCAGAGGTGATGTGTATAATATGTATTTTCCCTCTTTCATTTTATCATAATACTTATGCTGGAGACTGTTGTTGTGTCTCTGCATTCCTGAACTTCTTCCTCAGTCAAAGGTTAGAGTGATTTAAGCAACCATGGTCAAAGAGAAGCTGTGAAGCCTTCTGCTTCCTTTAATGTCAAAAATGCGCTGCTTTAGCTTGGCCCAATGGTAGGAAAACGGACCGTAGCCATATGGTAAACAAACAGTGAGGTATTAAAAGTCTGTAGTACTGGAGCAGCTGAGACTCAAACTGTGACAATCATTTTGCAGAAGGATGAAGACTAACCACAAAAAAATGCAAAAATAGACACCATCCCAAGCGTATTCTGCTAGAAGAAAATTAATTTTCATTGTGGGTCCCTTCCTGTTGCGGAAACTTAAAATTTTGGACAGCTTTGGTACCTTGGCATAGAAATATTCAGAAATTTGTATGTAAAAATTGATCATTAGATAAAATTTCAAGAGATAACATTCTTAACTTTGATTTAAAAAAATCAGTATTTTGGACTTGGCAACTAGGGCACACCTTTGTTGATGTGAAGGAAGACCAGAGGATGGGGAAAGGCATATGTGCCCCTCAAGAGAGGTATAGCCTGGGAGGCACAGAGTCAGGGAGCTTTTCAAGGATGTAGTTCAAGAATTGAGTGCTAACAGGCTAAAGTAGCAAGATATGTCTAGGAAGATTTTACAAGTAAGAAGGAGCACACCTTCCAAATGAAAACACCAGAGATAGGATGAAGGCTGAGTTCCTAGTGAACTATGAGAAATGGTTTCACATCTTCTAGACTGGGAGGGAGGATCACATCTGTTCCCTTGCATGTGTTTTTATAAGTGCAGAAAGGACTGCTCAGACTGGTTTAATTTCAAGTGAACAACGTTTGGATGAAAGCTGGTACCAGCAACAGGGCAAGGATGTAGTTCAAACCATCAGGAACCATTTCTCCTGTAAGGCCAAAGCACTGGAGACCCAACCATAAAGACTAGCCATGTTATGAAGAAATGATGGAGAAGTTTTCATCCTTTCACCAAGCTATCAGCTATAGAAGACAAAGGCAATTTCACCAAGTATTCAAAGAGTGAGCCTTGTTGCATTGGTGAATACCTCTGTTGAAGTAGTACACATTTGCTCCTGTTCCTTGGGTGGCTTCCAGATAGAAGTTGCATCCAAAGTTGAACTCTCTCTCTGAAGTCATGGTCGGTTCCTTGTGACAAAGCTGAGGCTACAGCCAGACAAACATGCTGAAACTTAGTATGAGCTTTTGCTGCCTGGAGTTTAGGATAGGCTGTCTCTAACTTTACTTCTCTTCAATACAGAAAGCTATTCAGGCTGTTGCCTTGAGAGTAATCTTTAACATTTGTAGAGCCATCTCAAGGACACCGATGTGTGCACTCTCCCTGCTCCTCTTCAGCTTGCTCTCTCTTTGCTCTCGTCTTAGTTTCTCTCCAGGCCTGGCTTCGCAGTGCACTTCACAGCACCTTCAGGTGAGAAAATATATTCTAGTTTCCATCACCAAGTGTTTCTTTTCCTTCAAACTAGACTTCACCACCTTTTCTCCTAATCTTTTGTATCTCGTCCTTTGATTCTTTTGGTTTCATTCAATGGTCAATGAGATGAGTGGAACATCGTGTTATTCCAGATGTGTTCTGTTTTCAGGTAGAAGAATGGTACTATTTTTCTTCTTGGCAATTTCTTGATAACATCATATTCAATGCTATCAGAAAGCAAATTATTAGCTTCACCGTCTCAAAAATGAGAACAGGTCACAGAATAGATGATAGAAAGTAACTTGAACTGTTATTCGTCAGTGGCTATAGAAAGCCCAAGAAGGAAGTTACCAAGTTTGGAGATGCACTAAGTATGGAAAGTAAGACTTAAAGACCCAAAAGTCTCTCTTTTCTTTTTTTTTTTTATAAATGTGCTTACATCATTAAAGTCACTGGAACTCAGGATACAGAACCACAGAATCACAGAATCGTAGGGTTGGAAGGGACCTCTGGAGATCATCTAGTCCAACCCCCTGCCAGAGCAGGGTCACCCAGAGCAGGTTGCACAGGAACGTGTCCAGGTAGGTTTTGAATGTCTCCAGACAAGGAGATTCCACCACCTCTCTGGGCAGCCTGTGCCAGGGCTCTGCCACCCTCAAAGTAAAGAAGTTCCTCCTCAAGTTAAGATGGAACTTCCTGTGTTCAAGTTTGTGCCCGTTACCTCTTGTCCTGTTGCCAGGCACCACTGAAAAGAGCCTGGCCCCGTCCTCCTGACACCCATCCTTTAAATATTTATAATCATTGATAAGCTCCCCCCCTCAGGTGCCTTTTTTTCCAGACTAAAAAGACCCAAGTCCCTCAGCCTTTCTTCACAAGAGACCTGCTCCAGTTCCCTAATCATCTTCGTAGCCCTAATCATCTTCGTAGCCCTAATATTCAGTTCTTAAATCAGCTTGAAAATAGTCTTAGGGACTCAAACTGCACAGGCTCTTCTGAAAAGTTTACTTTGAGGGAACTTATTCCTGGGATTTTCTTCTAGGGAGCAGCCCCCCAAACTTCTCTTAAGTTAAGGGTGAGGAATCTCCAAAAATCACAGAAGTTCATTGGCAACACAGTTTGGAGCTAGTTATAAAATATAAATAGCTTTTCCCCTGTGAAATATTTGATATTTTAAAAATTAAGACAGTGTTATTTACTCTCTTCCCCTGCCCACCCCCCCCATGGCTGGTGTTGCTTATGTGCTGTTGGCAGATGGGATGTGGATCATTTTAATTAGATTTTATTGGACTGTTATACGGCCCATAATTGTGATCATTACTCATTTTCACTGTGGTTCAGACAGATCCTCTATTTAGACATGATGATATTTTGATGAGACAAGTCCCATGTAACTTGTTATGTTAGGGGCCAGTAGCCAAAGCAGAGGAATTAGGTGTTTTCACAGCATAAAAATTGGAGTAGATTAATAAAGGACGTAATGGTCAATTTGTGTTTCTAATTGTGCCCAGATTGTGGATGCTATGGGCAGAATGTCTCTTTGGGCTGCTGGGTCCTGCTGAAAGCTGCACGAAACAAAGCGCCCTTGCGGCAGAAGCCCAGGTAGCAAGACATGGCACGGAGACGGAGCGATGCCTGTTTCACCTGCAGGGAGAGGGGCAAACCCCATGTTGGTGTCACCAAGTGACCTTTTGCTGAAGCTGTTCTGCTTATACTCACACCAGTTCTATGTTTGGTCCCATATGGGCTTATTCTCCTTTTCTGTTGGGTTTTTTTTGCATGGCTTTTCTTGTCAATCACTGCAAGGAGAGTAGGACTGGAAGCAAGTCTGACCTGGGAATGGATCTGTTGTAACTTCTCTACAACTGGGGGCAACTTTTCTTTGGCTGATGGCCCTCTGCTGCTTTTTGAGCAGCTGTGCTCAGGCACTGAGATGTTCCCTTTATTTCTTACATGATATCTCTTTGGGAGGCTGAGGGGTCCTGCTGTGTAACATGATGGTGTTCTGGCAAAGCTTTTTGCAGGAGCCATGTCCTATTGTCAGGCAGAACCATCTTCTCACCTGTACTCCATGGTCTCCTTAGTGTTTAGTGATCTGTCCTAGCTTTTTACTCTTGACTTTCCAGAACCAGAACTTGCATTTGGATGTAATACTTGTAGAGTACAGATCTAGCTCTCCCATTGTGTCCTGAGAAACACTGGTCAGTAGGAAAGTCATGCACTACTGCCAGGAGTCATGGTTCAAGGAAACTGTCAAAAATATTTGGAAGAAAGATTTAGATTTTGAGGTTTTCCCCCCTATTTGTGAATAAAGTAGCCTTTGGCTAACTCTTTAAAAAATATGTTTCTCTTTTAAAAAATAACTTCTGACCCCAACTACACTGCATGTCAGATGCCAAGGTTGTTGGAGAACTGAAAATGTTGGGGCTCACAGGCTTTGGGTGCAAATACCAGCAGTTGCTTGTGCACAAATGTTATCTAAAATGCACCTGTCTCTATCCCAGTAATGAATCAGTAAATTTAGTTTAATATAAAAATCAACTACAGCAAAGGAGATGGGATGCTACAAATAGTTCCAGGCTCCTGTAACAGAGTGGGGGATGTTCCAGAGCCATCTCCACACCAGAGACAGTGGGGGACAGAGTTTGACTAAGTCTGCTTATGTTCTTCCGGACACACACCTTTAAAAGGATTCTGTTACGGTGACTACTTAAAATTCTAATGGAATCTAATGTACATCTCAAGTCAGGTTTTAGCAAGGATCAACTCTGATTCCACTTTGCATATGCAAATGAGGCCTGTTATCCCTCCAGCTGCCCAGTTTGTGAGCACCAGCCATCTTCGAGGCTGCCTACAAATCAGTTTGCTCTGCGCAAACTGGAAAGGAGCTGAGCTGCAAAGTAGAGGACAATGCCACCTAAATCCACCCCTCTGGTCCATGGCTGGGGTTTTTTTTGGCCATCCTCATCCTTTACTTAAAACAAAACAAAAAAAACCCAACCCAATCCAAATATTTTAGCATTTCTGTGCAGAGCCACAAGCTGTATTTCTCCTTTGCTCACCCGAACAGACCCACTGAGATCTGGATGCTACTTCTGCTTTGGTCTGTTCTAGATTCCTCCTGTGTTACTGCTTTTGTGCTTTGCTGAAAACTAGGGCCTAATTTAGAGCTGAGTAACTTACCTTCACTTCTTGCTTCATTATGTCCTTCCACTCTCTTGTATCTGGAATTTTTGTCTAGATGCAACATACTGTAAATTATCACCTCTGCAGAAAAATAAATATCATAATCTCAACAGATCCCTCCTCTACTTTTACCTTAACTGTCTTTTTCCTCTTTTAAATCATGGATGTAACACAGCAGGATATTATAACAAAGAGACAGACAAAACTAACTAACTTACAGCTCACTTCATTGGCCATTATGCTCTTGCTTATGCTCAACGATGCTCTCACAGCTGAAAAGTATAAATTAGTCCAAGTCAAATGCTCCTTGTCAAGAATCAGTTACAAACTCAGCCTCATTTTTCTGTTTAGTAAAAAAAAAAAAATCTAATTTATAAAAATGCACTAATTTTTTGGAAAGTGTTTTTTTGTCAGTTCTTTTTTTCTGGGAATTGGACCAGCTCACCTTGAAATTGTTTTTCTCTTTTGGTTAGTACTAATGGACTGCAAATCTGTGTTGCTCCATGGGATGAGAGAACCTTTCCTAACAAGAGAAGAATAATCACTAAATTCTGGTATGAATTTTCACACAAAGAATGTGTACTAAAATGGATGAAACATCATGCTTCATTTTCTCATGCTGATTTTTCAAGTGAATAATTGCAAGCCATGATTAATGTCACCCCAGAAATCTGGCATGCTTATTTGTGAACATATTAATGAGTCTAGTTTTATTATTATCCAACCAACTCTAATGCCTTAGTGTAAGCCTTATCTTTCCCAGCTTCTCTATCCTTATAGATTACTTGGTTTCATTGGCTTTACAATCTAAATTTTAAGGACAGTAGACTGGCTTTTCAATATTTGAAGAGTCCCCTGTGTGCTGACGGCATTATAGAAATCACAGATAGTGCTTTCCTCGTGCTATTTAAACTTGTCTCCTTCTCACTAAGCCCCACTGTGAGGGACATTGTGGACACATGGGATAAGCAAAACTATTGTACCATGAGTATTAGATGTATCTCTTTATTTATTTATTTATTTATTTGGCTGCTGGTTGTGTTCTTGACTAAATGGGTCAGATAAAGGACATTACCTGGATGGAAACCACTGGATGGATAATTCATGCAAGTTTTTGCTGCAAGCAAACTAGGAAGCCTTTCCAAGTTGCATGTCTTAAGGGGAGAAAAGTGGATTGGTTTTGCCTGGTTCAAGCTAAGTCATGGCCTAGAATTCAAGGGATTTAAGGTTAAAATTCCTATGTTGCCACAATTCAGTATGCTCTACAGCACAACATACAGAAGGCCAACACCTCTTAATTTAAGATCATTAAAGAAGGGGTTTAAGTTAAAATGTGACCTTCTGTTTCTGGCAAGGTGAGAGTTTTGGTTTATGAAAGTTGTTTCGTCAGTGGTTAGTCCTGCCATCTCCCAGGGAAATGGTTAAGATGGAAAGAACTGAGATTAACTCTTGCATTACATTGGACAAAGACTTAGGGAATCTCTTGATATGGAGCGGGTGATGCAGTGGATAAAATTTCATGTTGCTAAATGCAAAGGAAAGGAAATGTGGAAAATCAATCTTAACTTTGGCCCAACTCAGTAATGGGTTTTGAGCAAGATACTGCTACTTGGGAAAGAGATCTGGGAGTCATTCCCATAGAACTGTCTCACTTACCAACTCACTGCAGGTATCTGTGGTGTGCCCAGTGGAATATAGTCTGTGAAGGGTTTGTTCTGCTACTTCAATTGCATGTTTAGAACAGCAAGGGTTCAACAAAGGGCAGTAAAGGTGATTAAATGCATGATACAATTAGTCACTGTATAGAGATGTTAACTTTGGATTCTCCTGCTTGGAAAAGGAAACCCTGCTATGTTAGAGGTGCATAAAAGCCTGAGCTGCAAGGAGAAAGTACGTACGGAACAGTTGATCACTGTGTTTCTCACAAGATAAAATAAGGAATGTCAAAATAATTTATCAGGTCACAGATTTAATAGAAATAAAAGAAGTTACTCTTTCATATGATACATATACTGTGGAGCTACTTGCTATGGGATAATAGGATATGTGAAGTTTACCTAGGTTCAAATAGCCTAATTCATGGAAAAAATATAATCCGATACTGAATATATTGTTATACATTTTGAATTGCTAAATCTACTTGACTGGTTCCTTCATTTTGTTTTTCCCGAGCAGGCTGCAGTTGGAGGAGGGTTAGAGGAGCAGCTAGGCTTTTAACCTGCCCCTGTTCTGTCATTATGTTGTAATGATTTCAGGAGGGATGTGAAAAGGATCCCAAAGGCCTGACATCTAAATTAATTCCCCTTCAGGGCACCAAAAAGGGGTCAAAGAAGCAGTTAACTTGGAGGCTAACGCTTTCAGGCCTGTACTGGCTGTCACCTGGATGAATTTGTTTCAGCAAAGCCCTGCTGAAGTCCCTGAGAAATACTCACATGCAAGTTGCTGCAAAATCTGAATTTATTTCCTTGGATAGGAATGAGATGAAGAGTGTAACATTAGGATGGCAAAAAGGTGGGGAAGGACGAGGGGAAAATCAGCAAAAAGAAAAGTCCAGCTTTGCCTACTGAGGGCGAATCAGATAAGGAAATGTCTGGCGATGTTCACAATAATTCAGACATTATCCCAGACCTTAATTACTGGCACAGGCAACTGTGGACCTGGTAGGAGGGAGGTGGATGGTGTCTGTGCGCTCCATCTGCTGCCTGCAGAGATGGGAACGTTCCAGGCCAGGTGTTGCTGAGCATTGCTCTCGTCTAGCAGTAAGATAAGTTTAATTAAAGGGCTAATTATTCCCACTCTGGAACGGACCTATCATTGTACTTGCAATCGCATTCTAACTCTTTTCTTCTGGTGTTCATGCTTTATACATTCATCTTCCATTGTCACGTTACTGACTTGTTTTGCTTAAGTGAGGATAAGCCTTTGGTGCGTGTGAAAATTGGAAACAAAGGGAATTGGCTAGACTTGAGTCTAGGTGATACTTCATTGTAATGGCATTTGTCAGCACAAAAAGGCATTTCATGCTGGCTTTCTAACTCTCTTGTGAAATAGGTATTTTGCAGATGTGGTAACTAAGGGCTCGGATCAGTGGGGAATTGGACCCAGATGTTTGTGTTCTGCTGCAACTATTAAGAGCATCAGGCGAAACTTCTCTTTCAGTTAAACCAGTAAACCCACGCCTGATTTCAAAAGAGTTGCTGGATTACTTCAGAATAACGGACTGTGGGATTATGTCTATTGAAGTTTTATCCCTTTTTGCATTTAGTTTGAAAGCAGTGGTGTAACCCATGCTTGCTTTCTCTGGCTTTGTGGACTACAGAGAGCTCTGAATCTTCTCACCACTAATGGCAGACAGTCTTCTAGCTCTAAGTATTAGAAACTTGCTCTTCAAGATATGATCTTACCTTTCTTCTGACCCTTTTTGACCTTACTGAAATACACTCTACTTAGGTAAAACTTTAGTTTTGAGCCACACTTTTCTCCTCAAGTTCCTGAAATTCGCTGCCCTTTCATAGACCAAAGGCTGACATCCTGTCTTTACAGGGTCCATAGAACGGAGGGATATGGATCATCTCGTTGTCAGGCAGTAGAGAGCTATTTTTGGGAGCAAGAGTACTTCAAGGAAAACCTATCTTTGAAAACAAGCATCTTAATTATATTTTCATTCTACTGTTTGCCATAATACAGCAAGGACCTTGGGGTCTGCCCATGGCAGGAGGGCTGGTACTAGATGATCTTCAAGGTCCCTCCCAACACAATCCATTCTATGATATGCCCTGATAGACTGGGAAGGGAAAGGGAATGCTTCTCTGCCTAGTTTTGTGACTATGAGATTTTAAACACAGGTGACCATTTCCTCCAGGCAAAGACCTTTATTTTACATCATTTCAGACCTTTTGTTGGTTAAAGCTTTGAGTCAGGTCAAACTGATATGTGAGATTTTGCCTCGCTCCTCTTGTGGCCAAACTTCAAAAGACATACTACTCGCACCCCTTTAGCATTCAAGGCTTGCATTAATTACCCACTAATGGCTTCATATTTTTGCAGGAAGCACTTTATATTTCACTCATGGAGCCAGGAGAACTATCACTGGGACGGAGAAGGATATCCACATAGTGTTTGTAACTTTAATATAATCTCTGAATATTCCATGATTCTGTAATGTCTGTCATGCTGGGCTTGAGCCCTGTTGCTGATGAACTGCCTGGGGCACTGTGTAGCAAATGCATTCTTTCACAGGCTAAAACAAAGCAGAGAAAACCATATAATGAATTCCAGTCGTGTAACATTATGGGCTAAGTAGAAGTGCCACTCCTTTACTAGGATAGTTGTAAGAAGGCATTTTTGAAACCGCACAACTTAAGTGATAGCAGCCACCAGCCAAAACCCAAACGTGTCTGTGTATGAAACAGGCACATGTGGAATAGATGCTAAAGCTTTGGAGTGTTTTGTAAAACACATTCGTAGAAACACTGTGAAACCTGAGAGACAGCAGTGCAAAATACATTGTGAAAATAACGTCAAGACAACCTAAAGGGAGATTTTTGGGCTGAGTGCTCGTCAGAAAGGCGATGGCGTGAGCAGTTGTAGAAAAATCCTTTCTCACAATTTATGTCATGGAGGGAAGAATGGCACTTTTTATGTCCTTTGTAAACAAACAGGATCTTCTCATTGGCTCCACCTTCAGTTATTTTCCCTTTTACACCAGAAAAAACATGCAAGTACCAAAATTTTTTGGCTAACTGCTGAGGATAAAAAGGGATAATAATAATCTACGATCTCTTGAAGCCTATGAAAGCTACATAGGATTTATTGTACTTTGATAGGGAATAATTAGCCTCTGAGAACTCCTACTGAAGTCTTCAACATAAACATGTCTAACTAGCATCCCACAAGTATGATTGAAGGATGGGGAGGGGGAACCCCCCCAAAACCACAATTAAAAAATTTCATTCCACAGGGAGACCTGAAAATGTAAAACAGTGGCAGCGGGACTCAGACTTGGCAACGTTTCTCTAAGGGGATGTTCATTTGTTTTAACTTAAATTTTGAAAATACAATGTTTCAGCATGAGTATGTATTACAGCAGTGTTGTGAAATCAAAGAAAAGGTACATGATGTTCTTGTCAAAATCAACATGGGAAGAAAAGGGGCAGCCAGCAGTGGAGGAACAACTATTTAGGGACTTCTCAGAGAAGCTGGATGTAGTTGAATTTATGGGGTCAGATGGAATTCACCCGAAGGTGATGAAAAGGTCAGCCAATGTGATTGGGAGGCTGCTGTCTATGAAACATCATGGTCATCTGGGGCAGGTCCCCGATGACTGTAAGAAGGCTGATATTACTCCAGTCTGCTAGAAAGGCAACGAGCAGGACACAGGCAATGGTTAGCCCAGTCCGTCAGTCTACAGGTGATAGAGCATGTCTTCTTGCAACCCATTTTCAAATATGGGCTTGAAAGGACAAGATGACAATCAGAAAAATCAGCATGAGTTTATGAAGGACAAATCATACTTGAGCAACACAATTGCCTTTGATCAAGAAATAACTGCTTGTACGTCTATAGCATGGGACAAAGAGTGTTTGTGGAACCACAGCCATGGCTGACCTGGCCTAGTGCCGGCAATAGTCCCTCTCTGAGCAGGAGGTAGGATCTGAGACCTCCAGAGTGCCCTTCCACCCGTTGTTTCTATGATTTGTGGGCTGCAGTGAATCAGGTCCTGGACTGAAGCATATGAAGAGCTGTCAAAACATGTGTATACACATTTTTATAACAAGAGAGGCTATACCCTAACATTCAGAGCATAAATCTACTTTCTCTAATTGAATGTGGTCAGAGAGAGTTTATAATCAGGAAAGGCGCCTGGTCTGTAATTGGTCAGTAATGTCCAAATCTGGGGAAGTGAGCAAAGTATTTATATTTCCAATGTCTTAAAATAATTAAATCTTCAAGCAGTTTTCAAAACTTCAAACAGCGTTCAGCCACAGTAGTGCAGATCTCGAAAAAAAATCCCGCTGATTTTGATTTCATTAGCCCTGTGTGGCTCGGGCAGGCTCGGTTTGGAGCCTGCCTTCCTTTGTGCGGAGTGGCTGGGCCAGATCTGAACGTGGCTGCGTGTTGCCTCAACGTGTTTTGCTCACAGTGGATGGCAGAAGCCATGCGTTACTTTTCTGGCATTGTCTGATTATGAGAGTTTGAAGCTGGGAGGTCCAGATCCTACGCTGAAGCTTTCAGACTGTAATTCAGGAAGGATTGATGCATCCAGCTGGCTACAGAGTGGACCAATTCTGCCATACGCCTGGACAGCCCTCAGCTTGTTTTGACTTTTTCAGGATATCTAAGAAACTTGTAGAGTAGCATGAATTTTACAGCGTTCATGAAAGCCAAGTACCTTGCACCAGCTTCAGGGACTGAGGAGCTGTTTAAACCAGCCTTGTGCTACCAAAGGCTCCTTCTGTGCTATTGTTAGAATGCTTCTCCAGGTGGGACACCTTTTCTGAAGCAGGAAGATGTATACCTCAGTGTGTACTGTACAGCAAATGTGACTGGAAAGCCCTTTAAAAGCAGCCCCTGGCACTGAGTAAACACTGCCCTGATCAGTTCATCAGATCCCGCACATGGAAGCCCTTTGTGTTCATTATTCATGAACGCAGTATGGCGTGAGGATCCGCGAGCTTTATGGACAATGAATTCTGAACTCCCTCAGAGAGAGTATTTGCTATAGAAACCTGAGTCCAAAAGCTGAACGCACCCAGTTGGGGAAAGCACACACAGAAATAGTCTCTCATTTCTGACTGCAGATTATACAGGCAGAGAGCTTGTTTACCTAATCTGAATATTTGACCTTTATACTTTTTGGAAATGGTGTTTTTTTCCTCTTAATTATGTGGAAGGAACACTTCCTTTCTGATGGACTTCTCTATAAATAGCAACTCACATCCCAGAACCTTGCACTGAAGCCTTCAGCAAAGTCAGCATCCCTAGGACTTTTTAAGCCTGAGATAGGAACCACATGGAGTTTAATCATTAATCACCAGTCTTTAATTAACAGCTCTGGGCTTTGAACAAAAGGCTCTTACTGCAAGGCTGCTGAGGTGCCCTGAACCCTTCAGTGTGCTTTCATTCAGGGGATCCGGCAGCCTTCCAAAGAGGGTTGGTGGAGCAGCCTTCTCCTCATAGGAAGGGTCACACGTCCCAGGAAGAGCAGATGTTTGTGGCCTGATCTCCATTTTTCCAACTGTCCCGTTGGCTGTCTGCAGGCTTGAGCTGTCTCAACGCGTGGATGCTGCCAGCTCCCCGAGGTGGGCAAAGAAGTAGAGCGTCTCCAGAGCCCTGTTGTCTCCATCAGGTGAGGTGGGTTTTCACCAGAGGAAGGAGGAAAGTTGCTCCAGGCTTGGAAAATTTTATTGGTGAGTGTTCAAAATTGAGCACTCAGGAGAGAAAGAAAACATTGCTATAAAAGTTGACTCAGCCAATATTTTTCTGCATTCCTGCTGCTGTGATTGAAGATATTTGTTTTTAATATAGGTTTCTCCCATTTGTAGTCTGGCATTCCTGTAGTAAAAACTAAAGGGCAGATCCTCAGCTGATATAAATTGGCTCCAGTGAAGTTAATGGAGCCGTGCTGGTTTGTACCAGCTGAGGGATCTGGCTCATGCTGCCGTGTTCGATACCCCCATTATATTGCCATGATTACAATCCTAATTCAGTAAAATGGCTTCGCAGCGTAATAAAACCAACCCAGAGAATGGAAGATGAAAGGGCTTCCTCTCCAAACGACCTGGTATTTTTCAACAAAATGTTTTCCTTTATTTTCTCTTTTGTCAGAAAGCGCTCTCAAACAAAACTTTTTATAGCCAACGTAGCCACTCTGACAAAACTTTCCCTGGGAAAGGCTGCTTGGCTTCAGCGTCCTGCCTGTCTGTACAGAGAAAACACGTATGGCCATGGGTCAGGGCATGTCGAGGCTGGTGCAAGAAAACGAATTGGATCTTTAAAGGACAGGGGTGATGCTGCAGAGCAATTAAAGCCCTGAGGTAACACTGACTTCTGAAAAATAGGAGTTATCATACTAGTGGGTAAAGCATTGACCACTTTACTCCTGCTCTGCCCCGTCTAGTTTTTCTTTATCTGTCTGCACTGGGAGAAAGAGCCCGTGGAGTTGTATAAAGCTGTATCCTTCCCTGTCGCAGGGTTAAATGGCACGTTGGTGGTTTTCCTCCTTGTGATCAGCTCTTCAGCAAGAAGATGCTGGGTCTGAGGAGCGGGGAAGCGTGATAACCTGTGCTGCCTTATTGCTTGGAGCTGTTGAGCACCGAAGGGAATAAAAAGACACAAAGACCTAAATAAAGGCAGATGGATGCATAGCTAGATCCCTGGGATGAAATACTCTGCCATAGTGCTGCTGAACTGCACACAGGTTTTTCTGTGCCAGGAGGGATTTTTACAGGGACATTGCTAAATGGAGGCAGTAAATTTAACTTTAAAGGACCATGAATTGAAGCTTTTGGCTAAGAGCTGAAATGCTGTTACTCTTTACTGAGCCCTTTTAACTTCACTTGGAAGAGGATAGTATATTTTACATCTAAGGCCCTTGGAAGTTGAAGGCCCTGCCTGTGGCAGGTCTCATTCAGCTCCCTGGGAGCTGGGGCCTTGTGGAGCAGCAGTCCAGTGCTGTGGTGGACCTTTCAAGGTGAATATGAACCAGCTTTTTTGGGTAAAGGTGAAATACAAGAAGATTACCAAAAAAATACCAAAAAAATTATAAAAAGATAACCAGTGGGTTAAGGAGAGCTGTGGATTACACTTCTCCCAACTGTGAGAAGCGCTGTGCCATTGCAAAATTAAGTATCGGTACAATTTTAAGTGCCAGAAAAGATAAAGGGAGACACACGTGTGTTTCAAAGGCAGAAAAAACAATTTCCAATGTCTCAAATTAGCAGGTTCAGTTGAATCCTGCTTCCAGACCTGAGCTGGTCCCCTAGCAGCAGTTGTACGAATGCTGATTCAAAGAAGTAGTTTTCCTACGCACTCAACACTTCGAAACAACCTAGATTATTCCTGATTTTGACCCTTCTGGTGACGTGACCCAATTTTAATCTATTTATGCCCTCTGCTTCTTTTAAGGGAAAACATTTGTTTTGCACTAAACTCTGTTCAGAAGCAGCAAAACTTTTCTCGCTAATATCTAGTAAGAGCTCATTGCAGCTGCTTCTAAAATGTGTCCCCAGTGTTTGAATTATTCCTGAGACTGGGATATTAATTGTGTGGATGACAGACTGCAGTCCCTAGTAAAGGTGGAATTTGGCTGCCTTTGGCATCCACGTTCTTGACTTCCAGGTCTTAATGAAAAATCAGAAATTCTTACATTCGGCAGGGGCTGAGAGTGGAAGCCGTCCTGGCTGTCTGCTCAAAGGCAAGGCTCTTGGACGGAGAGAGGACCGTTTCTCTCATCATGAGCGTTGCATGGTTGTGGTCTGAGTGTCTGGGCAGTGGGAGGCTCTGGTTACCTGAAGAGACCAGGAATCTTGCACTAGCAGCTGGTATTTAAAAGAAGGTTTTGAAAGAAGGACCCAAGCTGGCAGGCTGAGGGGACACAAGGAAGGACACAGGTCTTACTTTTGGGGTAGATGTGCCCATTTCTTGCATTAATTAGAGAACAGGATGATTGATCTGGAAACCTTTGCAGAACACAAGTGTCTCTGCTTCTGTAGCCAGACATTTGTGGCCAAGCATCTACCTGGAGCCCAAAAAGTCGTGGTGCTCCTGGGCTCTAGTGCCCCATTCCTGACAAGAGGAGGCAGAGCCTACCACCATAGCTGGAGCGGTGGGTGAAGAAAGTGGTTGCTAAATCTAATCAGGCAAAGGAAAGCTTTGGAGCATATGGACCCCAATGTGTGGTCCAAGTACAACAGCTTGGTGAGTGTCCTGCAGGGAGACTTTTACTAGCGCTGCAACAACAATTCGTCATTGCCTGAAGGTTTGATGGGTCTGGTACTCCTCGTCTTAATTGACCTCGGCTGGAGACCTGCGTTTCGGTCCAGCTTAGTCACAAAGGACTTGGTCTGCGCTTGGGCCTTAAAGAGGGTATTTGTCAGAAAATCACATGATTAATGGAACTGAGTGATCTCTGTTCAAGAGTGGCCAGGAACTGAATTAACAGAACAGGGATTTTGGCAGGTGTGAAGCGCTGGCAAAGCCGAGCCCCAAGTCTGGGCAGGCAGAGCCTCCCTGGCCTCGGCGGGGCGCAGCCGCCGGCTGGGTGGGGGCGGCTTTGGGGGGCCGAGGAGGAGGAGGTCGGCTGGCAGAACTGGGGGCACAAAAGTCTGGGCTTACATTTGGATAAAAACACTGTGTGTGCATTATTAACCCTTCACACAGCAGTGCTAAAATCAGGATTGTCCCCAGTCCTCTGGCAGAAAGGGCAAAAGTAACCAGGAGGCTAACTGGAGCTCGTATCCCCACGTAAACGGTGATGGAGGGTGAGGAATAAATAAACAAACATACAGAAATCACCCAATGCTTTCTTCCTTGCCTGCTTTTTTCCCACTCTTATTCTTTTTCCCTCCATGTCAACACCAAACAAGACAGGACTAAAATTAATGGGGAAAGCAGCAATTAGCAAATTAGGTTAGCGGCGTGTTGCAGTGTGCCATGGCTGCCAGGTGTGAGGGGCTCTGGCAGTATATTTATTAATGGCTGTCAGAAAAGTGACACTTTGATGAATGAAGCTGGGTAATCGGCACCCTCCGACAGCGAGCACTGAGAGGCCTCAACATGCTAAACTGCAAAATCAAAC
Source organism: Fratercula arctica (assembly GCA_947846985.1). Taxonomy (NCBI): domain Eukaryota; kingdom Metazoa; phylum Chordata; class Aves; order Charadriiformes; family Alcidae; genus Fratercula; species Fratercula arctica. The sequence continues at coordinate 12,848,280 of CANTUZ010000013.1, read as the reverse complement.
CTTTTTTAACCCCCATCAAAAATACAACAACAAAAATCGCTGCAAGAGGAGCATGTTTTTCCATCAGGAATTAGAGTTCACATTCTCCTCTAAATACCTTACACACACACATACCCCCCCACACACCCACCCACACACACACACCCCCACACACATACCCCCACCCACACACCCACCCCCTCCCGTAACTTGCTGGGGAGGAGTTGTCAGGTTTGAAGGTGTTTCCTTTCCTTGGAATATGAGACTCGAGAATTTATACATGCAGGCACCTTAAAACCTTATGGCCTGCTCTGCTGGTTTGGGTATATCCCATTAGCTCACACCTTCTGGGCTTTGGCCTTAAAGCATAATGGCATTAATAATCCATAAACTGAGCTTGAGAACCAACCCCTGTATAAGATATTAGTGTCTCTTAACTGATGGTCAGCAATTGCTCTGCTCCTAATTAACGCCACTGACACGTGCTTTCCAGGAGCCCATGTTGCACATAGGAACAGGTGAAATAATAGAATGATTTGGGTTGGAAGGGACCTTAAAGATCATAGAATTATAGAATGGTTTAGGTTGGAAGGGACCTTAAAGACCATCTAGTTCCAACCCCCTGCCCTGGGCAGGGAAACCTCCCACTAGAGCAGGTTGCTCAAAGCCCCGTCCAACAAATGTAAGAATTAACAAGGTAAAACCCCTCTGACATAAAGTTTCACTGGTGGTGGTGTTGCATCCTGATGTTTTTGCTCTTGATAACTTTAGCTGTGAGTCCTTTCTGAGAAATACGTTGTTACTGTTGGAAATCAATTAGGCTGGTGATTGTTTAGGAACATCGCTATATGATACGTTGGGTGCATGGCAGGGCGTGGATCCATGGGGGAAATGCTGATGCTGCAGGTTGCTGTGTCAGTTCACAAGACCCTGAACCCTTGGCCAAGAGTTTAGGGGAAGTGTTCTTTTTAATTATTTTTTTTTTGTTGTTCATTAAAAAGTTCTTGAGGAGATTAGTCTAGCTGCTGGGAGAGCATCTGGACAACAGATCGCTCTGCAAAACGCTGGGGTACGTGGAATTTTTCCCCAGGTTTTGAGACTTTGTGTTGCACACTGGAGGTAGGGTTTGTGCAGCGCTTCAATAGCTCAGCACGGAGCTGCTCAAATCCCCCAATTCCGTGGAGAAATTGAATACATTTTTATAAAATCCTAGTTCTGGTTTTGGCCAGCTGAAAGGACTGTGTAAGTTTTGATTAAAAACATGAGAATAAATGTAAATCATATCCCAGGCATTCATCTGGTCTTCTAGTTTGAAACGAAGCTGAAGGATCTTTCTGGAATTATCCATCAGGATCTGTGGGCTTGTTAAATTTGGATTGGCACTTGAAGCAAATCTGAAATTGTTCTCTTATGCTTTAATAATTGTATTTAGTTTCCTAATTTGGCTGGTAAATTTATCAGAAGATAATTGAACTTTTAAAAGCATAATCTGACCAGATGGTAGGAAATACTTTAAAATAAACTTTCTTCCTGAGACTTTGCTCTGTTTTCGCTCGCTCTCTCACAAAAACAGTCCGTCTGCACAGCTCCGACCTGCGGAGGTGCACGTTCCTTAAACCAAACAACTCCTGAACGAAACCAGGTTATTCCCTCTTATTCCAGAAGTCAACAGATCTCTGCCAAGAAAAAACAGCGGAGCCACCAAGTGCAGTCAGCTACTTGTGTCAGGTCCTGCCCCAGCGCTCTGCTCCCCTGCCCATCCCAGCCTGTTCCTGAGTGCCCGACTCCATCCGTGCCCTTGCTCCTCTTCCAGGCTCTGCTCTCCCTGTGAGGACGATGGTGTCCCTGCCCAGGGCAGGGGGTTGGAACTAGATGATCTTTAAGGCCCCTTCCAACCCAAACCATTCTAGGATTCTCTGATTCTATGATGATGCTTTCAGGGCTCGGCAAGCCAAAGCTTGCCCATGGGTCGTGCTTTCAGGTAAAGATGGATCTGGTTTAAGTAAGGTATTGCTCTGAGTTGTTCTAAAAGCAAATAAAAGCGTAAAAAGATATAGTTTATATATTAATCCAGGGAACGGGAGAAACTGTTCTCAAGTTGCTTTTGTTTCTTAATGCAACTTTTATTGTTGTCAGTAAAGGATGCATGAGGGTCTTGTTTGCTTGTACACAGGAGAACTGCACAACCAGAAACAGATTTGTTGCTTGTTTTTTACTGACTCTCCCAGCCATCAGCATGCACAGCAGGAACTCGGGGCTCGGCAGGCGTGCAGCCGGCTTCGTGAGCCGCTCGCTGGCTATCTGCTCTCGGGCACTCTTTCTTGTTCCTCCTCCTTGCAGGCAGACATAGCCCGTGCTGGAGCAGCACCTCGCCAACTCCATCCACTGGGTATCTCATATTCCAAGCTGGTTCACACAGGCTGTTGTTTCAGGTGATAGTTTCAATGAAGTGAGCACATTTTCCAGTTTCAGTGAGATTTAACCCAACTGCTAAAGTTCTTGTAAGCCGTTCTTGAGTTTTGGGGTAAGTCCAGTTTCACCAGTGGTGTGTAGAAGTTCATTGCAGACCAGTAAATCCAGGTTTTTAAAGTCCTTCATTAGTACGTAAACTACCAGACTGTTTTTCCCGCTGCACCACTCACCCTAGCCAGTTTCTTTCCAGTTTTAAAGAGGATTTGCTGCTCTTTGTGTTCTCCATTATGTGAATTTGCAAAGTCTTCTATCACTGTGGAAGCACACACCGAACATTTTTCCCACTTATTTTGGTGCTTATGGTTTACATCTACTTCCTATTGACTTGCACAGGAGTCAGCAAGGGGAAGATCTCTGACTTTGCTCTTAGTCTCTGTCGTGATGGGGAAGCCTCCCAGCTCCAGTCATTGATCACACTGAGCTGATGGCAGCTCAGAGAGTAAGCAAAGCTAAATGAGTTGTCCAGGCTGAGCTTGTCTTGGCTTTACAAGGGGAAATACTGCTAGAAGTTCCCTCTGGGAGTCAGCCAGGTGTGACGGGAGGATGCCTTCACCCATTGCTTGCTGTGGCTCCAGAAACAGTCCGTTAGCATCAGCATTGCTCCTGCTCCTCGCTGGCCATCCTGGCCTGCATGAGGACGAGTATTTTTTCATGACAGTGTTCTTGGTATCCACCTGCCCAAGCTGTTTGCTGTTTTCTTGTCGCTGTCAGCTCAGCAGTACTGTCATTTTCTGGGTACATGGTGTGTAATTAATGAGAATGTCATTTCCAGGTTGTTTTCAAAGACTAGATTGAGAGTCTGAGAAATTATTTCAGTCAATGCCTTAGGATTATTTTTTTTTTTTTTTTAATTAAGAAAAGTATCATCTTGGTTGCCTGGTTTGGGGATACATCTGGAGGAAAATTACTGTGCTTATATTGTTAAGGACAGCCAGACTTGACCTCTTAGTAAAGATGCAGAACTCAGGTTCACATGCCATGCCTTGGGTGCACCAGGTAGGGATGGCTGGCTCTTTCCCAAATTCTGGTGGTGCTGGCATTGCCAGCCTCCTCCCTGCGTGCCGTAAGGAGGACGATCTCCTTGCGATGGTCTTGAGAGGCACTGGTTGGTTGTGCTGCAGGTCAGATCCTGCCCTGCAGAGCTAGAGGGGCAGCAGGACGTGCTGTGACTTGGCACAGAGTCCCCCTGGTGCTCCTGGCTGCCCCTCGGGGCTGGCTGGCCTGGGCAGAGGTGTTGGCTGGGATATATGTATTTTATTATACCTGTTACTTCTTTCACAGGAGTAATAAGTCTGCTTTACGGGAGACCCCGAGTGACTCCATAAGGAGCACAGAGATTGGTTTTAGCCACCTTTGCTCCCCAGGACATTGCTGTCCCAAACGCTGGATCAGAGTACCCAGGCACAGCCTTGATGATGCATGGCGTGCGTCCTAAGAACTGGCCTTTGTGCTCATTTAGGGATATTCTCTGCCCTGCCCCTCCTGAGCAAATATCCCCAAGTGTCTCCACTGAGCCTTATATTGCTGTATACTTAATTTTACTTTGTTCTTTGCAAAAGGGAGCAGCCTGGTCTAGTGGGAGGTGTCCCTGCCCATGGCAGGGGGGTTGGAACTAGATGATCTTTAAGGTCCTTCCCAACCCAAACCATTCTATGATTCTATGAACGCGAAGACTCTCAGGCAGCAAATACCTCTGCCTATTTTTTGGCTCAGTTGTCAAATGCGGTATTAGCCTGTTTTTCCACACTGATCATCCCCCCAAGCTCTACAGCAATGCTACTTTGCCATAAGGATCCCTACAGAGCTCACATCTGATGGGCTGGCCAAGGGGATGGGTGGCTTTTCTTCAAGATGGTGTCATGGTCCACGCTTCTAGGCTGCCACTTTCATCCGGGAGCAAGCCTCCACATACTGGATGGGTTTATGTTTTGATTTTGGTGTGGTTTTTTAGGGGGGAGGGTGAATGTTTGAAATCAATGAAGTTACTGTTTGCTTGTGTGGATTTTCTGAGCATTGCAAATGTTTTATTCCCAATAATCTGCAGGTGCCTCTTGGGCGGGTGAGATGAGTGCAAAGCTTAGCATGTGCATGTGTATGTGTCTCCTGTGATATACGGAGCTTCAGCGCTGCAGATGCCATTAGTGTTAATGGGCTTAAACCCTTCCCATCAAGCTGAGAATATACTCCCACTAATTGTGTACCAGCCATCCCCTGGGACCTTTGTGCGAATGATGCATCCGAGGAGAGGTGCTTTCAGTGATATGATGCCTTGGGATAAATAAATAAGGGGCTAAAGTTAGACGCTGGTTCAGGAAGGCTGATTCAGTGGCAGCATTATAACAGTGGGAAATCAGATAACAGTGATGCCAACCTTTATCCTCTTGGTCCTGGCCTAGTCCACTGCTGCATGGTACCATCTTCTGAGCCATACATCACCACTCAGCCTCACCTTGATGATGTATGATGCCCATAGATCCTTATAGCGGGAGTGCTCTCTGATGTATTGCGCCAATACATCATGGACAGGGTTCGCTCGGGTGATGTATTAGTGCCCTGAGAATGTATTACTCAAACACTGGTATTGTTCAGGGATAAAGCCAAGCCAAGGAGTGGATTCAATTTAATTACAGTGCAAATGATAGCCCGGCGCCAGGAGCGCTTTGGTGCTGAGATGCTGGCACCCTGTGGAAATATGAGCTGTGGCTCTAGTGCCATTGAGTCACATCGCAGTGTACCATGAGAAGAGGTGCCATATTTTAAAGGAATGGTCATTTTTCAGAGAAATATAGGAGGACAATTTTGAGAACTCTGTAGAGAGCTGTAGTACAGCGTGCAGGAAGCTCCTGAGCTCCTGTGCACACAGATCCCTTCTGCCACCTGGGAGCCGTGACCTCTCAGGGTGTCACTGAGAAGGTGGCTCAGCATTCTGACAAGTGTGAAGCAAGGGGATTTTTTTTTTTTTTTTGGTCATCTGTGACACTAAAAATTGCTGGACCTCTCTAAGCAGTGCAAAGTGCACACCGACAAAATGTTGTCTTCCCCACCCAGGAGATGGGCGTTGAATCCAACCCCCCATGCACATGTTTTTATTGTTATTGGTAGGAAGTTTTGATAACAAATTTGAAGAGGTGATTCTGTAGTTTCCTTGGGCTTAGTTACATAGGGGTCATCCAAAACCTGAGGAGAAAATACTTAGACCATTACACACCCTTGACTGTCATTGGTGGGCGACTGCCAGGTTATATAGTCCAAGATGAGAAAGTAATTCTTGTGACAATCTCCGCTGTCTCTGCTCAACTCTCCCTTCCTCTTTACTTCTCTTTTTCACATCTCTTTCTGCTGCTGAAACAAAATGTAGATCCGCTTTACTTTAAAATCAACTTTACTGCCCCTGCAAGGTTGTCTTATTGTCAGGGATTTTTTTTTTTATAGGGAAAAGGTTTGCATGTATGTTATCTGGTTGTCAAAGGATGGTATGCCTTAAACAATCTCCTTTTTGTACATCCTTGTTGGTAATGGGAAGTCCTCTGGGAACGCACAGACACTTGAGAATTAAGGTTAAATTTCAGAAATGATTGGGTGAGCGCATCACATCTATTATGTTCTTCTGAAAGCTCAAAATATGTTAACTGCAGCAAGACAGGAAAATGCCTTCTTTTTTGAGACTTCCACTAAAGTCAAGAGAAGCTCTATGTAGTCAGGGTTTGACCCAGTCTCTTCCAGAAGAATTTCTGACCATTGACTAGCAGAGATATTTGATTATTGCTCTAGAGAAATGTTTACATTGAGCCAGGGGTAGCAAGGTGGCAGCAATACTTGGCTCATGTTCAGTGTTTTATATCTATAAACCCAGGCATTTTCCAAACAAGGTAAATAAGGTTTGCAGATGAGAAATTTGCTGCACAAACAGATGAAGTGACTTGTGCAAGGTCACATAGCAAGCGGGTGGCAGAGCTTGGAAGAGAAGCCAGTGGGTCTGACTCACTCCTCCTCCGACATCCCTGTCAGTATTTCACTTCTATTATTATCTTGACTTATTTGCTCCATTGTTTCAAATCAGATCTGTTCCTACCTTCCTATTGTTCACGGCTCTAAGGCTGTAATTTTTGGTTCTCCTATAATGGAGAGGAAAATGTGTCTTTTTTTTTTTTTCTTTTTTTTTTTTTTTTTTTTTTTTTTTTTTTTTTGCCATCAGTTTTCCTGTTGAGAACTCAGAAATGCTGATTGTTCTTTATTTTTGGGCGCAGAATGAGGAAAGCTCAGTCTGATAGACAGGAACACAGATGCTCCAAAGAAAATGACCTCTTTGCACAGTGCTACAAAGCTCCTTCTCCTACTCCTTGCCTCTCCTACCCCATCACAGCCACGCCAGCAAGCGAAACACCGCAGACACTCTTCTGTTTGGTTGTTGCTTAAAATGCAAAAGAGAGGCGGTGTGGCTTGGGACAGCGGGTATTTACACTGCCTGTTGCAGATCCTAGGCTTGCTGTCTTTGGAGAAGAGCATGCAGTGCTCCTCAGTATGTTCCTTCAGGGTGTCCTCCTCCATATTACAGGAAAACCCTTGGTGTCCCCATCCGTGCATGACCTTAGCAGCTGTTTGTCCCTTCTGTGCTGCTGTGTTGCCTCCTCCTGTGACTGGTTCATTGCCATGCTACCCCTCAATGGAGTCTGTGGTTCATAGCGATCCTTATCATCTTGTGATAACTGTTGCAAAAGTTTCTATAAATAGAATTTCCTCCTGCCCAAGTCTTCTTGCTAGCTCAGCTGTTTTATTTTTAACAGAAAGGCATGTTGATGCTAAGCAGAAATATTTTTTTTTTTAAATCACTCTATTAAACATAAAAAGATGCTGTGTCTGAGTAAAAAGGAAAGGTGCCCCTTAGATATTTTTAAAGCTTCCAAAAATAGTCTCAAGTCTGTGACAAAGCTTATTGAGCAGGAATAGTTGTGGACAGCAATTCTATGATGGAAAGGATTGTGTCTCCTCGTGCTTCTGGCTGGGATCTTCAAGAAGGGAGAGCGGTTGAACAAAGACCTCTAAAAGGAATTATCTGAGGGCTGCTCTTTACAAGGCTGGATAACAGCACTGCCCAAATAGTTTTGCTGGTGATCTCATATGTGTTTTCCTGTCTGGGCCTGCAACCGCCCTTGAGGTTGGGAGCCCGTTTCTTGAATGGGGTCGTCGCTGGAGACCTGCAGCCCCACTGTGAGAGCCACTGCTGTGCAGTCGTGGGGTAATGAGAAAAGGCAGCGAGTTCCCCGTCTGGTATTTTTCAGTGTAAAGAGAGAAGGAGAAGGATTGTTAATTTTGCCTTGTATGCACAACTGATATTGGACTTCGAAAAAAAGGAAAACTTGGTTATTGTTTCTGCTGCTACACCCCTGCACCCTCTGGGTTGGAGCACAACCATATATGCAGTTGATTCAGCCTCCAGCACAACTGAGGCAGAAAATTTGTGGGGGAGAGGAGCAGATGGGGGTGGGACTCTCCAAGGAGATAGGTTTTACAAGGTTCCCAACACTTTTTCTTTCCCCCCCCATAGTGGGGTCTTTTGTCTCCTTACTCTTGGCAAATGCCAAGTCAAGTGTTTGTGTGTTCATGTCTAGTGAGAGAGGAAAAGTCTCTAGGGAACTTCTGAAAATTATAAAAGATAAACTGATTATTATTAAAATTGCAAAGTAGTCAATTGGTGACTGCTGAACAGCTTATATGGAGAAGGGAAGACAGCCTTATAAAACAGAGGGAGATCTTCTATTGTTTGCAGTTAGAAAAAAATATTAGCTTGCTTCAATCCCAAAGTGATTGACTAGCTGTGCTAAACCAGCCTGCATTTGTGTTCAAGTTCAATGCTTATTGCAGGTGAATTTCTGCCCAGGTGAATGTGGGGGTTTTCAGAGGGATGTAGCCAGTTTTAGTCTCCCGTATGGCAGAGCACGAGAGGTTGGTTTCTCTCAGACTTTATCAGTTCTCTTAGCAGACAAGGGATTGGGCAGTAGATTAAGATTTGAGGTTCTGTTCCTATTTCTCCCATAAATATCCTGCATGCCCTCAAGAAAAGTGATTTATTGCTTTCAGCCTTGATTCCTCACCTGTAATATTGGGACAAACACTTCCTTTGTGCCCCACTTATTTATACAGGCATCTCTTTCACGATGGATGCTCTTCCTATCTGTTTGATACTGTGCTTGGTGAAATGAGGTCTCGTTCCTTCCTTGGCACTCTAGAGAGCAGTTTATATTGCAGCAATCCTGGTAACTATCATTAAAATAAAATTACTGGAGACAGACCTAACCTGCCTGAGATGCTGGTGCTATAGATAGAATTTGAATGTAGAGCTCGCCTGGGTTTGGTGGCTGTCCTCTGCCCATAGCTGTCAACATGCACCACTGACTGTCAGGATGAATGATGGATTAACAAACGTGTAATGATTTAGTCCCTCTCCAGGAACAAGCAATACTGCCTGAGTGACACGCATTCCAGATATGCAGAGAAGAAGGATGTGTGACATTGTCTCACTCAGTAGCATAGGATCTGGCAACTGGAGAGAGCAATGTTTTTTCACCCGTTATGATGTGCATGTATATATGCTGTGGACTCTAGAAAATGCACACCAGAGACATGAGATTCTGATTTAATTTGTTTTGTTTTGTTTTGTTTTTTAACCAAGGGTATGATTTGGCAGCAGAACGTGAAACTTCCAAGCTGAAAGGCTTCGTGCTCTGTTTTTTTTCCAGATGATGTTAGTGAGTTTATGGATGAAGCCATGCAGATAGGGATCAAAGGTTGTGTATAGCTGCTGTAGAGCACACCGGGGCTGAGAGAGGTCGGGCACCAGAGATTAATTTCTTGGCTGGTTAGAGCCAAGGTTTAATAGCAGACTTGGAAAGGACAGTGATTGAGTTTACTGCTAGCAGAACCTATAGTTTGGGTCAAGTAAAAGGAAGGAGCTAAGGGGCTCTGTGTGTTGGTTGCAGGAAAAAGTCTAATGGCTTAACAACATGTGGCCACAAGAAGACATATTGCCGTCGCTGCCACCGGTGAGCTCCATGCTGCGGCGCTGGGGCAGGGGGGAGCAGGAGGAGATGTACCCCTCGCCTCCGGTACATCACCTCCAGCAACCCAGGTGTTTCTGGGGCTAGGCTAATGCTCACAGCCAGGCAAAGCAAACACACAAAGGAAGCCTTGTTCATTCTGAAAGTGAGGAAGAAAAAAAGGAAAATGTCAGTGCTTTCTATATAGGGAAAGTGGTATATTTGAAGTGCAATGGGGGGGTGTGTATTTTCTTCTTAGTTTTTTGAATTGCATACTTCAACAAATCCATTTAGATACCAAATTTCCCAGTATCGGGGCTAGAAAACCTATTTTGGCTAAATTAAGAACTGATTTTGAAGCTGAGATTAAACTGTATTCTGACTTTGTACTCCATCTTTTCATGCTACTATTCCATTACACTTCAGTTTCTAAGTTTTCAGTTCTTTTTTTTTTTTTACAGTTCTGTCCTTTATTTATGTAACCTATTTAATTGTATCCAACTACACTGTGATTTCCCCCTCCCTGCTTTCAAATATGCTTTTGCATTTTTTTTTTTCTCTTTTAGAACATGTATAACAAAAAATCTGTCCAGGAGAATTTGCTTTGAGCTTTCATATTTTATTTTTAATTAGGCTCTACGTTGTTATAAATAAGCAACATCTTAAGGTAAAGAATTTTTCAAATAATTTGAGACTGTTATCTTTTTGGTGGAGGGAGTCACCAAAGAGACTTAGTAGAGAGACTTAGTGCAGGTGGTGCCTGCCAGCTTGGTGCTATGGACCTCAGACCAAAATCTGCAGGAAGAAAATTTGTCTTTCATTGGTGATTTGTCCTGGAGTTCCCAGGGAACAGGAAAATTGGGATAGTATCACAGGCAGGATGTGACCATGATACATGTAATGCTATCAGAGTATGTATATCTCAGCTATGCAGAAAGCATCACTTTGACCCCATGTTAGAAATTCCTCATTCTATGGCTCTGAATCAAGTGTTCATTGGATTTCCTATTCAAACACTTTCCCAACTGGTCCTGCCTTAAATTCTCTTTCTTAGAAGTCTCCTGGATCATGTGAAGTTTTGATTTTTTTTCACCGTAGTCTGCTTTTTTTCTCAGGAAGGCAACAGAAGCTGCACCAAATGTGAACTGAGTGACATGGATTTGCTGATTAGGCACAGATGGGATTCCTCTCCCCAAGTGCTCTTATGTTGTCTCCATTCATTAAACTTGCTACGAAAGCTATTGACAAGACTCTGCAGTCTCTCCTGTTATTCTACTCTTCTTAGAACTAAATGCTTGTTGGGTCACAATGAATGACCCGATCATGTAGTGATTAGGATCCTCATCAGAGATTTGGACTTCTGCTTCAAATAAATTGCAGAGGGGTCTCTCTTGTCTTGTGTAGCTGCTGAGATGAATCCATGGTGACTTGCAGATCTCTGAAGACATTCTTCTGAAAGGTTTCTGGTTTTGCCATCATGTAAAGTGAGAAAAACACAGTTTTTTGGGTTTGGTTTTTTTTTTTTTTTAATTTGTTTGAAGGTTGTTTTCTTATTCAGTTCAAATTAGCAAGACAGAGGGAGCTTGCATGTTTGTTTGGCAGCCATTAATAGAATGTTAAGGTTTCCCTTTCATGGAAAGAAATTTTGAAGAGGACTCTTAATCTTGTCAATCAAAGTTTGAATCAGTCTCTAGGTCTGAGCCTCAACTGTAGCAGTGGAAGGGGCAGATTATCCCAGGTTTGTCCACTGCAGACCTTGTTCCTCCTCCTCAGAGCATCCTGCAGTAGCTGCTACCAAAGGCAGCACAACAGAGTCGATGGAGCCAGGTCTGCTCTGTGCAAGGTCTGATTTTGGTGGTTTTCAATATGACACATCATCTTTAATTTTTTTTTCCTTTTCTCTTCCTCTAGAACCTGTATGTTTCAGCTGGGTTTCTCTAACAGAGGTGCCAACATGCTTTTTCACCAGAAGTGTGTGAAACACCCGAGTTCACAGGGACTGAAGGAAAACCGTCTCAGAGACAAAGAGGTACGCAACCTCTCAGCTTTGCTGACTATACGCCAGATGTGAAATCTTGGAGTTTTCACTTTTTGTTCACCTTGTCTAGGCATCGCCAAGTCATTTATACTTTTTACTCTGCATTTTCTTTCAGTTTAGTTTGTTTGTCTTTGGTGGTTGGTTTTTTGGGGTTTTTTTTGGCCTATGGGGGAAAAACTACACAATGGAAATGAAAGATTCTGCATACTCCACTCTGCAGATGCTGACAGTCCCTGACCTGACCTCCCCCAAAAATAACCCACAGCCTGTGCCACTTACCTGCTGTTTAAACACTGCATCCCTCTGTAGGATAATGCAGTTATGATGGTGTTTAAGAAAGTCATGTCGTATTAGAAAGGGAGTTCAATATATCCATAACTTTACCAATACGAATGCAGAGAACGGCACTGCTGTGGGAAGTCAAAGCCCTGCCTGTGAGCGGCCCTGAATTTACTGAAAGATGGAGATAAGCAACTTTCTGATTGTGCTGCTGTACCACCCCCTTCTCAAACCAAAATCAACCCAGTTTTATCAGTCTTTTAGTCCCATCTCGGTTAGGCTTCTATTTAATCTGAAAGTTTAGTGCAGGATAACCCAAGCAGGATAGCATAATACATGGTAGAAATGATGCTTTTTAAAAGACATAGCTGGCTCTCATGGCCCTGCGGATTGCCCTGCACGTTCTCCCTCTGCTTGTATCACCCACTTCCATGAGCAGGACTCAAAGTTTGGGATTTAGCCCCTCTGTCAAAGTTTTTAGCTGCATTAGCAGATGCATTAAGGTGCTTTCCTGCAAATTCTCCTCTAATTGCTCCAAGCGCTGTGGCCATCAAGCAGAAATCCAGTTGGTAAACTCTGCAGCTTGTGGACAACTTTTCTTGCCAACCATGCATTACGAAGGGCTAATTGTAAAAGTGGTGCACCTGCTGGCTCCCTTGGTGGCTGGAACCAACAGGAAAAAAAATAGTAATTTATTAATGATCGAGTCACAAATAGTAATGAAAACAATAGGAGCATCTGAAGGAAGCGCTGCCGGGGGCAGAGGTGCAGGTGCTCTGTGCCCTGAACAGGCTTGTCGGCATTTTTTTAAAGCTACTTTACAGCCCTTATCAATTTCCTACTGCTTTCTGTGTACCCCCTGCCCCTTTGCAAATGTTTTGCCTGCACAACAGGCTCAGCATTTCTTGTTGTAGGTGATAAAATAGCTGTCACCCTGTGGAGGGAAGAAAGCGGCAAAAAAATAAAAATGTGAGGTCCAAGGAAACAAAGCAGAGGAACGCATTTCAGAGCAAACAAACGAGTGCTAATGGAGCCGCTGAGTCGGCACGGGGAGAGCAATGATGTGATCTTAGCTGAGGAACACTGAAAGATTTGGGGTAACAAGTGCTGGAGGGCAAGAGAGACTCATTCCTGAGGCTGCGGCAGTACTTTGTGCGTAGCCTTGGGTTTCAAAGGTGACTGGCACACGTACACGCCTCAGCCAACACCATCCACAAGGAGTTTTGGATCTAGTGCATGTCTCTGAAAATCTCAGCCATAACTTAAATAACTACATTACATTGGCAAGCCCAAGACTTTTTTTTCTGAAGTATGCAGAGCAGAAAGCAGTGCCGATTTTCGCAACCTCCTTGTACCATTTGAGTGCTTAAGTAGTCATAAGACATGGTCATGCCGTCTCTCAAAATACCATGGCTCTTGGGATACTGGGATAATACAACTGATATGCATAAACAAATGTAGCATCTTTGAGAAAAGAGTATGATGAACTAAGGAACTCATGTTCTTGTAGCTGGCTTTCACCACGGTGCACAGCAGTACAGTGCCTGTGAGACGTGGCAGCTGATCACAAGTTGCAGAAGGACCAAAAAGACAATCAGGTCATGGCAGGCTCTCGTCGTGCCCAGGAGCAAGGTCAGAGATAATGTGATGTGTGTGTGCAGCCTTAATGTTTGCCTTTCCTCTGTTTTCACCATCACACACAGCTTTAACATATTACTTTCCCCTGATAGAAGGCATTCACAGAATCACAGAATGGTAGGGGTTGGAAGGGACCTCTGGAGATCATCTAGTCCAACCCCCTGCCAGAGCAGGGTCACCCAGAGCAGGTCGCACCGGAATGCCTCCAGGCGGGTTTTGAATGTCTCCAGGGAAGGAGACTCCACCACCTCTCTGGGCAGCCTGTGCCAGGGCTCTGCCACCCTCACAGTAAAGAAGTTCCTCCTCATGTTGAGATGGAACTTCTTATGTTCAAGTTTGTGTCCATTACCTCTTGTCCTGTTGCTGGGCACCACTGAAAAGAGCCTGGCCCCGTCCTCCTGACACCCATCCTTTGAGTATTTATAAGCATTGATGAGATCCCCCCTCACACTGACATCAGCTCAATGTGCTTTGTTCTGTGAGGGGTGGGTAGCGTCTGCAGCATTTGTCAGGGCTACATCCATTAGTATTACAACTTAATTCAGCTTGCAATGAAGGAAAGGTGCACTAAGTGGAAAATTCTTACACTGCCATGGTTTAAGTGCTCATATATGGACATTTACCATGGCTTAGGTAGGATTTGGAAACTTTTTAGACTGTGGGAACCTGCCTGTGTGTCTGAGCCCATAAACTGTTAACTGAAGCCTGCAGGTCAAAAAATTATCAGTTCTCAAAATGTCGCAGGTGTAGATGTCTCAGAAAAAAGGAGTCAAACCGAAAAGTCAGCCTGGGTCTGTACCAAATCTGTATGGGCCCCACGTCCTGCATTTACTTACAGGGTTCAGTAAGGTAGGGAACACACCACCAGTCATCCTGGAGCAGCTGCAGGTGCCTAACCAGTGAGCATGATGTGCCAGCGCTTTCTGACGTTTCACTGACTATTCTGCATTCAAGGGAGCAAAAGAGATGCTCTGTCTTTAACTTGGTTTTAGTGGAGGGAGGGTAAAAACACCAAATACCTGTAAGAGAGAAAACAACGTGTCTCTCCATCAATGGGCTAGATGCAATTCTTCCCACAGCTGAGTTGCTCTGCCTGAGTGGTGTTAAATCAAACCACCAAAACCACCACAGTGCTCTTTCTCAAATGGGGACTTGCTTTACCTCCTTTTTTTGTTATTATTATTGTTGCTGTTCCTTTGTTCAGGACCTATTACTTCTTTCAAGTACTAAAAAGAAAAAAGCTCTTTTTTTTTTTTTCTTTTTTTCTTCTCTCATTGCCTCCTTCCTCCCTCACCCCCAAAACTAACCTTCAGACAAATGCCAGCAATTTATAAGACAGACTTAGAAGCACACAGTTATTTGCCTTAGGGACAAAGCTTCACCTTGTAAAGTTTTTTTTTTTTTCCTTAGGAACTAGGAATCTTTCTGGTAAAGATAGCTGAAATCCTTGTGTGTATTTTAAGAACCATGCCTGCTCCTGTGAAAGCAGTGCTAAGGACGAAGAGTTGGCGATGCTAATCATTGCCCAGTGATTTGAGGGGGGACCTGCATGAAGTGTGGCAGTGTTAACACGACTATGATGGCATGCGGCATGATACATGAGGAAAGGTGAAGGCAAAGCTCATATATCCCCATAACATTGAATCTCTAATAACTTACAAACAGTCACCATTTGCTGTCTGCAAAATTAACCTCTCGTCTCCCCCAGCCTGCGGATTGGGTGCATAGATATAGGATTTTAAGCTTCTCTATTGAAAAATGTCCCTGCAAAGCTGTCCATCAGGACTCCTGCTGCTTTCCAGAGAGTATTATTAATAAAGTTCTCCATAGCAGAAATGGGACCCTTTTAGAGCTCAGATAAGGTATTTTCCCTGTTAACCAGCTGGGCTGTTTGGCTCTGGACAAATGCAGTGATGAATGGCGGGTCAAGGATGGAGCAGGCTGATTTCTCTCCACGCTTGACCTTGTCTCTGGTCTGACATCTGAAATGACAGATGCATTACAAAGTTATTTATTTAGGGGAGCTGCAGTGCATCGTACCCTTTGCAAGGTAGCACCTAGTTTTGCAAGGGTGTTAGAATAAAGGCTGCCTGAGCCATCTCCTCGGTCTCTGCCGCTTCAGGTACTGCTGGCTCTCTACAGGCAGCTGCTGCGAAAGCACGCAGACAATCCTGGGCATTTGTCAGTGAACGGGAGATGCTCCATGAACTGAAAGGCAAAAAAAATAAGCGAGGTCTGTGAGCAGTGGCCAGCTGCTCCCAAGCAAATAACCTGCGTATCTGCAAATCACTCGCCTGTAGGACAGCATTAACTAACTATGAAAATGCACCTGAAGGTTTCTGGGCTGTTAAAGGCCCAATGTTCTGGATAAAATGCAGCACTGAGGATTAAATGACTTCTGCTGTTCAGCTTCTTATGGCATCAGTGCACTCAGGAGACTTTCTTTTTTGTGACTTCGGGATTCTTTGTAACTTGTTGCACTGTGGCCCACTTCAGTCTTCGCTATAGCTGAAACTAAAGGAACAATTTTTCTTTCTGCTTCGTGTTGTGGGACACATGGGTGGAGAGGTGGCTGAGCTGCATCCCATGAGCAGTCACACTTCTTTTTTGGGAAATCAGTTGTTGCTGAATGACGAGAGACCTCAGCCTAAATCTACAGAAAAATACATGCATAACCCCTCATGCTTCTACATTCGTCTGCATAACCTTTTGCTGCAAGTAGGAAATCTGGGGGGCTTGTTGTGTTGTTTTTTTTTAAAAAACAGACCTTTATTTAGAAAAGTAACCTTGCCTATATGCACACCTGCTGGTGTGTGGCCAAGTGGGGATGTTATGCCCTCCTGACAAGAGCTATGGTATGGATTAACTTCTGGAGCAAGGTTCATGAAAGAGGCCAGGTGCGTGATTCTGCATCCTTTGGGAGTACTGGGAGAGCTAAGATTAGGGAGCACCATAGGAAAATCGAAGAGCTGTCACTGAGAAACACCATAAGTCTGTTGACCTCAACAGAATTACAGCAATTGATACCAGCTCTGAATATACCCCTTCTTTCTTTGCCATCTCCCTTCCTCCTCCAAATAAAACCCCTTTGAAACTACTGCAGTAGAAACTGTAAAATTTATGCAAAAGCCCATTTTGCATGTCGGGACTGTTGGAAGAGCAGGCTGTTGGTGGCAATCCAACTCACATCAGCTTCAGTGCCGGACTGCAGCCACATTCAAGTGACTTCACAAGTTTTTTCTATGACTGTCCAATTCAAATTGATGTGTGCATTAAATCTGCAGCATCTTTACAGTATTTCATATGCTTATTACTTCCAGGATTCTAGTGGCTGGGTCTAGTATGTGGATGAAGCTTGCCTGAAGGCAGCATCTGCAAGGTTTTTCCAGCAGAAAAATGAATGACCTGGTATAACGAATGATTTTGTGTAATATCAAAGAAAAAAGAGTATCAGCTGTGCACTTCATATACAGTATTGATTGCAAGTACACTTGTTAATTTGCAAGATACAGGAAATCCCAGCCAAGGTTAGGAGGGCTTGACGACACTGCTCCCTAATGTAGCTGTGACTCCTATTGCCTTCAGAGAGGTTTAGGTCAGGTTGAAAACAGCCAAAATTCAAACCTGAATTACTTGGCTATGGAAGCGTGGTGTCCCAGACTCTCCTTCTTCTCCTGGTGTAATATGAGTGTGCTGAACAGCAGAAAAGTTGCTCAGAGCTAGCAATATCAGTATTTCTTGACTTAATGCGCGTGGCCTCAGGTGGTGACGGCTCGCTCTCAGTTCAGCAAGGAAAAATGGAGATGTCCTGTTCCTGTTCTGCTTCTGTTTAAAGGTTTGATCTTTACAGTTTTGGGTGTTTTGGGGGAATGTAGAGTGCACAATAAGCCTGGACTCAACTTAGCCCAGCAAAGGAGGGAGCTGGGCCAGGGGGAGGGGAGGCAGAAGGCATGTTTTCCACAATGGCCTGTTTAAAACATTACAAGCAACTTCTCTTCCATCATGCGTCCTGGTTTAAAACTATTGCCCTGGGGCATAAAAATCAACTCCTAACAACTTCCAGTGGGACCACTGTTCCATCAATGTTCCCATCAAATGTTGACTCCATGATTAATATTCACCCTCTTTCTTCGTTAATCATCAGTCTTCATTCATTTTTTTGTAACTTCCCGCTGACAGGGGTAGTGTTCGTAGAGCAGCTGGTAGGGAAAACAGAAAGAGCTGAACTGCTGTACACAAGCTGCGAAGGGAAAAAGCCACCTCGGAGCACTGTGTCAGCTCAAAATGATTCCTAAAGATGCAATTTTTTTTCCTAGTCTGAGAAGCAGTGGGGCTGAATTTTCTATTGTCTTTGTGAGATGGGACCTTACAGCGACCCATGATTGTTATTGTACTGTTTTACCTTGAGTGTCATAGCACCTGGTAATTTAGAGCAGGAACTACAGTAATGAAGAACAAACTGTCAGAATTTGGCTTATCAAATTAAATCTGTACGTGATGCTAAAATAGAGTTTTTTCAATTAACACTGGCACTGTAATTTGTGAATTGGAAATCCACTCCCAGCTTTGCCACTGACTTCCTGAATGACCTTGCACATGAGACTGATCTCTTCCTCCCTGCCCAACCCATAAATTGAGAATAGTTATTGCTTTTTCCCTTGTTCTGTCTCTCTGAGCAGCTGAGATTGTCCGTCCTGCAGAGAAGGTACTCCCTGCCTGCTGTACAAGAAACTGTATAAAGGTATGAGTTCAGTAAGCACCAGGGTAGATATGCATTCCTAAAATAGATGTTGCATGTTAATCTACTTTCTAGAAAGCATTATGGCAATTTCTGTGATCCCTCTCAACTCTGGTAACTTCATAAAGAGATCTGGAGGCTGCATTCCCCAGGCTTAGACTTTATCCTCTGACATGCTTTGTGATGCGCTTTGATTTGTTTGATAGAAATGCTGAATAAGCTGCTTTACCATTGTGATCATGGTAATCTAAGCAATAAAGAAGCATCAAAAAGATAAATATTTGAGTTATAAAATCTAGAGCTCGGTTTGGTCTTCTCAGACACATCAGAAATTCTGTATGAATCAACGTTTAGGACAATG
The DNA here is from genome assembly GCA_947846985.1 of Fratercula arctica. Lineage (NCBI taxonomy): Eukaryota > Metazoa > Chordata > Aves > Charadriiformes > Alcidae > Fratercula > Fratercula arctica. The sequence continues at coordinate 12,829,741 of CANTUZ010000013.1, read as the reverse complement.
AATTGGACATAAAGTCAACAAAGTCAAAATTCACAGGACAATCTTGCTGGTGAGAGGAAGATTTGTGTGATGCCTTTTTTTTTCCTAGCGAGTTGATGGTACCCGTGTAAACAGCTCCCCCAGTGCAGGTTTGCAGGATGCACAACTGATGGCCATCGCACATCAGCGGGATGGTGATGGCTGACAGGACTTTGCTGGGAGTCTGTCTTCTGCTTCTCCAAGGGAGAAGGATTTTCTTTAATCTCAGTTTTTCTTTATCGTTTCCTTTCAGGGATGATTTTATTGCACTGGTGTTTTCTGCTTCTTTCCCATATACAGCACAGTTCTCACGAGGGTACCACACACAGGCTCAGGAGCTGTGCTGGAGGACCCTGCCTTATTAGAGCATGTTTCCCTTCTGACTTCAGGCACGTAAGGATATTCCTCGGTTGGAGTAATAAATTTATTCAACATCCACACTGGAAAAAAAAAAATCTTGCCCTGTGTAAGCTGCAGTATTCATTGACTGGCAGTAATAGCGATTGTCTGTGTACTTCCAAATATAGCAGCATTTAATGCAACTTTTCTGGGGGGGAAAAAAAATAAAAACCACACAAATGTCACTGTTTCCTTGTAGAGAACAATATTGCCTTGAGCGCAGAGCTTGTACTTGTTTGCTTGTCTTCTGCTAACATTTTTAGGATAAATCTTTATCATTAAAGACAAAGATCCTGAGAAATAACTTGGTCAGTGTAAATTGCGTCTTATGCAACGCAGATAAAGAAAAGATTGAACATGGTGGAGATCTGATGGCATTTGAGACAGCACGATAGATTCAAGAAAGGTCAATAAATAGACAGGAAAATGACAGACTTGCAGTGCAGGGCTGAATAAGCGGCCGCTGTAACTTTTGTGGCTCTGGTCAAACTGAAACAAACTTTGCTGCAGAAATAATTTAAAAATGCAGATCCTAACAAATTTTGCATTTAAAACATTTTAAATTAGATTTTTTTTAAGTTGCAATAAAAATGTTGGCATTTCTATGAAACAAAGTTATGCTAAATCTCCATTAATATCTTTTTCCCTTGCTCTTCTAGGGACAATTGCGCAAAACAGCAGAAATCACTACTATAAGCATTTAAAAGCTTTCTCTCTTCACGTTCCCAACATTTTCCCCTACAACTTAAATAATGTTGTGCAGGTATTACTTCATTTTTCTCTCTCCCTTTATTTTCCAATCTGTTGTTTCACCAATATCTTTTCAAAACTCCCTCTATATTTTCAAACCTCATTTGCCATTAAGAGAAATGGAGCATTAAAAAAAACCTGAAACATTTGGATATCATTCTAGGTGGAGAAAAAAAAAAGGGCAATAGCCAGGGTGATATTACAGCATTCACTTCATTATATTTGATGAAGTGAAAGAAAAGATACGAACAACATTCAGCATTCACAAAAAGGTTTTAAAATTGGTGGCAGAAACTTTACATTATTAATTGAAAGCATTGCACAGGAAACATTTTGGGTTTGGATTCTTTGTTTATGAAAATAGGGGGTTTGTATCTTGTATGCTTTTTATTCCTCCTTCTTAAGCAATTCCAGCTTAAATGTCAGCAGCAGCAGCAGATCTTTCTCTGATAGCTTTTGCTTTTTTGTTAGTTTTGCGTCTTGATAGTTCCTGGTTTCAAATCTAAAACAATTTATCGGATATCAGAGAGACTAGTCTTTTACTATTTTTTATTTACTTATTCAGGAGATGGAGTAAAAGGACGTACTGTTGCAGTAATCTCATGCACAGACTGATTACACACCAGCTCGGTATCTAATCTGTATACCCCTTTCTTACTAAATTAGTGTGAACAACTGCAGAAGCCTGCTAGGAGTGTGCAAGGGACTCCATGTAAGTATTCTCGGTTTTTACACAAACTTGGACCCGTATTTTGAAAGTGTTTTCCAAAATGTAGATTGCTAAGGGGGTGGAGGTTTAACAGCTCCAATGAGGATCAGCGTACCTCCAACATTAATAGAAGAGATACAAAGTGGTCATCCCATTGTTTTAGAAGAAGAAAAAAATCATGAGGAAATTTCAACAATCCACCATCAGCGTCCTCAGTACCAACTGAGTGTTTCTTTTTACTCTTTCAGCGATGTTTTGGGTTAGAACAATCTTGTCTTTGCATCCCAAGAACTGCAAGCTGCCTGGGGATTAGCTTCCTAAACCTGCATCCCTCTTCATCCAGGGAAGTTACTCCTGTTCTATCGTGTCACTAACCCGCTGTACCATCCTGACGAGACCCTTTTTCTTTCTCTCATCTTTGCCTCAGTTGCCCATGTAGAAAAACCATCGGGGCTCTACCTCTGCTATGCCAAGTGATTAAGGCTTAAATGAGGAAAGATTTCAAGGTGTGGATGCACCCTTATTATAGCAATAGTACACCTTTTGTCCTATAGGAATAGCGCAGTGCCGGTTTAAATGGCTGTTAGCTCTTTCCTCTTTCAGAGATCCTTATCACGTTTTTGCTTTGGGAAAGCTGTTGGAACAGCAGTAGGTAGGTAACTCCACTTACTTGTGTGAGGGGTCCAACAACATATAAAATAGCACATTATCCCTTTAATTAACTACAATTGTAGATCACATTTTAATATTATTTTTTGAACAGGAAATAATAGTGGGAGCCTAGAGGGAAATTTTATTTGATTGCCCTCCTCCATTACCCCAAAGATTGCTTGCTGTAGCATTAACAGCGTGAGTAGGAAAGGTCTCCAAAGCACAGTTTCCCGGCTCGCTCGATACAAGACTGCAGCAGCCGCTGCTAAAATAAAACGAACACCAGCCATTACTCGCCATGCAATGGGAAGAGCTGCCACCAGCTGAAGAGGATGGTTAAGCTCCATTATACACAAGTGTCTGGACCTTTGAGACTACCCTCGGCTGGGCCTATTCACTGGTCCTTCCTTGGGGAAGAAGGACTGGAAGTGGGGCATCAACATGCACCTGCTGCCATGCATGGTGGTACGGTGCTGGCATGGCTGCTTGGTTGCTGACCCCCAGCACCCTGGGGGTTCCCAAGGAGGTAAGGCACTGCCTACAGGGTTAGCAGGGAGGAAATGTGTTCAAGCGACTAAAGATGATAAGGGAATTAGTAATGATTTCTGTTGGGTGTTTATTTTTTGAGCACTGGGCTGTTCCCCACTAGACTACTTAAGGAGGAAAATAAAATTACGCTGTAAATACTTCCCTATCACCAAGAACTGTGAATACAGAAAAAAACACATCAATGCTCATCAGCAAGGGCAAGACCTTTATGTCAATGTTCATTTGTGGAACAAATGTGCTGCGGTATCCTCCCCGGGGTTGTAAATATCCCCATTGTGCTCCTGCAGGAAGGACTGTTGCCCGAGGTGGCTGGGCAGCCTTAATGGGAAACCTGGATTTGTGTAAATAGAGCAACCCGTTCCTTCCTCCACACCAATCACGCTTCTTCAGAAAATCCAAATACTGTCTAAGTATCATCACAGGAGAGGCAATAAGGCTGATCACCTGGCTCTTTTCATGGTGCTCCTTTTATCCATGTGAGTGAGCAGGAGGAAGAGAGGACTGCTGCAGATGTGCATCATGGTTCTGTGGAAGAACTGGGGATGTAGAGAAGCCAAAGGCCAACAAACCCACCCAAGCTCACCCCTGCAACTGCAGGCCCCGAGCACACCAGCAGCTCCTATGTAGCACACTGGGGGATGAAATGGCAGCATATCGGCCATGTGTGTGCTGGCTGATGGTGGAGCATGGTGGAGTTGGCTTTCCAGAGGAGCGAGGTACCCCTGAGTAAATGCCACACAGCTCAGAGTCGGCACACGCAGCATGCAGTCACTGTGGCAAACTTGTGGTTCTCCTCCAGGTCTCTGTGGGTAGATCATAAGGTACTTATTTTATTTTCCTGCTAAGCTGCTTTAACCCAGGTTGCTGTGGGACTGTGAAGCTCTCACATTTATCAGCATTAAATAAGAAGCAATAAGCTCTTGGCCGCACCGTGAAGAGCTTTCCTTTCCTGGGTAGTAAATCTGCAGCAACTCTCTCTTACAGTTTTATTGAGGGTTACCAAGTGTTTATTCAAAAGGCATTTCCGTGCATTCAACATTCTTCTAATTGGGCAGTGAGTGGTAATGTTCTCTCCGGACAGGCTATTATTGCTGTGGTAAAATTCGCTCTGTTTAGTCAATAGACTGTCCTCGTTGCTAATTTGCTGGGTGGAGAGAGGAAGTAGGACTATAATGGCATATGGTTTCTACTAAATGGAGTTTGAACTGTTTCACTTTTAGAATCAGCTTCCTCAGAATGCTGAGAATATGTCCCGTGCTGTCTCAGAAAGCACTGTAAGACAAGAATATCTATATAGAGATAAATTTTCTCCTTTGAAGAACTCCTAGGTTGCATCTGCACAATGTGCAAAGAGCCACACTGCTGCCCGCGTGGCATGGCTGAATTTCAGCCCAGATCTCTTGTCCCCACGTAAAAAGCGCTGCAGAGGAGCCTGTTGCTGAAGAGGGCTCCTGCTGGCCCCGTGCAGTGTGAGCGTCCTCTATTGCCGTGGTGGGACAAGTGGTTAAAGATGGTCTTCATAGTCTGAACTCAAAAGAGGAACTGTTGATTAGCAGGGTGGTTTAGAATGAAATCCCTTTCAAGGGACATCTGGAAACCTGGAATGGGCACTGGGAAGGAAGTGTGTGTAGTGGGGGTGAGGTGAGCTTGGTTTATTCCGAGAAAATAAGTTCATTTTGCATTTGGTCTGCCTCGTTTTTTTAGCTACTGCTTCTTGGGATGAGGAAGACAGAAATAAGGTGGTCAAAAAAAGGGAATGGAAAAGGAGTCACCCAAACTTGCCATGTAACAGCAAATTATTTTGGACACAGTAAAAGCAGGCTCACGTTTGGGTGAGGTGTGACCTATGTGTGGCTGTGCCCTTGCTCGTGTCTGCTGGGCTCACGCATCTCTCCTGCCGCCAAAGCCTTCCTCCGGCACAGGGTGAGCTCCTGCTCCCTCCTTGGAGGGAGGCAGGGGAGGAGGAGGAGGGGTGGCTCAGCCATGCTGATCCAATCTGCACCTGGACAGCTGGCACTTCGCGCAGTGCCTTCATTTTAAAGCCATCCATCATGCTCGGGGGATCACATCCAGGCCCTGAATTGCAGAACTGGCACCTTGGGAAGTGTTCAGCTATGAAAACTGACTTGGCAAGACAGCTTTGCCATGTGAAAAAAAAATGCTTAGACTTTCTTATTTTTAAAAGGCAAGGTAAATGGAAGCGGCTGAATTGACTCACAGGCATTTTCAGTGGATATATGGCTCTCCTGTGCCCTGCTGTTGGATGGATATGGGCAAGTCCAAGTGTGGTGAAGAGATTTGGTGCAGATGGGAATGGGAAGAGTGTTACATCTGTAAAATATCATGTCTTTATAGCTGGCCTCCTGTGTCATGTTAAAGTTCATTCTCCCAGTGATGTGTGTGTGTCTCCATGGCAGAATGGATCGGTGAACAGAAATGCAGGCTCTTAAGTCAGAACTGAAAACTTTGGGGCTGAGGTTCTGATCATGATGGGGTGCTACAGTGCTCTCGGATGAGAAGTTTGGGCTGATCTGATGTTGTACACAACGGGTCTAACTTCTAAGTTGTCTGAACATAGACATTCGGGATCTGTACTGCCATTCAGGTGAGGACATCTTTTTGAGGTACCAGCTGACCTCAGCCTGATGATCTGGAAGTGAAACGAAATTACCCCAAGGAACACCTGATGCATTTTCCTTCATTTTATTCCTGGTACTTTAGGTTGCATTGGTTTAATAATTTGCAGGAGGAGTGGATTGCATAGATACAATAGGAGGCTTAATTAGCGTGCAAAGTGCTTTGAGATCTCTGATGAAAGGTGAAACAGATGCAGAAAGTTATCTTTCATCCTCCTCAGAGGCTGTATTCCAGTAATGGATGAAGTGACCCCTAAAATATAATATTAATTCTGCAAAGCACTTGGGAGTTCTTCTGAATCAAAGGTGCTATGCAAATATATTCTCACTCTCCTTTACCAGTCCCTCTGAGCCAGCCAGTCCACCATTAGTGGCGATTCTCATTTAATCAGAATTCAGCCTTCAAATTTTCTGCAAGTCCATAGATAAATAAAGCAGCAGCCGTAGTTGATCATTTATTTATAAATCTATTTATAATCTACGTTTTGCATATTAATCAAAACCACTCCATGTGGCAATTCCTGATTAAGAACTATTTTTTTGTCTTGTCTCTCTTGCCCCTAGATAATATGCAAAGAATTAGATTAGAAATACTTTTTATAAATAAATTATGATAAACTTCTGCTTTATTTATATACTCAGACAAAGGTGCCACTCTTCCAAACACTGGATTTCTTCCTCCTCCTCCTCATACTTCCATCTCCCTGCCATGTGATAAGCTACATCGGTTGTGGCACTCGGAGTGGTCCTTTAAATGGGAAATCCTTGATTTTTAGGTGGAAAAATGCCACTTCCCACCTCAGGTGAGACAGCCTGAGGCCTGACCACAGGCAGCATCATCAGAATGAGTTGAGGAGTTCAAGGTACTGCTTGTGCACACAAAAGCTAAAGGGTAAAAATTACATTAATTCAGGAAACATCTTGCAAAGTTTGCAGAGTGCCATGGGCAGGGAGGAGAAGCATTAGAAACAAGGGAACTCCATTAGAAAAGCAGCTCTGAAAAAGCCAAAGCTCTCTGAACCTCCACCTGTAGAAAATGCAAATTGTTTTGCTGAGGTTGGTTGGATGAGGATAGCTACAGAAGGCAGGTAGCTAAGGTCTCCATGATGGTAAGCCCTGCAACTGGGCTGCTCCCGTGTCGCACGACTGCGATTTTGGGCCGTACTGAGAAATGCTAACGGCATGCACTTCCCTGAGCGTCAGCAGTAAAAGGGCTCTGAGCCAGAAGGCGAGGACCTATGTGAGGACCTACGCGTTTGTGAGTTGCCGTATTGCGTGAAGTTTTCCTCCCTCACCTACTGTGACACCTGGCCATTGAGTCCTTGGGGCTGCAATTTGCACCCCCATTGCATGGGCATCTTGGGTCTCCTCCCAGGTCCAGCCCCAGCATCTGTGGCCTCCTCCTCTCCCTGGGGAGAGGGCTGCCCGGGGACAGAACTGCTCAGGTGGGAAGTTTTCGGAAGCTGCCCCGCACCCTTCAGGAGCAAGCATCCATTGAGATCAGTGTGTAGCTACACTTTTTGCGTCTAGCTAAACAAACCCTTGATATTGTGGAGTTAATTGTATCAGCAAAACAGTCATCATTTGTAAATGTGTTTCTAGTGACTCCTGTGTATGGTCTGATATTGTCTATGTATTGGAGAAATAGCAAACTAGAGTACGTTATTGTTCAACATAATTAAACACTGATAGTATCACATGTGCTGCATATTTGAATTGGCCATAGTGAGACTACTCAAATGTTTAAATGGTTTTAATTTAATCTAGGGGTTTTGGTTATGTGCATATTACCTGTTGTGTAAGCATTTTAGATCATCATGGAATACAAACACAGCATTGCAACCAGTTGGCAAGAATTGAGAGAAATCATCAGATAGCGTTAGGTCCTGGAGTCATGTGTATTTGTGGTTCAAATCATGTTTCTAGCCTTACGGGCTGAACGGAAAAGGTTTAAAATAAAACCTAAATACATTCTGAGGACAGGAAGAAAAAGAAACAAAAGGAAAAAAATCCCCGAATTTCTTAGGTCATGATGGAGGAGGTCAGGAATTAGGGTACGACAAGGGCTGGGAGACTTGGCTTCGCTTCCCATTCCTGCCACGTACTTTCTGTGTGACTTTGAGCACGCCAGTTTTCTTTGTCTCTGTAAAGTGGGAATAACAACAACTTCCTATGCTGTGGCAACGTAAGAAAACTAAATACTGCAGCCACAACTGTACTTATTTAAGAGAAAGTTTTGCATACAAATGGATGATTCCGAAGGTCTTCACCATGCACCTGAGATCTTTTCATTCAGCAATGAAATGCAGCAGCTTCTGGGATGGGACACGGCACACCTCAGAATTAGAACTGTCATGTTATAGAATAAGCATTTCCCACAGTTTCTGGAGAGTTCATGTTACGGCAGCTTGCCTGAAGACACCAACTAAAGGAATTCTATGTGCATGCTTGAAGAAATTGAACTTGTAAACACATAGTTTGGGTTGAGTATTTTATTTCTGTTTTGTTGCTCTGTTTTGTACAGGTACCTGTTCAGAAGTGGAGCCAATACTGTATCAGTAGGTCGGAATTCAACAGATCTCTAACACAGAGCAACAAATGTTTACTGAGGGCCATTCTTCAACAAATTTAGAATTCATATGTGCAAAACACGGTATGAAAATCATGTTGAGGAGCAAGTTTAGGCTAAGAACGTTGTTGCGAATGATTTGTTCAGGCGACTGCTGAACTTTAATTTAAACAAGGGCTGATTTAGAAGAGCAGTGAGATATCGCAGTATGGGCTTTCCACTCATCAGCACTCTGTTCCTCCAGCTCCCGGCCTTACACCATCCTACCCGTAGCACTGCGGTGTTAGCCCTTGAATACCTGATGTTGCACAGGGCACAGCAGACAGGGCCAGGAATGCATGGCCTTCTGTGCCTTATCTTGCCTGATGAATATGTTCCCTCAATAACTTTATTGCCCTCTGTGTGTTCCAGGATCCTTAATTACTTTCTGCTTGGCAGACAGGATCTTTTTTTTTTTTTAATTTTTGTTAAGCATTACCAGATTCCCTAAGCATCACTATCCGCAGGGAGAATGTCATAATAATTCAACCACAAACAAGCTATATGAAAAAGAAGACAAAAGGGACAAATTTAAAGTCAGCTCTTCTCTCATCATCAAAAAAGAAAAAGAAAGAACTGGAGGCTCCACTGTATTTTTCTGTTACCTTTAGAAGAAGGACATGAGACATCGCCACATGTGCCAGCTGCGTACACAAAGCCTGTGGGCAGAGACAAATGGCCAAACCTGGGGGCTAAATCAAGACGTGGTGCAAGATTAAACTGCTCGGTTATAATTATGGCCTTTGGCAGAAAGATTTCTGTTGAATTATCCCCGCTTTGTGAGGACTGTAGGCTCTCCCTTGCTCTGCCTGTGCTGTTATAAATGACTTCATGAACTCAGTTCTATTCTTCTGTGTTCTAATTTCTTTCATATTTGCAGCTGCATATTAAGTCAGTGCCTGTGATCCCAATATCACAACCTGTGCTTTGTTTTCTTTTACTTTTCAGTAACATCAGGACAAAGTGAGTCTTGGTATTTGTTGGGCTTTTTTTCCCCCCCTTCACTTACACTTGTATTAAAGACTTTGTGTTATTTTTTTTTTTAAAAAAGTAAGCTTTTCCCCCTTTCTTAGTTACTAATACAAGGTTGAAAACATGATTGATTGTGTCCCAATAGGATCAGAATGCAAAGGCAAATTCAAGCTGTGAAACATAAGTTTGATTGTTCATCTGTAGACTTAGTCTCCCATGGTCTCTGAATACTTGCATATTCAAACTGATTTTTTCCACCTCTTCTATTGACTATCCAAAAATGCCTTTTCTATTCTCTCTTCTGAAACTCAAAATACCATTAAAGAGCAACTTTATACTGGCTATTAATACATTGGGTTTAGGAAAGGGTCAGGGTTTAGAGATTTTACTCCAAGGGTTTTCTCTCTACAAACTTGGTAGAAAAACCTAGGAGAGCAATTATTCCTTCAAAACTAGTTTTATTTCCTGAATTTTTATCAGACAGAGAGGTGTCATTCTTTGTTGTCCTGGCATTTTAGATTGACTATGTAGCTAACGATTTTTCCTTCCCAAGACAGAACACAGGTGGATGTTACTATGTGAGTGATTGCTTGAGATGATTCTAACTTTCACAAAATAGGAATTATGTTTTTCTCAACTAAAGACCCATCTCCTTGTATACTGTACTTAACATTGACTAAATACAGCCAGGATCCCTGAACTGAAGTTTGTGGGCGGAAGGTAAAGACTTGGGAGACTAAACCAGTTTCAATACTTGCACCATGCTAGTTAACAGCCCTACGGCCGTGGCTCGTCACTCCTGGGCTTTTATCCACCAACCCGTCTGCCCTCCTAAACTATCTATTTTTAGCTTCTGTGGAGGAAGAAGAGAGACTTAGAAATGGTGTGTGGGAGTTAATCTAAAAATCCTGTTTAGGTACTTCCTGAAGGGTTTTAAGGAGTGCAAAAAAACCCCAAACAAAAAACTCCTAGTAACTGCCATAGAGATGGTCGCCTGAAGGTACTGCAGAACAGGTGAGAACATTGAAAGTGGTGGGAAACAGAAGGAAAGAGAACAAGATGTACCCTTGTGAGAGCACGCAGTGATTTAACTCTGGAACATGTGAGTCTTTCATTGAATTAGTATGTTGTGATTGCAGAGGGACTTGCCTCTGAAGTGATGATGATTTATTGCTGTGCTTCATTTTATAATTGGCAAATGGAGAAAACCAGGTGCTGGGCCAGGGAGGGAGGAAAATTCCTGTTCATCAGGACACCTCTGACCTTCACAGTAAAAGAGAAGAGGCCTCATCCTGTGCTGCCTTCTGCAGAAGTCATGTGCTGGCTTCAAGCAACACTCCAGAGGCTGCAGAGACATGTGGAGAGGCAGCCTTCCCTCAGCTGCCCGGGGAGCCCAAGGTCCCTGACTTGTCCTCTGCTGTCCTGGAGTGACCCGTCCTGCGTGGAGGCTGTGCTCCCAGCATATAGATCCTATACTGTGTCTGTGTGGGAACAAAATACCGGAAATACCTACAGTCCTTTTGAAAGATCTTCTCTGAAATACTGCAGAGTTAAAAATCTGGCCTGAGGGAAGTGACCCAACAGTCTGGGGACTTGTCTTGGTGCTATGTGGTTAGAGCTTCAACAGGGAAGGCAGGTTTGTGTGCCCACTGGTAGCAACTGTTGGCCTACTGGAAGCAATGCAGAAGTGGAAAGGATGCAGCTGGAGCACCTCTCCTATGAAGACAGGCTGGGAGAGTTGCTCAGCCTGGAGAAGAGAAGGGTCCGGGGAGACCTTAGAGCCCTTTCCAATACCTGAAGGGGGCCTACAAGACAGCTGGAGAGGGACTTTTTACAAGGGCATGTAGTGATAGGACAAAGGGTAATGGCTTCAAAACAGAAGAGAGTAGATTTAGATTAGTTATCAGGAAGAAATTTTTCACTCTGAGGGTGGTGAGACCCTGGACCAGGTTGCCCAGAGAAGCTGTGGCTGCCCATCCCTGGAGGTGTTCAAGGCCAGGCTGGACGGGGCTTTGAGCAACCTGGTCTGGTGGGAGGTGTCCCTGCCCAGGGCAGGGGGTTGGAGCTAGATGGTCTTTAAGGTCATTTCCAACCCAAACCATTCTATGATTGTATGATTTTTCTTTTCATCAGCCTCATAGCAAAGCCCACCGCTGGGTCAAACTGTTAGCGATTCTGGGTTTAAGCAACGATAAGGTGTGCAAGTGGTGACTGAAATTTCAGCCACTTGTTGTGGTCTCTACCAGCTTTTGTCCTGTTATTTCTGTGCAGTTGCACAGGACAGAGCAATGCAGAGCACTGCTTTTTGGGTGTTAGGGAATACCTGAAAGATTGCTGCCTGGTAACACAGGTGTACAAGATAGCTGATATGACCACAAGGAGTATCTCAGGGGTCTTTGAAGAAGTGTCAGCTTTTCTGGTATGTCATAACTGACTAGGATGCAGTTCTCAGCTGTCACCTAAGTTGGAATGAGCCCATTTCAGTAGAAATGACATGCCTAATTTCGAATCTACCCATACTGCAACAGAGATCTGGGAAAATGGAGGACAGCAAGACATATTTTGGGGGAAAATCCCATCAATTTAAATATTTTCCTATAGCATTAACCTGAAGGAAACAAAAAAAAGGAAGGACCTGTTCAGCCTAGAGCAAAGCCAGCCTGGGCCGAATTCACAGCCACTCAGCCATGCTTCTCTCTGAGGCTCAGAGGCTGCTGTGAAGTGTTGCAGAAGGCCCAGGGGCCTTGATTTTCACATCATTTTTGGAAGGCCGCCCCTTGGACACAGAGGGAAACTCAATTGAAAGCTACTACAGGTGTGGGAGGGGTTTTAAGCTATGTTCACAGATCCTTGCAGCAGAAAAAGAAAGCAATCCAACAAGCTGCCTGCTGCTTACTGCCAACTGCTCCTGATTACTTCAGCTAATTTCAGGCCTGGAAACATTGTTGACAATGTGATTTCTGAAACATGGGAAGTGTTATTTGGTCCTGCAATCTGTACCATATCTGTGTCAGGAGTTTCGCTGCTGTCACTTGCAGCAACTTTCACCGCTCTATCATCATCTCCCAGAACTAATTACCTTAAACTGATGAAAGTAGATTTTTAAAAGTAAGATGCCTTCAGTTATTTGCTTTTCAGGTGGTTTATGAAGTTGTTTTAGCATGCTCTGTTGAGCTGTAGGCTTACCTACATCATGAACAGAGCTGTAGTAAGGCATTTTGGAGGCTTATACCAATGGAGGGAACGATTAAGTAGGCAACAAAATGTGTGGCCCACATTGTCCCTGCCTTGCTCTGTTTCACACAATTCTCTGCTGCCTTTGCATCCCTCTTCCATCTGCTCCCCACGACCTGCTGAGAGCCACATCTCTCTGCTCCTCCCGACTGCCACAGCACCCCTTGCTCATCCCCTTCCCATATAGATTTTTCTATATATGTGTTGGGGTTTTTTCCCCCTGCTTGGAATTATGTCAGTCTGCATATATGCTTGTCTTTCACAGCTAAATGGAATAACACTACAGAGCATCTCCATTATAAAGACAAAATTCATAAAGTAGGCTCTGGCCTTACTTTAGTATCTCTTAGTGTAGCATTTCCATGAGTCTAATGAGTGCTGTAGTTCCTAAGCCCTGGTGCAGGACTAAGAACTTGGAGGATCTCTCTAATACAGAAGTGAATAAAGCGCTTGAATTTTAGATATTTAACATGATGAACTGCAGTTTGTGGTGGGGACGGATAGACGCACAAATGCTAGCATCTAATTTCAGAAAAAAGAATCGTAAGTGCAGTAATTTTGGTAGGAGGTGTATTAGTAAGTACATACACCATTTTGCATGAATAGTCAGCATATGCTTCTTGCTGGGGCAATCCTTAGGTGGAGCTGACAGTGTTGCTCACTAAAGCAAGTTCTGTAGCACCTGGAGCTTCCTTGCTGCGGAACTTGTATTATGTTTGGGTTTCTTGTTATCACCTTGTGAAGAAAAGTTATGGCATATAAAGTGAAGAAGCTTGTGCACCACAATCAATTTTGTTTCAGTGATTTATTTCTTGTTAAAATGATTCAGAAGTGCTCTTTGCTTTCACTTGAGTTTGAATACTAGGAAAAAGCATCCTTTCTTCCTCCTCACTTAGTTGAAATTATTATGTTTTATTAACAACCTTAAATCTGTTTTGACTTAATACTGAGATATTTAAAATTCCTAATTACAGTTTTATGAAAGAGGAAACTAAAACATAGATGGGCTTAGAGTGTTTACTACTATTTCGTTTGACTTTTACTTAAAGTAAAAACTAGTTTAACTCATGTAAGACCTTTTTTCTAAGTAGTCACCAACGAACTGCTGGTGTTTCCTACCCATTCAGAACTGCCAGCTTAACAGTGGCCACATCATCTCTGTCTTCCTGGCATCAGGCAATAATTTCCTGCTGTCCTGGCTTATCTCCCTTGCCCCGTATCTGCAGTACAAATTTTCACCCTCTCCTCCCTTTTTTCACATCAACTTCTTGCACTCTGCCACCTGCGATATGCATCCACTCAGCCAGTGCTTTAAAAGCCACCCTTGGTATCAAAACAGATTTTACATGTGGAGAACAGATCTCTGAGTTATCTTAGAAAAGGAATCTGCTGGCTGGCTTTAGTCTTCCTTTTTTATTTGTTTTGTATGGTATGTGTTAATGGATGACTTTTAGAAAATAGGCGGCACTTTTAGTGTGCATTAACTCTCATTTAACTAATGCTAAATTGCACTTGAGCACCTATGGACACACTTGTGAGAGGCACTTTAATACCAGATGAATTCATTAGAAGTGGGCCTATTACTTCCAATGTAAAATGAATTCATAATCATGGGAAATTTAAAATAAAGGCTTACCAAAAAATACTTGGTAGCATGTTAAGTATCCATTAATGCAATGGAATGACGCTCAGACTTTTACAAATACAAATGAAATCCCCACGAAGGAGAGTGGCAAAAGGGAGTTCTGAATAGGAGAGTGTTCATAATATAAAAGATAGAAATTCATCCCCTACCTATGACCTTCCGTGTGTATAGGGGGGAAGAAATTAATACAACACTTCCCTGATAACAGGCTTTTATAAATATTATAAATCACATTAGAAGTTTCCTTTGAATTTCAGGATTTCCCTTTCTCCTTTAAGAGAAAAAGGCTTATTTTTGTTTCTCCTTTTTTTCAGACAGTGCAATCACAAAGAATGAAATCTGAGTGGAAGAGGGCTAAGAAATGACCTGCTGGCTTTGGGAGTTCTGTCCCTGGTGTCATTGTCACCTCCCGGGGTCCTCGCTCAGAGCGGGTGCTCTTTGCTGGGCGTCACTGCAGTTTTGCTTTTGGTGCTTCATGTGGCTGGGAACTCAGTGTGCCAGCTCTGCTCCTCAGGAGCCACGGCCCTGGCTGCAGCTGAACCTTTTCCTGTCCTTTACAGGACACTTGCCCCCATTATCCCAGCCTGCCACTTACCTAAAGTGAAATGTTCAAAAAACACAGTATGGCAAAACACAACAAATAGCATTAAAAAAGTTTTGCAGACGTGGTAACTCCAGCTGGTTGCAATAGGCAGATGATTATTTTATTCTTGTTTCTATATTGCTATTGGGTCCAGCTGAGACCTTATGTGTAAATACAGAAAGTGTCCCTGCCCTCCAGGGCTTGCAAACTATCAGTAACTGGTAAAACAGATGTTCCAAGAGATGGAGAACTTGTTCAGTGGCACATGGCGCAATCAGAGCTTTCCTCATCTCCTAAATACTCCGACGTATGGAGGCAAACCCGTCCTGTGGCTCTGTGCTGCATCTTTTTGCTATCAGACCTTCTGCTGACCCTGAACAGCTTCTGTTCTTTGAGGGCTCTTTTTCTTTTTTTTTCTTTTTCTGTTGTTGTTCATATTTTTCCCTCACATTAATTATACAGATGTACTGGGGGCCATGTGCTTTGCCACATCACAAAGGAAACCACAGGACTTCAGATCAGAAGAGCTGCCAGATGTACTTGCCCGGCACAATACCACGCAGGGGTCACAGCTCCGGCTGCCAGACTGGGCTGGCTGCCTCAGCAAAACAGGATGGGGACATCACCTGTTTCCAGAAAAAGGGACCACAGAAGAAACAAGCTCAGTGCAAACACACAGCAACATTTGGGGATTGATTTTATTAGTGTTTGGGTCTTTTTTTTTTTTTTTTTCTTTTTCTTTCTTCCTTTAGTAGATGTGCTAACTACCCTGATTCTTTAAGGTCAGAGCTGCCAGTCTATACTTAGGCTGACCAGTATCTTATTTCCTGACAAGCCCTTTGCCTCTTGGTGACTTTGCAATTTCAAGTCCAGAATCCAGACTTTCAGGACTGTGCCTGCTTGGAAAAGTGTTGTTTGTGTACACCTCACCTCATTGTTCTTATGCTTGCATTTCATTTTTGGTATGTCAGTATAAGTCATTAAAGACAAGGGGTTTGAAGTGATTGTTTTCTTCAAGTAGGAACTCAGAAATGGGTTGTACTTTGTCTCCTTTAGCAAACTTGCAGCTACATCTCTCCCAACAGTCTGCCAGCCATGTTTTTTCTTTGGAGCTTGCAGAAATGGCAGACAGAAATGTCTGGTTTCATCTTTGGAACTCTGCTTACTTATCTTTTCCTTCTTTGGAAAAGTGACAGAAAATTTACTTTTCTTCATGGAGGACACAGTTCGCACCGGCTTCTCTCAGTATGGAGGATACCGTGTCAATACGTATTTCTTAGACTACGTCTCTAACCTACTCCATTCCACATACATGGAGGGACAGGGAGGGGGAAGAAAGCTACTATTTCTACCCCTCAAGAGAAATTCAAAGGAGAAATCCAGCCATTACATATATTCAGCTGTCATCTCTGAATCCTGGTTTTAATTCTTTTACCTATTTTCTTTCATGAACTTGGGGTTTGTGATTGGGAGGCACACGACTTAACACAGGAGCAAAAAACTCCCCTTCTACCACTGGTTTTCTACTCTGGTAAAAAGAAAAAATCTTCATTGAAATAACCTGGGGTAAAATCTTCAGAACCATGTAAGTGACTCCAGAACATAATCCGTGGGATGTTTATTTGTTTGTTTCTTTGCTTTTCTCAAAAGTGAGCGATACATTCGTGATACCTGATCATATTCATTGCAGAGTCTGTTTAGACCCTGGGCTATCGCTGAGTGAGCTGGAACAGCCATGTAAAATGTATCAGTGGCGTAGAGAGGAATGGGGTCCCAGGGTGTAATGCTGCGCCTCATCAGCATGGCTGGAGCTCAGGACCCAGCTTGTCCAGCCTCAGCTGGGCAACACTGGATTTAAATGTCCCTGATGATGGATGCTGAGTGTGGAGGAAGCTTCTGCTATAGGACTAAAGGCTCCATGTCACTTCAGGCATCCTCTAAAATTGTATAGTTCCTCCTCTTAAACCTGGTGACTTTGTGTTTAATTATTCTTGTCCAAGGTTTTCATTAAACGGGTCATAATTCCAAATTCTCCAGTCTAACAGTAAAGGGGAGAGGCCAATGGCAAATCTATCTGACGCATGTAAATACAGGATATCAATTTCAATTACTCGATAAACTTAGTCCATCCAAAACAAGTTAAAATCAATGTAATATTTCACTAGCCTGAAAAGTGAGGAGCAGAATACCTGACTTACTTATTTCAAGTTTACAAGTCTTCCATATTTTTCAGGTAAGTGAAATATTGGCAATTGGGGATTGAGTTTGCATCTTGCCTATTCTTATAAAATTCCACTGGTGTCTTTTGCTACTGGACAGGGGATAAATGAAGATCAATCCCCTATCACCCCTCACAGTCATGTAATCTGTGATCTACAGAGTTTTCCTTCCTTAAAAGAAAAAGGCAGGCAAAAGAGACACTCCTCTGCAAGACATAGATAGAGAAAATGATTTCCTTTTCTTGCTGAAAATGGTGCCTGTGGGAATTGCATGGCTTGTGTTACATCTCCGTGTAATTTCACTTGAGCTTTTGTATGAATCAATGATGAGGCATTTTCTCTTTCATTCAGAGCCTGTAACTTTGTGTAGCCTTAAAGAATAAACCCCTCTTCCTTCTCACCTCCATGTGTAAGCCTCACAGAACGCTGCAACCTCACTGTGCACATCTGGGAAAAGGCAGCCAACTGCCTGACAACGGGCACAGAAACTCCAGGGCTATTATTGTACTTAAAGCAGAAAGAATGGGTGTTGAATAGCAGCACATTTCCATCCGAATAACCCAACCAAGCACCCAAACTGACGCTTGGAGCTGATGTTGCCTATCGTGAACCTCTCCCTGGGTCAGGGCCGGGGGGAAACCCCCTTTCTCGGCCCTTCCTACTAATTGCCTAATTACTGCCCGGTGGAGCTCTTGGTTCAGGGTCTTCTGCTTTGCCGGGCCAGGGCAACAAGAAGCAGCGGAATCTGTTTTGTTAAACGGCCATGTGCTCTCCCCGCTCTTTCTCTCTCCTGGCTGCTGGGTAGGGTGCGGGGGGTCGGGGGTTGTGAAGGTTTTCCTTCGAGTGATTTGCGCTGGGGTAAGTAATATCTTCTTCGTTGCTAACAAAGGGAAAGAGTTCTTTATGGGCTGGTCATGTAAAACATTGTTGTAAATCTGCTTCGGTTCTGCTTTCTTGTTTGGTCTCTCCAGCCGTCCCCTGCCAGGGCAGATGTGCCTGGGCCAGCGCCGCTGACCGGGGAGGGGGGGTCTGTGTCTCCGCTACTTTTCAGGACTTTGTCCTTTAATGACGCTGATGCAAAAGGACCGAACTAAACAGCTACGATAGTGGTGTCAAAATGCCCAGCCAGAGTGTTTCACTGGGGCTAAAGAGATGAAAAATCAAGAAAGAATCCGCCTTCTTGAGGAGCTTTTTTTCTCCTTTTTCTCTGTGAATACGCAACTGGTAGGAAGCTGTATTGCAACTGTGTCTTGATCAGGGTGGGACAGGGGCTTGGACCTGGTTACAAGAGATGACTGTGAGCTGAATGCAGCTGTTTTCAGCTATTTCTGCTTTAAATGCTCCTGGCTGAATTTCGGTTACTTGTCAGTATAATTTGTCTGCCAAAGAGGCATTCACTTGTGAACTTACTCGGGCTCTCCCATGGCAGGAGAAAAGGCCGGGGCTGTCACTCTTTTGGGGTTTCCCTAGAGAGTTTGGGCATGTAACAGATTTAATTACTTAGTTAAGAGCGTTTCTTGAGTTCACCGATACAGGCTAGAAACTGTAAATGACAGAGAACGTGAGACAAGGGGTGCGAGAGAGTGAATAAAGAGAATGAAACTGTGATCTCTCCCAGATGTTAAAAAAATTTCTGTGCAGCTGAAAAAGGTGCTGTCTGTCCAATATCATTTTTATTCCAAACCTTCGATATTGCAGCTGACTGCAGAAAATGTGCAGTAAAACATGGGGAGGCCACTGGGTAATATCCACTGTAAAGTGTTAATTGCCTATTGAGGCTGTAAACTATGTCAATATGCCTGGATCTGAGTTATTGACAGACTCCCATTTATTCCAGCCTCACAAAGCTGGGCTCTTTAGAACTGGGCTCTAATCAGTCATGCTTTACTGAACCCACCAAGAAGCACCAGTCAATAAACGCGCTTGCTGTCTTAACCCTTTGAAGTTTGTAAAATTACAAATGGGATTGATAACATCGATTTGGGGAGAACTCCTGACAGTGGAAACCCTTTGGAAATGAAAGTTGCCTGTGGTAAATGACACCTGCTTTAGGCTGCTGGTTTGTGGGGCTGAGCCTTACCTCAGCGGTTCTGTCAGCACCTGGGCTCTGAGCCAGAGGAAGGAGTTACTTCTTGGTGGTAAGTATTTGCAGTGCTAGAGCACGGTGGCAGCTAATGCTGTCTGTGTTGCATTTATTACTATTAAAAACTCTGACACGGGTGGAATGTCGCTTTTGATCACATAGCTGGCAGAAAGGCGCAGGACTAAAGCCATTAAGCATCCCATAGGACTGTTTGCAAGAGACAGGGTATTGCCCCCTATCCACCAATTAAACACACCCCACCCCCTCCCCCCCAACCATCCTGCCTTTCCAGTGTCGATGGGACTCTCTATTTGAACATTCATGTCTTATAGTTATTGAGTGTTGATGTGCAGCAGCTGTGGTGGCATTTGAGGTGTGAACAAAGCATCAAATAAAGGGCCAAATCCTGCCCTCTGAGGGCTGCAGGGGAGGAGTGCCTTTGCCTGCAAACTGCAGGTTTTGAAAGTTTCACTCATGAGTACTGGAGCCAAAACATTTGTATTAATTTACTGCATGTGGGTTGGTTTTTTTTGTTTTTAAACAAAGTAGCTAAAGCCTGGGGATAGCTGCTTTTTCCCTGCAAGGAACAAAATGCAAATAAATAGAGATGAATGTTACCTATGAAAGCTGGAAGAGAAACAAGACAAAGGTGCTGCTACTGCTTGACATAATCTGTAACCAATAAAGGTCCCACAAACATTGCAAAGAATTAGAGCTGGGCAGAAACCCCTTCCCATTGCGTTTGCTTATAAAAATAACTATTTGTCTTGTAAATGAATTCTGTTTGTGTCTTCCTCAATCTTTTTCTAACCATATATAAAGTGGCATTTGTCCTTGGATTCTGCTTTTTTCCAAACTGATGAGGATTTGTACTGAAGTATGTGATCTAAATCTGCTTGTGTTTAGACTCCAGCACTTACATGGAGAAAGAGGTGGTGTTTTGCAAGTTCTTCACATGTAGCTCCTGGAGTAGGCAAAAAGCCTGTCAGCTGGTCCAGGCCTTGTGAGACGTGGTGATTATGATGACCAGCTAATGTGTTTTTTAAATACTAGCAGTCTACCTGTATTTGGTGCTAAGTGGTATTTTAATAATACTAATTAATTTGTACTTGCTAAATTAAGTGCATCTAGCTTTTGAGCAGGGAGGTTAGGTTCAGGTTAACTATTTGTTCTGCTCGTTTCCATGTAGTAGTGCAAATCTTCTGTCTGTCAGAACAAAGCCAAACATCTCGCCATTTGTTAAGGGATATGTGCAATTACAATCCAAACTTTAAGCCTGAAGCATATGCTTGCTAGGAAACTTTCGGATCTGTTCTGTAAATTATACTGAGTGGCTATTCCTTATAGCACCAGCAACTATATATGCTACAGTCCCTCTCTGTAGTAAACAGGTGCACTTGCAGATGCTGGTATTATTCATATAATCTCAAAGAACTTTTGATTTTAAGCAAATCAGAATTGTGTATAGTTTACTGTTTGTGTGAAATGAGCAGCTGTTTTAAATACATACATTTCTTTTGCAGTATGCAGGCTAATACCTAAAATAACCACTCCCAAGCTGCAAAAGAAAATAAGGAATTAATTTAATTTTCAGTTCTTTCCAACCTTTTTTTCTTTTCTCTTCCTTTTTTTTTTTTTTTTTTTTCCCCCTGATAAATTTGTACGGACTTTAATATAACTTAAACTTTTTCACCCTGGCTGAAAATTAGGTGTATTTTCTAGGACTTTGGCTAGATAATTCTGTTAGTATCAAGCTACCCAAACTTGAGACTGGAAGTGCCCCAGTCCCTGGGTTTGGGATGAAGCAGGTTATTGCCAGAGAGCAACATCTGTCCATAGAACTGTGACTGGTTCTATGGAGAAAACTGCTCTGTTTTTGCACAGCCGGTGCAATGTATGTCTGCTTTTTTGGAGGGGAATGGGTACAAATTCCTGTTAGGAAGTTGTGGAACGCAGCAGCACTGCTTCATTGAAAGACCACTGACTGATCTAAGGCTTAAGTTTCCCTGTTGCTTTGGTATATCTTGTTTACATTAAGAGTATGGGAGAAATGTTGCTGGAATGCTAGGTTTCTTTATCCTGCTTGTATTGCAATTCAAAATTATGTGACTGTCTTCATTGCCAAAAAGAAGGATGCAGGTTAAACTCAGTTAAATGAAAAGCTTTGCCTGTAACGAGAGCAAAATGCATAGAACTTCCCAGGCTTTCCAGCAACCGACTGCAGGTCAAAATACTCCCAGACACCTCGGAAAGAAGGTGGCTATTTGTGGTTCATGGTTATGGACAGCAGGGTGTACGGACTGTATGTTCTCCATCGCTCAAAACTGTGCTGACTGGAGCAAAGTGTGTTTGATTTTTAAATAGCCGCCGTTCATTGCACTGATAAAAGCATACAAAATTCTGGAGTGGGGGGAAGAAAACATGACTATGGGGTAAGGAATGCTGGAAGATGAAGCAGCAGGGGTAAGCATGATGTATATTGCATATTTTTTTCTCATATTTGATGGAGAGGAATTCAGCTACAGTTTACGATACTGTTTTCCGTAGGCTTTTTATCTGCTGTATTTGCTGTGTGATCTGACCACTAGAGAGCAGACTTAACCTAGTAACAAGAGCTAATTAGTTCTTGGCCTCTTCATTTCCTCCTCTTCCCCAGCCCCCTTCCACCTTTACATCTTGGCAGAGGGGACTTCGATGGTTCTTAGCTTTGCCTCCGACGCTGTGCAGTCTTAGGGCTAATTAAAACGCCACGGACGGCCTGAACCCCACATTAAAATTTGATGAGGAATTGATCAGCCAAGCAAACAGGAAATTTAGCTGTGTGAGTGAAGGTAATGTTTGCTCAAATGTGTAATGAGGTCCATGGGGAATATTTATGGGGACCTTAGTGACGGTTTCAGCAGTTCCTTCTCCTTGAAGTCATGTTACCTACTTGCCCTCTCCTTCAGAAGAGCATAGGCATAAGGAAATCCAAAGCTGCATCAGTCAAAGGTGGGCACATTTCAGAAAATGGGTTATGTTTGGCTAAGGTGGTGCCATGTAAAGCTTTGCATGAGGAGTTGTGGAACTGCGAACTGACTCTTTTGCAGTTTTCCCTTTGCACTAAAAAAAAAAGAATATATAAAATTCCCATAATCCAAGGAACTGTGTAGTAAAATTGCTGGTGGAATTCCTTGCAGTATGTCAGCAAACCGAATAGCTTGCTCAAAAAGGATCGGGTGCTGTGATACAGCAGATGTTAGCGTTATCTACATAGACTTTAGGGTAAGCTATAAAAGCTGTCAACACACAGGTATTTGGAGGAAGGGCAGTATGCTGTCAGAGAGGGCCCTCCTCAGCAGATTTTATCTATTTCTAATAATTGCTGAATATGAAGATAAATGCTTTCCATCTGCAGCAAACAGATGAGTTTACCTGCTTATTTATCACTACTCTGTCCAAGGTAAATCAGCACATGCAGGTCTGAAATCTTAAGAGTGGGCTTTTATTGATAGATGAGATCGCCCTCAAGCCTGTATCTGCAAGCCACTTCTTTTGAAAAGTCCCCTCAGCCTCTGGCGGCCATTCGGCCCGACCCTGGAAGCTCTTCCCTTGGCAGAGCATCCCCACCCAGATGTGGGCCTCATGCACAGCACACCTTCTGGTCCCAGCTCCCGAACATCCCGTGGTTTCCTTCCACTGCTCCTCAACGTTTCTTCCAATTTTGACTGCCTATAATTAGAGGTGAGGCTGATACTCTAGAAGGACTTTGAGGAAAAGGAAGCAGGCTGGATGACTGGTCCCCAAGCCCTGTGATATAAAAGAGGCAAGGAGAGATAGCCCAGTTGGTGTAAATGGGGTGAGGGCAGCTCCCAGTGTGAGCCCTGTGGTGAGAGTGGGCATGCTGGTAACTTGTGACCGCAGTCCCTGCCAGCGTGCATACCATAGCTTTGTTCTGCTGTGGGAATACAAACCCAAAACCTGCTGTTTACAGCAGTGCTGTGAATTGTTGTGACCGAACACAGCAGGAGAAGTTAGTAGTGCAATAGTGTTTTTTACCTGCAATAAAATCCAGGAAAGTTCAGGCAGTTTAAAATATGTATAGAATAGCATTGATGCTGGCAAATTTTACGTCTTTCAAGTGTTGCAGCAACAGTAGTGATGAGATTTGTGTAAAAGGAAAGCAACTACTCTTCCTTTCCAGAGGGAAATATTGAGGGGAGAAATCTGGAAATACTAAGTTATATTCTTAAGTGATCACAAAAAGTGCAGTGGCATAATGTCTAATATTTTTTTTTTTAATAGTCCAAGGAAACTAGATTCCTGGTCTTGTGCTCAGTGTATTGGAATAAAAAGGCGATCTTGTACATCCAGGTTACTGTTTACAGTGGTATCTCAGATCATCTTCTAGGAGGAGGAGCAGTATAAAAGCAGTGTTAATACACTAGTCACTGGCTGTCTTGCTGCCAGGGGCTAGCGCCTGCATGCTGCAACACAAAGCTGTGGGGACACTTAACCTGGTATATCTTAAATATGTTACTGTATTAGACCATTTAAACATTCATTTATGAGTCTAAGACTCACCAGAAGAGCAGCTGTATTTAATTCCTGGCTGCATTAGATCAGAAAATGTTTAAATGAAGGACCTGGCAGGACATAGCAACCAGGCTGCAACTTGCCTCCTGTGGAGAGTCGGGCCACTCAGCCTGGTTTGGCTGCGTAGGAAAAGTGTTGTGCAAAAAGCTAAAATGTGAACTTGAAGCAGAATCTAGTCACCCACGTTGCACCCCTAAGTCACTTGTTTGCATCCAGCTTTATGTCTATTACTGAACATGCTGCTTTCAACCTCGCTGACACTTCATTCAACTTGTGAGATGTGGGTTTGAACCAAATATTAACACTTCAGGGGCTGTCAATAAATCTTATTTTGCATTACTTCCATCTTGCTAATTACCAATACTATTTGGAAACCATGAGAGGGGATATGGGGTTGTATGAGCATATATTAAATAAGCAAGCAGTGAATGCATTAATTCTCAAAAGCAGGCTAATTCATAGTTTAGGATAGTCTACTGGGATTCTGCTCTCCAGTGTTAACTCATTTTGCCCTTGTTTACTGGGAGCGTCGCTGGAAAGCGCCAGGCAGTCCTGTAAAGTGCTGGCAGTTCTGTCCTGGCTGGAGAATCACATCCCAGAACTGAGGGGCATAAGATTTAATGGCAGGAATGCCAGAGTGTAGGCTGAATGCCTGCATGGGAGGTGAGCCTGTATGAGAAATAATTTTCTTTAGAAGTGTTTTGCCCTCAATAAGTTATACTTTGTTTTAGTGATAACTGTCTTGTTACTGCTGATATCAGCCTTCGAAGAAACAGAACTTTCCACTACTCCAGTCTTTGCCATCTGTTAAGTCTATTGACAAAAAGTTTCATTACCACCTTGATCTTTTACAGAATACTGATCAGGGTTGGACCAAAAATCAATCTCAGTGCAACTGCTGTACTCCCTGGTAGCTTGGTAGCTCTCCATAAACAGCTACAGTTTGAGGTCAGTCAGAGAACCACTTATTTAATCCATTTGGTGACTAGAATATGGGGCTTTAAATAAGAATTTAGGTACAGTTGAGTCAGAAATCTTGGAGAAGTCCAAGTTCACTTTATTATTGCAGCTGTCTCTATCAATCAGACTTGTTATCCTGCCAAAAAAAGTTAAGTGTGGTTTGTTTAAACTGTTTTTCCACGAAACACCACAATTGTAGTTCTAGTCTGCAATTTTTTGTTGATAGTTCACGAATAAATATTTTATTACTTTGCCAATTATTAAGACTAGGCTAGCTGGTCCACAGTTCTCTGGAGTCATCCCTAACTGTCCTCAAATTGAAATTACGTTGGCAGTCCTGAATTTCCAAGGTTATTTTCCATGATGTATTAAAAAGTTAACGGTCTACTAGTTTCTTTAAACTATTTGGTCTCTGTTCTCTTGTCTTGTTGATTTAAATTTTTTATTTTGTTTTATTTTTTACTTCTGGTGGACAGCCAAAGATAATGCAGGCAACTTAGTTGCTTGATGGTAAGTAATCTGATCAAACCAAGTGGAGCACAACTCTTTGTTAAACTCTCTAATCTAGCTATAGCGTATAAGGGATGCATATATACATTGGTGTCTTTCGTTTCAAATATCGACAAAAAAATATCTGTGAACCATTTCTGCCTTTGCAGCGTTTTCATGTATAGTTTTATTGTCTGTATTTAGCAATGAATGTATGCTTGCCTATAGGGGTTTTGGTGTTTTTTAATACGTTGCTTAGTTATTATCTGGGGATACTCTGTTTATTCCATTAGCCTCCTCTTATCAGGTTTTTTAACTTTTATAATATTACTTTTTTATCTTTTAAACAGGAATATTTTTTGGCCAGCATATCATTCGTTTAAGTTATTATTTGTGTAATTATGGCTTTTTCAGCATCAACTACAAAGTCCCTGAACAATTTACAATTTTTAAGGATGCTTTCATTGTTGAATCTGATGCTCCTGGACAGTTATTAGTCTGAGCCTTTTAAGCATACAGAATAGGTCTTTCTAAAGACCATAGCATGAAAGGTATGAAAAAAATGCAAAATGTACTTGTTATATTAATGACTGCATTCTCCTGGCTTTAATCTTGCAGTCCGCTATGAGTTGCAGACCTCTTACCAACATTGGTAACTTCCTCTACTTGTAAAGCTCCTGTTGGTTTTAAGATACTTCTGGCTATGCAAGTATATTTGAAGGATCTGCCTTGAACAAAGAACCTGTGTCAAAGGAAAGGTTTAACGTGAAAATAATGTGATCAAGCACTAAGTTGCCTTCACCAACAATTAAGTGTAACAGCACCTAATGGCAGGCTAGGAAGGATCAGCCTGAGGGCAATTTCTACCACCGCCTCTCTGCGGCATCCCTGTCTAACTTAATAAACTTTTCATGCACAAAGTTTCAATTAAAGGCAACACGCTTTGTTTTTAAAATCAAATCGGGCATGTGTTCTTGATAGTCATGTGGCAGCAGAGAAGCTGTGGTAAGGGCGCTCTGCCTCTGTTAGGAGGCAAATTAGAAAGGCCGCTGACGTGCTGCTCTCCATCAGACATAGACACTGGTGAAAACCATCCCTCATGTGGCCAAAGGGCTGGGGTGGATTTGAATCCCATCGAGCAACGTTGACTGACACCTGCCTCCCTCCCCGTGCCATCCTTCAGTGCCTTAGACAAAATGTTTCTGCCTGATAACCCAGTGTTTCTTTCAGAGCAAGGGGGAAGAGAGAGCGTGTTAATTATGTGAACATTTTCATAGAATCATCTAGGTTGGAATAGACCTTTAAGATCAACGAGTCCAACTGTTAACCTGTTACTGCCAAGTTACCACTAAACCGTGTCCCTCAGCACCACGTCTACCTGCCTTTAAATACCTCCAGGGGTGGTGACTCCACCACTTCCCTGGGCAGCTTGTTCCAGTGTTTGATAACACTTTCTGTGTTTTCCTAATATCCATCCTAAACCTCCCCTGGCGCAACTTGAGGCCATTTCCTCTTGTCCTAAATATATTGGAAAATATATAGATATACAATTTCTTAATATCTAAAATATTTCCCAAAATATTTTGGAAAATAAGAAAATGACAGCCCTTAGTTTCATTGGCAATCCCAGGGCTAATATCAAGGCACGTGTTGTTATTGTAAAGGTGAGAGGATTTTCGTTCCCTTTAATGGCAGAAAGCTAACTTGCTTTCTGTTTTGGTTTGGCTTTTTTTAAAGCAGCATTCATTCTCTCATTGCCTTTGCCCCCCCACTGCTCAAGTCTGAATCCCCTGTGGGTGTTGCTCTGCTTCAACTGTTCCAAGGCACAGCAGAAATATATCCACTTGAGATGCCTCTTTGTTTTCTTATTGTAGTCTCTCACCCAAACTCTAATTGCTCTAGGAACACTAATGAGCATGCCATCAGACCTCCCTGTGATAGTGGCAAATGTTATATTCATTTTATAGACAGGGAATATATCTGAGCAGGCTCACACTGATTTCATCAGCGCAACCAGGAACAACTTTTATTGTTGCTGGTTTTTTGTGTTTTTTTTTTTTTTTTTTTTTTTTAATGGGGCTTTTCTTACAGGGTCACCCTTTGCTTATTTTTATAATAAACCCATTTTTAAGAACATGTAAGGCTGTACAGTTTCCAACAAGTTCACGTAGAGAGGAATTTGGAAATGGGGATACTGTCATGCTGACTGTGAGCATGAAGTCCAACGGTGACTAGTTAAAGTAGCGCAAGGGTGCAGAGGCGTGAGCGGGGAGGCAGACCCACAGGATCCTTTCCTCATCACAATTTTTGTTAAATAAATAAATAAAATCTTAGTTGAGCAAAAAAACTTAGAGTGCATCTTGGAGATACCTGACTGAGAGATGAATAGTAATTAATGGGACCGGGTAGGTTGCAGCTGGCTAATCTGAGCTGAAGCAGCTCATGCTGAATCCTCTGCAGGATAAATTCCCTGTTTTGGGGGAGGTTCTTGTTGCCAGGTGATCTGCTCCAACACTGAGACCAAAGGTGAAGAGAATTCTTTTCATACTTTTTCATGCTTTTATACTTTTTGATTTGGCAGTGTTTCTACCTATGACCATATTTCTGGTAAATTGGAATGCAGGCTTTTTTTGTGACCTAAGTTACTAGCAAAGTTCTTCTACAGGTAAGTTACATACCCTTACCAGCTTTTTGGGGCAGTTGGTAGACCACCAAATATTGCAATACTGGAACTTATGATGGACTCCCTTCTCATCATTGTTTAAAAACTCCACAACAAAAATGTACAAATGTATTAATACACCTTCGTCTAAGCTAAGGCATTAGCAATGTATTCAGCAGTTGCATCCCTGGGACCTCTCAAGCCATAGCAGCTGCTTCCCCAGGTTGGGAGTAAGAGACTAAGCAGAAGGTGGTTGTGTAATCACACCTAAAGATTTACAGAGGAGTCTGCTGTATGGAATTCTCTTTGTACAAATGTGGGAACAGCAGCTGAGCAAAAAAGCTTAGACTATACCTTGCAGACTTACCCATTCTCAGCAATGCCTAATTGGGAGAAATGGCCCCGTAGCTTCCTCAGTTTCCTCTTATGATCTTTTGAAAACTTGCAGATAGAGAGAAATTATGCCAACTGTTATTGTACTTGGTTAGTCACACTAATCCCTCAGTAGACGAAGTATTGTCATGTTTTTGACAGTGATATCATTAGTAGCAACCGTATGAAGGTGTGGGGTTTCTTGTTTTTCCCGTGACCCCAGTCACTGACCCTGTATGCCTCTCTTCTGTAACTCTGGCATATGCAAAGAGTTCAAACCCAGCAGTTCAGCTCCTTCGATATTTCTGAGGGTGTCTATCTGTGTTGCTCCTTACCAAAAACCTTCAACATTTTTTGGAAGGACTCCTCTTGACTGAAGGCCTCAGGAGCCCAATCTTCAAGATGATTCCTTATGGAAGTCCTTCAGCATCCCAGGAAAGACTTCTTACAAATGTCCTGTCATCACTTCAGATTCAGTTCTGACAAGAAGCCACATGGGTCTCATTCGTAAAAGCCTTGCACATCATATTATATGCCCACAGTTACTGTAGACATTTCTGGGCTGCAATAAACTTCTGTGACAGAAACCATTCTTTCTTTTTACAGGTGACATCCTCAAATTGCTGGGTCCTATTCTCCATTGCTTTGCACCTTAGCTGGTCTTATCCAGTTATGCAAACTCCTACCAGATTGGAACAGTAGCATTTCATCCTCCTGCCCAGGAGAGTTAATGTCGGCATAAGTGAAAGGCAATGGAGAATTGAGTTATATAGCTTTCCTCTTCTCCCAAAGTGAGCGTTTCAAAGTTGTTCATTCCAGACACAAGTGAAGGTGTGGGATTTGAAGATGGCTTGGATAAATGCTTTACATTGTGTGTGACCTCTAAAAATGAAGGGACAAACTTAGTGCAATATGTCCCAAGTTGCAGAACAGTAATTAGCAGGAGAAGGGTCAACCTGTTTGTCAGAAGTACAAAATTAGATGAGAGAAGGCATTTTGGCCATGGGGCCTTCCTTAGGCTAAAGAAGAACAGGATGTTTTTTAGTTTTGCTGTGTCCTAGTTTCACCATGCCCTGAGGAAGACCCCCAAGGCTAAAACCTTATTTCTAATTGTTTTATAAATGACTTTTTCTTCCCTTTTTGACATTCAAGATGACACCAGTTTTGAACACGAGAGTTTCCGTTGGACAGACACTTCCTGAACACAGGAATAATTTTATTCAAAATTAAATAGTCACTAATATGTTGATACTCTTCTAGTTTTCTTCCTTATTCTCTTTCCTTGCTAGGCTAAGTGTATAGCTTATCTAGCGTCTTAAGCGGTCTGTATGGATATCTTGCCCTGAAAGAGTAAAAATTAAAAAAAAATATAAGAAGAAATACTAAATGTTTTTCAGAATGTTTTTTGTTCAGATATCTGCCCCTAGAAACTTCCAGGGAACTGCTGAAGTCTAAATCAATGCTGTGCAGGAGGTGAGCACTTCCATCCTTATTTCAGAAATAAGACAATCAAGGCAAGCCTAGGGCCAGAGTCTCAGCTTTGGATGCTCTGTCTAATACTCCAGTGGTCAGTTTGTTGGTGGGCTTTCCATCAGAGAGTAATGGCACCCTTTGTGCCTGCTAGGTAAATTAGTTATTTGGAAAACTAAACTTGTTACTAGCATATGTGTGGGTTTTAGTGCTTTTTAGATGCCTTCACAGTAGGCGTAGGGGTCTGACTATAGTGATAGATAAGGTAGGGTTTACTTTGTCTAACTGTTAATATTAAACCATGACTGATAAGTGTTCTTATGCAGTAAATTGGTTGGAATATTTTGTGGCAGAGCCTTAGTCTCATGAGAAACTGAATAGCTCGAGAAGCTGAAACATCCAGGATTTCTAAATCTGCTGCAACTATTGAAACACAAAATGCTTATCTTCAGAATTTGGTGACAGTTCAGATCTAGAACTTCTGAGGATGATGTGGGTGACAGTTCTCTCATTTCTTGTGAATAAGTTGAGAATAAATACATACTTGCCATTGGGAAAAGACATAGATGTAGCTTCACAGATAACCTCCTTATCAAACCTAAGCTTTATTTACACTTTGAGTGAGCTAACTGTTATGTGTAACTTGAACTAACACTCCTAATGTATTTTGAGGTACACTTATGAAAGAATTTTTTTCTTGCATGGTATTAAGTATGGAGCACACTAACCT
This sequence comes from Fratercula arctica, assembly GCA_947846985.1. Classification (NCBI taxonomy): domain Eukaryota; kingdom Metazoa; phylum Chordata; class Aves; order Charadriiformes; family Alcidae; genus Fratercula; species Fratercula arctica. The sequence goes on along the minus strand of CANTUZ010000013.1, from coordinate 12,799,427 downwards.
ACAGGAAAACTGATTTTGTCTAACACCTTTTTAAAATATGAGAAATAATTTAGAAACATCAGTATTGATGGCTGGAAGAGAGAGATGGACTGCAACTACAGGGCTTTTAAGTTGGACATAGAGAAACCTGGTTTTGTTATAATTATATAACATGTAGTTTAACATATATAATAAAACTAGTAATCTAAACCATGGTAAACTAGTTTCTAACAAACTGTGAGATAGTAGCTTAATATCTTAGTCTATTTTAAATTGTCTTTGGAAGACCTAGAAATTCTGAGTGTGAATTTTGTTTTTTCCATATACTTTGATATTTTTCCTGAAAGGCCCGTTTCCAAATACATAAGATGTCAAGAACTGTCACAAATTGAATTGCCAGGATGTCACCTGATTAATGGTTATTAAAATTTCTTACTTTTTTCACCCTTCCTTTGCAAACTTTTTTGTGAGTATTTGACAATTTTATTTTTTTTTTTAGTACATTTTCTAAATGGCCAGTGTTGATGCTTGACCTACAGCTAGTCTCAGGTTAGGTTTTTGTGACATTGGTCACATTGGCTGTGTGAGGTAGCAGGAACTATGCAACAACACCTAGGAAAATGAAATTTTTAGGGATTATACTTGACTGCTAACTATTGTTTCCTCCTTTGGTTATAATTTGCCATCCTGAAAGGAAACTCCTTTTCTCACACTGGAATCTTTGGGGACTTTGCCATGATGAAAGGTAGCATGGACAGACCCCTTTTTAAGATGTATTAAGCAATGTTCGAAAATTACTGCCACAATTGCAAGCTGAATTACAAAATAAGGCAAAGTAAAAGCCAAAACCAACATGAACTGATGATACATCAAATAGAAATGTCTTGTGCATTGCCCAGAATGTCAGGCTGTCCTTTGGGAAGAATGACTTCCACAGGGGCAAGAAGCCTGCGGGTGAAAGCTGGCCTGCCAGCCCTCTGTATACTTATAGCAGATATTTATAGCATGCTTAGAAATGTAAATAGAGGGCATATGAAAACGCTGAGTATAAAACATTATCAAAGATGACATGAATCCTAGTGCTTAATGAATCTAAGCAACCAGCTTTACAGCTTTTTTTAAAAGTGTATTTTATCATACACATAGATCTCTAATAAGCGGGAAGAAACTCAAAATGTTGCCTCGAGCTATTGTGGCAGGTCTGGACTGATGTAGCCAAGTAAGTGCAAGAGAGGTTGGAGGTGAGGGATTGGGTTCTTCATGGGTTTTGCATTTTATTTAGAAACAAACCCAAAGGCGTCACTGTTTTTAAGGCTCAGAGAGGTCATTAGACTGCATTTTATCTGATTCCTGTGTAACTGGGACTGAATAAAAGCATCCAGTTCCTTCATTTTGGAGAGATGGAGAGGTTTGAAACTTACATGTCAGGATCACCCATCCCTTCCCCACATTGCTCAGAAGGGATGGGGGTCTGGCTTTGTCCCAATCTAGCCAATGTCAAGTAATATTATACAATTTATTATTAGGTTTCTCTTCTGGAGAGAGATTTTATACATAGTGACAGCAAAAAGGTGGTAACACGTAGATTTAAACCAAAGGGGAAACCTAGTCTGAACATCAGGGCAACTGCACCTTACTAGCTCGCCAAAGAGTCTCCGAGAGGAAGCCACAGAGTCCCTATTTCGTGAGATATCGATGAGCAGTTTGGACAGTGTATGGCCAGGATCAATGCTGTAGTTGTAGAAAATACCCTGAGCATGCTTGTCTGAGACCAAAAACCTTAAGGGGCCACATGGAGGAGAGCAGTCTGGGTTTATGAACTGACTGACAGGCTGATTTGGCACCTGCAGAATTGGTGAGCCGTGCTTAAGCAAGATGGCATCTGCTGGTCACGTTGCCTCTCTTGACTGCACTGTGGGGCCAGGGAGAAGGTATGTTAGCATTGTAACCAACCCTCAAACAAGTTAGGAGAGATAAGTGAGGGAATGAGCATAAACAGTGTTAGGAAAGAGAACTTCTCATGTTGGAGTACAAGAGCAAAGCCTGGCACAGATATTTCTTTTCCTAATGATCTCTTAGATGTTACAGACATCTAATGGCACAACAGGTCTGTGCTGTGTGTAGTCAGCCCTTTCTTTCTCATGCTGTGGCACAGTAAAAAGTGGATTTAGGTTTCCTTGCTGTGTGTCGGGCATGTTCGGGGGTCCTGGTTAGAGTTGGACCCCGTCACGGGGGGATGAAGCCCCCAGAAGGAGCAGGTGTCCCTTCCTGCCAAAGGCAGGAGAAGGGGGATCATGGACACCCAAAGAGGCAAGAGCTTCCTGATTGCCAGGAAGCAAAGCCAGATGCCATGTGTGCAGGTAAAGCTAAGAAACATGTTTTCCTAACTGCTTTCTTCCTTTCAATCTGCTGGCTGGAATTACAGAGCTCAAACTCCTAAAAGATCAAATTTCATGGTGAACTGACTCAGTGGTCTCAAAACTCCTAATCTCCTCAGGGTTAGAGCACGTGCTAAGGATTTATCAGCTATGGGAAGAAAATATTGGATCTAATGGCCTTGCTTGATGCTGGTAGGTAGCAAATGTAGGTGACCTCTGTCAGGTTCAAACGGTCCCCTGGGGCCTCCGGCCACATGCCCCCAGTCAGGGACATGGGACTCCATTTTGGCTCTGGCACCAGGCCTGGGCTGGGCTGCAGCAGCCCCTGTGCCCAGCCTGGTTCCCTGCCACGCTGAAATATCCTGAGTTTCCTGGGTAGACATCAGGGTGGGTTTGCCACCTCGCTGCTGATGGGGCTGTTGGTGGGCTCGGCTGTCCCAGCCTGCCCTGCTGCTGAGGGCCCAGCCCAGCTGAAGGCCTTTGTCCCCGGCTTCCTCCCTGGGGAGCAGCCCCACTGTTCCGGGACGCAGCACTCAGGCCTGTGTGGAGCCCCAGGCCCAGTGGGGTGCACGGATGGAGGCTCTGAGGAGGCTGGGAGTGCCCTCAGGCCTATCAGTGCTCCCCTGCCCACAGGGAGCAGCAGGGAGATACGGATATGGAGACTGTCTGTACTGGGAATGTCTCTTAAAAGGAAGGAGCCATCAGGCTGCCATGGCCTCAGGAACTGGAAGGATCCAGCCACCTCCCCGCATGCTTGCCTCAACTGCTGCAGGTGTGGTTTGCTCCCATATGCATCCCAAATTCTGTTATGTGTTTGAAAATGTGATACTTGGTGGTATTTGTGATGAATCTGAGTAGTGCCTGCACAGCTCTGAGGTAGGTATATGCTGCTGTGACTGAGCAGGTAGTTGCTGGCACACACTGACACCAGATTTTAGCCCAACCTTCATTTGTATCAAGTGTGAAATGTTGAGTCAAATCTCTGCCTCTAACCACTCTTTTTTTTTTTTTTTTTTTTCCACCCCCCCCCTGTTTGCTCAACACCTGACCTAATACAGCCGTAGCCCATGAGTAGGGTCTGTGTGTGCTACAGGTGTGTAGAGGGAAGTAATAACTTTGGAGGTAAGATTCAGGGTAGGGAACATCAAATGATTTTAGTCATGTTGAGGCACAAGTGTATTCTGCATAGTGGAGAGAGGGGAACTGCAGTGCATGGTGGGAAAAGTAGTTTTCATGGGGGGTTGCAGCCTTTGGGGAAAAAAATGTGGGGATCTGGGCACCTGAGCTACTGTTCTTGGGAAGCATTGTAGCACTGCAGGAGGTGTAATTCAGTATTGAACTGACTCTTTAGCAAATAGCTCTGCTTCATTAGAACATACTGAAACGTTTAAACTTGCATCAAACCGATAGGAAACAAAATGCTTCCTTCCTCTTGCCCTCCATGCATGTGGAAATCTTCAATTTGGCTGAAATTGCTGGGGGAGGTGGAGGGTGGTAGGGAAAATTGCTTTTTAATGCAAGATTCCTAAGCTGTCAAATTGTTATAGACAAATGCGTAAACCATGGCAAAGGAAATAGAGAATAGATATGTGTATCTGTTTGGATAATCTCAGTGAGAAGAGTGGGGTTTGTTTTGAAGGCTGAAGGGAAGATGTTTGGGCCACTGGCCAAAAATAATAGATAAGTTCATATTTTTCCAGATTTGTGAAAAATGAAAAATTTTATGCTTTTGCCTCAGTCTGTTTTTGTTGCTATTCATCACTAAAGCAAAATGTGCTATTTATTGCCTAACGGTGTTTTTCCTACCAACATGGCATAATGTCTTTACCAAAAAGTTTAGCATCTGTGAGTTAAAAATGCGTGTGAGGATTTACTTTTTGTTCCTTTGGTGAATGCTGCTGTTTTTCTTACCTGAAAAACTGCTTTTTTGCATTGACAGAAATGGTGAAAAATGACCCAATTTCAGATTATTTTCACAAACTAGCTTTAGTTCCACACTTCACTTACAAACATAGATCACAGTACCACAGTATTTAAGCTCAAACTTAACTTTACACTGGTGAATAGCTTTATTGACTTCAGTGGAGCTACTCCGGTAGAAAGTTTGGTATGTCATTACATGTTTAGCAGACAGGGTTATGGAAAGGTAGAGTGGTCTTGCCTGGAAAACCTTGGACTGGCTCCGAACTCACAGCTTGGATCCACAACAGGCTTCCTTTATAATCTTAAATTAATTACTCTGTGTCACTTGGTTCCCATTTCCGCCTTGCTTCCCAATTTCCTTGCTTCTTTTTGGTCTTTTAGCTATTCGGATCATAAATTCTTTAAGATGGGAATTTTCTTGGTGAGTAATATCTGACACTTTGTGTATTGAGCATATATAGATGCACCAGTAGGAAAGATGATCTGTCACCTGTATATCCTTGTTCTATTCCGTTCCTTTTCCATGTGGAGTGTCTCAGCTCTGAAGAGCTGGTGGGTCTTGCTAGTACATATGGGCTTGGTCCCTTTTTCAGGTATCAATGTGATGCAGTTCCTGGTGCAATGGAACCCTGCTCCCCCCTGGAACACAGATACGCTTTTAATTTCCCCTCTGTGAATGTCATTAATGGAGCTCTGTTTTTATTTTTATTAATTACCAAATTTAGAAAGTTAAAGATTTAATAAAATCATAAATCTAGGTCAAATCGAGCTTGAAATACTGAAGTGCCTCTGTAACGCATTCATCCACATGATCTTTTCTATTAATCCAACAAATGTCTTCCTTCAGTAAGCAATTCTGTTTCCTGTTTTTCACCCTCATCCACAATAAGCACCTACATTTGTTTCTTCTTTTTCTTCTAGCCTAAAGATAATTCATTAAAGTAGCTTTCCCTCCCCTTTTTTTTGATCCACCTCTCCACCTCCTAACACCCTCCTAAAAAACACCATCAATATTTCATAAACTTACAGTGACAAATGTATTTTAATGTGGTCCACAGAGAACCCGAGATTGATTGGCCTCTCAGAAATATGACACGTTTCAAAGCAGGATATTCATGGAGTGTTTTAGTGCCTACATTAGTCAGAGAGAAGCAGTGCCTAAATTTATCATAGTTATGGCTTTCTCGGTATCCATTTTCTTTTAGCCGCTGACAGCAAGTATCTGAATGGTCCCTATTGATTGGCTTTGTGGTTCTGTCTTTAAAATGCATTGGCTGTGGGGGTTTTCAGATCAAATTAAGTCTTGGCTTCCTGGAGTTTGTGCATATCTACAGCGCAAGTGCGGACAAAGCTGGCTTCATTCATGCTGATTTTCATTCACAAGGGCATACGTGTACGGGAAGGGAAAACTGAAATCTCTGCTGATATTGTGCCTGAGCTGAGCCCTCTTCTTTGAAAGCAAACATTTGGTAATCCCAGAAGGAAGCAGCAAGGAAGGATGGGGGAGAGGAAACACCTACTGCTGCTGCTTGGGTGCCAATGGACCGGATGGGTGTTCTGCACCAATGGCACGTGGCCTGGGGAACCAGGGCCAGGGCTTGGGAGAAAGCGGAGACGTCTTCACATCTTCAGCACTGCTCAGAATCCCTAATCACAAGGAGCGTTATCTGATGGGCTGTGCAAATAAGTCTGTGCTGTTCTTGTCTCGCTCTGAACAGGAGGGTTGTGCATCACTTGATATCCTGTCTGCAATGTTATAATCCTTCATACAGACAATCCCGGTGCCATATAGAGGTGTGCGTGAATTTTCAGTGTGGTGACCAAATTTTTAAGATTAGAAATAAATGGTTTTCATGCCAAAATAGCTTATTAAATTATTTAAAATGTTGAGCCAAAGAAAATTCTTAGTTCATGCAATTTTAACTTAACTCTGTAAATTTCAATTTAGCTCAAGAGAATTACGTACTTTTGTCTTGTAATGTACCTAGAAAGTTTGAAAAGTTATAGCCTATTACAGCCACCACTATCCTTTTTTGTTTGTTTGTTTTGGATCCCCTCCAAATGTATTGATTGTATTTATGAAAAGCTTTGAATAACTTAAAGATGAGTTCTATGAATCTACTTTGGTAAATACACAATTGCTTGCTAATACCCTTTTTCTTGATTTGAATTGCAAGGCTGGGGCAGAACAAATGTGCATGATGAACTGCACTCTTTAATTTACAGAATATTCCTTCAGGCATCTTGTTGGATGAGGTACTTTGTGTGCTTGAACCATTTTAAATTCCTACTTTCCCTCTGCCCCCAATACAGTTTATCGGTGTCATCAATCTAATACTCCTCATGAGTGCAAAACCCATTTTTAAAAAGCAGGCAAAATAAATTAGCTCTTGGGTTATGCCTCAGCACATGGTTCAACTTGGCTTCAGATTTTACTCCCATCTTTTGTACAGTCCTGTTGTAAAACACAGGAGTTCCATCAGTGACTGAATGTGGGTGGAAAATCAGAATGATTGGATTTATTAGAAGGGCAGAGACATGGCTTTTTCAGAGTTCATAGATTCATGGAGTTTGAAGCCAGGAGGGACCACGAGATTGTCCCTCTGACTTACTGTATATTGTAGGCCATTGCATTTTGCCTGGTTACCCCAGCATTGATCCCAATAACTTTTGTGCTTAACTACAGTGTAACTTGTGTCTGTCTGTTCCAGGTATTCCAGACAGCATCCGTTTCTTGATTTGAATATAGCAAAAGCTGGAGAATACCCAACAATGTAAAAAACTGTGTCTGGTTTTTAGTTTAGATCAGTCTGGCTTCAGTTTCCAGTCATTAGTTTTTGTTATGCATCTCACTGATAGATTAATGAGCCGTTTAATACCCTTTGTTTTCTCCCCATGAAGGTACTTATACACTAATCAAGTTACCTCTCAATCTTTGTTGATAGGCTAAATAGATTGAGCTCTTTCAGCTCTCGTTGAGATCTGTTATTCCTTCCCCCCCTCCCCCCCCCTTACCCCCCCCCCCCGGTTGCTCAGGTCTTTGTTTTTTCTCAGTGCTCTTTAAAAAGTTGCAACACTGCAACTGAGCTTTGTGTGCCTTTTACTGGTCTCGCCAATGTCATAAATAAAAGTATAATCACTTCATCAATCCTGCTTACTACTCCTCTTGTTTATACCTCTAAAACCAACATTAGCCATTTCTGTCACAACATTGTGCTGGGAGCTTACGTTGAGTTGCTTGTTCAGTAAATCTTTTTCAAAGTAATTTATTTGCAGGGTAGAGATTCTCTGTTAGCACGAAAGGATGGCATTTCTTTTTAATTTTCCAGAGTTTTCACTTCTGGGTTGCATTAGGAATGTATCATGCTCTTGCTTTCCACAAATTATGAAAGCCTCTTCATATCCATATGCAAGGTCTACACTATCTTGCCTGCCTGCTACCACCTTGGACTCCACATAGGAGAATCCAAAAGCATCTGGACAGGTATACAGATGTGCTCTCCCTGGACTTGACAGATATCAACATGATCCCTAGAGTTCCCAAAACTACTGCCAGTTGGTAGAGGACGGTACTCTCACCCATTTCATGCTAGGATGCAGTCTTTGGTTTTAAAAAAAACCAAAAAAAACCAAACAAACAAACAAAAAAACAACCAAAAAAAAAAAACCAAAACCAAAAAACACCACAACAAGACATCAAGCCAAACAAAAAAACCCTCTCAACCAAACCCAAGAACCTCATAGTATGTAGATAGGACTTGAGGGTAGAGCAGCACCCCATGATGTGACCTATAGGGACTGTCCTTTGTCCAGCTGACTTGACTTGATGACAGTTCAGTGGGGAGAGCTGCATTTTGTGCAGTCAAATTATTTATATACACTTTGCTTAGTATTTAAAGAAAGAAAATGAAAGAGTAGGTCTGAGTTACGGTAATGCTGAATGTGATAATTACACTTTCCTCCTAAAGGAATCCATGCTTAGACTAACATATGCTTTCATCCTCCAGGACAGAATATTCTGCTAGCCTCTTTTTAAATAAATTATTAGAGCTGGCTGAGAGGATCTGCAAGAAGGATTCTGCAGACAGTCTTGCAGGCTCTAAGAGACCGTGCAGTTGGACTGTGGTTTGTTCCTCTGTATTTAGTTTTTACAAATTAATTTTATTTGTATTGGGGATTCAATGATTCAATCAGAAGTCTTTATTAGGATGAAAGTTACTGTGTGAAGAAAGATCCAACCACAGACACCAAACTGAAACCAAATAGTCAGTTGACAAATGATTTTTAGCATTTAATTTTTCATGCTTTGAGGATGACTGTGTAGAGTTTTTTGATGGACAGTAGGTGTGTGGTAATGTCTGACAGCTGGACTCTTGAGGAAATCTCAGGTTGGACACACCCCACCCTCCCCCCAGGAATAGAAACATCCAAAATTCCTTACTTTAATGCCATAGTATCTCTTCTGAAAAAGATTTAAATAGAATTTTGTTGATGCAGGTTCTTAGGTGGCTCTTGTATGTACAAAGACATGTTTTTGCATGCCAGCAATGGCTATTCATGGACAAACGTGAGTGTTTTCCACTCATCAGATACTGGTGGTAATTCTCCTGCTGACCAGGTTCCAGTTGAAGCAGGGAGGATGGAAGCCATGTGTCACGTGTAACACCAGGAGTAGATGATGAAAACTGTTCCCAAACTTAAAGTGACCTGCCAAGGATTGCTCCAAATAATCTGTGAATCTTTGTAAAATGAGAGCTGAGAACAGGGGGAGGTGCCCACAGGTTATATGTCAACAGTAGGTAGGGCCACATTTGGGTTTGGTCCATAGTTTACTACAAATACTTCCTTCCATGAGAATTACATGAAACTAGTATTTTCTGATGCAGTACTTGCTGCAGAATTCAAACCAGTTAAATTTCATAGGACACTGCAAAACCCAGCCAAAATAAAAACTTGACTGTGTAGCTACATAAGTAGCACAGTAATGCACAACATCCCATACAGATGGTTTTATGCAAATAAAGGTGGGGAGAATCTGCAGAGCCAGCAGGCACGCTGCATTGTTGTGGTGTTTTGTTTCCCTTTTTTTGCTTTTGTGCTACTGTGAATGAATCTTTAGTGTATTCTGTTTCAGGGACTGTTAATTTTTTTTCCTCCCCATTGAAAGCAATAGCCCTGGGAAGCTTTTGCTGTGCTTTAGAAGAGAAACTCTGGCAAAGAATCAGCGTGTAACGCAAGCACTTTACTTGAGCGGGCTGGGAAAAATTACCCACTCTGTCTGGTGAAACATTCTGGATTTGTGAGCTGTGTCTAGCATTTATGAGAGGTGATATAAGGTGCTTGGAGAAAGACAGGCATCAGACGCCACCCCTTCGGTGGTGATTCTTTTCCAAGTAGTGCATGGCATGTCTGATTGAAATTGCTGTGTCCTTACAGGTAGAATTATGCTAGTTTTCTTTTCACCCTGTGTCTAGTTTTTTGTAAGGTAACACAGTAGCCTGTGCATTTTCATATATGACTCTTCTTCAACAGAAGGGAAAAAAAATGCAGTAAATGAACTGGCATCTCAGCTCAGATGAGGATCTAGATGCTCATCAAACTGTTCTACGCTGATAATTGGCACAAGATGGCCAAGGTACAGTTGCACAAGAAACAATTTTAGCACATGCTTGACTGGTTAAAATTTTCACCAGGATGTTTATTTTTTTTTTTTTGTTAAATGTTTTAAGTGTGTAGGTTGGTGATGTGCCTAGCTTACTCTTGGTGAGATGTATTTCATTGCAGAAAGCCTCTACGTGACCCAATTTTCCATTTTTAAACTTCAGATCCCTTTCTCAGTTATTGACTCAATTTACTCTAAGTACTGTCTGCTTTCTAAGCTATATAATTTGAGGTAAACAGAAAACAGTTTGTTTACACTGATAATTTAGAATACTTTTTTTTTTTCCGCCTTTCTGCATCTAAATGAAATGTCAGATTAGAAAATTTTGTTTTGTTTTTTGAAAACAGAAGTTCAATCAACTGATCAGGTCAGTTTTTGTTGATAAACTTGAAAGATGCAATTTTATGTACACTTATTTCAGAATTTAAAACTTTGCTTTTCTAAAGGAAAAATCCACTTTAAACGATAATACAGTGTTTTGAGTTTTTTTTGTTTTCAGCTTTTTCTATTCTTTTTCAAGTGGGAATTCTGAAAGGCCTCTTTAGAGGTTTGTTTACATTCAGTTGTAACAAATTGGCTGCTCTGAAAATAATTGTTTTTGTAAATACAGTTGGTTTTCACAAATTTCTGTATTGTAATGGAAAAATTTTGATTGAAAACTCTTGATCCACAGTCCCTATCAACTTATAAATAGGTTATGTTAGCTAGGAAAAATATTGATCTCTTCTGCATCTCTCTTCTTTACCTGTCAAAACTTTATCTAATAAATCTTGGGTTTGATGCTGCTCCCATAAATATTTTTTTGCATAGATTGCAAAGTGTTAAGGAGCATTAAATAGTATTTGCCTATTAATGGCCAGGCCAAGCTTTACTTACCCATTTGGCAGCTGTTTTATCTCTCATTTGTATGCTCTTTACACTTTGTAGAGCACAGCAGAATAAATTTAAAGAGATAGCTTATTAATAAACATAGGAAAACAAAAGCTTTTTGGCAGTAGTTTAAACTTGTATAAGAATGGTGGTGGATTTTTTTTTTTAAAAAAACAACACTCTTATCAGGGAAAAATGAACTAAATTAAAAGAACACTTAAACGTAATATCTTTTGGGGAGACTGGAAAGAAGTTCACATAGGAATAGCCAGTAATCTCAAAAATTAAGCCCATCTTTTTAGTACAGATATGTTCTCTGTTAAACCTCTCTGGTGAACAATTAAGTAGTTGCACTTATGCAATGAAAATGCCGCACATATACAATTTCATTAAAACCATGACAGATTTTTTTCCATTTCTCATTTGCATGGCAGATGTGTTTTATTTTAGTGCTGTTTGCCACAGATAATATAGCGATGAAGTGTGTTCATGTACCGAGATGGATTTGTTGATGATTAGGGAGGAGAAATAAGAAAGGGGAAAAGGAAAATTTCTGGACATAGAAACCCAGCAAAAACTGTTGGTATCAATTACATTAGGGAGCAGGATTAAGCAGAGGGGTGAAGCTCTTGGGAAACTGCAGTAATCTTACAGTTGTTCAGAGCAATAATAGATTTTAGAGTATTATCCTTTTGATGAACTAATAGTTTTGAGTACTTCTAAAAATAGCTGTCAAGAAAGCTGATGTCTCCTTAAATATTTCAGCTGGACATTATATTCTGTAATCTGATACCAAATTATTCTTGAATTGATACATCAGTACAGATTGTGACACCATGCTGTGGAACACAAGAGGGTCTGAGCTGTGGTTCTTGCATCTTCCTCCAGGATTCATGCGTTCTGCTTTAAGTAGTTACTGTGAAACTCAACCCGGTCAGTAGAAACCCCAGCAGTCCCATTGGTCTCACTTAGTGCGTGAGCTGTATCAGTGTCAGAACTGTAAACCTGAGTTACAGGTACAAGTCATATATAAGTATGTCAGCATACAAGGACCTTTCTTAGAGAAACATACAGGAAACATTTTGGTTCCCGTCTTGATTTAATGAAAAAATCCAATTGACCTTCATTGATGAAGACTGTGGTCCCCTCTCCCTGCGCCATTTGGTATTTTGGTTATTTTGTACTTTTATGCTTGGTTTGTTTTTTTCAAAAAAGGTAAAAAATCCCTCTGTCACTGGTGAAAAGCTGGATGTTTGCCCTTGGAGGCAGAAACACACTGTTTGGCTGTTGGAGCACAAAAGCTGCAGTGCTTCACAAGCATTTCCTCTCATGTCATCTTTGTTTCTAATTCTGATTCTCATATTTCTTTGTTTCTCAATGCAAACTTTCAAACCTCTTTTTATGGTTTAATTAAAAGCATGCGCACATTAATATGTGGTTTTCCACTAACTTTAACAGACTCTGGGGCATAATTTGCACGCTAGGATTGAAGTAGGTAGACTGTGTGTGCGCATTGGGTGTCAGGTGAAATGGTCGACATTAAGCTTTTTTTAAGAAACTTCGCGTCACTGACACATTAGCTAGGGATGTACTAATGTAGATGAGTAGTCTAATGCGGCCTAACTTTTTGCATGTTATATTTTGTTGCTTGTAACTCCTCAGTGTCTCAAATATTCTGAATTAGTCTCAAACTCCTAAACCTGTTAAATCACTTTCTGAAACAATATTATCGCCGCTAGAAGTGGGTTTCTTATCCTCCTCTGTTCTGTGCTATTGAAAGCAAGGCAGATTTTATTAGGGAAGGTGATACCTTCTTACTAGAGTGTCTGATATAGTGAGTGCTGGGGATAAATAGCCACAGTTTTGAACAGAAGATACCAAACTCAATTGTTTTCCCTTTTGCTTGTATCAGTTGCTCCACCTGAAGCCTTGTCTAGTGTTTATGCTCAGACCATCATTGCTATAATAATGCTACTGGTAGTGAATTAATCATCAATTCAAAATTCTCCATATGAGAGAGTGTGATTAATTCCTGCCTAGATTTTTGTTGTTTTTCCCTGTGAAAGTATGAAATAGGTTTTAAATTGCAGCTGATGTTGTAAATGTCCAGGGAATAATGGAGCAGCTAATGCTGCGAGCCTGCACTCTGCGAGGATCGCTTTGTTTGTGAACTAAAGACTGGTATGTGATGTGATGCTCAAATATTTCCAGGTTGCTTATCTATAAAGCTCTATTCCTATATATGCCCCCCTGCACTATCTTTTTTCTCAAGAAAGAATAGTATCATTATGCCAAAACATCCTCTTACCACCAAAGCCCCCACAAAAAATATATAGTACTTTTTCTTTAAAAAAAAAAATAAATTGTTAATTCCTAATATCTGTTACTTACAAGGTGTGAAAAGGTTCTTATTCATGTAACAGATTAAGTGATGCTATTCGGACACTCTTCCAGATGGTAAGGTTTCTCTTTACAAGGAACTTGGTTCAGGGAATGTGGGGAACGAGGAGGAATGAAATAGGTTGAGCATTTGTGATCTGCATATGCATACGTGTGGTAATTCTCTCTCCCCATGTCAGGCATTCGGTGGGTAAGGAAGCATGACAGAGATGTGTTAAATGTCAGTCATCCCCAGAGCCTCCAACAATGAACAAGGATTAAACAAGAAGCTGTGGAAGAGGAAAAGAAATCCTTGTGCAGGTTTTAATAATTCATAAACGTTGCATCTATTTTACTATTCTCTGCATTTAAAAACAAGGCCCAAACTATGCCTGCAAGCATAACTTTCCCTTTACAGTAAAAGGGATTGAATTCATTATGGCTAAATTCTGGTTATATCACTTTATTTTCTTTTTTGGGTGATGGCTATCTTGCATTTATGGGTAGACCTTAACAGAGAATCTTGTGTCCAAACCATTCTAAATGTCAAGGTTCTCATAACAGTGAACCTACCCTGAAGCCAAAATAATGACAATTAGCAAACCTTTGGTATTCTGTAGCTTTGCCAATCTTCATTTTAATATATGGACCAAACTATAATTATTTATCAGTAAACTCAGTGGTGTCCAATGTGCTTCCATGGCAGTGTCCAGGATTAGAGAGAGAGATTAGGATTATTTTTTTGAGGTCAATGAGGTTAAGTGATGTTGGAAGAGTGTGAGAGGAAGGTTTATTCTCTCTCTCATCATCATATGATGCAGCGTAAATGTCTTTTACTTTTGGATCTGGAACATAGCGGTCCTAGTCTTGGAGGTATTTTCAGTGTTAATGGCAAACAGCTTTCCAATGCTGTTAATGTTCTCCATAAGAACTCCAGGTAACTGCTGAGTTGAGTAATTGGACTGAATTGAATCCTGTTCATGTACTGATTCAGCAGCTGAAAGCACAAGAAGTGTCAGTAAAGGTAACTGAGTAAAGGCAAGCCTTGTGATTGCGCAGAACAGCGACGCCTTCCCTGGCTTCAGAGACGGGACTGTATCACCTGAGCTGTGACTTTGCAGATCCACACCAAAGCCTGTCCCTTTCCCCATTTGCCTCCTGTGGTTTGTCTAGAGCCCTCCTTCCCTGCAATGCAGGTAATGGCAAGGGCCAAGCCTTTCAGTTACGTCTGTAATTTCAATAATGTAGTAACAGAAGCGGGCCACTATCCAACCTAACAAATGGAAGTGTGTTCAGGTTACAGCACTGGGTGCATAGATTTGTGTTGGAGCTGCTCATCCAGATTTACATCACTTTCTTGGGTTTTTTTTAGGATCTAGCCCCTGGCTTTCATCTTTCTGGGGCGTAGTGTCCTGAAATGGAAGGGTGCCAATGTTAGTCGTTTATCTGGCTGTCTATCTGGATTTTTTTAACTTGTCAGTCTTTTAAAGCTAACTCTTAATTATGGCTTTTTAAATAATGCTATTGCTCTTTGACATTTAACTGCTGCTATCATGTGGATCACGAAAACAGTTCACTTTTAACTGTTCAGCAGTGGAAACTCCTTGTAAAGTAAACCAGCTTTGATGAGCTGGGATTTATGACCAGGAATGTTCCAGCCTGTCCAGGTAGCTCCCTGGCTTATCAAGAGATCTCTCTGCAACCTTAAGGTAAATGTCACAGTTTGGGGTCGTGTAGCCCCTTTATATTTTAAATGTGATTGTATAAGTTGCTTTAAGATGAGTAGTTACTTTGAAATTGCATTACTATGGGCAAGGGGGACAAATGTCTTCAGTTGTCAAGTTCATTTAGGGGCTTGAAAAATAGATCTTGTTTCAGTGTGTAAAGAGGGAGTGTTAGGCACAACACCTCTCAAAACCTGCAATGTGACCTTTAATTTCCACTTGAGCAAATCTCTGTCACTAGCCAAAAGGAGTCACTTGAATCACTTGCTTTAAGGATGTTTCTGCCTTGCTACTGGGCTGCCCTAACCAAGATCTAAGCTCTGAATTGCATGAAAAGTATGATAATGTTTTTTTTTTTTTTTTTTTCATCTGAGTAGTAGGCATTGGCTTAAAAAGCTGCTTACAGAAAAAGCAGACAGTGTTCCTCTGGGCAGAGCTGGAACAGTAAGAAGGGAGGTCTTTTTGGTTCCAACCCCTCTTCCCCCCATCTGTTGAAGCTTCTGAAAACTGAACAAACAAATGCCAAATAACTGAGTAGAAATGAGGATAACTATGTTTTCCTACTAGCATTTCTGACAGTTGACTTGCAAACGGTTTAGAAAATTAGTAATACTGCGTTGCTGCAGTCTTTGTGCCCTCTCGCTGGAAATTTATCCCCTCTGTTCTGCAGCAGAAAACCACTTCAGTGGCTGTCAGCATGCTGGCAGCTCTCAGCTGACCTCTATTGAAGGTGGTGCTGGGTAGTTGCTGTTCCTCCTCTGACAAGTTGCTCTGCCTTTGCTCCATTGCAGGCACTAAGTAGACACAAGGATTTGGGATTTTTGTTTTCTTGTGCCTGTATTGTGAGCAATGTTGTTGAACCGCGTTGTCTGTGGCTGAATTCTGTTTTGGCCAGAGCAGTTCCCTGCAAGATCCAGTAAACGCTTGTGTTGGCAGGACAGGCAGGGTGTTCTATGCAGAGATGAAAAAAGGGCTGGTGGTGTTTTGCTGGGGGAGCAAGCAGGTCACATGAAACCACCAAGAATTAATGCTACATTGTAAAATTGGTAATTAATATGCAACAAAGATACAAGGCTGCATCTGAACACTTTAATAGATTAATATTCTCTTTCAGAAAAAGCTTTTCTCTTTCCAAAATACTAACGGTTTTTGTTTTAAGGTCTGGTGGAAACAAAAATCAGCTTGAGAGTTCCTACAAGACAAATTATGCTTTACATGTATGTTCCTCTTAGGCAGGCAGGATGATCTCCTCATAATGTTGCCTTGGTACTACCAGATGAGGTTTTCCAATCTCATTGCTTCAGTTAATTTTCATTGCACTTGCTCACGGTAGACCTTCATGAATTGAGATCTTCTTGTTCAAGGTTGTGTACAAATTAAAAGAAAGCTTAGAAACTGTCTCAAAAAAAAAAAAAAAAATTCTCTGAAGGAGAATTAAGAACCCCAAAGTTACACTTCAGGGCTTGGACTTACTTCCTCATGGTATGCAATGAACAAGAAAATATAGTGCTGAAATGGTAACCGTGGTCATAGTAAAAAAAGTTGATTTTTGGTTTTGTTTTGTTTCCATTTGGATCTGAATTCAGTTTCTGTTTCTGACTGTTTTTTGAAATGTGCAGAAATCTTTAAAGGAGGTACTGAGAAAATGGTAACTGTTTTCTATTCCTTTAATGTCTGTTTTTTGTCTTGTGTCCATCCCACGCCCTCTGGCAAGATCACTACTTTGTTGAATTATTTCTGAAAATGTGCTATTTTTTTTTTTTCATGCACATAAAGTCAAAGAAGTTTGGAAAGAAAATGGAATTGTATTTAGAGATGGATAATGATTCATTGATAAGTAATTGCTGTCAGGACTGCGGGGTCTGATTCCGGTCACTGTTAATTTAACATAGTTCAAAAGGGAATGGATTCTTTTTATTCACATATATTTAATCAAACAGTCCCTGCGGAGAAACAAAAGGAATTGGGAAGTGAGGATCAGCTAAGATGATGCAGGGGTTTGAAATGACAGAATTATTTTGTTCTTTCTAAGAACTTTAGTCTTTCTCATACTTTTGTTTTCTTACAAATGAAAACAGAAAGCTTCTCAGAAGGGTAGATAAGAGACTGCTCATTCAGGTCCTGCTGGTGAGGTATTTCCAAGCATCACTGACAACTCATGGTGACTTCTCAGTTGAAAACACATGTAGTTTGTAATTTTCTACTTGGATTTTTCTTCCATGGCTTTTCACTCTTGACTCCTTATTGTGATATTTGTGCTCAAATCGTCCTCCACCCCCCAGCTGCCTGGAAGGTCTTTGGAAGAAGACAGACCCAAGGAATGCAAGCTGATAGATGCCTCCTGCTAACTGCTGTCTCATTTAGGTAAGAGCAGCTTTCCACATATTGTAGAAGTTCAACACTAATAAGTGATGGTCTTTGGATCTTTTGTGATCCTAGAAATATCACGGTATCTCCAGATATTCCTATACTGGAAAACCATTTGCAAAAAAAGAAATAATGGTGAACTCTGAATAAGAGTAGGACTTTCTGAATTTCTTTCTCTCTCTCCCCGGTATATGGGATCCTTTACTCCAGTGCTGTTCACCCCCCACCCCATCCCCTTCAGACCCCGCAAGCAGTACATCTCTAAGCTGCTGTCACCCTTTTTGGGGAAAGGAGAGAAGAAACAATGTTGGAAAGTGGCTGTGAAGTTCAGCAAGCTTTTAGCCAATGCTTCTCCTTCCACCACAAGAGTAGGGGTTATGCAGATAAAACTGCTCAGGCTCTGGAAAGATGAACAGGGTTGAGGTTGGGAAGTGTGGAGTGGAGCTGGGTTGGACCACCCAGTCTGGCACAGAGCAGGGCACAATAGCACTATTCTGGCTGGCCGGTAGCAGGGGTATCGGGTTCATTCAGAGTCGTGATGCTGCTGTGGTTATTGGTAAGTCACCCCATCAGTAATGTTTAGCACCTCATCAGATCAGCCTTGTGAAATGTAGCATTTCTGGTTGCACACTGGTACAGGTGGTGTTCTCGAGCTGGAGAGTACATTATGGGAATTTCATGGCTCCCGAATATGTTTCAGTGTAGAAATATAGGTGCTTGGCAGGGATTGTAGCATTGGGATTTATACATATAAAAGGATTTAATATATTGTGTTGTCAATCTGATCCTGAAAGTGAGGGATTGATGGCATTGGTTATAACTAGGCCTGGTAAAAGCTGCGTCCCTCCTGTACTTCTGTAAGTCTACTTAATATGTTGCTGTAGTGGCTCCATTGCTATACCTCTGCTAGAAGGGGTTTGATGGTTGTGCTGGATCGCATGACTGCCAAGTGAATGTGGCTTTGGCCAAATGTCCACTAAGCATTAGGACAAAAATTGTCACTTGGTCTTGCTTTTATGATCTATTCTAATTTGTGGGCCCAACTCAAAACTCAGCAGTATAAAATAGTGTGGCAGGTCATGAAGCCACTCACTTTTCTGTTTAGAAAGTGCTTACTGTCAAAGAATTTCCCTATTAAATGACCAGCTTGAGACAGCCTTTGCGCTGCCTGATACTTGCGTAAACTTCCACCTACTTTTCTACCTGCATGGCGATCTTGAATTAAATTATTGCTTTTCCTTGAAACCTGTGAAATCAGTTTTGCTATCTAGTATTGCCTGTTGATCTTGATCTAAAGATGCCTGAAATGGCAGAAGGAAATGTGAATCAGTAGGTTAGCTTAAACCAAAGAATTTTAATAAGTGTGATACTACAGGCAAAAGGATTTGACAAATTACCTCCTCAATCAAGAAAAAGGAAGGTTAGGAGAGAACTGTGGGTGCCTTTCTTCTGTGCATATCCAGTCTTACGCTTTTAGATGAACCTTTCCTGGGAGCTTAATGTTTAGTTCAGGGTTCAATTTTGTATCTTGCAACATGTCTTATTAAAATATATATTGTGCCTTTATGAATATTTAAAAGCAAGCACTTAGTAAAGATTTCATAATAGCTTTTATAAACCATTAACAGTGGTATGATGAACTAATTTGTGTGGTTTTTATGCAGAGCCAAAGAATGAAGGATAGAAGAGCGCAGAATCCTTGCGGGATAAGAAAACAATTAATCGATTATTAATTGCCAGCAGAATTGTAAAGTCTGCTTCAGCTGGACTTGATTTAGCTACAGTGTAAACTGGGGAGGGAGGACCCACCCAGTAAACACTTGCTGCTTAGCCTATGGGGAAAAAAATTAGACCTTTGGGTATTTTTAGGGCAGAGCTTAATGTTAGCATTATTAGTTGGCTGTGAATGCAGTCCCAGGGAGGCAGACTGACTCCCATGTAGACAGGCAGATCCTCCTTGCGTGGCTGGAGTCGTGCTTTTGTATAGCAAGGTGCAGAACTAGTAAGAAGGCAGCTAAAGGTGACTTCTAACACTTCCTGCAGAGGAATTTTGGAGAAGAAAAAAAAATATTTTTTTAGGGTAATATAGGACCAAAAATGGATGGCGTGTTATTTTATTGCTTAACGAATAGATTCTCTGTAAAGGATTAGGTTCAGGACATGAGCTGAACCAGCTTATCCCCATTTTACAATCTGGGTGTAACGTGTAGTCTATTTTCTCTGTTAAAAGGGAAGAGTGTTTTGGCAATTACTTTAAAGCAATCTATATAGAAATATGTGTATTTGTGCAAAGGAGCGTATCTGCTTCTAAAATTGCTGGGTCTGTGGATGACAAAGATGACAAATCTTACCTGCAAAATATTTGCCTACATGGTTTGTATCTTTAAACAAAATGTAGGTCTTGATTAATGTTTGAATTGTTAACGATTCTTAAGAATATATTAAAAAAAAATCTCTACTGCTTTTCTTTCTTCCAAAGAATTTTCTGGCAAAGCCTTTTTGAGTTTGTTTCTTCCTTGAAGGAATCCAGTTGAAGATTGTATTTAGGGATCATTCTCCGTGAGTATCTTGTAGAAAGTGAAGCTCTCCTTTGAAAAGCAAATCAACTGGGATAGACTTGTAAGTCTTCCAGAAAATCCATCTGCATCATTATTATTACAAAGTAAGGAAAAAGCCAAGATGTGCAATGCTGGATACCTACATCAGATCATGCTGTGACAGGCCAATGGGAATTTCAGGCTATTTAATGTATTTTCTTATACAAGCTAGTGTAAGCACTTTTTTTTCTTCCATCTTTGCTTTCTTAGGACTTCTGGAACAAGGTGTCTAGCATCAAAGCTGTGAAGAAGGCAGGTGTCAGTAGAACTGTTTCTACTTCCTTCTTAAAAAATTGCTGTGTGCGTTACTGTCCCTTGCCAGCACATCAGCCACTAAATGGTCACAAACGAATGACTGACAATTGAACATAGAAGGGAAAATTATAGGCAACCAGCATCAGACAGTTTTTCTTCAGGTGGATGTTAACAGAGGAGTGTCTAGCTCCTCAGTGACTCGCAGCTGGTGGGTAGCAATGTGGAGGGAGGGAGTGTGGAAAGAGGTAATGGAGGGAAAAGAAATCTTACCTTGGCTTCACCAGTGGCAACATGAGCATATGCAATTATAAGATAGCTGGCAGATGACAGAGTTAGTTAATGTAACAAGCCCTGTAAAGCATTTAGCCACATTCTAGTGTTTAATCAGCTGTGTAAAGTGCAATATCTATCTTTCAATTTTATGCCATTAAGGGAGACAAGATTTTGATTAGGTACTTAATCTGGGCAAGAGGAAAACAGGCCCAGAGCAAGCCCACAATAGGCAGCAGAAGGGACATTCGACGAAGGATTCGATAAAGGAGAAAGACAGAAATTTAACATAAAAGAGAATTAGTGCAGCTCCTTTCAATTTAGTGCACAGATTTTTATGGACTAATCAATTAGAGGCTGTGGCTGTGCTGCTGGGAAGTGGTGCCGTGTTAGAGGCTTTGCCGTATTAATTCTCTTCATTACACTGAGGTCAGATGGAGTGCTTTGGAGAAGCCCCTGCTACTGAGCAGGTCACATCTTGGGTGTCGTCCCTTTGTTCCAAGGGGTAAATGAGTAAAGCAAGCGCTGAAGTTGTGGGGGCAGTTGTTTGTATAGCAGCTGACTCTGTGTGAGTGCATGAAGGTTCTTTTGCTTTCTCTCATTCGGTCTTTCATTTAAAGCTGGTTTCTTCATGTTTTCTTCTATTGAGAAAACAGTCTTCCTGGAAAGAAAATGAGATCCAGTGGTAGGATGCTAGATGGAGCATTGGAAGGTCTGGGTGCAGTTTGCAGGTCTACTTAAGACTTCTTTCTGACCTTCAACAATTGTCCCAGCTGCTAACTTGAACATTAGCTCACAAGAAAGCAATGAAGTTAATTACCTTACCCTGTGGAGATGAGAAATGGAAGCACTTGTGAGTTATAGGTAACTTAGAGCTGTGTACCCATTCTCCCATGCAAATGAGATGCATTCAGAGGCATTGCTATATATGAGAGAGTTTGGAGTATTTGAAGCATCTGCCATGCCTGTGCTTGGGTCAGGAGGGTTGCAGTGTGGGCTACCTGTAAAAGGGAGCCTACTGTCAGAGTGGGATCTTGCATGAGGAAAGACTTTTAATTCTCTCTGAGGAGGATGTTGCAGAGTTTGGGGTAGGGATGGCAGAGATTCATTGTCTGAGGTGAGCAACGCAGGGAGCTGAAAGAGTGCTGGGTCCCAAAACCCTGGTATGAAAGAGGTGAAGAGAAACCTTTAGGTGGTGAACTGAAGAGGATGGAGATCTGGCCAGGGAGAGGACATCTTTCAGTTTCTCCAAAGTAGGTGTCAAAAGGCCCAATTGCTCTAACTGCAGTGAGGGACATTGCCAGGAACTTAATGGGAAAGGGTGCTTAGGCAAGCACCGTAAGGAAGGATACAGATTTTGGGGAAGCACTTGGGTCTCTCAAGGGTCTGGAATATCTGTAGTGATTTGAGACTTGAACTGTGATAGCTTAAAACAAATTCCAAGAAAGGGTATTTGTCTCGTAGAAGTGTGGAAAGAGCTAAATGAGTCAATAAAGGCAACAAGAAGATCTGGCACCAGGTCAGCTATGACTTTCTTCTAGGGGTTTCCCAGTAAAGACCCTGCTTTCTGTACGGGGGGGGACTTTTCATAGTGTAATACAGGGGAGAAATTGAGGAGTGTTTTTGGACTGAGAATGTGTAACATGCCTCCTCCCACCATTTGGAGGTGCTTCATTGTTTTTTTCGTAGTCTGCCCTTTTCCAGACAAGCGTGGTCAATCCATAATCCAGCCCGTCTCCCTGGCAGAGCTTAAGTTTTGTTTCTGACCCATGAGCAATTCAGAGAACAAGAAGTTCTCTTTTTTCAGTTCTGATGAATTGCGGTATTTGGGATTGTATCTACTCCACAGTATATGTATGGTCCTGAAGAGACTGGAGGACAGAGAATATGTTAGGAAAAACATTTTTTTTCAGCTGTGTCTTGTTTGTGGAGTAGCCTCTAGGACTTGCACCATAGTGTGCTTTGTGCATTGATTTCAGACCTGGGTAAGGCTGTAGAGATTGAGGGAGAAGAGACTGCAGATGTAAAGATCAGAAGAGAATCTAAAATCTGCATTGAACAGAACAGGCAAAAGTAGTTTTTCTTCCTTGAGTGTTTTCCTTTTTCTTCTTAGGACTGTTACTCTACCTTTCAGAAAGTAATGCATGTTCTGGCCCCCATCGTGGGCACTACAGGGAGCCTCTGAGCCTGACCCACCACATTGTGAGACTCACAGTATGATGCCCCCTGTTTCAAGCAGAAATTTGTCAGTTGTGCTGGGTATATGTATGTAAAACAGTGAAATTCTTGTATGATATGAACTGATAAGTCCATGATCTCCAGAGGAGCTTAAAATAGGATTACCACTTAGCTCCCCCATCTTTGGTATGGTGTGTGGGTTGGGATTTTTTTTGTCACCTTCCATCTAGTCTCTGTCTGCGCTGGGTTGTGTTGGGCTTCTGATGGTTCCCCTCTAATTCTGTTAAACCACAGAATTACTTTTGTTGTTCTAAATACAGTGGCTCCTTCAAATCCTTGTCTCTTGAGGATGATGTGACGGAGCATATTAGTTTATGGTAAGCTGCAGAAAACTTGAACTCCCTGACTGTTCAATTCATGCAGAGTTATGACAGGTTATGCCTGCAGGCTATGAGTTAGGGAAATTATTTTCTGTTCAAACATTTCATTTCTCTGCAACTCTATAATTCTATTTCTCTTCTTTTCCTTTTTGTCTCCCTGCAAGGGAAGTACTGTGATATAAAACACTTTGTCTCTGGCTGCTCCTTCCCTGCATCTATATATGGAACTAGGAAAATCAGATGCATTTTTTTCTTTAATCATATACCCATCTTGTTTGCTAACCAAAATCATTTTATGGAAGTCACAGCTGAAAGCATAAGATGCAAAGGGAAAAGAGCACGTTTTTTTTAATCTCATTAAGTCTGTAAAAACGTGACATTTGGAAAATACTGCTAAAGGCCGATGTGAAATGGGATAAATGAGGGTGAATCCCAAATTATCGGGAACCCTCAGTTAAGATTTGGTTCTGGACAACTGGAGCCAATAGTTGTTTTTTTGTGGTGTACAGTGGGAGTAAGGTCATGCTTTATTAAAAAAACCCAAACAAACAAAAAAACCCCCACAAAAACAAAAAAGGGAGGAGGGGAAGAGCAGAAAAGAGAGAGCCTTTCCGGACGGTCCCTTTAGAATAAAACTGGACAGATGAGGCATGTCCACCTGCTTGCACTTGTTCTGCTGCAGACAGATTTTTAGCGCTTCTAAAACAGCATGCAAGGACTTCCAGTTGTATTTAAAAGTCTGCTTTTTGGAGCAGCAGCCCGAATATTGTGGCCATGCACTGGGATTGGCTCCCTGATAGG
The DNA here is from genome assembly GCA_947846985.1 of Fratercula arctica. Lineage (NCBI taxonomy): Eukaryota > Metazoa > Chordata > Aves > Charadriiformes > Alcidae > Fratercula > Fratercula arctica. The sequence goes on along the minus strand of CANTUZ010000013.1, from coordinate 12,775,664 downwards.
GGAACTGTAAGCTGGGAAGTAAGACTGTCCTGGGAGTAAGGCACAAGTTGAATCAGAGACACAGTTACCTGAGGTAAGGCTCTAAGCATCCCATCATGGTCATAACTTCTTTTGTCCTTGAGGAGCTGCAGGTTTCCTGGCTTATCCTCTTTGTGTCCATGAACTAAGCCAGGATCTGATTTGAACTGGGATATAAATGTACTTCAGGCAGAAAAATCCCTGTTGGCAGTTCCCATAAAACAATAAAATCATGTCAAATTTGACTAATTCTTGGGATGCATCGCCAGCAGAAAGCTGACAGTCCGAATTTGTCATCACTGGGGGGAAAAGTGTGTGTGTTTTTCTGTCTCTGTGCACAGGGATGGGGAATGGACTGGGGAGAATAAGGCAACTATTAACAAAATGGAGACGGCATGGTACTCCATTAATGTTATTAATAACCCTAGCAGATTTTATTGAAAAGATGCTCTCTGTATCTGAATTTGCCACTATTTCAGACCATTTATTAAAGCTGAAATAGCTGGAGTCACTTCAGACCATATTTATTATTATTATTTGCTGAATGAATGCTGTGATTATGGGTCCCACGGGAATTAGAAGAGATAAAGTGTCATCTTTCAGTCTCTTCTCACCTTCCCCAGGGAGCAGTGGAGAGAATGGCTTCCTCTCTGTCTTTTTCTATTAGACTTTTGTCTAATTTCTATTAATAGGGTTCTGAGACCTGCTGTAACACTTGAAAATTTATCTCTTACATTTGGAATGGTGATATTTAACAATAATGGTATGCTCAGAGGAGTATTTTTCTTTTATGCTTCCTCCTGTGCCTTCCTGAGCTGGCCATTGAGTCCTAGAATTTTACTGACAGTTCGGGGATCTTTCTGGATGTCTCAAAAATATCCCATGGCCTCATTTTTATTTGGTTTTAATGGGAGATGAAAAGCTGTTTCTGTTTATATGGGTGAAATACGAGTAAGGGGAAGGTCCCAGTCCAATATAGGTTACCTGTGAAGCCATCCAGTCCTGTGAGTCCCCTTCTGTGGTTTTAGGCTTGAGGTTATTCATGCTCAAACCTGGCTCTGACCATATGGTATAAGGTATGGAAATTATATCACTGTGGAAAACAGTTGGAATTGGTCTGAGATGAGGTCATCCTTTGTAAGAGCAAAGGATATGGATAATGCTGAGTGAAATAATGACTGAGTTGGGGCATGCTGGTCCTGTAAGGAGAACCCCAGGTGTAGCACTAACAGAACTGAGGCAGCAAGCAGTTCTGTGAAAGGGCTAAGGGGAGGTAATGAATGATGCCCACTATCTCCTGCATATAGTGGGGAAAGGCCTGTTGTCCTTTTCTATGAAGAAAATAAGCGCGTTTGCTTCAAGGCTTTGAAGGATGAGGCAGGATGAGGCTTTGAGCCTTTTGCTGAAAGAGGTGATGTGGCAACTATTTGTGAGGATTAAGAGCTTTCAGATCTATTTATTTTATTCCCTTTTTTATGTGCATCTGAACTTTTTTGCTTAAAAATAAGAAAGAAGGGAGAGACTTCTCCCAAGTTATCAAGAAAAGATGGTTTGTTCATTGTCTCTGTCTGGAAGTCATCCTTTCCCTTTTTTGAGAAGCTGCAAATTTCCTATATTTATTTATAGATATCACCTAAACTTCTGAGTGAGTTAGCATACCCCTCTCCCCAGATTATTTATAACTTGGTTTATGCAAATATCCCCTGGCATTTGCATATACAAATTATTGTATCAACAGGTAAATACTGGAAATGTGGGGTAAAAAGGCAGCTGAGTATATACAGATATACAAATACATATACAAACGTCTATTTTCATGTGCAGATAAGTCTGTCCCTTGCAAACGACTGCTTTCAGCAACCTGCAGATATTCTTTTTTTTGGAATGGATCCCACTAGTAATTTTGACTCTGAGACAGAGGGTGGTGAATTACTAATTCTCTGATTCTTCTCAGAGTATTGATATGTTTGAAGTGCATGTTAGAGCTAGACTTGAGCAGCAATCACATGAAACCAACTGAATGACTCCTGAACAAAGCTGTTCTGATGGTGATTTAATGACATCGTAGTGATTGCAGCATAGCGTTCTGGTGCAGACTGACTCCCCTGAACCACATCTGTTCACTCATTCACTAATGTAAAAATAGTATAAAAACAAGAGGCATTTGGTCTTATTCCAAAAGTGCATGTGTTACACTTGCAACTTGTTTGAGCATCTTGGGGTCAAGGTTGACTCCACAAGAAAACAGCACTGAGAACAAAGTCTGTGGTTTTGCTTTATTACTCTCTCTGCCTTTGTATTTTCTACTCCCTGAAATCTCGCTCCTTCTATTAGTGTTTAAATTTCATCATCAAAGATGAAGAAAAACAACCACTGTGTAAACAGAGTGAACAACAATAAGGGAAAACAAACATATATTAGGAGCCTGGAAACATATTTTCCTGACTTCCTGTGCAGGAACAATACCGAAAGGAGTAAGAACAGCAACCTTATGCCAAAGCAGGGTTGAAAAACAAGTGTACAGTCCACTGGATGTCCTGAGAGCATATCAAGTCCTGAACCTAGTGAGAAAACCGAACTGAAACAAAAAGACAGCATGGAGAAATCCCTAGAGCAACACCTTGTTTTCCCCCATTGAAAGAAAAAGATTGTCTCTTTCTCAATTTAAAGTTTCTTATCCTCAGCAGCTTTGCTGTTTGCAGAAATGTGTTTCGTGCCTACAAAGTAGAGAATGTCTTCTGAAGACACTAGTGATGCTGGATATGTAGCTGGTACTGAGGCCTGCTTTTCTCGGAGTCATCTGGTGAGACAGGGTGAGGAAAAGCTCTTTAAATGTACTGCCTTTTTTTTTTTTTTCCTTCTTAAAAACCTTGGTTTCATTAAGTTTTGGCTTTACATTTGTTGCATGAAAGACAGGAACTCCTCTGATTATTTGGATCGTAGAGTCAGGTAAATCAAAGGAACAGATCAAAAGAAGAGGAAATATTAATGAAAATCTATATTCTTTGGTCAGCATTTTTAATAGCTCTTGTAGAAAATCAAAAAGGAGAATCAGCTGTACCTAGGAAACTTGTCTGATAAGGATGATATAACGCAGTGCATTAATGCAAACTTCAGTACTACATACAGCTGGAAACAAAACCGAAAAATGATGTTCTAAATAATAAAGCAATATTTGACTGTTTAAAAGCCTCACAGTATGAAATTTGTCAAAAATTTGACTCTTACGATTGGCCTGGGGATGCAGAGCATAGTAACAAAGCCCAAATTTGAGAGGTTGGTGCTCTTGCATCAGAAATGCAACTAGAAGAATTAATCACTCCACTTGCATTTCCACTATGACAGCTGCTGAGTGGAATTCAGGGAAAGTGGTTTTTAACTTTTGGATTCTTTTGGCTTCACTGCTTTAAACTGTGTCTAATATTGCACAGATAAGTGGAGAACTGGGATCAACAGTGCTGGGTAGATTTGACTGCAAAAGTTCATCTGGAAGTGGCTCTTCAGCATAAACTAAGTTCCTTTGTGATTTGTCTCTGAGTTTTTTTGCACCAGGTGGAGTTCCTCATCTCGAGGACGGTCACAAGTGGAGTGCACTACGTGAACAGGATTTGTAGGTGCAAACTGAATTATTGGCAAGCTTCACATCTTGGGAAAAGTCAGCCTCAGCTCTCCATCCCTCTTCCAGAAACTGTAAGCGGAAAAGGCACTGTTCATCCATGCCAAGCTAAAGGAATCAATTGTGTGGAAATGCAAACTGTGTATTGTGACACTGAGTTAAGTGTAATACAGTCTGAGCATCGTTTGTTTGCTTTCAGTTTGGAGGCTGGAGGGTGTGGTGTTGGTATTTTCAACTTCTGTGTGCAACTAGGAATGTACAGGGCACTTGGAAATGAACACAGAATTTCTCACGTCACTGGGCTTAGGTGGGGTGTGTTCTAGCCATCAATAGGAAGCATTCAGGAAAATTTGCTACAGGAAAAGTTGCTATAATGTAAATGGCTTGATGCTAATTACTGTCCCTACCTGTGATACTGTGAGCAGTCAGGTAGGAACGAGCGGCTGTGAGCCCTTCATCAGCACCTCTCAACTGAGAGCATCCTGTCCTTAAATGCTTTGTGTGTCCAAAGATGAAGACCAAAAACCATACAGAAGAGAACTGAAATGTTGGTAGATGTGCTTAAGCACTGCTTTGAAAAGACTCATAAGAAATATTTGGACCTAGCGGATAACCTCCAATCTTGAAGAATCTCAGTTCCTTCCTATCCTTCACCTCTATTTTTGAACTCCATTTTAGTGGGTTTTAATAGCAAGGTTCTTGGATGCCGTTTCAGTTAGAGATGGAACTGTAAAATATTTTCAGCGATAATATGTGAAATTTGGGTAATCAGGGACTTTAGAGCATAGGATTGTGAAAGCAGGTTTCCAAAACAGTGTTTTTTGGAGTGAATGATTTAATGAAATATACTTTTAGAAAAGGCCCAGCAGCTATCTTTTGGGGTCATTGTCCCATTCTAGTCTTCAAGCTGCCTTTTTTCTTTTTTTTTTTTTTCTTTTCTTCTACAACTGCAAGAACTGGAAAACTTACAAGAAAGCTGGAGTGATGAGCTGATGTGACTGTCAGCACCGTGGTCCCAAGCACAGGCCTATTTTGCTTTTATAAGCCAAAACTGAACTGAAGCAACAACAACAAAAACAGAGCACAAGAATGCTTTAATTTTTCCCTGAGGCCTTGGATTGTGTAGGCTGGATTAGGCAGTGTTGTTACTCATTAACTTCTGTAACAGCTCTGTTCTCATTGTTGAGAGCAGTTTCTAACCTTTTGGAGCTGACTTATTTTTTTGCAGACAAGTTCGGTTGTCCACCCAAACTCCAGCTAAATGTAAATGCCCTTTAGCAGCGAGAGATGAATGGGATCTGCCTCCCATTCCTCAGCTGCCGGCATTTATGACTTCGTATGTTGGTGCAAATAAAACATGGCAGTAGTTCATACCTAACACTTCAGGCTGTGAAACTGTAAGGGTGAAGGGGCAGATAAAATCCTTGTACAGGCATTGTTCTACAAAGTTGGTGACTTCTGTCTGAAGGTCAAGGTGTTTGACTGGGAGCAGCAAACACTGCATTTACTCCTGCTGGTGCTCTGACTTATTTGTGCTTTTACCCTCATAGTTGCACTTGTTTAAAAATTGCTAGTGTGTTTTTTAATGCAGGAAGGGAAAGAGATGTTCGTAGCAATAGTATTTCTACTGGATCTATGCAAAGTGCTGTATTCGACACAGGAGCAGAAAATGAGCATGTTAAAAGATTGAGCTCACTGTGGGGCTCTAGACTCCACCCTTTTGCAAGAGCCAATTTAAACACTTTTATGGGGCAGAGAGTCTTTCTCCAATTTTGGTTTAAAATGGTGATCAGACGTGGAGGTGCCAGAAATCTCAGAGTATTTCCGTGCCAGCTCTGCAGCTGTTAAAGGACACAGACGTGGGATAAGGCTCAAATAAACATCCAAGTTTTTTTTCTATTGAATGTTTAAATGAATGAAAGCTGAGCTCCTAACCTTCTGAGCTTTCCAACTTAGTTATTAAACTGAGGAAATGCAATAGAGCGCACCACTCAACGTTTTTCAGTGTTTTTGCCTCCCAAACTTCCCTGAATTATCATGTCTCCTTCCAAGCTCTGCTGTGTGATCCTGCCTTCCTATTACCGTTGGAGACAAACTGGAGAAAGAAACTTACTTCATAAGTGAGCCCAATATTAAACATATAAATAATGCATCCTTCAGCATTATTTATAATGCAGTAGCATCACTGTGCTCTATCATATGCAATTTCACACTGCCTCTTTTTAACTGCTTTCCTGCCAGGCACATCCCTCAGTAAGTTCTAAAGCAACATCAGCTGCTTGTTTGATTCCCTGCCCCCCTTCTGGTATAACTACTAGTTGTACAGAGAACTCTTCATACGCAAAGCACAGACAAGGTTTAAATTACAATACCAGTGAATATAATACTATTTATAATACAATATAAATTACAATACCAATTGGATCTGAAAGTAAAAATTTTTCTGTCTAAATAAAAAAAAAAAAGACCAGTATGACTATAGTAGGGGGAGAAATTAACTGGTTTAGGCTTGCTTTTCAGCGTTAATGCTGTGCACAGAGAGTGACTTTGAAGCTATTCCAGAATGATAATAGCAGAATATAGTTCTACTGGTCAATTGCCCTGTGTAGACCAGTCTAAGGTTTTTTTTTTTTTTTCCTTTTTCTGAGAGAGAATACTTTTGTGTGCTGTGCACACACGCAAAATCTGGCATAACAATACCGAAGCTTATCTTTGTAAGATCAAATGAAAGCTGTAGTTGAATGTTCCATTTGTTTCTTAATGAGCAGTGTCAGGCTGTGCCCTGTGCTTAACAAAAGCATATGTGCAGATATTGTTCTGTTATGATTACAGTACAATTATATCATGTCTGTAATAGATTACTGCATCTGGCCTTTTCTTGGTTTAGGAAATCAAGAAGGAGATTAGTTGATAACTTCTGAGAATGCACCTAAATAATTTAACAAAAAAAAAAAAATCCTTTCTGTGTTAAACAAATTCCCCAAACTCAGGTTTGGGACAACAGTTCTTTTGGGTGCTGGATGGAAAAGCGTGGTGTGGGGTTTTTGTTTGTTTTGGTTTTTTTTTTTTTCTTTTTTTTTTTTTACGGAAGAGAACACACTTAACTACTCTGCTGTCCATAAGCCTGTTTTTATTTTAAAACAAACAAAAAAAACCTCAACACCCCAACAACAAAAGAAATAGGAATTTTAAAAAGTGTCAGATGGGAAATGAAGTATTTTAATTCATATGTGCCAATGTGCTATTTTACAATAATTTCATGTTTCATTATTACCTCTGTGTGTGGCACCTCCTTGCTCCATGCTACCCTCTGTTATTGACAGCAGTGCCTCCTCTTGGGAGGAAAAGGGGGCACGTGAAGTGCAACAGTGGCTTTTCGGATTTCAATTTGCTTTTATTTAATACACCAAAACCTCAGAACCTTGTGTGGGTAGGAGGAATCAACTTTATTTGCTGCTCAGCTCACTTCACAACAGACATCTGTTTTATATAATTGCTGCCTGTTACGCCCATTTTCCAAGTGATGGGGTAGTAAGAGTCAAAATGATGGTTACAAACAAATGGCTGCTCCCAGTCTGTGCTGGGTGTGTGCTCGAAGAATCGTGGTTTAAGTGCCAGGGGTTTGGGGGACTGGCCAGTGTATAAACTGAAAAGGTGGAAAGAACTGATCTGGTGTATTAGTTACTAATCTCCATCTAGACAGTGTCTGAGCTTTAATTTTCTGCTTTGGGTTCATTTTAATATCAGAAGCTGGTATTTGTTTATTGCTGGTGTTTAACCCTGGCAGGAAGGAATGATCTTGAGTGTATGCTGAAGCTTTATTTGCTGCTTTGGGGTCTGTCATGGGTGAAGATGCAGTTCTCAACACATTTGTGCCTTGGCTTCTCAGAGCAAGGGAATAGTGTTGGTATTAACTTTTAATGAAACACTTAAAGCTTGGGCCAGTTCTACAATGACTGGAGAACTTTTCTATCTATTTTAAAATTATTTTTAAATATCATAAAATCAAAGGAATGGACCTGGAAAGGGTCTTCCATGAGTCCTCTTGATCCATGATCTGGCTCAAACTGTACCTGTCTGCTCAGTGTTGTCTCCATGGGCTCTTCTCTACAACACCTGCAAGTTGCTCACTGTATTCCGCAGCTTGTCCTTGTGCTTGGCTTCCAATATGCTGATCACTTCTTATTGACTATTGAGGGGTGGTACCAATTCCCACCCAATCTCTCTTAAAAAAAATTCCCTCACCTGGGATGCGTACAGGTAATTTGATGGTAGGGACATGCTGTCGTCTGCTTCTGCTGACTGAAGCTATCATCCTGTGCTTTCCACACTGTGTGCATTCTTTTATTTCTGTGCAGGTTTTACTTTTTCTTTGGCCTGAATTTTGATTTTGGGCAGACCGTGTTCTGGCACTGTTTGCTGAACGATGCCTTGATGTGTGATTAATGCCCTTAGGTGCTATGGTAATACAAATAATTAATGAAGGGCTCTTTAATTCTTCTTCATAATAAATGCTATGTGGCATGTTTGAAATACAGCTAAGATAGAGCCATGTGCACCAAAATAGGCATATCTACTTACAGTAACTCCGGTCTATTAAAATGCACGGTTTTATTATCAGTAACCTTCTATGCCCTACAGGCATTTAAAATCCTACTATCTTGAGCAGGAATGAGAAAATAAGAGTTGCCAAACAGGAGCTTTCTTCATGCCACAATCCTGAGTTATAATATCGTGAGGGTTTCCCTGTGCCTCTCTGTTCTTCTGGTCACTGCTCTTAAGTTAATATGCTTGTTCTCCCAACTTAGTTCTTCAAAAGTTAAGCATGTACTTACTGTATGTTCATTTGCCTATGCTGAAACCAGCATGTGGGGATTTTGTTAATTGCTCTGGCTTGAAGTTGTATTTCAGCAGCCTCATTAGTGAAGCAGCAAAGCACCTGAGCTCATAATAAAATACAGAGAAAGTAAGTTAAACTGCTATTTTCTGTGTGCTTTCAAGCTCTTATGATAAAAGCTGATGTAGGTACAGTTCCAAGCCCGGGACCTAGAGGGAACGCTGTGGAGTGCCAAACCTATGAGGATATTTGATTTATTTGTTTTTATGTGTAAGACTGGGGAAGGCTTTTACAGTTACAGATTTCTTCCTCCTCCTCAGCGTGTGAGCAGGTGATGCCAAACTGTTAATGGCTTGCATAGATAAGAGAGATTATGTCCCTCCCCCCAATAAATAATGTTTCAATTACAGCAGCGCCAGTATGGTGTAAAACACTGCATTTTTCACTTTAGCGTATGTTCAACATGAACATCTGGCTATTTCAGTGTGTGTTAGAGCAGGGTAACTGCTGGGGTATAATCTGTGGCAATGACTTGAGTGGGGAAGAGGAAACAAGAAAAATCACATTGCAGAAACTCATTGCCTTCATGAGGATGGCTGGACTAGGAGCGCTGATAGAAGGATACCACCAGAGACAGGGAGAAAAAGCACATTTTTGTTGGTTTTGTCTGTTAACATCTTTTTTAAAAAGAACAGAAGCATCATCTGACATATCAGACTGTTGTAGCTCTTGGCTCATGGTGACCTGGGGGATCCCACAGCTGCCCTGTGCCTACTGGGGAATGGGACTGGCACACAGTTTGTCTTGTTCCTGAGGAGTGCAAAGGCCTTGTCCTGGGTAAGGTGTCCTGCTGAGAAGTAGAATAAGTTACAGCAGGTTGCTGCTGGGCCCTTAGTACCCTTCTTTTCCCTTGTGCTTCAATTCAGGTATACAGCATGCATATATTTTCCTTTAGCTCCTGGAGAAAACAAACAGTGGAGTCCAAAAAAGACAGGATTTTCTAATCTCCCATAAAAAGGCTATGGAAATTTGAAAGGAAAGGAAGACGATAGTATCGCCTGCACTGAGACGGCAATTATGGGTCCTGGGAGGAAGTGTATAAAGCCTTATTGAGTGGAGATAGCTGAGATGGCTGCAGGGGCCTGCATGGTGTGAGGAAAAGGCTGGAGGAAACCCTTATCAGACCTGTTATCCTGTCTCTGTCATTCCCATACAGATTAATGAGCTCCAGGATGCCCTCAGCCGTGTTCAGACCGGGGTCTGTTTATCCCAAAATAGAAGGTGCTGTCTTGTGCCAGAGTGTCATATTCCCAGGCCAGCAGCACCATTGTGTTTTATTACCCCATTGTATTCAGGGGTTACATCCGAACTTTTCCTCTTAGCTTCTTAATCACTGTTTTGATGGATGAGCTCCATGAGAAAAGCTTCTCTGTCCGTTGCTGCCGAGGACTCAGTATAGATCAAAATGGTTGCTCGGCACTTGCTGAGACTTGGCTTCCTAATTGCTCTTGCACCAGCTCTAGGGAAAGCAAGGGGGGTGTCTCACCCTTCCCTGTATGAAAATGGGAGGAAGGAGTGGGATGGAGGGGAGGGAAGCAGCTGCCTTAGTTCTGCTCTCGCCAGCAGCATGAGGCGGCTCTGCCCTGTCAAACTGTCTGGAAGCACACTTGTGGGATGGCGCTGGAGAGGGTGAAAGGCAGATTCATGTGTTCGGGAACATCCCTTGCCCTCTTGAACCCCCGCGTAGCCAGCTGTCCTTTCCACCCCCATACGATGCTGCACAGCGCCTGACAGAAGCCCCATGAATCTGCAGTCATTAACGCTGCAGGACGTGCGGTTCCCTCTGAAGGCTCCTGACTGCGCTGCCACTTCCCTGGTGCAATCCTGGGGAATTATCCATATCTCTGACAAGAGAATAGGTTACTAATGCACCAACACAGCTGTTTTGACACTTTTGATGAATAACATTCAATACTATTAATTGGAACAATTGCTTTTCATTTAACTAAATCACTAGAATTGCTAAACTAAATTGAAACGGAATGTAATTTTGCCTTGCTCTCCTTTAATATGGGCCTCTAAATGTCTTCTCCCTGAAGAATTAGTAACTTAATCACCTAACAGTGATAACTGTTTCATAGCCCTCAGCTGGAAGGCTTTCCTGCTAAGCAGTATTGCATGGGAGTAGAGTGTTATAGCAGGGAACAAATCCCATCTCTTTCCTTTCTCCCCCTCTCTGCTGCAGTATTAATCATATTAAAAATGATTCTCTTCCTCTTTCTCTGTTCCAGCAAGATCTTTATAGATCATCATAATTTCACCCCCCTCCTTTTTGCATTGTATCAATCACTTGGTATGTCTAACAGGGTGCACAACAATTATATGTGTCCATTACGTTAAAGATGGATTTTTGCTGTCAATGACTGGGAGATGGGCTCTTGTTCATTTTCCAATGAACTTGTTGTCCAACACAAACACCGTAGCATAATGCAGTGACCACATTGACCAAAGAACGGAAAAGATATGACTATATGGCAAATATAAGCTGCCTTTATTTATTTAAAAAAAATAATTAAATCATGGCATAAATAAAAGTAGCCTGAAATGTATTTGCATTATCTTAAATTTACATGGGTTTGTAACTTGACTAAAGAGCGTGTCCTTTGGCCAGGGGTTTCTGCAATTTCAGGACAAAACTTGTTAGACAAAAGAGAGCAGGACCTCAGAAGGGAAGCCTTCTGCTAACAGTTAGCACTTTTATGGTTCTTATTTTATTGCATTAATAAATTGAGCCTCTTGTCCACACAAGTCCATTTTACAGCTGGGAAAATGGAAATCCAGAAATTAAACACTTTACCTGAGTTATGTGGAAAATTACTGGCAAAGCTTGGTTTACTAATGAATTGTTTTGTGCCCTTTCCTCTAGATTTGCACTTGCTGTTTTCCCCTGTCAGTGTTTAAGTTTTGCAGAGCAACTGCTTGAGTTTGTTCAGAGACAGGAAGACAGGAAAAGATATAAAGCTGAATGTTAATACTACTCAAATTTACTGAGATCTCATTAGTAATAATGTTGTTCCATCGGAATAGTTCTTAGTAGGTTTGTAATTGCTAAGAAAAAGCCCAGAACCTGGAGGTTTCTGCTTATGCATAAGGCAGGTAGATGCCAAACTTCCTCATATTTTCTTACGCTGATTCCAGAAGGCACCTTGCACTTCATTCAGACCTTGGATTGCTGAGAGCTGGCCACTGGAGCTGGACTACCCTCTCTCTTAACATTAGCAAACTGACTTTTGGTGGCTGCCAGCTTGGGCAGGGACTGCCAGTCCCAGTCCTCCGAGCCTTTTGTCACTGAGCCAGTGTGGCCAGTGTGGCCAGTTCCTGGCCAGATGTGTTGGGTCTGACACTGCATCCTCCTTAGTTCCATCATTTTGTAATCCTCTTGGTTAGCTTACTATATAGAGGGTTCACTTGTTTTAAGCTTGCTGACTTCCCCAGGAAAGCTAAGGCAAATTAAATAAAAGTCAAATAGATTTGGAACATGCTAGATCCTCATTCAGACATTGCTTTTTTGGATGGAGGGGAACAAAGTGGTCTTCATTGCAGATTAATATGTTCACCTGTTTTTTGGGTTACAGTTAATTCATTCAAATCTGCTGCTGGGGTTTTGCCAACATTTCCCTTCTACAATTCTAAACTATTAATGACAAAAGGTCTTTCCTAAAAGGCGTAGCTGTGCAGATTACTGCAGGGTTCAAGGCTGCTGATATTTGAAGAGATGATTCTCTATGTGCGTTATCACTGCAATTTGAAACTATACCTACATCTGTCCCAGTCACTTTCCACTGAATTCAACTTGATTTTAGTTAATAATCTGGCAAATTTATCTTTTTAATGAATGATTCACGGAACTGTGTTATTTCCGACGTGCTTGAACACTGTCTCTGTGTTGTAATCCCACGTCCTGTCCCACCCCCAAGTCAGGGTTTTATAACCAAATGCCTTGGTATAATTAGTTGTTATTTTTCCAGGTACATATTTGAAAAATCATCTGAGTCCGTAGTGTTTCAATTTTATGTTAAGTGGTTAATTTACTTCACTAGGTATTGGTTCTCTTCCCTGTCTGAATGACTTACTAAAAAATTAAGACTAACATGGACTCTGTTCACAAATTGTTAGTGAATACTTATAACTTTATTATCTGTGAATAATTAAAAAGGGTGCTTCAAAGTGTATTTGGTGCAAATATTTATTGACATTAAATAACGAATGCCAGATTAAGTAACCTGAGAAAAATGTGGAGAAACAGCTACCACATTGGTGCTTATGTTAATCAAACTGTTGGAACTTGTGCTGCTGCTGTTGTTTTCATCTTAGTGGGGTTGGATGAATAGATCACTGGTGCTGTGGAGCAGAGATATACCGGTTTACTGCTTGCGGGACAGAACTGCATGTTAGTTATGCAACTGGGCATTCAGATCATCTAAAATAGTATTTCTGTCCTGTTTTTTAACACTCTTTGTTTTTTATAGCCCGCTCTTGTAACCTTCTTGTAGGTGTGCAGAGCTTTCCAATATGTGCAGGCTATATGATATGGCATAGTCCTAAGCATTACTTTAGAGAGGGAGTTGTAGCTAGGGGTGGTGTAAAGAGAAAGCCAACTGAAGGCTGAAATTCTTCTGCATATGGCAGTGATTTACAGAGATTCATTGACTCACAGTCTGGCCACTCACAAGGTATTTCTAAACATAACTTAGTTTAGACCAGTATCTGGGAGGGGAAAGGGAAGTGTGATAAAGCAAATGATGGAAACTTGCAGCTAAAAGTGTTTTGGCAGCTGAGGCCTGAAGTGGTGCTGTTTGAAAGATGAGCACTCTGTGAATTGAGGGCATCTCAGGAGAAGTAAATCTGCCTCCTCCAACACAGACTGAGCACTGGCCCAAAGACCCCGGGTAAATAAGAATCAAACTTCACTACAGGACATTTATGTGGTCATGATTTATTGGTGCTCTCAAAGCCTTTGAACCTTTGCAGCCCTTTGGGGGAAATGGTGTGTTACAGGGGCTTAAATAAATAAATAAAAAATAAGAAGAAATACATGCCTATAGCTACAGGAAAAACCTATTGTGCCATTTGTTCCAAAAGCCTTGACATGTTCAGGGCTTTTTCCTGAATTTGATTTTTTTTTTTTTTTTATAGGATTTTGGTCAGTCAGCCAGTGCTGTAGGAAATAAAACAACTCTTTGACAGATTCTTGTTTCTCAGTCCCTTTCCCAGCAACTTCCCCCTCTGGTAAAGCGAACTGAGCTGCAGGATTCTGATGGAAAAATCAAACAAACCTGCCGAGCGTGGCTGAGAAGTAATAGAAAACTACTTGGATCTCAAGGCCCTGCCAGTATAAGTTTAACACTGTGTTGTTCCTCCACCAGATGTCAAATATCCTTTTCCATTTTCTGCGATGTATCGTGTCCTTGGTTCATCCTCCTGTGAACAGCCTTTGGTGCTGACTGCTTGGGATGTAGCAGTTACCTCTTTGCGGAGGCTTTCTAACCCTCTGTACAACCCACTTTGCTGTCCTGCATACATTTCTATAACTTATCTTATAATACAGATGACACAAATACAGCACATGCTCAAGCTTCATGATTTCTCAGTTCTGGTGAAGGAAAACAGTAACAAAAGGCAAAAATTGTCATAGTCTCTTCTATGGAAACCTTGGCTTTACTGTAGTTGATTGGGATTTGACATTAGTTTGTTTTGTTGGAAGGCAGTTTGCATCTCCTCTGTAACATATTGCAGCCAGTTGTATTACACAAACTGTGAGTACCGCTGTAGCTGGGGTTTTCCATGTGGAAACCTATAATGCAGGGAAGATAAAAGGTAAGTTACATGTGCCACCAGCACATTATTTGCCTCGTGGCTTGTTGGTGACTGGAATGGGGAACACGCATGTTCTGGTGTGTGTCACAAATATGTGGTTTGAAATGTTTACTTGTGGATCATCATTAAGAAAAGCTAACTTCTACTTTAAGAAGTATTGGAGTTCTTGATAGTGGTTTTTGGTAATGTTATCTGTACGATAATATTGAGAAAACGTATTGTTTTTTGTCATTCTGTCCCTCTCCCTTTTTACAGTGATAAAGTATGGGAGAATAAGATTTGAATTTGGTGGAAAGAAATTCAGTGGAAAACAAACAAAGCTACCCCTTGGAAATAGTTACCGGTTCCTTGGCTGTCTTCCTTTGACCTATCAAAGAGCATGTAAAGTGCACCAGAACAAATCTATTATATCAGGAAACCACATGGATATAAAACTGGTATAAAGATGACTGCATGAACGGGTCTGTTTCTGTTGGGAAGCTGAGAGTGAAGTCAGCTGTTCTACACAAACAGTTGCCCATTGCAACTGCATCTCTTCTCTGGTACTGTTAGTCTGAGGTCTCTGAAACCCTGAGCATACTTGAGGGTAGTTTTCCTCTTGAAGTCTAGAGGAAATTAAGGATGAGCCAAGGCTTGTAACGTTTCATAATAGTAACTATAATTTAATTCTTAGAGGTTGTTTCCAACATCTGCAGTCCAGAAACAGAGTGCGACAGGGATTTGCAGGTGTGATAAGTCATTCTGATTGTCCTGTAACTCCAGAACATACTTCATCTTTCATGGGTACATCCTGTAGGGGATATACTACAGGATACATACTGGGGATAGGGCTGGGATGGAAATGTGTTGCTGCTGGTTTGTGATGTGCCAGTGTAGCTGTTTCCAGGTTTACATTTGTCAGACTTTGTGGGCAAGCAGCAACTACAGAAGATGGATGGTTAAGGTATGGAAATGTTCATCTTAGGTCTTGGCCTCCTTTTCATTGCTAGCTTCCTGGTGGTTATATCCAGCCTTAATCCCTGTTAACTTTGGGGGACTCCTTTGTTTACCATGGTCTCAACACTGCAGAGAAATCTGCGTGCTCCTACTCGTTCAGGGTGGAGCAAAGGCACTTTGCATGGAATGAAGAGCTTTACTATTATTCTGGATATAAGTTTAGATATCTTTTTAGACAAAGTTTTGAGAACAGTTTAAGTTTGCAAACATCTAAAAAGAATGTTAGAAATGTTGAGGTTATGGGAGGTAACTGGGGGATGTTCCTCATGTGTAAGTGGCTCAGCAGAGCTCCCATATCCACTCTGTTCTACGTTTCTGCCAGGTGTCTTTATCACCATGGGTTCTCAACCCTTACTGTGTCCTGCCTTCTCTATTTCTTTCAAACAGATGACACTGGATGTGAGTGGGGCTGGTGACCTCTCTCAGGTGATGTGGAGGTGGCTGTGTGCATTATGGATGGGATATAGTTGACTCAGAGGAGTATGTGTGGTGGTGAGGCTGGCTAGGCATGGCTGTAAGCTCTGCTATTAGTCTTTAATTTTGCAACCTGAGAGACCCTCCCCAGCACGCTGTTCTGGAGCACATCCCCCTGTCCTCAGAACAAGAGTGCATGCCAGCAGTTAATGAGAAACACTGGAATCTGGGTCCCAAGAGATGATTAAACCTCACGAGCCAATTAAAAGGAGTGTAATTACCCAGCAGGGACAAGTTGTTAAACAAGCTAGAGGTTATTGTCCTTCAAGTTAACGTACCGGAACAGCCAAGAAAAGCCTACTAGGGAATCGCTGTCAGGGCAGCATTGCTTGGCCTAAGGCTTCTTTCAGGGAAGCTCAGGAGCTGGGTGGGGAGGAGTGGGCTAATGTGACAATTTGCCTTTTGTTTGTGTTTTTAGGTGACGATAAGTTCTTAGAGCAGAGAGATCTGGAAAGCAACTGCCACATCAGTAAGCTGAGCTGCAGCTAGACTGGTGTTTCGGAAGTGTAAGATGAAGTGCTTCCCTAGGCATTCATTCCCTGTGTTGGGAGAGGGGTGTAGGCAGATCACCCAATCCAGGAAACCCAGTGTGTGGTTGGCACAGGTCGGGATGTGTCTGAGAGCATCGCATTGTGCTCAGCTGAGCTCCAAGAGAAATTTCATGTACAAAGCAGACACTGGGATAATTTACAGTGACTGATGAATTCTGTGCTTTTGTCTCCTCCTGGGTGTCTGCAGGCTTGCAACATGACGATATCATTGTTTTTGAAAAGGCTTGATTTAACTTTTTATGGCTTGGCTTGAGCACAGGGAATAAGGAGTTTGGTATTAGCGGTATTGGTTACTGGTGCTGGAGGAAGTGAGTCACATCCCACTGTTTTTGTTCTGTGTGTATCCTGTCACAGGTGTGTGTAAACCTGAATCTTTCTCATCCTACTTGTAGTGGTCTTTATTTGATATGGATCCTAGGAAGCCTGAGCATGTACCTTCAGCTAGTGGAGGAATTAGCTGAAAATGTTAATCGACTGCCAGTCCCCTGTGTCCCGACCACTAGGTGACATCACACACTCAGCGTATTTATGAGCAATTTCAGTGGGAATGTTACACACTGGACCTGCAAACTTGGGTTTGCTCATGCAATGCACAAGTCCATTTTTCAGCCATGCTTGTACTTGAACTCTGGGGGATAATGAAAGAACTAAAGAATGTGGATTTCAGCACAGAACAAATGAATTTTCTGAAAATAAGAAGGCTTGATCTGGTGGAAATGGAAATAGTTCTGTTCCATTATCAGTCAGACTGCTCATTTGGTGGAAAAACTCAGAAATGCTGCCTGGATTTGTCTATGTTCTATTCTCAGTTGCTCGCCTGCGTAACCTGTGACCACTAAAATGTTCTTTTTGTCAAGATGGCTATAAGCAATAGCATTTAAAATGCCCATTGGAGGAAAAGGGTAAGGCCAAGCCTTACAGCTCCTCCTGTGAAGTCAGGGTAGCTATAGGATTTTGAATTTTATTTTTTACTGTGCCACAGGGCACGTTTGTTTGCCTGTGTATTCAGGCTTCAGTCTGTAGTTTGAAAAATGAATGCAAACTTACCTTTAAAGCGAGCATCTCCAGAGGGGATAAAGGTCACTCAGCTGTGAAAAGTGACAGCTTGGGTCCAAATTCAGCCTGGGGAAAGCACATGTAACCCTACTGACGTCCACGGATAGACTGGGTCACTGCATCTTCCCCCCCCACCCCCCAATTTTTTCCCCTCCAGCATCCTGGCTGAAAAAATATCCCCCGTTGGAAAATCCCCATGGATCAGCTTCTCAGTCAAGGTCAAATCCCCATCTTTTGTACTTTTCTTGGCCATTATTTCAGGTGATAGATGCGCTATTGACTGGCAGCAATGACAGAGCTTGGAATGATGGGGGAACTGAGGCATATTCAACACACTGGCACACAGCTAACTCATGCTAATGTTCAATAATCCTATCCTGCTGCTACACTCTAATGGCTGTGGGCTTGATAGAGCCCCCTCATTGAACTGGTGTATTTCTTATGGGCCTGCCCGCCCATCCTTCATGAATTTTTATTAAACAAAACTGTAAGCGGATTGATTTTGTACTCCTTTATTGCATTTTTATTTAATTCCTTTCAATGGTGGAGGCTCCATCATGTTATCTCGACGTAAATCATGCTGGGGCAGCATGCCAAAAAAATAAAAAGACTACAGGATCATACTTGCATCCAGCGTAAATTTTACTCCTATAGCCTTTATTAGCGTAGATTCATTGATTTTTCTCAACTCCTCCATTCCCCTCCCCATCCCTCCTTTTGGTTAGACCTAGGTCAGAACCTGACAGTTCTCCTTTTAAATAAAGGAGGACAGACTCTTATTTTTCCTGTTTTTAAAAAAAAAAGAAAAAAAAGTCGTTTAGGTTGATTAAGCAAGACTTTTTTTTTCTTTTCTTTTTTTTCCTCCTGTAATGCATAGCTGAGAAAAGGCTCATAATGCCAGTAGTATCATGGGCAGTCATAAGTGTTGGCAGTAGGATTGCAGTAGGAGCAGTGCTCTGCAGAGCAGCGAGCACAGGTTTGCTCTCATGCCACCTCTTGGTGTGTGTTTGATGTTGTTTGGTTGGTTTTCTTTCCCTTCTCATGGGAAATCTGCATTTGTACTGAGCAGCATGTTCTGTCCTGAATTCCTTCGTGTTGCTTCTTGCCTCTTTGTGGGGTCTTGGTCCATGACTGAAGTTGTCAACAATAATAATTAATCATCTTTTAAGGTACCTGAACAGGGACCTCCTGTTTTCTGAACTGACCCTTGTGCCTTCCCACTTGAATCCGTTCCAAAATGAGTTTGAACGCTATTCATAAATGCACCATGTACACGTGGCTTTCTATAAAATACAGTCGGTAGATAACAAGGCACCAGTAGATGGCATGAGAGAATATATAGTGCAGTTCCAGTTGTAATGTGGGTGGAGTATAAATTGCTAACTTTAAATTTAAAAACAGACAATGTCTCCCATAATGCCTTTTTGATTCACTGGCACCCAAGCGTGCTGCAGGATGGGGCTTCACCATCCATTGACTTCATTGTGTAGTTTGACTGTGGATAACAAAGCACAGGGTTTAAAGCTGGTCCCAAAGTAGCTTGTGCTGCAGTGTGACATCTCTTGCTGCCACTCGTTTCTGGTTGGTTGTTTTAATGCATGTTCGTAATCTATAAGCAATATGAGGCAGGATTCATGTTGCTTCTTTAAGCTGTAGGTGATTGACATGGTTGCACAACATAAAACATAGTAAAAACAAGAGTAAAATGTAGTTAAAATGTTTTTTTCCGGACTGATGTATGTCAGGATATGCTCTTGGTATGCTAAAAGCAGTCTTGTGTTCTTTCAAATGGTCATTGCTGTTGATGGAAACGTGGGAGTTAGTATTGTCTTGCAGAACTGGATCTTGATTTCCACAGTGTCTGCTTTGTGTGGCAAAAGGCCAGTTTCTCCGCTGAACCGTGGACCTCTAATACAATTCTTGAATTTCTGGGTTTGCGTAGAGAGCAAGATTATGTTCTGTTCTGGCAAATGCTGTTCTGCGAGGGTGTTACAGCAGAGCTGCAGCAAATCCCTAGTGAGGAATTCTGGGCTGAGCAAGCAGGTGCCGATACACTGTGGGGAAAGGGAAGCAGGCTGATGTGACAACTGAGATGGTCCCTCCTCTGTGCACATCATATGGGACAGCACAAGTTCTTCCTTGCTCAGCTCTCTTCTCCCCTGTGACTGCAGCCCTGCTGACCCTGGCAATAGGCAGCAAGGGTAAGGGATGCTCTTCAGCGCTCATGTTTTTCTGTTCACCAGCTTAATATGATGGTTGGCCAAAGTGGACTTCCGTGCCCAAGTATCAAACCTGGGTGAGCTAAGCCAATGAGGAATTTTTAATTGAAGATAAAACATAGCAGAGTTGTGACAAAATGAGATAACTGTGTTTTTAACTGTTTGCAGGTCATATTAGTAAGATAATTTCTGTGCTTTTTATGGAACTGGTTTCGTGCCCCTTCCCCAAAAAACTATTTTTTTGTTTTAAAAATTCATAGGGAGTTTTGTTTTTAAGTTACTGTAGTAATGCAGTGACAGCAAAGGTAGGACAGTGAAGAAGTGCTGCTGTTGGTTTACAGCAAGAAGCATTTCGACGTGCATTTTTGATAGGTTGCTTTTGATGATCTCCCAGAGGAAAAACAATTGAAATAAAAGCAGAAGGTCCTTGGTTTACCTGAGTTGACATCGCTTGGCTGTTTTGAGTTAAGGTTCACTAGCCTAGAGACGGGCTTCTGGCCCAAACTACCCTGTAGCAAAGAGAATTTGTCTGTGAAAACAAGTCACAGTCAGCAGAGAAACATTTTATTGCATTGTTTCTTCCCCCTCAGATTAAACAAAAAAATAAAATAGTTGAAAACTAGTAATTTGCATGTGTTAGTTCTTCACTAGTACTCGTTAGTTTATTTTATCACTATGCTAGTAATTGCTAGTCATGGATCCCATGGTGGGACTTGTTCAGAAACAAAACAAGAGGACTGGTCCTGCACCAAAAGTACAAATAGTTTAAACGGAGGGTAAGAACAAGAAGGTGATTCACTGACGCAATAGATAATATTCATTAGAGAGTCGAACTATTGCTGTGGCTTTATATGTGGGAGGCAGGGAGAAACACTGAATAAGAAAAATTCAGTGATGTTATGGCTAGACACCTGATTTTCAGAAATCGTTGAACATTCACTGAACAGGCTGCTCTCTTTAACATAGCTTAAAAGTGTTTAGCCCCTTTCTTAATTCAGTTATATATTAGTTCTTTATTGTTTAGCCCTCAGTGCTACCAGTTTATTTCCCCGTATGAACTGGATATGAATATTCAGGTTATAGAGGGACCGAAATAGGTAAGTAGGGCAGCTTACCCTGTATTAAGTGAAGTCTAAAAGAAAAACAGTCAGAAGCAAGCAAGGGGCTCTTCAGTTGCTGCTGGTTTGTCCTGTCAAGTCCTTGCAACAGATACATTCCAGATCCTTGTGCAAACAGATCAATTTGTGGCTGAATTCTGCAGGGGGCTAGTCATTTTAAAATATAAAATGACCAATAGCTTGCAAATATTTCTGGATCAATTTATTGATAGGGAGAAACAGAGGCAAAATACTTCTTTTGGAGGGGCAGGGGAGAAACGGTGAGACTTATCCTTTGGCTAGTTATTGGTCTGGGGGCAAAAATAGTCTATCTGAGTGGGGTTAATGTACTAGTTGTTTATGGTGGCTAAGAAAAAGAGTATTTCTTACAGGAACCACAGTATTAATCAGAAGACAAAAATGGCAATCTAGAAAGCTAATGACATTCCTGTTGATTTGATTATAACATAGTGACTGTTTAAAACTGTACTTCTAATTTTGTTAGAAGAAATAACACGAGTTAGATCCATAACTTCAGTGATCTAGGAAGAATATTTGAAACGTCAAGGAGAAAACTCTCAGGCCATTAGTGATGCTCTGTGTTTAGTGGATGTTTGGGAAGGGGAAAATGGATTGCCTCCTTCATGCTAAATTAGCATAGAGGGACTCAAAGTGTCTTGACCTTTTCTTAACCTTGTATACTCGAGTTTTAAAATGAATTTGCTGTTTTTACCGTGTGAGGGGGGAACAATAAGTTGCTGGCTGGGGGAAGGGGAAAGAGAATATTTATAAAAGTCAAAGTGGTGACCTGAGAGAGTGTGATGTGGGTGTTTGCTGCTGCTAACTTTGCTCACCTTTGGTAAGTAATGTCATGTGTTCAAGCACTTTTTTCATTAAAAAACCCCAAATGGAACTGTTTTGTCCCTCGGTGTTATGAGACTTGGGAATATTTTGTAGTCCTTTTGTGATGTTGAAGACAATATTTTGTATGTAAACAGAACTACAGCTATCCAAGATGTTAACATTTAAAATGAACTCTTTTGGTTTGAATGTCTTTTTAAATTATTTAATTATGTTAGGTTTTTGTTTTCCCTTTTCTGTATGTCAAGCCAGCAGAAGTACCTACTGTTTGTCTAATTTGAAACATCTAACTGGCATTGAAGTCAGTGACTATTTTGGGATGTAGGCTAACGTGGACATACTGATGGAAGTTTACAACTTCAGAGAAGTTTGTGGGCACTAGCATCCTGTGGAGATGGAACTGTAACCTTGGCAGCAGGCTCAAAAGAGGCAGAAGGGTGAAGGTAGAGCTGTTAGTTCTGTAGAGCAGCATTTTGCGATACGCAAGGTCACGCATACCTCCCAATGTCTGTGAGCACTTTTGCTACATGTGAGATTGAGACCTCCCAGCCCCCAGTCTCTCATGTTAGTCTCTCATGTTAATGTGGAAATCTCAGTGGATTGACTTGATTTTTGAAGCTCTTTGCCTGTATCTTGTCTCTCTCTCTCCGTCCTAGAGTCTTTCTTGCCATGTAATCCCACAGTCTGGCAAGCTCCATAATAAGTGCAGATAGATGAGTGTGTGTACATCTCCATTAACATGACTGTGCAGGCTAATGATGGGGACCTCCTGCTGCTCTCCGCTTGTTTTCTGTTGATTGTTATGTAATGTTCGGCAGCGGGAGGTAAATTCCTCTCCAATTTTGAGACCCGTTGCAGCATGCAAACCCCACTGTGAGAAGTCACGGTGATTGAGCTTTCGAATCAAGTCCCATGCTGATAACTATAAATCAGGCCTATTATACACTCCGACCGACAGCCGGAAACCTTCCGTACTGCATGTGGCACAGCAGAGTCTTGGAGCTGCACCGGAGTTTGTTTTGTAACTGGGAACACTTGTGTCTTTGAAAGGCTGTGATTTAAATTTGGTGGGATGTTTGTGTTCATTCAGAGAAAGGGCCGAGGTGGCTCTGGATGCTGAAGGTCAAGCTGATGCTCAGGGTGTGCCTTTGAAGACTTGCTCCTGCTCCACATGCTGTGCTGCTGGTTCACAGGGGTTGAAGTGAAGGAGCTGTTTTGGTGGTGGAGTTTGTTCCAGCTGCTCCTCAGTCATCTTTGCCACTCAGGGCTCTGATCTGTGCCTTAGGAAGATGCTCTGAATAAGCTGTGTTCTGCAGTTTTGTGGGGCTAAAGTGATACATATGGGGTAATGGGGTAATTTGGACCAAGGTTGTAGGTATGCAAAAGCAGGAGAGCATGCCAGGAGCCTTCCCAAGCCCTTTCAGCACAGACTCTAGAAACCCTTTGCGAGTACGGCAAGTCTAGGATCCTCCAGCACTATGAGTTGTGTTAGGGCTGAGTGGGTAGTGAGCAATAAGACATAGTTTGAAACAGCTAGATTGGGTCATTCCAGGAATTATCAGGTGAAATTCTGTGGTCTTTGGTTACGGAGGGAGAGAATTTAGTTGCGTCTGGGGCTATTTTCATAGACTTGAAATCTTCATCTTCTTAGGTTTGTTTTCGCTTGCTCTTTGTCTCAGTCTTTTTGTGAGTGTTTACTGAATAAGAACATACAAACCATTTCATCTCTGTGTGTGGAAAAGAGTTCTCTTCTGTGAGTTTCAAAACTTCTCTTGGTGTCAAGCTGCCTTCTGTAAGCACATGGGAAGCAGGAGGATTTCTATTGACTATGCACTGCTGGTTTAAACTCTAGGAAAAAAAAAATCTGAACAGAATCGAAGCACTTTATTTCTACTGCTGCAGTTACTAATCTTAGTAGTAGATAAGATAACTCTTTGACTGTGGTTATGAATGTAAGGCAACTCAACATCTTGTTGTCTTTTCTCTGTGGCCAGGCTAAGCAGATGGATGAACTTCATACAACTTCAGCTGCTCGACTTAGTCTCTCAGTTCCTGCAGTAGTCTCATGCACGTAGGTACAGAGCTTCCAGGTTCAATTCTTAATGCTGCAGCCTGATGCTAAAACAATTTTTGGCTTTGTGGAGTTTAGAGAGGAGTTTCGTCTGAGGAAGGACAGAACATACACTTAAAAAGAAAAGCAGTCAGGATATTTGCCCTTCGGGAAATAGCATTTCTTAGTGTGCCATTGGCTTGGAGTTCTTGCACTTTTCCCACTTCACTGTTGTACTGCTTAACCTTGCAAGGTTGTTGTAAAGCTTAATTAATTTATAGAGTACCTTGAAAATGTATGGCCAGATCCTCAGCTGGTGTAATCTGGCATGACTCCATTGAACTGAGTGGACCCACACTGTTGTATATAACTTGGGAATTTGGCTTGCAAGTGCTCTTGCTAAGTAGTATTATGTGCACAGGACAAGTCCTAGATGAAGGTTATATTCAGCTCTCTTACAAAAGGAGCTGGCCACAAAGTAGATCCAAATAGTTGAGTGACAGGGTCCCAGTATAAAATTTTTGTTTTATCCCTGTTTAATAGTCAAAGATTAGCAAGCATCCAGGTAGAGATATATGGTCTAGACAGCATCTGATGGGCTAGTGATGAATGGGAGCTTGAGAGAGGCTTCAGATTAGCCTCACATGCATAAATATCACATGTGGGTGACAAGGACACTGGAGGTCACTGAATTGTATTTGTGCTAACTCATGGCCTTTATAAACTCTGTACGACTTGAGCATGTTCCCTCCAGGATAAAAGGAAGCATGGTCAGATGCCCTTACATTTGGAAACCTTTCCCTCATGACATTAGTTTTGCAAACCTGTTGTAATAAACATTAGTTCTGTGGAGTGCATGGCATATGAATAGGTATTAAAATATTTCTGTGTCCCCATTATTCCCTTTTGCTTTCTGTTTTCATGTTCCTTCCAACTCTTTCCCTACTTCACACTATTTTTAGTAAATTCTTACTTCTCAAAGTTACAGGGGAAAAAAGCTCTCAGATCATTCTGACTTCCTCTTTACAAATGCTAATAAACTCACTTTATAGTGCATTTTCTAGTCTAATTGTAGGTTACACACCTAAGCCTTACTTATGAAGACTTGTAAAATGAATACTGTAGGCTTGAGTGTATTTTAACTCCCAATAGTATCAGCTATTGAAAACAACAGGCAAGCAATGACAAAAACTTCAGTGATTAGAAAGCCCAAACCTGCAAAATTAAGGCTGTCTCATTCAAATAAGGCAGGCAATCTATCTTAAGTATATTTCTTTAGTTTCTAACATTCCAACATTAACTGTAAAGGCTGGGAGGATGTTAATAATTATTAATGGTAATTAACTTGGCATCTTTGGAGTGCTGGGGGAGAAGCTATGGAATTAGCAGATAGGCCCAGGACATACTTACCCTTAGCCTTGTCCTTAGATTTGGAAGTGTGGATAATTAAAACCTTTCCACTCTGACTGATCTTGAGTTTGGTTTATTTGGCTGTTGTATTGTAAGCTGTTGTCAATTAGCATTGTTTTTTTCCATGCTGTTTATTTCAGAAGCATAAGAATAACAATAAAAGCAAGTGCTGGCCTGTGAAGCATTTGAAAGTGTTGGAAAGAGCCACAGCTGTCATATTCTGTTCTTCTTTGATGTTAAAAGACATAGAGAGTATTGCACATTGACTGTCATCCCAGATAGAGAGCATTCTGGGTTTGTGTTGCTTCTTCCCTAGTCCCCAGAAGTTGGGCATCACGTGTTTTATCTCAGGGAGTTGGGAGAATTGGCACTGAAAGTCTGCCTGATGGAGCCCATAAACCTCCATGTGAACTGCGAAAGAGTCCCAAAGCTTGTGGAAAATTAATCAACCCTGTCCTCAACACCTGAGGCAATGTCAAGCCTTGGGGAAGAGCTACAGTAGGAAACCTCAGTTGAGTTGAGGATTGCCTGTGATGGAAAGAAGACCTTCAGTTCCTTCTGTGGGAACATGGCCTGGGAGGAGGCCAGGAGAGGTGTAAGCTACAGTTTGTTTGCCTCTGACCAGGAAGGCAGGGGCTGGCAAAACGCAGCTGCCAAATTTGGCTGACCTCAACCAACCTAAGCTTGGCTGAGGCCATCTCCCACCGAAATACTTGCTTTCTCAGCACTCTCGTGGAGCTGCAGAAGGGCCAAGGATTAGGTAAGGAAACACTGAAAATGGTGAACAGTTTGTGTTTCTACCCAGTGGTTATTTTGAACTTCAGATAATTGGAAAGTGGTGGCAGTATTGCTCAAGCTCTGGTCAAGTAAGTTAAGAGGAACTGGAGGCTGAAAGGAGCTGATTCATCCCCAGGAGAGCGAGGAGACTCTGATACCCGACCTGGATGGCAGTGAGGGGGAGATGCTGTGATCCGCTGTCCCCACTCCCATGGGCTTTCACGACGGGTGAGCAGAGCTCGGTGCTAGCATACCCTATTGTAGTGCTTGTAGTGCTGGGATGGCCTTGTACCTTCTCCTCTCTGTCTCAGGTCTGGGTTGTACAAAATTTCCCCAGTGTAGCTGCTCTGTTCCAGCCCCTCAGGCTTGAGCAAGTCTGTCTGAATCTAATAGATCACTGTAGTACAAATTGTATTGGCTTTAGTCCTAGTTAGTGTTGGGTGCAGTATGTGTGCTGAAAAAGCTTGTACGGTACATGTTGAATTGCTCTAATAAACCTATTCCAAATTTCTATGGAAATAAGAATACACCGTTGTTCTGCAAGGAGCAAAATATATTAATATTTTACTGCAATGACATCTTGTAAATATTATAAGCATTTCTCATGTTTTTTGAGCATGTTTTCTAGCAGTAGGAAGAACAATATTTGAATGGTTGAAATCACCACCATGTATTAATATCTAGGCTTTTCTGATTCCTGAGTGGGGGGAAGAGCTGTTTTTCCTTGCATCAATTTCTGCTTTGATATCTGTTTTGCAATGTTGTCTGCAGTGCAAACAGTGGTCCACAAAGAAGCAACTGAACAGGGTTACAATATCAACAGGAAGTTGTCATGGCGTAACGTTTTATTGATCTGTTTATCATCAGTAATGAAATAAACAAACGTATTACTTACTAAATATTGATTAGTGTGAGAGGGGACCAGACTCAACTTTTCAACGAAAGAGTGGTGTTTTCAATAGTACCTGGAAATCTCCTTTTGTTTTTTTCCTCTCCCCCCTCTTCTCCTGGGTCAGACAGTTGAAGACCTTTTATACCAAAACATCTGAAACGGAGCTGCTTTGAATATTCATAGTTTAAATTCTGGCCATACCAACATGGTTTTTTTTATCTAGACTTTGGACACTAGATTCATATTGTACAGAATGATTTATGTTGTCAAGGAGGTTATGCTTGAACCTGCCAATTCAGCTTTGGGTGCCAGAGCCACCCAAAAAGGGAGGAAGAGCAAATGGACTGTCTTTGAGAACGATGTTGGAGATGGCACTTAGAGGTAGGTAAGGGCTGCTTTCAGTAGTATCCCAGATACTACTTGCTGGTTTCCATGGGAGTCATTTCCCAGTGTATGTGACTGTATTGTCCACTTCTGAGGTATTAAAACTTGAGGTGTCAGAGCAAGATTTTTGACAGCCTTTCTGACTTTTATGTGCCCAGAAATTATTTTACACAGACTGCATTGTAGAAAGTAACGAAATCACTTATTCTGAAAATGGGACCCCTTTAAAGGTATTCCTAATTCTGGCTCATAGGCAGTGGCCGTCAAAAAGACAAATCTTTCATCAAATATATTAATCAAACATCATCTGATGTTCAGTTATCACTGCAGGTTGGA
This sequence comes from Fratercula arctica, assembly GCA_947846985.1. Taxonomy (NCBI): domain Eukaryota; kingdom Metazoa; phylum Chordata; class Aves; order Charadriiformes; family Alcidae; genus Fratercula; species Fratercula arctica. Next base: position 12,748,213 of record CANTUZ010000013.1, on the reverse strand, counting down.
GGAGCCTTAATTGTGAACATTCCTTAGTTCAGAAAGGTACCCTGATGTTACGCAGATAAGCGTCTTAGAAGGAACTTGATAGATACATTACCTTAATTCAGTAGGTGTTAATACAGTCAAAATGCCAGATTTCTATTGTTTGTGCAGTCACGTGTGTCCTTAACACCATTAACAAGAGTTGTGAGTATATGAACAGCGTCCGCATTTCAAATACACGTCAGCAAACAGCACTTGAAATAGCATTGGACTGTTTTGAAAGCAGGAATATTTTTTCACAACAATGTACTATAAGCACTTAAAAGGTAAAAAAAAAAATACACGCAGGCAGATTATTCAGTATTTGTAGAAAAAATATATCTGTATGTAGGTATCTCTGTGGAAGATCAAAGTAATGGGGCTTTATGGCTTTATTGTGACTGTGCAGACAAGGCAAAGGAATTACTGAGATGATAATACAGCTGAACGGCAAGCTTTTAAAATCAGAGGCTTTTTGATTGAACAGAATATGGAGATATATGGCTTGATTCCTATCTTAACTGTAACTGTTGAAAATAACTCCTGTGGTTTTCAGTGGTTTAAATATGCAGAGGATGCTGTAAAGTTGAAGATAAAATACAAGCTTGTTGCAGACTTTGGTAGAGCTCCATTTGAATTCAGTTGAATTTCTGTCAAATCAGAATAAATTGCTAAATGATATTTATTCTGATCATCTCTCAGTTTGAAAGAAAAGCACGAAGATTTTCTTTTTTTTGTTTTGAATGAAACATTCTTGAGTTTTCATTTGAAACTACATTCTGGTTTTACCTTCACAATCACAGTTAGGGTTTGTTTTTGTTTTTGTTTTTTTTTTTTTTTTTAAATACAGAGAGAACTTACACTATGTTTTATTTATTTCAGCTGTGCTCTAACTGGAGCAGAGCCAAGATTAGGCATTTCAAAATTGAGCTTCCTTTTGTTTTGCACAATTCTCGTTGAAATGGTCAGTTCCAAGATAGTTTAAATATTGGTGTAATGCATTTTATGCACCATCTAACATACAGAATAATGCTATTATGTTATGGGCTCAAGGCTATTAAGGCAGCTGAACTTGAGGTATGGCAGTTCCCTTCAGCAGCTGAAATGAACTTGGCATCACACCAGTTCCTGCGGAAATTATAAGAATGTGCCGGCCCATTCTGCTTCAGACCTGTGGATCAGAACAGAAGGTCATCACTCATTTACATTGTGGGTGAAAAGCCATTTCAGGAAGCATGAAAACTCTCAAAAGTAGCCATCTCCACCCTTCTAGCTAGAAAAAAAACCCCACCTTTTTTGAAAGGTCTCCATGCTGAATGTTCTCTGGCCCTATCTCAAATGCAGGAAAGCAGTCCTGTTTCTAGAGGAAAACCCTAAATAATAAAGATTTGGTCAGCAAAGTGATACAGGCCAGAGAGGAGCTAAAGGTGAATCACAAGTGAAAAATATAATGATTCATACAGGAAAAAAAGTATGTTTTTATAGGCATAAAATAGATTATATTTGGTTCATTAAACTATAATTAACACAGACTATAGCTTCACTGCTAATTGCTAGATGTAGTCTTAGTATCTGTATGCAGAATGATGTTTGCTAAAAACTTTTTTAATTCAGAAGTTTTTCTCAGCAGTGACTCTTAAGACTCAAATACTGTGTGTGTACATCACAGGATCAGTTCCCAGTTATCTGGAACACACCTCTTAGCCTAGATAAACAAGGAAATTCCACTTATGGTAGCGAAAATAAATAGCAGGAAGATGCAAGCTACATTGCCGCAAAAGGACAATTTAAGTTATTGTGTGTGTCTTCACTGTCAGTCACTATCTGAGGTGGAGAATCCAGTATTGTCTCAAAACTTATTCAGATAGGTTGGTGAGGGTGCATCCAAGCAAAATCCTCCCTGTCCCAGCTTCAGAGCAGCACTGGTTTGCATCTCGTCAGCTTGGAGCCCAGACAGCGTACAGCTTGCAGCTGGCTGTATCTCATCATTAAATGTATTTGAGACTGAGCCTAAGTTTGGCACTCACTTATAACTGGACCTGTGTCTACATCTCTGGCCCATGCACATATACTGAATAGCTGTAGAAATGTGCCTGCTCAATTTGAAGCTGGATTTATCTTTATTATTTTGGCAACATCAGTTTTCTCTTGCTCTAAAAAGTGTTATTTTTTTTTTTTCCAAGTGAAACAGGCATATATAATGTTCTGTCTCATTTATCTGAATTCAAACTATGCATTATAGAAGTGAAAATATGTTCAATATCCCAAAGTTATTCCAAACAGCAATAAAAATTCTATAACTCCTCTCTTAGTGCTAATACGTAACACTATGCTTATATGAGTTGTCTGAAGATCTGAAGAGGTAAGAGTTGACAGTAGTATTACATTCTAGAAAAGCAAAGCATAGCAGGTTCTGTTCTTCAGAAGTATTGAAGTGATATGGGAGCTCTAACATTTTTAAAAGTCAATGTGGCACAGAGCCTTGCAAGCCTGGAGCACTGAACTGGCCTCCTGACTCGCAGCTGCATTTTGATGCTGGCTGGAGGAATCATTAAACTGCTAAAAGCAGTTTAAAAAAACCCCAAAACACATACACCCCACACCCAGCCCCCCAAAAATCCCAACAACCCCCCAGCCTCCAAAGTTACTAGGTAGGTTAGATGCCTGTTTTGCTGCCTACTGAGATTTTTCTACTTGCTCTCATGAGGCATAGTCCAAATCTGCAGGGGTGGCATTTATCTAAACATAGAGACTATGCCTTCGAGCTCTTGTCTGACCCCCATGAACAGGCAGTGTGAAGCACTGTGACACAGGCACTCCTGGAACAGGATTTATTATTACCTGTCCTCAATAGAAGGAAATAACTGTGTTCTGGAAACACCGTTTTCCCCTACTGAACATGAAGGGAATCTCGATGATGCACCTGCACGTAGATGTCCCCATTTTATTTGCCTAAGTTAGATGAGACGAATCCTCTGCTAAGCCAACTTGCTAAGGATTTCAATAGCAAATGGGAACGGAACTTAGCAAAGAGACTTGAGATCCTTGTGGCTTGGGCACCTTGTCCTGGCTTCTTTGATGCATTTTATGTGTATACTCTTTATAATGAGTAATATGGAATAAAACCTCATGGGATGTGCTACCATGGGCTATTTCAGGGAGTGTCCAAATGCATCTGACCTGTGACTGGTACCTAAGAGTGGCCCTGTTGACATTTAAACTGTACGTGCATAAGTTGTGGTTTAGAACTTGCTCCCGATACAGAGGAAGGGATCAGCATTTCAGGTGCTGAAGTTTCCTTTGAAATCCATACCAGAAGGATGCATGCAATTAAGGGCAAGAGCAACCAAGCTGAGACAGATCACAAACCTGTGCACTATCTTTGAATTACCTTTGTTTTATTCGACTCCCCTAGGCAGTGCAACCAAAGCCTTTTAAAACATCATCAGACAATTCTTTAAATAGTCTGATTTTGCCACCCCCCAACAAAAGGCAAAAAAGATAACTTTGAAATGCAGAATTTCTAAGATGCCTGTCTGCCTCTCTTATTTCAAAAGGAAGAAAAGGGGGGAGCGGTCAGGCGTCTTCTCAGTTGCCCCTTACTGTCCAATCATTGCCATTTTTATAGGACTCACGAAAGTACAGTCCAACCAGTTTAGCAGGTAGAGACACTGTGCTAAAAAGATTAACAGTTTAACTACAAGGGTTAATCTCTTCCTCCCTCTAGATGCTAACTAGAGATGGTGCACAATTACTTGCTAAGAAGGAAAAACTGCCTGAAAGGAAAGAGTTATCTGTCTCAAATTATCAAGCAAATATCTTTCTGTTAAGTCTGAGCTTCGTTCTAAAAATGTTCATCGGTCTCTCATTTTGCTGAAGCCTGGTATGAGCACTCTCGTGAGCCAGAGTCACAGGATCAAGTTGTTCTCACTTGTGATAAAGCTGAAAGGAAGATGGACACCTTCTCTTGTGTGTGTCACTGGCAATGTGGTTGTGGGTGTAGGCACAGTTCTGGGAGCAATGCCTGCATTAGAGGAAGCTTTATTTATTGCCATCGCTGGAACTAGAACGAAGCCTTTCTAAAGGTGACTAATTTTTTTCCTTTAATACGTGATACTTCAGTTGAGCAGTTGTAATGTTAAGCGTGTGCTTTGCTGAACTGGGACCTTGATTCTGGAGAGGAAACTATTCTTAAGCTTTTGGTACGTGAAGAGCGTTTCCCATTAGATCATAAATTATTTACGTTCAGGTCTAGTGAAATCCCTCCTGATTTAGAGTGATGTATGGGAAAGTCAGACCTATAAATTAGTTTGAATTTAGTTTGAATAATTCTTCTGGTAGATCTGGAAATATTTAAACTCATTCATTTTTTATAGTACTGTAAATTTAAAGAATTTAATTTTTAAAAAATTTGTTTCTTCTGCTCTGTCATATAACTTGACTGTCACAGAATGGACCCATAAGGATCCATCGTAACATTTGTAATGTATTTGGACGGCATTTGTCATCATCTGAGATATATCGGTTTGGTATGGATCCTACGTCTGCATCAAGTCACAAAGAGGTTGCAGGAGGACAGAGACAAGTGATGGCTTTAACCGTGGCAGAAGTACAACCTGGACACACGTCTGGGAGGACAGGTCCAATTTTCACTCATTCCAGTTGTATTGTTTGGCTCCATCCTGTTAAACGTTGTGTCTTTGTCTTGCCTTTGCCACTGTTTGCTGCACAATGGGGGACAAGAAGTTTCATCTCTGAGCCTCAGTATATCTCAAATGAAAGCGAGTAAGTGTATCCTTGCCCTGACCATTACAGAGATATGAAATTGTTAGATGGAAAACGTTATACCACAAAGCATGGCGTATTGCAAACTTGCAAGACCTGTAAGTGTACAAACTGCTAACAGGGGGCGTGTAGGGTTCTGTCAAATTTTGGCGTTGGTTGTGAGTTCTGTTGAGTCCCCACAGCTGGATGTCGTGCCTCTGAAAGGCAGCAGTACTATCTCTCCTGCTCTATCGGACTCCGTGTGCAGCTATTTGGTGCATCTGCTCTCTGCCATCCAGCTGTGCCCAGGGTCCCCGGGCCAGGAGCAGCTTGGGGCTGTGCGTGGTGGGGACCCGTGCCCTGCACTCGCAGGTGCTTGGCTGGGAGGGACGTTCCCCTGTAGCAGCACGTAGCTGTGCCAGCTCTCCTCTTGTATGAACCACGTAATTGGCGTACAGGATGGGAGATGCCAGGCTGGAAAAACTTGAAAAGAAGTGGAAATGAAAGGTATTGTGGTTTGCTCTAGCATGTATGTATGGATCAGTCTTGGTATGTCTCATGGGTTTGGAGGGCACGTAGTGCTCTGTAGCTTCCAGAGTATTAGTGGTGTAAGGGCTATGCCAAGAGTCAAAATATGCGTCTCTGCTTGTAAAGCATCCCAACGTGGCAATACCAACATAAGGAGACAAACTATACAGTAATTCTTTGTCTTGAAGGCTGAAGGGAATTGTTAGATAGACAGAAACAGGAATTCATATATAGATACCACAAATCTAATTAAGTGGAGCGTTGGTACCTCAATAATAGAACAAGGTGATGAAACAGACATTTTCACTTAAGATGTTTTTTTATCAATGACTATTCTAATGGAAGTTAACAAATGAAAGTTAAAAAACCCTTGCATCTATCCAATTAAAAAGCACGTAGATGAGCTAACCCTGACTGGATTTTAAACACTGGCAAGTGACATTCTATGTGATTTAGGTATTTTGGGGAAGTGATTTAGGCTTCTAGATCACTCAAACAGTTTTGAAATCTGTTCCTTCTCTTTAGAGCTAAATGAGAGATGACCTGCACATTCCTTTTTTTCTGGGGGACTTTTAAAGTTTTTTAAAATCTTATAACATTTACTGTAGCATCATGGAGAAACAGAGAAGGCTGCAGGAGCTTTAGAATAGCCAGATAATTTGCGGCCCCTTGTTTCTAAGCAGTGTTTTGCTATGATCTATCATCAGGTTTTGTATTACTGATCAATAAATGGTGTTCCCCTTTCACCTAAGGGGAAACAAGTTGCCTTACAGGGTCCCTGGCAAAGCGTTCTCTGGTTTGGCCCTTCTCCCCTGTATGGTAACAGGAAGGCAGGTGCGCTGAACTTCTTCGGTAAAGAAGCAGAGGATGCTGCAGCACAAAATTTCCCCTTGACCCACCTTTCAGATGCCCAAGTTCGGACCTCAGCTACTTCACATCCTCCAAATGACACAGATGGCAGGATACAGCCAATCGGAAGCACTTGATAACAAAATGGCAATTCATTTTGCAATTCCTTCAGCATTCATCCTAACAATACTGGTCCTGATGGGCTCCTTGGGTATGAATGTAGCTTTCAATATGCAATTCCACAGGAATTACACCACTGCTCAGCTCTCATTAAGTCTGCTTTATTGTAAAGTGTTGCTGAGAAATCCTCCTATTACTGACACAGGACAACTGCTTTGCTTCAAAGAACTGCCTGATTTCCAAAAGCTCCTCTGTGTGTATCTGCAGGGTGTTTTTTTTTTAATACTCTCTTTACAGTGCATTATCTCACTTTGTTTATATTTTGGACGTTAATGTGATGTGTTTAAGTATGTAAATTGCCATAATGTGAGGAAATGAGATGTTAAAAATAGCAATGGAGCGCTGAAGAGAGCGGGTTGGGGTAAGGTGGCCAGCGTGGGAGGACGTGCTTTTGGATACAGAATTTCTCTCTCCATCTTTTTACGGAAGGTAAATCCCTCTGTGAAGTCAAACCCAAAGAAAGAAATTGGATTACAAGGCACTGCCTTCTACAGGTAAAACAGGTTTTACCTGCTTACTGCAGGTAAAAACCTCACGTTTTTAAAAACACACAGTGCCTGCTGGTCTGCAACATGGGAATTCAAGGCTAACTTGCCCCCCCCACCCCCCCCAGCACTACTGTAATCTACTTTTTGGAGAAGCAACTGGCATCCATTTCATTTAGCCACATGATTTAAGTACGAAGTTAGCAAACCTAATCTGAGTTAAAGGGAGGTACTGATTTACCTGCCAGATAACTATGCTTTGTCCACTGTTGACAGTGTTAGGTCTTAAAAGCCCTGGGACTACCTCTGGAGCTGTGGCTGAACTGCACGCAGCGTAGCTTGGAGGGGATCAAGGACAAGGTCAGCTCTGAAATATATTAACCCTCAGTTTTTGGGTCTATTTACACTCTTTCTATCCCCTCTTTACAAAAGCTCTGAGCAAAAAGGGTTGCATTGGAGTGATGAGGTGGTTGAAATAACGGATGCTTGTATAAGAGATTTTGCTGAGTACTTGGAGGTTTTCAGTTGTGAATTGGAACTGTCAGCTTCTACTCAAAAGCTTAAATTTCATTTGTCTGTGTTTGGGTGGATGGGGTCAATCATTCCTCAAACAGCTTGATGCCAAAATAGTGGAAAAAATCAACAAAAATCAGTTCCCTGGCTCACATTTTTAGGCAACCTGTCCTTACTGCTGCACATGACAGGGCGTTTGAAACAAGATGATCTTTAAATTTCCTTCCAACCCAACCATTCTGTGATTCTATGACTTGTCATGCCCATCCAGCCCTCTTTTCCATTACCTAAAATCCCAAGTCTGTTAACTTGAATCTGTCTCATTAATCACTTTCCTTGCAGTTGCCTGTGAAGGTGTGAGGAGATTTACTGTCTTTGTCACGTGCTGAAGCCCATCTGGACTTAGATGATCTCAAACACGAAGTGCAGTAGGTGACCACCACCTGCACCTCCCTGGCTCCTTCCCTGCTTTTTTGGGTTACATTAATGACGGACACATTGTCCTCAATGGGAGGGTTGGTCATTGCTGCCAGACTCTCATACAGAGGCAGCCCCTTGCAGGCTCTACATACCGTCTTCTTCACCAGCAGACCCAGAGAAATACTGGTGGTGGCTGTGGAGCAGGGTGTCCCTTAATGCTTCTCAGCTGCAGGGCCATCGGTTGCTCTCTCTGCTGTAACATCCCATGATTTCACAGCTGAGGAGTGAAGCGGTTCCCATAAGAAAAAGCCTCACAGTTACAGCACTTGCAGGGTGACGTTATGGTGATTGATAGGTATTCAAGCCGCGAGGCTGCGTTCGGACCGTGCGCTTGTTTGTGTAGCGCTGGGAAGCATCTGTATCTGGCCCCCAGCCCCAGAGGATCTGTGTGAAAACCCTGATAATCAAAACATGCTGCCTACTGGCAGCACAGCATTGAAATCAGTTCTAATGAAGGGTTCTCTGTTGTCTCTTGGGATTTGCCTGTCACACCGAACCCTCCTCCGTCCAGCTGGGAGGAAGCCTGGGGATGAATGTGGCAGAGACAATGAGGCCCCCATGGCCTGCTGCTGGGTTGCCGATTACCATATTAATGTGCGGTGTCCCAACTGAATGCTGGGCAAAGGACAGTACATCTTTAATTGGAAATATAAAGGACTGCTCATGGCCCGGCTTGAACTGGGAGGATTTATGTCTCTCCCTCTAGATGGGATTGAAGGGAATGGTATGATTCACTGAGCGGCGTGCACGTCGCCTGATTTACTGCCCATCATTTACATTCCACTAAAGTCAATCAGTGCAGAAGGTCATTCCCAACCTGAATTTTTTCACATTAAATCTTTTCTATCCCAGACTTACAGTCAGGCCAGGCGAGACGCTTGGCAACACAAGCTGGTTTTGAGGTTGTTAATTTTGATTCTCCGATTAGGAGAAAGGAGACTGTAAAAACAAAAGAAAACCAGAAAATCCTTGTGCGGCCATTGATGGAGTCTGTACACATGATAAACTCAGCAGACACAACGAATGGCTGGTTCCCTTCTATTAAATCTGTACTTGCATGTTTGTCGTGAGGCTGATGAACTCCTTATGCTCTGGGTCAGCAAGGCTAGTTCTGCCAACCCTGTCTGAATCATCTGTTTGGTCATTTGCCTAAAATTTTCCCCTGTCCCTATTCAGATGAGCTGGGGGAAGACTTGAAAGATGACATGGTTTAGATACTTTTTTTTTTTTTTCTTCACCTGAATGGTACTTTGAACACAAGTAACCTTAGCATACTAGTTAACACATTGAAACTATTCTGATATTTTCATAATGAATCATCTTCCAATAAGTTTTGAATCTACTTGCAGTATACTGGCAATTTGTAATAGAGAATTAGGACCAGGCTTCTGTATTAGATCTCTGGTGATTCCCAAATCACATGTGCAGCTTAACCTGCAAACTTGGAAACAGCTTTTAAATAGTTTGACACAACTAAATATGAAGCCTGTTGATTTGCTTGTGCAATCTTGTGATGTTACACATGACTGTACGTGTTCTGACAAGCTTACGTTTAGCCCTGAATTCTTAAACAATTTATTGTACAGTGATGACAATACATGGTGGTTTTGCAAGATTTTGAGTAAATAGGAGCTGAATTGTGATCTATTGGCTTGATTTTTCTTGTAATCTGGCTCCGAACAAATAACACAAAGTAAATATGAACATCAGTCTGCATTAGAAAGTGAAATTTCAATTACATTTGAACAATATATACTTAATGGTACTCTCGTGGTGTCAGTAATAACTCTAGAGACCACTGTTTATTATAGTAGAAGGGCAAGTAATTTGAAATTTATGCTTTATAAGGTACTTCTGATGTGTAAAGAGAGAAGCATTAGAAAAAATTCTAGCTCAACTGCTTCAGCTGTTCTTTCTGCTATTCTTTTCTCTTTCCAAGTTTTGAAATTTTGCGAAATTGTTGAAAAATCTATTGCTGGTGATTTCTCATTAAAGGAAAGAATCAGACTGGGAATTCCTTAGCAGTTAAACTGGCCAGTGTGGTGGTGTAGAGTATGTGCTGTGTTCTGCAAAATGCAACTGATGAACTCATGTAACTAATACACAAAACGTAAGATCAATACCCATGTGTAAAAAGTAGAACTAAATAACAGTTAAACACAAGCTACAGCACATTTGTGTAGATTTGTTTGTGTGTGTGTGTTTTATCTAGTGAATGCTTAAACAAATGGTTTGACTTCCATGGAATTACAAGAAGTATGTAACTTTTAAGAGTATAATTGGCTTTCTTCATTGGGCTGTAGTGGTGAATAGCTTGTTGGCTTAATTAGGTAGCCTCCCTGATAAACTCACAAGAGCAGCTTAATGGTGACCTAAGCCACTTAAACACTTCAGGAGATTAGTGCAGCATAACTGTTTTAGCATTATCTTAAAGCACTTAAAGTATTTACTGACATCTCTAAACTGTTTAGAGCTACAGGGCTCACCTGCTAGTTGTAATTGTAACTGGAGCAATAAATAGTCGTTCAGTAGAGAGCGCAGTGTGAGTAAATCAGTGTACTATTACAGATGATAGCAGGTTGCTTTTAGCAGTGGAGTATCTGTATTGCAACATTAATGAGAAGAGTCTCAGAGATGATCCTTCGTATCTCTTGTCCAAAAACTATTGCATGTCAAAGTGGCATTTTCCAAGTTCCACCTGATGTTCATTACATGACCATGCTGCTGCTTCACAGAAGTGTTTCTGGTTCTTTCTTTTCCATCCTTTCTGCCTGACTGTAGCACATGCGTGCGCCAGCCCCTGGAAGATGCTTTGTGTTGTGTTGAAAGTGATTTCTCCGCTTAGGAGCGTGGTGAAAATGGTTATATAGCAGGAGCTCATCTTTGACATCGTGACCCTTTCTCTATCAAAACGGTCCTCTTTTTATAGCAATATGACTTAGTGTGTTAAGCTGCAGGTCAAATAATGGTTTTAATGCGAATTTCACTGCTGCATAGGTGACTCAGCAGCATTTGAAAATTGCTCACAAAAGTCATCAGCAACTCAATAATCCATTAAACTGGGCACACAGTTGACACCATCTCCAAAACCACGTAGGTACAATACTGCAGAGACCTTGGGTTCAGTTCCAGCCTAATTCCAGGAGTGGCATTTGGCCATTTCAAATGGTGAATCTGACCCAGCTTTTGGTTGCAAGAAACTCAAATGAAGCAAAAGCAAAAGTCCTGCAGCGAGCGTTCAATTTTAGATAGTTACACAAACTATCCAAAGTAAAGTCTTTATATTGATATAAATACTTTATATCAGTATTTATACTGATCTAAAACAGCACATGTTCTCACTGAGAGATGTCCGCAGCTTCTCTCTCTGAACTCTGCTTTGATGCAGAGGGAAAGCAAGCTGTAGAGGGAACAGGGCATGGGGAGCTGCTAACTTCATGACAGAAGTTATCTACTTGCTTCTGTTAGGCTAGTCATAATATCCTGACTTCAGAGACTTCTCTGGAAACACGTGGTGGTTCGTGACAGTAGCTTAAATTAGGTGAAGCTTATGTAAAATGGATTGTGTGGTTCCTTAAAGTCTCTATCAAATAGCTTAAATTCTAAGCATCTCTTAGCAGCAGCAAAAAAGTGATGTTTCTCCACAGCCACTGACAATCTTTTTTGATAGGCACTTGTGTGCAGTTTTTGTTTGTTTTCCTTAAAGGCTTTCACGGTGAGAGGATAAGGGTCTCCTGGAGGAGCTTATGTTGGCCGTAGGGACTGCGGACCACATCTGCCATAAGGTCCCTGAGAGTTCCCCTCCAGGCCTTGTTCTCAGCTGCCTGTTCCGCGTTTATGTTGGATTCAGTGTATTCTCAAGGTCTTAACAGATCACTAATACTTAAACCTCCCTGACCTAACTTTGTGCATATTTTATATGTGAAACAGAACTATTTGTACTTTTTAAATGCACATATAATTATGTGTCTTGGCTGTGGGAAGGGTTGCCCTTCTCTCATCTGTGCAGGGATTATTCGTGTTTACACAGAAAAAATATTTTAGTGAAGAAAAAGCTAATTCATCAGGCTAGTGTTACATGCTGGACTAATGCAATTTGTCTCTTTTGAAGAGATTGAAGACAAGACTATTCTTACTGCTTGGGTTCACTAGCGATCTTGTAAAGTTAGCATAAAAATCCATTCAGAACAAAACTCAAACCTAGATTTTTCTTTTTATCCCCCACCCCCCACCCCCCGCCCCCCCGTTAGATTACCTGTCACTATCTACTTTTCATTTGTAGAATTAAATAAATCCCACTGCCTGAGATTTACGTGATGTGCACAGTGCCTGGGTCTTGCTAGCTTATATGCATTATTGCAACCCATCCATTCTTGTGCGTTGTCTGTTTTGAGAACAATCTGCTTTTGTCAGGAACTGCGCTCTCTCATTTACTTGTACAGATAAGAATGCTATAGCACGGTAGTATTAACTAGTGGTATAGCAATACCTTTTTTCTTCTCCATATATATTTTTCTAAGGACCATCCTGATACAGCTTTCTTCACTTTCTTTGCAGAAGACATAAATATTATTTTGTAATTATGTAAAGCTATGATGTTAAAGCTGTTGTTCTGTTTGGATAATGACCGTAACTTGTGCCAAACTACACTTTAGACGTTTTTCAGCATTTTTGCCTGTGAAAGGTCATAGTAATATAAAATAAATATTATAGAAAATCAAAATTGGAAGGTAAAGCAGTAAAAGGAATCTCAAACTTTTATCTTAGTGAAAGTATAATGCTAATTTATTTTTCAACCTATTGTAATAAGCCTATATAAAGAATCAGAAAGTAACAGTAGACTGGCAGCGTAGTTGTCTGTAATTTACCTAAACTCGGGTATGTACAGCCTGCAAATCCTTTGGCAGTTTTGAAAACAGTAACATTATTAAAAAATATGTTAGCCTTTCCTGTCAAAGTTAAGTAATTCTGGGTTGCAGTTTCTATTTTTACTCTTGTGCTGTGCTTCTTTTTGATTCTGTGCCAATGGACTTCCAAAAATCTGGAAGTGTTGCAGTGATCTTTATTATTTGGTAATTTCTGCTGGATAAATATACTACCGTCTGTCACCCGTAGTAAAATTAATATGGCCGGAGGATTGAAAAGACAAATTAGAAAACAGATTTTCAACAAGATGAATGTCGAGGTGCTGAAGGCATTTCTAAGCTGACCTCTGCTTTGCATGGGTATGATGTTGGAAGGGTTGCGTGGCCACTTTGCTAAGGTATTGCAGTAGGTTAAGGTGCCTGAGGTTGACTAGGACTGTTGACATCAGGCACCAAGTGATTGTGCCCAAACGCTGTTGCGTTCTTGGCGCTGAGCATTCGATGCCCAGCTGCATGTATCATGAACAACAAATATAGCTGCCCGTCCACAATGCTCCCGGTGGGCATGATCCTAAAACCAGTCTGTTAATGTGAAGGGTTTTATCACAGGTCTGTTCTAGAAACTTGTTTTGCCAATGATTTAAGTCTGTGGTACAAGCTAAAAAGGAAACTTCTATAAAACATGCATTCACATGAGAACTGTTATTTGTGTTTTAATCTGGAATTCCTGCAAAAATTTCATCTTTTGACTACCATTTAAAGAAGAAAAGTGTAATCTTAAAGAATCAGTGTTAATTCACAATTATTAATATGTTCCACCTTTTAAGATGATTCTGGAATTAAACAACTCCTTTTCTCCTCATCAAAAGTGCAAAGAGAGTATGAAGCGAGCTATTTTCGGGTTGGCTATGGATTAAAATTCAAAAGGGTGGTTATTAGCTTTTTGATATTTTCTTGGAAGTTGATGCTGTTCTTCACCATTCCCCTTCCCTGAAGGTTGTAGAGAATGCTGTGCTTAGCAGAATAATAAAAATAAAATAAACACCTGCCATCAGATTGGTTCTGTGATTGGTAAGAAAAACAGGGGAAAGAAAAATCCTATCAAAATGGTCTTTAATGTGCATGTTTAAGACAAAAAGCAGGTATGTGGTCTGCATGATTGTCTTATACAACGGGTCTGTTACGAAACTTAAGTTCTTTTTGGGAAGCACTGGAAGACCTTGAGATCTTGAAGGATTTGGCAGCTCTTCACGTGGATGCAAACTTGCAGAAGGCATTCTGTGAGGATGTCATAGGTATGAAAAGACAGACCCACAGCCTCGTGGACCTGCATATATTTTCTTCAGTTCTGTGAAGCGGGAGCAATGATATATTTCTGTTCCACAGAACGGTAGTCGTTTTTGAGACCCTTGTAAGAATTTAAGGATGCAAAATTCTCACTAAATGGAGCAAAACAAAGGCAAAATAATCTTAAACATTAATAAGACCAAGTGTGTTATGCTTTAAAAGTATTGTTTAACTAAGAAAGTGCAAATATTTTGCTGTAGAGTGACTAGACCCTGGAAATACTGTGTAAGAGAGTTTTAGCTGTGCCTTTCATTTATGGCCCAAGACCACCCAGTGAGCTACTGTTAAATGGGGAATAAGTTGCAGAAGTTGCATTACTAAAGACTGTATTATATCTTGCCTTGTCTCTGTGTGGTCACCTGTACTTGTGTAAATAGAGTCATGAACTGCATCCCCTTTGCAGTGAAGTAATAAGACAGGATGCAAGCAGTAAAGAATTGGTCCCTCTATGTCCTATTCCAGGCAGATCTCAATGTCTTTCTGGCCATGTTCACTAAACAAGGACAACGTTTCCCTTCATTTGCCTTTCCTTATGTCAGTCTCTCCTATTTCTCCATTTTCTCCACATTGCAGTAGACCAGTGTGAACAGCTGTAACCACAGGGAAAGTATAAAGCCAGCTCTTACTGGTCAGCTGAAATCTCAGATCTTACCACATCACTTTCCCAGGTATGTAAGGAAATTGAGTTTAAGCTTAAACAGAGATCTAGGGTCAGCATTCTGGTGCATTCAGCTAGGAAATTTCTGGCAATTGCATGGGAAGAGCACGTGCTGCGTTGAATGCAGTAGAGAGTGCCAAAACCAGGTAGTTAGACCACCTTACTGGCACAGGAAGTGATTACACTTTGAGTAATGGTTTCTCGTATTGACTTTGAAAAGACACTATTATGGATGCATCTAATCAGGGATAACATCTAAGGCAAATTATCTCAAACCCATGTATTTATTCCTTTGGAATCTGCTTCGTTTCTGTTTAGATACAAGATATCCTCAGATTAGCTCAATCCTTTGATTGTGTATCGCACACCTACCAAGTAATATAGAAGAGAGAGAACTGTTAAGAATCTCCTCCCCAAATTTCCTCTCGCCTTTCTTGAGTAGGTTCATATCTCTCCTCACTTACAGGTTTCTGAGTGATCTTTCTTAATGCAGGCTCCACTCTAATAGTAAATGAGTTTGCTGAGTCTATTCTTTTTCTCTCAAATGACTTTGCTTCTCTGTCAGCGTTACATCCATCCTCTCTGCCATTCTGCATTTCTACATGCTCCTTAAACGTCACTTCTTGTATTTGGCCATGCCAAAGGGTGAAGTTTAATTTGTGCTATACTCCTGCATGTGCCAATTAGTGATCAAACTCTTGAAGCAGAATTGTTCTAATGATATGTTTCAACTACATGTTCAAATAAAGTCACATGCTCTTGAATAAGCAACACTGACTCTGCATTACAGGCTTTTTTCTTTTTTTTTTTCCTCTTTTTTTAAAAAAAATTATTTTTTCTCCTTATCCAGGGACCACTTTATCATTTTATATGGTGCAGAGAGTTGCGGTGCAAGCACACAGAAATAGTCGGCAAATTCTCTTATTTGAGGGCTGTTTTCCAGTGCTCTGTTTTGATCCTTTATTATCTCAGTGCAAACATGTCAGATGGAAAAGTCCTTAACACTGAAAAATCACTGTTCTGATTGGACCTGAATCATATAGATCAGCCGTCAGTATTCAATGAGGATGAGGTGTTGCAGTTCAATAAGCAGTGGAGGTACGAATGACCCTGGAATGGGATGCCTATCCATCACAGGGTGATTGATACTAGACCCAGAGGTGCCTTGTAGAGTGAAAGACCCCAAGTAAGAAAGCTTGAATTCTTTACTGGATAGCTTGAAAAGTTAAGAGTTGTCTCTTTGCTGTTTGCAAACAATATTTCAAATTATGGTATTGACATAATATAGAATAACAGGCCAGGAAGAAGCAATCTCTGTACAAGCCTTCTTAGCAGCTTTAAGCCACGTATTTCATGAGCTTTATTTTGGGATTACAAATCATGTTTGTAGATATTGTTCGAGGTTACTCTCCTTGGCTTATCTTGTCTTTGACTAAAGAACCTGAGAATCTTCTTTGGTAGAAGATGCAAAACATGAGAACACAAAAGCAGCATGATGATTTTTTGGTACGAAGAAAGCAGAAACTGATGGAATTGGTTATGGAGAAAGTTACTGTAAGTCCAATAAGAACATGAGGTGGATAGCCTTGTAGTGAGTGCATGTCTCAGTCTAAATTCTCATCTTGGCCAGAGGGGCAGGCATTTTCTCTACAAAACTTACAAAAGCAGAATGTATTTCTTTAGACTTCATCTGCATTTCTTTAGATTTCACCCCTTCCTTGATTGCCGACTTAAAGCAATCAGATTCTCTGTGGGGCAAAAATTGTGAATCTCTACTATCTTTGCAATGTGATTTGAGTCAAAATGCATTGTTATGCTTCACATTGCAAATAATGATTTTTCTTTTCTTTTTTTTTTTTTGGGTAGGGGGGGGGGACGGGGACACACTGTTATATCTAATTAGATCTCTAAATGGGTTAAATTCATCCTTGATGGAAATATGCCCCTTCGACGTCTTGGAATTTTGTTCTTGGAATTTAATTGGCCAATGTAATGCATTTGCCAAATCTTCCACAAAACTGTGTGCGGCCCAAGTGGTTTACTGTGAACATCAAACAGGGAGGTGCGGTGCCAGAAGAGACATCATCGGAGGTTAATATGTGTGGTAGTTAAGGCACATTTCAAGAGTTGGGGTCAGAGGGCTGATTTCAAGGTCTTGTCTTGTTTTGTTGGCCATAATACCATGGTTTTGGGCACCCTCCTTGGAGATAATAACTGGCAATTATAAACCTTTAAACATTGTGGGCATAAGATTCGTGCACCCCTGCCCCCCTGCTTTCCTTTATAATTTACTTACCCAGAAAAGCTCAGCTCAACATCTGAAAATCTGTGTGGTCCAGTTCTTCACTGCATTATTGCATCCAAGAATGCAGAAGGTAGAAGTAAATTCTTTGAAAATGGTATATGCAACACACAGGCAGGGTTACAGTCCTCTTGTACCCAGATAAAATCGGTTGCAAAATATTTTTTTTGGCTACATGGCCCCGCCTCTGTGGCCTTCCTCAAGGAAATTAATTTTCTTTTGCAAGTTCAGAGAACTTCTAAATTGTAAAACAACTGAATAGTTTTGTAAGAAGTACGAGACTTGGTGTTTCTAGGACTCATCTGAACTTCAAAACTGATCACCTGCCCTTTTTTGTCTCTTGGGGGCAACAAAACCTGCTGGAAACCACTGCTTGTGTGCAGTCTGAGGAAAGCCTTGAGCTGAACGTTCTGCTCTTGTTCTGATACCTCCTTTGTTCAAGCCCTGTACCTTGCACAGGGTGAGGGGAGGAAGGGAGTTGCAATGAAACTGGCTGTATTTCTCTGTACATATCCCCACATTAATGAATGGCCTAGGATTGGCCTAGGAGTCCTGTTCTTTCAGTTACTTGAGAGTTTGCTCAGATGTATCTTCTAGATTCTTCCCATTTTCTTGGTAAAATCAAGGATAAATTTGGCTTAGGCTTTTCCCCTCTGTGCATCATGGCCTTGCACGTCTATGGAAACTGAAGGAGTTAAAAGGCAAACTTGATTTTTCTTTTTGTTGTTGTTGTCTTATTTTTAATATGACCAGGAAAGAGGATGTGCTCTTGCAGTTTACTAAAATGTCGTAATTGGTAATCTCTGCTCATATTGAGTGTGAATGGGAAATTCACCTGCCCACCAAGTATGAACAGTGCTTTAGGTACCAGTATGCTTGCAGAATATAAAGGAAAAACTCAGCTTTTTATCGTGCTGCTGAGATGAAGACTCAACTGTGACAGTCCTTCCGCTCCCTCCTCCCCTCAGTTTCTCACCC
This sequence comes from Fratercula arctica, assembly GCA_947846985.1. Lineage (NCBI taxonomy): Eukaryota > Metazoa > Chordata > Aves > Charadriiformes > Alcidae > Fratercula > Fratercula arctica. Next base: position 12,730,249 of record CANTUZ010000013.1, on the reverse strand, counting down.
TTCACAAACACAGAGTTTATTGCTTAAAAAAACCCACCTACACAAACTCTTGTGTGGGTGTGCTGTGCATTGAGAGCAATGCTGTGGTGACAGAGAGCCATGGAGCTGCTTCTGCGTGGCTATTGGATAAAGATCCATCACCAACTGACTGATATGTGACCCACAGGTACCACATATGTTACCTAATGACCAGTCACTTAATTATAGACTGGGTGACATGTTTATAAGGGTGAACTTTAGAGTGCTATTAGGGAATGGACAGATGAACTATACCGGTGCCCTCCGGGTAGATTTCACCCAGACTCTTCTGCCTCTGTGGACCCATTACACAGTAATTAGGGTGATTTTTAAGTAGGATGCAAGGAGTTAAATGACTAACCTTATTATTGCTTCATTTGTCACTGTGCTAAGTGCCGCTTTGGGGGAGGTGGCTTGGAAGAAAGTGTGAGAGAAAGAAAGAAAAGAGAACATGAGGTGTAAAGTCCATTCTTAGCTAAGTCCACATATAGAGAGCAAGAAGATGAAGAAAAGTGTGGATTTTCCCAAAGTTAAGACTGGCGAAATCTTTGAACAACGTGATTCTTTGCTTCAACAACTGAAATGTCCATGAAGTGATGACAGTTGCATGGTGGTGTTCCATGATAATGGTGTTTGTGTGCTAATAACTTCCTTTACAGTCCTAAGAAGGAGGTCTGCATCTTGTGGACAAACCAGTTTACTAATTTGATTCACTGAGGTCTTTTCAGAAAATATTTTGGACATTTATTTTTATTTTTTCCTATAACAAGAGGTAGTAGATGCATACGTAACTGAGGTATGTGATATTCAGTCTTCCCTGGCCTAGAGAACGTAATCACATCTCAAAAGCAAGATGCTTGTCCCTCTGTCCCCACTGTGGAAGTGACAGTGGCAGGGTTCTCTGATGTCCATCCTCACCAATTCAGGATGGTTGCTGCATTTGCCTTGCCCAAGTGTGGCAGAAGCCCAGCCCTGCCCTTCTAGTGCTGACTCCGAGCCTTCGATTTAGCAGCAGGGTGAGCATGTGCTGATTTACTGGCTTTTCTCATGCAGGCTCAAGTCAAGGAGTCAAATATCCACAATTTCTGCCAGTGACTTGCTTCTGGGTGACTGTGGAAGCGTTTACCTTCTCTGTGGTCCTTGTGTTGGGTGTTTAAGTTTTGGAGAAATGTTTTTGTTTTTCTAATTAGTTGCATGGGGATTTTGTTGCAGAGGGGAGATGAATGGTTGCCTTCATTAATCTGGGTTTAACATCCAATTGGTCTTGAAATCTTAAATGCAGCCGTAAAGCATGGAGTCATGCGAATCAGTTGTTGCATTGTAATGTCAGCTGTTTGTTTGCAGTGTTTATGCACGAGTGACTGCTTGAGTACAGAGTTTTACCAATGCCCTTAGTTTTGTTTCATTCACTCACCTGAGTCTTTCTCTTTTGAAGCAGTAATAGTTGGGGGAAAAAAACTGCAGGGCAGATTTGCCTTGCTCTTTAGGAGATAATAATTGCTATAGGGTATCTCTAATTGAAGGGAAGGAGATAGGTTTGAACTTCTCAACCTGTGCTTTGCACCAGCTGGCTGAGAGACACTGCTGATCCAGAAGCAATGTGGGTGGTTTATCCAGTGATGTGTATGAGCTGATACATTGTGCTAAGATAAATGTAAATGCTGTAAATGAGCTGGATGTAAAGATGACTTTTTTTTTTTGGCTTTATATGGTCGGCTGCTTTCGTTATGACCTTACTGTACATGTGCTACGACATAACTAATTTTCTTGAAGAGCTGTGGCCTTTGAGGTGTTAAGTGTTTCTTTAAATTGGGCACATGTTCTTAATGAAATGCAGTGGGGCTCTTGCCTCTTCAGGATCTGTTCAGGACCTTTTGGGATAAGCCTTATGGCAGAGAAAGAAGTGATCATTGATACCAAAACCCCTGGAAGTTGGCAGTATTTTTTTTTCTCCATTGCGGCAGGTATTACTGTTAGCACTTAAAGGCTTTAGAAACATTTGAAGAGTCTTTGCCCTTCCCTGCTTCTAAACTCTCTTTATGGAAATAGTAATGAGAAGAAATTAAATGTTAAAAAAAGTCTTAGGAATTCTTCCCTCCCTCCAAAAAAAACCACGCAGAAACAACCTAGCTGAGACCTGGAATGTGTAAAACATGTGGAGATCTAAATCAGGTTTTTGTTCACCTGGAGATAAAGGTGGATGGATGGATTCCCTCCTCCACCCTTTTAATATGCAGTTATTAAGATCAGTGTATTTTTCTTTAAACTGTGGCTTTTCAATCCTCCTAAAGGGGCAGGATTGTATTTAGGAGCTCCAGCTGTTCAAAGTACTTGGAGATGACTACCAAAATGTTGTTTTATTTCAATTTACTTTCCTTCTTTTTTCCTCAGGATATTTTAGGGTGGGTTTTTAACACCTAACCATACATGCCTGCTGCTGTTCTTGTCAATTGATGCCAGTCTGCCTGGCCTCTAGCTTTTGCACCAAAGCGTCATGAGTTTGCTGTAAGTTCTATTTCATCTGTCCATGCCACTTTTGTCAAGAATGACTGGTGGATCCTTCAAACAGTAGGCAGTGTTTACCACAAAAAAGTCACTGTGAAAACGCCAGACTGTACATGCCTGGGCTGCCACAGCAACTGAATATGCGGTTTGCAGGGTGAAATGCCAGTTAGTTTATATAAATGTAATGGAAACAGTTGAAGAGAAAATGAAATGTATCTCTCCTTACAACTTCTTTCCCCTCTCCGCCCACCCCCTCCCCAATATAGCTTTATCAATAGCTTAACAGCTTTTAGCTGTTATCCTGTGTTCAGCAGTCTAAAGGACTCAGCTCTGAAATAGTGAACCTCAACAGCTCAGCTTTACGGAGAGGTTTTTCTGGAGCTGCCCTTGGCTTCTGTACCAGTTTTTTAACTGGTCTCCCCTTAATATGTTTCTTTTTGGTTTCATAAAAATAGAAACCCAAGATTTTAAATCTTTTGTTTGCTTAAAATATTGTCACAGAAGTATTATCATCAACTTTTTTGCCCTGTAGAAGACTGTGCCTGGAACATGGACGTAATTCTGAGCTGGAATACCCACACTTTAAATCTATTGCAAAATCTTCGTAGTGTCCTAACTAGACTCTTTGACAGCTTTTGATGGTGTGGCTTGTTTAGATTCACACTCTGTCTTTTATACCAGGGAATTTTTACAGATAGAATCACAGAATTGTAGGGTTGGAAGGGACCTCTGGAAATCATCTAGTCCAATCCCCTGCCAGAGCAGGGTCACCTACAGCAGGTCGCACAGGAATGCGTCCAGGCATGTTTTGAATGTCTCCAGAGACAGAGACTCCACCACCTCTCTGGGCAGCCTGTGCCAGGGCTCTGCCACCCTCACAGTAAAGAAGTAAAGAAAATCCTTTTAGAGCTGAGATCAATGGGAGTACAGTGTGAATGCCATTGCTGTCAGACTTAAGACAGACAACACATAAACAAACAAAAAAAAACCCTCTTATGGTAGTATAACTCAACTGAACTACTTTATCTGTGGGGAAATACTGTTATCAGGTCTTTGAGTAACTGTCTCTTTTGCAATGTACAGTTGGACTTGATCTCTTTTCTATTACTTCTCTCTTATCCACAATTACTATCTTGCCACTCATTTCCCAGAGCAGTCTGAGAGTGGAGTTTCCAGGTAGCTGCTTTAACTGCTATTCACCTCAAAATACCAATATTTCTAGCTATAGTATGAGGATCCACCACTACAATGTGATTTCTGGGCAGCAAGGTGTGCATCGGGCAGGGTACTGGGAGGTACCATGCTGGAAGCCTGGTGATGAACCTCCACTTTGTGCATCTGTTGGACTCAAGACGGCAGTGCTTACAGGCATACTTCAATGTCACCGCTTCCATTGACCCATTCTGTATGGAGACCCCTTTCTTTGGAAGAAGGGAGAGAAGGCTGTGGTGTGGGGGCCTGGGTGTAGTCAGACCATCTCTGTCCGCAGGGGCTGTCCAGCAGGTTGCCCTGGCACGGGAGGTTTCTCCACCCTCCTGCCCTGTCATGAGTCATAGAATCATAGAATCTTCATGGTTGGAAAGGACCTTTGGGATCATCGAGTCCAACCATACACACACAAAAAAACGCCCTACAATCTCCACCACTAGAGCATGCTCTGAAGTGCCAAAAATCTACATGTTTCTTAAATACCTCTAGGGATGGTGCCTCAACCACCTCCCTGGGCAGGCTGTTCCAGTGCCTGACCACTCTTTCAGTAAAGTAATTCTCCCTAATATCTAATCTAAACCTCCCCTGCCCCAACTTCAGACCATTTCCTCTGGTCCTGTCATTATTCACCTGGGAGAAGAGGCCAACACCCACCTCTCTACAACCTCCTTTCAGGTAGTTGTAGAGGGCAATGAAGTCTCCCCTCAGCCTCCTTTTCTCCAAACTAAACATGCCCAGTTCCCTCAGCCTCTCCTCATATGGCTTGGTCTCCAGACCCCTCACCAGCTTGGTAGCTCTCCTCTGGACACGCTCCAGCACTTCAGTGTCCCTCTTGTACAGAGGGGCCGAGAACTGAACACAGCACTCTAGGTGAGGCCTCACCAGTGCCGAGTACAGAGGCACCATCACTTCCCTACTCCTGCCAGCCACACTATTCCCGATACAAACCAGAATGCTGTTGGCCTTCTTGGCCACCTGGGCACAATGCTGGCTCATGTTAAGCTGGCCGTCCACCAGCACCCCAAGGTCCTTTTCTGCTGTGCAGCTTTCTAGCTACTCTTCCCCAAGCCTGTAGCATTGCTTAGGGTTGTTGTGACCGAAATGCAGGACCCGGCACTTGGCCTTATTAAACCTCATACAATTGGCCTTGGCCCATCGATCCAGCCTGTCCAGGTCCCTCTGCAGAGCCTTCCTACCCTCAGGCAGATCAACATCCTCACCTAGTTTGGTGTCATCTGCAAACTTACTGAGGGTGCACTCAATCCCCTCCTCCAGGTCATTGGTAAAGATATTAAACAAAACTGGCCCCAAAACTGAGCCCTGAGGGACACCGCTGGTGACCGGCCGCAAAGAGGATTTCACCCCATTAATCACAACTCTCTGGGCACGGCCATCCAGCCAGTTTTTAACCCAGTGAAGAGTACACTTGTCTATGCCATGATTCACCAGCTTCTCCAGGAGAATGCTGTGGGGTACAGTGTCAAAGGCCTTACCAAAGTCCAGATAGACAACGTCCACAGCCTTCCCTGCATCCAGAAGGTGGGTCACATAGTCTTAGAAAGAGATCAGCTTGGTTAAGCAGGACCTCCCTTTCCTAAACCCATGCTGGTTGGCCCTGATCCCTTGGCTGCCCTGCATTTGCCGTGAGAGCTCACTCAAGTTGATCATCCCCATGATTTTTCCTGGTACCGAGGTCAGGCTGGCAGGCCAGTAGTTCCCCGGATCCTCCTTCCGACCCTTCTTGTAGATGAGCATCACATTAGCCACCCTCCAGTCATCTGGTACCTCCCCTGTTGACCAAGATTGTTGATAAATGATGGAGGGAGGCTTGGTGAGCTCTCCTGCCAGCTCCCTGAGTACTCTTAGGTGAATCCCATCCAGCCCCATAGACTTATTTGTGTCTAGGTGCAGAAGCAGATCATTGACTACTTCCTTCTGGATTATGGGTGGGTTGTTCTGCTCTCCATCCTTATCTTCCAGCTCTGGAGGCTGAACACCCTGGGGAGGATAGCTGGTCTGACTATTGAAGATAGAGGCAAAGTAGGCATTAAGTATCTCAGCCTTCTCCTCGTCCTTGGTTGCAACTTTCCCCCCCCGCATCCAGTAAGGGATGGAGATTCCCCCTGGCTCTCATTTTGTTGATGTATTTATAAAAACTTTTTTTGTTGTCCTTAACGTTAGAGGCCAAGTTGAGCTCCAGGTGGGCTTTTGCCTTCCTAATTTTCTCTCTGTATAACATAATGAGATCTCTGTACTCCTCCTGAGTTGCCTGTCCCTTCTTCCAAAGGTGGTAAACCCTCCTTTTATTCCTAAGTCCCATCAGAAGTTCCTTGTTCATCCAGACTCGCCATTTTCCCCACCCTTTAAACTTGAGACACGTGGGGACAGCCTGCTCCTGGGTCTTTAAGATTTCCTTCTTGAAGAGCATCTAGCCTTCCTGGACCCCTTTGCCTTTCAGGACTATCTCCCAAGGGACTCTCTCAACCAGTGTTCTGAACAAGCCAAAGTCCGCCCTCCGGAAGTCCAAGGTGGAGGTTTTGCTAACCCCCCTCCTTACATCATTACGAATTGAAAACTTGACCATTTCATGATCACTAAACCCAAGGCAACCTCTGAGCACCACATCTCCCACTAGTCCTTCACTGTTGGTGAACAGTAGGTCTAGCGAGGCACTTCTCCTGGTAGGCTCACCTACCAGTTGTGTCAGGAGGTTTTCTTCCATGCACTTGAGGAACCTCCTAGCCTGTGTTATATTTCCAGAAGATACTTGGCAGGTTGAAGTCCCCAACCAGAACAAGGGCTGGCGATTGCAAGACTTCAGCCAGCCGCTTACAGAATACTTCATCTGTCTCCTCATTCTGGTTGGGTGGTCTATAGCATACTCCCAGCACAAGATCTCCCTTATTTGCCTTCCCCTTCATCCTTACCCAAGTCCTTGGATGCCTCTGTAGCAATGGAATAAGATGTCCACTGAGGAAAGGGTAGATTCTGTGCCTGGACATGCTTGAAGGCAAAGGGTTAAAAAACCCAAAAACCAAATAAACAGAAAACCCAGCCCCACAAGTGAGTTGATTTCCCTGAATTCCTGCTAGTGAAGAGGGATCTGGGATTTCCAGGCTCCAGAGGCTTTCTTTAAGGGAGGTGATGGCAGTATTAAGTGGTGTGGTCCATTTTCCGTTGGCAGGTGTGGATCAAACAGCTAACGTGAGATTCCTGATACATATCCTGTAACATGACATGATTGATTTCAGCTGTCATCTATGATCAGACGGCTCTTGGGAGCTCTTAAGTAAGAGATGCTTCAGTCTTAGATGTACAAAAGCCCCTTGTTTAACGGCTATAGCGTAACTTTATTTAAAGTACCAATGTAACTTTAGGAGCAGATTACTGTAATTCTCTCTCAGAAAATACTGAAAATGCAATAATTAGTAGGAAAACTTTACTTTCTGGTTCCAAACGCAAAAACTGTTTTCAGTCAAAGAAAAATACCAGGAAATAAAAATTTAAATATTGGTCTCATATTGCAAAATCATTGTATTCCCTATCCTCCCTTCCAAAATAACATTTAGTTCTCCAAAAAGTTATAGGTGGAAATTTTTCCAAAAGTCTTACAAGCTTTTGAGGGAAACTATGTCACTAGGCTTTTTTTTTTTTTCCAAAAGAGCCAATTGTGGCATTTTTTGAAAAGTGTCCATCTCCAAATGAGAAACATGTTAAACTTAATGTCACAATTGATTTAACAGGAACAAATAATTTTAAGGAAAAATAATTTTGCCTGAAAAAAATTTCACCATTGAAACAAGCCATAACCTCTCTTACACTTGAAACTTGTTTTGATACACTTAACAAAACAACAGTGAATTTTGAATTTCTCCCATCAGATTGGCCTCTTTACAGACATACAAAATTCAAGATTTTTCATGGCAGAAGGTTTTAATTTGATGTTTGGAATGTTTGAAACTATTTTAGCGTTGCCCACAACCCTAATGTTAGAGATGGTGTTAGGGGGCCCTAAGTCCAGGTAAAGTCACCTGGGGTAACTGATATTTCTAAAAAATTATGTTGCTGTACACATAGGGCAGCTAATGTCTGTTAATATACTTGGCATAACAATCAATAACAACTTTCCAGACCTAAGTGCTGTGTACCCTTCAACTATTTGAAACACTTGCATGTCCCAAGATGTGGGTTCAATTGCAAGAGTTATATAGCCTACTTTATTTCTCATATCTACAAATTAATTAAGGTAGATTTTATTTTGCTGTTGAAAAGGTTGGTAGGAAAGTAACAGAAGCAGGAGGAAGTGCGTGTCGCAGCCTCACAGCTCGTGGGGCGGATCTCTGGAGGTGCGGAGAAACCTGAACCACGCAGCACCATCAGGAAATTCCACGGCTGAATTGGAAGCTGGTACCCAGGAACTTTGGGGTTGGGAAATTAATTTCAGATGACTCTGAAATTTGCCTCCTAGATAAATAGTCTGCATATTCTGAAATGAGCATGTAATTTAAAACAGCATGGGGCATTCAGAGAATTAGAAGCCAAAAAAAGTTGGGGTGGAGGTGGAGAAAAAAAGTAATTTGAAACTGTGATTTAATGAAGAAAATCAAGGACCAAAATGTTGACAGGAAAATTCAGGCAGTTATCAAGTCCAAGGGTGTCAATGAAATAATTAAAAGCACACACAGTATGAAATGGCTCTGGCTGCTGTGATAGACATGGGGTTGCCCTACATATTCTGTGGTACTTTATATAATAACATCAACATTAGGGTTTGGACTGAGCCAGGACTCACAGGAACTCTGTACTGGCCCTTCTTTTATTATTGTAGCTAGAGCACTTCATTAGTGAGGCCTCTCTTTATTGATGACCTGGGAAGGAAAGCAGCGTTTAGCTTTCTGCTGCTGCTGCCTCCTAATCAGAGGAGAGATGCCTCGGAAGAAAGGAGATGAGGGTGGGTAAGAAGTTGTAATGAATTGGAAAGGGACAAGCACAGCGCTCATGGGGAGGTCTGTTACTGTCACTGTTCTGTGCTGCTTCATTGGGGAAGATGCCTTTTCCATTCGTTTTTCTTGAGACCGTTTTTCCACCGGGCTGGGTTGGCAGTACTGCAGATCCCCAACTCTATGTGAAGTTGATGACTACTGTTTTCCTGGTTGTTTTTATATACTTTGTGGTTACTGAATATATTGCATCTTCTTATCATAAGCTTGTGAAGTCCTTGAAATGGGATCTGAGATGGGAAGGCTGGTGGCCCTCAGTTCCATCTCACCACTTGTTAGTGTCCTTGTGGGGAGGGAGCCAGGACCAACATGAGTGCCAGCACAGGATGGGGGCAGCCAGGAACGAGTGGAATAGGACAACTAGGCCCTGTTGGTTGGCTCTGGGAGATGCAGAATAGATCCCAGTAAGGCTCAGCTTTGTGATTCTTGCACCTGCCATACAAAGAAAATTATCTCATGTGTTAAGGTATATTGCTTGCTTGATAGATGCTAACTCTCGGCAAACTTAATTTCTACTCTAGCTATGAATCCTAAGAAACAAGAAAAGGCATTCAAATTTAAAGAAAAAAAAATGTTTGGAAGCATCTGGAAAACCCTTCCTTTTTGAGAAAAGTAGAATGCATAGCTTTAACCTTAGCTGTAAATCATCTAACCCCTCTGGGATTTGAACTTTTATCAATTTCTGAAAATGAGCTTCCAGTCTGTTCTGTATTGATCATCTACCCCGTGTCAATAATAGCTGTTGTGAAGGTGAGCCCTGCTTGAAATTCACATTAATGGTATTCATGGAGGAAAGAGTGGGGGAATGTGTATGTACAGTTAGAGATTTATTTCAAATTCTCAAATTAAAATCTTTAAAGAACAGTAGCTTGAGCACTGTGGTGGCACTGCTCCGTGGGCCTTTGATCTTCTAGATGTTAGTTAAAAACAATTTTCATTTTTATTATAAATCAAAATATCTAACAGAATTAGTTCTTGTATTCATAATTTTTCTATGTTCGTTCTGCAAGGAAAATGATAAAGTCACTGTGAGACTGGTTTAAATCCCTTAAAGTAAAATCTAAATCTCACACAGTTTTTAAGGGCCTCAAACACAGAGCCTAAACTATTTTTTTTAAAGAAAAGTGTTTTTATACCTAAACAAGAAAGAAATATCTACTTCTCTGGAAACTTTCTGATTTCTCATTGTTGAAAATTACATACTTTGATTATTTAAAAAAAAAAAAAAAATCCACCCATTTTTCTTATTTCCCAAACAATTGTTTTTCAACCGAAACAGGGAAAGGTTAGAAAGAAAATATCCACGGAACTTGTTTCCTTAATTTCCTCCCAACTTTTAAGAGAAGATACTTTTTAACTGGCGTTTATAGAAACTCTCATTGAGAATGTCGCATTTGTTCTTCTTCTGAGCTACTTTCTTCGCCACTTCAAATGTTAACTAATAAACCAGTTATAAAGCTGTACTTCTGCTCTATTTTGATCCCCTGGTAAGTGTAAACTTTACAAAAAGGTTCCCACAAACGCGGGGAAAACCATCTTTGTGGTAGAATTCGACATCGGTGAGTCAAACCCCCTTTGATCACAGGGGCTGCGATTTTGGATGGAGGCTTCTCGTGGGCGTAGGGCAAATAAGATTAAACCTCTGGGTTCAGGGGTGTGTGTTTCAAATGCCCCTGGAATATAGTGCATATACAGCAAGACAATTTGTGGTTTGCGTGTGTATATATCATTCTTTTGACCTGAACAAGAATTTTGCAGTTAATTTTTCCCCCTCTTTTTTCTGAAAACAAAAAAAAAAACCAAGTATTTTTTATTTTCATATTTATTTTATATCTCCATTCCCCTTGAAAAGGGGCTACCATTTTTTAATTACTATTATGTTAATGGAGACACAAGAGTGCCAGTCTCCTTTCTGTGGCTGAGAAAACCCATGAAATGGGTGGTTAGGCCAGTGGGGAGCGGTGCTTGTTACTGTGTACTGGGGGATCGGTTTGGTATTCACTGGTGGTAAGGAGATGATGGGTGAGTGAGTCAGGGTTTGTCCTGAAGCATTGGGAGTTTGTTGGCGTTCTCCCATGGGAGTGCTGAGCTCATGGCAGAAAACAGCACTGTGTGCTTACAGCAGTGGAATTATACGGCTACAAATATCTGTACATTTGATATACATAATTTATTTTTATATGTTATATATAATGTATTGTATGTTTGCATATGTATGCATGTATATAAAAATTTGGAATATATCTTTAAATATATGCATGTGTGTGTATATTCATTGATCTGCATATTACTAACAAAATTAACATTATCACGAAGTGGGGCTGAGCCCAAGTTAGATTTCAGATAATCTGTGAAAGGAGTTAATTAATTGTGAATCGTTTCTCCTGGAAGTCCAAGGTGGAGAGCCCTGTGGTAACAAACGTCACCCCAGCAAATCAATGTTTCATTAGCATGTCTATGGGAGATGTCTCTTCTGTTTTGCACATAAAATGAAACCAGAGCTTTCATCTCCCTCTCTGTCTCCCTGCCTTTGAGAGGGAGTAAGTGGCTTTATTCATTAAACTCCAAACTTTCACTGGTGTACATCCCCCTGTGCTTTCTTCTTTTACTCTAAAGCTCTCAATCAGTTTAAAAGGAGAGAACCTCCATTAAGGACAACTGCCAGGTAAATGTTTATTTTCATAATGCATTTATTAAGGTGGAAAAGAGAGGGAAATGCTGCTGCAAAGACTGGAATGTACTTTCCATATTTGTGCCTGTGCACTTCTGCATCGGTGATTTTGCAGAAAAGTCAGACTATTTGCAGTACTGGTTTTCAGCATCAAGCAGACTACTGAAGGCACAATTATTTGCATCTTTTAGTCTGAAGCCTGGATTTTGGCAGTGCTATTCCCTGCACTTTCCAAGTTTAGTCGATAATTTTAGGGAGGAGGGCAGGTGGCAGCAGCGTTTGTACAGGTCAGGTAATGCATCTAATGGAAATATACTTGAAATACATCAGATGTGTTCTGACCATGAAGAAGACAACGCAAGAAGGGAGTTTCAGTCTGTTGCTGTTCGGCACCAGCTTGTTTTGAAGCTTTTCCAAATGCAATTTAAAACATGCTTGTCTATCCTCAATTGCTAGAATTTTAACAGCCTAACTCTACCACCACCTAGATTTTGGACATGATGAAACCATAGCCATCAATAGCATTATTTATAATTGCCCTGCTAAACAGTTAAATAGTGGTTAGGTTTACAATATTAAAACCACGTCATATTTGCCTTAACCACAGAAGTACTTTGTTTGGGCTCCTTTCTGCTTGATTATATAAGTGCAAATCAAGGTCTATCAGCAGATATTTGCCTACTTTTAAAAATACGGCTTGGATGTTAGAATTAGGCCCAGTCCGCCATTACTTAAGCACGCAGGATGTGACTCTGAGTAAGTTGGTATAATTCTTAGCAACCACGTTATAAAAGAAACATTTATTCTGATCTGGTTCCGCCCCCCCCCCAGTATTGTTGTGTGTTTCAGCTCATTACCCAGTAATCATTCTGGGTCCATTAGCTAGATATTGATATTGTATGCACTGTTGCCAGTTGTCATGACTTTAAATTTTGCATTACCTGTATATTTTCTTTAAAACCCAGTTCCTGGATTCATGTTATTAATGAAATTCCTAGCTGTATCCTAAATAAATTCCTAGCCTGCAGGCTCTCAAATGTAGAAATGTAGCTCAAAAGCAACCTGGAAGATTAAAAAATAGAAGGCAAAGAGAGGGAGTCCCAAATCTCATGATTTTCAGGGCATAACTCTGTTATTCTTGAATCCATTGGCTTGGCAATATTTTTCTTCTAACTGAACAAATACCTGGTTTTGTGTCTTGCATCTGCTTTCTTTGTGTAGCACATCTTCACTGTGCTTATAAGGAACATAAGAGCACCGAGGAAAGCTAAAAAAGCACCTTTTCCCCCCCTTTCCTGTGTTCTGCTTTTGGGAAATTACCAAAAATCTCAGCCCTAGCCAGAAATTTGGCCAATAGACAGATTTTTCATAGCGAGTTTTCAGAATCAAGCCCTACATGTTTCCAAAAAAAATTGCAAAAGAGGTTTATTCTTACAAGGCTCCTTCATCCTTTCCATACTAGGTTTCATTTTAGATTCTCTCACCTGGGCCCAGGTAAGCCTTCGGGGCAGTGTGGAAAGGTGTTTCTCATGGATGCAGAGCAGCTTGTTGAAATGACTTGCCTTTGGCTCTTTAAAGAGTGAGGAACCTCAGACCTGTTCATGTTTAGATGTCTAGTTTGGCTTGAAATTTTTGCAGCAATGAACAGGGAAATTACCTTGTTACGATGCCCTGTTCAGAAGTGCCCATGCCTTCTCCTCTTAGGGTGCATCCGTTAAGAGATTGTGGAACAGATACTCACTAAATCTGCATGTCCACCTAGGTGCAAATTGAGTAATAGGGATCTTGATTCACTTGGTGGTGTCTTGTCTTGGTGGTGTCTTGTCTTCCATTTATATATAGCAGTTTCATAGACTAGTCTCTTGATTGCCTCTTCTCACTGGTTTTATGTCAGTGTAACCACAGTTTTGAGTAGTTGCTTCTGATGTTGTGTGAATGAGTTGGACTCCCTGGACTTCTTGAAGAGAGGCTGCAGTTGAGCATGTTTGTGATCCAGGAGCAATTCCTTCCAGTGGATTTTTCCAGGCCGGGGAATAGTAAGTTTCTTCCCATCCCCAACAGGCACTGGAGACCTGATGATGAGATGGAGAGTTGAAGATCTTTGACAAGGCTGCTAATCAAAATCTCAGCACCGGGTTCTACTCTGCCTCACTGAAAAAAGGACACATGCTTATTGACTGAAGCAGTGCCTCAGCTTGATCGTAACAATGTAAGTTCGGAAACAAGTACTATAATTAACCATGACTGTATTATTGGATGTGTGCATGTGTAATTAACAAAGCAGATATTTTTGCGTATGTGGCTCTACTTATTTGTTCATGAAAACTCCCCACCATTTTCATCAGCATATTAAGGTTAATTAAAATTAATTCTGTTTGTATTGACTGCCTTTTCACTTACGCGAAGTTTGTGCAAATCAAGTGTGTGGCCAGGGCCTTCTTCCCTATAAAATCCATAATGTTTGCTTTCAGAGCTGGGGGAAAGAGGAATCAAAATTGCAGGCTGTTTGAAATTTAAATCAGAGCAATGCTGGTCAATAGTATCAAGGTTACAGTGCCCTGGAAGATTTTGATTGGGTGCTGCCAGGTGCGTGCTGGGTGACAATGACATTAAAGGTCAGTTGAATGGAGTTTTAGGATTTCTTTTCTTTTCTTTTTGGTTAATGCTGGGATTCCTGGCTGGAAAAAAAAAAAAAATGATGGAAAGCCATGATGTCTCTTCATGCAGTAGAATTGTACAGGTTTGGGGATGGTGTTCAGAGGGAGAGCTGGAGACCCGTGTTTGTACTCTGCCAGGATTCCCCATCTGAGATAAGGGCTTTCTTATATTAAACACTGAACAAATACATATCAAGACACAAATGTTGTCCTGAAGAATTGCAATCTTAATGAATGGGACCGATATGCTATGTGAGAAGGGAAGCATACCCACAGGAACATGGGGTGACTTGCTGAGGGTCATGTTGCCGGCTATAAACCCTGCAGTGGGCTCTCCTGAGAGATATTCCTAACGCACCGCTGCAGCGCTCTGCTTGCATTTCTCCGGGTGTCTTCCTAGCTCCTGTATTTCTACCAGATGCTTAAATGGGTTACAGATTAAATAGACTGTTTGAGCTTTCGTTAGATCAAACACTGAGAGTTTTCATGACACTTAGTCTGAAGTAATTAGCAATACAGCAGTTATTGTTAATATCTATTACTCGAACAGGACCCCAAGCTTGCCAGAGCTTTCAGGTGGATCTGGCTGTAACTCTTCCTTAAAGTGAGCTCTTCAGAAAAAGATTTTAAATTGCAAAAGCTGTGTTTTGTTAGACAGCAAACTAAGACAATATATAGTTGTTTTAAAACAACAGAAATTCAGATCAACAAATTTGAATTGGGTTAAGATAAAATAAAACAAGGACAACATAAACAAATCCCCCTCTCTTTCCCATCTTGTGTTGGATAGATCTTCTCTTTCAGATTTGCTCCGATTTCAGCAATTCATTGGCTTTCTGTGTGACAACAAGCTCAACACAGTTGCGTCCTTTTTTAAGCGCCTAGGATAACGATGTTTATCCATCCCCCCCTTTGAGGGCCCTGTTGTGCATCCCTCACAGCTCCTCTCAGCTTTGTCGCTTGCACACAGGATCCTGCGCTGGTGGGTCTTATTCTCTCCATCCATCCCTCTCTGCACTACAGGCTCTGGGCACACTCGGTCACTGGGGAGACTGGAGCAATCTCCTGTGCTGGTCAGAGGGTTCCCCATGCCCACTGGCAGCAGTCTGTAAACAAACAAAAGGAATACTGTCTACCGTCTATCACATTTGCCATTTAGTTTATCAATTTCTGAACCTTATGACTGGCACGTTGAGAGGATATGGGCTGCTCGCAATTCTTGCAGCTACTGCAGGCTGAGGAGTGTACTTCTACATGGCCTTACTCTTGATTTATGTTCCTTTGGTTTATTCCCCAGGGAGGGAAATCTCTACAGGGTGTAAATCAGATTTTTTTTTCTTCTTCTTTTTTTTTTTTTTTTTTTTTTTTGGCGGAGAACTCTGGCTCATAATTCTTTCAAATGTAAATCTGAACATAATTCTGTGACAAGAATGGATTCTATGGCTAATCATGCGATTTCAGGCTTTATATCTCTGTAAAGCTTTAGGCCATTTATGTAGAAACCTACACATCTTCCAAAGAATAAAATAGTAATGCCCTGTATCATCCAATTGCTTTTCCATAAGCCCTTGCAAAGGTGAACATATTTTGGTTTGTTTATATAACAGTTCTATCATCTAAAAAGTATGAAAGTGAAATGTAGGGAGAATTTTTTCCCATTAAAGCTGGCTTTTAATCAGCTCCCTTGACAAACGTACTTGATGCTGATGGTATTTTTCCATTCCTGTCTACTCCCAGTAAGACTGAACGATATGCTTCTCTCTCTCTCGGCTCTGATAATGTTTTTGTACTAACATAACATAATGCCATACAATTAGAAATTATATGTCAGCTGTTAGTCATAGCCCAGTGAGTTTACATTAGACAAAAGAAATTAAATGGGAACCAGAGGAGACCTAGTAAGCGCAGTTTATGGTTTTTTTTATATTCAGAAATATCACATTTCTATTGATGAGCATCATTTATGCCTGTATAGGGGGAAACTAACTGTGCTACAGGCAAAAGAATTCCTGGTCATTTCTTCTCATTGAAATCACGCATAGTTTGTAAACGCACAGTTAACAGAGTTTTTCCTCTGTCTTGGAATTGATGGTTGCTTTGAGATTTTTATTTGCTCCCTGAAAGGAAATAGAATTATTTTTAGCCTGTAACGCTACATGACGCCTTGTAAATTGTTTTGTGCTGGGAAGTGAGAATTCAGGCTCTACTGAAGCACTCGACTGCCTGCGTGATTGTCCCAGTAAGAGCATCTCTTTAACAGGCTTTGCTCAGTCGGAGCAGTGGCATTGCTGCTCTGGCACCTGTGTGTCTGGTGGTGATCACTGCCTTTTACTTCAGAGGCGTTTGAGGGAACCTGTCTTCTGGAAGGTTTCCCTCTATCTCACTAGAGACTTAAGCCGTCACAACACCAGCTAGGTATATTTGCAGGTCTTTGAGTACCTTTTTCAATCCTACTGTTAATATTTACTTCTAAATTCTTGCTTCATCTATCTGATGCTCTGGAGGGAAAATACAGAATCTACAGCGCTGCTTGCGTTACCATTTCTCTTCATGTCTCAGTAACCATTCCAGGCTACAGTTCTCGATTCTTGTTTGCAGCATCTCTGCTGTTCCAGGCTTGAATTTTCCTATGGCTGAGTTAATGTAGCCTCTGAGAGAGGGAACATTGACTGTAGTATTTCAAACGAGGGCCGTCATACAGCTCTCGTACACGTCAGTATGTGACAGGAGCAGTATTACTATTTCGCTGCTGGGCTGGAGGAGACAAATTGGGCTGGTTCTGATGAGGTGGGTAAATCCCTGTGGGAGTGAAACTGAAGCCATCAAAATAATTTCAAAGCACGGCACGTGAGACGGAACAAATCCACATCCCTCAAGTTCAAGGGTGAGCACTAACACTTAGCTTTCCTCTTTTCTTTTCCTGCTTTGTTCATGCTGCAGGTTTGTTCAAACCAGTCCTATTTCGATACGCTTCTTCTGCTGTACCTTTGGAGACACCTTTGGAGAAAGGCGACATTTTTGTTAAAAAAGGAATGCTGTAGCTTATTGTAGGATATTATATCTTGCAGAATCAGACCAAGTGTCAGTTTACTACAAGTGGTACTTTACTAACAGGCAGGTTGTGTTAACTCAGGCCTTCTGTGGAATGCTTCAGGCCAGTTTTTCCAGATGAACACACAAGACTGCAAAATCTTTCTTTTGTGCCTGGTGCTAAGTACCCATAATGAACTGGAATGTATTCTCTCTTTTCAGAGGTGGCATGAGGATCTGTCTCCCTGCTATGAGAATTTTCTGGCTCAGACCACCTTCATGTTATGTTTCTCTGGCCTGCTGTTAGTTAAATTACTCTGGTTTATAAATATATAAATTTCTGCCTCCCTTGTACCTGGATGTCTTCATAATATACTTGTCTCTACAAAGCTTGGAAGATTAGATTTCATTGATCATGAAACATATTAATGATGGATTAAAGTAAAATAAATTGTGCTATCTTTTTTGGCTGAAGTTTCCAAAGTTACCACAAAGCCTTAGATTAGATCCACCTATTACAACAGGGCACCAAAATGGAGTGGTTTGGAGAATCTCTACCCCTGTGTTTATCTTGTGTTTCATACTTCAGTGGTATTTGTGTAATGCTAATTTGGATTGTTAGTAATTGCTGACAGAGCTTTCTTAGACTGAGTGAGGGAGAAATCTGCCTTTTTCCTTTTCTTCTCTTGACTTCGCTTATTCCTGGTGTAATTTTGCTGGTACAACTTGTGTGGGTTCAGTCTTCTTGCTTCCAGACCTCAGGAACACAAAGATGACAGCATTCCAGTGTCATTTTAGTCAGATTTTCCATATCAAATAAAGTACAAGAAAATTAGTGAAGGACTTCTAAAAGGCACAGATGCTTTTCTTCCCCCCCCCCCCCCCCCCCCCCCCCCTTTTTTTAATGTTTTTCTTTTTTTCCCCTCACTATTCACATGTCCTGAAATGTGGCCATATACCTGTGTACAGGCACATTTATATTGGCATGTGCTGGTAGAGGGCTTGTGTGTCACTCAAGAAATTGTTGCATTTTTCTTTTGTAATGTGAAGAATGTGTTTTGTTTTGTTTTGTTTTTTTTTAATGCAATATCATGTCCTTGCACAGGTGTAGATTGGCAGGTAATATACAAATACATGTGTAGGTATACGCATATATACCAGCCTAGATTGAAAGCGTTCATGCACATCTATAATGCACTGGTAAACAAGGAGTGGCATCCTTTGAAAGAATAGACCAGAACTATGTATGTTTAAGGTACAATTATGTAGATGCATATATATATACATATTTTTCATATATATGTACACACACACACACACCCCCCCCACGCAAATGTATGGGTATGGGGGTGTGTATGTACTTGAATGTTGCTGCGTGTAATGCTCTCTCTCTTCTAGAGGTTATTCTTGTGTGCTTGGAGTTTGGATTGAACAGCATTCTGGGTAGATTTTCTGCAGGTGTACATGGTTATTTACATCTACGATTGTGGGCTTTTGTGCAGGAATTATTTTCTTTGAAGAAATGGAGCAAGGAGGACATTCTCTTGTTAATTGGTACTTGTCTACTTGCATTTCTCATTCATATATATGTGCATATGCATTGCAGCTCTGCTGCGGGGGCTTCAGATGGCTGTATATTCATGAATTGACAGGTGATCCCTAGGACATCTGATGGAAAGGTTTGCGCCAATGGAAAGCTTCAGAAGCTAATATTTGAATCCAGCAAAGAATATAGACCAAAGAGACTGGATCCTCTTGACCATAGTTGTTCTTCTTAGGCTCTGAAGTTTATAGCCTTACATTTATAAACACTTGCTCTCTGTGTCTCAGTCTTCTGAGCTTATAACCACAAGTAAAACCAGCATCAATAGGACAGTGAAGACCAATTAGCCACAAAGCAGAATCACAGAGCAGCCCTTCAGGAACATCAGACACTGCAGTGGCATTACAGCGATGCAGTTTGGAAAACCACTGTCAGACTATCAAATGTTACTTGTTCTTGTAATAATTTTAATGGAGTGTTAGGTTGCTATTTTTAGGTATGTAGAACTCCTCCTTTTAAATGCTAGCTTAGTTTTCTCATCATATGAAAAAAGAAATATAAGATGACAGAGAAAAAAGGGATTAAGTGTAAATTTAGGGTCATTAATAAATTAATTTTCTTGTTGTAGAACTACTTTTGGAAACCCTTTAGAAGGTTGCCTTGAAAATTTCCTTTTTTTTCCTAAGGATTTAATTAAGATTGTTTTAATTCTGTCTTGTAATTAAGGCTATTCAGAAAATAGGCTTCACCAGATCTGTCTATACATATTTTGTTATCTCTCCCTGATGAATTGGAAAAGGTCTCATAACTGCTTTATTGAAAAATGTATACTTTGATCTTGCCTTGCAGTGTGCTCTGGTGAAGTTTACTCTTCATGTGCCGCCTCTATTGAAGGCTGTCCATCAGTGGCTATAAGTTAGTAATAGCAGTAGTCACTGTTTCGTGTGTGGTTGCTGTTTTCTCACTTTCTTTAACTCTAGTCATTTTGGTTCTCATATTTCATGTAGGCAGATGGGAAACTTGAAATACCTGTTGATTAGAGAGTTTTTTTGTTTACAGTAAGCAAATTTTCAATAGCTTACAAATATCCTTACCGTTCTTGTGCTTCTCTTATGTTTAGCTACTAGGATGTTGCACTCCTTTTCTTCTCTTTATTCCCAAGCAGGTGTGAAAGATCAGCTTGTTTTGTTAGTGTGTAAGTGGAAGTTGGGGGGGGGGGGGGGGGGGGGGGGGGGGGGGGCGGGAAAGGGGGGTGGGGTTGTGGTAGTGGGGGAATCCTGTATTTACTACTTTAGCTTTTGGAAATTCTGTTAGTATTGTAAACACTGAAGTCATTAGATGGTGGTATTCTGAATGCAGAATCGTTTCATCTTAGAAAAGTATTACCACAGGGGGGAAAAAAAACTACGAAAAAACCTTTTTTTTAGAGGTTAATGGTATTACCAGTACATCTGATTTGATCTATTACTCATTAAGGCACCTGTAACCTGTACCCACCTTTAACCACTGATTGCAAGGAAAAAGAGGCTTTGTCTACTCTGATCTTCTCCCTAAGATGTTTTCTGATTGCAGCTTTGAGGTTGGTAGCTTAGGAAGAGAGGATACTCATGGTGGTGTCATTTTTAGGACTCTACAGATTGATTTTCATATGGATCTTTTTATGAAAAGGTATGGATTTTTCTGAGCTTTAATACTTTTGAGAGCTAAGATTGCTGCAGAGATGTTGTTCACCTACTTGTTTCACTGTCTTTGTAAACCGAGGGGGCAGCTGCAGCTAAAGGTACAGAAAAGCATCAGTGCAACCTGGAGCTGCAACAGCGCAGACAATAACAAACGGCTCTTTCTAACGGTAGCTTCATTGGTGCTCAGTGTGGCTTCCAGCTCCCGATATTTCATGGTGTATGGATTGAATCCCTTAATTTCTTAACCTTAAACTTAATCAAAGATTGATTGCAGGTTTGGTTTCAGCTGTGGGTGAAGGTTCAGGTTTGTTGTTTTAATCCAAAAATATGTTATGGTCTATGTTTCAGACTGAAAATTTCCTGTTAAATCTGAACTCCTATTTGACTCCTGACCTGAAGGAAATCCTTTGGGATCCACCACATCTTCCTTGCTTTTGTTCTTCACTTGTAAAAATCTTCCTCACTTTTTGCATAGATTTCAGTTTGGTAGAGTAGGAACAGGCTGTGCTTTTTCTGAACAGCACGCGCTTAGAATGCCAAAAAGGTGTATGAATGCTTGTCTTGCAGAAGAATACTCATGTGAAACACTTCTCCTGGTTTTGATTCAGAATCTTTCCATGCTCAATGTCTCTAGCGGTTTGCATCTCTGAATTTAATAAACTTACAGGCATAACAGTACTAGCCTGTTCGTTCAGATAAGGAATTATTCATATTTGATTTGGTATAGCAGCAAGTATTATTTTATAGATACCTAAGGCTAGAAGAGGGGATCTGAGCCTTACAATTTACCTTGTCTCTACATCATAATTCTGTCACTGTTCAGGTGTAATTCTGAGGTACCTGTTGAACTGAGCTGGGGGTTCTTGTAGCATTCAAAATTGCATTGCGGCACTACTGTTTGGACACAACTTCATGTCCTACAAGATGAAAATCTTGTCACAAGGTGGTTAAGACATACCTTTATTGGTTTTTTTTTGTTTGTTTGTTTGTTTTGGTTTTTTTATTTTTTTTTTTTTTCCCCCCAAATTTAAATCTTGATCTGGCCTTCGGTTAAAGGCCATATCCAGCTGCTCCCAGTCAAGGTGGGTTAGAAATGCCATCCATACCATATCTTTATCCAGGCTACAGAAGCTGTTGTAGGCGAGGCTGATGTCCTGTTGATGTTGCTTCCCAATGCACCAGACTTAGCAGTTTTGCAAGAAAAGATCTTGCACTAACTTTTGCAAGAGTAGTAGTATTAAATCCAATGATCTGACCAAGTTCTGACTAGGGTAAGTGTTCTGTCTATTCAAGTTTTCTACGAAATATCACATGAAGGTGGGTTTTTTCTTCTTTTAAAAAAAAAAAAAAAAAAAAAAAAATCCCTATTCCTAAGCGTTTGTGCCTTCCAAATGTTTGCTGCCTTTTATCCTGATAATCAGCACATTTCACTGTTGTTTGAAGTTCTCCCTTTGTAAGATTTATTTATCAGTTTTTCAACTACCTCTAGGTTAAGGAACCTTATGAACAAGATCATTTGCATTCTTATTTATATTACGGGTAAATGCATGGCTTCCTTGTTTCAATGGGTTGATGAGATACTAAAAATGTCAAAGTTGTAGGTTTTGAACTGGATCTGTTTGTGTACCAACTATGAATTTAGCACCCAGATTGTTTAAAAACAAGCCTTTAGTGGGTAGTGACTGCAAATAGACTTGCTTGCCTTCATACCAAATGTGTGTATTCTTTGACCCAAAATGCTCTCTAGGGCCTGGTGAAGCACAGGCCCGTTAGCTGCTGCTTTACAAGTTTTGTGTCTTTTCACTAGAACACCAAACTGAATTCCTAGCCTCCTTGCTGGCAAATAAAAGCACAAACAAAACAACCCCTTCCCACACTTTTCAGATGAATGAAAGTCTGCTGTGGATATGCTTTTAAGAGGAGGTATGAAAACAGGCTCCTGATCCCAGTGTTAAAAAGGGCTTTATGCCTTAAGTGGCAAATGCCACTCTGACAAAGGATTAGTCAAACTTCGAAGGTCGAAGTGGGGTTCAGGAGCTCTGTCTGAAGCTTCTTTTTCCATCTGAAAAAGGGACCTTCAAAGGCAAATTTCAATACTTGACATGCAGCTTTCCCCCCTCTGTTCCAGCCTTGCAAACAACCGAACAACCAATGACAAGAGTGAAGGAAGACAAGAAAAGCATGTAAACCAGCTTGCGATCACTTTCATTCAGTACTAAGCTGCTCCTCAGGGCTGGGGGCTTTCTTCTGTTTTCTTATTATTTTATTTCTTTTCCATATTTTTTGTTTTCTGCCCATTAAATACCTTGTTTTCTACAGAGAGCAGCTTGAAAGTAGGATATCTGATAGGGGAGCCTCTGCAAACCTGTGTATGTTAACAACTGAGAGCCAGATTTTCAGAAGTGCTGCTGTATTCAGCCGGCTGAATTTTCTCCCCTACCCGCCCAGCTGCCACACAAAAATAACCAAACCAGTCTGGTGTAGTTTGTCTTTGCGTAAGAGGAACACGAGAAGGAACCAGTAACAGGCGGAGTGGAATTGCCAAATTATTTAGAAATCTTTTCTGGCTCTGATCTCTTCGCAGGTTGAATATTTCTAGACACACGGCCAACGCTGCTACACTGCTGGCCAAGAACATGTCAGATTTCACTAGCTAAGCAATGCGGGGTATGGGCAGTACTTGGTTGGGAGACCTCCAAGGAAAACTCAGGTGCTGTAGGATGTGGTAATTACTAATTCAGTAAATAGAGTTCTTGGAGTCAGTGCAGCATCTGTGTCCGATCTAGGAGGATGTTAGAGCACTGCTAGCAAAAAGCACTGGGTAAAGGTTGGCCGGATACGTTATGACCCCATAAAACATTTTGGAATTAAAAAGAAATATATATTGTGTATCATAATGGCATCAAGACCTTTTAAAACTTGTTACCTGCTTTCATGCGCCTCCCCCCCCCAATTCCTCTGTAATCTGAGGTTGCATAGACTAAGGTATTCTTCTTGCCTTTGAGAAATCCAAGTTCAAATTGCCTGTCTGGCATTATTCCTTGTCCAAATACATGTTCTGCCTGCCAAAGTGCATGCCACTGTAGCACGGGTCTGTTTCTTTCTCACTTTGACCAGCGATTTTTATCTTGAAATAAGAATTAGCATATAGGAATGGAAAAAACATTTTATTAATGTTTTCGGCCATAGCTGGAGCTGTAGGGCATGAGTTTATTTCCGATGAAGAGAAAATGAGGTTGGTATTCAGAACTCCACATGATTCGATCCTGGGACCTTGCCTGGGTTTCAATTTTTGGGCTTCCTTGGCTTTCAGTATGCAAAACCTTAACTTCTAATAAGGTAATACTTCTTCTCCTACCTTTTTCTGTGCGGGGTTTTCTCTGTAAAATATCTGACTTTTGTTTGGCTTAGGCTTCCCTAGCTCCTACTGATAGCTGGTGGAGTAGATTAGACTTCTTGAGGATGAAAGTTCTTTCTGCTGAATAGCAAATAGTAAGTAGTATTTTTCTGTGCGGTATAAAGGTGGTAAAAATTATTTGTCTGGGGGGAAATAGTTATTGACGTGTGTGAACACCTGTTTAAACAGGTCTGTAACAGAGAGGACACTAATAAGAATTATATGAAACATCTTTTAAATTTTGGCATAATCGACTTTACACAGGTATTATGATGTAAAATCTAATGGTTTCAACATGAGAGGGTTTTACGTGAATTAAACTGTGGGGAGGCCAAGACTTAATTTCCACCTTCTTTAGCTAAATCATGATAAAACCTAGTCTTTGCACAGACTTTTTTTCCCTGAGCCAGCTTATACATTTGAAAAATGTACCTTCTTTTGCAATGAATGAAGATAAGAACAATGATGTGTCCTGAAAAACACTGAGAGGTTAATTTTTCTGTGTCAATTTAATCCATTTGCGGCACTTTCTTACACTATTACAGTACTGCAGTTTGGCCAAAAAACCAAACCCAACAAAACACGGTTTCCTAATAGATAATCTTTGCTGATGTACTCTTTGAAATCACTCCCTGAATTGAAGTGACAGGCTGAAGTAGCCCCCTCTTCTGACTGGACTTTAACAGGTTTTCAGCTGCTTTGTGTCTGAAATAAGCAGAGCTTTCCTCAGCATGAATGGGCAAAATATGTTTGTTGATTATAGAAGTTTAAGTCCTGACCAAAACACAGGGCTGTTTAGGGAGAAGGGGAAATAATTAAGAAAAATTTAAATTTTCCTACTGATTTCCAAAATCATATAGTATTCCTACAACCTATTGAGGCCAAGTGGATATGAAGTACCTTGCTTATTGCTTATTTTGCATCAAAGAGGCTCAGGAAGTTATGCAAATAGGAAATGGGCTACTAGGATATGCTGAAATGAATTTTTGGCCATGACCATTTACCTGTTTCAGCCTTGAACTCTGGGCATCCAAGGTTGTTTGTTTTTATTTTAAACCAGAAACATGTAAAGAATACAATTTCTGTGAGTACAAAGGTTCATATTCAGAATAAAAAAAACCCAAGCTCTTCCTTGTGGAAATGGATTTATTGCCAAGTAGGTTGAGAGAACAGAGAGAACATCTGGGTTTCTGCTGTATGAGATGGTCTTCAGTAGATTCTTGTTCTTTCCACAAAGGTAGTTGCCTCTTACAGCTGCATCAGAATGAAACTCTATCTATAAACCATGGCATTTCTTCATTGTTCCTCCAGACAGTTATCCTTTGGAGTTGCATATCTTTTGACTTAACTTCTTGAATTCTGCTTTTCTTGCCTCTCTTCTGGAGTAACAAACCCTCCCGTGCACACACACCTGTACAGGCCCTGCACTGGTTTTAAGGTGTACGTCATGCTGCTTATTCTGTGCTGTCTTGCTCTTTTGCACTTATATTCTTACCATCAGGGCTAGTTCTTAAAGAAGAAAATAAATAGGAGAAGTGATGCCTGTGGAGCTGAAAATCCATACGTATGATTTCAGAGTTCCCTTTGCAAAACTTCTCGCATGCCCTGAGAAAATAACAAAATGCTACATGTCTACTTTCTAAAATGGGCCTTTCTGAAGAACTTCCAGTCTGATACAAAACATATAAATAGAAGATGGAAAGAAGCGTAAGGATTTGGGATGAAACCTTCCAGGCTGAACTGCTGCACTCTGGCTGAAACGGCATATTTTATCCAGAGTATGTGAAAAGAGCATGGAAGAGCTCAATCCACGTTCCCTTTGCAACCCAACACTGCTCTTTCAGATCGATTTGGGGAGTCAACCAGAGAAAAAGCTTTGCTAATTGCCTCCCGGTCTGTGTCTTTAGGCAAAGTCTCCATCCCCGACTTCTGTGCAATATCTATCCAAGGAAGACTGTCAGAGGGAGCTGGGTGGAAGTGAGGTGAGGAATAGAGATGAGGCTCAAGAAGGATTCAGGGAGTACAAGTGTTGGAGGCTTTTTGGGAATCTGGTTAATTTAGGGGGGCTGTATGTCTACATTAATTGCTTGGTGGAGGATGAGTGAATGAGAGGATGATGTGTTTTTCAGGCTACTTCAAGCAGTGTCTGTGTCCAACCCAAAGATGGGGTGAGCAATTACATATGAGTGGCCGATCTGATACCACTCAAGTCCATTTTTGTGTTCATAAAACACTGCTGATTTTAATGAAAATTATTTGTTCAGGATTTTTAGACTTTCTGCTTTTCCACCCAGTGTCCTTTTTTTTTTTTTTTCTTCTTTTCCCTGTCTTTTTTTTTTTTCTTTTCCAAAAATTTTCTGTTCTGCTGTTTGGCTTTTCATTATATGTAGTATAGCAATGGCTGCGTAAGTTGCATATTATTGTTTCTGCTCTTCAATAGGATGTTTGGAATGTATATTTTTCTTCCTGTCTTGAACTTCCTGTTCTCTTTTATATAAATACATGTGAGTTTGGCTTCTGGGGGCATTTTTTAGGTGTTGTAGGCTTTGTGCTTTGCATGGCTGACACAAAGAAGAAGAAGTACCATGAATGCTAGTGGAGTATTTTTTGTAAGTAGCTAAAATGAAGTTAAGTTTGTAGATAAAAGTCACTTTTGTTTCTTCCAAGGCCTGTTCTCAGCAATCCCTAGCACTAAGATCTAAGGTTTTTAGTAGCAGAACTGACTTGCACAAGGAAGTTTAGAACTCATTTATATATATTATGTATTCTACTGGTGGAATGGGCAAAGATCCTCAGTCCCTAAAGCCCTCTGTGGTATTCCAGCATGTTGTTTCTCCAAGACTTGTTTTTGCAGTCTTCCCCTGGCCCCCACTATCTTCTGTGCATGAATAAAAGAAATACCTAATGGTGTAGGTTGTCTTCTTGGCTCAGTTCTTTAGGTGCTTTGACTGGGCTTTCAATCCCCATAGTCACTTTATTGAAACACAGCAGGATTCTTCTGGGATGGCCTCCAAGATGATCCTTTGAAAGATGAAATGTAGCCACTAATAAGCCATTCCATTTCTTTCTCCCCTGTCTCTGCCTTCTGCCTTGGTTAGGAAGCTATTTGGCTTCATATTTGCACTCCTATAAAAGTTGGAGATGTACTGTCTCTTTTATTGGAAATAAATTAATAAATAAAAACATGTAACGTAGGGGACTTAACCCGTGAAAACCCCTCCTTTCTTCCTTCCCTTTTCCTTTGTGTCTGTTGGGGTATACTCATGTAACTTCAGGCTCTAAACATGGTTACCAAAAAAGGGGAAAAAGAAGGGTGGGGGAAGTTTGGTTGGTTTTTTTGGTTGGTGGTTTTTTTTTTTTTCCCCCCCTCTGCTGAACACCTGGACCTCCCCAGAGGGATTTCCCGTCAGCTCTAGCCTTTGAGGTTGACCTCGGTTGGTTGGTTTTGTTTTGCTGTGAATCGGAGCCGCGCCATTTAGACATGTATTTCACATGTCCCAGGAGCTCTTTACCTCCACCCCTCCCTTCCCCTCAATGTCTTGATGTCTATTAAACAAATTTCTGTGCAGCCCAGTTGGAGAGACGTTTGAGGTGGGGAGCCGTAAGTTATCTTGTGTGAAGGGATGAGAATGCGATGTGTTCCTATCTGGGCTTCCATGTGAGCTCTGAGCTGGCCCTATGCGAAGCCCAGAGAGACTCCATGCAGATGCCTCCGTCTCCAGTTCAGTCTTGTCCTTGCATCTCTCCCATCACTGAGTGCATGCTGCTGCCTCTGCTGGGAGTGCAACAACAAAGCCCTTAAGAATACCCAGGCAGCCAAAAATAATAGCAATAAAAATAAAGACATTATTAAAGCCAGATACGACTCATCTGAAGTCACAGCGAGTGTAACATGACTCAGTCAAATCCCCAGGACAGTTGGAGACAGAAAGGGAAGGAGAGAGGAAAATCTCTATCTGTTTAAAGTTCTGGGCCCCAAACTCCTTGCAAGTCAGCTTTGATAATTCATCAGACAACCACAAAAAAGAATGCCTCCCCCGCTCCAGATGCAACCGTGTCTTGTCCCAGCCTCTTTTTCCACAGCCTGTGAATCTCACCACATCAAGGGGAAGAGAAAATACATTTAAAAGTTCTCCTTATTTAGGTTGGGTAGGTTTGAAATATCCTCCAAAGGCAAACGTGTGTGTGTGACTGAAAGCATGCGTGCGTGTGTATGTACACATGTAAAGCCATACTTGGGAAAAAGGGAAAAAATTACTGGAAAAAACAGCATTTGCAGTTCACACCCAATGCTATTAGAAAAAGAGGCAGCTGTAAGCCTATTTATTGTGGCACGATAAAGCTAACTAGAGAAAAAACACCAAAACCTATACCAAAGAGTATAGGAGTGTCTGAACGCCTGTCTGTAGTCTGGGCTGGGGAGCTGCACCTTCACCCCATGGGGTGCAATAGGGCAGTAACTCAGAGTACAGGCAGCGCTTCGCAAAAAATGTGAATTCTCCTAGATGCATTCTTTTGGCTGTTGGTGGGACGCTTGCTGGAAAAACAGGTTGACGTCAGGGTGCAGTAGGAATGGAAGAGACACATAGGATCGAGCACTGCTTGCTGTTCTTTGCTATCATGGTGAGAAATTAATTTTTCAGGTCTATTGTTGTATTAGAGTTCTCAAGGGGGTGCCACGAAAGAGGTACTCCCCCATGTCATCTGGGGAGAGTGGCTTTGACTAATGGACTCGAAGTAAATGGTAAAAAAGGGGCCAACCAAGAAAACTTGGATCTGTTCTCAGTGTCACACAGTGTGTGTGTGTTTTGTTCTCAGATTTTAGCTGAGGCTAACTCTGGTATAAACAGATAGACTTCAAAGTAATTGGTCTGAACAAAAGTTTACATGATATTTTAATGATTCAAGTCTTTTGGGACTGTAAAACAAGATTGAAAATCTCAGAAGGTATTTATTTTTGCTTTTTGGGCCAGGCAGAGACACAAGAAATAGATCTAGTTCAGTTTTTTTGGTTGATATTTTGTTTGTTTTTCAGCATCCTGGGACTCTGAGATGCTTTTGCACTTCTTGGAATGGAAAATAACCTGCTTTTGAAACTGAAATTGTTACCTAATGTTTTTTTTAATTTTTGATAGTTTTTTCAAAAGTTGAAACTTTTCAGTCTTTCAGGCTTTGATACCCCTTTCTCCTCTTCTCTTTTCTTTCTCTGTTGTTCAATAGAAAGGGACTTGAGTCTTGTTGCTGGTTTTTATTCTTGACGGGATTTTGTTACCATATTTTTCACTTCATTTTATCGGTTTTGAAAATAAAGATCTCTAGAATAGGTCATGTGTAAATTCAGAGGAAAATTTCAGGGACTGCAATGTTTTAAGTGGGGAAGGTTTTCTTTCCCTTTCTCCCTACTAGCTCGTTATCTCTATGAATTGTCTCCTTTTGCATTTTTTTTAGGCAAGGTTAATGAGAATTTCCGTAGGCCAGTTACGAGTGCAAGAAGTTAACTTGTGGTAACCCTGCAGCTCTGCTCCTTCTCCTGGCTGGAATCAGGCAGTGCCAAATATGAATGAGGCACGGAGATGTCATTGCTCTTTTTCAAGCCTGAAAATCCTTGAATAATCTTTTGAGGGATGAGTGGATCTGGTACTGAACATTTAGACCTCAGTTTTGGGTATTTCATGTTGTGCTAGTCCTCTGGCTTTGCAGAAACCCTGTTCATAACGTGCAAATCCCAAGGGCTTTCAGGGCCAGCACAGATGGACCAGTTGAACGTTGTCCTGGGTTTTCAAGAATAAGCCGCAAAGTCAGTATTTGCAATCCTCGTTCTGATAAACAACAAATTGCGTGATTTGCCCAAGCTCTGTCCTCAAGACATAAGTTGGGGCATAGTCTGAAGGATTTCCTCTATTTGCGACTCTAACCCAGCGAGACTTGACTGCAAGATGCAATACAGTTTGAGCGCTTATTTGCTACTGCTTGTTACACAAGTTCCAGACAGGCAATATGTTACTTGACTAATACCACAGACAGAATAACCACAGTCTTTCAAAACGTATTTGATGTCCCTGACAGAGCCTTGTAAGCTCTGTACTGTATGCCCAGGCTATATACAGAAGTTTTAATTTAGAAAGGCTACTGCTTGCAGTTGTGTCAATATTACTTTAAAAAGTGTTTGGGCGGAGGCGGGGAGAGATGAGAGAGCAATTTTGGACCAGATTCCTGGGAACCAGTATGTCAATATATAAAGTCAAATCTTCTATCAAGGATTACATACGAAATGGAAAATGAATGGTCTGAAGAATTTTTTGTGAAACATTAGCTAGCACAGATAAACTCCCCATCTAGTTTTTGTTGCCCTTCGTTGCTGTTAAATCTGAACACTTTCTGATAGCTGACATGACTTTCATCTGTCATACACATTTCATTTTCTGTTTCCCCAGTGGAACGATATGTTTTATTTATTTTTAAGTGTGTACACTGCTGGTGCCTGTATTAGAAAAAGTTAGGCTGTGTTAGTCTGCCCTCGGTGGGGAAGGCAGTAGGGCTGCGACGGTCCATGGCTGTTGCATTTATTCCCTGGATGCTGGGAAAGCTGAGTCCAGCATGAAACAAGATGCATCCTCTGCCTTGACAGAGAAGTAGGCACCAGCAACTACCCCTATTTTCCAGGTAATCTGGATTCAGGTGGCTGTGTTTAAAAGATGAATATTTTTAAATCCTTTCAGAATCCACTTGTAATTAAGGCTTTTTAGTTTGGTTTTTTTTTCATTGGAGCTGGGATTTTCCTAGGGAGAAAAGGAGTTAAAAGCCTAATTTCTGTGCAACGTAGGTATATATTGATGTTTAACTGCCTTAGGTTACTTTGACCATCCCTACCTATCTGTTAGCTACTGCTGAAAAAACTTCTTGATCAGAACACTTAAAGCACTTCCCAAATGTGCTACCTTGTTCCAGTGCAGCTAAGGCCAGTGGGCTGCCGAAATATGGCAGACTTAGAATTTGCAGAGGGTCAGTGAGGTGCATGTCCATGCCTTGTCCCTGCTTGTGTCTTCAGCTGGGATAAATTGATACGCAGTCTCAGATGAGCCTGGAACTTGGGATTAATTTCCATGAGGTCTCTCACTTTATAAAACTGTTCATAGCTCTAGATTTAACATTGAACTGAACTTTCTAATTTCTAAAATATGTTAATGAATCTGATAATAATGAATGTCTAGTCCATGTGCTCTGTAATTTAAATACCTATATGGAACTGTATCCAAATACAGAGACATACTTCCGACCTTGGAGCTACTTTTTGTGCTGAGATTATTCCTTTCCCAAATGTCATTATCAGCCGTGATCTGTTAGGTACAACCAGCCACTGTGCCTAGACTTGAATGTTACAGGAGTGACTCTCCTGTGTTTCAGTGGTTTTCTTAGATACATGAATTACTCCGAGAAATATTTGTCCTTCTGTATTTTTCCTAAGCAAAATTCTGGTTGTGTCCTCCCTACCATTGAATGGCAATAGAGACTAGTGGCGAAGCCTCACTTTTGGTTTGGTCCTGGGGCATCCAGGGCATTTTCAGAGCACTGAATTTGAGTGCAAGCCCTTAACCAAACAAGAGAGATACGAGGGCAAAGAGGTGGTGTTCTGTTGAACCTACCAAAGTTTAAGATTTAATTGGAAGGATATTGTTGGATTGTTGCAACATATTGCTTTTCCATATTTCCATATGTGATCCTAGCTTGGGGTCATTTGAGAGCAGTCCAAGTGATGACTTCAGCAAGTATCTTAAATAAATTAGGATCAGGCAGTGACGGAAGAATTCTGGTTGTGGTTGGTCTGTCTTTTGGAAACTAGAGCGTATTAGCAGAAACCAACAACAAATTTAGTATCATGAATCTATTGGGAAAGGAGAAAAACTTCCACATTGCAGCGTCTCCTACCTCAAAGTCAAGGATGTGAAATATCTCAGTTGGCCACCACATCATGAAGGACGATTTATTGCATCTGTTTAAAAACAATTCTGTATTCTCTGGGGGCTCTGTCCTTCACTAGCTGAGTTTCGGACTCAATGATCTAATAGCTCTTTTTCCATCTCTAACTTTTGTGGCTTGCCATATGTAGAGATAAACATCTTTCTTTCCGATCAGCGTTGATGGACAGACTTTCAGGCATGGAAACATTATTGTGTGTGTGGGACAGGGGGAGGGGAGGTAAGGCCATTTGCTGAGTGTTATTGTCTCCAGGGCATAGGATTATTGGAAAATGATAAATAGCTGGGCAGGCAAAGGAAATATGAAAACCCTGTCGCGGAACAGAGCTGCCCAAGATTTCTGTTCATATTGCGGTGACCAAAAGAAATTTACATTGGAAAAACCCTCTTGCCTCCAGGGCTGAATGTTATGAACCTTCAAAGTGATTCTTGAGAAGAAAAGGGGTAGGGAGTGAAAGGAGCGGGAGGGATTGCCATGCTGTTTCTATGGAGCAGGGGTCACTGCAGAATAACATTCATCATCTTGTTGGTGCCGTTCTGAGAATGGGAACAAGGTGGGAGAGATAAAAGCAAGGTTGAACTGCAATCAGGCATTTGCTGCTTGTTCTCCAGTCCCATGGGAGCTGCAAACGGACTAAGTCCAAACTTTTTTATTCTGGATTTCATTCAAGGATTGTTCAGCTGGCTTGCGGACTGGGTGCCTTTACTCTAATAACTTGTTTTTCCCTCAACTTGCTTGAACTTCAGCCTTCTGTTCAGATGTATTAGTCACAGGCATATATGTATAATGGACAAATCTTCTGCTGGTGTAAACCAGCATGCATCTGTAAGAGTTTATAGCACCTGAAGATTGGGTCTAAAACTGAAATACTGTCCCTGATTTGTCTCTTGAGAAAGTAAAGACAGAGATTAGTCCATCAGTGACATGTAATTATTTCCATTCGGGGTTGTATCCCACTCTAAAAATGTCACCAGATTTGTTCTTGTTACTGCAATTCTTCCCCCCACCTCCTCCCCCCCAGCCCAAAACCAAGCCCCCTGAAAAACAACAAAACACTGGGTAGGCCGAAATGTTAATGAGAGTAAACTGAAACAGTCTCTGCTTTTTGTGAAACCAAGGAAGTGGACAAACTGTCCACGACAAATGATTCTCCATGTTCCTTATACGTATCATGGGGCAAACGGTATAAATAATGAGTGCTTTGTATGCAAAACGAACATCAAAGGAACTTGAAAAATATGTTATTTTCCAATAACATTTGATTTAAAATAAAAAATACCATTTTTGATTGGCAGGCTTACTTTGCAATTGGAAAACAGGAAGCCGCATCTTTGATTCAGTTATTGGACAAAGTAATTGAATTCAAACTGGGAGCCTAATTTTCATAATAACTGAGGGCCCTTTCATTGCATGTTACGTTTCCAAACGGGGCGGTGGAGGGGAAGGCATCGCATTTTGTCATCTCCTCTACCTTCACTGTATTCAAAGCTGCCAGGAATCGCATTGTATTTTGCATAGTTAGTGATGGACACAGCGCATCAGGCCCAGCAGCATAGATTCAGCTGCTGTATTTAAGTGTGCCATGTTTGCTTTTTAACATATATTTAGACGCACCAGCCATCTGAGGCATTGGTTCAACATTCCTGTGGCTCTTTGGCTGGGCTGGCAGACCGTCACTGCTCTGCAGCACTCACCAGCTTTTTGTTCCTGGCAAAAATCTTATTTAAATTATCTCATTTGGCAGAACGGTCAAGGAGAGATGAACACTCTCTTGTTATATCTTCTAATCCGTGTTTAGCTGTTTGATGTTGCTTTCCACCCAAGTGATGTGATACTTTGGTATTAGAGGCTGATTGATAGCTGTAACGAGGTTGAGATTTTCACATGAGAAGCTTCTTCGGCATTTCACTTCTAGGCTTGTTGCAAGTACCCATTGGAACAGTGGAGATGTGGATTATCACTTGAGGTGCTGAGGCTCAGTGGCTGCACTTGGTTGTGCTGAGTGATCTCAAGAGCTGGTTTAAACTTCAGTGCGCTCCTAAGGCCCTACCTGTTGCATTCCCATTTTCTTTCTAGAGCTTCAGCCCAGCTTCAGACTGTCTTTGAATCACATTCAACTCCAGTGCTGTCTTATGAAAGTCCCTGAGCACATTATCTCCCTAATGCTGGTTTTGTAGCAACATCTCAAAGGCTGATGAAAGATAAATTTTGCTGCACCAGGCACATTCCTCCACAGCTGTCCCCATGCTGGGGGAGATGTCAATGCAGAACAGGTTGCTCAGGGAAGTTGTCAATGCCCCATCCCTGGAAGTGTTCAAGGCCAGGCTGGATGAGGCTTTGAGCAGCCTGGTCTAGTGGGAGGTGTCCCTGTCCCCTGGGGCAGGAGGTGCCCTGTCCAGGGCAGGGGGTTGGAACTAGATGATCTTTAAGGTCCCTTCCAACCTGAACCATTCTGTGATTCTGTGTGAGTTCACGTGCATTTGTGTTGAAAGCACAGGCAACGTTTATCTGTGTAGGTTGTCCCAGAACTGGCACACAGGGTCATCTACCGAGTCAGTGTGTAGCTGGGCAGTGAACTGGATTTGGAGCCTCCCCATGAGGCAGGTCAGACACACAACAGTGTTAACCCATCCACTACATCAACAAAACCTTGTTCCAAAAGGTGACGAAGTATTTTATAAGCTGTGGACAGGGCATTGATGTCTCTGAAATAGTTATTAGATACAATTCAAAATGGGAAAAAGAAGCGAGGCTGATAGCTGTTGCTGTGTGTACTTGATAGTCAGGCTCTTCTAAACACACAGTGGCACCTCATGTGATTTTTGAAGTTGATTTACTATTCCTGACACATGGCTTGCACTTGAATAGGGAAATGCCTTGTTCCAAGTAGCGTCTCCGCTGGGTGCTCACCAGAGCCCTAGGAATTAGTGTTACCAGATCAGGCCGCTGGGTTCATTCAGCCCAGTCTTATTCCAGGCAATGGCCAGAACCAGATGCCACTTCAGCAGGAAGTTTATATTTTCTTGGAAAGGACAATTATCAGATAACTCGTTGTTAAGGGAGACTTCTTCCTTTCCAGTGCAAACTGACTTATGCCTTGCAGCTCTACAGCCTAATGCTAGGTTTTGGATATAATATGAAGCAGTTTTTCTAGGATCTGTAGGGAATCTGGTTTAAACCTGCTCAGATAGAGCCTTAAAGGAGATTGGGGACCTGTGGATTTTGTACTGTGGCATGGAGGACTTTTGTCTTGGGACTATTTTCTTTCTTCAGTGCTTCTCAACCAATGTTTTCCATTTGACAACTGATCTTTGCGCTGGCCACATATTTAAACCAAATAAACAAACAAACCCCACAGTTTCTTCTTTCCCTATAATTTCTGACCTGAGATGACACAGGCTTTGACTGGATCAGGTTACACTGCATACCACTGCACATAATGCCACAGTTTTCCCGAAGACACTATTTAACTGCCAGCAGGCAAAGCTTGTGTAATCGGGCTTGTTGCGGGACACGTCACTCTGGCCGCCCCTACCTCTGCACCGCTCTGACCATGGTGTTCCATCCTCCTGCTGGAGGCTTAGCAGGATGTGCCCTTTTCTTTTGCCTTGTGCACCCTCCTTATTCTTTCAGGATAGCCCTCCCGGTAATTTCATATCTCCGGACAGTGTGCTTGAACTTGAAAAGTATGTTTCTGGATCACAAAGGTCCGATGAAAACAGCAGGGCATGTAGAAACAATAGAGATGGACCAGTCAGGTCATGGTCCAACTGTTGCCAACTCATCTGCTTATGATGTTGCATAAACATGCTTCACTTCGCATACGACTAGAATAATTTACAGTGTTTTGCTTACCTTTATTTTTCCCCCCTGTCTGTAATCCTTTAATACGTTTCCCCGCAGTTGAACTGTCTCTTGGACCCTGAATCCTGGTTGTCCCAGGACATGGAGGCACGCAAGCATTTTCACATCAGATTAAAAACTCACTGACCACAAAAACTTGGAAGCTTTACCTCCTGGTTCTCTCTTCTTTTTTAGACTATGCAGAAACTTTATCAGTGTTTCAGTTTATTAATAGATTGTTTTGCTTTTCTTAATATTCAAGGCCTTGTATGACCCTGCTAATAATTTACAAGAATTTTTCTATGTCTGTGTTTTAATTCCACTGGCTTCTGTGTCAGCTGATGAGCTTTGACTGGTTAGGTTTACTTAATATATAACCAAACAGAGACAGTAACTGAATGTGGTTTACTAAGATATGCAGTTTCTTTCTAGGCATATGATTCATCATCTGTGAGAGAGACTGCAGCTGGACAGCAGAGACTTTGCCGGAGTGGAGATGAAGCACTCTCTCTTTTCTTGTAGTCTCCTTGATACCTCTCCTTATCTTCCAGCCTTTTCAAAAGGCTTCAGAAAAATAGTAATAGCAAGCTTGACAGGATCACAAAAGAAAAACATAAAAACTCTAGGACCTTTAGGAAAAAAAAATGAAAAATTCATGTTGATCATAAGTTGGCTGAGGATTCTTTTCTCAAGTTGTCTCACGGCCCGTATGTAAACTTGTGTATAAGCGTACATTTAATGTCTGTAAGCAGTGGACAGCCTTCTAATAGTTATAACGTAGAATATGCAGGAATAACTGATGACGTATACATATGCATTTAATTCTATGCTTAAAAACATAAAAGAAAATATTCACCTTTTGCAACTCCTAATTTTCTAAGGGAAATCGAAGTGGTGGCCATCACTTTGCTTTTGTTTAAATGTCCCCAGCCCGAAGAAGCCGGACTTCGGGTAATGAACTGGAATCTTTTGCCGTGCAACTAGCTATCAGTCCAGCAGTGGTTCTGAACTAATATTCCAAGTTCTCAGATCCAGTAATGATACGACGTTGCATGTGGAAAAAGAATCCTTCCTTAGGAATTAAAGTAGGATTATTTTCAACAAATATGTGTGTGGGTGTACATGCACAAAAGCACATGCATATAGACACACATTGTTAAAAAGATATTATAAGGCCTTCAGCAATTTTTTTTAAACTGGAAATGAGACGTGACTTAAATAGTAAGGATAATTAACTATAGGAGCATTTTACCAAGGGAAGTGATAAATCCATCATCACTTGGATTCTAACTTGAGATTGGGTCTTTTTTAGAAAAAGACTGTGTGTCAGCCTCAAAGTACTGCACAAAATTGTATTTACTTATTTAGCAGTGAAGCACAACCTTCTTCCACTGGACCTGGGATTCTGTAACCTATTTTATGTGGGTGGTTGTAGTAGATGTTCATAGTGCTCCTTTGGTCTTGCAACTTATTTTCTCCCCACCTCCAATTTTAAAGAGCTTGGCTTGTTAGCAAAATGGAAAAAAAGAAAGAAATACTCTGTCTGTGAAGACTGCTTGATGTGTACATACTGCGCCAGGCACCTACTTGTTTTTGCCTTTGGACTCGCCACCCCAATCAGTTTTGTATAGTGGTATTAGCATTGACCAATACTCAGTGTTTCAGAGGAAAGTGCCTGCTGTAGAGAGAACTACTTCAGGATGATTACCCATAACAGTAAGTGTGGAAGGAGAGGGTCCCTCCAGTGATTACTTCGTGTATGGTGAAATCCAGTCAGCTTTAGCTTCTATAGATATACGTCTTATTGCTGGTCTCAGAATTAGCTAGCTTTTATAGCAGTCCAGCCTACTATATTTATCTCTAAATTTGTATAGCCATGAATGCAAGAGCTTGGCTACAGATGGTGTGAAGACAGTTTTTCCTTGTGTTTTATTTCCTTACAGTGGTCTGGGCCATTGTGTGCTATTTCTGATACCATCTTATAGGCTTTAGTCAATATTCTGTAGAATCTTCTCTGTCCCAGTTGAAGTAAACACGGACTTTGATGTTTCCTGTCAAATTTCAACCATTTTTGCAAAAATTCATTGATGCTACTGACCTTTCAAGTCGGTCTGCA
Source organism: Fratercula arctica (assembly GCA_947846985.1). Lineage (NCBI taxonomy): Eukaryota > Metazoa > Chordata > Aves > Charadriiformes > Alcidae > Fratercula > Fratercula arctica. Next base: position 12,692,601 of record CANTUZ010000013.1, on the reverse strand, counting down.
AAAGTAAATACTTGTTAAGTCTATTTGGTACCATTGGAGTGATGGTGAGGGACCATTTTAGGAGATGTTTGAGACTCCTCAAACCAGGACAGAAAAGTTGGGAGCTGAAATCAATTCTGTGTTCGTGATTTTGGCAAAAATACTTAAGCCTGGTGGCATCTGAGTATCTCTGTGAGCCTGAATTAGGTGATTTTCGGTGAAGTGAACCTTGGGCCTGTTGTTTGTGCTGAGGACAGCCCGGGATGTGGCCCTTCTTTGATCCAGAGGGGGTGGAAAGGTGCTTCATTTCTCTCCCCAATCTATTCTTTGACCCTACCCTGCTGCAGGCTTAGCCTCTTACTTGGTGGTTTCAAAGGACGGGTCAGGAACATGACAGGCATATATAATGTTGCATTATATTGTTTGCTTTCTGGATTTCTCAGAAAGTGTTCTTTCACCCTTGTGAAAAATCTAAAGATGGTCTTTGTCATCTTCTTGCTGAAGATTTCCCCCTCCCCACATCATTGTGTTGGTAAGAACAGAGCTTAGCTTTGTTTCTTACACCCCTTTTAAGGTAAAATATTATTAATAAGTAATAGTGCCAAGCAAAGCTTTCTGGAATGTTTTTCATTACAAATGCCATTGTATCACAGCTGAATAATTTTTGAGAAATCTGTTTCTGCAGATCTCTAATTTTGTGAGATGATGATTTTACAACAAAGCATTCATTTTATCCTAAGAAATATAAGACACAAGACTTACTGCAGTCAAACCCAGTCTGAGAGATTAACAACTTTTTTTTTGTCTTTTTTTTCTCCAGTGAGAGACATGTATATGTAAGGAAGAAAAGTTTTCTCACCTGGGAAGCGGTAGTCAGTGTTTCCTGTGCCTCCACTCTTTAGAACAACTAATTATAATCACATTGTGTTTGGTCTGTGGAGAAAGTGTGTGTTTCTTGTTTCGGGGAGAGATGTGTTATCTACAAATATTTCTCTTCTAACTGGTCCTCTTTAGGAGAGAATTGAGGAAAATTACCAATCATATTAGTGCTTATGTTGTTCTGCACTCTGATGTACTGTAGGAGTAAAGAGCTTTCTTCAGCACGGAGGAGCACTGATACGGCTTATCCTTTTGGCCCGAGACCTTCAGAAAAGTTGCGTGCTTAGGCACCTTGGTCTTCAGTTGTTCAAATTAATGCTTTAAAGTAATCTGATTTCCAGGGAGTGGCAGCATATTATTTCTGAGACAAGGGTTCCTTCAAGATGTCTCAAGTCAACTTCCCCAAATGACTTAGTCTCGAGAGAGCCCTGTTTATTTGACAGTGATGTGTTTCTGTCTGTATCATGTTTTACTTAAGGAAAAAGCATTTACTTCGTGAGGAAGACAGTGGATGTTTTCTGCTTGGGAAGCTGAAGCATGTGGAATAATTTTGCTGGCTTCAGTATTTCATATTTATATTGAGGTACTTTCTTTTTCGCAGTTTTCTTTTACTGCACTTCCAACTTTGCAGGGAAGGCCAGTTTTTTTAGCTTCCAAGGTGGATGAATTAATAAAAACTTGGTATGTGGGAATGTGTTGTCCGACTTAAAAGGCAACAGGACAAATGTTGCTGCCTTGGAGTCAACCTCTTCGCCGGGTTCAGTGTCCCCTCCAGTACCTTGACACTTCTGCTTAATACAGCTCGGCTCCTTCACTTGCGTTGCTCCTCTGTTTGGGCTGAGAGCGTGCTTTAAGCCTGATCGTTTACTGCAAGTCTATAATTAAGGTCTTGTATATGTTCAGATAGATCATAGGCAACGGGGCAAGAGATGTCATCAGTCATAATTTCCATAACGTAAAGATATTTATTTTTTTGATTATACCATATATATTTTTTTCTTATTATTTTGTGACTTGGCAGAAATATCCTTTTAAAAGTAGGCCACCATGTCCTTTCCTGTGTTCACTATAAGTGGGCTGCTAGGAAAGCCCCAGACTGCCAAGGCCTCTATTTTTGGTTTCCTTTTGCAGTATGAGGACAAAGTTTCCTTCAGATACAGCTCTAGCCAGGGAACTCATCTGCTGGACTACAGCATATAATTTTAGTTAAAAAGAGATGGGAAAAAAAGATCAACTGTAATCTATAGTGCCTCTTCACTATTATGTATCTCTGAAGGTCCGTGTAATGGGGCAGGTGCCAGGAGCAACCACTCTGCAGTTAAGGTCACAAAACATCTTCCATTACGACACTGTTTTGAATGCTTAGGGCCTTTGGAAAAAATTACCTATTAGGCTGAAATTTTTGTTTCTTGGTGACTGTCAAAAATTATGGCCTCTCCAAAATATTGAGCAAAGTCGATCCAGCAATTTCTTTTGCATTATGTGAGAGTAAAAAAAACCTCTGAAACCCCAAGTTGTGGAATGAACAAAACATGCACATATAATCCAATACTTTCCAAGTGGCAAGAAAAAAAATGTTGAAAAACTACAAAGTATTTCAAACCTCGACTCTGAAATTCTGCCCAACTCGAGTTCGCACTGAGCACTGCAACTTCCGCGTGTGAAAAAAAGGCTGGGTATTTTTTTTCCTAATTTCTTTTATGAATATAAAATTATAAGACTGTATTGATGATACTTGAGATGGGATCTGTATTGAAGTTATGCCCCATTTATGCCTTTAATGATATCTCATTGTGCAGTTTGTGCTACTTAGGGGATTACTTCTTCCAAGTTCATGCTGGAAGATATTTCAAAAGGAGTCGCTAACCACAAACCTGCATTTCCCGTGTTAACTTTGCTACATTTTGCATTACATTCTAAGTATGAAGATTTACTTCTGAAAGGGAAAAAGTATTTCGTTTATGAAGATAGTTATCAAAATAGAAGCAAATGTGCTTTTGTACTGTCAATCCAGTTTTGCAAGATGCTGTCTCCAAGCTCACAATTACATCAACAAAGTGTGAATTTTACGGCCTGTGACAATGTAAAGACTGTAAGAGTAAATGTAGAAGTCATTCAGAGCTGCTTCTGCTCCATAAGGACTCAATAAACATTAAAAGTTCTTTGGTGCAAATTCTGAAGAAGCTGCTAGTAGCAAATAAGAATAAACAGGTGAATGACAAAAGTAAACTGTGCGTTTTCTAAGTGCAAATGCTCAAACCCTGGATTGCTACTATAGAGTTTCATGAATTTTACACTAGTGCATCAGTACATGCAACTTAGGTGAACCATGGCAAAATTTGGAGGGTCAAGCTTCTTTCTCTGTGTTTCTGGAGCAAGTGGCATTGATGTACTCTATGCCAGGTGTAATCACGTTGCATGCAATTTCTTAACATAGTCTTAAAAATAGCTTTATTTCTGAAGTCAGGATGGAAGAAAGGAGCTCACTAAATACTATCTAATATATATTATTTTGTCCTATATTTTAGTATAACTTTGGAAGCCCTGATGTAGCGTAACATTCATATGGGTATGGCAGGCATGATGCAATCTATAGGAAACCAGCACCTTTTAGAGGGGCAGCTGGAGGCCAGGGCTCTATGGCATATAAAATTCACACTGGAAATTTAGAGAGAACCATACCTGAACGTCAGGGACCCCAAACTTTTCTCAGTTGCAAGGATCACAAAGGATTATCCATCCCCTACTTTTTATTCAGGTTTGTTGCCTCTCTGCTGTAACTGAGGGCAATTTAATCATTTGACAAGCCTAAAATAAAAACACCTCTTGCTTTGGCAAAGGGGTTAAGTTTGTGAGTGAGATTTTGGAAAAGTGTTTACAAAAGGGGAAAAAAAAACCCCAATAACATAAAAGTCTGTGAAGAGCAGACTGAAAATACCTGGTGTTAGCTCTGATCCCTGTTGGTGCTTCGTGAATCCCTGGGATGTTCTCTGCGCCACTTCAGCAGAGGGATATTTTAAGAGCCATGCCTCAGACAAGCAGCCATCCAGCATGTACTCCATGCGATCTCATCTCGTGCTGATTAGACTCGTGGCTCCAGTGGTGGTTCCCCTTTTCTCCCCTATTTTCCCAATTATTTTTTTGTGGCACTTTGGGCTAAGCAGAACTGCTAATACACCAGCTGGTTGCAGGAGTGTAAATCCAGCCCCGCTTAGGTGTGCCTGGAGCCGCGATGTTCTGTGATTGAGGAATGAGAGTACGAAGTCACATTAGGCTCACTCTGCTCCCTGGAAGGTTGCTGAAGGGCTGTCTTTGCTGGCTTCCCAGGCACTATGGCTTATGTGGAGGCTTTTTTGTGGCTTTCTTACAATTCAAATGTTTTTATACCGCCAAAAGTTATTACTACATAGCATCTTTGACAATGTCCAAAATTAAGGTAACAGCTGGGTTTCCATAAAGACCACAAGTGATGCAGTAATCTGGAAACCTGCTTTGGCCCTTGAATGACGCTGGTTTCCTCGCTTTGCTAATGTAGTACTGGAGCCCCAAATGCAGCAGCTTCTACTGCCTATGCCGAGTGTGAACAGTTCTCGCCTGATCCCAAGAAATGAGTCTTTGCCTAGTTCCAAATATTTTTACCAATTTGATTCTTATTAGTGTTCTGATTGGTAAACAATGAAGCAGAAAAGCTCATTATGTTATCGATTTGTTCATTTTTTAGTGCATTTCTTCAACAGTTCTGCAACTGTAAGTGATTCAGTGGCATCTTGTTCTACTGCCATCGTTATTTTTGTTTGCACAATTTAACGTATTTAGCTAGTTAACAACAGGATATTTGAAATTGTATATTTGACTTACATTTGATGATTCCACTATAAAATTGGAATGCTGTATGTAATTGTCTGTGTTCTTATGAATTCGTCAAGAAAACTACTGATGTGCACGATTTTTTTAATGTGCTCCTCAGTCACTTAAAGTGTCAGTCCCAAACCAAGAAGAGAACAGGAATGCTTCTGGAAAAGGGAAATGTCCAACTGAAATTGCACATCTAAATTTTGGACCCTTGGTCGTAACACTAACATTATATTAACAGAGGTGTAATTAAATAATTTACTGTCTGCTAATCCATCCGTACTCTGGCATCTGTTGTTACCTAGTGTTTAATGACTCTCTTGCATTTGAACTGAACTGGTTTTAGGTGTGTATTTGCACTAACTGTAAGGAAGGCAGAACGACATGAAGGGAATACAGAAAGAAACGGCAGTTTGGACCACAAACAAGAAAACTGAACTGATTTGGGCTAAATGCAGCTGAATGCTTTTGGAAAGCAGCAGTCTGAATCTCACAGGTGCTCATTAGCAGAAGTAACCTAGAAAAAATGAATGCAGAAAGTTAGCAGCGATAAAGAAAAAATAGACCTACATTCTGAAAAGAAATGGTGCTTTCTAATGCGTATCCTCAAAGGCATCAGTGGGTGTGATGCTATAACCGCTATGAGCAGAGTGGGAATGGAAGTGCCTGGGCACCTGTTTGGTTATTTTAAAGCAAGTGGCTTGATTTTCTTGTCCCTGCGTGCAGTGGGGAGAGCTCGATGGCTTTCAGTTTGTCTGGGTAATCAGTCCCGTGCAGCACCCTAGGATGTACGTACGTTATAGATTTGTAATTCAGAGGAGTTGCATGTGCCCACAGCAGGTGGCTAGTCGACAAGGTGCATAAATTTGGTTACAATTACCTGCTAAAATAGTAAGTTCTTTTGCTTCCATTTGAGAGAGGGAAAGCTCTCTGGAGTGGAGCTCAGTCCCTAACAGCAATCCACCAGGCAGTCATTGCATGCTGTCACAGAATTCAAACAGCAGTGACCTCGGCCTGCCATGTAATAAAGATTATCTTTTTCTACGTAATGAATAAACAGTGTTGGGGACTAATTAGAATCACACTGTGTTCATTCTGAGCGAGGATGTGTGTTTGAAAATGGCTTTTAGCTGGTTTGCAAATGAAGGGTATATGTGAGGGAGCAGAGAGGATGATCCCATCCTTTTTCCCCACGCGTCTTTTTCCTCCCTGTGTCTTGCTGCTTTATCAGGACACACGGAGGAGCCGGCCATGAGACCCGGCTCCCTCTGCACGTCAGGGACATTCCGTGGTGAGTCTGGATGCCTCTGGGGTTACTCAGCCAGGGTTGTCCTAGGCAGGACATCGACACTGTTCTCTGCTGGAGAAGAGGCAGCGGGGAGGGCGAGGGGTGTCCCCAGTAGCTGAAAGGAAATCATTGACAAGTGGCCGATCAGCAACTCGCTCAAAATGATCTGCCTCTTAAATGCTCTCAGCAAACAGCAGAGCAGGGATTTGTATGGGTTCTGGCACGGCTGGTGGATGTATAAATTAATACAGGTTATAAGCGGGGCCAACTTGTTTGTAGAGAAGCAGGAGCCAACCCACAGAAGAGCTGCTTTTGAATTTTGGACACTGAACAAAGTTTTAATCTCCAGTAGGTCCTGTATTTTTTCTTTTCCCAGCCCTCTAAACACCTTCCTTTATTTATTTTTTTTTTCTTTTCATTTGCTTCTGTCTCCCTTTACGTTCTTAGATCTCTAATAGCTCAAACATGACTGGGCTTTGGTCCAGACTCCTGGCATGCGATGCCCAGCCTTTGCTGGCCTTGATCTGACTATAGCAGGCCACGTCTGGTTTTCTGAACAGCCAATAGTGAGAAGAATCGAGTCTTTTTTCCAAATCAGAGGGTGATGTATCCTGATACAGGAGCTGTTTGGATTTAAAAAACTACAACAAAAAAAAATAGTGGTTTTTTTTCTCTAAGCAGCAGTCGGAAAACTTATTCTGTATTAATAAGTATATTAATAAAACAGGTTTTAGTAACAAATAATAATAAATGGAGAAATTGAGTTGTGATTGACACTGATTTATAAGCCTGTTTGCTGAAAAAAGCATAATCAAAAATCTTCGCCTTTCAGTAGTGTTTTGACTGAAGGTGTGTTGTCTGTGATGGACAGTGTGACAGTCCCAGAGAGTTTACAGTCCAATCTGTCAGGGGAAAAAAAAAAAAAAAAAAAGAAAAATGAGATTTTGGAGAAGGAGATGCAGGGATGGGGAAAGAAGAGCTATTGCCATTATGCTGCTTAAAAAAACGGATGGGCAAATTAAGTTACTGGTCTGGTATCATCCAGGAGGTTTGTAGCAAATTGAAAATAGAAAACAGACATTCCGATTCCCAGTGAAGTCCTTCAGCCGTTAAACCATCCTTCTTTTCTGTCCTGTTCCTTATATATCCCTCATTAGTGTAGTTCCAAGCGTCTTACTATAGTGCCTTGAGAGATATGACTAATGTGTCATGGGTTTATTAATCTTATCCTTTGTTTGGAAGGGCCTTGTCTCTGGCTGCAGTCTCTACTGTTCGGAAAGCCTGTTTGGAGGCTTTTTGTTTCTTTCCTTGATTTTAAATATTTGTGCCATTCTGTGCTTATATTTGAGAAGGAAGGTGGAAAGGTGCTACGAATGTAGCACTGACGGCAGTAGGGGTTGTGGTGGTCCTTAATTCCTGATGGTATTTGTTATCCGTTGCAGCCTTCATTTCAAATATTTAGATTTTTGGCATCTAGGCATTGAGCACCTTTAAGATGAGGACAGAGATGTAGATTGATTAGATTTTCTACTGAAAGTCATTGAAGATAGAGGGGACATGTTTGATGTGCTTGCAACAGTCCATGTTACTGATGAGATGCGCTGAAAAACTCTGCTGTGAATTTAAGGAAAAAGACTATTGCTATGAAATTCCTGCCGGTAACAGTGTTACAGCTCAGGTTTGGAAGCTCTCCTTTTCTAATCTACTCCAATGCTCATCTAAAAAATCACTAGTACTTACGGTCCAAAGAAACCATCTGCCTGCCTGAGCTTTGCATGATATGATTTTGCACTCACAAAAAGTTTGCTTCCATTTTTGCCTTTGCAGTCTGTTTGCAGCAGTGACAGTAACAAGCTTGTGACCAGGAGGTGGGGGGGGATAAAGGGTAAGACAAGGAGTTGCATGTCTCAGTGAGGAAACTGCAGATGTACAATAGCATCCACAAAAATGTTGTCTACGTATGAAAATAAGCTTTAATGGTTTCGTGTGTATATATCACCTTAAAGCTGGTGTGTGTTTGCACGGTTGAAAAAAAAGGAACACCATGGTGGCCTTCTCCTCCATTTTAATTCACCCTGGTTAACGGTGGTAAAAGTTGAGCTTTTGCTTTAGTTTCCTCAAGTGATGCCTGGGCTTCCTTTCTGCTTACTTTCAACAGGTTTATGAACCAAACAGCACAAGCACCTTAGTACCTCTGTGAATCAGATCCAAAGCCTCTCTCTTCCTGCTTAAAAGACATCACTTTAGGTCATGCTGAACATTAAGCATGAGCTCAGCTCCTGGTGACTTCAGGATACTGTTCACAGCAGCAAATGGGTCAGGCTCAGAAGGGATCTGGACACTTAAGTGTAGAGATGAGATACCCAGACCTGTTGTTACTGTGGCTACAAAGTGTGGTAGGTTGACTATGAAACTTAAAGCCGTTCTCTAGCCTGTGAGTGTCTAGGATGGTATTTTGCAGAGCTGTTGGGTGCCGCCTCCTTGCAGGCCCCTGCAATCTGCTACTGCTCTGAGAATTACCAGCGTGCTCATAGTCTACCGTGCCCTACGTGGGCACTGTGGCTATAATGGTCACCCTAAATTTCACATAGTGCTGAGTTCCGGGTGCTTTTGACCAACCACAACGCCTTCTGGCATCACCAGCCCAGGGACTCACTACTTGATGTGTCTTCCTTTGAGTTTGCTTTCTCATCTTCCCTCCTCCCCAGCAGTTGCGCAGGAAGACGGGAGGGTTCAGAGAGAAGGCGTTATGTGTGTGTTAACTATTGAAATGCAGCAGGGAGCCGGGTGTGATTTAATGGCAGGAGGGGAGCCAGCTGGCCTGTTTAAAATACTGGGTTTGATGCAACAGGGAGATTATATTCTATTCAACAAACTTAGACTGCAGAGTGAAACTTTATGAAGCTTGGGAAGGCAGCATGAACTCAGGGAGTAAGCGCTGGATGGGGAACAAGAAACTCCTTAGTTATAATCTCGCTCGTGTCAAAGAAAATTTACCAGAGGGCTCTGAATAAAAGATTTATCCTCCCTGTTGCTCTCCTCAGGAGCAAAGTGAAGATGTTGTATTTTCTTTAGCTCAAGTTTGTAGCTAATTAAACTTTATAGAATGTTTGTTCTGTGTTCTGAAAGTGTGTTTCATAAACTGCAAATTTACTTTTTTTGGTTTAAAAAAACCCGCCCCTTAGTTATAAAAAATGGCACGGAATTGTGTTAATAGGAAATTAATAATTATAATAATTATTATTATTTGATAATAGCAAGTAAAATTTATTGGCCACTAAATACTTTAAAAAAATCAGTGCATTCAAATGAGAAGTTCCTAAGTCCCTTTTAATAAATAGCTCCTTCTGTAGACACTCAGCATAGAAAGCTGATTTGAAACAGATCTATGGTGGAGCTGCAGTCCATCCGTGGAGACTTTTAAGTCCATATGGTGAGACTGCCTAAGGAGTCAAATACTTTGTGGAAGGATCATGCAATTAATCAAAAAAAGTAGTAGTGTTTTCAGTTAATTTAAATCTATTTAGTATTTTTTTAGGTGAAAAAAGTATCTCCACTTCAAAGAACAGGAAAAAATTGTCATGGTTTGCTGTTTATTCATTTTTTGGTGGCTGGCATAATCCATATATTTTTAACTATTTTGTTCAATAAAATCTGTTACTTCTTAGTGACAGAGAAAATCGCATGACTTAAAAATAACAATGTGCTGTGTCTTTAATATGGTTTTCCTTTATCAGATATAGAGCACCCAATAAGACACACTGAGCAATTCAGCTTTCATTATCCTTGCTAAATGGAGAGAAGTTAATTTATTTTTCCTGTAAGACTTTTTAAAATTATTGTTCTCGGTGGCTGGAGCAAAATCTGTAATTCTGTAGATGTCCTGGTGTTAGCATGCTTTGAATTTATTAAATGTTGTATATTATCCAGTCTATGTTTGAGGCTTATTCTAAATGTGAAAGTTTTATTGGCATAATTGGTTAAGAAGATGGAAGAAGTAGGAGCTGGATGTCAAATCGACACTCTTATGCTAGTAGAGGTGCTTCTGCAGGTGCAATTACAGAGGCAAAATCCTTTTTGGGAGAATTTAGGGGAAGGGAGAAGCAATGGCAAGGATGAACCATCCTGGCGTAACTCCTTGGTGGAAGCTGCAGCACTGGCTGCTGTGAAGTCTTGCTGTGTGAGACAGGTCCATGTTCCTACGGGAACAGCAGCCTCGGGGATTTCAGGATGGCCTCTGAAAAATGTAGTCTAATTAGTAAAAAGCAAACAAAAAATGCTACAAAAATCTTACTGCAGAAGGAGGTGGGTTGCTGTGTGATGCGAGTAAAGGTTTGGGAACTTTTTCTCTGCTGTGCTGCTGAGGATGCCTGTGGTGTGATCCAGAGGGCCGGCAGAGAATGCTCCTTGATTTGCCACCTGTGTAATGTTTAAATGTGTTCCAATAAATAACCTTAATAATATTTTGGCTTGCTTTTTCCTGGGTTTTCCAGTAGAAATGGTTAGCTTAGCTTTCGAACTTTGTCTTTTTTTTTTTTTTTTTATGTTTCTATGCATTGGAAAAATATACTTTATGTTTGCAAAACACTGGCCATATCGACCTTCTTCCAAACACCCTCCTTTTTAAATGAAGAATGGATTTGAGAATGATGACGATGATGATTGCTTTTTTTCCCCTCTTACTGTAGTATTTAGGAATCCCAGTGAAAGAATAATACCTGATATTAAGACACTGAGACTCAGAGATCTGAGGCCACTTCCTAGCTCTTCTCTCCTGACCTTGCTTAATTGAATTGCTCAATCTGTCCAAGGCCAAGTTCCGTGCCTTCAGTGAAGGCATGCTTCCTTTTCCTTGCCTTTAAGATTATCGGGGAGAAAGTGTCTTGTTATGTTTATATAGATCTCTTGAAGCCTTTAGCTACTATTGTGATATGAATATAAAGAGCTGACGCTGTAAGTACCGTAGGGTGGATGAGATTAGGTTTTGGATCACTGCCTGTGATCCTGTTAAGGCTAAATACGCATTAGTGCTATATATGCAAGTGAACAGCCAGGGTTAACACCCCAGAAAGACAGAATTTCTCTTGATACAGCTTTGTATGCTTTCTATAACATGGCACCCTCCGCTGGAGCCAATTCACCTTCTGTACGACATCTTATACAATCAGGACTTAGGCAGGGCAATTAAATGGGATTTCTTAAGTGGCAGCAAAAGAATGTTAATTGATGTGTGAAATATAATTATCCTCCTGGGCTCCTTGGCTTTCTTTTGTTCGTGACTGGTTTTGATTAAACAGCTCTACTTTCTGGGCCTATTGTATCCATTCACCCGCTCTTTTCTTCCTAGAAGCAGGCGATGTCTAAAAAAGGCTGTCTACTTGTGCATCCCAAATATTTCCCAAGGCAGGAAAAAAAAATGGGAGGGGAAGTGCAGGCAAAAATCAGTCATCCTGCTTGGTATGTGGGTCCTTTGCTGAATGCTGTTTTTGGGTTGGAGCCCTGCATCTGGACTCCAGCTCATGCCAGCTGAAAAGGAAACTTCTATTTTGTTTGCTTAAAAGGCAACAAGTCAATGTTTAAAAAGGCAACCTGAGGGGATTTTTCAGGGACTTGACCTGATTGATCTGGAAAATAAGTTAAATGAGGTGTGGCCAAGAACTTCTTAAAGCGATCAAGCAAATACTTTCTTACCAAGATGGTCAGGAAGCGAGAGGGTGGGATACTATATGTTCTGCTAAGCATTGCCTCTAAATCATTTTCTTTATTTTTGTCCTGGTGGGCTATCATAATGCCCTCCATATGGGTGATTATAGCCATCAGGATATGCAATAAGTTGGATATTTGTAGAGAATGCTTCTTCTGTATGAAAAAATGGCATTGTGAGAATGGGAAGGAACCAGAACTGAACCTCTGTGATGGTTTTCTCCATCCTGGGTCGTCAGATTATTTAAAAAAAAACCCACCAAACTTTACAGGGTATTAGGGTAATAATGAAATACATTTCCTGTATCTTTCCCAGCACCAATAAAATGGGCTTCATATCAAGAATCGGGGTAGGCATTTTAAAGATTTATACTATTTTTTTTAATTCCTGAAATTGTGAATTCTGACGATGTATAAACTTATGTTAAAAGTCTACTATGGTGGTGTTTGCTAGCAATTTGGCTTTCTGGATACCATGTCATATGTGTCCAACAAACACAGAGCTCCAGCAAGTCTTTATGCTGAGCAAGGGAAGGTCCTGGCATTCTCCGATAAGGGGGAAGTACAGGAGGTTACAGGCTAAAACCTCCTGTGATCAGTTGAGCCTCAGGTGTCCCGCAGTTGACTGACTTTCCCCTGCACGTGGGAGGGTGCCTGTCTGTGTTTAGGCAGACAGGTAGTTTGTGGCATGTTTGGTTACTTTGGTCCTGCAATTACACCAAGCTTTGCTGCAAAAGCATGTCACACCAATATAGGGGCTCCCTTTCCAGCAACAAGACCATGACTACCTGTCCTGATGTACCCCAGGCTCCCAGCAAATACTTGTTATTGTCCATGTGTGCCAACCTCTCCTCATGAAACTCTCTAATTCTTTTTTTTTTTTTTTTTTTTTTTTAAAGCATTCATGTTGTTTTGGACTTCAGAATATTCCATAGCAACAAGTGCCAGTTTAAATATGTATAGGATGAAAAGATCCTTTCTTTTGTACCTTGAAGCCCTCTGTTTCATTGGGTGAACCCTAGTTTTTGCTTGATTAGAATCAGTGAATAACCATTCCCTAATAACTGTCCGCATAAGGCTGATGTTCTCCTACTTGTTATTGAGCTCGGATTTTGCAGACCTCTACTGTAACCCCTCTTTAGTCATCCCTCTGTTCTAGAAGCCTGTTAAGTCTTTGTCTGCTTCTTCCTGTCTGTCTCTGTTCAGTCCTGTTGGTTTTTTTGTTGTTGTTGTTGTTGTACTTTTTGGAATTCTGCTGTTAATTTCTCTGAGGCAACTAGAACTGCATGTGATATTCAAGATCTTGGAGTCAATGGTGGTAAAATGAAGTGTGTTTTTGTCAGTGCAGGTATCTGTTCCCTGATGCAGACAACAGTGTGATTGTTAAAGTGATGTTTTCATAATACTGGTCATAATTCAGTAGCTATCAGATGGATTAGAGCCCCATAATGGAGTGCGCTGAAAACCAAAGGTTGAAGCTGTATCTCTAGTTTCCAGAAGGAATTTGAATCCACATTCAGTACATTAAAAATGTACAGACTGCTGGTTTACTCTAACATCCCGTCTCATTTCTTTTTTCCATTAAAACGTTTTGATTTTTTGCCCCAATGTGACATGAAAACATGTTTTGAAATGTTATGAATGTCTGGCAAATGATTTGGGTTTGGATTTTTGCCCACCTGTATTCCTGCATGGCCTACGCACTTGTGCAAAACTCGCTCTTGATCTTTTATGGCATGAAAATAATACAGCGGTGGCCTGAACTGTGGCTGTTAGTTAAAGATAATAAAAAATGAAAGTGAATCGATTTAAAATACCGAAAGGTCAAGAGGCAACTGAAGGATAGGGAGGGAGGGAGGGATGGGATGAAAGCTGGTTCCAGGCTGGGCTCAGAATGCCAGAGGGCAGCAGCAGCTCTGAGTCTTACACTCCAGCCTGTGGGTTTAAGGTGTGCTTGCCCATATTTCTGCTTTTCCATAGTGCTGCCATATGCCCTGTCCATCCAAAAATGCCAGGCATTTGGTAGCAAATTGCAGACGTGCTGCTTCTCTGCAAAGTACAGACTAACACGAGACGAGTCACAAAACTGCATTTTAGTGACAGCTGAGATAAATGACACCTTTCCCAGAGCCTGGAATGCAGAACCTGAAACTTGGGATGTGCATAAATCACTTGCAGGAGTTGGTGGGGGTGTGTGTGTGTGTGTGTGTGTGTGTGTTTGATTCCTTTCCTGGCACAATCCTAAGCGAGGAACAGGGAAACGGAGAAATCCTCACTTAGTGGAGCTGCTTGGTGGAGACAGTCACTAGATCCCCTGATACTGCAGCTCTTGTTCTAGCTCATTTAGCACCACAACCCTCCATAAACCAAAGGGAGTACCACATGCCTAATGTAGCGTGAGGAGCAAGGCGGGGTGCGCCCGACGGTGGAGATTTACTGCTACCTGATGGGCCTCGGTGAACAGCATCCTCCTCCCCCTGGAGAGCCATCACCGCCTTCTCTCCCGCTCACACACATTCGCATGCACACACATACACACGCGCACATCAGCTCCTGAGGATGCACTTTGAGTCTTTTGTTTTCCCTCATTAAAAGTGCCAAGATGCATGTCAAATGCCTGGAGCGGTCTCCTGCTTTATAGTTTTATTGTAGTACTATTATGACTTATCTAATTTATTTTTTGTTCTTTGTGTGCGTGTGTTACTACTTACATTGCGAGTGTTCATGTCAAGCGAAGATAATCTCTTTGTGTGTGTTTCTGTCTACATACATATCTTTGTTTTTGGAGAGGTTCTTAAAATAGCCTGAGTATTTGCCTTTTCCCTCTTTTCCGTGTATGTAAAAGAATTATCAAAAGGGCAGAACCAGCCCTTACTCTGAATCCCATGCTGCTATCTTAATGATTTCAATTCTGTAGGATCACAGCAGCATCTCTGTTTGCTTTCAAATTTACACAGCTGTATACTGCAGGTATAAATTAATTTAATATATACTGAGGTGTGTAAAATGTCAGTGAGGTTGGCACCATTCTTTAGGAAGGAATATTTATTGACTTAGGCCTTTAAGGTAGTAGAGATGATAAATTTTTTAATCATGTCCATTAATTATTTTTTTTTTCATAATTGGACTAGAATTAAAAATCCTCTACACTGCTGTGTATATAGACTAGATTGCAGTTGCTGGAGCACTGAATCATCTTCAAGTGTTTTAGGAAACTCTGCTCTATAACATCAGCAAGGATGCACTAGACGTGAACTTAGCCAGTGTGAATGCCATGCTCACGTCACCTGTATGCCAGG
Source organism: Fratercula arctica (assembly GCA_947846985.1). Classification (NCBI taxonomy): domain Eukaryota; kingdom Metazoa; phylum Chordata; class Aves; order Charadriiformes; family Alcidae; genus Fratercula; species Fratercula arctica. The sequence continues at coordinate 12,677,601 of CANTUZ010000013.1, read as the reverse complement.
CTTGAACACCAAATGTGAGTGCAGACACAGGAGCAAACAGGCTGTTTTTGCTGCTCTGAGCCTGCCTCATCCTTCCCTGTGTGAGAATGAGCCCTTTGAAACCTCATCCTTCCTCAGAAACCTCATCTGTGTCTTCCTCCCATGACAACTAGTGTTGGCTTCCCTCTGGCCACCCGGTCACGTCTGATGGCTGTCAGCGTGAGCCACCTCCTTGGCAGCTTTGCCAAGCAGCATCCCTTTAGCTTTCTGCATTGTAAATTTTTCCGATCAATCTCTGTCCTATAAGAATCCTGATGTCTGCTAACTCTTCTCTCACCACGCTAACGTTTTGTATTTCACTCTGAAAGGCATCTTGGGCTACTGTTAGCAGGAAAACTGCTTTGCGTAGTAAGCTGTAATGCATTGTACTGTATTTCCTCCCGTACAGCAAAGCCAAATGGTCTAGTAACTTGCATTTCCTTTCAAGCAGCTCTGGCTGCTTTGGCACTAACTGTCAGTGCCAGACTAAAACTCTAACGAGGAAATCTAGACTGAACATTGCTGTGGGGCCAGGACCTTGGTTTCGTGACTCATCCATTTGGCAAAACACCCACCTAAAAAGACTAATTCTGAGATGGCCCCATGTAAATGACATGAGACGGACTCTCAGCCAAAATACAAATCCTGTTTCCACTTGTTGTAGGAACAGGGGAAGTGGATCTGCCCCCAAACAGACTGTGAAACTGGGGCAGGACGTTGCAGTATCCTTTTTCCTCTACGTTTGCCTTTGCTCCTACGCTTGCCCTTCCTTTAGGACCCTTCTAACCTTTCAAATGGGAAAGGCAAGTGGCTTCCTGTCCTGCATGTTTATGGAGTGAACTGGTGCGGGCTGGGTTTGAGGGAGGCTATAGATTTCCTGGCGCTCGTTCAGCCCTGGGTGTCCCGGCCTTCTGTGCAAACAGTTCTCCCAGCCCCACCTCGCTGAGCATTTGCCATTGCTGCATCTTACAAGAGGCTCTCAGGAAGTCTTTTATAACCCACGAAACAGGGTCCATTTACCATAGGATGAGTTCACATATTGTCTTTGAAACTCAGAGAACTGAATTTCTCTCTATCTTTTTAACAGGTAACGTTTTATACGCCGAAACATACAGCAAGCTGTATCTGAGCAGAGCGTGTTTGCTGTCAAAAAGAATAAATTGGGACCCTCTTACCATCTCAGCTGCTGGTGGTAAGTTTATGGCCTAATTTTGCTTGCTTCAGATAAGTCCGAATGCTTTGCAGTGGAAACGAATGGGCTGAAACACGCCTTCCTAACACTGTTATTAACCTGACAGTCTGTTGGTTTGTTATGGGATTGAAATCTGGTGGGAACAACTCTCCGTCTCACAGCAGAACTGACACACAATCCGATGCAGCTGATTTGCCGTGGACAGTCTTCAAATGTTGAAATCTTGGACTTTCTAAGTCCGGGGCTGCTATGCATGGGCACACTTCCTGCTAATCTTGAGGCATAAACACTCAGCGGCTCCAGACGCTTGAAGAAATAAACACACTGACTCGGTATTAATATTTCATCACAATACACTAAAGTTAAACCTTGCTGATCCAGAGCGACCTGCAACCACTCAAGAAAATGTTTCTTTTTTTTTTATTTTTTTATTTTTTTTATTTTTTTAAATAATTTAACTTTTTCTGGGGGAAAATAAGAGGAAATGGTCTCCTGCATGGCAGGCTTAACATGGATAAGCAGAGATGTTTCAGCTGGAGCAAAGGTGCTCGCGTACAGAGATGTTGCTTTGGAGGAGTTTGTAAGTTCAAGGAGGACAGTTTAACGGCTTTGCTTGTTGTCTCTGCCATGTAAGGTGAACCGGACACACTTAATGCTATGGAGTAACAGAGTACACAGTCACTGCATGCTTAGAACAGCAGCTCCTTTAAATATTACTTGATAGTCGTGGCTGGAATGCAGTGTAGCCTTGAGAAGGCACATGTTTCACATCACTGCTATCAGAAAACCCTGCAATCTAGTCTGTGACAGATGACCTTATTGCTGAACCCCACTCTGAGCTGATGGGGTTACAACCATGAGCAGGTTTTCTACAACTGGTGCCCAAGAAGTTTCCAAGCAGCATTATTTGAATTGGATAGTAATGATCTGATCTTAAACACGCTGCATTTGGTGTATGCTTTTCTGTTGAACACAGGTGACAGTCAAACCAGAACTTATCACAAGGCCAGTAGGAAATCTCTCCTGGGGTTGTTCTGCAGAAGTGGGTGGGTCACGGCCCATGCGGGTGACTGGGTGCTGGAAGTTGGGAGCACAGGCAGCCAGGCAGGGTCAGGAGAACGTTGTTGACCTTCGACGCTGACCTCAGAGTTTCTAGGCAGTTGTTAACATGGTTCTTACAGCTCAGAAGTAAAAAAAAAGTCATCTTTTCCACAAATTAAGCTGGCCGTATGTGACCTGAAACTACTCAAGGTGAGTCAGTATGTTACCTTATATGCCAACTAGCTAGCGAGCCCTTCAGCCCCCTTTTTTTATCTTTTTTTTTTTTTTTTTTTTTTTGTTTTCTGTCAGGATAAAGCAGTTGAATTAATCTAATAGTAGCCTCCCCCTCCCTTCTCCCCCTTGTTGTTCTTCTGAGTTGCTGAATGTTTTTAACTCAAGTCTTAAAGAATTATTTCATTTCCCTTGTTTTGGAATTTATGTTCTCTTATTTAATTTGATTTTAATGGGTGCTAAGCACTCTGGGATATGCACATGAAGGGTGTTATATGCGTCAGTTTGATCCATTGAAACAGGGAAATAAGATAAAGAATTCCTTTTGAGCTGAGTTAGAGGCAGGCAACCCCAGTGACCACAGGAGGCAGTGGAGAGCATCAGAAAAAAACTGTGAAGGGAAACATTAGCAACACTTAGTAGCTATAGCTGCTCCAGCATTTTATCAGCTTTACAAGGGCCCCAGGAAAATATACTAGGGGAAAATGTAAAAACTCAAGTGCATTTTAAACAGTAGCATTCTGATAAACTCAGGATCAGCTGGTTTTGATCGCAGCGCAGTTTGGTGCAGGAGCACCACTTATGCATTATGAGTGAGGATCGGAGGAAGCTTAAAGCAGCTGTGCTTCTATATTTGCTCACGCTCTGTATTCAAACCTTGGCTTGAGAGCTCAAAGGAAATGAGATGTGTTTTGCATAACCCAGTTGCAATCAGTGGAAGCACCTACTAATCTGCCGGCACCGCTTCTGACCTTTTCGGAATCTGATTCCTTATCAGAAAATGAAAACATTTTTAGAAGAGGAATGGACTTGTTTATTTGGGGGTTTTGTGAAAATTCAAAATGCAGTAGTGAAAAGACAGATTTATGTAAAAAGTCATATGAGACTTTTATTCTCTTGGCCAGAAGAACCTGAGGTTATCCATAGAAGTGTCTATTTACAAATTGATCTCTGAGATTATTTTGTAGATTTCTTCGCTTTCACTATTTTTGGGAATGCCCATAACAGTGTATATCCTGATGGCATTAAAAATAAAAGGCGTTCCGTTATGTCTGATCAATAGCGATAGATTTATTAAAGTATGGTTCTTCCTCTAAGAGTTGAAATGTGAAATGAGGCCAAAGGTCTCGAAAAACAGAGGATGGGGAAGACCTTGAAATGTGAGGCTTTAGTGTTGAGAACTTGGAATAAATCATGATCTTCACAGAAATCACTACTAAATCCCAAAGTACCCTGCCTCCTCTGATCCAAATGTTTGTTTAGTAAGGCTGCAGTACAAGAAATAAATCCTGAATTATAATGACTTAGTCTGTGTGCCCCCACCTCCCTCCCAGTTTTAGCATCCATCTGGGAATCAGTTCTTCATTTTCTCTCTCATTTTCTGCCTTCTTATTTCAGGGCTTAAATAATCAGGCAGAGCTGCAAAAACCAAAGAATTCAGTTATATGCAGATTAATAATTGGATGTGAAAAATGGATATCAAATGTTGAGCAAAAAATCTGCAGGGGATTTGGAAGCCTGTTCTGCGTTAGCGAAGCAGGTGCTGAATGTTTCCTGAGTTATTCTGGAAGAGCCTGCTCCTTTCCGCACGATCTGAGAGCACGGAGGCATTTCGCCTTCTTTCATCTACCAGAACGGGGAGCATTGCTTTGTGCAGTTCAGTTGAATAGACGCACAAAAGCAATGAAATTAGTCCAGTTAATTGCCTATCAAGACTACTGGGCAGGTCTGGGCTTTAGCTGCAGTTTCCAGCAAAAAAAAAAAAAAAAAAAAGCTCTAGCCAAGTATTTGCAAGAGTTGGGCTGTACAGGATTGTGAAGGTGACCATGCAGGGACATGGTTGCCAGCCTTCATCTAGACTTCAAGACTCTCTTGAAGTTGAAGTGGCAGCAAGGAGAGCCTTTTTCTCCTCATTCTGGGCCGCTTTCACCCTCCTTCAATCAGGGCTAAATAGTAGGTTTGCTCACATATGCTCCCCTCTCCTTTGTAAACACAAAATCCCTTAAACAAATAGTGGACAGATCTTTTTTTCACTCTTCTGTTTATTAGAAGGACGTAGCTAATCCCTGTGTTTACGAATAGTAGGGTGTGTCAACCTACAAGCCAAGGGAGTTAATGAAATTCATCTGTTCTCTGTTTTCCAACAGAATTGAAGGGAGGGGGAAAGGCCCAACCAACCTTCAGCGTAAGGCAGCAACATGACTAACAGTGGGGTTTGCAGGCAGAGGCATGAAAGGGAGAAGTGGGTGGGAGGAGGTGAAGCGGCTGGATGGGAGAAATGAAGGGAAATATCCCCCCTTCAATTAGAGTAATTAAAAAGTAGTAAAAATAAACCACCCAAATGAGAGTCTGGCCAAAACAAAGTCTTAATGTACACTTATGGTTTAAAGAGTCTGCCGGAGGCCACCACCATGTGTTGCCACAGCCCTCTTGTGTCTGCCTCTGACATGAAGCAAACACCAGTTCAGGAATGGGAATGGGGGCGCCTCTGGGAGCTTGCTCCAGCTGCAGCGTGCGGCGGGCTGAGCAGCCAGGGCACGGTGGTGGTTGGAACAGGGCTGCCAAACGCCCATCGCTCTGGCTTCCACGGCTCCAGCCCTCAGCGTGCAGCTGAAGTTCAGTATTAGGAGAAGCTGCTGTAATGTTGAGTTGATCCATGAAGGGAATTAAAACCCCTCAAAGTGGTAAATTCCCATTTGCTTCTCTACGAAGGTTGCTGCCGCTGCCTGTTTTACTACCACATGGCTTGTTTTCTCTGGTCTCATTATCTATGCTGTTCTTCTTTTTTTCTGTTTACCTTCTTTGATTCCCGGGAGGAACTGGCAGGGTGAAATGACTGTTCCATAGGCGATTTCTCGCTAGTAATTTGTTTGTCAGTGTAGATGCATTTTGTCACATGAGCTTCACTGAAGCGCAGTAGGAACCAGCCACGTTGAACTCCTTGTTGTAGTACGTTTCCTAGGAGCCTCGGTCCTGCCTCCGCTTGCATCTTCATTAAGCTGAAGTACTTCTGTCAGATTGCATTGTGTTCTATGATGTGGGCAAAGAAAGTGGCTGAAGAATGAGTTAGATTCTTCAAATCTGTAGCTGGAGATTTAAAATTGTGTGGAAAAAGATGGTAATTTGAACTTCTGGGAGATGTCCTAATCTTTGTCTGCAATCCAGAGACTCTGTGACGAACAGGCTCAGTGGCAGGAATTTTTGGCATTCACAGTGCTAGGGTCAGTAGATGACAGTTCTTGGTTGTAATCCCCAAAACCATTTCACATAATAATAAGCATGTTCTTTCTGAGGCTGCTGTACAAAAGAGGACAAAACTGTGACGTTTGATCTTTGCAATTCTGAAGGGCTAAGATCTATAATTCTAGAAGTATTAAAAGTTTTTTTTGTGCATTATAAACACTGATGAGACAAATTGACCAAATCTTAGGGCAGTGTACTTGGAGCACTGGGGGCAGTGCTTGATTTCAGTGCACAGAGGCAGCCCTCCATGCTGGCTTTGCATCTAAAAACATCCCTTTACTTTGATTTGTGGTGTTTATCTCTGAAATTTTAGTCATCTGTAATAGGAAAACTTAGATGCTGAGGGAAGAACTGTCCTGAGGGTTACACAGTTTGCAGTAGGTCTGTTATCTACAGTGAGTGTTACACAGATGTTTAGAGTTTGGTTTCAGGGTGCCTGAGAGGCAGAGTTGCTCTGCACATGCAGGGATGATAACTCCAAGGTAGCCTAGTTTGGGACTGATTACTAATAGAAAAAAAAAAATAAATTAACGTAAGCATTAAATAAAATCCCAAGAATTTTCAGATTACTTTTTCCTTGGTTTTTCTTCCTTTTTTTTATTTTTTTTTTTTTTTTTAACCTGTTTGTCTGTCTGTTGTCCTGCTTAGCCTGTGAATTCATAGGGGCAGGAGCTGCTTGTGTGTAACCCACTGTACACAATTAATTTTTAATGTGGCCACATCTGCAGTTGCACAAATTCATGACAGCTGCAGTTCTGATAGCTCAATCAAAATACAACTGAGTAATGAGAAATAAATTTATTGTATGCTGGCCATGTTTGAGAATCACTGCTTTAGGTGTGCGTGTTTCACAAATAATTAATAAGCCAGAGCATGCACTTACTCCCCTTTGGGCCAAGTACTCTTTCCTATCGAGTGTCTGAAGTGAGAGGGCAGGAATGTGCCAGGAAATAAAACACCTATATACGCCACTGTTTTCAGAAAGAGCGGACCTTGAAAAGAAGGTTTCAGAAAGAATGTGGGCCTTGAGTCTGTCTTTCCTTGGCTGGGGTTAGACAACAAGTAAATGTAAAAAGTCATGATCTTCACAAAGCTCTGCTGTGCCAGCCCTTACCAAGCCGAGTCTCTGGGAACTGTAGTGACAGGTTTGTTTCAACCTAAATCAGTCCCTGTTTCTGTTCCTGTTGGCAGGATGAGCCTGCGTTGTCTCCTGCTGCAACCCAAGCTTGAAAACATCAGCTTTTATTTATGTGATGCATGTAAATACAAATAAAAGCGATTTCTGTAGGACTTCACAGAAGCACCCAGGTAACCTGCAATACAACTAAACCATCTGGCTTTTCGTGCGCTAGACAGCCATTTCAGCAAGGCCAGTATTATGCTGGGCAGAACTAGCTTCTTGCATACTCGTTAGGAGAGGGCTGAAGCCCTTTTGTTTATATTCTGAGAAAATAGGTCACGTTTAACATTGAGGGATGGACTGAGAAGGCAATACCATGGCAGAGTCCACAATGCTATGTGCTGAGCCCATTACAAAAGATAAAATATGAGACTGAGATCCATCTTACTTCCAAAAAATGCAGATTGAGGCTCTCTAGGAAATTTTTTCCAAAGTCTGTCAGTTTAATGCAGTGGCAAGGATACCTTAATTGCTGGTCTCTAAAGCAGTAATACAAGTTACTGCAAGATATATTATTAGTATGGTGACTATAGGTAAACTGATGAAATCCACAGACTAAATAAACTTTGTTGGTTTTTGCTCTTTATACAGAGGTGAAATCTTGCAGCAGTGATGAAGTTGTATTCAGCTTATAACATGAGTTTAGTTTTTGAGCCAGCTATCAAGCCTGTGAGTAGTGTGGTAGGTTCCCTGGCAGAGGACAGAGACGAGGATCGGTTACTGGGAGGGGAGAATGGTACTGGTGCAGATGATAAGGAATCTAAATTAAACTGTAAGAGAAGAGAGAAGACGACGCTATAATATTTAAAAATGGCAAACTAAATAATATATAATTTACAGAAAATGACAGGGTAATGCTGGGACTATTTTTAAATCAACAGCAAATTAGAATTCAAACCTCTGATAGGTTTAACAGATGGCCTGGATCCTAGAATCCAAAACCCACACACTTTATTTCCCAGTATGTTAAGAACAAAATAATGTTATGCAGCCTTTGCGGAATGTTTCTTGCTATTAAGCTATGTTGAAGATAACTTTTGACCAAGGAGGACTGGATTGGGAGTGGAAAAATATAAATAAGCTGGTTCAGTAGGAAAAAACCCACAACTCTCTACCAGGGTGGCTGTGGACATGCTACAGGTTCTAGACAAGGCAGGCAAGAGAATTTGGGAAGCCAAAGGAATATAATTTCTCACTGGCCCTATGTAATCTAGTTCACTGTTAGTGAATAGTGAAAATAAATGGATGCATCCCCCTCGACTTTTACACAATTTAGAAAATGTTCTCTCATATTGACAGTAAAGAGAAGTGTTCCGCCTCATCCTGGCAATGTTCACGAAGACAGTATCAAGACTTTTTGTAGAGATGGGGAGAAGAAACACTGGGGTTTCCTGAGGAAGACGTCTACTTAGGAAGCAGTGAGCCCATGCACGCTTACTTGGAAAATGGTATTTTCTATCTTGTGTTAGTACAGCTACACTATTGCTTCCACTTACGAAACCAGTGCACCTTGTGTCTTGGATAGGCCAAAAAAATCCTGTGTGGTGAGAAATGATTGGGATGTAGGCAAAAATATTGTATTTTTTCTGGCTTTGTTTTTTCATTCAAAACAATACTGTTTTGATAAGACATGAAATACTTGCATATTTCTTGGAAGGGAGAGATTTGTGGTGGGAGAGGCTTTCTGAACAATAGATGCATGAGATCCATGTTTGATTTCTTCCTCAGTGTTGGGGAAAGTGGTGTTACCCCCTGGAGAGTACGCTAACCATTGCTGGGTGGAAAATGACCTGCCTCTCCTCTGCTGGCACCGGGCTTTTATTTATAGGGGGTACAAAACTCATTCTTTAATGTAAGTTTAGGGCATCATTCCTCTCGTAAGTAGGATGTGTGGGCTGCAGTTCTTGATACACAGCATATTTGTTGATGCAGAGAGGCAAAATCCTACAAGGAGGACAGAGAACTTTCTGTACTAAACACCCGGTACCGCAGGAGATAAGGTACCTTCCTGGGTGGTGAGAGTTGGCAGTTCGTGTTCTTTTAGGTAGATAAGCCAGATGTCTGCTGTGTTCCCGATGAGCGCCTTAACCTAGCAGGGGCTTCTGGGGTAGAGTAGAAATTAGTGTCACCATCTACTCTTCTTCCACTGTGTTTGTGAATGTAGCCCTAAAAATTATTCCATGCTAATTTGTCATTAATTTATAAATAGCTATGGATCTTTTTTATTTTACTAAATGTGCCAAATGTGAAAAAGTGACTTAAATATAATATAGTCTTACCTATAAACTTGACTATAATATAATATAACTGGGAGTCACTTTGAGGGGAAAAAACTTTTCTATTATTCACTTACTGATGGTGGAAGTGGCACTACTGGGAAGAGCTGGTGTGTGTTCATCTCAACACTAACTCTTCATCTGGGATGTTCTCTGCTACAAAAAGACATGTCTCAGAGCTGCTGATAAAAATGGGGGAGTGCTGTCTGCACCAAGATTTACATTATCATCTGCAACTAGATGAGAGCAGCATTGCTTGAGTAAAATCCAGCTTTAGGGATGACCCTCAGTAGCTGAACACACAATATGAACGTTTAAAGCAAAAGTTGCCACAAACTGTTTTCGTCCAGACCGTGTTTGTTTATTTGAACCATTTATTTGAACCATTCAGTGAATAGCATCTCGTAATGAGGATCTGTGATTGCTTAAGGAAGGCTCATAAATTGAACCGGTATCTAGCAAACTTTGATGAAGAAGGTGATTCTGATACACTAAACTGCTTTTACCCTGCACTAATGAGGTGCTTCTATAACTAGAAAAATAAATAGGACTTGTGTAATTTCTTAAATACAGATCTCAGGATGAGTTCTATGAGGGCTTTTTGGCAGAAATGGTGGTGCTTTCACTGGCTAGGTTGTTGTTGTTGTTGATCGTGTCCTATAGCCCACAGTAATTTGGAGAGAACACTAGTGAAGATGAACAAGCTGTTAAGCAAAGTGAAAGCTGAATAGTTGGGGTGTTCTGATGTATCTGGATTTGGTGCAGAAAGAAAAGCAAAATATTTGCGTGGTGTTTCAGAGCTTTTGTCCTTGTTAAGGCTAATTGCTATCTGTTTGAAGGGAAGCCTTGTTATTGAAATAAAATTCTTCATTGAATTTCAGACTTTTTTCAAGGGCGTAACAGTTTTGATGATGTTTTTCTCCGACAAGGTATCTCGGGAAATGTGGGATATTTTAACTGAAATGGGAGCCTAGTTGATCAGATATTGAATGAGGCAGAACAAAGACATGACCCTAAGTCTCTGTATCTGTGGAAAACGCTCTGAAACTCTTGAGGAAAAAATGCAAAATGTCATTTTCTGCACTGCACAACTAGTTTTATTTATTTATTTATTTATTCAGCTCAGTTTTCTGCAGGACAGGAAGACTTTGCAGCCCATCTTTAGTTTTTCCTTCTTTTATCAGCCTGACGCCAGTTTTCTGGAAGTGAAACTGAGAACCATAGGTACAAATTTTTTGCTGTGGAGGAGAAGGGGTGTGTGTGTATGTGTGTAGGCTTTATGTGCTCACTAGTTGAATGGCTACAAATTATTTATTTTAGTGTAGACAAAAGGTACCAGGAGCCAGAAATCTTGTGTTTGTGTGCTGGGGACAGTTTGAGCAGCAGCAACACACACATTCCTCGGCTTCCTCCATTACATGACTCCTATTTTCCTTAAAAAAAAAAAAAAATAATTAAAAAAAAAAATATATATATATACATATATATATTTCCAGGTGTGTAATCCTTATTCACTGACACCTTTTCTCAAAATGCTCTAAGTACCTGTTTCAGTGGTCCCCTGCCTGGCACCACCACAGTACTTCAACTATTGCCCTCTGAATCACTGGATAAGAAATTACAAATTGCCTCAGCAAATCTGATCCATAAGCCTTTTAGTCCAATATCCTGCCTCCCTCAGTAGCCAGCCAAGGTACTTCAGAAGAAACCCTACGTGATACCCTATAACTGTGGAATTGCATTTTGCACGTGAGGTATTTTTATCTCAGGCAGTTAATACTTGGCACATGCCCAACCATATTTTTGTCTTTTTGTTGTAACTTATTGTTTTGATTATCAGTGCCAATGACTAACCCTTTTTGGATCTTTATAAATACTTAAATCGGTGATACTTTATATGAGGCAATCAGGTCTATAACTTGGTTGTGGGCTGCATGGGAAACAGAATTTTTTTTTTTTTTTTTATTGGTTTTGAATTTGTTTTCATTCATCTTTACCTGATGTTCCTTTGTTTCTGTGTTATAAGGGCAAAAAAAGAGCACGTGTGCTATGCTCGCTGCTGCTCGCTCTTCCTGATCTTCTCACTAATATCATATGGAAGTCTTTCTCTGAATCTAAAACCTTTTCTTGTCCATTCTTAGGCTGCTTATTTCCGCTACATCTGGTTTTGAAATGGAGTGAACATAACCATCCAAGGAAGGGTGTGCCATCAATTTACTGAATGTTATTAATATCACTATTTGCAGATTGTTCCAAAAATTGTCTTATTTTCAAAATTCTACTGAAGTGGGTGTGTGGGGAGCAGAAGGTGAATTTCAAATGTTATGAAATTAGATTATATTTTTCAATGTTATATTAATAAACCTCTGTTTTGATTGGCACCTAAGCTCGATATCACCAGAGAAATCATCTACTTTTCCCCAGGGGTGTGCTGGATGCTATGGCATGGTATGATGGCAGAAATTAGAAATAATTGCAGAGGCAAAATAATTCCTTCTCTGCCTATTAAGATGCAAAAACCCATGGACTGGATTCTTAGCTGGTATGTCATGATTGGCATGGTGCCACTTTACACCAGTGAGGGAAACTGGCCCATTACCTCAATAATCCTCATTCGGGAGATGGCCAGTCGCACAAACGCTGGTGGCTTCGGTTAGTGACAGAAACCTGGCTGCTCTTCCAGCTGGAGGGAATGTGGGATTCGTGAAACTTTAGGAGGGTTGTGGCAAGAGTTGCCCTGAGATTGCTGATTCCATTCCTGCTTTTTGTTTTGTTTTAGTTGGCTTGCTAGGATTGTTTTCACTCTTTGCCAGGTGCAGAGTTGAATGGCAGGCCACACTCAAAAGCTCTTCTTTCACAAATCCACCCACGCTACAGATTTCTGTGTTCGTCACGTTCTGTGACATGTAGCTCTTGGAAATATGCAACTTGGAAATAATATCTTTGAATCTGAGTGTGCTTGGACTAGTAAAAGATAGATTTTTAAACTGTCCAGAGAGGGCAGGAAGAGAAAACTATAGGAAAATATCTGGGAACCTTAGATTCCCTTAGAGTAGGACTGAACTGGAACATTTGATCCAAAACCTATGAGTTTTGAAGATTCAGACCCAAATATGAGAGGCCATGCTCATGTTTAAAATAAAGATGAGCCATGGTGCCAAATAAAGATGTCTTTTGGGATTTCAATCAGATTTTGAATTCCCCACAACTATGTGTCTTGGTCCTGGCATCCAGTTGTGTGTGCTTGCTCTTGTCTAGCTGCCTTACTCTCTGACCTTTCAGATCTGTTATATATCCTCTTCCCATGATGCCTTTTTGTCTGTAGTCAGCAATCAAACCCAGTTGACTATACGCAGTGCAGGGTGAAGTTCTCAGATGAGTTCATCAAAAATGTACACAGTGAGCAGAAGCACGAACAGTCAGTTTTCTACCAAGAAATACTTTGGGGATAGAGGAAACAAAAGAAGAGCTGGATTAATAAAAATCTGACTTAATCATCCAAATTTGGGATAGTTCCCTGGTCCCCTACAGGACTTGATCTTCTCCTTTGTACTTTACACCAGATTGAGTTCATTGACTTTGCAGTAACTTGCCTAGAGTTTGCGTTGCAAGTATGTTGGAGAAGAAAAGGAGCAATAATTTTCAAACTAACGTGAAGAAAATAAGAAATTAAAGAAAAAATCCAGAAAATTATGGGGGTAAAAGGAAGACTGATAGTTTGGGGGATTTCATAATGTCTGGAATAAGATTCAGGACTGCAGTAATCATAAATTGCTACCACTTAGTTGTTACTACCACTCAAGAGGAGGAAAATCAGCAGACATACTGGAAACTGGATTGAATCCAGTGCGTCCTTATCAAAAAAATAAAGTGAAATGCAGAAACCACAATTTAAATGAGACTTAATCCTCAATAGGTTGATATTTTGGCACAGATACTCATGCTGCCTTGACTTCTGTTTTATCTTCATGGTGACTGTCTCCAAATAACAGAAGAAGGGAGACAGACTAGGGAGGCTATGCTTTATTCAGCAGCATTTATTTATAGCATTAACTATATATCTTAAACTGTTTGGGATTGTCCTGTTTCAGACTTTCTTACAATCTACTAGAAAATAGCCTACTGTGAGTCTTCTAATATTACCCTTTTGCCTGTAGCTCTCTGATTTTGATTATGCACTGCATCACGGGTGAAATTTGGGTTAAAGATAATTGTAAATATGGTATTGATATTAAATGATGTTTTCCCAACATTGCAATAATGCTTGTTTTGTTTGCTGGAGAGTTTATTACTTTTTGATCAATAGCATGTGAGATTTGTGAGGGAAATTAGCATAGTGAATAACAATTAGGAGAAAAATCAATGGCATTCAGACAAATAAGTGACTTGAAAAAGTCCCATAGGCACACATACACTCACACAGATTCTTTAAAGTGTAATACATCTCATTTCAAATTCTAGAAGAGGAGAGAGCTATTTGGACCAGAACTGAAACTGATGGCAGTATAATTGAACTACTGTGGGGCTATTTGTTGCTATTTAGTGTTTCTAATAGCTTGAATGTATGACTGCTTCATTCACTGGCTCTGCGAACTTCCTTTTGACTTCTGTCATGGTTTTTTCTGTAGCCCGTACCACTCTACTTTCTTGAGGTTACCCACACCACGTATTTTTTGTGTCGCTTAATATGCTTGCCTTTCCCCTCCACATAGTAAGTTCCAGCTGCCTTACAAGAACCAGGAGGACTTTAAATGAGATAAGCCATGGAAAAAAGTTCGACATAAACAGATATAAGTTATTCCTCAAAAAAGACTGAAGCTGTGCAGCTCTGCCACAGCATGTCACAGATCCTAAAAAGTTCACATGGGCTCAAAAAGCTTCCAGATTACTTAATGAAGGAAAAATCCGTCTAGGACTACTAAACACAATAAAATCCTCCTGGCTCGGGAAGCCTGTGTTCTGGACATGATCAGGAGCTTAAAGAGTATTTTGGTTCTCTAGAACCAGCATCACTGTGTGCCTTGCCCACTTCTGGTGCTTTTCCCTGAACCCCTTCCTGATAGACCCATGTCCCACTGAGTGTTTTTATGCCTTTTATTTTTTCTTATTTTGAACCTACACCTTCCTCTTCTGTTCTAGGGGTGATAACAGGAAGACTGATGTGAGAAGGGAAATGTGTTCGTTTTGGTGCCATGAGTCAGTGTCTTTTATTCTTCTGGCTTCTTCTACCATATGGGCAACCGTACGCATCTATAATAGGAAGGATGCTTAAGCCCAGGAAAAAGCAGGATGGCAGGAGACTCAAGGCAGCATCTGTGGGAAGCAGAAGTGCTTGTATGTGCTGATGTGGTCTTTCCACACTTGGTGAGGTCTTGGGGTTGAGGACTCCACAAAAGTGGCTGTGGGTTTCTTTACACTAATGCCGAGCTGGTGAAATACCGATGCGGAAAGACTTAGAGGAAGATCAAAAGTGGTTGTCTTCTGGCTCTGAATATAAGCTAGAAGAGTGGCATTTTATCTTTGGACCTTGAATACTACAGGAGAATTTGGGCTTCTTGACTTGGAGAGCCAACGCTGCTACTTTACAGAGAAATTAAGAATCCAGTCCACAGTCATCCATGCTGTGGTGATGTATGGCATGAAGTCCTGCAAAAAGCAACTGAGAGAAAGCTGGAGGCAGTCAGAGGGATCTAACAGGAGTTTTTGAATCACAAAAAAAAGCTGGAGGGAGTGGGTGCAAAAGAAGAGAGGGCAAGCCTGTGAATAGTAAGCTTGGTGTTTAATCGGGTGTTCTCAGAGGCCAAGTGTCTTTGTGTTTGGATGATGATATGCTGAATTGGACTGACCGCGGCTCTCAGGGACGCAGCTGTGCCAGCTGTGTCCGTTAGTGGAGGAGTCAGCCATGAGAAAATAGGTGAAGCTCCCCAGTTTGATTAGCCTAAACTCCCGATAGTTACTGCTTGGGTGAAACAAATGTCAGTCTCTGCTGCCTTGAACCAAATTCATAATTGTGGCAACTTTAGCATGTCTTTCACATAGCCCTCTTTCATCACCCAACATGTCTCTTGTTTGCTGAGAGGAAACTGATTCTGTGTAGACAGCTGGGACTAGGAGCCTCCCATTTTTCTTTTTTTTTGGATTGAGAGTCGTTTGCATGCACACTACATATATCTGAGCACACTCCTCTCCTGAAGTCCTGCTCAGGAATCAATGTTTAGAATAATGGCTCTGCTTTCCTCTGAATTGAGCTGGTTAATAACTATTGCTGGGGAAATCAATCAGCTCTATGATATCTTATTACTTACGCTAATTTAATCACAAGGAATGGGTCATTGCTTCAGTTCAGAGGGCAAAATGAGTGTGTGTGGATATGAGAGTGTATAGAGAAACAAGCAGAGGAGGGAGACTTCGTGAACTGGCACACAAGGGGTAGAAATGGCATGGACTTTCCCCAGGCTCTAGGATGGATGATAGAGAGAAAACTCCCATCCACTCTCTATAGTTCCTGGTAATCTATAGGTTATAGATTTATTTTTAGCGTTGTTTTCATGTTCCAAAGAATCCAACGGGTGGAGATAAATCAGAGCTTTTCCTTTTTTCCCTCTCTCCATTTTCTCTGTGTAGACATAGGCTAAAAGAGGAGGATCATCGAGAGAGACTAACAGAAAAGATGTGTGACTTCCATCAAGGACCTCTGAACCCATTTCAAGTTCTTGCACACGCAAGAAAAAGGTAAATGCAAGGGAACTGTTCATGTGTTGAGTGTGTAATAATTAGAAAGAAGGAAACAGCATGTAAATAGGTTGTCTGAAGAAATAAGCTTCATTTACAAAATGTGCAGACTCAGCCTGGCAAAGATTGTCAGCATGGCAAAGATTGTCAGCACACTTTCAAGCTCTTGTCTAAATTCTGTTTCCTTTCCCATATACCTGATGATGCTATGTAAAACCTTGCCTATATCCTCTTGTTCCTAGTGGAGACTACTATTTTTGTCTGTCACTACAGAAAGTAGATTAAAATCAATTTCTACACACTGAACTGTATCTCTACTGTAAATCTTTTTCTCAAAAGAAATCTTTAATTTGGGGGGGGGGGGGGGGGGGGGGGGAGGAAGTATCTTTTTTCTAGTATAACCAAGTGCTGAGTTCCAGAAGCTAAACAAAAGCCAAATATATTAAGTGTAGCTGTGTAGAAAGTCATGCATCTCCATGATTTTTGTATAGATACTTCTTTCACGTAGCCCGAGTTCTTGCAACTGTAGGTTTTATTCACCTCCTGTTGGGTTTGTATGGTTTCTGCTCCAGTATGAGGATGTAGATAAGACTGTTTACAAACTCTCAGAAAGATAACACCTCTTCAGGAGCAAAACCTTTCTGATATTCCAGTATATTGTAAAAAGCAGTTCATGTTGGAGGAGAGGTATGTTGGAGACTGCATTTAGCAAAGTCTTAAATAGAATATTGTTTTGTGGTGACAAAACCAGATGTGTTTTTAAACGTCCTGGTTAATGATGCTTTATCCGTAAGGAATTACTTTCTCTGAAATAGTGGAATTGCTTTTAGTGTTGGTCCCTTCCTAAGGGGAAGAAGAGAATTGAAAACTGACCCATCACGTTATAAATGCATGTCAGACTGTTGCTGAATCTCTCCATGCAAACAGCACCACTTTCCTGACAAATAGATCTTGGACGCTGTTAGAAAAATAGAAAGCACTAGTGCTAACTGCTGCTCTAACGTTATCTAATTCACTTTATTAACTAGGTAATGAACTAAAGCAATCATGGTCTAATTGAAATAAATAAGTACATTAAAACTGTGAATTAAAGTAACTGCATTTTGATGGTTTTGGGTTATTCATATTGCTTCAAAATGTTATTTTTAATCCAAACACTGCTGGACACATCTTCTTGTGCCCCAGGGATAGTACAAAGTATGTTATTGGCCTCTATTTTTGTACCCCATTTACTTCGCATTCACGCTACGTCCAGATGATTTTTCTCCTAGCAAGATTCTGATAACTTAAAAAGAAAAACCAATAAAAGAAGAGGGGAAATGTTGAATAACATTAAAATAAGTACAAAAAGTTAGGTTTCTAGTGTTAGGTATCTCTAAAGTGCCTTTGAATGTCAAAAGATTTTCAGAAATGCTCACATTTAGCCAAGCTCAGCTTCTAATGAATTTGATAGGGATTCTACTTAGGAATGATCTGACTGATGCAGAGCTATTCTGAAATGTCTGCCCTGAGCTTATTTTTCATCAACTGCAGCATTTGATGCAATAATACTAAATGCATTTTAGCAAAGGTTTGCTCTGGTCACGCAGGACTCCTCAATAAAAGAGTTGTCTTGTTTCGTGTCTCCAACACACTGATGGTCCTTCAGTGCTCTGTTACTGTTGTGCATGTGCTGCATCCTGTTGCCTGGGAATTCCATGTTAACTCCAGGTTTGCTCTGGTTGTTTCATTGTGTTAGACAGCTGAAAAGTATATTAACTTTGATCTTCCAGGGGGTTGATTTCTACAGTTGCTACAGAGATGCTTTTTCATCAACAAGAGGGAGGTTCTAAGTGGGAGAAGTGTGCTTTCAAGACTGTCTTTGTGAGGCTGTATTCTTAACCATGACTTGGAACTTTCTCTCTTGAGGTTTCTTTATCTCTCCTGACAAGATTACGTGGCTTTATTTCAGCCCCTTCGTACTCAGTTAGTGATCAGGTTAGCTGGGCAGGTAGGATCTTTTACATGCTTTTTCATCCAAATGTGCCATTCTACTCAGAGCAAGATGTGCAAGCACTCATAGTAGGGAGATATTTTCATTGGCAAGGGTAGAAAGCTTAGAGAAACTTCAACTGTTCTAGGTTTACACCCGTTTAAACAGAGATATAACTTATGCCTCTACATAGTTATGGCTACAAAGATAAGTAAGTGCTGGCTTTAGCCCATGGCTATTGTCTGTGTTGGCCTTCTGTTTCTGTGGGAGGAGCAGTTTCAGGGCACAAGTCAAGATTTCTGCAGCCCAAAGGATACTTAACCTGTAAGGTGAAGGAGTAAATCTTCACACTATGCAAGTTGATTAATCTTAGGTTTAATTTCTCTTTTCTCTTTTGGCTGATGAAGTAGGCAGCCCTGTGTTTGTCAGTTTGCAGATATCACAAAAGGTGCATAACTGAGTGCTTAAAAACAACCCAAACAACCCCCAAACAAGAAGACAGAGACCCTGGAATAAATATATTACTTCTGTGTGAAGCAAGAACATAAAATTGCACTCAAAGGAAAGCCCTTAGTCTGTAACCTGCTACGCTCCTGAAATACTCCAATGCCTCTATTAAATTTATTAATAAGAGCTGTGAGATCTTAACAGGACTGCTGGCACTGCCATTCTGCTCTGTTGCTTTACAGTTTGGGGGAAAGATTAATCATAGAGATGATTAATTGTTGGGCAGGGGCCCATGGAAGTTTGGGGACAGAGAAAGAGGTTTCTTTTAATTTTTATTTTTTTTAAATTCTAATTAATTCTATATCACCTGTTGTATAACAGGCTCCTGATATCAGCAGTGTCAGAAATCAGGGCCTGATCCTACTTCCCACTGAAATCGATGGGAGTTTTGTCATTGATGGAGCAGCTGAGCAAGTAACTTGCAAGAATTCATTTATTCAACAAATCTGGCTGCTGCTTCTGCTTATCTCTATTGATTGTACTCATGTCCAATCAGGTTTGCAGCATTAGCCGCATTACCTTACAATAACAGGGTAATTCACTTGGGGCATGTTCTTACCAAGTCCTAGAATCCACACAAAGATAAACAAAAGGTTTATCCCATGCAAAGATGCCTTCAGTTTTTTTCAGGGGCAGCTGCCTCTTTTATTAGTCGTATATCTCAAGGAACTGTATTCCCTTTTTGGAGTTGGCAAACTAAAAACAGAAAGGTGAAGTGACTTGAGGAAGTTTAGCTAGTACAATGGAAAGATGATGCAGCAACAAATATAAACTTTGGGCTTGGGAAGCCTAGTTTTGGATTTCAGTTCTGCCACCTTCTGAGTGTAAGTCTGTCATCCGTCAAATGAAAAGGTAGAACATCTATGATTATAATTCTGGTTTGTAAATAAACCATGAAAGGGAAGCTTTTGCAGGAGTGATTCTGCGAAGCTTAGCACAAGACATCCTTTTGCTTCAGACTCTTGCCTGGTCTGTGAGCCTGAAATCCTTGATTACTATTGCTTGTTTTTCCCTTTCTTTTTTGCTGACAACCTGAAGCTTTTGTTTTCTGAATTCCTTCTCCACTTTCTATGAGTTATGATCACCGAAGATAGAGCAACTTGGTTATTAACCACTTGTTGTCCTTGCACTGCAAATGCAATGTAAATATTTATCTCTTGGCCACTTTTTTTTTTTTTTTTCATGTCATCATTCAAATTTTTCTCTGTTTAATTGTATGCCCAGGCAAATTGCATGCTGGATTGTTGGGGTCATCTCTCTGGACTGTAGTGGAGGGTGGTGATGGTGGAGCAGGCTGCTGATGTGCCTAAAGAAATTCAGAGTTCCTTCCAGGTGATAGAGTTTGGTTCCATAGCAGTAACTGAGGAGCCACCTGCGGGTACATTGAATATATGAAGTGGCAAGAAAGCAAGTGGTATAGACATGCAATACGTCCTATGACAGCGTCCGGTAGATATTAGGTCTTGGCTGTTTGGTTATCTTGGTTGTTGGATTATCCTCTGGACAGTCAGCTGTTAGAACAAGCCTGGGCCTGGTCCACTTTACTGCTGTGCTTCCCATGGGACGGAGGGAGGGAGCGGGGAGTAGCTGGACACTGTTACTGAGATAACTCAACACCTTTTCTGTTCTCTGACAGTTTCCCTTCCGGGTCAGACCTTTCCTGGATACCAAAATAATCTTCCCTGTAACTCTGTGTTGGGAAAAACTTGCTCTGTTGAACAGCAAAGCAATAGACTCTGCTTTGCTATTTTCCCCTATTGACATCAAATCTTTTACTTTTTATACAAAGTTTACTTTTGCTGATACTGTTATAATTTCTTCTCTTTCAACCACCTCCCCTATTTTTTTTTTTTTTTTTAATTATTTGAAGAAAAGCAGAGCTAAGACGTGATTTAGGACCAGTCAAACCTCTGTGGCTTTCTTTTGCTTAAAGAAACTGAGCACGAGATTCTGTGCAAACAGATTTCTATTTATGTGTATAAACTACTTTATGGAGACCTCAAATCCTGCAAAGAGCTCTGTGTATAACCTAGTGAAGCAGAGGATTTCTGCAGAGGGCTGAGCTTTTATACAGTTGACAGCCTCGCCTGTATTAGAAAAACCATACTGCTTTAAACATACTATTACAGTTTTAATTCCTGAATCCTCTACAGGTATGGGTATATAAGTTTGATTTCTAAAAATGTGTTCAATTCTGTATTCATAGTGACATAATTATGCTGGAGAAAGTAATCTTTATACAAGTGTAACTGAGTCTTCATTAACATTTTAATCAGTATAACTTAACTGGTTTTAAAAAAATATATGAAAAAGCACAGACTTGAATACAGTATCCTTAGTCAATGTTTTTATCAGTAAAATCTAAATATGCATAGATGAAACTGAATACCAACAGTGCATTTCACAGTTAATTTCTGAGTGTGTTAGATTTCAGTATAGTAAAAGCAGTTTTTCAATAGGTTTTAGAAACAGAAGTTGATTAATTTTCACTTTCCTAAGTGTTTGTTCCATAATTTAATCAAGTTTATTGCTTTGCTTTAAAAAGTATTCCAACAGCTTCAGGTACTTTTTGGTTTATTTAGTTCCCCAAACAGACACGGTAGGGCACAGTCTTTGCTGTTGTGAAATAAACAGTGGTTATACCAGCACTTTGCCTGCCTAATTTAGCATTCCCCAAAGTGCATGTTCTTCTAGTAAGAGGGCTGTTGGGGAGATTACCCAAGTGATTGTTGCCCCTCTGCGTGTTTGCACACAGAATAATTAGTGGGCTTGTGAAACGCTTCCTTGAAATGAAGTCTGCTTTCATATGGCATTTGCTCGTAGGAAATCCCGCTACTGAAAAATCTGGTCAACTGAATTCAAGTTTCAAAAGACTTTGGACTCTTCATGAAGCCAAGAATTGCACATTGAAATGGAATTTGGAAAGAGAGGTTAAACTAAGTTTGTTTCCCTGTCAGCTGGTTCCTGGAGTCAGTTCTCTGTTATCAGCAGAATAATGTATGAAAGACGTCCTGTAAATGGGAGCCCTTCATTTCTACTGGGGATTGCCATGTTGTACTGCTGTGTCAAATGTCCAGATGTTACTGACTTTAGCAAGCAGCACAGATGGAAACAAATGACAGCTCCCCTTTCTGCCTTGTGCTCTTGCAGAAGTTTGTTAGATAAGCAATAGGTGACTGGAACACATTGGCAAGGGGGGAATAATCATAAATTATAGATTAATTGCCCTCGCAAATAGCAGCCAATCGCTGGTGAAATGGGTGACTTTTTATTCCTCAAGTTGTCACTTAGTATATTTTTTGCATTTTTTGCATGAATTGTGGCGCAAGTGTCTTTTCAGAATTGATCTATACATGTAGTGCGTGGACAGAAAAGTGAATATGTCTCAAGAGGTTCCTAGGCGAAGGGCCTAGGGATGGGATCGGCTCTAGCGCACAGAGCTGAAATTGTGCAAGGTAGCCTGAAGGAAGTTCTGAACTTCTTTTGACTTAGTAGAAACTGAATCCCCAGCAAATTTAGGCTACTCTTCAAAATACTCACTGAAATTAATAAGAAGAATATACATTAGAGGGAAGATACACCTTCTCCTTCTTTATTTCACATATATTTTAAAAGTTATTCTCTCTCTTCATTCTCCCACATTGGTTTCATTTCATAAATTTTATTTGAGGGAACTGGACTGCTAAGTTGAATGTTATTGGGGAGGGAGTGCTAGTATTACCCTTAAATTTTATGCACCAATTATGAGCGCATCTACAATATGGAGCAAGGAGAGAGAGGTAGTAGACTGGAAGACCAGAACTGCTTTTGGATCAATAGATGAGCTGACATTGAAGCTTGAGGACTGATAGAAGTAGTGGAAAGGATAGACATATTTGGCAGATTTCTGAAGACATTCAATAGCGACACTGAGATGGAGCTGATAAATCAATAGCTCTTTGGGCAGATTAGATTGATATTTTAAATGTATATGGAACTGTCCTAGCCAGGAAGACTGAACAACTACTGAAGGAACAGATAAGCAGAAAAACATTAATTCATATTTCTGTGTCATTTTAGTGTGGTTTTTAAAGGAACTGTGTGGAACGCCAAGCTGTTTCCTTTTTTGCAGCTGGGGGGTTGGATCAGATGTAAGCTTGAATTGTGCTCTTACTCTGGAATTCCTCAGGCTGGTGTGGGTTAAGTTAGCAATAATGAATAAATTATTGTTGTAGTGAAAAAACGGTTAACACAGAGGTGGTCAATTAAGAGCAGTACGGGACTGGGACAATTGTGCAATACTACTAGGGGTGGAGTGGAAGTTCGCCCAGTCCCACCATGTATATTATCTGTGTGTGGGTGTTTTCAGGAGCGTAAGAATGTAAAGGAAGGCATTATGGCAAAACCTTCAAAGCATGCCATCAACAAGACTTAGAATCTAAAATACGCCTTACTGAAGACAAGGGGAGTTTTGTCAATGATTTCAATGGGAGCAAAACTGGCACTTTGTACTACTTTTGACCAATCAGGCTGTTTCCTCATGCTATCGGCTGTCAAAATCAGAGACAAAAAGTTATGAAGTGGTTTTAATCGTCCTGGCGTTCCTGGGGTGATTTGCAACTTTTGCTGTGTGCTGATCAGTGTTCGGCTCTCCCACTGTGTCCCTCCATCTTCCCTGAAAACCTACTAGAAGTTCAACTTGAAAGGGTTTGTTTTTTTTTTTTTTTGTGAGCGATACTGTTGTGTTCACCAGATGTTGTGAAGATAAATTAAACGAGAGCTTGTACTAATGGAATTTCCTAGAAGTTTACAAGTGAATTATTATGGTTGGAAAACTTAGGCTATTTAATATATATTTCCATAGAGGCATGAGGGGAGGGCTGCGCTGAATAAAGTAAACATATAATGATGAGGAGAAGGATGTCCTTGCTTTACCTTCCCTTGTTTTGAACTTGATGGAAACTGTAGAAGCCTAAAGATAGATCAGTTGTTCATCTGTCCAGATTACATTAGCCAAAGTGATTTGCCTGGTACCATTTCCCTTTCCAAGACTCACTGGCCGGCCTGGCCTGGCCTGTTCAGCAAGGATCTGCTACATGCTAAAATATTTTTAGAATAATTTTATTTAAAGAAAAAAAAGATTGCTAGGAGGAAACCAACTCCATGACAACTAGGGTAGAGAGATCTTGTATTTAACTGCAAATATGACTTTATTATATTTGCATGCAAATCAATGCTAGGTAACTGTGTCAGATGAAGAGAATGTTTCAAAGTCATTTGCTTTCTGGAAAATAGAATAGCTTGGCAGGGCTTGGAAGGCTCCTAACTTGAGATGTGTTACATACAGCATTGATAAAATTGGTCTTTGCAAGTTTATAACCCCTCAAAGTTACCCTGAAAGATGGCTGCCTCTCTGCAAGGCTTTTTGCTGGTTAATATTAAATTGCAGTATTGTGTAATTAAAAGGAATGGGGAAATGAGGCCTGACAACAGTGTAGGTCTACAAAAAGGGCTTATAGGGCTGACAGAATGAATTTCTTTACTTGAGAAAGCAGTGCGTTAGTAAAGAAACTGGAATATCACTTTCTCCACTAGATATTTGTGGTTGGATACTTTATCTTCCTCCTCCTGACACAAATACTTTCTCCTACTTATGTCTACCTTGATTGCTCAAATTATGATCATATACTACTATAAGGCAGGGCTTAGGACCGACTGATTACATGCCTAAATTATTCTCCAGGTCCCCTCAAAACCGGCGAGGCCAGCCAGGCTGTGCTGGCTCTGGTTTTGCTGGGTTATAGACCCTCCCTCTGCAGTTGGCAGAAGGTCTGTTCTTGTGCTCGTAGAGGTCTGGCTGGAGGCTCAAGTGGCTCTTACCTTTAAACTAGATGACCTTCAGTGCTATGTAACGGGTCCTCTTTGGGCTCCCCATGGCTGAAGTAATGGAGCAATCACTGAGATAGCTCACACCCAAACCAAAAAGCTCTGATAGGAAGTGTTGGATTAGATCAGAATATTTCCAGGCCAGAATATTTGTATGTGCAAGATAGCTGTTTTGTGGTGATCCTGCCATTCCCAAGTGTGAAATGTGAACCAACAACTGACTTCAGTCTTCATGGAAACTGAAAAAAGGTATTGAAAAGTTAGTCGTAAATGTGAACCTAGTACAAAGAAGTTTGGAACCAGACCCACTGAAATTAGGAATTTTTTTTTTTTTAAAAAATGTTATCACTAGACATTAGTAAGTCTGGCCCAAAACACTAAAATGCCTTAACCAAAGCAATTTGCATCACTCCAGGGCAGAGATGAAGTCGGGAGGATACTTTAAATGTATAATGAATCATAATTTGTCTGGATTTCTTTTTAGCTTAACCTAGCCATTGAATTTTCTTAAGATTGATTTAGAAATTACTTCAATATGTCAATAATTACCCAATGTTAATCCAAACTTGATTTTAATTTAACTTCTGTCTAGGAATACATGTGTATATATACACCTGTACTATACGTGCATTCATGCTTGTGCATTTGTGTGCACATGACTGCATGGGTTTGACCCCAGATTTGGAAGACCTGGGTGTTGTTCTTGATTCTCCTCCCACTGTGCGGGTTTGCAAATATTATTGACTTCTGCATCCCCTCTTGCACATCTCTCTCGCTTATGGAGGCCATAGCTTTTGGGGGAAAGGTTGCTTTGCTTTGCTTTTCCTGTGTATTTTTACAGTGCATAGCAGGGCACCATGGTGATGCAGACGGTGACTTTTGGCATCACCAAAATCCAGAGGAGGGAAGAAACTCTAGGGGGTGTTCAGCTGCAGACTTCTGTTAATGATTAGCAAACATAATACTGCTTGTGAGCACTGGAGTTTAAAATAACATCTGTATGGTTTAAACTGATGCCTAAGCCCAGGCAGACTAAATACACGCTTTGTGTAATGTTCCTTGGGCCTTGGGCCTAAATCTGCAATTTAAAAACCAAAATCCAGACTTTAGCTGCTGTAGGTGAACGGCCATATGCGCTATTCACCAAAGCTGCCCGTACCCTTGACATCGCACCCTCCTGCATCCCCTTCTCCCCACCCCAGTCCTGCAGGGCAGCCCAGCAGACATCGCTATCCATCACCCACCCTAACAATGAAAAGCAGCTCTCTGCCCGCTTCGTACCACCTCAGCTCTATTCATGTCTCGGACAATAGATGGACACATTTGTCAAAATTCCCTGCAAATCTCTATTAATTGGAAAGCCTGCTTCTTGCCCTCGAGTCCGCGTGGCTGTCGATGTCAGCACACTGTGCTGCTGTTCCCCAGGGAGACTATGGCCAAGAGGAAACAGAACCGCTTCCAAAGGGCTCGGCAGCTGCACCCTGTCAGCGTGTTGAAAAGCATCTCCCTTAACAATGGACTAAAACATTAATGCTACTGTATAGACATCACAGGCTTACCCTCACTGAGCGGTATGTTTGTGTATCTCGTGGCTGCCACATACAGGACCTTACCCATCCATCAATATCATCACTTTTAAGAGTGGGTGAAAAAAAAAAAAAAAAAAAGCGGCAGAGATGTTCCAAATGGTTTCACACGAAAAGGAAGCGGCAGACTGTGTGTTTGGCACGACGTGCTGGAGGTTCCCATGCTGGGCAGCACCTCTCCCTGTGCATGGGCAGGGTGAGTTGCCTTTGAGGCATAATGCCTTTGATTAAAATTGGTAATTCTGAATCTCCTGCTAGCCCCAAGGTGAAATTTGATTGTGACAGCATGAGTGCAGAAGCCTCTCATTCTGTTTCCAGCCTGTTTTAGTGTTGACACATGCCTTGCCAACAGCAGTACTCCCAGTAACACTTACAGTAAAATATCCTCTTGTCCTGGAGCCTTTGCATTAATGAAATGAAAATAGATCAAGCAAAATCAAAGGTTTTATTTTGTTGATTAAAGCACAATTTATGTGGCAAATATCCTCTGTCTGTTTACCAAAAATTTTGGTTTCTGACAAATACCACACTAACCAACTGCAACCACAGTCTGTGCTGGAGCCCTGGAAACCAGAGTGAGTTCTCCCCGGGCCAGCATTGCCCCACGTTGCCACATCCCCTCCCTTACCTGCCTTCCTCCAGACAGAGTGGAGGCAGGTTTAGCTGCAAAGTTGGGTCTTATTGGAAATGTAAAATGAGTACCTAGTAACAGGGCAATTGAACAGAGTAGTTCCAAATGGCTGAAAGCAGATTTCTATCAGCATGTTGATTAGTTGCTGGAGACTTGCAGAATCTTGTATTTCTGATGGGCCCTGGCCAGATGAGCTCTATTTGATGATATTACTCCTGCTGAGTTTTACACCAGTTTCTCTTCATTACTGCCATTTCCTCTCCAAGAAAATCTACAGGTGTCAGGAGTTAGAGGCCTGTGGTCCTGGCCCATCTGAAATCTCTAGCATTTGAGACGTTATCTAGGAAATTCAGACTTAAGGAGGGCAAAGAAGATAGGCATGCAAAAGGAGGTGAAGGAAGGAAATGGCACTTAATTTGTTTTGATTTTTCTTGTGGAGGCCAGGCTCCATGAAGACAAAGATAAACCTAAAAGTTAGAGGGTAATTAGAGATGTCAGCAAAACGAAAGGTGCAAATACCAGTGCAGGCCCTCTAGAGCCCTTGAATTCTCTGTGTGTGGAAGTACTGGAGTGGAAACAGCAGGCACAGCTAATAGTTCATTGCAAGTTCTTATTTGCAAAGATCAGAGCATATTGTTGCAAAAGAGAGGACTTCAGAAATCAGAAGAATAATAGGATCGGCAGTGAAAACAGGAAAAAACCATTGGATTTAGGCTAATTCTAGTCAAGAGTGAGGACTGAAAGAGCAGAAGAAAATGCAGGTCAGCCCTTGGATACGGAAAGAGACTTGGGCACCCCAGTGGATGGAGTGCTTGTTTCTAACCTGCATCGATCTCTGGAGATTGCTGCTTTGTTCGAACTCTTCAGATTGTGAATCTGGCTGAAGTTTTATAAAGCTCTTCTTGTGCAAACCAGTTGAATCCAGCCTCAGACTAAAAAAAAAATTGTACAGGTATTTTAATTCCCCAGGAGCTAATGAATCATCTGATAGGAAATAGGAAAATAAACAAGTTTTTAGACTTTTCAATGCTTTGGTCAGCACCTAAAACCGCTTTCAAACACAAATACTCTGCCCATCTCAGGGAGATATGTCACATGGTGCTAGAACACAGCCAAAGAGCTTTTACAGAAACCTTGATTTATTGGGTAAAGCAAGCAGTGGGAATGCAAAACTGCAGATTCTCTTGGATAACCTTTGCTAATGTAATCATATGTGCATATTGAAGGGGGAAGGCAAAACCGTTGCTTTTCCTCACAGTTAAAGCCAAAGGACGGGTTTTTTTCAAGCTCTTAAGGCTGCTCTTCAGGCTTGATGTGAGTGCAGACACCTGAACTTCCTGCGTCTGAGACGTGCAAGACTGGGTTAAATCACATGGCAGGAATGGCTGTCTGCTTCATCAGGCTTTGGGGTAGGTTTGGGCTTCAACTCTGCATTGCAGCTGGGCAAGTACCTTCAAGCAGTGACCTTTGAGCATCATCGCTCCTGCTGTGCAGGACCGTTGCATTTCCCTCCCTGACTCAGCTGCTCAGCAGATCATAGTTCAGCTGCGTCTGACGTGTGGGGTGACAGAGCAGGAAAAAGATTATAACGCGGCTCTGTGAATTCAGGAGATGGTGGTACCTCTGTGGAGAGCAATGGTCTCCAGATGTCGTAGACAGCTTTGAAAATCTCAACCTCTGTGATGCTAGAATTCAGGCTATAAAATAATTTTCATTCAAGTCCCCCTCTCCACCCCCCACTCTCCCCCTTATCCCCCCATGCTTAGTGTGCTCAAATCTTGGACCAAGCTGTAGGGAGCAGATTGTCATTTTGTGTTTGGGATGCCTAATGTTGGCATGGCTAATGGTGCCTAATGTTGGATCCTTAGTTCCAGTGGTGTCACAAGAATAAGAAACAATTACAGAAAATAACTTGCAATTTCGAATATTGTGGCTTTCATTGTGGATTGTAGTTAATTTGTTCTTTGTCTTTCTCATCAATACCATTAACATTTCATATTAATAATCCATCACTCAGCTGCTGGGTAAAACTTGGACAAGAAAGAAAAAAAGATCTGAAAGTCAACACTAAATTTTTACTGTGAACTTCTTTGACCTTTGAAAAAGAGATTCATAACTTTTCTAAAAAATATTTTCCATTTTTACCCAGCTCGCTTCCTGGTTATGCCTGGGAACAAGAAGAAGGAAGCACCATAAATCTTGTGGAAAAAGCCTGCTCTGGCAAGTTTCCTAGCCCGGCTTTGCTGATCATTGAGTTTTGGATCATTTGGATAAACTTCATGTAAGTAGCCAAGCTCATGTACTTCTCCAAGCCATTTACAAACTCCAAATCCCATGAAGCCAACTCATTGCTTAGTTGAGGCAGCTTAAACTCTGTCCTTTCCTGCCCGGCTTGCTTTCACATATAAAGCACAGTTTTAGGGCTGCTTTGTTTTTTTGGATGAAATTGGTGCTAATGTGACTTTCAGTTTTACAGCCAAGTATAACATAACTAGGCGTCGTGCAACCTTCCTTCATGCTGCTTCACTAATACATCCTAATCCTGTCTGGTGATACCTTGTGCTGTTCAGAGGCCGAATTAATCCTCAGCAGAATTTACCAGTTTCCCTAAAACACCATAAAACTGCTGCATAGCTTTCTGAGGCTTAGCTTGAAGCTAACAAGTTGTTCCCTGTGCAACAGAGAAAAGCAACTTTGAACCCCAAAGAGGGAAGCAGCTCATGAAAAATGACTTGGGAGTAGATTTTTCAAATTCCATCTCTTTCTCATCTAATGGTGGCACGTAGCTCCATGATAAACACAGTAACCTAAGTTAGCGTGGCAGGCAACCAGGGAACATGTCGCTCAGGGCTGTCGTACAGGTACACGTACAGTTGATATCCCCAGATGTCTGCTCAGTGATGCTAATAGGGTGCTAGCATTCCCTCCGGCCTCAGGTCCATTTTAGTCTGGGGAGAAATATGGTGTTTGATGAGGGCAGTACAGCACCCGCTGACAAAGGGGTCTGCTGCCTGTCACACCTTGACTTGTTGAGCGCTAACACAGCCCGGGGGATCACAAAGCTGTCATTACAAACCATTAGCATGAGAAAAGGAGCGCTCCTCATGTTTTGGCATGTCACACCCAAGTGACAGGGAGCACAAATACAGTCAGGCACACAGAACAGTGCAAGTCAACGTCGGCTTTGACAATGTTGGGCACCAAGGCTGTCACTCCTTTGACACAGCCCCTCCTTCCCCCTACCCACGCTGCCATTCGCAACAGCAGCTCGCCCACCGCTTTTATTTCTGCACAATGTGTCAATAATTACTTGTCAGGCTTCTGCTTATAGACCTGGGATGGTGAATAAATGCTTATTATGCCTGAAAAATGTTGCAAGCTTTACCATAAATCTCGTGTTACAAATGCACACAATAGGGGCTATTGACACAGAAGCAAACACTCACATTAACATGTAAAGTCATGCTGCCGAGAATGGAGTTTGACAAACTAACTTGCAGCAAAGGAGTTTGTTGACCTTTTCTTTGCTTTCCTGGCAACCAGACTGCACTTGTGGATATTAAAACCCCAGATGAATGGGAGATGAGAAGAGATACTAAACATCTTCCTGTTAGGGCTGCTGGAGTGAGGATGCTCTACATCTGACAGCACTTCAGAAATGGCATTATCGGATATCATCCTTCAAATATACGGGAGCTAAGCAAGCGTTCAAAAGCTAAAGTTGACTGTATTTGAATTCTGCAACTCATGGACTTCTCCCTGTGCGTATTTATCCAGTAGAGGCCCTAACTGAAATGTTATTTTGGACCGGCAGCTATTCATGACTTGCCACTGCAAACTGCAGCTCTTCAACCGCTTTACCTCTTTGGGTTTCAGATTGCTTCTTGCAATAGTTTGGAGGGTTGATTTTGATGCACTGGAATAAATTGCACAGAAGGTATTTATGTCAAAGGTGCAGGTGTCATAAACTGAGCTCAGAATAAGAATGTTTAAAAGAAACTTTACAGAAGTAATAATTAGGGCTTGAATTTAAGTACCTAAATGAAGACCCATAACTGACTTTTATTTTTTAAGCACCCATGGATCTACCCTCTCTGTGCCATGATGAGGGACAGGTGAACTTCGCCACAGCATGGTTCTACCTGTAGGTAGTCTGAGCTACTCCCTGTAACATTTCATTTGGTTTCATTTTGTTTCTGTGGTTTCTGATGGTTTTCTTTCTTTATCCATTTCATCTTTGTAATGTTCTTGTTTAGTTTATGCCTATTTGTTCCTGCATCAAGTGATTGAAGTTATCCTGTACTTGTTTAACCCTTTCATGTTTTCAATATTTTTTTGCCCCACAGCTGTTTTCTATCTTTTAATATCTCCTTCTACTTACTTTTTTATTTATTTTGGCAATGAAAGTTCAATTTCATTTTTATTAGTCCATTTCCCATAAATTTTCAGTCCTAGATATCCTATCTGGATCTAGTGATCCAGAATTTGTGTTTTCAAATACCAGAAAAGAATATTTTTAAAGAAATGCTGCTTAAACCACAATGTTGTTAAAAAAATAGGAACACATTTATTTTGGTTATAGCTTTTACAAAAGACAAATTCTTTTAAGAAAACAAGCCTTTTGTTTTGCTTTTAATAAAACCTGAAGTGTGGAATGTATTTCACCTAAACTCTTTAGGCAATCCAAAAACTTTTTGGCAAATGAAGTTTACATTGTTTATGTAAACTAGTGATTTATGTGCATTTTGTGGTACATAGATGAATGTGTAAAGCCCTATGTACCAACTGCAATCAAAATTGCACGAGGGGTTATATGCGCATACGTATCTATAGAGCATTCAGTTTACCCTGTAAAGTCAGTCTGATGTTAAGATAATCTCTGGAAGAAACACGTGTCCTGGATTCATCCCACCTGATTTGAGCTCTGGTTCCCCAGCAGTTTAAACCAGTCTGAGCCTAGTGTTTTCCTGCTCCTCCCTCCTTGCACGCAGACGGGCAGCCCTGGGTGCCCTCCTCTCTTGCATCAGGTCAAGCGCTTGGCGAGGTGCTTCAAGGAGCTAAGCTGGCAGCAATCTATTGGCTTTTTTTTTTTTTTTTTTGTATGATTAATTTTCTTTTGGTTTAGCTCCCTGAATTGGTTCACTGCAAATTCAGACAAGCACAAGGGGAGGGTCATAAACATGGCAGGGGGAGGGAGGAGAGTTTAAGCTTTTGCAGAACCACACCTTTAGGCACTAAGTAATTCACCTGAATTAGAAGGCTAATTATCCTTGGCAGTAAACGCAAAAAGCCACAAGGCATTTCAGATCCTAGGTTTCCTGGGATCTCTCTACTGACAGTTCTTCATTCCGGTGTTATTTGACATAATGAATTTTCATCACTGTTCTCTTAAACAGACCGTGTCGGCTTTGTTTTGAGTTATGCTGATCTCAGTTTGGGATAAATGCATTGATTGCAAATGTTTTATCACTGTAAATGAGATTAGTGGATTGCCGTGTTGCTGCTTAGCAGTGAACTAGGAAACTCACCTCTGTGTGTTTGTGAGGAGGAGGGATTTTTCGCTTTTGACTCTTCTGCTTCCTCTGTCTTTTGAGAGCATCTAAAGTCTGGATAGCGTGTCCCGGGGCCATGCTGAGCCCTGAACCTAGTGTTTCCTAATGGCTAGGTTTCTCTTACGGCCTGGGACTAAAGCACACAGAGAGGGGTGTAGCAAGACCAGTATGTAGCCTTCATAAACACATTTCACAGAAGTCATTTTATATAGGAAAGTACTTGAGGTGGAGCTCCTAGTATTTCCTCCTCCATACCTTTTTGGTGCCCTCCTCTTCTGGGAAAAGGTCGAAAAAGCTGAATTCCCAGAGAGTTAAATTGACCTTTTTCTTTTTGAGCTCTGCAGAAACTTGGAAAGATGAGAGCTATTACAGTAACTTGTAGCACAGGGAAGCTGGCTGTGTTTGGGAGCCTCTTTTTGCTTTAGAAAAAGTAGACTTAGAAAGTCTATTCTATTTTCTAGGAAGAAAGTATTTCTAAAATACTTATAAAGAATACTGTGTATGCTTAGTATTGTAACGTTTATGGCTTTTTCCTTTAATCGAGTGCACAAGAGTCACTTTAGTCTTCAAAACAGTGAATGAGGTCTAAAAGCTAATAAATCCAGCTGTGCTACTTCATAACCTTGTTTATAGAGCATTATGCTAAATCAAAGCCTGTCTGTGTTCCATGGATCTGCACAAGTGATATTTGTCTCGCCCTCCTCTCTCTGTTAGTAAATACTTATCTGCATTCCAGTAAACCTCTTTGTTCTTTTTGTCCCCACTGTGCCCAGCCTCAGACTTTATGGAAAGCCGAGAAAACATTAATAGCTGAATTCTTTATTCATAGACAGGTAGATATTGCATCCTTTCCCTCCATCGCAGAAGGAGGCCTGGAGCGGAGCATTAAAGCAGTTGAGCTGAGTGTTGCTTTCAACATTAAGGACAGGGAGGGAACATGGTTTGATTTACCTGTAATTGCAGGAGGAATTTTGAGAGGCAGAACTTAATGAGGAGCACTGGCACTTGGCCTGGAAGATAAAACTAAGCCCATCTCTTAAATAAATAAATATTCACATAGGTTTTTCTCAAATACAAGTGGGCAGGAATTTAGCCTCACGTGAAAGTTTCCAACTGAATGGCCTCCAGTTCTTGGGTTCTGTAAATGTTACATTCCTGCCAAGGGGTATCAAGATGTTGACACTTTAAACTGGGCGGCTTTCATTCTCTACCTTTTTTCCATGTGGCTACTTCCAAAGTTAATCTGGTACCATTAGGGAAATTCCAAGAAACAAAGAGCTAGTCACTTTCTTTTTTTGTTTTTACTTTTTTTTATTCTACAGCTTCTGACTCTTGAGTTGATTGCAGGGCTTCTGCAGGCAGTTGCAGATTGTTTCAGGGCTGCGTTCTGTAACAGAAAACCTATGCTTATAATTCTGCAAACAGAGCCCTTGCTGCAGTACTGGCATCTGCTAACAGAGACGTGATGGGCAGAGATGGGCTGGTTTGTGATTTTTGGCTGATTTAGCTGTTCCAACAAAAGTCACTAGTGTAAGAAGAGTTGTACTGACAAAACTTCCAGATTGTAATTTTGTCACTGCTTATGTGACATGACCTTTTCCACCCAAAATAAACATAGTACGACAAGCTAAATAGTTGCCTAATAGCCACTGTCTCCTATACAGGCTCCTGAGATTTTCATGTGAATCTGTGGGTGGAAAACAGGCACGGGACTAGTGCTGGTAAACCTCTGTGTATAGTGGCGTGCTTTGTTTATGGCCCCATTAAAAGTCTTTTGAAACTCTTATACTTCTGAGTTGAATCTTGGTGTTCTTTTTACATACAAGTCCCCTGAGTTCCCCTGGTATGCAGTTTGTAAGGGTCTCTGGGGAAACCGAGGGGCTAATCCTCTTCTTTGCTTAACCTTAAAGATTAACTAAAGAGGGACAGCAGAAGGCATAATCTGTCTCTGGAGATAATATGATCTAAGGTCTATATGCAGCCCCTCAGAAAAATGCTCTGCTGGTATTGGTGTTCAAAATAGAACTTAAACTTTTAGTCATTTGTCTTGGCCTGCCTTCATCTTTTTAAATCCCTGAAAAGTACAGGTTTTAAGAAGTGTATCATTTTTGTCTTAAAAATTACAATGCTGAAGTCAAGGTTTCCACATTCAAACTGTTAAGAGATGCTTTTTTTCTAGATCATCTCAACACAGCAATAAAATGTTACCTTGTCATTAGACCTGGCCTTCCAGATCTAAGGCTAATATTCCTTGATGGAAGATACTGAGATGGAGCAAAATGAAGTTTATTGATAGAATCCCAATAACAAAATTTACCTCTGCAGAGTCTGGCACTTCATTTTTGAAATACTGAAGTGAAATGCTTCATCAGGATACTGAATGGTGTGGAAGCGGTTTTCCTCTAAAACCTGTTACTAGCTGTTGAGGGCTCCTAGGCATCAAAGACACAAGGAGGTGCTTGGGTTGGGGACAGTGATTTGGGGGTAGCTGGATTATCTAATGGTTGTCATGTGGTCTGGTTTCATTCACTCTGGAATTCTGTTTTGCAGTGATTTATTAATCTCTTCTGCTACCCCAACCTCATGACGACAGGTTGCCCATTTTAAAATTTCAGATCCATGTCTGGAGTGGAGTTTATATGTACCAACAAGACGAGAGTTTTAGTTGACATACTTCAGAAGGTGCCCACAGACAATGTTAATCTCGTGTCAAAGTGTGCAAATATCTCCCTATAAATTCAGGAAGATGCTTCAGGATCTGAAGGTCCTGCATCTGTCGTATATACCAATGGAGTCCGGACTTGGCCTTGTATGTTCCCAGCAACTGATCAGGAGTTTCTGTATGAATTAAAGCAGATGATTGATAAAGTGCAAGATGCAGAGGAAAAAAACCCTCTGCTTATTTTTCATAAGCATTGCCATGAGTCAGCGGCACATGACTGTGTTCTTCAAGGTTACATCTGCAGGAGAGGACAACAAGTAGAACAGCCTGTCGGGCTGAGCGTGAGAGCACGCTTCCAGCAATTCCCTGCCCTTATCTTGGGTTGTTTATGGCTCCTCTGGGACGATTATGACCTATCTCCTCTCTACAGAGGGTGGTTTTTATTTTGAAAACATCTTTTCTAGTGAAGTGTCATAGCCAGTTGGAGTCAATTTTATAAACCTTACTTCTCAAATGTAGTACCAGCAGACTTTTGTTTTTTTCTTATAATGGTGACAAATCCAATAACTATGGAGTGTGTTAACCTCTCTGCTGCTTCAATTTTATGTATTTGCTGTTTGTTTTCTGAATTTATTTGTCTGAATTGGATCTAACCACTGAGAAACTGAAAACCTCAAGTTTAAGTGCAGACTACTATAAACTACTGTTTTCAAGGCTCTTGTACTGACATACCGTTGCTGCAGGGCAAACGTATGTGTGGTTACTCCAGATTATAGTTCTGTTCTTCTAACTGTTGAGGACAAAATATATAGTTTTAACTGGTTTGCGCATACGAAACCAAATTCCTATGATTTCTATTAGGAGTGGAAGCTATATCCTTTTTTTGGAGAAAGTTATGTGCCATTGCTTTCTCTCTGCAAAATAATCTTTCCAACAGAATTCTTTTATCTCAGCCTCTTCCCATGCTGAGCTTCCACCATCTCTCTTTCAGGAATGGCCTTTAAATTTTATTACAGCTTCTTAGACATTTTGGTACTGAAATGGGACACAGAAGCATCTCACTATAACACTGTTTCTTTCTTTTTTTATTTATTTTAAGACTGTCCTTCTGAGCCCTCTGACTCCTGAAATGCAGCTTCCATCTAAAATGCAGCTTCCATCATTTGCTTTGACAGTTGCTCTGTGCATTCCACTGTTTTCCAGTGGCAGGTGTCTATTTTAAATGGCTCATCCGTCACCTTTGAGTTTATAATCATTTGGTGATGTGGGCTTGAATTTTTTCTGAGTGAAAAAGGTCTTCAGCCGATGTTTCCTAACTCATGGATAAGTGCTTCTGCCTCAAGACAAGCACACAAAAATATGCTATTGCTGTTATGAATGTGTCTTCCCCGTGCCATGTTTTTCATTGATCAGAGCTGTGGTTGTTGCCTTGCACTAAACACAATGCTGTTGGTACCTGTTTAAGAATGCTCAGGGCAGAATTACTGTATAATAGGGCTGCTTCTGGTGCTTTGGGACAGAGGTACCTGGTAGCAGGGCCTGAATGACTCAGGTGAGATAATAAGTTGCAAAATGTAAGTGCATAGATGTAACTTGTAGGGATTGCTCTTTCAGCTAAACACCTACATTCTACAGCAAGTGCAATAAATAGTGACTCTCCAATTTTTCATTCTTTCTTGGATAACCAGTTCAGTAGGTTAGGAGAAAAAAAAAATAGATGCGATAGGTCCCAATTCTAGTGAGACTTTTGACAGTGTATCTTTGTAGGCAAAGGAGGAAAATGTGGTAAAGATTAAGGGACCGTAAAATAGGTACCTGGTGGCACTCTGGATGGGGATGGACATTAAATTAATGATTTTAAAAGGTGTGATGTCAGACTTGGAGGGCATATCAAAGGAGTGGTTTTGTAGCCGATTGTGCTTGGTTCACATATGGTGAACATTGTTATTAGTATCTGGGATTATGTATTTAAAAGATGAAGTATGAGATTTGCAAAGAGTGAGCTGGGAAGGGCTGCAGATGTTCTTTAGTATGATGCTGGAATTCAAAGCTTCCTGATAACTAGCAGAAATATTTAAAACTAAGACACTGAAATTCAGTAAAGCCAAATGCAAAGTGTCATGCTGAGAGGAGAGAAATACGTGATTACCTGGCAAGTCGGTGGAACTGCAGAAAGGGATGTGGAATTTGTAAAAGTTTTCAGCCTGAAGATGAGGCAAGTATGGTATGTGGTTGCAAAAAAGACATCTTGTTCTGGTACGTATTTGCAAGAGTACCATATGTGGAGATTAGGGGTGGTTACTTTTGCTGTATGTAAGAACCTCTTATAAAGAAAACACTGAATTTTTTCTCTGTGTCAGATGGAATAAGTAAAAAAGTAATTGGATTCAATTACTTCAAAGTTGCAAGTTGATTTATGTAAGATATTAGGAAAAATTAAATGATGAACCTTATGAAGCACTGAAAGATGCATCCAAGGAGGCTTAGAATTTCCTTCACTGTACATTCGTAGCAACAAATTAGATAGAAATCAATCAGGAGTGGTCTTGAAATATTCATCCAACTGTTGTGCAAGGGGAAGAACTTGCTGACCTTTTGAGTCTTCCTTTTCTATGATAATCTGTCTCAAAAATCAATTCCTGCTATTTTGCCTACAAGAAATCCAGCTTCTAAAATTCTCATGTGCATAAAGCTGGTTTTGTGACTGTTTTCCACTTTGTTTTTTTCTCTTACACGTTTTCTTTGATTTTTGCCTCACACTTGTGTATGTGTATTGGCTTTAACACATGCACAGAGCTGCATGGAAAATGATGTTTTCCTACATTGAAAATGTTGAGATTTCTAGAACATTTTTATCTGCTTATGAAGAAAAACTGGTTTGTTTTTTTTTTTTTTCAAACAAATTCCATCAAATTTGGGAAAGGTCAATATAAAATATTTGTATATGTTTGTCATGTTTTGATGCCCATCAGTAATAACACATGGAGAGACAGAGGTGGAATTAAGAGGGAGGAGGAAAAACCTGATGTTGTTATTGGGAGACTAGGTTCACGTCATTGATTCTGAACAAATACAACAAAACTGCTAGTTAACGCAATGCTAATAAGTGCCTGGGCGACAGATGCAAGTGTGAGAGTTGGGTTTTGAGCACAGAGTTGGCGTGTAGCAGCACAGAAAACCACTTCAGGCCGCGTTGCTCTCCGTGCCAGTGCCCATGCTTTTGATGTGGCTGCCACATGTGCACGGCCTTGCCAGGACCGAATTAGGCAAACATTTCATTAGAAAGAAAATTGTCAGCCACTACTTTTACATGCTTCCAAGAACGACTCCTTCCCTCCACCCCACCCCCACTCCCAATACTGTTATTTGCAGGGAGGAAAGCTTTCTGGATAGAAGTCTCATTTCTTGATTGTGTGAATAACTAGAACTAGATACAGAATTTGCCGCCTTGATGATGGCAGCGCTAATAGCAAGGCTCGGACTTCTTTTGACTCCAGCAATAGTTTTGGGTGCTCATATTCTGGGATGATAGACCGGTCTCTTGGTATCTTGACTAATATTGTCAGACCTCAGGTTAGCTATAGAGATGACAGCAGGAAGAGAAAATAAATCAGTTAATGAAGTTGTGTGAGTCATTCCTGGGTATCCATGTTAGAATAACGCTTTCTCGCCCTCCTAGCAGGATGCGTGACCTCATATGCCCACAGGAGACTATCTGTTGGATTTGTTCCATTTTGTGTAATTTTGAAATTCATGAAGTTCATTGGAAGGATTAATTATGTATAAGGCATGTTCTTTTCATCTGTGAATGTTACCCTGCATGCAGTTATTAGGGGCCTGATTGGACTGAACATTTTGACAAGAATTCAGTGACAAAAGGGGCCCATTAGTCTTTGAAGTCATGGGCCAAGGAAGAGGAATGCAAGTAACATCAGTAATGACCTCATTTAACTTGTGACAGAGTACAAGATAATCATGAAAGGTCATTGTAATATAACTGCGTTTTACTCTATATGCTGCACTGCTCAGCTTTAAGCCAGTCTGTATTGCAGTTTTAATGAATGCTGAAATCCTCTTATGTTCAAACAGAGGAAGGATGGACAGAACAACAAAAACT
Source organism: Fratercula arctica (assembly GCA_947846985.1). Lineage (NCBI taxonomy): Eukaryota > Metazoa > Chordata > Aves > Charadriiformes > Alcidae > Fratercula > Fratercula arctica. Next base: position 12,638,796 of record CANTUZ010000013.1, on the reverse strand, counting down.
GGAAAGATCCTTCCCTCTCTCAGATACTTAAAAGTGAATTAGGAAAGAGCAAGAAACAATGAAAGACTTTTTATCTACTGTGAGTTTTTTCACGGAAAATTTAATTTTTTACTAAAGGAATGATCTTGTTAGAAGAAAAAAAAGGTAGTTTTCATAGAAAAGGTTGTCTTTTCATCATAGCTACAAAGCAAAAAGATTTCTCTTTTCAGTCAAAACTGAAAAGCTGTAGGGACAAGCAGTCTATTCAAAATTGCCAGGGAAAACCAAATATAGTCTGCATTAATAGAACATTTCTGTGAACCTCTAATGCGATTATCCAGCTAGTTTTATGAGCAGCAGGCAAAGAGCATTCAGTGGCCAGCTTTGGAAATCCATCTCCTTTCGCCATAAGAGTTACACTAAAAGTAATGAAACTTTGGGGAAAGAAAAGACAATAAGCAAAACAAAACCAATTCTATTGCCTATTTCATACTCTTTCTTTCTATTTTACCCTCTTATGACCCTGTCCACTTTTAGATTTTGGAACAGATTTATATAAAATACACAAATATCATAATCCAGACAATTTTCCTAGTATTTTTGTCCTGGCGGGAGACAGGAATCACTGCAAGTCTCATGGAAAAAAACTGTGCTCAGAGGAAGCAACTCTCCATGCAGTCCTCAGAGATTTGGGTATTTTACAAAGGGCTTGGGTCAACATCAAACTTTTATGTCACTAGTGTGGATCAGCTATAACTGCGTTTGTGTATTGACACTGTAGGCAGTTCCCATTAGATGCTCAGAGGCTGTCTTTCTCTCTTCTGTTTTGTTTCTTAGCCGTGTCTTTTCAAGAGTTAACTTTTACGGTTTCAGCAGTTTCCACTTGAGGTTTGCAGACATCTCCGGTCAGGATGAATTGTCATCCATATGGACAGACCGTTTCATCAATTTTTTTGGAATAAAGAATATTTTGCCATCAGCACAAGAAAGGATGATATTTCTTTGTTTAGCCCTTGTTGGGAATGTTTTGAACAGACGGAGCCCACAAGGGCCTGATTTCCAAAAAGAGCTCTAGCCTGTGCCATCAGCTTGTTTCCCTTCTGTACAAAATTGGCTTTGCATTTGTGTTTTAAGTAGCAAGCAATCTAACAGCCAAGGTTGCATGCACAGTCAATTATGTGTGGACCCGTTTACAGAGGATGGCAAATCTACATCTCTGTGGACTTGGGGTTCATCAGAATAAGATACTTCCACATTGTGCCTCAGAAATAAAGTAGTCCTGTAAGAAATATGTAAACCCTCCCATTATGCACAAAGCATACCACGTTTAAGAGACCAGTGAAGCAGGAGATGTGTGTGATGTAAGGTCTTGTTTACGCTTTATGCACAGCAGACAAAGTTATTTGGAAATCCGCATGCTTTTCTGATTTCTTCATGCTATTTGGTATTACGTAAGTACCAATGACAGTAGCCACCGTGCGCTCAGTGTTCTCCATTGATCACATCAACACTGTACGAGTTGCCACACGGCGGAGACTAAACTTTGCGGATCCTGCTTTGGGATGCATTGATTGCAGAGTAAAACACGGTATGGGTTTTTTAGGCTAATTCCTTCTGCTGGTACTTCATAGTCCTCGTCAAGAGTTTTTGAAGGGATATTTTTCATCCCCATCCCTAAAATGTTGAGCAATGCTACAAATTTTAATTCCACAGGTCTGCTTGAATATCCAAACAGTTGACACTTATTTCACAATAGTTGGATGTTTGAAAACATTCAAGTGTGTAGAAATACTGTTATACTAATTTAAATGTCCCACAGTCAAGCCTTGCAGTTGTTTTCTTGCAACACGTGTCCCTTACTGGAAGCGAAACAAGTGGGGCTAGTGGAAAACATGTGACTTTATCCATTATTTACATCTCCTTTCCACCCCCACCAGCCAACACAGTTTGAACATGAAAGTCACTGGAGAACAGCAGCCTATAAATATTCAGAGAAATCCAGGCAGGGCAAAAACGTTGCAAAAAACCTTTGACTAACAGTTCACAGACCCCGAGAGTTCGGACTAACCACTGCTGGCCCGGGACACAAGCTGAATTCAAACAAAGACTGATTGTAATTTTGTGGTTGGACATGAATGTTTTGCACAACACTGATTGAGGCCACTTTGAAAACTGGGCCAGGGTTGTAAAATAACCTGTTTACTGCAGCGTGCATTGTATTTGAAAACACAGTGAAACCTTGTAGATTCTAACTGGGTTTGGTAGAGACCTTAGAGCTGAAAAAGCTCTTCTGGCTATGAGGAGCCTTGTGGGACCTTGCTTATTTTATTTGTTGCCTTTGATTAGGTGAGCTAAAGTGGATTAAACACAAAGGAAGGAATTGGGTATTTTTAAGTTCTGATTCCAGTTTTCCCATTGATTTTTCTCTTTGACCTTTGGCAAGTCACTTAACCCTTTGGCCCTTTGATTTTTTACCCAGAGAATTGGGATAAGACTGTGCTACTCAGACAGCTTGGTATGACGACTAATGAATTAATGTTAATGAATTAATAATTGTAAAGCCTGTAGTACATGAAACGCCTTATGTTAGTGGTAAATGATACAGGAGTCTCATGAGTCTGTAGGGCATTGTCTGTGTATGACAAAATCACCTCCCATTGATTTATTTTGGAGCCTCAGTTGAACCTAAGCTTGAGCTTGGGGATTGAACTTCTGACCCAAGGCACTGGCGGTGTGATGACCTTCTGCCTGAGGCAGAACAGCAGGAACTGGAGTCTTAAAAGTATGTAGGTGTCGAAAGATGCAGATTGGCTATTTCTGAGCTTCACACAAGGGTGTACGTGCCTGAAGTCCATTGATCTTTGTGGAGCTCCCTCAGAGCCTGTCTATAGGTCAGACAGTCAACTGCTCCTGAAACGAGATGAAACCCTTGTTCTCCTGTGTGGGGCAATCTGAGGAAACTTGGGCATCTCAAGGATGGTCCCTGGTCTAGCTAAGGGTGTGGGGGAGCAAAGGCATGTACTCGCTCCTCACGGGAGGAGACACAACCTGCCTTCTCAGGCTCCCTCCAGTGCAGCAAGGAGTAAGTGGTTTTGCTTGACTGCCTGACGTTGTTGAGCAGTCTTTTCATTAGACAGTTTATTTTGTTATGTCCTGCACAGCAGATCGAAGTGCCTGCCTGCCCTGGAAGTATGAGTGGTTTGAGATCTGAAGGAAGTGTTGTCTGTCGAGACTGACTGGCCCTCCTCGTCACCCTCCTGAGACTTGGCTGTTCGTGGCCCGCTGTGCAGGCCCTGACTTCCAGTAGTTACCATGTAGTAGGCTCCCCTGTCCTTTTTCCAGTCATTCTGAGGTCTGACAGAAAACCTAATTAAAATACCTGCTTTGGTTAAAAAAAAAAAAAAAAAAAAAGCCAGTCTTGGATAAATTCTAATAGCAAAGGCAAAAATAGGGTGGGGGGGAGGGCAGAGGGCAGAATAGACAGGTAGATAATTTACTGTAACAAATTTGCTTTCAGATATAACTTAGGCCCTAAACAGGTGAGAAAGAAGCCAAACTGCTACAAATCTACTCTCCATATATTTATATGTCGTCTGTGTGACTTCCACATGGAACAAGCCATGATAGAAATCTTTCATTTAATTAAAATTGATTTTAAAATTCCCTTGATCAATAATGAGTTAAAATTCATCCCAGCAGTGATGGGAACAGCAAACCTTCTGAGAAAAGCTTTCAGGCCAGTGGTTTTGGCTCTGGAGACTGGGTCTTGCCTGAAATTATCCCTGTCTTGGCTCCAGGCTCTGTGGTGCTTGGCACATTATGGTTTACCCTATAGCCCAGCTTGTCAACCACCCGTATGAAAAGCTGAGACATCCAGGCTAAAGGTCCCTTTCTTTTTCTGCCTTTTTCAGTATAGATGCTTTAAACATCAAACTCTTTATAACATCTCTTGCCTTCAGGTTGGTAGTGCCTACTAGGCTTCAAAATGAAATTAGTATTTTGTAGAAAATGACCCCATATTTCTTCTTTGATTCCTAAACTAAAGCCTCTCTAATCCTTTTGAAGTGCGCACTCAGCTGGCAGAAGGGGGTGAATTATTAGTAAAATGATATTTAACATCTGAGTTTAAAAAAAATTGCAAAAGGGTCCCTCTGCATTTGTTTTATACCCCTGAAGAAGAAAGACCCAAAGCAAATATGTATAATATAATAGAACATAGTTTATGTAACCTTTCCTAACAGAAATTTGAGAGATTAATAAAGATCGGATTCAAATGACAGTAATACTCTGTTGTTCACGCTCCAGGGTGCTTCCTAATTAATTGTCTCAAGCCTTCACTGAGAGATACTTTACCAAAAGTGCAGTGATCAAGGAAAATTAAGAGGCTAGAGAACTCACTCGGTGTTGCTTCTCTCCCGAGAGTTACTCATTCGGTCCCACACCAGCACGTGATGAGAACTTGGTTCCTGATCAGGCAACTGGATCACCCTGCTTGAGTTCCTCTGGAGCCACATTGACTTGAAATAACAAATTAACACTGAGGATCTGATAGCAGGATTGGGGCTCTCATTAACTCCGGACTAGAATAAATGCAGAAGGTAGCACCAGAGTGGTTTAAACTTTTTTTTTTTTTTTTTTTTTTTAAAAAGAAGAAGAAAGTCAACTATGTAACTAATGTGTAAATAACAGCAGTTTAGATAGTTTAATACTGAGTGAAACTGGGATGCTGTAAAGAGTACCTTGAACAGGAGTTACAGAAAACTGGTCCAAGCAGATAGGTCCGGTGTCAAACAGGAGGAGAGGAAACGTCAGCGCTAGTAGAAAGGTCTGGCATGGTCTCCGATGGGGTGGGTGCGTGTTACCATTTTATTCCTTTGTTAGGGAAAACTGGTCTATTGAATTGCAAATTTGCATTTTGTGTTGAAAATATTGTGAGGTGATTTGTTGTTGTTTGCTGTCTTTTATAGAAGTGTAGTATACATAAAGATGCCATGACGAGAAAATGTGTTCGGAAGCAGAGAAACAGGCATCCCCCCATAGCATTCCCTTGCATGTGGAAAAAGGTATACAATGCAATAATCGCTCAGTTTAAATTAAGTCTATAACATTGAAAATATTGCATAAAATTAGTAAGCCTTGTGATAGTAGGACTTCTTTTGCCATTTGAAAGACATTTTAGAAACCTTCATGTTAACAGGAGAGATAATAATTTCTTAATACGAAGATTTTAAACCCTAAAAGATTGTAAATCTTAAGCAAACAACAACAACAAAAATCCTTGATAAGTTATTTAACTTATATGTCTCTTTGCAGTCTGCTCTGGAATAATGATAAATAACAATATCTATTGCAACCTCTGTGGCACTTGTATGTAAAGGTCTCAGAAGCACCCTGCAGTCATTCATTCCGTGAGTCGCGCAGTGCCCCAGCGATGGAGCTGGCTGTGATTCCAATACCTGTGTGAGAGATGAGTCCCGTGAGCCTGAGAAATGTTATGCCACTTGCTGGGTGTGCTGCCGCCAGCTGATGACAGCACCAGGAATAGACTCTGCGTCTCCCAGCTTCCGTGCTCTCACCTCTAGACAGCACCGATCTGCCTGCAACAATTCCTTTGGCAATGTCATTTTTTTTTTATACCTATGTTATCACATTTTTACAGAGACAGTAAAAGTAGCCAAAGATAACTCGTTTTACTTTGCAATGAGAAACATTTTTCACAGCTCTGCTTGGTAATAGAATTAGATGCTGGATGCTTTTTCAGACAGGCAGGTTGTGATCAGGGACTTGTTCTGTGCTTGCTGCAGCGCAGTTTCTCTGAGCATCTAGGATGCGTTGCAGGAAAATTCTACGCTGTCCCCCAGATGGGACTTTAGGCCGTCTTGCGCTGCGGTACCCTGTGTTTCAAGGTACTTGTTCTGTGAGATGACTGGAACTCTTGCCTTCCCATTTTGCCATTCTCCCTTCCCCCCATCTGTCTGCTCCCAAACAACTAAAAAATATTGCAGGTAATGTGTTCTGACTATTGATTTCTTCTGCTTGTCTTCCTTAGCCCTGGAAGTAGGAAGAAGAGCCTCTGAAACAACCAGTAGGATGAAACTCAGATGGCTTTCTTAAATTTGCTTATTTTTATTAAAAATAATATAGTAGCTGTCAGAATTTTTGTTTTTCTCAAATGGTTCCTTCTGTGGGAGCCTATTCTGATTAGACAGTATGAGCACTAGTTTGTATTTCTTGTGGGAAAAAGACTATTGTCAGAAGGATAGCAAAGAATTTACTGTGATTTTTTTTTTCTCTCTACTCTCCTGATACACTATTCCACAGTGGAACATAAGGCTGCTAAATCCTTGCTAATAATGTAGTTCCAGTGACTGCAAAGAATTGTCAAAATGTTAATATAGTCATCAAGAACTCCCATGCTGCCTCAGCTATTTGAATCTATTTCAGAAAGAGAGTTCTGATCAGAGGAACAGTTCCTTGCTTGAAGTTTAAATATGCTTTATTTTCTGTGAAGGCATTTTGGAGCCTGTACCTTCCTTCCTAAAGGCATATTTGGGGGGAACATTTGCCAATTTAAACAACCCCCATTTTCCCTCCTCACCCATGCACCTGCTATTTGTTTCTCTGCTGCTCCATCCTTGTAATTGTGCCATTATAGTTGTTGCTCATTGCCACAAGGGAACTGGGTGCTTAAAGTGAGGGTAATTGAAGGGAAATGGCAGACAGACAAATGTAATTGCCTGAATTTTCATTTTGGCTAGTATATGCTAATGAATAGGTATGAAAACAAAAGCTTTCATATATTTCAGGATGAAAAATGGCCAGTGTCTGGATTTCCAAATGATGTGAAGAGCAGGGCCTCTGAACAGGCTGATGCCACCCGCCCCTGCTGCAGTGGGAAGCTCGGTGAGCCCCACTTCAGAGTAGAGAGACTTGTTGTGAGTAACCACCACCACCTCCTGGGTGAGGAATTTTGTCCTGTTTATTTTGTCGTAGTTTTATTACCAAACATAATTTCAAGTTTCCTAGGAAAGTTAATTAAAACATATGTGTTTTGCTATAATAAAAACAAGAGTATGTATCAGCTATAGAGAAATGGTGGTTATTCCCTACATCTAATTGTATTTTGATTGGAGATGAAAATGGACAGTGCTTCCCAGAAGAAAGCTTGACCCTGCACAAGACAATATTGGAGGCAATTTAGGGATTACAGTTTGTGTTTTCTGAAATCATTGTCTGTTATGTGGAAAATTCAGTTTCAGAAAGTCCACAAAATTGGCCAGAGAGAGATATATTTCACTACTTTCAATCATCAGGCAGTTGGTGTAGATGAAAGGCCTTGTTGTCTTTGTCTTAGGATTTGTGCCTCAGCCTTATTGCTTGTGAGCCATGTACTTATTGTCTGTAGATATGAAAACAGCACCAAAGTCTCGGCAAATTATTTTATTTGGTGTTTCTGGTGTGGTGTATCTGGTGTTGCAAGAGGGCATATAGAGCTTACCTGCTTCAAAGGCAGAAAGCTTTAGACAATGGTTTGAGAAAGCTGAGAGAAAAGAAAAACAGCAGTAGCTGCTGGATCTGGTGCATCCTTTTCAGGGGTATTATTGGGTCCCTGGGACACACTGTGTTCTGTTACTCTCTGGAGTTCCCTTGTGGTTGCTTTTTGTCTCTTCCTCTCAGGACCCTTTTGACCATCTGTGGCTTGTGGAGAATATGAAAGCTCCTTCCTGTGTCCAAGATCAATAGCTTTAAAAAGGGACCACAAGAAACCACTAATCATCTTTTCCACCAGGCATGATTAATTTCTGAAGTGCTTCAGCTAGTTCCCTTTGAAGTTCCGTTTCCATTTTTTTAATTTATTTTTTTTTTTCAGCAAGTGTCCAAAACTCAGAAGCCCACCCACATGTGTCCTGCAATAGGCTGGGGCTGGCGACGACTCTTCCAGAGTCTGTGCTGTTTGGACGTGGGTGGGCCATAGCACTTTTTGGAAAGCTCTCCCAGATCCTGGAAATAAGATTTCAAAAGCCAGTTGAGATGTTTCCCAAAGCACCCTGGCTTCAGTGGAAAGCAATGCTGCTTTCCTGTCTGAATCTTGGATTAAGAAAAGAAGGAAAAGGGAGGGAGAGGGGAAAAAAAAAAAAAAAACAAAAAAAACCAAACCAACCCCAAACAGCCACTCTACAAACTTAAACTGAACGTGGTTCAATTCCTCAGCTCCACTCGAACTGAATAAGAGAGTGACTGAGAGGAGCTACATCCCCACAACCACCTCCTCTTTATGTGAGTAAATAAGACGTTCCTGCAGTGGTGAGGCTGGGCCAATGGAAAGATTTTTTTTATTATTATTATTTTATTTTTAAATGTTATTTTTAAAGTTACCAAGTCATCCACAAATCCACCTGGTCTCTCTTCCTGCTTCTGCTGTGCTCCACAGCAACACTGAGGGCTGCTATTACTAAAGCATTACTTGCAGGAGGAGCAATTACATGTAAGCATTGTGAACTGGTTCCCTGGAATTCTGAAGCTACACAAATTCAACACTGTCACCTTTGCAAGTACCAAGAAAATGGTGGTACTGCCAAATGGGTGATGTGGTATTGGCACACTGGGAAACGAACACACCAGCGTATCGGAGTGGATATGTACATGAGTCTCAACATCGCTTCCAGTGGTATTTGGCCAGAATCATCTACTACATCTTTGGCATTCAGAGGTGTGCGCTTGTATACAAGCCATTGATGGCTGACTTGTCACTGATTGTTGCTCAGCTTGCAGGTACAACTAAACATATGCATAGATTTCCTCCTTTGCACAGATATGTTTCTAATCATCAGACTTTGAAAATGTGTTGTATTGCATGTGTGTCTGAAAAATACATGCTACTCTTGTAAGACTGGCACGGAATGCTAGGTAAGGAAGGCATCCATAATCTGTTGCCAGGAGATTCCTGTTTGAAAACAGGAGCTGGCTATCATTTATTTTTAATATATTGGATCTGTTTATGTTTCTTTCATGTGCATCTCAGTCATAACCACTCCTGGCTGCTACAGAAGTGCTGAGGCTCTACCAAAAAGTCTGTTCTCTTCATTTTTGCAGCATTAGTTAGGATGGAACTGAAATGTAATGAGTAAGTTTGAGCTGGCAAGGTTTCTTACCCAAATGTATCGGCTTATGAATTTCTGGGCATCTGTGCTCAATATGAAGCACCTGCTCATGTAAGGTATGTTCTGTAAAGATTGGATGATGGCCCAATTGGAAAGGAAGATTTCCCACATTTAAGAAAAAATACCTGTTGAAGGCACAGCAGTGAGCAGAGAAGCACATGGCTCTACAATACACAGGGATACCAGGGATGGGAAGAAAGTCTCTACAACAGGAAAAGAGAAATGTACACAAGAAATTAAAACGTTCTGTAGTGATTACAGTAAACTGCTAATGTGCAAAACAGAGGAAAGTGGTTCCCTCTGTGTTTCTGGAAGTGTGAAATGCATTTTGTGCTGTCTCTTGAGGGTGACCCACTTATGAAGCAGTTGAATGATGACAGTAGACTTCAGAGAGGCTAAAATTAAATAGATACAGCTGTAGACATTTTCATAAAAGAGAGTCTCCCAGGAAGTAAGTCTGTTAGGGAATCCCGGCCTTGTTCTTAGTTAATACTGAATGCAGTTTCTCCTGGTCTTACTTGAGATGTGTGTTTGTCAAACTGAGTATAAAAATTATGCTCCATTTAATTCCATTCTCCCTTGTTTCTCTCTCCTCTGTCACATGTAAGGAGACCATTTCTGTTGTATCTTTTAAGATTGCTTTTCATCTCCCAGAATGGGATGAGATCTCTGTTCTCTGGGCACTTCATGTTCCAGGGTTTCATAGCTAATGCTCGTGCTTCTGGTGTCACCTTCCTTGTGGCTGGACATTACGGGGGGATCACTGCCAATGTGTTTTGGAGTATACACACAAACTGGGGTTTTCAGTCCTTGTAAGAATCAGGTGGCAGAAGACAGCCTTTGTTGAATTATGTGATAAATAATACAGAAATATTTATAATTTTTTTCATCTTATAAAAGAAAAAAAAAAAGTATTAGTATTGGATTTTCATGTGCTAGTCACCCAGTGTGAAACAACGTTCCCTGCATGATGGTCCCAGATCTCTATATTAATTTGATATTAATTTGGCTGATATCCAAATAGGGACTTAAAGTGAAATTCTGTCCCCAAGAAAGAAAATGGCAGCATTGCCAAGTCTTGGATTGTCACTGAGACATCTTATGGATTTATTGCTTAGGAAAATACAGGATTTAGAAGCTAGCTGTTAGTGCAGAGACCATTTGAAATCATCAACTCCAATTGCTTTGCACTCTCCTATTTTCAAAACAGGCGTGTGATTTTTCTGTCCTAATTTGGAAGTGGAGAAAACATTTGCTTCTGGGTCTGTAAACTTGTATTAAATACTAACTTTAGTTCAAATTCAAATACTTAAGAGATGAGTTTTGACCCCCTAAGGATCTCCAAGCCCACCCTTGAAAAGAATGGAACCGTGTATTTAGAGAGTGGGGACGGTACTCTTTAGGAAAAGGCTGTCAACCCATTTATTCTCCTCCTTCTCCTTGTGTGCCATACAACTATTCCTTAAGGTGTCTTTGCACAATAGATTTTATTGTTAGTTGTCCATTTACTGCAAAAGCATCCTCGCACCTGCTGCAGCAGCTCCTGGCAAGGAATTTGGAGTGCAAGTACTTCTGCTGAAAGTTGTAGGGTTTTTTAAGGGTTCAGTCTTTCCCTGTGAAGCTCCATCACAGTACATTTTTCCTGTTATTTTCCTCCCAGCTTATGTGCCTCAGCCCGTAGAACGGAGGTTGGTTTGTCTCATCAGGACTGAGGATCTAATTCACAGCTGGAGGCCTCTTTTATGACTTTTTGCCATGTTGTTTTGCCCCTTGTGCCAGAGCAATGTGGGCACAGTGAGTAAATGAGATTCTGCCTAATCAGAATGGGGGCAGCATTTCCCCACTCTGCCAGGCGATGAAAGGTGAAGGTGGCAGATTGTTAGGTCTATCATTGGCTTCTTGGATGATATTTCTTTAGTATAATGAATAATTTTAAGTTTCCTTTTTTTTTTTTTCCCTTTTTTTGCCCCCCCTTTTTTTTTCCCTATCTGCCATCCGTTACAAGTTTTCCTTTCCTATTTTTGGGGGGTTTTATCGATGAAGCTGTGGTCTAAGTGAAGTTGGTAAGAGCAAAGTTTCATCACACTCACAGAAATTATGGTTGGTGGCGCACTGTTTCTGTCCAAACGTGTCACTGAAGCTGTAGCCATTGTATTAAGCTGCATTTTCTCCCTGAATGGTTTTAAAATGGTTGGCAAGAGAGGATCTCAGGCCCTTCAAATCTCACCCCACCCCCCAATAAAATTAATGTTCCTATTGAACATTTCGGATGGAAAAATAATGCTTAAAAAATAGCTTCAAAAAACTATGAATGTAAAAACGTTGAGAGGTTTTCCCTATGGTTGTTTAGTGTCTTAATCTTGTGCCTGGAAATGCTATTTTGGATGCATGTGTGAAATGACGGGGGCTTTTCCCCCCCACCCTGTAAACAATCTATTTTCTTTCTTGTGGAGAAAGAAGCTTTGCAAAAAGAAAGGAGATAAAGAGAGGGCTCTATCACTGTAAGGGATAGATGATGGAGTGCTAATATTGGCACAGGTACAGGTCTGTCTTTTATTTGCGGCTAACCGAGTGCATTGTGCCTGTGCCTCTGCCAGGCAGTGTCTGCCTTGGCACAAGAGCTCCCTGATATTCATGAAACTTCTAAAGCACATGAAGATACATTTCCTTCTCTTCCCCTCCTTTCCTCCTTCTTTTGAAACTTTTAGGTGTTGACTGGTGGCTCACTATAGCACTTAGTATGTTACCACCCATTCACACCTCTACTTGTCTACTGTCCCCACCTCCTCTCACACTTCTCTTGCTGTAATGATGTGTTGCAGAAATAAATTGTGTTGCACAATGAACGCGTAGAAAGAACAAGGGGGTATTTAAAAGCTGAGAAATAGGAGAACTAGTGTGGAAAGAGAGAGAGGGAAGTGCTTTTGGCACATTGAGCTGGTAGTGTATTATAATTCAAGCTAGATGACTGCTGCGCCGGAGTGATTATAACATGGATTTGAATGCTGGAAGTTGAATTTAATGGGAAGGGACTGGAAAGGCCAGGGCTTCGGGTGCTGCTTGAGAGTCTGCGAAATCAGGGTGTCGCTTCTCTACTTTGCCCTAGGATCTGTATGAGAAAGGATTTATTATTTTTTTTAAATTTGTTTTGGGCTTGTTTTTTTTTTTCCCCCACTCACATCTGTACCCAAAGAAGGTCCTGGGCAGGTACTGCTGAAACGTGGATCCTTAAAAATCCCACTCAGCACCTTGGAGATTTTACTTCCTTTTCCTCGGTGTGAGGGAAGGGAGACTTTCTGAGAGAGAGAAATGAGTTGAAATAAACATTTAGTGTTTCAGCCATGCAATTGTAACACTTTCCTGTAATTCCACGACTCTTTGGAAAGATTATACCCCTTGATCATGCTTCGAATGAGCCAAGGCTGCACTTTGCATTCACAGCACGACCGGACACCAGGCGACTTTCACATTCCACATGCAAACCTCCTTTGCTCGCTCCTCAGAAGCTGGTGCTGCAAGAGATGGCACAAAACTTTATTATTTTCTTTTCAATTTCGTTAAATTTCAGTGAGCTCCCAATCTGAAATGATGGCTTGCCCTTAAAGAACTGGTTGTACTTGACAGGTGTGTGGCAGTACTTCATTAATTACAAGCAGCCCTTCCCAGCACAACCTCACTTAGGTAGAATATTTGTTCAGCGCACATAATTATCTCTCTTCCATTCTCTCTCTCTTGTATTGATTCATGTGGAAAAATATGATTAAAACATGAACATCTACAAATGATTCAGAATAACAAGAGAGGAAAGGCCATTGTTTTTTTTTTGTACTGACTATACCAGATTACTATAATTACACTGAATGGTTATACATTTCTCTGTGCTCCCCCCAAGACTGTATGCTCCTTCACAGCCTCGATGTACCATTTAAAAGTAGAAACGTATAAAAGAAATATCCTCTTAAGGATGTTTCTTTGACCCATTAAGAACCTTTACCTTGGCACTTGCGCATGTAATCTCTGGCATAAGGTCATGCGAAGCGGGTGTAGGGACAGGAAAAGAAACACCAACCCTTCAGACATCTGTTCTGGTGTTTCGGCCAAGAACGGGAGGGGAGGCTGTGCCAGTTCGGCAGCCGCTCCTGCAGATTGCAGTCGGCTTGCTTTTGATGCCAGCGTTAATAATGTGGGCTTCCCGCTGAGGGGGTGGCACTGCCAGATTCCTAATTAGAATCTACTAAAAGCTGCAAAAGGTGAAGTGGTCATTTCTTTCCACCCTCCACGTCTTCATCTCCTCTCCCGGTAGATTTGTTTCACCTCATTTTTATTTTGGCCACTTAGCCCAACAGAGAGGAGCAGGGCAGGGTCCTGTGTGCTCTTGCCTTGGTCTCGAATTAAACAACTGGAAATTTTGATCTGCTGAACCCCTCAGGAAGGTCTGATTCACCGTGGCGTGTGTGGAGATGACAGAACTAATTTCACACTTCATCCATTGTGCACAGTGGGTTCACTTCTTGTTTGCTCTTGCAGCTGGTGCAGGCTCCTAAGACAGGACATCATTTTCCTCTTCTGTTTTGATATGGACTATGTTGGAAGAGCCTAGTTCAGAGGGCAAGAGCGCATTAGGTATATCACATTGGCAGTTCTTGCTTCCTCTTAAGAGGTTGTAAATACTATTCCAGAGGTCTTGTTTGCTCCTGAATGGCTTCAGGTCACTTTTTGGTCGGTTCTGGATCAATTGGCCAATTTGGAGATCCTTGAAAAGGTTCTGGCAACTGAGGCTGAGAAATAATCACATTGTAGGATTGGTGGCATGAAGTGTTGCTGGGTACGTGTGCCCACGTCCTTGGGGAGAACAAGCCTGGGAGCAGGCAGGGCACAGAGGCCCAGCTTGGAGACACCAGACCAGAATAGCACAAGCCAGCCTGGGTGTACTGTGGCCTCCCCTCTCAAACGGGGTGATGGCACTTTCCAGGAGCTCTGTTGTAACAGAAAGGGTGACGAGTTTGATGGAAAGTGGAATAGCAGCTTTCAGGATAAGGGGTTTTTGTTATTTTTTTTTTTTCCCCTTTGCCCCTGCTTACTCTTCTTCTGTTTACTTTTCTTAAGAAGAGGCCTTGTAGAAGCTTGTTATAGATCTGTTTCTCTCTGGTTGCTTGAGCAAGGAATGGGATTAGTTGTATGAAAAAGCAGGTAAAATGCAACCTGCAAAACATGGGCCAAGGAGTTCAGCAGGAATCGTAGCCCTGAGCCTGAAGTGACTGTCACCGCAGCCCTCGTAAGGAACGCGAACCACGCTTTTATTGACACAAAACAGGGCATTCAGCTTTTGCGTGTAAGATTTTGAGTTGCAAACCTGGAACTCAGGCTGCACAAAGTTGCTTATGAATCAAAACTGAAGAAAGGAGTCCCGTGAAGCCTTGCCAGCTGAAATTTCTGACTTTTCCTTGGCTTTACCCATAATTTGCTGTTAGAAAACCTGTGATCAGGTTTTAGCCTGTGAGCCAGAAGCAGCCAACTAATCAGGAGCCTTTCTCATCGCCTGATTAAATGAAATCCTTCATACTGTCCTGCCTTTTGATCAGTAACGCAATATGGTGCATATTCCAGTAATTGTGAATGCAGAACGACGAGTCTTCTGCCAGAAGTATTTTAACACGACCGTGCTGCCCACTGCAAATAACATTTGATTAGCTGACCTTCGTGATGGAAGGGAAATTCTCTTTCTTGATGTCCATGAAATACTTACCATGAGCCAGTAAATACCTTCTAGTTTTCATGTTCTTTCAGTTCCTTTCTATTTATGCCCTAAGAAATACAACAATGCCAACTCTCTATTTGGCTATCTACTAACAAGGACATAATATTTATAATAAATATTTTGGAAAATTCGTGTAACATATGTATGGATATAAATGAGAAAAAGCTGAAAAAAGCCCAGGTTTCAGACAGGGTGAGACAGAAAGGGAAAGAAAAAGATGGTTTAAGACAGCAAATGTGTATCTTTTTGTTTGGTAATATGGTATCCATGTAATGTCTCTGAAATGGCCACAGTTAAAGTTCATGCTACATTAGGAAAGCAAAGTGGTTTACATTGAAACTTAATAGAAGTCAATTGTGTTTGAAACATCTGATGCAGAAATAAAACACCTTATGTTTTATGGGAACGAGGAGCTGCATATTTGGCACTCGTTCTTCTTTCTGAACACGTGTGCTCTCTCTATCAGTTTGAGATAATCCAGGTCTGGCTCCTGCCCAGCCGCTCCTCACCAGAATTACGCGAGACCTGCTGCACTCCCTGTATGTGCACACACGCATACACTCCGTCTTGAACCACAAATTACCTTGAGTGAGAATTAATTGGCATCTTTTACAAATCTTCCCACCTTCCAAGACAGAATTATTAACAACGGATATCTCTTCCTTTATCAATGTGATATTTTTTCATTTGGGAAGAGTTTGGGTTTTTCCCCCTGTCTTTTTTGCTGTTACTCAATGGTTTCCTGATGCAAACTTCAAACTTTCAAAGTTCCCATCAGAGCTCAATCTATACAGGAGTGCTGCTGCTTTGTTTGATCCCCTTAGCTAGACAACCAGGAAATGCAGTTTCACTGACAAAACCATTCTGTTTTGTAGATAGGTACAGTTAGGAATTGATCCTCCAATTGAACTAAGATTTCTTGTGGACGTCTTCCAACTTCTCTTGCTGCTTCCACTTAATTACATACTTATTTTCTTATGCCTCTACTTGACAGGCCCAGATTTTTACATTTTTGCATTCAAACTGAAATGTGAACCTCTGTTCTTTGCTGCATTAGATGTGTGCAGGGGGATCTAAACACAATCTGTGAAAATGGAATCTATAATTTACAAATACTAATGCATTTCTGCACCCCCTTCCTTCTGAGGATCTGAAAGTCAATTTAATCAGCTATTGCAATATCCTGTTTGGCAGATTAGTTAGAATTTGTATTTTATGACAAGATTAATGGTTTTTTTCCTGCAAGGTTATATGACAGCTCTACAACAGAACTGAAAATAATAACCAGAACTCCAAATTCATAGTTTGGTGCTTTCCCTATTGCTTCGTACCTCCGACCTTTGAAATTTGACAGTGTTTTCACTGGGAGCAAGTAGCAAACTTTATCCAATCGCAAACATATTTTAGATGCAAACTAATTTACTCAGTAACTTTAAGTAAATGACATGTTTGGCTTTTTCTTGTCTAAGGTAAGCTAACACATGAAAATTTGTAAGACACTCTGTTAGCAGCCAAGAAAAGACAAGAAAATGTGAGCTCGTTTGCCACAGTTAAGATTGTATGCATTTAGTCAAATCTTTCATAATAATCCTTTTATTTTTTAATATAAATCTAACTTTTGACGGACAAGTAAACGTAAGTAATTTAATAAATTCTCATTTTTGTTTACTGACAGAAAGCGAACACTTTTCCGTGGGAGACTTATACATTAACTTGTTTTGTACAGCTAACAGTGGTTAGACCTAGCAGCGGTTTCTATGCTTTCAGTATATTTTAGTTTGCTGTTAAGGATAGAATTTGGATGAGGGCCTTTGCAATTCACATATTCTATGTTAATTATGTGAGTTTCTGACTTGATGTTTCCAATTGATGGTATGTTACTGGAAACCAGGATTTGTCGAGAGTCTTGATCTGTGCAAGACATGGGGATCAGGTTATGTTTCACATACCAGTATATTAAAGCATATTCCCCTAACAGATATTTCTAATAAATAGGAATCAGTCAGTTTTGTACTATGTTATATTATGCCAGTTTCATAAGTAGGAGAACAATATGTTTTGTGAAACAACCTCGAGTGTGTGGAAAACCTCATCCCAGAGGGGAATGTGATAAAGCAGTGAACTTCTTATGCCAAATTTTTAAACTCTGCTGTAGCGTTACCTTTCCTTGGGGATTAATTTCCGTAGCACTGAAGCTGTAAGTCACCTTCCGTTACCACGCTTTGTTTTTGTTGGCTCTCTTGGAGGTTTTCCTTTTTCTTTTGCAAAACTTGGGTGAGTATGCGAAGGCAATCTGGTTAGCTGTGCATGAAAGTGGGAGGAAGGCAAATCTGTCTGTAAAGAGGAATGGGCATTGTTCTGCGTGCTCGGGTAGTACCTTGTATAGTCAAATATTTGTCACGAGTAAGGAAACAGACTCTGCTCCAGAAAGAATTAAGTGCTGAGCACAGAACTGGAAAGGAGCTTAAGTGTAGAGCTAATGTAGGGTGTAGAGCTGTATTCTGAAAGCTAGTCCTTTCTGAATACGTCTTCAAGATTCAAAAGTCTACAATATGAAGTTTCTTCCTCGTTTTAACTATGGCTGCTCTGAGCTTTGAGTAATTGTTGAGTTTTTTTTTTTTGTTGTTTGTTTTGCTTATTTTGGTTTGTTATTGTAACACAAGAATGATTCAGCGTGAGGCTTCCAGCTTTTCCATTTCTATCCTTATTTGTCCATCTTTTTCTTTCTTTTTTATAGAGAACAACTCCAAAATGAACAAGGAAACAAAATAATAATAACCCTCCCTATGTTACTGCAAATTTAAAGCCATCTGAATCCACGGCATAAGGCAGGAAATGCAAGTTTTCTCACATCAACATTAATATTGTCATAAAAAACTGACAGTGGTGTGGTTAAATGTCAGTCCTACCTGGGTTTTCTCAATATTTTTCCTAAAGCCACAGTTCTTGGCATTCTAGAATTAGGTTACTATCTGGTCGTCCCAGATGGAAGAGAAAATTTAGGAACCTGAGCAAGAACAGTGATTTAAAACTTGTAAAGAAGATACGTGACTACTATAAAATTGGGGGTTTTTATTTCTTTTTTTAGATTAGCTCTTTAAATCCTTTATGTCCTGAGTCCTGATTTTTGAGTGCTCAGATTTGACAATCCTGGAATAATCTGAAGTGGAAAGCCATTCCTGGTGAGGAAGAACTGACCCAAACACCCCAGTTCTGCCACGGTGTGCTCTCTGTAAGTGGGCCCAGGGTAAAAATGAGACTTAATATTGCCTTGTGCCAAAAGCCAGAGGGAGGGAGACATTCACTGGACAGTGGGGGCTCTCTGTGCAGTCACCGGGACAGGAGTCCTTCCTTCCCCTAAACTCCTTGGACATATGGGCAGCTTATGTGTCAGCCCTTGCCCTGTCCCCCTGGGGGCTGCTGGCTGGGGGTGAGGAGATGCGCTGGCCCCGCAGCTGGCCAGCATCAATGCTGCTGTCAGCAGCAACTACTAGCCTGGAGCACACACTGCTCCTGTGCGCTGAAAAAGCCAAGTCCCAGTGTGGTTCCCTGGCCCAATCTGTTGAAGACAGTAAGTCTCCCTGAGCAGGGAGCTTTTGTCTTTGCTCCCCTTGATCATACTGACACAATTGATAATTACAAATGCATTTCATGTATGATGTCTGTGGAATTCGTACAGCAGCGCAGACCTTAGTGTTTCCTGGCTCTTTTAAGTTCTCAGTGTTAGCTTTGCATTCATCTAGGAAAGTCTATCTCTTCCCTTCATCGCTGCAGTTGCAGTACGGCAGGAAATCCTCTCTTTTGGGCCTAGTCATCACTGTCTCCTTCTTCCTCTTCTAGTCCCACACTTGAGCAATCCTGTTCCTTGATTGCTATCTAAATTGTCCTTATCATATGCCAGACACTGAAAGAGCTGCAAGGCATCATTTCCTGCAGGGCAATGCCAGGCACATAACATATGCTAGACATCTACAGGCAGATGGGGTTGGTTAGGGCCAGCGAAGCATGAAAAAACAGGAGCTTTGGTAGGAAGAGGCTAAAGAACTCCACAAACTGGTTGAGTGCCATATCCCAAGCAATGTTAACAGCTCATTAACATTCCCTGCAGGGCTGGCAGGTCAGTACAGGAGGTCAAAAAAATTAAGAACTATTTTCTTAAGGAAACAGGAGGTAAAGAGGGTTAGATACATACAGCTGGTGTAGGACACAATGTAATGACTGGTCTGAGGGAAGGCAAAGGGGGATGCTTCGTCTCAGTCTCTGCCTGCTTAACTAGGACCAGCCATCTGTCCATTTTCTACCTGGGGTTTTTCCCCATGCTGAGCTGAAACTTGCTTTATTATTCAAAAGCAAACTTGCCCAATGGCACAAGATGTTGGCAGGCAGCTGATTCGTGACCTAGCCAAAGACATCAGGAGGAGGGAGCGAGGTTTTCCTTTGAACCAGGCTCTGTAAGCATATGGTAGGCCTTGTACTTCAGGACGTGATCCATATGCTGCTCTTCAGTGCCCATATGCTTTCTATATTTTCTGTATTTATTTATTTTAATCAGGATTGAGTCTGTGATCTTGATTTTCCTTTTGCTGCTGGCTGTAATTACATTTGGTTGTGCTACTGGAGGTAAGGCAACGAGGTTAAAAATGAACACCAGAGTGTTCAGTTGTGTCCTTTTAACATTGTCTTGTCCTGTGCATTTTGTGGAGAGAATTGTATTCCGGGTTAACGATCTGTAATGCTATTAGTTTACATTTCTTGTTCTTGTTGCAGCTCAGAAGTGGAGTTTCATTGACTCGGGGTCAGAGGGAGAGACAAGCTCCAACAATAGATTTCTATGAACATTAACTGATATTCGCTGTTTCTTGTGGGGTTAGAGGCTATAAATCAGTGTATTCTTATTTCACTGGAAAAAGCAATGGAATTGAGTCTCTGTCTCCAACAAACATGGCAGAATTTGACGTAAGATAGTTAAGATTTTTAGGTACAAGGAAGCACTATCAGCCACTCTCTTTATCTTCCTTACTAACATGGGGATGTTTTGGTTTCAGTAGGGCAGTTTTTCCCAGTCTCCTTAGCTGAACCCTTCCTGTCCCATAGGCTACATGGTGGTGACAGACATGGCTCCTTAGGTCCCAAACCGAGCAAGAGCAGTGCTGTTGAGAGCCCATCTCTGCCCCCACAGACCTGAGCACGGAGGGGTCACTGCAACCAGGGAGTATTAGTCTGACCCAAAACCAGAGGAGCAACACCTACTGAGCACAGCAGTGGGGCTGTCCTGGCCTCCTGTGGCTGCGTACAGGGTCCAACCGCACCGTAACTCCATTAGTGCTGGTTCCCTCCTCCCATGCCCCTGGCATTCCTCATCCAGTCCTACAGCAGAGAGCAGGAGTAAGGGCCTGTTGGAATAACAAGACTCCTCTCTAGCATGTCCAGCCCATACCCTTCTGCGGAAAGTCCACTATGTGCTACAGCAAAGTATTTGTAGGCACAACAAGTATTCAGAAAAAAATGAAAGTGTGGTCCAAACAAAAGAGCTTCATTTTCACGTATTTAGTTCTTCAGCCTGCAAGAAGTCTTGCTTTCACACTGCCTGCTGGAGGGCCAGGGCTGAAAACTGAAAGCCATTTCTCACAGCCAAAGGGCTTTGTGGCCCAATTATATTAACTATGTGCTTTTTGTTTTCTCATTGAACCTGCTAAATAATTAATAGTGAAATATTGATTTCTTATTATATATATCAATATTGAAATATTGATGAAATAGTGATTTCTTTTTCATTTCCCCATTTTTATCTTTATAGGAAGATAACACCTGACAAAATAATTCCTCTTTGGTTTTGTGATATTGGTCAGGAGGATATTGGTTTTTTGCTATTTTTTTTCTGTGGGAAAGAATGCACTATACTAGGGGTCTAGCGTCAATGAAACCATGCTCTTTTGAGGATTCACACCAGTAATTAAATGCCTGTTCCTCCCTTTGCATTGCATACAAATATCAAATGAGCAGACTGGGTATTTCCTGCATGAAGTGATAACATCTGCGTGTTATTGGGGAATGCTTAAGTCCTTTATCACCGTGTAACTCACATTAAGATCATTTGGAATCAATGACAGTTTTGTATGAGCAAAAACTATGTCCTGGCTTCTTAAAGGCTTTATCATTGATGTATTTTACCACCACAAAATTCTTAGACGCTGAGAAGATCCTGTGATGTCAAGGACTTGGGACAAAACAAGGGCTTTCTTGGAAGAAGAACCATCTCAAGTCTTCATTCACATCTTGTGCTGAAAAGTTTTCAGGTAAGAAAAAGTTAGCAATATTTATCCATAAATAGTTTTTGATTTCATATTTGCTATTACTGAAGAATTGGAAGTGTCAAAATACTGCATGGCAATCTGTTGTTTCTGATCTCAAAAGGAAGCAGGAAATATTATAAACCTTGCAGGAGAGCCTGCTTTTGTGAGAATTTGGAGATCCTTTTCCAGAATGAAGCTTTAGAAAGAAAACTATTTAGGAGCTTTCTGCTGAAGGCCTTTTGGTAGAAAATAAAGTTTTTAAAAATGAAATATTTTTGCAAGGGAGGTGTAACATGGTCCTTAAAGGAGAATGGAGGCCACACAATGCTGAACTCTGACTCCTGTGAGGTGTCACAGTGTTTGAAGAAGGTGCACTTCAGTGTTGAGTGAAATCTGAATTCGTTCTAACAGGGGATATTAAAAGACCCTGTATTAACAACAACAAAAAATTTCTACTTTCTCCAGTAAAAATTGTATTGTAACTTTCTCCTCCCCCCTTTCCCCTTAACAGATATTTTTATTTTCATCTCAGTTGGGAAGGAAAATCAAATGAAGAAATACCGGAGTTTCCATAGCACATGATTTCCAGTGTTTCATGAACTCCAGTTAGGAAAGATAGTCTTTGAAGGGAAAACACAGGAAAGGATCTGAATTTCAGATCTTCCAAGGTTCAGTCATTTCTCTACTTTAGAACTTACATTATCACATTAATATAGGGCTTCATTTATTCATTTTAACACTTTTCTGAGTCGTAGAATAGAAACCAAATCTTTTAGGTTATCACAAGATAATTCACTGTGCAGTCTTTCCTTTCTGTCATAAGCAGCTGGGGAATGTGACAGCCTCACTCGGCTTTTCCAACATGGGGCGTTAGGCTCTGCTTTCTTAACCTTCGCAAGTCTCAGGATGCTCTCAAATAAATTCCTGATAATGGTGGTAATCATTGCTCTACTGAGGCTTAAATGAGAATCTTCCCTATAGTTCTCAAAAGAACATGATTATCTTGCAGCATATTCTGATAAAAGTCACATTTTAACTCTCCTGAAGAAGCCGTGGAAAGTATCGATGTGTTTTATGGTAAGCCTTGGATGGGATTTTACAAGCATAAGTAGACAATAGAGGGCAAAACCAGTCTTTACTGCATTTTAAGAATCCATTTGAGGCAGGGTATGTCCTTGATACAAAGGAGAAATAAGCAAGATCGTGAACGTTTGCTTGAACGTGTTGCTTGCACGCTGACCAAACTGTGTTGCTGGCCAGGAGCACTTTGGCATTCTGGGCTCCAGGTAAGAGGAGAGCAGAGAAACACCTGCCTTGTACAGCTTCAGGGAAATCCATCTTCCTTCTCCACCCTGAAGAGCCAGAACAGGGCAAGAAGAGGGGAACGTCTGAGACCTAAACTCCATCTCTCTGGATGGAAAATACTATGATTTTCGCTTTGTTCTCCCAGTGAAATTTTGGTGCATCTGTCACTAGCTCTTCTTTCACCATTTAAATGATAAGAACCAAACAGATCTGCAAATGTCTCCTGCATCTTACAGCAGTGAGCTTTGATTCACACTTCCTTTAATTCACTGCTGTGAAAAATGGGCTGGCATCCTACTGTGAATTTAAATACTCCCAACCCAGGAATAAATGGATCCCATGGCTCATTTATCTTTCAGCTATTAATTAATGGTGGTTAATTGTAGTTATGAACTGCAGCATTCTAGTCTCCAGCATCGATACATTTTATTTAATATATTCTGATTAAGGTGGAGTCAGCGAGTTGGAGAATAATTAAAACAGCTCCTTGCCATCAGCTTCTTACAAAATTTCAGCTTCCTCATGAATTCGTAAGATAATTGCATCTACCTCTTTAGAGACAGAGCTGTTCTGGGACTGACGCAGAGCAAACCCTGTGAGAAGATGCATTTGAACACAGACACGTTTGAACATTTGCCTGTCCTTGATGTCACAGACCAACCTCTTACCACCTTTCCCAGCATCGCACTGATGGGATAACATTGCCTGTCTGCAGTCTTTGTTCTGGAACCCAGAGGATGAGAACAGTCTCAACTCTTACTTCTATCTCTCCTTTATGCAAAGGAGTAGTTGATAATATGAGTAGGGCAGCCCATGTCTGTGAGACTGCAGTTGGAGATAATTCCATGAATGGCTTCTTCTGTATTAACTTTCTGAAACCTGTTGCTGTCCCAGAAAGGATGGGTCATAGAAGATGGCTAGGACAGGAGTTTGCTTAGATGGACAACATTTTATTAATTCACAAATTATATTTCCTTTTTCTGGAGACATATAAATAGTATTTTTCTGTGCTTTATTGAGATTTCATTTATTGGTGTTTTAATAAGTGGACTTTAGGCTGACAGAAATATAAAACGTCATGTCTTTGAATGTGTATTAGTGAGCTTTGGTTTCAAAGCTGACACCACCCCACCCCCCCCAAGTTTCATTTTGAATGTAGACCTACGTTTGAGTCATTTTACATAGCTCTTGGCAAAGTGGGGGTCCCTGAAGACTGGCAGGTGTTAAGGCACATACATTGCAAGCTTTAAGGGCCGTTTCCTGAGAGACTTCCTCCTGAAGGCAGCTATTGTTTGTTTAAGAGAAAGCTGTATCCACTCTGCTCCCGGTGGCATCCTGAAACATACTTGCAACACAAAAAATGATGACTGTAAAATTGATTTGATGATAAAGCTTCCCCCCACCCCTCATAAATGCTTGTGGCTGAGCTCTGGCAGGGAGATGTCCTGTTGGAAATTGAACTTCGTTCATCTCTGCTCTGGTGGGAACCCTGTGTTCAAGATAAACACGCTAGTGCTCTTTGAAGTTGTTTGCTCATCAAAAGCACAGTGACTTAGTTTGTATTATGCTTGATACTCCCGTGAGATGTAGTTCAATTTATGGTATAAAATCTTGGCAAGAGGAAGGCAGTTTAAAAAACAAATCCCCTCAAAACAAAACAAAAACTCCTTTACACTGTGGGGAAGGTGGGAATATTGTCCTCAGAGTCCATCATGTGTTTCTTTTCATAGTATTAACAGATTTTACTTGTACTTTTTCCATCATTTATATGAAAAATCTTCCTCTTGCCTCCAATACTTTTCTAAGTATTTTGGGGTAAGTTACAAGTAAAATCTCTTGAGATTTTAAATTGGGCCAGAGACTGTGGTCTGTTAATAAGGTGGTAGTTACTTCTTTTATGATCTTTGACTGCTGTTGCTGTAGGAGTAAAAATCCCTCTGTGGGAGCTCAATCATTTGCTCCTTCTTTCCCTCCATCCCATAGGATGGAAGTTACTGATGCACCTTTGATGGTACCTTTTAGATGGTTTCATTTCCTTCTGGATTTGAAAATGTCCTTATATACAAATTCTGAGCTAAGTGAAATACATGTCGCATTTAGAGCATCAGGAGGTATCATGGAAACATGGCAGGATGTACCATTCCTAGTGAAGGCATCATCCTCACATGAGCCAGGATACATGCTCAAATATTAATGTCTGAAGGTATTTGAAATGTATTTTTAGCAAGCTCATATGGTTCGTTGCAGTTTTGTGCAAGGAGAAGAGTGTGCTCCATTCCACTGGCTCCCAACCTTTTGGAGCTGAACTGTACTGGGAAGACTGTGTCAGTCCCTTACCTGTCTTCATCTCCTGGACTTGATATGGGTCCCACTAAGCTTGGGTTTTGGAAGCACAGCGTGCTTCACCTGCACTATGATTGTTCTCACAACTGGAGGTTCACTCCATTGGCTCATAACTGCTCTTTTCAAGTTGGTGGTGTGGGTTTTTTTAAGTTCAAACTTACCTGCAGCCTTCCAGGAACCTTGTGAACTGTGGCATCTGAATTGCAAGGCCATCATTTTCTGAGGCTGACAACTGAGCGTTCACAACTTAATGGAATTTGAGTTCTGGCATGTTTTGCTTGTGACAAACCGTAGCTTAGAACTTTTCTTTTTTCCCCTGGATCATAATTTGAAAAAACAAAACCCAACCAACCAAAAAAGTTTTAGAAATAAGCCATAGTAATGAACTACTCGCTCTAGAATGTAAATTTGTATGTTTTGTGCGGATATAATCACATAGTCTCCAAGTGTGACAAATCTGTGAGTACCAGCAATTTGTAGCAAGAAATGTACCACATACATAAATTTGTATATTTATATGTATTCTTTACAAGTGGGTAAAAATGCATTCTGAGCAGTCATAGCTGAACTGAGGGAAGTTTGTCATAACTTGCTAAATGCTCAAAGAAAACAGGAAAGGAATAGGACTTATTTTTCTTATGGTGTGGGTTTTTTTTTCTTTGAGAGAAGTGTTAGATTCCCTGTCTGTCTCTCTAGTCTACATTACTGATAATTGATACATCTGAAGAAGGACTGGTAAATTAAATATAATTTTAAGCTTCTGCGTTGCCTCCTGAGAATGGTAAAGTAATTTGCTTTTAGTAAAGAATTAAAGAAGGATGCCACTGTTATGAAACTGGCCGTCATTGTAACGATGATAATTTTTTAAAAGGCGAGACATCTAAAGCATAGAAAAGCTAAGCGCAGGATTTTCAGAGCGCTTTAAGTACATCATTTTTGTGGTTGCTTGCTTTGAGATTGCTTAATGTAGTCATCTAAAATTCAAGGCTCCTAAAATCACTCCATGGAATCACTCCATCACTACATGGATTTTGCCCAAGATCACAGTGGGAATCTGTAATAGTGCCGGGCCCAGAACCTACATGCTGATTCTGACCTTGCGTAAGCTAATCCTAAATCTTCTATAGCTATTAATGTCAGTAGATTTGCTTTTGATACAATGTTACTGTCACTAAGATTAAAATTCAGATTTCCAGACTTTGCATCCCATGCTTTAGCTCAGCAGAAAATAATTCTTTCTCCATATGCTATTTTTTGGATGAGCCTTAAAATCAGATGCTTATCTCAGTCTCTTCTTTTGGCAAAAGTGAACTGGAAATCCCAGCTGGAGTTTTCTGTTCTGGTTGTGTCAGAAATGTCTCAGGAGCAGCTTTCTTTGCAGTGTTTCAGTGCTGCTCATTCTGTTCCCATTCACAATATTGGGAAGTAGAAAACAAAATTTACATTCTGGTGTTTTAGACTTCAGAAAAATATTCTACTTGATTGGTTTAGTGGTGGCTGAAAACATTTATATTTTTAAAATAGTGCTGCCTAGGTGGAGACGAGATCAGAAATGATTTTTATGTTTTCTGTGTGTTTACCACTTACACAATACCAAAGGTACAATTTTATTCCATAATATTTGATACAGCGCAGTAAGTTCACACTCAGTCATTTGGCAGCCAATATAGGGCGTTATGCATAAAACTGTTTTGTCTTTCTCATTCTATCTTTATTTCTGTGTGCATACACTGGTAGTGACGATGCAAGCAGGAAAAGTTCAGTCGCATACACGTTCCAGGTTTTACCTGCTTGTACATAAAGCCATGCCTTTTCAAACAGATTTGACTTACTGCTTGCCTAGCCGTGAGTTTCTCGGTTATTGGTATGATCTTAATCATTATTTGAAAGATGTTTTAATCTAAAGCCTCCTCTTTCCTATGTAAGAGAAATGCTCAGAATTTTTCTGTGCCTCGTAGCTGTGGTTTGGTACAAGGGAGCTGAGAGAATGTGCTACTTTTGCAAGCAAGCTTCACCAATGATTTAAGTGAAGCTATTATTTTAGGTTCTTTCAGAGGCAAGTCTTTACGTCTTCAACGAGGACCTCCTGAGTCTTGGTTTATCCTCAGGTATTTATATTGACAGATAATTGGCTATGAACGTGCGTTCCGCTAATGGGAGACAGCGCGAGATAGCCTGGCTCACTCCCCGAAACTGTGTGTCTGGTCTGGTTTGTGCTGGTATCTCAGCTTGTTTTACTTTGTGTGTCATCTGTGAGGGAGTTGGCTCTGAAATGAAGAGTTGGTGGAAAAAGCTTCTCCGAAAAGAACAAATGAATGTTTCCTATCTTCTGTCCATATAGACTGTTCTTGGACAGTGCATCTCCTGAGGTGTGTACCATATGTAAGTACTCTTTAAAGATGGTTATTCTCTAATGTCATGACCTAGAGAACAAATACAGTGTTGTTGAGTGGATGAGTTGCAGGTTTTTTCCCTTTTCTTGTTTCAATATTTCATAATTTCTACATTTGTTTCGGTCCTGTGTTTTTATTTGCATATGACATCAAGCAGACCTTTTGATTCTGTACTGTCAGGGAAAATCAGGACTCACCTGTGAATCAGCAAACACAGAGTTAAATCAGGAGGGAATAACAAAAAAAAAACAACCCCAAACCATTGCCTATGATTGAGCAGTTTGTAAAATATGCAGTTATGAAAGGGGCTGGAGGCCTATTAGGACCTTTTCATCATCCAGCCTTGGGTGGAGAGGCTCTTCTGTCCTCTTCTGCCAGGGAGGGCAGGTGTGGCAGCATATGGGCTCTTGTTCTGCCACCCCTGAGGGATCAGCGGAAGAACCAGAGGAGTCTTCAGAAGCTGGATCACACGTGTTTTGGTGGGTTGACTTGTCCTCCTGCACCATTCTTTGACTCTGCAGGTTTCCTGATAAAACTGATGTCGGCAGAACTCAGCAAACAGTGATTCTTGCTGTTCATGGCAATGATTGCTATAGCTGACAAGCTTTCAGGGTACGGGTTGAGGCTTTTTACAAAACAATAATTTTTAAAAAAGTATGTATTTTTGTTTTAAAAGAAGGTTGAGATTCTGACCTATTTGCTTGATTGTGGAAATTAAGATTGTACTCGTTTTGCCAGTACTTTAATTTGTTGTCCTGGAATTTCAGCTTTTGAAACGGCGTCTCATTTGACCGAAAAGCATCCGCGTTTGTTGTCCTCCAGCGCCTGCCATGAGGCCCATCCACTCCCAGCTGCGGTGGGAGGCTTCAGGACTGTTGGGGGGTTTGATCCTGTGTTCATCTAGTAAAAAGGAGGGGGGGATGCTCAGTCTCATATTGTCACTGGCTGCCCTGGCCTGCCTCCCTCTTCCTTGTCAGTTCATTTAGCTAATTCCTTCTCTCTTAAATTACTCCCTTCTGCTTAACAGCCTTCACAACTTGTTTGCAACCACCCGCAGTCACTGTGGTTGTGTATTCTTTTCTGGGGGATATATTAGACTGTTTATTTAGGCTGAAAGCTGCTAAGGGAAGGTTTGCAACTGTGTTTTCATGCTGTCTAGCACAAACAGAGCCTGACCATTATTTGTTTCAAAATGCACTGCAATAAAAACAATTGATGTTGCATGCATTAATCAAAAAAGTTGTAACACGGTTGTAACCAAATCCCTTTATTTGTTAAGTTGTTGTGCCCCAAGTCTCTGTGAATGGGCCAGAGAAAAGCAAACGTGGCCCACAGCAACTTCAGCAACGTGGCGCGGTAATTGCTGCTTTGAAGAGACCGTTTCACCTGCTCTCTCCTCCTCGTTCATTCCCGTCAGCGCCTCCTCTTAAAGCTTGTGCTCAAGGCTCCAATCAAGCGAGCACCCAAATTCCTAGAGGTACCATTTTGCAGCAATATGAGCCTAATTGTTTCTAGATTGAATATTTTCATGGGATATCAGTCTCGGTGTTCCTGGAATTAGCATGCTCACTGAAGGATTGAAGATGCTTATCGGGCCCGACAGCTTTAGTATCAGCGGGATCGTCGACAGCTCTGCAAAACTTAGCTGGGCTGGCGACAATATTTATTTATGCGGAATGGAGACATATGGCCAGAATCATCCGCTCCCTTTCCTCAGTAATTAAAACATCTGGGAGCACAAAAGGCCCGTAAGAAGAAAAAAAACGCTCTCTCTGCTAAATAAAACAGGAGCATGGTGCCTTTACGTAATTGCCAAGGCTTTCTTTTGCAGTCGTGGTGGGCTCTCTGGAGGACCAGCCTTCTCTAATGTTTTTTGAATGTGTGACGGTCAATAGAAACGGAACTGAACTGAGCACAGTGCTCAAACTTTTTATTAATACTGTATCTTACTCTATTTTCCAAAGAATGGATTTTAATGCTCCTGAGAGGAATCGGGGATTATTTAAAGAGTAGCAAAAGCATACTGAAGTCATCAGCTGTTTTACAGACCATGATTACACAGCGATAGCTTTCTCTGTCTGGAGTATTCTGTAGATATATCTTTGATAAACACTATTTCACTGAGAGCTTTGAGGTTCAAATTCAGACCAGGGCAGTGTGATGACAGCTGTTATCATTTGATGGATATTCAGTACCGTGTGTGAAGTGTGTTTAATACAGTTTTATGTAATTTTCGAAGATTAGGTGTCCTGAACACAAAGCCATCACAAAATGAATTAATTTTCTAACTTCTTGGCCCTTGCGAAATCCCCAGCTGAGCTGTACGCTCTCAGCCTTGCGGGGTTGGACTTCAGAGAAGGAATCTTATTTTTGATATATAATGCTTCTAAATCCTAAAATCCGTCATCTGCAGAGATGGGTAGCCATTTTGAGAATTACTGTTGTTTTATTACACGCAGGGCTCACACTGTGCTGCTTTGTAGAGGCTTTACTTATATCTTATTCTTTGTTTCTTAAAGTAGAGTAGGATCATGATTTGAGTGGGGTCTTCAAGTACCTGAATAACGTCCCATCCATGTTTTGCTGGCAGCGGTGAATTTACCCTCCCAGTATCTCCTGTGGGAAGAATGAGAAACTGAGGTAAAGAGATGGAATAGAACTTGCCTACAAACATGCAAAAAGTCTGTGGCTAACCTGGAAATTGAATTGAGCTCCTCTGAGGCTCTTTGTGTTTTGAAACCACAGCCCAGCATCTGCAGCGCTCCCAGCAAGGAACGTGACTAGAGGGTTGTAATGACTTTTTATAATCTTAAAATCTGTGCAAGTAAAAAAGCCGCTGCCATCAAGGGGTGATACAACACCCAGTTTCTGTGAAAAGTGCTCGTTAGTCAGTGCCAGTCTGTGAGATCTGCACCTGTGTGTAAACAGAGTTGGGCCAAATGAAGCCTGAGCTGGTAATGAAGTGATTAGTGGACTCACCTGCTACATGGGGGCTGGGGTTTAAATCTCCTCCCCGCCTGGTTTAGAGCAGGAGTTTGGTGCTGTCTTCTCCACAGCTGGGGAGACCAGCTTTTTTCCTGTTTGTTCTTATGTGTTTGCTGTGTTTAAAAAATGTTTTCAAGCAGTTGTGATGCTCGGGTATCTATGCCTCCAGTGCTCCGGGAAGCATCTGGCAGTGATACAGCAGCGGCTCTTGGCATGTAGAGACTCGGCTTTTTATAACTGCTCCAAGGTAAGAACTTCTCTGCAGGCAGTTGTGGGGCTGCAGTTTGCTGCTGTGTGAAGTGGCATCTCCTGTCTCTCTCTTTGAACCATGTGTGGTGGTGCTTAAAGCCACTTGAGCTTGCCAGGACTTGTTCTTGCGGGGCAGGATGAGGTATGGCCCGGGGTTTTGTGAGCGCTGTGTTTAGGTGATGGACTTGATGGCTCTGGTTTCAAGAAGGGTTATAAGGAAGGACATGGGATGAAATGCTAATTTAGGAAGGTGGGGAAAATGTCAGAAGAGGGGCAGTGATGTGAAGAGTATGAAGTCCCTTATTGGAGATTTAGGAAAAAGCATGAGGGCCCAGCAACTGGGTGCTGCTGGTATTTCTTTTGCTCTTGACACTCACTATTCCTTACAGCAGTACCCAAGCAAAATAAATTGGGAGCCGTTGGCAGTAATATCCAGACTAGCTTTAATATAGTACTGGAAGCCTCTGCAGTGCAGCACACCTGCACTAATTTAGCTCTTTGTCAATAAAATTAGCTCTTGTGGAGTGCTGTGACATTTCCAGTAACTGAACTGGCTTGTTGACCTGGCTGGGCCGTGCCGTGCTGCATTGCGCTGTGGGCAGTGCAGCTTGGCTCAGAAGTGAGGCCTGTAAGGAGGGCAACATAGGGAATCTCACTATCCATCTTTTTGGTTTGTTACTCCTCCTCCAGTTACTAGGTGGATTCCTCTAGCTGCAGGTAGCTACTCCTGGTGTGTTAGCAGCTATTGCATTTAGTAGAATACCTCAAATAATGAAAATGAGATTTTTATTTTTTTTTTCCCTAAAGAAATCTTATCCCAGTGGAGATCCAGTCCAATGTATGTGTATGACAAACAATTGAAGTCTTGGAAATGTCTAGCTAGCTCAAAGATTCAATTAAAGCCAGCCCAGTTCTAGGTGTATTTCCTAATTAAAGTCTTTGACATCCACGCAGACATAAATATTAATGCTTGGTAGAACTTACCCCAACCAGCAAAACAAATTACTCTGACAACATAGAAAACAGGAATGCTCTCCATGTGATGGCTCTATTATCTGCACTAATAGCTTAAGTTTCAGCAGGCGTCATCTTACAAACTGTGGAAGAAGCTGTCAGCTGTGTTTGGAAGAAGGCTGACACTGTGGGGGAAGGTGCTAGTTCTAGTGGGAAGAGAACAAGGAGTCTGCAAGCAGCACCTTGGACCCGATTCTGCCCTTGCTTTCTTAGGCTTAAAAATCTGGGCCATATTCTCAAAGACGCTGATGTCCTTTTATGCTGCCTGTGTGCCACAGGAGTCCTGAGAGTGCATGTAAACGTGGCAACAGGTCGCCTTTTACCTTGGGAATCGCATGCGAGTATGTGTTTGTTGGGTTCCACGTTGCTGCCTCTCATGCCGTGGCCAACAACCCCAGCCAGCTGCGTGCTTTGCTTGCTGGCTTCCTAACACAACCAGAAACCATCCAGACCCTAATAAATTCCAGTGTTATCAACCCATAATTCCTTCAACCCCACAGTCTAGTACAGACAAGCACTTAGCAAAATATTTAGGGGGCTGTGTTTTGCTGCTTGCTTTGGAAGATGTAGCTGCTGGCATGAGTGGAGTTCTTAATTTATAGCATTAGTTAATTTGCTCTGGAGACTCAGGATCCTAAACTGTCCTAATTCTATATTTTAGGCCTTATCAAATGGCATAATGAGGGTGATCGTGATTTAAGGTTGTTCTGGCTGGCGTAAACAAGGAATCTTGGATTCAAAAAGACCCCAGCATTGAAGCAAAAAAACAAATCTCAGAAGAAGGTTTCGGAACCAAGATGCATACAAGATGAGGTGTTTCTGCTTTGTTTATCAGCCTTCATTTAACCCCTAATCTTCATTTTTCCCTGAGCTGTACTGCTAAAAATGGGATTAAAAAAAACAAGCCCAAAGCTGTTTCATAGAACAGAAAACACTTGCATTTATTTTATTTATTTAGGAATGAATATCTATTTTTAAAGGGCTCAATAATTGCTCATGTCCCTGCTTCTAAGCAGGAAGAACATCGATCATAAATAGTGTAAGAGACCTGCTGCCAGGTGAGCATCTACATATTTTTTCCATTTACCTCCCTTTGTGCTAGCGATTTCACAGGGTCCCAGAAAACCGACTGTCTTCCCTCCCTCCCCTCCGCTCCACAGCACTTATGGAGCTGCTACCCCTTTATCCCACCCGCCTCGGCTGTTCCCTACACGAATATCCTGACCTGTCCCGTCAGCCTCTGGTCCACGTAAGAGAACGCAGCGCTGCAGGTTGGGAGCAAGGCCATGGAGAAGTGCGAGACAGGGATGCTCTTCAGGGGAAGCTCTAGTTGTGCCTTCTCCCCAGGCAGATCTCTGTTTGAAAGAACACAGTGTACAGACCCCTGTGGAGATGTTCATCGGAGTGCAAATGGTAGGATGCAGGAACCCACAGGCTTACCACAGACGGCATTTATTGGACTTGTTACTTGGGAGAGAAGCCCGTATTTCCACTCCATGGTTGTGTAGCTGGTTAGCGTTAACATTGCTTCTGTGAGCATAGGGGGAATTGTAGTAAATCTTCCAAGAATGGAGAGCTATTTTCATCTTGTTTGACACATTGTTTCCTGATAAGAGCTGCTGGGAAAATACTTCAGTTTTCATGTCAGCCTGAGCTTGCAGAGGTGCCAGGAGAGACTCTGAATCCACAAGGTCCTGAAAAAGAAATTTCAACAGCCAGGCTGTGGAGGGAGCAAACAGTGAACTGCGAAATGGTTGGACACCAGGGGCAGCTTTCTGAAATACAGGCAAACGTAAAAAATGTATGGAAATGTCTCACTGGCTCTGCCTGACAAAGAAAAGCAAAGCTTTTCATTTTCTCCATGATTCCTGGTTTGTGCCCGTTCCTGGTTGCCCCTGGCTGTGCCTCCTCATGGGCTGCAGTGCCCAGGTGGAGCTGAGCTGGTAGGTATTGGCTGAAATGGGCAGTAGCCCAAAACTACCTGCCTGGGACTTGTTCACATGGGGCAACTTTAGAGAGTCAAGGTGACTCAAATGATGCTGTGTAGTTTAAGGCCAAAAAGAAAAAAAGAACACAAAACCACTGCAGGGATG
Organism: Fratercula arctica; assembly: GCA_947846985.1. Lineage (NCBI taxonomy): Eukaryota > Metazoa > Chordata > Aves > Charadriiformes > Alcidae > Fratercula > Fratercula arctica. The sequence continues at coordinate 12,605,223 of CANTUZ010000013.1, read as the reverse complement.
TTCTTTTTTTGGCTGAAGGGGTTTGTGTTCATCGTAGCTTAGTCCTGCTGCAAATCTCTTCCTGATGTTGTAGTTGGTATTCCCGTGCATTCTGAATTCTCCGATAATCCTGCTGATACTTCTTGGAATCAGAGTCTGTATTGCAAATAACATTGTTTTGAAAGTGTGTGTGTGTGCCAGCAAGCACGGAGGCTTCTGTTCTGAAACCGCAAAGCCTGGATAATTCTTGAGCTCTTTTTGTGTGCATGAAGTCAAACCTCAGTCTAGTTTTTGGTGGAAAACCCGCACTAAAATTTTATGTCAACCGATATTGCAAACCACAGGCTGTGCGTGGTCTCGACACAACTTGATTGCTAGTTTTTGCCTAAAGTTCTTTCAGACTCTGAAATTCAAGGGTTGCAAGCTCAGATAAAATAAAACAGACTTCCCATGAACCACAGTGAACTGAAGCCGCTTATTTTCAGCAAAACTCACGCTGGGTTGTGTTCAGCCCTGAACTTCACTGGCTCCAGCAGAGGTAGAACATTTGCTGGAAAACTGTTGTGGATGCTTATTTTTAGCATCTCTGAAAATCCAGCCATATGCATAGGTGTCTAGTGAGGATTTATTTGCCACCTGAACTGAAAAGTATTTCCTGTGTATCCAGCATGGGAAAAAAAAAAAGTCAAAACCTGGGTGCAGAGAGGGATATGATTGTAGCATTTTATTTGTGTTAAGTAGGAAATATCCCTACATCCCTGTCTGTTCTCCGTGAATGTTTCTTTTCAATCTGAATTTCTTCTTACAAGAAAGGATAAGCACTTGTGGAAGAGCACACTTGTGACAGACACACACAGTGACAAACTTTTAAAAAATACATGCCCCTAATTTTCTGAGCAGCTGTTTAAAACTAGATACATGTCAAAAATTACCCCCGTGATGTCAGCTCAGCCTTTTGCATTTTTCACTACCTGTCCCTGGGCAAATTCTGATCCATTGTTCTGCACAATCAGAGATGCGCTCCTTCTACAAATTAAAGTAGTTAAACAAAATGGGAACTTGAGTAAAAAAGTTTATAAATTAGCTATGAAGTTCTGTAAACATGTTTGCTGCTTTCTTTTAGATTTAATTGCAGCTCTAAATGTTTAATTTGGAGATTTCAACAGCAGACGTAGCTATGGATTCTGACGGGGCTGCTGCGGTGCGGTCTCCTGTCTGTCAAATGGACAGTGCTCCCAGGAAGAGCAGCCCGGATTCCCCCAAAGACATCCATGTCAAACTGATGATGAGCTTGGCTGGCATCTTAGAAAGATCTTGAGATGACAAGATTAACCCTCAAATGCCCTGGGAGGCAAAGGGCATGCCATTTGAAAAGAGGGGCACGCACATGACTCGGTGGATGGAAAAAGCTGCCAGGCTCAGCTAAATGCAAGTTTTCTATCACAAATAGCAATTTCAAAACCGGGGGAAGGATACAATTAATTCTGTTGGCTTTCAGTGTTTCTTCTTGCGGGGTGGTGGTGGTATTTTTTTAAACGAATATATTTGTTATGAAAATAACCACTGTGGAGTGCTTCATGGAAGTTACACTGTGTAATATTTTTCAGACGATATGTTGCGAGGTCCTGAGCATCTTCTTGCTAGGCTTGGTGCTTGCTTCTTGGTGCTTTTCCCCCTAACTGGAGATATCATTCATAGCAGGCACTTGGTGCTACTTTGGGGCTCTTGGATACTAACGAGCCACCTAAAAAATTCAACAGTAAGTCCTGGAGAACAAAAAATAAACATGACAGGCAGACAATTGCCCTGAAAGTGATGGGAGAGCAGTTGGCTGTGTTTGAATTTGTGTGCTAACTGCTGCTACTGTAGTGGCAGCAATGTGACTCCTGGAGCCAGTTCCTCCACTGGTGTAAACTGGTGGGTCTCTGCTGCAGTCGGTGGAGCAAGATTTATTTACACCAGAGGAAGAGCTGACCTTCATAAATTGTAAACAGTCCTTGACAGAAGTATGTACCTGTGGCCTTGTCAGCCCTCAAAGGTTTTGTCACTGTTGGTCTCCTGGTAAATGGATTGGCAAACTTCCTCTAGCAAAGCCAGCAGAATTTTGTCCTTCCTGGCCTTGTATTCCAGTGTCTCCTATTGCAGTAAGAAACCTTAAAGAACTATCCGTGCAAAACTGGATTTTGCTGTTACGATTGTATCCTTGGAATAGTTATGTTGGTTAGAAACTGCGTGTCGCTGTGTTACTGGGTGGCCATATTCTTAGCAAAGTTGTGCATTGTAGGCGTGACTTGATGTATGTAATAACACGGCTGCAAGGTAATTGGCTGGCTCAGAGAATTTAGCTTTAGTCCCAGGGCACGGAAATGTTTCTAGAGCCATGAAAAAGAATTTATATTCTGGCCTTAAATAGCTAATCTCTCTTTTAAATATATTTCTAGATCTGCTAAAGATGTAGACTGAGGCAAAGATTTTTGGGTTTTCTCTCATGATATTCATAGGTCTCAGTTTGAAAGTAGCCTTTTAAACCCAAATGTAAATTGTGTGCAAATCTTGTATTGCTGGTAGTGTTATGAGAGCATTAGAGCCCCCGTGCTTTCCCCTGTGTCCCGGGAATTAATCAAAATGTGCTCAAAACTTTATAAGGGATCAAAATAGGTATTTAATAGTGGATAAACACTGGGGGTGTTTTATTCCTAAAAATGAGCAATAAATTGCCTAGAAATAGTCACTGAAAATGTAAAAAGTATTTAATATCTTTTAGGCAGAAGCTGATGGACCTTGAGGCACTTTATTAACAATTAAGGAATATGGCTCCCACATACTGTTGTGATTGATACGACTGTCTCCACGTACAGATATGAAATACTAATGGAGGCTTCAGTAGAAGAGTTAGGACTCTTCCGGGGGTTTATCACATTGCTTTAGACTGGTGAGAAGCAGCAGTTAGCAGCAAGTAGCAAGTCATTTAAGGGACAACAGTTTTATCGAAGAGAATGAAGAGGAAACGGACTCCAAAAATATAAGCTTTTATGAAAAAATGCATTTGGAAAAATTTGAGGACATCTGAAGGCCAAGTGGGGCCTTCTAAAAGTGGAAATCCTCAAAGTGTGCAAGTTTTGGTTGGGGTTGCAGGCTGAGATCCGGCTTTAATAGAACTTAAAACTGTAAGTGGGGCTGATAAGTGTAAAGTGAGTGAAACTGTAAATGGCAGCTGTAGAGCTGAGCCCGGCTCTCGGCAGCCGTTGGAGAGCCCTTCGTACGGTGGGGATGATGCCCAGGAGAATCGTGGCCGTGACTGCAATCCAGGGGATGAATAGCAGCCATTTAAGATAAACGCTTCCTATCGGCCTGTTCACTAGGATCGTAAATATAGGTGACCGGCATATTAGCCTTTGGTCTAACTCGGTGTGAGGACATCCACCGTCTTTGGGTTTGCCTGTCATTAATACCTTGAAGTTCTAAACTGGCACGGACCACAGTGGTTTACAGCAAGTGAATTAGATCAATTAATTTCCAAAGCAAACCTAATGGGCATTTTAGAAGAGGATTTAATGTCTCATTTACTCTCTACAGCTATCTTGTTAAATGCCAATTAAGTATCTAAATATTTCTTACAACCTTAATGAATTACAGTATAATAAGTAATAAATGATCACCAGTTTTTGCTAACATGCTGAAGTCTGCTGTTAACTTTAGAAAGTGAACATTAAATTTTTCTAGCACACTTGTTTATGCCAATGAAATAATTGTTTTTACTAACTGGATGTTTAAGTAATGTAGTAACTAGCAGAATACAGACTTTTTTTGTCCAGTAGGATAACATCAACAAGGAAAAGTCGAGATTACCCTTAAGGGTCATATAGTTGAATAAGTTTTTAAACTCATTTTTGCTTCTAAATTGTGCAAATACTTCTGTTTCTTCCAATTAGTTGCTTATGTAATTAACCCCATTTTCGCACGCAGTTGCACAGCTAAACTGAAAATCTGGCCCCACATTTTCTCAAACTGATGAAAACAGTATTGTGGAATTTGAGAGTGCAGTAGCACAGCTATCCTTTTCCAGGTGTACTTGGTGTCCTCCAAAAAGATCTGTGGGTTTTTTTTTTTTTTTTGATATTTTTTTTATTTGCAGTGAACCACAACAGAATATATATGAGCATGCAGGCACAAATAAAATACAGGTGATTTTTCTTTTCCTCCCTCTTTATATTTGGGCTCCCTCCTTTCCTTCTATTATTTGTGAACCATATGCAAACATCAAGGAGATGATTTTTAATCATTCCTTTCTGTTATCTTCAAAGAGAAAGAAACCTTACTTGTTGTTCTGGACAAACCGGTTTATGTCAAGATAAGAGGTGCACAAAACTTCAAAATCGTGCAAATGGGGTCAGGTGGGCTGATGCAAAGGACAGGGCTTGCACGTGCCTGTGAATAACCCATGGAATAAAACATCGACTGAACAATTTTGACAGCAATGTGCTGCTGTTCTGTTTTGGACTTATGGCGAATGGGCATCTTGGCGGTGAAAGGTGTTTTATTCTTCCAAGGCCAACCCAGGAATTTGGTCCTTCTGGTGACGTGAAGGTGAATAAATTAACTCTTCACAGTTCCCTAGAGTTAGAAGAGACGCCCCCCCCATGATTATTCGGCACCCCCTGCAACAGCAGTCTCACTTTTCCAGCAGTATGAAGTGTTATGGTTGGCACTAGGTTTTTCAGGACTGTTCCAGCACCTGAACTCAGTGTTTTCCCCAGGTTGTGCTGAGCTGCTGGGGCGATGGGAGCTGTGCCAGGCACTGAGCTCCCTCCCAGTCATGCCTACAGCTTTGTGTTCCTGTATGAGCGTGGTTACACAAACAGCCGTGTGGGTTTTCTTATGCTCTGGCCCCGGACTAGCGGCTCTTAAGACTATTCCTCAGGTATTATTTCTAAGCAGTGCCTCTGTATGCTGTATTAAAGGGAACGCAAAGATATTTCATCTCCTACGCTGTATTAAAGAGAATACAAAGGTATTTTAAGATTTTTTTTTTTTTTTTAAGCAATGTCCTCCCTATTTGTGTCAGCAATTAGTTTATTCTTAAAAGAAAGGAGGAAAATAGAAAAAGCAGCACACAAGCACTCAAACTGTGCAGCTCCCTAAGTGCTTTTTTTCCAATTTGTGAAACAAACAAAACAAAACAAAAAAAATACCCTCCGAAGTTAAACTAATATGAAACAGCCCCAGCATTTGAACTTGTCGCACGAAGCTGGTTTAAATTTTAATGTGAGCTCTGGAGTAGATTTGTGTAAGGCAAGGTAAAGCAAGTCCCATGAAATATTGATTCTGTACATTTTCTTATGAATTTTTATACTCCAATTTAGTAAATTTTTCATCTCGCCTGCACTTAGAGGTTGCCTATAAAGTCGTTACTACCAATTGTATTAACTGTTGTAAATAAATCATCTTGGTTTGGGCTATTTGTATGAACATGGGCCGACAGGACCCAGTTTTGTTTGAGCTGTGGCATGTTATGGCCTTAGTCTGAAAGGGCTAAAAAGGGATTATCAAAATTTAAAATCCGTTGTGGCGCAGTGGCAGAGATGCAAAACCCATGAGCGACTGTCAGAGGCAGCCACCTTCCTTTTACGTTCCCCACCTGGGTCAGATAAAGCAGCAATGGAGGACTCTCCAACAGAAAGGTTCTTTGTGTTTCATGTCAGAAGAAAATGGGGGGGGGTGAGGGTGGCTTTACACCCTGCAGTACTTATACCCGCAGATCAAGCCGTTGAAGATACGCATAAAAACTATAAAGGTTTGTACCACTTTGAGTATAGCCTAACTTTGCAAAATGTTATTTTCTTTAGAATGCCATCTGAATGGGGGCATTGGAACACCTGATTTGAGGGAAATCCTTATGTAAAGATTTTTCATTTGGCAGTTTCAAGCATCTAATCCCAACATTCTCTATACCTAGAGCTTTATCTTGAGCTCAAATTAATATCCTCCAACAAACCTAGCTTAGATGTTCACACTGCCTCTTCATCTCTAATTATAACATATTAAGTGGGTAGGTAGGCAAGATTCTGTCCTGATACTTTGTGTCTCTGTATCAAACGCAGTGAAATGTAGGTTTTCTGACACCTTGCTTTTTAGAAGTATTTCAAAATAACTTTTAAAATATTACATAACATTCAGCTGAAGAAGCTTAGGCATCTCTTTTCTGTGAGGTGGACCATTGGTAGGTTTGATTACTGAACTGTTCAGAGCAACGCAGCACAAGAGGGGCTCAAGGTGTTTAAGTGGTTTCCTTTATTAATATTGAACTAATCTCCAAGGAATGGGGGTTTTTTTGGTGCGTTATTGTTTCTTATTTGTGTTTTTAATACCCTTTTGTGTTAAGACTCCGACTTAGCAAGTTTCAGCCACATACTCTTTTAGCTTGGGGTTGCTCAAGTCCGAACTCTGTTGTAGACGCAAGTGCAGGCCGTGCGCTGTTAATAATGTGTAGCTCTTGGGATCATAAATGTCAGCAATCAGTTGATGAGGACCTGACTTGAAGAAAGTATTTGCACATGTTTATACCCCGTAGTCTTGAGTGGTGCTTAAATAAGTCCTTAAAGCTAAGTATATGCTTCAGTGTTGTTCCGAGGACGGATGACATGAATGTGGCTCACTGTGGTTGTTGTATAAGTAAGAACAGATGGTTTTTCCAGATTCCAGTTAATGGTAATTAAACTCTAATTTTTTTTTTTTTTTTTTTCAGAATAAATCTCCATTAAATTTCTGTTTTTGTAAATATTCTGAAACAACACTTTTTGAGAAACTCTCATGAATATTTGGGCTATTTTGAAATGAGCCTTATGGTAATTTGACAACAAAGCATACCAGATGCCCTTTTCCTGAGTCTCTGTTGTCTTTGTATAATTTTCCAATTATTTTTTAGCTCACCTACCTATAAATAAAGACTGTAAGTTTATTTTCACAATATCCCTAAGCACAACTTGTTTCAGAAAATGATCCTGTTAGTAAAATAAATTCTTTAAGCGTTTGTAGATAACAGCAAGACAATTCATAACTGATGGAAATTCAGTCAAAATGTTCCAATAATACTCCATCTGACTTTTCCCTCTCCTATCCTAGCTTAGCCATGCTCAGAAACCAGCTACGCTCTATTGTTTCATGTGTTGCTTGTACGTGTGTTTGTTGAATATGTTTTAAAAAAAAAAAAAAAAAATTAAGAACAGCAATGGTATTAAAAGAAAAACTCTAATATTTTCAAAAGGAGCAGCACTTCATTAGTTAAATGGCTTTCTGTAATAATCACCTTGTATTCAGTTTAATTTGCCCTACGTCGCTGAGGCTGACCTTTCAGCTGTCTGTATATTTTAAGTGTTTGTGTAAACAGCAAAGGATCCCGTTAATTACAGAGCCTTCCTCCCATTCAGCAAAGCGATGTCCGGCCTTCTCTGATTGTGAAAGCGATAGGAGAAGCTGCTGGGAGACAGGAAGGAGCTCGCAGAAAGGGAAAACGGCGGGTGGGCGGGAGGCACATGGGAGCGCGCCCTTCAATAAGGAAAAGTGAAATGGAGCAGAGCATGCAAGTAGCACCTCGCACTGGGATCTCAGGAAGCTGCCAAAGGGATATGTGTAATTATGGAGCTTAATTCTCTGTCTGTGTCCAGGTTACCAGGGTTATAGGACCAACAGGCTCAGTCCTCAAAGTCCTCACTGAAGGTTGGGGTTCTGTCTTGTATTGTATTGTCCAGTTTGTGCCAGGCAATGGGCAGACTGATGTGCTAAGGACTGATCCAAATCTTTTCTTCAAATTCACAGGCGCTCCCTGGAGCTTAGTGGAGGTAAGAGGGGGGCAAACAAAGCCACCCTGTTGTTTCAGCTGCTGCTGAGCTGCAGAGGATGTTGTCCTCTTCAGATACAGGTCTTGCTTCTTTGAAATCTGCCATTCCTTTACCCTGGCGCAGCGTCACTCTTTGTTCCACTTTGTGATCTTACACAGAGAGAGCAGGTCTTGGTTTGAGGTGCCTTTTCTCAAGGGACATGGGGTTTTTGCATAACGATAAAAGGAGTATCACTACAGAAAGAAAGAAAGTGAGGCCAATAGTAAACCTTCGTGGAAGGGTCATTTCCTTAGTGTACAATATCAAGACTTGAAAGGAGAAAGAATTGTAAAAGAAAAAAAGAAGTTGCTTAGTTTTTCCTTTATGTATTTATTTTTACAACCCTGATTACTGTTGGTTATTCTGAATTTCCATGCTGGTCACCTTCATTGTAGATATGGTGTTGGAATGATGGTGATGGTGTCTTGCTGGTTTGGGATGGATGACAGCCCTGTCTGGAGCTATGACATTTGGAGAATCTCAGATGTGACTCTTCCACTACAAACCTATATATTATTGATTCATTTTTTTTCAAAGATGCAAGTAAAATCCTGTTGTTTGATTGGAACTGACAAAGTGTAACTCAATCAGTTACATATGAAAGCCTTTTGAGGGCAGCTAGAAACCAATATTAGATTAAGCTTGGATATTTAGACTTTAACATATATGGCAAAAGCCGTATACTTAAGTTTTTAAAATAGTAATAGTATCTTGAACCTAATTTTTTTTTTTTTTTTAATAGCTACTAAATGCATCATTTTCAAATACTGTATGTGCAAACAGCTAAGATGTGGGCACAGTTAATTAATCTGCAAATAAACTATCAGAGGAAGGAGGACAGTTGAACACAGGAAGACGGCCTTGCACGTATTCAACTGAATTTTTAATGTATTGGATATAAGGAATTTTTAATGTCTTGGATATTGTCATTTTGGCTGTGATGTTGCCTGGTGTCATAATACACAATCACTCTCATTAGAAAGGAAGCCGAGGGACAGCTCTGTGGTCACGTAGGGACCTGTTGTTCAGACATCAGCTAACTGGGCCTTCCAATACTTACGTAGGGTTAATACTGCTAATATTAGTGCTATTTTTTTGTCATCTGGGGAAAGTAAAAGCTCAGAAAGCTATATGTTTTGATAGAAAAAGGTCTAGTTTTTAAACACACTCTCCTTCATTTTGCATTTGAGTTACAAATGGAAGCACCGATAGCTAACTACTGCTTGTCTGTTTAAGTGGAATAATGAACACCTAGGTATAAGCTCCTCATGTAGGCATCAGCTTTGGCATGTATCTGCTTATTTGCTGAGTTTCCTTAACTCCTCATAACTCACTCTGAAAAGACTTGAATGTCACGTGCTGGAACGTTCAGCAGAGAGCAAGGTCAGACCCAAGGACCCAGCGTTTTGAGAGAGAGGAGCAAATTAAGTTCACCCTTCAATCCTCTACTTTGCGAATCTGCTGCTCCTGGAAACCTGTTTTAGCTGTAGTCCCTACAAGTCTGTCAAACAGAAACCAGAAACATTTCAGTATATATTTCTCCTGCAAGCAAGCGGTGTCAAGAAATGCAATTTTGTTAGATGACCGCATTAGCCTTGAACTTTTCAGACAAATCTAAATGAAGAGAAAGAGTTTATTCTGGTTTCTAGAAACTGATGGGAGCCCTGTGGGGCATAGGTTCAAATTTTTAAATGTTCACATCAAATCAGATAATGGTATCCACCCCCTCAAGAGCTCAACGGGTGGAGAAGAAAAGAACATACCAATAAGCACATGCAATCCTTCAGAGTTCATTATAAGGCAAGTGTGTTTCAAAGGACCTTGAGAGCATGTTTCCAAGGGGAGGGGTAAGGTCGATGCTTGGATGGGAGAAGCCAATTGAAATCAATGGGAATTGATTTAGAGTCCGGGGGCACTGTGTTAAAATCTCCAGTCTTACGATACAGCTTCATGAATATTAACAGGAGTGGGATCAATATGCAGCTGATTTTCAGATGTACAGCTGGCTCCTTTTCGTCTGTAGATTAAAGAAATGGCAATCTTTCTTTCTTTAGATAAGATTCCGAATTCCAGAAAATGAATTGTGACTTCAGATCCTGTTCTCCCGGACTGTTTGATCAGGTTTATGATATTTTTTCCTACTTTTTTAAGTGTGCGTTTTCCTAGTTGCATTTATCTCTTGGTGTCTGTTTCAAGGATTTTGCGAAAGTAATGAAGCAGAGCGGGTTTCTCTTGGACAGTGAGATACCTCTTGTGTGGGTGGCTCTTTTCTACGGTTACAAACCTGGGTCTTGGGGCCGCCCTGCGCGATGGCCCTCCCTGCCTCCTACCTGCCAGCAGATGGCTGCCACTCTCTTGTGGAAGTGAATGGCTTCACTGCACGGTTTATCTCTAGAAAGTCACCGAGTGCTGCAAAACGCTCTGTTTGCCTAATCTGTGACAGTCTCCAAATGTGTAATCCACCAAGCTGAAACCCGAAACACCTGCCGCCATCCTCTTGGAAGAGCTCTTCCAGGTTCAGGGGCAGAAACCTGCGCTGCTGCTCTGCCTGTAGTACAGCAGCTGAACCTTCACGGATGCTGCCCAAGCTGTGAAAGTGAAATCAAGCTTGTGAAAGTTCTCCCGTAACAAAGGATGCACATTATTTGAAACATCCTGAACACTTTTGTTTGTTTGTTTTGAGAGCGCAGGTCAGGATCCAGACTTGGCAGCTTGTCCCGACTTCCTCGAGGAGCTGAACAAATGCCTCAGGTCCAACCAACCTACTTAAACTCTGGGAATGTTTTGGGCTCCTCTCTCTAGCAGACAAAGATTTCCGTGTTCAGGCTGTCTAATAACAAAAAAATCATGTCTTGTTTTTTTTTTTTTTTTAAATTTAAAAAAAAAAAAAAGAAAACGAACAAATTAACAACCCCCCCAAAAAAACAACCAACCCCCCCAAACAATAAATACTCGAACCGAAAAAACTTCCTCTAAATGGAGAAGGATTTTGATTTAGCTCTGATAAATTTGTGTTTGCTGTGTTTTCTTTGTTGTCAGGTGTGGTGCCGCAAGACAGCCTGCCTCAGCTGAGCAGCGCTCGTGGGGCAGCACCAGCTTTTGGGCAGCAGCAGCTCCTGTTCCTCCAGCACTGCCAGGACTCTGTAAGTTCAGCAGCAGGTTCAGAGGTGTTTCCCTGGGGTTTTTTGGACTCCTAGCATGAACACGCCAGATTTTGGGTGCTGAGAAGTGTAAGGAGGGGAAAGGCCCTCCTGTTCAGAGCAATTTGGGGCAATTCCAGTGTTTTATTGCCAGTTCCCTGCACTTGGGGCCAGAGGTAGCTGCTGTCAGTTCTTGCTGCAAATCTGTTGTGCAACCTGAAGTGTTTTATAAAGACTGATTGTTTGTCGCCTTGTGGCACCAGAAAACATGCTCAGGGTGTGCTTCTCTCTGTACCAAAACTAGATAAACACAAGCCATGATCCATAGCATAAAAAAAAAAAAAAAGCCAGAATACCCTAAATTTCACCTTGCTAAGGGAGCATGGCGGATTGGGTGGTTTAATTTTATTTAAAGCAATGATAATTAAACTGTAGGTCTGCTTAAGGGGTTTTGAAAATCCGTCTGTAATGTGATGAAGGTATTATACATGCATGTTGTTCAAATGGTGGTGCTGAGGTTGTCGAGTCTCAGGTGGACCTTTAAATGGTGGAGCTGAAGCACTGAGGGCTTCTCTCAAGCTCTCTGCAGTGAAAGGGAGGTCACAGCCACTGAACTAGTCCAGTAGCTTAAATTTTGCTTGAATCAGGTTTTTAAATACATTGCAAAATACTTACAAAAAGCTGAGTATGTCTTAGAACTTACAGATGTAGTGTATGTTTTAGTGCTATTTCCTGTGGTAACTTTAGGTAGTACCTGTCAAACCGTGTATCAGAAGATTGTTGAAAATGTGTTTGCTTTATTCCAGTCTTATCACTATGACTACTGATAAAGATGTACACAAATGCAAAAGATATGCACGTTATCTCTGGCATCAGATACCAGAGTAAGTGACTGGTGTTCAGCAGTTCCGTGTAGAGCCCGTGTGTGGGCTAATGCACTTCAGGAACATGGAGCGGGAAGGTTTTCCTCCAGCCAAGGTTCGCTGTATCCTTAGTGCTGCTGAGCTTTCCTGGTTCCTCTAAACCAGCGTTTGTTCCAAAAGTGATGAAGTTACCCCTGTATTGAACTCTGGTGGTTGCTTGTGCCTCTAAAGGCATCAATGCCTTTGCGTGTTGTGCTTGTTTTGCGTTTAAGAGCGTGCTGGTTTGGGGACAATTTGCTTATATTGGTTATTCACTGAATTCTGCAAAACTGGACTTTGGAGGTTGAGCTGATGCTTGTGAGAGGGTTAAAAAAAAAAAAAAAAGGCTTGGCAATTTAGGAAGAACACTAAAAAACCCGATTCCTGTAATTTTTTAAAGGTCCACATAGCAGTGCTGCAGTGGGTTTCAGAACAGTTTCTGAAAAACAAAACGGGTGGGGGGAGGCAGAGTGAACAATGCAATACAAAATGGGGGTAAACTTTGAGGCTTCATCTTTCTATACATTATTCATTGCAGCTAGTGAAAGGCAACTTGGCTTCTCCTGTGTTTTTAACGGCCAATTGGAAATGGTGAAAATGTTTGTAACTTCTATTGTGTTTTTTTCTAATTAGACAAGGCAAATAGTTTATGAAGAGCAAGGACAGAATTAATCATGGGCTCTTGCTTATCACAGCTGTGCTCTGAATGCCTGACAGAGCCACTTTATGGCATATAATTCAACATATAGAATAAACGTACTACAAAAGACATAGTTTTGAAAGCATTTTCGGTGGTGATCGTGTTGTTTTGCAAAGTCCTGAGCACAACTGATTACAATTGAACTGAATGAGAACTGAGAGATGCATTGGAAAGTGAAATCCTTGCTGGCATTTTCAAAGAGGAGATCTGAATCTGGATTACAGCTCTTCATGCAATTTGGATATAATTTTCATGTCTAATTTGGTGGCTGTATTAAGCATATTAAGTGTTTTCTGCAGGCAGTTGGTTACCTAAGCATCCAACTATCTCTTTGGGTTTAAAAGCCTAGGAATCAGAAGGTACTGAGGGTACTTTCAAGCCACATGATTAAAGTCTTCCCCCTATATCAATCTTAAGACTAGAAGCTGTATTTATATTCTATATGAACTGTATGTATGTTTCTTTGAATGATCTGATGCCAGTAGCAATTGTACTTAATGCTTCTTATTAACTTCAAAATGAATATTACTTAGGTATTGGCTTTTTAAAGAAATATTAACTAGTTTGTTTATTGCTCTTCCAATGTTTTTCTTTTCCATTTAACCAAATCTGAAGTACTTCTGCTGTATTACTTCTGTTTTAAAAGCCCTCTCGCACTTTTGCTTTAGTAAGAGTGTCCACACTTGAGAATAACATTACCCTTTGAATTGAAAAAACACTAATTTAGGTTTATGGGGTGCAGCTGAAAGTGACTTCTCAGTCTTTTACCTGAGCCAGACTTCAAAAATGATTCACAGTCATTCTCACTTGCCACTGGATGATTGTCTGCCTTGTTCCTATGGACTCTGAATTAGTGACCTACAAGTGCAAACCTATCTAGACGTGCAAATCCCATTCATTTGCAAGTTTAAGCGGTTGTGTCCACACTTTAAAGGTCTGTTTTAAATCACTTAGAGCACGCTACTGACAGACATAACTGTGAATGTAAATGTTAGTTCATAAAATGTCTAGCATAAAAGAAAGGGTATAATTCTCTATTACATCATTATTATATTGCAGCGATGTCTGTAATATCCATGTCGATGTGAAGGCTGAATTGAATGAAAATGTGACTCATTTGGCTCTCAGTTTGTCTATTGTTAGAACAAAATGTTCACAGATTTCCATTTTATTTTGTAGTGTTTGTATATAGTGTGCTAAAACACCTGACTTAGAAACTCTTCTGCCAACTCTGACTGAAAATACCAAAAGCATTGTAACTACCCAGATGACAGTTTCAGAGAGATTAGATAAGGGTCTGATTATGTAGGTGCTTAGTGAAAACAAACCTGGTCTTTTCAAATCTTTTGCAGTTGTCCCATGTGATGTGGTGTAAGCATCATGTGGATGTTGGATCAAATACACTTTTGGCTATTGATTTTTAAAGCACCAGTTTTCATGGAGTGGAATGGTATTCTGGAATTGATTATTTGTATTATAAATTACAATGGCTAGTCTGTTATTAGCAAACAGATTTCAATTGCGATTGTCTCTTCCAGTGCCTGATAGTGCACACGCTGGTGTTTAGGAGAGTTAAAATCCTCATAATAATAGATCATGGAAAACAAAAATGCTACTCCTTACTGGTATTTGAGACTTCCTTCAGTATATCAAATCAAAGTTGTACTGGGTTCTGAAATGCCAAAGCAGCACATTTTATACTCCTCAAAAAAATATCAGCTTCTGGAAGTGAAGAACATCTGCATCTAAAACACGCCAATTAGCGAGAAGACACAAGTGATGCTAACGCTCTCGGTCTATTTTTGGTCACCGTCTATGTGATCAGGAAAAAACAGAATGCTATGGCTTTCATTAACTCTTCTTATTCCTTTTGTTAAAGCATTTCTTCTTATTTTCAGTAGTGAAATGTTGATGAACAAAGCATGCCTATGAAGATGTATAAATATGGCTGGAATAACTGAGCAAAAACATGGTCATTGGTAATTTATTTGATGTATTTACTAAATATTCTGCAAGCTGCCAAGTGTGATACACTGTAGCCTCCCATACAGAAGGCCAAGAAAATGCCTATATATTTACATAAGTCATATTTGTATAGCTAAAGCTTGAATTTTCACTGCAGTTTTTATTTAGTTTTAACTTCTCTCGTCTTAACTTGACACTGTCTTTTAAAACTGCAATGACAGTAAGCCAAAAGAAAATGTAAGTTCAAATTTCAAAATCATTTGAAATCATCTTCAGTGCAAAAAATAGCTTTGAGGTCAGTTTTCTGATGCAGTTCTCTCCCTTGAGAGCAACCATAGGCCTCTGGATTACTTGGTGCTTGTCTACGTGCATCTCAATGACTTCTTGATTCAAAAGGGACTTCTACAGACAGTGAAAAACACTGCGCTTGTCTGTCAAATACTGTGCCATACTGTGAAATAGAGAAAAGTTTTGGTGTGTGGTTATTTTTTCAGTTTTAATTGTGAAAATGTGATCAGATTCATAGCTATTGGAGTGTGTGAGGTTAATATGAGCATTCATATAAGTCATACTCAGCTGCTCAAATGGTAGGTGAAGGCAATCTCTAGAGGAAGTTAAATGGTGAAAACAAACTCACTTGAAAATTGGTGTGGGGTTGCAAATGTTCTTCATGTTGTTGAAATGATTTCCTTACAGTTTGATGGATCACGTTTCCAGGAATGTCCTGAGTTAGTGTTTAGGTCTAGTACAAGTAACCATGAGAAAATGGAAAATCCTGGTACCTTCATCTCTAGCAATGTGTCGTGTTTGCTTAATTATCTCTTTTTCAAACATTATTGCTCTCCTATTCCATTAATTTAAACAAAAAATACTGTTGAAATATTGACCTGAAAAAAATTGTGGTTTCTTCCCTGAAGCTTCCTTATTCCACAAGAAAGCGTATGTTTGTTATTTATATGTGTGAATTATAATGCCAAATGCACTCATCTTTGGAGTGAAAGAGTTAGTCAGAATCATGTAGCAATATTTTATAAACAAGAGAGAGAGAAGGCAGAACTGTTTAAAACTACGTGGATTAGAAATTATCCAAGGGATGAAATTTAGTTGTCGTTATCCTCCCAGAAAACTTGAAGGGATCTGTCGTCCTCAGAAACAGGCAGGACCTCTGTTCTGTTTTGCTGGCCAAAGATGAAGAGCAGTCCTCTGGTGCAGTCTGGTGTCGCTGTGTTGCTCAAAGTGCTTTTAAAAATACGATCCAATGCCTGGATATGAAGTAGCTAAAGACTTGGCTTTGATCGGTTTTGAAATTGTTGCCCTCCTTTGTTCCCTGAAAAGTTTCAGGCTTTGTGATTTGCTAATTTATTGCCATCTTAGCCCATATTGTTCCTTATTGCAGCCCTGATCTGTTTGGGATGAGATTTTAAAACAGTAATTGGTACCAAACTGTGTTGGCAGAAGAAATCTGAGTAGAGCCTGTCAAACTTTAAATGCTGTTGACTTTTTGTGAAGAGAGATGTATGGTTAGCGTGGCTGCCTTCTTTAACGTGAGTTTCTTTATTTTTAGTAACTTTGTTATAAGCTTTGTCTTTTTTCCAAAATCACTTGTTCAAAAGTCTATTGAGAATATCCTTCAGGCTATGGGAAAGCATGAATTTGTAATATTTTGTAATCCTTTAGTTCTTCAGTCTATGTGTCTGAATATTTTACGACCACTGAAGTATAGCAAAAGGTGCAGCTTTAAATTAATCACGTAGGTTTTGCCTTTTCCATAACAAGGCAGAGTGAACACCTGAGCCCTCACTAAGGACATAACAGACAATCATATTGATACTGATTATAAAAAAAAAAAATACTTCGGTTGGAAGTTGAATTGAGTTCACAATACATATAACCAATAGTAAATAATTCATTTACTTGCTGCTTACATGAACTGTGTTGGAAGTTGTTCAGGGCTTAGCTTGAGAACTTGTGTGAGTTCGCAGGCAGGTGCACAACATAAGGAGTATCTCGGCTACGTGTGTGCTTTTTCTTCCTTCCAGAGGTCAGGTATTGTCAGTACGTGACACCTAGCACCGCCTTTTAAATGGACACCAGTGGCCATTCCTCAGTGGGATCTCCGATGGCCTGATTCAGCCCCTTTGAAGTGCAGGCGAAAGTTCCCGTGGATTCTGTTGGGTTTCGGACAAAGCCCTTGGCAGTGGTGAAGGCTTTGCACCTGCTTGGTGAGTTGCAGTTTGAAACCATAACTTAATGGCTTTGAAGCCGATTTACAAATATTTTAGGATTGTTTTATCTCTAACGTTCAGCAATTTTCCTGGTCCTGCAAGGTAAAACCAACTCAGGAGTTAATTATTGTCATTTGAAGTGCAGCATATGGGGAAATAAAACATATATTGCAGGTACAGCAATAAAATGAAATCCTAATTAGTTACTGGGTAAAACTGACAACAAAAGAGGGCACCAGTTCTCCACAGATCCCAGGTTTTGTGTATTTCATAGGTTTCCCGCTCTGTAAGTGTGGGGCACTGATAATGGAACAATTATCTTTTTGGGGTGGAGTCAAATCTGTGTTTACTCATATTTGCAATTTCAGTGGAATCCTTCCAATGCTATTTATGAGACCTTGAATAGGCTCTGAGATAACGAGTAGGAAAGCTCATTGCAGAACAGCAGTAGCCTCTATTTTAGTCCTCTAGACCAGCTGTGTTGAAGACAGCTATAGTCTTCTTGCTGCAATGGTGTAATAGTTGTGACTTTTTAAAGGGACCACTTCAGTTAAGCAAAACTGCACAGAATAGGACAACACACATCGTCAAACTGCTTTTCCTCCGCTAAGAGCGGGGTGGGTTTGTACCATACTGGAGTTGCAGAGACCTCCCTATTGCCTTCGCAGACTCTCTTCCAGAGTCCAGCGAAATGAATGAGCAGATGCCTTCAAAACTAGATTGTGGCGACTTCGGGTTTCAGGCCTTGTTCAGGAAGCCCGCGGCATCTTTTTCTGTGCTGCCAACCAGTGAGTCTCGTATAACCTCAAAATTTTATCATTTTGGTCAGCAAGAGTTACAGATAGTGACTAGCCCCAGCCTGTGGAAGAAATAAAGAATTAGAAAATAATTTCCACCTTTTTTCTTTTTTTTTTTTTTTTGTTGCTGATTGTTCAAGATCCATGGATATTCTGCTCTATGCATTTTGTGTATTTTGGCTGTGTAGCTTCCCTTGGGAAAGCAGATGGATAAGTTTGGGCAGCACTGGAAAATGCGATAGCGGCACGGGTAGTTAGTTTAAACCTAGCTCAGCTAAAGTATGGGGAGCCAACACCTTTGGCACCAATCTCCAAAGGGCTGAAGTAGAGCCGTTACGGTCACACTGCTGTCACTACCCCGTCACAGGCTGAAGCCCTGAAATGTCTGAATTCTGCTGTGAACTGGACATCTCGAAAACTGAGCAGTGGAAGTGTGGGTAGTACCACTGCTCACATGGTCACGAAATGAAGTTCATCATTTATATATCAAGTATAATCTTGTTCCAGCTATTTCCTTAGTTCCTTCGTTTCAGCTTTGATGTAAATAGTAGTATATTTAATAGGTAACACAACAAGAATAGGAAATGACCCTATACATACATACATGTTCCAGCTGCAAATACAAATGACAGAAAAAATTAAAATCACAATGTATTTAACATTGTCATTTTGAAATGAAATCATGTAAATTTTCATGTGCATTTTTAGCATTCCAGATTCCTTGAAATTAAGAAATGTACTTGATGTTTATCCTATAACTTTTTAAGTTTCTCACTTTAGTGCCTTTGGTGACCAGTAGGCTCTATTTATATTAAGCTCTGTGTGTCAGTGTAATTAAAGTCAAGCCAGCGATGTTGCTTAAGCTTCAGTGGAAACACTGAAATCCTCTGGCTTAAACTCTGAATTTAGGTCTGACATAACTAGATAATGGCTAGGCATCAAATGGTATAAATACCTTTGCATTATATTTGATCTGTCTTACATACCTATCAAAACTTCTTTCAAAATTTAAAACAGCCTGAGGCTTTCCCCTTGTAAAAAGTGGATCCTGCCTTTCCCAGATTTGAAGAGTTGATTCCAGAGAGGTTTGCCAGTGTTTGGTTCCTCTTAAATGCTTGCTATTTCTGTACAATTCCCTGAAGTGTATGATGGTTTATTCAATTTCATTAACATTTGGAAAGGATTTGAGGAATTGCATGGTTTGGTCACTACAGTAAAAAGATAATAATGCTCTTGGGAGAAGCTGAATGTGGAAATTGCATGTGAGAAGTTGCGTGTCCATCCTTGGAGGCTGTAACAGCCTTTCTCTATGGTGTGCTATAAAGTTTTAACTGCTCTAATCAGCAAGGACCATCACTACCACTCATGTCAGAGGAGTGGCTGTCTTCTATGATAACATCTGAAGGCTGCTCTCATTGATGGCCATGCCTATATGTCATTTTTCTAAGCATGAGGCCATGCTCAAGTCCAAACTTGTCACATATTGAAATAATTTGGAGGGAAGGCCACTGTGAGAGGAGGACTGGCTGGGGTCTGGCGATGTGTGTGGGAAGCTTGAATTCACGTTACCTCTTTCCATGCGCTTGAGCATGCCTGTATTACGGGCAGAGTTATAAAGCCACACTCTTTACCTAGTTTTCTCTTTTACCAGCTACATAATGCCGTGCAGTGGTGTTGCACTGCCAGAGCAGAGCAGACGAATTGTCTAGTTTCCTTTCTTAAAAGAAATGTCGGTAGTAGGAAGGCAGCAGGGGGCTGGAGGAAGCTGAGCTACACTAATCCGCTTGCTGGCAATGACAGCCCACAGTGTGCTCTGGGCTGCTCTTCTACGAGTACTTTAGGCCACGGTCCATGGGAACTAGCTGATAAGTGTTGATATGACTCCTGTATTTCAGCAGCATGTTACAAAGGTGTTTGTGGAGTCTTGCGAGTTGTTTCGGTGAATTTGGCAGGGATGTGAAAAGGACTTGTGGGATGTGGCACAGTTAAAACAAATGCACATGGCTTGGTATTTTAGATAGGTTTTTGCAAGACTTCAGAAGAGGTTGCAGTGATTCCTATGTCATAACTTGCTGGCAATGGTTTGCCCCAGAGACCTTCCAGTGTTACTTGCAGCCATGGGAAATTACAGTTAAAAGAGGTTGCTATCGCGGAGCCCAGGCTGACAGCAAGAATAAAATAGCGTGTGGCCTGAAGCATGTTCCTTGCTCAGTATCGCTGCCTGTAAAACAGCAAGAGGGCAGGAATACTGCTGTAGGACTATTGAAGTAGTCTCTCTCTTTTTTTTGAACTTGGACTTGAGGGTCCTTATATGTTAACACAGTCATGTATGCGTTACCCAGCACTTTTGGATGAAAATACAGGGTTTTATCTCAAATCTTTGAAAACTGTTTGCTTTGAAGTCTGAAATGTTGTGTATGATGTAGCCATTTCTTGGGGGAAGGGTTGCACTGCTCTAAATGAAAAAGGAAAAAGCTTGATTTTATTTTATTATTTTTTTTCTTTTAGAAACAAACTAGTTGTGAGTGAGGCATAGAAAAACTTATCAGCTTATTGTGGCTGCAGTCTCTTGTGCTGAGAACTCAAGCTGTAGTTTACATCCCTCCCTCCTCTCTCAGCCCTTCCCTCCCCACCTTGTCTTCCTGCACCGTACATGTGTTTAATCTTAGACATAGATGTAAACCTGTCTATCCCTTATTTTGCATCCTTTGAGTATTATTATAATCAGGCCAGTTTATTAAGAATTAATGCCCCTTCGTGAACTGAGGATAATGGAATGGCCACATTTCCTCGTGTGCTGGACTGTGATTTACTAATAGGAGCTTCTAGGGAAAGGATCATAAAAGAGTGAGGCCCCCACCTCTGGATTAATATTTAATCAGGTGTTAAGAGAGCCTTGTGTCGGATCCTAGAGTTGCTGGCAGAAACCTGCAGGGGAAATGAGAGGGTCCTGCATCTTAAAGGGGCAATGCAGTTATAATTAAAGGCTTGATCCAAGGCTCGTGGACATAAATAAAAAGCTCCTGTTGATTTGAAGATCTTTGGATCTGGCCCAAAGGGAACCAGAAATAATGAATGTTTTTGCATGTGAGACAAAGACAGACGTACTTTTTTATTATTATTATTATTTCAAAGGCATCAAACAAGGATAACATGCATGGTCTAAATTTAAAATGAATGGGATGGAAAAGGTCTGCTGCTAAAGACACGCATCAGACGAGCTGAGGGCCAAACTGTTCCGCATTTTTTAAATATGTGAATTCAGATGGCTTATTTCTTGCATTTCATGGTTGAATAAGCTACACTGAGAGAAGCGTGGCAGCTGAGTTGTTCTAAGTCTTGTTATGGTTTGTGGACTGTAGATCGAAAAATCTGTTTTTAAGTAGGCGCAGATTGGTTCCCTTCAGTTTACAAACAAAATCTGCCCCTGGTTCCCTAAATCAGGTGTAGCCGCAGCCTCTGCAGCCCTCTCGGCTCGCGGGAGCAGATGAGGTGTGGTGGCTCTCTGGCTGCCTCTGTATATGCCTTGGTGGGACACAGCCCTGCAGACCACCAAAGCAGAAGGTGCGGATAGCCCATCTGACGATGCATCTTGTAGATCTAATTTCTACAAAGTAAGTGGCTTTTTCAATTACTGTACCCTGTTCCCAGTACTCTTAATGGGTTATTTCATCATAAAGCTTGGGCCTATGGATTTACCAGGGCTTAAAAAATGTTCTTGACTTGGAATAGGGCGTTGGGGGCAGTGGGTTGTTGGTCAGTATAGTTGACTACTGCGTTTAAACTTTGCCCTATAAGAGAAGCCTCCAGCTGACATGAAACCATTGATAAGAAGAAAGGAGGCAAAAAAATCTGTGTTGCGCTGAGGCTCTTCTGTGCAGATGAGGTGGGAGAGGAATGGCTGCTCCGCTCTTGCAGTGGCTGAGCGAGAACAAAGCTTGACCGTGGCAGATCTCTCTTCTCGCTAGAGAGAATACTTTGCCTTCTGGTGAGTGTGTGTGTTATGAGGGACTGCCCAGCTGAGCTGATTTCTGTGATCTTGTGTCGTCCTTCTAAATTGGCCTTTCAAACCAATATCCTCAGTATGTATGAAAATACATTAAAATTGCACAGGAAGAGACGGCACACGTAACTGCTCAGTATGATGGCTAAGTAGGACCTATTGTATTTCATTGCAGGCTGCCACGTCCTTGGTCACTGTGTTTCGATTGATCTGAGTCTGCATCTGCTCTCCATCTATGCTGCTTTGGCATTTGTGCTAAATATAGCGTAGGCGAGGGACAGTGATTAGGACTGTGTTTGTATTGATAGGTCTTCTCTCGTTCTCTGTGTACATCCTCTGGATGCCTTGCACAAGTTTGTGCAGTATAATATTGAACGATAATGTGGTGCATTACATGTAGTTAATTTAGAAAATCTGCTGCTTTTCCTTCAATTGATTTTGGCTATTTGCATTTAAAACAAAAATAAATCCTAAAACACAAGCCCGCAGTTGAAACGTCTGTATGAATGATAAATCCTTTGAGAGAACTTAGGCTGGACGTTTTCTGTTCTTTGTTTTGTGCTTTTGCAGAATCCTTGGGTATTAAATTTTGAGCATGAATTCTAGTTTTCATGCAAAGTTACAGTTATTTCTAACCTACAGAGTTCAACAGAGAACCGCAAAGTGGTACGTCTTCCAAAACAATAGTGGAACTGAATTTCTTTAAGTCACAGACAGGTTCTTGGGAGAAACTTTGTCCTACAACTCATTTTTCATCTTGTTTAGGCCAGCCTTCCTCCACTGAGGATGGTAGCATGCTTCTGTGGAAACTATATTGTGTGCTTAAAGCAGAACAGGGACATAAAGAAAGTAGTGAGTGTGACTGTCAGTGTTTGCAATAAGCAGTGGCAGCCAGAAAGAAGAGAGAACCAGGTGAGAGTAGTGAGGCAGTTCCTCCTGTGCCATCAGTAGATGTTTTGAGGACTTGTGTTGGGTCTGTACATTACTGCACGAGCAATCCCGCTACATAGTTAAGCACAGGGTAAAAATATAGCATGGGTTTCAAGGAAGTAGTTTTGGGGTGCCATGGGACATGTTCCTCGTGTGGAGGCACAGAACGATGGGGGTTTGGTGCCTAGCACTGCTGAATCTCTTCAAAGATCGAGAATATCGCACTGTTCATTAAAAAACATAAAGCACAGCAGAGCATTTTGTCACGCTGAGCATACAGCATCTTGGCCTTAAGCTGACTTCACTTTTTTCTTTTTCTAACTGTTCATTGAAAAGGCACCTTTAAAAATAAACAAAAAACCTCCTGTCTTGTTAATGCTGTGCAATTTTAAAGGGACTGTTGGAGGAAGGAGCTGGAAGAAGATAACTTACGTACAGAACATGACTAGATTTTTCTTCCCCGTCCATTAAGAAATATAGGCCTTTAGAAAGAAATGGATGGATACTTGGGAGCTGGATGCATTTAGTTCTAATAGCAAAATTCTTGTGAGCTGTATCTAAACCCGAGATATTTGTGATAAGCCTCTTCACTCTTCTTTCCTCCAGTCATCTCTTTAGTTCACATGAGTGCTTCTGGTTTCATTGGAGAAATTGAAACACATTTAAGCAGAGTTTTTAAACTACTTGTTTGTGGTTCTGTTTTTTTTTTTTTTTTTTTTGGTCCCCTTGGACTTTTGGAATCAGAAATTTAAAATGATACTTTTAATTTAAGAATTGAGACCTGACTGCAGCAGAATTTTTTTCATCTCGGATTTATACTGAAAAAGTTGATCTGAATGTACCTTAGAGTTGTCATGATCTGAAAGCAAATAGAAACAGGCTGCATGTTTTTGTTGGTTTTATTTTTATCATCTTGCGGTCTTTACAGCTACCTCAGGCTCCATAAAAAGATAGGATGCCCAATTTTTTGTTTTGAAGTATTGCAGTACAGTCAACGTCTTTGAGGATCGACAGCACAGAGGTGCAGGGATAAGGAGGGCACATGCACAGCCAGAAAAGCAGGGAGCAGAGACGGATGTGGAACCTGCACCTACTCAATCTTAGCTGGGTTCCTGAACCACAAACTTAAATAGCCGTCTCGCTCATAATGATTGCTCCTACAGAAAGACTTTCCCTGAAAACCTCTTTCCGACACTATCTAATAGGCAAGGCTTATTTCAGAATTTTATTCCAGCTCATTTAAGTTTAGGGACCTTCCCTGTTGCTCATTAATCTCAAGGAAAAATGCAGATGAGAGAAGTTCAGTCGGTGTGCAGCCACTCTAGATGAATCTGGGCAAGGTCTTTTCTTTCCTCCTGCTGGCTGAAGGTCAGGAGCCATGGCTGTATTAAAATACCTCTACAGAACAGTACCCAATTACACAGTCTCTTGTAAAGGCTGGAGATTGCGAGACCATTACTATTGGATGGGAAGAGCTGGATCTCCCATAATTTGGTGGGAGATGAGAAATGATCAAAGAAAACTGACTGGTGTTTGAAATGGAGTAGGGAAGGGACTTTTGCTTTTAATGAAACAGTATTGGCTGCTTTGTGATTCAGGCTGCTGCCCTCTCTTGAAAATGGTACAAAATTGTCCATTAGTGGCACATAGCACTGCAATAAAACTTATGAAAATTATTTATCGCTACATCAAGCTCTATAGTTCCTTCTTATAAAGCAAGATACAGCAGAATCGGGGTAAAGGGCAAGCATTTAGCATTTAGTTCCCAAATACTAAGGTCTTACCTAATGCAAAATGTATCCTTTGCAATTAAGGGTAGAAGATAATGAAGTTTATGACCGTCCTTATTTTTTTCCTAGGGAAAGTTTGGCAGTCTGGGGCTGGCCACAAAGCAACTGATCTCCCAATTCATGCAAACCTCAGCTTTGCCGAGAAAAGCTTCAATCTTTTCTCAGAACATACCTGTTGGCCTTGGATTTCTTTTTTTTTTTGTTTTGTTTTGGTTTTTGTTTTGTTTTGAGAGAGAGAAAAGTCACTTCTTACAGATGTTGCTGCGTGGGAGTTTGTTGTCAGTCTAATCTAGCAATCTAGGAGTGTCTCAATCAACGAGTCCTTGTCCCCTCGATGTCTGAGGGCTTCAGTAGGTAACGGCAGGTAGCTGATCTGATCAGGCAAAAGCCTCTTCTTCCTGTGGTCAATGGGAATTTTGCCACTGACTTGTTAGAATCAGGATTTCAGCCCTAATGTTCTCAAAGAGATATTGATTACACGCGGTGGAAAACACAACAAGGTATTTTATCAGAAAAGCAAGCACAAATGTGCAAATAAAACCACAGAGATAATAAAGGTCAAAGCTATTTAATAGACCTTCATAAAGTTACGTACCACTTAAATCCTAATTAACTCCTGTTTTGGGCATTTCAGTGGGATTTAATAAATAGGCTTGTGGCGAAACCCTGCACAGGGCTGAATTTCAACCTTCGCAAAGAAAATGGGAGGAGGTTAGTTTACATTAAGCATCTGTGTGTTTTGTTCCCAAAGTAGCATTTAGGAAAATGGCCACAAACAGCCCATGCTGTGTTATAGCTAGCAATTTAATCTGCAGGCACGAACATATAAATTCCATGATAGGATGAAGCTTGCATTGCTGTGAGTGTTGTATAATGGAAGTACTCACGAAAGCCAGAAGGCTGAGCAACAAGTGGCATTTCAAACCTCCGAGTTTACCGCAGCCTCACGTATTTTGCATGATGGATATTTTTCTTAGGTTTCTTGTATTTCAAATGCTTTACTTATCGTGGAAACAATGAGGCTGCGTTAGCATGGGTGGAGCTGAGTGGTGTTACTACAATGCAGAAAAAAAAAAATCCATTTATTCTGTGGCTTAGAATTTATTTCATGGTTGGTGGATTTCAGTTTAAGTGATGATTATGTTACCCAAGTATGTGGTATACTGTCTCTGTGTCTAATATAGTTACTGTATATGGGTTGTATGTGTGGTTAGAATGTGATGGTGTGGTACGGAGATTTTTATCATGTTTGGGTTGGTCACATTACTCACCAATTCAGACTTTCCTTTTGGTCAAAATCTTAATATCTCTGCAGGTCATCCCAAATGAATGCGAGCAAAACACACCACAAGTCTATCATCATATATTCCACCATTGGCCCATACTGAAGAGGCATATTATAGTTTCGGTGTTTGCTGAGTCCTTAAAAACACTTGTGGGACTCTACCTGGAAGGGTTGACTTCTTAATTGTCAAAAGTCCCATGTAACAAACTGTTGAGGGAACAAAAAAAAGATAATTTCTTTAAGAGCCTTGGGGTAGTATTTCTTTATAATGTAATAGCTTGGTGATTCTCTGTGTCATCTCAAGATTTTCTGGCAACACAGGCATAAGTGGTTTGAGCTCCTTGAAAGTGAACATTTGCTCTGTTTGGAAGCACATTTAGATCACAGGATGCTGGACTCTAAACTTGCCACTTTCTGGGCTAATCCTGCCATCCTTCTCATCTGTTTTCTGAATTTGTACCACAGAAAAATTAGTTTCAGACTTGCAAAACGTGGAAAATAAAAGCACTTCTACTCATTTTAACCTCATTCCTGGATCCTAGTGATGCATTTGGAGTTGTAGGGTCAAAGACCAGGGGTCTAATGCCACCATGCCGAGCCTGTAAAGGCAGGTGGAAGTGCTATCAGACACTGACCGTGGTTTTATGTGCTCCCAAAAATTCTTTGTCCCGCGGTGCAGTGTCTGGCAGGCTGACAGCCAGCCAGGCTAACCCTGACGGGAGATCTGGGTCAGGTATGACAAGTGGCCCCATCGCAAATTCTCTGGAAATAGTGGAAGCTCTGCTTCTGGTTAGTTAGGGGAGGAAGGAAAGAGGAAGGAATAGGGCAGTTGTCCCTTCCTAGCAGGCAGATAAGCATTACTATCTTAACATGGCATTTCAGTCTTGCCTCTTAACTCAAGTTCCCTCCCCCCATTCTCCCTTCAGCTTTAATATCTAGGTTTGTCTGATTTTAAACTGGGTTATTTGAATGTCAAACTTTCAATAACACTTTAATAGAGGTGTCCATTAACCCATGCTAAATTACAGCAGAACATCTCTGGAAATACATGTGACATCCACATGAATACCAAATGAATTCATTAGGATCAGCGCTATTACAATGAATACCAAATGAAACCCACAATGATGGGGACATCATCTTTCTGTGAATAATCGACAGCGTTCCTTTGGCACTAGTCAAACACATCAGCTGTTTGTTTCCGCTGATGAGAGGTGGCAGTCTAGGTTTTGGTTAGATAAACAAATGATGACACCAATAATCACTTAGTTGGTGGCTGTAATGCTTAATAATCACATCCTGATATCATGCATACTAGAAGCAGTGCTGCACTTTTTATGCATAATGAATCCCAAACACTTCATAAAAGGTGATAACTTTCTTTGACCACTGAATATATTATTTATAAAAGTGCTCCATTCCCTTCCCCCACCCACCCTTGCAGATCCTTTTAAATTTTTTTTTATCATGTAGAATACACTGGTAGCACATCTTAGACTATGAGGTCTCTTCTTATACATAATTTATAAAACAATTTACAAGTGATTTATTTTTAGCAATAAGATAAAACATGGTGTGAAGGGTTTTGCCAACAGAGATACAGACGGTTTGGGAGTAATACTTGTGGAGGAGCCTAGGGTCAAGTGAAATCTATTTTTCTGTTTTCCCCTGAGGTGAACTTTAAGGAGACTGGTTTTGTGCTCATTTACATAGTGCACTAAAAACACACGCTTCCCTAAAACTACATGAAGTTTTACAGCACCATGTTCTAGATGGCCTTGAAAAATATCCTTTAACTGAACATATTGATAGTTAGATCTTGTTGATAGATACAACACGAGGGTCCTTTCCTGATGCTGTCGTCTTGTCTGGTTTAATGACTGGCTCTTTCTGGCTGGAGCCCCTACTGCATGGTGGAGCTGCTGATGTCTACACAGATGATGTCAAATCCTAGTTTATAATACACGACTCATTGATGAAAGAGGAAGGATTGTGTTAGCTCCTCTCTCCCAGGAGATGGCAGTGTGTAAGAGCATTAGCAGACCTTCTTGCATGTCATTAACCTCATGTCCTTGCACCAACCCTGGTTCTCCGCAGTCAGTAATTCATGAATATCATGGTAGTACCCTTATGGAAGAAGAAACATGGGTTGACCCAAGGATGGAGAGAAGGCTGTGTTGGAGCAGAACCTCTTTATGTCAGCTGTGGTGGTCTTTGATTTGAAGTAATATTTGTTTTGGGCTTGTGCGTAGCAAGATATTCTAAGATGTTGACCTTGTAGCTTTGCTTCTGTCCCAGCCTGAAACTGTGTGGCTTTCTCTTAGACTAAATCTTTTTTCACATCAGCTGTGGCTTTCTGCAAAAGTCCATTTCTAAAGGAACCTTGCCTTGGAGTGCTGGTGATCAGCATAGCACAAAATGTGATGAGCATCAGTGACAACATGTACTTATCCAATAACCATTGAATTAGGTTCTAACCTTCTTTTTCCCATTTTATTCAAAGCGAAGTCAGGAAAATTTGCCAGTTCTCATTGGCTATGTAGAAACGCTGGTCTAAAGTGATCCCTACCTGCTGGGATCACCAGCTGGTGGCTTTCAAAATTGAAGCTATAGGCTGGGTTTTACAGTGCTGCGGGTTGCACGGTCATTTGTAACTGTGCAATATGTCACCTGACCAGCATGCTGGTACTCGGCTGGGGTGCTTAAAGAGTGTTTTCCTTTTGCTTTGAACACAACTGTGTAAGACAATGGAGAACAAGACTCCAAATCTCCAGTCTCTGTTTTTCATGTAACAGACTGAGCTGGTTCTGACTGTCGGCATTTATGCAACAGAGCTGGGGAAATGCATGGCTGCTGTGGGCTTCCAGGTAGGATCAAGGCATCCATACCTGTGTGCCTAGAGGGAACGTCCTCCTGGAAGGTCATTTGAAAGGGTAAACGTATTGCTAAAGAAACTGAAGCAGAGTAGTGCCCATAGTGGTGCTACATCCTGGCACTGAAACGGCTGTGATATAGGTGAGAGTACAGAAATTGGGGATACTCAGCCATGTGGGGAGTCAGGATGAAAAAACCTGAGGAAGAAGCTGGAAGCACGGTCTGGGCTATTCTGGGGTCTGCCTTGTTGCAGGATTCCTTTCGTGCTTTCCGCTCCTCAGCGTGTCTCGCCCTGTGCTCCTGGGCTATCACCAAGGTCTCCGTTGTGCAATCCCGGCCTTGAAACGGTTCAGCCTTCCAGCTCCTAGGGAACTAAGTTCCTAGTAATCTATTTGATTAAAATTAGTATCTACAGAGTTAACTCCTTGAACAGCCTGGACTTTGATTTGGGGAGACTGGGGACACACACCCTGGAAAAGTGTAAATGCAGACACTGCTTTCCTTTGCATCCAGAATTCAACAGAGCTGTCAGATAACACATGAGAGATGGTTAATAATAAATTAAAAACATCGCAGCCACAGGGAAACTGCATCTCTCCCCTCCCCCCAAACTCCCCTTCTCTTTTGCTTTTTTCTACCCCATGGGCTTAATCAGCATCAAAGAGTAACAAATCCAATAAAATGTCTCCCTGAGCCAGGAACCAGCCTGAGCTGGAAAGGCGCACAGGCTCCAGCCTCTCTCCTCTCCCCTGACTGCCAGCCCCTTTGCAAAACAGCTGACGGTGGAGGTGAAGATAGAACAAAGGAAGACATGGGGAATGGTAAATCACAGAGACACCCCCCGCCCCGTCTCTTATCTGGCGTTAGAGAGCTCTAATAGTCCTCCTGTGCTGTTAGGCTACTGGTTCAGAAAGAGCTTTTCTGGCTCCTGACTTGGTTTTTATCCCACTAAGATCAGAGTTTCAGGGGGAGGGGATAAAAGAGGGAAAGCATACATTCACTTCTACTGATTTCCCCCCTTTAAAAATTGAATTTGAACAAAAGCAGTTCGTACAAACTGCAGCGGGCCATATGTACACCTCTGATGGCTTTATGGCTGTGGTGCTCCACAAACACCTGCTGGTGCCTTGCTGGGCTGGGCTGGGAGCAAGCGATGCTGTGCCGGGAGCATTGCCAGGACCTGGCAAGGGTCCATGCCATGGCCCCGTCCCCACCCTGCCCTTGCAGGCTCCTCCTGGGCAGGGATGCCTCTTTTCAGAGCTGGGAGAGATGTAAGTCACTCCTAAGCAGAATGAGAAGGTGGTGTTGGGCTGGATCTTCAGGGGTGAAAATTGACTTTGGGTTTATTTGAAGTCAATGGGCTGACATTGCTTTCCCGTAGCTGAAGATTCAGCCTAAGGTATCCACCTGTCTAGCAGCAGTGTGCGAGTATTCCACTAGTCCTTACGGCTCCAGGCGATTAAAAAAAAAAAATTAAAAAAGGGTTAGCAGGAAGAACTAAGGAGAACATAGCCTCAGCAAGTTCTTCATTCTGTGCTGCTCTTTGTGGATCGCTGCTCTGGGTATGCCTAAATCCCCCGAAGCTGAAATATCTAAGCATTTCCTAGTTATTAATATTGTGAGCGCATCTTCTGCATAGCCTTGGAGAGAGAGATGCCATCATTTCTGTCTTAGAGATGAATACTGGAGCACAGAGGAAGGAAGGTTTTGCTCATGGCCATGCAGAAAAGCCTATGGCAGAGTTAAGAAATGAATCCGTATAACTCAAACTCTGCTATATCAGATCATAGCTGGGAGAACATCCTTGCCTTTGGCCTGTCTGTGTGAACCGTAATGCTTTCGGGTGAGTTGAGGCATCAAGTCTGTGTAGAGTCCAACTTTCTAAACCTGCTGTTCTATGCTAGAGTGTAACTGTGCAAAAGGTAGCGATTTCAGGTAGCTGACAGACTGCTCCGTCTGCCAGTGTAGTGGACAGCTGGACAGTGAGCACTTTATAGCTCAAAAAGTTTGACTTGGCCTTCCAAGCAAGATAGATTGGCTGTGCATTTTGCCTGTGCATCTGTCTTTCGAATGAGGTCCCAAAAATCTGATCCTGTTTGGTGTACAATGCAAGAAAGGTCCCTTGGCATTTTTCATAAGAATAGATATTCTCCTGCATTTCCTATTGGATAATAATTCTCCCCATGTGTTGCTGTGCTGTGGGTGCTGTCACCCTACTTCATACCTGTCTCCCAACAGATAGCTACTCTGTGAGTGAGAATTGCTTTGTTTGCACAGGTTGGGTGTAGGGTAAGAGGAGCCTGTGGCTCCTGCGCTGACCCTCTGCGTAGGGCTGGATCACGTCTGTAGCACATACAGTATTAGTCATGAGAGGCACTGTAGGAGGTTGAGGTGGTGCTGCTGATGAAGTCATTCTACCATAGCACTAGAAAATATTATTTTTCTTAGAGAGAAAGTGTCTTGGATACAATTTCTCTGTAAGGAGGCACAAGTCTCCCCTCTGAGAAGCTGTAGCATGGTTGGCACTGTGACCTACCCGGGCTTTAATGAATGAATTCAAAAACTACCAAAGAATTCCTATGGAAATACAGACGGCATCCGCATTATGGCCATAATTAATTAACCAATCAATTATCATGATGAATGCTATTTTAATGAATCAGTTGCAAATCATTTTCAGTTCCTATGGTTTTCATTGGGAGCACATTAATCACAGCAGACTCTTTGGGTCGCAGAGGAATGTGGGATGTAAATCCAAGACCTGAGTACATCTTTAACAGAGGTGAGCCAGATTCTCAGCGATCAGATCCAGATGCAGGTATGGAAAGCTCTTCTGAAGGTCAGAGGCTCTTCAAATTCGGAAAAACAGAGCTGGGATGTTATAGCGATCGGCCCAGAGCATGAAACAAGCAAATCTGAAACAACCCAGGACTGGGATGGGGTTTCAGACACTTTCAGATATGGACTTTCCTGCTAATTCTGTTTATATCATGAAGAAGGTAAAGTAGTGCATAGTAACTGTTTGTGTTAAGTGTTGGATCAGCCATACTGGTTTTGGTTTTTTGGGTTTGTTTGGTTTGTTTTTCCTGATGTTAGATTGGGATTTCACTCCTGTGGAGCGCTTGCGTGGTTCTACCAGAAGCACCAATTTAAGTTAATGATTAGGCTTAAACCCTTGGATGGATGTAACATCATTATTAAACTGAGGTGTTGCCAAAACTCACTGATTGCTCCTGGAATTAGCCAGGAGACATACGGACTGAGGCTGGGTGTTTTGTTTGGGTGGTTTTTGCCTAAAGCCGCCTTAGAGTTGGAGCTGCTACAGGGAAGTGCAGTAGATACAACACTCACAGCATTGACGTGGAACGACACAGGGAGCACAGGCTTTTCTACTGCAGGAAATAGTGGATTTGTGATGTGGCTGGGGATTTTTTTTTTATTTATTTTATTTTAATGAAGAGATAACTTAAAACCAAACAAGTTGGGAGGGTTGACATGAGGTCTTGGGGGAAAAAAAATTCTGACATTGACAGACTCTGCATTTCAGGGCATTGTTCGGAATGATGAGAACCAAGATGGAAAAAACCTAAACCAGTTAGGAAATATGTTCAGTAGTCCACAATGTCAAGCTTGAGCCTGAGGTAGTTTTATAGTAAACATAACCATATAAGCATTAATTTAGGAATTGATCTCTGTAAGGTACCTATTATAAATGGCTTATTTCACTTGTAGCTAAAAAATACATAGATATCCCTCTTGCGTCATGGCTAAGGGAACCTGCTCCTCATAGGATGGAGTTTGTATATTTTATTACATTATTTCTACTCACCCTGTTGGTGTAGCACGTTGGAATGCAGTAGGAAGAGGTATCTTTAATGAGTTTAATGATATGGGTAGATAGAGATCACTGGAAATTTCTTTGTAAACACAGATATTATAGTTCAGATAATATGTTTGTCTTTAGCGTTTATTATATGTTGCAGTCTAAAAGGCACAGTTTTGGCAAATGCGAGCCTAATATTTGTTTTCTAAAGCTATACAAAAGTATTTGTTGACTTTTGGAAGCCCTTGGAAAATGCTGTCTTCTGATGGGATGTGGGCACCCAATTCATGTAACAAATACAAAAGCTCACGAGTAGTCCTGACATGGCTATATTAAAAAATGTGGGGAAATATTTGTGGGATATTTTTTGGAGTCTTTATACTGCTTTACTGGCAATCACATGAATTTTATATCTGTCATGAAATCTCCTGACATTTCCACCAATATGTTGCAAGGAGGTCATTAGAACAATTACTGAGATGTGGGAAAAGAAGTAGCATTCCATAGCATCAATTGCCAGCACTGCCATCTCTAAGCAATTAAAAACCATGAGAACAAAAATCTGACATTTTTCTGGACTGTGTATCAATAGGGTGCTCTCGCATTTCTTTTTGAGGTTTTCTGCACTGCTATAGCACTAGACTTATGTTCTTGAAAAAGATGAAGCTGTTTTGGAAAAATTGAAGTAAATTGAAAAAATCTCAAGGAAACTTTGTTTTCCCATCCATTAGAACTCACTACTTGATACATTTCAAGATTTTATAGAAACTATTAAATTTTGAGAACTTCCCGTGGGAAACAAACAAGTTTCGTTAGAAATCGGTTGTTTTCTGAGGTTCCATGAGATTTCGTTTCAATTATTTGTGAACCTGGGGCAAAGAGTCAGCCCAGTCCAGTAGTCACAGTTCCCTAACTCACTGGGATGGCCAGCTCAGGTGGGCTAAAGAGTGTCTGGGAACATCATCCTGATGTAGGGCACTGGGGCTGGGGGGGGAAATGGTGTTTCTGGGCTCCCAGCTCCTCACTTGCCTGACGTATTGCCAACAACCCACACATTTTGCAGGCTTTTGGATCTCAGAGGTCTTTAATTGCCAAATGACTGCGACAGATTTGAAAATGAATGTGACTCTTTTCAGCACAGAGTGGTAATGGCAAAATTACTGAGATGCTATTTCACCCTTGCTTGGCAGTGACGGGCAATGCTGAAGCCAACGAAAATTTTGTCAGGCTTGGGCTGTAGCGACCAAGGCTGTTTCACTTGCTATAGTCCTCTAGGAAGGTATTTAGACATCTGAGAGATTGTAATTCGTTCTGGAAATGACATATTTCAATATTAAAGTTGAATTTCACGTCCATGACATGGAGCTGATTTCTGACTCCAGATGGAAAAAATTCCCAAACTTAAGTAATTGAATGGAGCTGATATCTGGTTTCCTGACCAACTCTATTTCTCATGCGGCAATAAGCTAGAGTTCTTGAGAAAATAGTCAAGTATTGAAAGAACTAAGGAACGGGTGTATCAAAAGGCTCAGCCAGTCTCCCGCTGTCAATAAGGCATGTAGGATTATTTCCCTGGAGACTCAGAGCAGAGCCTGCTGACGGTGTGGCCGTTAATAAAACAGGAAAAATATTAGTGAGGTTTGTCCGAGACCTGCTTCGAGTTTGTGGAAACACCTTTCAGTCTGCCTGGATACAAACAGGTGATTTATTCCCCTTAAGTCCTAAATTTAGCAGAAAATAAACCAGACCAGGCTCTCCTCACTGGGGTAAGGAACTACAGTATCTTACATTGCTGGACTTTGGTTCTGGACTGCAGGAACATGGATTAGTTCATTGATCAGCAAGTCCTCATCTTCATGATACTTAGGGGACTAGAACATCTCTTAATAAGAAAGGCTGAGGGACTTGGGTCTTTTTAGTCTGGAAAAAAGATGACTGAGGGGAGATCTTATCAACACTTACAAATACTCAAAGGGTGGGTGTCAGGAGGGCGGGGCCAGGCTCTTTTCAGTGGTGCCCAGTGACAG
Organism: Fratercula arctica; assembly: GCA_947846985.1. Taxonomy (NCBI): domain Eukaryota; kingdom Metazoa; phylum Chordata; class Aves; order Charadriiformes; family Alcidae; genus Fratercula; species Fratercula arctica. Next base: position 12,570,906 of record CANTUZ010000013.1, on the reverse strand, counting down.
GACAAGAGGTAACGGGCACAAACTTGAACATAAGAAGTTCCACCTAAACATGAGGAGGAACTTCTTTACTGTGAGGGTGGCAGAGCCCTGGCACAGGCTGCCCAGAGAGGTGGTGGAGTCTCCTTCTCTGGAGACATTCCAAACCCGCCTGGATGTGTTCCTGTGCAACCTGCTCTGGGTGACCCTGCTCTGGCAGGGGGTTGGACTAGATGATCTCCAGAGATCCCTTCCAACCCCGACCATTCTATGACTCTGTCATTGCCTTACCTCTTCTTAAGGTCAGGTGCACCCACTCTCTTACAAGCCTGATTTCTTCAGGCTCATGGGAGCATTAAGTTGATAGTCTGGACAAAAAATAAAACTGCATCTGGGTTACAGAGGATGGGGACTGGTATGGGTCTGGTACCTCCTGTTGAGGCACAGCCGGGATGCAGGGTATGAGGCTGGTGGAGCCAGAGTGCTTTGTGGAAGCACCTGCTGTTCCTGGTTGGGGTGAGTCCCTTCTGCCTTCAACCCAGCAAACTGGTCCTGAGCAGCCCAGACCCAAAGCCCTGGGGACTTCACTACTGTTGGAGGGGTGATGGCTTGCACTTTCCCAAACAAAGCACAGCAATGTTTCCTGTAATTTGAAACAAAGAGACAACTTGCTGCTTTGTAATCTGTGGGTGGGGGAGGCACTGTTGAGTCAGGAAGCCCCCAGAGGGTGCTGGCTTTACTGGTTTCAGCTGTGAAATCAAAACATATGCATGAGTCAGGCCAGTGGTTAAGTTCTGCTCACTTTGAGGCCCTGGCTTTGATTAAATTCATGTGTCATTTTCAAAGGTCCATGTTTAGCTTGGTTTTAGATCATGGTTGCATAATTAGTTTATTTAAACTATGTCTCATGTTAAATCAGATTTTGCCTGTGGACTTAAGTACAACTATGTAATAAGATATACCTATTAAACAGATGTTTAATCTTAATGACTATGTTCTTGACAATCAATTGAAATTGAACATCTAATAACTACACTGCAACTAGGCATATCTCTTTGCATTTAATAAGATACTATAGTAATATAATTATAGTAATATAGGATATTATAAATAACATATTCATGGCAATATACCAATATTTGTATAATACACATAATATATATACACATACATAAAATCATCTGAGAAATGAGGAGGCTTAGCTCAGCTCATCGTTTCCCTGATGGGAGAGAACAAAAAAAAAAAAACCCAAACCCAAATGATATCCTCTTACAGAGGAAGCAATTTGTATTGGCGCTCTGCACGGCGTGTCCTGTAATAGCCCTGTGTCTGCAGGTCACCACCCCGGGTAGTCACTCACCCCAAGCCATGTCCCAGCAGCGGTGTCACAGAACAAAGCTCAGGTCTGTGTTCTGGTCTATGGTGACTCTTGGGATACTTTTGTCAGACTCAATAGAAAAAAAAAAAAAAGGAACTAAGAAAAATAAAGAGGAACAAATATTGGTGAGGAAAGATTTGTTGGGAAAAAAAAAGCCAGCCAGCTCTGTGTCAATCCTTACTGCATTTGGGGTTCTAGTTGCATGTAAATATGATACTTTGCAGTTTGACACCCAAGTCTCTGATTTGTGATTGTAACCATACCAATAAATGAGCTATTTCATTAACAGATCCCATGGAATATCTGATTTCTCCATCAGTTTGATCTGATATTCCTGACTCCAGAGCTTTATATTCTGCTGTTAAGACACGTACAAATGATTTGGTTCATATCCCTTTGTTATGCTTCTGTGCCATAAGTGTATACTGATGGACATTTAAATATAAAACCAAATAACAGATTCATAATGTTCTGTTCAGAATTAGCAAGTATGTGTCAAATAGCCTATTGAAACAATTGAATATTTTGGTAAATGTGCAGTATTTTAGGATTTCTTTTCTTTTCTTTCCTTTTTTTTTAAGGCCTTAGTTCAAGGAGGCATTGAAGCCCATGCTTAAATCTATCTTTTTGTCAGATCTGTTGCACATGTGTTCAGTATTAAGTGCATGCTAACTAGAAATAACCTGATTAACTTTTGTCTTATGGTTGGACCTAGTATTCATTGGACTCTATAGAAAATTTTCCACTGAATCCAATGAGCCCTGAGCTAAACAGTTTAAAAATGTGGTGGAAAGGCAGGGAGAGAGGGTGGGAAACAGGTGGGTTAAAATTAGACTTTGGATTATTTGGTATCTTTTGGGCTATTAAATATGTATAGAATGGAGCTCTTGTTAATGCAAATTACAAACATGTTTTGGAATCTGTTTTATAGCACATGTACAGTACAGTGATGGACCAGTAACATATGAAAGGCATATTGATGATAGTAAACACTAGCTCAGCATTCTGTTCTCCAGCATTGCTCAAAATTGGGGGGTAGGGGGGAAGTCTTCAAACTTTTCATGTTCCACAAAAATAGTTATCAAGGTCCCTTTTTGTTCAGACTCCCAGATTCCTCTTTAAAAACTCGCTTGGTTTCCCTGAGCATCTCTTTCCTAGTGCATTATATTTTCCCCTGCCTGCATTAATTTTTGTTAATGTTGTTGTTGCCATCTTTACACTAAAAAATGCATGAGGAGAGAGAAGTGTGTGTTTGTGTTCTCCCTTCCCCCTTTCCTCATCTAACTCGGAGACCAGGGAGGGGTGAGGAATGGGGGAAAGCTACTTATAAAATTTTTCTTCTCTCTCATGCCAGATTTACAGTGTAAAACTAGTGAATTCCCCAGAGTGAAAGCCTGTTTTGGTGGCCGCCTTGTAACTGTATTACTGGTGGGCACCTCCAGCTAACGCCACACTGGGGTAAATTAGGCCTAGAACTTGTCAAGAGATTACTTTTACTACTGATTTTATTTAGTCCACTTTACTCCCTATTTAGTCTGGGAGAGGATGATGCTCTGTGTTTTGCTTTGAGTGTTTTGGGGTTTTTTTATTATTATTCTGTTTGGTAATTTTTCCACACACCTTTATTGAAGACAGTGATTGCAAACACATTTGACTTGATATTCAGCTCACACTTTAACTTAACAAGTAGTTCAAAGATTAATTACCATGTACCTTGCAGTTCATAGATTCTATTATGATACGGCTGAAGCAAAGAGAACAGGGGGAAAATCGAGCTGATTAGCCTGTGATTATGTGTTAGCCTGTGCTTATGGTCTTTGGGTGGTTGTCACTGCATGATGCAAGAGCTGCTATGTGGCTATGCTTTCCCATCTATATTAATTTTAATGTGGTTGATGAGTTTCTAGGACTTAAAAAAATATTAGCGCCACTATTTGTCAGGTTAGTACAGTTAAAATTGTTAATGCTTAAATAGGTGAAATTAATCTTCTCCGCAGCGGAGTGAGGGAAGTTGTTATTCGTGTTTCACACGCGGCTTCTTGGACTGTGGCTCAGCTGATGCTAATAGAGGACTTGTGCGCTACCCCATCACCCCAGGTACAAACCTGAGCTGGGTCTGCAGTTCTCCTGCCAGATTGCAGGCTCCAGGAGGGACCATAGGACTTCTTGAACCCCCCGGTTCAAGAAGGACAGGGAACTGCTGGAGAGGGTACAGCAAAGGGCTACCAAGATGATGAGGGGACTGGAACATCTCTGTTATGAAGAAAGGCTGAGGGATTTGGGTCTTTTTAGTCTGGAAAAAAAGCAACTGAGGGGGGATCTTATCAACGCTTATAAATACTTACAGGGTGGATGTCAGGAGGATGGGGCCAGGCTCTTTTCAGTGGTGCCCAGTGACAGGACAAGGGGTAACGGGCACAAACTCGAACATGGGAAGTTCCTAAACACGAGAAGGAACTTCTTTACTTTGAGGGTGGCAGAGCCCTGGCACAGGCTGCCCAGAGAGGTGGTGGAGTCTCCTTCTCTGGAGACATTCCAAACCTGCCAAAGGACTTTGAACCTGCATGCTGAGGCTGTAGTGCGATTGTTGGTGGGGCTTGGTGGCAAAGGCAAGTTAAAAAGGGGTTTTGCTTTACCCTAGTTTAAAAATGGATAGTTCTTAATAATTTTGGATGAGTTCACTGGTGTAGCTCCTGGTTTGGTCCTGGAGCAGCATGGAAGGCAGGGTGCTGTAGGGCAAGAAGTGCAGGTGAGAACCGGTAGCACAAAGATGCCCTAAGCTGGAACTGCCAATGTCACACGGAAGCCCAGCTGAGGTAGTACTGTGTCTGTGGCACTCCTGATCTGGTAGAGTGCAGTTTAGCAACATGCAGAAAGCCCCAGATGAAGAGTTCATCCTGTTGTCCCTCTGTTAATAGTCAGAGTTCCACATTTTAATATTTGTTGAGTGAGACCTGTCAGAGATGTGATTAGAATTTGCTTTCTGCTCTGTTCTCACTGCAAGCGACTCACTGTTCCCCTTATTCTAGAGTAAATCGATCAGGACTCAATAAAAAGCACGGAGAGAACCCGCTTGTGACTTCTTAAATGTCTCAGCCTGTTTGGAGACTTCGCCTGAATCCCTGAGCAAGTGGGAGCTCTTTCTAGTGTGAATTCCCCGCATCTGTAGTTCCCCTGGCTAACAAGGGAAGGCGATATACATAGGACAGAACAGGTTTCTATTCAGCCGTGGAGAAAGCACTTGTGAATGTTGCAGGAAATGAGATCTTAAGTCAGTGCATAAAACAATCTAATCCATCACAGCCCCTAGAATGGCCCCTCATAACTCAGGGGCTGTCATACCCCTTTGTGTGCATGAAGGCAGTTGTGGAAGAAGTGACGAACTGCGCACATATTCTGCTAAATCCGTTCTGGCAGCTGAGGTAATATATTTTCAATGCCAAGTCACATAATTTTACTTTAGCTCATTTGACTCCAGGCTACAAAGCTATTCCAGAAAACAAAGGGATGGTGTTTGAATAATGAATAATAATGAATTTAATTCTGTGGGCTTGTGCTGGGCTGAAGCCTCTAGGAGGTTAAATGCAGATAAAGTAATAGAAAGCAAAAGTTTTACCTTACAAAATAGTATTATTTTGCTCCAGTCGTCATGACTTCATTAGGCGTTGGTACTTTTGGGCAGATGCAGCTGGCATCTGAATTTAAAACTGATACATCATTAAGTATGATTTACAGATTTACACCTACAAAATAGCATGGAATTACTCTCAGCATCTCCTTTTTGCTTTCTAGTTTTGTTATTTTTCTTGTCCTGTTATTTTCTCTTGGTTTTGATAGTTGTAGACCTTCACAGTAGTTGCAAGGAAATCTGAGCGTATCCTTGCACTGTGACAGATATACATGCACCATTTTTTGGTGTCACCTAACATCCTCAGCTGACAATTCAAAGCTTTTCAAGGAAGAAGTAAAGCAATGTTGCTGTAGTTCACAGGGCAAAGAGATGATGCCTGCCTCTGCCTGTACAACCCCTACCATGCACTAGTCCTGACGCTGCTTGACACTTTTGATATTAGTTTAATATTAATGACAGGTGGGCAGGCGAGGAGAGGGATTCCCCTGTGGAGAGATCCTGGAAGGCAACCTCAAGGAAGACCTTGGAATCTGTTAATTTGCCAGGGACAGGAAACTAAACACCACAGTGGCATTAAAGACCGCTGAACTCTGGGTGCTAAATTGTACTTTATCCCTTTGAAAATCCCCCGTTCCTTTAGCATTTTAAGGGAGCATGAATTTGTTTACACACTGTTTGGGTTGTTCATGGAGTTGCTTAAGACTCTCAAAGATTCACACAGGCAGATCCAGGCAAGCAGGAATGCGAAGAAGTGCTACAGATGGTTGTCTGGGAGGTCTCGCCCCATCTGGAGAGGAAGCTGGTGAATGCATGCACAAGGCTGCCTTAACCTTTGTGTTTCTTATACGGCACGCGTACAGAGTTGTGCTTAATCAGAGATGCTATTCCAGCTCAGCTGCTTCTTCTGCAGGTGGGTCTTTCACTGCAGATGGTGTCCTCGGAGCACTATGAGGGCATGCACAAAGAGGTACATGGCCAGATCCTGCTCTGAGAGGAGAAGGGTGAGGTGAAAGAGGGAAGGCAGGAGCAGAGCAGCAGGAGCAAATGGCAGCAGTGGCTGTATGTGGCTTCTCTGAGAGCTGCCGTAAAGCCCTAGTGAGGTCCTACCTGGAGAAGGTGGAAAAGGTCCATGGTGGAGGGAAGGGGAAGAAGGGGACTTACGGCTCCCCTGTGCTGGGGGCGTGATCGATGCGTAGCTGGCAGTTATGGGGCACGTGCGGCTCTGATCTTTCCTGTGTTTGTAACTTTACAGCGTGGTGCTACGGAAACCAGTGTGATGCCGAAGATTCAGCATCATCTATTAATTCATGGTAGAAGACCAGATGAACCAGGAAGTGGAAGTTAACTTTAAAAACAATTTGGTAAGTTGCGTACTTTTAAAGGGAAAAAATCAAGAGGCTTGATAGGCAAAATGGGTATATGGAGAGCCATCTTTGGGAAGAGGTAAACAGTGTTTTCTGATGCTATTTATGAAGAAGAACGATTTTAATCTATGTGTGGGATGTATGTTCTTTGTCTGCAGCCCGAATGTGGCAATACTTTGTTAATTTGAGAGAACGAGAAAGTGAAGCTGATCATAAACAGAAATGAAAAGTCATTCAGTCACCATGTGCATGGGACTTCTAGCAAGCTCCACCGGAGGTCCAGGCACTGAATAGTTGCAGGATTATGTGTCATCTCGTAGATCTGTTTTCACGTTCCAAGCCATCTGGCATACAGGAGTAAACAAACAGCAGAAAAGATAATAAGTAAACTGTTTTTTAACCATTTTTTCCCCAGTCTTAATACTATAAAAGAAAAGGACTTTTAATTCCTAATACAGACTAATTTTAGATTACATCCAATATTAAGTGGAATAGTAAATATAACATTTCCACCTTACAGGAAGGCAATCTCCCATTTCCTTTGTTCACAAGGCTGTGCATGTGTTTTCTCCCAGCACTGGCTGTGGTGAGAAGGGCTGAGCACACCCCTGCCCACGGCTGCTGTCGAGTCTCTTAACTGATGCTGATGCAGCTGGATAGTGGTATGTACCCAGCACTAGGGCAGGCAGCTCTGACCGTGACTCTTGGTGTTTCCAGGAGAAACTACGATGACTTTACTGGAGAATATCCACTGGTTAAGACTGCCTCATCTGGCAGCAGCAATTCACAGTTATTGCCTTGTACAACCGAGCACAGAATTTCAGTACAATGAGGGAAATGACACTGACCCAAACTTGTTTCTTTTCCTGGTTTTGCTGAGGAAAGTCTGATAGAAGGGTTACAGCATCCAGTTACTTGAATTCACTACATTGGTTCAGAGAAATAATATCTCAGACTAGCTAGAAAGGTTCTGAATTTCATCAAAAAGTCTTTGAAAAATTTCTTTTATCGGTGATTAACTTTACAGTAGATTTAAAACCATAAATCTATTACAGTAATCCAAATGTGTGTAGTCAAGGCCCACTGATACCAATTCATACCATTTAATTGAGTACTGCATTATTTAATAATTTTTCTTTTGGTGTAGTCTCATTTTGCAAGAAATCTCATTCAAAAAAAAAGAAAAAGGGACCTTCTAGTTTTCCTGGCTCTAGAGAAACCCAGGGCATGTCAGCATATAGGCTGCCCAAAAAAGAAATGAACTTAAGTTCTCATATTTTGTGGTGGGGAAAGGAACTCCATCATGTGCAGGAAATTGTCAGACAACTATTACCCCTCACTATGGTACCTTTGGAAAGTTGTAGTCTACAGATGGCTCTGCTGCAGTTATCACTTCTTCAGAACTACTTCAAAATCAGCTGGTTAGTCTGGGCTGTGAGAGAACCAGGTGGGTTTGCTCAGGGTGCCACTTCTGAGTGTGATGCTCTAACCCCCAGCTCCCATCAAATGAGTCAGTTCGACCATCCTTTGTACCTCCAACTGCATGTTCCTGCCCCGTTTCTGGTGTTCATTGGCATTTATGAGAGAAGCTGGGCCAAGGAGTTAAACTGGCAGAGGAAGACCACTGCAAAAAGACTAATTCTTACCAGTTCAGGCCCTTGGATCCAAAAGAGGAAACTTATCTACCTTAAAGTATACACAACAAATTAAAATTGGATTTTTTTCTGTTTGAAGATGGAAGACTTGTAGGTAAGGTACAGTGAGAAAAATTGACATCCCTTTCTCTCTAATCAGTAAGATTTCCAGGAACTTCAGGAACTTCTCTGTCCCATTTTTTAGACACTATGTGAATTTCCCCCCATCCTAGACCACTGTTTGTCAGAGTTTAAACCTCCTCCAGAAAAGGAACGAAGGCAAAGCCTTTTGAAGCTGCTTGGTGTTAACGTTCTCATTTCTGAAAGGTGTATAATACCTTTTAATATTTTGAATGGACTCAGAAATATTAAAGAGAGGGAATAGGCTCAGGGGGCAGGAATTGTCTTGATACTCTTGGATGCTCAGTTGCCTTGTTGGTTCTTGCGTATGTGTAAGTCAGTGTTTGTTTATGCCTGTTTGATCTCATTTCCCAAAAGTATTTCCCAAGCTGTGCTCAGAGGCAATGGGAAGGAACCTTCTGACTGAAATGGAATCCCTCATTCAAGATGAAATAGGATTTTTTTTTTTATTTTATTTTTTTTCAGTAAGCTGTTTCCTGGCAAGGTTTTCCTGTGACATTTGCTGGGAGGGTAACCCATTAATTTGAATCCAAGCACCAGCGGGAGCTAATCTGGATGACACTAGATCATGCTTGGCATTTGTTTCCACACTGGTTAGGTGCCATGTGAAATATTTCCAGTGTTGACCCATGTTTCCAGCTTTGGAAGCTGTGCTGGAAAGTGCAGTTATGTTAGAAGAGTTGTCTGATGATTTTATTATTATTTTTTTTTATGAATAGTCCAATGGAAATGTTAACTAGTTCACAGAAAATTCAGGTGCAAACACAATTTCACACCTGTGTCAGTACCAAAATAAGGAGTTGGCACACGAATGCTGTCACTGGTACTTATTATGTTTATTGTGGAAACGCTTAACTTCCCAAATTGAAGATGAGGATTTCACTCTGCTATGTCTACATATGCAGCTTAACCTGCTCTTGAACTTCACAGAATGCCTCGCCGCAGCCTGCGTCCGCACGTAAAGGACTCCTAGAATGAGCTGTTTGAGTTGTGGTCCTCAGGGAGCACTGCAGAGCTGTGCCTGGAAATAGCGGGTCATGCTCAGAGCTGGCACTCCACATAGCGCTGTGTAGACTTAAGAAGTAGCCAAGATTTAAACACTGAGCAGGAAAATATTTTGATCATTCTGTGTTCATGTCAGCAAATAGCTGCTGGTCTGCTTCCCATGGGCATTGATTGGGTTTAAGTGCTCTTCCCAGTATGGAGTCAGGGTATGTGATGAGAGAAGGCTTTCAAATTACATGGTTACGTACCAGTTTCATACTTATTCAGGTACAGGGCAGACCAGTTTGTTTCTAAGGACACAATGTTAGTATTTTTATATATTTTAATTTCTATTCAAATAAATAATTATCAGAAATTTACTGGGATGATAAAAGAGGGATGGAGGAGTAAATGGCTAAAGCAAAAGATGATTTGCCCAAAGTATGGTCAAGATTTCTGAGTGACAAGGTGAGCTTTAAAACATGCTGATTAGTTTTGAAAATCCCTGGAGTTTGGATATAAAAGATTTTGCTTTTGCCTAAATAAAGGGAAACATGCAAACTGGTTTTCGTTGCAATTGCTCCAGTTCTCAATTCATCCTCAGTTACAATCAGGTGACTCCCAACACCAGCAACTGTGTTATTTGTAAAGCCAAACCTCCTTTTCACCAGTTTTGGCTATCTCAGGCCTGATCCTAATGCCTGTTGAGATTAGTGGGACTTTTTCAGTTTACGTCAGTAGAAGCTGTGTCAGACCCATATTAGATGCCTGCCCCATTGGTACCTAAGCAATTTGTAATTCCGATGAGCCCTTAGGTTTGATTAAGAAATCTTCAATAAGATTGCTTTTGTGGTTAACGGCCCATTTGTAAAGTCTTCTTTCCCCACAACAATGGTAATTGGATATCTTCAGTATCCAGTCATTTCATTGCAAGATGTTTCACTCTAAGAAAATAATTTCCAACCCATGTTTCTTTTCTTCTTTTAACTTAAAAGAGCCTCTTGTCTTCTTTGTGGTCAGTGCAGTCCATTTGTAACTGCCTGGTATGAACTGAAATCTGTACGTTCTTATCTCCTTTGCTTTGTTTCTCTGTACCAAACTGTAAGCAAGCCCTGAAGTTTGTTCAGATTACGGATCAAACACTGATTTTCTATTTCTTTTCTTGCAAATTCCTAGGGGAAAAAAAAAAAAAAAAATCAATATGCTAACGCTGTTGCATCAAGCTTTCAAATCTATGCAGACATCAATAGGCAGCTGTTCCGTGCTTTTTAGCATTTTGGGCCAAGTTTCTGATTTCAAACAGATTGATGTAAAACCAGAGGAACTTCATAGGAACTTCTCTGGATTTACACTGCTTGCTTAGACTAGGTCAAGCTGTTAAATCAATCCAGGATCAACAGTTTGATTTGCATTGACTATTAATATAATAATAATTAGAATTTGATTAGGAATGGGGTATCTGCACCTTCATAGCTACTCCCTAGGGAAATTAAAACATAATTTTGTGACATTGTGTGATGCCCAATATAAATAGCTGTTCTTATTAGGTAAATGTATATGAAATAGCATTTGCTACTTCACCAATTTATTACAAAATAAAATCCTTTCAAGCCAGAGTAATGTTCTCTGCTTTATATTTGAAAAAACAAATTAATCCCATGATACACTGTGATTTGCAATAAAGTTGATCAATGTGATCTACCTCCACAAACTGCAGAACATACCATTCACATTCTTTAGAGTAATACTGTTGTTTTGCCTTGAAGTGCGTTGGTGCTGTTCCTAGTGTTACGTATAGCATCTTAAGACATTTTAATAGAAAGAAACTAAATGAAAATTGATTGATAAAAGCTCCATCAGGGTGTTTATTGTTTTTGCCCAGGGGCAAAGCAGAAACTTTTGAAAGCCATGTCATTTGTATTAGATACTGTTTTTCAAAGTGCATGGGCAATGGAGATGTGAACATAAAGGTAGGAAATTGCTTTTAGTCATTAATAACTTGCACAGGGAGCTTGTAGTACAAGGTAGAGTGTCCACCTTCATGCTGGATAATGATGATTTGTTGCAAAAATTGGTGTACAAAGGTGTAGTGGAAGATCACGTATGCAGTCATAGTGCTGAAGCTTGTATCTACAGCAGCTTCCAGCATATGCAAATAAAAGAGAAAATACCTGATTAACAAGGGACACTATGTCGTACTCCAGCTACGTTAGACAAAAGTGCAGCAGCAGAGACAGAATATGGTTTAGCAGCAGTTGCCTGTAGGGATTTTAAAGATCTTAACCCTTTGGAGCAGGGACAGATACAACTTGTCTCTCCCTAGTTCCTGGAGTATTCTGGTTTGATCAGGGCAGAAACAATCTATTATCATCAGTAAGAGAATTTTTGTGAGGGTAAGAACTGTATATTGTCCTATGTATATAGGGAAATAACATCCACTCTGAGAGCCCAGAGTAAGTAATAGGAAAGATGATGTTAGTGGAAGGAGTCTTAAGAGAATTGTGGGAGGACATTTGCTCTTCACTGTTGTGGTGGGACACTGGCTTGAAAACACCTTCTCCAGACAGTAGTTTGCTGCATTGACTGCCTTTTAACCTCAGCTGCCAAGGCAGACTTGAGTAACCAGCTCAGCTGTGGATGAGTGAGCAGGCTTGAGCTAAACATGTTATCCCTTGGGTTAATTTTGTGCTGTAGAGAGGTTATTTTTCCCCAAAGTATCCCAAACTGAAGCGTGTCTAATTCTGAAGAAGTGTTGAATTTGTATGGTCGGAAATGTATTTCCTGCTCCCCATCACCCACGGAGCCAGGGAACCCCAATGACTTGCCTCTTTGACTACTCAAGATCAGTTTGCACTCTCAGGTCTGCATGGGTCTTTCAGCTCTTCAGGATTGTTTAGTGATTTGGGCTCTGCCTACTTATCACATGTTAAAGGTAATTATTTGAAAAGATGAAGGGTAGAAGTGGGCCTGGCCTCTCCAATCAGATACACAGACAACAGCCATGTGGGCTGCTCGTGTTGTCTCACCCTGACCATCGTGCCAAGTACCGGGGCCACAGTGAAGAATTAATCCTTGTTAGCGGTAAACTCTGGGTACATGAGTCATGATATCCAGTTCCTGACTTGAAAAGCCTCCAATCTAAATGCAAAATCAAACCCAAACTGGAAAAGGTTTGGGAAAATGGCAGGTGTTGTGACTTGCCCCAGACCGTGCAGCATTGGTGGCAGAACGAGATCTGAGTTCTGGAGTCTGGTGCAGCAGAGATTGCAATCGATTAACTTCCTTACTCACAAGACTGTAGTTGAATTTCTCTACTAGTTCTGCTCTGTTCTCACAAATTGAGGGTGAAGCCAATTTTGTGTGGGCTCCTGGTGGTTTGGGGGATTTGGTTTGGTTTGGTTGTGCAATATAGACACCTTAGAAATGGCATACACGCCGAGACTGCTTTTTATGGCCTATTGGGAAGGTAACTATTAAAACTGGGTGGAAAGTATCCCAGCTTTGCCCTCTACCTAAGATGAATTTTACTTCTAATTCTCAAGTTGAAGAAAGAAAAAGCATTTTGTTGAATTTTTCTAGGGAAAAATGAAAAAAAAATATTGAACAATATGCTACTTGTTTGAATATGCCATTATTCATCAGTTAAATAGTTTAGGTAAAAAAAGCCCCAAACTTTGGTTCTAGAAAGGATACTTGTGGTCAGAACACATTTAAACAAAACTCAGTAATCTAGAAGTGGAAACATGAATTCTTTGTTTCCATACACCATATAAATACATGTAAACTAATAGATTTATTTCTTTCATACTTGGAGAAGGAAGGAAGGAAGGAACTGTTTAATTGGAGAAAGTTCAAACACTGTAGCGATAAAATCCATGTTACTGTGTGCACAAGTGGCGTGTGTGTTTGTAATGTTATTCTATTAGCTTTACCATTTTTTGGTTTTGACCTTTCTTATTTGTGGATAGTTTCTGTAGCCCTTACTGGGTGTGCATATGTGCTTGTTTAAAAAAAGAATAAAAAGGGTTTAACAAAACTTTGTAGCTATGTTGTACAACATATCTTTTATGATGGGATATCAGGTAAGCGAGAAATAGAAGTTTTCAGGCATAAACAGCTGTAGTGGCCATGCACAAATTAAACAGGCAGAAGTACACAGTTGAAATTAAACTCTTCCAAGGTCAGGCCCTATGAATACACTGCGTATCAGCTGTGCTAAGAGTTGGCACTGGAACTTGAACTAAACATATGACAAACATATGGAAAATACATTCCTTTGCTTTGTATGTTTAAAAAATGGATCATACTCAACGTGCTACTGCCTTTGAGGGCTATAAGATAAAATGTTGCAAGGTTCAATGACTTTGAGATGGGAATCCTGAGTACAGCCCAGATGGAGGCCTGATACCAAAAGCTGCTCTTGTCTTTGAACATTATTGGCCCCAAAGAAATGAAATTCCTTTTAGCTTTCCCCCCACCCTCTTTAAAACAATATGAGCGCAAACAGTTTCCACTTCTTCTTGTCCCTGTGCCAACCTGCAGTTTAAATGCTGAGGAAAATATCTTTTAGGAGAGGACTGGCTCACAAGTCCTCTTGAAGTCAATGGCATGGATTCTGAAGGTTTTGGGGAAGTGTAAAAAGCCCACCTTAAATGCTTCATGGTTCCCCTGGTATAGCTATTCTGGTGCTGGCAGAAAAGGTGGTTTAAGAAGGTTGTAGACCCTGGGCCCCATTTTCAGTGCCATGCTGGTGTTTCTGTTTCCTCACCCTGGTAAGGCTGGCAGTCATTTCCTTGAGTTAGATCTTTGAGGTGATCAGGACTAATATCTGCACTTCACTTTCCTCTTTTCATTTTACAAAGTTTATTTATGTGTGGCATCATTTCACAGTGATGCCTTAGAAAGACTTGCATTTAGCAACTGTGGGTGGAAGGGCAGGTAGGAGCGTAAACAGGGGTGATGCTGGGACCAAAGTCAACCCTCTGTCATGGCTGGGGGTGGAGCAGGCCCAGCTCTGCTCAGTCAGAGGCCTGGGCTCACACTTGTTGCTGTGGCAACCAGGGTCAGCTGACCAGGGTGTTTGCCCTATGGGGAGGCACAGACAAGTCAGGTGACCCAAACTGACCAATCGGGTGTTCCATCCCATCTGCCATGCTCAATATAAAAGCTGAGAGATCAAAGGGCTCAGGTTGGCCCTTCTCTTCTCCAATGGCTCTCTTTCTTCAGTGACTGATATCTGAGGAGGACCCTGTCAGCTCATCTGCCACACAACTTATGGGGAAGTGAGACCTTCCTTTTTGGTGTCAAGGTTTAACCACGCACCTGTAGGAATGGCTCAGGCCTCCTTTCTGGTCCCAGCTAATCTGGTGGTTAGAGTACAGAAGGTGAAAAGATGCCTTAAATGTAGCCTTTCCCTTCCTTCTTGCAGTCTTGCGCCAATTAGGGAATGGAGAAACTGGCTGAAAACCCTTTATTTTTTCCTGCTCATTTTCTGTTATTTGTTGTTTTTCTTTTAAAGTAGACTTCCAGGCCAAATGCAATTTTCCTGTGGGAGTAGATGCTGAGTTCTGCCTGCGTTTTTATCTCCGTAGTTGACAATAATAAAAATTCTGAACAACTTCCCCCGCGTTCCCCGCGTTGCTGTTGTCATGTTTTCTGCTGGTTGACAGTGTCACCTCTGCGGCCTTAATATTTGGGTACATTTATTTTGTAAAGTGCGGGGAGCTGGATGGCATGTTGATGTTTTCCAAAGCTTTCACAAAAGCTGTTGAAACACTGCATGTTGCACAGTTAAGATTTTAGGAATTTTCCACTCCCACTCCCCAACTGTTTCTTTAGATTAGTGTTTGTGTTTCTGTAAAGCACCCTGCAAACGCCTCCTGTCAACAGGGATGGGGGAGCGCCTGAGGAAATCAGTCCTGCAGTCCTCCTTTCCGTGAAATCTTGCTTGTCCACTGGGATCCTGTAAGAAAGTCCTGGGAAGATTAGGTACGTCTTATGTCCTTCACGTGCACAATCCTTTCAACGGAAGTGAAAACACAAAACATTTAGAATGATTTCTTTTGTGGAGTTGAAGCCTTGTCTTTTCCCATTCCTCCCTTGCTCATTTCTTCCTTCCATCCCCAGGTATTCCAAAGTATTGCCTAATCAGTAACTTTGTTTTACCTATTTGAAGATGGAAAACAATACCCAACAACAAAAAAAGAGTAACTTGAGAGATACTGGTTTTGAGAACAACTGTGACAACAGGATTAGGCTTAACTTCAGCCTGCAGTTGATGTGTGGGTAGAAGAGGAGCCAAGTCTCTTCTGGCCAGAGCAAGGAAGGAACAACAGATGATTCTTGTGCTCTTTTACAGAGGTATTGCTCATGCCATTGGATCCTGGGGCTTAGGGTCTAAGTGATGTTTAAACAGTTTATTGAAAGACAAGAACTTTCTGGGCATGACCATTTCTGACAAATGTTGCAGTCTTTCCCTTCCAAAAGGTCTTCCCACTGTTAAATGATACAGCAATAATACGGCATCCTTTTTACTCAGTTTTCAGCTGACAAATCAACAATATCAAACCTTATTAAGAAGATAATGGAGCTTATTGGTTGAAAACAAGACACGTAACAACATAAAGTTGAACTCTAGAATTAAACTCAGGTCAGATGGAGCTTTTATTCGTCTTCCAATTGCCACCTCTTTCCTAGGCAAAGGGAGACATTGCAAACTCCACTCATGATTTTGCAAGGACTGTTTATTCTAAGTGATATTGCTTGGACACTACAGTAGCAAGTAGCCTCTGAATAAGAAGAAAAATGAAGATAAATTACTTTTTACTTAGAACGCCATCAGATTTTTAATGTGGGCTTTGTTTATTCAACTGTGAATGTTAGCTTTTTTATGGATAATGGTTTCCTTACGCCATAGTGTTATGTGTAAGCTATTCATCTTGGTCATCTCTTGCTTACAATGTGGTGTAAGATGGTTCTGATGCTGGAAGAGGGAAGACAAGCCACTCATTCCATCCTGAGGAATCCCCAGGAGCCAAATAACATTGCTTCCTCCAAGCATTAACTTCTGTGCTCCAGAGTCCTGATGTTAAAAGATTGTATCTTGCAGAACTGCCAGACCATGAACCTTGGCAAGCATGAGCTTCTATATGTCTCTGAAATGACATGAAAAATAAAATTGGGTAAATTAACCACTGAACCTGCTTTGCCTTTCCTACATCTTCAAGTAATAGCAGTAAACATCATTAAGACCATTCACTTTTTAGTCAAATATTAAGTGTGACTAAAAGATATTTTACACCAGAAAAAAATTCTGATAAATGAAATTCCAGGCTGGATGCATATAATGTAGTAGCTCAGAAGTTCACTGCCCTTCAATTCAACTCTGTTTTACAAATCGAATTGCAAATGAAGCCTGCTTCTGTTGGATGGTGCCAACCATCTGATAGGGAGATCTTGTCTGGCTATTCCTCATGTGTCTTAAGGGGATATAAGAAATGAATATTTGTAATTTTTATTACTCTTTGAAAATGCAATTTTTTTTTATGCCTTACAAAAACTACTTGATCAATTTTCATCTTAAATCAGTTATCACAGGGCCTTTTCTCTTTCTGCAGACTGTTAAGCTTTTGTCTCTCTGAGTTTATCTTAATAATCACAAAACCAAAAAACCCAATGACCCATAACAGGATTCACTTTGTTTCTTTTTATGTTTTACTCTGTGTACAATTCGGAAATGTCTAATTCTGAATGGAGCTGTGATTGAGAGTCTTTTAGGATGGTCAGGGGCATGCAGAATACGAGCAGAAAGCTGGCGGTACCTCTTCATTTCCAACAAGGTCAGCATTTTTCCTTGCATCCGGACCCTAGGCTGCAGTTTCATTTTAAGTTTCCTTTGATGGCTATACTGCTTGGGCTTTTGTTGTAAAAGCAAATAAATTAAGTAGAAATTTGTTATTTTAAACTTGGAGTGGGCCTTTTTCTGGTCGATGGTGCACTACTGCAGGTTGATACTGCTGGGGAGACAGGGGCAATCAGTGGTGGTGGGCAGGGGAAGGTGGGTGCTGTGCGCACCGACTGCACCCCTGAGGAATGGAGTGCGAAAATGGGGCTTTTGTGCCTCTATTCTCTTCATGCTTTTAGGGTCAAAAAAAATTGTCCAAGTTGGAAGTCAACATCATTCATTGATTTCTGTGCAGTGTTACTGAACGCGAATTAGCACAATGATGAAACAGACATAGTTTTTATTGTATATTTGTTAAATTTTTACTCAGCTTGTATCAGGAAGAGAGGTTGTTTCATAAAACTCCCTTAATTTTTTAAGTTTTATCATTTTAGAACCAAATATATTGTTTCCATAAATGGATGGTTACACTAATTATTAAATGTTTGCTTAGTGTTAAAAGTCTTCTCAAAGTGTGTGCCTGCCATATGTTAATGGCAAGCTGGTTAATATTATTTATTCCAGCCTACATGTTTTCTAGGAATAGGAATTTGTAGAAATAATTTTATGTGCATGAATAGCGATGTGTATTCATAGCAAGTAATTTTTCAGTTTCCTGTCATCTGTTGGAACCCAGTTTGAAGAGCTGTGTTTGCTTATTGTGCCTGTAATCCCTATTTACTGAGTTTATTATCCTAACTCCAGAAGCCTGGGTTATGTAGAGGTTTATGGATGAAACCTGCAGTCATGCAGAACTTGGTCCTTTAGGCGTTTTAACGCCATGCTTTTTAGTACAAGGAGTCGTGTGAAGGGTACATAGCAATCCAAGAGTACTGAACAGCAGAACTACAGGACAATGATTGTCATTATTATCAAAGTGTAATTTATCCAATTAGCTGATTCCGTTAAACAAGTTCGGTTGACTCTTTCTCCTGCCACGTTTTAATGTGTTTATATCTTGAACGAGTGAAGGATGTATTGTTTGACATGACAGCTTTCTTTGTGCGTAGCTACCTCTTTATTTCAATCCAGTGACTGACAAAAGACAGAAGTGGGTCCTTTTTGATGTAGCGTAGGGAATTATTTCTTGATTTGACTTCCTAATTGATTGGGGATTTCTGATTATATTACAGAATTTTCATCCTGAATTGCTCAGCAAAGCAGCATCGGTGCATTGCAACAGGAGGATAAAAAATGAAGATATCAGGATGAATCAGAAAAGGAGAACTATTAAGCATACTTTTCTGCGCTAAAGTTAGTACACGTAGTTGTTAATCTTTTTCCCTCTCCTCTTACTACGCCCAACCCTATGCTTCAGTTCTCTGAAGTGGCTTCAGAGCTTCTTTTTAAAGAAAGTGACTCCTTTTTAAAGAATTTTCGAATAGTGCCGGTTGAAAAATATGAAACTTGTTCATGTAAAAAGTTGTCAGTCTGCATATTTTCACTACAAAACTAAAAACATATTTTGAATTTTGGATTTTTCCCTCTCTTTTCAATATGAAACGGAAAAGAAAAGAATTAGGATGGTAAATAAGGGGCAGAAGGAAGAGAGGTGAAGGGCGCTGTAGAAGGTCACCTTCAATCAGACCAGAAAGCACTTGGTTGATGGGATGCAGTGTGCTGCTACGGTGGGCTTTCACATGCCTGTTTTTGGCACCGGCGCCCACTCTGGTACCACCCCTTCCCCTGTGCCAGGCTGGCTGCTGAGACTGGCTGGGTGAAAACCAGCTTGGCTCAAGCGAATTGTATCAGTGCTCCCTTCTCACTCGGCCACTCAAACTTTGTCAGTGTTTGAGCTGGTATTGCCATCAGAAGAACTATTTGGGAAATTACGTCCATAGCCTTGACGTGAAGATGCAGCCAATGTATTTTGCTGTTGGGCAGAAATCGTAATATCATTGAGCGTTAGGCCTGGTGAGATGAAAGTGGAGGGAAAGCACAGGCTCAGTGTGATGACATCTTTAAAAATTTGAACAAATGAAGTGAATTGGTGATTTTTACAGGTATTTTGCTTTAGGGAGAAAGTTACTCTGGCTTCTGGAAAGAGCTGGGTATTCCATCACATTCCTGTGTTTCAAGAAGTGGAAAATATAGTGATGATGACGCTGATTGTTTTTAAAATGAAACTGTCTGTAGCTATCTCTAGAGATAATAATCCCCTGCTGGTTTAGCGCTTCCTTGATTTTGTTCATACACATCTGGAGAATGAGGCATCACAAGGCTGCGTCGGCTCCCCCACGCCACCTCCAAGGAACAGTGCCTCATCTCAACCACATTTCGAAATATATTTTCTAAATTGATTCTATAAGGTTTTGCTGGAATACTTTTGCTCTCTTGTTTATTAATACTGGACCAAAAGCTTGAATATAGCAATTTTTTCTTCACTGTTTTTACCTATCTCTTGGAAGCTAATTAACTTTCACCCTCAGATTTGCATCACCCATGAGACCCTATGGGATGTCTGTATGTTGGGGTGTTTTAGCACCTCCAAGGACAGAGTGGATGCTGCCTGGCACTCGGGTGTTCAATTACTGCTGTGCAAAGTGGGTGAGAGTGGACGAATGGTGCTGATTTTGTAGCTTTTTTCAATTTACCTGAGTGCAAATGGCAAGATGCAAAGCATAAGATTCAGGATTTGTAGGCTTATGTTGTTTTTGCATATAGGAACCTGGGTTAAGCATCTTTTGATGAGTGATTTGACTATTACTCCTCTTTGGGTCAGTTTGGTCTTGTTTGTTTGGTTTTTTTTTTTGTTTTGTTTTTGTTTTTTTGGGGGTTTTTTTTGTGTTTTTTTGTTTTGTTTCTTTGTTTTGTTTTTTTTTGTTTTTATCCAAAGATCTGAAAGTACTTTTCAATTGTTTAGAGTAATTATTTACATTTTAACAATATAGAAAATGGAAAGAGGCTCAACATGCACTTAAGTCTTTCTTGCTCATAATGACACCAGGATCTAACCCAAGTTTGCCTAGTTCCCACTCTTGCATAGTTACTTTGAAACAAGCATTTTACTGGAGATTTTTGTGTATTTCAGGCATGCCTCATGGTTACCCTAGTTTGTGGCTTTTTGAAATCAGTATCAGCTGAATGTGCTGTTGAAGAATAATGTATAAAGCTGCTTTTCAGAAGAAAGATTTTGCTTTGATCCCCACAATTTCATGTAAAAAAAAAAAAAAAGTAAAAGAATCCCTCCGTATTTGTTTACAGATTGGACATAGACTTCTAATGTTGGTGGTAGGAGACATAATGTAGTGTGATGGGCATTACGTTAGCAAAACATGTATCGTTACCCCTGTGAGGGGCTGCGCCACCAGAGGATAACAATTTGCTGCTGCCACCAGCTGATGGAGTTGGTCCTTCAGCTGAAGTGGTGGATGTTAGCAAAGCTGCACTCAAACTCTGTGCATTCACAGATTTCTACTGAGGCAATGTGTATGTGAAAATAAAAATTATGTGTAAAAGTGCAGCCATGTATAGGATGATTAGATACGCTCTGGAATTGTATTTGTAGAGTTCAGTAGGCTCCTTTTCTCTAAATTATGTCAGTATAACACAGCTGATTTTGGAGCCTAAATATGACAGTGCTTCGTTGGAAGAAGCATTTTCTACAAATATCAAATCAAAAAGAGTTTAAAGTGTAGCGTGGGGGACAGTGATGAGGAGGAAACCCCTGGGGAACCTGATGTGTGATCTTCCCAGGGTATGAAAAGCCACCAAGGGGTTAATCATCCCCCACTGCATATGAAATGACAACAAGCTCTTGGCAGCTTTCCCCATTCTTTATATAACACTTCCAAGCGCTGAAGCTTGTATCCTCCTAGTAATGCTTTTAATTTGTGCTCTGTTGGGGAGAGGCCAAGATTTAATCGAAATCATTAGAATGTCTTTGCTTGAAGTAGCTGAGGGCTTGTAGTGAGCTGGAGGAGGTTACTTCAGAATAATTAAAAGAAATACATAAGGTCGTCATTGGTGTCTGAGCTATTCCAGACACCAGGTTCAAGGGGGAAAGGTTGAGTTTAATGACAACTCCTCTTAACTTAAGTAGGATGCTTGCACGGCTGCATAGTTTTAATAATTAAACTTTGCCTTTTTCTCTTCCCACACACCTACCCAAGTGGACGTTGTTTCTAGCTTTATCTCAATGCAGTAAAGATGGGCTTGAACCAAAGCCCAGGAGCCAGACTTCTCAGAGATTCAGGGCTTTGGGGGCTCCACTGCTTAGATCCAAAGCTAAATGTTGTGGTTTACCTTTTATCTCTAAAATGAGATGAATCCAAATGTGCCTATAAGCGTGCATGTGTGTGTGAAAATGCGCTTATAAGTGTGTGTGAACAAGTGGTGTGTATTTGTTTACAGTCTCAGCTGGGGTCGGATATTGAATTTTGACTCTCCTTATTTAAATGGGACTATCAGAATGCTGGCGCTGTTGCTTTCAGTGTGATATTGGTGTCTATGTATGGATTTTAATCTTATATGTGCCTGAAAGGCAATGCTGTGCTCTGGGTGTGTGCACAGGAAAATAAACTGCTGAGGTAATTTTGTGGCATGATACACATGCTAATTGGTTAGTGCAAATTAGAACATGCATTTTCTTTCTTTGTTGGTTGTATATTAAACAAAAAGATAGTCAAAGGAAAGTTTTAAAAAAAAAGAATTTCATATCTCTTGCATTGTAGAGTCCCAATGTTGTATAGACAGTGATGGAGCAGACTGGCAAGCAGTGAATTTGTGTGAGAAACTGTCTTTCTTGAATGACTTTTTACGCCTACATTTGAATACAGCCTCTTACGGCAGAGTAGGTTCAAATAATGAACTAATAGTGAATGTTAAAGATTTAGGGAATTGGCTGTGAACTTTTGACCCTGGGAATATAAGGAGGTTTGCTTTTCAGGAGAATTAGTCTAGCTGGGCTAATGGGTGCCAATAAGGGCTGTAAGCAGTGTGTCAGGGACCAAATCTTTTAATTAACCGCTGAGTGAAAAGTAGTTTGGGAAATGCAATAAGTCAGATTCAGGTCAGATCAAGCAGAATAATATGTGGGCAATGATGAAATTAACATACTAGGAAATGCAAGCTGAAAATCTCCAAACTTTCCTTATTAGACTGATAGAAAATGGGATTTACTTTGATTGCTTCAAGAAAACATTGCACCTACTTCTACTTGACTCATTCTAGCAAGGATTAGACTCTCCTGGTCAACATCATCTGCAGATGAAAAAGATCAAACTGGAGACGTAACATGGTCCAGCTTTGAAAAACACTGTGACCTGTAGTATGGGATGGCTCAGGAGCATTGGTTGTTCTCCAGTGGTTTTGTTGAAGGCTGTGATGCCCACAAAGTTACAACAGGGATTGAATTGCTCATATCCTAGTGTTTGTTGTCTTCTGTGACACATAATATTGTCTCTGACTTTTCTTTGCACCCTGAATCTTTCTGAGTCGATTTTTGTCTGTTGCTCTGATGGTGGCATTGAAACTTTTCAGGGAACACAGTTTGTCTTTTTGTCCTGCACTTGTATCATACCTGTTAACAGTCGTGTCCTGGTCTGAGAGGTGAGTACCACTAAACATTAACACAACATGGATAATTACATTCAGTGTTGTCCTACAAATGTAAGGATCTCAATTTTAATTGTACCTCATTAACAACATGAGTAGGATCAGAACTACATCTAGAGAGTTTAGAAGGTACACCAGTGTCTATCAATGTATCATTATAAAGTAAGGTCTAATTTATTAGGTTAGTTCACTTCTAATAGGATTTTAATCCTATTCTGATGGTTCTGTGTGCATATCAAAAAGCATGCTTTTAAAGAAGGCCCATGCCTTAAAGTTTGGTCCAGAGGGCTTTGAAATTAATAGAAAGATTCCAACTAAGCATATTGGGCTTTGACTCAATCAGTTTTGAGTCATTTGCATCAACACTAAAATTTAAATATGCTTTGAAAACTTTGATTGTTGGTCCCTAATTTCCTAAGTATTATTATCAACAATGACAATGTGGTTTGTCAAATAACTTATTCAAACCTCTACTCGTGTCTCAGCTGTTACTAACTACTAAAGTCATTTACTTAATTGGAAAGTGCACTAACTTCAGTGTTAACACACAATGCAAAGTAGTGAGCGATCCCGTAAGATCAGAAAAAACTTTCCAATGCCCCATTGCATTTCCTCCTTGCTTTCTGACTGGCTTGATAGTTGCAATGTTTAGCTAGAATAATATTTTCTTCCTTCATAATTGTTGCAAGGTGCACTTCTTGCCAAAAATCAAAGGACTAAATTGCATTCACTGACTTAAATCAGTCCTGCTGTCAACTGCGATGCATGTGTAATTGTTCTGTCTGTACAATGTTGGGCTGGAACAGTTTCAAACAATCTACCAATCACGAGCAGAAAAAAAAATCATTAGAAAATCAATTTTTGCTTAATTGAAGATCCTTCTTCCAAATGGGAATGAAGCAAGATTTATAACCTCAGATTCACTGACTGCATAATGATGGCACTTGAGCTTGTCAAGCCCTTCATTTGGTAGCGGTGGCATGGGCAGCATTTACTTTTCCCACCTGCGTGGGCCCCGGCGAGCAAAGGACTACGGTATGTGCTACGTGGAGCACAAGAGGCCACGTTTACAAATCAAGGGTGGAAAAAAAGGCTTTATATAGGTGGGAGCAAAGTAGTAGAAGGGAATTTCAAATGCATTGTTTATTTATAGATTTGTTCTGAATGCTGAGAGTGGAAATTCCAATGACAGACTCATGGAGACATCCCTCTGGCATCTGACTACTGATGCCGACATTGATAAAATCCTGTATCCCAGAGCCCCTTGGGGTAGTTCACTCTCTGCTCCCAGAACAAGGGTTCCCAAAGGTAAAATCCTGTCTCTACTCAAGACAATGAGAGCTTTGCCATTGATTTCAGTAGGGTTACAATTCCATTGCAGGTCTTTTAAAAACTTGTAGCCTAATTTTCTTCTATTGAAAATTGAGCAAATCTACTGAATCATGACGTAGTTAAATAGTAGAAGGCAAGAAAAGCATAGGAAAATGGAAAACCAACAGGCAAATCAGACTTGTTATGATTATATTCCCTCCTCCCTTTCTGTTTTCTCCTGCTGTGCTTAGAAGATGCAGCACCATTCTCCTTTAAGTTCAAAATGAGTAGAAGAGGGAGTCATAGTGTAAATATCATGCACTAGCTAAAAGTGAATTTACCAAAGTTCAATAAACATAAAAATGATGAATTTAGATGTCATGTAATTAACTCAGAATTACACGAGCAATAACCAAGTAATTACACCTTTAATAATGCATTAAACTTGTCAGGAATACTTAGTCATTCAACTAGAATTTAACAAGATAGCCTATAGCAAGTTACAGTAATTAGATATCACTACTGAAAACATTGTCAGTTCCTAATTGATACCTTTTAGTATAAAGTTAAATGCTAAACATTTCTTTTGAGTGGATTAAGGAATAGTATTAATTGTGTTTAAAAGCATACTGCCTGTTCTTATAAATTGCATGCGGGTATAAAAAAGCAGCAACAACAAAACCCTAAGAAAAAAAATGTATACCAGCTAAACCCAACAATCACACAAATTTTTTTCGAGTTCTCACTCCTGTGATTTAAATTACAGCCTAAGAGAGTCTGCTCCCCAGCAGGTCTGTCAGCAGCAAAGGAGAAAGGGAGGTAGAAGAGAAAACTTTGTGGAACAGGTAAAGAGAATAACAATTGCATCATCTGGAGGCTGCAGCCCTTCAGTGTGAATAAGGCACACTGCAGCCTTCGCAAGAGTACAGTGGGAAAAATAAACAGGCTCAGGAGCTTGCAAATTAGATATCAAGGCAAGGCTTGGGCTTGCTGACATCTAAATCAGATTGTTTAGACTACAAGAGAAAGGGGTTTTTTTGAGAATGAGGTGGAATAGAATTGAAACTATGTGTTTACTTGATGTTTCTAAATGTGGGAGAGATTTCTGCTGGTTTTATGCTGTTCGGTCTATGTGCTTGGCAAATAATTCTTTTTCTTTTTTTTTTTTTTTCTCTTGTAATCAAACCAAACCAAAAAGTAAAGTGTATTCCAAGGGAAATTGAAAGAAAAATGTAAAAAAAATAAATACATATATCTTTTAGGTCAACTCAAAATATAGTTTTTCTGACATAAAAATGCTTTGTTTAATTCTGTTTTTAAAAACTTTTAAGTCATTTTCTTATTTACAACAACAATTCCCATATTTGGCCTGACTTCATAAATATTTTTGTTTTTCTAAAGTTCATCTCTTTAACAAATTTCTTGGGGGAAAAAGTATGCAATCCTATTCTGGATATGTACTGGAATCTCTGGTGCTTAGTGGAACCGTCTGTACTTTAAACCAAACTAAACAGATTAATTCTGTCTGTGTGAAACAGTGGAGGTTGGCTGGAACGATCACATACATCTTTTGTCATTTTTTTTCATCTGTATAATTACAAGTCTTATCAGGCTGCATGCTGGGCTATGTCTGATTGTCAATAAGACCTTTCTTGATTGCATCTTATATAAATATTCCATGTCAATCTGTAGGATGCAATTCCAGGGTCCAAAGAGCTATACCTCACTGCACAGACACAAGGTCCTGGCCTTTTTTGCTATGCTAATAATGAAATTAATTCCTAAAATGTAGGCTCCCAGCTACCAAGTGGTTAATTCCCCTGCACCTTTAATGCTACTTCTCTGCTATGATGTACAGTGGCTCTGCTGAGCCCTTCTCTCCAGATACATAAGATTATTCATGAAAATGAAACTACTGCATTTATGTTTACATGATTCTCAGCCAGTTGCGTGGCAACTGGAATTGTCTTTACTTTTATGCATATTAAAACGCTCAATAGATACCCTTTCAATAATTAATTGGTAATGAATGTCGAAGCTGTAGAATGCTTTATTTGATGTGTTTAGGCTTTATCCAGTGGTTGAACTGGCTAAAAGAGCCTTGTTTTTCTGTGTTAGGACTTTTTTTAACAGGAGATGCTATGCACTGTTCTCAAAAATAAGAGGCAGTAAACAAAACCCTCGAGGAGCTGACTGACCTGGGCAGCATCAAGGCCGGCCAAGTCTGCGTGTTTGCAGTGCACAGGACAGAGACTGTGTATGTTGCAGAGCAGACTGCAAAATCTATGCTATGAGGTAGACAGCAGCAATTTCCAATCCATTTTCGACACCTCTGATGCCCTTGACGCTCACCCAGCACATTGCATCTCTCTTTGGCCTTCCCCAGTTGGCTTCTCCAGTGTGCAGCTTTCTCCTCAAAACGATCAATACGAGAACAGCAATGCTGTGGCTTCAAATAGCCCTGCAGGACTTACTCCTCTCTTAGGTAAATATGAAATAAAAGATTTCAATTACATATAGAAAGTGAGCATTTCTAAATTCAGTAAAGATCTCTCTTGTTCCTTCTTGCTTTTTTCCTGGCCTGCTCCAGGGAAAAAAAAAAAAAAAAAAAAAGAAAAAAAGAAAAGTTTGTCTTGGCTGTGACCAGACTTACCCATTGAACTGCATCACTTTGGCAATTTCACCTCCCCATCACACCTTTGGGCTTCTCTTGATAGAGAACTGGGATTGCAAACACTGCACTGGCTGGGACTGGCCACCCTTTTCTCCTTATCGGAGATGTGAACAGGACTTCCTAAAGAAAAGGCAAGGAGACAAATCTGTTTTCTGCATGGTTTTTATAATTGTTTTAACACAAGATGGAGTAAGAGATTTCTTCACTCTCCAAAAGTCTCCTCCTGACTCGTTTAGTTAGACCTGAGTGCTGATGGTTTCTCATACTTTGTAGAAAAGCTGTATACATGCTTGTTTAGCCTTGCTCTTGTTGACACTAGCTTTGCATGGATGTTCGCGTAACTGAGTCCATCAGTGAAGCCACTCAATGCATTGCTTTTCCCCTTGTCTGGAGCATAAATGGAATTTTAGTGTCCCAATTGTCCCACTGTGTATCTGCTTATGTGTATGTATGTGAAGAATGGATACACAGCAGCATCCTCACTGACTCTGGATGCAGTAGCAGCATGTTGAAGGTATTTTCTTGATGCTTCTTCCTTACTGTTGCCATTAATGCGGTAGGTTGTCAGTCATGTTGTTTTGTTTACATATGAATACACACGTGTGCATTTATTTATATGTAATGCACACAAACCAGGTTGCTGCTATGAAGGCTGTTCTGTAGAACAGGACTTTGTCACTCAAAGTTACTTGACACGCGGTATTCTCAGCAGCTGGGATGGGAACTTGCCCAGTGTATCCGCATGTCTGTTCATGCGGTTCCTCAGGTGGGTGCACAGTTACCATGGCTGCGAGATGCAATCATGATAAGTCATATAAATGAAGGTACACTATTGATTGTTCATTTTTGCACACACCATTACATGCACACACTTTTGAAAATAAGGCTCGAGGCATAATTGGTTGCCAATGGAGCTTCACCAAGTTGGCTGCATACATTTGGTTTCCCTTATTTTTACATTTTAGAGAGCTATTCATGCTGATTCTCAGAACCTGTCTTAGGGCTTTGAATTTCCTCCTAGATGTGACTCTCTCTGCATTGCTCTTGTGTTACGCTCCTGAAGTAGGTGATGTGTTTAACCTTTTGGATATGCTGGTTGTGTTCTGCTTTATCTCTACGAAACAAGGAATTAAGTGTTCCCCAAAAGGCTTCCCGAGTTTGTTCCCAGAAACTAAATTATAGGAGTTTGTTGAAAGCCTGAGACAAGAAATGTGTGGATGCAGATTTGACAAGGTAGTTGACGGGTGTACTACTGAAAAAGGTGCTGGGGAAAAAAATAGACTAATCCTCTCTTGAGATCCAAAGATTACACAGTGTATTGAGGACTCGCAATATTGATCCTGAGGATGGGCAGCTGCTGGTGGGTGCTTTCCTGGGCCCTCCACCAGCGTGAGCGACCTCACGCCCTTGAGCCCAGAGGAGGCACCTGTGTTCTCCCAGGCTGCCAACTAATGAAGTGACAATGGGGTGTGATAACTCACCAGCCAGTGCTGGATTATATAGAGTCACTGCAGCCCATTAACACTTCGTAAAAATCCTGTATGGCTCAGCTTCACTGAACCTGAAAGGCATTAGAATAAGGACTGAAAAGCTGAAGCCCATATGAAGTCATGAGTGTTCCCGGGACAGCAAAACTAGATGCTTTCAAACGATTTTTTGAGACAGTTTGAGACTGGGGGACATATGTCTAAACAATTTTCTGCATGAATGCCCAGCATATTGTCTACGGGGGTTTACGTGAGGGCAGATCCTCTGGGCTGCTACATGAGTGTCCTGCTCATGTCCCCTGCTGTAGAAAGGGGTACGGTGAATTATCACTTAAGTATTTTTGTGCTAACTTTCAGCTTTCCTGGAGAATGTGTAGTCCAGCCTGCCCTTGCAGGTCATGATCCTGCAATGGGTCTGAACCTGATTTGCCTTTCCACTGTATTTCCTTTGGACTCTACTTCAGGGTCATGGATTTAGGGTCCGTGAAGTTAGTTACTGAAGAAAGGCTGTTCCGATCAGTTTGCTGTTGCTGAAAGGAGGAATGGAGTCCCTGGAACAGGTTGTTTTGGGCTAGTTAGCTGCTAGCTCCTGAGTTAGCGAGTTCAAATAGCTCAGAGAAAGATCCCATGAGCAGCAGGGCTGGGGCAAGGGCAGGGTTGGAGTTGTGCAGCTGGGAGTGGGGAAAATGGGAGGACAGTAAAATTCCAGCCCCACTCCAGCTGGCAGACTTTGTTCCAGGTTCTGTTCTTAGGTCTGTCCTTTTAGTAATAATTCTGTTAAAAAATCAGAGTTTAGCAATACTTTCTTAAATATATTTTTAAACTAATGCACTGTTCACTCAGAAATAATCGTAAGTAACGTCTCTCCTGATTCTTATGTGCGGGCCTGCTCACAGCTCTACAGCGGGGGCTGCAGTGCCATGGGAGGAAGGCTTTGGTGGTCGTACTGGGAAATGCTGCTACTGGTTTCCAGACATTTGCTGCAGTGTGCTGACCCATTGAACGTCGGTGATACATCTGTGTGACTGCGCTGTGCATGAGGTGAGTAAATATACTTGAGTTGAAAATAATCCTGGAAAAAGGGTATGGTTTTAGTTCATACTAACTAGTTGCAGGCAATTAAAGGGTCAACATGAAGAAGGGAACAAGCCAAGGAAGTGAGAGATAAATGGGCAAGGAATGTCTCAGTTAAGACATTCTACCACTTCTATCATTACGATCGTGAAAATGGTGTATAGAAGAGTTTCTCTAGGGCTACAAAAGTTAGTCCGTAATTTTTGTCATATATTAACTGTATTCTAGCTGCTGCATAAATTATCCTTTAGTGATGTGTACCGTATAATAACCTAGATAGATAGATACACCTTAACTATTATCTTTCCCAAATGGTGCAGGAGCATTGGACCGGTGCATTACACCACAACTGCAAGCAATCACACCATAGATGTTCTGTCTGGAAAGGTCCACAAAATATATTTCTCATACGACCTACTTGTCACAAAACATTTTCCAATGACTTATTTAAGGCCTAATGAAAAAAGACCAAAAGGCTGTATGACACTTGAGGAAGAGAGCAGGAGAAATCAAAGTCATCAGCAGTGTCCTAAGGTCTTGGAACTGCAGGTAACTTGCTGAAATTCCCAGGTAATCCTAGGATGCTGATGGTGCAGGCAAAAAAATCTGCAGTGATTGCCATCAACATGGCTTGGAGGAAAACTCGTTCCTTCTGGATGAAATATCTTGTGATGTGTCGAATTCTGTGTACACAAGTAAGATATAACAAACAATAACCAGTGGCTCTAATGTCACTGTAGGCCCCGGTGTGCCCTTGCTGGTGTTCTGTTTCTAGTTATGACTATCTTCAGTGAATCAGGGTCAGTTTGTACAGCAAAAGGGAAAAAAAAGGTCTTTGTGGTCCTTGGAAAAAACTAGTGCAAGCGCTGGAATATGGGATTAGTACAATATAAAGATGAGGTGGGCATGCAGTGAAAAGATTTGAAGTAACTATTTATTATGTCCTTATTCAAAGTATTATCCTTTTGTGACAAGCTGAGGGAAAATGAAGATGACCTAGTTGTTTTATTACTATGTAAGTACACAGTCTGTACAGATAGCTCTGTTTCAGATAGCAATGGGAGTTTTCAGTGTCTACCAAAATCTAAATTTCAGTCTTTGTCTTATTAAAGCCCTGACTCAGCAGATCCCTTCAGTATCGTTTTGCTTTCAATTATATTATGCACAAACTGGCTTAAATGCTTTGGACTCCCCAGTTTGATTCCAAGCAAGATAGAAAATGGCAAAATTTAGAACATGGAACCAATAGGTGCACTAATCCCCTGATGTCCGTGGTGCCAAGATGCGTTTCAAGTCTGGCCCATGTGCAAAAGATCCTCTTCTCTTTTTATAGTTCATTTAATCAGGGGTGTTTTTGACAGAAACCAGCAAAATATCCTGGAATTACCTAACGTGCTCCAAGTGATTGTCCAGTGGTTTGTGTAGCGTTCCCATGCAGAGGTTATATAAAAATGTTCTGTTGCTATGTGAACTGGAGGTTTGTTTTGATGTAGCATCAATACCCAGGAGGGGAGAAAGGGGTGGGGGGAGGGAAGACAAGACAAGACGCTGGCATCGTGCCAGCTTCTGGAGTTTTTTGCGATGATAAATGGTTCACAAGGAGTCAGCGTGACCCGCCAAGTAAACCCAAACGCTCTCAAAGAGCCGTGGGCTTCAGATACTGCTGACAGACAAGCACTCCTTATCAGCTCTTTTGTTTAAACATACGCGCAGAGCGTGCACACGTAGGATATCTGCTCTAGCAAGAGAGAAGGCATGCCAGCAAAGCGCACTGCACTGGCAGATAATGTCCACCCAGATGTCCAGGTCTGATTCTGCTCCCCCCTCTGCTGACTTCTACAGACACTCTGCATTTGCTCTCAGCGAGAGGCAGAGATCGCAGTAGATACCCTCTCCTGTTGGTTGTGATGGATGAGTTGTGGAGTACAGCAAAGGTGTCATTGGTTTCTAGAGGGAGGAATTCACATCCAAAGATTTTGACTGATATATACAGGCCCATGTTGCTGTTGTAGCTCGTTCAGAGAGAGAGCTTCTGTTCATTTGTTTTGGTTTTTGTTTTGTCCTGCTCTTTGGTTTTTGTTGTATTTGACTCAGGTGAAAGGTTTGGGAATTATTGCTTTGAAAATGGATTTCATATTTATTTCCCATATTTTTTTTTCCTTATCCACTATCTCCTAGAAAGTGTCAGTCTTGTTCTGATGGGCAGGTCAAGGCCTGAGCTCAATGGTGGTTTGAGGAATGCTTGCACATCACCTAGAAGTCCTGACTGATTTTATGGAAATCCATCTGTAACTGAAGGGCCTGTGGTGCATCAAGCAGCCTTTTGCTAACAGAGACTGTAATGCGCACAACTTACTCTTCTTGCAGGAAACAACTATGGGATAATCAAAGATATAATTAATATGAAATGAGTATTCCCTGGCAGAACAGACTTAGGGAATTGACCAAGCTGAAGAAAACTGTTGTGCCTCAGGGGGCAATGGAAAATCTTCAGGAGAGTATTCAAATGTAAGAAGACAGGTTAGAAAGATCCTGCTTTTAACCAAAGGGGAACCATTCAAATCCTCTAAAACCTAAAGAGAATGAAAAAAAAAAAAAAAAGAAACAGATAGACTGAGAAATTAAAGATGTGAACCAGAGAGAAAAGATAAAGGGATTGAATCAGGAGTCTTCCACTGTTTGGGTGAGTTGAATCATCTCTCTCTTATCCACTTTCCCTGTGTATACAAAGGGCAGGCGAGAGGGGAAATAAGAAGGATGTTATGAAGCGTTAAGGAGCCACAGGACATTTGAAAATACAGAGTGCTTTAATATTAGTAACTGTGAGTAGAGTGGATTAAATAGGTGCTTTGGTGAATAGCTGAGTTAAACGATCTGCAAGCCAGGAGCTATGAAGATAGAGCCTGGTGTCGGCGGCGGTGAGGCTGGTGGTGAGCAGGCAGGAGACGCTTCTCAGGGGAGCGAAGGGAGCAGAAGAAACACTTGGAACAAGCTGTGCTATGTATCCCTGAGACAACTCTGAGTGAGCTGGAGTGTCTGCACTGTGCAATGAAGTGTTGGGAAGAAATACTGGTGTGGGCTTCGGGAGTGGTGTAGCTACATTAGCTTTGTGCCTGAGATTAATAGCTCAACAAGCTAGTGGGGCTGATTAGCGCCACGCTGGTGAGGCTCTTCTCTTTCTGCACTGAAATTAGTTTCTTCAGTGTTAGCACAGGGCTTTCTGTGCTGGACTTTGCTGTAAGGTGTTGATGAGCCCCAAGGGCTTGACCATGAACTTACTTGATCAAGCTGAATCCTCTGTGGTTCCCATAAAGCACATGGAGTTAATGGAATAATACGTTATGGTAAGCACAGTGCAGACACAAGAGTTGACAGTTGTAGTCCATACCTGGCTTTCAACCTGATCGACTTTGTCGTGACATTGTATTTATCACTTTGTGCATCAGTAAGTAGGTAGTAGGTATCACTTTTCTGTTATGATTCAAGAGAAATGGGAATCAGATATTGAAAAGGAGAGTCTAGGAGATGACACAAGAGAGTGAGGCTTCCGGGGCTAAGGAGGTGGATTAGCTGATGGGGTAACCAATTGCTTCCTCTCTGATTTGTTATTATTGATATCAGTGGGAAGACCCAACGTCTGCCATACATATTTGATTTTGTGAGTGAGACTTAAGTGGACAGAAAATCAAATTGGTGCCAAGACCTAGCCTGAAGGCAGGCACATCCTAATGAATTATTTCTTT
Source organism: Fratercula arctica (assembly GCA_947846985.1). Classification (NCBI taxonomy): domain Eukaryota; kingdom Metazoa; phylum Chordata; class Aves; order Charadriiformes; family Alcidae; genus Fratercula; species Fratercula arctica. Next base: position 12,538,011 of record CANTUZ010000013.1, on the reverse strand, counting down.
TTTTTTTTTTTTTTTAAAAAAAGGGAATTGAGCATTCCCGGTGGCACAGCTTCCCTGTCCCACAGCCCCTGATGCAGCATGGACTGGTTTCCCCCAATTTCCAGGAGACCAGAGAAATAAAATATGTTCTGTCAAAACCAAAGTGCCTCTGGGCAGCAGATGAAGAGGATTTTGGAGTTCTCTTCTATCTTTTATTGTTTAATATTTTTTTTTGCCTTTTCCATCCTGCTTTTGCACTTTAAGAAATTGTTGGGGTGGGGGGGGGGGCGGGAAGAAGGCAAACAAAAGTTGACTTTTGTTAAACGGCTGAGGCTTGGCAGTTGCGTGGAGGTCACGGTGCTCAGTCAGTGTCAGCCTCCATTCCCCAGAGTTGTATCCTGTAATGTATTTATTTATCATTACAGACGGCCAAATTTTTTTTTTTTTCCCCTTTCAGTTTGTTCTGTCCAAGGCCGCAGGGTTCCGACAGAGATCAACAGTGTTCCCGCAGTGATGAAGCAGCTCGTCAAAAGCTGAATTAGATGTTAAATCTTTCTGAAGTGGGGAGGAGGTGGAAGGAGGGGAATCACATTGTGCTAAGAATTTATCATGTGTTGTTTCCTGTGAGATAATGTATAGGAGAAGATTTGTTATGGTGCAAGTTTCAAACTGCTGTTTCAGGGCTACAGTGTCTGCCAAGCTTATGATGTATTTGATCTTTTTTGAAAGTCCTTCTTTTCCTTTTCTACCTTTTGTTAAGCAGTATGTCTTCCAGGTAGGTAATACTTAGAATACTCCACCTACTCAGGTACCTACAGGTATGCACCAAAATTTTCATGGATAAGAAGCAGAAATCTGCTCAATTAGACTGTGAGATTCAGTGTGGCTCCAGCTCCTGGACAGAAGGCTAGATACTCAAATTCTCTCTTAGCTTTGCAACTGGGTGTATTAGACAAGTTGCATAGGCACACCTTTTTGTAGAAACTTTTATGAATTTTGGTACAGACCTTAAGAAAATAAGGCATTGCATATGCCCAGCATTACTTAAAGCCAAAAGGAGCCACAGCTTGACAGCGCTTCTGAAAATGTTTATTGAACCATTCTGCATCAGTGACCATCTTTTACAGTGCACATCACTGTTTCGAACTTGCACACTTGTAACATAGTTGAAATACTCTTTGTGTTATTCTTTTGCTCTTTCATCACACTCGTTTTTTGCTCAGAAAGAAGTATAGATGAGTCTCGTATTCATTTATGCTTTCTGGTATAATTGTGTCTGCAGTCATTGAAAGGGGCCCATAGGCAACTCATGTACCTTATTAATGGACTATAAAATGCACCCCTTTTCAGTCTAAATTGGGAGGGGGAAAGTGTTGGATTAATTTATTATTTTTTTTCGCTCGTCCACTGAATAAATATTCTGGTGTAAGAACCTTTTGGGTAAAATAGTTTTGCTCCGATTCTTCAATAAAATGTCAAGTGCAATGATGGATAAACTGGCAATGCTGAAGTTTACTCAACATTGTTTTGTTCTCAGTATCTAGGTCAAGATATTTCTTGTTTGCTTGGAACAGACAAAATTTCCACAGATCTTAAATAACACTGTTAATATTATAAGTGGTTTGGTTATCGGCCAGGAAGGAAGCTTATTGATCAGCAGGATAAGCACTGTGTGCATATGAGCCATCTTTTCCTGCCGGGCTGTAACGGATCTGAAGACCAGAAGCAGGCATGGCAAGTCCCCTCTGCTGAGGGGTGTGGGAAGGAAGCGGAGCTGCTGGGGCTTAAAACACGCATGTCTCCCTGCCTTAGCTACTTGCATGGTCGTCTTTACTAGAGGCTTCTGAAAAACCTTTAATTAAAACTTTTCCATAAAGCAGTCCTGGAAGTAAGTGCTGCTGTGTACTTTGCAGAGGAGGGAGCAAGGTGTAGAGGGGAGCTCACATATTTGCTCACTGCTGAGTGAATCTGGGGCTTGACTTTGGACTTGAATTCCAATCTACTGAGTACTTCTTACTGTTGATGTTTTACTTTGGCCTGTGGTCTAGGTCAGCGTGCTTGTCAGATGCTGGTTCACACTTGAGTATCCCCATGGGGAAAAGACACGACTGGTACAAGCCACCAAGCTCAGAAAACACGAGCAGATACCAAATGCGTCATAGGCGTGAGAGATGACTTTGGCACTGTAACCCCTAACTTCATCAAGGGTTTGGGACCTCAATCAGCTACTCAGGTTGCCTGGTTTGAGTGCTTAGAGACTTAGAGGTCAAATCTTGTCTCTTCCAGGAAAAAATGTTCTGACTTTTCTAGATTGTCCTAAAAGGAACTTTTGTCCATCATTCCTTTTGGAGGTTTGTGACGTTGCCCGAGAAATTCAAGGTAACCTGTCTTTGCTGAAGGAGAAAGGTACATAAGTTGGGACATCATCTTTCTTATGAATGGCTCCCATCTTCCACATGGTATTATTTACTGAAGACAGTTCATAGGGCAGTAGCAGAAATCCCTGAGTGAGCATTGTGGTCATGAGATGAAAGACAAAATCATGGTGTTTCCTTTGCCCAGTCACTCAATGAAACTTGAACTCTTTTTGTGAAGTAGCTCAGCTTTGACAAGAGGAGTGGAGAGCATGTCAAAAAAGAGCGGGTAGCCAGGGGATCACAGCATTGTTCTGGGACATGAGAGGTCTTTATTTGAAGCCCTTTGGTTGTGAAGTGGAAGTAGAGAAGCTGCTGAATAATTCAGTGAAGCAGCAGTGGCACCTACATGGCATGGTTTGGCCTGAAAGGAGGCCCAGGCAGCCTGCTTTGGGAGGAGCACTCCCCACCTAGGAGTGCTTGGTGCTCACCCCCAGGTCCTGCAAGGGATTTAGGTAGATGAAAGCCTGTTTCGCGGAGTCCAAGCAGGGCAGCTCAAGTGGTGACATGCACAGATGCTGAGCTGTGCAGGGAGCGCTACTTCTGGAAACAAAGATGCATAAAGAGTTAGGGATTAGGCACATCACCTGTTGCAATGAAGGTGCCCAAAGGGCGGATTGTGCAAGGTGGCTGAGCTGTTCTAACAATTCACTCCTGCCAAAAAAAGGGAAGTCTCACTTTACCACCCAGCTCTTGTTAGATCTTTGCTGAACCAGTTCCCCACACTGACTGCAGCAGTGGTGAGCTATCAGATCAGGTATCTCAAGGGACTTCATCCTGTCAGGTGTTTGCAGAAGTTCACAATGAAGCAGAAAACTGAATCCTTGCATCTGGGGTACTATGCTAGAAACCTGCTCTTCCAGGCAGTTTTATTTACTACGTGTTCCTGTTTACAGTTTCTGAAGGGTTCGGAAGAAATTACAAGAGTGATGGTCATGAGAGGGGACGTACTCCAGGTTGGTGAGACTGGTTTGTGCTTTCTTACCACATTGCCTCTTCCTAGCAACATGGATGTGCCGATGGCATTCCCTGGCTTTCTTGAGCTCTCATGTTAACTCTGGTGTGTATAAATGGAAGAATGAACATTGTACAGCAAATAACATTTTAGTTTTCAGTTTTTTTGTAGAAGGCCTATGTTTCAGGCTGGAAAATGCCTCTGCAACCCACTTAGATGGGAGTGTTGCTGAATTGGTTTTCCTGGTTCTTTATTTGCTCCGTATTCCTTGATGTTTTATCAAGCTGCCCAGCCTGTGTTTCAGGGAGGATCTGATCCTCACTCTGACACTGCAGGTCACACAGCAAAGCCCCCTGGTAAAGCAGTGTTTCTGTCACAATAATATGCTTCCAGTGCACAGAAAAGAAATCCAATAGAAAAGTGACATGATAAAAGATAAGCTGCATTAAACAAAGATGTTTTCTATGTATCACACCAAAACATGGTGTATTTCATAACACTGCAGAGCATTCTTCGTCAGAATCCCAGGGAAGAAGCAGACCTGCTGAGAGAATAACATTTTGGTGCCAGGGAAGTTATGCATTTAATAGATCTCCGCTGTATTTTGTAGAGAGATTTGCAGCTACATTCAGCCTTGGCTAAAATGTAATGGCAACATGTAGGAGCCAGTTCTCCTTAGGGCTTCATATTGCAACAATGGAGCTATAAATGATGTTATTGAAGTGGTAAGTGTGAGAAGGCAAGCAGGATGTCATTTCAATTGGGAGGTGCTTTTGATTAATCGGCCTGTTTAAATGCTGAGCCGTCCAGGAGAAAATCCGGTCAGGTTGCTTTTTAGACACTCAAAGGGAAGGAAGTTTGATTGCGCTCTACCTGCCTGGTTGCAATGGATCCTGCTCCTTATCCAGATCCATTCTGGCTAGAGCAGAAACTCAGGGAAACAGTTCATTTTCCTGCATGCAGTCTCTGCTGGCAGCTGCTGGTGAGATGCATGCCTTGCCGAGAGGCAGGGCGGATGGATGGGATGGGGATCGTTGGTCTTTGCTCAACGGGTCTGCTATTGACACTTCTTGCCCAAGAGGAGCCTCAGCTCAGTGTTTTAAATGGAAACCTTTCCTAACATTGTCAGCCTCTAGTGAAAAAAAAAAAACCAACAACCCACGAACATGGTGTTCCGTGTTTGCATAGAGAGTTTGGAAAATATAACCCATTGTGTGTCAGAGAATGACTATCTCTTGCAACCTTTTTTATGGGCACTTCCTTTCTGCAGCACTAAAAGAGCAGAGAGCTGATCCTCTGTTACTTTTGTGTTTACTTTGGAAGGGATCTTTCTATAGCAGAACTGGGATTGCCTTTAAGAGACCAAGCTGTAATTAAAAGTCTTGTGTATTCTGCCTATATGAGGAGAAAAGCCAATTTTATAAAGATATACCTCCCTTCTCTGCCCTTGCTTCCTCACATCTACCTGTCCCCACTCCAAAAGGAGACTGAAAGGTAAGAGGAGGGCTGGGTGGGACAGTGACTAGTACTCTTGGCTGGCACCAGAAGGGACCGTGCCAGCAGCAGGAGGACAGAAGTTGGGCTGCACAACCTTTCTACCTTGTGGTAGAAAACCCTAGTGGGGATTTGTTTTGTTTTATAGTTTGAAGTCAGTAGGTTGGTTTTCTCTTCCCTTTCCTATTTTTGGAGTCATAAATTAACTGTTTTCTGACCATGGAAGGAAGAACTGGTTGAATGCAACTACTCTGTAATGTACAAGAGCAGGAGACCTCCCTGGGCCTGGTGGGACGGCCGGGGTGCACGTGCAGCATGGGGAGGGGACCTTCGGGCTGCGGTGAGACGTGGGTCTGCAGAGTGCTGTGCGTGGAGTGATGAGTGGGAATTTTCACCATTGGCACTTCGCACTGGTGCTCCAGGACCTACGCTGCGTCTGTGGGTTTGCGGGGGAGGCTAAAATAGATTCTTGGCATAAGGTCTTGGATCTTGGATCCTCTTTGCTTAATAGATTGCTCTGTCTCCCTAGTGATACCACTGCAGCTGCAAGCCACAGAGGCATTTTGGCTGGAGTCCTCTTGGTTTAAAGGAGAGAATACTGTATAGATCTGCTCGGCAGGAGCATGACTGAATTTCCACTCCAGCCTGGGAGAGTCAATTCTGCTGACCTGAGGGACACATCTCTTAATGTCCCAGGCTCTGGAGAAGAGAGAAATAGTGTGTGCAAAAGTTTTCAGTTTCTATAGAAAGATTTGAGGTCTCTGGCCAAGAGGCTTTTTTGTTCCTCCTTTGGCTTTTGGAAGTTGCTGAGTTTATTTTTGTCTGTGTGAGTTGGCCTATTTTTTTAATGTATGGCAAAAGTGGCTAAAGTCCTGGATAGACAGTTTTTTATAGTCCGTATAAACCTAAACAAACACGTTAAATAAAGGTCCTTTCACTTCCAGGTTGGTGGTTCAAATCCAATCGTGCTTGGGAACAGAACTGTTCAAGCAGTAAAAATAAAACGTCTCCTGATTTATGAATAAAGTGTCAAGTTTTGACTTGTTCTGATTACTGGCATCACATTGTTTGCGAACATTCAGACAACTGCCAGAAATTCATGAAACACGTTTGTGAATCCCAGAAGTTTCATAAACTTCAGCCCGAGTGATTATTCGCTTTCTGGTGAATAAGTGGGCTGGCTAAAATGGTATAAAAAGAACAGCTAACTAATGCTTAGGTCCCATAGTAATAAGAATGAGATGCAAAGGCTTTTGTTTCTGTTACACAGAAGAAGGTGGCAGTTCTGCTCCAGTTTACACCAGGCAATTGCCATTTGCTCTGGGGAACTGTTGTTACTGGTTTGAGAAAGCCAGGGAAGAAGGGATCCAGCTTGACTTTCACATTTGACATTGTTTGCTGGGCCAGCTGTTGGAAAAAAAAATAATAATCTATTTTTACTTGAAAGCTGAATTGTTATATTGGAGAAACCATAGCGATAATAACGCTAGGTAGTGCTTGTAGAGTATGAAAGGTGGGGAAAAAGCGGGGCTGTGGTTCAGAGCTCTGTGCAAGAGAGGACAGAGAGCTGCATCCTGACACATGAGCAGGTCAGCAGCTCTGTGAATTTGTACTAGTGTGAAAGTGCCTTAAAAAGCATGGGGATTTCGCAAATCCATTTAGATTTCACCCCAGGAGTAGAGATGCCACAATTAGAGCCTAAATTCAAGGCACAGCTGTGCTAAGATGGCGCTCTCCCTAGCGGACCCTGTCATATACCTATTTGTTGGGCATTCAAAAGCTATCAGGGACTACCAGGCTGTGGGAAACCTGGCAAAAAGCAATGGCAATAGGTGGCCTACAGTACCTCAGAGCTCCAGAGCTACTGGGACTAATCGTAAATGACATTTTAAACATTTTTTAACGTTCTTTTCCTTCCTCTATGTGAGTCTTTATATTCTCTCACTGCTTTCTCTCCATCTGCAGGAACTAATATTTAGAAAATGTTATTATAGCTGCTTTGTCACAATATATAGTACTTGCATGGGGAAGTTGCAGGATAGGGATAACATGGCATGGTTTACTTCTGCTGCCACTTTGCATAAGTGTGACTTTAAGACAGTACTTGTAATTTCTGTTGGTGTTATAAATAATAGATCAGGTCCACAATTTATTTGCTAAAGGTTCCAACAGATGCGGTGTAATTAACAGACTGTAATCATTAGGTTTTGGAGAGAGGGTGACATATCAATTTTTTAACTGCTTTTCCACTTAGAAATACATCCAAGTAGCGATGCCTCCAGAGGGATATGAACATGGATGAATGTACTTTGTGCATGCCATTTTATATACATTCTCACTTTGCTTTCCAAGTATTAACATGTGTAAATCCCTTTGGCATGTGCAGATACGTGCAAGTGGGTTGTGCATCTGTAGCGTTTATTTGCATATGGAAGAAAGCATATGTGGAATTGTGTGCACTGAGTTATGCTTGCACCGAAGCCCTTTGAACGTTTGACCTTCCGTAGTATCTCTTCAAATCTGCAACTCAGTGATTCAGTTTCTTTTGCCTTAAAAATAAAGGCAGGGTGACTTTGGGTGGAGTAATAATGATATTATTTTAGGAAATAAACCTTTGAGGCATATTGCCCAGTTACATCTCCTAGTAACATGAAAACCACAGAGATGGAGAAACCAGTTTTGATGGACGAATACAGCTCAGTGGTGAGGGTGTCGAGCTGATACCCAAGCCTCCAGTGAGCACAACCCATTACTATCAGGGAGATTCTTCTTCCAACCCACAAAAACCATCATCCTGCGGCTGCAGCACAACACCACAACCTCCTCACTGTTGTAGGTCCCATCTGTTCAACGGACATGTCCAACAAGTTTTATTTAGCTTGCGGGGTCTTGGAGCAGGAGGGAGACTGCGGCGCTGCGATGCCTGTTCCTCAGAGGAGTGTAGATGTGGCCCAAAGAGTGACTCTCATGCAGGTGATTCAGGATCGTAACTGGAATTAGCTGCTGGTAATGTTAACATGTGCATTTGAGTTTTGAGGGTACTTGAAATATGGAAAAAAGTTCTGGGGAGAACTGCTTTTCCTTTACGCTTTGGGAGGGCTTCTAACGTTTTTGTCCAGTAGTTCCCGATTTCTGACAATAAATTTTATTCTTTGTGCATGGAAGTAAAGATGATTCATTTGAACATTTCAACACTTGAAAGCATTTCCTTGCAATGCCAATTAAAACCTAATTTTACTAGGGAAGCAGTTGAGAGCCTTGTGGCAAACTGTCAGGTTGTCCACCTCTAAACAGTTACCTTTCATATTTTATTTTTTTCCTTTTAAACAATAAGTCAATGAGAGTGTTCGTGATTTCCCCCGTGCAGGCAATCGTGCCCACGTGGATTTTTATTTTTTTCCCTCTTTTGGAGAAATCAGAAGTTTCATTTTGCCTCTTTCAGCTGCTCTAATTCAGGTTTCCTACTGTTATATCACTTCTTTTAGGCACAGTGCGGGAGACAGGAATCTGAACTGACTGCCTGATGCTTAAGAAGGTGAATAATGACTTGGAGAAGACCTTGTGCGTATCTTTTGATCTTTGGGCTTCAGACACCCCTTCACCCATAATTAACTTGTGTGTTGACTGATCACCTGAGTGATCAAGGGAGACTCAGTATGTCAGTGGAAACCAGGAAACTATTACTCTATGGCAAAACAGCAATCAAGCCAACTCGTCTATGATACAAATCAGATACCTGCAAGAACAAGTCACGTAATGGCAAGCTGTACTGGAGATGGATGATATCCTAAATCATTATCTTCAATAGCATCAATTATGTTTACAGGGTGAGTAAGACCATGGTATCTTTATGGCAAGCGCTGCATCCAGATAGCAGCAGCAACAAAAATTAAAATTACAGCATGAATTTCAGGAGGGGCAGTGCACTGTACGCGGCTAGACAATAAATCAAGACCATCAGTGGATTAGATGGAGTGGAATGGTAATGGTTATCATTCTGTTGTATAAAATGCACAGCTTAGGGTATATAGATCACTTAAAATATATATGAATTTGAAATCAGCCAAAATATATGTCAGGCATTTTTCTTCTTAGAATTATGGTATGTTTTTAAAGCGTAAGTGCTTTTCAGGACAAATTTTAGCATGTTTTGCATTCAAATGAAACATCTACTATATGTGTGAAGCCCTTGCATACACTTCCTGTGAAAGTGAAGGGAATCATTGGATTTATAGGTTCTTTTGCACATTTTGTCAAAGTCAGCCTTTCTGCCTAATGTAGCACACGGAATAGGAAAGGCTTTCATTGCAGAGCTTTCCATAAGAGAGAGTGTTTGCTGTCTGACACATCGCAACGTGTAAACAAAGACTCGAAATAAGTCTGTATTAAAAGAAGGAGCTCCAACTGGGGAAGGGATTAAGTTAATAACATTTTCTGTAATCTCTTTATCAGCATTTCTGTGGCCAGTTTATGATAATAAACAGGCAAAAAAGATCATGTTTGAGATGGAAGTAAATTTCAGCCTGATATGAGTGATGTACCTCATAACCAGTTATAATTAGAAGGGAGGCTTCTTTACAGCACTGTTCCTCTATAAATCACAGCAGATATTACCCCAACTTGTACAACAACTATGAAATATGCTATGAAATGTGAAACTCATGAAATAAGTTCTTTTGTTGCAATTTTGTTCTCAGAAAAGATCTAATTTGACACAAGCTCATGCCTTTTTTGAGGTGTCTCTTAAGAATAGGGTAAGCAGCCCTAATTTCCTAGAAAACTGTATTAAAATTTCTGTTATTACTAGTAATGACTGTTATGTTTTTTATAATCACAATTTGTGAAAAATGAAAGCAGTGCATATTTTGGTACACAGCATCCTTTCTTGGAAGAGTAGAACAAAAAAATCTAAGCAAAAGTTGTCTGTGGCACAAGCTTCATATTGAGCAAAATTTTATACTGAGCAAGAAGTCAGAAACACAGGATGGTAACTAAATAGATGCGTATTTTCCTATCTTTTTCTGACAGAGTCAGCTTTGACCTGGCCTGGTGCCCACGCACTTTATTCCAGATGTGACCATGGAAAGTCCATAGGGGAGGCAACCATAGGGAAGAAGGCCTTGCTGGCTTGATGCCTAAAAACAAAACAAAAAACAAATAGTAAGATTCCTTGAGTCTTTTTCTTGTATTAAGGTCTAAGTCTTTTTCCTATGATATTTTATTATATTTTTAATAGAAAACGGATGGGTTTATTTCAGAAGTGTGTTATCTGAAAACCTATGAACGTCTCAGGACTGTTGGTATGGTAGGGCTGTAGCTGCCTCTATTGATCCTAATTTAAAGCTGTAATTGCAAATAAAAACATCATTATGTCCCCCAGCTACCTTAATTGAAAGGATTGATTCACAGGAGCAAAGCATGATAACAACTTCTACATGGGCCAAGTGCGTACGGACATTTTAACACCTTCATTTCGGTATGGCCTGGGTTTGGTCTTGTGCGGAAGAATGTTATAGGCATTGGGGAGAAACCTTCAGTCTTTCTCATGTCTGACCTTATTTCTTGGGCTCCACTTAAAATAAATCAAGGGACCTGCCTGAGACTCTGTAGACAGCAGAAGGATCACTGGTTTGGTCTCTCGAATGGCACAACTGTCTAGAGAAGCCACGTGTATATCAGTGTGTCAAGGATGTGCTCTAGTTGTGAGAAAGTACTAACATAATGTGTTCCTATAAGCATAGCATGAATAATATTATGATTATGAATCAACTTTCTACTCTGAAGTGGATTAATTATTTACATCTTCACAAACTGTTTTTCTTTCAATTGTCTCCCCATAGGTAGAATTTGAGACTTTTTAGCCTCACAGCATGGTTTTCTCTTGGTACAATGTAGAGTAGGATAATGTCAGGTAATTTTCTTCCCAGAATCAAGCTGCTGGATTCTAGAATTGCTCATTATATTCCAGGTTCAGGCCTGAAACCCATGTGGTCTGCAGAATCACTGTCTATGCCTTTTAACTGTGTGAGATGATGGTGTTAGTCTGTATGTCGGCCTCTTAGCTCTAGCTTACCTGCTGTCTCGTGCCAAAACTTTTCTGATCTTAACTGATATTACAGTTCATTAAATAGGTCCTTCAATTCTAAAACAGCACAAACAGGTAGGTATTTTGCAAAGTCCATGTCTGAACAAATATAGAAATTATTTTAGGCAAATCTGAGTTAGGTGAATATAGCCCTGATATGAATGGATCAAGCAGGGGATGTCATAGCGATGAAGTGAGCCCTGTGCAGGCTCGTGCTACAGGTGTTGCAGTTACAGAGCTGTATCTCTCTGCCCCTTTAAATCCCTTCCTAAATATCTGTTTGACAGAGCAGTTGATGTGAGAAATTTGTGGAAGACTTAGAAGACGACCATGTTTTCCCTCCTCCCAGGGCAGTTTTTGTGAATGAATGTGTTTAGAGGATCTGGGGGGGAATAAAAGTAGATTTGTTCCATCGTAGTTTCTCATTGCATCTGCCCATATTACAGATTAGAACATGCAAAGAATATTAAGTATGCCAAGGTCTTTTTTTGTGACTGGTCCTCAGAGAAGATGAAAAAAACCCTTTTCCTTAAAGGAAATGGTGGAGGCTTAAGATACTGAATTATTCTTCTAGAACAGGAACCTGAAGTAGAGCAGGGGGCACTCCTTGCACTGGCATTCTCTCAACCCCCAAGAACATGACTATTTCATAACACCTCAGGGAGGTGAACACCCAAGACCTTCGAGGTACCAAAATGCTTTCAGGGATCTCAGCCCAAGAGATTAGCTCTTCTTTAGCAACTCAGATTATTTTATCTTTGGAGCCAAATAACTCTAATTATGCTACAGTATAACAAGCCAGTCATGTCTGCTTAATGTACTCAACTTGAACGAGTAAATCTGTAGGGCAAGAAATATTTTTATAAGTCTTAGATTAAGATCAATAGGGGGGGGAAAAAAAAGGTTTACCACTATGATTGGCTGGAAACAAGAGTGAGACGTCATTAATCAAGGGAACGTATTCTGCCAGGCAGTGTTCAAATATGTGGGACAAACTTAGCTCCTTTAAAAATGAATTAGTATTTTTAAAGACTTAAACAAAACTCTTGTTTATTAGATGAAATTATCAATTGTTTTGTCTTCCAGAGGTAAACAAAGAGCTGAGGGAGTCTCAATCACTCACTCAGTCTTATGACCTTATGGTCACTGTCCAAAATACCAGCGGTAACATTCCACGCTGTAGAACTAAGAAGAAGAAAAGCAGATACTCAGCAGGGTTAGCCCAGTGTCTTTCCAAGTAATCCCTTATTTTTGCAAAACATTTCCATATGGGAAACTCGATCACTGAGCAGAAGCACTGAAAATAGTGTGGCCAGTTCTTTGTGTAGATACTGATATTGGCTGTTGAATACCTAAACCACTTGACAGGCTTTAGCAGCGCTGTTTTGCATGTCTAAATGTAAAACTGATGCCTGGGGCTGAAAATTGATCTGTAGCATTAAACTCAAACCACAAAATGGGTATCGCCATTTGGAAGGGAAGCAGATAGCTGGTATTAGCTCATCTGGTGAAGACGAGTAGCAAGAAAGGTTCTGAAGAACTGTTGCAGATATGAAACCGTTACGCTGGACTTTGTGAAAAATTTATTCAAAACACAAATTTGCAGCATATTCTTATTGATGGAATGGGCCTGAGGTGTAACCCTGAATCTAAATCCTTTCTGCTGGGAAAAGTTGGGATCTGGCTCTTCACTGTCTCTGAAGGCAGGGCTATCTACGGCTAAATAATCCTAGAAAGCAAACAGACTTACTCTTAAAAGTGTCTCTCTGTTGCTGTTTTGTGGGATTTTATTCATCTCTCTCCTTTTTTTTTTTTTTTTTTTTTTTTTTTTTTTTTTTTTTTTTTTGTGGGAAAATGCGTTGCAGTAACACAGAACCATCATGCTCTCTCTGGTTACAGCTGAGTGACACTACATCAGCAGCAGAATATGTACAAATTAAACTGTAACAATGTACCAAGGAGAGGCACAGCAATATCATAAAAATTATCCACAGTACAATATGACTAATGTTGTGTGAAATGCATTCATTGGCGAAATGATGTCTAGGTGTATCTTAAGGAGTTATGCTGATGGAGATAATGGTTATAGAGCAGAGATAAAGGAAGAAAAGGCGAGTGAAAGACAAAAGGTTGCAGCAAGGACAGCGTGGCTGGGGAGGATGCTCGGGTTGGTGGGTTTGAATGGGGGGAGCTGTGTCCCTGTGGGGGACAGAAGAGGGTGATAAGAACTCAGTTGCACCTTCCCTGCTCGCGTGCCTGGCATGGAGGTGCGCTCACTCTTTCAGGCACTCGCACATGTTCCTGTGTTCTTTCTCTCCTCTTTTCACGTGGACGTTTTGCAGTCAAACATTTATCTAGAAACACAAGCTTCATACATGTTAAACGTTCTCTACTAATGTTATTTATAAAAATTTCTTTTGTTATCGCGCTCTGAGTACAAAAGCAAACAAAAATCCCAAAGAGAAGGGACTGATATTTTATTAGCATGTCTAAATCCAAGAAATAGCTCAAACTTACGCAGAGAGGGGATGGTTAGAGCAAACACTTCATTAAGGTGCATTCAGAAGCCAGCAGCTCCTTCCTTAGTCTAAGAGTCTTTTTGAAGTGGGTAAATGTTTTGCCTGAATAAGGAACTTGGGTATTGGTAAATTAATGTGATTTTCCTCTCTCTCTATTTAACATAGATATGGAAGAAATCTGTCCAGTGACCCGTCATGCCATCATGCTTATCCACAGATGTTTATCTAGTATGTGAACATTTCATTTTCAAATGAACTTAGGGATTACCCAAGTAAGCCTTTTTTTTTTTTTCTTTTTTTTTTTTTTTACAGCTAAATTCCATTTTCCAAAACAGCTGAGGTGCTCGACAGCTCACTGAGTGTCTCTTAAAAAACTAGGTACTTTTTAAAATTGGAGCGCTGGACAGCAAAGTGGCTCTGCCTGAAATAAAATCAGTCTTTGTGCAGTGTGCTGCTGGAGTGCAGGGCCTGGTCTCTGATGCAGTCAAAAACTCTCAAATTACTAGAAAAATGAAGTGTTTTTATGGTCTTCTTGATTAGCTTGCTACCTGGTTGGTTACAAAGAGAAAGCTTAGGCCAAAATCATGCAATAGTTTTTGTTTCTGCTGTGTTGGAGCTATGTTAGCTGGGGTTTTTTTCCTCATTTATTGATATGTACAAGTATGGCAGGTAGACCCAGCCAAAAATGTTGGGATCCAACTATTTTCAAAGTCCTAAGATATCCAGAGGTGGGAGTTCATTTTACCTCCTAGTGAAGAAAGGATCCCCTAGGAACACTTCCATGGGAGGCAAAGCTCTTCATAGCCATCGGATGTGCTGGACTGAGCTTTTCTGTTGTGCTCCAAAGGCAGAGGAGGAGGGAGGGATGCGATAAAATCGGTGTTTTCAGCCTAAAGTCTGACTTGGATCTGGGGGTTCTTTGTGAACCTCATAAAGCTTCTTCTCCAACCAACCACCTCCACTTGCCGCTGAGCATGTGCCAGGAATTCCCTACCGAAGGAAGCTGCCAAAACTCACAGAGCAGCGATAACGCTCTATCGCATGGCATGAAGCTCCCCGGCATCGCCGTGCTTCTCCCGCACAGGCAGGGCCACGGCGTGGCCAATCGGGAATATCCTGAGCGCATAGCCCAGGCTCAGTGATTTTTGCTCCCTCTCCATGCTGCAGTTTTCTGTTTTCCCAGGTCTGTGATGGCTCTGTGCAGAAGAATTTCTGCCTGCCCCTCTTCATTTGGGAAATAAACTTCAGCCATTTACTCTCGCCACACTTTTCCTCTGCTTTGACAGGAGTGTGTGCAGTAATACAGCAAGCTCAACCTTGAGAAGGGGGAGAGGCACTCTGGGAGCTGGGCTGGTTTATATCTCAGCTGATTCTCTTCTTTCTCTCTTCTGTATCCCCTTAATAGCTTGACAGGAGAAATATAGGGAAGATACAGCCATCTGATTAACAGTGCCGGGGGCTGGGGAGGCCGGGTATGGATGACAGGGAAAGGGAGCGCAGTGTGGCTACCAGCCAACTTCCAGCGAGAAACAGAATATCTGGCTTCCTCTAATCTCTGGAGGAAAATTAAGTTACAAAAACCTTTAGTGGAAACTTTGCATACGTTCAGTACCATTGCCATGGCTGACAGAAAAAAAACTGATATATTATTTAGTTTATAGTTATAGAATTAAAGGCATAAGCTTTTCCACCAGGAATGAAGAAAAAAATCCTCTTGCAAAGCAAAGACAAAACCCCTGAAACCCCCCCAAATGTTTTGTGCTATCAGAGTTCTTGGGAAATTCTCCTCTCCATGTTGATGGATGGTCATGTGTGAATTGTGCATCTGAACACCTTCCCCGATGAGCAAGATGAATTTTTGCACTTGTCCAGAGAGCACCCCCTTGTTTTCCCAGCTGTTTGTGCTGCCTTCTGCAGGAGCACGGTGCGGCAGGCGGGGGTGGAGGTGGCGAGGAGGCTCCGAATTGCCCTGGGCAGACGCCACTGGCCAAAGAAGGGGCTTAGGCATCTCATGCCACCACCAAGCTGGAGAGCCAAGGCCATCACCTGGGATGAGTGCGCCTCATCTTGGCGTTCATCAGAAACGTGCGTGTTGCACAGGGAGAGGAATTTCTCCAACTCTTCCATGTCTGTCATCGCTGTGTTGATGAAAAATGGTGGAGTTTGATTTTAAAAAGAAGTTAACATAGGTGTTAAGTGAGCAACACGTTGGGACCTATGCGTATGAGATAAATCACTGATTAAAATTAAGTAGCCTACTTATTGAATGTTACATCTAAAGCAGTTGCAGTAACTAGGATGAAAGTATTACTTACATGTTATTCAGTTCTATGAGGCGAAGAAGCTAGTTTTGCTGGTCAGATCTTTCCTTCATTTAGTCTTATGTCAGGTTCATATGGTATGTGTGAAGTGAGATTTCTTTTGTGTCTGAAACACAGGCTAAGGGTCTGAAATGGCATCGCGTGGTTCAGCAGCGTGTGTTCCCCTGGCCGGCTGTGCTCTCCTCTCGCTGGTTGCTCAGGCTGGTGGGAGACTGGCTCTGTTTGCTGAGAGAGGAGAAAGTACAGATGCATTTTGCAGTATTCCTCTCCGCCTGGTTGCAAGCGAAGCCTTCTCCCAACCTGCACGCTAGCAGCCCCTTTCTCACGTGATTCATTCACCAACCCCGTCTGAAGGGAACATTTTCCATGCAGGCGAACATAAGAGCCATGTTTACATGCCATTTCCCCTCTGAGAGCTTCATTTCTCTTCAGCCTCAGGGACCTCAACACCAGCCAAAACTCAATATGGGGCTGAAATTGTACACTGGCCGTCCCCGTCCCCGGCCATCCCTGCAGCAGGAGAGAGGGTTGTGTTTGTGTAAGGGTGCACGTGTGTGTGTGCACACACAAAAACAGATGTGTGCTGTCCAGAATAAATGAGGCTATTCAGAATGTCACAAAATGGACAATTTATGGCCAGTTTCAGCTATTAGTCAGACCAAAGAAGTGAGGTGGGTCAGTATTAAAACCTCACTGTTTTGTTTACTTTAAAAAAGCAACAGGGAGTTCCAGCTGATGAGCAAAGATACTGAGAGGGTAATTAAAGAGAAACAATCTTTGATGTTTGTCTTATTACAGTTTCTCCTCATTTTGTTGTGCTCCCCTTACTCTGTCCTGAGAAACAGAGCTGCTGCTCTCTTTTTGGGAGGATGGTGCGTGGGTGGCTGCACGGGCAGTTCTGGAGCAGGAATTCGTTACTCGCCTCCTGCCAGGCTGTTGCACCTTGCGGTGAATTAAGGTCCCTTGTACAGAAGTGCTGGCACTTAGCAGAGCTGCTAGGTATCAGACTATAGGGCCAAACACTTGTGTGACTGTTTGTATTGTGCTAATGGGGGGAAAAAAACCCTCTGCTGAAAAATATTGATAGCTTCTAAAATAAGCCCCAGCCCAAGAGTAACTGCAACTGTATGAATTAAACCTGGAGAGTGTCCATGCCCCATAGTTAACCACCTTATTTTAGTGTAAATATTCTTTTCCATTTAGAATAACTATTTTGTCTACAGGTCCCGATTGTTCTGCTTCCAACACTTGGTTTTGTGCCACAGTCACAAGATTACAGATTTCAAGTACGTTCTTAAAAACTCCTGAGCAACTCAAAGCTTTGGGCTATATGGAAGCAGGCTCTAGCCCTTTTCACTGCAGGTTGTATGTCTACAGTGAGAAAGTAAACTTCTTTGCGTGATGTTTTTACGTTTCCTGGTCCGTGGGCAGCCTTGCCTGACTTGTTCAGTTAAAATTGTTGAGCTGAAGTTGTTGAGGCCCCATCCCTGGAGGTGTTCAAGGCCAGGTTGGACGGTTGCTTTGAGCAACCTGGTCTGGTGGGAGGTGTCCCTGCCCAGGGCAGGGGGGTGGAACTAGACGGTCTTTAAGGTCCTTTCTGACCCAAACCATTCTATGATTCATTCTATGATTCTGTGACTCGGTCACACAGCATGGATCGGGAAACCCACTTCTTGTTTGCCGCTTACTAGTTCTTCATCTAGTTAATGTCTGGGATGTGGGGGGGGGGGTGGACAGTCTTCTTTTTGTGGGTCACCATGATGGGTGGACCCTCTGAAGCAATATAAAAAGCAGGGGGACCTTTTCTGATTTGTGCATCGGGGTTGTGCTTGGTGAAGCTGGCTCTTGCTCATGGATACTATGTCATGTGTGGGGCTGAGGGTGAGAAATGGAAAGTGGAATGGAATGGTTGGGAGTTATTTAATGAAAGGGGTTTAATTAAACAAAAGATATTTAAATATGTGTTTTGTTTCACTGCAAAGTTTTGGCAGTAGATGGGGCCCTTACTGTAATAAAATTCCATCACGTTGGGAAGCCTTTTGGAGATGGTGCCCAGGTGCAGTACATTGACACTGAGTCCTGGAAGATCAGCTCTGGCTTGACTCAAGCACTTTGTTATTTCCATGTAACTGCCTAGTATGAAGAAAAAAAAAGGGGGGGGGGGGGGGGGGGGGCGGAGAGGAGGGAACCGATGTGCATACATCTCTGTACCCCTGCCTTTTCACTCCACTCTGTCCTAATGCTTGCTTTTACTGCCTGTCTTTCCAAGAAGCTCCAAACCCACATCTTCAATTGGCCAGGCTCCCTGACTCTGGTCCTGCTGACCCACGGTCAGGACACCGGGTGCGATCAAGGATGACCAGGAAGGGAAATGCACCCCCAAGACATGATGGGGACAGAACCAGAACCTCACCTTCTGCCGCGAGGCTGTGGATTTAACGTTTCATTCATGCAAATGCACATTTCCTGGCAGTGCTGGGGCTGGCCTGGAATCCAGACCTGGTCTGCTCGAGGTAGAGCCATTATCCTAAAGTGCTTTTATTGATCTGTTGACTTTCTGTCTCCCTCCTTCTCTTCCTCTCTTCACCCTGCCAGCCTCCTGAAGACTCATATCTTGTCTCATACAACCAAGGTATTTTAAGGGGCGACCAATGATTTTGAAGTCAGATTAGAAAAACTGTACTTGACCAGTGAAACCAGATATCCCCTGAATGACATCTGAAGAAGGATCTGTCTACATTTACAAACAGTCCCTCTTTCTCTTCTCCTCTCATTTTTCCCCCTCTATGTATGTCCTGGTGATCTTGAAAAATTTGGAAAATATAAACAATTAATTTCAAGGCCAAGTACATCTTTGTAGCAGCCTATTCCCTAGAGTGGCAATGCCATATTGTCATACTTTATGTTTGGTTGGTTAGGGAGAAGTGTAGTAGTAAATCTATATATGTGCTGTGATATCCAGCAGTATTAAAGGCTGAGATTTAAAGAGAGGCCTGAAAGACTTAGTAGTTGATGCCTGTAGAAAGCCAAAAAGAGCTGTGTGCCTTACTGGAAATTTCAGGCGAAATGTGTTAGAGTGCAGTATATTACAGTGACCTGAGCTACAAATCCGTTTGAGCTGGAGATAAAGGGAGAAAGAATAATACTGGAGAAAATGTTTACAATCCTGTGTATTAACAAATACTAAAAGAGGGGTTTGGAGTTTGTTATTTGTTTTGATTTATTATTTCAGTGTTCACACTTTCTCAGGTTTCTGGAAAATTGCATTTCCTTCCTAATAGCATTGCTCATTGACTAATTGGTTAAGGCATGGGTATTTAGTTAATGGTCTGAAAAATATACAGGTAAATACAGAACAGTTAAAAAAGGCTAAATTTGGTTATATGAGTATGCCTAATTTTTAAAAAACTAAACTCCAAGGTCTTTCATGTAGCTGAATACATCACTATTCATGAATGCAGTATTTGACAGCTAAGAAAGTTATCAGTAGTTTATAGTCAGATAAACATAAATATGCATAAATGCTTTATCAGGGAATAGCTCTCTAATTTTTAAAAGTGGAAACAATATTAACGAAAATGTATTTGAGTAAAAAACAGCAATTCACATTGAGTCCTTTTGATAGGCTGGATAGTACTTTACCCTGTGAGGAATGCCAGCAAAAATAGTGTGAGTGTTTTCACTGGAAAATATTAATGAGATTAAGGACAAAAACTTCTACAGTCACATTTATTCCTTATCCAATTTGTTCATATCACCAGTAGTTTTTATGGAAATTAATGGAAAAGAAGATAAATTAATCAGCAATACTAATGAAAATGGTTGCCTGTGCACTACTGAAACCCTCCTTTTAAGTATAAGCTGTCACTCTTGTGGGCCAGGAACAGAAGAGCTCCGTGTGACGTCCGTGAGCAGTTGTGCACAGGGCATGGGTCGTGACTGGTTCCTTGGTCTATAATCAATGTAAAGAGTCTGCAAGCAACCTGCTGGCCGAAATATGTTCACGTAAAGCATTTATCCAAGAAATGTGAATAAAGTCAAATGTGGAAAAAGAAAATCAAAGCCTGTTTCCATATTACTGTGGAAATGAAAAGAAGTTTCTCGGACCACGGAATGCCCTGTTACGCACTGAAGACAGTGGACCTTGATTGATTTGAGGCTTCGTGTAATGAAAAGCAGTTAACAGTTCACTGCATTGTGGATGATTTAGCTAATTCTAACATTATGTCAGTAACAGTAAACTTGCTTTTTGAAATCAGAGAGAAGGAGAAGGGAATGGGAGAATCTTGAAAGATCGAGGCTTGGCAAACACCAAGTCATTTACTTTCTTGGAGAAACTACAGCAGCACCACAGCTACAGCTTGATGTGCACTGAACTGTGTTGCTTGGGAGGAAGCCTCATAAGCTTCGTGTCATGCAATGAGCTAGTAGATAAGAGCCAGAATTGTCTTTCCTTCCAGATAATAACTCACATTGATGCTGCTGATGAAGAAAATATAATGCAGTGTATTCTAAGATGGACCCAAATTTGCATTTCTTTGTCAAAACCCATGGATAAAGATTTTGAGGCAATATGTTTGGCCAGTTCTATAAAAATCTTGACCAAAGCACCAGCTCAACCTTTGAGATGCTTCTGCTCCAAGTAGACTGAGAAGTTTGTTTCTGTGTTTCATAACCTAATTGCTAAGTGAAACTACATGAATAAACAGGTTTCGGGCCCAGAAAAGGTTCATAATCATGATTGTCTGGTAAGAGATCATACAAAGATAACGCTGATGTTAATTCTAACAAGTAAATATGTCTTTATATAGAGCAAGGTGAATTCGTGGACTTCCCTCCTGCAAGATGCTGTCAGGACAAGCTGTGAAGCTGGTTGTCTGAAACAGATCAAGATGATTTTCTGAACATCGGTACGCAAGTAAGCGCTGTAAGTAATTTGCAAGCTAGGGAAGGCAAGCCAAAAATCACATTTCAAGACATAAATGATGCCTGAGCAGAATTATTTAAAACTCTCTGCCTCCTCAGACAGAAACGCTGAATACTGACAAGTGAATTTTGTAGTATGGCACTGCCGAGCGTGAGCCATCGCGGAGGCAGGAGCTCGGGCAGGTGAGCTGATCCACTGTGGAACATCCTGTATCGACAGCAGCTGCTCTCATTGTAGTCTCTAGGGCTTTACATAAAAGACGTTTCCTACATATTAGAATGCAGCATTTGGTATTTTCAGTTACACAGGATTAAAGGCAAACCCAGTGAAAAGGATTATGAACTGGGAGCTGCCCGGCTATTTTCAGTGAGTATCTGCCAGTCAGGTGAGCCAGGCAGCTATACACCTGGTCTGGGGAACAGAAAATAAAATAAGAGGAAAAAGGAAGGGAAATATTCTCCAGTAATTCGGGGGGAGGAGAGAGGCGGAAGGAACCCCATGCACCTTCCAGCTCACACCGAATCTAATTGCCAGCGGAAGAGTTGCGAGCTGCTAGGTGCGAATCCCACAAGAGCCCGCTTTAATTAAGCATCCTGTAAGGTGAGGAGGGGTGTGAGTGCTGCGATAAGCTCATCAGCAGCGTCTGCATCAACTCCCCGCCCCCCTCGGATACCCTTTGGAAATCTACAGCGTGTTTTGTGTTTGTTTCAGAGCCAGGAACAAATGCTGGCAAATGCAAGGGTGTTAAATGTTGGCCAACCTATCCCAACATGCCCTACAAGGCACTGAAGGGAATATTACTCTATGTGGATGATGAGCTCAGTTCAGAGGCTGCTAAGTTAAAGCTTATTACCCTCATTAAGAGGTGTGTGTAATGTGGTTTTGGGCTTCTGATATGGGAAAAGCAATGTTTTCCAAATGTTTTGTTGTCCTGTTATGTTTGGAGGGGGATTCAGTTTCTGTTTTGCACTGGGTCAAATTCAGCCCGGAGATAAGATTTCTTCACAAAGTTTAGAGTTTGGGATTGCTTCTGGGAAGACAGAGACTGAGTCTGAGGCAGTGTGCTTTGGCAGAACTAGGAGGGGTTTCCCTGGGAACAGAGGGAGAGCGAGGAATAGGGTACAGAGATGTTCATGTGCCTCCGCTGGGAACCAGCCCAGCACCAACAGCATTAGGGCTGAAATGCAGAGCCACACAGGTGTCCCTGCCCCGTGCACCCCGGAGCTCTACGTGCCAGGAGATTGGGTTGTATTGCTCCCGGCAGGGTGTAAATGCAGAGAGACGGCTGGAGTTCAACTTTCCATGCAATTTAATAAGCTCCACAGAACCAGGAGTGCCGGGGCAGGTGGTGCAGCAGCAGGAAGCGGTTTAGATTCACTAGGTATTATTAGCTCGAGCTCAGGACTGGCCCTGCAGGACTGGGCTAGTTCACACAGGAAGACTTGAATGTCTCTGCCATGTACTCCTCATCATCTCCATTTCCTGAGTTTTTCGTTTTTCTGGGGTACCACAGCTCCTCCCAATGACGGAGCATTGCCTCTGTAGTCAGCTTTAATCTGTAGTTGGATTTGGAGGGTCAGGTCAGGAGAGGTTTGAGGTCCTCAGCCCTGAAGTGAAGCCCTCCCTGCTTCAGACAGGGCTGCAATTGAAACCATCTGATCCCAAGTCCCTTGCAAACATTTCCATTTCAAACCACTGAAGTTTTATGTCTTCCTAGTAAATTTTTTTCTTAAGCCTCATAAATCTCATAAAGATCTGGAACAGCTAGTAAATTTGGCCATTCAGATACACGTTTTCCAGTAAAGAGGATAATGATTGCTGTTTCTGATGCCACCTCCCCTCCCCACCCCCTCAGCCATAGGAGTTCACCTCTTGCCGGCTGACTGCTGCTTGCACGCAAATTGGGCCACACTAAGAAAGGCAACACATGCGGGTCCCATCTGCATGAAGGATGGAGGAGTTGCTGGACCTCTGCTAGCTTTGTCACTGCCCCTATATGTGACGCGAGCAAAATTATTTGTCCTTCTTGCGTCTCAGATGAGAAAAAATAGGCTGATGCTCATCTGCTCAGAGGGTTGGGAACCTTGCTCAATTCAGGCTGGACAGCATGCGTTCACGACGGGAAGCTGCAAAACCTCCAGGCTAGGGATCCCCCTCCCAAAGTCCCCACTGACTGCAGAACGTGAGAGGTCTGTGCTGTCAGCGGGGCCACAGCCTCCGTGCCTTCTGCTCCCTGTCCCTCTGCAAGTTTCCTTGTGGCAGTGCCCAGGAAGGCTGCGGACCTGCGGTTGTCTCTAGTCCCTGGCGTAATCCTGAGAGGAAGCTTTCTGCCTCCTCCCTGTTGCACCGATAGCAAGCCCAGCCAAATCTCTTACAGAATCACGGAATGGTCGGGGTTGGAAGGGACCTCTGGAGGTCATCTAGTCCGACTCCCTGCCAGAGCAGGGTCACCCAGAGCAGGTTGCACAGGAACGCATCCAGGCGGGTTTGGAATGTCTCCAGAGACGGAGACTCCACCACCTCTCTGGGCAGCCTGTGCCAGGGCTCTGCCACCCTCTCAGGCTTGGATTTCCAGGTAGGCTTGAAAGAACATGAACATGTACATGGACAACGTAAACCCAAGGCTTCTCAGACTTCCGTTGGAAATGCCAGGCAAAAGTGCTGAAGATATTTAGAAAAACATATTATAGAAATAGAAAATTGTAAGCGTATTTTCCGTTTTATTTGTTGTCTCCCAAATCCAAACAAGCTTATTTCCTTTCCTGCAATGTTGCTTTTGATAATCTTGTGCCAAAGGCACTGAATCTGTTCTTATTGCTGTCAATAGCAAGATGCCTGTTGCTTTTAATGGTTCAGCTATTAAAACACCGCATCCCAGTTGTCTGGCTGTGAGTAATCCCAAGATATTGCAGTGACAATATGGAACCTTTTTCCTCTCTGAATGTTTCTCTGCAAAGTTTGACCATTTTGGCTGGGGTAAAACATGTGTCTATCTGGGATTCTTTCCAAGGATGAGATTTTGACAGCTGTGCTCATGTTGGCAAAACTCCTGACATCTTGTGCTTGGTTGAAATAGCAGATTCTTAGTGGAGAGGGGTGGGAATCCGATTTCATAGATGAACACTTATGAATTGAAGACTGTGAGCCTGGCTTAGCTCTTTTCACTTGGGGGGAGAGGTTGAACCCATCCTCTGGGAACAGGGTGGAGCCTGCCTTTCTTCCCATCTCCACCTGTGGGCACAGATGGCTGATGGGCAGTGCGGCTGATGGGAGCCCTCTGTGCCTCTGCCAGCTTCGTGCAGCAGTTTGGGACATGCCTTGGACTGCACCCATGAAAGTGGGTGTCAGCCTGTTTGGAGTACACGCCTAACGATTTTCATTTACATATTAGATGTTTGGGCATGAATGGTGGGTGGTGTTACGCACTTTCAATGAAAATCCACCTTTGCGGCCATGATCAGAGCTTGGTCTATTATTTATGCCAGATAGCTTGTGAAAAAACAAAGCCATGGTATAGTTTGAAATAGCCTGTTTTGGGGTGTTTATTTTTACTATTATGATTATGGTGATTGAGTGTTTTTTTGTTTGGTTTTCGCTGGAATCTCCATCTTGAACTGGAGAAATATTTCCCACAAAAGCTGTAATTATTCAAAGCCGGTATATTTCTGCAGTAACCTTCAATCTCATGAACTGTCATTTTTCTGATGAAGAATCACTTATTTGGAGACGAGAATTCCTATTATCTCAACAAATAGGGAATGGTGGCACAGAAAATGGTGTCACAAGGTCACCCAGAAGCTCCACATCAGAGCCAAGGATAAACTGGAATAGGGCAGGTGGAAGGTCATCAAAAAGTTTTTGGAAGGTATTTTGCAAATATTATATTTATTTCATACTTTCCAGTGGCCAGATAGTTCCTTTATATTTTACCAAGAAAAATAAAAATTCACGAGGTTTTAAAAACCATGTCAACAATAATTTTCCATTTCTGGTATTTCACTGAAAAACAAGGCAAAAATATTTTTTAAAATGTAAACAAGGTAGTAGCCAAACAACAAAACCCCAAACAAAACATACCTCCTGATGAAAACAATTCAAACAGTTTTGCTCAGGAAAGGTTGTAGCTTAGGGTTGGACACACAAACTCAGATATTCACGGCTTTCATCCATGGTAAATGTGAGGTCTTTTACGTTACTTTAAAAGGAAAGTAACCAGCTAAACTGGCTCAAATTCATACTTGCTGTGCATCAAGTGATGTATACAGACATTTACCGCACACCAGCAAGCACCTGGGTAGCCTTTTCATGTGTTTAAGCCCTCAGGCTTATTTTAAGGATTTGGAAGGCTGTAGGTCCCTGCGATATGGTAGATGGGTCAGATTTGAAATGGTTAAATGGTTAAAGTGAGGCACGCAGGTGAGCTAGAGGTGAGCTTTGAGCATATACTATTTATCTGTGCATAACCTAGCCGTGTCAGCTGGGTGGCCAGCAAAGGAACCAGTAACTACAAAACTGTATGGGAAAAACAGTACCCTGTATACTTAGCTTATGGGAGGTGTGGTCGAAGAGTATGATAAAGGACACTCTTATTACATGGGGTGTTTGGTAAGCATGGCACTGACCGATGGCCTTAGAGGCCCTTTCAAAGTCATGCCTTAATGACAAGCTCTCCCTTCCTCTCCCACTCATTTCTTGAAAACGAGGGCAAATATTAGCACATCTGTGAGTGCTGGGCTGCTGTGTTTAGAGCACCCGTGTTAGCTTGATTAAAACTAACATGACCATTACTACACTGAGAAATGCCAGTGGCATGTCTACTATAAATTAAACTGAAATTCCATCTTTAAGTTGTCGTATAGTTCTGCAGCAGATCTGTTTACTCTGGAATAGCATAAGGCAGATGTCTTCATCTTTGCTGATTCTTAACAGGTCACAGGCATTGACTTTAAATAACTAAAAGCCTTTAAAATAATTTTAAAACATGCTTTCCCCTCTTCTACAGACTTTAACCTTTAGTTGGCCTTAACCAGAAACACCCAGGATAATGTGATCCTAAAACAGACCATCATAAACTAAACGGCAGCTTTAAATATATAATGTGATTATTACCTGAAACCAGTGAAGAGGTTGGAATAATTATTGCCCATGTTTACACTTGTACTGTATCTCAGTGGGTTATGTTCAATCCCTTAATGATGATGATTAAAAACATACTGGAAACATGTAGTAATTAGAGAGAGCACTTACCGTGATTCTGAAAGCACAGAGGTAGCTTTGAAGTGGAACTGGACACAGTTACGACTGCCAAAACATTGTGAAGGTTGAGAGCACTATGCAGCAGGTCATTGGTAATTGTACGTACGATAATGTGTCTATTTTGGCATGGGCAATACCTGCCTTCGGGACCAACCTTATCATTGCTGCTTGTACCTCAGTGAGACTTTTGCAACTTGCAAAAGGAGCAGGTTGATGGTGGGTGAAGCATCATATAAATACTCCACTTCTTAATTTACATAAAGCCAAAGTTGAACTTGGGTTTGTTTCTCTGTAGGGGACTTTTTGGAGGGCGAGGCAGTATTTAGGAAGAGGGAAGGAGAAGGAAGTTTGAGGTGGCAGCAGGGAGCGGGCACTGGTTCAGGCGCTTTGCCCTGCCAAGGTTTCAATGTGGGTTCCAACATGAAAGGGAGTTCTCAAGCAGTGAGCTGTAAACCTTGTGTTTTAGGAGTGTTTCTGTGGGTGAGGGATAGGGGCATGTATTGTGGAATGTATTCCTTTGTTTGTTTTTCGCATTTAAACAAACAAAAATACTCTTATTATAAGAGAAGGGAGCAGTGATGAGGTTTGTGCAGTAAAATCATGTTTGCTGGAAAAGCAAACTTTGTCCTGTTTTCCATTGCTGAATTTCAGCTGAAAAGGGGGCGTGTGAAGGTTGGAGAGAATACAGCTGCTTTCTTGGGAGTATTTTTATGAGCATTAGAGATGAGTCCTCTCAGGATGGGGCAATTTAGCAGTATGTAAAGAAAGCAGAGGTAGAAAGAGGCAGTGTTCCCTGGCATTACTTTAAGGCTCAAAGGTCATTGTCCTGTAATTTTCTACACCATATCTCTTGGTACTTTTGTCTGCAAACCCAAATTCAGCGTCTGTCCCTGTGCTGATGCCACGGAGACCTACCTGCTTACAGCACGTGTCTCCCTTTTTGGTGGTGTTCCTGTCCCCATAGTGTGCCCTTGCAGATGACCAGCTAATACTCAACATGCTTAAAACAAGGCTCTTCCCCATAGATCTGCTCTTTCTTAAGCACTGTGGACAATATTATGATCCTGCCTGGTGCTCGGACCCATGGACGTTATCTTTGACTCTCTTGCTTCATGCCTCCAGGTGGTGTCAAACTCTTGCCACTTGTTTCTGTTTAGCCTCTCTAAAATATTGCCACTTCTGTCCCCTCTCGTGGCTCACATACTTGCTCAGGTCGTCATTATCACGCTCCTCAATTGCTATTACAACATTGTTAATTCTGGCCTTGGCAAATCCAGTCTCGCCTTTTTCACACATGTTCTTTATGCTGCAAAAAAAAGATGATTTGCCTCACCTGCCTGGCATCCCTCTCGCTGCATCTCTCTTGCAAGTCTCTGCTCTTGGTCATATCAAGAATAATCTGCTTGTCTTTGCTCCCAAGGGCTTTCATGGCCTTTCTCCACCCAACATAGTATTTTTCTTTTGTGGTTAAGATATTGGTTTTGGCCTCTGATCCGCCCACTGTGCCACTCTCTTTTGCGCAGTTTTTAAAGTTTGAATGCAGCTGCACGTGTTTTCCTGTGCTGTTATGGGCAACTTCATTACTTCCTTCTCGGCTTCTATTTAAAACTCCTTTTCTAAGATGCCTATAAAACCTTTACAGCAGTGAAGTTGTTGGGTGTGCTGAACTCTGTGATGACCATGTGAACTTTGGTGTTTCCACGGACTCCCCTTGTCTGTAATGTCATCTGTCAGCTTTTGACTTGGAGTGCAGACTCCTTGGTTCAAGAACCATCTGTTTCTGCTTGCTTAGCGTGGTGTCTGTCACTGTGGGTTACTGCCCCATGAAGGGAATCCACAGGTGCTATGGTAATGCAAAATAATAACAATAATTTAAAAAGCAAGCATTAATGGCATCACGTGTCTCTTGCCAATGGTCTGTTGTTACCTCTGTGACACTGAACAAACTCTGGTCCTGGACATGGGATTTACTTCTGATGGGTTTTGCTTCCTTCTGGAAAAGTGTAGAGGAGTGCATTCCCCTCTCTACTCCATGCCTCTTGCATGGGGCGCTGTCACTGATCCCTCATCCATTAAAATGAAGGTAAAAGGCTTAAAAAGCAGGATGGCAAGTGGTGGGACCAGCATTATGCAATTCCATTTTTGGGTCTTCTGTCCACTCCATTCAGAAACGACTGCCAGTTGGTATGTGGTTTGGGGGACTTGCAGAAAATGACCTGGAGTTTGTTTATGAGAAGAGACTGAGCAATGTCCACATCTGATTCCAGTCTTTTGTTCTTCTTGGGTCGTTCATTGGAGAAGCCTGTCATTGCACGTGGAGTCCACGGTGTCCTCTCTCCAGTTCTGGCCTGTGCAGGATAGGATCAAACACATTGTGATAGGGCTTTGCTCACGCTCTGCAGCGATATTCCAACCCACAGTCTCCTGGAGCTGCCAGCCGTGTGAAACCATTGTAAACAATGGGCTTAAATCCATTTTCTAAATAGAGTTTTGCCTGAAAAAAAAAAAAAAGGGGGATGCCAAAATGTCAGGCTGCAAACCCCAGCTGCTGAGCAGTTCTTTTTCCTGTGAGAAGGAAGAACTCTGGTGAAAACCAAAAAAATAATTATCCTGCCCTATGTCAGGAACAAAGGTCGCTGCCTCTGCAGCAGCCAAGTGTGTAGCCCAAGGCCAGTCAACATCTTGAGCCTTCTACCGTGGCTTTGGGACCTTTTACAAAAGCTGGGCACGTTTCCAGCGCTGAGCTGTAAGAAGGACAGTTGACCCATGTTGCACCTGGGGCATCTCGGCCTTATTTCAGTTTCACATAAGGCTTTGTCTAGGTTTATTTTATTTAATGGGCTTTTTTTTTTCTTTTTTTCTGGTTATACTGTCACAGGAAATTCTCACTGTTCTATTACTTATTTCCTGTTGGAACTAGCCTTAAAATAAAATGAATAAATAAATATACATGCAAACATATAAAAATGTGCAGACAGGAAAGCTATTCAGATCTGGAGGGACCTTGATAACGCTGCTGATGAGGTTGCCAGCTTTCCCTGAGTCTGAGCTGAACAATTCCCCACCACCTCCCTAACCCCTGGGAACTTAAGCGGTGGTAGTTGTGAAGCTTCTAATTCTGACTACAGGTGTTTGGTTTGAAAGAGACCACATGCCATGTTGTAATCTCATTTAGGAAAAAGGTAATTAAATCAAAATACAGATGTGTTACAGTCACAGTTCCTGAACATCTGAAATGCCCGTTGGTTTAAAAAAGATAAAGAATAAATCTCTCTAAAGGAGCACTATCCTCTTGTCTTTTGTATTATTATCCAGTATTACTATTTCAAATAAAAAAAAAAAAAAAAGGGAGTTTTGAATGTCAACATCTGCTCTTAACCATCTCTTTACAGCAGGAACATTGTGTTTAAAAACAAACATGATAGGAATGCCTAAACTCCCCTCATTCTGCTGCTCTGCATATCCAAGTGTTCCTGCTAGTGTTTACGTGTTGCACATTCTGCTCCATCATTTACTGTTTAGCACCATTTTCTTAAGGTACGGTAGATTATGAAAATCATTCCTGGGGTGCAAAATAGTAGCGAGACCTGCTCTGCTTTGTCATAACAAATTTGTTGCTGATCTTGCTCTTGAATCTTTAACTTGAAATGTCTAGATGCCAGTATATTCTGGATAAATTCATCCTTAATATTGTGAAAAAGGTTAGCCAGCTTTAACATGGCCTATTCTGTCTTCAGTAGTAATCATGATCGTAGTAATGATAACAATAAACTAACTACGCCATTCATCTGGTCTCAACCCAGCAAAATATTTAATCCCATGCTTAACTTCTTAAGCGTGTGTGCATTCCTGTTCCTCAGAGTTAAGCACATGCTTTAGCTCTTTGCTGTACTGCTGCTGGATGCCAGCACGTGCCGCTCCTCTTGTTTGTTTGTGTGTTTGAGATGTGCTATTTCTGCTTTGGCCAGCCAGAATAAACCTTTGGAATTAGCAAATGCTGAAGAATGGCTAATATATCAATTATCCAGTATAGTTTTGGGGGGTTGCAGCAACAGTTAAGTGGTGTTAGCCTGCTTGTTTACTACATATTTTACAAGCTTGTTTGTCTCTCCTTGTCACTCTTTAACCCTTTTTTCTGTAGTGCTACCTGAGGGAAGGAGAGCATCAGCTGTGAGTGAAGACTATTGCCCTTGGAGGAAGAGTATGAAGATACCAAGTCTGATAAGGTTATTGTGAATCTTTCCAGTAATGCTTGGAGATTCTCCTAAAGCCTGAGCTCTTGCAATCTGGCTGTTTCTTTGAACTCTCACTTTTAAGATATAAAAAATGAACCCTGGGACATTTCTTCTTTATAGAGGTCAAACCCACACATTTCTAGTCTTCATGGTGTGTGGTGGAAGAGAGCCTGAAGCATGATGTGGTTACTGTGTTCTAAGCTCCAAAATAAAAAAGAAAATAGAGAGTCCCCTACACTTCTTATTTTTTCATGATTTTCAAGCCTTTTTGAGGCCTGACAGGTTTTGAGCACTTAGTGCTGGCAATTCCTGGAGCTCCTGAAGCCTAGCTTATGTCGAATCAGATTTTTATTGCACTTTTTAGAAAAAGCATCCTTCCTTGCTGTGCCAAGCATTATAGAAACACCACATGAGAGAGGTTTGGCGCTTTAAAGTCTGTGCCATCTAAAATGATTGCCAAAGAGCAGCAACAGGTTTTGTCATCTTGGAGCCCATTTTGCAGCGTTCACGGAGGAGCAGAGCCCCAGTGCAGCCCCCAGCTGCTTGTGTGCGTGGCTAAGCGAGGCTGCAGGTCTGAGTTTCGGGATGCCAGGCAATTTCTCTGGGCTGCCGTGGTACCAGCACATGCAGGGATGCCACACGCCTGTGTGTGCAGCCATGTGAAAGCACCAGTGAGCACAGGGAGCAGAAATTCCCAGCAGGCCCCTGAGAGCACTGATTTTCCAGTTGGACTCTTTGGGTTATTATTAAAAGCCTGCAAAATACATGAGAATCCTGCCATTGTCTCAACTGGTCTTTGAATCAGGGGCTCTTAAACAGAGGATATGCTATTCTTCTTTTGTTCCACATTCCCATAATGCTCTTAAAAGAAAAGGAAAAAAATAATAAATCCCAACCAAAACCCAAACCTAAAACGTGATGTCAGTTTTACACTGAAAACCAGAGGTGGAAGGGATGGTTAGCCAAGATTAAAGTCCTCAGCGTTGCAATTTCTTTATGTAAGTTATGGCTGTATGTTGGTAGCAGTAAGCAATGCAAAATGCACTAGCTAGACCAGTGTTCAATTGCCTGGGGCCCCAGCTGAAATTTAATAAGCAAATGTAAGATTTTAGTGCTTTGGAATGGAAACTTTATGGTAACTTTTTTTCTGCAGCCCCTTTTAAAGTGGTGTATGGTTTGTGCAATGCACCTTGGATGCTGAATCCAGTTCTGCCGCTGTGTCCTACCCTTTCTCTCTGGGTAGGCCAGCGTCAGCGTGGTACCGTGCCTGGTTGTCGCAGTGAGGTGGCAGACCAGAATGCGTGAAGCTGTGGCCTTCCTCTCACAGGTTGGAGCCAGGCGAATCTTCAGGTCAGAGAGCAAGATAGGGTTAAATACAATTATGGCTGGGGTATCTTCCCTGCAGCTCCCATTCACGTGGCTGCTGATGCTAATGGCTAAGGCAGGTGCGGGAATCTCTACTGGAGACTAAGTTAGAGATTACCAAATCATGTTCGGGGATGGTTTATGGAGAGTAGAGCCTGGCTTGGAGGATGGGAGAGAAGGGGCATGACTTGTTGCGGTGCTTTTTGTTCTTATTCTGTGGGTCATTCTTCAGCTTTCAAAACACAAAGAGTTCTCCTTGGGGTTGGACTAGATGATGTCCGAAGGTCCCTTCCAACCCCTACCATTCTGTGATTCTATGGGATTCTCTGATGATTACTTTTTTTTTTTTTCAATATACAAATTCATTTATTGCTGAAGGAGTTGCCTGTCAGAGCATGTTTGACTCACTAGTGAGGATGCAGGACCCTCTCATGGGAAATGAGAAAAAAAGCTCCTGATTTTAAATATCCAGTGCCTCTTTTCCCTGCACAACAGTAGGTGAGGAATCCGTGCTCTCCTCTGTTGCTAGCTTACGTATTGCTGTAGCTGATATTTACAGTTTCTTCATTATGATGGTTCATGGAGACTTGTAAGCTGTTCCTCATGTCTCTCCAAGCATGAAAATCTGGTCTTGAGGGCTGTGTATAGAATCAGATTGTATCAGTAGCTGTTGGCAGGACTGCACTGAGGTGGCAAAGGCAGATTTATTCTTTCCCCAGCTCCCTACCACTTTTTCCCCTTAGTACCAGCTGGTGCAGCCCATTCGTCTGGGATTTTCTGCATGCTACTCAATACCTCCAACATCCGTTTCTGTCTTTAGGAGGTGAGGAGGCTGAACAACTCACAAGAAATGCTCAGCATCTTGAATTCGGGCTAACCAGAAAAAAAGAGAAGATTTGCTTTACCTTGCACAACTGATGATTCTGGCTATTCCTAAGAGCAGATGGTGTGGAAATGGCCAGTCAAATGTGGAGACCTCTCTCCAGGGACACACATAAAAGCCACCTGTGATTCTTATGCTCCTTGGGCACATCTTGTACATTTTTCCTGGGTTAAGGCCCAAGATGAGGTTGTCTCACTGTGCATATTCAGGCATGGTTACTGAGGACAGAAATTATGTATACCTTGTTTCAAAAACTGTCTCTGTATCTGTAAAGTCTTTAGAGTTCAACCAGCGAAAGGTCCCCCATGATAATAAACCACCATTCCTTCCTCTTGCTTTCTCACGCGTGTGTTTATTTCTGTTTGCTCCTTTCTTTTTTGCAGATGGCAGATAAATCTTGTCAGTGCTTTTTTGGTTTTGCAGCCTTTTCTCAATCATCTTTCCTTTTGTATCTCCAGCAATGTGCAAATCTGATGGTTTGCTATTTCTGCTAAGCATATTTCTTTTCCACGCTGTCTCATTGTCTAATTCTTGTGCTTTTAGCTGGGTGAAAGAAGAGACAAATTTCCAGTAGGCAAAAAATAAACCATCCC
Organism: Fratercula arctica; assembly: GCA_947846985.1. Taxonomy (NCBI): domain Eukaryota; kingdom Metazoa; phylum Chordata; class Aves; order Charadriiformes; family Alcidae; genus Fratercula; species Fratercula arctica. Next base: position 12,504,985 of record CANTUZ010000013.1, on the reverse strand, counting down.
CAGCTCATGAAAGAAATGAACCCTTTTTAATCACTGCTATAAAATGTAATAGTTTGATGTGAGTTCCATGTCAAGGTTGGAAGACTGAACGGTACATCTCTTAGAAGCATCTTTTGATGTGTCTGCGGATCAATTGGAACTGTATTGCATGCAAGGAGAACAATACTGCATGAGCCCTTGAAGTGGAGCGAACACAGATGACATTTTTATTCATTCTCAGCCAGATTGCTGAGGTATTGTGTCCTTTCTGTGAAAAATGACACTCTGGCAACAGGCCACTGACTGCAAAACAAGTTGGCGTGGGCCTCCTGTTTGTCTCAGCCTGAGCTGAGCATCACCAGAGATGCCAGACTGCTAGCCACAAGCTGAGAGTGTTAAAGCACCATCTTTCAATAATCAGCACCTCTCTGCCATTTTTGGTGGAAAATACAGAGGGAGGAGGAGTAGTTCTTGACTGTTTAGATCTTTGGTGGCATCAGGAATAGTACTTTGCTCTCCCCTTGGTAAGAGCATTAGCTCTCCTGGCTGAGAACAACTGGCAAGCTTGGCGCAGTCTGCCCAACCCTAAACAAATTATTTTTCATAGCTCTGATTCTGTGCTTCCCATCTCTGTTTTCTTTTCTTGCGTCTTAAGTGGAATTTTTAAAAGCCTCCAGGTGATTCGGGAGACAAATCTGATTGACCTCCAGTTTCATTTGAACTGCCGTAGATACTGCAGCGGGTACCAACATAGCCAAAACCCCACGGATTTCCATGGGACTCGTCAGAGGGTAACTCCGCAGTTCATCTGTGACTGGGAGCTTTCATGAGATGAGTGGTGAGCTGTGGATAAGGTGACACTGAGCTGTGGGTTGTATTGTAGCTGGGGTCTTGGCATCAAAAATGGGTGCAATACTGGGGAATTTCCAACATCATCCAATAATCCATATCATAAATTATCTTTCCAGGGTCCCTGTTGGGTCTTTCTGACTTCTGAGAAGGTAGTTTAAACGGAGAAAGTGGAGGAAGATTGTCCTCTTCAAAGCACAATAATTTAACTGTTAATTTCATATGATGCCCAGATAATTTGAGTTAAATGTTTTTTGTTCCATCCAAGTAGGAGTGTGGTAAGATATACAACAGCCACCACTGAGCACTAGGAGACATTGGACTGAAAAACTGGATGTGAATTTCTGTTCTGCCTGCTGGAACCAGGCTCTCTCTGTGCCTACTGCTGTGGAGTGGGTATTTCCCGAACTAAAATAGTTGCTTTTTTCTGAAGTAAGGACAATATCTTTGCTTTCAGCTCTGATGCAGTGACATGTACAGTAGGACCTGTCATAATTCATGAAGTCAGTTCTGTTTCAATGTTAATAAGTCCTTAATCAAGTCGTTTGTTTCATCCAGGATGTCACATTTAGCAGTGGATTGTGAAATGCTTGAAAACTGGAATCACAGGAGAATTATTTAATGCTAAGTGTTATCCGCATCATATCTGAAGCTGGAACATGCCAGGAAAGCATCCTTCACATTCTGCAACTAATATATCCGAGCTTTCAGGATCAATTGTGAATTGGCTGGGTACGTACGCTATTTCTCTCTCTTTATGTGTGGCATAATATTATATGCTCTGTTCGGTAACTCATTCTCACATTGCTTATCCGTTACCTATTTTTTGTGGCTGGTTCTTTTGCTTTATAAAATAATACTGTGCAACATTGGACTAATGACTTTAAACCAAGATTGGCACTTTCAGACCAATAGAAAATAACTGCAATTTGAAACTAGTAGTCTTCATTCTAGTCTGTTTGTGATATGTAAGGAGAAAGAAGAGGTTTGAGCCAAGCAGCTGCTGGTGGGATTAAGTGGGAAGCTATTCAGAGAGACCAGGTTTATGATTATCATCTTCTGTTCTTGATGTTGTCTTCAAGAGGGAACAGAGCTAAGGGCTAAAATTGTATCTTTAATATCTACTTCCTGTAAGACTTTTCCGTTTGCAAAGAAGATAAGGAAGCCATAGTGAACTCATGGCAAATACTGTCCCAATGCATTTTCCTTCTTTATTTAAATTACATTTGATGTTGTGCCATTTTTTTTTCTTATAAGCTTGTTTCTGTCTCTAAATAGATATGTTACATACTGCCAGTGATAATAAAAGCATACCTGTATGTGCGACATATGTTGCTATACCGCAATGTCATTTTGTACAGAATTCTGCAGAGTGAAATGCTGAAAAGTCATTTTTTTGCCTTAGGGAACGACTTGTATTTATATTATAAATCTGTCTTACTCTTGCATCCTTCTTGTGAACCAGACCCCTTGTGGTAGGTACTGTGAAGACACAGAAGAAAGAGTCCTGGTCATACCTGTGAGGAAAACATTTTGGTTTGAGGTTTTTCCCAGTTTCTATCCTGAAATACTCAGTAAAGAAAGGGGAATTATAAAATATGTATTCAGATTTTATTTTGCATTTCCACAGGCTCTGTCAAAATGAGCCTTCCCAGTTCCAACCAGGTCATCAAAAATACTAAATGTTTTAAGAATCCATGTTTTTTGCATAAATTTTATGTTCTCCTAAAAGCTATTTTTCACTATAAAATGTTTTATTTGAATTTGGTCCAAGTCATAGTGAGTGCTGGAGCAATTAAAGTATCAGCCACTATAAGGAGTTTTGGGAGCACAGGACACATAGGATCAGGGCTTAAGCTACTGAAATACCTTTTATGAGAAATAAAGATTTCACAAACCTCAGTTTCAAAGTAGTTGACGTATGCTAAGCTCAAAGTACTAAACCTCTTCTCCTGCCCTCTCCCACTAAACAAATAAAGATCTATGAAATATTCAAACTTTATATCTGCAGGAAGAAAGAAAACACTTTATTTCTATTTTAAAATTTTTGGCAGGTGCTCAGATATTTATGATAATGGAATCATAAAATGACATGGAAAGGTTAGTGGGAAAGGTGTGGTGGGAATTTTGAGTATGACTTTGTAAACCGTCACATTTCTGGAATCTTAAACTTCAAATTCTAGCCAGGTTGTTTGTTCGTTTACATGTGTCATAGTGTAGATGTTTTGTGGGTTAGGAAACTCTTAAATCAATGAAGTCTTTATGTGTAGGGCTGGATTATGCCTTCATATACTGCAATCAATTAAATTCCTTTTATTTAATTCTTGTAACCATTACCCTTAAAAAAAAAAAAGAAAAAGCCTTTTAAATATTTTTCATTAACACATATTATTAAGTGGGTAAGTGCCCTAAGTATATTTTAATTTAATTTAGATTTAACAGCAACATTTTTCCCATACTAATTAAATGCCAGTTTGTTATTAAGAAAATATTTATTGAAGTTGAACTTGGTGATAGATACATATCTATCACATCACTGTTAAACCTCATTAAATAGTGTTTTAATTGCAATTTGTTTTTAATTACCATTCATTAAGCATATTATTAAATCTAAATTGCATGCTTATGAAAGACGGGTTTGCCAATATAAGTGGCTGAGGCCCTTAACTACTGCCTTACTTCTAGGTTCCCATAATTTGAGGTGTGTAGGGTGAAAGTTTGATCTGTTTACATTAATTCTAACAGTGTACCCTCCCTCCCTCGCTGCCTGTCTCTCCCATCTGTATTAAATAGAATTAATAGCATCTCAGCCAGTCAACAGATATACAAGGAAAATAAAAGCATGAAAAACGGTGACAAAACAGCTCTTTGGGCAAGGAAGCAGGGAGCCAGCAGAGAGGAAGCTGAAGCAAAGAGGGAAAGCAGAAGTTAAACAGGGCATTGAAGCCAATTATCTAAATTAAAAGAAGTAGAGGATGGGGACTGGATGCCTGAAGGATGCAGAGCATTACGACTAATGATTTGCAGAGCTTTTTCTCTTTGGCTTATCATGGCAAGCCTGGGCAGGGTCACTCACCGTTACCATCTGATGGCAGGCCCATGGCTTTTCGGCAAAATAAGGTGCTGGTCTTGGTGCCCGCGGTGCACCAAGCTGCCAGCGTGGGGCGGGTGTCGTCCCCGAGGTGGGGACAGAAGCGTGCTGCTGGGTGGGTGCAATTTCAGGTCACAGATAATAGTTACAAAGCAAGCCCAGTGCCTTTCAATTTTTTGTTATTTGAGGCTCTACAGTTTTTCCAGAGGCAGTGCTGCCCCCCTTTAGAAGTGCCCCTCAAATAAGCAGCATTATGGAATGCGTGAACTGGCTTTTCTTAGTCACTTTTCCCAGATTTCTTATTAGCAGTCCATGAATTTAAGGCAAGCTGAAAAATCCTGAAATAAAAGGTTTTCCTTTCTGACTGATAAGGATATCAGTCTTTCAACAAAAAAACCTTATTGAGTTGTCTTTTTAAAGGCTTGATGTTGTTTTATATTTTAAAAGAAAAGAGTCTTTTGGAACATTTCATCTAGGAATGATGTTTTCTTTTTGCCAGAATGGAGGAAAGGCTGGGAAGAAGGGTGTGAGGGTGTTCTGATGGAGACCAGCTGAACATAACCAGTGAGCAGACTGGAGAGCAGTTTCAAGGCGGATGGGACAAAAGGCATGGTCCCTTACGGGGTGCAGCATTGGCATCCTGCCAGTGTCTGGCCCTGTCAGAGCGCTCCAGGGGGAATTAATGGGGATGGGGGCCGTTGGGCAATGCCATAGGGGAGAACTTTGTAGAGTGGGGTTGATGGTTGGACTCCATGATCCCAAGGGTCTTTTCCAACCTAAATGATTCTATGATTCTATAGGGGTGGAAAGGCAGTTGAATGATGGAAATAGCTGAAGTAGCCTGAGATATTGCAGACTTTCCCATGGGCTGGATAAGGAGACGCGGTTAGGCTCTGTACATTGACACTCTTTGGCTCTGGTTCTTGCCGCTGAGGGTGGTTTTGTGCCAGGTTATCTCCATTGACTCCAATGGATTATCTCCAATTCACAGTGCAGTTTAAATCAGATGCAGGACTTCTTTTCTCCTCTTTCCAATTCATGCATCTCTTTCAAAACCGTCTGTACCAGATGTTACAACTATAAACAAATCATCCTGGCAAACCAAAGTATCTTCTCATATGTCTGTGTCACAGTAGGCGAGGTCCTAGCATCGGTGCCTCTATCTGCCTCTGGGTCTTCTGCTCATAAAACATTAGTTATACAAGGTTTTTTTTGGCAGATGGGTATCTTCCATGAAAAAGCCATTTCCATTCCAACACAACAGTGCTTTTATATGGACTGTTTCGGTCCGTGTTGCGCAACCCTTTTGCACAATGATTCATTATGCTATCTTGCTTCTTGATATGCTGAATCATGGGGTGACACTTTGCCAGCTTCTTTGTATGCCAACAAAAACTTGCTCATGTTTCAAAGATAGAGAAGGCTGCAAAAATCACTACAGCACAGGGAGCCCGAACATTTGGCTGAGGGAAGTTCTCAGCAGGCTTCAAACTCCTCCACATGGATGGGGAAGTTATCTTTCAGCTCCTGCTCTCTTTGAATGGCTGTAGGAAATTGCATATGGCTTCCACTTGTCGTTAGAAAGCTGGAGAAGGCCCAGGTTCCTGCTCCCTCTGAACTGATATAGTGATCAGCCATTTCTGTGCTGTGGCCCCTTAACTGAGAGAATGTAAATCTGTCCACCTATCCATGGAGCACCATCTGTATTCAAAGGCCTCACCTAGCAGAAAAGTGGAACCATGGAGAAGACTGGAAATATTCATGTAGATACATCAGGTGGTTGCTGTGGGATTTCCTGACCATCTTCAGCATGTCGGTGTGAGGAGGTGGCTAAATTAAACCCTTTCCTACCGCAGTAGCCACAACAGTGTACATTTCTCCACGTGTTCTTCCATGATTCCTGGGTACACTGCTGGGTTGCAGTACAGCTGCTTAATTTCTGTAACTCAGGGGTTTGGTAATGATTTCTAACATCTATTTCAAAAAAAATAATTTACTTTTTGTCAGTTATGCACAAGATCCTTGCAGGGGCAAATGATGCTTTCCCTTGGCCATTCTGGAGTTCTTTCTGATTTGGTTTTGTTAAGAGTTTCTAACTGTGACTATTTATCTGATCACAGAGAATTCAGAATCAACTGAGTATATTCACAGCTGTTCTGAGAGAAGGGACAAGATTTTGGTCTGAAAGGAATACATTACACTGCTTGAAAACAGGGTTTTTAAAGGAAATACTCTTGTATTTTTTAAATGTGTTCTTATTTGAATACTGCATTGTATTTCCCAACGTAGTTCAGTTTTTGCAGCACAGCGTAGTATTGCGTGCCTTACGCACCTTGTACAATCATTTGAAAAGCCTTTGGTTTTCCTGTGAAGACACTAACTGAATCCCAATGAAAAATTCTAGGTTATGAAGGTGGTGTCCTAATAGGCCTTAAGGGTGCATTTGCACATTTGATTTTTAAGTGTAATTATTACTGCTATTTCATATACAAAAGTATCCACTATATTTAGGTATTATTACCTGGCTGGGACTTCTGTAATACAGGCAGCTTTAATGCCTTTTTTTCCCACCCTGTGCTTATTGCATGCTTGTATTCCATGAGAATCTGTCCATGTGCAGTTAGGCTTTGATGTGAGACATAATAAATATCAGATTTTAAAGAGCAGCATGTACATATTTGTCTGACGTGTATGCATAGAAAAGGTCAAGGGACTTAGTGTTTTTATTCAGGGTCATGGGTATGTGAAACATTCTTCATATGGATGCTACATTTTCTATAATATTTATATCTCTGCTTTGGTATTTCTAGTTCAGTGTCTCAGCAATTTTTAAGTGTCCTGCATTATTTTTCTATGTGTTTATTAGCTTATGTCTTCATTCCTTGTGTGTCACCTTCTTGCCTCCCCACCTTCCCTCATGCCCAAATGATTTTGCAGGGCTGCCCTGCCACAGAAATGGGTCAGACAAGTTACAGGAGCTGTAGATTGGTTGGATGGGGATCCACCTAGCAACACCACCACACTAATGCCGGATTGGGAAATTTGCCCTACAGGAGTTTGTCTTGATTAAAGGCTTCAGTCTGTCTTTGCAACACAAACATAGGAGCCCCCATGCTGCTCTCTGAAATTTACAGCGTATTTTCTTTTTACTCAAGCATATTGAAGCAGAACAGAAGAAAGGATCAAAGGTACCGTAATGTTTCTATAAACAAGTACTACTTAGTTTGGTTTTTTTTATCTTGGGTTTATTTTTTTCCAAACAAATCTTCTAGGCACATTAGGCTCAGATTTCATTTTATTGCCAAATCACCAGCTGGCAACAAAATCACATATGTCTGTGTAAATAAAGTAGATGAGAAGCTGAACAGGAGATTGGGAGATGATTCAAGCAGTCATATTGGCTTCTACACCTTAAAATTTGAGTGGTTTATCTGTCTATTCAGCAATGTCCTGTACAGACCCCTTTTCAGCATGAAATACAGAATTACCCCAAGCTGAGATTTTAGTCTGTGGTTTTCCTCCCTTCTAGTGAATTTACAGGAAAACAGATAATTCTCTGGAACTATAACCCAAAAATTCATTTTTTGTTTGCTCATCAGGCGATGACTAACCCACTCCCTGTTACTCAAATATAGGTGTAACTCTTGTGATGACTGATATTATTAGGAAGCATTTTCACTTTGAGGGCCAGATGATCCTTCCTTTGAAGGTAATGCAATTTTGCAATTGGCTTGAGGGCTCTCTTACTGCCTTTTTGGTATGTTTGGATTCACTTGGCAACGAAACCTCAAAATTGATTAGTTTGTCTTTAAGGTCAATGTCCCTATATAGCCCTTCTCCATTTGTAGGTAGACAATGGCATGGTCACCTCAATTTGTAACCTTAAATCAAGTTTCTTCATGCCACCCCATAATTCCTAGGAAAAAAAAGCCTGACCATTATTATTAGGTAAACATACAAAAAAGTAAGTAATTTTCATTTTGCTTCTAAAAGCAGATGAACTAGAGCATCTTTTCAGACCTGTGTGATACTGAGGCAGAGATTTTCCCATACAGTCATGAAAAACGGTTCCTTTTGGCCATACTTATGCTCCTTTTGGGTCCTTGGTGGAAGAAAATTTGAGTTTTGGGTAACTACTGAAGAATTAGGATATTTGGTCATATTGGTCTATTCAAATGTCTTCATCCAGGGGAGATGTGCCTTGACAGAGCTGGGTATCAGGACTCCCTTTGTCAAGAGCAGTGGCACAGAAACACTGCAACAGCTATCAAGAATCTGTTTGCAGGGGCAACTTTGCCCTCGGTCAATAAACTCTAAAAGAGCTTAATTAATGAGTGGGGAAAGATCTCCATTATCTGGAAGGTGAAGGACAGAAATGAAAGCGGTAAAACACTAAATAGGCTTTGTTTCTTGCTAAATTTTTTTAATCCTTGCCTCTTCTCTAACATCCTCCTCTTAGGAAATTTCAGTCCCAACAGATTTGTTGAAGCTCTCGTCCATGCTACAAGTTATGCTTTTTCTGTCTAGGGCTCCAATTCTGCTCTTTCTTCCTATTGTTTCCCTTTAGTTTATAATGCAACCTGGGCTGTAAGGTGGGGGAGAGGGGCTTCTGTTTGGGAAATATCAGTGCATACTCACTAGCTGACTTTTTTCCCGAATTGGACTGAATAGAGAATACTTCCTGCCCCACTCAAAATCATCTGCGCAGAAAGATAAAATGGGAGTTAACAAGGGTCAGGTTTATGACAGGGAAAGAAGGCTGCTAATGACCATTATCTATGCCACAGGTTTAACTTCATTACTTTTGCATTAAGTTCTTAATGCCCAAAGCAATAAGCAAACTGAGTCCTGTTGAACTGTAGTAACCTAATCTTCTCTCCAAACGAAATAGAGGGGAAAGCAGAGTCATTTGACATGGCCTTTATTTCATCTTCTCTTTTCCCATCCCCCATTCACATATTAGGCGTGTTGTGAGTTTCCCTTCCTTCTCACAGCCTTTTTCTATTTTTCCCTTTCCTTCCTTCCTGAGTTTTTCTGGCTATCCAAAGTGGGATTTGGTGCAGGATTTACTCTGCTAGGAGGGTTTAGCCTTCCATAATAGTGGGTCCAGGGTTTGTCACATAGAGAAGTCTATCTTGATAATCTTGTAAAGTACAGAATTATGCAAACTGTGTCCAGAATCAAAAGCTTTTCATTTCCGAGGTAAGACAAGCTTAAGCTGTCCATGACATCGTGGGTCTCAGTAAGTCAGATCTAGGAGGGCACATTAACTGGGTGTTTTGAAATGTGATCACACTTTTGCAAGGAGAGTTGAAGGTCTTGGACGATTGTAACTGAATGTGACTTGTGGGTCTATACCAGCCTTGACTCCAACCATTGGTTCATCTTCTGCTCATTCTCCAGTTATGGCCCCTGCTGATATTCATGGCTCTGAACTTACCCCACTAGATGTGCAAAGAGTTTAGGCTTAGTGAGCAATGAAGAAACACCAATGGAGAGAACTGAATGTAATTAATGATTTAGAATGAGATCAGCATTTCCATTGTTTCAGCTCTTTTCCTACTCACCCTCAACTTTGTCAACTAAAAAATAATGAATTGCCCTCTCCTGGTGTGACCTGCAGACTTTTGCTCTGGAGCTGGAAAAGGAAAAGCCATTGAATAAGAAGAGGAAGCACAAATTGAGTCCCCAATATGTGCAATTTCCAGACCAACAGCCTCAGCTTTTGGCAAAGGATGAAATCAACAGGGCATCTTTTTTGGGTTCCCCAACAGAATGAGAGGGAAAGAACCAGTGCTGGTAGGTAACTGGTGAATCTGTCCAAGGTGTAAGGAATATATTATTGCTTATAGGAAAAGGATCCCTAAGTGATAGGTGCCTGAGAAACATGATAGATTAGATTAGATAGAAGAAAATATAAACTATGGAGAGTTAAGCAATGAACGTGAAAACCTATGAAAAAACCCTATCAGCAATGCAATGTAATATATTACCATAATCCAATATTATATGGTAACCTCCATATGAGAACCTTGCACTCTGAGTAATAAGTGCCGAAGGCTGAACATTTATCTTATGACCTATCCCCTGTTCAAAATGATCAGGGTTACCAGATATTTGGGACTCTGAGAAAATTGTCCCTCCGTAATAATGTTTCCCTGCTGTATAGCACAAAGGGTTTTATTTTCCTTGCCCCTTTTTGTCTTGGAAAGGACATATCAATGTTTGGGTTTTTTTTTTTTCTGTAGACAGGAAACTGTGGCTACAATAAGGTCCATGAGTATTACAGTAAGGCTTGATATATCGGCCTGACAGCCATCATCTGTTTTAAGAAGTGCTGTCTCCTCTTTACAGACCTGTCTGCCTCCTTACTGCTTGGCTTGACTCTACAGCTGCTTTTTTGGCTTGTACTGGTCACGGATTCTTCTTCAAATTGTTAACATCCTCATCACTTTTCTCCCAAATGAGATATTTCTTGTACTTTTAAAATGAAAGAGTCGAGTGATCTACAGAGCACGTCAATTCAAGCTCCTGGGAATGCCACAAATAGGAAGGAGTGAATGGTGGATCCCACCCCAGGTATGTGTAAATGCAAGCAAGTTAAATGGTGTCTATTGTGTCTTTGGTAGTGACTTGCTGAGCTTTCCCTCCCTTCTGTGGGAGGGAAGGGAGTGTATTCTATCCTTGCACTGGGCTTTTTAAGATTGCTCTCTATCAAACTCAAATGTCTCCCATTTTGATAAGTTTTTGCCCTTTCCCACTACTCGTTCTCTTTGTGCTTTTTCCCATCGGTGACATCTCTTGAGTAACAATGTCTCTTAATGTTTTTCAGCTTGCCTGGGATTCTCAGGGAACCCAAGTTTATTAAGATATCATTAGTGAGCTCTGCAAGGAAAAAACAAAACAAAACAAACCCCAAAAGCCTTCCACTCTGATAAAAAACCTGACCCCTTCCATAAAAAAAATTGAGAAGAGACGCAGTCTTTTAAATTCTGATTGTGGTCTCCTTTCAGACATGGGAAACAACTTCATTGGATGCCAAATTGGGTATTTAGCTACTAAATGCCTATTTTTTGAACAAACAAGCTGCTAGAGTTCTGAAGTTCAGGGTGAAGAGGGCTTAGGGAGAACCAACACTATTTTCTAGGAGCACAGAACAGATCAAGGGCCCTCGTGCAATGAACTATATCTGATTCAACACAGCCTGCAAAACTAAATTTTGTTCAGTTTAAGCATTTAATTACTGCAGATGTTCAGGAGATACTCTGTGAAGCATCACCTACTGGGGCCCTTTGGCCAGATGTTGTTTGCTTTGACACTCCATCTGTCACTTAGAAATAATCACTGAAGCTTTAACTAGCATAACCCTGCAGGGCTGGCACCAAGGCATGGCATGTAAGAGGTTAAAAATAAGGTCAAGGTCATTGCATGCCATGCATGCTAGAAGGTCAGTGAATGACGATTGCCAACTCTTGCTCGCCATGATTTTCAGCAGAGAGCACTGTATGAATCATTACACAAATGCTCTTGCTTTGCTTTCTGGAAGATCTTCTAATACCAATGATATCAGCCCTATAGCTTGTTAGATCCTGAGATTCAGACCGTATTTTGGTGATGAGCAAGATATGGCAGTAAATAATGGGTATGGTTTAAACCAACTGAAAAACCTGGTCATTTTATACCAACAAATGGATATGTAGTATTGGTATGGATATGGGACACCATTGGGATCTACCAAAAGACAGTGGGGTTATTAATTGGCCTTAGAGAAGTATAGTGGCTTTGGGAAGGCATTTTCTTTTTGTGTTGCCATTCCTCAGGTGTTTGTCAATGTTTCAGGATGAAATTGTGGAGACAATGGACTAGGTTAGTAAATATGCTTTACCATGTTTGTAATATCTTGTTAAGCCCAGACTGTTCCTGCTCCTACTATGTCTGAAGAATCTATCCACACTGGGGCTGTAAATAGCCTTAGCAGTGGTGCTGCTGTGATGGAAGTGGGAGGATGTCTTGCTCTGCACTCCCTTGTTGATGGTGGCAGTCAGTTCTTCCCCTACACTGCTGTTCCCAGCTCCGTTAGTACCACATATTATAAAGCCAAAGGGTACAATAGACCTATGCATTTTGATCCATTGTATAACACTTAATTCTGTATAAATCTGACTTCAAATGCCTTCCAGAAATCTGATCGTAAGTTATTGACATTATTAGCTCTGTTTATAATCTCATAGAGAAATCAAATAGGTTTGATAGGCTGCGGTTTCCATAAACTCATGTTGATTGCTTATAGGTTTGTCCATTTCCATGCTTGGAGGTTCACATGATTCCTTTGGTTAGTTTGTTTCCATCAGGCTTAGTATCAGAGTAATGTATCTGTTTGTTGTGTTTTAAGACACTGGCAGAACATGAGATTTATTTTTCTAGAATCTTCCTTCTTTCAAGGCACACTAAAACCATTTGCTTCCCTGTTTGGGAGCTCTTAGATGGGAATTGCTTAGTTGTATTGTCTTGAAAAATGTCTTCCTCTGCTAGTAGTCTTTTGCGTTTCAGTGTTAGCTCTAAGCACAAATTCCATTTTAAGATTCCTAATAATATTCAGATTTAATCTATTTTATGCTTTATCATATGGGCTGTATAATTTTCCTTGCTTTTATTAGGTTTCTGCAGTTTGCTAGTGTAGATTAGTTATTTGACCAGTATTATCTCATCTCTTCACTATTTGGTAGCGGCATTTGAGTCTTTTAGTAAGATGTTCACAGAGAATTCCCAGTCGTGTTTGGTCAGTGAGACTGAATTACCCGGTTTCACAAAGCTGAGCGCTTTTCAGGGCACTAAGTATATATTGTTACTAGTTTAGCTAGTTTGACCTCGTTGCCTGTAACAAGTGTGATTGACTCAAAATTAATTGTACTTATGTTACCAGTGTTTGTGGGGTGATAAGTTCCTCTGTTTGTCAAGAGAAAGTTGGAGGGTTTTTCCACAGCCTGGTGACTTCTCTGCCACCTAGGTTACAGCTAGGATGTTTAGTAATTCTAACGGGGGTTAGCGTCAATCTCTCATGGGAGACCTTGAGGTTAGTAGATTATCTTTTCATCTTACATCTCATAAACAACCAGTTTTTGTATTAGTCACCCTGCTTTCTAGCATGATGGTAGGGGAGGTCAACTAATATGCCATCTTGTCCTTTTATCAGGGTCATCAAGTAGGAAAAGTTCAGGATAGCTTTTTTTAAAAAAAAAAAAAAAAATTGTTAGTGATTTGATTATAGGTTAAGCCGCCTTTTCCACTCCTCATTTTCTTCTGAGACCTGGGCCCTACCTAAGTAGATTACGACCATTGATTTAAACATTCAGTCATGCACATCATTCTCCGAGGTTCAGTAATAGCAGCTAGGTCAAATTAGTGCTCATAAATGACTAATTCTATTTCCTCTTGTTTATTACCCAGGCTTTTGGCATTGGTGTGTAGTTAATTAAATAATTTCTTCTTCCCATCCTCTCTTTGCATTCAGTGCCTTCCTGACCATAGTCTCCAATGGAAATCCATCAAGGACAGGGTTTACTGATGCTGCTGTTTGTAGATGATGGTTGGGTGCTCTCCTCACCTCCCTGGGGTCCTTCCAAGTGAGAGCTGAGCTTACAGCACAAGAAGCTGTTACTGTCTCTGCTATTCCTGTCTTGCATCTAAACTGAGAGCTGAGAGATGGAGGTCAAGGGCTCCCTTTATGGCTCTACTTTTGTCCTATAACATACAATCCTGTCTCCATCTCTTCTCTGTCCTCCTGAATTGACAGATTATTGTGCTTTGTCATTTTTTGGTCCCTACCCCCTATTGAAAGAGATGTCTGACCTCAAGGGATGTGTCTTGTGTCAGGAGATCAGTTAGGCTTGTCCAGTGTCCCTTCTGGAGCTTCTTTTTTCTTATATCCTGACTTACGCTTCCATGTCTCGTTTCTGTTACTGCTTGTCCTTTACACAGACTTTGTTCTCATTTTCATCTGAAGGAGAATACTTTTTCCTATTAAGCGATGGCTGCTGCTGCTCCTCATCCTAGGATTTAAATAGACTAGCATTTTTTCCCTGTTTTACCAGCACTAAATTCACACAAAATAACAGAAAACCGAGCCCATACACTGTCAAACAGAGACACTTTCACAGTGTGGTGACCCTCTTGCTGTCACCTGCCACATTCTTCATGCTCAACCTACAGCTGTGAAACTGTTCCCCCTGCCCCCCTCTTTGAATAACAAAGTCCAAAGAACACTCCTCAGTTTGATGCCTGTCTCAATTTGCAGAACATCCTTGGACAGAAATGACATTGATAGCAGCGAGAGAAGAGTCTTCGTGAAAGCAGCAGCAGCAGCTTTTCATTGCCAGCTCCTCCAGTGGGTCTGAGCTAATAACAGCCATGCTGCAAACTTTATTTAATTCGTATGGGCCTGTTCCAGAGCCTTCGTATTGACTTCAGGGGCATTGGATCGGGCTGTATGGTAGCTACGGCTTTGCTTTATGACTCAGTATCACTGTCTTGGAACAGTCTCTGCCAGATCAGTCACATTTTCCATTAAAACATTCTCTGAGGAGAGAAATGAGTGTTCAGCTAGCTGCTTGCTAGCTGAAATGTCTGTTTTTTCACTTTTTTTTTGTATTTTTCCCAAATAACTTTCTCCTCCACCATGAGAAACTTCTGGGTTTCATGTGGGACAATTCTGTGAGTGTCTTAGAGAGCTGAGAATAGCTGCTTGAATCTTTGCTGGCTAGCCCTGCTTATTGTGTTTCAGTGTTCCTCTTGTCCTTTCAATACATTTCCATATTGTTACCTGAAATGAGAGGGAACTGATTTTTTAGGAGTAGAATGTGCAGACCACATTTCCAGTTCATCTTCTGTGATAGCAGTTACTCTTGTGTGACTAATTGACCTGTGACTAAATAACTGTACTAGTAAAATAATTTTAGCATAACACCATAAAAATCACAACTAAAACTATGCCTCTGTAAAGCAGTATTTGTTATGAGCTGAGCACATACTCCGTTAGAGAAAAGGGAGACTGTTTGCATTATCAAGCTATAGTATATACCTGCCTCTTCCCATAGAAGTGATTGACAAAGGTTGCTTATTTTGGCTTGTATTTTTTCTGTTTGGGTTTGGTTTTTGTTTTCTCATGAGGGAGAGCCAGAACTGAGTTTTGTAGTCTGACTTTGTGTTTTATTTCGGTTGTTTTGTTGCTGGAAATGATTAAGGGTGTGAAGTTAACCTGCCCGTGTAGCACACCTCCTGCCACTCTGATTTGGTTCCTTTTCTGCTCTGGGATTTTAGTGGCTGATCCATCCATACTGCACTCAAAGGCAGTTCAGCCCCAGGAAGGAAGGGGATTAATTTCTCTTTATACAAATCAGTGTGTCGGCCACAATTCCTTTCCAGCTACTTGTTCTAATAGGCAGGGAGACGTGCAGAGCTATAGAAGGACTTCATGCAACTGGAGAGAATGTGCATGTGTATGTGAGAGCGGTGGCTGGAGATACAGAAATGCACAGAGAAGTTGTAGAAGGTGGTAACTGCACCTAGAAATTCATGAGTCATCTCCTGATACCCATCTGACTATCTTGCACCTTAATGATAGGGAAAGAGAGATTTCTTGATCTGAGAGAATATAGGTAGTGACATAAGCGGACATATCTTCATTGTCAGCATGGGAGTCAGGAAAACCCCTGCTACTCACCCCTGGGAATGCAGACGTTCACTTCTGAGGTGGAGTTGTGTCTGAACAAAGAAAACTTGAGATGGACGGACTGAAGTCACAGACCAAACCATGGCACACCACGTTGAAGCCAGGACATGAGTGGAAAGAACTTTCCGCATCTCAGTGTTCAGAAGAAGAAAAAAAAGAAGTAAATAAAAAATTATTAGCGGTTTGCAGTTTTGCTGCTGTCTGCTCCTCTTGTTGGTTTTCTTCCTCTCTGTTCTAGGAATTCTATAGTAGTGCTATGAGGAATAATCAATTAATGCTTAGAAAGCAATTATAATGATTCCCAGTTTACACATGAATAAACAGAACGCAGCTTAGGTGCCTGAGTCACAGTCATTTTGTGAGTCTGATAGGGCATGGGCAGCAGCAAAGAGCCGGCTCAGCACTTGTGCTCTAATTGCTGTTTTGCCAGAAAAGTTGGGGCTGGAGATCAAACAGACAGAAATGAGTTATAAAGCCTTCTGAATGTAAAATGCTGTGCACAGTTTGGTTTTTTTTTTTAAAAAGTAAAAAGAAAAACTCACTACACTCAGTAGTGATTTCACAAGTGCTACATAGCTAAGGCAAGACTTGCTTGAGGTCTCAGTGGATGACTGTGGGTTATACCAAGGACAGGATCCAGGCATTGTGACTCTAGTGCTGTGCTTAAGCACAAGACCATCTTTTCTCCCTCTACAAATTCAATATTTTATTATAGAGTACCTTATCATACAAGTCCATATGTGATACTTTCTCCTGTGTTCAGCCTGAAGCGTGGGTAGCGTAGAAATGCCATTTTTATGTGCATCACAGATGATAATGTCTTGCTTTTATTGGAAAATTCATAGCTTCAGTTCAGATGCGTGGCCTGGTACTGGGATCACTCCTTGATGTTATTCACAGTTCTGTATGTCCACTGAGTAGGTACCCTTGGTACTATGTGTTCAGATAGGAGAGGATATGTTATAAGGATCACTCTTTCCTCCTCCAGGGATGAAGGTGTTGCCACGATGTAAAGCCAGGTCAGGATGAAATGCCCCCTTCATGTCTGGGGGCATATTTTTGTTATTTTAAAAGCCACAGGGCCCATATAACTGCAGAAGAACAAGCAAAACCCTTGCTATCCTACTTCATATACTGTCAGCCAAATGAGCAAGCCAGCTTTGGAGTCCTCCAGGGTCATTTTATTTTTAGGGCTGATGCCTGAAGCAGGAAGAAAACAGCTTGATCTCCAGGTTCTGCTTTGAGCTTCCAGTGCTGGCAGCAAAAAGCAACTTCTTTTGACGTGCGAGCTGAGTTTAGCCGATGGAAAAAGCTGTATGGGCCAGTGAGTTGCCATGTTTTGAGTGTTGCTGTTCAGAAGCACAGCACAGTTCCATGTCTATCACAGAGCTGATTTACTTTTGACCTCTTCAGTCTATACTTGACATTCCAGCTGGTTTTTTCTGTCTCTTTATTTAATATCAGGCTTTTTCTCTCCATGCTTTTTCAGGTTTTCATTTTTCCTTGTTTGTCTGAAATCCATCTTGGAGACACTTGTTGCCCTGTTCTCTGATCTGTTTTGAGCCTCTGCCAGCTGCTGCTGCTGCCAGTGGATGAAATGACTGAGTCACCACTTTGTGAATTTTGCATTTGCTTGTGGGGTGGCAGAGCCAAGGCCATCATGAACAAATCAAGCAACCACAACAAAGGCCCAAAACACAAACACTGGGACTTAACCTCAAAGCACATGCTGGAGCCCGATGAGGTGACAGCCAGCAAGATGCATACCGAAGGACCTCAAAGCATTACTCAATCGCAGTCCTGCTTTAACCACATCAGAGACATACACCTCGCACAGCTCTGGATCAGGGGAGAGGGTGGAAGGGAAAGGTAGCAGTGACCAAGGGACCTTTTTCCTCCTTCCAGAATGAATTTATCAGAGCAGAGCAGCAGATGGAAAAAAAAAAAAAAAGAAAAAGTGTGTGTATATATATATACTCAGGGTTATTGAATGCAGCGAAGCTGCAGTTGAAGAAGGCAGCACTAAATGCAGGAGAAAAAGCCCAGCTTGGCAGAGTGGCTCCTCCCCTCCACTGTCTCGTGTGGCTGTGGGCCCAAATGACTGGTTTGCCTTGCTTCAGCTGGGTCAGGCTGGTCGGGCAGCTTGATTCTGCGCCCCAGGACCGCTTCCCGACAGTGATGGCAGTGTCTTGTCACCACGGCGCTTCCCCTGGTTTGGCTTTGATCTGTACCTGCTCTCATGAAACTGTCCTAGCACTGGCTTGCTCTCGGTGGCTGTGTTTTCCTTGTTTCCCATGCTTTCCAAACATCCTGCTTGTTAGCCTAAGAAATGTTATATCAGGAAAACAAACTGTCTCTGGTTGACCTGAAGGGCCAGTGGGTGTTGGGGCTCTTCACACCTCTGTCTGCTGGGACTAGAGCTTGCCAAAAAGTAATTTATACCCTATGTGCCAGCAGTGATTAACTAAACACAGGGTTAATCAGCATGGTGATGCTGAGAGCTGGTGGAGGTTTTGTTACTTAATTTTAGCTTGATCAGGGTCACCTCTGTGCTTCCAGCAGTCATGGGGACATTTAATATAACCCAGCCATCAGGGCTCTGCGGCTACCTCCAGGTTTGGTCGCTTTTGTTGATGGCATGTTTTATTAGGGATAGACAGGGAAAGGCTGAAATGCACTCATCCGATCTGCAAGCAGAGGACGGGAATGTATCAGTGTGTCGTTTAAAATATCCTGGCCTGTTTGGCTTGTAATAGCCCTATAGTAAAAAGATTTTTCATTCTTTAGCCCCAATGCAAAAGGGAAATGGGTTCCTATTTGCATTGTCCCCACAGTGTTTGTGTAATTAATGTACGTGGGGGGTTCTCCCTCCCCCACCCTCTCCCAAGGTAAAAAATGACCTTGTCAAAACTTAGATTACAAAATCTTAGTTACTAAGCAATGGGTAGGGCCCCACTGGGATGGCATCCTGGCTCCTGAAATGGTATGTATAGTAAAAACTAATAAAAATGGTGTCAGAGGCTCTCAGGCTTCCAAGTCCCCTGCTGTGTGACCCCCTGATCCCAATTTATTAGCTGAACCCAGGGAAGCAGACAAACCTTGCTGGCTCCAGACTGGAGGCTCCAAGAAAGGAAATAATGTGAGCTCCAGAGCAGCGGCTCCAGAGCAGGAGGAAGGGAAGGAAGGAGGGAGGGAGGGAGGGAGGGAAACCCTCATGGAAAACAGGGGGTCGAGAGTAGGGCTGGAGAGAGCTGCTGACAAGAGCCATCTGAGCAGGGAAAGGAAGCTCACTCTGTGATATCTCAGTACCTTGACATTCAGATGCTTTAAACATGTCAGAGAGGAAGGGAAGGAAGGGGGTGGGGAGCGCAGGGCTCGTAAGGAGGCAACCAGCCAAAGTTGTTTCCTTTCATGTGTTAGCAGCGTGCTTCAGTCTGAGATCACCTTGTGCTGGTGACGGAGGATTTAGCAGCTGGGGGTGGCAGATGGAGTGGCAAAGAATGTGCCCTGTGGGTCAGAGGGGGATGCGCCTTCCCCCTTCCCACTCCCCAACTGCAAGAATTTTCTCTTCAAAGCATTAAAGGCGATGCAGCTCCTCACGCTGCTGCTAACCCCCTGGATTTCCTCTTTGGTGTGCAGTACACACAGCAATTAAAGCATGTTGCACAAGCGGAGTGTGATTCTTCTTTTTTTTTTTTTTCTTTCTTTTTTCCTTTTTTTTTTTTTTTTCTTTTCTTGAAAAGCTGCCAAAGCAAAGTGATATTGATGAGGATGGCTCGCTTCGATTAGCAGAGGCTGGCTAAGAACAGTCACCTCCAGCCCGTTTCCCTCCCCCTCTTCTGCCTTGGACAAGGAATCTCAGTATTTTCTCTGCTTTCAGCTGTTGTCTGTCTGATCTGCGCTTCTAATCTCTGCCCAAATCGAGCTTAAGCAGGGGCAAGAAGCGTAACAATAACTCTCCTTGTTTAATGCCAACCGTTGCATTTGAAGTGCTTTGGCTTCCCAAGGGTGATCTTATCAGGAGAAGGCATTGCGCTTTTTTAAAGGCATGATTATGCAGTAAAATGGCTAATGATGAAAATGAAGGGATGAAGGCTCTGTGGAAGGTAAGCATAGGGCAATAGAGCAGGCCTGTCCCATTTGCCAAGTCTTTATAGATGTGTAATTTGCTATTTGGAAATGGATCTGGGGGTTCCTGGGGAGGGATTGGCCCAGTGTTTCTCCTACTCCGTGATGTTAATGTTTGTTTCTAAGAGCAAACAAAAGGGCAGGCCCGTAGCTGTGGCTGCCTTAGTGCCCTCTGGCTTGTACGAAAAGGATTGTGGTTGTACTCCCGCTTACCTGGAGGTATTTGGAGAAATACCCCTGGATGTAAGACCACTCCAGATGACAAATTTGGGGGCTGGAAAAACATGTGTGTGCAGGCAGGTTTTCTCCTTCATGCTATTAGGAAACAGGCTGCAGCTCTATAAATCTGGGTTTTCCTGGCTCTGTTTTGTTTCTTTTTAAACTGCTGCCAGGGTGATCAGTTTAAACAACCACACCATTTGTGTTTTCCGTAGTCGAACATAGGAATTTTGAAGCGTTGTCTAAAGGAAAGATATGTAACATACTCCTCCTCTCTCCTTCCTTAGCTGTAATCAGCCCTAGTCTGACGGCTCCCAGAGGTCCTTGGTAGAGGATCAAGATGTACTTTCTCCCCTAATACACGCTGCAACCAGTGAGAGCTGAAACCTGCGTCCAGGCTTGGCTCCGGAGTTGGTGTTGATACATCAAGGAACCTGAAATGCTGCTGGTTATCTGCAGCTCGGCGTTTGCCTCTCTGCCATGCAATGAAATCCCTGTGCCATGTCTATGTGAGCAAAAATAGAGGAGGAAGCATGGCTCCAAACAGGAATGCTTCCCTCCTGTATGGGCTTCAGTAGGAAGCAGCCTCAAACCTGAACTAATAACATAAGCACCCTGTTTTGGGGCACGCGTTAGGCTTTCTGCAGCATGTGGATGCATCGTCTGGATGCTATACTAGCCTGGGGATAGCTGCACAGTGCAGCCGTGTCCTACAAGTACTTCCTGAGGTTTGGGAAGGGGAAGGAACCTCCCTTGGATGAGTGCTATTGTGTGGTTTGGTTGTGGTGGAGCCTCAGTATCCACAATTTAAGGGTAACAGTCCTTTTGCCTCACCTGTGTGCTGAAGCAGTGTAGGGGTGGAGAGTCTGAGTTCTCTTTAATGTGGATCCCCCCCATAACCTTGGGCAAGTTGAACTCACTGGATGACCCTCGCCATTTGTGGCTGAGGTATCATTTTTCTCAAGATAAGCTGATATTCTGTGCATTGTTGGATGACTTTTATCTTACCATCACAGGCAGTGTGCACTTTAAGTGTGAAGGGAACTGCTTTGCTTTGTAACTTGAATGTGAGGATGGATTATTTTGCAAGAGGTCATGGGAGAGTGAGAGAAATTATGATCAAGTTGTGCCCTCTGGAATATGCTGCGGGGTGAAGATGTGGAGAGTGATATCTTCACTTTTCTTCCTTTCCCTTCTTTGCTGATGATTCAGAGCAGAAATGACCTGGGTCATTTTATGTCAGTAAAGATGCTGGGCTGATCTGAAACAAAAGGAGAAAAGCAAGTCACTGTTTCAAGTGCATTTGTGGTTCAGCTGAATGAAAGCCCAGTCTTGCCAACTCATGATTTGATCAGCAGTGCTGCAATGCATAGTCCTTTCTTATAGCTCCAGGTCTTGAGTTATGGAAGGTCTTAAAATATATTCTACCCACCCACCCACTCCTTCCCCCGAAGGTTTCATTATTTCAAAGAAAATATAGGAAACGTGACCTCAGTGTACCCTCAGGACTGAGGTACTGGAAGGCAATGGATTAAAAACTGGCTCAGATTGTGAAGTGAGAAGATGGTGATATACAGTTCATATAAAAAGATACAGAAAAAATGGGTTTTCAGTATTGCTAGCTCAAACTTTGAACAATACAAGCAAAGTTCCAGGATTGGGGATCTGAAAAGGAGCTTCAAGTCACCTATTTGTAGCTCTATGGATGGAGCTAAGTGGGTGGGAGCTGAATTTGTAGAAGTGACATGGAGATCTGCATTGCAGATGTGAAGGCAGGAGAGCACCTTTTGCAACTTTTTACCAGCACTGTGGCCTTGGTCACACTTGTATAAATCCAGAGGAATACAGTTGTTGTGTGTGAGCTGGTGATTTCTTCCTATATTGTGCACCAAACCAAAAAAATGTGAAAAGAGATCCTCTTGTGCCTGCCGCTGACTCAAAGTGACAATAAGGTTTTTAGGTTTTTTTTTTCTTCCTCTTTTTTCCTACTTTTCTAAAAACTAAGGTTTGATTAAGGGGAGTGGTGGAAAAGTTTAAATCTGTGTTCACAGTGGGACACTGAAGTATCCTTATTGGAACTGAAGAAGTAAGGTATATGCATACATGTAATGAATACTTTGATTACTATCAATGCTGTTGGATATTTATGTGTAGGGTGAATATCCCCACACAGAATATGCATTAACCAATACACTACTTTAAGTTGCACATGGATTTGGAAGTGTGGCAAATGCAGTCATGCGATGCCAATGAACAAAGAAATACTCAAACATGAATGAAAAATCTCCTACTTCCATTCCTGACCTTGAGAACAAGCTTGGGGGCATGAAGGGTGTTTTGTCTCTTCCTGGTATATCAGTTGGTCTAGTAAAGAGATTTCCTTGGAAAGGAAAAAAAAAAGATGTATTCTGTAGTCAGTAAGTTATGGGCTGGTTTGTGGATGGCAGCGAAGGGCAAGGTTAGGTTAGACTATAGCAGGGACATTTGCTAGGGTACGTTTGCTGACAGTGATTGGAGCTGTCAATGAGAATGACACCGTCATTCAGCGTCACCTGTATGTTTAAAACATGCTCTGTGAATTCGGATGTGAAGCAGGCCAGAGAAGATATAAAAGACGTGAAAGGAGTATGGGAGCTTCTCCCTATGGTGAGATTTTGGACGCAATAACCTGTTTCTGTCAGACTGTGTTAAGTAAAGAGGTTAATAACTGTTTTGGTTTTTGCCATTAATCCTGCCTCTGATTTCCACTTAGGTATATTTATAAGTTTGCCATGTAGTGCCAGAGGGACTGGTCAGAGGTCAATTTAGCAAAGGAAAAAAAAAATAAAAAATCAGTGAATCCATCCTAATTTCAGTGTGACTTGACAGATGAAGCAGAAATGTTGGTGCCACTACAGAGCCAGATAGTGCTCATCCCTCCTGCCCTTGCCCATGTGTAAGACAACGATTTGGGGCATGGAAGCAGGCGGGGGTCAGGCTCCTGTGATGGCAGGAGCTCCCAAACCCTGCTGAGCTCCTGCGAGCACTGCAGAGCACGTGCTGCCTCGTGCATGGCAAAATACCCTCTTCTGCTTTGGGGTGTGAGGCACAAAGGTGGAAGGGCTCTAACTTACTCTGGAGGGTGCGTTTCTGTTCCATTTTTTAATTTTAAATATAAATTTCTTTGTTTTAACAGAGAATAACTTTCTTGGTTTAGTTGGCTGGGTTTTCTTAAATCAGGCCTAATTTATGAGAAGATCAGGAACCCCTGGCCTATGCTTTGTTTCCTCTAGTTCAAACATAAGGGATAAAACCAAATGGCAATGCTGACCTTGGGGAAGGGAGAATAGGGATTTCAATGTGATCATTTTATCTACACAAACGTTGCACTTCATAGTCCCAGCCAGAACCTGCCACCTTTCTAAAGAGAGTGCATCTGAGATGTAGAGAGCTGGAAAGATGAGAGGGGCAGAAAAGCCAAAACCAGGGCAAGAATAAATACTGGTTACGCAAAGCCTGAAGCGGAGGCAGCATCTAGTGATCAGACTATCGAGCCTTGGATCTATAAATAATAGTACCCTGCTTATTCCCTCCAGGGCCCCATTGTCAAAAAGTCTTCGCCCCCCCCCACCCCCCCTTGTCAGCCAGAGAGAGATAGACGTGGTTTGTCTGAGTGAGAACCAAGCACGTGCCCCTTTCCCAGGGCTCGTCATAGCCGTGGGGATGTGGGTATGACAGGGAAAGGTGCATTTCAAACGGACCTTTTCAGGAGGTGAACTCATTGTCACTTAAAAGAATCAGATGATATACAGCATCTGTTTATGGGCAGAAAAGTAACATCTTGCTCTGTCTTTCTGTAGTATACTTAGGAGAGACATAATAGCCTGGTCATGTGCTGGAAAGAAATGACTCATTTCATATTGGGTCAAAGTGAAACCAATGTATTACTCATTTTTATGCAACTCTAGTAAATCGTACTTATTAAAAAGGGGGAGTGGAGTGGAGGAGGGACAATTGCCTGAAGTCCAACCAACATGTACTAGGAAATTAATTTAGAAATATGGTTGACCTCAGATTCCTCATAATGAAAATCTGCTGACAAATCTTGTGATTTTGTTTCTCTTTTTAAAGCAGCCCTCAGCTTTGCTAGTGGTTCAGGTGTCAGGACCAGCTACTGATTCAAATCCTGGCTGGATGATTTTGCCATTGTTCTTCCAAAGAAGGGCTCCAGATTCAGTGGTCTGCTGGGCTTTCTGCACTGCTTGTTGCTAAAGCATCTGAGACTGACCCCATTGCCGAGGTCTGCTGGTGGTGTGTGAGAGCTCTGCAGGCTGCTGAGCTGTGAGCACGGCTTTAGCGGCTCTGAGCGTGGTGGTTGCTCGTTCTTCTGATGATACTAAGATCCTGTGAGGTGTCCATGCACCAAGGTAGGCGTGATCCCTGCCTCACAGCCCCTCGTTGATTTTTTTGCTGACTGTCTTCTTCTTAGAGCAAATAATCCAAAACCCATTCTTATTCCCAGCACTATTTATTATTGAATTCTGATTAAGTGAAGCCCCGTATCCAGAGGAGCTAGGAAAATGGCAGCAATTTTCAATTAGAATATCCAGAACAACCTTGTCACCTCTTTCATAATCATTGCTTTTATTTTCAAAGGTTAAATAAGATCATTTTTAACAGCACTGAGTGCTATTTTTCTTCAGCCATGCTTGCAGCGCGTATGTGTAGAAGCCCCACGCACCACTAAGCTGCGATTAACATTAGAGAGAGGGCTCTGTGTTCTCCTGTGTCCCATTTGTCCATCAGTGATTTCCATTCACGTCTGCTGAGTTCACAGAACAGGAAGGGCTGTGGTACCTGGGAGGAGCACGCTGCTGTGGGCACCTTACCCTCCTCCTCCCTCCCTCTCCATGAAGTTTATGGAGTTAGGATGGAGCCGGTGACTTTGTCACTGGTGTACAAAATACCACGGCATCTCCTTTGCTCTCCAGCAGCTGCACCATGGGGTCACTGCACTGGGAGAAATCAAACTTTATCTGATGTGGATTTTGGTGAGAGATTGACTGAGGAGGGGGCTAAGGAGAATAGATATGATATATCATAAAAGGGCATTATTTTTTTTTCTTGTGCTTTTTTATGGGTTTTGTGTGTGCGTGTTTATTTTCTAAATCACTCTTCTGGCCATTTCTTTTCACAAATGAAAAGAAAGGAGTCTGGGAGAAAGCAAAGCTACTAAAATAATTGGAGTGATTCTGGCTGGCTTAAGGGTGGGCAGATGCTTCTCTGAAACAGGAGAGATCTAATCTTTGCCCTTTGGTCAACTAAGCTGTAAAAAGCACTTACACTTCTGGAAACAAAGACTGAAAGCAAACCTAAGCAGAGCCCATGGAGTCCTTCAGCTCAAGGGGTGTCAATAGACTTGTCTTAGTGACTATGTAAGAGAGACTGGTTAGGAAGCACCTGGACACTTATCTAATTTTTCCAGCTATTCCGGTTCATCTAATGAAAGATCTTATTTCTGCCTACAAACACTCTTGTGCCTAGGTTTTTAGACCCTCAGTGCTGAAGCAAAGCGCTGCAAGAAAAATACTTATGAAACAAAATGGAAATATGGTTTCCTCCTGTTGTCAGTCACACCTTTACCCCAGTTCTGAGAGGGCTATGAGATGTTGTGCTTTATTAGTGCTCGGGTGATGATGGAAAAAAAATATTATTTTCTTTTTCAAGGTTTTGCAGGTAAGCAAACTATGACATGTTTTCAAAGGCCTTGGTGTGTAGCATAGCATTTTTGATATATATTAAAAAAAATCAGATTTCCATTGTTGCATTTCTAATTAAAAATTCAGTGAAATATAGAAGGTTTTATAGCAGGAAAAAAAAAAAAAGAAAAAGGATTAATAACCTAGATGACTTACGGCCGCAGAAAGTAGCTGTGGAGACCTAGGTAAAGTGAAATCAGATTTCGACAAATTCACTGCTTCTTTATGAAAATCACATCTATGAGTCAGCAGAACAAGCTCCTCTCTCATCTAAAAATGTTCATCTTGGAGATGTTCACAGCTGCCGTGTTTCCAAACCCCGGTGAGGTGTTGCTGGCAGAGGAATGGGGCGCAGCTCTGCCGGCGGCCGCAGCAGTGGGGCTGGGACCGAGCACACGGCTCCCCTCGATGCTTGCGGCAGAGTGGTGCTGGTGGTGGCCGTGAGAGAGTGGATGGAGCACTTCCGCCTGGGATGCTCCGCTGATTCATCGGGAGCTGCTCTGCACAAGCCCAGGGTCGCGGCTCATTCAGCTGCCTGGCACGGACCACGCTTACCCTCTCTCATGCGCACCAACAGGGGCAGCCCTGGCGGTCAGAGCAGTGGGGACTGGGGTTCACAGCAGTGGGATTTTGTATTCTGGTTGTGGCTAGAGCTGCACGGACCCTTTGTTAAAAATTTTTTAATTTTTTTTTATTTTTTGATGCTGTGGAATTACGCCAGGCATCTGACTTACTCTGTCAGCCTTTCCTTGGCAAAGCAGCCTCACCTCCCCAGCAGAGTGACTCAGGATGCTTGTCTTGCTGGCTAAGGCTTTCTCTCCCTTCCTCCATGTCACTGCCGTACACCCTTTCCCTCCCTCCTAGCTGCTGCTCCCTGGCATTTTTAGCAGCAGAGCTTGTTGAGAAACACAACCATCTTCTTCGGTGTTGATCCGTCTTTGACATTTTCTGACCCACTCTTCTGAGACGCACTTCGCTGATCAGAATCTCAAACAAGCTCCTTCACCCGCTAATGCGGTGTTAAGACGATCAGCGCTCAAATCCCCGAGATCTCTCCTTCTTCACAGAGGTTAAAGAGAATCGTTTTTGAAAACTTTAGCTTTCCGCCAAGTTAAAAGGGAGGAGATCAATGGGATCTGTGCAGCCCTGATATGGTGCCCTGGAGGTGACGTTCCCAGCCTGCTGATAGCATCCAGGCTGCAGAGCCCTTCCACTGCTGTCTGAATGTGTCCCATCTGGAAAGGTTCAGGAAAAACCATGTGGGTGGGAAATGCAGAATTGCCTCAGGTAGGAGGTTTTACAAGAAATTTTTGGCAAGGAAACTGCTAGGTAGCCTGTGATCATCACAGCTCTAGCAGCCCTGGGATTTATAGGGCTGTTTGGCTGCTGCAAAGTGAGACCATAATGACTTACACCAAACCCTGATGAAGCAAGCAGAAGGAGATGAAGCTGGCACAATGTTACCCTACTTGGCAGCTGTGGATAGGTAGTGAAGTGCTGTGAAGACAGACACTAACACTAGAAGAACCTGAGAAGAGCTGATGATGTCATCAACCACCATCTGCAGAAGTTCTTCTCTGACATTGCTGTCCTATGGTGGCCACATGTCTCCCTGCATTGCCTCCAAGTGCCCAGGAGCTGGCTGCACCAGCAGGATTTTGCAGGTACCCAGGGTCCTAAGACTGGAGAATTCACATATTTTTCTTGAGTTACCAAATCTAGAGAAGGCTAATTTCTCTTTATTCAATTAGGCATCGGACTGTCCAGAGGTCCTAGTAAAAGAAAACCAACAAAACACCACAAACAAACCAAAAAAGGGGGGGGAAGAATGACGATACTTTATAACAGTGAATTTTGACCATTGTTTGCCAGTCTTTGTAAGTGTTTTTCTTTTGTTCTTAGACTCGTGATGGAGCAGACAGTCCCCTTGACTGATGTTAAGTGGAGGCTGGATTTCTGGGGTTTCCCCTTCGCCAGTAGTTTCTTTGTGTGGCCAGTTTATTCTGCTTTTATTTGTTAGCAGGAAAAGGCTTTATACGTTGACATCAGAGTCTTTTTGCACTTTACAATATGTATCTGTTCACTGATTAAATTTCTGAGAACATCAGAAATGCAGGGTTACCTGCAAGCTGTGCAGGTCAGCCCCATGGGGCTGCAGATACCTGAGAAATTACTTCATTGACATTACAGGTAGATGTTATGTATTTTGTCATGCGGTGGAAAAGAGACATTCACTTATCCCAAACTGCAGGTTCAGGAGCTCAGAGACACACAGTCCATGTGGCTGTATTGCTGCTAATGACGATTGCACGTCGTCACGAGTGGTCAGCAGGAGCTTGAGGTGTAACTGCAGGGCACCCTGTAGACTGGCGATAATACAGGGCTAATTGCAGTCATGTTGGATGGAGAAGCATGTCCTAGCTGTGACAGTGCCATGTATAGGAATGTCGTATTTCCTAAATGCATTCTTCTTGTTCTGGACATCTTTTATAGTGATGGCGGTGCTTCACGTTGGCATATTCCGGCAATGGGGAATTTGATGTCAAATTGCTGTGCCTTACAGCTAAAAATGTTCTGCTTTGATCAGCAGCTAGTTGGTGATACCCGATTGCTGCTGGTCTGGGGTGGTTGGCTGGCTGCTCTCCAGAGTTGACGCCATCTGAAAATAACAGGCATGAACTTCTTATCCTTTCCCATTCTCTTATTTGCAGCCTGGTATTGGGCATGGATGAGGTCACTTGGGTCCTGCCACTGGGTGCTGTGAACTGTAGGCGGTGTACGGGGTGTGAACTCAGCCGAGGGGTCTTCCAGGAGCTCAGCTGTGCTGGGCAGGGACTCGCTTAAGCCTGGCTGGTGCATCCCATGGCTCTGGAGATGAGCATGGCTGGCTGCCATCTCAGTGTAGTTTGTGTCCCCTCCCCTGGCCAGCCCTCAGTGAAATCTGCAGTGTCTCTCCCCTGGTACGTTGGCTGGGTGTCAGGCTGTGGTAGGGTCCTGATGTAGCTGGCCTGACGTGGGTGCTGGGCATAAATTTCAGAAGAAGATCCTAATACAGGGCTGTGTCCCAGGACTCTGGGGTGTGAGATGAGGGTGGGTGGGAAAGGGCTGCAGGACAGGCATCGGTGTGCAGTGTAGGGCAGTAGGTTGACATCCCAGGAGCTCGTGATCTGGATATAAGCAGGGACCTTCACTGGGGCAACCCATGGGAACGTGAGCTTGTGGTGTGAGGGTGTAGCCTAGGAGACGGTGAGCTCATGTGCCTCTCTGGTGTTAGTCTCTTAAAGGCGATCTCTGCTAACCACAAATAGGTTGTAAAAAAAAAAGACAAATGGTAGAGACTAAATGTAGTTTGAGCTAGTCAATGGCAACAAAAATAGGGGGATTTATTTAAATTGAACTGCATTTGAAAGTCTATTTTAATCTAGTCCCTGTGCTCCATTCATCATGTTGCTGTCCGGGCATCGTTTTCAGGGCTGCTGACCCCTGTGGATGTAGATGTATGTGCAGAGCTGGGAGTGTGTTTCCACCATGTCCATGCAGGCTCTCCTGTTAAAACCAGGGCTGAGCTCCTTAGGGGAAGGGAGCGAGGGGCACCGAGGAGCCCCACCAGCTGTGTTTGGAGTAATTCATGTGCTCTCAGTTTATGCCCGACTCCCAAATCCTGTCTCTTCTGTTCAGATTAAGGCTAGGACTGATCAGTACAGGGTAGAGATGGGGACTTGAAGGCAGAAATCTGGTTTCTATTTCAGGCGGTGCCACTGCAACATGCTTTTTAAGAGGGCTGGTGGATTATGTGTTTCCCACAACCAAAGGGAAATGTACTCAAAAGGGAGTGTTAAAAGGCAGCCAAGGAAAAGAGGAAAGGGGTGATGTGATCTGATACCCGCTGACCTCTCTTGTATAGCCATATCTCCCCTTCTCTTGGGTACCCTGAGAAACACACAGCCCTCCACAGAACGGATGTTCTCTGAATATTCTCCCCACCCCCTTTTTTCCCCTTCCTTTATCCCTTGATCTGTTTAGAAATTCCCATTTGTTTGCCTCTCTGGTTTCCATAACCTCACTGACACTGAAGAAATGAGGAAAACCCAGCGTTAGCGGCTCAGCAGTGGAAGTTCAGCTCAGTCCAGCTGTGGGCAGTTCAGTCTTCACTTTTCCTTTGGTTTTTTATATATATATTTTTTTTTTTCCACTACCATGTCCATTTCTGCAGAAGCAGCTGACACCTTAGTCACAAGATCAGAGTCACAGATCTACCAAAGCTCTTAATACCTAGTTGTATGTTTGTGTGTGCATTTTCTTTTTCAGGGTAAGTACATATTTTAAGGATGGAATAACAGTTTGTCCAAGAATCAACAGTCCACAGGGAGCCAACTAGTCTAGCAGCCAAGGCTTGTGCTGTTTCCTTGAGGTTTTGGGGATGAGTTGCTTGCCTGTCCTCTTACATAAAAGCATAGCAAATTGTCAGAATAAACACATTTTTAAATATACGACACCATCACTCAGAGCTTAAGAGAAGCTCATTGGCTGGAAAAGAGATCAAGGCAACCGGGAATTTGGATGACCTGACTGAGGCGTTTGCACTAAAAGGTTCTTTTTCATTCACTGGAGCTAGTAATATTTTTTTTCTTATTTTTTCTTTAGGTAATCAGCCAGGAAAGAAATAAAATATCCTCTTCCTTCCTCCAGGCAGTGAAGCTGGAATCAGAATCCTATTGCGTTATTTTATAATTTTTTGGGGGGTTTTTTGTTTGTTTGTTTTGTTTTGGGGTTTTTTTTGTTTTTTTGCTGAGGATAGATTGCTACTGGGTGTGAGTCCTTGCCTCGGAGCATGCTGGAGAAGGAGCCAGTGTGCAGCTCTGCTGTCTGGGGTGGTTCATGGCTCGCCGATTCCCAAGCCAGTGGTTAATTTAGGTTAACTGGGGTCATTTGGGGATGACACCCCCAGTTTTGCAGTCTGGGTTAGGTCAGCTTTAGTCAGCCCTGCCTGAGGGGGGAGCTCTGGCGGAAATTCCACTGAGCAGAAGAAAAGCCTGGTGCATTACTTTTTGGGCGAGCTGCATGACATTTTTGTACAGTTGGTTGGCCGCGTGGGGAGGAGAGGTCCTTGCAGCTATTCTTTCTCAAGAGGTGCCCTCAGGACTCTTTTGGGACAAATTCCTGCTCCCTGGGCATTGCTAGGTTTGCCGGTGTCCCTGCGATTCCACCAGGGCTGGGGGAGAGGCAAGGTGGGACAGCTTGGTGAGTCGTCTTCCCTACGTACCCTCAGAGCAGCAGGGCGCTGTCTGTGACATAAACACGGAGGAGTTGTCTATGAAATTTCATTAGATTTACAGGCAGCAACTGTTATTCCAGAGCAAGGAGAGGAGATGGAAAGAGGCTGAGCTCCAGCTAGGAATTGGCTAGACTAGTTCTTGGATTGTTTTCCACACTGTGGTTATCCTTATCTGCATCTGGAAACTGGAGTGTGTTGTATGTGTTTGTAAGAGCAAGCGGATGTGTGAAGTGTTCTGGCAAAGCCAGAAATCTCATTTTCCCTTCAATGTAATGCAGCCTGATTAGATTGTTATTGACATGCTGAGAACCTGCTAGGGTTGTTGCATCTCTGTGGAAAGGCATCTGTCTGTTCCTCTCCTCCCTTCTGCCTGGAAGGATTGCTGCAGAGCTGGAAACGGGAACGACCTTTCAGACTGCGAATCCAGCTGTGAAATAAATCTGTTGGGAAAGCACGGTTTGCCCGCCAGCTGACCAGCAGTTTGACAATGTATGTGGAACTGTAAGCCAATTAACAGCAGTTTGGAACAATTAGTAATTCCCTAATGGGGGAAGAGGGGAGAAGAAAAAAAGAAGGAAAAAAACCCACAATAAAAACCTCAAAACAAAACTGCTGTAGTTTGCTGGATGTTTTTTCATCCTGTAGATCATTGCTAACAAGAGTTACCGGCAGTGTTTGGGTGACCAGACTTGTCTGACTTGATTGCACCATGCCAGAAACGTGCAGTGTTGTGTGGTCTTATATATCTTCGATTGTTCAGGCCAGAGTGGAGGGGTGTGGGGTGTCCAGAGGAGGCTGTACAGTACTGACTGCGCGGAGGGACCTGACCGAGCTGCTCCCGCTGCAGCATCCGCAGCCAGGTGACGTGGAACTCCACCTGATTAACTTGGGCAGCTTGCTGGGTTAGCGTATCCGTACTGCTCTTGGTACCCAAGCTAGCTCATTCTGAATTAGCTTGGGTATTTCCACATAGCATTGCACAGTGACTTCTAGTAAAAGCAGGAGAAGGTATGGACTAACTGGCTTTAAGAATGTTCTCCTTC
This sequence comes from Fratercula arctica, assembly GCA_947846985.1. NCBI lineage: Eukaryota > Metazoa > Chordata > Aves > Charadriiformes > Alcidae > Fratercula > Fratercula arctica. The sequence continues at coordinate 12,472,935 of CANTUZ010000013.1, read as the reverse complement.
CCAAAGATGGCTCTTGTTAACTTTGTACCATGAGGTGGTCAGATAATGGCAATTCTCACATTCAGAATTTGCCTTTGCAAAAGGTGGAGAGTCAGTCAAAATATCTGGGGTGCTGCTATCTTTGATCACAGCTGACCCAACCTCAAAAATCCTCCTCTTGAAAGCTCTCTGAAGATGGATTTGTCTCCAGGAATGATTTTGGGTTCTGTAAAATTGCATGTTTCAGTGAAATGATATTTCTTTGCGCCAGCTTATTTATTTTCATCATAATTGTCTCCCAGTGATGCCTCCTATTCATTTGCTGGATCCACTTGTCTTGCATCTTGTTCTGACTCTGAGTGCTTTTTAGGGTAAGCCTGCCTTTCAAGAATACGCATGATTGGTACCATAGGAATAGTTTTCATGTGCTTGCAAGAAGTGCATTGCTAAGCAAAGTAAGCAGGGAAGCTAGGAGAGATGAGTGGAAAATAACTGTGTGAAGAAGAGGAAAGAATTAAAATAGATGGCAAGGATTTAATCAAATAAACAAAGGTCCTTTTTTAAAATGTCTTGCTCTTTTTTTAGGTTGGTTTTTTTTTTTTTTTTTAAGTAATCTCAATCTTATAATGATTGCACTGGCCAACCCTTGATACTTTTTCTGTCTGATTAGAGCTGGGTTGTAGTGGCCATGATGAGTTGCCACAACAGTCTATTATTGGCATTGTTAACTAGTGTCCCTCATTAAATTAAACTAAAAGGGGCAGGGAAGGGAATCTTTTCAAGGTGTTCCTCATCTTATAATTATTTAAATTCATTTTAAAGGATAAATTTATTTTAATTTATCAGAACGTCCTTGTCCTGAAAATAAAAGCTCTTCAGTTTTGGTGTTTTTTTTTTTTTTTCCTTCTTCTATAAATTCATGCTTTGAGGAGAGCTAATTTACTATGCAAAGAATTTTTGAAGGTCATACTTAGTGCCATTATCATTGTACAGAGGATGTTTGAGAATAGCTGTTTGTCTGTGCAGGTATTTCTGTGGCCCTGTGTTGCTCTATGTACCAAATGGTATTTATCTACCAAAACACTAGGCACCTTTCTGTCCACTGTGTCTAGATATTAGTGATGAAATTACTGTGGATTAAAACACAAAGGTATCAGAAGGGAGCTCTCACTTTCTTCAGTCCTGGCTTGCAAATCTATAAAGGAGGCCAATTAGATGTGGGTGGAGAAGGAGCTCCAGAAGGACTGAATCTTTGAAGGAAATACCGCTTTGGAGAGTTTGGTAGAAATATGATCTGCATGGACTTGTTTTGTCTGTCATTCTGCAAAAGTCTAGCAAGAAAGTAGGTGACATGTTTCTGCATTTCCTATAGCAGATGAGTTTTCTTGAGGACACAGACCCATAAGGTGACAGATTTCTGTCCAGCGATGGGGAAAAATAGTTTGCTTCCACATAGCACAGGAGTAGAAACCATGCAAGAAAATACTTCAGGACTCTAAAAGGTTTCTCTCAAGATAATAGCTCTTGACTCAGGATTCCTGTAGACCTTTTAGTACTATGTAACTTCCCCTCCATGACCACAAGCCCTATAAATTGCACAGCGGAATAACGCAAAAATCTGTTTTTCTCCACAGCAGAAAAGCCATGGGGGAGAACACTGGGGTCAGCCCCGGTCCCCTGCGCTTTTGGCTATTATACATGGTTAAACCAGAAAATTCCCAGATTATCTGTAAGCATGTGGTGTAGACAACAGAAGGTGCCAAATACTTCCTGATACCCTTGAAAGAAAGGCGATGTAAAAAAAAGAAAAAACAGGCTGCAACTGTGAGTCTAGAGTTACGTTTGTGCACCATTTGAGTAAGAAAGTGTGATATAAGATCATCTAGTTCCTTTTTTAAGTCTGCGCTGGCTTCATTTTGTGTTGAGTCCAGGATTTCCCCTCCCATCATACAAGCACTGTTATGTGTGCTCCACACTGATGAACACCAATTCTGCCACGGGAAATAGCACATTAGGTTGTTACTCCCTGTAACTTTACTTAAAGTCAAGCACAATCTATGTGCCAGTCACCATAAATAAATAGCGAAAGCTCTGAGACTGGAACCATCTGTGTTCTTTAGAGGGGGAAGATGTTCTCCCAATGTATCCTACATCTTCCCATGCCCCTTTACTTTCACAACCCACTTTGATTTATGGTTACGGCTGCCCAGAAGAGTATTCTGGTGCCATGCTTTGTATTGGTTTACTCAATCTTACGGCTGGGAGAGCTGAGTTATAACTTTCTTGTAGCACACTACTGACTCCCACCATATTAGTTTGTGATTACGTTTGGATGGTCAAAGACCCAACACTACCAGGGTAAGGGTGAGGAAAAAAAATAGGGATGATGGTTAGTACTCACCTTATTTATCTAGTGTACAGATAATTGTTATAAAATGGTAATATGCCCGTTGAAAGCTCTGATACGCCAGTCTGGGGTTCCGATATGGTATACTCAAGTATAGCAACTCAATATGAGGATTGCAGAGGCTTCCTGAGCAAATGCATTTTTCAAAATGTCACCACAGTATTGGCTGGGAGTAGAGTTTGAACAGAGCAGAGACAAGTAGTGACTAAAGTCTACTTGATGGAGACAGACTGCCAGTAGCTCACTGTGTCTACTGCAAGTCACGTCCTCACAGATAAGCCTGGGACTTCTAGATCTCACAGAATTTCAGAGCTGTTTCTTTCACAGGGTCTACTTGGGTTGCTCTCATCTGGCCTCCATTTCACATTCTTGTACTTGCTCACAGCTTGTCTACTCCATTCCTACCTGAGGACCCCAGGCAGCAGCTTGTGCTTGCTCCTCAGATCTGGAATTGCCATCCAGCACGTGGTTGTCTTCACCTGAAGCATATGTGGAGATCTGCGGTGTGGTACGTGCTTGCCCCTGATCTGAGATCACAGCTGTCACCATCGCCTATTGTGATGGTCCTATTCCTATAGGAATCTACTAAGTTGGAAATTTAAAAAGATAGATATGGAAAGACAGAGGCAGAGGTGGAAATTGCTCCTTGATGGTAGAGAAGCACTACCATGGCATGGTGCATTGCTGTTTTCCAGTCTGTTACACTTGTGCAAGGAAGCAGAAAGCTTGTCATTCTGTGGAGCTGGCGGTTTGGTACACACCACCAGCCACTTAGTCCCTTAAAATATGAAATGCTGCAAATGTTCCATCTGCAGAAGTCATAATGCGATTGATTGGCAGGGCTGTTCTGAAGACGTTGAATGGAGCCAGATGAAGGTAACCCGAGATCCTCGCTGTAAGCCTTTTGATTCAGAACCGCATTTGATCGATGTTTATGCTTCATGCGTGGTGGAAATAGGTTTGAGGGGAATGCCGTAACTCTCTTCAGACTGTGCTGTTCAGCTGTTGGCATCAGGTTGTGTGGTTGAGACTTACAGTCTTCTTGCATCAGCTGTGCTGGCTCTAAGTTAGCTGAAGGAGAAATCTAAGGAGAGCTTCTGTGACATTGCTCTGTTTTAAACAATGAGATCAAAAATTATAAATATTCTTGACCATTCTTGTTTTTTGATATGAAAATGACACAAGGTGCAAATGTGACACTTCTCAGTCTATTGATGGTGGCAAAAGAATCCCACCTCTGTTTGGCATTTTGTTGGATGTCTGAGTAGCTTCATTATTTATTTTATTTTATTTTAGGAACAAAAGTAAAATGTCTACAGGATAACTTTGCTGTTGCAGAAACAGAGAACATAAAATTATAGCAATTCAGAAACTGAAACAGCAGTTGTTTCTTAGTAGTGGTAGATGCTTGAGCAATACCTAGAGAACAAGTCATTAGAGCTTCTTACCTTTGTGAACTACCGTCTTCTGCCTCAGAAACGCCTGTATTCCCAACTGCTTTTCTGCCTGTTAAAACAAATAATGTGGGCATATGATTTGAGCCCTGGGACTTAAAGGATGTAAGCATGTACCTGAAATTAGGCGTGCGTATGTGTTTTGCTGAGTAAGGGTGTCCTAGTCAGGTATTTAAATTTTAAATGCACTGGGGCCTTCACTCATAAAGTAAGCAAATTTCAACCTAGACAGCAGCGAGAGGAATAAACATTAAGCTCAAAACAAACTGTTATCAAAGTAGCTCTTCAGACTGTGTAGAATTGCACTTTAAGATGGGCAAAGCATCTTTAAAACCCTTTTGCAGTAGCTAAGAGCTTATACATTAGCTTTCATGAGAGGCATTACAGATGTCTGTGAATATTATAAAAATGCTAGCCTGTTTGCAACAGTTTATAAACCTAAATATTTTATAAGAAAATACTGAACATTTAACTCGCCCTGTATTTTTTATGCAGCAATAAAAACACCATTTTTATCAAAAGATGCTGGAAAACCTGACTAATAATGTGACACTTTCTTATAAACTAGGAGGAAAGTTCACTGTTCTAGAATTAATAAGGTGTGTAATCTGTACAGGAATTTCTACGCTACAGGGGGAAACAGCTAACTTTGGCTTTACTTGCTTTTGCATACAGATGCATGTAATTTGTAAGGATGTTCTCTGATATATCTTTATGTCTCAGTGGCTAAAGAGGTTTCAGTGGTTTCCAGCTGGACTTACTTTGGAAAATGAAAATACCACATCCACACCTGATGTGATGTATGCATGGCACTGCATGCCTTTGCCAAGTGACCTTCCTGCAGGAAAGGAAGGAAACAGCAGGAAACAGCAAGTTTTAGACCCAAACATACTCTCCCACAATGTAGGTACCAATTTTGAGGAGACCCAAAGCATGCTTTGAGGAAGCTACAATGAATTGCTTGAATGCAAAATTCCCAGATGAATTCCAGGAGGAATAATTCCCCCAATGACTGAAGTACAAAAGGCCTTTGGCTGTATTCCCAAAGGCATTTCATTCCCATTTTCACACATGATAATGTGCACGTAGGGCTATAGCACTTCAAAGGATGTACATGCCCTACTGTAGCAGACCTCAGAGGCTCACCGTCCCCTTAGCAGAATTAACCGTTCTGAGAAATCACCCAGCCTGAACACTTGGGCAGACCGGAGGTGTATTGCTGGACAAGGAGGAGAGTAACGGCAGACAGGGAAATTATTTACCTTCTCCAATGGAAAGCTCTCAGCTTCAGCACAGGAAATTTAAGGGCTGCCTTTGTTCCCCTACAGCTTGTCAGGACACTTTGAGGTGGGGCTTTTTGGGGAGAGAGCTCATGTGTTTAAAGGGGAGCGACATTTCCAAGGTGGAGAAGCGTAAATCCATGAGCAAGTGAGATTTAGGACATAACTCTTGTTTTCCACAGTTTGTCTTAACTTTTCCAGCAGGATACGACAGTTTTACATTCTCCAAGAAAGCAATTGTGTGCTATGAGTGAAGGACCATAGGCTTCTTGGGGAATTTTAACATAGGTGTAGTAGGTTACCACGGATTTTCAGAGCTATGAGGCTTAGGTAGCAGCTGAATAGAAGTTTTGAAAATCACAACTTGAAGTACTAGTTAGGAGAAGGAAGAGTTCCAACTTCTAAGTGTTTTTAAAGCCATGGTTTGTTGTAAGGTCACAGTTTTAATTTTTTATGTCTCTGTTGCTGATAAATTTCATTATTCTGGTTTTACTGATTGACTTAATGTCGTGGTTTGGCCTCAGATGGCAACAAAGAACCACGTGTCGCTCGCTCAGCGCTTCCCGGTACGGGAAGGATCAGAAGAAAAAGGCAAAACTCTTGGGTTGAGACAAAGGCAGTTTAACAGAACAGCAAAGGGAACAAGAAAACAACAACAATAACACCGACAGAGAAATATACAAACGCGATTAGGGAACCGCTGCTCCCCGCTGGTCCGGACCCCGGATGCACCAGCCCGCTCCGAACCGACTGCCTGCCCCCTCCCTCCTTTTAATCTCAGGGTGGGTGTGGCTCACATGGCATGGAATACTTAACCCTGTCCCTGCCGGAACCAGGACATTATCCACCCCTTATTCCATACCATTTTTGCCACACGCAGATCTTACAGTTTTCGGAACATGTGACTGGTGTACCCGGCGTAGCTCATGCACACAGTCCATGGGCCAAGGATGTAGATCTTGAGGAAGTTGCTGGGCATCAGCTCTGATCCCATCACCACTTTGCTTTACTCAATTCTTCATTAAAGTCCATCTGTCCTTAATTGGGCTGATTCTTACTGCAGTACAGCCGATAGCAATTATAGTAACGAGGACATACAGTGACAGTGTTGCACACGATTTGATTCATTGGCTGTTCTCACCCAAAATCAAGTCCCCATGAGGTACACATTGGACTTCCCCATCCTGCCGCATTACCCACCAAGTGCACCCAGGTCCCTGGGCAAAAGCAATCCCACGGATGTGTTTGCCTTTGCCTGAGGCAGGACTAACCCAGACTGTCTTCCCCAACATATTCTTCATGTGCACTACGGGGACCTTATCCCCTTCTACAGTACATGGAAGTTTTGATTGGGCAGGGCCAGCCCGATTGGTAGATCCCCTGGTATTAACTAGCCAGGTAGCCTTTGCTAAATGTGCATCCCAATGTTTTAAGGTCCCACCACCCATTGCTCTCAGTGTAGTTTTTAACAGTCCATTGTACCGTTCTGTCTTCCCAGAGGCTGGTGCGTGATAGGGGATGTGACATACCCACTCAATACCATGCTCTTTGGCCCAGGTGTCTATGAGGCTGTTTTGGAAATGAGTCCCATTGTCCGACTCAGTTCTCTCTGGGGTACCATGTCGCCACAAGACTTGCTTTTCAAGGCCCAGGATAGTATTCCGGGCAGTGGCATGGGGTACAGGGTATGTTTCCAGCCATCCAGTGGTTGCTTCCACCATTGTGAGCACATAGCGCTTGCCTTGACGGGTTCGTGGCAATGTGATATAATCAATCTGCCCGGCCTCCCCATATTTATATTTCAACCATCGTCCTCCATACCAAAGAGGCTTCAAACGCTTGGCTTGCTTGATTGCAGCACATGTCTCACATTCATGGATGACCTGTGCAATAGTGTCCATGGTCAAGTCCACCCCTCGGTCATGAGCCCATCTATATGTCGCGTCTCTTCCTTGGTGGCCTGAGGTCTCATGGGCCCACCGAGCTATGAATAGTTCACCCTTCTGTTGCCAATCCAGATCCACTTGAGCCACTTCAATCCTGGCAGCCCAATCCACCTGCTGGTTGTTCTGATGTTCCTCCATGGCCCGATTCTTCAGTATGTGGGCATCTACGTGGCGTACTTTCACAACCAGATTCTCTATCCGGGCAGCAATATCTTGCCATAGTTCAGCAGCCCAGATGGGTTTGCCTCTGCGCTGCCAGTTGCCCTGCTTCCACTGCTGTAACCATCCCCACAGAGCATTTGCCACCATCCATGAGTCAGTGTAGAGATAAAGTACTGGCCATTTTTCTCGCTCGGCAATGTCCAAAGCCAGCTGAATGGCTTTCACCTCTGCAAACTGGCTTGATTCACCTTGTCCTTCACTGGCTTCTGCAACTTGTCGTGTAGGACTCCACACAGCAGCCTTCCACTTTCGATGCTTTCCCACAATCCGGCAGGACCCATCAGTGAACAGGGCATATTGCTTCTCATTTTCTGGCAGTTTATTATATGGTGGGGCCTCTTCCGCACGCGTCACCTCCTCCTCTGGTGACATTCCAAAATCCTTGCCTTCTGGCCAGTCCATGATCACTTCCAAAATTCCTGGGCGACTGGGGTTTCCCATTCGAGTTCGCTGTGTGATCAGTGCAATCCACTTACTCCATGTAGCATCAGTTGCATGGTGTGTGGTGGGGACCCTTTCTTTGAACATCCAACCCAGCACCGGCAGTCGAGGTGCTAAGAGGAGCTGCGCTTCTGTACCAACCACCTCCGAAGCAGCTCGAACCCCTTCATATGCTGCCAAGATCTCCTTTTCTGTTGGAGTGTAGCGCGCTTCGGATCCTCTGCATCCCCGACTCCAAAACCCTAGGGGTCGACCTCGGGTCTCCCCTGGTGCCTTCTGCCAGAGGCTCCAGGTAGGGCCATTCTCCCCGGCTGCGGCGTAGAGCACATTTTTCACATCTTGTCCTGCCCGGACTGGCCCCAGGGCCACTGCATGGACTATTTCCTCTGTGATTTGTTCAAAAGCTTGTCGATGCTCAGGACCCCATTTAAAATCGTTCTTCTTCCGGGTTGCTTGATACAGAGGGCTTACAATCAGACTGTAATCTGGGATATGCATCCTCCAAAAACCCACAATGCCCAAGAAAGCTTGTGTTTCCTTTTTGCTAGTTGGTGGAGACATAGCTGCTATTTTGTTGATCACATCCATTGGGATTTGGCGGCGTCCATCTTGCCATTTTATTCCTAAGAACTGGATCTCCTGTGCAGGTCCCTTGACCTTACTTCGTTTTATAGCAAAACCAGCTTTCAGAAGGATTTGGACTATTTTATCCCCTTTCTCAAAAACTTCTTTGGCTGTGTTTCCCCATACAATGATGTCATCAATGTACTGCAGATGTTCTGGAGCTTCACCCTGTTCCAGTGCAGTCTGGATCAGTCCATGGCAAATGGTGGGGCTGTGTTTCCACCCCTGGGGCAGTCGATTCCAGGTGTACTGGATGCCCCTCCAAGTGAAAGCAAACTGTGGCCTACACTCCGCTGCCACAGGGATTGAGAAAAATGCATTCGCTATATCAATCGTGGCATACCACTTGGCTGCCTTGGACTCCAGTTCATACTGGAGTTCTAGCATGTCCGGCACAGCAGTGCTCAGCGGTGGCGTGACTTCATTCAGGCCACGATAGTCTACAGTTAGCCTCTACTCTCCATTGGATTTTCGCACCGGCCATATAGGACTGTTAAAAGGCGAGCGAGTCTTGCTGATCACTCCTTGAACCTCTAGCTGACGAATCAGCTTATGGATGGGAATCAGAGAGTCTCGGTTAGTGCGATATTGCCGCTGATGCACTGTTGTGGTAGCAATTGGCACCTGCTGTTCTTCGACCCTCAACAACCCCACAACAGAAGAGTCCTCCGAGAGATCAGGCAAGGTGGACAACTGTTTAACTTCCTCCGTCTCCAAGGCAGCTATGCCAAAGGCCCACCGATACCCCTTTGGGTCCTTAAAATACCCTCTCCTGAGGTAATCTATACCAAGGATGCATGGAGCATCTGGGCCAGTCACAATGGGATGCTTTTGCCACTCGTTCCCAGTTAGGCTCACTTCAGCCTCCAATACAGTCAACTCTTGGGATCCCCCTGTGACCCCAGAAATACAAATGGGTTCTGCCCCTCTATAGCTTGATGGTATCAGAGTGCACTGTGCTCCTGTGTCCACTAGAGCCTTATACTCCTGTGGGTCTGATGTGCCAGGCCATCGAATCCACACTGTCCAATAAACCCGGTTGTCCCTTTCCTCCACCTGGCTGGAGGCAGGGCCCCTCTAATACTGGTCATGGTATCCGGTACTCACTTCTTGCAGAAATGACTTGGAGGTTCCTTCAAGAGGATCAGAAGCAAGATCAGGCCTTATGCTCTGTCTGGGGAACTGCCCACTGGAAACTGGGGCGGCACTTTTCCTGGAGGGATCTCCTTTTGTGGTTGTCCTTCCTTGCAACTCCAGTACCCGTGCCTGCAGGATCCAAGTAGGTTGTCCATCCCACTTCCTCATGTCCTCTCCATGGTCTCGTAGGTAGAACCACAGGGTGCCTTGTGGTGTGTACCCTTTGTACTCTCTCTCTTGAGTGGGGAAATGCCTGCTCCTAATAGCTGAGATGCTGGCCCATACAGGTGGGGAGTAGGACATATTCTCTTCAAGTTGCTGGACCTTCCGAGACAGTTTCTCCACAGCTGAGACAAGGGGGGAAGAGAGGCTTTCTTCATATCGCCGGAGCCGGCCAGCCACCTCATCCACCGTTGGTCCTTCTTCACCTTTCCATTCCATTACTGCCAGTGAGTTGGCATATGACGATGGTGCGCTCTGTACAAACTTCTGCCACATGGGCCTTGTGCAGTGCACCTCATCAGGGTCCGTGGGCAAGTCTGTATTGTCCAAGTCATAATAAATCATCTCCCGCATGGCTAATTCTCTCAGGTACTGGATACCTCTTTCCATGGTGGTCCATTTGCTTGGTTGGCATACAACATCTTCACTGAAGGGGTACCTCTCCCTCACGCCTGACAGGAGTCGTTTCCAGAGGCTGAGGGCTTGGGTCTTTTTTCCAATTGCCTTGTCAATGCCGCCTTCCCTAGACAGGGATCCCAACTGCCTGGCTTCCCTACCCTCTAATTCCAGGCTACTGGCCCCATTATCCCAACACCGAAGCAGCCAGGTGACAATGTGCTCGCCTGAAAGTCGGCTAAAATCTTTTCGCATATCCCGCAGCTCACTCAGGGATAGGGATCGGGTAATTATCTCTGGTTCTGCCTCTTCCTCCTGTCCTTGTGATGGCCCTGGTTCATCGTCATCTCTTACTAAGTGAACCGATTTCTTTGTGTACTTCTTCTTTTGTATGGGGGCAACGGATACTGGCACGGGTTGGTTCCCTGGTTCAGCAGCAGTGGCTGTCACCGGGGTTGGAGTAGCCGCAGTGTCTGTCGCAGGGGTCGCAGTAGCCGCAGTGCCTGTCGCAGGGGCCGCAGCAGCCGCAGTGCCTGTCGCAGGGGTCGCAGCAGCCGCAGTGCCTGCTGGTTTGGTCTCTGTCTCTTTCTTCTGAGGGTGCTGCATAGCACTGAGCAGTGCCTGGTAGACACTAGCCAGGGCCCAGCACAGTGCGGTGAGTTGTGCCTCTCTAGAATAGCCACAGCATTTTCCCTTCAGGTATTCTACTATTCTATCAGGGTCCTGTAATTGTTCAGGGGTGAAGTCCCAGACCATTGGAGGTGAGAAGTTCTCTAAGTACCTGCCCATGTTCTCCCACCTGCCATGCCACCCCTGACTGTCCAGCCTTGGAGCAGATCTCTGGGTGGTAGTCTTAAATAGTCGTTTAACCCTAAACGAGACCTGGAACATATTCAGCAAACATAACACTAGGAACATGCTGGTTTGAGCATCCCAAGGATATTCAAAATTCTCAAAAGCTGTCATACCTGACCCGAAGGAGAAAAGGGAGGCAAAAGAGCTGGGGAAAGTGTCTCCCCCTGTTTCCCCCATAAACTGGGTGTAATTATTAATGAATTCTGAGAGGTGGTGCCCAATGTACGGACAGGACAGCAATACCACATAAACACCCCAAAATAACCGTCTAACAAGTGATGTTATCATATCATAAGCCGATATTGCACAGGACAGTAAAATGATAATGCTCATCCCCCTCCCAGAAGTAACAAATATCATCACAGGGAGTGCGTAAAACACATAGGAGTTTACATAACACAGCCATGAGAACAAACTAAGCAACATAGTGACTGGTGACTATTTACCTAACAAATTCGTTTTTTCAAGCTCTAGTTGGATTCTGTTGTCTCAACCCTTCGAGCCCTACGTTGGGCGCCAAAAAGGACTGTCGTGGTTTGGCCTCAGATGGCAACAAAGAACCACGTGTCGCTCGCCTAGCACTTCCCGGTACGGGAAGGATCAAAAGAAAAAGGCAAAACTCTTGGGTTGAGACAAAGGCAGTTTAACAGAACAGCAAAGGGAACAAGAAAACAACAACAATAACACGGACAGAGAAATATACAAACGCGATTAGGGAACCGCTGCTCCCCGCTGGTCCGGACCCCGGACGCGCCAGCCCGCTCCGAACCGACTGCCTGCCCCCTCCCTCCTTTTAATCTCAGGGTGGGTGTGGCTCACATGGCATGGAATACTTAACCCTGTCCCTGCCGGAACCAGGACACTTAACTATTGTTTTTATTGCCTAAATATCTATATAAAACTTTACCTTTAATGCAAATACTCACTTGTCTTTCAATAGAAATTTAGCTTCTAATTGTGTAGGTATTTAAAGGTTGCTTCCTTTCTATACTGGAACAGTTGCCCATGAGTGTTGTTCCGTTAGAGATAGCAATGCCTCAAGCAAAAGCCTTCATCAGCAAGAGCTATGAGCCAAGTTAGGATGCCATAGTGGTAGCAATGCTTGGCCCTCTCCACTTGTCACCGCTGATGAACTGAATGTGTGTAAGAGCAGGAGAAATGTTGCAGTTCTCCATGAGATTAGTAAACCTGAAAGGTCTGTAGATAAGGTCTTAAACCCTTTACCTTTCTCCAGAACACAGCAATCCGTCTATGGTGTAATTCCATTTGCAAGGCTGAGTGCATATTTTTCCACTCCAAAATTTGCATAACACTCGGTCACTTAGAGCAGAAGAATTAACAACATCTGAGATTTACATTTTGAATTATTTAGGAATCTACCTTTACTCCCTGCCTGTATAAGGCTATCCCTAAATGACCTGCCTGCACTAGGTGTGAAAGGATTATCTTCTTGTCCCCTAAAAGGAGACCACAACATTAACTACAAGGATCCAGAGTTACCTCTGGATATTTGTACCTCTTAATTCTTCCAGGAATCATGGAACTGGCTTTGCTTAATGGAAGATCATGTGTAGTGAAGGGGAAATTCCTTTCAGATCAGCGCAGACATCAGGTCAAAAGCTTGTACTGGCCAAAAATGTTATTGCTGTTGACTAGGGCAGGCTGAAAAATGGTGGCCAAGAAAATGCATGCTCTGGAATAAATGATGCGGTTGATGTGGCCAGATCTCACACTCATGCATGTCAGGATTAATTCCTTGGTGGCCTAGAGTTATTTCCACTTTACATTGGCATAGACAATGTAGAAAATAAGTTCAGCATTTGTGCCATCTACAGAGCAAATACCAGCGCCAGCCTGAGCTGGGCATATTTTTTGTGTTTCCGTGTTTTTCCTATAGCTTGAACAGGACCATGGCTTCCTTAAAGCACAGAAACGTCAGAAAATCTATCACCAGGCTTGTCCCTGTACTTTAGGTGTTTTGCAATCAGTTCTTCCCTATAATTGTATTTCTGTATTTCTGTTTTGAATAATTCAGGAAGCCATCCAGATTTCTTTGTCCAATGAGTATATCAGGCCACCTGTAAGTCACGAGGCTGCAAAGGGTGAGAGGGAGTTCTTTACCTCCCCACCATCCCCCACAGGATAATGTTTTTTTTAACAAGGTTTATTACCTCCATTTGACACGTTGGAAGCTGAGACACCAAAGCAATAAATGACTTGGCCAAGGTCATACAGGAAATTTGGGATGGAGCACCAAACATATGATTGCTACTGGTTTCCAAGCCAGCTCTCAAACCACTGGACATCGTTCTTAATTTCCAGTCTTTTCTGGCACTGCTACCAACTTTCTGGGCCAATTCCTCAACCACATTGTACCTCTTTTTTCCTCCTTTTGTAAATAAATCCAACCTCACAAGGTAATGTACCAAAGCAATCAATAGGTACGTACTAATTTCCTCAGCCGGTTTCACGTCTCTTTCAGTTCACAACTTGTCCACCAACAAATTTATTCATTGCTTGGAGCGCTTTACTCAATCATTTCTATTCAAAACTATCTGTTAGCACTTTGCTAAGCCTCAGACTGAAGATCTTTGATCCACCCATTTCAAGATTAGATGGATGGCAGAAGCCAAACTCTAGATCCAAAACCATCCATGTTTTGGAGGTATATTCAAAGCCCAAGCCTGGATTTGGCTCTCAACATGGTTACTTTGATCCGGCTTCAGATCTGAATACCGTGTCCTGTGACATCTCTGTTCCTAGCACAAAATCTTGTGTTCCTATCTCTGCGGGAGCTCTTAGCCTCCATGAGTTCCTCAGTGCACCTTGTGTGGGAAATGATACCTACTGATCCTCTCAAACTTCATTAAGATGGTGTTCGCGTGCGATGGTTGGTTATTTATTACTTACCTGGAGGCCTAGAGAGTTTGGCGTTTTGACAGAAGTAAGTGTTCAAGAAATCCCGGCGTTGCATGTTGTTCTCATGTTCTCCCTCTTGCCTGTTTTCCATGCGGGGAGTGCAGCTGCTTCCCGCTTCCTAAAAATCGTATCACCACTGCTCCTCCCCATTTTTTCCTTTCCCCGCACGATGAGAGCATTGTACGTTTTGGGTTTTTTTCCCCCATGGATGGGAAATCAAGGGCAGAGTGGGCACTGTGGTCTTTTGCACTAACAGTGCTTCGATGGCAATTCACTCTTTCCAGGGAATTATTCTAGATTTATTCACCACAAAGCATCCAACTATAACAACTCAGTAATTTTAAGGCCTAAGGAAAAAATGTAACAAGATGTTAAAGAATTTTGGTTTGGGATAATTGGGAGTTGTTTATATCCTTGTGCTGCTGATTATGTTGTCATATACCACCATTACTGGTGTCCTTGGGAGCAGGATTATCTTTGCTTGGAAACAAAGCCTCCATTTTAACCACTTAAATGCTGGAAATTGCAGGAAAAATACTCCCCTGCTGTTACTGGATCTGTCAGACGCTCAAAAATCATAGTGATGGGGGTTGAATAAACAGATAGATGGATAAATGAAGCATATTCACTCTAAGTTTTATGATAAAACTATCAGGGCACTGCAACTTTTCTTTAGAGCATTTAGGGCAGAGTCTCCCGGCTGCACAGCAGAATACAGCTCTTGCTCTTCCTGGGTTTGAAAATAACTTTCTGTGCGTTCAGGTCATACCAAGCTTTCCAGGCTGTGTCTTCCTTGGGTTTTATATCCTCCAATTATTGCTGTACGAATCTGGAATTCACATCTCTGGCTCATGGGGTTTTTTTCCTGGCTCACTGAAATGCCAGGGCTACCCATGAAGTCCAGTGGATGCTTCTTGTAATGGAAATGTGTTGTATGAGGTACAGGGCTTGACAGTACTGCTGCTCCTCAGGTTCCCTGGGACAGCTGGAACTGGAGCTTCCTACTGTCCCACTGGAAAGGATTGTACCGAATGGGCTGGGGCTAAATGCTCTTTATAATACTTTGACAGATAAAAAGAAGTTTAAATAGAAATTACATTTACACTCATAAGACTTTATTACATTTTCAGATTGGCATATGAAAGTTTTCCTGTGACAGTTTATTGGATTTTGTTGTTTTGTTTTATTGGTGGTGTTTTTTTGTTGTTTTGGTTTGGGTTTTTTTGTTTGGTTTTATTTATTTATTTATTTATTTATTTATTTTATTTTAAAGGCCCTGTCAATAGCACAAATAATAAGTTCTAATGGTTTGTACCAAATTCCAGCCTCTCTCAGGTTTTCAGGGTTAATTTCCCTCCAATTTCATGGGAATGGGGAAGCAGCAAGCTAGAGGCACTTTGTCAAGAGAAAGCATTGTCTGCATCCAGAATTTTCATAACATCTAATTTAAAGTGCATCTTGAATTTTTTTGGGGAAAAAAATCTCAGCAACTGTAGAGAGGAAAATGAGCCATTTCCTTAGTTTGAACCTTCATGAATTAGTGGTAAAGTGTTGATCTCTAAAGTTGCAGTTTCTGAACCGTAAATTCTGTTTATTTCACTCTATAAAAGAACATTTTAACTTATATGGCTATTTAAGTTTAAAAGCTATTAGAGAAGTGGGTGGGGAGAGAAGAAGAAGCTTGAATCAGTAATTCGAGCTCGCAATACAATATTCATCTGCTGCATAGCTTGCATAGAAATCCCCTTCAATGTGGATTTTTTGTGTTTGCAGCAGTCCCACCATACAGGAAATATACAGTATATATTTCCAACATTATCCATAATTGTAGAAAAGCTTATAAAGCAACTGATTCCTTGTGTATTCCTGGTGATCGACAATAACTGGATATTCTTAAGCATGCATTTAAAGAAGGAAAACCATAACAAGAGCTGGTAGAAACTAGCATCTGCAGTGACTTTCCAAAGGGAGTTGGAGGGAAGGTCTTTATTAAGATGGTTTTACTGCAGGAACAGCAACAGCTTTAATGGAAAACCTGCCTACCTGTGGTTTCTCTTACAGCTGAATTTCAGGTCGGGGTTTTTTTTGTTTCCCTACAGATTAAAAGCGCTGGGGCTAAAATTGTGTCAATCACGTACCCCTTTGAGTAGGCAGAATGAAGTCCCAGCATCCTCGGGAGAGAGATGGCGTGTGCCGAGGAGGGACCGCTTTGTGCTGTGGTCAGGGATGGAGGGACCCTGGTTCCTGCCACAGCATCCTCCCTGCTGCGCTGTGCCTCATCGCATCCTGAAGAAAGCAGAGAGGGGCTTGTGCCGCTTCAAATGTGAGGTGGGTGTTTGTCCTTCATCCCGGGGTGGAGCATAGGGAGGGAAGGCTCCTTGCACAGCCTCTGATGCTCATTCACACACAGACACACATGGCCGTTCACGGGCAGCAGCCTTGCAACAGCACTCACCTTCACTGAAAGGGAAGAGGCATTTTAATTCTCTCTCTGCAAAACTGATAGAAAATCGTCAATGCTTTGAGAGGCTGTGCTTCACTTGAGCTGTGTAGGCCCTTTCTATACTAACTATCCCTGAACTTGCAGTACCTTGCTAAAAATAGTTCAGAGCGTAACCGTGAGTTCCCTGAACTGTGATCCTACCAGTCCTGCGTTATTCGACTCACCATTCCTTTGAAAGTATTCATCCTTCCCCTCATAAAACTTAAATCAGCTCATGCCTTGGTCCAAGAGTTGACATCATTATGATGTTACATCCTATGTAATGGTGTGAGACCTGGAAAAGCACTCACAGCAAAAACCACGCGGTGAATTGAATTTGCAGTGCCTCAGCCCATGCTTGCTATCTAATCTCCCTCCTGCCCTCCCCATTTACTTGTACTTTTAAAACCTGTGCAGTTCGTTGGAAATACCCCACAGTAACACGGCTGAGGATCTACCAAGGGTCTTTTTAATGTTCCTATTTTTCTTTCCATGACCCCATTTGTTTTACAATGTTTGTGAGGGCGAAAGTGACTGTTTTACCAAATTAAGCTAGTTTTCTTGCCAGGAACAGTGGCTAGGATCTTGTTGACGGATTTGGAAAAGATTATTCTTTCAATACATTTTGAGTGAATTTTTTAAGGATGTCTGCCACATACTGTTTCCAAACTCAGACCACATTTAACTGTTTAATATTATACAGTGACAGGGACAAATTAGCACCTTTCATTTTCCTATCAAAATTAACACATCCCAAGAAGACATTTCAAGACCTAGAAATCTCTTATTTAGAAATAAATGTAGGGAACTACTTAAATATGTTGAACTCAAAATCTTGGCTCAAATAAAGTTTAAGAGTTTTGTTATTCATTTCAGAGGCCTCAGAATTTTACCCACTTTTCTTGTGGGTGTTTGAAGTTACCTTTTCTCTCGTGTGTCTTTTAGATGATGATTTTTTCTTTTTGATGGAAAGCTCTCTTCATTCTGCTCTGAACCCCATGTCCAGCCCTTTGCTCGAGGGCTTCCTCACTGGTGTGAGAAGGGTTTTTCGTTGGTTCCCCACCCCCCCTCTTTCACACATAACTTGGCATCTGGGTTGGTTTGCTCTTCCTCTGAAGCATCTGGAATTGGCCACAGCTAGAAACGGGCTAATGGGCAGGGTGCACGGATGCTTCTGGTGGTAATGAGAAGCTCCTCAAGCTCCTGGCTGTTGTGTATTGCCCCTGGTCACATTGGCAGGGTTCATTGCAATTTGCTTTACTGTCGTGCCTCTCTCTAGTGAAGGACACAGCTTCCTCCCAAGGCACTGGTGGTATTCAAAGTTTTTAGTCTTTTGTGCTAAAAGTCTGAAGTTTGTTGGAAGGTATTAGAGGTTCTTGGATGGCTTGTGTTTAGGTGGAGGTTGGAGTTGAAGTTCTGAGTTTAGCATCCTGATTGCCGTGATGGCAGGGGTGAGATGATCCAGGCAGTGCCAGCTCTATGTTGCCATGATGTTGGGGGATGTGATGCTGTATAAGGACATTTTTGCTGTCACAGGAAATGTCTCTTTTGATCATTTGTGCTCATTGAAGCTGCTGTGTGATGTAGGTGCATAAAGATTCATATTCTTTCTCCCAGTTTTGGTCTGTGCAGATACCTTGGGTTAACAGAAGAGAGAATACAAATCCAAGTCAATATGTCTGTGTATTTCACTTATATGTCTGAGAATATTAAGGCCAGATTCTCATTTATACTAAACCCACTTGCAATATTCTGGCAACGTAAAGATGCCTTAGCAGGAATGTAAATCAAAGCCTCTTTATACTTTTAATAGTGTTTGTAGTTTCACTTGGCTGCAGTACAGGAATGACACATGTCTATACAAACGGCATTTGCCATCCTGTCGATGGCTGCTGATATTCTTCATGCCTCTACCCCCTAACTAACTAAACCATGAGTTTGCTGCAGTCCCAGATTTCCAGTCTT
Organism: Fratercula arctica; assembly: GCA_947846985.1. Classification (NCBI taxonomy): domain Eukaryota; kingdom Metazoa; phylum Chordata; class Aves; order Charadriiformes; family Alcidae; genus Fratercula; species Fratercula arctica. The sequence goes on along the minus strand of CANTUZ010000013.1, from coordinate 12,454,606 downwards.
CTTAAAATGTGCTGTTTTCTTGAAACATCTAAATGAGGAATTAAGATTAAAGTAATTTTTCTGTCTTTCCTTCACCATGCAATGATGCTGTAGGTGTCTGCATGAGTTTCTACTAAATTCCCAGTTCTGCAACGCCCAGACAGATAATTCTTTCCACGTATGTCGCTTAAACCAGGGGGGAAGGTTCTTGACCTCAGTGTCCCTTGTACAATGCAGAACACCCTTTTCTTTTTTGGGTTAAGAAAATCTCTTGGGAGATAACCTGTATTATGGGCTTTTGGAGCAAGGACCTCACATATTTTATATTTAATCATCACAGCTCTTACGTGTTCAGGTCCATTTTTATTTTTAACCATTAAGAACTTGTGTACCACTGCCTTATCTTTCAAATGGGAAGTATTGTCCTAGCTAATCTTACAGGGATGCTGCAAAACTGCTGAAGAATGATCAAAAGCCCAACAGCCTAAAGAGCAAAGTAAGAGACCTGAAGTACAATGCTTGTAGAGAAGCCACGTGTAAACTATATAGACTTTGGAAAAAATGTCAATATCAGCATCTACCTAATATATTTCAGAGAAAATACTGCTTTTGTAATGTCTGAACACACATTATAAGCATTTTGTTAGGTCTACAGTTGTATTCTGACTGTAAGGTCTTGTGCTAAATTACCACATGCTCAATAGTGCAGAGCTCAGAAAAGCTATGGAAAAAAGCCTCCAAGAAGAATCCCAAGAGGAATTTTTGTTTGTTTGGGCTTTTGTTTTGTTTTTTAAATAAATTTTAGGAAGTGATGACTATGAAGTGCATAGCCTTGAGACTGCCGTAGAAGAAAACGTAATGCTCTTCCCCCTCATGGAAATCTGGAGCTCTCCAGTGCTTCAAGTCTCCCATTCCTTCCTTTTCAAGGTCATGAGAACTTATTCCAAAACCTGTTTGTGGTCTAGGACTGACTGTCAGCTTGTCAGAGTCTCAGTCCCTATTGATTTTAAATAGAGAAAATTACACATGGAGAGAATAGAAGGAAAAGAAATGTCTCTAGCAAACTAAAATGGCAGTATTTGGAGCTGCTAAGGAGACTGAGATCTTGAAATAACTTATGTAGGGCTGTGAAAGCTTAAGGGTCTCAGTGCAGGCGAAATGGCATAAGTCTTATGAAATGCAAATATTTAGAAGATTCTGTAATTTAGTAAATGGATTCTTAAAAACTAAGAGATGAATAGCCTCCTTATGTGTAATAAAGAATGTGAGGGCACTCTACAGTCCTTTGGAGAGCATAACATACAGCGCAATAGCATTTCTGCAGAAAGGTCTTATCTCCTTTACACTCCCTGTGTTCTTCCCATAGATGGTGCGAGTCTCCACTGCAATGCTTTCTATCCAGACCAGCTGTTCACTATGTTTCTCCTTCCTAATTTCATCTGAAAGTATATTTTTCTGCATTTCTAGATTAAATATCCTTCCTGTGTTGATAGGTGACTCTGAAGGAATTTTTTGAGTGACTGATAAGATAAAGCTACCCTTTTGGGGAGCAGCTTGCACGAGGAGCATTGTACAGTTGAATGGGGCTGTTAGAATTTAATCTGCCTGGTTCTGTCACCCAAGCTCAGCTGTCACGGGTTGTTTACTTATCACACTGCATTGCTGTTTTCTGAAGGATAAAATATTCCAAACCCAAACAAACTCATAATTCAAGAAGAAAGAAGGCCTCCACTGAGTATCAGTTGCCCTCCCTGCAGAAGAGGGGAGTCGCTTGCTAAGATAGAGGCTTCTCCCAAGCCCTCATTAGTTCATTGCTTATTGTGGTCTGGCAGTGCCCGGGCTGCCGAGCTCGAAGCCGATGACAGGGGAGATGATAAAGTGTCTGCTGAAGCTGTACATGGCTGCGGGTCACTGCCTCGAAATGTGAGAACAAAATGGGTCCGAGCGCTAATGACTTTCAGGTGTGCACGCCAGGGCCTGTCAGGGCAGTCAAGGAATTAGTGCTTGGCACAAGGCACAGACCTCTTGGCTGCCAAGTTAAACACAAATGGGGCCTCATGTAAATAAACAAGGGCAAAGTGAGCTTTTACTCACACTAGATTATATATCAAGCTCGTACACATGCATCGAGCCCATCGCGTACACACACACACGCAACAGCCCTCTCCTGGGGCAATAAGGCAAGACTGGATATTCCAGCTGCAAAAGGCAGGGGTGAGGGGAGCTCCCCAGCACCATTGCTTGTTTACAGGCAAATGGGACGAGCCCCTGCCTTGCTAGAAGCTGTTAAATCTGACAGAGTATTGCTTTTTTCTTTGCTCCCCTTCTCATGCCAATGGACCAGTGCTTACCTTGTAGGATATTACGTTCCTTACCTTGGAAATGCTCGCCCTGGTCTCTCAAGGTAAGTCCCCTTCCCGCCCACCACCTTGCCTTTTATATTCCCAGCCCGCTCCGATACACACCGAGATTGAATTTCTGCTTTGGCCTGGATTATGTTTTCCAGGCCAATATATTATGCCACCTTCACACTCCCCTCCCTGCCCCATCTGGCTTCCATCCTACCCCCATAAACATTATTAATATAGCCTGTTTCCAAACGATTTATTAGCAGGGGCCAAACTGGTGCCATTTCCTATTTTAGTAGAGCACTGAAAATAATCCTGAGGAGTGTGCCCAGCTATAAAAATGTACTTATACTGTCATATTTGCAGTTTCAAACATGCACCACTTGATAGTCTCAAAAGTGCTGTTTAATTGGGTTTTATGGGTTCTAATTAATTATACCATGTAAAAAAATTACTTGTCCCATTACAGCTCTCTGTGGTTTACTCTGAAGAGCAATGTAATTTAGAGATAAATTGTCCTTCTCTATCCTCCTGCCCCGCTTTTCCCAGCAAGTTTCAGAAAGGTTTAATTCTCCTTAAACCTAGGAAAGAGAAGCTGAGGGAAAGCCACATTTTGTTTAGGGGACACAACTTTTCCCAGTACCCAGAAACACCTTTAAATGTGACTCAGAGTGGTTCCACGTGCCTTCTGCTGAATCAGGCTGGTGAAATTGTGAATAATCCTGCAGTTTTCCAAAACTCAGGTCTGTGGTAGCTGTGATTTTGCAGAGACTTGAATGTGTTGGCTTGATGAGGCTCTGAGCAACCTGATCTAGTTAAAGATGTCCCTGCTTACTGCAGGGGGGTTGGACTAGATGACCTTTAAAGGTCCCTTCCAACCCAACGCATTCTGTGATTCTGTGTTTGCAGCTTTATGTGGTGTGGATTAATTCCTCTGATTACACAGAGGCAACAGTAAAAGAGGCTGAGCGTGTGTGCAGGTTTTTTTGCTGGATGAAGGTCTAGATTGAGATTTCTCTCCGTGCCACTGTGTGAAAATAGTGTGTTAGAGGATCGGGCTGCCTTTATGGCATTTTGGTGTGACTAGCAGCAGAGGAAACCTCTCCAGTTAACTTTCTATCCTGTCTTCAGAATCATGAAGCCTGGATTATTCAAACAAATTCTGGGGCAGTCTTCTGACTTTTAAATGCTTCCCGGAATGGCTTTGTGAAAAATGAGCGGCCAAGCAGGTACACCCGTGGTTGTTTAAAATATATCCTTATATTACATCCATCACTGTAATAAATTAGGTCTCATGAGGCAAAGCATGAAATATAGTAGAACTGAAGTAGACAAACATTATATCTTACGGTCTATGACTTTATCTGGAAATTAGGGAGTCAGAGTATCAATTAATGAGAAAAGACAAGGCAGAGAAACCTCTTTAATTTGCCTTATATAGACAAATACTACTTATTTCAGAAATGGCACATCACCCTTCAAACAATGTAAAGCTTTTGTGCGTGACAGATACCTCCAAAGTTATATTGCCCAGCCCTAGTGGGAAATTTGGTGAGATGTCCCAGGTCAGTGGTGTTACTCTTAGCACCAAAAGGTTTCGATTGTTAATGTGACTGCACAGATGAGTGTTCACTGGATCAGCAAGTTTGTTAGTCATGCTTCACTAATTTGCTTATTTTATAAAATAAATAACCAGCATGACAGTTGCTGGAAACTTGGACCATCCTGGGTGTCCAGATCAGTCTGCTTCATGCTCTGGAGCAGGAAGAGCTGCCAAAAAAAAGGAAGGGAAAAAAAAAAAAAGAAAGAAAAGAAAAAAGAATGGCCAGAGTCACACACATTACTCATCAATCTGAAAAGTAACAAGATTAATAGTAAGAACTGTTTTTATAAAGTAATCCTCTCCTGTAGTAAAATTAGTTAAAAGAAATTTTAGTACGTGTATCTAATTAGTTGTGTTAACAGTAACTAAAACCTGCAACGTTTTTATGGAATGAATTAGCAAAACAGAGACCAAAACTGAATAAACCTGAAAATCTCCATGCAGTGTTTGGGTAAGCCCAAACAAACCTGAATATCTTGGTGTTTGTACAGTGTTTATGTTTGCTTTTACATGGCTTTTACTGCTTCAGAAAGCCATTTATGGAGAGGAAACAATGTGAAACCTGCTCTTCTCATGCGATTTTCATCATCCAGAGCTTTAAATAAGTGGGATCTGCTCTTTTCATGCTATTCTGTCCCCATAAATTACTCCTGGAGGCATTAAAAGGGCTTGTGAAAAACACAGTCATAAATACCCAAAGCACAAATACAAATGTTGCAGGCTGCTCGCACTGCCGTGGCAGCAGCTCCGTTGTTAATTTAATGAGCAAAACTGATGGGGGACCTCAATACCTGTTTCAGTGTTGCTGTGGGGGGAGGGACCTCACTTTACACTGCTGCAACCGATGCTAAAAATCCCATAGACTTTTTTAACAGTATCGTGATTGCCTGGGAGCTGACCGAGTTACTCTGATTATTCCAGAGGAGCAGAGGAATAAGGAAAATGAAGGGAGGGAAGAAATATCAGCCCTAAAAGGACCTTTCAGCTCGTGTCACCTGCAGTGGCTCCCTGCCCTGGGTGGACCGTGCTTCGGGGTGGGAACGGGGAGCTTGTGTAACGAGGCGAGCTCTGCCAGGTCCCTTCTCCTGACACATCCCAGACCGCAAGTATTGGCCCCTCCATCTGCGGGAGAGAAGCAGCAGGGGCACGCGTGAGTCATGGCCCTCATGACAGGGGAATTCCTCGCTGGCTGCTGGCGGCTGCGGGGCTGAGCAGTTTCCACTGCCTGAGCATTACGGAAAGAGCCGTCCTCAGCTGAGTATTTAATTCCCATTTCTCACCTCCCTTCAAAATAGAAGATCCTGACATAGGGGGTTTTTTTGATCGAACAGTTCTCATGCAGTTCTTCTGACTCATCCTTTGTGAACTAGGAGAAGCCCAGGTTCACAGCCAGCCCCAGGGTATCCTTCAAAGGCACCTGAGTCAAGTTAGCGTTTTGCACTCTGCTCGTCCCCTTGATAAGAAAACACAGAAGAACAAACTATCAGTCAGTGAAACAGCCAAACTGTCCAGCTTTCCATTGCATTTAATGCCTGGTTGTCCCAAACCCTGGTTTCAACCCGTATCTGCCCACAAGTGCCGTTACCTGTGCTCGGAGCCGTGAGAGAGAGCTGGCTTGACACAGCTCTTCCTGAGAGTCCCTGCATCCGTACAGGATGCCGTTCCTTCTTTTACAGGTTAGTGGTGGGTCCTTTAAGTTAAAAGTGTTTGGATTTGGGTCTTTTTTCACAAATGTATGAAATGAGGCATCCCTGTGGATGGGGGAGAACAGGGCTCCACTCCTCACTCTGATATGTCTAAGTGGGAGAGGCAGTAAAAGTATCTGGAAAATGAGGATACCTTCCCTGGTATCACTGCATTGAAAATAATACATAGCACATTTAATAAGTTTTTAATTACAAAATTTATATTCTACTACAGTGGTGTTTTAGAAATAGCTGGTGATGTGCCTGTAACTAGGATTACTTGAAACTTCCCAGGCTTCTTTATTTCCTTGTAACTCTGTCAAACTCTCAAACTCTGAACACTCACATTGAAACTCCCCATGTTGGTATCAGCTCTGTTTGATTTATTTAGAACAATTTAAATCCAACAAAAATAAAATCTCAAGGGGAATTTGAAAGTTTGAGGCAAGGGAGGCATAGGTGTTCTCCCGATTCAGAATGAAATGAAATTATGAAATAACTGAGTTTCCTGCGGACTGGAAATTTGCATGCTGCCTCTAGGTATTCCTTCAGCAGTGAACGTTACAAAATAGAAGTGGTCCTGATTCACACAAACAGGTATGTCCTGGTTCCCTGAAACAGAGAGGACACAGGCAAAATGCTGAACTAAAACTTACAGGCAGATTTTGATCACCTCTAATTTCAACTTGGAAACTTTGATCATTTGGGCTTACTGTTACATGCCAGGTACCTTTTCCAGTTTTTAGAAAATTTCAGCTGATAAGACTCAGGAATATAAATATATATATAAATTTATATTATTCACTTACAACATTTTTATCCTGTATGTTACATTTATCTTATATATGTGTGTGTATATATATATGGGTAATATATAAAAATATTTTTTATATATATAATGGAGACAGTGTTCCCCTTGAAAAGCTTATTATTTAGAAAAGGGTGTCGGGAAATCGTGAAATTAAGGCTTCCTTGCATAGTGTTTATTTGGCTTCCTTTTTTACATGTATTTGGTATAGTCTTTAATTACACGACCACGTACTATGTTTAGCAGAGGACCCTGGTCTCATTCGGTTCAGAAGGTGGAGCAGCTCAGGAGATGAGTCACGGCTGGGTAGCGGAGGAAGACAGTGTTTGATGGACTTTGCCTGTATTTGGTATGGAAGCTGGGAAAAGTGTAGTAAGAGGCAGAGGATTGAAAAGAAAATGGGGCATCTCATGGCTAAGGCATCCGAATACTGCGAAACTCTCATCCAGTCTTCCCAACCGGCTATTCATTTTATTTTGTTTTCTGTGTTCCCATTTGCAGAATACATTGTCAGTGGTATTTCTCCTGACATATGATGCTGTACAACGTTAAACATTCCGAGAAATCAATTCCCAGACATCTCAGTTTGGGTACCCAACGTTAGCAGAATGTTTTGACCTGAATCTCTTTGTGTTTCAGTTTCCCATCTGTTAAACAGGAATAATAATATCCTCTCGTCTTGCGGGGTGTTGTTAAAAGAAATTAACATTGTGAAACACTCATATGCCATACTGATAAAAGCCCTAGAAAAACTCACGAGAAAATTAGCAATTGTGTCTTCCAAGCAGGTTTTGAATACTATGTGGTAAATAAGGCCTCAAGCCACAGGATGAATAATGATGCTGTAACAAAATATTGAATATCTTCTTATTAAGTGAGCACTGTCCATTCTGAGGTAGAATCTGGTGGAAAACAAGACATAATCCTATATTTAAAGGATGACTCATAATGCAGATGAATAACGTTTTATGGTTTACTTTAGTTCTGACATTTTGATCGCTTGATTTTGCAAATATAAACGGTGCATGCGCAAAAGGATACCTGTGCCTAAAAAGAAACAAAATCTGCATTTGAAAATGCTTGTTGGTCAAAGAAATATGCAGGACCTTAGTTCTTATCTCTGTAGAAGAGATGCTTCTTGGTGCCTGGTGGGTTTTGGAGAGGAAGAGACATTGCAGCTTGTACTATTTGGGAAGCAGTTTTCAAGAAAATGTTAAACTGCAGGTTATTGTATCTCCTTTGTTTTTAAAAGATGAGAAAAGCTTTCCAGCTGGGAAAGCTGGTAGTGGAAATAGTTTTGAAATCAGTACATCGGTTCTTGCACACACCTGGATGGGCTCCTGCAAAATTTGCATGGGATATTACAGTACGTTCTGTTATTAACACTTCTCCCTACGGCTTGTGGCAGAGGAAACTCCTAGGTTCTGTAGCAATCAGGTACATAGCTTTCACAGAGCTAGACAGACTACTTATTAAAGATAAAAGAATATTTTGGCACAAAAACAAATGGGTATTAATTGGCGATGAATAAATTCAGTCTGGAAAATAAAGGAAGCTTTTTAGCCAGCACAGAAACAGGATTCTTGAGTAGCTTCCCAATGGGAAGAAGCATGGAGTTTCCAAGTTCCCTCACATGGTGTCTGATGAAAATAAAGAAGGGGATTGCAGATCTGAAGATGTATATAAGAGCAGGTTGGGCTCAGGAACCTAGGAAGTTGGTTTCTAGTCCCATATCTGCCATTTCCTATTCCTAAAAACAGCCCTCACAACATTGACTTTTACCTTCCCCACTTCGCGCATGGAAAAACTGACTCCTAGAGGGATGAAAGGAGAAATCCAATCTCCTCAACTTCATTGATGAGGACTCATGAGCAGAGCAAGGAATTGGGCATCTTTCCAAATGAGACAGGCCCTAGTTATGAAAGAGGAAAGCACTCTGCCTCCTTGAGCCCCTCCACCAACCCTTCCCTGCCCTCTGAAGGATGAAGAGCATCCGTGGAACTGGGATCTAACATGATGCAGTGGTGGGGTGCTGTCTGTACCCCCAGTGTTTATTCTCCTCTTCCTTATTCTCTGCTGTTTGCAAAGGGCTGTGTTGGCTTTGCTGATAAAGGATCCTTTGCAGACACAAAGAGGAGAGGAACAATTCCAGGCCACTTTGGGAACAAAACATAGTTGCCCCTGCACCTTGTGAGTGGTGTAAAGCATGTCTGATTGCTTAGCCATCAGCAGGAGGCGGCTTAGGGTGAACCATTCCTGCTGGTTTGCCACTATTAAGATGCAGCAGTACCTTGATGTTTCCTCACTGGCAATAATTTGCAGGATTAAATACTTCAAGCCACTCTAAAATTAGTTCCAGGAGGCATTTTGTGCTTTCATTTCAGAGCTCTCATGAGCCTTTCCTACTTTGTAAGTCTGCTACAGCTAATTACCTGATGGTTACAGTGCTCTAGAAGATTTCAGAGATCTGTCTTTTCCACTGGTCTAAAGACCCAAGTGGGGTTACAGTGTAGAACTTGTACTAAGAGTGTTTGCCAAACACTGTAACTAGCTCAGACAGCTTTGTGAGATGGGCAAATAAACCACTGCAGACAAAATTACCCTTGCCCAGTGTCTCCATCCAAGATTAAAAGAAAACTTATTTTTGAGCCTTTAAAAACGTCTCAGAAACCCATTGAAAGAAATGCCTTTATGTACTGAGCCCTCTACATCTGTCCAATCCATTAGAGGAGCTGCAGAATCAGAGCAGATGTTTTCAACGGGACTTACCTTCAGTGCTGTAGTTTGGGAGTTTGCAAGGAATATTTTGTATTTTATGAGAACACCTGTAGTGTGTGGTACTATTGTCTAGGCAGACACATAGCTATCAGAGCCAGAGGTAGAACAATTTTGGGAGAAGTGAGAAATCTTATCACATCAGCAAAAAAGCACAGCTTGAAGAAGATTGTGGGTCCTTGGTCTGCAGAAATCCCCTGGCAGTGGTATCCCCCTCTTGAAGATAGAGTTCACTCTGCTTGGTGGTTTTGGCCACCTTTATTGGCCCGTGTTGGCTATGGCCATGCCATGATCCTTTCTATTTTCTTCCCACCCTTTCCTGGCCCCTTTGAGATGATTCACTTTCTGCATATATCCATGTGTCATTTATAGAAAGTCTTACTCTCCTGACCACAGCAGAAATCCAGAGGGGTTTGTTTCTTTACTTGTGATTTCACAGGCTGATTTTTTTTTTTTTTTTCACCTGGCACCATGCCCAAAAGAAATGATCTTTCTCTCATGATTCCCAGGGTCGTCACTGCTATTAGCATCTTTTAAAACCTGCTTGCTCATTGCTTCTGAGGCATGGAGGCAGGCACAGCTTCATCCCCCAGTTCCCAGCCTTATTTTTTTGGGTTCAGTGTTCATGTTGTTAATCCCGTGGCAATTTGAAACCCGTTGTATGCATCCCAGTAGCAAGTATTTTACTCTTTGAGCCATCACTGAGCAAATTACAATTGTTCCCTCACTCTGAATAAAAGATGTCCATCGCCTTCAGCTAGATATTCAGTGAAACTGCCCGCCGTTATTGTTCAGTGTTTCTTCTAGAAAAAGAAGCTCACTAGCCATTGCCGTGAACCTCCAGCACAGCATCACAGCATCTGGAGTCAGGCTTTTCAAATATAGTGACCTAACATGAAACTTCTAAGCTCTAAATACCGAGACTCTGATTACGGTTCAATAGCAGTTCTTAGTTGCTTCAACATGATTTTCAGTGTTTACACTTTGGTAGAGTCTTTGAAAACTGTTCTAAGGCTGAGACCGAGCTTCCTTTGAAGTCAATGGGAGTTTCAGCCTCGACTTCCACAGCAGAAGGGTTGGGCTCTTTGTTCTTTTGTCTAGCGCAATTTGTGAGTAATTGCTACGATCCAAGTGATGGGCTGGATTTTCGAGCTTGTTTCCAAACTGTGCTCCTTCTGAGACCAGACTCCGCTTCTGCCTCTCCCAAAACAAAATGCCGAAGGAGCATGGATAGAGGAAATCCGTTCAAACTGAGTAAACAGCTCATGAGGGTAGGCCAGCAGGATTCATTCATGCTCATTCAGCCTAGGCTAGCTGGTTTGATTCCAGTTGGAGCACTCTCTTCATTACAGGCCCCCTGGGGAATGTTAATCTGTACAGTATAAACATTTATAAACATCTACTAAATCATTACACTTCAGCTGCCCCATAAACACTCCTGAACGCTTTCCTTAGGCAGCATTGGTTGGGTAACGTGTGGCTTTTTGGAATGAGTTTATGGGTGTTTGGCACTGGTAGAAATATGGGGAGAGGGCACGGGAGGTTAAATAACATTGTTTAAGCTCCATGACTGACTTAAGGTAAAGACAGAAGCTGTTTGTGAAGGATTAAAATGGGTCTAGATGGTAGATGTTGAGGAAAACCCCAGATTGTAGAGGGGCTAAGACAGGTTTCCAGCTTTATATACTGTTTTTTTAGTGGTACCATTGCCATGAACATCACAAAATGCACTTACCATTAGTCCACTTGATGTTTCTGGAGCCAGGCAATACATCAATATTTATCTGTGACTGCAGCACTGTCTGCCTCTGAAAGAACTGCCTGATGCAAGGAAAAAAGTGTTAGACATAACTTCCGAAAACTGAGCCAGAAGCAACATAACCCACAGAACTGTAATCAGCCGGGCCACAGGTCCAGGGCTTCCTTGTGTGCGCTTACGGGACATGCGAGTATGTATATATGGGCAAAAATAAGTATGCTTATGAACCAAAATGAGCATATACATATATATATATATATAGTTGCATCTGTGAAGTGTAAGAACAGCAATCAGATTTGAATTCACACCTAGAATAGCAAAACTTGTGCTTTGTAAAGTTGAACTTCTCGATTCTGGATGTAATCTGTCCCCTTGCCCGAAGGTGCCGGCATGAGTGAACGCTACCAGGACTGTGCTCACAGTAACTCCTACCCAGCTCTAGAAGATGTATGTGAGTATAGAAGTAGTTAAGTAAAAAACAAACAAAGAAACCAACCCTTATGACTTAGTCTCACATGGGTAAAGGATAGTTCCCTCAATTATTAATATTTTTGTTTGTTTGCAGGTGTTCTGGCAAGCTGGGAACTGATAGAGGTAGCAATAATTACCATAAGGCGTGTGTATGAGTAATGTAACCTGAGAAGAAGTTAAACATGTTGTATGTGAGAGAGATATGTTTACTGACAGTCTGATGAATAGATAACAACTTGATTTCTAAAAAGCATCTTAGGAAAAATTATTTAATTGGCTATAATTATCGTATCCTACACTTGAGCGAATATGTGTGTTTATATAAATCTGTTTTACTTGCACATATCACAGGTATGTGGCGGGATGTAATGTCTCATTCTTCAGAAGCCACTAACAAGAGTCTCCTTTTCCGTCTCCTCTTTCTTGTATTCATAGCACACGGCCACTGCCTTCCAGCCATGACCCACACCTATTTGTGAAATGAGGGCAGAGAAAACAGATTTTTTTCCTACGTGGGTTTGGATGCCCAATACAGGCAAGCCAGAGGGCAGGAATCCTCCCTGACCAACTCTGAGCCATGGCTGCGGCTCTCCTGGCCAGGCCTCTCGGCCTGCTGTTGCCAAATTAACAGCTGGAGTGAGAATTTGCGAATGGAACAGCTCCACAACCCTTTGCAGAACCTCAAGGTCGTGGGCTGCAGGGTCTCCAGACCATGGTCCCATCTGCCCAGCCCTGCTTGGACACCAGCACCAGGCTGAAGGGCCCATCCTGATGTGCCTTGGCCCTTGGTAGCTTGCAAGAAAAGGGGACAATGAAGATTGGTTTTACTACTCATGTTTACCAAAACCTCCTAAAACGTGAAATCAAATCAGACCCATCATAGGCTAAAGGTGGCTTTACCATATCTGCACTTTCCATCTTGTACATCTCCCTTTCTCTGTGTGTATCTCTCTCTCTGTTTCATCATAGCAGTAGAGGGTGAATTTTCCACAGCTTTTTTGTGGCATGTAATGAGGTGGATAATTTAAAATCTGTTCTGTACGGTCAAGGAACCAGCTCACAAAAAGCACTGCACGTTATTAGCTTCAATTGGTCTTTTAACATCCATCTTAAAAGGTCAATAAATGAGTTTGCCTAGAGGTAAAGCAGTTGTTATCATGTGTAGGGTTACGGTCACAGCTGGGGGGCACCGGCAGGGACAGGCTGTCTGTCTGCCTGTGTAGGAGACTCCTGTCTCTAGAGTCGGTGTTCTATTAATTTTACAGTACCTTAAATTCATATTGTAATTATGAGAAATAAGCAGAGAGAGGTCTCCTTGTAACAGAAAATAAGTTTTAAAAAAAAAATCTGGAGCCTATTACCCCACTAAATTCTAATTATGTTACAGCTGGACTTTTATTTCAGTACTGCAAGTAAATTCAGACCAAAATAGCTTGGATATAAGCTTCCCAACTTAACAACAGGACCCTGCGGAGAGGAGAGAGAAAAGAGCAGAGCAACCAGGATGAAGCTTTGGGAGTGTCAGATTTTGAATTTTAGTTTTTCATCTTTAAATACCTAGGCTGAGATTTGGTGATTTAATTCAAAAGCAAAAGTAAGTTTAGTGGTCTCATACAAGCCCCTAGTGGACATCATTTATCCAGTTGAAAAGATCACCATAACTTTTAACATGACGGGGTCTTTGATTAGAAAGTAAAGCTTGGAATTTCCTTAGTTAGGTGGATTGGGAGACAGGGAAATTTAAAAATGAAGGCTGAGGTACATCATCCCACAGCTGGCTGGCATGAAATGTGATGCAATGCAGCAATAGCATAGATGTGGGGAGCCCAAAGCTACAAAAGTGATAGAATTTGGCTATTGACTTGATGAGCACCGACTGAATTGTGTTCAAAGCCTGAAACTATGTAATTCGGGTACTTCAACTCTGGTTTGACGTGTAGAATAAGGGAACCTCATGTGACATTGTTAATACACACACTTTCCCATTTAGTTAAAAAGCATTAGCAAGAGAGGACTGCAAACATCACTTTATAGGATAAATCTCAAGACACCAAGAACCAAGAGATTTTCTAAGCACAAGGCTGGTATTTGACCCTTCCCTCCCCAGTGATCAGGACTTTCAGTTGCAGAGTCCCTGGGTGTTTGCAGGCAACATCCAGAAATTTAAGAAGGCTGGTCTAATCTAAGCTCCATTAGAGGCATTTAATATTGGCTTGACATGATCTACTGCAGCCTTTGCTCATATTTCTTCAGATCTCTGAGGGATGCGATAGTAACTGTGGTGGCGAAGGGGGAGGGAAGAGTGGAGAATCAAGACTGTAACTTCTATCAGAGCTTTACGAGGAGGACTCTTTGAAGCTCTGTCCTTGCAAGGTTAAGAGCGAGCACGTGGCTAATCCCTCTGTGCTCCTTCCTGGCTCCTGAACATCCGCAGCCTGTGCCCTGCTCCCAGCCAGCACATCTTGGGGTTTCTCCTGGGACCTGGGTCATCTGAGCCTTCCTTCTGCCATTCGCTTTGTTGTGTCTTTCTCTTTTTCATAGAGTCAACTGCTTCTGAAAAGAAACCTGTTCTGCATCAGCCCAAGAAGTGACATTCATGAATATGAGTTTCTCTCATCCCTTGGTACGGGCGCTATTGATTTAGAGGAGGACTGAACAGCTGCTTAGGAACAGTGTGTATCCAGCCCCTGCTTCAGTATGGATGTGACAAGGTTCTTTGTAGAAACCTTGTGCTGTTTTCTTCCAGCTGTGAGAAAGCGGAGGGGCTGTACTGCAGGGATGGGACACCTTCTGTTCGCTCAGCATTCGGCAAGAGCTGTCCCAGTGCAGTTGCACAGGCTCCAGGGAGAAAAGTGCGCCCTTTCCAGCTGCTCCTGCCCTCTGCTTCTCTTCCTTTCCACTCTCTTGGGTAACCCTGGGGAGCATCTCTTCCCATATAGCTGGTTCTCAACTTTTACCCATCTAATTAAGGAGCCAGCATATGAGCTTTTTATCCAGAAAAGCCAGCTCCCTTTTGCCAGTCCTCCTTGCTCCAGTCTTGTCTGCAAAGTGAAGACTGGGAGTGCCTTTCACAAAAGATATTTGCCAAATCATTTCAAATAATATCTGGGCATATGGAAAATTAAAGATTGTTCATGAACAACTAGAAACTGGGAAAAGAGGCAAGGTCAGCTGAAGAGAGCCTTATAATTTTGTTTCTGCTGAGGGGATAGATAAGTTGTACATAGTCCTTAGGCTGACCCGATGCGTAAAAACAAATCCTGCAGCCAGCTTGAGAGATAAGCACAGCTTCGGAGTTCCCTGGACAGTGTTTTCCAACACTAATGTACAGTCCAAGCCAGTGACTTCAAGCAAAGGAGCAGATTTGGCTGTGGAAACAGTTTTCCTTCCCCCTTGCAGCAAAAGTTTGGGCAGAGGGAAAACTTTACTCTTAAAAGTTTAATGCTGTTAGTGTGATTTTGGTAAGTTATTGTGTCTGTATCTCAGCCTTTAGCAAATACTATGCAGTAGAGCATGAGACCTTGTCTAACTTTACCCCTGCTTTTTTATGCCAACGCTTTTAGCAGTAGCCAGAATTGTGGTTGGTACGGTCATGTCGGAGATTTAAGCCTCTCAAAATTAGTCCTTTATAGTCTAAGCTTGTCCCTATCTCAAAATCTGGAATGTGCTTACCCCGAAGTAGGTGGGATGCTTATTGCAGGGAAGGGAATAGCTGTACAAGCCTCTGGCTTCTTGAAAGCTTCTTTCCCAGGGCTGCAGAGGATGTGTTTTGGAGAGAGGGACAGGGGGAAAGGAGTGTGAATGATGCTTTTACCAAAGTAATATATGTTCTTTAGCTTTTTTCAAGGGTCTCAATGCAGAACCATTCCTTAACAAGAAATTAGTAAAGGATTTGGTCTAAAGGCTGCTTGTCAATAGGAGTCTTGTCCGTGAGCAGTACTGGGGTTTGTATTGGGCCCTAAATCCTACAGCTGTGCCTATTAACAATGAAGTAAAAAGGGTTGGCAAAGATTTTCATCCACTGTAAACAAACATGTTTCCAGTATGAAGTGCATTTAATGGAGTTTTGCAGCACTGGTCTCCCGGGCAAGCATATTAGTCTCTGCTTTCCCTCCCTGTCCTAATGGCCACAGCCAGGAGGGGGGCTGGCGTGGGGGCTGGTTTGAACGGTGGAGGAGGCTGGTTTTTATCCACATTGAGCAGAGAGGCATAAATTGGCATTCCATATCATCATAAAAAAAATTCCCAGCAATTATTAAAAGATTCTTATCTCTTGCTCCCTACATGGATAATGAGATCCCTCTCTGCTGGACTGAGACAGCCTGTCTCTCAGCTCACTTAATGAAATGGACCCAAGTTTGCAAATTAGCATAGCCCTGACTCCAAACGTAACCTCTTGTTGTCTAGTTGTACATCAAGGCCCCTGGCTTATGTCTTTTCTTATTAACACCCCGTAATCATGTCAACCCTCTTTAGTTTTCATTTCCTGTTTCCTTTTACAAATTCACTTTTGAGTTTTGAGCACACTGTTGGATGCCTTTGGATGAGCTGGGGTTTTATTTTTGTCTCGTTTTTAACATTATTGAAGTATGAGTTTATCTGTGGGTACTGGTGTGGATCTAGGGAATCTGTTTTCTGTTTCGTATTTTTGCTGGTTGTTTGCCATGTGATCTTAAAGCAGCTCCTTTCCTATGTCTGTGCTTCTTTCCCATCTGCTTTTTGATTTTTATATTTTGGACTGTAAGATCTTAGGGGCAGAGATTCTGTCTTACCGTATGGCTGGTCAGTGCATTGCATAGTGCATTTTTTGTTTCTGTGAAGGTGTCTCTTTAATAAATTATTAATAAGGAGAAGCGCTATTGTACTGTAGCAAACACAATATGCTAAAGGCTTTCTAAGAAGTCAGGAAGGACGAACCCTTTGAAACTCTTTTTCTTTCTCTCTCCCCTGATGTGAAACTTCATTGTTGGACCTTTAGAGTAATAAATCAAAGCGGCTGAAAGAAGTGAATCATGATTTCTTTTGCCCGTGTGTAGCTGACCCAATCTGTCTTTGATAAGGCAGTGCCCTTCCACTTTATCCACCACCCTACTAATTATCCTTCACTTTCATGAGCACTAAAATCCATTCACACATAAGAATAAAAAAAGAAACAGGGAAGTGATTAGTTGTGTACAGATAAGAAGCAGCCCACAGTGTTAGCTGGGTAATAACGTTTTTCTAAGATTCCTTTTTCTTTTTTTTTCTGGATTTCGTTTTCTCTCACATCCACTGCAGTAAAAAATACTTACAGTTTGTAACCCAAAAGATAACTCTTCAATGCAAAGCTTTAGTGTATGTCTTTAAAAGATTTATTCCTTTATCAAGTATTAATTTAAGAAGGGGTGCCATGTAGGTAAGGCAATGACATCAGTGGTAGGCTACAGGGCAGTAGATTTATTAATTTAATAGGTTTATCCATTTTACAGCTTGGATAATCATATTTCACTAAACTGGTACACAAGGAGGCCTCAGCCCATCTGACAGCTTTATTCTTGTGTAAGTTAACAAGCACATTTTGTACTCATGACCTTGTGAATTGTAGAAGTGCGAGGAGCTAGAGAGGAATGACAGACCAAATCCAAGAAACGTGTTAGCATTTCAGTTTTCCTGAGCGAGATTTATAAAGGCGGCAGTGAGGAATCTCAGCTGCAGAGATAACTTAAACATTTGCTAATTTATTTGGTTTCAGAAAATAGGCAGAATTAAAAAAAGAATAATAATGGAATGTTAACTTAAAAAGTATGGACCTAATTTGTTTATCAAAGACATCAGTGTAACAATTGAATCGCTCCCCTGACAATAGAGTTGTTGTTCTTCATCTGGGACAACTAGAAAAAAATTGGGCTGGTTTTGTCTAAGGTAAATGGTTTTGGTCCTTGTGACACAGTGCTTGCTGTGGCCTCTAAATTCCCTAAGTGTTTAAAATTCTTGAAACTGGCTGAGAAATACTGAGATTAAACAAGCAATGGAACTAGGCTTTTAAAAGTGCCTAGCTAAAAGCCATTTTATAGTTAAAAACTTCATGTATACATGTGTCATTTTAAAGCATTTCATGTTTACTATATAGAAAAGAAAGAAAGCATGCACTCCTTTAGGTTTTGGGTTGGTTTTTTTTTATTTTTATTGAAACTGCTGGGAGAAAAAGAAAATATTTTCCTATTTGTGTAAAAGCTTGCACATAAAGCTGGACTTTTTGTAAAAACCATGTTTCAGTTTCTTGTTGAAAAGATGACATATTCTGGAAGAAGATATTTCCTGTGCAAAATAATATTCAACGGAAACCTAACTTCTCTTCAGAAAATTTAACATAAAAACAGGGACTAATCCTACTCTGTCCTTTTAATAAAAACAAAAGCTGAGCTACTTACACTGTACTAACTGCAGGCTCTTCAAATAAAATACCTTGGACCTCATCATAAAATGGTACATTTGGCAACACTGAAAGAATTGTAGACCTCAGGGATTTATTTCCATTTATATTCAAACTCCCTTACGCCATTCTTGACGTGTAAAAAGGAATATTTTGTGCAAATCAGAATTAAGCCGTGAAGACAGGAATTTCAAAAGCTTGGATATCAGTAGAACATGACAGGCCAGCACTGAGACGCGATGTGCTCCTTAATTTACTTTATTCTCTACTCCTCGCTTTCTGCATGTCACTCATTTTTGACGGCCGGCGGTGGATGGTTAGCTCTCCTTAGCAGGTGTCAAGATTTGTCTGTCCGTGTTGAACGTAGAGCCAAGTCCGATGTTGGCTCTGTGAGGCTCAGCACTTGAGTACACGCATGAAATGCCCCATGGGGATGTGCGAGCAGAGAGCTAAGTTGGGCGCAGCCGGACAAACTCCCTTCCACAAACCAAGGGGGAAGACGAGGGGGTTTTTCCTCTCTAGGACTTCTTTGGGAAACTTCAGCTCTTCCAGTCACTTAGACTTTCTGCTTCCTACACAGCAATAGTTAGAGTTTGGGTTTAAAATGTTGTATGAGGATACTTATGTTTGCAAGAGAATTTGTTTTTAAAGAAAATATTATAAATCACGTTACATTTCGAGCTGCTGTATTTACAACAATGTCTGAACTTTCACCCTAAAGTATACAAACAAGTGTCAGCCAGGGAAAGCATTTCTCTTCTAACTTATTGCTGGAAATTTAATGCTGTTGCCTGGTCTGCACTAGAAAAAAAAAGACATGACGCAAACCTCCTGTTTGGCCCTCTTTAAATTTGCATGGCCTGAAATTCTTATTGTATCATGCCATTGACTGTGTTCCCTGCGAGTCTGTCAGGACTGCCCCGAGAGATGTTCCTTGGCTCGGTGGAGGTTGGTTTCTTCGGGATCCTGTGCTCCTGCGAATCGCTTATTTTCCCGGACTGGAAGGCTGTGAATTGGGGGGATGTTTCCAAAGCATTGTCGTGTAAATGAAACCCCTATTTCATTTCTTACCATAAAAATGGCAAAAGAGGAACTTCTTGTTACATGTGATAGCATGGTTCCGTCAGGCTCCAGAGTCTGATTGTTCCATTTTGTCTTTAAAAGGGGGGAAACTTAGCTCACAGGAACACGCTCAATCACGGGGATGTTTTATAGTTGGCTGTGGATGCGTTACCGGTTGGGATCCCTAATTATTATCAATTTGCAGATTGCCTTGAATGTCTTATTAAGATTCCTGCGGAATGATTGATCATAATCAAAAAATTAATCACCAATCAGCCCTGGCAATTAACATTAGCAAGTCTATTTGCATATATGTGATAATTTATGCTGCTGCTGGAAGAAGGGACTTTTGCTGAATATTATTGATTAGGGGAGAAGAGCCAGATGCTTCTATCATTGGGACATTAGGCTTTATTAGATAGGGCTAGTAGTGTGTAAGAAATTGAAGGGCATTCCTGCAGTCTGCTCATCTTCAAGCATTTAAAAGGAATTTCTGAAATGCATCCAGTGGAATTTCTTAAATATTGAAAAGTGGGATATTGTACTTTAAAGGAGCTTTGACTTTTGGCTCTTATTTACTGTAGATGCTTTAAATACCCATAATGTCAGCCTAGATTGCGAGATTTACATTATAAGAAGTTACTTAATAGCTATAATTATTTACTGTTACGAATAAAGAATTTGCAGGTTTGCGATTAATTTGACTAATTGTACTATTTGCACTATGAAGAATTGCTTAACAGAGTTCTAGAAGTGGTCAGCAGCAGTCTACGCTTTTCAGTCAGAAGATTTTTTTAAAATGAATTTATATTTCTTCGTATTTCTTTCTTTTTAAACTGATATATTTACTAATGTATTTGTAAAGAGAGGTTTATTACACATATTATCAATGCTGATTTTGTCTTCAATTTGTTTTGAAATTGCTTATAGGATGGCCCATGTTTTAAATGTTTATTATGTTTAAAATGTTATGAGTCCGGTCACGTTTGCTGATATTTATAATCTTTTTTTGCACGATAGCCTTTTAGTTTTGCTTCAGCACCCTGCAGTGTCCCTCATACCTGGTGCTGTAACTGCAGCTACATGAAAATGCACAGTCTCCTATCATAAATTCAGATTTGGCTCTCATTTATAGCTGCTTAAAGATTAGGAACAAATTCATTTAAGCCAATACGCAAAGTGATAACAGTTTATCCTCTTTAGCCATTGCGGCCCTATAAAAGATAGCAGAATTAAATCTGTTTCCACTAACCAGAGATGTTCAACATTTTAAATGACACAATTGTACTGAAAACAAAGGCCAACAAACCCAGGATTTCTCTCTCTAGTTTCTGAATTTAAAAGGTAGAAGAATTAAAAAGATGTTTTCATTTAAAAAATTTGCATTTTTTTGATCAATTTTAATTTTCAGTTGTAGCTTTGTTGCAAGCTAGAAATCTTTGTAGTTCATATAGGATTTTAAAAGAACCTCTTGTGTTGAATCTCTAAAACTCCATGCTGATTTCAAAACTAAAATGTGCTCTCTTTAAAATACATGAGTAAATCATGGAAAACTCTATTCTTAACATAGCTAGATTGGTTTACTCTCTGATGTCAACTCTGTGCTTATCTCAGTCTTTCTTCAACAAAGATTTTATTTATCTGTCTGTGTACATTAATCTGCTTTGCAAGCTTTGAATGCCTGTGTCCTTAATGTCATTAATATATTTCTCTGTGTCTTTTGACTTCGATTTTCCTCCCATTAATGAATTCTGTAGTTGATCTGAAATGGGAACAGACTCCATCTCCGATGCAATAATCAGACCCCAATTCCAACGCAATAATGGTATTAAAGCCTGAAACATTATTCCTTTTTCTTTCAGTGAGCATGAAGTGGTCTGAAAAGAGTATCGCCACATCCCAACTATACGCTGTTTGAGATCTTGGATTAACCAGTTGTAACATCTGGGTTTTGCTGAAGTTAGTTGGTAACCAAGAGGTCTTGTCACTGCAAAGTTCAGAGGTTAATTGAAATCAGAGAGGCATAACCCATTCAATTGTCCCGTTAATTACGCCCAGCTCCCGTCTCCCTCCACCCTCCCATAAACATCGGCCGCTGACCACTGGAAAGCCGCCGCTGGCTGCTGTCATTCAGCGGGATGGCTGCGAGCTGTTTAACGGCTGAGTCACTGAAGCCGATAAAAAACGCCTGCAAGAGGGGAAAGGAGTATGTGCGTGCGAAGGGGGAGTTGGTGACATCCCCATACATCATCCCCCAGCCGTAATGTTACCATTTTTCGCTGAAAGCTGGTAATGCTTTGAGATTTATGGCAGGTGTGCTTTGCCGAGTTGCATGGCTTTGGTTGAGAAAGTTGGGGAGGCGTTGATTGGGATCCTGCAGGACTTGTAGGGATTTCTGGCAGTGGTTTCCAAGGATGGTCTTTATGCTGCAGGAGTTTGTATTGCATTGAACAAGTAATATATTATGGTTAAAATATATAAATTCCCCTTCTTCTTTCACCAAACTGATATGAACAGTGGAATTTTGCTAGCAACTATTAATTATCAGATGTTTATTGTGATGGTAACTTTCTCCACGGTGTCTGCAGTCAGCAGTTACGCACTATTTACAGTAACTAGACAATCACCACAGATTTCAGAACTGAAGGAACATTAAAATATTAAAACAGACCTGAATCATGTAAACCTATGCCCTACTTTTTGTAGGGAAAAAAAAAATAATCATCTCCATTGCCTTCAGTAGGAGCTGGCTTGGGTAAGGAGAAAAAGAAGCCTTCCCACTTGGGGTTGTTTTGAAGTTTTGAGCTTAAGGATGGAAAATAACTTTGAGACATATTACTTAGAGCTAGAGCGACTATGGGTGTCTTAAAAACTGGGATACTCAGATAATGAATCTGAAAATCTCACCTCACGTGTTTGTCCAAATTTACCTGGTCTAAAACCTAATCTTAACGAATATTAAGCACAGGCCTGCAATATCCCTTCCTCCCATTTCTTCTCGCAGCCTTCCTCTTCCAACAAAGGAACGGCTCTCCTGCATGTTCCAGCCAGCCTGGAGAGGAGACCCGGTCCTTGATCAGTTTCTGCTGTTATGTATCCCTAGGATTGTCAGTGCTGCGTCCCTTGGGAAATGCAGGCTGGGATTAGGACCCCACTGGCGTGTGCTGCACAAACCTGAGACAAAAACACCCCTTGTCTTGAAGCTTTATTCCCCGATTTTATTTTCTGTTGTCTTTAATTGAGGTTCAAGTGACTGTTCTTAATACCCAACTCATGGGTAGAGTGTTACAGCCTGAAATGAGGTCCTTGTTCCAATCACAAGAAAGTATATAAATCACCCAAATGATTCTTATGAATAATTCTCCAATATTTTGTTACTCTTCCCCCAGAAATAATAATGTAGCAGTGCTAGTAGAAATTTTTTTCTGTAAACGTGTTAAAATGAAACATCTTTTATCTTCTTTCTAAAAGGCAGAAGCAAAACCTAAACTGTTGAAATCTTGTTAATAAGAACTGAAAACTTTTTTGAATTTCACAACTCTTACTAGTTTTCGAAAAACAAACAAAAACCTCTTAGAAATTCACTTGTTTTTATAGCTAGCAGCATCATTTTCTGTTTGTTTCTTTATTCAACTAAAAAAAATGATCAAAGTTACTTGGTTCCGCTTTATTCTAACTCAAAATTATTATTTTGAAATGTGTCTTTATTTTTGTCGAGCAACTAAAAATGATCGTTTCTATTCTGTATGCACCCAGAACTCATACTTCATAAAAACTTCGCCTCTGATGGGGTGACAACATATATATATGCTATACACAACTGTGAAAGGTGTTTTCTATGTAATTTATGTGCCCAGCCATATACTGAGCCCATATACTACCGAGGAGGGGAAGCTAAATCAATCAGGAGTGATTTCCAGTGAACAGCCATATCGCATCTACCACCCATTTGCTCTTGGCTGGCTGAGAAATGAAGCAATTTAAACCTATTGGGTCATGCCGAAATGGGGGCCAAAATCTTATCAATGTGCTGCACGCAACTGAGCTCGTTTCATCTTCATTTCCACAGGTCCATGGGCTGTAGCAGCTCCCCATAGTCCAGCAGTGTCTCTGGCGTTGCACGCTGGCTGCTGAGCTCGCGCCGCAGGTGGGGAAAACAACTTTTTGGTGGTATGAATGGGGACACTCTAGGTTTGAACTTCAAAAAAATATGGAGGAAAACACAATTAGTCTCTAGTTATAGTGTTGATAGGAAGATAAGCTTGAGAAATCCAAGTTTGCTGTGGAATACAAGATGGGAAAATAAGTGTTTTCCGTTCACTCGCTTAATGTTTCATGTAATCTTGGAAACGTTCCACTGCCTGACCCGCATGTTTTCAGATTATTTCCACATCTGTCTCAAAGCCGTACCCTCCTCAAATGGACCAAGCAGCTGATTTCTTAGTTAAAATAATAACAATAAATTGTAAAAGCACCTCAAGCGTGCTGAACATCCCCACAGCTCGCTCTCAGTGCAGAAGAGAGCACCTGGAAAGGCTCAGGCGCTAGCCCAAGCTCGCAGGCAGAAGTAACACACGGCATGTGTTCGCTGTTGGGTTTTCCTGTTTCTTGTTGCTTCATATTAAACACGAAATTCCATATGGACCTTTTAAGGGTTGCTTGGAAATTGGATGCCTGTCACCCCAGAGGGGTGTATTGGTATTCTGCACCTGATTGCATTTCTCCCTTCTGCCCCACAGGACGAGTCAAAGGTTGTGGTTCAGAGGAGGAGGAGTTTGTCGGCAGCAGGTTCTCCTCAAGCTGAGAGGAGGCTTTTTCCACTTAATAGCATGGGTAGATTATGTGTGGATGTACACAGTTGTTTGAGTTTGCGTATGTGAATTTAGGAATTTCATCCAAAATAAACTGACATGAACAAAAAAGTTGAGACTGACCCCAAAATAAGTTGTTCTTATCCTAAACATTGGCAAGAGGAGTAAAGCAAAGCAAACAGAAATAAATTAAGTTCCGAGCAAAGCACAAATTTCCATCCATGTCTTTTGTTTTCTACACCTGCTTAAGGAAAGAAAAAAAGTGCTTTTCTGAACTGTAACACTTCTAAGTACCTTTTTGAAAACTTCAGACACTGACGTATTTTCAATGCGTCTTCCAATTTTGTTCTCTCCAGCGTGAGGTTACCACAGTGCTATTCCCCCACTGGGCTGCAACACACAGCAGTGACTTACTCAAGTGATGTGCAGTGGAGCCAGCTCTACGTAGTGCTTCTCCACCCTATTTCGGTCCAAGTTCCTGAGCTGGTGTCTCTGCACCACGTTTTGCTCTTCATACACACAAGCTATCCTAAGGTGAGTCCATACCAGCTTCCCCAGTGTGGTGTCGTGATGCTCTAGACTCCGTTACGTTAATTACACAGTTGTTAGTGGTTTACGGCTTAGCAATGCTACTTCCTCCACTTCACAGCTGGGGAATTCAAGCAGAAGAGGTCAAGGTCCAGGTTCTCCTAAGGGGCCTGGGCTTATCTGTGTCAGCAAGGGTCACACGGGATGGTTCATTGCAAAATCTCATACCTGCGTCTTCCAAAATACACACAGTGCCCTGGGACGCTGGGCCTTTCAGTGCCTGCAGCGATACTTACACAGAAGGAGTGGGTAGGAGACCAAGTGCCAACATCTACTATTGAATCTAAGCTGCAAGAGTATGACTCTGCAAGTTATTTCAGTAAACCTACTCTCTTAAATTTAGTTAGGGAGACAGAAATTTGTCCTGGGATCTGGGTGTTGCTGTGTGAAAAAATGCCGAGCAGTTAACAGCAGTATTTCCAATTCTGAGTGTTTAGAAATCATGAGTCAGGTTTTCCAAATCTTAGAAATAATGGACTAGGTTTTTAAAAAGAATATTTCAGAATACATCTTGGTTTTGCTTTCTCAACTTTTTGGGTGCAGTTGGTTTACTTGTGAAGTATTTCAACAGAAATACATGATTTCTAAGCTTGGTTTTAAAAACGACACTCATCTTCTGACACATTCCTGTGTTCTAGATCTGGGCTTTAACAGCAAGACCAAACATTCCTGGTAAATTTATATGTGCTAACAAATGCAAACTCCTTGCCAAATTCATATCCCCCACAATATGCAAGGAGCATCACAAGTGAAAAGTAAATTAAATCTGTGACTGTTTCCTAGTTCTGTACTAGAGGTTGCACAAATTTAAAGCAAATGTAGTTTACAGCCAAATTCTGTTACACGGGTTTCATTCAAAGTAAGTTTGCTGCTGTCAGCTAGCCAGTAACGTCTACTCTAGCCGTCAAACATGATCACTAAAAATTCAAGATAGGTAAGAAATAATTGCTATAATAATCTTTTTGAATTTGTCTTCTGCATTTCTGTAGGGTTTACCTTACCTTTTTTTCCTCTTTCTTGCTTTTAAGTTTTCAGTTTATTTTTAATACCGTTTCTTTGAATGGCGACAGTTAAAACTTTAAAAAAGGAAGGCTGAGATTCATAACAATCACCTAATGGCTGAGAGCGAGGCTGTAATGAAAACATCAGTCATCTTGAGACCTGTGATATATTGCTGAGAATTAATAAAATCACTAGAATCGGCAATGAAGGAGAGGTTGCCTTGTAACCAAGTCACTTTGGCTGTATGTGATTTTATTGTAAGACTGTTGGGTGTCCAAGGTCTTTAAAGACCGGTACCCAATTTAGATAGACTTTTTCCTTTTAAAATGTGCTCTTTATAATATGTTTTCATGGCTGTTTGCACGCAGACAGGCCCAATCCAGCTCAAGCCTGGCGTTATTAATACATAGACACAGTCTTGGAGCTGGTTCTCTCTTGGCCAGAGGGTTCCCCCATCTGCACTGTCCTGCACCCGGTGACATTTGTGTCCCACTTTCCAGCACATGCAGGCAGACAGGATTCGATCCTCAGCGCGGGCAGATTTCCCTAGCTCTGTTGATAGCAAAAAGAAGCCTCCCTTGACTTCAGCTGTAGTTATAAAGCTTGTCAGATACAGAACGCTTAGCTGCTTTTTGGGTGTATGAGCTTCATGGAGTTTGGTGGAGTTCACAGGAGTTTGCCTGCTCCAAGGACCTGCGCCAGTGTTTTTCATAAGGTTTAAAAAAAATATGTATTCCAATTGTTACCCATAATTGAGATAATATTGCAAAAATCTGTGTAGCTTGTTGACCTGACAGAGTGTAAACAGCTTTTTGGAGGCCTCCTGATATGAAATATTCCAGCCCTTGTATTATTCTTGTACACAAAGTGCATGGAGAAAATAAGCAATAAAATACCAGATGGATTTCCTTTGAAACAAAATTACTCTCCAGGTGCGGACCCCACTTTTCATAGTCAAAGATTTCCATCATTTTAATAGGATTCTTTTAAGTTATAGCATCAGCATCTCCTGACCCGAACTATTGGTCACCGCACCTCACATATGGTACTGGTGAAGAAAGAGAGGGGTTCATCTCTCAGTCCTCTTTGGCTACTGACTTTTCTTCCTAAGAATGGTAATTGAAATGCCAATTGGTGCCCACTCAGGCAGGGATTGTCTGCGGGGAGCACACCTGGCCCGAGGGAGCTGTACTGAAACTCATTTGGTCTTTGCAGAGAGCCAAGCAGGAACGTTTCATTTATTTTTTTTCCTCCTTTTTTTTTCCTTGCAAGGGAGCAGAGCAATAAAATAATAATAATAATAATAAAAAGGCATAACCAGCCTCCCCTCCCATTCTGACATGTTGAGTGCCAAAACTCAGATCAAGTCTTTAAGGTGAAGTGGGAACGCAATGAAAACAGGGGCTTTATTATAAAGGCAGGGCTGTGAACTTTTTAACTCTCGCGGCGCTGCCGGATGTGCCTCTTCGCACTGTACACAGCTGCTGAAGGCTTCCAGGGACTGTGGGTGGTGGGTGAGGAAAGGGGAAGAGGTGGTTTAGCTATGCACAATATTTCCCATAAGAAATAAAGCAATAGAGTCTCACCTCACTGCCTGTTTTTCCACATATATTGAGACGGGAATGTATTTATATAACCCTATTAAAAGGGAACACTCAGTAGCAAACTCGGTCTTTAAATAGCTACTGTTCTGCATACTCCGGTCTCCAGACTCCTCAATTTCAACTCACACCCACTTACATTCTTTTGACATATTCCTCAGGGGTTTTTTTGTGACTTTGGGGTCAAATCCAAAACTTATTGAAAGGAGTGGAAAGACACTCAGTGAATTCAGTGGAATTTGGATAATACTCTTAGAGCTCAGATACCATGGTGATAAATGCAATAAATTACATAGACAAAAGTTGCACATTTTGGGCTAGCTCTGCTTCTAGAGAAACAAATTAAACTGTTGCTATTGACTGCCACAGGAATCAGTGCTGCCCCTTCCCTGGTGGCATTTAAGCAGCTCTCTAAAACATTTTACAAATAAAGGGAATACCTTTATCTCCCTTTTACAGATGAACAAACTGAGGCATGGAGCCACAATTAAACCTGTGACTCAGGCAGTGCAAAAGAGCTAGAATTAGACCCAGATACCAGTCCCTGGACCACCCAGTGGAAAAAGAGAGTCTATTAGCTGATAGCAGCCTTGAAGACTCTCCTGGTGCTACCAGGTTCTACTCATGCCAACAGAAGTGGAGGGCAACCAACATCCTCCCGTAAATCCTTGAGCATTAATAAACTGAGCAGTCCTTCAGAAGCAGTTTGGTTTTACCACCAAGATGCATTATTTCATCTTTCCCCCCCTAGCATTCATATTTTCCCTTTGACTCCTGTTATTTTGGTTCCATTTAGCAAATACATTCTTGTTTTGTTTTGTTTTGTTTTGTTTTGTTTTCCCCTGTGTCCCTCCAGCCACCTTAGTTTGCCTTTTTTTCCTTCTTTCCCTTAAAAACTTTTTTCCTCATTCAGTGCACTAAGTGGATTTACGACCCATTTAGGCAGCTTACAGTGGCATTGCTTTTACAGTTCAGAGGCAGAAGGGCCATAAAAAGATTTACAGTTACAGCAAGAGTCGGTTGCATGGAAGTTCGAGATCCAAATTAGACAAAGGGAGCGGGGCTGTGTGAGTGGCCAGTAAAAGAAGCCTGGAAACAAAAACAAATGAAACTGCTGTTAGAGGAGGAGGTTGGGGTGGGGGCAGAGAAGGAGCAGGAAAAGTTGTCTGTTAACTTCACGTTACTATTGCAACAGTTCTGTTAATTCTGTTATATAAAGCCCTTTTTCCTCCTTTTTTCCTCTCTCGATGTTGTTGTTGGACAGATTTCCTTTGCAAACACAAATCTCAAACTGGAGAGCAGCAACTTCACACAGTAGTTGAGATTCCAAGGCAGATATTCCCAGGATATTGGCAGCTGCTTTTGCTGCTGCTGCCGGGACTCCAGGATACAAACTCCAGAGAGTAAAACCAAGTGGCTGAAGGAATGGGACCGGTCAGAGTGGAGGACTTCAGGTTGCATCACATGAGGATAATCTGGCTTTTAAAAGAAGCTAGAGACTGGGAAATAGATTTTATCCTCTCCCCCCCTAGATTTTTCCTGCTGACTTCAAAAGAAACAAGACCGGGCTTGACCAAATCCATAACAAGCTGAGGCAAAAGGGCGATTTGCCACTGACATTAAAGGAACATGTCTGGGCACATAGAGAGAGACTATCACTGGAGTCCACTGGAGTTGGGTGCCACACTTCTGTCAGACTCAGGCCATCCGCCATTCTGTCAGAGCTGTGGACAGAAACCGCTTTGGAAAGCAATGTGTCCTGTGTGGGCAGCCTGAAAAGATGCCACCTCTGAATCTACAGGTGTGTCCGGCTGGATGGGGACAACCCCATCTGCTCGGCTGCTGGCCCGAGTTGGCTTTGATGCAGGTCAGCTACGGTGTGGGTGCCATGTAGTCTGCACCATGGCACTGCACCTGGGCTAACAGGCCTTTTTGAGGGTTCTGAGCTTTTCAGTTCAGGAATGTCGCCATGCTAATGCCGCAACAGGGCTTGAAACTGCTTGGAGTGCAGGTGGAGCAAGCACAAGACAGTCTGCACTTACCCACAGAGACGTGCTCTATTCGAGCGCCGCGTGAGAATGGCTCTAATGAGCCTATGCCTGACTCTGCTTCGTTGGGCTTTTATTGTTCCATTGTAAGTTTATAGCGTGTAAGCAATCATAAATATGCTGTATACATAAGAAAGCGAATCCTTCCCAGTTTTGCTCTAAATGCCAATTTTTTTAGGCAGTTGAAAAGCACGCTGTCATTTTGTTTTGCTTATTGTTGACGTTGTATTTATTCTGCTGCTGCCATTTCTAACCAACTTCCTGTTCAAAGTAGCACCTTTAGTCTCACGTAGATACGGCACTCTTCATTTCCTGAAGGCTGTCGCATAGCAATGCTGTCCGGCTGCCTGCTGGGCACCACTCAATCAATGCCCATGTTTCAGAAGCGGGTGATGTGTCTATTAGTTGGCTTATTCTTCATTTCTGTTGGCTATCGTTACGTTGTTCAGGGTAGCAGCAGCATAGGAGTTTTTATTTCCTAATTTCTTGTGTATTTTTTTTGCTAGCTTCACTGGTGAAGCTGGTGTGAAGTTCTTGATATTGCTGGATCCCTTGGACCTTGTTTCCTTGGTATTTCAGCTATCATTTACTCACTATGTGCTCATAGCTCTCCAGTGAGATTGGTGTTACTGGTGGTGTAGAGGACGCTGGGATCCCCTGGATGAAAAAACACTCCATAAAGATAGTCATTTAATCCTTGTTTTTTGCTTCCACATATTCTCACATGGCTGTTAACACTCTGGTTTCAGGTTATCTATAAGAGGGAAAAAAGCCATCACAATGCTTTCCCTACATCCCTTTTACATATAGTTCTTCCTCCTTCAGAAGACAAATCTCCTAAGGAGAAGAGCGGTGATATTTTAGAAAGGTTTGGCTGGTGTTTTGCTTTCTAGGGGAAGAAGCAGCCAGCCTCAGAGAGAGAGACTTCAGTCTAAACCAGAAACAAAATGTCACTCAGGCCCCTATTAAAATGCAAAAGCTAATTGACAATAGCCAGATGGACATCTCTTACCCCTTTCCCCCGTGACTATGGTAATCCCTACATTCAGCCGTCCCCCTGCAAGCCTCGGATACGTGGAGCGCGCGGTGCTGTGTTTGCTTCATGCACGTTTGCGGTGCTGGGCTCTGCAGCTCTGCAATATAAGCCGTCCTGCCAGCTGGCTCCCTTTCTAATTGGTGTT
The DNA here is from genome assembly GCA_947846985.1 of Fratercula arctica. NCBI lineage: Eukaryota > Metazoa > Chordata > Aves > Charadriiformes > Alcidae > Fratercula > Fratercula arctica. Next base: position 12,424,473 of record CANTUZ010000013.1, on the reverse strand, counting down.
TCGTGTGGTGCTGTAGAAACCTCAAGTGACCAGTCATTCGGGACACTGATGGATGTCTGTGGCTCCCACTGGAGATGTTCAACAGGACACTGAACTGTTACCAGTTCTGCTGTGTCAGGGCTGTTCCTCTCTCCTTCTTTGCATTCCCCCCCCCCCAGCACTCGCTCTCGTTTCGGTCTCGTTCCCCTCTTTCTTTTTCAACGAGAAGGGCCTTGAACCTTCTGGTAGAGACTTGACATATGAAAGAAAGCACTGAAAAGGAGAAAAGGCTATATTTTACGAGCGATGGTTAAAATGTATTCTTGAAGTACTATTTTTTTTTAAGTTGAATATAGTCATATGGACAATACGGCAATTTCCATGAAAAATTCTTCTAGTGGTAAAAGGCTTCACTTTTTTGGGGGAGGGGAAAAAGATTGTAAATGAATACAGTCTTTCCGCAGATTTAGCAGATCTGTATTTCTGCTTGATTTTTTCCTTTCATTCGCTCCTTTTGTTCTTTTCCTTTTTCTTCCATATTTATACAATAAATAAATAAATAAACAGTCAAACGGCAACTTTCAGACTTTATTATGATCCTATTAATTTTTAAAACCAAATCAATGTTTTCAATTTTAATCAAGTTGGCAAAAACATGAAAAACATTTTGGCAATATGAAAAAATGTCTACTATTTTTGAGTTTCTTTATAGAAACAAGTATGCATTTCCAAGGGTGGGGGGAAGCAACCTTCTTTCTTTCTGAAGAAAATAGAAAGGATTTTAAAAGCTAAATTTTAATGGCTATCGATGTCACAGGTCAATACAGCCGGGATCCAGTGCCGGGTCTGAGATCATCAGAAAAGGTAAGTTAATTTTTCCGTTGTTGGAGTTGTTTAAACTCCTGCCTTCAGTTTTACCTTCCACTTATCACCTCCTTCAGAACAGAAACTGGACCGTACACTGTTGCAGAGGACTCGGCTGCCCTCCTCACCACCCTCCTCCATCCCCAGTGGGTCCCCCAGTGCCAAGGCACAGCTGGGGCGCGGGAGGTGCTGCCGTTCCCTCCAGCCCCGTGCACAGGGCAAATCCCACATCCGCAGCAAGGCTCAGGCTGGGCAAGCGAGCTGCGTATCACAAGTGACTTTTACTTAACCTAGGAGGCCCCCATATCCCCTTTAAGCTGTTTCTGACTGTGTCTTCGAGTGCGTAATGTGCTCCGTAAACAAATAACCTGTGTTTTTTTAACTGGGTCATTATGAGTTGAGTTGTACTTCGAGCATGGGACGTGGGGAGGAAGTGGTGGGACCAGGAGCAGAACAGGAGACAGCGGCAGCCTCAGACCCAGAGGACTGCGAGGAAGCAAAATATGGATGGCTGCCAGAACAAACGCAGAGCCTTTTGGGAAACCGTTTCGAGGCCTCATGAAAAAGTCAGAGAACAAAGAGGTAAAGGAAGGTACAAATAATGTCAGACCTCCAGGAGAGTCGTTGGCTGTGGGCAGGTAGCTCCAACAGGGGTTTGCCCATGCTTCCAGATAGCACGTTGTCGTCTTGCTCTGTTATCACTCTTTTGATGAGGTTGTGTGTGGACACCAAGGCCAGAAGCTCTGGACTTCTACAGTCCAGAAGCATGAAGCATTACAAAAAGGAGTGAAAAAAAAAAAGAGCTTGAAAATAGCAGCAGCTTTGTAAATCTCCGTATGTGGTCTACCTTTTGGGGCTGGAATGAGGATCCTCTAAGGCATTTATGTGGCTAAGAGTCTGTGAGGCCTTGTCAAAGCACAATGGTGTGTTAGAGAGAGCAATATCTGGGAAAATTCCTGTGCGTGTTTCCTCCCAGGCTGATCTGTGTGAGTTTATGGCCCTCTGACTTGTTTATTAAATTCTACCTTTTGGATTTAAATCATCACAAAAACTCACTGTAAGTAAAAAAAAAACGCACCTCTTGGCTTCTGTTTACCCAAAAACGAATCAAAAAAAGCTCATATTTTCACTCCGTGATTTCTCTAGGAATTTTAGTGTAATAAGTCCCTTTTTTATTCCACAAATGAGTATGTGCAATGTTGTTTTGGAATAGTTATTAGTAAACTGCAGTTTCAAAGCCTGCAGGCGGCACCCAAGAGCACTGAATATGACTTCTCCAAGCTTTCTATTTTTATTGGCCGGATTCTGATCGCAGGCATGTTCTGGAGCTTTGCTGGCTGATGGAGATGAGAATCTGATCCCATGTCTTACTAAAATGAGACCTCACTGATTTACAGCTGAAAAAAAAAAAAAAAAAAAAAAATATCTGTCACAGCTTCTTTCTCCCCAGGGTTGATGACTTCATTTTGCTGTTCAGTGGTCTGTGGAAGACTTTTTGGGTGCTGGCTTTGGGAGCGGGTATGGTAATACAGACCACTCGTAATGAGCTGGGGAACTGCAGAGCTTCACCCTCATTGACAGGAGCAGGAGAAATGGCTCATGGACATGTGCAGTTCCAGGGATACAGTAGTGATACAGTAGATAGGATATCCTGCCAAAACGCTGTCTAAGTAGCCATTAATGGACATCTGAGTTTTGCTAAATAATTAATGTGTCTGTTGTGTTTTTTTCTTATAGATCTTTCAAGGAATTTAGTTTCTGTTCCTTTGCGTTTAGTTTCTGTTCCCTGAAATGCTGCTTTTGAGCCTGTCTTCTCAAGCGTTTATAGACGTTGTCTGTAAGGCAGTTTTCTAATAGTAGCTTGTCTGTTAAGGCCAAAAAGCATTTAGCCTCAAGTATGTAACAAGATAGATACCTTTCTTTGTTCTCCTGGTATAGTTTGCAAACTGAGACATAGCTTACTGAAGTGGACTTGCCAAAGGCAAGCTATAGGTCCATATAATAGGCAAGAATAAGTCCTGTCCTTTTGACCAAAACAAAGAAAAACTTTAATGGAGCTTTAAAAACTACTAAATGGATTGTCTGAATCCTCACAGTCAAGGAGTTTTAAATAATACTCTTTTGTCCATCTTCACCCATGAAAAATGGCTATTCTGTGCTCGTCTGTACTGAAAATATCAGCATGTCGCACCGACTTTGCAATCTCACTTTGCAAACTCACGCAATGCAGAAATCTCGTATAAATGATGGGGTGTAGAAATGCTGGTAAGACCAAGCCCCCCCCGAACATAACTGGTCCTTTTCCAGTTTTTTCTTGGTGCCTCTGTGGTTGGGCTGGCTGCCCCAGATGGCTGGAGAAGGCTCTGCTCCTTGTTTCTCCCAATGCCTTAATACCTGGGGAGTTTTGTGACCTTTATCCAAAATCCTGGCTATTGGTGTGAGGAGGATTTCATCTACAATAATGTGACTCGTATTCTTATTTTCTTATCACCAGTTATTTTCCCTGAGTGCCAGCTCACCACTTTGGCTTCAGCTTGCAGTTCTCAAAGGGAAAGAAACCAATATAATCATAGTATTAGTGGCTAGATCAAACATATCCTAACGACCAGGGGAGTACCCTGGGCTGAATTTTTGGTGTGGCCTTTACTGAAGGTGGGAGATGTTTGCTAAGCCTTGGTTGAAGATACGGGAGTGGATCCAGGCAGGGCAGGGAGTTCGGAGGCAGACGTTGGGTCTGGACCACTCCAGCCCTCGCAGGGGGGATGCGGCACTGAGCGCTCTTCTCCGCTCTTAAAAATAGCAGGTAGGTCACAAACTAAGGTGGGAGCTTAGCTCCAAATGATGGCCAGTTCTCTGAAACAACCCAAACCTTTCAGCATATCCGCTTAGGACAAGGTGTTCTTCCTCTTCTGAAGCACAAAGGAAGGAAATGTATCTTCAGGAAATGTTTATTGTCTGAAGCAAGATTTGACAATACCCGGAAAAAAAAAAAAATCCCCATAAAATTAATATAAAAATAGGAGGGGTTATTGAAAAAAATGCATGATTTTTATGAGCTAGAGAAAAGAAAATGTGCTGTAATGCTCGATGCCAGCAGTGAAGAGTGCAACCGAGCGACCATGGTGCAGCTGATGTGTGACCCATGGACCTGGCCGTCTGCGGGCCAGGTGAGTCAGGAGGCAGTTGCCTGTCCCCATCCTCTCAGCTCTTTGCACCTCTTGAAACAGCCATTGGAAAACAGAACAAGTGAGATACTTAGCAATATTTATGTTAACATGTTGGAACGAGAGATGCTGCTTAACACCTAACCCAGAAGGGTAATTTAAAGCACCAAACCTGTAGGAATTCTCCTTTCTTCAGAACCCGGGAGGTGTTTTAGACACATTTCTTCTGAATACTGTGGCTCGGCTCCCCCTCCTTTTTTTCCACCCTTATTTTCCCTAGCGTTGGAGAGCTGTGGAGGAAATCTTGAAGGCAGCTGGTCTCTGGAAATTAAACCTATGAGATTTAATGCCTTAACTAAGAATGAAAGAGTTAAAAAGAAAACAAAAGAAATATTTAGTTTAGTTCTCTAAAACAGAGCTGTGCCCAGTCCCCTCCTCCCACGTACGCACCATCGACACCCTACCACGGAAGACAACCCAGTGCATCCCTGCCGTCTGCTGCAGACCTGTAACCTCCTGCTGCTGCAGGCTGGCTCCAGCCTGGGACACTGAGAGTCTGAGCGGACTCAAATAAGCATGGAGAGAGGCTTCCACAGAAACCTCTAAATGGGTTTTAATGTCTCCCCACCATAGGATTCCCGGAATTAATTTGCGTCTGGCTTTTGAAATCAGGGATGCTGTGTTAAGGAAGATGGATGCCCCTAAGAAGTATTGAAAAGAATGAAGGGATGACAGTGGTGGTTTGTGTAGCAAGCCTGGCCATGGATGCAGAGTAGTAAATGTGGTTGGTTGATTGAGATCAGATTTTTTAAAATTTTTTTTCCAGTGGCAACGCCCATGTAGTTTATATATTTATTTTCCCCTTTCACTTCAAGGCACCTACCACCACCACTGTATTTTATAAATCCCTGTGATTATAAATCTAGAAGGATGGCATTCTTGGTTTCCTCAGAGGCCAGGAGTCTATACCCACAGGAGACGGATGGGAGAAGTAGCCAGCAAGCTTTCTATATTATTGCGCAGAATTGCAGGAACTGGTTTTGGTTTACACCGCATGGGGGAAGGCGATGTCTGCACAGAGCATCTCCATTTACTGCTTCCTCTGCGTGCAGCCAAGGCAGGATTGCTTATACTCCCTCTGCACACTTCCTGGGGAGGGAATAATGTTGTGCGTACCCTGCAAAAGATGCAAATCCACTGCTTAGCATCAACCGTTTCTCTTATCCTGCTCCGTTTCTCTTATCCTGCTGGTAGGGTACAACCCAAAAAAGATTAGAAGTGCTTCACGGAACCGTATAAAGCTGATGTGAGACTCCAGGCTGGTTCAGCTCCTTTGTCCGCTTCCCCTTCTGTGCCTCGTCCCAGCAGAATGGCTCCAACATCTGCGTGAAAAAGGCGTCCCCTTACTTTCTCTTGCAGGGCAGCAGTGGCTGATGAGACTTTGAGACCCCCAAGGTGTGGGCAGTAAATAGAGGTGGGTGCTGCAGGATGAGTCAGGTTGTACTGCAAAGTTAGGAATTGTTTTTCTGAAGTTTAGAAGATGATTTTTAAAAGTAGGGGATTTAGTTTACATTTTTTCATGGGCCACAAGGTCAGCTATGGAGTAAGGGCTGGATTTAGATTTTGAATAATCTCTGAGCTTTGAAGAAAAAAAAAAACACAACAAACCAAACCAAGGGGCATGTTTGATTTTGGTGCTTTGTTTCACCTTCTTGCTGCCTTGGTAATGGGGCTGCGTGTGGTGTTGTGGGGGCAGCCCCACAAGACCTCTGCTCTTTCCCTCCTCTTCCTATCATTCACCTCCTCCCCTGCCCTACCAGAGTCAAATATAAACTTTCTTAAAATGAACACAAGACTCATTCCACTTGACCAAGCCTGACTTCCCAGAAAATAAACAGCGAAAGCAGAGCTGGCCAGCCCCCTCTCCCAGAGCTGCCAGCCTCCAGGGAGGACCCGGAGCAATTCCAAGCCTTTTGCAATGGAGAAGAGGGTGCCAAGGAGAGGGATCCCACCTAAGGGGCTTCACGGGGTCCACTGTAAAATAGCAATATTGCCGAGTGCCTTAATTTTCACAGTTCTGATTTCTTTTTTTAGTCTCAGTTGTGTCCTGGATGACTGGACACAACTGTTTCCCTGCCCTGATAAGAGATCAAAAGGAACCAGGTCAGTAGCACATATTAGTGGTATTGATAGAAGAGGACTCTTCAGAGCTCAACACTTAAACTAATCTGAACAGGGTAATAGCCCCATACCTTTTATGATCATTTTTGCTGTTACCTTTTTTTTTTTACATTAAAATGAAAAAAGCAAAAAAAACCCCAAACAAAACTACTCCAAACCCAACCCAGCAGCACCAAAACAGTGTATGTTCATTAAAAGAATGGCTAGAAAATAAAGAATAAAATGCGCTGAACAGTTTTGCAACAAAGTTTTTCCTTCAGAGTGGATTAAATTCGTTTCTGCTACGCAGAAGTCACCTAGTACCGCACTGACAGGGATGTGCTAGTTCTGTACCAGCTGGCCACAAAGGTGGACGAGTGAGTGGACACTGGAAAGGCGTCAGTTGCCGCTCTCCAGGGCAGCTCTCCCAGACACTGGATGTCCCCTGGCCACTGTGCCAAGTCTCGTCTGCTTTGTCCCTCGGTGTCTGGTAGCGTACTCGAGGCAGCGAAGGGCTGTGGTGCAGCTGCTCTGAAACCACAGGACCAGCCGTGACCTTTTGGACTTGAAGTCCACGCTTTTTCTGAGACTCCCAACCCCATGGGTGTCCCCTGTGTAATTCCTCGGGAGCAGCGTGTGTGCAGGTCTTGCCTGCGGTACTAAAATGATTCTCTCTGAAATAGCATGGGAAAGAAGCAACTGTAGACAAAATAATAAATACACCTGTATAGGACTCCTTTTCCTTAGCAGGCAGTAGATGTTTTGGGACCTCGGTCAGAGTTATCTGATACATCCCGGATCCCCTCTTCCTGCGCTCGTCACCTTCTCTAGCTCACGATGTTTATCTACCGTTCCTTTCCCAGGACAGGTATCTTTGATCTCAGCTGGCCTCACTGTTAAACAGTCTCTCTTGCCTGAGAATGAAAGTCTGAGCTTCTGATCCTCTCTGATCCCAAAACATCCTGGAAGGTGGTGCGAGTGTCTCAAGTTTCTTCATCTTACTAGCAATACCTGGCTTGTTATTTAAAAAAAAAAAAAAAAAAAAAAAAAGGTAAAAAACCTAAAATATATAAATGAAAGAGAGCCTTTACACTGCACCAAACCTGCTCTTTATGGAAAAAAAAATCTTAAACCACAAAGCGCTGAACTCAGACACCTTCCTCTGCGGGTCATCTCGCTTTGTCTCTGCCGATGTTCCCAGGCAGCCTTAACGAGGACAAATGTAGTTAATGAAGATTGACCAACACTTCTGCAAATTAAGTATGTGCTGCTAAGGATAACATTAAAAGTGTAAAAAATAAAAAGCAAGGAAAAAAAATTATTTTCATTTAGGTTTCAATTTGCTGCAATTTTTTTTTTTTTTTTTTTTTTTTTTTTTTTACTATCTGCTGTTTTCCACTGTAAGCACTATCTATTCAAGCCAGAACAGATTAAAGCTAATTGTTAGGCCCCTTTGTTTTTCCTTCTTACTGTTTTATCTCCTAAGCAACTTTATTTGGTACAAGACAAATAATCTGAATTCCTGAAGTCAGAAACAAGGAGTGGGAGTCCGGGAAACTGGCTGCTGATCTAATGCAGTTTTTGCAAGTGTGGTTATGGTTAGAAACTCTAAATATGGTACCGTGTTACTGTACACGGTAACTGCGCCCTGTGTGTCAATGTCTGAGTCAGAGGAACGTAGTTTACTGACAAAAACATGTTTTACTACTCTCGGCTGCGAGGAGTTGATGGAGTTGTGAGTGAATGAGCTGAACTTGCTGCATCGAGTGTTCCTGGCCCAGTGACGGGGCTCGGCGCATACCCGGGGTTTCTGCTGGTCAGAGGGATATAAGCGGCAGAAAGGGCATGATTTGGGAAGCGGATGTTGAGCCAAGCACAAGGGAATGGTTTGTTCATGTGGGATGAAGATGGCAGGGAGTGGGGATTTCTGCCCGGCACCCCACGGGGAGGGGGCTGCGCTGGGGGGAGCACAGTCAGGAGAGCTGCGGGATGCCCATGGGAATGAACAGATTCCCCTTTTGTGAAAGTATTGGAAAAGTTTTGTTTCCAGCACCATGCAGGAGAGAAGTGTCTTTCCAAGCCTTGGTGCTGTGAACCAGAATTGACGCCCCGTGGCTCCCTCTGCCCCCGCCGCAGGATGGGCTCCTTCCACCAGCAAATGAACTGGCAAAAGTTTAATTTTTTCAACTTTTGAACTGAACTGACTTGATTCTAATGTTACTGGCAGAAACAAAATTAATATAATGTTTTTCTTTCAACATAGACCCCTTTTTTTTAATCTTTTAAATAATAAGTATCCACCAAGGAGACTGACTGGTATTCCCATACTGTATACATTCATCCTAACCTTTACTATTGACTGACTCATACAGCACGCGTCTGCAAGAGTTATTAATGGAAAGTATTAAATAAATTTGGTTTAATATTTAGTAAATAGGAGGTGTCTTTTCTTTGCACTTGAATTTGTGTTTCAAATGTCTGTGTTTGTGTTATTTATATTAATATATTTCATGGGCTGCTTAATAATAGTAGCAATTAAGATAATAACAATAAATACTAATAATGCTGAGCTCTTCTGCTTTTCATCAAAAGAGGTCAAGACTCAAGGGTATACCTCTGGGGCTGGTATAATGTAGATCTGATCTCCTCCTGGTATTTCTTTTTGTGGAAAGTTAGAAGTATCATGCAAAGATCAGATCGCCTGTATTTTGGCCTCTGGAATGTCTCTTAGGCATTATAAATGCCAGTAAGAAACAGAAAATTGGAAGGAAAACAAACACCAGGACATTGAAAAATGTAACCACAAATACTGACCTATTTGGTTTTTTTTTTTTCTGATTTAGCAGAATGCTATTAATATTATAATTAAAGCTATTTTGTAGCCTGGGGGCTTGAACACCTGGCTCTTATTAGAGCTGGATCCATAGCGTGTGGTGAAAAAAGAAAAGAGGACAACAGAGGAGATGGCCCAAAGGAGAACACAAGAGGGCACAGTGGCACCTGTGGTACGCTTTTTGTTCACTGGCTTTCTGAAATGTCAAGGGCAGGGTGAATTTAGGCCTCTGTTTGCATGACATAAATAATTACGGTGACACAGTTGATTAGTTGGAACAGTAAAAACGTAACTTTGTCCACTTGGAGTGGATTGCTTACTAGAATTACGTTTTGGTTAGCTATGAAGGTCGAAGGTAAGATGTGATGGCCGTATCATATAAGGTTAATACGGCAATAAACCCCACTGTAAGTTTGGCAGAATTAACCTGGGCAGTCGCTAGGGAAGGTACCTTCTGTACCTACTGTATTAAATAAGGTACAAAAAGCATGTTCTGGGCAGGTGCTTTCTGCAGCTGTCCTCATCTATTCCACTATTCTTCTACCATATTGTGCCAATGGAAACTAGTTCTGTGATTTCAGAAGCAAAGGATGCTAATGCTGATTTCATTTTCAGTTCGAGGAGGACATACGTTTCTGCAAAGCCCTTTTCATGTGACTGATCAGAAGCCACCCAAGCAAAACCAAGAAGCGTTAGCTGAACCTTAAGCAACCTCACCCCTGTGGATGCTGCTGAATTGAGAGGTCAGTGGTGAAAATCTTCTTCTGAAACAGGGCCGTAAATAGGTATTTGGAAGGAAGCGACACAGAAATAAGCAGGATCCTATCTCAGATGTTACTTTGAAGTTCAGACATCACAGTCTTCCTTAGATGTCTCATGCAAGGTGCTTACTGGGGGAACAAAGGCCTTCCCTGTACTGTGGTCACTGCTCAGGTTGGCTTTTGTGGGGGGAGAACTGGGGTCAGAACTGTTCCAGTGGAGCAAATCCAACAAAGGTTTGCAAACAGTCTTTTTTGGATTTGTTCCGTCACTGTTACTGACTTTCGCAGGAGGCTGTAGGCTGTGCCTTTACTATGGGAATTGTGGTTGAAACCTCTGGATGCTGTAATCCATGACATGACATTAATTCACAATTAAAAATGAACAACAACTCCTCATCCTCAGGTCTCCCATACATACTATTTGGAAGACACCACTTCTCCTCCCATCCAAACCAGCCTCCAGTGGTTTCTTACCCTCCCAGAAGTCAATCAATCTGTTATTGTGTATGGAGCCGCAAAAGGAAGATGCGATAGTACACTGCATGCAAAAAAGTAAAGAAACAAGATCATTAACATCTTAATATCCTGTCCTGACATCTCACAAATTATTTCAGACTTCATAGCCAATGTAAACAGGTTTGTTTTCAACTCCCCTAATTGCCTGCTAATTGAGAGCAGATGCAGGCCTTAACTTTCGTCAGATAAAGAGCAGCCTCTTCTCTAGGGCTTCGCATCTATCCTGAGGTCTCTGATGTACGCCTGAGCGCTTCCCTGGTTGCGATGCCGAGGCAGAGAGGAATTGGAGCTGCTCCTCTTGAATTGCGCCTGAAACCTCGGTGAGACAGAAGGGAAGACAGAGCTGTGGGACTCATCAGTAACATCATCATCATTATTGTTTCATTTCGTACTTCAGTGCACTTTCTGCAACAGCGTATGTTTCCTTCTAGGGGGGAGTTCTCCGAATTATAGATGGGTTTCTCGTTATGATAGAAATCACTGGGTTTATGAAAAATGCATTGCTGTCATATTCCATTATCTACTTCCTCCCATGCTGCAATCCTGTAGCTTGCAAGTCATTAGAATCTTTTTCAGAGTTCCTTTGAAATAATCCTTTCAAAAAACACTATTCATTGGGTATGACCCCGGAGAGATACTGTCTGGTGCTAAAGCTCTCTTTTAGTTCTGCGAGGGAGACCTGTAACAACAAGATAAGTGCATGTATATTCCGAGTAATGTCTGGAGTTTGCTGCCTCCCATTAAATGCAATAGGAGCTCACAGTTCAAATGGTAGAATTTTGCTTTGTAAATGTGGGAGAAAATTTAGTTCAGATCTATATAGGTAAATTTGCATTTGGTAGTGATTTAATGTTCCATGGTCTGTTTTAGTTCCAACTTAAATATTACATTAAAACCAGCAATAAAAAAAAAAAAAAAAAAAAAAAGGAAAGAAAGAAAAAGTGTGCTAACTGCTGGGTTCAGAAAGAGTGGATATGATTTTGTTCTTGCTGTCAGTGTAGCACTGAGCTGCCTTTTACTTTCTACTCTTCATTTAGCAAGTCAGCAGCACTAGTTAGATGATAGCCCTCCGGTCTTTCTTCAGGACTGTTTTTGCAAATGAAAGCAGGAACTTCAAACCCTTGTGTTTTTCATATCACTTACAAGGTGTTTTTGTGAATTTTAAGGTTTTTGCATCTCTCTGTGAAAAGGTGGAGTAATTCTCAGCGAGAAGTGGCCTTTGTGCAGGGATGCTGCATGGGTTTGTACCACTGGGTTCAGGGGGTCATAAGGGATATTTAAAAAAAAAAAACAAAACACCACCCAAAAATAAAATAAGAGTTTGGTGGTTTGTGAATGATAAACGGGTTAAGAAAAAAAAGAGGGAAGAATTCACATCTAACCAATGTCATTCAGAAATACCTAAAGCACCTGGTGTCTGGATTATGAAACATTATTCAGTCCCTGAACCACAAAACCTTCAGGTTTTCACTGTGATTTCTTCACGAAGCCCTTTTTCTCTCCCAGGGCCAGCTCCAGGCCTCCCTGTGAACACAGAGTCACCCCTGCCGACATTATCCCTCTCTGGAAAGCTGCCACAAACCTTGCAGAATAAAGTCCTGATCTAACAGCGATGCGAGCGGTTTAATAGGAGGGCAGGGGGGCTTGAAGTCGGTAGCACAAGGCATAACAGACTAAAGCAGCGGTCCATTAAATCAGCGCACTGGGGCCTAGGCATTTACAGTCACACAGTCAGATGTTTCCAGTAATTATTTCCCCATAGCATTTTTATTAGGTGCTCCATAAATAATATTCACTGCGCGCTCTTCTCATGGTCTTTTATGAAAAGAGAGGGAGGAGAGAAGGGGAATTCACTTTGCATTCAGCTGGGTTTTCAGGGAATTTGTCTTTCAGTCCTATTGAAGCAGATATGAGTTTGGAAAATATGGGCAAATTAGTTCCTCGCTGACCAAACCTTGGTCCCCAAAACCATCATTGGACCAACTTAACACAAGGCAAGTTTCTGTTTCAGATTTAGATTTGTCTGCTTGTCATGGATCTCATACAGACTCGGGATGGGCAGGCAAGTGCTGGGATTGGAGTGGGATCTCTTCTGGACATACCCTTTGTTCGTTCTTAACATATTTTTTTTTGGTAGTATTTATGTAGGTCAAATCCAGGGTCATCACATCAACAAACAACACTACAGCACTGCCGCCTTCTCTCTGGAAAGACCTTCCCAAAGCTCAACACTGTCGCTGTGTGTTTAATCTGGTCCGTACATGCAGCACCTATTGACAAACGCTGGCTTTTTGATGGAGGTTACTGTGTAAAGGCTTTTTCCAGAAAATAAAACCGCGTTGCCTGAGTTATGGTATTAATGTTAAGCAATACAGCTTCTTTCCTGGCACTAGGACTTGTGTTTTGCAAAGGGCTTTTACTCAGGTATTTGATTTTCAACATCAATTTTCTAGCCAAAGTAAGATTCCCCAAATAAACTCGAGGATCTGGGGACTTATTTTTTTACTTATTGGACTGCAGTATTGCGACCAACCCCAAGCAGAACTGAGAGGAGCAACGGTAAGAGGAGATGGAATAAATAGTCATGGTTCAGATTTGCTACTACGAGAGTCACAAACTCTTCCGCTGGTGTGCACAAAACCTTTAAGCAGCAGCAGGTGTGTATTTATATAGATCTGCCCACAAGTGCAATACTTCTGTGTAAGCTGAAAATCTGTGCATTGAGTGCACATGTGCACAGGGAGCGTGGAAATTGTTAATAGTTGGGCAGAAAACAGAGCTTTATATAGAGAGGGTATTTTCGCTCGTGATAACTGCCAGTGTCTGCTCAGGCGTGGTGGCCTTGCTCCTTGGTTGTCTCCGTGTTCATATACAAGGGTACAGTGCCACGTGGCTGCATCTCAAAGGGAACAGAGTGGACTAGAGCTATTTTGGCAGCCCTGATTGCTGGCTGAAATATATAGTATGGACATTTGACCCACAATCCAAGACTAGGGTCAGACCTAACGCAGCCCTCACACCTTATCTAGAATAGCCACGTGAGAGACCTTCCCCCAGCTCTGTCCGGAGCAGACTGGCGAGGCCTGTCGCAGCTGGGAGGTGCTCTGCTGTTGACCATCACTTTAGCAATGCCAGGGGACGTCGTGTCAGTAGGAAAAGACGAATCATACGTTTCTCAGAAAATACCCTCTCCAGATAATTTCTCAGTTCCTTTTGTTCTCTGTTTCGTTTCTGGACTGCTCAAGCTGGGGAAGTTGCAGCCTGAAATGAAATATGAACCCATTCAATATAAATGTATGTATCTATTTTGTGGTGTAGGAAGACTCAGTTCAGTGAAGCCAGGCCATTGGCATTTTATAATTTCCTCTTGCTCCAGCAGGTAAGGGATTAACCCATTGTTATTCCTCTCTAAAGGAACAGAGAAAAATACACACTCTGCAAAGATCCTGATTCTAAAAAAAAAAAAAAAATAAAATAAAAAAAAAATCTATTGGGTTTTTAAAGAAATATTTTATTGGAACCATAAGGTTTCTTTTTTTGAGAGAGAGAGAAAATTTGAAATCCGGAGTTTATTTTTCCTTCAGTGTCTCTCCTCAGAACCAACAGGAATTGAGATATTTTTTTTTCTCTCTTGTGTTTGTGCCTACTTATTAAACACACATGTGGCCTGGATTCCTTGCGTAGGTGCAAAGAGGTTTGAAAAAAAAGAAAAAGAAAAAAAGGTGTAACCCAGTCCATTGACCTGTCTCTTTGCCCTTAGGACTCTTTCGAACAGCTGTGAGAAAAAGAAAAAGGGGGGCGAGAGAGAAAAAAGGAGGCAGTTTAACAAGCCAAATCCAGATGTTCATTTCATACACACACCCTGAACAGCTTTTGCATGGTTTATTTCGTTTTCTGAAACCATTTTTCACCAGCCTGTTTTCTCAGCTGGGAAACTTCTGGTGTAGTGTTTTCAAAAAAATATTGCATTTGGCATTACAAGAAAACAGAGCCTTTAAGACATTAAAAGGACAATATCCTTGTTTGACTTGGCCCAGGGAAGCAGGGCTATAGGAATTTTAGATTTTTGTACCACCCAAAGAATAGGTAAAAGAAATTTTCCACTCTTAGACGCAGTTTACGTGGGAATTTGAGAGTTGATTTAGCTTGATTTTTTTTATTTAAAGACTTCTCTGAGGACTTTGTGTTAGTGTAGTGTGACTTTATTAGCGTGAAGGAATAAGTGAAGTGATAGCAGTCAGTTCACATCTAGATTCTGATGAACCATGATGCAAAACTCAAACTGTTGCTGAATGAAACTTATTTTTTTTCATGAGGTCCAGATCCTGGTATGCTCATTCACACCAACATCAACATAACGTAGACAGATAAATCTGAAATTGTTTAATAGTAGCACAGTTTCTCTTTAATTACAGTAGAGGTAAGCTGCATAATATGAACCACAATTCATATTGGCTGTGTGAACAGCAGCGGGGATGGTGATTAGCTGACAGGATAGTGTCTATACTGAGTTTAGACGGGCCTCAAAGGCTGGCAGGTAATGAATGGAATTAGGGAAGATCAAGTGCAAACAAGACCTATACTGCTATCATTTAGCTAATCAAAGGATACGTTGCCCTTCAGAAAACTCAGTGTAAAACCCCAACTCCGCTGAAGCCAGTGGGTGATTTGCAGTTTGCTGTCCTTCACAACTTAGGTAAAAAACTCTATATTTTTTACCTGTGAGATCCTACAAGTGTCATTCACCGTTACTTACTGTGTTAGAAAGAGACTTGGTCTAAATTCCTCCATGGAAAGAAAGGCCTGTGACTTTGCAAAAAGTTTGAGCAATGCTTTGGTGCTCCTTTTGTTTGCCTGTTCTAATGTAGAAAAAAATTTCAGATATTCTTACCAGAGATGTCACCGTCCTGTACAGATCTCAGACCCCATCAGCTATGAAATAAAAGCAGATGATAGGAATTGTCGGTGAGAATTTCAAGACATATATTTTGGTTAAATTAAATAAATGACAAAAAAACCCCAGTATTAAACGATCCTAATTTGTAAAGCTGCAACATTACTTAAACAGAAATAGAAGCGTTTAAGTTATTAAAATGGCCCACGCCGTGTTTTCCTTTCACTTTGCTACTGCTAAAGTAAGGGCAAATCATGAGGTCTCTGTTGGCGTTACAGAGCATCCGAGGATATGGCGTGTGTGTACCTGTTTGCGCGTGCGCAGAGGTGTGTGCTTCCTTAAGCCTTGGCACTGCCTGGCAGTGGGAACATTGGCATTTCAGTGTCAGAAAACCACCAAGTGGGCTATAAATACTTGGTCTTTGAACTAATATTCTCTTCACAGAATAAAAATAAAAAAAAAATGCAAGAAAAATCTAATTAAGACTTAAAATGCATTAGGCAGATTATTTGGCCAGTACAGAACTAGGGTGGAAAGCTGCCAAGCAGTACTACTAAATTCTGTTGAGCAAACTGGTAGTCTTTTTAAAGCCACTGACTTGGTACACAGATTGAATAATCCTGGAGAAAGCATACATATTGTCTGTCCGTTTGAGGAGACTGCAAATTTGTAAGGTGAAACAGTGCCTCGGTACGCTTTTTTCCTCTCCTCTTTTTCTGGTAGTATGCATTACATACCTATGTGTGTGTGTCTCTATTTATTTGCATGCATACTTGCACGTACATCTGTACAAAAGCATATATTAATTACTTGATTAAAAAGACCAGTCTGTTTCTGTGGACATCAAACCTAGAACCCAGGCAGCTTCACATTTGATTTTGGGTAACAAGACCTTCTAATATCTAAGCTCAGAGACAGATAAACCCAGGAACTTCTGCATAGGTATTGTCAAGACTGTATTAGGAAATACTCTGTCAGTCAATGTATACACAATGCATTTAGATATTTACCTTGGGAAATGTAGTTTTAGAGATATCAGGCTATCAATGTGTACGTATACCACTATATACATCTCTGCTGGAAGGACAGTCTTGAAGGCATGTTGGACGTGGTGCCGGGGTTTCACTCTGTGCTTGCTGAGCACTTGGCAGCCTTGGCCTGTGGCTGGGGCAGTTCTGTGCTGCTGCAAGACAAAGCCAGCAAAGATGATTCAGGAGCTGAGGAGAAAATGGGGAGGCAATTGCTTTGTATGGGGAAATTTGGAATAATGCTGCTTTATACTGTCAGCTGGACCCTTCCAGTCATGTAAAGGGAAGGGAGTAAGTCTTGTGAAGTGCGAGGGCTCTTATCTCGTTCTGTCTTTCAGCAAAGCAATGACCCATGCCACATGGCCTCCCAAAAATGCCTTCTTTGTTTAGCCAAGAATTACACCCTGTAAACATTCCCAATCACTGCATTGAAATGGTTGCATTTATTATAACAGCCTGCCATAAACTTGGGTTCAACAGTCTGTTCTGAGAGGCGTTAATACGTGCTCTGGGAACGCCGTTATCAGTGGTGAGGAATCCCAGCAATATCTGTCATCTCATTTGGTGCCACGCAACACCGGAGAAGCTCAGTGTTGCCCACTGCGCTCCATGCTCCCTTTCCCTACAACCTCACCCCAGGTTTGCCCAATATTTTACAAAGTATGGGAAAATATTTCCAAATGAAAAAGATCGAGGTCAAGGGGAAATCATGTTACTCCTCTTTGTCACGCCCTGGTAAATTCATTCTGATGCAGCTAATCGTCACTGCAGGAAAATTGTGTGTCATCCTTAGTTCTCCTCTCTACCATTATGACTTTGCCAGTGAGAACAGATACATCATGTTTTAAGGGAATTTCTTTTGTCAGTATTGTTGCACTGTTTTCTGGAGACATGTGAACTAAGCTAACAAAGCTGGTTTTCGTCCACAGAGTGCATCCGTGCCCCTGGCTTGGTGACAGCTGGGAAGGGACTGAGATTTATTCACTTCCTGAGATGACAGAGGATGGGACAGTGCAGAACTGGTCCTGGTCACCCATAAATGGTGCCGTGTGTTTGTGTAGCTCTCAGCAAAACACTGCCTCCTTCCACAATGGCAGAGCCGTGGCCTGTTTGTGGTGATGATGGTGATGGTGAGAATCAAAAGCCCTGCTATGAAGGCACAAACGGCAGGTGGTGCAGACTGTGTTTTTCAACAATGCTTTGTTCTGTCTTCTGGTTTGTAGGAGTAAAAGAAAAAGCTTTCATTTAGAGGACATCAGGGTTGAGGTAGGAGATGGGGATTTCTGAAAGTGTCTATATTGCTGCAAAAAATATAATTGGTATTCTTAGAGTTAAGATTGGAACTGGCATTTGTAGATCATCTGGGCCCTGCTTAAAAGAGGGCCAACTTCAAAGGTAGCTGAGGTTTCTCAGGGCCATGTTCTGTCAAGTTTTAAAAACCTGCAAGGTTAGGTGTTTTACCATCTTTCTGTGCAACCTGTTCCAGAACGTAACTGTCATCCTTTTAATTTATTTTTTATATGAAGTTGGAATTGTCTTGCTGCAACTTGTGATCATTGCCTCTCGTCCTTTCACTGTGCATATCTGAGAAAAGCTGGACTCTGTCTTGTTTGTAGCCGTCTATCAGTTAGTAGAAGGCACCAGTTAGAACCCCTTCTTTAACCTCTCTCTTCTCTATGCTGAACAAATCCACTTTGCTCAGCCTCTCCTCATGCATTCGGCTATCTTGATAGTCCACTGCTGGACTCATTCTGATTTGTTGTTGTTGTTGTTATGCGCTGTGAGAAGGGAAGATGTTCCAAAAGTGGAACTTGGTTTTAGTTGTGGTTAATATTTTGTATTAACTGTCTACTCTGTTGACATCTGATACTCGAAGCCTGGACATAACTGGAATATAATGGCTCTCATTCAAATGTTGGGAACATCAAGGCATACCTGCTCAGCCTTCTTGGAAGAGCCTGTTTCCTGAACACACTATACCCAGGTCATCTTGTCTCCCATTCATTTGGCTCTCTGTGATAGCAATACAGTTAATTGCCTTTTTTTCCATCGCTGAACTGACTTGATCATCCTAGAGATGCTGAATTTGTTTTCTTCTTTGACAAAGTGCGTACACTCCTATGGATTTTTACAAAGGAACCAGAAACATCTAGGAAAAAGCAGGAGGAGTGGAAAGCCCTCAATTTCTTTTTCTATGAATAATTTAGTGCCAAGTTAACTGAAACATTTGAAAAAGAGATTTTTGGTGCCTAGCTTCATTAAACCCTCTATACCCAAATGTATTCTCTATCAGTGTCAGCATCCAACACTTCATCTCGTCCCAATCACAGCAAAGGCCTTGTGGAAATAAAATGCAGGGGAAGGGAGAGGAAAAGCAGATTATTGTTGCCATTCTGCATGTCTGTGTGTGTGCACGTGTGCTCTATAAACTTACAGTGAGGGATAAAAAAAAAAAAAGAATCTATATGAAAAGAAGGAATGAAGCCCCAAGCCACATCAGCCTTCCAAAATGTGCACTCCTGTCAGGGGTACGAGCCACGCTCCAGAGCGTTGTGCCACACTCCAGCCCCCTTCTCTGGAGCAAGTGTTTTAATCAGAGTATTATGTTCTCGTCCACTAAGCTTTTACCAGCACGATGAGTGGGACCTCCTTCACTTGGCAGTGGTTTCTGTCAGCGATCTGTCTTCTGCAGCTATTTCCGTGGGAAGGCCCTCCATCTGGCGCTTGGCAGGGAGGGGAACTTTCCTCTCAAATGTTTTCTCTCTCTCTCTCTCTCTCTCGCCCTGTTTAAGGTATACCCTTTGGAAATCTTCAACTTCCAAGATTTATTTTTGCACAGGGTACATACTTTGTTTGACATGGTCTGGCTTTCTTTTCATTTAACAAAACGCCACCCCCGTGCCCTGCTTATCCTGGCAGAGGGAGAAGAATGCTGTTTGTTTTAACATTACCTTCGGTCTCAGTATGCAACAGGTCAAAAGATGTGACAAGTACACATGCTAATCCCTTTCCCTTTCAGTTAATAGAATAACACAGATGGGAAAGTTTACATTGGGATCTGACACTCGCTCCAAGCTGAAGTTAAGAAAGAGATGGGGATGGACATTGCCTTTCAGATCAGAGCAGTTACTACACAAACTCACCTTCCCACTCAGCATCAAATTGCTCCTGTCATCCTAAACCCCATCAGCTCTGCTAAGAGCGTTCCCCTTCTACTCTCCTTTCGAGACTAGTAGGTAGAGTTGGATAACAGCTCGAAAGCTTTTGTAGGATGAAATATCCCCTAAGAATCGGTGATGTTCGAGTGAAAAAACGTCAACATTTTCCACTGAAACACCACCATTTGTTTTGAAATGGTGACTTTTTAAACATTTGGCATTTCTGAGTGTTGAAATATCATGTAAGAAAATAATTCCCACTAAAACCAGGTACTTTCTTAGAAATGTTAATTCGATTTCAATAAAACCCCATATCACCAGTTTTGTCTTGTATAATCAGACTGTTTATGTTTCATTTGATTCTTTTTTCTGTTTCTTTGTAGCCTCCAGATTATGTCCTCTGATATTCTGCATGACATAGCCCATTTGTAAGTTTGCATGCCTGAAGATTTGCGGCTTACGTTATTCCTGCAGGAAACACACAGAAGAATAAGACCTAGGATTATGCCTATGATGGGAAAAGCTGCAGCGGTGACTAATTGAAATCACACACCAAATACCGCTTTCTTCCACCAGGTACATAGCACTTTGCAATGTCTTTCATGAGAACCTTCGGCATGTTTCCCATGAGGGAGCAAGTTTCTGGTTACCAGAAACTCCTTAAAATTAAGGTTTTGAGAGTATCTCTGCAATGAGATGAACATCTAAGATCTATTAGACATGGATCTCAGAGTATAAAACTAAACACGGAGAAATTCTACTTTCTGCAATTGCTTTTAAGAAAAATCCCAATTCTATAAACAAAGCTATATGTTAATTAATGAAAATAAGATTAGAAATGCAATTAAACCCCATCATTTTTACTGAAAAACACATATATTTGCACTGAACTTACTAGCAATGAAAATACTTAATTTGTATTAGAAACTGTGCCTATAAGGTTTGCATAACCACAAATGTATTGTTCGTGGGAAGAAGTCAGTGACCTGTTTTCTGCTTAGAGAACTAACATTTGTGTTTGAGAATCTTTGCCTATCTTTTTCATCTAGTTTCTTTCAAAATGTGCAGTTTCAGATCTGCTTTTTCACATTGCTTTAGATGCTTCTCCATGAATTTCATGGCAGATAAAGTGTGTAACTCTTTCAGCCTGCTACCTACCAATGCCCGTGATAACTCACTAATGCTTGATTCAAAAATCAAGATTTCAAATTAAAAATTCGAGATCTCCATCTCCGACCTGGCAACAGCTGTGAGGCTCATTCGTGCTGCACGGACCATGCAGAGAGAAAAGAGCAAGCTCAGTTCAGAGAAGCTCAAAGCCTCAAATTTAAGTGAAGGGTCCGTCTAGATCAGTGGAGAGATACCAGCTTAAAATAGATGCTTGTATTTTAGTGGCTAGGATGAGGTGGGAGAGATTTGCTATCAGGGCTCGTCCACAGAGTGGCTTAGATCAACAGGCCAAGATTCAGGACATCTCCGATTGGGCAGTTTTACGAGGTTTTAGCATTGTGAATCATGCTGATCTTTCTTTCTGGTTGATGCATGAGATGGGCACCTTCAGGGGACCTGAATGTCTCACAAAAGCTTTGACTTCTGCAGGTGCCTTTCTTCTTCCTTTTAGGAAAAAATCTGAAACAGCAGCATTTTGACTATCACTGAAGTGATTCAGTGTGGGTCAGGTGAGTCCAGGTCGTGATTCCTACATAAGGACCAACATTCTCATTGGTTTTGGTGGAAGTTCAGGCTCCTTATTTGGGGCAAGGCACCTAAACGCTTTTGTCATCTTGACCTTTACTTCTGCTGTAATTTCGCTTCTAACTTCTAGACTAAGACCTCTACTAAGGGAGAGCAATTAGTGCCCATCACAGGGAAAGCTTTTGCAACATGGGTGACTGCCCACAAGAAACACAGTTGAGACCACCAACTGTTTTATTTGTTTTTGTTCCAATTTCTGCTGATTGAGAAGCTCATGAGATACATCTCATTTCCCTGGAGGTCCCCAGGGAAGCAGCGGTCAGACGATCCTTTTCTAGCCTGCTTTGGGCAACGCTGGTGGTATAACACTGCTGGCACTTCACTTAGGTCGTTGTGCTGGTAGGTCTCTTAGCACATAGGTTATTAAAGTCTGACTAAATGAGGTCTGATTCAGTGCAACAGGAAGCTTATTTCAGCCACCAAACTCTTGTTGTTAGATAGTAAACACTAATTCACCGTTACTCAGTGCCTGATTTGAACAAGTTAACTAGAGGAAAAAGTCTTGGTGTCCTGAGCTACAGGTTGTGAAGAATTAAACAAAAGTCTCTCACAATGGGGACGGTGCTAGACAGGCTCCATTGTGGGTGTGAGCCACTGTCCGGGCATTTTTAAAAATAGCCCCCTGTAGTGCCAGATGGAGGTTTTCAGTTCTATATCTGTCTGCAGACCTAAGTTTTAAAATTTCTGATGTCTTTGCATTTCTCTGCACTAGGTTATGCCCACAGGTATCGCCCAGTGCAGTCGGTAGCATCTAAAGCACATCATCCTTTGCCTAATTTGAGCAGGAATCTTGGTATCCCTTGGAATCACGCTCTTCCTTACTTCCTCCAGTTTGAGGGAGGCCAGTAATTTGCTGGTGGCCGTTTAACCTCAGGAGGCCTTTTTGCCTTCCTGTCTCATACCCCACACAGGCTGAGATGCTCGTGCCAGCAAGCCGAGCTGAGGCTGGCCTCATTTCCTCCCCTGTAATTCCACTCTTTCCTTGGAAGAAAAAGGCGGGGAATAGATTAAACTTACTTCTTCCTCTGTGGCCAGTCTATCAGTCCTTCCTGTGTATGGGAACACAGACCCAGGTCACATAGAGTTCTAGTAGCAATTTAGATAGAGGCAGAGCCTTCACTTTCACTGGACCTTGGTGTGAATGTCTCAAAGAATTCAAAAATTACAGTTCTGCCGTGTAAATAAAATGTGCCAGCACATCCATCTTACAAACAATCCGTGCTATACTTAGAACTTGCCTCTACTGATGTTATTTGGAGTATTTCCACCAAGTTTAGTTTGAGCTGGATGATCTTCTTAGAAATAATTTTTGGATGGTGTCATTTATGTTTTTTTTTTTTTTAATTCCTTTAATTCAACATATTTTCACATAAGGAAGATCTTTGCTTCCTAATGCCGTAGGTACAGCACAAACCTGATCCCGATGACCTCACAAGCCAGAAACAGTTTACAAGATCATGTCTACAACAAGTAGTAAAATCTTGTTTTATAAAAATGTCTCATCTATGGAGAAAATGTGTTTTCATAATGGGGCTAAGGCACAGCATGAATGCCAGTTCATTTAAAGCATACAATTAAATACGTATGTGGGTGTAGATTATAAAGCTGTTTGGGAAAAACAGCTAGAAGATAAATATCCACTGAGTTACTTGTATGTTAAGACAGCCTATGTTTATTCTCATTCCAGAGACTGTGTGACTGACCAAATGAAATTTACAATAAAATATTCAAAATATAGGTTATTTTTGGACCAAGAGAATAAGGTGTTCCTCTGCCATGATGCCTACAAAAGGAGCTGGCAATGCCAGGGAACATGATGTGCTGAGAGTGTTGCTTATCATAGTTGTTGCATAGATGTCTTCTATTTCTTGTTTGTTTGTCTCCGTCTCTCTCGTGTCATACATTTAGCTATTAGGCTCTTTGGGCAGAGTGTGATTTGGCATTCATTGTTACAACAGTCATTGTTCCAAAGGAGCTCACAATTTGGGAACGAACAATGATGATAATAGATATTGAATGTAAGTCACAAAAGAAAGGTCCACAGCTCAGCTTGAATTTAAAAATGCAATATTATAAAAAGTTTATGAGAAAGCACAATTTTTGCAGAGTCATGTTTGGTTCCTGTTTCAGTCTCTGATGTATGACAGCCTGATGTCTTCCAGTGAAGACGTGACCACACGCATCTAGCAGAATTTCCTCGTGGCGATACCTCTGTGAGCACTTAGCCATCCCCAGACATGGCGGAGAACATTGGGTCACACGTTTTTATTTCATATGACTTTCCTATGAATTGTATCTCCTTTTGTCAGCAGAGCATCCCATCTCATCGCTTGCTTTCTGAGAATTTCATTGACTCGTCACTCCTAGGTTTCTTTTTCCTTGTCACCCTTCTCTTTCCCTTCAGTGATGCCAGTCCTGCCTTATTCCTTGGCACCATTGTGATACGTACGTACGTTTCAGTGCCATTTGCAGAGCCCAAGTGTGCCATTTGAACACAATCCTAGACGAAGGGGAGAAGAGGTAGGTTAGAGTGGCACCATTCCTGGAAGACCGGCAGGAGATGGACAGTGTCCATGGATTCAAGGCTGTTTTCAAGCAGCCTGAATTCTACCTATGTTCTTGTGCCTAATGTTATCCACAAGATATTCTGGACTTTCAGGGTTGCCAAACCAATAGGAAACCAAAGCTGAACTAAGAGAATTAGATAGAATACAGCTGTTGGAGGCCACATGAGTCTGCGTCCTTTGCAGTCACGGAGCTTACTGGCAAAGCTATGTGAATAATGGACTATTTTTGTTTTCTGACAATTCTGAAAGCATGCAGCAAAAATATTTGTAAAGAACTTTTGAGTGTATTCAAAACAATCTGTCTTTAAAAAGTGTGTGAACTGAAAAGCTGTCAGCTTCCTTCTTGGCTCAAATGAGAAGTTTCATTTAATTTTTGTTTGTTTAATTGTTTTTGTTAATTTAATATTCTTTAAGCTTTAAATATAAACAGCACAAAATTTGAAAAAAGTTTAAAATTATTAATGAAAAATGCAGATATTGCCTTCTGAAAAATTGAAAGCTAAACATCCAAAATGTTTTTGAACGGTTTTCATTGTTTGAGATTGTTATTTTAAGCCACTAGATTTTCCAGAAACTGGCACATAGCTGGGGAATATTTTGGTTGATCAGAAAGGAGATTTTGGCAAAATCTTTGCTATAACACTCTGACCAGCGCTAGGCATCAATCTTGCCTCTTCTCCCTCCCTGTATAAACGCTTTAAGACACTACCAAAGACAGCACATGGCTTCACTCAAGGCAATGACTGTAATATTGTTTGGTCCTAACATGACCCGTGCAGGTAGAGAAAAAGGGCTTGGAATTTTTGACTTTCTAAGGGTTTATAATGTAAAACTGTCCGTACTACAGCCAGAAAAGCAGAGAGTCTGAGGGAAACACAGATGTCATTGAAAAGGGAGTCTGAACGCTACAAATGACACAGGACACTGTGCTTCATATTCCTGCGTGGGATTCTTTTGTCTCAGGCAGCGCTGGCCAAATTGCTGAGCTGTGGCTTTATCCTGTCTCAGGTGCTCTCTGTGGTAAGGTGCACGTGTTTGTGTACGACGGAAAAAGGTGTCTCCCCATCCATTCCCAAAGAAATAAAACTCCCTTTCACTAGCAGAACTGTTGATCCTCCTTGCAAATAGAGAAAGGCAGTTGAAGTGGTGGAAGTAAGGTTAGTGCTCGGGCCTTTACTTGAAAATAGGCCAGTAAAAAAGAAGTAAACGACCACAAAGAGTGGAAGATGATAAATTAAAATTTGTTTAGAACATGACGTCTGCTGGTACTTCTCTGGGAACTCGGGGTCAAGTCCAGGTTCACACTCACTGTCAGGTTGCACTTCACTATGTAAGTCACAAACTCATCTGAAGAAGTGATTCAGTGAAATAATTTCACGGTTGCCTAGGATCACCCACAGATGTCCTGGGATATCCAAGAATGCAAAATTATTTCTTTAATAAGAGGGCACTGGCACTGAATCAACAGCAAGGTATGTTTGGTGGCTGTGATTCTCATGTGTAGTTCATATGCCATCTATTGAAACCAGGAGATACGGTAAAAAAGAACCTTTGTGTCTGCAAAGCAGAAAGTCAGTATCTGACAGACCTCAGCTGTGACTTTCACATGAGACAACTTAAGCAGTTGTGGTGCATCTCAGCGCCCAATGCACGGCTTTTTTTGCCACTTCACACAAAACTGTGGGGATATTTTCCTTTTCCAGATGGAGGATGTCTTACTTGGAAAGTGTGGTTCCAAGTACTTCAAGGAAAGAGCTTCTTTAACACCTTTCCCACCCCTTTTTCCTGCTTGAGAGGTTTTATTTTACCTTGGTATCCTAACGATCCTGTGACTATGATCTTTTTGCTTATACTTAGCATAGGATGTAAACTCTCATTGTGATGTGATAATGTTTGGTAAATGGTGACTTGTAATGGTGCAGTTTTGAGTAAATAAAAAAAAATCTGTGTAAGATTCAGCCTTTAGGAGAGCAGAGCTGTCTCCCTGCAGCGGTTATAGTGACAAATGTAAAACATTTGTACAAAGGGAGTATATTAGTCACAAGCTGTTATTATAAGTCTTTCACATTATTTAATGACCAGGGTAGGCTTTAGGCAGCCAAGCAGGGGACTGTTTGGCCCCTAAGTGCCTCTTACAGCCTTGTAAAACCAGGGCATGATCTTACCCTCTCTTATCTCTAATGCTACTTGCGAAACAAAACACTGGTATTTGACTTGCTAACCATAGATGCAAACCACTGCAGAGCTTGAGGGTGTTTCATTAGAACTCCATTAAAAATGCACAATCGAGGTTTTAAAAAAATAATCAGAATCCACAGAGCAAAGCGTCACAATATAAAACCTACCCTGTCTCCTTTGCCTTTCCTGTGAACATGAGTGTGTGTTGCTTTTAATTTGCGACTCTTGCAACTATTAGGAGCGGCAGAATACTTTTAGTTATTTATCTATCTATTTAAACAGAGTTTTAAAACCCTGCACAAATCTGGGCACAGGCTTGTGAAAGAGAACTAGCAAAGGCTTGGTGTGGTGGTGTTTTGTTCTGCTTTTAGATGCAATTTTATCCATTGCTGCAGCTGGCTGTTCCTCTTTTAACAGCCAGGCTCTTCAGACCACGTGCTTAGGATAGCTTATGAATTGCCAGGCTAGATACAGATGATTGTGTCTGGCAGAATGTCTTCCTGGTGTTGGTGGTAAAGGAAAAGCATATGTAATGCTATTGGATGCTGCTGGAAATACGATACCTGGCTGATGCCCTGTGCCATCTATGATCCAAGTGATGGTGGTTCTGAAGTGACAGTCTGCTTGATATTGGTTTTAAACTATTTTCCCTTAGAAGTGGCAAGCCTGGTGGATATCTGAAACAAACTTTAAGAGAATTTAAGACAGATGAACTGTAGAGGTTTTTTTTGACTCAAGGTTATTAGGGCTCAGGGTGATTAAATCTGAAAGCACCTCTGATCTGTGTGAGCATCAGTCGCTACTGAGATATCTACATCTAGCTGCCAAAGAAAGGTCAATAAAAAGGTGACAAAAAGGAAAATAGACAGTTGCTTAGATATACTGGAGGAACAACACCAAGTTTTGAGGGTCTGCTCTCGTCAGGAAGAAGATGTGAAATACTGTGAAAGTGAAATATCTACGTGGTGTCACTCGGAGATCTCAGGGAAGCAAGTCGCAGCAAACAGAAGTCATCAGGGAACCAAGTTCAAAGCAATGGTTTGTACAGCATCCGTGTTCAGCACAGAAAACCTCAGCCTTGCTCATTCAACATCCTCAAACTAATAAAATATTTCTTGACTCAATAACTACCACTTTGGCATACCACTGTCTCAGCCACATGGCAAATCATAGTTAGACAGAAGGGGCAATATTCTGAAAACATTTACAATTGACTCTTCTCACACAAGCTGTCTTTGGAAAAGGGGTAGATACGAAAGTTCATAAACATTTGCAGTGTTGGGATCTGAGCATGGCGTGTCTGAAACCATTTTCTTTTTAGACATCTTTCTTTCACTGAGATGAGTTGACAATTCAAGATCTCAAAATACTTGTCAAAGAGAAAACTTCAGCATCTTTTGGCATATTCTAACCTAATCATATTGAAAAAAAAATATTTTTTTTACCTTTAGTCTCTAAGGTGTGAGTTGTTTATGTATAAACAAATTCACGTTTTGAAATGAAAAGCTGGTTATAGTTGGAAAAAACTTAGGCATTATGGTGTGTAACACTGTTAGTGCGGTATGTATCTCCACCTGGCCTTTTTAATTAGTGCTTCCCTTGGTTAGGAAGCCCGTTGCTGGGAGAAGATGCAGAATGTGCTGTGACCTCTCTCCTCCGGCGGTGGGACGGGGGCTCACGCCTGAGGCCGAGCACGCCGGCTTTGTACGGCATTGCTGATGAAGTGAAGGGATCGTGTGCTGCTGGCTCTGAAGTGAAAACAATCACTCTGAAATCTCAGAGCTTCCTTAGAAATGTAAAAAAATGGGGTGGGAGCATAAGTTAATTGTGCTTTTACACACTGTTATACTTGTCTCCGTGCCAGACTCTACATTTCTTCCAAGGGTGAAATGAAAACTCCAAATTCATGTGGTTATGAAACAATTTCAGTATGAGCACTCAGCAGAGAATTATAAAGTGGGAAAGACACAGTCCTGTGTCACAGCTGGTTGAGGAGGGTCTGAATTGATCAAGGCTTCTTCCAGCTTGGAGGAGCCTTTTGCAGTGTATTGAAACCATTCTGCATCTGTATGTTGAATGTGTATAAGGTACTACAGAAAAGCTGATTTATTATGACATTTCTTTGATTAGGAGATGAGGCAACTGGCAGAAGGCATCACCATCATCCCAAGAAATCTTGTTTCTCTGCAACTGGAGATTTAGAAAATTAATCTGGTTTGCCCTGATTTGCACCAGAATAAATTCATACATTGGAAACTGGGCATGGCAAGAAATCGCTGGCACTGCAGGGGACTTCTAGAGAAATGATGACTGCAATGGGAGACCCTGATGAACAAGGACCAAACACCATTTTCTTTCCTGCATTAATGGAGCCTGAGGTACCCAAAGGCCTTTGTAAACTAAGCTGGGGTCAGCCCCACTTTGGTTTAGTCCTGAGAACGAGGGAGTGCAGTGCCATTTTAAAATTGTGTTATTAGCCCTTGTGTTTTCATCCTGGACCATGTGTACTTCATACGGACTGTAATTACAAGGTCAGTTGTGACTTGCATCACCACGAAAGGAGAACCAGTCCCAAATAATATCTCATTGGACAAATAGTGTTTTGCTTATTTTTGTTATAAGAGAGAAGTCAAAGGGGAAAATAATGCAGAAGGAGGGGGTCAAAATACCCTGAGGCTAAATCTAAACTGGAGCCAATCCATTTTAAAAACTTGAGCATGCCTAAAGTTAGCACATGCAAATCTACTCTTTCTAGGTAGACAAACTCAAATCCTTAAAGATGCGTAGTAGCCTGACTCTCACTTGGGTGCTTCACTCCCATTGATAACACCATGTGCTAATTCAGGCACCCAGGTTTCCGTGTAATGTTCTTACTAGGAAGAACAGTTGGTCTTGAGGGAAAACATTTACATAGATGACAGCTATTTGCAGGAAAATGAAAAGTACTGGGTGAAAAAGGAGGTTTTGACATTGTGTGAAATATGGGGTTTACACACAGTAGTTTTCACTGTGTGTATATAAATGGGCGATTTACCATATATTGATTCACACACCATTTGTAAGCGTCTAATTTATTTATTTATAGAGATGTATGGAAACCATGGTTTGAAAAGCAGTTTGCATAACATCTGGTATGTCAACAATGTAACCTTTCAATTTACTTGTTGGTGAAAATGTCAATATAATGAACCTGAACTCAGCATTGGTTTACACAAATTTCCTGGCAGACAAAGCAGTAAAGATTTGCATGTCAGTGAAGTGACATGTGCCCTCCAGTTTGAGTAGTTTACACAGCTAAGAGGTATAAAAAAGGGTAGAGCACATGGCGGGTTCCTTACGTACTTACGCTGGCAGTACAAATTGTGTGTATTTGTGTGGTGTGAAACAGTTCATCTCGGTTTGACTTTCAATTTTTCAAAAGCGTCCTTTGATTTTTCACTGAAACTGCTTTGTTTTTTGGATACGTGGAAAAAGAGATAAGAGGAAAACTGCAGACCTGAAGGTGACTTTAGATCCTGGTAGCATGTAATCCATGAGCCTTCCCTGGGTGCGTATTGTTTCAATTACTTTTACAGCTTATGTGCTCTCTACAAAGATACTGAACTGGGATGTGAGAGAGGAATCTAGTGGATTCTTGATTGTTCTTAATCATATGCCAACAGGAATAGCAACAATAATATATTGTTTATACCTCTCATATTACTGCCTGTACCAGGTAGGTCACATAAATCACACAGCATTTTTTTCACTCTGTGACTTGTTGCCCAGCACTTTTGAAGTAGGAAAGTAATAAACGCTGTTGATACTGAAATAGCAAAAAACCTCATTTAAGCATAGAATCAAAGTCCATTGATAGCATCAGTTATTCCTTCTTGATGGTAGGGGGTTTAGCTCCCCACAGACAAGTCGTTGCCTCTCACTAAACTCTCTGTGATAAAGCAGGAGACCTGGTCTTAGAAAAGTGCCTCCAAACATGTCTGTCAGCCTTTCAGCCTTGAGGCTCGGTGCGTGATGTGACATGCCGAGCTGGCTGTCCGGTGCCAGCGGGAGCCGCCTGGGTCCCTGCACGGAGCAGCTTTGCTGCCCAGTGTTTGCCTTCACAGGGGAAGGACACGGGGCTGATAGGACAGGTTATCTCCTTCCTCCTCCCCGCCTTCCTCTCCTCCCCTGGCTCTCCACCCCAAAGATCTGCTTTGTGGTTTGGATTTCAATCAAGTTACCAAAAAAAGGTGGAAGAGGGAAGGAGACAGTTACTTAATGACTTTGCGTGTGATTTTTCTTTTTTTTTTTTCCCCTTTTTATTTTTTTTGTTTTAAAGAACCAGATGCTATCTGTTTCCCATTGTTCTGCCCACACTATCCGGTTGGGATCTGATTTGGGTGGTGTATGTCTGTATGTGAGAGGGAGAGAGTCAGAGGGAAAGCTTCATGCATCTGTTATTATCTGATAGCTTTAAAAAAATCAAAACCATATACGACCCCACACTCACACTCGCTAAGAAAAGGAAATTTCATCAGGTTTTCCAGAGCTTTCATTTTTTGTGGAAGATTTCTAGTATCTAGACTGAGTATGCAGACTGAACCAATGCCAGCTCTTTGTAAGAGCTTCTTAAGTTTTTGTTAATCATTCTGTTCTACTCGCTACATACATTTTCTATTTGTTCCTTGTTAATATTTCCTTTATACAGTTAAAACGTATTGTTGTCAGGTGATATTTTCCTTTTAATCCAGTTGGCCAAACTCCACCATGGGAACCTGGAGCATGCCCCAGCTCCTGGGTGGGAAGAGACACCGGAGCAGAGCTCCCCCGTACCTTCCTCCAACCCAGTTTCCACTTCAGAGGCCAGAAGGGATCCGCGGTGACATCCAGCAGGTATCCTGAGCCGGGTGCCCAGCACGGGAGACTTGCAGTGGAGCACCCTTTCCCTGCAGCCTAGGTAGATCCTGAGATCCTCTCACATCTCCCAGGGTTTGATGATCTGATTTTTTCATAATTTGTCCAAAAATCATATTAACTGTTTGTGCGACACTTGCGATTGTAACACCACTTAAGCAAAATTTTTTATTAATACATTAAATGCTTTTCTAGCCTGGGCCTATTTAGCAAAATGAAGAAATTCAGTGTCTTATCTGGCAGATAAGATGCACCTGAAACTGCACAGGAAAGAGCCTCTATACAGGTTATGGGGGAAAGAAGGAAGTGCTGGAGAATATTGGGCAGGGCAAGGCAAGGCAGGACAGGACAAGACCGATGGGAAATATATGTATTTATATAGAGAGGTAATACATAAAAATCACTAGTTGCACAAAGGAAATATAACTAAGGACCTTATTGGCTGATGGTAGGTTTTCTTTTTTTAATGTACCTAAACAACAATAACAAAACCCCTATAAATATCTGAACGGCGGTGAAGTTTATTTATTTATTTATTCGCCGCTTACATGGAACTCCTGCTGAGTTTCCCCCCCAGCTGTGTCCACTCAGGACCCCGTCTAACTGGGGCTCTGTGTAACATTACCTACAACACAGAGCATTACTTAGAGTCCCGGGCACACTTCCCATCCCATTAAAATGAAATTGAGTTCTGACAGGTCGTGTTGCTGGCCTAGCTGGTACAGTCCTCTAAAGGTCTTTCCCCTTTTCCTCCTTTTTTTGGGCATTCGTTCTTTTTCTTCATCTGGATTGGAAAATGAGGACACGACCGAGTTGAAGCCCTAATCCCATCAAGTTTCTTTGTTGTGTAGCCAAAACCTGCTCCACTCTCTTTCCCTCTACTGTATTTTTACTGTAACATTAACTTTCTCTGCTTCTTGTTTACACAGATGGAGGCAACACGTTTAACTGCGAAAACAAAAGTAAGTAACTGCATCTACAAAACTGCAGCACATACGTGCTTTTCTGTGACCTCTCGTTTCTCCGCTTTAGACTAAAATTTAGCTTCTTGGCTTCAGACTCCTGGAAGGATGCGAAGCTCTTGAGTACCCACTTGACCACTCTTCATTTTAATGCTTGTTTATCTTTCCTGCTTTTTCGTGCTCCAGACTATTAACAATGCAAGAAGGTGCTTCTCAGGCTACAAAAACACTGTCATATCAGCTAATCCTCCCTCTGCTGCACAGGCAGAAGTCATCTCTGTGTGTGCCCCAGCTGGCTTTTTGGTGGTGCTGGGCCCAGTGTTCAGAGGCTGCAAAGAGCCCATCAGCACGTGCTCATCCATGGAAAACAGAGCT
This sequence comes from Fratercula arctica, assembly GCA_947846985.1. Taxonomy (NCBI): domain Eukaryota; kingdom Metazoa; phylum Chordata; class Aves; order Charadriiformes; family Alcidae; genus Fratercula; species Fratercula arctica. The sequence continues at coordinate 12,392,386 of CANTUZ010000013.1, read as the reverse complement.
CCTTGCTTTGATATTTTCAGAAACGCACGAGGGCTGAAAGCAAAGCTACTGATTAACCTGTATGTGGAGGGAAAGGCCAAGCAGCCACCTCCAAGTGCCCCGGGAGACTTCTTTCACTTGTGCTGTGAAGGCAAACAGCAGTGACTAGAGGACCATTTGGCATGACTGGAAATGAGGTGGGGAAGAGAATAACCAAAAAAAAAAAAAAAATAAAAAAAAATCATAGGGCAACAGTTAGTTTAGAGGAGAGGCTCATACAGGGTTGAGTTTCGTTTTAAGGTTCTGATTTAGCTGAGCTGAGCATGGCATCAGCTGAAATTCAGAATGAAACTAGGACACAAACTTAATTGCAAAACCAGCTGAAACCACAGGACGCAGTCACAGAAAATTTTCACTCGTTTGAGGCTGGCATAGGGTTTCACTCTGAGCTTCAGCAGGACGTTTTGGGGGCCCCAAAACAGATTCAGGGAGTTAAAATTCAGTTGCTTTCCCAAACTCAAGCCTGGACTAGCAGAAGTATTGAGGGGGATGATTAGAGAGTATGCACATGAGTAGGAGTGACTGGCTGCCACATTGCTTTTCCACCTAACAGTGAGATTTGCAGGGGATATGTGGTGACTGTTGCTGTAAACAGATATGGTCATCCTAAAATACCTCTATTCAGTGCCATGACAATGGGTGACACAGAAAAGCCGAAGGTCAACAGCTGTTTCTCTTGGAAAAAAAACAAACCAAGAACCTCAGACCTACTGCGGCCGGCCAGCCGCAGCGCTCGCGCTGTTCTTGTCATTGTCAACTGTCGATGGCCGATTCCTGGAAATAACCAGGGAGAGAGAGAGACCTGTGCCTAACATGAACAGACTTGTGGTTGCATTGACAAAGCCAAAACAACAGCTTACAGCGAGTCATTCCGGCAGTATCGCTCCCTCGCCTGTCACTGTCTCTCTGCTGCTCCCTAAGAGAATATCTGCTGCTACAGACATTTATCCTACTTTGGATTTTGTTCCTCCTGCCACTATACTGTTTTTTTTTCTATAAAGACAGACTTTTCCTGACTCTTATGATCCTGAAACATACTTTTTCCTATACTAGATGCAGATGTGAATCCTGTGGGGTGAGTTCAGGCTTCTCCTTGGTATTTCAGAAAGCCAAACATTTCTGAGGCTGGCAGATGTGTTGCTGTCAGCTCTAAACTGTGCTCTCCTTGGGTATCCCAAGGGGCTTGAGATTTTCAGGAGGTCCGATCCTGCGTGTGCTAGAGGAAGCTGAGGGTCTGATGCAAAGCCTGTTTGTATCGGGAAAAGGGTTGCTGCTGAGCTGAGTGGAGTTTTGTGTAGCAGAGAGGCGAATCCTGCTGCTGGGAGAGGTGAACCATTGAAACATGCAGGTTTCTCTGGTGCCTTTGGCATTTGGAGTTAGTGGGTGTGAAACCAGACTTTTCACTTCTGCTTTTCACGTGCATGCTCAGTGTGATGCATGTGTGGTGTGGCATTTTGCAATCAGTAGATTTACCCATGAGATTTAGTTTGTTTCTCTCATTTTCACAAGGGATGAACAGGATATCACTTCTGGGCAAAACATACAGTAGTATATCAAGGGGGGGAAAATCCAAGAAAAATAGTATCTGAATGATATTTGTCTTACAAGCAAGCACATGTAGGCGTTTATTATTTTTGAAGGCTCTCTTCTCAATTGGACATTGAACAATCGTGACATCTGTTGCAAGTTATTGTCCCCCAGAGTTGTTTCGCATGGTTTGGAGTTTGCTTTTTTTCATCCACCACAAATAAAGCCCAGAATTATCTCCCTGTCCCCACAGAGGTGGGTGGGAACCTCCTAGGAATATGCTACAGCCTCCAAGGAGGTGGGGAGGTTTAGCAGAAGGGGGTGTTTGTGTCCTCTCCGCCCTGCAATGGGTTGAGTGGTGGAACCCCCAGCTGACGCTGTGAGAGGGAACCCCACTGAGGTCCACAAGAGATGAGACAATGGTCATGTCGTTAAAACAAAACCAAGGACTGAGTGCAAATGCTGACCTGCAGCTCCAACCCTTCTGAGGCGTCATCCTGGGCTGCATCAGGGGTCCGTGCATTGGTGTTTGCAGGTTTGCGTGTTGTTGTCACCTCCTGTGCTGCTGCTGGGAGCTGGGAAGGCCACAGCCAAGTCGGCTTTCCCTTTCAGCCCATCCGCCTTTATCAGGGAAGAAATACTGTCTGTTTGTTTAGGTGAGATATTAGTCTGCCCCTGGAGCTCCAGGTCACTGTAAATGTAACACAAGCCCTATTTCCTGTTAGGAAAGGGGAAAAAATATGCCTGTGAATTGTCTCTGATGTGCTGCCAATTGTCAGAGAAGATTCAATTTGGTGGAGAATTACTGTGCTCTTAAAGAGCTGCACTAGTGACAGAGATTTAGGGCAGCCGCTCCTGCCAGAAATGGGAAATTTGTCTTTGATTTCCATAAAACCAGAGTTGTGATGGGTTGCAAGTTGCCCCTCCGCGTTGCTCGAGGAAAAGTGAATGGCTTGGAGGGGAGGTTTGGGTTGATGGGACCGTTCTGGGACGCGAAAGGGACGCCTACATGTGGCTGAAGGGCAGAGCCTGTGAGGAGGGCTGGAAATCTGGGATAGGGCTGGCAGGTGCCGGGGCAAAGCTTTCTGTCAACGCTCCGCTATGATAAAGGAGAAATGGCATTTTCTTACCACCTAGCCAATAAAACAGATCAAAAGAGACAAGAAGTTGCTCTGTGTGTGCCTGTGTGATGCACACATGTGTTCGCTGCTAATCCAATAAAGCAAATATGTGACCTGTGGAATGACCCAAAGCTGCTACAATAAATAGTGCTATAGATCACTCATGTATTTTCCTTTCTTTTGCATTTCCTTTATCAAGCCAAATTTCAGCTGTCGTCTAAGCGTGGTATGCCTTCCACAAACACAGTGACGTGTGGACAGGCAAACCAGATTCACCCATTTGGTCTCTTTTATGATAGAACACACCCACCCACCCACCCACCCACCCACACACACACCCCAACCTTCAAAAAACTGGCAATGAAATGGTTTCCCCTTATTTGTTGTTACGTTTATTGCAAAGAGTTACAACTGAGGCTTGGGTGCACTTAGGTAAAGCCGACGTTGACAGAGTGGGCCAAGCAACATCCTTGTATTCAGAAACATTCATCCTCAAAAATTTTCTGTGGCAAAGAAATTTAAAAAAAAAAAAGTCTGTAGACTATGTTCCGTGATATTGCCCATATGTTAACTGGATACCAAACAGGCACTTTGCAATCTGGCATTCTCAGTGTGTCCATGTGCCGATGCTGAACCTTCCACAAAAAAGACCAGCTTTTTCATCCTAGCCTTAGTGGTACAGTAATTGTTGAGTAAAAGCTGTACAATCCATAAAAAATAACCCTGAAGAGACTCCATTTTTATTTAGCTTGCTGCTACAGCAAACTTGAGCAAAGCTCGCTCAGTGATTGGAAAGAGACCAGAAGAAAAGCAGAAAAGCAATTTTGAAGAAGGCAGAGGATATAAGGCATGTTCTTTTGGCATTTGGTCCCCTCTCCTAATTGTTATTACAGAGCTGGTGGGGCGATTGGGTGTGATTCACCCAGTGCCCGGCACTCTTTTTCTCTCCCCAGTAGTTACAGGGAGAAGGCGCACTTTCAACGCTATCTCTCAATCTATGGGCCCTCACCCTGGTAATGTCTAAGTATCTCTCTGAATCAGCTAGGGCACGCCTAGCATCAGCAAAATTATCCTCCCTGCGGCCCTTTGAAATAGGGTAAACTCCTCCTGTGCTACGGTCCAGGCTTCCAGGCAACGCTGTGGAGATTTAACATGTTCTCTCCAGCCGTTTTTAAAATTCATCAAGGTTTTTCCCGGAGCGGTGGAGCTCAGCGGGGTGGGTGAGCCCGAGCTGATGGGCTGCTGGATTGCAGCGTGGTGGTACAGAGCACCCGGACACGCTCCCGTGGCCGCCCTGCAGGGACATTCCCGGCCCTTCCACTTTGCCCGGGAGTGCCTTGTTCTGTGGAAAGCACAGAAACTGCTCCTAGTATAAATACGCATTTCTGTCCTCCTCCTCTCACTGTGCCTCTGTGTTTCAGAGTCATGCACGCAGGGGGGAAAAAAAATCAAAATGTGTCATCTTATTCCATGAAATGCTAATTAACAGAGATGTGGGGTGAAAAGTCAGTGCTGCAGCCCGCGCTGTGTGTCTGCAAGGCTGGTGGCTCCTCCGTTAGCCATTGCGATCACTGCGTTGTGCCGGTCTCTCTCCCTCCCTCGCTGTCCCTGTCCCTTCTCTCTCTCTCAAACATTTGCCATCCCCATCCTTGGCTTTTGAAAGAGCTGATGAGCTGACGATTTCTCTCTTCTTCCTTCAACCTTTTGCTGGCTGCTTCCTAAAGATGTGCCTGCATTGGGATCCTCACGCTTCCCCTTGCTGCGTCTCTGCTGCGGTGTAATATATTTTTTTTACATGTATAAATATTTCATATATTTATACTAACGTGCAGGGAAACAAGTGATTTGGCATCAGTTTTACACAAAATGAAGGTAGGAGGAAAAAACTAAAATGTTGGGAAAGGTCCCTCTTTACATCTCCCTTTGCCTATGTAGAGATGGCTCCTTCTCTCCAGTCGCCCTAAATCCTATTAATCCCCTTTGTTATTTTAGTCAGTTGAAAAAATATGCCATTATTGCTTGAGGAAGTTCGAGATCCGCTTTGAAAGGGTAAAATGGACTTAATCTGTTTCTTGTGTGATGAATCCATTTTAAGCTTCTTGGTCGGTCTGCACTGAAGATGTCAAAATTTAATGCTTTAAAATCAATGTAAGTGATAGGTCTTTTAATATACTTTCTAGCCTAATGCTCTAAAGTACTTCCTACATTTACAAACATATATTCACAGAAGACCAGTACTGTTTAGGACGTAGGTGGGCATATCTGAAATACCCGGGGAAAAAGCATCTGCTACAACAGTGTCGTGAACTGTTGGGAAAAATAACTATTGCTCACCAAATCTAGGATCCAGTTGCAGGGGAAAAGATAATTTCTCCTGAAAACACCTGCAGGGTAAAGTTTATTCCCCTTCTGTCAGTCTGAGTAACAGAGTAAGGGTGTTGTAATAAATGATGGCAGGGGCTGAGAAAGATGTAAGAGGATGGAAAAGAAATCATTAATCCAGTGCACCAACTCTGCTGCATCTGATGAGAGCCAGCAGATGCTGGACTGCCAGCACATCACTTTCATCCCCAGGTTTATCTCCTCATGTACACTGTTTGTTTTGCTTGAGTTTTTTGGGGTTTTTTTGTTTCATTTTGTTTGTTTTTTTGGTTTTTTTTTCCCCTCCAGCAGCTCTGAATCTTGTCTGCTCTGTGAAAAGAGTCAGACACACAGGAGAACCCATCTTTGGCTCTGATCTTATCATCTTTATCTCCTGCAGAAGTAAGTGTTTCTTAAAAATCTGCCTCTGCTCCTTCCCTGTCTGCGATCCGCTGCAGCTCCATAGGTAGCCCATGGAAAACAGCTTAACAAGGTTACCACGGTGTCACACTGGAAGTAGCCAGCAAATCTTTTCAGTTTATTATTCGTGCTGTTAAGTATGACCTGGAAATTTGTATCGTTGTGTAACCAGATGTCAGTTCCTTCAGTCCCTACAAAGCAACTCTTTTTCTCCCCTTCCCCTCCTTCGCTGGCTACCCAGCTACGAAAAGCCCACAATGTTAAGTTCATGCTCCTGACAACATGAGTATTGTCAGGAATATACAAGCTGTGGTTTTTCCTTTCTGCATCCTGAAAGTGAAGAAAAAAGACCTTTGATGTGTCCAAAGCTCTGTTATTTTTTTTTTCCTTCTTTGAGCTAATAAAAGGTATCATTATATTATCACACTTGTGTCCCTTCCATGTTTATCCTGGCCCATATTCTGCTCTGCAACAACAAGAACATAAAACATCCCATGAGAAACTCTAGGTTAAGTTTGTTTGACTTTTTTTTTTTTTTTAACCTATGTTGTAATCAGGATTGTTTTGCTAACTTAGTTCACCGAGGTAGTTTTTGGTAAAGGCTAAGATTTGCTTAAGTGACCAGAAAGAAAATACATATGACTGGTTTATGCCTTGCCACCCTGAATTGTGATGTTTTGTTTATTATGACTTTGGGCATGTTTTATTGGTGAGTGGAGAGGTCACAGCCTCGCATTTAGAACCTGTATTTGTGCTTTAAGGGTTCTGGGATTTGAAACCACAAGCAGTTGCTGAACTTTCTGGCTGCCTTAGGTAACTGTGGGATGTGACCAAGTGGCCAGACCAGGTCCTCTCCTCTGTGCTCAGCCTGCCGGGAGCAGAAGTGTGATATCGGCCTGTGACTGCAGGTCTCCAAAAGAGCAGATAAGAAAGATGAGGCTGAAATAGCCCCACCACAGTGTCCTCTCCCTCTCCCTCTCCCTCACCTCTCCCTCTCCTCTCCTCTCCTCTCCCCTCCCTCTCCTCTCCTCTCCCCTCCCTCTCCTCTCCTCTCCTCTCCTCTCCTCTCCTCTCCTCTCCTCTCCTCTCCTCTCCTCTCCTCTCCTCTCCTCTCCTCTCCTCTCCTCTCCTCTCCTCTCCTCTCCTCTCCTCTCCTCTCCTCTCCTCTCCTCTCCTCTCCTCTCCTCTCCTCTCCTCTCCTCTCCTCTCCTCTCCTCTCCTCTCCTCTCCTCTCCTCTCCTCTCCTCTCCTCTCCTCTCCTCTCCTCTCCTCTCCTCTCCTCTCCTCTCCTCTCCTCTCCTCTCCTCTCCTCTCCTCTCCTCTCCTCTCCTCTCCTCTCCTCTCCTCTCCTCTCCTCTCCTCTCCTCTCCTCTCCCTCTCCTCTCCTCTCCTCTCCTCTCCTCTCCTCTCCTCTCCTCTCCTCTCCTCTCCTCTCCTCTCCTCTCCTCTCCTCTCCTCTCCTCTCCTCTCCTCTCCTCTCCTCTCCTCTCCTCTCCTCTCCTCTCCTCTCCTCTCCTCTCCTCTCCTCTCCCTCTCCTCTCCTCTCCTCTCCTCTCCTCTCCCCTCCCTCTCCTCTCCTCTCCTCTCCTCTCCTCTCCTCTCCTCTCCTCTCCTCTCCTCTCCTCTCCTCTCCTCTCCTCTCCTCTCCTCTCCTCTCCTCTCCTCTCCTCTCCCTCTCCTCTCCTCTCCTCTCCTCTCCCTCTCCTCTCCTCTCCTCTCCTCTCCTCTCCTCTCCTCTCCTCTCCTCTCCTCTCCCTCTCCTCTCCCTCTCCTCTAGGAGCTTTCTAGTCAATGTTTTCTTTTAGAAATAAATGTGTTTGGAAATAAATATGTGTTCACATCCCACCTAGAAAATATTTCAAAGGTACGCCCATCGTCTGTAGTGGTGGATCCCATTAAAGCAACTCAATAGAAAAGACTCTTCATTCTACAGATGGAGGAATGGTTTTGGGATGTATCCAATGCTTTGTATTTCCAAAGAAATCGGTGGTGGAACAAAGGTGCCTTCACTTCAAGAGGGTTTTCTAGTCTCAGACCTCTAAGTGAGAGCAGGTAATACCTGTAGCTGTGGCAAATTTGGAAGGATTTGAGGCAGATTTGCTTTAAATCCGTTCAAACAAAGGGGTAAAATGTCTCATATAAAGCATTCAGTGAAGCGAGGGATGTTAAGGTGTATGAAAAACAGCCACGCACTAATTGTTGCGCTGTTTGATTTAAAAGCTGAGCAATTATGGTATAACACAAACATGTATTTACTGCAATCAGTGGAATTGCAACATTCCACCCTGGATACTGAATGTTCAGGTGTTTTACTGCCGTGTGTTTCATGTACGACCTGTGTCAGGGGTATTCAAAATGAGCTCGGTCTGAAGTTCTTCACATACATTGTGTGTCCAAGGCAGATGCCAAATTCAAAGCAGTGTCTAAGAATAAATGAATTCTCATTAACTTAATGGGTTGTACCTATTTTACAGTGGGGAAAACTGAGGCCCCGAGAATTCCTCGGCTGCATTATGCCGCTCAACCCAGAGCAACCACCAGGCTGATGATTTTCTGCCACTCGCTCCTAAATTTTCTTTATCTGATCTGATATTTTGTGTCACTAATCCTAATGGTAGCAATGCTGGTGCCGTCATTCCCTCCCAAAAGAAATGTTATTGTGTATCTACTGCAGTAAACAGTCCCTGTTGACCAACATTAACTGATAAATCCCCTTTAAATTTTTCCAAATTCAGCACGTTCAGTTTCATCCCTCTGTCGGAAGAGTCCTTATATTAAATACCATTTTTTCCAGGCCTTGATGGGATGGGTAGAAGAACTGCATCAGTCTGTAAAATCACTCTGGGGAGATACTGGCTCAGATCTCACCTGCAGTTATTTTGTTTTAGGGAGTGTGGAAAAAGCTACTGAGGATCAGCCCTTTGACCTCGGTCTTTTTTTTTTTCTTGAAGAGAATAAATGCAGTGAAATTTTCCTGCCTAAACCAAATGATCTCTTCACATGTAGAATTAATATATTATAAATACAATAAAAATACACAGTCTTCTTGCCAAGATGTATATTTTTTCTTCCATTCTCTATGCTTTCTGATGTTATTTTTGTCATGGCCATTTACTAAATATATATACATTTCTTCCTATTTACTTTGGTATCCAGCTTCAAGATTTCTTGTGGTTTCCCCAGAATTACACAAATAATTCATAGCTCAGCCCTCAGAGAGAAGATAGAGCTGGAAGCAACCCTAGGGAAGAGATCACCCCAGGGACTCCGTAAGGGCAGGTATTGATGGGCTGTCAGTGCTGGACTCACTGGAGAGGTGTGGGCACTGATGAGGACAATAATGAGTTCTCTGAAGGGTATTTACAGATTTTTAGTGCTAATAACTTTACTACTGGTTTCACAAACGCATCAAAATTGAAAAGTAAGCAGCAATGTATAAATGAATGAAGCAAATACGGTTAAAAGCATGATGCTGTCCCAGTGTGCGGACTTCAGGGGAGGGAAGAGACTATAACTAGAGGGGACCAGGCATAAAAGGTGTTGTCTCCTGAGAAGATAATTGGGAACTGGGGATGCAAAGGAAAAATGGTGTAGTACTGTGTAATAATGAAAGCTTTTTTGGTACAGATTGGAATTTTTTTACATTTGCTCCAGGTCTCTGCCTGATAATGGTCATTTGCCCATCAGCCCGCACTGGGAAAGCTCTTTCCACCAGTCAGTGTACATTGGCAGCGATTCTGCTTCCCGCTCTGAGAACAACCCGCTCTGCTGTGAGTTTAGCTTTGTTTGTTTTCCTTACCCCCCTAAGAGGAGGTTGTTCCCGAAAATGCTTATAACTGATTCTCACTTCAGGTATATGTTCCTCCCATGGGTTCTGGAGCTGTGGTCTGTGGGGTATGAACAGCACATGAGCTCATTCCTGCTGATACCCACAATGAAACGCTAGAAAATCGTGCAACGATTGGCATCTCAGTGGAGAAGGGCAAATGTGCAGCGTTACCCTTTCTTCATCAAACTGAGTCCTAGAGTTTCATCTCTGGCATTTGTATATTTGCCGATCAATCAGCACTGGTGTTCCTCCCCCCCCTCTTATTTGTGCATGTTTGTTTATTCCATCTTTTTTCAATTCCATTTTGGACCAGATCCTGCAAGCACCACCTGGCATGGTTGTGCAATTGGTTCTCTAGTGTCCAAAAGTGCACGTGCTTCACAGCAAAGCAACCACTAACTCCAGTCTCAGCTGAACTCTCTTGTTTCTCCTTGCTGCAAGGCAATGCTCTCAGATGTGCGTGTGTGTGCGCGTGTGTGGAGAGCAAGGGATGACAGTTTGCTGGCCTGGAAGGGGACCAAGCGCTCGTCCCCTGGGTAAGCTGGCTTGAACAGTAAGTGGAAACTTTCATTATTTACCAACCGGACAAAATTATTTTGTTATTGACAGAGGCTTCATTATATCAGCCATTCCATTCTTTGAAAACGTGGGCAAAACAGAGAAAGAGTGGTGGCAGGGAGGGGGAAATTCCATTTCTTCCTAAATTGAGTGGAAACATCTTCAGGAAAATTAAAGAAAAACCCGAGAGAAGGAGAAGAGCAAAAGAAATAACTGTAGCCAAAGCCACTTTCCTTTTTCTTTTTCAATCTCCCTTCCAACATGCTCCTGGTAAAATCATTACAAAGGCCGTTTATTTTTAAAATTGAAAGATTGGGGAGAGTCATAATGAGATATTATGTGTAAAAGTTGCACATAAATTTCCTTCTGTCATATTTTGGGCTCGCCTAACGCATCCCCTTGGCAGGCCTGAGGGAAGCTGATCGCTTTAGTATAGATTGTGTGTGCTTCAATAATATTGCCCAAGGACAGAGCTACTGGGTGGCTGAGTTGGCTACATGCTGATTTAAAAATTAGCTGGGCTTTTATTGGCCACAATAAATTGCTCTCAAAAAAAAAAAAAAAAAAAAAAAGAAAAGAAGAAGTTTTATACGAGAATGAAGAAGCATGTTTGGAGCAAGACTCTTCTCCGCTTTCAGGGAATGCAGTGTTTGTACTCACTGGAGAGTTTTTTTCTTCTTCCTCACCTTTATGGAGAACCATTGAGGAAAGGCAATGTGATTGTGGTGTGTATTGTAGAGAAAAAGTTCTATGTTGAGTGTTTGGTCTCTGGAGTCTTTCCTCATGGATTACCCTGCACAGATCTCAGGGACATGGAGTTGGACAGTACAACGTTATGCTACAGCCTGGTCGTGGTCTCAGGTCAAAGGGATCTGTCTTCTTTTTTTTAAGCGTAAGGACACAAGATGCCATAAATTTACTACAGAAGAGGCCTAAATTTTTTTTATCGTGTTTGTGATTAGGAGAGTTTGAAATTTACTGTCACATCTGCAGTCTGGGATCTGTGTCACTTCTCTCAGCCGTGGGCTTGTCCTGAAGGCCATGGAAGTCATGCCCATTTTTTTCTGCTGAATTTGGTGGGCCCCGGTTAAGATTTTGTTTCTTTCTTCACATTTTGTCTTCATTGTCCCCATCTCTCTATTTCTGAGGTTTTAGTGCTTCCAGGATCTCAGCTGAGGGATCTCCACAGCTGCCAAGAGCTGGGGCATTTCCTTTTCCTTCCCTTTCTTGGTCTAAACCAGAAACTGGTCGTCAAGGAAGCAAAGACCAACAAAGTGCCCAAGAATAAATAGTAATTCATAACAGTCTTTGCTAATATTCTTAATTTAGAGCTCTGGAATCCAAGTCCTAGCCACATCTTCTCTGTGTTCCATTTTCTATAAAGCACTTGACCTATTTACTCACTTTTTGACCTAGCAGGCTAAGAAATATAAGATGGAAAAGACATGACCAAAATGAGAGGTTTAAATAAATAGCTTTTAGTGTGGGAGAAGGCCAGATTCATTGTAACTATAAACATGTTTTTTTGACATGAGCCCAATCTGTGTATACCCTTATACTTTGGGCAAATTTGAGTGAATCTGAGCTTTGCATCTAGTGTGTGTGTCGCAGTCCTGTGCCAAACAAAAACTTGAACTGGAACTTGGAAAGCCAGCCCTTTAGCTCAATTGGTTCAGATAATCGTCCTCCAAACCAAACCTCCCAAGCTTGCCCTGTTGGGAGTTATAGTTAATTAAATTAAGATTTCAGTCTTCTTCACCGATATCTTCATCTCTGGGTAGCAGCCTCGGGCGAGGTTGAAAGTGAAACTTTGCTTCCTTTGCTTGAAGGCAGCTTTGTCTAAAATCAACTCCAGAATCAAAAGCACCAAGCGCAGCTATTAAAACTCCCTCACCGCAAGCTGCTCTGCCAGCATTTCTGAATTCCCGGTTCCTACAGGTAACCCAGCGCGCTTTCATCTTGTGTGAATTGTAAAAGAAAGCATCAGGGTTTATTAAAGAGTTTGTGTTGCTAACGTGTCATACATCACACCATTAATTAAGAGAAATTCCTTTTTCCCCACTCGGGTAGCTACATAACGCTGCCAGCATGTATATATTATCTGTGTCTCCCCACCCTGGCCTAACCCAAGCGCTGCATGACTGATTGTACCCCAGAGAAGCTCCAGCCTCTTCAGGTAATTTGATTGCTGAGTCTCCAAAACCAAGGAATTAAAGAAACCTCTGCACTGGGCTCTGCTCCCCTTGTAATTAGTACCAGAGCGAGCGGAGCGAAGTGGGGTGCGGCATGTACATGTGTTCCCAATCACAGCCCACACAATGAAAATGTTTTCTTTCTGGGACAATCTGAAGAAACCTCATGGGGATCTGGGGCTTTTTTGTATATATATATGTGTGTGTGTGTATGTAATAATAATAATAATAATAATTATCCTCATCAGAAAGTTAGCTCCAAAGCTCTGCAACGTGCTTTAAAAATTGGTGGGAGACCTGGATGATGCGCCAAAGAATCCCAGCCCAGGCAGGACCTCTCGCATCGCTCCGGGTGTCCGGAGCAGCGCTTGGAGCAGGGCCGGCCTCTGCCGCTGTGCAGCACGGGACTGACGTTCTCCTGCCTCCAGTGGGGCTGGACGGTTCAGATGGGTACATCCTTCGTCCGTCTGGTTTCCCACTGTGGGCAGCATATAGAAACCAGTTGCTTTTGTAATGTTTTTCCACCCAGCTTTGATTCCCCGAGCAGTCGCGGAGGGTTCTATTTATTTATTTATTTATTTACTTATCCAGGCTGGTCAAAGAAGCACCAAGCACTCACCTTACAGGCCCCCAGATCTCAGTGCTTCTCACCAATGCTCCCCCTCCAAGTTCCTGAGGATCAGGGACACATAATGGGATGCTGGACTGTCGTTTTACAGAGGGTAATAATGTTCTCCCTCAGACTGAGCCGTAGGGTATAATTAGAGCTGTTCAGGAATTTTGTCATTAAAAATCTTTTGGTTGGAAAATGCCAATTCTTTGAAACAAACTTTTTGGAGTAAAGGGGAAGGTTTCATTCTGTCAAAGAGGGACAAACTGGAATAACCACTAGCCCTGGGTAAAGGAGAGCTGGGTTCAAGTCCCAGCTCCAGTTAAAGTGCAAGTTATTTTTATATATATATAAAAAATCACTGTAGTCTAGTGGTGAAGGATTCTGTGCTCACCCAGTACGCGGGCAAACTGGAAAGCAAGGGTTTCAAAGAGAACCTCCCAGTCTGAGCAGGGATTCTTGATTATTTCCTATTTCTCAGGAAGCATAACCAAGTTTAAGGACTTGTGTGGCTCTCAAAAATGAGAGTGTTCCTTTCAAAGGTAATATTGATAACCTGTGCAGGAGGGATAACCTTCAGAGATGCTCTTGCTGAAGTGACTGCACCATTGGTGAGCACAGGGTGCTTGTTAGGGGGAGACCTGAAGCTCTCCAGTCACAGACCTGGATACCAAAACCATCCTGCAAGCAATTAATTAACAACCTGGCACTATCAATGCGTTACTAACTCGGTTAGTAATGACATTAACACCAATCCCACACACCACTAACTAACAATAGCAATTCACTCCATCATGAAGATAAAACTGCTCTGTTGGAGGTGGGATGCCTGACCTAATAAGCCATTAGCCTACATCCTACAAATAATAGCTCACAGGAGAGCATCACTGTGGTACTCAGCACTCATTGCAATGGCACTCCCAGGAGTCAGTCCTATTGCCAGGAATGGCAGAGCTGCGGGTATCCTATAGAAATACCACTCTGCAGGTCACAATATGTCCTGGGCTGGATGGCGCTAGGAAAGCTGCTTGGAAGGCAAGTCAGGTTTCCAGCCTCTGTGCATTATAGGATATAACAAATTAACCAGAGTAGACAACCACGCGACGTACTTCATTATGTGTGCTGAGCTCACCTCCTGATCTATATATGAAAAAAAGGCTTTTTTTATAAAGAATTTTGCTGCTGCTCAAGGACTTTGGTTTATTACATGATTGTCAGTGGAAACAGGCCCTGATCGAGTTGAAGATGGCCCTGCTTACTGCAGCTGGGTTGGACTAGATGACCTTTAAGGGTCCCTTCCAACCCAACGCATTCTGTGATTCTGTGACTCTATGACTGTATGATTCTATGATTGCTGCTTCAGTGGAATCTACCAATTCTCTGGGAAAGGCTGGCTTTGACGAATACTCAGATTTGAAGGAATTCTAGAAGAAATTACGGAAGTGGGACTTTTCAACATTTTCGTAAAGAAAGCTTAGTTTCTCATTTGAAGGTGACTTTATGATTTGAAATTTAAATAGTGTTTTTTTAGATAGGAAATAGCGAGATTCTGAAATATCTCTATTGACCTGGTATCATTATGGTATGTCTCATTTACAGTTACTATTGCAAAAGGAAGATATTCGAGATAATTCTTTTAAAAAAAATAAGCATTGTGTTGAGAGAAGTGATTCAGAAAATTCAAGAAGTCTTGAATGCAGGAAAATCTTTTCCCTCCTCTTTCAAGTACCATTTGCTTGAATGCCATTTAATGTTGGTTTTACATTTGGCTGAGTTCCTCCTGTTCTAAAGATTTTTAGTTTACATTAGAAAAAAAAAAAAAAAAAAAAGGTTGGAAATCCATGTGGTGGCCACTGAGGACTTGTGGTACTGGTAAATGTTGCTAGGAGCTGCAGATCCAAGAAATTAAACACAGAAAATCTACTCCTAGAAACCCAGTTCCAAGGGAAGTCCAGAAATTGGAAGAGGGTGAGGAGATCCATGAGTCATTATTGCTGGGGTCTGGGTGTTTGGTATGGGTAGGGGTATGGGAAGTGAATGTCAGGGTTTAGGGACACTGTAGGAGAGAAAGCAGCCACTAGTGATTAGAAGGACGTGTGTACCAGGACAGAGAGAAGAAGCAAGAAGGATGGTTCTTTGTTGCTATGAGTTTTTGTTGGTGCTGTATTTCCAAGGAGACTGGGCTAACCCAACATGAGATCAAACAATAATGCTTGCTTTAATGCTTCCCCCCCTTCCCCCCTTAAAGTCTGTTTATTAGGAACTCATTTAAAATAGTGAAATATGGGATGTCAGATTATTCACGCTAAATTTTAGCATAGAAGTCTGTGTGTGCGGAGCATCGCTTTGAGCTAAAATCACGTATGAACTCTGCTTCGGCAGAGTTCGGGAACCCGTCGGCTTCCCTTTGTAAACTTTCCCAGATAAAAATTGTTTCATTTTTAGGTACGGCCTCTTCTTTCTCTGTTTCATTTTCAGGTGCTCTTCGTGATCTGTTGCCAGGTCATCAGTTCACTAGTGTGGGAGTTTCCTTACGATGTTTAGGAAGCGAAGGACAGACCTTCTGAACAGACACCAATTACCCACACTTCAGCTTTCAGGAAAGTTGTCACACTAAGCTTGTTTTGACGCATGTAAATTTTTGCTCTAGATTTTCGTCAGAAACTGCACTCAGTAAACTTGAGTTTGGCCTGAAATGAACATCTGAAGCAACAGACAGGTTCTGAGTCTGAATCTCAGTCTGTAGCTGATATTTGCGGCTCTGTCCACCATATCTCAAAACCAAAGTGTAATTCATACCTGAATGCCCTCGTAGGATGCCCAGAGCTAGTTTAAACATTTTGCAATAAGGTCTCAATGCTTGGTTTAGTCGGATATTTTTAAACTTGGAAACAAAATCATCTGAGTTGCATTTTCACAGACAGAAGAAACAAGCTATTCCATACGCGCAACTATATTTTCAGAAGTGTTTGTGCATTTGACCACCCTGTTTTGTGAGGACTTCTGTGGGAAGGGCTGTGCAGATGGCCAGATCTGCAGTGCAGAGTCACTCTGGGAGCATATTCACTGCTGCTGAGCACGTGGATGAGGTGCACTTTTTGTGTGCACAATTAACCACTCCAAAATTTTGACGACAAAGGAATCATTATATTCCTGAAAATGTTTATTCTATAAATATTGTCCTTTCTGCTTCAGTAGTGTATTATTCTCATTCCTTTTGTACAGCCATAAAACTATCCCTGCTCTTGCTTTTCCGAACTGGTGTAACTGGCATGTGGAATGCAACAGCTGGTTAACTCTGCAATGATCCAAGAGCAGCAGAAGACAAGGAGTGCAGAGGGGGCTGCCTTCTTCTGCCAAGTGTAGAACTAAGCAGCTGCTTTGTATTTGCACATGAAGAAAAATGTTTTGTTAACTGCTTCGCTGCCGAGGTACAGGGCACGTCTAACGGGGTACGGTTGCTGGCCCGCAGGGTTGCTCGGCTTCAAGAGGCTTAGTGATTCTCCTTTTGTTCCAAGTAGTGGCTGACAGCATCTGGGACAAATGCTCCTGTCACAGGAGGAATGACTGGAAGACGGTATTCAAACAACTTTATTTTCTCTCTATTGCATTAAGCATGCCCATATATGCAAAAATCTCCCCTTAAAAGAACACTCTTGAGATTGCAAATGCTCAAAAGCTGTGAAATGCCAGTGGAGAAATATGCTTTCTGATCTTCCTTAATTGTATAAAATAAAAAACTTATAAAAGGATGGGATGGAAGAGACCTTAAGATGTCATCTAGTTCTCCCTGACTCAAGGCAGGATTGAC
This sequence comes from Fratercula arctica, assembly GCA_947846985.1. Taxonomy (NCBI): domain Eukaryota; kingdom Metazoa; phylum Chordata; class Aves; order Charadriiformes; family Alcidae; genus Fratercula; species Fratercula arctica. Next base: position 12,375,918 of record CANTUZ010000013.1, on the reverse strand, counting down.
TCAATCATCTAACAGTTGCCAAACCTGTTCTTTAATGTCTCAAGTTCTCCTGATTTTTTCAAAAGAAGTGTGGCTTTTTGGAAGTGTGGCTAGGGAGGTTGCATTAAACCTGTCCAGAACTGAAAATCCGCATCTTATTATGAAGATGGTAAGGTGAACAAGGAAACCACTGTTAATTAAAGGAAAAGCGAGAGTCCTATGTTTAAAGTAGGAGTATCAGGAGTGATACTGAGAAGAGAGCGTTTTACTCTTCAAAGGAAATACAGCCTGGAGAAAGTGAGATAAGAATTACAAGGGCAGAAGTTGAACCCTGTGTAGTATATTTGCATCCAATGTTGCTCCTACTTTGGTGGTGCATGGATGCTGTGGCAAGGGTAATTAGGAAGAAGCTAATCAAGAGCCTTAAGATGTTGTGTCTGATGTGTACTCATGTACAAATAAAAGAGATGGTGTAGGGGAGGTGCAGTTGCAGTCTCAAAAAGAGGTTCTGGAGGAAGTGGAAAATCTGCACTGCAAATATTCATGCTCCGGGCTCCAACTAGAAAAGGAACAAAGTTCGTGAGACTGTGAAGTGCCAGAAACCAGCCCAGGGGCAAGGTGATGGAGGGGCAGCTTGTGTGGCCTGTGGGTGTGGTGGAAATGCTGACCTATTGGCAGCTCTGCTCCTCAGCAGCTGGAAAAGCTGGGACACAAGTCCCTGGTGGGACACAGCACTGGAGCCTTGAATAGTGTGGAGCACAAGCCCGTGGTCACTGTACTCATGAAATTCAGTAGTAAATTAAATAGGTCTAATCAGGCTGTGAGATACATTGTGTGTAACTTAGGGTGTCTGTGGGGTTGGGCGCTGACAGCAAGCTCGACAAAGTCAGAAGGTTGCAGATGGAAAGGAAACATTTGCTTACAATATGAGGTGAGGAAATGGGACAGCCTTCACCCCTGTGGGCATGCGGCAGGGAATCATGAAACACGAGGTTTCAAGCTGAGTATTTGCATTTATTTCCCAAACTTTGCCATGTGCACTCTGATATGCAGGGCAAGACCTGCTGAATTCTAGACAAAGACAAGGCAATTAGAGAGGGATCCAATTGCAATGATGAATGCCTGTGCTCTGTCTTCTGTTTATTCATAACCTTCTGTTTAAAGTCGTCTTTGAGTTTAACTTGCTAAACAAACCTTTCTTATTCATAAGTCTTTCTGTTTTGAAGGATGGAGGGGGAGTGAAGCAAGGTGAGACTGATAAACAGGGTGAACTGTTTTTGGGAAGGCAGCGACTCTCTTTATAGAGATAGCAGCTTCTTGAGGAATATGGACTCGGGAATACGTTTAGGGAAACCAGTGGTTGGACAGCATTTGCAGCCAGACTGGAATGGGTCAGTGCTGGGGTTGGCAAGGCCAAGTGCCAAGTCTAGGAAACAGAAGAAAAAGAAAGCAAATGGTAGATGAATGCTCTGGGTGGACCAAAGCTTCGCATTAGTTCCCAGTGATTGGGCTGGAGGTAAAAGCGCTGCCAAGAGCAGCAGGGAGGACAAAACCATGGGACCCCAGGCTCCTCTGCTTTGTTAAGGTTTCAAAGCACTTAGTGAATGAAGCCGTGAACTGCAGGAGGTGTCTGGGAAGCAGGTCACCTGGAGGAGGCAGCGGGATGCATTCCTGGACCTGCCTCTGCCATGGAGCCTTGGAGCAGGGCTCAGTTATTGGGCTGATCACAGCTTTCCCCTGGCATCAGGCACTGTGGGCTCCTAGTTTTCTGCTGGTTTAACAGGTTTTCTATGGTCAGTGTCACAGGGATGCTGGGCCCCCACCTGCCTGGAGGTGTTGGAGCAGGACCTTGAACCTAAGAACCCGTTATCTCATCTTGTGCACACCAAACTCACGGTGACTTACCCTAGCCTTTATTCCTCAGGACCTCATCTTTTTCCATCGTCATCAGACTGCTCTGAAGAAATATCCATGGGTATTTGAGAAGCGTTTGGATGCTGTCGTAATGAGCCCATTGAAAAATCTGTGAGGAAATGAACAATTCTGTACTTGATGAAGGGTTCGAAAGAGGTGCCACACATATAGTGCACGGGGCCCTGTGGTTAGGCATGGGAAACACAGAATATGGAGTAGCTGCTCCTTCAGAGAGAAGTGTCTGACCTATATTCTGGAAAAGCTGAGAGGGATTTGGAGAAAACCGGTGTATGATGAGTTAATGAAGGGTCTGTGTAACAGCATATGTGCCCCGGCGGCTCAGGGTGCTGCTTCCCCCGATCTGCTGTGGTCAGCAAGGACCACTCCTCTGCCTCCTCTTTACCTGCGACACCGAGGATTTAGAGTCAGGAGCAGCCTGTGTCTAGTCAAAGGGATTACCAGCAGAGCAAAAGCTGAGACAACCTTGCCTGAATCAGGAAACAGAAATTTCAAAAGGAGGTAATTTTATTTTCCTAACGTTAAGTAAAAATATCATAGTGGAGGACCTGCTTGCTCTCTCATATTCCTTTCTTGCTCTGTCTTAGATGTGGAGATGTAACTCCAAAAGAGCCTAATCTTAGAAACATTTGGGAATCCTGGTTAATGTGATTTCCAGAAGTTGGTGTAGGGCTTTCTGTTGAAAACTGCAGGAGCTGTGTGCTCAAACACACCAGTTCTGGATCACTCAAGTCTTACAGCTCCGTTATGCTCTGAGGAACAAAAATCTCTTTTTTTTTTAACCCCGAGAAGTTGAACTGCTTTCTCATCTCCTGACATGCCAAACTTGCTGTCGGAAGCAGTACTCAGAAAGTCACAATTTTCAGAAAAATGGTAAAGTATGTGTTTAGCTTTACGTATACTGAGAAGCTTCCCTGAGGACTTCACTGCCATGTAGTTAAGGTTAAGCCCAAACTGAGCATCGCCAAACAGGGGGAGTCAGCATGGGTTTGGGTAAACTTCAACAATTACCTTTGAAGCTCTGGTGAATCTTCAGGTGTTTGTTTGTTAGAACTTGGCCCTCAAATTAAATGGCAGCTCCAAGCATCCCCCACAGTAGGGAGGACTTATCACATCCAGATCAGGTCCTGACTCGAATATGGTACAGAGCTTATATTTTCAAAATCTGATGGGTGGATGAGCTAGCTTTTTAGACAGAGTTTTGGATACTCAGAGCAAATGAGTCTCAGTTATGTATCACTAACTTATTTTATGACATGGCTTTAGGAAAAAGGAGAGGGAAATGGTAGTTGAAACATACATTTTTTTAAAACAGATTTCAGTTTTAAGAAAACCTTGATAAATTATGAGTCGATTCTCCTTCAGCCATTATTTACTAGACATTTTTAGAGATTATCTATTTATTTATTGCCCTCTACAGAGGAAGGAAAATGCAGTTAGTCCATCACTTCCCCGGATAAAGAGAGATGCAAACTCTTAATAAAGTATCGATGGCACCCCAAGGGGACAGAAAGAGATTTGCATCCCAGTGGCCCAGCTGACAGACCACATAAGTTACTGCAGCAGCAGCGAGGTCTTGTCAGAGAAAGGAGCATGATGAGAGAAGAAGGAGCAAAACATGATTTGTACTGGCATGCAGTGAACAAGCTAAGCTGTGTAAAAATGAATACTTGAAATTAAAAGGATTAATGGGACAAGTTAGTGCAGGGTAGCAGGGAAAGTCCCCCGTCTAGGCACTTCTGCCAGGTTCCACCCAGACAGGTTATTTTTTTAAACCTTTCTTTCTTTTGTAAGTGAAATTTCATCTGGAGAGCACCTCATGAACAAAGTTCGATTCCTCCCCCACCCCACTCCACCTGGATAAGCCCTTTGAGCTTTTAAAATTTTCTTTTATTCAAAAAATCGTGGTGGTTTTCACAAAAGCTTGAAATGTTGGCTGGGTATGAGGATGGCTAATGGCACGTTAGCCATCAGAAATCATCCAGTGAGTTCATTTGCATCGAATGCTCCTCTTAACCTCCTGTTGTAAATCACTTTTAAATAGCTGTGCCGCTTCACCCCGGGGCTGGCCGCCGTTCAGGACTGAGCAGAAGAGTTTCTGCTTGTGCTGTGAAGGCCTTTGGAATCGCTTGTGATAAAGATGTAGAGATGTAAGGTTTTTACTATTTAAATCACAAAGCAGGGCCTAAATGTTTTACTACAGTCTCATTTTGCTACGGAGCACGGTCTGTTGTTTTCAAGCCTGTCCACTCCCACCTGTGAAGTTAAACAAAGCGATGTGTATATATGCAGCATTTGCCCCATTAGGTGGTTGGGGTTGGTGGGTTTTTTTAGTACTATACCTGGTTTTCATCTTGCAAAAGGCAATTACAACATTCACAAGATGACAGTCATTTCATGTAACAGAAGGCTGACTAATTGAGGGAAAGGGATGATATCTGGGAATGGAAAACAAAGCTGTGACATGTAAAATTACATATAAAGTGAGCTTTTCCCCCTCCCCCCCCCATAAAGTGAACTCCAGATGTCAGCATTTAAACATCGTCAGGTATTACTTGTATTAGTGGAGCATCTACAGACCCACAGGGAAATGTTGCACACTCCTAATCCGAGGGGCACGAAGTGCATTGATGAGCTTATGGCTTTAGAAAGACAAGCCAGAAAAAGTGAAGACGGGGAAATGTTGGCACTACTTTGATTCAGTTTCTTTCTCCCGTTAAAAATAACCGCAACAAGTTGCAGCTGACTTAGATTAATCAGAATTTAAGATGATGCAGGGTTTGGTGCCATGGAAAAAAAGAGAAAAAATCAAAAAGACAAAAAAGAAAACTTGAAGTTTACAGGTACAGTGGCAATGCACTTATAATGACCCAAGCTTTCAACTGAGAGGTAGGTGGAGACTGGAATAAGCCTGGGCAGCTTGAGTGGTCAGCTGTTGCCATTGCTTCTTGGTAAATGGAAGCTACATGTACAGGTCTGCACCTCGGTACTGCTGCTGTCGCACTGGTGACTTGTTGCAAGAGAAACACCATTGTCCTCCAGGTCACTTCTTCAGCCCTATCAGCCATGTTCAGTCCTCAACCAGTTGTTGCTGACTGTGTGGAGCTGTAATGGTTCCGGTTATATCACCTTGAAAAGCTTCTTTTGTTGTCCGGGGAAGAGGGGGGAAGAGGCAGTTTGAAGGTGTTGCTGCTACACCAGCTCTGAAATGCATGTTTGATCTTTTTGTGGATTTGTTTGAATGTGTTTTCTCTGGCTTATCATTTTTTCTTGATCTAGAAGAAAACTGAAGTCAGGTTTGGAGGTCTTACTGCTCCTTGTGTCTTCAAAACAGACCAGTTTGTATCTACTAAAGGAGTTTTATTGAGCAGCTCGAGGATTTATAAGCCATTCCTTATATTCCTGGAGTCTTTTCCCAGGAGGTATTAGCATGAAACCTTGGATGGAACCACTGTGAATGTTAGCTTTTTAATTCCTCCCCTGCTCATCACTGCCTTTCTCCATGCCCATATGTCCTGGTGGGAGCACATACAAACCCGGCATACCATCACTGGAAAACAGGGTAGCCAATGCTAATCCCTCCCTTTTTTTCAAAAGAGAACACTTTGTAGTGTGCAAAACTGTATCTGTAAGACAAATGCTAACACAAGAGCCTTGCTGCTAAGGAGAATTAAAGCAAAGTTGGACTTGGCCAAAAGGGTAATGAGAGTCAGAGCTGGAAGAAAAAAAAAAATGAAGTATACTTAAAAAAATAATGTTTTGCTTAGATTGTTGAATTGTGGTCGAGGGAATGAAAAAGGGGACAGGGCTGTTGCTAGGAGTTTTGCTGCGACAGGGAATGTATGTGGAGGAACATCTGGTATGTTTGGTCCTAACACTCCAGGTCTTTTACCATATCCTGCCCAGCACTGCTGAAGTAAACCAGGTGTAAGTGGTTTCAACAGAACAGCCAAAACCACATCTTACTTGGAGAAATCGTGTCTTGAACATGAAGGCTTTGTTCTCTAGGGCCAGAGCTCCTCTTTCCCCACTGGTAGTCAGTAAAAGTGTTTACAGAGGCCAGCAGCCCAAAGGAATTGAATTCAGGATCTTGAAAGCTTCGGCCTTCGCAAAATAAACCTTCAAAGGAGATTCAGAACTATCAGCAACAAAATACTTTCTATTCTCATCCATGGCAGCCCCCTCCATTCCTGTCTCATGTTTATTTAACAATTTAAAAAATAAATCCATTGCTTTGAGCTCAGGGGATTGATATTTTTAAGGTCTGTGGGTTTTTTTTTTCCATGTACACGTCCCATAATATTCTATATTTTCTTTTTGTTATTTTACTTTAACCATCGTTTTCTCCTGTTGGCAATTACAGCTCTTGCTTTTTCCTTATGTTGGTAACACGATAGGTGAGGTGAGGAAATGCTGATGACAAAAGCTCCTACACTCCTCCTCTTTACCTGAGTGGCCCAAATTGATGCCTCTTTTCCACATGGGAGGTTTGGCTTAAAATAGATCCAAAAGGCCATATTTTCAAATATCAGCACTTACACTGTTTCTACAGTGACTGCTCCCTGTGCTGTTAGCACTGAATTGATGTGAGCCTCACAAAGAGCGTAGTCAGGAGGCTGTTTAAGTTCCATTAAAAAATAAATAAAAACCAAATCCCTGGGATCTACTTAATTGCCCCAAAAACTGGACAAACACCAGAGCTAATTTGAACTATTTGCTCCAAATTACTCTTGTGAATTTAGCTCCTTGCTTGCTTACTGGGTAATTCAGAAATCAGCCCAAATATACGGAGCAGACCTACACTTCTGGAAAATATCAGGAGGATTTCTTGCTGCGTCCAAATGGTTGGATTTGATTATTATTGTCTGATGAGATCGATTGCCAATATCACATTATGTTATTTCTATTCCCTCCTTGTGTGGCTGAAGCATTTCAAATGGGGGGGAAAAAGCAAAACCCAAAAGCAATAAAAACAAACAAAAAATCCATAATGACCTTCTTACATGTATTTTTAAAGGGAATTCAAGCCCGCTTTTCTAACTGTATCTCCTGTCTAACAAACTGTGTTATTTCTGCCATAAGCATTTTCTCTCTTCTTTTTTTTTTTTTTTTTTTTTAAAATGAATACATAATAGAAAGGCCCTTGCCTCACTTGGGTTTTCTTCCATGCCCATGAATGCTTACATTCAGTCATAACCACCAGACCAAAGCACCTTAAAAGTGGAAACCAAGAGAAAAAAACCAACAAGGCCAACTCATATATTATCTGCTTCTCATGTTCAGATGCCAGTCAGGCCACACTGGAGATGGTTCTCAGCAGCTTCACAACTACATGTAAAAGGAGAATGAAGCTTTTAGCCATCGTATCTTTGGGCCTTAACCCACTTTTCTCAACAACCACTAACTGGTGATCACGTGTTAATCCAGCTCTGTGCCTGAGCTCTGCAGGTTTTCAATCTGTAACAGTTCCAGCAGGAAAAACTTCTCTATTTGAGTGCATCTTCTGTAGCTGGGAGCATCTTCTCCTGCCATTTCTCAGTGTAGATGCTGGTACCTTTGCCAAGGCAGCAGGTTTCACAGGAAGACAAGGCAATGGTGAAAGGCCACGTCTCACCAACTGCTTCTATTGGCTAAGGGCACAAAAGGTCTCCAGTGGAGAATTAGCAAAACCCCAACAGCCAGAGACAGTTAATTATTTGAGGGAGAAGGTATCCTTTGGGCTGAGAGGAGACTAGTAACACTTGAAGCCCTAGTCCACAAGGAGACATGGAGACAAAGACACATCAAGAGACTCACCAACATCCCTGAGCAGGAGGCAGTGCTGTAGTCCAAACACATGCCTGGCGTGCACACACACACACGCATTCAAAAGGCTGGTGGCTCCTGCGGGATAGAGCACTGCACACCTGAACTTTAGCAGCATTTATCCCTGCTGACCAGCCAGGAGAGGAAGCCCATGCCACAGAGGTCCTATTTTCATAGAATCATAGAATGGTTTGGGTTGAAAGGGACCTTAAAGAACATCTAGTTCCAACCCCCTGCCATGGGCAGGGACACCTCCTACTAGACCAGGCTACTCAAAGCCCCGTCCAACCTGGCCTTGAACACCTCCAGGGACGGGGCAGCCACAGCTTCTCTGGGCAACCTGGGCCAGGGTCTCACCACCCTTAGAGGGAAAAATTTCTTCCTGATATCTCATCTAAATCTACTTTCTTCTAGTTTGAAGCCATTACCCCTCGTCCTATCACTACGTGTCCTTGTAGAAAGTCCCTCTCCAGCTTTCTTGCAGGCCCCCTTTAGGTACTGGAAGGCTGCTATAAGGTCTCCCTGGAGCCTTCTCTTCTCCAGGCTGAACACCCCCAACCCTCTCAGCCTGTCCTCACAGCAGAGGGGCTCCACCTCTCTGATCATCTTTGTGGTCCTTCATCTTTGTGTCTCCCTTCATTTTTAATGGTCTGACAGTAGGAGGAAACACACGGGAAAAAAATGTCAGCGTGGATTAACTTTTGCTTTTTCAGCACAACCACGTTATCAGGTTGCAAGACAAGACTACCTCGACAAGACAAAAACACATTAGAAACATGCAAAGGGAAAAAAAGAGAAAGACACTCTACTCATCAGTGTTGTTGCTTACATTCCCCTTCTCCACCTCCTTGAAACTAACTTTGCATGGAAACCGTGCAGGTTTGCCCCGTGAGGAGGAGACATCATGCACCTTGCGGCTGAACGTGTGGTTAGGAGGCTCCTCGCTACAGAACGTCTGTGGGTCTCCTGCAGGGCTAAATGTACCACACAGGGCAACTGATTTTCAAACCAGTTCAGCATGCCATTGCTTGTGCAAAACACGTGTCCAGCCACCAGGCTTGCATAAATTGGCTGTAAATAGTTAATTAAATGCATTTGTACCCCACCACCTGATTTGCATGCAGAATTGTCAAAACAGCGTGCTAAGATTAGACACAATGTACTCCCCGAACACAATTGTAGCACTGAAACAGTCTGAAAATCTGGCGCATTGAGTTAAATTTTCACATTGTGCCTTCTTGTGTAATAACAATAATCTCCTCTGCCTTGGAGTATAATCGCAATAAAGAGCTTTTTGTGATTCATTCAGTGTTTATTCACTCAGTAAACAGCCCTTTATTGCTTTTTATACTACAAAGCAAATGAGATTATTGCTTAAATTGTCCGGTAGCGACTAGCTTCTGTCCTCTGGCTTGCTTGTTCAGTTTGTTTTTGTGTTGTGGTTTTGGAAAAGAAAACTTGTTTAAAATTAGCTCCCCAATAAATCACAGTAACAATGAAGTGAGAGTTTCTGCAGTGTGACAGATTTGTAGCTTTTTATGTTTGTAATGATGATGATATGTTTTCTAGCTTAGTTATTCCCTTCTGCCTTTATTCTCCCAAACTCTGAAGTCTGCTGCAGTGAAGAAAACCCTAAGGTGCTGAAAGGGGGAACTTGCAGTGCTTGGACTGCACAGCTGCCTCTGCGGTATTCCCAGGATGGAATGGTGCAGGAAAGAAGCAAAGAAAGTAAACAGGCAGGAGTCCGATGCTCAGAGTCAACAGGCAGCAACTCCACGTCCTACCCTGCTCCTAAGAGCTGGAGTGACTTCCTTCACTCACCTGTGCCAATGCAATAAGGTTGGTGATATTATCTCCTTTGGAAAGTGCTCCAGGATCTTTGGATGGTTAGCAGTAAACATTCTTGTGATTCAGTGACTCTCCAAGTAGTTCCCGAGAGCAGCTGTTCTTAACACACCGTCTCCCCATGAAGATGTTATGGTGGAGCAGCCCTGCAGGCCTCAAAACAGAAGGACTGGGAACAATGTAGTGTTCGTCATGGAGAAGAGCAAGTCAGCTGTAGCCAACGTTTGTTCATTCACTCCTTTCCTGAGTCTGCAAATGGAGCGGCCCGTAATTATTCCTCATCATGATCCCAAGTGGTGTATTCACCAAGAGAACGGGAAAGACTATTTCTCTCTTTCAGGCAGTAACACGTAAATGGCATTTCTTATTTCAATCCTGCCAACTTTCAGACATTAGCAAAGCATTTCACTGATAATTATTGATCTTCTGTATTTATAGAAAGCTAGGACCGAGTACAATTCAATATTCAGGAGATGCCAATTTTCTGTGAATACCTGAGAATGACTTGGTCATTTTCCATTTCTGTAATTGCTTCTGTATTGCTGGGGCATGAATTGCATTCTTTAAAATCCACCTGGAAATGAACATTGGCGAGGAAGCTGTGCCTGAATTTCTTTCTTCTTACTGAAACCAGGCATGTTCTTTTCAATTTGGGTGCTTCAAGTATTAATGTCCGACTTCATTTACTCGCATCTAGTGTCAGCTTCCACACTCAAATGGATACCTTAAATTAATTGATCAGGAATTGCAAACTGGTGCTCTCAACCTGTTAAATATGCAACTGGGTCTGTATTTTCTCTAATGGACTCTATATTTTCTACAGGAGTCTTTGCGTTTAGCTAGTCTTGACAGCTTTTCAGTGACCATATTTCTCCTTTGGGTAATAGTGTTTCCTAGATTTATCTCTTCTTCCTCCTCTGTGTTGTTACATTCAGTTGTCTTATTAGTTTACAGCACCTATTTTTACCCGAACCAAGGTGGGTATGAAACCCAAACATGGTTCTTGAACAGAGAAGGTCAAGCCCCAGCTCCAGTGAAGTCCCCAGCAAAACCTCAGCCCATTGGCACCAGCAATGAGATGGTACATCCCCATTGCCTTGAGCTTGTGTTATGGTTCGACATCTCAGAGGCGAAGGACCTGATCTAGCTGTTCCCAGGATAAATCTGCGACGTGAGCCAGTTCCTACCGTGTACCTGACCTTGCTCTCTGTGCTAACTGGGTAGATTACCTGCTGCAGAAGTTGAGCTCACTGATCATATGGACATCTCCCAGTACTTGAAAGGGAGAGCAAGGCCTGGAGTACCATGATATTACCGTTTTGACAGCAAAACCTCCAGAGGTTCCTCTTTAGGATGCTAGAGTATAAAAGCTATCCTGAACCTGGGCAAAAAATAATAATCTTTAAACAACCCATATTTCTTTGATGCTAAAATAATCATTAATTGTCAACCACTGCATAACATCATCTGCGTGTATATTAAAGGGGAGATTTCAGAGTCAGTACTGACAATGAAGCAGCGTCCTCCCTTTGGGAGCAGGATGCGAGCAGACATCAAACTGTCGAGGTCGTTGAACATCTCCTCTCAGTTCATCTCATGCCAGTGGCTCTTGCAGAGGCGGTGGCTCAGGGCGATGCTCTGTGCTTTCCAAGCCTGCACTGGAAGCGCACTGGGAATAACGTGCTCCCTTGCAGGCGGTGTGTGCGCCGCCCCCTGCCTCCCCTGTGCCTGCAGCAAGAAGTTTCCCTATGAGACTTCTGCCGGTGCTGGCACTGGCTCCTGTGTGGATGTGACAGGTTTGGTTTTACCAGGTAGGAACACACCTTGCTTCAGAGTTCCCATGCATAAGAAACTTGCTAAGTGCATGGCCTCATCCTTGATTAGATTTTCGTTTCACAGGACAACAGTGATTTATGAAGCATATTTTCATGTGGTAACCAGAAGAAGTTTCCATTTAATGATTGGACAGTGTACTTTCCTTTATCAAACCTGCTTGAAAACCTTTTATTGTTTTAAGAATACATTCTCACAAGAGATTTGTTGCTTTAACCACATTTCATTTTAAAGGGGCTCTGCTGTGGTTTGCTAAAGCTTTCGGGTTGCTAGATGAAGCATGCGGTTTGTTGGAACAAGGTGAGGAAACATGAGCCAATGGTCAACACGCCAAGCTGGAACTTAGAAGTGTTTCTTCAATTACTAACCCTGACACTGTGTTTTTGAGTGTCCTTGAGCAAGTCACTTTGCCTCCATGTGTGTCAACTCCCCATCCCAAAAAGGATAATGGTCCTCTTCGTTTTCCCTTGCAGTCCTTCAGCCTGTTCAAATCTTCAAGCTGTTCATCGGAGGCTCTGGTTCTCACTGGGGCTTGCTGGGTGCCCAGCATGGTGAGGGTGTGCAACTGTGGCTGTCACAGAATACTAATTAATCATTCAAATAAATCATGTCAAAGAAATATTAATTAATCATTTCTCCAGAAAAAATGCTCACCACAGATTCTCTCTGTGGGCCCTCGGTACAGCCTTGGAGCTGCTGGAAATGCACCGTCTTTCTGAACATGGCCCATGGACATGATTAAAAGAACCGCCTCAAATCATCCCAACTTTCTCACTATTAAACAGCAGCTACAGCTCCTTCTCTTTTTGATTTTCTTTTCTTATTCTTTTTTTTTTCCTTTTTTTTTTTTTTAACCTGGCAGCCTTAGTCAATAAGCCATAAGCGCCTAGCTAAGAAGAACTGCTGTCATCAGACAAAAAGGCCTCCAAGTCCACATCCCTAACAACCTATTTTAATAACAAGAGCAATAACGGGATTTATTATGCATGCGGCTTTCTGCAATCATTTCTGAAGAGAAAATTAGTTTGAAGCCTCAGGCGACAGTTGAACTCTCAGAGGCGCCTAAAATAAAATAAGGGGGGGGGGGGGGGGGGGGGAAGGGAAAAGGAGGGGGCTGAAAAAATAATAACTGGGGAAAAAAAGTGTGATGAGAAAAGTTATTGGAGCAAGCATGCCGGTAAACTTTATCTGTGACTTGCCCTTGTCCTCTGGAGGGAGAGCGTGGTGGCTGGGAGCCGTGCGGGTTTGCCGGGCTGCGTGGCCAGGCTGCCTGGGCTACCGATGGTATGGCCCCGGCACCTCGATTTACTGCCCGGGTGGAGCAGTGATGAATTTCAGAGGGGGTCTGTGCTGAGGAGTGAATCCCAGCACAGCCAGGGCTTTAAAAGAGAAAAAAAAAAAAGAAAAAAAATTTCAAAAAGAAGAGGAGGACAAGGGCTGGGGGTGCTGCTGGAGGCAGGAGATGTAGGAGCCACCAGCTGTATGTTACGGGCAGGGACAAATCCAACACTTGGGTAATGTGTGGATGTCTCTCTGGGGGACCCGACCCACTGCCGCCACATCCACAGCTGTCCCTTTGCAACTACCAAAAATAGCCTCTCATCCCAACCAGCTCCAGGTCCACCTTGAAACTGGGGTTTAGGCATTGGCACCAGCCTGCCCTGAGAGACCAGCAGCAACCTCAAAGTCCCTCCACTGAATGTAGGAAGAGGGGGTGAAGTTTGGGAATGGGAGGTGGATACAGTCCCAGTTCACACCGATAACCTGTGCTTTTCTCTAACCAAGGGGAGGTCAAGCTATAAACTGGTTCCTCATAGACACGCTGTGTTTTACTGAGTCTGCACCAGCAAAGCCTGCGCCAAGACCTCGTCTTCCTCCTCAGCCTGGTCCGGTGGTACAGGAAGGAGTTCGAAGGGCTGGAGGCAGGTGGTGTTGGGTAGCTGGGATGGGCTGAGGTACAGCCTGAAACCCAGAAATAACTTCAGTAACTCCCACAAGGCCAGGCTGGACGGGGCTTGGAGCAACCTGGTCTGGTGGGAGGTGTCCCTGCCCAGGGCAGGGGGGTGGAACTGGATAATCTTTAAGGTCCTTTCCAACCCGAACCATTCTATGATTCATCAGGACGATGCCTCCCAAGGGGTGTCCCATGCAGCCCCATGCTCTGCAGGACAGTGTCCCTCTCCAGCAGGGATCCAGGGAAAAATACAGTAATTCATGGACAAGGTCGGCTCCTTGCCTGCCCTGACGGCTTCCCTGACGTAGCGTGAAGCGGCACTGAGGGACTCAGGTGCTGCAGGTGACCCAGGGCCAGGTGCTGCATTACCAAACCATGCCCTCTCCCTCCTAACGCCCAGGGTAGTTTGCTTTCCCCCGCTCCTTGCTCTGCAGGCCCGTTCCAGACGAGCCCTCGGCAGAGGAGTGGGACTTGAGGCCCATCAGCACACAATTGTTCCTCCTGAACTAAAAGCAGCATCAAGGGAAAAGAGCGTGTTTGTGTACGTGTGTGTGTGTCCCCATGTGAGAAAGACAAAGCCGCTTTTTTGTGCATGTAGGACTGAATGCTGTGTGTTTTTTTTTTTTTAATTCTTGGGGATTCCCCCCTCTCCCCCCGCTTCGTCAGGCAATGCATGAACTTAAGTGCTGGAAATAGTGTGGACCCAGCTGACTGAGACCAATAATCTCAAACCTGCTATTAGATGCTCCTTGCTTTTTGGGCTCTGGTTTGAGGACACATTAGTTTTACTTCAACTCAGGAGTCTGAGGCCGCCCCTGTTGAACTGTAAGGGGTGGCCAAAGAAAATAATGTGTGGTTATTGTTTAAAAAGTCATCGTACCAGAAAAGTGTATGATCACTTAAAGGCAACATCAGAGAGCAGGGTCTTCTGCTGGCTTCATCCAGGGCCTTGGCTAACCAAATAATTCCGTAGTGATATTTATGGCTTGTATATAAAAAAGAAAATGGTCTGAAATCCTGTGGCTGTTTGGTGCCCGCGTTTTTAATGTCTGACTGCTTATTCATTCTAAAAAAGTGGGATTTAATTAGACAGTTTTTGTATGTTATTTAAATACCAATTGATTATTAAAAACATACTTATTTATAACTACAAATTATAAAGTAGTTGGGAGAGTGGGGCCAATCAAATGAGTGGACTGCCTGATGAACATCCTTTCCTAACCCCATCTTTTTATATATAGAAAAGAGGTTGACTTATGCAGCGGGAATAAAACTAACTTAACTGCCTTTATGGGTCATTTCTTTCTTTGATGAATACTTGTAACTCCCTTTAACGGTAATAGGACCTTTGCTTTCCAACTGAGCAGAAAATAAACAGACCTCACTGTGGGGGCTCTGTTGCCTTTTGGGGGGGCTCCCAGCAAGGTTAAGCAGAGGCGGATGAAATGTTCTCTGCTTTAATAAAGCATGCCTAAAATACTCCTGAATAAGATCCTCTTTCCCTGTTTCCTGCCAAATGCTGCCCAGAGGGTCCTGCCGGTTGCACTGATGCCTGCCAGCAAAGCGATACCCCGTTTTGCAGTGACAGAGTCCCACTCCCTGGTCCTCACACCAGACGACTGCACTGGTAATGAATAGGTCTTCTCTAGACTTTTTTTTTGCATCCATCTTTTAAGGTTTTCTCTCTTTCTCTTACACACACATTGCTGCTCTTCTTTGGTGGCTTTTGTTGAAAGCTAGAAGAAATGAAGAACGCTCATCCCATCTTTCCCTTTTGGTTTAGAGGGTTTTTTTCCCCTCATTTTGTTTTGGGTTTTTTTGTTTTTGTTTTTTTTTTTTTTTCCCATGGTTAAATTATATTATTAATGACAGCTTGAAAAAAAAACAGGGTAGCTCTTTCCCGACTCCTTTTCCAAATGCAAAGTGCAGCTGCTGTTGCAGATACAGGTTCTGCGACTCCAACAAGCTTTCACAGCACAGCAGGCCTGACTCGCAGCCAAAAAAGAGAAAATCTGATACGGTATTTATGTCTCTATTTAAGGAAATTAACCCAAAACAAGGTGGTAGCTGAAAAAGAAGACAATAGAGAAGGAAGAGGAAACTTGTTATTTAAGAAAAAAATAGAAAAAAAGGAAGCTTATTAAGGTAGGCTCCCAAATAAATGACAAACACTTTGAAATCCTGTATCCTGGTGGCTTTATGAATTAACTTTGCAATGAAAATGGCTTGCTTTTCCCTTGTGAGTCTCGTTAACGTCTGAGGGTGACACGCTGAGGTGTTGTACCACCAGTAGGTATCAAGTAGCACAACTCCTCTGAAACTAGTGTAACTACATCCATGTACACGAGACCCAAGTCCAGGGAAAACAGGCACATCCCAGGGTGATGTGGGAAAGCACCGACCCTACTGCACCAACGCGCTTTTCTTTCCACAGGTGTCTCTTTTTAACCTAAGTCTTCCTTTAACTTCCTGAAGTTATTTTCTAAAATGTATTTTGATTCACTATTGCAAATTCTTTGCAATTAACAGACGTGTTGATTCCATCTCTGTTTTATTGTATCTTTTCCCCTTTTAGTGTAGCAAAAAAAAAAAAAAATCCATTCCTAAACAAGACAAGACCTTTAATAAGATCATCATTGAATTTCAATAGCGATCTTGCATTGGTTGAAAGAAAATAGTTCCGTTTATTAATTAAGAGGAATTTGCTTAAGTTAGTTCCACTGAACAAACACTTTGTTTTGCCACATTAGGCCAAATACTTTGAATTTTCATTTTCTACAGGGTGAAGCCCCGCTGCTACTGGGCTGAATATATATGACTATAACTCAGAGCAAAAGCAATAATTGGACAAATCTTGCAGTTTTTACGGACACCTCTGTAACCCTCCAAGTATTTCTAAGATACCCATTCACACCAGCATCTGAGCTCCAGATGAATCATTTATTATGAATACGTTGCCTGTTAAACCTCCTTTTCTCTGCCCACGGTTAGTGAAAAAAAACTGTTGTATTGCGGTTTGCTCAAAATTTCACGCTAACAGATTTCAGTCTGGCCAAAAAAAGATTTTTTTCCAAGTTGGTGGTGTTTATAAAGCATAATATGAAGTTGGTAGTAAAGCTCATTACTGTAATTTCCCACCTGTGCCACTGCACTGGAGTGCTAGAAGGAAGACTCTGAGGAGACTCTGCAGAGGTCTCGCTGCAGGTCTAAACTTTTTTGGAGTGGGATGAGCCAGAATATCTGAGTCCAAAAACTAGTCCAAACATCAGCTTATGATTTTCCCCTGCAATGAAGAGAAAGCAGTTTCTGTCCATGTGCACGATGATTTGATTGCTTTTGTCCTCATTTTGCTGAGAGATGCTGGTGTAAGAATGGGCTGGAGCAGAGTCTGGCTGATCATCGTGCTAGTAATGGGACAGCTTTAACAGAGCCACAGAAAAAAAATTAGTTCACATCGTGCCAGGAGGCAGAGCCTTAGTTTGAGCAGGGCTGCTGCTCGTGAAAGACAAGCTCCCAGGTTAAACAGGATTTGGACCTTGACCCAGCCCCCTGCATCCAGCCGGGCTGAGCTTCAGCAGTGCTGGAGGAGGGCAGGGTTTAGAGCCAGATCTGGATTTTATAACTCTGGTTTAACTTCAGGCTTGCGTGTGAGAAAGGGTCTGGACTGATTTATATCGTACCTCCGTGAGTCTCGGCGTTGCGTTGCGGGGGGCTCTGCGCAGGCACCTCCTGCACAGCCAGATGATGCTCCAGCCGATTTGTGGCCCAGGCAAAGCCACCTGCCTGCCGCAGTAGACATTCAGATGTGCACTTTTGGACAACTAACCTGCACTTAAATACCATTTACACTTATTAATGACATCACAGTGACATCCAGTACAGTAACTCTGGAGGATTATGTGAAGTGAAGGGTGAAATAACTTCACCAAAAGGCAAACGCTGAAGCATTCCCTTTTGTGTATTGAACATTCCTGTAGGCTCTGTACTCCCTTTTTTCAGACAATGCTTCCTTGGCTGGCTGGATTATTGTGTATCACCTCTCTAACCTGCTGTATTAATTTCCATTGACTGTGAAAAGAACTTGTCAAATAAGGGGGGAAAAGGAGGGGGAAGTCTTTTAATCCATAAGGCACAGTTCTTAAAAGCACCTTGTTGTGTAGTAGCTGCACACCAGTGAAGAATTTGTCAAGAATACAGGGCTGCTGCTAATTGTCTGAATAAATTACAGCTTTGGAGCCTGGAAGCCACAAATCATGTCATTGTAGCACTAAGCCGTTCCTTTATGGAATTGGTCTTTTACAACCTGGAAAAAAACTTTTTAGAAGACTGCCCTGCGGGAAAAATTACAGAGAAAGAGAGTGTGTGCGTGTGTGTGTGTGTGTGTGTGTAGGTGGGGATGTGAACAGCATGGCTCCGTCGTGTCCCAGCAGCCTTCTCCGAAAGCAGGCCTCCCAATCCGCTCACCTTTTACGCTGATACAAGCCAAGTCATCCGAAGCAGCAAGACCACAGGTAAAGCCCTTTGAAGTGCTGGAGAAATGAGGATTAAGATAAATGTTTTGGCTGAGGGAGGGTGGCTGGTGGTCACTTCTGCAGGACAGACCCCAGCTCATTCCTCCTTGGACAATTAAGGCAAGCCAGCCCCAAAAGAAAATATTAAATGTGTAACAAAGCACATACTACAGATTCATGTGACATTCGCTTACTCACTTTGCTGCAGAGGACTTGCACAAAGAACTACTGGTTATTTTAACCTTTAAGATAGAATTTTTTTCACAAGTGTCATGTCACCCTTGTGGTGCAGGCACTTGTCCATTCTGAATTTTCCTACCAGCTTTAGCTATGGTAAAAGAAAAAGGAATACAGGATTTTTTTCATTTCCTTCTGAAGTATCTGGTTTCAGACTGCGCGCTGAGTCCTGCTCTCACTGTTGTCATTTGAAAGACTCCTACTGAGTTCAGCAGTCTTTGGATGGAGGCAAGTCCATGTGCAGTAATCCAATGTGGCACAATCTTTAAAGGGGAGTTAAGCTCTGCGTAGAGAATGACTCTTCAAGATAATTCCCAGTTCATACTGTGAACTAGACAATAAAGTGGAAAGTGGTTGCTGGAATTTCCTTAAGGCAACCTGAAGCTGTGCTCAGACTCTTTCCCAGTTTATTAGCAGTGTTTGGCAAAGTACTTCAGGCTTCTTTGCAGACCACAGTAATTGGTTACCAGACACTAGAGGACAAGCTGCCTGATAAAATTCAGAGTCTGTAATGAGGCAGACAGGCATGATAACACAGTAATAAATCACAGCTGTTAGGGTATATTCCTGGGACAGCTGGCAGAAAGGTTTCAATCAGAAGTCACGAAGAACCTGTAGCTCCATGTCATACTCCCCTTTGTGGTCAAATCTCACTCTGGATCCTCTCCAGGTGTCAGGTCAAATGCAGCAGTGAGGCCCACGCTAAAGAGAAGGTAACTACAGATGAAATGCCAGACAGGAGATGTGCTCAGACGTGTTCTTCAGAGGTTGCACTAGAAAAAAATAGTAATTATTATACACTTTAGGAAGTTTAGTTCCTAAACCAACTCTCCATTAGTGCATTATATGAATAATTAATTGCAAGTCCTGGTAGCTGCCTGGCATCATTCTCTGTACAACCCAAAAGTGACACGGGATAAGCACACACCACTGATTCAGTAAGTTGATGAAAAGCTCGGCAAAGATGATGAAAAAGTCTCAATGTCATCAGCGGCTCCAAATCCTGTAACATCTGCTTGGGACAAGCAGCATGGGGACAGACGTGTTTTGCACCAGTAGGGAAACAGCTGCTTTCCCCCCTCCACACACCCCTCTTCCCTTCTTCAGTAATCGCCGTGGGCAGGCTAGTCCATGTGCCAAAGAGAGTGAATGAGAAGAAAGCCTTCCTTCCACCAAAACTACAGCGAATCGCTAGCTTTTATGCATAACTACTAGTTTAGTCATTTATCTTTTAACTTGGACATATTCTGTTCTTCAGGACGTGCCCTGCCCTGCCAAAGGTCTTTCTAAAACATCAGCCCTGTCCCCAAATCTGTCAAATCATAGCAGATTACTCCGTCACTGCTTGTTTATAAAGTTTCTTCCACCTTCATTAGAAAAATTGGGTGGGAAAAAGCTGATATAGATGAGCCAGCATTGCGAGCAAATGTGATAGTTTCGACAGAGAGAGAGGCAGATGGATGGATCCGAAAGTACCAGTCTCACACACAGAGGTCACAAATTCAACCTCCGCGTTTGGGTTCTATAGCTTGTCTTTCAAAGTGTGGAAAATCCTCTGTTTGAGAGTGATCTGCAGGCACTTACAGACACATTAGGATGTGCAGTGCAGAGCAGTCCCTGGAGAACCGAGGTGCCAATAGACTGGTTAACTTTTATCGCTGAAATTATAGGATGAGTTGAGCCCAGCCTCTGATGATGCCCATATTGTTTAATGTTCTGTATTGTGGATTTACCTGAAGGTGAATGATAGTCTCTTCAATTTCGTGTGAGTTCTCTTTGGTGTTCAATGTTTTCTTGATGCTTATCATCACAGTTGTAACACAAGGTATGGCAGAATAGGTATAACCATGAATTTGAAGAAAAAATATACTGAGGGCTACATTTCTTTGCAATAGTGTAAATAAGAAACTATTTTCTTTTTTTTTTTTAAAGTTTATTTCCACAGCTAAACTTGAAGGAAATCATGACCGAGCCCAAATAAAGCTCTTAAGACTTAGAGGTTAAAATGTATATCTGTGATTTTAGAGAATTCCGTTGTTATTTCGGTCTGACCCCACATTTTGGTGCACTCTGTGGTTTGGTTGTGTCCATAGTACTTCAGGAGTTACTAGACATAATGAAGGTACAAAATATCTATTGCGATTTCTCTCAGAGAGAGCTAAATCCTGAAAGACCTGGCGCAGGATTTGAGAAGCGGGTCTCTGTCACACGCCATCCCTAAGGGCTGCTCCTCCTGTGTTAGCTTCCCGAGCACCCAAGAGAAGACAGGCGCAGTTTGGCTCTACAAGGAAGGAATGCAATGAGGGGCTGTCTCCACTCAAGACTTGCACCCACTCCTGTAAGCCAGGCAGCAGAGTTTCAAGCTCCCTACGCAACCCCCCCGCAGTGAATTCAGGCCTCTTCATACTCTGTGCCCCAAAGCGAGTTGCTGTGATAGCAGGAAGGGACACTGCTGCAGCCCTGAACCCACACAACACACCTCCACCTTTGTGCACGTTGATCCCAGATGCACAACCCTCCCCACAAGCCATGTGGCTAGGTGACCACGTCTCCATCTTTATTCCTCCCCCAGATTGCCACTGGAGCTGGACTTGCTTCTTCTGCATGGAATTTTTTGCCGTTGTATGTAACCGTACCTTTATCTCTGGTTTCAGTTTGGTGCAGAGGAAATTAATTCTTTTGGCAGATTTTTCCACTGTCAGTGGGGGTTCTTATGGTACATTATCAATGCTCCTCGCCCTGATGATGCATAACACTAATCCATCATTAGAGCAAGAGTGTGCTCTGATGATGGATTAAAATAATTTATCATAAGAACAAGGGGCTATAATGTAACACCGTCAAAAGATGGCACCATGTGGAGACAAACAGATCAACGAGGAAATTCAGTAATGCTCATCGAATCAAGTGGATCTGCTGCCAAGAGGCTCTTCTGCAGCAAAAGTTTGGCAACCTGCAAAAATATCATTATTCTCCTTGCTGAAACAACTCCTTGCAGTAATGGCAGTGATTTAAGGATTTCTCTTTTTTGAACAACAAAAGGAGCCTCCCATTGCTGGCCACCCCCTTTTTGGGACTAAATATTCCAGGTACAATTACAGCTCTTTCTTGCCCTATGCAAGTCTGAATTTTTAAGGCCATTCACATAATGAAATGCAAATATAACAGCTATTTAAACCATCAGGCCAAAGAAGGTTTGTTGCAGCATGGTTAAGTGACTGAGAAAGAGGATTTAAAACTCAGGAGACTTGGTTATAGTCTTAGCTTTCCTTTGGAAGCCCTACCTCTGTAATTCAGCACTTCATTCCTGTCTAGTGTACATTTGCTTAACTGTAGCCATATGTTTACGTGGATTCTTCAGAACTCAGTTAAAATAAGGATTAACAGAAACACCTATTTAAATGCCTTCCTGGACAGAACTTTATGAAATTTGGACTAAAAGCAAACATTGTACAAAAGGTTTAAGAAAAACTCAAAAGTTTCTATTTCACTGCCCACAGACAACCATATTTTGAGTTGCCTCTAAGAAATGGGTTGTCAAAGGTCCTCTGTCAGGTGAAATGCAATAGAAAATGGATGTGCCGAAAGAACAGATCTGATAATTCACAGCATTATAGAATAAATCAGGTTGGAAGGGGCCTCAGGATGTTGTTCACTATATTTTTGCCTGGAAACCAAATAGTATATGGATACCTGTTAAAAAAAAAGAAGTTAGAAACAGAGTGATCTTAAATTTTCCTGTGAATCCAGGGTACGTGCATCCAACGAAGGAAGCACTCCATAGGATGAATAAAAGTACCTCTGTGCAACATTGATTTTCCACCGTCTGAATGGCAGTGGTTGCCAGTCTTCCTATTACTGTAATTGCTGGCTAAAGGAACTATAATTGTATTAAGTGGTAACTCTGAAATATGTATGTACTGTAAAAAGGAGCTGAAGCATTGCAGGCATAAAAATTTGATTTGCAATATTTGGAATAAGTTCTGGGAGGGGGCTTGGTTGTAGGGAAACTGGTGCAAGGAAGTGCGGTAGCTCAGAGGGGTCTGGCTTTGGGAAGGGGGATGTGGAGGGTAATGCTTCTCCGCAAGGCCAAACCCTTGGGGTCTGAGTGCCCACCGTGCCTGGTACAATAAATCTGGTGCCTGCATCACTGTTACAAACCTAGGGATGCCAGCAGGAACCAATTAAGTGAGCCCACCCTTAGTTGCCTGTATAATAAATAGAGGGACCTGCAGGTCCAGCCCGGCAGGCTCAGCGGAGCAGTTTCACCTGCAAATAGACACTGTATGGTGTGTATGTTGTGTGACTTGCCCTGGGTTTCATAAATAAAAATGACTGGCAGTATATCTTTAAGAAAAGAGAGAAACCATCCATGGCAGTTTGTGTTACCGAAGCACATCTCGGTGCCCGTCAAGAGCAGTGTGAGGGCAGTGGAAGGAGGTACCGCAAGCAGGGCGGCTTCGGTAGGAAATTCTTTGGGTCAATGCTGCTGTTGCATACTATTTGCACAGAGCCCACGCTTTCTGGCCTCAGCTAACCCTTTCACTGGCTAAAAATTCTTCCTTCCTTACATAATATTGAACAAAATAATGGTGCATTACACGGTGCTTAAGACTTTGCTGCCTTTTTCTGTTTCCTTCCACTGTTGTCACTCTTCGTAATAATGAAAGAATTACAGTAGTTTCAATATGACTTTTCATCTTGATATGGAAACTAATGACAGTAATATTTTTAAAAGTCAGAGTGAGCTGGTTTTACTTATCCAAACCAATTGCTGTAGCATTTTGGTTTGCTAAAATTTGACATTTCAGAATCATATTTTGTTCTAATTTCAGATAGGAAAATTGTTTCCTTCCTGGGCAATTTAGGATATATTTGGGAATATTTGTGGATGCCGTGCTTTGGAATGTGACTGAAAAGTTAGTATTAGCAAGCCTGAAAACAGAACAGAGAATGATCAAAATGCTGCCCATGAAAATTCTATTGTGAAACCCCATAAAATGGAAATAATATTCTCATGAAAAGTTTTCTGAGTAAAACCCCATAAAATGTCATCTCTCCTTTCTGTTAGCCTGATGCAATAGCGGGAAACCACATTCTTACCCAGGAGGATTTGCTGCCAGTTTTTGCAACAATACATTTTATTTCCAGGGTGGAAAGACAAATGGACCTTTGTGGAGAAGCGCAGCAGAATTCCAGCAACCATTGAAACGAAGGGCAGCCTTGCCATTGTTTTCAGCGCTCTTGGCTGAGTCCTTAACGCAGTTGCTGAAAATGCTACAGTAACATTATTGTAAGCAGCAGGGAAATAATCTACCCTCAAAATCTTGCAGGCAGTTCCTATTTAACCAGCAGCAAATTGATTGCTTGGCAGGGGAAATACCCCCCTCTCTCCCTGACTGGGGAAACTGGGAGGAGAGCTCTGCACCAGCGGGTGCAGGAGGGCTCACCAGCTCCAGGAGCATCCAGGGCAGGGACCGACCCAAAGCTGAGGCATGCTGGCTTTGCAGCCAAAGCATTCTTAAGACAGGGCAGTTTTGTGCCTGGGAAACAGCCCATTATGGCCACTGAAGCAAAGATGCCAATTAAAGCAGTCCTCGGGGCGACCTCAGCCTCCCTGGCAAATGTCAGCCCAGCGCCAGGAGCTGCCGGGCTAACGGGGAGAAAAATGGACCAGCCTGCCGACTTGGGTATGAATTGCAGCTGGGTATTTGAAGGGTTTACAGGAGCTGAGACTATCCCCGGAGGCTGCTGCAAAAAAAGCGTTTCCTCATTGTCTTACAAACTCCACTTTACCTGAATGTGGGAGAAAATTCATTTCACCATCTTTGTCTGCACTGGGACACTCCAGGATCTTAAAACGACTTTGCTAATCCGCCACAGGGATTGTGCAGGATCCAACGCTGATCCCACAGCAGGGGAGAGGCAGGACATGCTTTCCCATTTGTACATTAATATCATAACGTACTTTGTTTATCCAAACTTCCTGCCCAGACAATGCTACACATGCAACTTGCTTGGATGGAGGGATGAAAGGATGGGTGGAAGGATGGATGGAAGGGTTTTCAAGAGGAAGAAAATTCTCAAAATGAACTACAAGCAAGGATTTTAAGTGCTGTCCCTCCCCCCCTTCCCCCTACCTCCTCTTAGTGTTTAATTGAGTCATCTGTAAGCATTTTGGTAGGTCAGGAATGCAATTAAATAGCCTGTCTATCGTAAAATATTTGAGCAGTAATACCTGATAAAATCATCATTATCTTGGAGTAATTGACCACATCAGATAATTAAGGTTCCTGAGGCAAAGCTTCACCCCCAAAGGAAGTTCAGTGATATTAGAGCAGGGCTGCAGTAGTCAAGACTATGTTGGTGTTTCCATTATAAGCCTTATATTTCAGAACTGTGTAATTCTATCAGTAAAATGGCTGTAGTCTAGTATGTATGCATGATTTGATCTCCGTTTTTTTAAATAACAGAGTAAGGAAAATACAAAGCATTTTGGTCTAAGAGTCTGAAAAAATCCTGCTGAAAAATGAAGTTTGAATACGACTTCACTTAAAAATAGGGAAAAAACCCAACGCAGAATGACAAGATTACATTGTATCTACAGCCTGGTGAATTTGCAGCCTGAGAAGGGGATAACGATTAGCTCAGCAGCTCTCTGGTGCTGTGAATGCTTTCATAGTTTGAGAGCGAAGATTATTCTGCCCTTGATTTCTTCATAGTTCTAAGTGTATACCTTTAAGGTATATTTTTCCCAAGCACAATCAGAAGAAGCTGTAAGAAGTAAAGCGAAACACAACAGAAGCCTCTGGGCTCAGCCGTAGAAGTGGGACAAATATTTCCCTCTGTCTCAGACATGATGTAAGCAATAGCTTTGTCCCAGTGACAAATGGGACGTACCCTAAACGTCACTTTAAGTACAGGAGTGCCATGGTGGATCCCAGCAAGGTCCATCCACCCTAGTGTTTGTTTCTGACAATGGTTGATAACTGAATACACGTGGAATGATAACTTCTCAGCATCAACAAAATTTAGGGTTTTCTTCTGCTGTATGACACCTTTGGGTCAGAAGGTTTCTTGTAAATAACCACCACTTGTGTCTCAGTCTCTACTTTCAAACTCAAAAAAGTGGAAAAGCACAAAGTGATGGAATTTGAAGACTGTCACATCCTTTGTACATGTGTACTGGTAAGTAAAAGTGTCGAGGAGTGAGCTCAAAGCCTGTGTCATCATTGTCCTCACGAGTTAGTTGCTATCTCACAGCCTGGCTTGCATTTGGCCCACTACAAGACAAATGAGCTCTAACCTTCAGCGTGGGTACAAGCCAGGCTGTGCCCCTGGGCCTCAGGATTAGGACTTTGCTCCCTGTCTCTTTTCTATTTAGCAGGATAGTTAGAGCAGCCATGACCTCACTACCGTAAAATCTGAGCTCTTCACTCTTTTTCATCGCATCTATTCTTTGAATCACTCTTAGAGGGTAAGGGAGGAAATTGTATCGCATTTCAAGGGAGGAAGGGTGATGCAGATACCGAGAAGCACGTAGGGATTTTGCCATGAAATATTGCAGACCCTAGCTGACTTAGGAGCTCAAGCTTACATCAAATCAAGATCAGATTTAACTTTCTAAAAGAGTTAAGAAGAATCATGTCCAACTATACTGAAAAGATGAGAGGTGGGAGTAAGTAGCCTATCCCAGGTCTTGTGGAGGGTTTGTTCGGATCAGGGACCAAAGAGAAATCCCATTGACTGCTGCACATTTTTTTTTATTCTCAAGACTCATCTCTGTTTGCCCAAACAAAGGACCAAGCCATTCCTCTGTGATTTAAAACAGTTTTCTCTCACTAAGTGTTGGGAGTTCAGAGCAGGATGTTGTGTATATTGAAGCCTTTACATTTTTGTGCAATCATTGGTGGTGTTGCTATTTTTGTGCTTTGCACAGTTTCTTTTCCCTGGAGTCACTCTCAAAACTCTTTGGTTTTTTTTTTTATCTCAGTACCCTATAAGATTTTTTTTTCTTTTGCTGCATTTGCGTTCTGATTTTTTTTTCTGAAAAGTGTCTTAATGAAAAATACGTACCAGAATGCTCCATGCAAGTAGCGTCCAATGTTGAAGATCAATAACAGTTTATTTGATCACTGACAGCAAATGCTCTTTCAATTAAGCAGGTCACATAAATAACTTTCTGGTTCCAACATTATTTGGAAAGGTTGAGTGTGAAATAAATGTGATTGGGTTGGTGGTAGAATTCCCCCAAAACGATTGAAGTAAAAAGCCACCTAAGTACTTGGATGCTGATCCTTGCTTTATCAAGATGACCTGAGACAGCCAAACTGGCTTTAGAAATCCCCGGAGAGTACACTTTTGTACGGATTTTTCAGCACTTTGCTGATTTTAAGAAAGATGGACGTTTCTTAAGAAAAACTTTTCATATAGTTATTGGCATTCTTTTTGTTTTCCAGCTAGAAACACAATATAGCATGCCCCAACATTAAAATTCCTCTGTGTGTACATCCTTACCCCTCCTTTCTTTACATAACTCCAAAAACGTCCCATTCTACCTCTGGGCGAGGGTTCAGCTCAGCATTGTTTCACCCCTACAGGTTTCTCTCATTCTTACAGCCACTCTCGTCTGTGTCTCCCAGCCTGAGAAAGGGTTTATACTCTCAGCAACATAACCTCTCCATATGTCACTTATAGAGACAGGCTGACATTAAAAATGCCAGGCCAGGTCCAGGCATAACATAAAGTCATAGCTCACTGAAATCAAACAGTCTAGTGACAAGTGAGGATAGCATCCTTCTAACAAAAAGCTACAGAACAGCACATGGAAAAAACACTGAAAAAACTGAAGAGCTACAAATGACACTTCATCATTGAAAGCTTGGAAAATTAAAGTCTGCTCACAAGAAATAACAAGAAATCTGTAGTTCACAGTGGGCACCTGAACCAAGCAGTGGGGATTAATGATCTTTAGGAGTGTCCAAGATCCAAATCAAATTTACGAATTTGAATTTAGTTTACAAATATTATAAGCCCAAAACTTGATCAAGGCCCTTCTGGATATTTGATTGTTCACAAAGCAATGGTCCTTGTTTCATTTGAGATTGGCTCTGCAAATGGTGTTGCTGTCCTTTCCCCTTTAATTTATCCAATACCTGGTTTCTGTGGAACAAGTTGTGGGGGGAGAAACAGATTTTGAAGCTGCTGAGAAAAAGATCAGAGGCACCAACCTTGTTTAAAAATTCCACAATCAATTTAGAAAAAAACAGTAAAACCCCAGGAAACTCTCCAACTTCACTAAGAAGTCCTCAGTTCAAAGATAGCTGTACTAGGAGGAATCCACAGGATCTGCCTGTCAATAGGTTTCTTAGAGGAAGAAATGTTGAGTTGTTGGGTTTTTTTTTTTTTGTCTGCCATTGAGAAACAACTTTATAACTGCAGAACAAGGTGAAACTACTAACAGGGGCTGGTGGGAGAAGAGGATCAAGGAGGAAGGGAGTTCATGTCCTGAGGATGACTTGCCTCTGTGAAATGCTGCTGTTGATCTCTCAGCTGCTGAAGGTTTGATGAAAATAACAACCTTCCAGATCTTTGGGCCCATATCTGCAGGGTCTGAGCAACCCCGGGTGGCATGAAGCAGCTTGCTGTGCTTTGGACCCTGAACTCTTAGTTGTTGTGATATGACTTTAATGTCACTCCAAGAAGTGTTAAAGAGGCTTAACTCTTCAAAGTCAACACACAGGTACATAGCAGTAGGTTTCCAAAGGAGTCCCTGAAAAAGCTCCACAAGAGAGCTGAGCTGGTATATGACTTGTTTCAGAATCATAGTATCATAGAATAGTTTGGGTTGGAAATGACCTCTAAAGGTCATCAAGTCCAACGCCCTGCCATGAACAGGGACATCTTCAACTAGATCAGGTTGCTCAGAGCCCCGTCCAACAAGCTCTGCTAAAAAGTTTGTCCCAATCTTTCCTATAGGCCCCCTTTAGGCACTGGAAGGCTGCTATAAGGTCTCCCTGGAGCCTTCTCTTCTCCAGGCTGAACACCCCCATCTCTCTCAGTCTGTCCTCACAGGAGAGGTGCTCCAGCCCCCTATTCATTGTTGCATTATTTTCTTACTTCTTAAAAAAATTACCCCTCAATATTAGAGCATTTACAGATTTAAATTTCTTAAATCGCTGTGGTGGGACACTGGGGCTTGGGTGCCTTATGCACAGGACTAGGGGAAACTCCAGCCTGTGCGCCCTTATTCAGCCACAACAAGTGAAGCGAAGGTCCCACGTGCCCAATTGCGGGCACATTGCAGAAGGAAGACTGCAAGAACAATGCGATCAGTGAGTGTTGATCTCCCCAGCATAACCCCCCTACTTCTAGTCATCTGCAGCTAGTGACAATAATATTTAGTAGTCCTTGCTGAGTTTGTTGTCCAGGATTTAAATTGTTTTCTGAATCAACTGGTACTTTTGGCTTGTGCAATGTCCTGTGGATGTGAGTTCCACCCTTCCATTATACACTGCATGAACTAAAACTTCTTCTTTTTTTTTTTTTTTATTTTTTTTTCATTTTAGCTCTTACATTATGAGTAACAATGAGTAATCCAGCTATGACTACGATTCATTACTATCTCAGGATTGCTTGGAATATGAGGAAACCAGCTTTGAATCCTCTTTGAGTGCCACTTATCCCAAAAGGCTTTTCTAGTCCATGAAAAACCAATGCTGAATGGCAACGCACAAAGATAACACTTAACTTCCCGGCACAGGAGTGTGGTCTTCTTTGCACAAATGCACAAGTGCTGAATAGAAGCAAAATGAGCATGCAAATAACCCCATGCACCAAGTGGTGTTTCAATGCCTGCAGAGCTGGGTGTTCACACAGGATCTCGCTTGCATGCGTGTCTCCGGCTAGTCTGAATGCTGAAACTGGCTCCGGGCCAAGGTACATACTCACTTTTACACATGCACTTAAAAAAAAAAACCAAAACAAAACAACCACCTTCCTGAGGATCAGCCTGACGCGTTGAATAGCGCACCTGGCCGTGAGTCAAGAGGCATGAGATTGACTCCAGGCTTGGTTCCTTACGGAAGCTCTGTTCGCCTCAGTTTCCCTTCTTCCTCTCTGCTTATTCTTTCTAGTTCGACTGTAACTTGTTTGGAGCTGGTGTAATCTCTCTTCATGTGCTCGACACTAAGGGGATGAAATCTCAGCAGGGAAAGGGACACACTATCCTAATCCAAGTCATAATAATGACAATTGTATGAAATTGATGGGCTTTTCTGAAATTTCCCTATCACTAACTTTTATACTACCCATCACAGCTGCAAATTCCTAACGTGACAGCACCTATTGGCCTACCATTATTATGCATAATAATAATTTAACTAAAATAGCAACAGAAAATGTGCATTACACAAAATGAATTTAAATTGATTTTTTCCTTCTTTCTCAAAGCTTATTACTAATTGGTATTTTTAGAGCAGAGATTCATTTTCATACACTAAAATTAATGGGCCATATCAGCGGGTGTGAATCAGGATAGCTCCATTGAATTCAATGGGTCCTATATCATTTACTCCAGCAGAGAATCTCACCTATTACTCCAAAGAGCGTTTTCTTTTTTTGTAGCTCACAAAGTAATTGCATTTTCAGTCTTATGTCCTGATCCTGCAAATAATTGTGCAAAACATTAACTTTATGTAGATAAGAAGCACTGCTGATGCCATTGCAGCTATTCATATGAAGGAAGTTATGGTTTTGCAGGATTGGACCTTAAAATGCAAATGAAACCCTTGCAAAATCTAATGTGTTCACAGTAATATTTTACAACTGGCAACACCTAATATGTAGTCTGTCCTAATACCTAAAGTTTCTGCAAATTATGTTGTACAGTAAAATGGCAGAAATGAGATTATTTAGGTTACTTAGTACTTTTTATTTATTATAAAAAAAAAAAAAAAATCTGCATTTTTTTCCTCTGGAAGCTCTGTCTCCCACATTGTCTGCAGCAAGTCTTTGAAATTCAGCAAGGGGTTAACCTTTGGATTAAAGATGCACTTTCTTCCTTAGCCCCCAAGAAATTCCAACTGTAGTTTTGCTGAGATTTGAAATAGCCAATTCACTTCTTGTTAGAAAATTTGGCAATGAGTACTGATTGAAATAGGAATTTAGAAGACTTGCTCTTTTCTCCCCCCCTTCCCAAGCAAAAAATCCTTTGCTGCTGGGTGTCCTGGATCTCAAATGCGATGCGTGTTAGCTGATGTGCTAAAAGTCCAAGGTTAAATGCTGCTGATGGTGCACAAAGAATGGGGTTACCACAAGTTCTTTACAAAACAGGAAAACAATCCTTTTAAGGAACAAAAAGAAAAAATTTTAGGTCACAAAATTAAGCAAACAAAATTTAAGAATTGTTAGATCTTCAGGATCCTATATTACCTGGCCAGTTTAACAACAAACCTACACACAGAGCCTTCGCTACCAGGATCATGCCCCTTCCTTCTTCTTACCGCTGATGAAATACTGAGCGTGTGTGATAGGCACAATTAACATTGTATGGGCTTGAGTTTACCATGGAGATAACACTTTTTTTCCTAGTTTTCGTATGTAATATATACATTACCATGTACTTTGAGGTTTTTTTTCTGCTTTGAGGCAAATTGAGTTTGACATTTATACAAGAAGCAATAAAACTGATGCAGTCAAAGTATATTCCTAAAACAAGTTCAGTAATGTCTCTTCCAAACTACGTTTGAGTTAGTGGAATAAATGCCTTTTCATGTTTGCAGTTGAAGTACCGGCCAATTCTGCCAAATGGTTTTTGGAAAATTGCCTTCAGAATTGACTTTCCCTGGGGAAGATTTGCTTCTATGGAAAGCAGAGATACTGGGAGAATTTGAAAGAGAGAAAAAGCAAAAGCGAAGGCAGAGGGAATAGGTTAAAGGCTAACTTTAAACAGGTGGCTTTCATTTCTCTTTGCCCAAATTGTTCTATAATTTCTTACCCTAAAACTTTCTGGTTAACTACAGCAAATTTCATTTTAGCGAGAGCAGTTCCATGCTAATCCAGCTTTGCTATTGCCTCAGTCAGGTTGGGTGTTTCTCTCTCTTGGGCTTCCCATTTCCCAAGAGCAGATGCCAATTTGGGAGTCTTGTAATTCTAATTCAGTTTATCCATCTGGGAGTCCTGAATAATTTTGGATCCCATGGATTTGCTTCAGCTCGGTTAAGAAGGGGGAAGGCATGGACTTTTTTCATCAAGCAGTTGGTGTTAGCTGACTTGAAAAGAGATACCAGTTTGGACTCCCATTAGGCACCCTATTTCCCTCCTCCATCTAAAATTGTGCAGAATGGGTGCTCTTTTCTCCAGTTTCCTTAATCCATTTTGCTACCTGAAGAAGACTATCTAGATAGGACAATGCAATAGCTATTGAAGTATGGTTTAGTTCACATATAGCCCTTCTGGGCTACTTTACAAGTTGGCAAGCTTTGGGAATCAGCAAGCAGTCATCGTACAGGGAAGGAATCTGCTCTATTTCACATGCGTTAAGTGGTATTTCCTAGTCCATCTATGGATGACCTGACAGAAGGTAACATATTGCAAATGTATGTGTCATATATGATCATCCCCAAGAAATATGTTTTGTAATACATAGCATTTTCCATCTTGCATTTTGGAGGCAACACGTAAGCAGAATAATTTTGCACATACTGCAACTTTCTGATGCTCCAGTTTGGCTCTCTGACGTGCAGATCATCTACAGCAACATGATGTCTTCAACTCCATGGGCAGAGCTACAACAAAAAAGGTTCCAGTGAGGATTCCTAATGCGAGTGTTTGCACCATAATCTCTGCTCTGCTGTACTGGGATCACCCCTAACCAGGCATGTCCATACCACCCAGTCATAGCGCTTGCTCTGTATCATTTGACGCTTGCAGTTCCCAAACACCCAGAGGCTGCTGTCACTTTGGCCCCAAACTCCTTGAGATTTCCTCTGGGGTGTTGAGGCAAAGCTCCCTTCTCAGGCTATGTGAAGGGGACTGCACCCGCCCTTGAGACTCTGACCCACCACACTTGACATCTTGGGTTTGCGATGGCACCCATGAAACTAATACGAGCAGCTAGGAAAGGAGGAGGGAGTTTATTTTTAGGTTGCACCAGGAAAACAGCTGCAGCGTGTTCTCAGTGGCAGAAGAGCTCTCACAGGACAGAGGGAGGCCTGTCTTACTGCCTCAAAATTTTCCCCTCTGAAGAGTTTCAACCTTTCAAGACTCCCCCTGTGCAAACCTCCAGCTCATGTGCGCTGATGAACGTAACTCTAGAGCGTCGTGGAGGAAACCAGAACTATTTTTATTTTTGGTTGAGTAAACTTTTAGCATTTAACAGTCAGGTGTTTATTTCACTTCCCAAACTGCCTCCGGCTCCAGTAATGCTTAGCATGATCCTTTTCTCAGGGAGGGGGAGAAAAGAGGGGATTGAGTTAAACACTCTCAAAATGGAGAGGCCTGAGGAATCACAAACTTGTATCCACTGCCACACATCCCACCTCGGCCCCCCTCCTTCCTCACTTCAGCCCTCCTTGGAAGGAACCTGACAGGAAATATTTTAGAGGTAGAGAATTTTCAATGAAAATATTATTTCTCCATCTGCCCACTTTTCCGCCCTCGCAGGTTGTATGGCTAAGTGACATTTAGGAATGTGTATCCTGCAGGCCACTCGGTCGCCTGTCTTCTCACATGTTGCTTTCCCATCAGAAGCACCAGGTCCTCCTGGCTCCCAAGTGTCACAGGAGACACTTGACCTTTGGGAGCACATCTGGGCTTTTTGGAGTCATTTCTAACCTCAGTAGCTCCTGTAAATGAAAGAGGCTGACCCCCTTTCGATGGGCTTCCTCGCAGCCTTCCTGGGAGGCACAGGGAGGGTGGGGTCCGCCAGTGCTCCAGACCTCTGGGATAAAAAAACAACAACCATGAAACCTACAGAAAGTTGGCTGATATTGCATGCACGGAGCTATTCAAACCAGATGCTCGCATGCCTTCCTGCCCACGCTACCTTACCCACACTGATCTGTTCCTAGCCTAACAGGAAGCTTCAGTTTTTTTGTACCTTGAGCCATTTTCAACAAAAGCCATACCAGGAGAAGAACACACATGTGCTGCGATGACCTACAAGAGGCTGCAGTCAGCAAGAGACATGCTTACTCCTTCATCTAAAGGCTGCCATGTTGCACTCTTTTTCCTGGGGTGGGATAAATTATTCCAGCTGGTTAGGAAGTGTTAAGGCAACAAGGCTTGACAAATAGCATGTGCCTAAGAGGGAAGAGGAAAATGACTGAGGTTAATTTGTGTTGGGGATTAACATTGGGGAAAAGATGAGTAATAGCTGGACATGTTTCAGCTGTCCCTTCATGTCCTTTGTGAACTGGTTTAAAAAAAAAAAAAAAAAATCTCTATTTTATATCCAATTCTGTCTTGTTCTTCAGTCATGTTTCTCTGGTGAGAAGAGCACCATGTTCTGCCCCAAATCTCCTGTGTCTAAACTCTTCATTCCCAAATCGTGGTTGTAAAACTGCATCCTTATCACTATTTGTAACTTCCTCGCAGTCAAATCTTACCGGTGGTTCTAACTGGAACATTGTAATTTTAGCTCATCCTACCCATAACAACATAGGCTTCTTGGAGCAGTGGTCATAAGCAAAGCCGTAGCAGCTGTGGGAGGAACTCCTTGCCCAGAACCCAGCTGAATCTGTCTGGCCTTGGCAAGAGGAAGGTCAGGTCCAGAAAAAGTATTTTTTACTTTGGTGTTATTGGAATAAGGACGAAAGTCAAAGTCAGAGGTTTAAAGGGGGCTTCATTGCAGCAACCAGGTTGGTGTGGTTTTTTTTTTGAAGCCAAACCTCTCAATCCATACATCAGCAAGGGGGCTGATTTTTTTTTTTTTTAAGAGTTATGAACATGCCCTGAAATTAGTGAAATCTGCAGCATTAAGCTATCTACTATAAATCTGCAGCCCAGGGCCTAGCAAGTCAAGCATGCCAAAGGATCCTAACGAAGCAGAGAATCTGGGCTACCATTTTGATGGGCTCCAGGAAAGCAGGAAATATTCATCCCAGACTTGCTAAACAGTAATCACTTTGCCAATGTTTCTATTTATTTTTACTTTAACTACTGACTGCACTTCTTGGCCTCTTATTCCCACTTCCCCCCAAGTGCCTTGACAATTATTGCTTTACAGGTAGAGCCTGATCGCACTCACACTTGACTTGACAGAATAAAGTGGTGTGAAAACTGCTAATAGAGAAGTCTGCAAAACATTTAAAAGTTCCTACTCCCCAAATTACCAATTAATTATATATAAGGCTCAAATTCACAGTCTTATATTAGCACAATTCCATGGGATCTCACTGGTCAGATAAACTAGTAAGACCAGACTCAATCTTTCATACCTGGAGGTTATGCTTCCATGATACTTTTTCCTCAGCAGTGAATCCAATGCTTCTTGTGCCTATCCTGGCTGTGTGATGCAGCCACTGTGCTGTACACTTGACCATTGAAATAATTCTGGCTAGAAAGGGCTTTGGAAATGTTTGTTTCTTTGCACCCCACAGGCTGATGCAGCAGCACAAGGAAACAGGAAGAGTCATGGCAGAGGGACGGGACTAAAGTGGGGAGTCCTGGGGGGACCTTCTGGCCCCACATCACCCACATCTGTGCCTGGTTCTTTGCCATTGTGCCTGCCTCTTTCACACCCAGGATACATTAGCCAATGCAATTAAAGACACAGGAAAGACACGTGTTAACAATTTTCTTATAGCAAACTTATCAGGTTTTTATTTATTCCTTTTTACTCCCTGTGAAGTGTGGTTACTCATTGGCAAAAGTTTGAATTTTGGTGGCTTTTTATGAGTAAGGAGGAGAAAAATCCCTTTGGTTTGTTACACAAGTTCATCAGAAAGGTGATCGACCACGTAAATGCATACATCCCCACCCCTTCCATACCCATGGCTCACAGCTGTGTGGATACAGGCTTTGAGAGCTGAATAACCCATTAATCTCCATGTGGAAAACCAATAAATTGAAAATAATTAGCTGGGTATGAGAAGCAGCAAAGAATCAGACAGCTGTTATTTAAAGCATGACTTAGGCATGTAGAAACAAGGTATAACAAGACATACAGAGAGCAGAGAAGGGAGGGGAGAAGGACAGGAGGATATGAAAGAGAATAGAGTGGTGAATCCAAAAGTGCTGAAATGTGTACTTGTATATAACCCATTCTAAGTAACTCCATACAAGCAGTATTTCACAGCAGGGACTGCAGAAGGATGGAAGGGCTTTTTGAAAGTGCAAGTCACTGGATGAAACTGCTCACTACCAAGGCTGGAAGGGCTCTAGTAGTCACCAGCAATGGAAAAAGGGAACAAAATTCCAGCCACTGTCAACAGGCATTGTCAAGATTATATTTGTCTCCAAGTAGGCAGACAGCAGGGTCTGCAATGAAGGTCAGAGAAGAAGCAGCAGGATGGACAAAAGAATGGGCCATAGTTATCCTGTACAGCCACAGCAATGGAGACACTGAATACATCAAGCAGAACACGGCCCTTTCCTCCCTCCTGCTTCATGTCACATTGACTTGGTGACAACTACTGAATAAAAACACTCTGTGAGAGAAACAAATTATGTGAAGGAGAAGAACATCCCTCAGCAGTGGGGAGAGAAAAACAACTTAACAGCACGCTGAGACAGATCAGCAATGTACCAAACTGTGCATAGCTCAGACATGACAGATGATCTTATGAAGGGATATTCCAGCTCAGCCCTTGAGTGCATTATTTTTAGGCTAAGGTTTAACATCCATGTGTCTCCCTGTCCAAACGCAGGATTCTAGGTTGAGTTTTCAGTTCTGGAGCACCAGAAACTTTGCAAATTATTTTGCATTGTTTATGGTGGAAGCTTCATGCGATCCATTATCACAAGAAGCATATGATACCTGAACTGGAAAACTGCAGATCCTACAAAGCTGCCCAGTACCCACATCTAGCCATCTAGCCTCTTCTGGCAAGAGGCTAGACACAAATAAGCCTGATAAGTTTCCCTGTCTTTGTAGCTTCAAGCACTGATCAGCAAGTGCTACCACATACAGTCTCATTAACCTGATTATCTTAAGGTCAGAAAAGGACCCTCCAAGCTCTGGGATGACTTTAGAGCTGTGCTTGAGGACAAGATCTAGAAGCAGTTGTCTAAAAGTTAGTGACTGTGGCCCAAACAATGAAGGGAACCAAGTTGTTTTGTCCTGGTATTGGTTGGACTTTAATGAAACTTTTCTTGTAAGATGAGAGTTGCTTTATTAATCTATATGCTCTGCTTTCTCAAAGTAATGCTGTTTTTCTCTCCTCTTAATCTCACTTTCACTGATTGTTCAATGCCTGGACTTTTGCTTCCGTGTCGCTTCAAGCCTCTGAAAATCACAGTCCAGTTCTTGTAGACTTCTACACAAAGGCAAACAATAAGCCTAATTCCTTCTATTCACTCTAATGAAAAGCTTTCTAAATAAAATTAGTATCTTTTTGTTACTCTACAATATCAACTCCTCTTTCAAGATTTAATGACATATCTATGCCATTTCTTCTGATTTACCGGAGTATTATTGGGGCCTTACCAAAATACATTCACTACAGGGCAAAAGTCAGTTTTATAATTCTTCAAGTGCAACATTCATATCTTTAGATGTAGCCTAATGATGGGGGAGAGGGAGGCTGCAGTGGCATAGTTCAGATCCAATTTCGAATTCAGGGATGTTGGGATGTTTGTTTTCAACCACTACAACCACCCAGACAAAGAAAGGTCTTAAATTCCAGGTTCTGGGTTAATGCTTATTCTGGGTCAGTTTTGGATGGACAGCAGGGAGGAAAGGGAGCTGTTCAATCTTCTCCACTTTCTATATACAGTGTTTCCCAGGATATTTCATTTTATTAGATAGGAGGACAATTCCTTCTGCCTTTCTTTTTTTATCTAAAGCTAATATATTTGCCCTTCTCACTTACTCAAAAGTGTCTGCACTTCTGTTAAGGAAAGAGATAAAAAGTTGAATACTTCTACTCTGAAAAGGCTGCTTTTAATGGTTTGGATGGATCTATTTGACTAATTCCAAAGAAAAGGACAAAAAAAAAGGGGTGTGTGTGTATATGTGTGTGTGTGTTACAATAGGAAATAAAAGGACTTGTCAGGGAAGGGTAGGATAAAAAGGCCAGCTGAGTTATAAGGATGAAGGCTATGCTAGTTCTCAACTTGGACTCTGTGCTGTAGGAAATCAGTGAAAATGTGAGAAGAAATCCAACAGGCTCCAAGAGTAAATAAACCTGAGTGTGGTATGCATACCTCATCAAACATAAAAAACAAGGACTAAGAAAGGGGGGGGGTGGCAATAAGGACTAGTATGACTCAGGCAAGTATAAAAATGTCAGCAAAGGCTGTATCAGGTTGAAGGGGAATTCTGGCCAACTCCAGTCAGCTAAAACACTGTCACTCTGCCCTCCTCCCCACCTGAAGGGAGGCTGCTCTGGGGGCCAAAGCAAGTCTGGCGTTGGGAAGGCTCCAGCGTCTCTGCTTGGAGCAATAACTATGTTCAGGATTATCCTTTTATTGTGTTTCTACTTTGTTGTCACTTCAAGCCACTTAGCAAAAATAAAATACAATTAAATTACATGAAAATAAAAGCCTGGGTAGGAGCAAACCACCAGACTTCTGCTTGGCAAAAGCAGCAAACTCCCCCAGTGCAGTTCTGTCTGGGTGACAAAGCCCAGGACATGCTGAAAAGCACTCCTTGGGAGTGCAAGTCTGGACAGCTTTGCCAAGCCTGGGGAGCATCAACCGCTCTCCCCGAGCAAGCCAAAAAAGCCCAGCAGTTTCTCAAACGGCAGCCGGTGTCAGGCTGTTACTGAATGTACCCTGCTCCTGCGCTCCAGCCCCTGGGCAGCAGCACGGCTGCATGTAGAGTCTTGTGGCGGAGGGAAGAGAGAGACGAGAGAGCTCCCAGACTGACAAGCAGGTTTTGCGGTTTTGTTTAAGATGCTGAATCAGAGTTTCACCTGGAGGGGAGGCAGAAGGGGATGGATCACTGTTGGCAGGTGTCTGCAGGAATACTCCGATTCGCCTATCTCTGCGGCTGGCAGACAGCACCGCTTGGCTGGTGCGGTTGTTTCTGCTGCTCCAAAGGCAGTTAACGTCATTGTCAGATGTGAACGTGCTGGTTCTTGTCGTGTGTGGCCCTACCGACAAGAGAAAGCTCCTTTGAACAAATCTGCTGTAATTTGAAGGGATAATGAAATTCGGCATCCACCCAGGCTGCTAAGCATACTGAATTGCGAAAGGTTCAGAGCTCAGTTTTGCCCTGCCAGACTGTTCTTTTTGCCCCCAAGAGCAGCTTCTCACATTGACTGCACTTATTCCACAGCGTAGGCCCAAGCAACCACATTGGTGGGGGTGAACGTTTGCACTGTATAACCCCAAATGGTACAAACACAAGCAGTAGGTCTTGATCATTTGAGCACATGATGGAGGAGTATCACTCAAGCCTGATACAGGCTCAGAAACAGCTGTGCCATAATCACAGAAAATACTAAACATCCAAAATGGGGACGGGCCAGGTTTTCATCAGGAGTACATTAATATTCTCCCCACTGCAGTGAGCACCGGTAAACTTCTCAGCGTTTGGCAGCGCTTTGATTATTGACTCCAGTGAGTTGTTCTGTAATTTTCTGCCTTTGCCGTGGATCATTCTCATCTGTCCGGTCTTGTGGGAGCGATGGATGGACCTGGGCTTCCCAAGCTGCGCTGCTGTGCCGGGTCACTAGATGGTGTGCAACCGTGATGGTGCAGAGGAAGTCACACCAGGCACAGGCTGAGAAGAGGAAGTGGAAATAAGATGCTTTAGCTCAAGTAGGAGAAGGTTAAAGCAGTAGCGGTGCCTTCAGGTCAAGATTAGGTGCATGAGCAGAGATGGTTGGGGAAAGCTTTCGTAGCTCCCGGTGACAGCATTATGCCAAGTTTTAACCAATCTTTTTGTGCCCTCACTTCCCCATGTATTAAAATTCAGCAGGAAGATAAATAGTTACTCCATTGCCATCTGTTTTTATTCTGCTAGATAATGTAATCAAGACTATTCTATACACGAGGAGGCTTGTTTAACTAAATATCATCCAAAACACAACCTACGGATTTTTTGAAAGTCACCAGTATTTGTTGACATTCGAGATTGAAGCAGCTGAATCAAGACAGGGCAGATTACAAACCAGGCATTTCTCTGTCCCTGCAGTATTGATAAAAACTTCCATGAAAGGTTTTTGTTTGTTTTGGTTTTTTTTTTTTTTCTAAAAAAAAAGTGGTTGCTGAAATAGAAATTTCTTTTATGGTTTTTCTTTAAGAAACTGCAGTTCTTGATTTAAGGATGATTTATTTTCCATGTTTGGTTTCAGGAAACTGAAAAAGAAGAAAGGAAGAAAAGAAATGTTTGTGTGTGGGAGAAGACTTTTTTGTTTTATGTAATCTCTCCTCCTTTAAAAGAAAAAAAAGTCATAAAAGTATTGCTGCAAATATTTTTTGCATTGGCTGAAATTTTCATTAGAAACTAACAAGCACAAAAATGAACGCACTATCAATCAAGTTCAGTGACTTGCCCAAAGCCACAAAGACAAAACAACAAAGCGAAGCACCAAGTACTTAGATCCAAGCCCCACGCTCTGCTCCGGCCACTGGGCCTTGCAGATCGCAATTAGCAACAAGAAGATGAGATCCACCAAAGATAAGTGGGCCCAGCTCAGTCTCTGACTCTGCTAAGTTTCCCTCAAAGTGGTTATGTGGGTGGTGCAGAATTTGTCAAACAAGATGTTCACAAAGATCTCCCTAAGCGCAGCCGAGAAAAAAATGAAGACAACCCTACCATAAAGTGACACATAATTCAGCTGAAGTGAAACATACTGATGCAACAGCAGAGAATAACTCATTCCCCTTAGGCAAAACTCATCCGAAAAGCTAATAATGAAAACTGGAGGACTCCAAACCATTATTTTTACTTTCCAGGCCAGCAGCAGGGATAGCTTATGTGGTTAGCAGCTGACTCCTGAGTTTTATTCTTGTTTCCACCACTAACTCACTCTATGATCTTGCAGCGTCACTGTTCTGGGCCTCAGTTTACTTAGCAGCACAATGTGGATAGAGGTTGATACAGAATATTTAACTGATATGTGCAAAATATTCTAATGAATACAGACGGGGCTGGATGCTGAAGCAGATGCTAGTGACCTTTCTGGAGCCAGCTTTCTCTCTGTGGTTTAGAAGAGGGTAAAAGAGGGAAACATCCACCACAGGCATATTTAGACTGGAGGAAAGGAAAGAAAGAAAAGGAAGGAAAGAGGAGTGATTTATGCTGCCATTCCTATTCTAGATGCTGAGAGAGCTATCAGGTGCCAGCTTTCCTTGTGCCTGGTGGCTGTAGCTCCTGGAGGATGGCTTTCAGCAACACAAAGGTTTGTACCAACACCGGTCAAGAAACTGGGGAGGCCTGGGGTGGAGGCTTGTTTGAACTTGCACTGCTGACAAAAAGTGATGGTAAAACTACAAATGTGGCATCGTTACATCCTCTGGCCAGGCCTCTATGGATATAAATCACTCAGTCCTAGGGAGTCAGGGCAATTTATACCTGGTGAGACTACATCCCTGGATCACACGCAAACTACCCTTCAAGGTAGTCCCTCAAGGACTGCATCTTGGCATCTCTTTGTTCTCAGCTGATGGCTTCCAGTTCAAATTTACTTACTTAATCAGTAAAAACT
Source organism: Fratercula arctica (assembly GCA_947846985.1). Taxonomy (NCBI): domain Eukaryota; kingdom Metazoa; phylum Chordata; class Aves; order Charadriiformes; family Alcidae; genus Fratercula; species Fratercula arctica. Next base: position 12,335,002 of record CANTUZ010000013.1, on the reverse strand, counting down.
GAAGAGCTCCTTTCATTCATTACCAGGGAATTGAACTGAACCCACGCTTCTGTCTCTCTTGTTCAGACTCATGAATTCCAGATTCTTGAAATCATAAGATATCATATACGCTTGAAGCTTCTGCAAGAAAAAAGTGAGAATATACCTGCAGATAAATGGGATGCAGAGCTCAAATTTGCTGGTGTCAGTGATTATGACTCAGAAATCATGGGAAAGGGGTCAATCCCTTAACACTGGCCCATTTCTACATGCGTGCTGGTCTGAAGTTTAGGAATGGAATACAAATGCAACTCTTTCTTGGAAGGTCATTAAATTGAGCTGAACTGACCCAACCAGTTAGTATTGGCTTGTAGAAACACCAGGGACAGCAATATTTATGATGATTACCCTGACAGGCTGAGTAATTGCTTTGCAGCTAAAATGCTAAAAGCAATGGAGATGGATTTTCAAAAGAAGTATTTCATCAGAGCTTCCTAAATAAAATAATTGTGGGAAGTAACTGGAAAGTGGAGCTGGTGGCTGGATTTGTGTTAATATATATGTGTGTATATATATGTACACAGATATTTCTGTATACATGTATAAATTACTGTAGATCAAGAAAGGGAAGAAAGCAATCTCTTTAGGCTGAAGGATTCCACAAATCTCCCTGAATGTCTATTGCTACTAATGTCACGGGGACCATTATTTCATTGGTAATACTCATATACAATTTTCAGGGACCTGAAATGTAAAAATCAGAAGAGTTATACATGATATAGAGTACTCAGTGTAGTCTATAGGATGAACCTACAGCTTTCAATATTTACTTTTAGAGTTACATGAATAGCAAAAATGAAACAATTTGTTTCCTCAAATGTTTGGGTCTCAAGTAAGAATCTGTACTTTTCAATCAGTTGCCTTACTGGATATGCCACACACAATATTACTGCATTTTCTATCCTGAATGGATTCTCACATCCAGTCTGCTGCTACCAGTTACTGAAGGTTTGCATTGTGGAATTAAGCAGGTCAACTACTACAGTGGCTCATCTCATTATCTTCTAAAAGGTTCTGGCATAAGGACAAGACTTTGAAAGGACCATTTTTACACACTTGTGCTGTATATGTATCCCTACTTATCAGTTACCAGGTTATCTTTGCTTCAGCTACTAAGTGAGATTCAGATCTGCTTGGTATTCAAATGAGGCATTTAAAAAATAGAGAATGCGGGGCAAGTGTTGATTTGAAACCGGTTCATGAAGTTGCACTCTTTGGCTAATGGATCTGCAAGATATTTAGGTGTTGAAATTCCTAAATTGGCATGATCAGATAGACACCACAACTGCATGTGCAACAGTGGAAAATGTATGTGTAAGCACCAAGATGTGGAAACTACTGTTATAGCAGGTGCGTAGCCAATGCACATACGTGTTGACATGAATGCTTTCATGAAAATGTGATCCTCGAGGCTCAGCCAGTTTGAATAATCAAGAGCCATCTTCGTACTCAGGTACCTCTTTAATGCAATGCCTAGGAATTTACCACAAGCACTTACGAATACAAACCCATAGCTAAATCCTGTCCGATCATACTACACTGGAAATGGCCCTCCAAGGAGCACTTCTTTTTCGTAAAGGGGTTTCCTTCAGTGCTGGTTCACAGACCACTCTTTGCTGGGATTTAGAGTCACCATACCCCCCCTTCTCAGCTGCTACAGCAGCACATATATAATCACTGCACAGGAAATAAACCATTGTCTAAGTTTCAGGACAAGCACTACTTTTGTGTATTCATGAATACCACAAAACCACTAAGTAGTCAAGTTAAACATGGATACTCTGGACACACAAATGTGAGCTGGATTATATGTGTTTTTGGGGTTATTTTGGCAGGCTTTGGATTCGAGAGTAACCTAGGCTACTGAAGTCTGCTATGCCAAACTCTGCTCCGGTCCCTGGCTTCAAATGTCATGCCCAGTTTCCTGGGCATTTAAAGGACACAATTCCTCCAATAGATTTGGCAGGAGCCCATTATATGAAAGCCAACAGAGGTGAGGGAGAAGGTAGAGCTTTCCAAATCTGGGTCCAGAGGGACCTGGCCAATCTGCTGTACTCTCAGCGATGCAAATGTGGAAACTTCCATGGGTGGTGAGTAAATGGGACAAGAGCTTCAGATGACTTCATCCTTTTTCCCCGTTATTACCAGGTATTCTGTAATAGCACTTGCAGGCTACAACCAAGACTAGGACCTGCTGTGCTAGCACTTGTATGGACAAGAAAATAGACACTGTTCTTGCCCAAAAAGGTTTAGACTGAGATCTTGAAAGCAAGATCTTTGGCCTTGAGGATGATATGACAGACAAAGAGCAGGAAAAGAGGGAAATGAAGTGACTTGCTCAATGTCAGAAATACTTTGAAAGTCTTCTGCTGCCTGTTCTGCCAGTTTAGACTTTCATGGGCTGTCCCAGATAAACACCACTGCAAAGTGGAAATCAGTGGAATTAGAAGCAGAAGCTGCTGTGTTCACTCATAGCCCACAGAGTTCCTAGATATCAGCTACAGTTCTTTATCATTCAAAATTTTATCTCTTTGGGGATTGATTTTACTTAGTTTCTCTCTGGTTTCCCACCACACCCCTTGTGAAGAAATCAGACATTTGGAAAATTGTAATCTAAGTAGCAATAGTTGCTCCATATCCTGGAAATGATTTTTGATGTATCTGCGTATTTTTCAGTTTCTGTCTCTATCATGATATCTGGGAGCATTTGCAAATCAGTTAAAAACATCATCCCATATCAGATATGAATAACTATGTTCCTTCTCACCCATCCCCATCCACGCTCCGGGCTTCCACTTCCCTAGGCAGATTTCCCAGGAGGAATCTGAGTGAATAGCTAGCCTTGCTAGGTGCTTTGAAGGTCAATACAGATTAACTTTGCCAAACCATTAGGGAAAGCAAGTGTTGCTTAAGCTGAAGGTCCTGATTAGGAAATGCCTTCATCCACAAAGGTATATGTCAACCCCACCCGCACACACAGAAAGTTCAGATCACTTAGATGCAAGATTGCAGTTGATCTCAACATCTGTAGAGATGAAAGGAACTGCAGCATCCAAACCATGCTGGGCTTCTTTTAGAGAGATCCAAACTGTGAATTTGGATTCCATTGCAACTGGAAACAAACTGGTAACCAGTTCAGCCTGCCAAGCAATGCAGCAATTAATGAATGCTCCCATAACCTCCCTGCTAGGTCATTCCATCAGCACAGTTTGCTCTATGTTTAGTTTGCTAGGGTTTCTTCCTGGAAACTCAAACAACACCAGCTTCATGCAACCCCAATCCAGAGATCTGGGGAAAGTAAGTTATACCACCGAGCTGCCACTAAGAGGTAATATTTCCTGAGTTACAAAAACCAACTCAATGTGTTTCAACCAGAAAAAAAAACACCTTAAGGTGCTGGAGAGTGGAGGGAGACACAGAAGAAGCCTTGGAAAGCCATCCATTAATACATGGCCATTTCCTTTATGTAGGACATCCCTTCTTTCTTTGCCTTGGCAAGAAACTGAAACACACGTGTCTCATGGTGGACAGAAGGGGCATCCTGAGAGTTACTCAGATGAAAGCTGAGACAGAAATGGGACTTGTCTCTTTCTGCTCTTGCCCACCAGATTGTGGCAGAGCACCTGCTCTGTCAAGGAGCTCTTCTTTGCCTGGAGGTCCCAGGCTGAGCTGGGATTCACTCTGCTCTGCCATCACTATCACCATCTCCAGGCTTCCTAAGGTCATTTATGCATCCAGAGCAAGTGGGATTCTCAACTTTCCATTCACTGAACCCCCAAATGGTCTACAGTCATTATTTCACTTAATGTACACTGAGGTTAAACTCCATTTTATAACATTCTTTATCCTTTTAATGCTCAGTCCACTTCTTGAATGACCACACTATCTGCCCACCACGACATAATTTCTAGACTTTTCTTGCCTTGACATCCCTTGACATTCCCTATAACATGTGACTCACATATATGCATTTTACTTGCAGACTGCAGTACACTGTGTTCTCTCTAATCCTGAAATTCTTGACTTGGTACATTCTGCAGTTAGCAGAAATGGGAACACTGAGGGACACTGAGAAATGAAGAGACAAAATACTGAGTACCTTGCTGCTGCGGACCAAAGGGGCTCCCCTGACTGCAAACTTCTTAGCAGAAAAATGTCTGTTGTTCTGGGCAGGCCATCAGGAAAGGAAAAGAAAAAACACCTCCTCTTCTCATCCCACTCACTTCTCTGAAGGGATTTGGTCTATATATTTTGTGGTCCTGAAGGACTTAGAAAGCTTTTTCTTTATTATAGTTTTGGACTGAGAATTTCCCTTGATTGCTCTCTATCTGTCTCAACAGAATGCTTCCTGTTTACATAAATTAAGGATCTGGCCCCTGGTTTCCAACCTAGGGCCAACCAAGAAGGACTCAAGTACAATGAGACAGATTGTCCTCGCAGGATTTCTAGCTGCGTAGAGAATCCAAAGTGCCAGAAATCTTGTGGGAAGGACTATTTTCAGGGAAATTCCACCCCATAGTTTCCATACGTGTCATATAAGTAATGTCACCCCAGACTATAAACTTTCTGAAATCAGCCTGCTGCATTCAACACTTCTGGCTACATAATAATATCATATAATTATGTATATATATTTTTTTTCCTTCTGCTTTAAACTACCTCGCTTAAAATGAAATTGTGACACCAGCATTTATCATTCCCTCTGAAAGTGAGGAAAGCCAGGATTCATCTGGAGGGTGCCATCCTTAGCTGGTGAAAAAAGGGTCCCAAACCAGTGGTAGCTGTGCCATGTGGTGCGGGAACAGCCAGGTGACATGTTATGTGTTTAGAGGGCATCCTTTGGAGCTAAAACTCTGCCATATTAACTGATGCAGTGGAGCAGGAAGCCGAAGACTGAGCTTCATTGCTGGGCCCGTCCTCGCTGCAAACTGTGCACTCGGTGGCAATTCTGATCAGATGAATTCCTCCTATCAGGAAGAAAGGCGACGTATGCCGGTAGTTTAATTTCATTTCAATTTGCTTTAGCAGAGATTTATAATTATTATAAGGAATGATTTTATAATGTAATTCTGTGTTGTCAGAGTAGGTTAGCTTTATGACCTGCTTTAAAAAATAAATGCGGCTTTAATTAAAACAAAACCAAAGAGAGAAGTACAGTCTTGTACCAACATGTTGCTGTCAGCACCCTGCTAGCTGTCTGAATTGAACTGTAAGCCTCCGCTCAAAGATACCAGTGCCAAAAACAAAGCTCATGGCACATTTAAAGGCACCGGTGGGTTATTTTTAATTTGTATCTCAACTTAGTATTGCTGGAGGTTTTCTAATAACAATTATGATGACTGTAAAAAATCAGACACTAATGAATAGCAACCTTTAGTAGGCTGTCAACTTTTGCAGAAGCGTAGCTGGCTGCATTAATAGATCCGACTCCCCTTTTGCTTAGCAGCAGTGCATTTCCATTACCTGAAATGGAGTCACTTTTGGTTTAACCTAGTACGAGATCAGAATCAGACTCATTAAATTTAGCCTTCAAGCTGCCATCTTTCATGAGGTAAGATGATTTTGCTTCTACATAATGGATGTCACAGAGCTCATCTTCAGTACACGCTCACACTACTTGTAATTTTCTGTATTTGCATTACCTGACATGTGAGACAATATTAATGCTATATCACACTGAAGTCTCTCTGACATCAGCAAATAGAGCCACCACACAAACCAGAGATTTTTCTAGCATGCATGCACCACACATAGCCCCATTTTTGCCCTTGTGCCTCCTTCACAAGGTCAGTGATATTAAGCTGACATATCAAACCATTTTAGTATCACTTTATTAGAATTCCTCATGTCTCAGTGTTCATCACACATCAAGATCCAAAGAGCTGTTGCATGGCTGATGCTACATGGCTTGATTAGGTCGATATGTAATATTCCGGGGGGTAAAATCTGACTCCCTAGAAGTCAATGGAGACTTTGATTTTGATTTCATTAATGTTAGTTTTAATATTAATAATTCCATTGATTTCCTTCTCATTAACTTCAGAGTTAGAGAATTATCTAATCCATAAACTACATTTTGGGGTAGGTATTTATTTTTTAACTTTTTACTCTGTCTTGTTAAAATGATACAGTAAGTAAGTGGATGAAAATGCAATGACAGAATTAATTCTGGGTCCCCAGTAAACAGTATATACCCAGCACAAACAAGTAGCTGTTTCTATGTGAACAGCAATATGCAGAAACAAAGAGGTGAGGGGCAGATTGCATCCTTTGCCTCCAGCCCCTCTGTGCAATACGTTTACCTGGGCGCTGAAACCCGTACAAAAGTCCACTGCCATCAACTTTCCCAGCGGGGGAACTCAAGGAAGGAGTCTGCAGTAGCTGTCAATATTAAAGAATCAAGGCTATATATGGGAATGTAAAGCCAAATATTGAGGAATGATTTGTAGAAAATGGAAAATGAAACCTCTTCTCTAGGACACATTTTTTGAAACCTTTTTCTACAGAATACATGGGTGAAAAGAGTAAAAAAGAGCTAACAGTTTAAGACTTAATTCTTAAGTGAAATTGTACTTTTCAGAAAAGGGTTTTTTTCAGCTAAGATTGTCTAGTCTGACATTAAGACAAGCAGCTTCAGATATTGTAATACTTCCTTTAAAATTGCTATACTAAAACCAGAATTTCTTTCTTCCAAGATGGTTGCACTGAAGTCATCTGTCTTGGTGTCAGATGGGTAACGCTCACTTCTGTGCCAGATCAGAGCTTGATTTGAAAAGTCTCATGTCCTAAATGTTTGGTTCCATTAGAGAGCTGATAAATCACTCCTAAACATTTTAATTCATTTCTAGTCTTGGCAATTTATGAGACATCAAATTGGTGAATATACTAAGAACCTTTTCAGAAAATACGTAGTAGTTTATAAAGTGTATTTGTTAACATTTCTCTCTCCGATTAGTACTTACCTGGCCATAGAGCCAGGTTTAGAAAAGTGTTAGACAAATTTTTGAGAGACCCCTATGTTCAGCGTCTGTCTCTCGTGTGCTGCTCGTGGCTTTGGACACCTCTTGTACACGGGCCATCTTTCTGTTCTTGTGTCATTCTGTCGAGCACTGATTCACAACTATATTTCAGGCAGTATCATGCAATAAATAATAATGAACATTAGCAAGTGTACATATCACCTGAGGCACTAAAACTAGTCAGGAGAGATACAAAGTTAATTCTAATAACTTCTGAAACATTTCTCAATTATTTTTTCTAACACTACGTGCCTATGAGGGCTTTGTAGTTGTGAAATCCTATCAGCATCCATTTGAGATGGTTTTGCATTCCAACTAGGGAGAAGTCTCTCTGTGAGAACGTGCTTGCACAGAGCACACATCACACCAGTAGCGTGCCTGGTGTTCCTCTCACTCTCATTAGTTTATTAAAACATAAAAAAAAAAAAAAAAAAAAAAAGGATGGTATATCACAGGAGTCATTGTCTGGCAATAAGCTTTGCTCTGGAAGACATGACAATTGTCTAAGCCACAAGACATTAAACTTCATCATGCACCATGCTTGTTAAAATTATCTTGGGCTAGAGGGAATATCATGTATAGCTGCAGATAAAGGGGAAGTGTCCTCATCCTGCTGATTGAGTAGCAGTTGAGACACAGTTCCCCAGATAAGACTACAGTCCTCTTTCTCACCACATATAAACACATTTTCCCTTCTTCTCTTCTCAAGTTTTAGTGTATATAAGAGCTCAGTGGAACTATGATGCTGGATTGGCCTTAATATAACTGTACACTTAATAGGTGAATAGCTATTTTTTCACTTGGTTCCTCTAGCAGAATAGCTGAATAGCAATACGGTGGGTTGGATTGATCTTGCCCAGTTCCATGGAAACTGTGGCCAGATGTTCAATTCTGGAGCTTCAAGTAATGCTTTTACTTTTGGGCCATGGACCTGTGCAATTGTCCCAGTGGTTCTAAGATCAGACAGTAAAGAGCAAAATAAACTCAGTTTTGTTCTAGTCCTTGTGGAAATGTCTGACACATAAAATTAAAAAGAATCCCTAGACTCTATTTTAGAAATAGTACAAAGAAGCAGTTTGAAGCTCAGTCTCCATGTTTATTTATGCTGGATTCAATTTTCTGTAAACTTGGTAAAAAATGGTGGTATTATTTCCAAAGAAGTGGGGAGTGTTCCTCTCATTGCAGTTTGTCAGACCTACGTCGGCTCAGCAATGAACAGGGTTGGAAAAGGTGTTGGGAGAAGGAGGAGGAAAAAGCCTTTTGGTGTCCTATAAACATTGTTCCTCCATTTTGGATTTTCAGGATTTTTTTTAAAAAGCAAAAGTAGTTGAAATACACATTTAAAAATTCTCAGCCAGCTGAACTTCTTTCAGTTACATAAAATCGCTCTATCAATCTCTTTGCATTTGGAAGGATAAAAGGAAGAAAGTAAACTACTTCTATTATCCCTGTTCAAATTTAAGTGAAACAAAATATCTTCCTATTATCCCATTGGACAAATCTAACCCGAGGTATTGAAGAAATTCCCCCCCAGAGCTGTTTATAATGAAATACAAAGGAAAACAACTGCTAACACAAGTAGACTTTGTACTGCGTGAGCGACTTTTCCTGTATTAGCAAAGCAGACTACTAATATGATATGATGGGACATTACTAATGCAACAGAGTGTAGCTAATGCAAACAAAATATGTTGGAGTGCCTGGTTGAACTGAATAGAGAATTTGTTTGTCTGAGCCCCAGATTCTGAAAATCAAAGTAAATCCCACAGAAATAAATCTTACGGATAATTCAATAAACAAGCCAAGACCATGAGATGCAACAAGCCAAGACCATGAGATGCAACAAGCCATTTGTGGACACTGGAGGTACAGATGGATCCAGGAACTTAATTCCCATGCTGACTTTTGAAGGGAGTTGGGTGCTTGGCTGTCCTTGGCAGTTTGGAAAATCTCTTTTGTATAAATAATAAATGATGATAATTTGCATTGACATAATAACTAAGTATATGTGATTATCAGTAAAGGTTGTCAAACTGCTATTCAAGTCTTTGAGAGCATTGCTGTCATTGAACTCAAGGCTGTGTGCTCATCACAAGTTCACCTCTGAGAAATAGCTTGTTATAATGCTCTCTTAAAAGAGTAGCCGTGATTTATTTTTTTTTTGCCTCCTTCCCCCTCCTCCCACTCTCAGCTCTTAATGACGATATTGTCTGCTGTAAATGGATAGGTTTGAGCAAATTAGAGAATCCTATCCCTAGTTTCAGCTGAGGGTAATATCTCCCACAGCAAAGGGTCTGCTTAGGCTTTGATGCATTTCACTCAAAAGACCGTCTATTAAATTGAATACTTGTATACTCTCCCGCAACCTCGAGGGCTGTGTGCTTCAGTGGGAGCTGCTTTGCAGCCAGTAGCAACTAGTCGCAATTTGTTATTAAAACTGCAGCTCCCCACTGCTTGCTGCTGCTGACTACCATGAGGCTGGAGTCTGCTCAAGAAACGCAGAGAAAGCAGAAACTGAGAATATTCCCAAGCTCACCTTTTAATGAAGGCATATGGCATTCAGGATATTGTTATTCATGTAGTAATTGGCAACGGCGTACACATATTTATGGTACCGCTCATCATGCTTAGGAAATTTTGGAATTGCTCCATTTTAATGGGCCATAAACACTTACCTAAAGTAAAAGTATATAGCAAATAATACAAAGAAACATGAATAATTCTTTATAATTACACTCATATATTTAGGTACACACACACATAGCCATCAGGCAAGGAGATTTTTTTTTTTCATAATTATTACTGTGCCAGAGAGCAAACTGTGCCTAAATTGTTCTAAATCCAAATTAGTAAGTGTGATTTGTAACTATCAAGTGAAAAATCAAATGCAAAGTTATGAGACTTTTCCTAGGTATTTGGTGCTGCAGATGAATCAGAAAGAAACAAGATGAATTAGAGTGTTTGCAATTAGCTGCAGAACTGGATTCAAACATTTGCAGTAAAACTGGGGCTTGACAAAAAGCATCAACTCAGGGAGAAAGGCAAAACCCAGCACCTCATAGTCCTCCTTCTATTGGAAGGAAAGGGGTTTTTTTGCAGATTTTTTTTTAGTGCAATGAGTACCTGGATTTTTCTCTGTCTGCTGATCCTTACAGAGAGATGTGAGTGCATGGTTTATATCCTTACTAAGGAAAACTTCAGCTCGAATCTGTAATTGTAGAACTAAACTTCTGCTGCTATAGCTATAGAGCAATCCATATGTATAATCTAGTTCCATTTTTATTTCAGAATTTTTTTTTTTTTTTTTATTCAGTTGACTTATTTAAGCTGGAAATAAGAGCTCTCATGCCAAAGTAGAAGTTTCACATGGAAAGATAAGGAACCACAGTGGTTTAAACCTACACATTTAAATTTCTGCTACTGAGAAGTTTCATCAGTTTCAGAGTAGACGTGCTGAAAAGAAATGGCTTACTTAGAGAAGTACATAAAAATAAATTTTGTGTGGAGCCTGTCTCTATGAGGACTGAAAGGGTAAATATTTCAAACCATTAAAATAAAAAAAAGTATGTTTCTTTTTGTTCCAAATTCACCAAACCTCACCTAATTATTCACACATAGACATTTATATGTATTTTTGGAGGGTGCTCAGTTGAGCATTCAGCAGTACCCATGTTTTGTACACGTGAGTTGAAGACCTCAATACTGATTTTGATAATGATCTGCATATGCAGATCTTGTAATTCTCATATTCAGAGTTTAAAAATGAGTGTCTGAGACTCTTCTTCTTCTTCTCCCACAAACAGAAATTGCAGTACTTTGGTCCCAGTTTAATATTTGCAATAATGCTTGCAATAATTTGCAACAATGCTTGCAAAGCCCACCCTAGTGAGGCTGGATTTTGTATTTCTCTATTATAACCACAATTAGAACATAAAGTCCCCTTTATCTTTCTACTTCGACATCTGGTGTTGCAGGTAGGATACTCTGGCTCACAGCATCTGGCCTGAGAAATGTTTTCTCTCCTTAGAGTCCCTGGTACTTCAGAAAAATCCTTCAGAAACCATTTATCAGACTCAACGCTGAAATGTTGAGTAAAATTTACAGTGAACCGCCTTCTTTCCCTTCCCACACAGTTGCCCCAGACTCACTCCAGCAGAGCGGTTGTTAGCAAGTCAGTTAATTGCCAGTGCTTTGCTGATGTTTGCTATTCTGAATCAGGGATACTAAATTCCATTCGTACCAAATTGGAAATGACCTTAACCATTGTTCAAAACTAAAATGGCGTTTGTTTTGTAGTTTAAAAATCTCTCAGGCAATTATTTCTTCTGGTAACTGACTCTCAGCATCCATAGTCATGCTTCTTCGCTGGCAAAAAGAGAAAATAAAAGAGTTTTATCAATAATGTGCTGGCTGGCAGCTCAGAAGATCTGCTTCAGTCCCTGGCTCTGTCACGAATCTCAGTCATGATCTTAGGCAAGTTCTGTCATCTCCCCATGAGACTGGAGTGATGTTACTTCATTTCCTGCTTTTTAAGATCTTGCATTCATCTAGATTGGAAGCTCTTTTTAAGATGGGTTGCATTTGTAGGATTGGACAAAACCTGCCACAGTGTAGCCTCATTAACATCACAGAACTCTCAGATGACATGATAATATTCATAAAAGTAAGTAATGGAGGTAACAAAGGGATATCAAGAAAAGGGGTGATCTTGCAACATTTCTGTCCTCAGACTGAAACCAGAAATTTCAGAAATCTTGTGAAACAACTTGCTCTGCAGAGTTTACCACTTGAACTTTTTGAAACAGCAGTATCTCAATTGTTTGTTTAAAGCTGGAGAAGTATCCGAAATTTTGGGTGCTGACTGGAAACCTCCAAACTTCATGAGGTTTCTCTGTCATTGACATAAACAATGGTCTGTGGCTTTCAACAATAACATTTGTGCTGATTTTAGCAATTCAAATCCAGATGCAGCATCTGAGTCTGGCAAAACGGATGAGCCACAGACCACTTCTATCTATCTGAACGTGCAGTCGTTTTTGGTAACTGATTATCTACACCATCATGGACAACTAAATTCTTATATGGCTTCTCTGATGTGCAGGACCAACATTAGTACCATGACAGACTGCAATGGATATACAAAAATTTGGTAGTTTTTGCTTTGGAGTGCCTTACTTGCATATGTAGCTGGACTGACTTCAACATGTAGCTGAGTGTGGTCGTACAGGTTTTATGGGCATAAATTCTCTGCTAGGAAAAGGAGGCCTCACTTAAAAAGTAAACCTGCCAGAGGGAAAATGAGGATCTTCCAGAAATATGTGTAGGAAAGCAATTAACAGAGTGATGGCAAATGCAACGTTTTAAAGGTCTGCAAGTATGTAGCCTCACCTAGATGTAACAGGCTTCCTCAAGGTGCATGTAGACCACTGTCAGCCTCTATTGGCAGGTGCCAGAGTTGCCCAGCAAAGTGGCAAAGTCCCAATCCTCCCCTCGTCCAAGTATCAGGAATCAGAAGCAGGTCTGTTTGGAAGGACCAAGTAGACAGTACGTCTCATCGGCACATCTGCGATTGCCTACAGTCCTCAGATGTGAGATGATATTGAGGCCTGCAAGGGAAAGTATAACAATAATAGACTTAACCGAAGCTTTGATTCAACTTTATGAACAGGAGAGAGGCAATTCACACTGCTTACCCAGAAGCAACACTCACGCCAGGGAGTTGAAGGGAGATATTCAATTAGAAGTATCACTTCAGGAGGGAAAATTCCACCCAGAGTGAGATATGAAATGTGAAATTTCAGTGGGAGCTGCATTTTCTTTGGGGGAGTTCAATGGAGTTTGTTTTGGTAGCCAAGCTCCTAATGGAAAGATAACTTCATCCTTAAATCTCAAGTGATTTCTGCCAATTCATAACAATTTACACCTACAGGGCATCAGCAAATTAAGTCCAACTACATCACTGTCATGCGAAGAAGTATTGGGTACACTGGAGCATGGAAAGACTGGCTTACGGAATGACATATGTTAAGGAAAAGAAATAAAATTCAAGAGTCCCAAGTCCCAGTTGCCTGCTGTAATCACTGTACCTTGTTTTTTAATACTCTTCCACTACTGGAAATAAATGAATTATTTAGGCTCTGCCTGACCATTTTTCTCTTTCCTTTTTTAGCATTTTATGTCTCAGCTTTAATTCATTCCCAGTATTTTTTCCATTTTAGTTTCTAGCAATAACATTATTAAATTTCATGTCTGCTTCCGTTTTTATTTCCATCTTTCACCAAAAAGATATAAAGTGAAATGAATCCAAATGAGAGAGCTTTTCTCTTCAAACTGCTCTCGGTATCATCGTTTCCTTAATTAAGTAATTGAAGCTCTCCCAACACACACAACGTCATTCAATCTACTGCTGTCTCTCATATATGCTGGCACTTAGATGTGTTCCTATAGGGGACTGCTTTTCCAGTCCATCAGTCTCTTCTGCATCTTTCTTCTAATAACCTCTCAGGCCTGGTTCTCCTGGTACCCCATGCCGCACATGCAACACAGCTTTAAAACAAGGAAACATCATAAAGACAAGATTACTTTAGTATTATTCATCAGGTTCTTTGTCCTGGGGCTCGTATGGGACCAATCTTGATAGATCTGACTTGCTTCCTCACATTTCTGGGTGAGCAGTTATATTCCTTGCTTTAGTTCTGTGTTTGTGCCCTTAGTTTCTTCCTTTGAAGTGAAGGATTTTACATTATTAGTTACTAAGTTCCTCCTCTGACACCTTAGGCTGTCTAAACTTCCTTTGCCACCCCTTTGCTGAGCAGTTGCTCTTTTCCCTGGATTCTGGAATGATGTATTTCTATGCTAGGAATCCTGGTCAGAACAGTTTCCGGATCAGAAATATATTTTCAAAGGATAAACAACACATAGACAACGCTAAAATTTCGTAAATTCTCATCCTCATTACAAAATGTCCAGGAAAACCTCTTAATAGCTGTAGGTCCCGCTAATTTAGATAGATACTCAACACATCCAATATAATGGCTGTAGGTGTTGGGAGTTACAGAACAATTTTCTTCTGTTTCACTATATTTTTCAGGAAAAGGATTCCCTCAGGAGTCGAGATGATATTTTGCCTGGGGTTGGAAGGGAAGGAAGAGTAGCTAATGCTCTACATTCCCTCCCTTCTATTGACATTGGATCAATATCTTCCCTTTTCACTCTATTCCCATCCTTGCAACATCAAATATAGTGACAGGTGAAGGAGTTAATGTCAGTAATTGTTGTCTTCCCAGTGAATTTAGGATTATAAAGCAGGAAATCCTATTGCAACCATGTTTCAAGCTTGGGAAGAGGTGTAAAAAGCCCAGGAGAAGGCAGGGAATGAGACTAGACTGTGGCCATGGTGGTGATGGAGCTAAGCAATGGTTGGAACTGATTTGAATTAGAGTTAACTGTATAGGTGGGAGGGCAGGAAATAAAATGAGTGACCTCAAAGTTGAGATTTGAAGAGAAACAGCTAGTAAGAGTTGTATTTGTACAGAAGAGATGCTATATGCAAAGGCACTAAACAGGCTTTCAGGTTTATAATCTCATTACACACCAAATGGCACAGTATCATTTTTTGGACCCCTTAATCTCAGGGCCTTAGCATGAGCACCCTGAATTCTGACATCCAAACTCATTTTTCTGTGAGCATCCTTACTGCTTCTCACAGAAGTCTTCATTCTCCTGAATAGACCTACATCTGACTCTATATGAAATTATTTCTCTTCCATAATGTTATCAGATTATAATTGTGACAACCTGGTGGTGAGGAGAGAATCCAGATCCACTTGGAAGAGCTAATTCCAAATGTAATTAATCAGTGGAGGGGTTGTGACATTAGCAGGAATTCACTCCACTCTTCTCTTGCTGAGATTTTTGCAGAATGGATCTGTGTGACGTCTTTCGTAGGCTGAGCATCCATAAGCCCAACCTGTGACAGTTCAGCTCGTCATGCATCTGGTGAATGAGTGGCCTCCCAGCTTACGGCCACTAAAGCAGAGGAATTTCACCATCGATCTGGAGAAGCACTTGAGACAATGGGAGTAACAGGGCAATAAAGATTGCAATATATCATCAGACTCGGCTGCTGGCTTGTATAGATCAGAGCTGCATTAAGATCATTACAACCTGCCTGTGACTGAACTAAAGACAGTAGGATCTAGGAAGGGAAAGAGCTGCTGATAAAGAAACAAAAGCAAACTAACCAATGGAAAAAAAAAAAAATCAACGTGACAAAATTTCTTTTGCCAGCCTAGACAAATGCCTTTGAGTTCCCACTCTGCTGTAAGTGGCTGACAATTAAACACATGCACTAGTTAAAGAAAATTATTAACCCTGCCATGCTCCC
Source organism: Fratercula arctica (assembly GCA_947846985.1). Lineage (NCBI taxonomy): Eukaryota > Metazoa > Chordata > Aves > Charadriiformes > Alcidae > Fratercula > Fratercula arctica. The sequence goes on along the minus strand of CANTUZ010000013.1, from coordinate 12,319,558 downwards.
ACAGAAACCTCCAGCTTCTGAAATCATGAATTACACTTAAAAGAATGGGAAAGACAACTGGAAAACAAAAAGAAAGTAACAGGAAAGAAACAAAAATCAGGAATCCACCTCCTAGGTAAGCTCACACATCAGCAAAATGCTTAAGGTGGCCTCTTGCTGGAAGCACAAAGGCAAGTGTCAACGTCTTCACCGAGCTGGAGAGGTGCTCTCCTGGTCTGCTTGCTTGGTACAACCAGTGGGAGTCTGATGTATGTCCCAGAGTGGTTGGACACCATGGCCAGGCATGCATAACTGCTGTCCTTTGCCAGAAGCCTGCCCAAGTGCATTTGAAGCGCCCTGCATGATCACAGTGCTGTGGTCAGGGTTTTGGGATCGAGCCCCTGATGCATGGTCAAAGACAGAACAGCTTTGATGCACTCTGAACAGAAGAAAGTATGTTAGAGAAGTGAGTCCCACCAGCCTAAATCTGCCTACACTTACTGCCGTGGAAATACAACCTTTTCTACCAGCCGGGGATTGGCCCAGCAGGTGTTCAGCTTTTCAGGGGACATGTTTGTCCCCTGGGCTTTTTCTTCTTTCCATGCCCCTGCAGATCACCTGGGTTGTCTGAAGCTTTTCCTCTGTAGGAGATCCACCGATAACCTGTAAAGGAGCCAAACTTGGAGCAAGAGAGATTGCAAAAACCCAGTCACACATGGTGACTCCTTGGCACAGCAGAGAAATCTAAGACTAAATTCCCTTTTCCGGCCCCTGATTTTTCATTGCCTGTAAATCAATTTGCTGTATTTGTCACCTTCTTATGGAAGAAAGAGGTGGAATTTGATGCTTTGTGGGGAATGAAAAGAATCTCCATTAATAGAGGAAGGACTTTCATTCCCGTGTCCCCATGCTCCCCCAAGTCATGTCCATTTGCTATGGGTTTGCCAGCACCCATAGGATGCTTTTAACATGCATACATTTAAGCAGCTACTTACAGTGCATTGAGCCAGGTGTGCTAAGCTATTAAAATGCATTTTTATCAGCAGGCAAAGGCTTCTAGTCAAACTGGAGAAGCCTTAATCCTCCTAAATAGAGAGAAACCTCCCTGCAGATAAAAGACTTGTCTGGCTTGTTCCAGAGGGAGTTGGTGACACGGCTGCACCCTCGCCCCCTTCTCCCTTAGGAAAATGTGGCCCTGCGGGAAGAGTGGAGAGGGATGATCAAAGGGAGCTGCAGTTTAGCTGCCTGCTTCCAGCAACAGAAAGGCTAACCCGTCATTACCAGGGAGCAGCGCTATTAGAGGTGAATTGTGAATGGAAGGGATGTACACTTAGGATCTTTGGCAGACGGAGGAATTGGGGCTATGCCACTGCGTAGGAGAGGTCTGGGCTTGGGAGGGGACCTTGTTTCTTCCCACTCCTTTGGCAAGGCAAAACCCAGGTGTGTCCCTGGGAATCCCTAGCTTTTTAACTCATTTAGGAGTATTAATGAGTGGATGGTGGTTTTCACCTGCACAACTCATAAGTAGCTCTAGACTGGATTTCCCACTGCATTTAGTCTCTACAAAACCTCTCACTCTCTCCTTATCTCCCCCCAGAAAACAAAGAGCAAGTGTCCTCTTTGAGAGTTGCTGTCTTAATTTTTCTTCCTCTGGCTTTGGATTATAGGGAGGGAGGAGGACAAAAGGGCAAATTTCCTCGAAGTTTTAAAGCAGGGCTAGGAAAGTAAAATGATTGTCCAAAAAATGCACGTACCAGTGCTGGAGTGGGAGCAGGCTGAGCAAGTTCTGCACTTTCTCCTCTGAGTAAGTGTTGGCTGCCTTGGGACAGGGTCCAGCTAATTATCAACTTGCATGAGTTTTGGAGGTTGAGTAAATAGTCTTAGTGAGACATAGGAGGGTGTTGGTAAAAGCATATTTTTCAGTTGGCTTTTTAAGACAAGCTAAATGGAGATTTATCTGTTCAACAGCTTGCCTGCATGAACTTGAAGCTTTAGTTTCAACGTATCCATGTTACCTATTCTCATACTGCAGAGTTGGCAACTTACAGGTTTCCAGCACAGATTTGTGTTGTTAGTCCCAAGTATCGGACATAGAGAGACAAAGACAAGCTGTGGACCAAACAAGGATTAGTTAATTAGTGATCCTGCAGCCTGTTGGGATGGGGAAGGCTGGATGGACGTGGAGAGGGTGCAGGGAGGGGGTTCACATTCACCCTGAAGTTGGATGGAGCTTTGAGCAACCTGGTGTAGTGGGAGGTGTCCCTGCCCATGGCAGGGGGTTGGAACTAGATGTTCTTTAAGGTCCCTTCCAACCCAAACCATTCTACAAATCTGCCACTGGGATACATATACTGAGGGTGGCCAGAGTTTGAAAAGGTAATTGTTGGATGAAGGCCACGAATAGCCCTGCATGGCAATACTGCTCCCTGTAGAAAACAGCAGAGCCGGTGCCCACTACCAAGTCCAATTGCTCCAGTAGCTACATGGAGCAGACAACCCCCTGCCATCCCCTGTAACAGGTTGTGTCATGCATTTCCCAAGGGGAAATCCAGTTCTGAGTGCAACCAAGCAGGACACGGGGCCATGGTTTCTCTGACTGCTTTGGGTAGCCCAGCATTCCTGTTGCGTCCAGCCTGGAGCCAGTCTTGCATTTGAATACAAGGAATGGGATTGAGTAATGGCCTTTTGGGAAGACTTCTGGAGTCTCTGTCCCTTCAGACCACAATCAGAAACAACCATGTTTTTGCTTTGCAAAAATTCAGCATCTTCTCATTAACATTTTATCCATCCCATGGTTTGACTGACTTTTATCCACCTTGCTACACAGGAAACTGTATAATTTTTGATTTTTAATCCCTCAGACTGGAAGCAGGGAATTTCCAAGGAGGCAAGTGGTTGTTAATAATAAATAAAAACAACCTCTTACATGGATGGAGCACCTCTCATAGAAAGAAATAGATCCCAAGGTGTTATACAGACATGTTTCTGCTTTTAGGAGTCTCCCTCATATGGATTTACAGCACAGAGACAGTGTGTCCTCTACCAAAGCAAAATCACATTATCCGTTGTTGAAAGCAGCTGTCTCAGGGGTTGAATGAAAGTGATATTTGCCGGAATTAGCAGCTAGTAGTGACTATGGCTTGTTTTGCATATTTTTATGAATATGCTTTAATCTCACCTAATATTTAGAGACTCAGAGTTTCTTTTTGTCATGATGAGCTCTATGTCTAAAACTTGATTTGAGCCCAGATTCCACTTCTGTTGAAGCACTCTGACACGTACAACCTTTTAGCCTTCCCCGGTGAGAACAATATTTGCTTTCTGATAGGCTGAATTTACATACTTTTCCTTTTTATGTGTGCGCGTGTGTGTTAGGATGAGAAGTTTTAAAATAAACGGAGTTATCCCCAGCTGCTAAGTTCTGACATGCACTTTAAATAAGTAAACCCGGGGATGTGGCAGGCTATGAAGGAAGGGAGAGCAAAATTGGCTTACATGTTGCACTGATCACAGAATTATCATCTGCTATCACACAGTTTACCATTAGACCCAGCTGCTGCCAACCTGACCAGTGCATTTCTTCAAGCTAAGCTAACAAAGCACTTATTTGTTATCCAGGGAACTACCTCTAATAGACTTCCAGTGAAATAATATTTGCTTTCCAACCCTACTTTGAATCCCACTCACTCTGTTAAAAAGATTGCCTCTGGCTGTCTCCGCTGGTCTAATCTAATAGTTTCTAGTTTGTACAAGCAAAGCGCTTTCAGCCAACTATATAAATAACTTAAAGAGAAGAAGACACTTTTACAGCGCTCTGTGCCGGGTGCTATAGAACATGACAGATTAGTAAATGACGCCTCAGTGGAGCTCATCTGGGAACCTCTGTCAGTTGAATATGAGCAATTACAATATTGTATTTGGGCTGAAAGGGTTGTCTGTCTTCTTACAAAAAGGCTAACAAGAAAAATAATTCCTGTCTTACTTCTCCTGTGCATGAAACTGATCTAAGTGGCTCTAGCCCCTTTTCTCTTCCCCTCCCATTGCCGTCGCAGCAGCAGGAGGGGAGAGGGGGGAAAAAGCAAGCAAGGAGAGAAAAGGGAGTTATTTTCTTTCTGTTTTCACTTTTGGTTTGAATTGAAAATGAAGAAAGAATAATATTAGGAGACAGGGCTCCCTGAGGTTTGAGAGGGGACGTTATACCATTATATCAAAGAGTACTTTCTGCCACCCGCCTCTTCTACTCCAGCAGTCCAGTGTGCTTCTTAAAGAGCGAGTGCCCCATGCCTGTTGGAGCAGCTCGATTTATCTCCGCTCACCTGCTAAGATCACCAAGGGCCTAGAGTTTCAAAGAGTTGCCCAAGATTTACCCGTGCTATTCCCACTGTTGTTTTTTTTTTAAAAAATAGATATGCTGAGGCTGAGCATCATGCAACAGAAAATATGCCAAAGAAAAAATTCTCATATCCCATTGAAATTTCCTTGAGGCTTTTTTGAAACTGCCTGTAGAACTGGAGGGCCAATACCACATGTGCTCCTCTAGGATCAGTGAAGTTACACCAAGGAATCTGCCTTTGTGGTAGTTTGACATGGGATTTTGCAAACATCTACAGCTCATCTACAGCTGAAGCCATTTCCCTTCTTTTTTACCTCTTTTTTTTTTATTCTTTTTTTTTTTTCCCCCCCCTGAAGAATGATCCCAGTACCAGGAATTTCTTTTGTTTTCATCTGTCTTTTTCTCACCACAGCCAGTTACTGTGGCTCTTTTCAGGCATGTGAGTAATTGCATGCAACTGCAAGCACATGAATCTACACCAGCAGAAAATTATGCTCCTATTAAATGAGATCCTGCTACAGAGGGGAAAACAGTGTCATTCCACCTCCACCCTGCTATTAAAGCAGTGTGTGCCATGTCCTGTGGCACCTTGAGGCTGACTGGGGGCTCAGATGCACAGGCTGTATCTGCAGTTATATAGGGTAGTTTGGAAGAATCTGAAGCCACAAAGGTCTGAGCATTAACCTATTCACTACTATGCCAAAGAGGCCCCGGCATTCCTGGGGTGGAAATTACTTTCTGAGGCCCAATAGCTACTCTAGAAGAAGACAGAGCTATCGTGAGAAGGGACCAAGAAACTGACATTCACTTGAAAGTAAGTCATTATCTCTGGGGGTGGAAAGAGAGTCAAAGCATCACAATTCAGTTGGGATAATTGTTTGGAATAATATCACCTAAAAACTGGACAAAATTATCCATGTAGAACAAATCCAATACAAGCCTAATTCTGCCATTCAGATCTAAAATACGCCTATGGCCGGACTGGGCAGAATTTGACCCACAGATTTCCCCCACACTAAGCAACCATAGTGTACTAATGCTGAAAATAGATCTGAAAGCAGATATATGAAACTGAGATAATTTCAAGCAAATCAACCATTTTTCATCCATCCCTGGAAGTGTTCAAGACGAGACTGGATGGGGCTTTGAGCAACCTGGTCTAGCGGGAGGTGTCCCTACCCATAGCAGAGGGTTGGAACTAGATGATCTTTAAGGTCCCTTAAAACCTAAACCATTCTATGATTTTATGCCACAGGCCCCCATCATGGCTCATGGCAGGGATTGCAACCCCTGTGAGATCAGCGGTGCAGTGCTCAGTTACAAATTGCCAGCTTCCGGCGCTTGGGAGGTGTTCAACAGGATTTTGATATCTGGTTTCCTCCTTGCTTTGGTTCGTTTGATCCCAGTTGATTTAATCACAGATTATCTTTTGCCAGATAGAAAGTACCTGTGCAATGAAACAGCAGGACTGAAGGTAACGTTACCTCTTGAAAAGTGAGGCCTGGATGGAAAATTAAAGAACATGTCAGGAGAGATGGCTGGAATGAGCAAGCCAGCAGTTCTGAAGCAAAGGACCTGGGCTCCATTCACCGACTTGGCCACCAGGTTAGTGTTTGATCTTGGGCATGATATTTAAACTGTGAGCTCCACGGGTCAGGGCTCATCACTCTGTGGCTCTGTAGTATGCAGAATGTGGAAAATATTTGTATTTTAGATTGCATCTGGCTTTGCATTTAAAAAAAAAAAAAAAAAAGAGTTCAACCTCTTTCTTTTCTATGAAAAAGTACAAAATGTTTTCCCCAAGTTTTCAGAACATGGTCACTCACATCTAAAAACCAGAGCTGGTCAGCCTTTGTGTTTTCAAAATCCTGATTTCAATCTTGACTGCTTTTATTTCTGCCTTAGGCACCATATTCTCAAATGTAGGTGAATGCAATTTTTTTTAAAACTCTGAAAAACACATTTTAGAAAGGGAAGTCTGTGGGAAGTCTCCCTGTTCCTGTGGGAAGCAAAAAAGGCAGAATTTGGCAGCTTCGGCAGATTTAGGATTGTGGTGAAAGGATCAATCTGTTTCAGATTGGATGCCTTAAACACTTTGCAGTCACCGGAGGGGAGAACTGGTAGCAGGACAGGGACTGCCAGGGCTTAACAACATCAAGGCAACATCTGATGAGTTCATGAGTGCGGTGCCAGCAGCGCAACAACCAAGGGCAGGGGCAGCATCTGAGTATCCTGGACATATTTTTCCCATAAACTCTTCATAAAATGAGTTGCTAGAGCCACAAACTGTTACAGAATGGAGCAGAGCTGAATCTTGTACTTGCTATGCAGAAATTATGTTTTAGCTGTACCTAGTCACAGAAAGTTGCAGAGATATGTGGATGCCTGTGTCCACTCATTTTGGTTAGCGTTATGCTCCTAAATACATTTATGGATCTCGGTCTCTGACCACTGGCTTCCGTGCAATGACATAGTGTCTTTCCCCCATCTTCTCTTTTCCTAGACTACAAAAATTAAGGAAAAGCATTCCGACACCATCCCCCAGTTTTCCCAGTTCTCAGCAAGGAGAGGCGTCCCTCTGAGCTTTTGTCTGATTATCTCCCATGGAGGTCAAGGCCAACTGATTGCCCGCCCAAAACTCAGCCCAGGCACCACTCCTTGGAGGACCAGCCATGGAACAATTCAGCCTGTAAGACCTGTATTTCTCAAACTCAGGGTGGGTTTGAAAAATCAGTGTCTATATATCTTTCACATCCTTAATTGTAAAATTGTTAACCTAGCATTTAGTGCTTGAATACTCCTGTGATGGGCACTACAGATAAACCTCTGAGAGCCAGACACTGAAATAACATCGTGAACATTTTTTTTTTAACCCAGAGAGCTATTATTGACAGGGTGTCAGCTGCTGATGAAGGGCTCTGAAATATTTTATGGGATGTGACAGCTAATAAAACAGGTTGTTGTTTTTAATTGTTTGGCAGGTAGCAGTGAATTGTGAACAGATGTGAACTGGGTGCAGAGGAGTCTGTAGGTTTCCCTGAATTTCTTCCATGTTTCACTGCTACCACCAACACTGAACATGAAAACTATTAGCCCCCTAATTTTCACCCTGTGCCTTGATGCTTCGATCATATTTGAAAATTGCACCATGCAACCAAAAGTGCTCTGCAAAATTCCTGGATCCCAATAGGCCAAGGGAGGGGAGGTTGATTTCAGTACTGGGGGTTCTTTACGAAACAGGTCATATTTTTCCACATAAAGCTTTGCAAATGATCCTGTCGCAGTTGATCTGCCAATTGCACAGATGGTCTGCCTCTGCTGCTCCGAAGTCCGCTCAAAAATGTCCTGAGACCTGCGTCCTTATGAGACTGCCCAAGCTGAAAAGCATCTGTGTTGCACCAGGGATGTGCATCCACATGACACGGCGAGAAGGGAAATCTGGGTCTTTACATCCTGCTGTGCAAAGCTGTGCTTTCCAGAGCTGCTTTGGGTACAAAACTTATTCTCGGTTTCAGCCTGGTGCCTTGGCTCCTTCAGCCTGCTGCATAATTAGCTCCTAACACTTTCCATAGCGCAATGTACTTTTGGGAGTCTCCAAAGAGCTTATTATATCTCTGTTTAAGAGACCCAGAGGGACTGTGCAGGGCTTGCATTGTCTGAAATGAAAGATGTCTCATCAGGTTACACCTTTTAGCTCCTATCTGTATAAGCACGCTGATAAGTGGTGCTTTTTCTTCCTCCATCCCCCGCCCCCCCCCCTCTCCCTTCCTCTCTAATATAATCTTTGCCAGATCTAGTCAAAGCAGAATAGCTGCAGGGGATTCATTAATCCTAGTCTGGAGCTAACCACCACCACCAAATCATAAAAATAAAAATTTAAAGCGCCTCAATTTATTATTTGTACACTCTCTGTCCAGCCTTTTTCTCCCTGACCCCAGGGTAGGTTCCCCCCATGCTGGGACCCCTCCAGTTGCTCCATCCTGTCTCTGATCTTCTGTTAAACAGTTATCAATTCCCGAGGGAGATTTGGGATAAAATGACACTCCTCCCATGTGCCGAAAGCTGCCAGGGTTGTGTACACTGGCACAAGTACAACAGAAACTAAGCCTTGGCCTCAAGCAATGTAACACCCAGATAAACAAGTCTGCCAGAAAGAGTCCAGGCTGTGGCTCTGCGCTCGCAGCACTCTGGGAGAGGCTGATCCAAACACTTCTGAGCTGCAGATAGCTGTAAGACAGGGTGTATCCCGGAAACCCAGGCTGCTCCGTGGTGTTACATGCCTCCTGGCAGTGGTCCAGTGCATCCCTCACGACCACCCTCCCTGCTCCACGCTTGACAGCCAAAGTGGTGTTCCCAAATCACGCGGAGCAAAAGACACCGGTGCAGACCCGGGCAGGGGAATCCTCCTGCTTTCTTGCCTCAATGTGTTTGGCCGGGGAAACATGCTCGATATGGAGAGAGGGGAAACTCTGGTTCACCCAAAGCCTCAGCTGAAGGCTTGGTGAACCCCAGGAGTGAAGGAGGCAGATTCCAGCTGTGCCCACATTTTGGGTGCAAGACTGAAAGAACAGCAAAAAAATCTGTTCTCTCCTCTACAGCCTGAGAGCATTTCTGTCTTTCTGACCATTGGGCTCCAGCAGCACTGCCTGCCTCCTGCCACAGAGCCTCCCTTGTGTCCCCAAGCACTGACACCAGGCAGGAAAGCTCTTCCTGCAAGGGGAGCAAGCGGAGGAGATCAGGGCTGGCAGAGCATCCTCCAGAGGAGGAACGGGCTCTCTGTGTTCAAACCAAGGAGATGGCCTGTCTGTGGTTGATTTGGCTGCTCCCCCAGTCCCTGTGTCCTGACTTATCTACTGCAAAACAAATTGGTTTTGAGAAGAATTGTGATTACTAGGTACTTGAGTGCTGCACCTCTTCCTGCTTCGACCATCGTGAGCAGGCAGGGTCATAAGAAAATGTCCCCTATTCTTCATTGAATTGCTCAAGCTGCTATCGCTTTGCCTTTTCCTGGCCTTTGGAAAGACTTGCAAGGATCCTGTGCCCGAGAAATGAAGATCACAAGCCTTCCAGAAGTGATAGTCATGCTCCAACTTGAGTCTTCCCCCTGAGTTTGCCTGGACAGCCTGCAGCCACCCATTAAGGGCAGTTTTGGTTGTTCATGGAGGGGACACAGGGCTGGTCTGCACCACAATCCCACCTTCCACCTGCAATTCGGGCCACAGAGCTGCTTGCACGTTACACGCAGCCCAAATGTGGCTGCTGCTGTGCACTGTCGGGTTGTACTTCATTAGGGCTTAGATAGATTAGAGATGTAACGAGGACAGGCTGCTCTAGGCACCCACTCCTGCTTTTCATGTGTTCAGAGGGCTGCAGAGAGTCAGGATGGGCCATGAGCTTCATCAATGGCCATCACCTGCCCCTCTTCCACCAAACGTGCCAAAGGTGGGAAGTGGTGAAGACAATGCCCTGGAGGGTGGCTCCATTAGTATCAAGACATTCTTTGAAATTGGGGTTATCCTCTCCTACCTTCAGAATCGATCTGCTCTATGGAAAGCCATGAAGATGAGATGCAAGGCTCTGTCTGCAGATAACCTCTGTGACTTGGGAATGCACAGAGTGGAGGGTGTTTGCCAGCTAAACTGGACTGCCTTCCCTGAGGAGAGAGAGTGCATCCAATTAAAAAAAACTCAGTCTAGAGAGTTATATGCAAACAAACAGCAAAAGCCAATTTTATTTGCAGTGAAGAGACTGGCAATCTCAACATGACCCAGAAGTATGGGCCATGTGGTGCCTTGTACACCACCAATGTTAAAGGGAATCATTTTGCAAAAGGATGCAGGATTTCTGTTCATAAGCCCCATTGCAGAGAGCTGTAATTTCATTATGAAGCCTATCAGCAATACATGGTAACTGTAAACCTCCGAGTCAGTTTTTCTATGAAGTTTTTTCTTCTATCTATCTTCAAACTGGAGAGGATACCTAAGTACTGAGACGGAAAGGGCACTTTAAATCAGAAAGAATGGTACACATCAGCTTGGCTTCATTTTGGGGGATTTAGGACTGACGAATGACTCAGGAAAAAAAGGTTTCCACAAAATTAGACTCCGATTTCATCAGCTGAGGGGCAGAACACCATCAGCTCCACTGCAGACTCTGGCTAGAGCAATCAAACGCTGAAGATATGAGATGGAGGTGAGTTGCTGTGAAACTGAGGGATAATTGATACCTAATAAGTTTAAGTGCTATCAGTGGTATTGTTAAATATAGTTAAATGCAGTTTACCTACCCCTAATTCAGTATTGATCCACTTCTGTACACCAAGGAGGCTGAATGTACTTGATTTTTAGTGCATCACTTCAGCATCACTAACTGTCCTGGAACCAGTGGTACCTTTCGGAAACAGCGGTTGACCCCAACGACACCCACTCCGGTTACCTTAATGCAAGTCCTGTGATAACTGCAATTTCATTAGCAAAGCTCCAGCTCCTTGAGTCATGCAACCATGTGAAGAACTCTTTTTCTCCTTGTTTCTTCAAACATTTATAACCTCCAGCATGACACTTTGAAAAAGGCTCAAAAATCTGAGCCCTACAATCTCAGGACCTAAAATTCAAATCAAAAGGCTTCGACAATTATTATTCTCTAAACCTACAAGCTTTCAGCGAAACTCATTACCTTTTTGCAGCCTGACTCACGCTCCCCGATGGCCCCGGGCTGGCAGCATTGCTTCCTTCTCCCTCCCCGCTGCGGCAGGCAGCTCTCAGGCATGGAGCAAAGAGGCGTCAAAGCTGCAGCAGGGGCACGGAGCTCAGTTGCCCCGCTTGCCACTCGCCAGGCCCCGAGCATCATCCCCAGCCCCAGCAGTGGCCATCCTGCAGTTTAAAGCTAGACCAGGCAGCGCAGGTGATTGCTCATTGCAAGTGTTTCTCAGTTTTCACTGCCAGGTCTTTATCTGGCCGTTAGCCACGGGAGCAGAGAAGAGACGGCTTCACGTTGGCAATGGACTGAGCTGTCCCGATGTCTCCTCTGTGTGCTTTGGACTATCAGCCCTGCTAGCCCCTCTGGTGCAGGCTCTGTAGGGGGCACTTGTCAGGCTGGTCAGGCTGCAGACACCTCCTCAAAGGATGGCATCATGGTCATGGCTTCATCACATGCTTGTGCCTTCCTGGCTTCATTTTGGAAGCTGTGTACCAAATCAGGGCAGAGAGCGAGCAGCAAATGTGCAAGGGATCAGTCCTGCAGCATGCCAAGCACCCTCTTCATCCCGCTGGCTCCCGCTCTCAGCACCTTGCAGGATCGGGCCCTTTCAAATGAACTGTCAAGTCATTATCATCTTTCCCTCTTTGGCATTGAACGTCTCTTGGCAAAAGATTAATGAATTGACTGGCTTTCAACAGGTTTTATGAAGCAAGACAAGAGCATGCCAGCACAGACAGAATATTAAAGGCGTTCGGCAGGGAAGCCTCGCATGCCTGTTGTGTGTCTGTGCAGCCTGCGCGTGTGTGTAGGCACGAAGGGCTCCGAGGGAACCGTTGGCTCAGAATGACAAGCAAGGGGGAAACTTGCAATAAAAGCAACATGTGGCGTTTAGCTTACTGCCTTACCTCAGATGAACCTTCCTTAAAACTGCTCTGAGCCTGCTGATTTCACACTAACCCCCGCCACACGCACACCGTGAAGATGATCGTTGTGTATATTCACATGCTGAAAACATATGATTCAGGGATTGGGGGATTTAAAGCATCGTTCCTCTTTCTGCAATTATTTCACCCCAGTGTAAGTGTCCCCCCCAGCCATGCCATCGGCGTTTGGGTGCCCAGGCTCCCTTTGTCACCTGCCACAGCGGGCAGCAGGCAGAGCTGCCTGCACAGGCAAGGGGAGAGAGAACAGGGAGAGGTGCCCAGGTGATTTATACAGGAATAATTCAGCCAAAGAGTTCTGGTGACTTCAGAAACCACCGGAGCAGAGACCTCCCAAAACCAGATTTCATGCCGTGTAACATGTCCTTTCATTGTTTTGTTTTTAAAATGTATGGATTGAGTGTTGATTTAGGTCTTTAAAACAAATGAACCATTTTATTCAAGTAATACCTGCGTTAGCAGTGACTAAAACTACTGCAGTGCTTATTTGCACGTGAGGGCGAAGTAGTGGGATTTCAGGCCTGATGAGATCAAGACAAAATGCTCCTGAGTGTTAGAGAAATGTCAGTCCTGGACCTACTTCGAACTCCATGACTCACATCCCAGACCCAGGTTTTTAATCCCCTTTAGTATCTGGAAATATGCGACACAGCACATCTGTTTTTAGAAAGTTTTAAAGGCAGAAAGCCATAGCCCGTTGTTCTGATGATAGAAGGCCCTGACACTGGGAAGTGCTGAGAGGTGCGAGGAATTTCTGATTCCCATGGATGTGAATGGGAAATAAATTTGGTCAGCATCTCACAGGTTTAGACTTATTAAGACAATCAGAGCGATGTGATGGTTTACTAATTGTTGCCTCTCCCCATATAATATTGCATGGTTACTTTTTGAATAGAAGTTAACGCTGACAGATGCTTAGTTGGAGTCAGCTGGACTAGATCCATGGGAAACTAAGGGTGAGACTTTATACCATATCTCTAAAGCCATGTGGGATTTGCAAACCTCTTTGCATCCCTGGCCTAGCCCTGAAATATCTGCTCAAAGTAGCCAAGAAAAGCAGTTCACAGTCAGGAGCTCCTTTGGAAGGCACCTAGGGGAGCCCATGGATCAGAACAGGCGATAGCCACTGTTTTGAGGGGTACCAAAGGGCGCAGGAACTGTCCTGGCACTTGTGATACCCTGTATGAGTTAGTCGTTGCAACGTGGGGATGGCATGCTGTGGGTTCATGGTGTGACACAGAGCCCTTCTCCCCGCGCACCCCTCACCCCGGGGCTTGCGAGGGCACTGCTGGCCGGCAGAGCAGCGCTGCTGTTCTCCCGCTGCCGCACGGGCAGAGCCTTACAGCTCCACAGAGGATCTGTGAACTCAGAATAGCGTCAGGGCTCTTATCCAGCACAGACAGACAAGAGAGAAACAGCAGAGATCTCATCTCATGTCCTTCCTTAACAGGCTGCGTGGAGATTTATGACACATGGCGCATTATGCAGATAAACATTTCCACTCACGTTTAGGGCACAGCAAAGTTATCACACCCCACCACTCCTGCCAGCAACCCATATGACGGGGAGAGTAGAGGAGGTCCTTTTCAGGTGACAACAAAATTAGAGGCATCCTGTCTCTTTGGGTATTAATAATAAAGTGCGCCACTATGAATTGGAGCTGGACTTGCAGGAGTCGTTCCTATCGGGCTGTGCTCCTGAGGCCAGCTGTATGGTATTGAATCCAACATAAAGGCAGTTAGCACTGGGAATCCTCCTTGGCAGTCTCAGGGACATCTGTAAGTTGATGCAGAGGCTAGAAGACAGCTTTTTCCCTCCACATGGGTTGTCCTGGAATGAGACTGTATCGTCATGTGAGGGTCCCCTCCCACCCTTTTGGCAGACAGGTACAGGAATGCAGGCTGCCACACGGATATTCAAATTATGCACATGCATACAAACCATTATGTTCCCTTGCACAGGGTTCACCTGACAGTCATTTTGCAAGCGGTTTTCTTTGATACGACATCATGATCAGCATGTTCTAACTGGAACGGTGACATCGTTCCACACCTTGAACCACCCACATGTATATCACCACAGCCTCAGCAGATGCAATATCCTTGTACAGGCAGGAGTTTCCCAGGAGAAAAAAAAAATACCTGACTGAACCTACTTAGGGAGCTTGCAACACCGTGTTTTCTATTGTGTCTTTGACATTTTCTGCCATTACTGCTCTGGCTATGAAGGGAAGCCTTTAATGGCACAGAAGTAACGAAAACAAGGCACACTAGAGCCGAGGCAGGCATTGCAACAGTGAGAAGTATGAATGACGCGAGTTACAGCTTTTGTAATGTCCCTTTTGTCCAGGTACCAATTCCCCACAATTGTCCTAAACCTGTATTTTTTACATCTTGCATGTAAGACTGCGCTAGCGCAGCAGTAGTTTTCATGCTGACACCAGCACTGGGGTACACTGACACACAAACAGTCTTTTGAGAGTTTGGATTAAGCTTTTGTCTTCTAGAGTTTTGAGTTCAGAGAGCTTTCCATGCTTAGAAATAGAAGACACTCACAACGCATATTTAATTGCAGCTTGGTGAATTATTTGTTTAGTTAGTTACTGTTCATCAGTATGCTTCCTTGGGGCTCTTCAGTGGAAGGACTGGCACTTGGAGCTTGCACATTCCCGCAGCTGGCAGTGATTGCCATATCGGTCCATAACATCAAAGCACTCTTTCAATACCCAGGGCACTTGGGTTCTCTGTGCAGAGGGAAAATGCGCAGGTATTTATTTGTGTGAAAAACCCTTTCCATGCATTTTGTATGGGCAAATGATGGGGCAAACAAACTGCTTCACCTCGCCTGCTTTTAAAAATATTCACTGCATATGCCACCATCCGCTCTGCATGAAGTGTGCGTGAGTGCAGGTGCTGTCATACAGGTCTGGTGAGAGCTGGGGTCCCAGTAGCCCACCAGTGTTCCCTGTAGCTGCTGGGCTTTGTGCCGGACCCCCCAACGGGCCGGGCTGCCGGGTGCTCAGCGCCGCTGAGAGCGCACAGAAGGTGTCACTACTCAACAAGTGAAACGGGAATTTATTTGCCAAGCAGAGGCAGAGGGGGAAGAGATGTAATTCCCCTGTTTACACACACACATCTGCAGTGTGTCAGGGTTTCAAAAGCACACTTTAAGGGCACATGTGATCTCTGCTGCAAAATGAATGGCTGTTCTCAGCCAAGAAGGCTAAGCAAACCTGCGCGAGTGACAGATTTATATGCCATTGCATTAACGGATAAACCAACAGTTTAAACACAGCTTACATGCTTTGTGTGGAGCAGTTCTATACCCTGGTTCACACCCATCCACGCAGGGTTAACTGACTAATAGTACACGAGATCCCTACAGTGCATGCATTCACAGCCTCGTCTACAGCACACCAGCCTCACTTCTTTACTAAGTTGGGCTGTGAAACTCTTACCCTTTGTAGCTTTCCATCCCTATCAAACCCCCCACCTGGCAGAAGTACCCTGGACTTACCATGACCCTGGCCCAGGTTGCCCGAAGAAACTGTGGGTGCCCCATCCCTGGAGGTGTTCGAGGCCAGGTTGGACGGGGCTTTGAGCAGCCTGGTCTAGTGGGAGGTGTCCCTGTCCAGGGCAGGGGGGTGGGACTGGATGATCCTTAAGGTCCCTTCCAACTCTAACCATTCTATGATTCTATGCCCCACACCCCCACTTTCCCATCAGATCTTGTAGCATTAGTGCTTACGAGGTAACAGCTGTCATCAGATATCGCCCCAACAGCCTATTTTGTCTTAGGCAGAGTCATGGTCACCAGCCACCTCAGGAAAGAGGCAGGAAACATCTCGGGCAAGGAGAGTTTTTTCCTCAGCTCTGCCAGCTCCATGTAGCATCCTCAAAGAAAAAGGTTGCTTGCTGTTCAAGTATGCTGCTTGAAAAAGAGAGGACACTTGCAGTTGTGAAATCTCCACAGATTTGCATGAAGTCGACTCACCCTACTCCCTGCTCAAATGTAAATGATCATCCTGAAAGATGCTGGAAAAACTTTGTGCAAAGCAAGATCTGAGACAATTTATAAAGTTTCTGAGAAACCAAACTAACTCCAGGGTGGGGAGGAGATTGTAGCCAAAGGACTTGGACTAATTTAGAGAGTATTCCTTGAAAACACAAGAAGGAGCAGGAGTGTATGAGTGTGTGTGTGTACACATACATATACATCTCTTTCCTTTCTTTCCAACAGCTTTTCCTGCTCATCCTCTCCCTTAATTGAGATTTTTTAGCTCCAACAGTGGATCACAGCAGTAATTATTTTCTTGATCTCTTGCCACACACTCTCTTTCATCTAAACTATTTCACCCACTCACATTTGTGCAACTAAATGAGACACATCAAACACGTGAGTAGTGCATTCACGCAGCAGAGGGAATAGGAAAATTCAAATTGGGGCAGGAGGGCTGTCTCCGGGCTTGCAGGACTCCATGGAAAGTGCCTTCTAGGCCTTATACAGTTTCTTCTCGAATTGTATTCCGCACCCTCCCCCCCCCCCCCCCCCCCCCCCCGAGCCCCGTTCAAAAGCCTGTGTTTCCAACCCTCATCATGCCAGAATTCTTCACGGCACTTAGAAATGAACCCAGATGCTCTGTTCAAATTACTGGGAGAAGCTCAGAGCTCCTGACCTCTGGAGTTTCATATAGACTTCTCCTGGCATTTTTCTTGCTGCTTTAACCTGAGTAATCGGTCCCAAGTAACTGCCATTGATTCATTTCTGATTTCAGCGAAACAGTGTTTTGGTTCTTTCTAGTGGAAAAATATTTTGTCAGAAATATTTTGACTTTATTTCCAAACTGTGAAGAGCTTGCTAGTTCCTTTCTGTAATTATTATGCATTTTTTACGTGTCAGGGAGAACACTGAAATGAAAGGGATGCACTGCTCTTGGCAAACCTGATCTTCTTCCCCCGTTGTTTCTTTTCGGTAGCTGAGGGAGGAATATATCATTTTGTTCAAGAAGGGAACATTCCTGCTATTTTCAGTGCTGCAAATGCTGGGAGTTCGATGACATGCAGTCGCTGTTCTTGCCAATGCAACGGGACACCAGTTCAGCTGTATTTTTGGCTCAGTCCTGCACTTTCTAGGAAGCACTTCGCAGCACCACCACCACTGATTAGGAGTACGAGGGAAAGGGGCAGAATCCTCCTGTTACAGCACCCTGTCCCTTTTTTACACCTGCACCGAAGCTGACTTTTGAAAAAGCAATGAAACAGCACACAAAACCTCTGGGAGCATGTTACCGACGCACACCGGGGAACTGGAAAACTCCTTCATACGGGGGGTTGTTGCAGAAATCCTCTTTGTGCTGCTCTTCAGCTCCCCGGCTTTGCTCGTGCATGCTGAAGTTGGCACCACGGTTCTCCAGCTACTGGCACCTGTGCATGCTAACACTTGTGCTGCTCCTCCGAGCCGCGCAACACCTGCAGCGTGCTCAGACACCACCGCTCGCCCTTTCAAAACCCCTCTAGGGGTCATCTGTAGTCGTTAAGTGTTTTTCTTCCTCCGATCCACTTTGTGTCCCCTGTGAGTGGTAATGACGGAAGCCAGAATTTCATTCTAGCCTTTGATATTCACAGGGTCTGCCTTTCAGCTGTGGCTTTCTTAAATGTGGGTGATGGCAATCGAAACGTCCATCTCTCAGACTTCATGAGCAGCAGCTCCATGAAAACACAGAAAGTTTTCACCAGCAGTAGTCCTTTGATGGCACTCTCTGAATACTCCCTGTAATGAGAAAGCAACAGGTCTGAGACTTGGTGTTTTGGCTAATGTCTGTTAACATCTTCCTCTTTATCTGGAGGGGTTTTTTTTGTTCTGCTGGAAAAAAACAAACCCACCCTGAATAAGTATACATTAAAAAACAAAAAACAGCCAGACAATTTAGAAGATGAAAATGCCTTCAACTTCATACAAATATGGTTTAAAGTGTCACTTATGGGCTCAGGAGATGTCAGTCTTGACATTCTTCCAGATGATCTTTTAGTTTCCTATATTTTATTCAATAATAGGCTTGTCCATATGGAGTCCACAGGAAAATTAAGCCTGGGGATTTAAGGATTCTCAGGGAATGCTGTGGGAGGGAATTTAAGGTAGGTTGCTTAAGCCACAATTGACTAGTGAACTCAGAACTAGAACGTTTCAAATTTTCTTTAATATCATAAATTGGCTTATACGGAACCATAACCAGCAGATCAGGCAGTACTGGCAGGTGTGCCACGGGCAGCGCTGACAATCTGCGCAGCCATGGGAGCTTGTAGCAACTGCTCCCTGCAAAATGACTGAAGTGAGGAGAACAAAACCATGTGAAGATCCGGACTCACAACCAGCACCGCCTGAGCGCTGGCATCCCGGCATGGCTAAAGTAATATAATTGACCTTCAGTGGTGTCGTACTGTTACTAAACAGGCTATTAAGCAAAAAGGGATATTAGTTCTACTATTAAAAAGATTTTTTTTGCGATGATACAATCATTCTGTACAGTAGTATTGCTGCTGGGAAAGTAAACCATCTTCCTTAGCAATACAAACCCACCAGTAGCAAAACTGAGCAAAAATAAGAGCCGAGAGGCAACGGTTATTTCACCATGTGTGGGTCCCCCACTTCCAGATCCATCTCCTTGGCAGCAGAGCGGGTGTCAAACTCCCCAGTACAGGAAGTCAGCAAAATAAGAGACTGTTTCTCAAGCTGCAGAAAAGATGTTTGCAATGTTTCTTAAAAAAAAAAAAAAAAAAATCTCTAAATATGGAGTTTCTTGGGATGAATTAAACTGATCCGGTGCCACAGTAGCCCAGGTGATCCTTTGCAAAACCGTTCACTGAAAAAAAATCAACATCTGCCCTACACATTGAGGTGCAAAAGCAGGCAGAAGGATTTACCCTGCCGAAAAAAAAGTCATCTTTCCTGAGCGCATATGCTTAACCCAGGCCGAAGCCATCTGTTCCGAGGAGTGTGTCATCTTACAGTGTGCGAGCGCGTGTGTGTATATAGGAGTGCGTGTTTTTTGCTCCCTGACCTAGAATCATGCTGTTATATAAACCCCGGGATTATCAATAACCTCACATTACAAACCAGCTCCTGTTCAACTCATTAAAGGATTGTGTCTCTGCCTGTTCTGACTCATTTAGCCTCTTTGGCATTCTTTCTGTTAATGAAGATAGCAATTCATTACTCTGCACTAGCTGAAACACCCAGAGGTTAACTCAGTTTTCCCTTTTGAAACGATTCTTTTACAGTGGTATTGCAGCAGTTCCTTCTGCCCTGGCTAAACAGGCGTCAGACCAGCCAGCAGCAAGATATTCCAACCTCAAATACTTGCTTCTGAAATTACTGCTAGATGGATCTGAAGTACCCAGACCTGAATTAAACCAGCAAGCTTCCACCGCTCTTGGCCCAAGCTCGGTTCCCTCGCTTTATCACGTACGACATTACATCACCGCCTTGCAATGAAACATATAATAAAAAACCCCGAAGCCGACTCTCTCTAGGGGTTTTGGAAGAACCAGTTTTTAGGGAGAAGCAGCTGAGATGTGACCTTGTTTCTGTAAGCTTTGGCCATATTGAGTAAAACAACTCATCTCTAAGTAGATTCATAACACTGTCCTTTTTTTCTTTAACCAGCCCTACAATTTTAACAGGCCAATGGGATCAGCAAAAATTCTGCAAGAATTCTTCCTTGGAAATCCAGGAATTTGCTGTTCTGGTTCTTCTGGCTCTCAGCTCTCGTGCAACCTGCCGTCTTGCGTAGAGCCATGCACTGTTTCCCTCCCAGCAACTCATCCTACACAACCCACTGCGAATGCTGGAAGTTTGTTTTACAGACTGAAAGGCTCCTATCATTTCTTACCTTTTTTTCTTAACAGTCTTCATGGACTTTGACTCTAAACCCAAAGAAATCAGCCAAACTTGAAGGTGTAAAATTCCTCAGTGTTGGACAGTGCCCCATGAGTTTAAATCCCACTGTAGCCAGGATGGATTTAAAGATGCTTCCAGTTGGAAAATTATGTCTCTGTATGGCCAGTATCACCTGAAAACATGCCTGAGACTGTTTTGAGGGAAAAGCATTTTACTGGCTGGATAATCATCACTCTAAACAGGTGAATTTCCAGGTCACTTTGGAAAGGAAGAACCTGGACAAAACCAGAGTAAAGAAACGGGAACTAAAACAAATCCTCCAGAAAGGTTGGGGGGTGTATGGCTGGACCTTAAGAAAAACAAAACAAAGGAGGAAAAAAAAAAAAAAAGAAAAATAGAAGAGCAGAAACAAGAAGAAATTAAAAATAGGGGGCAGTTAATTTTTTTCTTTTTTCTTTTTTTTTTTTTTAAAAAACAAAGCTACAGGGCTGCAGGCAAAACCAAGGAAAATTATTTTGCTCTTCCTGTGGAAAAATTATGAAATTCAGATTGAGAGAGTGTTCTGATCCGTCTGAGGTTGGCATTTTAATGGGGCTGGCTTCTCCAAGGCAGCCTATTACAGCCCCATTCAATAGTTCTAACCATTGTGGAAAAATGCCATGTGCCAACAGCTATTTTCCACAATTTTCTTCAGAAAATCTGAAAGAAATGCAGAAAATTGATTTGCAGCCCTGGCAGAGAGATAGAGAAACAGTAGCACAAGGCTGCAGGCCAGTAATTTATGTTTCGAATGTCACCGAGTGCTTTGCCTATAATTTCAAGGGAGGATGATAATAATTAAAAGCACAAACTCTCCAGTCGTTTCTTACGAGGGAAAAAGCTGGATGTAGTAAGTGTAGGGATTTCTTTAAGTGCTTAACTTTTCCAGTGGAGTTTCAAAAATTAAATATAGTAATAATATCTGTCATCCAAAATTATCCCAATGAGCTTTCCAATGCAGACAGGGGAAGCACTTCAGCCACCACTAAAATGCAGCCACTGCTTGGATGAAACGTGGCAGTTGTTTAACAACAGGCAGCCCTCCATGGCCCCTTCAGCCCTCAGACGTGGCTCAGCCGCCGAATGCTCCCCTGGGACATGCAGAAGTTGCCCAGGCTGTCACAGGGAGGACAGGAAGGGTTCCAGCATGTCCTCAGCCAGCACTGTGAGGGGTGGTGAGGAGACACCTGAGCCAGAGATGACCAAAGGTCCTGCACAGTGGATAGCCCACGTGGATCTGGCATCTTGTATCAGGACGTACTCATTTGGATGTAGATGGGGATCCCTTGCATGATGCTGTGTTGTGCCATGAAATGAATTTTTCATGAGGAAGCAGTCTGTAGTAAATCTCAATGTACAGAGCCAGCCTAGAGACAAGAATGTGAGGCAGAGTGTTAGCAGAGCAACCAGCTCTATTTCTGGTTTAAAGTTCATGAGATGTAAAAGATAACCTCTATACACAACATTGGCTCCAATTTAATGCCAGCGGTGGCTGCTTGGAGTGTATAGTCGCTATGCAGTGGTTACATAGGAGGTACTTATTTGGGTCTACACCAAGGTCAAGCCTCTCCTGGGCTGGTTCTGTAGCTAGCTGGGATACAGATTCAATACCAGGTTCCAATTCAACTCAAGTTGCAGGCTACTTGCTTAGCTGTAGAGAAACAGGGAAGGAATCACTGCAGCTAAAACCAGTCCTCTAACACCCTTCCTATCCACAGGTGCTTTGGCAGGGGACACAATACCAAACTGCAAACTACAGTTTGCCATAGCTAGATTTCCACAGGAGACTCCCATGGGGAATCTCTGAATAAATGCCTGAATTCACCTCCATCACAGTTTGAATAAAACCAAGGAGGATGATTCTTCACCCTGCAAATACAATGTACTTTCCTATCAGTGGGAGCAGAAACCCAAAAGCAATTGAAATTGCAAAGGACACACACGAGCCACACAAGCATTTCCACTTCTCTTTGGTAAACCTAATAGGAATTAAGCGTATGCACCTAAGAGCAAACTTTCTCTGTTCTGCAAATAGGGATCATTTCCTCTGCACGTGATTTCATTTGCCAATGCCTTTAATCTATACAGAAAAAACCACACTTGTAACTTTCCATGTCCATGCTGACAACCATAGGGACATTTCTCAAGGATTTTATCGCATCCACTAAGAAAAAAAAAAAAAAGACTTACAGGTAGTACTTGATATACTTCAGAAAACTAAAAGAATGGTCATATTTCAGTAGGTGATCTTAAATGGGGAGCAAAAAATGAATACTGTAGTTATTAAAACAGTAAAATCAATAAATAGAAGAGAGATCAAAGAAAAAATTCTGGGCTGAGGAAGGTATTTAAATTCCTCTTTTTCAGTAATGTGGCCACTATATTAAGCCTATATTTTGTCTAGATTTTTTCAAAGTAAATCACAGAATCTTTATGGATGCAGGCAATATCATTGTAGAGATAAATGGCTTTCAGATATTAGTTTCTGACTGGGTAAACCCTGACCCTTTGACCATTGACCGTTTGTCCACAAATCGTAATATTTACTGAAATACAAAGGAGCTGTATGTATTGGTACATATATTAGTCTTTTTGCAGCAGAAAATCCTCCTGACAGTGTCTCATCTTGATTATTAACAGGACTTTAATTAGGAAATAGCATAGTAAATTTGTGTATCAGTACTGCCCCCAAATGCTCCTTCTTCCTCAAGAATCTAAATCCTCATTAAAAATAAAAGTAATTTTATACTTCTTCTAACAGGTGTAAGATTAAGTATTCCTTTTATAGGAGGAAAATTTTGGAAAAAAATTTGACTGTGAATGACATAATCTATGCCTGCCTGAGTTTGAAGAGAGCCTGAAGGAAGCTATAAATAACTAAGTCCTGTATTCATCTCAGTTGGGTATTAGTTCATTTTGCTTCTTAGCAACACAGGTAAGAAAGCAGAGGGTGATCTCACAAATTGCTGTGCTGACTTGTTAGAAATTCCCACCAGAAACATTCAGAAGGCAAATTATCCCCACAGATCACACTTTGAAGTTCCCAGCAGCTTCACTGGATACATTTAGTCTTGTGGAGGGGCAACAGCAGCAAAAACCCCCAATGCAAAGCCCATGGGGAAGGATTTCTGAATCTCCTGCCTATGTGTTACTAGGGTGGCAGTGTGCTTTGCTGGACACAATAATCCCGTCTCAAAGTCATAAATACTTGGCAAAAAGTAGATGATCCTACCTAGGGCAAAGCTTTTTACTCATTCTTGTGGTACACTCCTGAGAAGTGGCCTTTAGTACTAGTTTTCGATTACACCAACACAATTGTACACGTTGCTGATTTAACCAAGCGCAGAATTTGACCCTCAAGCCTTGTTAGCTCCACCCAATGTCAGAGATGCTTCGACCACTGGACCTATGTTCCAAACCCTATTAAGGTATGTTATCATATAATAAGTATGCCATTAACAATTACTAAGCATCACTTAATGAAAGGTTTTCTTGCTTTTTCTATTTATATTACTGCGTATAATTTGAACCTTGGATAATTAAATGCTACATAAAATATTCCAGTACTAGTGATCCTGGGAGCATCTTTTTGAAGACTTGGCAACCTTGTAATGGTTTGTCATTAACAAGCATGCCCTAATGTGACATTCCACTCCAGCAGCCTGTCTGAGAAGGTCTTTCTTTTTTTCCATTGCAGCAAGGAGACGAAGACTGAGTTATCCAGAAGAAGCAGGTGTTGCAGCGTTGCTCCCTGTGGAGGTTATTTCAATACCCAGACGTCATTAGCACTGAGATACAGTACGTTGTAGTACAGTAAATGCGTCACGTTGCACTGGCTTCCATGGTACTCTAGTGCATCCTGCCATGTATCATCGCAGGTTCCTGTCAGCAAAGGTTGTTTGAAAGGGAGGGACTAGTCACCGTGAGCAGGAACTGCCGAGCAAGGGGGAAGATTGGAATCTTTTTTTTTTGTTTTCCACCTATCTACTTTGTCCACACTTGGCATTGAAATAAAAGAAAAAATACTGTAAATTCAGGAATCACTGGGTCCAGTTTAGTATAATTATATAAATACCAATATTAGCTGAAGAAAACTTTATAAGTAATACTGAGTTACAACATCTCTGATGGTGCACCAGTGCTCCAGTGGTTTCCACAGGTAAGGATTTAGCCCTGCTGTCACATTGCCCTGTGGCTGGCTAATGATACTGTTTTTGAATCCTGCCATGGAGGCGGTGGGTGGGACGTGGATGTAGGTGTCTGTGCAACCTCTCTCTTGCCATGTGGGAGCGGCTATACTAATTCTGGGGACCTGCAAGTCCCTTAAGCTCCTTGTCCCCCGAAAACCTGCCCTGTTTTACAGCACAGGTGCCCACCTTAGGCTAACAGGATAATTGAGGTTTGAAAGGACCTTGGGAGGGTCTGCGAAATCAGAGCAGGTTATTGAGGGCTTTATCCAGTCTTGTCTTGAACGCCTCCATGACGGAGGCAGCACAGCTTCCCTGGGCAACCTGCTCCGCTGCCAGCCTGTCCTCCTGGAGGAAGGTGTCCTGGTGGAGGCCCCTTGTTCCGGTGCCAGCAAGCATGCAGAGCGAGTGGAAATTACACCCCGAGTACAAAGCCATGTAGCACGGAAAGCAATTAGCACGAGTATGCAAGATAAAACAGGGGTGAATCAGTGGGGTTTGTCTACACCAGTGTCTCGGATTACCCCTAACACAGAGATAACCTGATCTAGCCTTAAACTTGCAGCTGGTCCCCATGCTCGTTAGCTGAGTGGACACTGATCATTTTTGGCCCCAGGCCCCTTGCTTAAGATTTGACTGTTTTGGTGAAAATAACTGTTTTGTTATTCGACTCCCCCTGTCAAGCTGCCTCCTGCTTCATCACATAAGTTAATTCCACTCATTTTTACACCCCTGAATAGCACCATTTAATGTCTCAGCTGGAATGAGCAGCAAAGTGCCTCCACTGAATTAAGCTGGGGTTGTGTAGCTTTGCATGAAGTCTGGATTGATTTAGTAAAATCTGATGTCAGCAAGGCATGAAGTACCACATAGTCTTACTGCGCATGATGGGGCAGGAAGGTATTGCTCGTACAGCAAGGAGGAAAATGCAAATCTCTGCTACACGGAAGTAAAAACAGGTAGAAACAGGTAACCTTAATGAAACAGTTCATACCAAGATGCTGCTTCAGCTCCATAGCTGGAAATCCAAAGTAAGAGAAGGGAGAAGGGCCCTGCAGACACCCGGCGAGCTGCCGGCGCAATCTGAAGTTACTCCAATCCACATCTGTTTCAGTGGGAGCAGAACTACTTGCCTCGGTGTTGTTAGTACGAGTCACAGTTTACTCAGCGTGAGGCATTTCAATTTCATAATGAGGTTTGCATTTGAATGTGGGTGCCTGGGAACACAAGAGGATAATTTTATCTAAACCGATTTATCCACCCCTAACAATTTTACCCAGCAGGTCTCAGATGCCGACTGGAGATTCACTAGTGGCTCTGCCTGTGTATTCACAGGAGATGCCTTTTTTAATTCCTTAGCAATTTCTTTGTTACTGGAGGACGAGAATGAAAGGCTGCCTGAATGAAGGGAAGCACGACCCCTGTGTCTTAATAAAATAAAATCCTCTGGGGCTAGCCCAGAGGTTATGCTTCCATTGCCATGGGAGAGACCTGGATTAATTCCTGCTCTGGTCCTTTGCTCCGAGGAGCAGCAGCAGCGGTGCGGGGCGGTTGCAGGGGTTTCAGGCAGCGATACTCAGCAATGACCTTTCTGATCGATTGTGGGGAGCATGGATGAGCCCCGGGGGGACCCAGCCCTCCCCAGCCGGGCAGCATCGCTGGAGGGGAGCCGGGCGAGATGACAGCCCCAGGAAAGGAAGAGGACTCAGGGCTCTTTCAGGGGCAGAGTTTTTGTCCTCAGGTATAAAAAGCAAAAGGCATATGAAGTGACACACCCCACTGCCATAGCTAGGCAAGATGTGGGAAATTCAACAGCATATTATTTGCTGGAAAGAAAGTGTATTTTTTTTTAAATGTGGCTCTCAGTGAAAACCACGTTTATAAAATTTCAAACAATGTATGTTTTGTGGTTGTTGGGACTGAGCACGGCTCTCCTCACGGAGCTTTAAATCATTTCATATGAATGCAAAAGCCCTCTCTGCTTTGCTGAATCGAGAGATCTCCAAAAAAGCCTGAATGTGAAAAGAAAAGTAACAGTTGAAAATTCCAGCCAGCGGGTTCGAGTTTTCCAAGGCCTGTTTGCTTTGGCCTGCCTCTGCCATTCCTTTCTTTCTTTCTTTAGAAGTGTGAAACTGGTTGGTCGCTGGTATTTGTTCTGCGGTCTGCGCTAACTGTTCCATCTGTGTAAACTCCAACTTGCCAGCCTGGGAGTTTAACAACACTTTCCCTTCAGCTGGAAGGAAAATGAAAGTCCCGTTAAGTGGCACTTTGAAGCTTTGCAAAACACACTGCGTTGAGTTTGAATGTAGAGCGGGAAGGGCTGCTTCTGCCCGGGAGCACGGGATCAGCCCCAGGCTGGAGCCGGCGGTGGGGTTTGGGGGCTGCGCACTCAAAGCACCTCCAGGCATGCTCAGAAGCACGTTAGCAAATAAAATAGCTAAAACCTACAGAAACACAAGGACAGCCATGTAGCCAAGTCACCTATGTCTTTACTAGGGGTATCTTTTTGTCAGTAGCTACCAAGACTCTGATCTAGGAAAGTATTCAGGTTCTATTAGGTACCCAAGTAAGAGTGAAACACCTAAATGTCTCAGCAGGTTCAGTTTCTAGCTAGTGTTGCACATTAGAATTGCTGGTTTTCTCATCCTGGATGTCCAGCTTAGACCTAAAGTGAGTCCAGTTACCCTCTGATCAACCAGTTCAGCTGTGCCCAACATGACCAAAGCTTTGATTCCCTCTGATGTCTGTTCTGCTCTGATTCTGATGCACTATTTCTCTACCTGTATTTTCATTCTGGGTCACTACTATTATTGATATTTTATGTCCATGGATTGCCAAGCCATGATTTAAATCGGAGTCCAGCTTCCAGCCAACCCTTATATCATCAGTCAGATCTTGGAAGTGCAGGCTGAGGAGCAACCAGCTCCAGCACCCCATTGGTGTGACAGAGGACAGACTCACTCTGCCACGTCGGATTGACCTTGGTGGAGGAGTGATCCCACCCTGCCATCCGAATCCAGTTCTGATGGCACCTCTCTGTTGTTGGGCCAATTCTAATCTGGAGTTAAGTCCGGCTCAGATCTTCTTTAAAAATAAGAGGAAAAAATCTCTCTGATTAAGTCTGCCTTGATGAGAATGATTTCAGCTTTTTATTTGCACAGAAAAGATGACTGAAATGCTGTTTTGCTTCCCATTTTCACACTGCTGTTCTTCTGACCCATGGTGTGAGTTTGTCCTTCCTAGGGTTCATCAGCCCTGCCTGCATCATACTCCAGGGCCCCAGGCATATGGCTGCCTTCTCCCCTTCCTCTTTTTTTCATGTTGTTTTCTTTTATTTCCTGACTACGTGCCTAGCAAGGGTATATTTTCAAAGCTGTGTATGGGTTTTAGCTGCCTGAATCATGTTATGGCTAACAGAGGAGCTATGCTGCTGATACACAAGTAATGCTTTGAAAATGCATAGTAAAATTCAAGATCATGAGCATAGGAGAGGGGTATATCAGCTCGGAAATACTCGTTGCTGCTGAGAAAGCAGAATTCATCAGATGCTTCTAAAATAATGTTTCTGAACATTCATATGAACTCCCAACAGCTGTTGAGTTCAATTGTGTTTACTCCTAATCAAAAAGTAAACTTGTTTTTTTCATAGAAAATTTGGAGGAGAGGGGATTGTGAGCATTTTCAAGAAAACTACAACTAGCACTGGAAGTAAATGTATTCTTGAAGATGACTTTCAATAAACAGCTTACTGAAAAATGCTTTTTCCTGAAATCCAAACAAAACAAAAAAAAAATCACTGAAGATTTTTCAGATTTGGCTTTCCTCTGCTGCCTTTTTTTCTGTTTAAAAACTGATTCTTTTCGAATACCTTTTGCTTCAGCTGCAACATCTTATTTCTGCTGAAAATAAATTTCTGTTGAAAAGTCCAACCAGCTTTTCTCTGTGAGGATTCAGGAGATCTCTTCAAGAAACGTTAGCAAAATATTCCGTCACGCAGTCTCTGCTGTAGGTGACCAGAGATATTTGTTCTCTAAAGAAATCTCCGTTGCACAAGGCAGACACCTTTCATTTTTTCTGCATTCGAGCTCAAAAGCCTGAACCTGCCAACTTACTTTGACCAAAGAAAGGTCAGCTGTACATTTGCATAAAATCGAATATATTTGCATAAATCAAGCTCCAACTTCCTATATTACATTGATCTTGAATGCATATTCTGTTTTTCATGGTGACAAGGGATAAGAGGCAGCAACAACCAGTTATGAGAGTGCCTATCTTAAACTCAATCTAGCATTCAAGTGAATAGAGATCAGTCCCCGAGTCTGCCTAAACACTCACAGATGTCAATGAGACCACAGTAGACAGACACTTCTGCTTCTGCTCAGCTCACCAGAGGATGAGAGACTGTTTTTTCCCCATTTTTTACCTCTTCTGCTGTGCAGAGCTCTACTGAAGTCACGGAAGCAAACCTGTAGGTGTTCAGAGGTCCACACAGGCTGAGAACTCAGATTAAACTATCCAAAGCTAGGCTTTGCCAAGACCATCAGTAAATTAATGCACCTGAGGTTTTTATACAATAAGTTTTAGTTCATTTAAGTTTACCCAAGGTGGGAGGGTTGTGATACATTTGGATCCAATTTTTTGTCTGATTTGATGAAAGCGGCAGAGAAAATTGAGACTCTCCTGACTTTAGGAACTTGAGCCTTCAAATTCATTTCGAATTCCAGGAAACATCTAATAAAACCACTGCAGCTGGCACTGTTCAGATTGCCAATATATTCACAAGAAATTTAGAAGTGCCAAAGCGATGACATGCCAGGCCAGCCTCTGCTACTGCTCTGAGCCCACAGTGGCACCAAGTCCTGTGCTGGAAAGCCAAGGGGCCGGCTCTCCCTCTCTCAGCACTGACCCCTGGCAAAGCTTTTTTTGGTGGTTTAGAAACCACCTAAGCAGACCCAGACTGGCCCTTTAGATAAGATGTGTCATTCCTTTCACCCTTAAATCCACCTAAACGTGAGATTTACAGAAAGATGGATCTTAAACACAGACTCCTGCAAGGGAATCCTTTTTTTTGTTTTTGTTTTTTTGTTTGGAGAGGAATCATTTCACGTCTTATCATAAGCAAAAATTGCTTTCAAACACTGCACCCAGGCTGTGCAAGTCAGGCAGGCAGGATTAGCTCTTTGCAGAAAATCCCTTTTTAAGCTACAGAGAGAAATGAAGTAGAGCCTGGGCCTTTCAGTGGCTCCCTCCCCACAGTGACTTTCTGCAGATGCCACCATGGGGAGATTTGCAGATGGCATGGCTAACCGTGTGAAACATTTTGATTTACCTGAATGCCAACCAGATAGCTCCAAGAGAAACAACTGCCCTTTTTTGGGGATCATTGCTGCCCATGCTCACACACAGCAGAGTCAACTGCATCAGACACACTCCTCCCCAGCAGCCCAGTGCACCAGGCCTCCATCCTAAAAAAAATAAATAAAAAAAAAATGCCCATACTAACCCCCAACACACCACATGTTAACGCACTGCTTATATCTAATTAAGCATGGAAGGTGGGAGCCCCAGGCAGGTGATCACAATCAGGAGACACTGGAAAATGATACGGGGAATCACCTGGAAACCAGCAAAGTGTTACAAAGGGGGAAGAGTTTGCTTTCTTTTATTTTGCCCTCTCCTTTCACCTCACTTGTGCCTCTGCTCTCTTTTTAGACCTATGTTTAGGTTAAGAGCTAGCTGTTATTCATTGTAGCATGTGCGTGCCAAGTCACCGGAGTTGCCAGGGCAAATGCCCTTCCTTCGAAGTCGGTAGCCAGGCACTGTAGGACACCCTCTTGGTCTTTGTGGTGGTGGTAAACATGGAGCTCTGCCTTGTGCCTGGGTATGGTGGGACATGGGACAGCCTGGATTGTCCTCTCTGCTGGTGCCTTCTGGCTCTGCTGGAGCGCACCCTGATTTCTGGGCACTCTGTGGTGGAGCTGCTCCGTGGGCAGCTTTACCAGGAGCGGCTTGATGGAAGGTTTTGCAGAAACCGCGATGGTGCTGACAAGACAAAAGAAAGCAAAAGCAGCTCTTGGCCTGGGCACAGGAGCTCTTTATTATCTGCAACTGCGATGGGCTTCAGAGGATGCTGTTTTGTGGCTAGCAGCATGGCTAACAGAACTGTGGAGCATAAGATGCTCTACAGAAGGGGAGCAGATGCGGCTTGTGCAGGGTTTGAGCTTCCTCTCATTCTAGGGCAAATCAGGAGTGTCCTGGTTTGAGGACCTACCAGGTCCATGGAGAACTTGGCCCCTTGTTTCTAGAAATGCTGCTCCAGCAGGAGTGAGCTGGTGTGTCTGCACCTGCATGAAACAGTCTTGAGATCTAACCCGTCTGCCGCAAATTAAGCAATAGAGCTGTAAGACAGTGACAGGTCATAAACTCAAACCTTTGATGCTATCAACCAGACCAATTTCTGATCCAGTATTCAACAGGAGCTTTTGGAAAGGGTAAGGTAATGACTTGGGAATTGCAGCTGGCCTAAGCATAGCACTGTGAAATCTCTTATCAGTACTAGCTGAGCGTGTGACACATTTAAACCAAATCAACAGTGTATTTATTTTATTATAATCTTGTAATAGCAACAATGACCTCAGTGCAGGGTCTTTTCTCAGCACTAGAGATTAGCTGGGGTTAACAATCCCGAGGATGCTGATCTCTCCAAGGCAGTGATGAAGATGTGGGGCCTTTTAAAAAGATTCATTACTGGCTGCTGAAGTCTTCATGTAACAGCCCCATGAGCTCCAGACATTGTTTTTAATAAGCCGGGCCTGGCCCTCCATCACCCCATGCATTGCCTCCTGGCCAAAACTGCTTTCTTCTGGCATTTTTAGCAGCGTGTCAGTTCTCATTGCAAGTTTGCTTCCTCTGTGGTTTTGTAGCATGTTGCCTTCCATGCTGGTAGGGCCAACATAAGGGGAAGTAGGTGGGGAAATGCCACTCCCGTTCCTCTGCCAAAAGCAGAGGAGAACTCTGTCTTCTATCTTTAGCTTGGGGGAAGCAGCATTCCCTCCTGCTTCTCTTTCCTGCGCCGCTCTGCAGCGAGGGCTCCCCAGCCGTCCAGTGGGTTTCAGTGGGTGAAGGGAGGAGTTGGTAGCTGTTAGTCAGCTTGGAGACACGCTTTGTCCTTCTGCGAGCCTGCCCTTGCCCCACTGAGCGTCTGGGCTTTTGCAGTGCAGTGCATGCAGTACGAATCAGGCCAGGGGAAACGCACATAAGCTTAAAACTTAATTTAAAAAAATTTGCCTTTGCAGAATGATTAAAAACAAGAGGCCATATAAAAAGCGTTACCAGGATTTTAAAAGTATCAAGAACATTTTGGCTCCTCTGCGGTCCATAGCACATTGCCCTGGTTTATTTCTTGAGTCTCTATGTGATGTTTTAGCTCCTGGCTAGATACTTATCAGACAAATATCCCATAATGCTGAAACATCAAGTCATTAGCAGACCTTGGAAGAAAAAAGTGAAATCAAACTAAATACAAAATAAAGCAATATCCTACAAACAAGTGATCTGTCTGATACCATTCTTCTGCTGGAGGCATCTCCATTAAGCTGCAGTGACAGCAGATGGAAGGCAGGACGCAGAGAGGCCTCTAGGAAGACTTCTTCGAGCCTGTGCTAAAGTTGCTTTTAACTACAATTACGAAGTCAATTAGAAAGTCATTTCAGCACTAATGAAACAACGAATGATTGATACTTAATGGTCCTGGCAGGGAATCTGGCCCAGTAAATACAGCTGAATAAAAAAAGGCAATTCAAAATTACAAGACGTCAAAAGTTTAGGGGTTTGTGTGTGTGTGTTTATGTGTGTAAATGCATGTATGTTTTCCAAAATCAAAGCATTTCAGTTTGGGGCTGCAAATGGATATCTCTGACAAGTTCGTACTCCCGGCCATTCCTGCGTAACCCATACTGTGCTCGGGCTGGCAAATCTGGTTCCACATCCCCAGCTGGATTCGGAGCACTATGCTGTCCAGATCAGGTGTCAAATTGTCATTTCCCCTCTTCTCCAGTAGCGGTGTGCTTTGTGCAGCAGTAGGGTGACAGAAGCATAAACCCATATATATATATATAAAAAATAGATAGATATAGATATATTATATTTCTGTAATATATACACACATATAGGTTATGCATTTTTATAGATGCCTCTGCTTTGAAGAGGTGATAGACCAATGCATTATCCTGCTCTCTTTCCTGTGGCTTCTATTGCTCTCTCTGGGTTTAAAAGCAATACTGGTGTTGTGATGTCTTGGCCAACAAATCTAATCCCAGATGAGATTCGAAAGCCCCTCTGCAGCAAGAGGAGAATACTAGGCGGGGAATTCAGCCTAAATCCAGCCACTGAGATAGAGGGGTTTCTGAGCATTGCTGGAAGGGAAAATCTGAAATTTCAATGCTCTGAGTAGACAGTGTTTTCCTTCCCCGTGGTAGAGCAGCACAGAGCCGGGTGAGTGCAGGGCGCTCCAGTGGGAGCAAAGGCAGATGCCCAAAGCTGATGCAATGCAGAAGAGTTAAAAAGCTGTAGGGGAAGTGCTGCAGTACAAACTATTTGAGCAAAAACCCTTTAACGTACATATGCTGTCCACACACAGATCCAGTTTAAAACTTAATACTAGAGCAGAGCCACTTGTGTGCTATAATTATATCATAGAGGCTTGATTAGCAAGAGGAATTTCCTTAGTTTTCCTGTAATCCTAGTGAAACCTGATTGCAGCTATCCTTTTTGCAAGGAAAATTAAAGTTCTGGGATCTCCACTTACAGCGAAAGACACCAAAAGGCAGCTCATAGTGACAGTTACATCACTGTAAATGCAGGATAACTCCAATGGACATGGTAAAGCTCCTTCTTCTCAGGCAGCCCATGGCATGCTCAACTTGGCTATGGAGCTTCTCTAGCGTTTTTCTCTGCGATGACTGTGTGAAGATGCCAGGATCAGAGGCTGTTACCTTTGGTCCTGGGCACGCTCACAGACATTGTCCGAACGAGTTTGACCTACTCATTTTAATCATGCTTTATACTTCCCATCTGAGGATTTCAATGTGCTTTACAGGAATATTCATGGTGCCTAAAAATCTCTGAGACAGCCACTTCCTTGAGGTCTTGGGCTCAGAAAAGTGACATGTCTATGATCTGTGTGGGTACTATCACTGTCCACCTTGTGCTGCTTCCGTCAACTCCCGTGTCCTGTATCTCCTTTCTCCACGCAATTACATGGAAAGGTGCAATTTAACTGCAAAAGGATAGCAATGCATAGAGCAATTGCCCAGATTGAAACATTTGCTTAAGGTTGTTTGCTTATAGCATCCTTTCACCCACCAGAGGACCTTTTTTTTGTTTTAGTGCAGGCGTATGAGGGCTGCGTCTTATAGATGTTACAGGCTAAAGCTGCGCTGAGAACACACCACCTTCCTCACTGCTGGGCTTTTCTCATAATGCCTTTGGTCTGTCCCTAGAGAGGCTGCTGAAAAATGATTGCTGAACCCATCCCCAGTTCACTCCTGCTAATTAAACACCTCTGGTTCAGTGCTTGCTCGCTCTTTTTTTTTTCCTTTTCTTTTTTTTTTTTTTTTTTTTTTTTTGGCTACTTCCAAGAGGATATTATTTTTAGCTCCGGAGGGTTAAAGGGGAAGAGAATTGTGCCAGAATCAGGTTGTTAGGAGATGGGGAGAGAGGAAAAAATGCTGGGGGTGGGGGGAGATCTGCAATGATTAAAATTCCATCTAATAATAAGACAGAAAGCTCTGGTGCATGGGCCCAGCCTAAATTAAGCTCCTGAATTAGGAGTGCTTTCCAAAATTCCTCTCTAGACAATTTAATTAGGCGACAGGTATTTCCGGAGTCACACGGTGGTTCCACTTGGCAGTAAATAAAGACTCCAAGAATTTTCTACCCTAGAATCCGACGCAGAAAACAAAACAAAACATTCAGCAGGAGACAGAGCGGCATGTTGTGAAATTGGCCCGGCTCCGCGCACCGCGGGCAGGCTCTGCTGCAGCCGTCTGCCCCCTCCCTCCCCAGTGCACCCCCTGCCCAGCGCCGGTAATAAATGGTGTACCAGCACCATCCCGATTAGGGGGCCAGGAGGTTAATCTCTAGGTCGCTATCTGATAAAGTCCATATCCAGGCGCTGTACTCCGCAGCCTATTGATAATCTTGGGGCTTACTATTATTTAGTGTCGGTGCTGGATTGAGGTGTACAGTCTGCAGTCCTGGCACAAACGATGTGATCCATCTAAGTCAGCTTTGCTCTTTTCTTATGCTGTTCACCCGCTCCGGCGCCCCCTCCCTCTCTGGTGCAGTGATTAAGGACGCAGGATCCCCAGCCCCTCGCTGACAGCCCTGAGCACTGAGGTGATGCCATAGCCTTAGAAAGCCTGGAGGAGGGGAGAAAGAGGGACTCGAACCAAGAGGAAACTATTTTGCTTCCCCACACCATCGAACCCTTTATTCCTCATTTATAATTAATAAATAACAATAACAAAAATAAATAAAAAGTCAATTATTTTCTTTTATAGTGTAAGTGATCTTTGTAACCCATGAAAGCAAGACTTATACCCCTTCCTCCAAAAAACATCTACCCAAACCTTGCTATGCTGAAGAACACATAGTGACACAACAAAGGAGATGCATTTTTTTTACCTGAAAGGCATCACTGGATTTATTTCAGACACAAGGACAAGTGTAACAGAGTAGGCCATGTACTGATAGAAAAAATCAGAATTTACAGAAAATATTCCTTCCAGCCACACTAATTTTCTCATCACCGTCTTTCTACTGGCTGGTTTTGTACTAGTTCTTCCTTAATTCCACTCCTAAACATTAGATGCTGCCTTGACATTGTCTTGGAAACACCACATGAGTGAAAATATTCTTTAGATTTTCTTGGGGTGAAAAAGAGAGAAATTAAAAACAGAGTGTCCGAGTCATAGGCACCCAGCACCCATGGAATATTGGTCTGTGTGACATCATTATGTGACACCAGAAGTCCCTACTGCAGAGTAATGTCTTCTCCAGTATCCTTTCCAATATCAAGGGCTGGATGGCAGACAGGCTGAGCAACCCTTAATTCAAATTAAGTACGCAGAATGTGGGCGCTTGTGTGGAAATTTGGAAGATTCCTAAGGATTTTTAGTGTGCGAGAGTCAACTCAATGCTCATGGGAAGACTGCATGTTTCTCACGTGGGTGTTCTAACCTTTAGCAAACACGGTCTCTAGTAACTACCAGCTGTTGCCAGGAAGAATTGCCTAATGCTTCGAGAAATGGCATGGGTTTGCATTCCTTGAGACAAGCATCCTGGCCTCTCAGCAGTCCTCTGTCTTTCTTCTTGCGTGGGTGTCTGAGTGTCCAGGTTAGGAGGATGTTGGGGATAAAGCATCAATTTTTGCACCAGGCTGGAAGAACAGAGTATTTCAATTCATCCTTGTTTGTAGGGAACTTCGAAATTATTCAAATGTATCTGTATTCCCATTTAACATATCATAATGCTTTCATTTAAATCTGAAGGGATTCTTCTAGTTGCAAGAATTATTACCTCATGTTAATTAAATATCCATTGATTTCTAAAACAAAGGGAAACACTCATGCTTATTGAGATTTTACTGTGATATTCAATATACCGTGAATCTATTGTAGGGTTTAATCCTCTGCAAATTTGCATTTAATAAAGGACAGTTAATATACAGCAAAAGATTAATTAAGAAAATGTAATCAGATGGCAAAAGAATCATTGGAAATGGCAAAAAGGTGAACTGATGATGGTTAGTTTAAAATTGGACAAAATTCTTGCTATTGAATTCAAAGGGACTTCTGTCATTTAATTCATGTGGAACAGTTCCAGTTCCACACCTCTGTGCAGAAAACCACTTTGTGCTGCTAGTGGGATGTTGTGGGGACCCAGATAGATTGTGCTACTATGGAATGAAGCTTATTTCAATTGCTTACGATGATATAACAGCTCTTCTGTGCAACCTGCAGCTTGGCACTGAGCTCTCCCAGTGCTTTGTATGAGGCTGGCTCATCTGACCCATTAGGGGAGCCCTTATCCCAAGTCAGATAGCCAAGAGCAAGTCACTGCGTTATTGAACTTCATTTTCTTCTGGAAGTCTACCCTGTACACCTTAATGTATGCAGACTTTCTCCAAGGCCTTTATTTGCACCCAAAACTAATATCAAATTGGAGGTAAACTTAAAAATGTCATTAGGAACACGAAGTCCTTTTCATGTGATAGAAATTTTTTTTCCTCTTTGGCCAATACATCATTGGAAATAGTAAAAAAAATAAACTTATTTTTAATCTAACTTGTTTTTGGTTTAGTCCACAAGGGAAACATTGAGGTCTCATGTATTTATACAGCTAAGACATTTTAAAGTACTATTTGGAACAGTTACTAAGTCTGAGAGTCAAGGCTGGAAAGCATTAGTCCAGAAACTGTTTAATACGAACTTGATGATATGTACTATAAAATCATTGCCTGAAAAGAAAAAAAAAAAAAACAGGGAAGAAAAGAAGAAAAAAAAACCCCTCAACTCTCACTTACCTGAATTACAGCTTCAAAATTCTTCCCCCATATTCACCATGTGCACTGCTCTTCATCCAAGTGTTGGGTTTCCCATGGTGCTGCCAATCTGGAAAGTAAAATATTAAGGCATGTAAAAAAACAATGAATCCTGCCCATTAATTGTTTATTTTTTCATTTGGTTCCTGCCTAGCACGACATCTTCCATCTGAGAAAGCCATTAGCACTGGGATGACGGGCACTGAATAAGCGTTTTGCTGGAAATGGGACATGTTTGCTTTCTTTGGAAGGTGAAAGTAGTGGAAGAAATAGAATTTGACAATAGGGTGAAACTGCAAAAAAATGGGGGTGGGTGGTGGATTTATAAAGGAGAAAGCATGTATTTCTTACCATAAAGACTTCTGCTTGGATTTTCATGCATATACACACCCCTACATCTTAACAGCTGCTTTGAAATACCTCTGTCCTAGTAATAATGTTATGGATTCACAGTCTCTGAGCTTTTTTCCATATGGCTCTATCATATTGTGTTGCTAAATTTGGCTGTAATGTAAAGTTGAGAAGAATAGTCCTGCAGTGAGCAGAGAGCCCCAGGGGCTCTCCCGTGCAGGCAGGTGATGTGGAGCCTGTCCCGCACAGCTCTGCCAGAGCCCCTCCGCCGTGCTCTTCCATGCTTTTCCCGGTTTTTCAGTCTAATTCCAGTCCTATATTTCAGATTAGGCCAGAATCGCATCTGCTTAGACCTTGGTGATGCTGCAAAAGGTGAAATAACACTGCAGACTTCGGTCAGATATAAGTTTGATTTGCATGATCTGCACTCACACTTTTTCCCAGCGTTGTGCTGTGCAAAATACTTGAGGCAATTGACTTTCACTTCCATGGAACCTGGTAAATGATGAACTTCGAGTGGCTGCATTCAAAAGTCACTCGGCTTGTCCTTTTTTTGGAAGAATCTCATCAGATGGAAGCCTGGGATAAATTGTCTTTCGGTCAGGACCTGGGCAAGAAGGATTTGGGGACCTTTTTATATTCTTATACCTTCTTATGTTGAGAATCATATCCCCAAAGAAAGGACTGGAAGGAAGCTCATGAGATTGTCTAGACCATGGACTGGCCGCAAAGTGGGATTAATTCCATGAGTGTCTTTCCTGACAGATGGTTATTTAACCTGTTCGTAACAGTCTCCAGCAGTGGAGATTCAGTGTCTCAGTATTTCCGTGGGCAGCAGCACTGGAGTGCCCTGTCCCTCCCGTGACCTCAGGTCGTGCACTCCTGTGTCCAAGTTTTCTGAGCTAGACACAGACTTTAGGCACAGCCCTGGGGGAATGGGTGGGGTGTAAAATTCCTCAGCTC
The DNA here is from genome assembly GCA_947846985.1 of Fratercula arctica. NCBI lineage: Eukaryota > Metazoa > Chordata > Aves > Charadriiformes > Alcidae > Fratercula > Fratercula arctica. The sequence continues at coordinate 12,281,566 of CANTUZ010000013.1, read as the reverse complement.
AGGATGAGCACTGAGATGACACTTTGTCTCAGTCTCTCCTTTAGTCACAATTCTCGTGTTCTTTCTTCTTTTTCCACCGGGAGGTAAAATATTTACTGTTGGCTTATAGTAACAGCAAAGCAGAATCCTTTCCACCGTGGCTGAGAACACGCTGGTCAGACAGCAAATGGTAAATCCAAGATTTTGTTGTACCCTGTACGTTCCTGCTCTTATGCTCAGTTTCCACTCTGCACTTGTTACAGATTCAGGACTAATTAGGACACACAAAGGTAAAAAAGACTTCCTGGCTCTCTGCTGCAGGCCACTGTCTGAGGTAGGCAAGGGAAGAAAGTTAAATAAAACCTTTGCACCCAGCCAGCAAATCTCAGGAGGGATGATTTTTCCTCTGGGATGCTCCAAGTTTAAAACTCCCTTAACCTGTTTATCAGATCCTACTCCCTTAGTATCCACACCCCTGGCGAATTCTGATTTTCTTCCTGACTCACAAGATTTATAGCTGTCACTTGTAGAGGAGAAATGATGCTGTGTGATCCATGTGACCAAGTCATTAGCTAAATCAGACTGTATTTTGAATACTGAACAGCATATCCTCCCAGAGAACTGTTTGTAATCAGTCAATATTATTTATTTTTTAAAAGGGCAAAAGATACCATTGAGTAAATTTGAATAAGAAATAAATTTGGAGAAACTGTAATCAGCTTGTGAACATTTTGCAAGGAAAGAGAAAAAGGAACAGGCTAAATTAATTGGTTAAATTATTTGCAGCAAGTGCCTCTCTCTGTTCTGATCGTCCCTTCAGCATTTTGGTAGCATACCTCGAGTCTGACCTGAATCAAACTCTGCTATTCCAATCAGAGCTCTTTCTTCAGTGGAGATTGCCAGTCATACTCCATTAAGTGATGGTTCTGCCTTGTCGGCAAATGATCATTAAGGGAGCAGGCTGATAACATAAATCTCATTTTCACTTGCAAACAAAGTCAGGTCTTTAGGTGCAATAGAGCCTCATGTATTTGCTCTTTGCCTTGCTGTTTTTGGCTTCCCAGCCCCCAAACGGTGATACAGTTTTCAGGAAGGCATTCACCACGAGCAGTAAGTCAGTAAGTCTCCAGTTTTCCACCTACTGAAGAAGTGCAAGTAACATCTGATCAGCTGCAGCTTCACACCCAGAGACAACCCTGCTATGCAGGGAGATTCTTGAGGATAATAACAGATGGGGGCTTCCATCTGAACCAGAATAGCACTAAAGGTTGGAAGACTTGTTGATCTCAGCATGGAACCTCCCACACCGCAAAGCATTCACCAAGATGCTCACCAGACTGAAGTGTACGTGCCAGAGGCCTCATCCACTGAAATAGCTTCCTGATCTTTCCATGCTTTTGAGCTCAGCTTAACTGCCAGGAATCCCCAGGAAGGAAGGAAGGAAAGAAGAATATCCTCTTGCTCCTCCGTACCCCCTCGTATTACAACTCAGCACTCTGCTTTGATGCTTTGCTCTAAGAAATCCTTGGCCCGCAGCTAGAATATATCAGGAGACGGTCATGGCACTCATTCTCCTTTTCAGCTCTGCTGGATGAAGAGGCTCTGGAGCTTTCTGAATCCAGTCTCTTGCAACTGGAAGCTGAAATTTCCAGTATATGAGTGCTTGGCCACTGCAACAAGGAGCTGAACTGTGCAAAAGCCTGTGCTAGCACAGCAGTCTGTACTCATGCTGCTTTCTTTGGTCCATAGACCCTGAGGAATCAGCATCTGTGTGAACGGAGTTTGTGTAACTGCGTATTGGATGGGAGAGATATGAGGAACTGTATGGAGGAAAAAGTTAAAAAGAAAATGTTGAAAGACGTATGATGCTGGTGTTTCTGACCCCAACATCTGCACACAGAGGGCAGCAGCAATATTGCTATAAAGTAAAGGAACAAAGCAGCATCTGGCATGGCTTTTACCCAGCTGGGAGGGAAGCTGCTGGGGTAAGCTAAGAGGGTGAATCTGGAATTTCAAATACAGAGTGAAGAATGAGGCCAGTTCGTGCAGTTAGGGTGCACTGCAAGAGCCTTTCTACCTCCCTCCTGCTGGCCGCGGTGAGCAGGGAAGAGAGCAGCAACAAGCCTGCTGCGATTTGCAGGGGTGGTTTGATTTGGTTCGTTGAGCTAGCGAACCTCAGAAAGAGTGAATTATGGGCAGTTTTGCGTAAACCACTTCAGGTGAAGAAGGAGGCGGTTGTGACTGATGCCAAGAACTTACTGAGCTGAGGTGGAAAGTGTTTGTGTATTTCAATGTAGCGTAACATATAAGCCCTTCCAGTTACAAGGTGCTACCTAGCATAAACCTAGCACAAGCGTTGCCTTTTCTAATGCTAACCTGTGATGATGAAGGTTTCAGCCTGATGTAAAGTGTCTTACTTGAATTTTTCATTCTCTTTCCCAGCAGGGCTATGTTCCTCATTCTTGGAATGCAAAAATTGTGATAAAAAGCCATAATCTGTCTTCACCTTGGTATAAGCTTGGCATTTACTACAAAAGACTGTTCAGCGTGGCTTTTCCAAACCATGCTTCTTCCAAAACTCTCTGCACCTACCCCTAAGCACATTAGCAGTCCCATTGACCTGTACAGCTGTGCTTCCCAGGTCCTTCCCCAGCTGCTGAGCCACAGGCTGAGGTAGGTCACCCTTCAGCCAGGGCAACACTCGGGCGTTCCCAATAGTACCCTTCCACTGGAAAGGAAACAGAGCTTGATGGAAAAACAACATGCCCAGAAAAGGAACCTGCTCTTTTTCTTATTGTGAAAACAAGAAAGCTCTGGATTTGTTTCATCAGCATAACACAAAAACAGCTGACATTGAGACTTTGAATACTCAGACCAAGGGGCAGAGGATACTTGTGCAAAGGAGGAACGGCTCACAGTGGCAGAGCTGTAAGCCACATTAGCTGAGCACACTACAACATATATTTACTTGCTATAAGGTTACTATTTCCCAAACACTAAGTTTTGCTGCAAGCATGTCATTTGAAGGCTAAAGACTGTAATATAGAAGGTTACAAAACAGTAAAGAGAAAAATATAGAAGTACCTTATGGACGCCCCTACACAAAGCATTCTGGTTAACTGTGATTAGGTAATGAATCCAGTGTGATATATGCTGAATTCTCAAACTTACAGACTTCTGTTAACCCATGGGAGAGAAAAATGTTTCAACATGCTTTAGCAATGAATCTGAAAGATGAAAATCAGCTCCTGCCTGGAATGCAGAAGTCAAATTCTGTTGGATGCCAACCATCCTAGCACCACTTTTAGACATACCTCAAAAAAAAAAAAAAAAAAATTAAATCTAGACAATTAGATATTTCTCCCTCTAGAACAAAAACTGCTTTGTCTTTGATGCCAATAGAGATTTGCTTCCTCAAACGCGCTGTGCTTACACTCTTTATGACAATAACTCAACTTTCACAAGACACTGATTCACAAGCTTTGGTCAGTGGTCTCATAAAGATGTGACATCTGAGAATTATAATTCTTCCATCAGCTTTCCAATATAAGCTAGGAGAAACACAGGTTAAAAAACAAGCAACCTGTCATCATGTTATTTTCTGACAGATAACATTTTTTATGACAACTGGTCTTTCTTTGACTTATTATTAAAATATTAATGTCTGACCAATGGCATCACATAATACTTACTGCTCTGAAGGCATATTGGTGATTCAGAGACACACTGAACTATATTTGCCAACGTAGCAGGGATAGACCACATAAAGATGTTTTTTTCTGTAAGTCTTTTTATTCAAGCTCCTTCCACTTCCATTTTGTCACCTTTTTGTTTGTTTGTTTCGTAGATGCAAACGCAGTTGCCATTGGCCAAGCTCTACTTACGGTGATGTACAAAGCACTAAAGTCATCTTGTTTCCTTGAGAGGACTGAACCATAGGGAGAAAGAACCTTCATCATAGCTCATTTGAGGATGTTATGCCAGGGAAGGCAGTTCTAGTTTGCAGAGAAATTCGCTTCAGGGTAAGCAAATGAATAAACACTAATTGGGTTCCATTATATCTCCAGACCTTTTGTCCCTTTCCTGCCTCACTGATATTCAAATATTAATTTTCGCTGTGTTGATGGCCAGTGTCTGCTGCCCTCATCAATCATGAAGACTCGCATGCCTCCACAAGAAATCCTCTAAGAATGAACAAAGCCTTTGAGTACACAGTATTAAAACATGGCTTTTCACTCCTCTACAAAGGCATCTATAGTAACCATGCACAAAATTAAGTGTGTTATAAAATAAGATGGCTATTGGATATCAATGCCTCTCTTAAAAGTGTATCTGGCCCCAAAAGGGGAAAATCTACTTATTTGATCTCATATGATGTTTCCATTGTACTCTGTAGAGCAGCGCTGGTGGAACTCATGCATATGATTAAAATCAGCTTCACTGGCAAAGTATTTAATATAAATACAGTGTTTCTAAAACCAGAATTGTCCTTAAGGAAAGAAAAAAAACCCCACAACACTCTACCATAACAATCAGGGTGAAAGAACTTTTTCTTCATATTTGATCTGGAGATTTTGAATATATGAATGTGTGAATGGAGGACAAGAGACCCTCACAGACTAATCTGAGCTAGAGGTCATGCCATAAGTTATTGGAAAGGTGATTTTTTTGTAGAGATGTAATATGGTTTTGAATTTGACCTGCGACTTTGCAGTTGTTACCCATGACCTCAAATAATCCAAATTCAGCTTCTTGAAGGCTATTAGGAGTTGAAGGTCATGCCATATGCTTCCACATTTCCAAGGTATAGTGTTAGGACAAATTATAGGCCACTCAGAAAGTCTGTAGAAAATAACCTGGTGAACAAAGCATTTCTTTACGTTTCTCACCTAATAGGATGTGATTTCAGATTAACCTGTGGTTGAACAAATCTCTAACAGATTCTGCTTCCTTATTTTTTTGCTGAAGAGAAGGAAGAGATGACAATTAGCTACTAAATATTGTTATAATTCTAAAAAGTCAAATATTTGTTTATTAAGGAAAACTTGTAACTGTGATTTGTGCTCATACAAATATCCAGATTTTCATATTTTTCATGTCATTTAGGAAAAAGCTGTGAGATTCACTTTGTCCAGACTTTCACTGTAGATATGTATACTGTAAATGTCTAAACACCTCCATATGAGCTAGTTGTGTAGGTTCTCCTAGAGACTAGAGAAAATAGTCAACAGTTCCAAAGCACAATTAATCTCATCTTGATGTGCTTGACAAGAATTGGTCATTAATCATGATTTAGAAATCCCTATTTCTCTCCATTGATTCAACCATAAATGAATCATGGATGACTGGATCAGTCTAGGTGTCCACACTAGAGTTGTCTGGAGTCAGGTGAGGTGAATCCTTCCCTGGGATTCTAAAGAGATCCATGCCAAAGACAGATCTCTTCTCCAAAGGAAGCTAATTCAAAGCTTGATGAAATTCACGTTTCCCTCAATGTCTGAGGGAAGTCTGGGACAGGAGGATTGTTAAAAACTCACTTTCTTTCTCTCCTCTGTTAATTGTATATATTGTGATTCTCTTCAGCAGTTTGTTTGTAAAGACGTGTTAGCCTCTTCTCAGCATTTGCTGACTTGGTGCTCTAATAATTTACATAATAATTTCCTTCCTAAAGAACACTGAAGAATATCTGCCTTGAATGCTCATTGTAAATTACAGTAGTTGGCAGTGGGACTTTTAAGATCGTAGTTCTGAAGCCAGTTGTTGCAGATCTGCAGGCACTAAAGCTGAGTTCAGGCCACCAGCTGAGTCAGGCAAGAGCAGTACCGTGTCAAACTCCAACTCCTTATTGCTGTTGCGAACCCAGAGTGATTCCACAAGCAAAAGACCTACCAGCAGGTACACCGGTGTGCCTGAGGGCCCAGCTTGGCACCTATGCTAACTGTTTATCAAGTAAGTTTCAGCTGGGTGAGACTGAAACTTGTTATTGGGAGTGACTGAAGCACAAAAAATAACCAGGACCTTCAAAAGAGGCTTAACAATTTGGTATTCTGTTGAATGAAAAGTTGGAAAATGAAAATGTCCTTTGGAAAAACAAAGTTCCCTTAAAGGTCTCAGAAATATAGGCACTTAAAATTACTAAGCTTTCAAAATCTTAAAGACGAGAGCCTTTCAATGCTGTTTCCTGTTCAGTGGGATTTATTAGACTTATTTTCTTTCTTCCACATTCTCCATTCATTTAGCTTCTCTTATCCCACTTCCCAAGAGCCCAAATACGTAGGTTAGTAAAAGCAATGATTACTTCCACCAGTTTCCCCTCCAGGCAAGACCCTTCAAATATACCACTTTTTGTGAAACTCCACTCTCTGGCAACTAAAACTGCACGTGAGACGGAACTGTGCCTGTCCTGCCACGTGACTTCTGATGAACCAAGACGAGCGAACAGAGATGTGAAACTTTGAGGAAAGGGGAAAAAGGGAGGCAGTTTAAATGCTGAATGAGTGGGTCATATTGCCCCATTCTTGCTCATCTGTTACCATCTGATGACTCAGCATCACAAGGGGAATAGTGACTCTGCAATTCTTGTAAACCCTGTCTAGTAATTCCTTCCATGTACCAAGTGGTGGGTGTTTTTCTTCTAAAGCAATTGAAACTGGTTTGAATCCTACTTATGTACTGCCTGCAGTTTGTGTTTTTCTCCTACAATATGGAATGTTAGAATGTCCAAAACATGGACAACTTTTTTCTGGATGCTCTGCAAAAAAAACACTCAAATCTGCAAAAATTAATTCTTTACCTCAAAGAGTTTGTCGTGTAAGTAAGACAAATGCATCAAGCCATACCATGCTGAGGAATAGCTTTGTGTTTTGTTGCTGGAAGCTTTTTTTCCACAGAGAAAGAAATGAACACTCCTGGGGAAGTCAAGCTAGCCTAAATACACGGTGCAGACCTCACATGACAACTGCTATGGTTTCTTGTAACTCTTGCTACTGCAGAGAGCGAAGTCAGCAGAAACGGTGTACGACCAGAATACCCTTAGCCTTAGCCTCAGCTTCGAAGTTGAACAACCTCTGAAGTGCATTACTCAATTGTGCCTTATGATTTTTTTTTTTTTTTTTACTGTAATATTAGTTTTGATCATTGCCAGCAATACGGTCTGATACAGAGCTTGGAAATGTTGCAGGCTTCCTTTGCGAGGTGACTTGGAGAACGTGCTTCTGCACATGCACTGGGGTCAACGCTGCTGTCTAACAAAATATCTCCGCAGAGATGTTTTCAAGTCGTTTGAAGTCAAAAGGTTCAATAACAGGACACCCCCTAAAGCAGAGCCAAGTAATGTACTGTAAGCTGTTCCATCAGCTCCTGATACTATTCTTTTATTTTCTTACATCCTACCCCTCTCTGAGGACTTGGCATTTTTCTGTGCAAAACTCCTCCTTTCACACCCACCATATGAATGCCTTCACAGAGATGCGTCTGTTCTCTTGTAGGACACGTTCTTCTCCTGTGGGCTGCTGACTCTACAAACTGAGAGACTAAAGGTGGTCCTTTCATAGAAGGACACTACATCAAAGCTAATATGTTTTTGAGCAAAAAAAAAAAAAAAGAGGATAAGTGGGAACATTTATTTATGAGGAAAATGAAAGAAGAGCTCCCTCAAGTAGCGTTGCACTGAAATAGGAAGAGAAGGTTCTTCTACTCTAATCCCTTAGGTGCTTTTGAAGGCAGTCTCCATTCACTACCAGATTTCCTTTCAGAAGGTGTCCTATCTTGCCTTGATTGTAAGATAAAATAGGATCTCTAGCAGTTGTTTCCTCTTTCTGCAGATGTGCCTTCAGTATTCAAGGCCTCGTTTTTAATTTGAGTCCAAACCGCTGAGTGGTAAGAACAAGGTTGGAAGCTCACGGCAAGTTATTTTGCTTAACTAGCCTTGGGCTTCTCAGTTACACCAACTGCTATGAGTAGATGGACAGCACTGAGAGAGTAAGAACTTCAGCTGTGCCAGACTGTGATGCTTCTAAATAGAAGTCCAGCTTCCATTAGTAATGAAACAGTGGGACACACAGACATGAACCCAGCTGGGTGTCTTTGGGTGTGATGGTACCATTTTGGCCAACACGGAGCATTCAGAGCCACACAAAACCAGACCAAAACCCAGCATATCTGCTGTGCAGTTGTTAAAACCTTAAACAAGCAGAAGAATCTGAGGGCTCTGTTGGGGAATAAAGAGAATAGTGGGAAAATGCCAAGAGATTATTAGCTTAGCCCAAGATTACACATTTGCACTAGTAATTAAAGTATTTTGCATTGGATGCAGGCTTTGGCAAGTACCACTGACAAAAGATTTCACACATGCATGCGTGCATGTAAGTACACAAGATCTTTCTCTCTCTCTCACACACACACTCACAGGCAAACAGAAAGAATGAAATAAGCCATTAAGAAATATTTCCGCATAATGCAATTATTACAGCTGTATAATTGAATGGGGAAACCATTGATCTGTAGTAGAAAGGAAATTGCTCTTTTCATTGTGTTCCTATGAATATGTGAACATTAATCTCAATCTATAATCAACGTTCATTTCAAATCTGATTGCGTGCCACTAAACACCCGTAGCTATGTTAACATTATGTTAATACGGTTCAACATCATAGCTCCCAGCTTCACAGCACAAATATTTTTCTTTGGCAATCAATAGTAATTTCAGCTGAGTGGATGGAAGTCACGTTTTAATGGTAATCTTTCCTCCAAGCCTCCAAGTGGAAACTCAACTGGTACCTTAACACGGCTGCAGTGCATTGCATGTAATCAGATAAATTAACCTAAAAGAGAGAGAGAGAGAAAACACAGATCAGAAATAAAAAGCGGCGCCAAGAAGCTCTACATTTTCCTGATAGATTAAAGTGCTCATTACCATGAGAGAGAGAGTGGATTTCAAGAGGGGGAACTGAATTCCCTTGGCTTTGAGCCGTGGCTGTGGAGGCGGCAGGTCACCGTACGCTTGCTGCAATCGGGGGATGCCTCCAAGGAGGGGGAAGCAAAGCAATTCAGCCAGGGCTGACCTGGGCTCTGCTTCCCAGAGCCTGCCTGGCCTCAGGGCACCGGAATTTGTCCAAGAATAAGGAGTCTCAGTTTTAATGCTATATGCTTCCTGAGGGACCTTGGGTAAATCACTCATTCTACTTGTGCTTCACTTACCTGGCTGCGTGAAAAGGACACAATAGCACTTCACTGTCCCCTGAGGATGCTGTGAAGATTTTGGGGTGATCTGTTCCTGGGAATGGGAGCTACAGAGCTACGTTGCATCTGTTCCTGGGAATGGGAGCTACAGAGCTATGTTGCATTAGTTAGATCTCTCTTGGCTTTGCTGTCTCATAGAGGTAAAGCCTAGGAAATTTTATGCTGCCACTGTGTTATATCAAACTGCTTTATTTCCTTAATGGCATCTATTTTTATGTATTTCCAAAGCATTTTTTTTTCCTTTACATTGGAGGGGCCAAAGTGCTGGACTGAGTTCCTTAAAATCTTCCTTCATTCTAAAGTAGAAAAAAAACAGTGGTCATTGTAAAACCTAGGCAAAAAGTCCTAGGTACAGACTAGTGTCATCTTCACAGTTACCAAGAGATCCATAAATTATTACCTCCATAAAGGTATTCAAGCATAAGAACATAAGGATAGGAAAACATCTGCACTGATTTGTACCAGGGCCTGCTTAGCCAAATATCCTCTCCTTTAAAGTGGCCAGATAGCGGGAGTCTGGGGGAGCACGGGAGAGCTGATCAGACATATAGAGATGCTTCCCCCACGGCACTCCCCCAGGATCTGGTGGCTCAGACACTTCTTGACTTATAAATGTCATCTTTACCCACAACAAAGGGTTTTGTTTGCTTGGGTTATTTTTTAAAATTCTTTTTTCTTTCCTTATTTTTTTTTGAATTGGTGAACATGTATTTCTAAGAAACACCAAAGGGTGGGTTTTGTCCAAGAGGTTTTCCAACCCCTTTTTGAACACTTTCAAGCCTTTTGCACTTTCAGCTTCCTCTAGCAAGAACTTCCTCAGCTCTGCCATGCGCAGGAGTGAATTGCTTTGAATTCTACTGATCTTAAACAAGATTTTTCAATAGCAAAAATAGAATGCCGGTTGCCTTGGTAGTACTTATTTTGTTTCATATTATTTTTATTCCCTACCTTGAGGCAGCTTTTAAAGAACCTGATCTGTAAATCTGTTATCTATGAATCTGCTTCTTCTTTGAAGTCTGGTCCCTCCTATGTTCCTTAACAGATTTAGGTGTCTTGACTTGTGTACGCCAAAAGACTCTCCAAGCAGTGAGTCACTTAAAAAAAACTTATCTGTGTATTTTCACTTAGTGCTGGATAAATTCCCAGTGTCCCATTAAGCCAGGGTTACCTACAAAGGTGTTCTTTATGGGAGGCAATCTTCTCAGTTGTTACTCCAGGGTCAAGGTCTAACAGAGGTTCTTGGGACTTTGCTCCAATCAAGAAAACCTCCCTGCTTTAGTGGACATAATTTAGGGAAATAAGGTCCTCCTGAATAGCTGCAATGTCTAATTTTCCACATTTTCATAGGAGTTTTTCCTCTTTTCTAGTTCCCCCAAAGGTACTGGCTTCCAGCAAGCTCAGATTTACCAGAAGCAGAAAGACAAGCTCTGAAATGTGTACAGGTTCCACATGAACAGGCTCCTTTTGTGAGAGTACCAATTTTCCCTGTTTTGGGCCAAATCAAAATCCCTCAAACTATTTCATCCTTGCAACTTAACCATTTTGGCTTTTCACTCAGTGTAAAACCAGAAATTCTGAGTAGTGTCAACTTTACTGTCACTATTGATTCAAAGTTTTCTTAGCTCTATTTCATGTCCATTTTCAGGTCTGTCCTTTTACATGAGTTGGGTCTGGGGTTTTTTTGGTAAGCTTGTGTTTCTAAAGGTGTCCAACCAGACTGCGTTTTGTCCACTAGTGCTTTTCCACTGCCTGGGTGGGAAGTGTGTTGGAATATGGGACTTAAAATCCATCTTGGCTAACTTGGATATAGCTAAAGTAGGTCCTTAAAAACAATGTTATTTCAAAATTAACAGAACATACTTGCATGTGTGTAAGGAGTGAGGTTACAGCAAAAAGCAGTCCCTTCCCTCCTCTAAGCTGAGACAGAGTTTCAGTTGGCCTCTGGCTTTCCTCAAGATCAGGAAGCTGAAAATATGACTGAGAGCCAACTCTCTCCCTTCTCCTATTTGATTTCTGTGCCCCAGCCACTGTGGACCTGACCCCGGGACCTCCTGCCTCTAAAAATGGATATTGAACTGCCCAAGTGGCTCTGGTAAAGCGCAGAATTGGAAAAGCAGTGTTTGTAGCTGTAATGATTTGCAGAACTGGTGGGTCTTTGGAAACAGGGAAAATCGGCTTCTCTATGTGGTCCAAAGAAAAGGAGAACCAATATTTCCTACTTTCTGCACATTATTAAAGTCTTCTGGCTAATGGGCTAAATTCCCACTGATGTAAACTGGATGAGCTCGGCTGAAGTCAATGGAGCTGAGCTGTTTCACATGCTGGTTTAGGATTTCTGCCGTTATCTTTGAGCATGGGTAGAATAAAAATTGTAGCATTACAATTAAAGTCCCTCATATGCTGTGGATGATAATCCATGCCATTCCTTGCCCCTTTGTAGCCGAGTAAAGTTGTCTCAAGATTATGAGCCTTAGATGTTTAGAGCAATTTTGACTGGATCAGAGGTTATAGCCTCTGCTTTTTAACATTCTGCTTTTATTTGCAGGCTATGAAGTGTAATAGTTCACCATTTTGGTTTAAGTATCACAATAAAAGTCAGTGAGATGGAACAGGCAATAAGCAGCCGTTTTACATCAGTGCTGCCGAGACAGAGTGCTTAAGTCTTCATTAACCTACGGAGGAAGGAGTTACAGAAAAGACACTTGAAATAAAATACCAGGGATGGGGCTTGGGTCTCTTCTGGCTCTGCACAGGCAGGCACATCGGAAGGCTGGTCTCCGGTGTGAATGTCTCATTGTGTCTGTGCTCTCATGCAAAAAGTGGGAGAGTGAGGACACCCAGCACTGGTGTGGCAGGGACAGGGGCGGCCGGCTGTCGACACCGGGCACTGAAGTGCATGTGTGCCAGACAGGCTGTGCTGCAGCGTTTTAATGACTCAGGAATGGCATTTCTGGAGGGTGCATTTGCAGCATCTCTTTGTTCTTCATTAGGTCCTTCATTAGAATTACGAGACTGCTGGGTCTCCTACTGACACATGGTATCCTGTTAATGGTCCGCGTGTTTCTTCCTGTAGAAGGTGCGGAATAGAGCGGTAGGTGGGCAAACTTCAGACTTCTAGGTACCAAAAGAGCACAAAAGCATGGCAATGTCAGTTAGCTCAAGGCATGCTGCTAATACTTCTCAAATATGTATTATTTCCCCGCTTTCCATATATTTAGAGCTTTCATAACACATAATAAAGTAAGTAAACTTACAAAATCCTGTTTTAATAACTCACATAAAACAATGCTTAGGAAGAGGCAGGCCATCTGGGAAACTGGATATGAATCTGTAAGATTTGTTGGAGATTCAGGTGAAATTTTCTCTTATATATTCAACTATAGCATGGCTTGTCAGCGCTGGAAACATGCCCATGTTTTGACTGCACTTGATGGTAGAAGAGGTAGACCAGTTGTGAAGTAATAATAAATAAATAAATAAATAAACAAATATATAAATAAATAAAACTAACATCTCCCTCCCATCCCCTGGGCAAGTTCCACTGCCAAGAACAGAATGTAATGCTCCTGACACCCGGCTGCAATCTGGACTGAAATCCTTTTCTCTTCCTTCAGACTGAGGCGGAAAAAACCTGTGGCCCAGTTTTCTGGGCTAGCGGGTGGATAACTGGCACAGAAAGCTACTGCAGGGCTGTAGCGGGTCACCATGTAGGGCTGTGGGATGGCACATGCCCAGGTGTGTCCCTGGAGGAACCTTGCTTCCTTCCCAAGCCCCTTGGCCCAGTGGGCTGTGCCTGTACCACCAATTCTAATTGGTGATGGAGAAAAGGAGTGACTTGTATGTCCCCTGGGGAGTGCCATCAATTGCAGTAAATTTTCTCTCCTGTGAGCAAGTATGGGGGAGACAAAGGCAATGTGTAGCTCAAAGACTGTATTTTGAAGGCAGGAGGACCTGTGTCACAGGGCAGGAAACAGGCATCGCAAGCTCCTGGGCTTGTAAAAAATACATTTTTAGAATCATAGAACCATAGAATGTGTTGGGTTGGAAGGGACCTTTAAAGGCCATCTAGTTCAAAACCCCCTGCAATGAGCAGGGACGTCTTCAACTAGATCAGGTTGCTCAGAGCCCTGTCCAAGCTGGTCTTGAATGTTTCCAGGGATGAGGCATTTACTACCTCCCTGGGCAACCTGGGCCAGTGTTACGCCACCCTCCATGGAAAAAAAATTTTCCTTATATCTATTCTGAATCTACCCTCTTTTAGTTTAAAACCATTACCCCTTGTCTTATTGCAACAAGCCCTGCTAAAGAGTTTGTCCGCATCTTTCCTGTAGGCCCCCTTCAGGTACTAGAAGGGGCTCTAAGGTCTCCCTGGAGCCTTCTCTTCTCCAGGCTGAACGCCCCCAACTCTCTCAGCCTGTCCTCACAGCAGAGGGGCTCCAGCCCTTGCAGCATCTTTGTGGCCTCCTCTGAACCCGCTCCGTCAGGTCCATGTCTTTCTTGTACTTTACATGCTCTCTGCTGGGGCATAGTTGTTGGTGCCTTGTGTTAGACTTCAGACTCATTTTATGAAGGAGTCATCACACTTTCCCTGCATCCCAGAATCAGAAGAGCACAGCGTAGATGAAGGTATCACTGCTTTCCCTCCTCCTCAACTGAGCCATTTCCCCGGCCCCAAAAGTGCAGCATCCCAACCCTGGGCCATAGGTTTTTTTCTGCTTGTTTAAAAGTTCTCTTTGAGATTGCCTCTATTTACTTTTCGGTATAATGAAGATTGTTTCCCTTGCCTGGGGGAAACACAAAGTAGAAATGCTGAAAATTTACTGTTCTGGCTTATTGCTTAAAAGAGATTTTGCTGTTTGGGGGCAGAGTCATGTGTGTGTCTCCTCCTTGTCCTGGGTTTTGCAATGTATGAGTACTTCCAACATCTTTTGCAATCTCTGCAGGATCTCTCTGTCTGCTGGGCTTCTGTTTGAAACCCAGTACAACTATTACAAACTTTCCAAAACACAGTCTCTGTCTGTGTTTGTGATTCACTTTCCCCCCATTCTCATCCTAAATTTGCTCCTTTTTCCAGGCAAGTTAAGCACCTCCTCCTGAATGCTGAACAGAGAATGACAATGTGTGGTTTTGCTTCCTAAGATAAAACTGGGAAGAAACAATACAGAAGGAAAAGATCTTTCTTAAAACAGATGGATATACCTGTCTACTTCATTTATTTTACTGCAGGAGAACACCCAAAAAAAAATAACCAGCTGTAGGGTGAAATACAGGGTGTAGAGTCTGTTCAGTTTTCAGTTTTGTTACAGGCTTCTTAAGTCACTTATGTGGAGAAATTCAAAGATATCTACCTGTTATCTAAAGTCCCTGTTTTCTGTGATGCTACAGAGAAAATGGCTGGTTCCAAGTAATTTTGCGTTCATTTGAAATTAGACATAGTAGTCTTCTGGAGTACATTTGCTTTGTCAACCTACATTGCCATGTGGAGATTCGCAGCTAGCTGTAAATGAAGTGGAAGCAATATTTTCACATCAGTGTACGTGAACCTGGGCTACTTACCTACACAGCCTGGCCGTGCTGTATGGATCCTCAAATCAGCTTCAAGTCCCTCATCTTATGCGAAGGCAGAAAAGTACTTTATTTGCATGAGAAAAGCAACATATTAATGATAAGGAAGATTCAGGATAAATACTTTAAAGACTATGAAGCATTTTGGTGCTACCGCGGTGAATATAACAGAAATAGTTAAGATAAATGAATGGCTAGAAATAAGTAATAAAGTAAATAAAAGTAGGTAAGTAAGTGCTTCATAAAGCTGTGCTGTTTCTTCAGAGAACAATGAGCTTTCCAGGTGTCCTAAGATTAGTGGGTTGTATGCGATTTTAATGGCTACCAAAATTCCTGTGAGAAACTGAACAAATCACAAAGGTCTTACCTGATTTTGTATTTGTATTTTTAGGCCTTTGAATTCCTGGGTGTGTCCTTGCCCTGAGAGGCAAAGATGTGCTAAAGCTGTGCTGGAGTCTGTGTGGTTTTGAGCACAGACTAAACGAAGCACTTTCCACTATCCAGCTAAAACCTCAGTGTAAATCTTACACGCTACTTGGAGACAGCATCTGAAATAAAAGTGCTTTTTTTTTTTTTCCCTCCCTTTTTCTCCGTGGCCGCTGTTGTCCTATGAGAAAGGGCTCTCTGTGTATTTAAACGTTGATGAACTCTTAAGTAAAGAATCAAAACAAAGGGGGAAAAAATTGTCCCCAGGAGTGTGTGAACAGTGAGGGCTTCTCTGCCTTTGCCCTGATTTTTTTTTTCCCCTTCCAACAGCTGTAAATCTTCATGATCTCTCTCCTTGTCCACTGACTCTGCTAGAGGCAAGTGAGCAGGAACATGCACAAATATTCAATGAGAGAGAGAGAGAGAGAAAAAATGCTGAAATCTACCCCCCACCCCACATTTACTCTCTCCGCTCTCCATACAGCCATGTCAGTGCCAAGATGCGTCAGCACATGCAGGGGTTTTATCTGATGCCTTTTTAGATCCCTGCTATTTGCTTGCAGGACTTAAGCAAGTGAGAATTTTATAACGGGCTAATCAAGGCTGAATAGAAACCTCCTGTTATTCCCATCTCAATTTTCTGAATAGCAGCATCTATTTCTATCCATCAGGCTTTGGAAAGGGGACACCCCCTCTCTCAGAATCATTTTTCTTTCCTCCTATTTTTTTCTCCAACTAATTTAAAAGACAAAATCTGTAAGAAGTGTGTAATGGCACCAAGTTGGCACCGTCCAATTTGTACCTGGGGGTCCATCTGCCAGAGGAGATGGGAGTGCTACCCTGGGAGTGCGGGTAGCATCATGGCGATGGTGCATTTACCCCTCCCAGGGGCGTGACTGAGATATCCACATGCTCCTCTTTGCTCCCAGGGGCATTGGCTGTACAAATCTGAGGCAAGCACAGTACAGGAATGACGTTTCTGGTACAGACCACATCTGTAACTACAAGAATTATCATTTAGATAGAAACAAACAGTGACTGAATGAACTTTTAAAATCTTCAAGAACTGAGGTTCTAGAGGACTGGGTCTATGTTGTTTTGTTGTTTGTTTTTGTGACAGTGTTACTCTCCCTCTCTCTGTGTCAAAGGGATTTTAATCATTGCCTTTTAAAGAAATGTAAATTCGAACACTATTAGGATGTTCTTCTTTTTAAACTTATTTGATTTTTGTATATAAAGTGCAATAAGAGGCAGTATGTCATAGAGCATCTTAAAAGGGCTCAAGAATTGGTATTTTCCCATCATATTAGTCATCTACAGGCCATCAAGACCTCACCTAAATATATATTTAGCCAGAAATCCTAAAGGTGCTTCAATTTTTGACATTTAGCACCAAGGGACCTGGTGGTTGAGTCTCAGTGGTGGATTTGAACACACAGCAGGAATGATACAGGGGTGACTCCATATAGTCTCTAATGTAGTGATATAGAAAAGAAAAATCCCTTACGAGTTGCTGAGTACATTGCGTACATTTTAATCTCCAGTTAGATGTTCTGTGCAGTGAGCACAGCCAGAATATCCTTATTATTTCTCTGTGAGAGAGCTCTTGTGCCTTTAACTGCGTGTGACAGTTCCTTAGCCACCGTGCCCCTCACCAGAGGTTCATTTTCTTCCCCTGGGACATCACGCAGAGTAATTGTCCCCAGTAATAATCAATAAATCCAAATTATCTTGAATAAAGCCAGATTTATTTAACACAGTGTAACAAATAGGAAACCAGAAAGAAAATCCATGTAAATACAATTTAAAGAGAACAGACTTGTCTGAGACTATAGACTATGTATTAAGCACTCCAACTGGCCAACACAGATTACAACACTGTGTAGAGACCAGCTCATTGACTCTTTATATTTAGGAAAGTAGATTTCTGACTTGGGAAGACTGCAGGCTGCATAGGACCTTCTTTACTAAAAGATCCTCTCCTGAAAACAATTACTCAGCTCGCTGCTTGTTAACCTGCCCAGTAAATAAGAAGTACTAAAGATGGATGTAATTCTTTAACTGGAAAATCTTTTTGGATAATGTCACTCTGGAACTTCTCATGGAAATGCCTTAAAGGTTTTTTCTTTTTCTTCCCTCAGATGGGAGGCCATCCGAATAGTCTCTGAAATCATCTATTGGCACTTCAGCCTTTGGGCTTCAATGACACTAGGATCAAATTCACGCAAAACAATTTTTTTACACCAGATCTCCTTCCCATAGCTTAGAAAATAAAATGCCATTCTTGTTTTTCCATCAGTTGTTTTTTATTTCCCTATTCCTAGAAGACAGGTTCTCAGAGGCTGTGATTTCAAAATGCCATTTTCATGGGACCGCTGGCTTCCAGTGCTTCTTCTCTGTTTCTGTGGTGACAGAAGTTTCTCATAGAGCAGCGCTGCTGAGGCCCTCTTTCTCCAGCTGATTAAAAGTTCACACCTACAATTTCTCTGTACTGTTTGGTCTTTGCCTCCACCACTGAACATACATTCATAGCTGTGCAAGTGGGATTGCTCTTCTCCTGGACCACTCCTTCCAGTGCTCTTCCTCCTGAATGTCCCTTTATTTGATTCTTCTTTATTAAGTGCAATGAGAGCCTGCACCATTCAGAAACTTAAAAGGGATTTCAGTGGGAAATTTTGGTGCATTTATACTTTCTTTCATTCTTTTGTGAATTGGGTGTTTAGAGGCTAATTTTCAAAACGTTCCATGTAAGATGTTAGTGCTGTGATGCCATCCTCCAAGTAACCTCTGCTGGAGTCCCAGAGACCAATTGCTATATAGAGGACTTCGAAATTTTGAAGGCTACTTAGTTAAAAAGGCGGCTTCCAACTTTGGTGGTTTAAATGTGATTTTTTTTTTTTTTTTTTTTGTTATAGTTTACTGTAGTGCTCAAGGAAGTAATTTCATGAACTCTGGGAAACAGATCTTATTTTATGTGTTTGTGCCTCCCAGTTGAGGTCCCATGTGGATTCTGCGCTAAGGTATCAGTGCACGCTGCAGCCTTTCCCTTTCCTCTGAAAACTTTTAGGACCTTAATAACTTTGAGAATCATGCCTCTGCCAAATGCAGTTAAAATTAGCCAACTGTTTCAAAAGTTTACTGTGCTTATGCACATGCCCAGAGCATGAGTGTGTAAACCTTATCCCCTCAGAGAATGGAGCTAGAAGGCAATTGGCCGCTATAATTGAAATTGATAAAAGTATTCAACATTTTTTAACAGAGCAAATCAAGGCTGTTCTTATCATGTTCTTGCTTTTTTTTTTTTTTTTGCAAAAACTCGTAGTGACCCACATCCTCATATTTGTTTATGTCACTGAATGCAGGATTGTGATAAGTGAAAAAGTATGCAGTGATGAAGTATACCCCAAAATAGCTGCAGATGCTGATAATTCCCCCTCTGAAAACCTTGTTTGACCAGATTATTGTGCAGTTCTCAATGTGTGTATTTAGAATTACTGGGCAGCTTTTAGCATGCACACAATTCTCTACAGACACATTCCTTCTCACGCCTGACCTCCGTTTTACATGATTTTAAGCTGTTTTCCTCTTAACGTGAAGCTATTCCCAGTGCATTTCAACAACATATTTAGCATGCCATTAATTTTTTTTTCCTTTCAGATCTCGTTCCATCTGATAGCCTGGCAGCTCTGACTATAACCAGTTTCCTTCTCATTACCAGTCTTTTAAAAGAGAGGAAGAAGACATCTTCAGGATTTCATTACCTTTCTTCTTTTCCATTGTGAATTTCCTCCTCTGTCAAAAAAATGCGGAGATTGTCGTTCACAATACGCATCCCACTGACAGAGAGAGAAATAATAAAACCATAATGCCCAAATTGAATCAAATGCTGTCATTATATTGCAGATAATTGAGGATATTTTTAGAGTCCTCCTCTGTGGAGTTATTTTGTTTTTCTGTTGAGTCATCCTCTGTGCGGGTTGTTTTCTTTGGGGGCAGGGGGGAGGTGGGGGAGAAGTTGGCCACAACAGTGGTCCTCAAGCCAGAGCAACTTACTGGACCCAAAGATGTGCAGAACATGACTAATTTTCTCATTTTCTCAATGATCTTCCCTCCCTATTTAAGTCCCATAGATTCAGCAGAAAGACACTTGAGGGTATGGCTCAAAGACCAGTAGCTTCCCAGAGATGGGCTTTCAGCAAGTGCTTCACTTCCAAGACCGCGTGGTTCTGCACCATGAACGTGCACAAAGCTCTGTTGAGCAGAACTGGGCTAAAGACTGGGCCTCGGATTTTCACAATTTGCGTTATTTCTGCATTTTCTTTTCAGTCTGTGCATCTCTCACACTTCAGCTTTGCCCATTCAGTTCCCCGATGGCCTGCAACAGCTCAGTTTCTGAGGCATCAAGCACACTGATGCTTCCAGAAGTCTAACACAGCCTTTGCTGCTTTTCTTAGGTTTTACCACATTTTTTGCAAGGAAGGTCTGGTCCTGTATCTAACCCCATGTTCTGTTAAGTGTTAGTCTCAGCAGAGACCTTAACAATCAGCTTTGTTTCTTGTTTTCCTCCCCAAGAAGAGGTGCAGTTTGGCTCGTTGGCTCCTTTCCCATCTTTTAATAGAGCAGCCCTTGGAAGTGGAATCAGAAATGAAGTCTCATCGTACCAGCTGAGATCTGTTCAGTTATATATGTTCCACAGGAGAGGTTGATTCATTGAAATCAGACTTGCCTGAGTGAAAGGGTGAGTTTCAGTTTAAATTTTTGGTTTTTAGGTGTTTCACAAGGATTTGCTTTAATTGCCAAGACCTCCCTTCTGTTTATTTTTTAAATGAAAAGATTCTGACTTTTGTTCCGAAGTGATTCTTTACATTTTTAAATTTGCCTTTCATTTTTAGCAGAAGATTTTATACGTTCATTGGCTAGATCCTGCATTAGGGGAGACTTCCGGTTGTAAAAGTACTTGAACAATTTGCTTTTATATTGTTGTCCTAGTTTTGGATAGGAAAATATTTCAAAGCTCAAAATCCAATGGCATGGAAAACTCTTTCCTTCCACTTCACTTTTTGAATAACTGCCCCTGTTGAAATACTATTCTGCTTCTTTTTATTTTTCCTAGTACCCATCAATAATTCATTACATTATTAGGAAATGGATAAAGCTGGAATAAATCATTTAATATAGTATTTTCCAAATTCATACCAATGTGAGTTTGAGTGTGTGGGAAACAGAAGGTGATTGTCATTTTCATCGAGTAAAAGAAGCAAATGAACTGTACAAAATACTCAGTAACTGATATATCCTCAGAAATGCAGCTTTCTGGCTCCCTGGACATGGCACAACCCAGATCACTTAAAACCATAAACATACAGACCGAAATGCTGCTCGATGCAGCTATGTATGACTGGGCTGTGAATTGCTAAAGGATTTAAAGATTGTCCAGGAGCGATAGCTGCTTTTTTCCTGAAATATTAAGCGCAGCCTCTGACATTGTACAACATCGTCTAAAGCAAGCTGGTTTCTGCCCCTCACACCTTTCAATTCACAGGTACGAAGCAGCTTTTTTTAGTAAAGCTCCTGGCTGGATCCCCAGTGTGGAACTGCACCTCTTTAAGTCCCATAGCCAGCAACGTTAATCAGCTGAGTAAAAGTTGTGCACGTGCTGAAATGCTTTGCTGACGGGGAAATGCAGGCTTAAACAGTTTACAACCTGCGGAGACCTAAACTGGGGCCTGAACATGAAAATCACTATAATATCCCCTCTCCCAGTTAATTTCCCCAGCTTTCAGTCTTCATGAAGGAAGACTGCAAGATCTCCCAAATGTGCAGATGGAAAGCTGATCAGACCACAGCCAGCGCTCACGGATATCGTCAGTACCAGCATGGGGTGTGTTCATGGGCATTTAGGCATTGCTAACCTGAGACCAGCTACTTAACTTGAGGTCAAGTTTAATTGCTCTAAAGTAGGGCTATGGAAGGAGGGTTTTAGTTAACTTCTCTCATGGAGCTATCAGAAAAGCAGCCACAGGCTCAGCTCATTTAACACTGCCTTAGGAACATGTGGTCTATAGGGCAGACATACCCACTTTAAAACATTTTGGCCATGGAAGTCCATTCCTGCTTGATTTATAGAAATGTGGAACAGGTAGTTGCGTGACAAACCAAAATGCATTCCTCCTGTGCTCTTTCCTCAGCTCATACATTGTGCTAACGGTATTAATAAGGATTAATGTAGGCTTGAAAGAAGTAGGAAGGCATCCTGTAAGCCAGCCCTTCAGCAAAGCCATGTCTTAAACTCATCAGGTTTACAAATCTTCCTCACCAAAAATAAGAAAAAGAAACCCGAAAAACCACCCTGCAAGCGCAGAACTGGTGGAAGAAGAGTTGTCTAAGCTGAAGGGGGTTGGTGGATCCTGAAGAGAAGAAAAGAGAGGGGCAGCTCAGCCCCGCTGCCGGGCTAATGCTGTTTGAGCGAGGAGCCATCAGAGCTGGCTCAGCCCCGGTGCCAGCGCCGCGCTCCGAGGTGTGATCCAGCTGGCAAGGGGAGCTGCAGAAACACGGCCTCCTCGCTCAGCAGATCTGCTCTTAATTACCTGCCTCTAAATCAGGATTCATTTCATAAGTCTGTGGAGCTGGACGGCATGTGGGCTGCGGTACCTGCAAGCTGAATTTCTCCTCTGTGTGTATGCGCATGTTTCAGCTGCTATTACAATCACCTTTTCTCACAAACTCTACATTTTACTTCATGATCCAGAAATAAAATAGTCTTGAGACAACAACTTGGATTCAAACGCAATTTGTACCACAAACAAGAGGTTTTGAGCTGTAGCAGCAGGGCAAATTCAGCAGCTCCCAGCTGCAGCATGGGGCCAGATGCTGCTCTGCGCTCCCCGGTGCTGAGGTACCAATATGAATAGGAATGCAATGGTGTGGTAGTCTGCGTATATGAGAAATACGCATGAGGACAGTTTTTCTGAATGGAAGAAAAAATAAACCCCAAACATGAGAAACACACATTTTAAAAGGCCCTTGACAAGGTTGAGCTCTAGACGTTACAAGTCCCTGGCAAAATTGGCTTAGATGAGACAAGTCAGAGGTGCTGATGCCAGCTGAAAACTCAAGCGCTGATTACATTGGGTACTTTATGTTCTCTTTACATTTTTTTCCTGGTTGTAGGATGGCGTGTTTTATTTCAGAATAACTGAATGTGAGTCCCCTGTCTTGGTGCCTTTAGAAATGTGTTCGGATCAGAAAATTACTTCCTTCTCCATTCTTTCTCCCTCTCAAAAGTAACCCATGCAACTTTTCACTCCAGAGTTTCTCCAGCTTTAGACCGCTGTATCCCTCCAGCAGCAGCCCTTTGGCTTCCATTAGGGATGAGTGACTCTGTCTATCACAAAAAAAGCGAGCCTCTTCCGTCACTGTCTTCATTTCTAATTTGCGTCCACTGGCTCCTCCAGTTGTATTCCTAATTTTTGGCTCCTAAGAGGGAAGCTTTTCACACATTCGTTGTTAAGCAGAATGACCCAGTCCATCAAACACAGGAGAGCTCAGGGTAGGGAGGAGTAAGGTCTAAGTCCACACCTTTGGGTTCTAATTTCAGTTCGATGGTGTTAAAAAAGACCATCCTCTGTGAAACAAGGTCAGCGCAACAGTAGCAGCCTGGCTGCAGAGCGCTCCCATATGCCCAGCTATTAATCATCCCATTTCTCAAGTTGTACCAACCAGCTTAACTCTGGAAATATCATTAAGAAGTAGCTAAGTGTTAAATTGCCAGGAATTTCCAGAATAAGGAGGGAAAGGGAAGAAGAACGAAAAGAGCAACCTTTTTTAAAAAAGAGGCTTTTTTTTTTGTACCCCAGCCAGATGGAATTAGGGCAATTGTTCACTTGCAAATACTATGGAGATTAATGAGGTCCAGAGGCAGAGCCATGAGAAAATAGAAATGTAAAAAAGCGAGGTTTCCAAAAATACAGCCGCCACGATACCATAGGGATGGATCAGTTTGAATGTTTCATCTCATAGCCTGACTGGGCAGGCTGCCTCACGTTCTTAGATTATTAAAAACCTGAACCCTTTCTTTTCACCCTCCCAGGCCAACCCCTGTGCAAACGGAGCTCATGCTCACAGCCTTGCACGTCTCTACCCAAAGAGTGACGGGCCCTAACTCTGCCAAATGTTTAAGAATACACTTAAGCTCATCTAAATGTTCTAGGCTGTTATATTTGCATTTCTTTGGTGAGCTCACTTTGAATTAACTTGTGTAGCACTGACAAAGTGTTTTCTCAGTTTTATGAGAGGGAGGGAGCACTGGGAGACTGCGGTGATTAAACTGGGGACCCAGATGCAGATTTGGGCCTCCAGACTTGGAGCAGTTAACTGAGGTACACTGTGAACCCAGCAGAATACACAGGGAGCCTTAACTCATCCTACTTCGAACACAGGCTCTTTGGTTAGATGCTTACAATTGATTGGCACGTCTGAAACTCCAAAGGGTGAAGTCCTTCTCATCTTCTTCTCAAGGTCAAAAGGAAACTTCCACTTGATTGTAACTTGCAAATGCCAAGATTGCACCCTCAAACTTTATTGCTGCCTGCGTTGGGAAGTGCAGAGAGTGTTCAGCTACAGGTCAGGTCTCAGCTTCCCAAGGCATGACGTGAGGATAAAAAGCTGGTTTGTAAATGACTTGTGTCACACTCTTGCTTGCCAAGTGCTTTCACAGCAGCCGAGATGATGCACAAAGGAAAACAGTAGTGATACACCTGCTATCCTCACCTCTCCGGAAAGGCATGAGAGATCTTTAACCTGTGTAATTGTACACACAATACAGCCCTGACCTGAAATGTTAGGAGGCAATTGCTGCCCACTTGAAGTTGCCAATTACTTAAGAGGCTGTTATGTCAAGCCATTGGTAAAGAATATCTGCAAAAGTTACGCAGGCTGTGGGTCCAGCTGTCTTACATACCCATGGTCAATACAGCTTCTTAGTCTTAAAGTTGTGTGTGGAGAAGGAACGGGGAGAGGGGCATAGAAAATAATGCATTTCTTTTTATGCCTTATATCTTTTGGGTGTTGTTTTAAACAGTTTTTTTGTCGACAGTAAATCCAAGATGGGCTTTATTAGAGCAGAAAATACTGTTTAGAAGCATTGCTTTAAACCATTGGTTGTGGTCTGAACCTCACCGTGTTAACAAAGTGTGGAGAGAAAAACTCATGAGGCAGCTACTGAAAAATTTCAATACTCAATGCATAGGACAGTTAAATTTAAAGCAGCTTAAGTGACTCTTGTGTTTTACCTGCTGTTGCTGCCACACACAGATCTTGTCACTTTAAATCTTCATTTGGCAATTTTCTGTTCTGTAACTGTAGGGTATATACTTGGATCCACAGAAGTATAATATTCTGACAGCTGTTTCCTTTGCTAGCAGTTTATTTAAGCACATTATTTGGTGCAATTTAGATCTCATTCAGAACTGTTTCAAAAACTTAAAAAGACTCATTTCTCCCCCTGCTTGTCTGTCTGTCTGATACCACTCCAGTCTTCAGAGCTTCCAGTTCACAGTATCATTTCAGCCACAGTTAATCAAACTCAAAGACGAAAGGCATATGCTTTCAGGCTAGATTTAACCTTTATATGGGTGCCAGAAAATCTTTGGACACTGAAAGAAATAAGAAGAAAATGCTTCTGTTGAGAATAAAAGTGTATCGCTTTCATTTATAAGGGCTGCTGCAGAGCTTGGATTATATGGAGCAAATGAACTGATTTGAATGAAATATGACTTGGGTTTAAAATTCTATGGGAAATTCTTCTTCTTTATGCCCTATCCCCTGGAGCTCAGACACGCTCTCAGAGCTGCAGACATCCTCAGATACCTGACTCCTGTTGAAAAGAGTGGGAGTTCAGATCCTCAGCACAGGAGGTGTTTTGGAGTGAAATGATTTTACAGGAGAAGATGGAAAGAGAGGGGTTATTTACAAGGCATTGCTGAGGTTTTGTGTGATGGGAGAGAGGGCAGAGGTGTCCCCTGCCCAGCTGTATTTTCTGCCCCAGTACTGGGAGGCGGCAGAGCGCTGGCCTCTGAGACGACACAGCACCCAAAAGTGGGGAGGGCAAAGCTGGCTTCAGGCAGGTACCATAGACACATGTGCCATTTGATGGCTCTCACTGTACTTAGGTCAAACAAAGACCCAACTCCATCTGGACTCATGCCCAAAGTTTCCTGAGGCCTGAGTAAGCATCATGTCTCGTTTGCTGTTTGAGCCTCTCTGCTGCGCTGCGAGCCGATGGTAGGTTTTGCAGGCGGCAGCAGGCAGGGAATTCTGGCAATTAAATCATTTTGCAAACTGTGCTGAAGGAGGGTCACGCCACATTTCCAACCCCCCCAACCCCAAAACACTAAAAGAGACAGAGAAGTGCAGGTCTGCGCCTTGAAATCAGAGTTTCCCACCTGGTTCCTGCCCCCTGAGAAGAAGCAGAAGCCATGGGTCTCGCTGCACATTCCTCCTGCCCCCACGGCCTCAGCACTGCCTGCGCCGTCCCTCCTGCCCCAACCTGCGTGTGCCGCAGGAGGGGCTGACATCAGCCTTACCGGCATGGATCAGCAGCCAGAGATAGCAATCTCCCAGAAGTAATTAAATTAACCAGATTTACTCAGGCATTCACCACATACTTTGGGTTTTTCCAAGGGCTGCCAAGACGTAGGGCTGAGCCGCTCAGCAGGAGGGACGGGAAGGGGGACAGAGGCTGGACGTGGCTGTGCCCAGCAGAGCATGGAGGAGATGTCTCTGCTAGCTCCCTCAAAGCTGTGTCTGCCTCTTCCCAGTGGCTGGCAAAGGGCTGCGGTGTCTCGGGATGGGCCCAGCCCCACTGCAAATCTCTAGACAATTTTGACAGGCGAACAGGTCTTTCCAGGTTAGGGCTGCTCTTACCCTCCCTGTGCTATCAGGCTGCATCTGATGTGGGAACTCTTCCTGAGGTATAAACTAATTTGTAGCGGGCAGCAGAGTGTTTGGTGGTTAGAGCAGGGAGGGCAGGGAGGCATCCCTGCACCCACCAGCTGGTCCAGATATTTCAGCCGGCCATCGCAGTTCATTCCAGCAGATTAAACCAGCTGATCTGCTGCTAATATCTGAACTAGCTCATTTTAAAGTGAGTTTAAGTAGATCTAATCTCCAGTTCAGTCACAATACACCGTGTGCCTTCATTCATTTGTTCAGTGCCACATCTTTCTCTTCGTAGTAATTTAACTAGCCCTGCTCGCCATAAGGAGCCTAATTGCCTGGATGAGCTGCGTGAGATTTAGCCAATGCTTCAAGTATCTGGGCAAGTAATTGTAAAAGCCCGATGACTCAGTTTATCCATCTGTGTAATGGGGCATTCCCTTTGTCTCGGGTGCTGTTGAAAGGCATAATGAGATCTAGCAGAGAGGTTGGGCTGCAGGTATTCAGCGTCTCTCAGGGCTTGGTCATTAGGTCTTGATGAAGCCAACCTTGCTCATGAAAGGAGAGGCAGAGACTTTCAAGAGTCCAGCAGGACTGCTCAGATGAGGAAATGCTTTCAGCTGGAGAATTCGCTTTGTGAAGCTCTTTGATGCTCTTTGGAGAGAAGCAGCTATAACATGAAAATTCTTGCCCTTGCCTATTTTAATGAAATATAACCAAGTTTGTTTTAGTGGGTTTTACTTCAAAATGTCCCTTTGTGTCTGAAGAAAAGTGGCTTTGTCAGCTTTGCTTGTGAGGTAACAAGTATGGTGTTTGAAATGAAGCTGCAAAGGAGCAGTCTTTCAATTTAGTGGCATTTGGTACCACTCAGCAAATGTTTCACCAGACTAACAGCAGCTAGTGCTCATCTCAGATCGAATTTTTGGTGCAGGTTTCTCCAACCTTGGAGAAAAAAGACACTGAAGAATCAAGTTAATGAAAATAGAGCCAAAAAAATCCCCTTACGTGTCTCTGCTGTCACAATTGTACAAATGCAAAGCAAGTGGGCAGCGGATGCTTGCCCTGGAGATGTGAGTTACTGCTCTCAGCTCTCCCATGAGCATGGGCAACTCTGGTCTAACTCTCTGTGCTTATGTTCCTTCAGTCTGTTTCTATTTTGCCTGCTTGTATGACAAGCACCACAGTGAAGGTCTGCTTTGTCTTGCTCATTTTACACAGCTTTCTGTAGTGCCTGGCCCAGTTTGCCCTGGCCTGGTTGGGAAGTGCTTGTCCTACCATAGCACTAATTTTCACCATGGTGTTGGAAGATCCGATGGTTTCAAATGGCTGGAGGGTGCTGTCAAAACAAGTGGACACCAGCTTGGTCCCACAGCCAGAATTTCTGGGATCACTGAACACCTTTGCTTTTAGTGCCCTTATGGGATAACATTTCTACACTTATAACTGCCAGGTATGAGACAAGGACAGTTTTCACAGGGGAAAACACTAGCCTGACACAGCTTCTGAACAACACAGCTTAATAAAGGACAGGGAAACCCCATCTTCCTGGCATCTTTGTCCATTCACCCCATTTCCCACCTGGCAGCAGATGTATTCAGTTGGCAAATGTCACTTTGTCATAACACTTCGTCCTTTGCTGTCTACTAAATTTTATGCAATGGCAGTCATTGCAGATTAAAGTTTCAAAGTCCTGAGGGCCAGTTCCAATCTCACAGGAGGTGTTACTTAATCTTTCCTGAATACTTGAATTCAGCTCCTCATTTTGAATAATTTGGCACATGTTGGTTTGCAAAATCTCAGGTTTTATACTAGGAAAGGGAAGAAAACAAGTAGCACTTCACATCCTTCATACTTGCCTGCTAACTGTGATGAAGAAGTTCATTCTTTTGGCATCCGAAAGAGTATGATATAGCCTGGCCCCACCTGTTGGATTGTCTGTTTCCCTATTGCACGGCCACATATTGTGAAAGCAACTAAGCATGCATGTCCGGCTTGCTTTCCCCGTTAGCCTCTTCATTTCTTATGATCTTCCAATCTCTTCAGTTCAGGTGTACCAGCAGGTTAGCACGCGGTGACTTGATGACAAATGAGCCCCCTTCTTCACCTAAGCTGTCTCCATATCCCCTGTGCTGCTGCTGTTGCTGGAACACAGTTCAGGATCTGTTGCAAATTGTTTATTTTATATTGCTCGATCAGGCACCATTTTGTATGGCCAGGATTAATCTGCTGCCCAGGCAGAGCACTGGAGGGGAAAACAAATATTCGGCTTCTGAACAGAAAGGTGACTGGGAGAGAGATTGTGCGAGTTCACTGAGCGTTACTGTTACGAAACATCTGTGCTGTTTTGCAGTACTGTGCAGATAACCACACAGAAATGACTCTCCCAGAATGATGGGAGAGAATATACAAGATATTTCTATATCTCTCAGATTCAGGACGTCATATCTCAACCACTCATATATCTTTGAGGATTTCCCTTTCTGACCATAATATCAAAGTTAAAAGTAGATCAGAAAAATGACTCTTTTAAAATGAGAACTCTTTTGCAGGTTGAGAGAACACCATTGAAAAATCCCAGATCATTCTGCCCAGCCTATGAATTACAAGCAGCAGACATGCTGGCTCAAGAAAATCCTTATTTGCCAAATGCTCACCGTTATCTTCTTTGTGATGTTTCTTGCAGGTGTCAAGCTGTGGTGAGCTTAGCAGACACCACTGATTTTCTTGGACAGGCTAATACCTTTCCTGAGAGACATCTTTACTCAAGAGACAGCTGGAAACAAATGTCTCCTGTGTCTTCTCTGTCATAACTCATCTTTCCAGGAAGGCTCATGGAAGGACTCCGTGCCATGACTATTTTCATGTTTAAGGCAGGTGTAAGCACCATTCAGTGCTTTCAGCTTCTCCAGCACCTCATCTTGTAGCATGCAGGAGTCTTCTTCTGAGGGAATCTTTCCCTTTTCATCCTGAATGTAGAGTCAGTCTCTCCTTCTCTCAGGCTGCCTGTTGACGGTGCCCTGGTGCCGAAGGGGACTCATTCCGTATTTCAGAAGGACCACGGTGAGGCCTCTGCCCTGTCTTCTGCAATATGTGACTACCACAAGCAACAGCCTTTGTTCTCACGTTAGATTGAGAAGGATGGTTATGGGCAGTTGGGGTTCCCCTGGTGAGGAGCAGCTTTCAGCAGTACCTATTATTGCATTTGTACCCTGGCTCCTGGTTACTGTGCCTCTCTTTTCTCCTAATGTAGGCTTTTTTTGACCAAGCTTTCTGCTCTGGGATACGCGGGTGGACAGAGTTACCTGGCTTACACATCCCCTCTGTTCTGCTGCATTATGTTCTCCTGCAGGGACTGCTGATGCAAGCAATTTCAGAGTGGGACCCTCTGCAAGAAGAGATCTTGCACTTAAAAATCCCCTGTTAGCAGCATTCAAAATATGATCTGCTAATCAAAAGCATATTGCTAAAAATACTCCCAGTGCTTCTTGTGTTAATTCCAATAAAGAATAAACTTTCACGGCAATCTGTAAATTGAGTGAGTTTTCAGTAAAAAATATACACAAAGAAAGAAAATCTATAACTTTTAAGTAATTTAATCGAAAGGATACATTTACAACTTGCCAAGTATATTTTGGGAATGTTGTTAAACTAATGAATTCTGAGGAATGACACCATTTAGATTCGACATGATAATAAGCACAGAGACATCCCTTGTTGATCTCAATTTCTTCCCACTGGGAGCCTTATTAAGCCTGGTAGTGAGTCTTAGAAAGTTTTTGCTAGGAATGGGCTGTTAAGACCAAAGGAATACTATGCCATTAGAGGTGGAAACAGGAGAAACTATTGGTGGTAAGCAAGAACATTTTGAGTAAGTTGGGAAATCTTGAAAGGACAAAGTTCCTTTTGAAGGGCAAATCAGAGGAATTCTTAGCATTAAAATAGTCTTTGTTTCATGTTTTGTTCAGTCAGTCTAATAAATAGAGAAATCATACAACTTTAGTGACCAATCACAGGGTTCAGTGGAGAGCTCTTGAGCAGAGTCCTGCTGTGATCATGTCACAACCAACTGTGTATAATTTGTTTGCACCATTTCCTTACTGGAGAAATACTCAAGAAAGGAGAAATCATTAAAAAAAAAAAAAAAAAAAAAAGGATCATGTTATGTTCATGTAAAATCTGTGAGTAGGGAAAAATAGAAGATACATTCCTCCATAAGAAAAATTTAATAATGAATAATTCAACTCGCTATACTAGTTACTGCAAGTCCTGCCCTAGTTAACCAGGCTGCAGAATGCTGAGTTAATGAAGGCTACTGCTCTGACAGAGGAGGAGAAAGAGTATGATTTCCGTAGACATATAAATATCTATCTCTATATTTCAAACTTCATAAAGTGCAGTTAATAAAACTGAAAAAGCACATCCTTAGTGTGCAGGACATGAGGGCTCTCATTAATTCAACTGCTGTTTCTTGTATTTAGAGTTAAGCAAGTGCTTTTAACGATTTGCTAAATCCAGTCTTTGCTCCTTGGACTGGAAGTTACCTTTGCATATGTACTGCTCAAACAGTTGAGAAACGATAAGGGAAAACCCCCTGAAATTAGTAAGAGCTTGACCTAAGTGTCTGCATAATACTCATAATAATAACCCTTTCGTCATCAAAGAGATTCTCGCTGAAGCCTGGGAGGGTGTAATTTTCTCAGGGGCCATTGTGCGTGTGATCCACAACACTGTCTCATCAAATACTCGAGCGCTATGCTGCCGCTGGGATGTGTCAAGTTACACAAAGAATATTATGCTTTTTTGTGTGCCCAGAAAATGAGAGTTCAGGGGGGCTTTTAGCATGGGAGCACTAAAAAAAAAGAGGAAAAATATTTTCCATCTTCAAATGTACAGCTAAAGAAGAAAAATTCCTCTTCTTTTCTCCTTAAGTAACAATGATCACAAGCAGAAGGACACTGCTGTGAAAAGAGCAGAAAAGAGAACTTAAATGCACAGCTCCAAGACAGGCAAAGGGTAATTACAAGTTAGTCATGACATAGGTGAAATGGCTTCTGCTTTTAAGGAAAACAAGACCGAGGAAAGCAGTAAAGCAGCGTGGTTGTTTCTTTCACCCACCCAATCTCATCGTAACCCCAAGCAAGGAGTGGCACAGAGGCATCACGGTTTGGTACTATGACCCCAGTTGAGCAAATTGCCAGAGCGAGCGCTTGTGTGCCATTAGCATGGCATGCTAAATATTCAATACGATCTTTGAGTGCTTTGCCGAACTTAAGGATTTTTATCATTTTAAGCAGTGTTTCTTTAGAGCTGGATACTTTTAATACTGTTAGTTATTTATAGCTAGAAAGAGGTTTGCACCGGTAAAATGTGGTCATAGCTGTAAGCATGCTAATCTGATCCGTACTACTGTCGCTCTCAATTTATCCTGCTTTTCACTTTAATATGAACAATATTTCATTTGTTGCTTTTATCATCGGTTAGACTTTAAGCTCTGGGCTTAGGGAACTTGTGTGTCATATCTGCAGTCATTTGCATGTTATAAGCACTTAGGTGGAATTCAAAAGTGTTCAACTCTACTCTGCTGGAGTTGATGGGAGTTTTACCACTGGTAGGGTGGGTGGGAGAAGTGAGGTAGATCTTGGTGCTTTAGAGAGTATCCTCCAGCAGTGCAAATAACTCAGCAACTACTTTGGCAAGGGCCAAGCACGTTTTACTTTTGCTTTTAATGGGAACTTTGCTGTTGACTGAATCCAGAATTAAATGTTTGCATTCTTAGAGATGTCAGATTTAGCTCTTGTTCTCAGTGCAAAAGGAGAGTCTTTACTGTAAAACCTGTAACTTCAGTGTGTGTCAGATCATCTTAATCTGCTGAGAAGCAGAGTTTGCTGCAGCCTGCGGCTTGAGAACCTGTCTCTTAAGGTCAAATCAGAGGTCACTTTTCCAACTGCTAGTTGAAAAATCACTACAGCTGGGCAAATATTGCAAAAAGCATTTATCTAAGAGAGGCCACGTGTTTGCTTCAGTGATACTTGCTTCTGCAAACATTCATGTAAGCTACCTTTTGTTTGCACAGTAAAAAAAAAGTATTGCAAAGACCATACGCTAACTATGTTCACTTGGCTGTTTTGAAAGGTCCTTCAAAGGTCTGGACTGTGAAGCTTACATATGGACTAACAGAATAAAAACATTTGATTATCATGAAACTTCCCTGACCATCAGAAACAGAAAGGAAAATCTCAAAGTATTGCAGGATTTGTGATAGAATTATGACAGCTGATAACTAAATTTAATATTTTTATGCTTTTTGATCTTCGTAAAATCAAGATAATACTTCCTTAATGCAAAAGAACTGAATACAAGGATAAAATAATGTAAAACAGTGAGGTTCTCAGCTATTGACCTGGTGAAGGCTACGTAATAGGTAGACAGATTAAAATGTTGGTCAGTTAGTGGACACATCAGTTAATGGATAAGTTGTTCATAGAATAAAAGAGACAAATTTTGAAAGAAATTAGGTTTGCCACTAATAGGTTGCAGTGCTAGTGTGCCAAACAGCAGACAAGCCCACTCCCTGTATAACACTCACAATCACAGCTTCATCCTACCCCCAGAAACCTGTATTCCCCTCTACCTGTGGGGCATTTTTCTACTATCACCTCACATCCCATTCTTAATCACCATTTTAGAGAAAAGAAACAATTCCACCTGTCCTTTCCCCACCTCTTTGCATCCTGAGCCGCTCTTGCTTTTTCTACAATTTTTTGTGCAGGGATGAGTGTCCGTTCACCTGTCGATCTTTAACTCTGTCTCCACTCACGCGGTCTCCCTCTTCGTCTCTTACAGTTTTGTGTCCTCTGATGATGGGCACATTTCACTTCCCATCCCCCTCCCCGGTGGGTCACTGATGCATGAACAAGGCCCCACCTCTGCTCCCTGCGGTGCTCCACTTCTCACCTCTCACCGTTACCCCATCTGTATCCATTTATCACCACTTTCCAACTTGTCTAACCTCAGTTACCGAGTCATTCTTCTTTGCAGCCAATTGAGAATTTCACTATCAATGCCAGACTTATTAACCCTAAGTCTTTTATGCAGTATTGTATTGGGGGGGGGGGGGGGGGAACCAACCAAAAAAAAGCCTTGTGGAAGTCCAAGTCAATTATGTCTGCTGCTTCGGCCCTGTCAGCTCTCATCGTCACCTCCGCTCCAAGGAGTTAATCATATTTGCTGAGGATGACCTACTCTTCGTAAATGGATTCTGCTGACTGCCCTTGCTTAGCTTGCCATTGCGAGGGCCTGTCTGGCATCTATAATCTTTCCCAATACTAGGGGATATAGTATAATGATTCTCTAATTTTGTCATTCCTCCAGCCAACTGCCCCCTTATACCATTACTTTTGTCACCAACGGGAACTTGAGAGTGATTTTTCCCCTAAAGGCCTCTACCAAAATGACAGTCCCTGTTATAGGCACAAACACACAGTGCGAGGTGACGGCTGATGAGCTGCTGAACTCCAGAGAGAAAGAGTGGAGAGCATTTGCAGGCACCGAGGGTGAGCGAGAAGATGCTCAGACGCGTCCCCGCCGCAGGTTAGGAGCAGAGCTGGGAACAGAGCTGGGTTTTCTGATGTCCTTGGGCCTTGCTGTGGCTCTGACTATTTTTATCTGGGAAAAGCCCCGGCAGTCTCTTTGCAATGGTGTCCTCCAATACACGAGCAAGAGGTACACAGCTACATGTATATCATTCGGGTATTTCTGGCAACAAAGGCTAATCAAGCAGCAGATTGGAAAAGCAGAACTGACACATGTGATGAATGTACGATGGGGCAGAGGGTGATCATATGTAATGAAATATGTCAATTCAAGTCATAATAAAAAACAATGAACCGAAGACCTGACAGGGAGGGTGGAATCCATCTCAGCTAGCGTGAGCTGTCTGTGCTAGTGCCCACAGGCTGGGCTGCGCCTGGCATCCGGGGAAGGAGACACGCATCCCCAGAGGATGACCCTCCACCCGTCACAGGCACTGAGCTTAAGATGACCTGTCCTCCAAAGGGGGTTGTCTTTCTGATGAAGAAGCAGCTTTGGTGGCTGATTTTTAGATCTCTAATGTTAGGAGATGGTAGAGAGGCTTTTCTAATTATGGGGTTTAATGTAGTTAAATGCTCCTTTGGCTTTCTAAGAATAGCTAAAGTACTCCTTCTCCTCTCTACCCCATGGCACCATGCAGGACATGATCTGATCCCCAAGGCTCCTCAAGAGATGAAGACAACAGTGTTGTCTATGTCTTATGACAATAGCAGTGCGGAAGCTGCTAGACTGAGCCTTGTATTCTTACTCCCAGGTTGCCCATAGTCCCATACTGTGGCCTGAGGACATGGCCTTTGGGAACACCTTGCACCTACTCACCTACAGCATCTAGCAATCACCACAGTCAACCTTCACCACAGCTCTTAGAATTAGCGCCTCTCAAGTACAACTGAACATCTGCAGTTCGAAGTGTCATGTTGAAAAGAGCTGAGGTCATTTACCACATAAATAGACAACATGTAGAGGTCATTTTTTTAGACTACAGTGTAAAAAATGGGGTTTTTTTAGTTATTATCTAGGGTTCTTTTTTAGAACTGTGGTCAAACCCAGGTTTGACTGTACCCAAGTACAGTCAGCAGTAAGAGCAGTTTGAAGAGTCCTGCACATCAAGGGAAACTGAGCTTAATGCCCCCCGCCCCCCCCCCCCAAAAAAAATAACAGTCCTAAACATAATCCCTGCAGAGTAGAGTTGCACATCTTTGTCTTCAAAGGGAAGCATTTCTATATCAAAACAGTCATTTTGACAAAAAGGACTGTTAAGTGTCACTTCTCACTAGTTAGCCGTCAGATTGCCCTTAATATGTGCAGATATTTCAAGTACCACATAAATGTCACTCCACTAGCACAACTTCTCTTGTATATGTGGGCCTGAATCTAATTGTTCCATTATGTGAGGAGCAGCATAATAATTAGATTCTCATTGTAAAATGAGGAAAGGTTCACCGTAATTCACGGGATCAGATCCAAATGAGAAGGATTCTGATTTTATTGAAAGTGACGTGGATCCACCTGTTCCATGTTAACTAAGAACCTGAGATCTTACCAGATCTTCACAAGGTATGTGAAATTTGGGCTTCTCAGCTTCTCTATTTATACAAATTTAGAATTTTTGTGTGAAAAAAGTTTGTGTTGGTTTTGGTATATACTCAATTACATTTCCTCTTCCCTGCTCCCAGCAAATGACTTCTAAGTAAAACTTTTTTCTTTTTCTTCTTTCCCTGCTTCATTTCTCCATCTGTGTGTAGCTAAATGTAGAAGCCATATAAAGTCTGCGTTGCCTTCCTCGTGTTTTCACAGCAGACTGTTATTGTAAGGGAAGCTTCCAAGAAGAGCCAGGGACCACGCACTGCATTAGCATCCGAGCAGGCAGTGTAAAAAATCAGATCTGATTCTGACTGTGGAAGATAAATGAACCAGAGTCCCCAATGCCCAAGATTTGGTCATCTCTTTATGAGTTCTGAAGTACCTATTAGCAGCTTTGATGAGTGCTAGGGGAGATGAAGTCTACCTTGAACAATGTTAGAAAGCTGAATCAAATCACTCGAAATCTCCCAGAGGGAGAAACAGCCTGAACTGGTTATAGACACTGTATCCTTTTCCTCTATTGCCTATAAGGTTTATATGAACACTCTGATGGTGGGGGGAAAAAGTAAGCATTTTTTTCAGCAAAATCTCACAAGAATTTACTCATATCTATAATAGCTACTTCTCCAGCAATTTTAGGTATGTAGATAGTCAGTTTTGCTGAAGCTTTTATCCCCTCTCTGTGTCTTTTCTTCCACAAAGAGATGTCACCTGCTAAGAGGAAGCAGGTGAAAAAGAACTTTCCATTGCACGTGCTCCATGGCTCTGCCAAGGCCAGTTCAAGCTGGCCCTGAAGAAATGCTTTGGGACAACAGTACGTATTTCCAAAGCACTACACGAACAAGGAATGTGGATCCTGGGCTAGCTTGTGGATTGCCAGACACAGAAGAGTATGGCCACGCAGTTAAAACTGAGTTAACGTGATTTAGCAAGTCACCATGTGACAGCGGAGCCACAGTAACTGCTTTTTGGATTTGTTTTCAGCAAAGCAGGACTACTTAAAAAACCTTCAAGTTTTCAGCTGGGGGCCCATATATTCCTAGTTCGAAATGAGTTTGTCTTCATTGATAATGGACCCCTGAAACCGCTTGCATATCTGTGCCCCAAATTTCCTTGTGCCACCCACTCTAGAATCGGAGTCCGGCACTCCTAAAGTTTGTTGTTGTTTTGTATCTGCATTTGGGATCAGAAACTGACACCAGAGCTCCCAGGCACTTCTGCCAGGCGTTGGCAGTGGTGGCAGCGGCAGAGAAGTGACAACGCGGAGGCAGGGACAGTCACCCTGCACCCTGCCTTAGGCTGCATATGGTCTTGGTTGGGCTGACACCTCTCCAGAGTTGGGTGCTGGGGGACACCTTGCTTGGGCTCCTCATCTCCATTGCAGCACTGGGAGGCTGTGCAGGGAGTAACAAGGTCCCCTGAGCCTGAGCCTACAGACTCTGTGGGAGAGAGGAAGAACTGCCGCATCCATTTTAGGGGGAGAAATGGAGCCACAGTGGTCCTACAACCCAACCGCTACCACAGTGGAAGCCTACGGAGCAGCCAGTATTTTACAAACCCAGAAATGAAAGTGGGAACCAGAGGAAAGGGATTCCTTCCTTCTGCAAGCAGTTGACCCCATGGCTGTCCCCATGCTTAGTTTGACAGAGAGGCCAAAATGAGTGAGCTGGGAGATGCTGAAGTGTTTACAGTTGCTGAAGGTGTGGAGTACAGTGGCATCTATGCCCTAACTCTCTCTTTGCATCAGGGTGCTCCAAATCCAGCCAATTTACTGGCAGATAATAAACCTCTCATCCCCCAGTATTACATCTTGCATAGCCACTCTAGGCCTTTCTTTAAAATCTTGGTCTGGGAGGATGAATTGAGATCCAGTTGAATGCAGTTCATTTTCTTTTAAATGCATTCAGTGGATGCTCTGAAGCAGATTTTGATGCCAGACATCTGTGCTGCTTGCACGCACCCGGGAAAGGCTTGTTACACTGTGGCAGAGCTTAGAGCAGGATTATTCATGCCTGATACTGATGGTTGGTAGCAACTCCTGAAGCCTTGAACATTGCATAGCATCAGAGGCTGTCACTGTCAGTGCTTTCTTCACTGCAGGGAGCTATGTAAGTAATGTTCAGCCTAATTTAGAAGAAAAATGAGTTGGATTTGCAGCAAGAGTGACTTTTCTATAGTAGCCAGTGAAGTGGTGCTCCAGGCAGCGGTGAGAAGATCTCATCCGGGGCTGCGCGAGCTGACTGTGGGGCTTGAGAGGAAAACTGTTGTACCTGACAGGCAGCCTCAGAGTTGGTGATGGCAGCGCAGTGTGGCGGATCACTTGCCAGTAAATCAGACACTGCTTTATTCCTCTGTAGTCAGGACTCTGCATCTGGGGAGATTGTTTTAATTTTTATTATTTTTTTTACCAGGTGCAGGGTAGTCCTTCATCTAAAAACTATCCCACTAAATCCCTTAGAGTGTCTTCGGGCTTCTCCATTGGTGGATGTTTTCATAACAGGTGCTGGCTTGTGCTCTCCCTCTGGGCCAGTGTGGGACGTGTGACAAGTAAGTGCTGACACTGTAGTACTGTGAGTCTATTTTGATCTGAAGAAAAAGAATCAGCCAATATAAAGAGATTTCAGCATCAGAAGATACCAGCTTTGCCCTCTGTCCTTTTTCCCTAATTATGTGGAGCAAATGGCCATCGCTGAGTTGAACTTTAAGCCCAGATCAAGAATTTCAGGGGTATAAAATGTTTTAATTTGAAAGCTTGGGATCCTTACAGCTCCGCTTCCACTGTGGGAACAAAAGAACTTCAGAAGCACAAGGGGAAGCCAGAAAAGCTTAGTTAAGCCCTAATGATTGCTGAAGGAAACCAGTAAAACTAAAAGAGGAAACAAGTCCCAGTATAAACCTACCCACCCGTTGCCACCTGATGAGGTTACTTTGTGGGCTGTGGATTTGAATGCCTATGATTCGCAAAGACCCCCTCCTGCCCCCAGCCCCAAGGGGGACATGGTGGCGGAGGTTTGGCTGTCCTTTGCAGGGCAGAGGGGCTCCTCAGCAGGAAATGAATTTTCCCACTAGGCATTAGCCAGGGAGAAAAACTGATCACGGAGTTTCCCACAACTGGGCCAGTGCAAAACAAACGACGTCCGAAAACATTCAAAATCACGGTCCTTTCGTGGCACCTGCTGACCGCACAGGATGGCTCTCTGAATTGATGCCTCAGCTTTTTACTCCCATGGCAGCAGTTCAGAGGCTGTGTCAGCCACTGGTGAAACTCAGAACAGGGCTGTGGCAATGGAGAGCAGAAGGAACTCTGCCGCTGTGAAAGGAAATAGAGGCTGATGGGAGTCAGCTACACAAGCAGAAGGCAGTAGGTCCTATACAGTTGGAGCAGACCCTACCCAGTTGGAGAAGTGTGACCCCTTTTCTGGAGTGTATTGCTAATTAGCAGCTATAGCAATCAAGGATTGTTGTATTTGCCCCAGGAGCAGATAGCCCTATCAAGATACAACAAAATCTGAAGGCGATTAATTGTGCCCTGGTACTTGCCCCCAATACTCTCTGCTGCCCAGTACAAACCACTGGCTGCCATCTCACTGGTCCTGGGGGGCTGATGGATAGGTTGCTATAGGGTTCTCTTATTTTTCTTTCTCTGTCTGCATATGACTGAAGAGTGATGAAGGCAGGAAAGTCCTGTAGAGACTAGTCTAAACATGTACTACATAGGAGAGTGAGAGAGGGAAAAGGTTTATGGGCTGCAGTGGCAGATATCTAATCCGCTACAGCATTTTTTCCATAGAAAAGCCACATGGGCTCCCTAAACTTTTGAGCTGCCTCAAACAGCTTTTATTAGACCTCCTTTGCCTGCTTGGCTCATGTGTATTCCAGATGTTGGTGGCTTGAAGGATAGAGGGAGGTTCCTAATACTCAAGCCTGGTGTTGTGAGGTCCCACCATCCACCGCTTTTACGTATTTTACTGTTACCTTGGGTGTCTCAGCACTGCTGCTGGGATTTTCATTAAACTGTGTCCTCTACATGTCTATTTCCAGAGTATCCCCCTTTTTCAAAGAGGAAGTTGTTTAGAAGACATCTCCTGTACCTTCTTCATGAAAGCACGTAGCATCTGCCTGTCTTTTCCACACTGCGGTTATCGCAGCATTAGGCTCCCTGCAGGACAGAGCAGTGATAAATGGCTGTTGCTCAACATCCAGCAGCAAACCTTCCCAAGATCGTAGTATAATAACGAGTTCAGGTAGATCCCATTCATCCTGTGTTATTGTAACTCTTCACAGTGTTATCCAGGCTGTGTTAGCAGTAAGATGATGCTGCAGATTTTGCAGGTAGACGATGCCTTAGGCATGATGCCAGCAGCAAAAGGATTTTAATAAAGTAAAGAAGTACAGATCAAATACTGGTATCAGCTGCTCTAAATAAGAGTTACAATCCTGTGGGCTCCTCAGACACAGGCAACTAAATGCCTGGGTCTCCCTATAAAAGGAGAATTAGTGGAATAAATGCAACTTATCTGACATACAGAGAGGGAGCTTTAGGGAAGTTATTTCTCTGCTACATTATTAACGATACAAGTGCTTGCACTGGAAGTTTACTAATATTAACAAAATCCCTAAACAACAGAGTTTTGTTGTTGCATTAAAAATCTTGCTTTCCATTTCCCTCCCCCTCCCCTTCCATCCCTCATTCTTTCTCGCCCTTCTTTCCTTCTTTGTCTTTTATTTTTGGTCCTCTCTTTCTCCCTCATTTTAGTTGACAAACAGAAAAGGCAACAGCGCTAGAACAGTCAGTGCATTGTCAAGGGGCCTGCCTTAATCCCTGAAGTCCCTGAGGAATAGAAGGGCTGTGTTAAGTGGGCTTCAAAGGCAGAAGGTGGAATGAGGTGTGATAGGAAACCAGCTCTTACTAACTGGTTCACTTCAGGCTAGCTTTAAATAAATTGCAGCTCTGAGCTGCTTGGACGTTGACAAGAGGGCTGTGATATTTGTGGCTGCACTACAGAGAATTTCAGCTTTTTAAAGCAGGAATGGGGAGAACCTGAAAGGACTTAAAGCTGTGAAATTGTAAAGCAAAAACAAAACAAACCTCTCAGCATGGAGGCTCCCTAGGCTCGTTCCTGGATTGCTCCTCTCATAGGCAAACTTTACCTGGCTCTTAAGAAAACACATGCTGCATTCCTTGTTATTTTGGCTTGGTTTTGGGGGCAGCTGAGCATTCTGGCAGCAG
Organism: Fratercula arctica; assembly: GCA_947846985.1. Classification (NCBI taxonomy): domain Eukaryota; kingdom Metazoa; phylum Chordata; class Aves; order Charadriiformes; family Alcidae; genus Fratercula; species Fratercula arctica. The sequence continues at coordinate 12,241,017 of CANTUZ010000013.1, read as the reverse complement.
CTTTGAGAAGTGCCGTAGATGGATTTTTCGGAAGAAGTCAGGGTAATGGGAACTGAGTTCTGGAAAAAATGCTATTTGGCACCAATCTGGGAGTCACCAGCAGCTGAACCTCTGAAAAAAAATAATAATCTGATCTCCACATTGGGTGCTGTGAAGTGAAAATCTAAGTCCTGAAGTGCAAATTCCGTACTGCCGAAGCAGTATGTGGACCAGTTAAGGGTTTGCTGAGGAGGTCTCCTCAGTGCCCAGTGTTACCGCCATAGATGCTTATGGGTATAAAACTGCACCTAGTTTAGCTGAGGCACTAATTGTGGGACATCAGGGTGGAGACCTGATGACAGCTGTGGCCTGATTTTTTGTCCATTCAAACTAAGTCAAACCATAAGTGTAGCTTATTCCCAGCAGACTCCTAACAGCATTGATCAGGCTCCTACTTTTCAGGTTTTTAGTCACAGTTTGAGTATTATAGTCTCTCTCACTCCCAGCGGTTTTTCCCTCCTTAATCACCACCAATAGAGATGCAGATTGCTATTGATGTTGGTATAATAGCTGGTCCACTCATATAAATCAACATAGAAAGCAGTGGAATAATGTAGATTTATATCAGATGAGGCTATAGTATGCTTTTAAAGGCAAAGTCTTGAAAAGCTGAGGTGACTGTTCAGAGTCTTAATTTAACAACAGCTGCTACACGTAGGGAGACCTAGAATGGAGACTGTGGTTTTATTTGGCTAAATAATGTTTAAGTTTACAGGTCTGGCAGCTGGAATACCTTCATTTTTAATAAATTTGACTTACAGAAATGTTGATGGAGGTGATGTCCTCCACTTGAGTAAAGATGGCTGGCTTGACATTCAGCTGGGTGAGAAGTGTCCTACATTGCATTTTCCTGGCTCGGCTTGCAGGAATATGGATGGTGGGGAATTCTTGAGAGCAGCTACACCCTCATCTGCTCCAACAAGATCAGCAGGAGCAGGTCTCTCTGCACCTTTCATACAAATGAAATCTGACCCTGAGTCTCCACCAGCATTTGTTCAGGATGAAGTAATATATTCCCCAAAGGAGGGGGAGCAACAATCAGTTCAAACGGTGATGGAAACAACCTAAATTGCTACCACAGCTTGGAAGGGGGGAATATGGTTTTGGCTGTAAGACTGCTTTTCATTGCTCTGGTAGCATACAGGGGCCTTCAAGTGAATACGGTGTTAATTTATGCCTGCTCAAAGACTAATTTGCATTCAAAATGGTGTAAATAAGCTGTTTTGGGTGACTGACAATCCAGTTTCTACATAGCGAAGAGCACTATGTCATTTGTATACACTCATTTCTCCAACCACAACCATTCTTCAGCTTGGCTGTGCCTTTAGAGAGGAGACGAGGCCAGTCTAAGCCAGCAATGGTCAGACGAAAACCCAGCAAACACAGAGCCTGGGCATGAGGGGAAGGTCAAGGAGTAGAGCAGTGAACTAAGTAAACACCACGGAAAAAATGCAAACCCCACTATGGGCATTCCCACTGGATTTTCACTAGATGTGGTGCTGCGTACAGTACATCCGCTGCACTTCCCATCATGGCTTGCCTCCCTCATGTACAAGCCTTTGTTAGCAAGGCCATGACTCAAAGTGAGGTAAAGCCACAAGCGGGTTCAATCAGAGACCAGCAGGAGCTAGTGAAAACAGGGGGAACCAGCAAACCGAGCACCAGCAGGCAAGCAGAGCCCGCCTTCTGCATGGTCAGACACAGTGGAAAGCTCAGGAGTCGGGCAGATCTCCTTTCTCCTGCAAGGCTGGCCTTTTTCCACAGCTGCTCTTCACACATCCCCGCTTTACCGCCTGGCTGGGCTGTGGGAAGGTTGCTGGGAGGTGTGAATCCAGCTTGTTCAGCAGCACCCACTCGTACCATTCCTGAGCAAGACGGGGCAGGCAGGCAGCCGGCCGGCAGAGCTGGCTGAAGGGACACAGCCAAGTTTAGTCATGTGCCACTTGCGGTTCCTCAGAGGCTCATGAGCTTTAGGGAGCACAGGCAGCAACAGCCAGCTCCTGGCCATCATCCTTTCCATGAGGCCCTCTCCTAAGGAAAGGGCAGGCCGCCAGTAGAGTCAGCACAATGGGTCTGGTATGCCCGGGAGGTGCTGCACGTACCAGGTGTGAGCAGACAGACTGCGTGTCAGCGATGCTCCGATCTGGGCCATAGGAGAGATGGGCAGAAAAGCCAGGCTGGCGGGGAAGCAAGGTCCCTGGCCTCTAAGCCAGGCTTTGGCAACCAAAGCGGCCACCACAACAGGGAAATAGGTCTGTGCAGCCAGCGACGAGAAGCTGTCTCATACTCACTGGCTGACGTCTGCTGGTGCCTTAGCTGTGTTGAGAGAGAGCACCCAGGTGACAGCTATCACTCCCCACTCGTAATCTTACCCTGAGAGGTTGATCCTTCTGCTATTGAAGTCAATGGCAGTTTTGTCATGGTCATGAACGAAGCCTGAGGCAGAACCAAAATTAACTTTAAATCAAGGGCCAGAAAATGTTATAAGAGATAAAGAACGTGAATGGGAAAGAGAGAAATTGGTATGTTGGCTGGACATTTCCTAAACAGGTTTGTTTCACGCTTCTGAAATTGCACAACTTTTACTTCGTGTAAACCACTAGTAATTTCCCATTTGGATGTATAAAATTTATTAGACAGTCCTTAAAAACAGATTCAAAATTGACCACAGAGGTCTCCCGCCATTCATAATAAATCCATCTTTATTAAAAAGTAAAGCAGTGGGAAAGGCAACCTTCCAGTATCCATTTTCAGCTGTTTAGTTACTAGTTTAATCAGTGACAACTTGAGAGTTTAAGATTTATGACACAACAAAAATTAAACATATCCTTTTCTCAGAAGATTGTTCTGGAGAGGGTAATTACACAAATACAGTCTAAGCTTATTATCTTTCTCTTCCTTTTTCTCGTGCTATCTTCCCTCCTCCTCTTCCTTTTTACACTACTACATTTCCTACATGTGCTCAGTGAGGCTGAAAATGATATTTTGATAATGGGCACACAATGAACGTTTAAGAGGGCTGGTTGACAATGTGAGACTTTGTTAAGGAAAAGAAGATACAATGAATAGCTATAATGGGAGTCATTAATGAAGGGACTGCTTTTTTTTTTTTTTTTTTTTTTTTTTTTTTCCTGAGGAAGGCTACATCTTAATGTTTCTCAGGTTTCCTTCTCTATTTATACAACACTGTGGAGGTCAAACCTAAAGTTAGGTCTTTCCTGGTGATGTGTAATGAAACTTAGGTCATTAAAGAATTTGTTGAGCATTTTTTAGCCTGCATGTATTCTGCCTGCAAGAGGTTCCGCCTTCCTTTTTGTGGGTGTTCTCTTTCACTCTGCCTCTTAAAATAATTTGCAAATGAAAAATTAAATGGAACTATCAAAAATGTCTACATATCCCTGGCTGATATCATTTATATTCCAGTAATATCTAGGAATCTTGGCCAGGGACAACACTGTGCCAGGAGCTGTATAAACACATAAATACAGATAATTCCCATCTGCAGAAGTTTACAATCTATTTTTTATAAAACTTGTTTTATTTTAATTTTAAAATGGCACTAAAGCTGTTTACCCTCATGATGTCAAGAGAGCTATTGTCATGACAAGTCACCTGAAAATTTAGAGCCCCATTTCAGCTAAGAGAAAATCTACGGGGTCTGATTGCAGTAGTTTGGCTGCTCCCAGCGATGATACATCTGTTGCTTTCCCCTTTGTGATCACGGGTTTTCCCAAGAGCAACAGGAGCAGCAAACCCAGCTTCTCACTGTTGCCTGCTCGCACCTCAGCCCCTCCTTTGGCAGGGTCATCCTGGCACCAGCTTGGCTTGGGGACCTTCGCTATTGGGGTGGCAAAATCCAGCTCCAGACATGTTTCTGAGAAATCTTGAAGCTGCTGGGAAGGTTAGTACCAAGCTTTGCTTTACTCTCCCCTTCCGTATTTAGTAGTCATATTGAACTATTGCCCAAGTGGCCATGCAGTGGATACACGGTGTGTTTCTCTGTCTGTGATGAAGGAGCATACCATGAAGTAAGTATTAATTTTCCTGCTGAGTGCTGGTGGATTATGAGCCTGATGAGCAGGTGCAGGGCAGGCAGAGGAAGAGAGGGAAAGTTTTCTCCTTTAGCAGCAGCAAAGTAGTAGTAATATGTTGCCTTATTGCTGAATTGCTTTTCACTAGAATAGCATGCAAAGGAAACCCACGCTTCAATACCTCCATTTCCTTAATGACGGAGAAATCCTGAGATGAGTTATTCAGTGTCCACATCCTTCCTGTTGTGTGCATCCTGTCCACAGCAAAGGAGACTTCTTAATGAAATAAGTCTTTTTTCTTTCTCTCTTTTTTTTTTCTCATCCCCTCTTTCCCTCTACACTGCGTGTTGTAACTCACCTTTTCTGTCTGCCCAGAGAGGAAAGGAGGAGACATGCCTTGCTCCACGGCCCACTCAGCTCAGAAATGCCACACCTGAGGGCCAGCACCCTATGCCTTAGAGATTTAGCACCTGGATTGCTAGTGTGGGGCATTACAGATGAATTTGATATGCTCTTCAGGTCAGGATCACTGAAGCTGACATTATTTCTTCACTGCCTTTGCCACTGAGGAGAATTAACCAAATTCCAGACTCAGTTTCCTCTAAGTCCAGACTCAATTCCACTGAGTCCAGAGGAGAAGGTCTGTTCTGTAGCGAAGTGCTGTGCTACCTGTCCTCTTCTAGAGGTTTTTTTTTTCTTCCCCAGTTTCTCTTTCCCTATTTATTTAACATCATCCATACTGTGATAGAAACTGCCCATGTTGACACAATAGGAGGAAGGCTAGCATATACACCAGAGGGAGGGAAAAGGGATATTTTATATATTTTTTTAAAGATGCTAGGTTTGAGATGGTTTCCACACTCAGATATAAGGGCATGGCTATCTAAAGAGCAGAGCCGTTAAGACCTTTTAATAAATCCACCCATTGCACCTAATTAAATAGCTTCAAAAGATGAGAACACTTACAAGAACCAATAACAACACGAACAGAGAAGTGATGCCGAAAAAAAAAAAAAGTTGTCGATCTTCAATACGCAGGCTTTTTTTTTTATTTTTAATGTAATGCTATATTACCACATATGGTTACACATGCAATGTTGGGGAACTAGCTCTGAAAACAGTTCTTTTACTAGCTTTTAATAACACCAGATGTCTATGTGGCGAGAGGAAGGAAAGGACTGCAATCGAACTGGGAATTGGACCCTGTGGACTAGTTGAGCCCCAAAGCTGTAGCAAAGTCTCTTCCCTTCATACAGCACAACCTGTATTATTAACTGGCATCTACAAATGGAAGACGCTCTGGGTTTTCAGATATCATAATTCCCTAGCCATCTGTTTGATGTGAGGCTAACATCGTGATACTGCTGCTTATGCCACATTGAGTGTTAAGCCATTACACAAATAATGTAACCAAACCCACTCTGCTTTCTGTTGTTGTTGGTCTTTTTCTCTGAAATAGCAAAACACAAGTATTTTGTTGTTCCATCTCAGCAAAAGACACCAGATGGGCTTGAGAGCCAGAGTGCAGATTTGTTCTCATGATCTCACCAGACCGGGGGCAGAAAGCATGTTAATGTGATTGTCCACCTGTAGGGATATTGTCACACAAGTCAGGGATGGGATATGGGACCATATGATGGGATACGCACCATGGCAAAGGGACTCTGCTCACCTCTCCTGGTAAACTCAATCTGCAGAAGGAGGAATGGTTTCTGTGCATCTCACACTTTTCACTCTCATCCTTTGGAGGACGATGTGGCCTAGAAACCTCTGGTACACACCATGTCTGAAAGGGTGTGTGCACCAGTGCCACTGTGTGAGTCACAGGATAAAATGTTGTCAACAGTGGGGCACGACAGATACAGCACTGTTTAGCTGTGGTCCATCAGAGGGTGAAAGGTGGAAAAGCACCAAAACCCCTTATTGCACTCACTCCCATAGAGCTGGTTTGTATGTGCCTTCCAATGGGCTGTCACAGCCTGCCAGGCCATCTATTTATCACACATCCTCTCCCTCTGGCACCGCCAGCATCCAGGATCACCCACCTAACCCATTACAGGGTTTGGTTTGCTTCTTCAGAAAGGTTTTGAGGTTCACAGAATAAAGAATCACTGACAAACAATAAACTGAAAACTGTTTTCTCAGATTTTTAAAAATCTGGGAACCCACCCTTTCCAATTCAGACAAATGTTTTGTAGCTACGTGAGAAACCAGTGCTTACACTGTTGGGGATTTTTTGGGTGAAGGACAGAGCACAGCGTCAGAGCTGCTCTAGGATGTGGATGAAAATAGGCTGGTGCAAGCCACGTGTAAAGTACATGCATAAAGCTTTCATACGGGGACAGGCAGGACTGAATTAGAATTAAAATGTATGGAAACGCTTCTGGATACCTGCTGCCTCCTTCACTTCTTCATGAGTTGCTTCCCACTTCCAGGACCAGACTGTTCATTCCTTCCCCCGAACTTAAATTACAAGGAGAATAAATGAATGCAGAGCAGTAAAAGCACATGGGAGCAGAACAGGGGACATCCTCAACACCCTCACATCTCCATCGTTTGCCTTTTGGAGCCAGGGGCTTTTTGGTGTAGGTGCCAAACACCCATCCACCAGAGATTTTCGTTTTTGCTCTTGTGCTCTGCTTTGCTGTTAAGGTCTAAAAAGTAGATGCCTTTGGGAGCCACTATTTTGGGGGAGAGGTTAAAAAAAAGAAGGATGATGCTGATACTTCTGCACTTTTTCATATTGTACACTTTTTATCCCCCCGCACAGTTCATAAACAACAGGCTATAAAATACAGAAGAGCAATCCTCAGACGTAATAAATAGAATATGGATTCGATCCAGCATTTTAAGAAAAGATAGTTCCACTTACTGCACTGGAGAACAATGATGCCAGGATGAGATACAAATAGCTGTAATAATTTTTGTGTTTTTAAGACTTTAGCAGAGTGTAATCATAAATCAGGCTTTGGAAAACTTGGTATTTTTAGTCACAGAAAACTATTCCGCAGCAACAAGTAGACCTGAAGGGAGATCACACAGCCGGGCTTTCGTTTATAAAGTGACTGTCAAATTTTGTCTACATCCTCACACATACCATCTGCAATCACATCTCTCCAGTCTCTCTCTGTGTTCTGTGTTTAAGGAAGCAACCGTACAGAAATATTGTGACTTATCCCTGTTGTGTGGAGAGGCTACACCTGGCATTTTATCTTGTTCACTTTGATCCTTTCTGCTTATCAGTGGCTTGGGATGAAGGCTCACCCTCAGCCATGTGTTTCTTAGAGCTAATGCTCAGATTGGCATCTAAGGGAGGAGGCAGAGCTTTGATTCTCCATTGCTCTGCAGCTGGTTTAGTCATTTCCACTGGTGCAAAATGGACACGAACCGCCACTCAGGCAGAGCGGTGAATGGTTATACAAGGTGCATTGGCAATGGAGAACGAGACGCTGGGAGTATTGATTTAGCAGACCACGAGTGAGTTTTCATTGTTTCTTTTAGAAATGTTCACAAAGTTTGGTGCCAAGAGCAACGATAAACAAATTTATCATCCAACGATGGAAGGAAAAAAAATCACCACTCTGGAAATTCAGTTCTACAAGCTTCTATGATACTAAACATAAAGGGATAAAGGAAGCAATATTCGTTTTATTCCTTGCTATGGTGGTGGACATATATTAGCTACTGAAAGCCTCAAAGCGCTACTTAAGGGATTACAAACTCTGTACATGCAGCACTAAACTATTGCCACCTCTAGGCTGCAGTAAGGCAGTCATTAACATGGCCTTGAATACTGATTGGGATTCCCTGGCAATTATTTTAAATTGAAAAATGCCAGTTGATGGAAATCTCAGGTGGGGATCTGAATGTCTTACTTGAGGGGGGGGAAGTGAATTAAAGAGGAATATTTTTGCTTTCAAATTTACTGTGATTTATATTAAAAAAATACACATTTTGAAATTAAAATAAAGTATTTCTCATTTATACACCAAAATATTAAAAGAAAGGGAAAGTTCAGAGAAATTACTTGGTTGATATGATCTAAATCCTTTTAAGTTACAGATTTCTACCCTTCACTCAGTATTAGGATGGAAGAATTCTAAACTCGGAATTGCTTGTGGACTGGAAAAACTGTTTCCTGACCACCTCTCTTGGCAAACCACTATGTTTCTGTTTTGCTGTTGAAACTTCAAAAAACAACAGGCAATGGCTGGATCAGAGTTGATCTTCCAGTGAATGAGAAATCCTCCCAGGATATACATTTGTTCAGTAGCATGTTCGTGGCCATGGGAATGTTTTGAAAGGTGAGGTTTCTGTAATAACTCCTGTGGCTTCTTCCCCGTGGGAAGGTAAGCAAGTGATAAACATGCCCTTTTCATCCCTTTCCACATTTGTGTTTGCTCTGCAGGAGGAAAACATTTTTCTGACTGTTTTTCAAATGGGAAATGGCCATACCTTGCACTCATATGATGCAGCTGTGGGGACCTGCAGCACACTGTGGTTTTGGGTGCTCTCTACCTTCCATGATGTCTTGAGTCTATCTTTACCTTCTTCCCCTCTGAGGAAGGAGAACTCCTAAGAAAATTCAAATCCAAAATCATACCGAAACACCTTTTCTGACAACGTCTAGAGAACCAATGGAAAAGCGTGTTCAGAGGAGGTGACCTCAAACCAGAACTGTGTCTTCAGTATCTACGGGAGAAAGCTGAACTTGGGTGTCTGGAATGGTGCTGAGAAGACCTCAGCCATGTTGTTATTTCTAACCCCAGAGGCCCTTTGGAACCAGAACCAGACATCTCTGTTCCTTGTTCTGAAAGGACTGAGTGAAGATCATCTTTGCACTTATCTAGTCATCCTTCTATGATGAAGATGGCCCTCACTAGTACAGTATGAATATACTTCACAGCTCTCATTAGGAAAAGGCGAGTAAAGCCTTGGCACCTGCCTTGAGTCTTGATCACAGTAACCAAAGACAACGGCCACAGTCATCTTGGGAAAGGAACAAATATCTAAACCTAACAAAAACAATAATATAGGTCTTTTTGGAGAGGACAAAACTATACCGGGGGCAGAGTGGAAAAGGAAAGCTCATCATGGTCCTTTGAGCTCCCTAGTCTCCCTAAGGAGACTGAAGAGACAAGACTTGTGCTTGTGATCTGAAAAGGTCTCCTCTTCTTGAGGAAACGTTTGACCTAATGTCAGATACCTCCAGAACCCAGTGTGTAGATTTCTAGAGTTCTGATTCTAGGCTCAAGTTTTAAGTAACTTGCACAAGACACAATTCCAATCTGCTTATTTGTAGACCAGGGCTGGGAATGCACATTTTCTCTGACAAGGGTGTTCTAAGTTAGCTCGTGTTTGCAAGACATTTGGGAGAGGGGGATCTGCACAGCTCAGAGAAACCCAGGTGAGGAAGGGCTTCCTTCTTCCAATGGAGCGTGACACCAGCGCACCGACCTGGCTGGCTCAGAAATCAGGGCCGTTGAGCCAGTTCACTCGTCCGACTGCTGATCATATCAGTGGAGAGCTGTACTAGGAGATGAAAGAAAATAGCGCGTTATCAGGTGGTTTAATTTCTCATTACCCAGAACCAGTTCATGCATGCATCTTTGTTCTCCCTCTGCCCCCACAAGTGCAGAAAGGCTCAATCCCAGAAATATTTAGAATTAAGAAGGGACTTATTTTTCCTCTCTCTTGCCATCCCAAGCTTTCAGACCGGGGGGAAAGGAAGGGGAGATGCAGGGTGTCAACAACAATAAGCAGGAGGGGAAAAGATGCCTGGCACTCACAGAGTTCAGGCTGGGACAGTTTGATCTCTCCCAGAGCACTCTCAGTGCTTGAAGATCACTGCTTTTGACACGTTTCTCCAGCTGCTGAATGAGAGGATTTACTTGGGTGAAATTTAGGCCCGAGGGGGACATGAAAATCATATTCATAATTTGAAGTGACATGTGATTCAGGATTAAAAAGCTGGCTGGCAGAGAAAAGAGCTGAGGTTATCCTTTTGAGCTGTGCTAATGCAGAAAACTGTGTTTTTAATCCTGTTTTAAAAAGGCCTAGAAGGTTTCCAGCTGGGGCAGTTAGAATATAAAGGAGTGGTAAAGATGAGGAATCCCTTTTTCAAAAGGAAGAGAAAAAAAAACCAAAACAACAACAAAAGATCAAGTTCTGCTTTTGTTTTTCTCTGATAGCAAGTGGTTGAAAGCCAATACAGGAGATTTTTTTAACCACCGTTCCTTTGTCTGACTCCCTAAAACATGGCATGCAGCAAGAGCGGTCAGTGGGACAAGCAGAGGTGACCACTAAAGGAGACACCGGTGTTAAGGAGAGGGCTCCTAGGAGCTGGGATTGCAGGTTTCCTCCATTTATGCATTTCTCTGGGGGACTGGGGTTCCAGCAGTAGCTTCTCCCTGCCCAGGAGCTCCTTGTCCCTTGTACTGAGCACGGAGCAGAAAGGTGCCCCCCATCCCACTGAGTTTAGGATTGTGTAATTAATCTCTGCTCCTTTTCATGTCATTTTTCCCAAGAGGCTCTTAATTGTAGCAAGAGAGTGCACTGACATCACTGCTTATTGTGCTTATTATACTCATTTTAAGAGTTTAGTAGATCTTCCTCTAGATCCTTATTTTTCCTCTTTGTCTACCTTCCTTCCTTCTTTTCTGACAATATTATTTGACTTTTTTCATTAGAGTAATTTTCAGTACTATGAGTAAAGAACTGGCTTTTCAGTATAGCTGCTTAAACATAGTAAATGATGGTCCGTATTCCAAGGAGTATCTTAAAGCATTACATACTGGAAGTTAGTAAAAGGCATCTCGAAGTAATGTACAGAATGAACAGCAAATTGCACAATCACCAATTAACATGTTAAAAATGTGGTTTTACATATTTACCTCAATAGTTTCTGGAATCCTTATGTTATTTCTTCTGTAATTTTGCAAAATTGCATTTCACAAAGGAAACTTTAGGGTTAGTTGAAACATTCTGTTTTGATATACTTGAGTTGATTTGGGTGAGATTTTCTTTTACTATTCCACATAAAGTTCATTTTGAAACACAGGTTTGAATGACATGAAAAAGCAAGTCATTGTGCTCTGAAAAATGTCACGTTGTTTTCCTGTTTTTCAGAGTGGACTTTCATTCTTTCCTCCCCTCCAAAGAGACCTTTTTAATTGAAATAGCATTTTTTAATAAAGATCAGCACTGACAAAAATAAAGCAAACTTCTGCCATGCTCTGTTCAAAGTCTGTCACTGGAACAAATCACATGAGATCAAGGTTTCAACTTCCCCGTCCCTCAAGATACAATTATTTCCTACTGTTCTTTTCCTCCTGTGGAAACCTCCTCAGCTAAGACAAAAAGAGATGATCCAAAGCCAGAGGAAGTCAATGAGAGCTCTTCTATGTATTGACTTTGGGTTTGGGGAAAGCTCTGGATCAATAGGGTGCTATTATTAATCTAATAGCCTATATATAGAATTTAAGTGTGCCATCATATGAGGTTTTTAAATCATCCTATAGAATTCAGTAGAAGTGTATTCCATTACGTTTTCATGACCAAAAATGAATACTTGCTGTTTTTATCTCTTGCTCACCCTGTCGAGGCAATACGGCTAAGGCAGGCACGCAGCCTCTCTCTCCAGCACCATTACTGGACGTTGAACCCATCATGTAGACGTGTTCAAATCCTCCTGATAAATATGACACTGAAGGAGAAATAAGAAGATTAGGGACTGCAGAGACCTAACCTGAGGATATGGTCTGGCCTATAACAACCTTTACTGAAAGCAACAACGCGTGAAAGGCCAAGCCTTGCTGGATGCTTCCATCCCCAGTTCTAGCTGGCAGGATTAGAAGTCAGGGCAAAGGGAAACCACACCAAAACCTAAACCTCTGTCCCAGCACTGTTTTCACTTGGAAACTGAACGCATCTGATACTGGATCACTAAGAGATCATAAACATGAAACCCAATGATGCTATTTTTTCACTGAGACACTTTTCAGGGTAGAAGAACATTTTCAGTGTGACAAATCTGGCTTCAGGCCAGCAGACAACACAATCCTCTGGGGAGTTTCATTACCATTGCTGGGTGCACTAAGAGTACATATTGCATATTATATGTAATCAAGGAAGGAACATCTCCCTTAGGTTCTTTATAGTGTTTCCTGCCTTAGCAGCTTCATTAGTAATTTTTGTCTGTTTTCTTGCTTCAAGTGTCATCACATCACAACTTAGATGTATTTGCCAGTCATTACCTGATCGCTGTCTCCAAAAGACACCATTTTGGGAGACTGAAGGGAAATGAGTGATTAGGTTGTATAGTCTAATTCTCTGCCAGAGAAAGATAGCATGTACTGCCCAATGCTGCACTGACTAAGATCTTCCTGCAGGTGCTCAGCCAGCGAGGTATAGTTGAAAATGCTGTTTGGAGCCCTGTAGAGGAAGTGCCATCTTCCAGTCTGGATGTCTAATTGATCCTTTGCATGTATGATTACCACAACTGTGGTTACAATTATAGTAATTATATGGGCAAATGAAACATGCAATTGCATGTGCCCCGTTCTAAAAATCTGGGCACAGGTAATTGCCAAAGGCCACGGGGAGACTGCGCTCAGGAAAGGAGAGGGAGCATCGTCCCTGGGCTGGGCTGGAGGACGTGCTCGCCTCCTGCCTGGTGCCTCATGTTTTCCATCTCCTCATTGTCTATCTTGGATGAAAGTAGGCTGAATCCTGTCCTGAGCACCTCCTCATGGACCTGCACATCCAGCCTAAGTTTCTGAATTGCTTTTGAAATCCAAAACAAAGATGAGGCCAGCCTCTTTGGATATCATTGTATGGATCTGCACAGGGAAGACACTATAAATAGTATCATCACACATTATTAACTGCACTCTCTGAGAAACCCAAACCCAACTGAGATCATCTTTATTCATAGGAAAAAGTCCTAAGATTATTTGCAGAGCATTTCTCTAGGTTCCTCTGGCCAGTATTACTTAACAGTTGTCATTTCACTGAGTGTGCAAGAGTTGACTAACAGCTCTAACAGATCTAACAGCTTCAAAAATGAGGTTGAAAAGTTAATTCTAAGATATCAGAAGTATCCAAAATTATGTCAAAATAGAAAAAAACCCTAGAAGTTTCATAAAAGTAAAATATAAGACCTTTTAAGAATAAAATTTTGTGAAATATAGTTCCATTGTTAAAAATAAATTCAGCTTTTTTATCTTATTTCATCATTAATGTTGTCTGAGTTTATAAAAAGTGCATTAAATGTGATTTAAAAACCGTTCCTATATTGTGTTGCTGTTTCAGATCACAGTGTAATCATGCAATCATGGCAAAAAAATTTCACACAGACACACAATTACAGACGTATTTGAAAACAACCATGAATCTGTTTGTCTGTATATTATTTTAAGTGTCCATGGTGATCAGAATGCAATAAAGCATAATAAAAGACTAGTGAAAAATGATGAAATAAAAAAACACTCTGCTTTTATAAGCAGAGTGGTATGAGAAAGACAGACCATTTTCTCTGAATATGTAATTTTTATTCTGTCTCTTTAATTTACATGAATAATTAAAATAGATTCAAGCAATCCTATGCTCCTATGGTTTTTTTTTTAGGATTAGAAGAAAATATACTATAAGAAAAGACTAATGAATGAAATGCTGCAAAACATAATAGGGAGCCTTTTTTGGGAGAAATGACTAGCCTGGTTTTCAAACAAATATTGAAGGAAATACCTGAATGTCAATTTATTTTTCACCGCAAACTTTGAATTATACCAATATCTAACTTAAATCTGCAGCAAGGAGGAAGAATATGAGGGCTGGATGTCCTAGAAATTCAGACTTAAATCCTAATAATTGAGCTCAGCTTTCTGAGGCAAAAATGGTTTCAAAGTGAATGTTTTTGAACTAGATGAGATATTTGCTGTGCGTTTCATGAAATATCTTGCACAGATATTTAAAAAGGTAGCAATATGTGTTATGTGCATACATATACAATTTAGTTAGACTAATGAATTGATACTTCATGTGGCCATGAGCCATCAGGTATTGCAGTTAAATGGAAACTTCCAGCAAAGTATTTTTACTCATATTGCTTGTTTCTCCATCCACCCTTGTCCATCTGGCCAGCAGCACAAGGAAACATTTTGCGTCCCCTTCTGGGCTTGAGGAATAGACTACAGACAGCTTTTTCAGAGGAGCATAATGTAAAATAACTGGGAAGCAGCTCTTTTGTGTGGGATATTGCTGGGGCACTTGAGCCGTCCCACCAGTGTTGCCTAAGGTTGGAGGGCTTGGGCTCTGTCTCTCCAGGGTTTGGGGTGTACCAGCCTGGGTGCCTCCATCGCCCCTCATTTAAAGATCCTTCTCCAAGCTTCAGGAAGTCTAGACTTTTTCTAGAGAAGTGTTGTCCAAAGCAGATTCTTACCATCTATTTCAGGACAGGATGAATCATGCTTTGGAATTGTCCACCCCTCCTCTTTTGAGTTTGAGTGAATAACTTTGACTGGCTTCAAATAACCTGTAGACAGTGAAGTTAGGGGAGGTGAATCCCAGCCTTGGGACAGTCTTGTCCCTCTCTGTGCCACCTGCTGAAGCAGCAGTCAGGCTCCCCAGCAGAGACCAGGGCAAGGGGCCATACCCATCTCAAGCCCTCCAGTGCTGTCTGCGAAGGAAAAGCACCACACAAAGACTAAAGTAAGTCCCTTTATTCGATGTTAGAACCTGGCCTGGTTTTCTGGCACATGACTCTTCCATCCAGCTGGAGCTATGAGTCACAAGCTAAGCCCTGCAGTTACTAATACAGCTCCACGTACAATCAAGTTGCATATTTTGCAGCGTATTATCCTTTTTGGGTTTGGCAAAACGAAGCGTCTCCATCGCAGGCAGAGTAGGAATTATGATGAGCTTTTCCCAGCTGGACTTCTTGTAGTCGTCGCAGGAATAAAGAGTTCCTCGAGACTCCAGATCTTTCCCTGTCAGGCTCTAAGCCTGTCTCCGGCTCTGTTGAGCTTGTCAGCGGTTTTATTTGCAAGATTCAGCTAAAAATCTGTCCTTCCAGACTAAGCCAGACTGTTTCTGCTTGTTCCTTAATCTCCAGGCTGCCTCCTTCCACATGTTAAGGGACACAGTTTGTTTAAGGCCTGAGGCAGGCGTAATTACAAAATTTAGGCAGAATCCTGAACTGACCCCAAAGGTCTTCCTACTCAGACAGAAATCATTTGTCATAATGAGCCTACTCGTAACCTGCTGACCCTTGGAGCTCAATTAATTTCACACAGAAAAAGTGTTCACAGCCTCTGGACCCTGCTACAGGAGGGATTTGCACAGTGGCGTCTCCCACTTGCACAAGCAGGCAAATGGGCTTAGAAATTTCTCCAGAGAGAACAACAAACAGTGATAGGGCATTGTTTTTAAAGCAGGATGGTAAGATGAGGTATTCCCGTGTTCAGTTGCAGAGTAAATATTTGTTTCTTAGAAAAATAAATTAAATATGCAGAAAGGCATATAACAGCTTGTGGACACATATTTTAATTTCGTGTCCCTTAAAACTCTTTAAAATATAGTCATCTCTATCAAAGTGATGCATCAAAAGGGCCCAATTTACCACCTCACTGCAGCAGTGCTATGCCAGAGCAGCTCTGCCAGGATACATCGTTTGGAGAGAGGGTGGGATGGGATGGGATGGGATGGGATGGGATGGGATGGGATGGGATGGGATGGGAGCTCCCCTAAGAGCGTGGGAGACAAGATGAATGATCTGCAGTGGAAATAACCAGCTTGGGCAAAACACTGTGGCAAAATGGCCATACTGCTTCCCATAGGCAGAGCTACAGCTTTTCTGCATCACACTGCTCTGGCTCAAGCAAACCCAGAACTGTTGGGCCTTTACTAGCTGAAGCTGAACTGCCTAAATTTGAGATCTTGCTCTTTCTTAGCTACTGGCATAGCCCCTGGATTTTTCTATTGTTTTGCCTAATTAACACACAAATTAGAGGAAGATTAGTGCTTTAATCTGAATTTTTTTATGTATGTTTTCTGGTCTTGGTCATCTACAATACTTCAAAGGAATGTCTGTGCAGTTTGTCAAATGAAATTAAAATCTATCTATCTGCACTACCTAAAACTAGCTGTCTTGTGCAAGCTGGGTGTGGGGATGACAGGGAACAGATGACAAGGGGGTTCAGATCACTTGGATCAGTGAATATACAGTCAGATCCCATAGCAGACTGTCTTTTTGGCTATATGAGAAGGTTGCACCAGACCCACTTCTGTTGGAATAGATGTTACTAGCCAGAATAATAAAAATCTGGCCTGTTCTGTCTCCTGGCATGGTCCAGCCAGCTTATTTAATTAAGATGAAAAGCACAGTCAAGAAGATAATTCAAGAGACATCAGTCATCTTAGACAATATGAGGCAGTGATTTTTTGTATCAAATCATTGAACCTGCTCAGGCATTTGCGGGAATGCATGTGGCTGGACTGGATAATCCAAGGGGCTCTTTCCAACAACCATAACTATTTGCACTTACATAGCACCTTTTGGCCACAGATGCCCATGCCTATAAACCTGTAGGCTCATAGGTGGGAGCTCAGTAATGAATTTGAGAGGCATGTGATAAATTGTGTTTATTATGCACTTTCCTTATACAATGCTTATAATAGATTTTCACTAGAAACAAGTCCTGGACTGTGCAAGCTCTCTTGCAAGCTCAGATGCTTTCATCTGAAGCAGCCAGAAAGCTGTCTTAGGGAAATCCCCAGATGGCACAAAATTGGCATTCCCTGTTCTTTACCAGACAGCCTTTTGGCATAGGAGGTAGTAAGGGGGTGAAGCACAGTGCACAGTGATTAAGCCACAGCGGTCGCTAGCTGCAATCATTTTCTTTTGGAAATTCCATCAAACTTCTCTAAGTTATGCAAGAATGGGCTTTGGATGCTACTGGGCTGAAGCCCCCTGAGAGCAGGAAGATGGCAGTGGATTGCCTCTCCCTCCTCTTCCAATTTTGCACAAAGAATAGGCTCAGCATTTAGGAGAGGGCCCCTAGAGTTATACACAGCATATTAAATAGTGCAAGTGTACAATGGCTTCAATGCAGACCACTCTCCCTGGCTTGATATATGCCTACAGTTTAGATTGTTTAACAAATACAATTTTTCCCCTGGTTTGTGCAGTTTGACAACATTCAGAAACTGCTTTCCCCCTAAACTGTTGTCTCAAGTGCTTTCGCTCCTGAAGATCGTAGAAGATAAAAATAATGCATTTTGAGTGTGTATAAGTGTGTATATATGTATGATACACGATTGCTGAGTGTTTATGACATTAATCTTCACTCACAAAGACAGAAGAGAGAACTCATAAGTTATCCCTCTGCTCAACCATGAATATAAATGTCAGACTCCTAATGGAGATGTTGTCTAATGAAATATCGTGAACTATTGAATCTCCTGAGCCATGTGGAAATTTCATTTCTTCTTCCCTTTTGGGTTCATATTGGGTATTTCTGAGGTGGTGCTATCAGCACTGTGAAGAGCAGACAGAAAGATTCTCAATGTAGCATTAAAGATCTAATCTGCATACCGTGGGATGCCTTGGGGGATGCTGCTTGTCCACTCCCATGGCATCCATAGTTAAATTTACATTAAAAAACAATTTTTGAGGCCTCTTCCTTTATGAACCCAATTCCAAGGTGAGGCTAAGGAAGTTTAAGGCTATGAGAGACAACAGCACGGTCTATAAATCACAGTGGTGTAATTAAATCAATGTAAAGTGGATCAAGTTACTTTGGTGCCAACTCAACACACTTAAAATGGTTTAAGCCTTGTTTAAATAGGTTTAGCTTCATTTAGTAAATTAGTATAGACAAGCCAAAAATTCATTGTAATTTACCATTGCTTCTGGCCATGTCAGCTTGTATGTCACACTGGCTTTTATCATCTTCGAGACATTCTTACCAATGTGCAGCTTACATCCTTATTCTTCCTTTTTGCTTTGGCCTACAGGATGGGGGGATTCATGAGCCGTGTCATTCGCCTGCAGAGAGAAAGCTCATTCAGCAGCGGTGCTGTGTCTAAGGGCAGACTTGCACCTTGGAAACCTTGGTGGAAGTTCCTAGGAAAACCAGCAACAGTGGAGTCTGCTCACTGACCTGCTCGTGTTTTAGTCCCAGGCCCACTTTAGCCTAAATTGCACTTGTTCATGCTACCAAGATCGGAGATTTTTGCTGACTTGACCCATTTGAACTGAAAGAAGTCCAAATGCCTTCCTACAACCAGCTCTGCTGGTAGATCTAAGGAGGTAGAAACCTCATCGGAAGCGGCAGGTGCTGGTACACAAAGTTTCTTCACTCTCTCTAGCCTATTCCTCTTTATTTGTCTGCTTGAAAAGCACACCATTTGATTTTGCTGAACCCCATCATCTCCTGCAGGAGAGAATGGAGAAATCAGTGGAGAATTGTGACTTGCTGCAATCTGATCACTGTGCAGAATGTCTTGGTATGTGTAAAACCTGTGAAAGACGATGCTGAAGTTTCATCTTAGTCTTTACAAGGTACAAATAACCGGAGAGATGATCATTCAGAGGGCTGTGTGCCTCACAGGGAGTGCTTAGGGACAGTAATCCCTTTAGCCCACCAACACATTATGCAATAGTTGCGCTGATACCATCATGCTTATCCTCACATTTGCCCTATGATGTAGAGATGTGTTATTATCCCCACTTACAGCTGCAGCACAAAGGATGAGGGTAGAATAAATGACTTGCCAGAAGGCAGATGGGGAGTCTATGGCACGGAAGATTATAGGAGCCAGGTGACCTGTGTCTTGGATTGGCTCTGTGCCCAGAAATTCTCCTTTTCTTCCTGTAGTTATTGTGCCTTCCTTCTGCAAAATGGAAACCTCTATTGAAATCTCTACCCCTTTAAGGCTGCAAAAAAATAGAAAGATCTAATTCCCGGGTTTAAAAAAATACAAAGGAGCCCTTACTTACCCTGTAGGCCTAGGCATATTGCATGATTGTACTATATTTGAGAAATGACCCAGCATGAGTAATGCCTGTATTGTGATGTGGTGCAATTTGGCCAGAACATTACCACCGGCCTCTTTTTTCCATTGACATGAGTCAGCTCAGTGTTGTACATCCAGGACACTGATGGTGTTAGTGGGTGCTGATCCTGATTATCTGGAGGAACCCGATAGATGAGGCACACCATTTGCGAATCAGATTGCCCGGGTGGCATGGCAGCTGAGATGTTTAATGGCAGAGCTCTGCAATACTGACCATGAGCTCCATCACATCATCATCATCCACTGACACAGGGTCTGCACTGGGTTGTTAAATTCCTTAAGTATTTATTGAAGCCAGCAATGCCTCAGGCTCCATCCCCCCCTCCACATACCTCGCTGAAAATGACTGCCAGCCTTTGCCACTGACCCTTGCAGGAAGCATTGAACCGATCCCCCCTGACAAACACAGAGCAATGGCTCAGCCTTGCCGAATGACCCCCGGTGAGGTCGGCTTGACACTGCAGGCGAGGATTGATTGCAGGTAGGAGGTGAGACCCTTTCACTTGGCTGCCCCTGGGACCCAGCCAAACGCTCTACGCTTCGAGCAAGACACACTGTGCGCGGGGATAGGAGCCCCAGCTACTTCTATTAGGGCCGTCTGGCCACCGATTGTCTTTTTAGGCTTGTAATTGCTGGGTGCATTGATGCTGTTCCTTGAGCACAGTTACTGGGGAGCAGCAGAAGTGTTTCATGCTTCCCTGGGCAAAAATGGAAATGAGCACAATCTTCTCACCCCCCTCCTCCCTGACTGCCTCTGCCATGGCTCCATCGATCTGTGGTGAAGATACTCCCCATTTACACCACTGTCCAGAAAGAGAGAATTTGATTTGAGGTAATTGTTGTCCGATGCAGTCGATCGGGCCTCTATCCAGTGCTTTATGGGAGCAATATTACAGCGGTAGTGATTTTGCTGTTGCAGTGGATTGCATCAATATACACTGGAACTGATGTGTTAGGATCAGGAAAGTGACATTTACTGCAGAAAAGGGAGCACGTATTTGGCCCCAAATTTAGCTGGGAGACGAGAGACATAATTCTATCTTCAGCTGGAATCATTTATCCCAGCCCTGGGTCTTGCCAAGATAAATAAGCGCTTCTTCATGCTCGCACGTTAATGCTGTTGTGATGAGCAAAGGGTTCATTTATTTTTTAATCGCTGTTCAAATTAAGCTGTTAAAATCAGGGAGAAACCCAAATTCTAGGGACCGGGGTATGCATGATACAGTTCTTTATCTGCTCTCTGTAGGCTAATATTGGAGGGGGTATATGTCTTCCTAATTTATATTAAAATTAGATGGAGGACAAAGAAAAAGAGAAAAAAAGAGAGAAAGAAAATGCCTGGTCTAAATCTGGTCGAGATTCTGAATCCCAAATCAAAGGAGCGAGGCATCCTCTGCGATAAATGTTTTATGAAGAGCACACACAGCATGGTAATGCCCACAGAAATCTGACAGTTTTCTCTGCTTTCCCTCTCTCTGCTCTAGTTTCCCATCCGTGCCTCAGGTCATACAATTGAGTCTTGTTGCTCCCGTCCTTGCCTGTGGTCCCTGATTCATCACTTTTCAGACATCACTTCTCTGTCTCTGGAAGGAGCAAGCAGCAGAGACACAGCTTTCCCTGAATTTCCTCGTCTCCGTTTGTACTTCTGCTTCCAATTTACTTGCTGCTCTTTTTCACTTCTTTTGCCTTTTGTCTCCCATTGTACTTCTTTCCTTGCTACTGTTCCATTGTTCGGTGTCACTTGGGTAGAAAATGAGTCCACAGTGCATCGCGCAGGATTCCTCGTACTGCTGAAGTGGTGGACCCTGACCTTGGCTTCCTCGGGCAACCTCTGTGGCTGCAAACCCATGCTTTTGTGAAGGCCACTACCTTTCTACCTGGCAGTGGAAGCAGGGGGTTTAAGGTGCCTCAGAATACCCTCAAGAGTCCAAATGCCTGTGAAAACAGGGCCTAGAGGAGTCTCCAACATCCTTGGTTTTGCTCATGGTGAGACTCTTGAGAGAGACCAGCTCCCAGCTTCCAAGGAGCTTCAGCGTATTATTATCCAGCAATTTCCTCACTTTGTTTAGGCATCTGGGGCAAGCCGTGGCTTTGTTGGTTTTGAACATGCTTTTCTAAGGCCTAAACTGCTGAGGTGTTTTTTGAAAACTCACACAGTGTTTTGTTGTTTGTTTTCAATGTAAAGGATAGCTAGGGATGAAGAGTCTCACCATCCCCGGGTAGATGGTTCCTGCAGTGAATTGCCTTTGCTGTCAGAAAAGTGTGCTCCTGTTTTCCTTTTGGAGTAGGCCTTGTCATACTCATTATTTTTTATTTTAATTCAGCTTTATAGGAACCCTTTCATCACAACTAATTCAAAAAGATGAGGACTCCCTTCCATGTTTTTTCCTTCAGCCACTTACCACACAGTGTAGAGTGGCAGAGCGCGGAGAGGATTCCCCATCGCAGTTCTGCCCTTTCGTGAGTTTTGCTTTAAAACCCGTTCCTTTTCTGCACCAGAGGAAAATACATATTGCACAGACCAAGTTGCACACAAACTCCCCGGCAATGGACCTATTTCTGCCACCAGGGCAGGAAGCGAATCTCAAGTTGCAAATATACCTTCAGCACGGCGGGGTCTTGTGTCACAGCCTGGTCCCAGCTTCCCCCCAGAGGAGGTGGCATTTTCACCCAGCCCCCCGCCAGAGTCCTGTTATAACAGTCAGCCAGTGCAGCCTTCTGGACATACTTTTACAAAGAAATAAAAATTGAAATTCAGTATATTTACTGCAAATGACAAATGAGAGTATAAAGCTGAGTAGAGAAATTACACGGGGAAAAAAAAAGTATCCCCCCAGGAGTTGGATCATATTTGAGTCTGTAAGTGGATCAGACAAGCCACAGCCAGTGAAACTACAGAAATTCATTGCGCGCTGAAGAGCTGCAAAACATGGACCTGTGGCTGCTCTACCCAGGCTCTCCGGAATACTCACTGCTTGGTCTCTGAAACCTGCATTGTGCTCTCCTTGGATTCGGAGTCAGACCGATTTTAAAGCAAAGGCAGCATGAGAACGCTTGCTCTGAACGTTGCTATGCTAGAAATGGCATGTTATTATGAAAGCGCATTTTCAATACATGGGCAAGGTCTGGGGCAGCCCATCCGAAGGATTTATTGACAGGTCAACTTTTCCACAGCTGGCACTACAGAGTGGAGGATTCGCAGGCTGTTGAATATTTTATATTCACTTGATGGACTGGATTTTGCATGAAAGGATCATGCAGGATCAGCCAAAAGACCAAAAGGATGAACCAAGAACAGTCTGGGTTAGATTCTCGGCTGTGCCTTGAGATCTGCTCTGTGAGACATTTAATCTCTGAGCTTCTCAGCTCTGTTTTCCCAAGATGAGGCATTGATTTTTCCTTTTCTCTGTACTTTGTCTTACCTGCTCGGATTGGTCTGGACTTCTACAGCATTTCGCATGAGTATCAGCAAAGTGTTCTCCCACATTCTGTTGCAACCTCCAAACAAAACCACAACAAAATGCCAATAAACTTTCAATTGACACAAAACACCAAAACGAAACAAAAGAGAAGAACCACAAAGAAGCTGAGCACTAATTAAAAAACAATGTAAAAAAGTTTGAGGGTGTTTTGACCTAAATGGAAAGGGATAAGTGAGAAATCTGAAGAGAAGCATGAACCATCCTAATTCTTGTCCCTGTTTTGGGGCTTGTACAATAGGCTGAATACAGATGGGTTCCTACAGCGTGTCGGTATTGGTTTTAACTGGAATTTATGAGATTTTTGACTTACTGTCAGAGCACGATTTCCCTGTGCTTTTCTAAATTATTTTTTTTATTTTTTACTTTTTCTCAGAGCTGAATGGGTGCATGAAGGGCACATAAAGGTTTATTGAGTAAAAGCCCTAAATGCTTGCAAACTTTTACTATTCTTCCAGGGCCTATAAATATTTTTCTCAATCCTTCTCTTCAAGGCAATAAAAAATTAGTTTAGAGGTTAGCTGTGGGACACTTGACATGAGTCTGGCTCTAATCTCATTTTGAGGTTAAGGGAAGAAGTAGAACTGAAACAGCCCAGACCGCCAAAGTATTAAAATAGATATTAGCATGCTCCTGGCTATAGGCATAGCAAGCTGTATGGATGTTGAAGAGACCAAGTATATGTGCATTAGGTGCTGCCCTTTCTCATAGGCATTGCTGAGGTTTGCATTTTCAGTGGATTGTCCCCTTTTTTGAAGGGAATGGTTTGTACCCCAAAATATGGCCGCACTCTGAACAAGCCCCATAGATGCGAGTCTCAACAGTGCATGTTGCTGGGTGTCTGGGATGCAGCTGAGGAGCTCAGAGGTTCAGACACTCGGCTTTGGAGGCAGAGATTATTCTGTGAATGCAAAGTTACATAAAAATGAAGTTCTATTTTACAAAACAAAACCCAAAACAAAATAAAAAAACATTTTCCTGTACTTACTCCACTGGCAAGGCAGGTCTTGCTACTCCACAAATTGAGAGTTTAAGAAGGTACCTTTACACCAAGAGTATCTTAGTCACATTGCTCACAACGACCCGATTCCCAGATTTCCACCTGTCTGGCTAGCTGCCTCTGCATATCTGTACAGTTAGGAGTTTGCTTAGTTGTGCATCCTTGGGACAACTTTAAGGAGATATTAGGAAAGCAAATAAGAAAAGCCAGTCTGTGGCCCAAAGGATCAGATCCATTGTGCAAGGCCCTTCACTTCCGTATGAGGGATTTATGTGATGGATATCAATGTGGCATCTTGTAACTATTCTGCATGTAGCTGTATTCTGCTGTAGCTAATTCCCTGCCAGGATAAAGCAAATGAATTAATGCATGTTGACTTACGACCATTTAAAACATGTTCCTGGTCCAACAGCAGACATCTTTGTCTTCTTTCCCTTTCCCCTCCCTTCTGGGTCTATCTCTTCTTGGTTTGCAGCCCTAACCTGGAAGAACAGGAATTGTCCCTTGTGGCTGGCAGGTGACCAGTGATACTAGAGATCTGGCAGGTGTAACGGTGTCTGCCACTGCCCGCGGGGCCAGGAGGCTTCACTCAGGTGCCTCCAAGAGGCTGCTCTCCGGATGGGGATCCGCCGGTTGGAAGCGAGCTCAGCTCTCCCCTGATGCGTAAGTCAGCAAGCACAACGCCCACGCAGGAAGCAGAGCTCTTCAGCGGAGCAGCCGTGTGAAACTCAGCAGTTTTGGTTTGCGAGGGTACATATGAAAATATTTTTGGTGTCGATTTTCCTGGACGATTCCAGCTTGTGAAAACTGGAGGCAAGCGTTAACTTTCCTGTTCCGGAGCAGTTGTTGCTAGAATGTCTGAAGCTTCTCGTTTCATCAGCGTTTCACAAAAAATACCCCGAAGACAGGAGAATTTCATGGGAACGCTGCTGAGGCCCCTCAGCCTGGAGGTGGTAGGAGGCTTGCAATAACACATTCATCCATTTAAAAGGTTGTTTTGGAGGTAAACCCATTTCCTATGTAGATGTCTATGCTGAGGCAAAAAGAGGAAAAAAGTGCCTACTTCACAGGGTGGTTTTTTTATATAAGAAAGCCCATTTTCAGCGAGAAAAACTCCAGTTATCTTTCAGCACTTGGCATTCCTCTAGGAAAGCCGATGTAAACACACATAGCTGGTAAAGATTTAATGAGATCCCACCAGTATGTGTTGTGCATTTATCTAATGAGATCACATAGGTTCTCCTCTCCGCACCTCCTCCTCTACTGAAATCAGGCACCTTCTCCGCTCTAGCTAGGCCCCCAGATTAATATTGCCTTGACGTAATTGTTCATTCAACACGACTGCTAATTTGTCAGTGGAGCTATCCCAGGGTCTTGCTCTAAGAGATATGAAAACAATAACCTTGTGACCAAGAGACAGGCCTAATGTTTTCACTGTTAAACTGTTGAAAGGGTGTTTTGTGTGAAGGAAAAGGGAATGAGTCATCAAGCAAGGGGGTACAGGGTTAGTACTTCTGAAAAGAAAGAAAAGGAGAAAAAAACCACCCAAGTTATCCTTCCATAATACAAATCAGAAAATTGATAGGGGAGAAAAAAAGGGAATATATACAATGTGTACCAGAGGAATGCATCAATCTGCAAATCAAACAAATTCTGAGCATCGTTATTAAAAGTTTGTGTGTTCACAAACACACATTTGTGCACACTTTTTCCTGCACACGTGTATGTATCACTAAAGCACTGATATGCAGCTTCCAAATAATTACCTTCTAATAACAAAAATGTGCCCCATTCCAGTCATGACAACTGCAGTACAATCAAAACCAACTGCCGCTAAAAAACAAAAATCATATTTCAAAGACACACTGAAGATTAGCCTGTGGCTTTCACTAAACTGTGTCTCTCTGATTCCTGCTGGGTGACACAATGGGCTGGCTTAACGCAGCCTGGCCTCTGAACTCAGCCATACGAGCCTTGGTTCCTTGAAACAGCACCCTCACTGTCTGTCAGATTTTCAAAGCTACACATATTCTGCACAATATAAAATAACCTCTTCTTTCTCTGCCCCGTTTATCTGTGGCACATCTGTATGCCCCATCTCCCTACTTTTTATAAAAGTCCTCAGAGTCTTTTGTGCGTGTATTCCTTTCAACATCTGCAAAAGAAATCATTTCTCTTCGAAACAGTGTAAGGGTCGGGGAGTATACACAATAGCTGGAAATACTGTTTAAGGCCCAGAGGGGAGAACTTTTTTTCTGTTGTGAAAATGTGCTGTTGCAATGCAATGCAATATTCAAGCTCAACCCCATTCCCTCCTACCCCTCCTCAAGAAAAAAAAAAAAATGCACAAGGTGGAACAGGCTCCTCTAAAGCAAAATACACTTGAGAGAACAGATGTGGCAAAACAAAACCCATAGCTTTCCATGAAGAGCTGCCAAAAATAACATTGGCTCGGCAGGCATGTGATCTTCAGAGGAGTTTGCTACTTGAATGAGTCAGAATGGTGATTCCATTTTTACCTCTTCAGTGAACAGGAAACACATTCTCCTTGAGCACCAAATTCTCCCGCAGTGGCCCACTGACACTGGATTATATCAGTAGGCTTTGCAGGTGCTGAGACAAAGTGGAAAGTGTGTAATAGTTTCCTCTAGTTTGAGAAGTTGCGTTTAATTGAGGCAAAACCCGAAATGTCATCTAGAAGTATATGTAAAAGCAGACACCTGTGCGTACGTATCCGAAATGAGGAGCTAGAAGAGGAAGTGAGAAGTAATCTCAAATATCCTTTTCCATAAAGAAAGAATTGGGCTCTGCCCAGAAAATATGTTTTGTTCTTGGATGCTTCTTTTCTTTAGGAAAAGAAGTCTATGATGTGGCTGATCTCACCAATCCAGCATGTGTCCTTAGGGTCATTGTTCTGGAATGATAATGCTTTGGTTTAGATTTTTACAGAGAAATGGAGCACCAATGGCCTCAGAAAGTTTCACGTTTTGGTATCCAACTGTCAGAGGCTGTGACTCTCCAAATCAACATCTATGTTCTAGTTGCTGAAGTTTTACTGTGAGGAAGGAAAATATATTGCGATTTCCATGTCTTAGGAGGAGTTTGCAGAACTTTTGTTTGAGTATACCATCCTTTGTCCGGTAAAATTATAAAATGTGGAACTGGAGTTGATAAGGATGATAAATGAGTCACAAAATTGAGTCATTGCAGTCTCTTTTTCTTTAAGAACTCCATTTAAACGAGAAAAAGAGAAGGTTCCTTGAAAACCTGTTACTCTCTCAAATGCCTTCCAGATCTCTAGGAAGAATCATTTTAATTTTGCAATAACTAGGCATATGATATCCCAGCTCCCCTGAGGGAACCACAATGATCTTATTTGCCCGTTCTACAAGAACCACAATGACCTTATTTGCATCTTCCCATTCAAGTACTGTCAGGTTTCCTGTGGCACATTTGGGAGACAGTTCCTGATGTTCCTGAAAAATGTTGCCCACATTGACCAGTGCAATACCAAAAAGACCAGAGGTCCAATTGTAGAGCTGGTTGACTGTAGGCCTGGTAGATATGTCACCAAAAATGAAGATATAATGGGAGTTGGGAAATATTGGTCAGTTGGGTCCTGGGAAAACTACCTCTTATTAATAAAAAAAAAAAAAAAAAAAAAAAATAGTATTGAAATATCTTGATGCATGTACTGAAAATAGCAAAAGTAATGAATCATATGCTAACTCCAGATAAATCCAGCCTCCCATCAGACATCTGAAGTCATGCTGTTTCTGTTGGAGATTTCAATAACTTGAGTTGAAGTCCATTGCCAAGACTTTCAAAACCAACTGTTGGGGAGAGGAGTTCAGAAGCTTTAGCAGAGCCTGATTTTCCCAAAGTTTGGGTATTCAGCAGTTTGTAAAAATCAGGCCAAGAGCTTCCCAAATTGAGAAAACATATCTGACAATTCATGACTGGAAAATGTGGTCAACATAAGGCTGTAGGTGCTCACGTCTTCAGAAAATCAGTCCAAGGTTCCCTCAAGTTAGAAACCTGAAGTTTCCAGAATGAGAAGACTCTTTGGAAAATTTTAGCCTCAAACTCTGTTTTAGCTTTTCTAGCTATTAACATTGGAAGAAAAATATTGTATAATGACTAAATATGATTATTATGTAGTGGCTCATTGAGCTGAGAAAGTGGAATAATATGTGGGAAATAAGAGTGTCGCGTAGAGGTGAGGCACTGTTCGTTTCTGAAAAGGCAGTGACAAAGGTGTCTACCACTGGCTTTCTAATTTAAGGCAGCCTCTTGATACAGGAAATAGTAGCTGTTCTGCAACAATGTGACTTTGCATCTCCTTATTGCAAGATTTGTGGATTTGTATTGCTCTTTAATTATTTAAACACAAAGCTAATCTTTCAGCACTCAGAGGAGATAAAAGAAATCAGAAAGCACCAAGGATTTCCAAACTGGTTAGTCCTTCTTGTCCACAAAATTCTGTTTGAACCTGATTTCTTCTCATTTACTTTTTTAGATTTAAGAATTGACTGCATTTTAAAAAAAAAAAAAAAAGAAAAAAAAAGAAAAAGAAAAAGAAAAAGGCCATTTCTCTCAAAATCTAAGTGATAGGTATCTTCATTGCAAGATTTTGTATCTACACAATGTAAATGAAACTTCCCTTCACTTTGATAAAGCACCTGGAAACGAAACGAAGTCTGCTTACTGAGCAACTCATGTGTCACAAAACACCGATTCTTTCATAGTTTCCACAGTCTTGCTTTTAACTACTAGCGCATCTTTCCCTTTCCATCCAACACTGCCCAGACTGTTTTACTGCTCCATCACACTGTCAAAGCAAGCGGTACATCCTAGACATTTTGATAGACCTTAATTTTCAAGAAAGAAGAAGAAGGAGCCAAGACCCTCTCTTGGGACAATACACTACAGTTTGTGGACTTCTTTCTTAGAAAATTTGTGGCTCAGCATCTTCCTCCTTGATCACGATCAGTGGGAGATGCTTACAGGAGAAAATATACAGAACTCCGATGTGCATACGATTTGATAACAGGATCATTCATTATATCTCTGATTTCCTCCCCTTTGGTCTAAATTTACAACAAACCTGAAAGTTGCTCTGTCTCCTAGTTTTTCAAACACAAATGGGTGTTGTAATTAATTCCTGCATGTTACATGGCTACTGAGATATTTTTATACAACATTAAAATTATTACGTAATGTTCTGACACATAATGACTGACTCTTCAGTGGTGTCTAAGTACATCACCGAACACTTGGGTGGCATCAGCTGATTGCTGATACACTCAAACTCTTAATTACTTCTTTTTTTTAAGGTGAATCCTTTTTTTGTATGTCAAGGCCTTGGTTCTCCTCTCAGCTTTAGAGACACCATAGCTTTTTTTATAGGTTAATTCTTCTTTGTTCTCATCTGCAAAAGAGAAATATTCTAACAAATCATTTTCTATTAAATTTTGTAGCCCCAAATCTTGGCAATTTCAAGGCCATGTTTTGCTACAGAGATGAATCAAGAGAGGACTGAGAGATGACCCAGAAGAACAAACTCCCAAAGGGCTGCTATCATGACAGACCATTAGTAAAACCTATTTTCCCAACTCTGGTGTGAGGCTCCGTCTCCAGTCAAAGGTTTGACTGAGTTTTATTACTGTTGGTCTCTGCAGATCTTTGAAAGCTCTGATTTTCCTGCCCCTATATTACATTCACAGAAAATCCTATTGGTATTTTTTTTCAGAAAGTGTCAGTATGAGGCAGGTATATCTGAAGACATCTATACCATGTACCCAAATATACTATTTTTACGTTATCAAGGTGCTGAAGAACCACATTTCTCCCCTCTTCTCCTAATTACACGCGCAGTTGCGTCCCACATGCCAGCTGGATGGTAGATGAACCTCTGGGTAGCCAGAAGGAACTGCATTCCTGGAAAATGATGAAACCAAGGATTCGTTTTTCATTCCCACCGCCCTCATTAGCAGATTGCCGTCACTTTTATCATTCCAAATGTATCACAGTGCTGGATGTTGTACACTCACTCAATGTGTGCGTTCCTTCCATGCAAAGGACAAGAAAATCATTACATCCTTGCCCTAGGCACCTCCCCTTTCCTAAGCCACCCTCTCCACTCCCTGTGTGCATCTCCTGTTTATTGTGCCATAGATCTCAGCAACTGGTGGAGATTCAACACACACGGGTCTGATGCACGTTGATAAGAGAGACTCACAAACCAAAGCAAGCAGAGAGAAGAAAAACTCTCTTACTCTTTAACCCCCTCAGCTCTCCTCAAAGGAAGTCTTATACACTTGATGATCCAATTGCTTTTCAAGCCCCAACAAGCAATTTTTCTGCCCCAATGTGAAGTGAAAAGACCCTAACACTGTCAGCCCCATAAATTCAACCAGTATGAGTCAAGCTTCAGAAAATCAAGAGATGTATCACTAGTAATAAGAACATGAGATGTTTTACTCTTTTTTTTCAACATTTTGAGGCTGAAGTGACATTAGGAACTCAACAGTAGGGCTGGAAAATTGAGGGGGAGGATTGCCTTTTTACAGGAAAGCTGAAGTTCCTTTGTAGTTAATTATATCTCTGGGAGGACAGGGTTAAGACCAATCTGCAGGTTAATGCAAGGCATATCCTCAAGCTGAGGGGGCTACAATATGGAGGTTCTCATGCAAGGAAAAAAAACCCTTCTGCTCATAGCAAATTTGCCTTTTTTAACCTCAGGAGGTCTGATTTGCACAATGTTGCCTGCTAAAAATCAGCCACCTACTGCAGCTGCCCTTTTATATCCCTTCTCCGGGAGGAGACAGACCCAGACATGTTCTGGGAGGAACAGGCTGCTCGTCTGCCTCTGACACCTCCCTGAAATATAGTGCTTCAATAAGCACCTCCGCCGCGGGGCATGGCTGCTGTTCCAATTCAGCCAGCACGTTCTAGGAACACCACACCCCACCCATGGGCTCAGCCTCTTCCAGCACCCACGGGTGCCACCCAGGTAATTGCCATCTGGGAGATAGGCTGTGCCTTATCTGCCACTCAGGCTCCTCGTGCAGTCTACGGGGCAGGGTGATGCCTGTTTGATGGCTTACCCATACTGGGAAAGGAGTTTCTTGTGTGTTTTGTCAGTGTCCCACTTTTAAAAACATGTATTTACTTGTATCTCCAGAGGGGAAGGACGATAGTGTGGGAGATGAAGAAGCCAAGGTTCAGTTTGTCATTCTAAGAAAGTCTTCTTGGGTGACTCTGAAGTGACATAGTATCTCTGTATCACAATTTCCTACCTCTAAAATGAGAATAGTAGCTGCCTTGACTGAGAGGTGTGCTAGAAGGACAGAAAATAACATTTATGAAGTGTTTGAATACCACAGTCGGGAAGGAAGGGGAGCATAAGAAGCACATTTGATGACAGATTTACGCTTCCTTTACAGTTGTATGTATGAGCTGTTCTTTGTGCCATGCTTCATCTATTGACCCCAAGATTAAAAATTCAATGGATGCATCAAAGGAACCAGATTCTTTCCTAAAATGAGTGAGATGGCATGCAAATCCCTTAATAGTCTGTCTCAGGGTAGTATTGTTCTTCCTGACGGACAGGGCAAAGAAGCAAGTGGAACAAGTTTGAATGACACCAGGCTGTGATATGAGTGATACTGGCATGTGTGACGGTGGTGTTAAACAAAACTGTACTTCCAGAAGCTCCACCTGAGGTAGTTATACTATGGGAAGAAAAAAGAAATGAATTAAAGGTGCCTGAATTTGCAACCTCTGCATCTCCTGGAAGCATTCAAGCTGCTGGGTTATAGATTGATCAGAGTATGTGTCTTTTTTTCAGAGAGATATTGAAAAGGTCTCAATTTCATTCCAGCAAGAAACAAAAGCAAAATTAGTCACGAAATGAAAATCTTGGAGTTTTGCCAATCCAGTTTTTAGGGGTTTGGGGAAGAATTTAAGTTCTCACAGGGAGGCCAGCAGGCAAAGATCTGCTGTAAGTGATAGAATCAGATGTTACATATATAAAATCATCCTTTGGAAAACAGAAACATCCCATTCCCCGTACAGCTTTGCCATGATGCATCCTGACAGAGGCCCAGAAGCATCCTCAGCACAAGGCAAGGCAGCGCTCGACAGAAGTGCTCTTGGCCAGGAGGATGGAATAATTTTTCCTTGATTTCCATGGGAGCTGCATCCACTTGCAGCCCGATAAACCTGGTCCTGAGTAATGCAGCGTCTATGGCTGGGTATGCCTCTCTTGTTCTCTCACACACACCTACATACACAAACACAGACACATTCGCCCGCTGACTCACCGGCTTCCCAGCAATCGGTGCTCCTTTACTAGTTAAAACATGCGGCTGATCCTCTCTCAACCCTGTGGATTAACCCCTGTCTCCTTTATACACCATCACCTATCGCTCAGCAACAGAAAATAGACTCTGATTTGGGCCTGATGGGCACTCTTAGTGGTGATGCATGGAGACAGACAGATTTTTCTATGAGCTCACTTGACCCTTCAGGGTAAGAAGTGGAAATACTTGTTGGGTAGTAAATTGAGCAAACATGACATGGACAGTAAGAGAGAGAGACAAGGAGAGAAAGCACAAATAACCGTGAGGTTTCTACTTATTCCCATGTAGCAGGAGGCTGGGATGGCACCAACAAAGGGAAGGAGTCTCTCTCGCATCACCCAGAGCTGAGTTTGTACTTGCAAAGTCAACCCAGAGGTTTGACGAAAGACAGCTGGTGATCTAAAATAAAACCATCTCCAATCCTGTTGGTTTCCTAACGTTCAGTTGTTCAAAAAAACAGGCTTTTCCCCTCTGAACGGCACCTGGAAATGTTTTAATGATTTTGTTTTTTCTACTTTGGGGTTGAGAGGAGGAGAAACATGCCTTTATTGATGTTTTCCAGGTGAATAAAGTTGCAAGATCTCCCCAAACCCATACTCCTAGTGTAAGAGAACCTGCAAAGTATGTTTGTGACACTTGCCAGGGCACACAAATGGCACAACAGACTGCTATTACTGCATAAAAGCAAAAGGTTATCACTGCAATGAATGACAGATACAGGATTAGAACTTTTAAAATTGTTTGAGTTGTAACCTAATCAAACTCAATATCCTGTTTTACAGATATAATGTTAGATAATGCTGCTTCATTCTATGCTGAACCTTGCTCTTGCATATAAGGCAGATGTCTCCGCTCATGAATTCATATTAGAAAGAAGTGCCCAGAGCCCTTCAGTTTGCAGAAAAGGGGTCTGGCCATCTTCTGGATACGGACTTCTCTGTCCTCTCTTCCCTTAGGGCTACAGAGCATGTAGAATTTTGTCCGAATAAACTAAGTTTCCACAATGGGTGTTATTTTATCATGACACCTCACCAAGAAGCAGTAGGTGGGACTGATTTGAAGCTACTGTATTCAAATCTCCCATTACCACACAGTTGCTCCATCTTGAACTTCTCCTGTTTAATAACCGGTTTAACACAAAGGGAAGATGGTGCCATCTAGGTCTATTAGCCTGTCGCAAGTCTATGTCACTTCAGACGTCAGGACACAAGCAGCCCAAAGTTTTATTAGTAACCTTGGTGGCTTGACAGGGGAGAGAAGCTGCTGCCTTGGAAATGTCTCAGTGAAAATTTGGTTCCAGAGTTTAAAGTTTCTGTGACCATCTTGCTTCAACACAGAGGGGAGACCTGCAATTTCTCAGGGCTTAAGAGTGAGGATGAGAAAGGCTCCATTTCACAGACTGCCAGTGCTGGGTTTTCACTCTCCATGTCTCGTTTGTGCTGACATCCTTCACTAAGCAGCAAACCTTCTTGCTCTTTCTGGAGCACCGGGTGTTTACACCTCTGGGAGATGCATTCAGCAGATAAAGGTTGCAATCCCACGTTGTGCAACTGGGTAGAGCTTGGCCTGACAAGCAGGGAGCAGGTTCGCCAATACAGACGGCTTGATCAAAGCATTTCTGTCCTCACCTGAAACTTCCCTCCATCGCTATCGCTACAACCACACATGCATGCCTGGCCTATTGCTCTAGCAACTTAAACTGAGGCTGCCAATTAATCTAAACCGGTGGCTATTATGAGATAATCCACTCGACCTGGAAGGTTAAGTCTACTTTAAAGGGAATTGTTTGTTCAGACATGTAGACATAGCTTCTACTATGATTTTTGCTACTCTGGCTTATGACAGTTTCCCAGATGAAATGCATTTTATTAAGAAAGGCACTTTTGGGGGAGTTTCTGATGGTATACTTGCATTCTATGATTCTATGATTTACCTAGGACTCGTATGGTATGAAAACACCACTGACGAACACACCGCTAACCACCCTGGCTATATTATCAATAGATTGTAGGCAAGACCTGGCCCAACGGGAAAGTACCAAACTTACCAAGGCTCAAACATTTTTGAACCCGAGTCTGCAAAAGGAGAGAAGTTGGTGATTTAGTCGACCAGCACCATATCAGTCAGACAGATGAAAGGCTGGGAAAGAGCAGCACAAAGTAATCTGGCTATTTCATTCCCCTTGAACATCAATTTCCAATGTCCAGAGACAAAAGACATGGAAAAATATCCTAATATAAACTGGCACGAGGGCCAGAGCACAAGCAGTTAACATTAATTATGCATTACCGAAGGACTATAGATAGCACCAAACAGGAAGGGGAAAACCTCATGAAGCTATTAATAATGAACATAAAATTTGTAAACTCTCTATGAGGAATAATTTGCATAGCAATATAAACATAGTCTTTAGTGCTGAAAAGCTGGAAACAGTACTCTGGTTACAAAAAAAAAATCATTATTTTATATGTTTAAAACTATAGTTCCATTTACTTATTTATAAGCACATACTATGGTCTCTAATTCACAGATTCCTGACTGTGTGGAACACAACCACTTTGCTGCTGCAGACATTCCCATTTCCTGGGCACATGCAATAACAAATCTGGAGCATTTGCTTTGCAATGGTCTCAAATGGAGAGTGATGACTAGTGATACCTGTGCTTGTTTGAAGACACTGATGGGTCAAGAACAACATAATCTAGAAGACCTGCTTTTTCACTCTGTCCTTGTGTTTTAATTTGCTTTATGAGAAGTCATTGCATTGGGGTGTATTTTATCAAAGGAGTCAGATCTCTGTTAGAGTCAGCTCTTAGCTTCTCAGTGAAATAAGGAAATACTAGCAGTGACTTTCACCTACCCCATCTCCTTGAAGAGCTCACATGGTTGGCTCTGATGGAACATCATCCTGAAACTTACTGGAGTGAGTCTAATCTTCAGTACTTTGGTGGGGAGAAAGATTCGTTCATTATGTGTAGAGCCCACTTTGTATAATGTTTCAGGGGCCATAGTATCTAAACTCAGTGTATGGATTAAAATATATCCTCAGTTACCAGAGGCTGGCAATGTCTTGACCTAGCTGTGTTGGAGGTCTTTACCACGAGCAAGACACTGGTTCTCTTATTACCCTTATGACTAACCTCAGGCCGTTACATTTTATCATGGGAAAAAGATGCCAACTTGCACTTATTCTAATCAGAACCATAGAGAGTGCTGGTGAAGAGCAAAATCAGTAAAACCATAGAACCATAGGGTTGGAAGGGACTTCTGGAGATCACCTAGTCCAACCCCTCTGCCAGAGCAGGGTCACCCAGAGCAGGTTACACAGGAACACGTCCAGGCGGGTTTTGAATGTCTCCAGAGTTGGAGACTCCACCACCTCTCTGGGCAGCCTGTGCCAGTGCTCTGCCACCCTCAGGGTAAAGAAGTTCTTCCTCATGTTTAGGTGGAACTTCTTATGCTCAAGTTTGTGCCCATTGCCTCTTGTCCTTGTTCCAAAATATTCAGAAGTACTTAAAACGTGAAAACAAATGCCATTTGTTATAAAATCCGCAGGGTTCACCAGGTTTCTCTGGAACTTCTTAGGCTAAGTCAGGAGGCTGCAGGAGCAATACAAAGCATGATGACATTTGTCAGACCTAGGAAACCACAGGGTTAATTTATGTCAAGAAACTTCATTGGAGAAACCTGTTCCTTGCTTTCCCCTGAGCAGCAGAATGCTGGTGACCTGCACCTCAAGATATGATAGAAATTTCCCTATAATACAACGGGACAAAATATTGAGCATGTTAGCACCCAGGGCTGGGGTGGGCTCCTCCCTCCCCTTGTCTGAAATTGGTGCACAGCATCCTTGCTCTGCTTCCACACCTCACCAGAGAGCACACCTCCAAGCCTCGGCTCTGCCTACTCCACTTGGCTGGGGAAGCTTCCCGCGGGCTGTGCTCAGTTCTTCACAGCTGGAGGTTGTTTTGCATATATCACAGACACCTCTTGGTGCGTTGTGATTTGATTTTCCAGAGGGGCCTCCTGGGAGTGTGTCTCAGGAACAGGGTACGGGGGAGGATGGGGAAGGATGTGGTCGCATGCTTGATCAGAAAAGCAATAATGAAAAGTGGATGGAGAAAGGGAGAGAGCAGTGGGAGTTTTCTCATCAATCCTGGGTCCTGTTGGGCCAGCAGCCCCTTTGGTATGTTTAGGGATGCTGTGTGACTTAACAGCCTCCATTTACTAATGCAGTAATGACCTGCTGGAGGAGGATTTGGCCGCTCTGCTAATTGCATTCCTCCGCTGCACAATAACTTAACACGTTATTAAGATTCCACAGAAGAGGGTCAGGGAATTCATCTCTCTCCAGTGCTCTCCTGACCCCAGCGCCATCACACACACACGTACACACAGAGTTCTTTCCTCCTTTTTCCAAATCCAAATGGATGCTTTCAAACGCTGGAAAGGAAACACTCCATCATTTCTAACACTGGTATAGCCACAATTTTTTCTTCATATTCCACATTTTACACCTAATTTTGAATAGCTGCAAGCTCCAGCTCTCCTGTTTTACACTGCTTTTGCAGAGCAAAACAGTTTAGAGAGGGAATTAATGGAGTAATATGGCCACAGCTTCAGGTGGTGCAAGTCATATGTGTTGAAGATAAGACCTCCTTTACCACAGCTCAGGTTTTTACAAGCTCACCCAACTCTGATGGATGGAAAAAAGCACAGGAGAGAGGTGGTTTTTCTTTGGGACTTTTGTTTTGGTTTGATTTATGGTTGGCTATTGCACAATCTGACCCAATATTGTTCCTTCATTGGATAAAAGACTGTCAAAAAAGAATGTAAGGAGGCAATGATCATTCCAGTGTGTACGTTTATAGCTGCTAGTTGGCCAAGACAGTACAGCCCTTGACTCAAGCAAAGCAGAGGGTTAAAACCCTTTGAGAATTGCCAAAAACAACAGGTGGAGAGGGTGGGAATACAAGGGTAGCTGAATCAATTTGGATTGCATGCGAATAAGAGAGCATGGTGGAGGTGAATTCTGTCCACAGAGTCCCAAGGACAGCTGTCAAACGGATTTGCTTGTGCAAGATGGGAACCTGAGTGACCTCCTCACTGCACTTCTCATATGCCACCACAGCGATGGCAAGCAAGTGGCTCATCTTGCAAACTAGCATTAATGGTGCTGTGGATTGCCCATCACCAATTTCCTCCTCTTCCTCCTCATTTTCAGGTCCTCTCTCCTTTCCTCCCTGACAAAGGATGAGAGGCCGAATTCATCTTCTTCGGAGGCGATGTCTCTCTTGCATGGCAGTCTTGGTGAGCGGGCTGGATCCACCACACTGAATTGCCAGTGAAACCACTTACTTGGCTCCGAACAGGAGTCTGAAGGCTGGGGCATTGCCCCGACTCACCAGTGAGGCAAGGACCAGCTCTGCTCCTCCCCACGCCTGCCCTCAGCCCTGCCCTCCCCTGCCTCGCCTCCCCTGCTTGCTCCAGACTGCCCACCTTCTGCCTGCTCATGTGCCTGCAGCAGTTTTCCTATTAATATATGTCAGCATCCTTCAATTTCTTCCTTCAGAAATCTTCTTAAAAGACTCCTCTGTACTACACCATGTTCAGGCTGTAATGGTTTTATCAGCTTGTGCTAGATCTAGTTAGTATCCGGCCACTTTTAGACTATTGAATTTGGAGGGGAAAGAGATTGTTTATTTTGTTGACTCTTGTCAGAATAACATGTACACTCAGCTCACTAAATAAATTAATGGGAGTAATAGTCATAAATAATAATTATAAATGAAAGCGTGTGCAAAGTTAAAACTCACTTGATAGAAGCTTTCCTCTGGCTCTGGCTGGTTTGAACCACAATTTCTTTTATAATCTAGCCTCTTCTGCTTTTTCTTTATTTGTATGTACCCTCCCATATCTATGTAAAAAAGCAAATAGAAGGTGGCAGGTGAGGTTTATTTCTACTGCCAAAGTACCACGGAGCTTCACCAAGGAGCTCACCTAGAATGAACTGAGCACGGTGAGCTAACCTGAAAGCCAAGAGGACCCCTGTGATGGTGCCCTGAAGTCTCCCCCTTGCAGCAGGGAGGCTGGGAGCCTGTGCCTGTGCAGGTGCACTCATCCCAGCTCACCACCACCCTCCCCTCCCTTCCCGGCAAGGTCACGGCAGACGCTGTGCCTGAGTCATCCCGAGGGCTGGATCCAGCCTGACGCACAGCAGCTTTCGGAAAGGGTTACTGCTGTCGTAAATAAGAGGCTGCCAGGTCATTAAAGTGAAGTCAAACTTCTTTTTTTTTATTACTATTTATAAAAAAAAACCCTACAAATGTTGGGGTTTTTTCTTCCCTGCTGCTAGGAATGGGCTGGTTTGAATGCCGCGAGTTCTCTGCTCTAGTATGATCATGCTCAGGTGCAGAACAAGTTGGTTTTGGATTTTCCCCAAATAAGCTCATTAATGTATTAGTCACAAACAGACTTCAAGGACACTTGACCTCAGTGTCTCTGCTTTCCTCTCTGATCATCTTCCAGCTTCTGCTTCAGCAACAGAAAACTACAAAGAAAAGAAATGGCAGAGTCAACGAAACGAGGGAAAGCCAAAGATTAGGGCTGCGGTTGGCTCAGCAAAGCCCAGCCTGTGTGCCATGCTCCCCGTAACTATTTCCAGGTTACTCCCATGATGTAAATCCAGGCAGTTACATCAGGAAGGATTTTAATCCTTCAGTTGACTAATTTTTTTACATCATCTCTCTTTGCAGTGTTTGAAAAAGTTTTGTTTGAAAGTAAAGCACGGGCATCTTAAATGATTAGTATTTTAGTGAATTATAATTAATACAACTGGGAAAAGTCTGACAAGTAGATAGGGTAAACAGCAAAGGAGGACACACAGAAAGAAAGGGAAAAAAAAAGAAAAAAAAGAGCAGCAGACAATATAGGAGAAAATAGAGTGACTTCTGAGCTGAAATTTTTTAACAAAGAGCTTTTCTTCTGACTTCCCAGCTCTGCCATTCCCCAATTGCATTAAAGTGGTTGGCAAGATGAATAATATTTTTAGATGAAATATACTGGCAGAACAACAGGAACTGCAGCCCCTTTACTGTTCTGCTGGAAATTTCTGCTGCTGTTTCTGGTAAATATGGCTGGTGGCAGGACCTGGCTTGTAGCTTTAACCACATGTGGGAAGTTCATGGGGCAAAGATGCCAAGTCTAAAATTAACCCCCTTGAAAAAAAAGATTTAAAAAAAAGTGCCTGGGGCAGGGTGAGAGTGTTTAGGTCGTTATTTTTAGTCTTTCATTATATTAAGACAAGTAGAGATTTGGATTAATTAAGGATAAAAAAAAAAAAAGATCTCAATGTTTTCTGGACTGAAATGAATAAAGCATTTACATGAAATACTGTAGCTTTCAATCCTTAGACAAGAACCAACGAAGAGACAGAGTACTAAGGATAAGGGCTTTCTGAAGCTCCCAGTATTGCTGTGGAGAGTGGATCTAAGGTGTTGCCAGGTTTTACTACGAGCAGCACATTTCTCTAAGTTCCATTACCGGGACCCCACTGATTTTTGCAAAGACCCCAGAAAAACCTGAGTGTGTGTCACCCTTGGGCTTGTGGAGAAGAATTCAAGAATGTAACGTGAAAGGATCAAAATCTCTAAAGCAGATACAAGGTGCAGCACCAAAATATATGGGTGTTAACTCATTTTTATGTGTTTATTTTTGTTTGTTTCTGAACTTTTTGAACACGTCTTCTGATTTCATGGGCAATTTAACCGCTGGATTTTGAACTTCAGAGTATGATGTCACAGCTCATGCTGGACACACTGGTAAACATTTTTAAATAACTTTATCACCAGTATCACCAGCAAACCAAAGCTAGTCTCAAAATAACCACTGCTCCACCTTTCACCCCATGCAAAGTATTGGGATTCATCTCTTTGGAAATAAGATGTTTTTATCTAGACCTCATGCTTGGCTGAGTTTTTTATTCCCTGCTCTGGGACACAGTCCCTTTTCTCAGCTGCTAAATGTTTTGTTGCTTTTCCTACCCTGTCCTTTGAAACAAAAGTGTTATGGGAACAGCTGTTGTAAAGTAGAGGTCTGTGCTAATAAAGGAATGGTATGGAGCTAGTTAAGTACATTGTATTGCAAGGAAACGTTAACATGGAACTACTGAGAAATCAGTATTTATCAGTTCCTTCATGAATTTCCACGTTTAGAAATGATCAAAAATAGACACTTAGTTATGTATCTCAGCATATATTCTACCACTTTCTTCACGTCTCAGTCCTCCATGTTACTCACCTTGTGGCTTTTCAAGCTTTACTCAAAATAACTATGTCAATTTGCAATTACTCTTTTCTTTTTTTTTTATGAATAAGCCCCTGTTAAATCTTTTCTTCTGCCAGCAGATGTGGACACTACTGTACAAGTGCTATATATAAATCTTATTAGAAACATCCCCTGCTCCAAAAACTTTACAGACTGTATTAATAACAAAAGAATATAATTATTTTTGCCAGTTTATGGAGGTGTCAGTTCAGGCACAAATATTTCCCAAAAGCTAAGTAAGAAACTCGTACAACCCACAGTCAGAGCACAGGCCTCTGAAGTCCTTGCTCAGGTCTCAGCCCCTCTTGGC
This sequence comes from Fratercula arctica, assembly GCA_947846985.1. NCBI lineage: Eukaryota > Metazoa > Chordata > Aves > Charadriiformes > Alcidae > Fratercula > Fratercula arctica. Next base: position 12,200,389 of record CANTUZ010000013.1, on the reverse strand, counting down.
AGGTAGCAGACTTGGGTGAAGAAAAAGGGAATAAAAACAGAAAAAAAATCCATCTCATCTAGGACAGACAATCTGGGAATCCTGTGTGGAGCATGTTGTGATTGAGGGACCCTTCTGGCAATGGAAACACGAGAGAAATAATCCCCTTCCTGGGTTGTGGGTTCCTGTTGCCATTCAATAAAAAAAAACATCTCAGTGGAGAATTCCTGGAACAAGACAATGGTGATCAATAACAAATTCACAGTTGTTGCTGGAAAAGGTTTCTGAGCTATTGCAGACAGGACAAAAGTGTTCTCAGTGCCATTACTAAAAGTGAAGTTTTAGACCTGAAAGCTAAAATGAAAAAAAGTAAGCTTTCAATTAACTTCTCAAAGTGCTCGCAGTTCCCAGGTCAGGGCAGATGAAAAGATAAATATTGAACAAAGAGGGTTGTTCTGTATCTGAAGCATCTTAACGAATACAAAAAGTTATACAACATATTCAAGGAGTGCTTTTGCCTTGTATCAACTGTTCCTTTCCCCAAGCCAGTGATGATGAGATCACGGCCCCTCATGGGTGATCAATTCTTAAGAGTGATATTGGATGATTTATTGCCTGCCCAGAGGCAAGTTGGAGTTTCCCCTTGAACTCTGGAAAATCAACATTGTCACTGATATGAGGGGGAAAATTTCTCATTAGAAAACCTTTAGTTGTCTGAGAGAAGAGAAAAAAATATCCATTACTAGATGTTTTTATGACTTTGGCTACTGACTTGCGTGACATGGGCAAATCACACGAGTCCTTCTGGTTGCTTTCCTTCTCCTGTCTGCTGAACACTGGTAAATCTCTTCTTAACCGTTGTGAGAAATGCAGAGATGCTGCAAGTGTTAACTTCGGCATTACACTGGTCACAATAGTATTCAGCAATGTTGCTGCTGGTTAATTGTCAGTATTATCATCACCTGTGGTCCCATTAGGCCCACACCTAAAAACCCCACCACAAAACTGATTGCTGAGAAAGCTGCTGTTGCTCAACAGAATGACCAAGACTTTTCAGAGTCTGAATAAGACCTCTGCAGCTTCCCCAACGATTATTTGCTTTCTGTCTGTATCTGGGAGTGCAACAAACTCAAGAAGAATGTAGGGGCAGGGGGGGAAATTACATGCTTCTAAATAATATTTGAGACTGCCTTTCTGAGGCCAAAAAGGGATTACTGTAAGCAGCCTCAGTTACTGCAGGTCCTGGGGGTTTAAGGAATCCCTTAGGTTTTGCTTCAGTAAATTATTTGGGGGTAAATGGTTTAATCCTCTTCTATTGCATGGATTAAATAAGCATGTTTGCAATTTATCTATGGTGTATTCTGATCTAGTGTTACAATCACTTAAATATTGCAAAATGGAGTCATACCGGTTCAAACAGGAGAATCAGATTTTTGTGGATCTGAGCCAAAAGCTCATTGACGTGAAGATGGAAGCTTTCTACTGATTCCACTGAGCTGCAACTAAGGCTCCATAAATACAGGAAAGCTTTTTTATGGCTAATCCTGCAAAACCAGTGAAACTTAGGAGAACTCTGGTTTGTGTCTCATGCATCATTAGCACAATCACGAGCTAAATTGTGACTACCGCTAGCCAGAAAGAGCATGGCTCAATTTCTAGATCCCTGACTGTTTGCAGGGCAGTCACAAAAACTTTTAAAAACTGATTTGGGCTTGGGATCTACAGGGACAAAACAAATACCAAACCCTGTAACTCTCTAACTTTTTAAACCTGCAGCCATTTCTTATTCCTTCCTGATGACCAAACACACAAACCCAATACTTTTCCTTAATGTACTCAAAGCTTCAAAAGACATCCAGAGTACAAATAATTCATGGCACTAAGATGCCATGAGCTGAAACCTTCAAGCTGTGGGAGTTTTGCTACTGACTTCATTGGGCTAGAATTTCACCCAAAGATGATTAATTACCACAACTTTCAATCTCCATAAACGCTATTTTGTAACATTGAATGTCTAAGCCAGCTCTTAAAAATGAAGTAAGTAGAATAAAGATTAGAGGAATTGGAAACAGAAGTAGTAGGAGAGAAGACAACAGTAACACTTTAACAGTTATGTTTTTAGGGACAGCCCTCTAAGATCTGGTATCTACATGATTGTTTTGTATGCAGTGACAGTACAATTTTACCAATAGCACTCAAACAAATCAGATTTTCTTCATTTTCTTTCTGCAGCAGTGTCCTAAGCACAGCTACAACCAAGGTATGACACACTGACCACAAGAAGAGAAAGAATGACTCTGCACTTTCCTCTCACGTCCAGCCTGTTCCTTTTCTCTCTCAATGTAACCATTTCATTTTGTAAGAATTGAAAATGAAATCTCACATTGCGCTTATAGTTAAGTCCCTTCTATGTGTGTGTGCAAGACGCTTCTCTCTGCTTGGGTGCACGGAGAAGTAGATCAGGAAATGGCACCTTCTCTTCCTTTTACTTGTCTTTTACTCTTCTTTTTTCTTCTTTTGGTTTAATGTTTGTATGTGAATCTTTCATGATTTGCTCCAATGAGTGAGAGTGAAAAAGAGAAAAAGGGAAGGACATTGAGATCACTTTTAAAAAATCTCAAGATGAGCAACAAATAAAATCCTCAAGAAAAAAAAAGAAAACAACACAAACCAACTCACAGTTCTGTGTAAGCTGCAAAGTGGACCTCCAGTGTCTACTGCTGGGTCCACTTCCCCATCTCACAACAGAAAGAGAACCTTATTTCCAATGACCAAACCCAATCTGGGTGCTTAAACCTAAACCAGCACTGTTGGGCTATCCAAATCCTGTTAAAGTCAACAGAACCCCTTTGTCGAAAGCAACCTTCTCACTAGCCTTCCTGCCCATGCCTTTGCTGCAGTAGTAAACTCATTTTACTTGCCTCCTTTTCACTCTGTCTCATCTAGATTTGGGTTGCGTGTTAGTCACCCGCACGGGTAGCCCAGGTTCTCCTTTTTTCTCTGAGTAGGAGCCTGCTGCTGCAGATCCCCTGCTCTTTAATCTTCCTATTTTATAGAGAAAAATTGACTCTTATTTCTACATGTTACTTTGCCCAGTGTGATGCCATGGCCAAAAAAAAGCAGCCCATGTAATCACAGTTGAGTATGAACAGAACCCAAATGACTTAATGTATTTTGGCACCATGAAGAGCCTAGATAATGATCAAGACTCTGAGTCTTTTTTCAAGGGGCCATACTAGCACAAAGCAAAAGACAATCTTTGTTTTGAAGGGCTCATGGAAATAGTATGCAACAATATCTGCATATATTTTAAACAAGCAGTTTTGTCTCCACTGGGCCACTCCAAGCAACCTCACATGAAATGAACAGGGATGAACCTCAGAAAAGCAGAACCAAAGTTCTGTATCAGAGACCACCTGCAAGGAGAGCATCCCGAAGCACATCCCAGGGCCTCGTGGCAATCATTCTCTTTCAGAACCTGGTACGAGTCAGTATGCAGAATATAGGGGAAGGGGGTTGACAACAATAATTGATCAGAAATAAGACCATCAGTTGACTCGAGTGGCTACGTGATTAATTGTCAGGGTCCAAAAATGCCATTAAAATCTGCAAATGATGTGAAAATTTGAAGTGAATTTTAAACAAATGTACATTTCCTGACTCAAAGGCACTTTAGCCCTATAGCCTGCAGCTTAGAGACATCTATCTGGCTTTCTTCCATCAATCGATACCATTAAAGCCCTAAAAAAAAAAATCCTTTCTCCATATAGTTATAAAATATCAATTACATACATTTTCATTAGCTGAATGCAGTGATCAGGGCTGATACATTGGTTGTTTGTTTCTCAGTGAGACATTGTTGGCACTCTCCCAGTCACAGTCTTATCCAGTGGGAGCATCCTCTAATCACGCTGATGGGGACCCGTACTTGGCACCACACTTACCCACCAGCCGTCTGCCTACGACCATATCACAAGCTGTCAGTCACAGAGCACAAAATGGGGGTGCCGGGCTTTGATTTCTCCTGTCCGTCACCCCTACAGTGCATTAGCCACTGGTGCCTGCAGAGGATATTCTGCTGCAGGATTTAAAAGCTCCAAGCAGACGCTAATGAGTTATGCTAAACTCACTGACACTCTTGTGGAAAGTACTTTCGCCTCTGTTTCACTAGTGTAGACATTTAGACAGAGGAAAGATAAGTCACTTGCCTGAGGCCATGCACTGATTGAGTATCAGAGACCAAATTAAACTCTCACATTTCTTGGCCCTTAGCTCCATTGTTGTGGAAGTTCTGTCTCCTGAAGAAACTGTTGAAAGAGAAGCTAAAACACCTCGTCCCTACATTAAATATGCCACCTACTCTGTGCTCACCCATTCCTTTTCTTTTAAATGCCACCCTGTCAGCACCAGCATGCAGATATCTCTCCCTCCATGACAGCATATCTTCCTCCTCCTTTTCAGCTCAGCTCTTTCACATGGGCACTATTGTGCATTGCTGTCCAGCTCACCTTTATGTGGCCCAACACTCAACTGGAGATCTTTTCTCAAACAGGCAGGAGCTGAACATGTCTAGGAGCGTAGAGATATTTTTAAACCAAGCAGGAACGTGCACGGCCACACTGAATGTGGTTTTGGAAAATGCAGGTTTCTGTTTGCATTCAGCACTTCTTCTCAGAAACAACACAAGAAAAGGAAGGCAGTGGAAGAAGGCTAGGTTTGCTCTTCGGAAGGAACATGTTAAACAGCAGCATTAATTATTACTGGGTTTTATCCTCAGGGGAAAAAACCCACATAAACAAGCAAACAAACAAAAAAGATGACACGCCTCTCACACAACTTGCTGGAACCTACAGCTCTGCGTCTGGGATGTCCTCTGAAACAGAAACCATCAGGCACGTCCTGTATATTTTCTAACAAAAGAAAAGGAACGTACATAGCTTCCTGAAGAACTTGAATGGGGCTAGAAAAAATGAGGCTCTGTATAAATTCAATAGACTGTAAGTCATCTCATCTCATTTTCTTGTCTCCTTTCCTGTCACTTAAGATTGGCAGGCTCGTGGGTCAGTCTCCCCATTTGATAATTTTGGGCTTTAAAGGGCTACCAGGTTCCCTCAGGTTATCTGAGCAAGCAGACTAAGCAATTCTTGCCCTCTATTTCTTGCCCTCAGCCACCACCTCCACTCTGTGGCAGAGGGCAGCACATGTTGACACTGCTGTTGCAAGGCTGGGTGTTACAAACCAGCCTCACCTAGCAAACCTCCTGCCAGGGAGCTGTGCCTTATCCCACACAAAAACGTGCCTTATGCAAACTTCTCATGCTTGCACAGGGTAGCACACACCAGAGCACAACAAGACCCCATTTGCAGCGACAACCCTCTCGCTGGCATGCTTGCTGGCAACCTAGTTTGGAACAAGAAGGTCTCTCTAGTCCCCAGGTCCGTCCTACGTGAGTTCAGAATTGGCCATTGCAGTTGAAATCCTAATGGGAAGGGAGAGGAGCATAAGCAAAACGCTGCAGAGGGAAATAGAAAGCCTGTATTTTATTGCTGTAGTGCCAGACACAGAAGGGGTCAAGAAAATATTTCCCCAATGCAAAACTGTTGAGTGTGCACAAACTAAAATTATTTTTTTATTGCAAGAAGAAAAATCCATTGATTTTTTTTTCCTAGTTTTTCAGCAATTGAAGAAGCTATCTAGTTGAACGTTGCAGGAAATATCTGCATGACAGACTGCAGACTTCCACTTTTTGGTTGTTAGAGAAATGTTTCCCTTGTTGGCTACTGAAAAATGAACGCTTTCAATTACCAGGGTTTTATTTCTTTGGAAGTAATTAAAAACCTGGCATTTGTTCTTGAGGTTTCCTTCCATTTTAATAACAGAAAAATATATCTAATGGTAAATTTCAACTAGCTCTTCTTCAGAGGTCTCTGTAGCTTCCCATGATCACCAGACCTACAGGCAAAGCACATCTTAGACCCAAGAACTGCTTCCCCCTGCAGTTATACATGAGATTATACAAGGTTACACAGCCTGTGTCATCAAGGGCATGTGTGCTTGAGATTTGGAGATTTGACTTTGGGAGGACCAAAGTCCAAAATAAAATGGACCACTTCATGGCAATCCGGTGCTAACTTGGTGCACAACTGCCCAGCAGTGCTGGGAAACGCTGCATGGACAGTGTGTCTGGCTCTTCCACACTGCCCACACGGTCAGTCGAGGTCTTTCCCCAGCAAATCCATCACTTCCAGTACTTAGGTCACAGGACAGCATATGGCTCTGTGCCTGCCAAAACCAGACCTGTCCTCACCACTGCTCAAGCACCATTGAAGTCTGCACTTCAGTCCCACTTAACTATTCCAGGAGAGAGTGCGGTTTAAATCCGCTCTGTCTCTTGGCTTCTGTTCTGCATCTGCCAGGAACTGCACATGCCGGGATTACATCCACACAGGGATATGGGTTTATAGGCAAGCCCACTGCCTAGAGCCATAAAGGAACTGAGTCAGCCTGGTCCGCTGGATCTGGACCTCCAAGGCTTGCAAGTTCTTCCAAGCCCATGTCTCACTGGAGTGTTTTTGGCCAGATGGGAAGAAGTGAGATGTTTAGTGGTAAAAACGACACCGCTTTTGAATAAGGGAAACGGTGAAGTTTCTCTTGAGGGCAAAAAATTGTAAATTCCCATGAAAATATATCTTCCCTGTGAGAAACTCCTAACTAGAAGAAAGCAGAGTTTTACAGGGCTTTTTGTTTGCCAAGGAACTGTGCAGATGTGACTCATTTGCTCTCCCCAGGCCAAATGTTGGTTGGTGCCTAGAAAGAGGCTTAAGCCTCCCTACAGACGCACTGGGACTCTACTAGAACAGCCCCATAGGCCAGGTTCCAGCTGAGAGAAAATCTTCTTCACAGCTTCCTCAGGCTGTCTGCTTTACAGCAGGGACAACACAGAGCACTATCCGCAAAGCCCATTGCACATCCAACAGAGGTATAACCATTCCGGACACCTTCCTCCCTCCTGGTCTGTGTCTTGTGGAAAATCAGGTTATGTCTTTCTGGAAGGAAGTCTTCTGCGGGGGTTGAAAGAGACCGAGTGCTTGTGACCAACTATTACACTTTATTCTCTCTGTCTTTGAGACGGTAGCTGTGTTCAGTCAAATTTGATAGAGGGGAAGAGGCCTTGAAGACATCACATTTCTCCAGGTTTTGTGAAAAGACTCCACCACACTCTTGCCCCATTCTGCTTTTACACAGGAGAAAGAGGGAAATTTTCCATCATGGGGGATTGTTTCCTTCCACTGCCACCCTGGGGTGGGAGATGTCAGGAACCTCAGGTTCCCTGCTCCCATGGTGCACCCAGGTGAGGGCTACAAAAGGCAAGAAGCAGAGGGTTCCCAAAAAACACACGGGCTCACACATTGAAATCAGAGCATTGTGGTCACTTTTACAAGCAAACCAACTCTGGGCCAGATCTAATTATTAATTTTTTTTGACAGCTAACTTTCCAATGATGCATATTATTTTATGATCAGGAAGAAATGCTACATCAACATGCAATCTTTTGTAGGAAAAATGAAACAGGTCTTTCACCACATATATTTTAGAGCCAATTCTTTGCATAGTCCCATTACACTTCAGTTTTATTATTATTGATATCAAGCCCTGATAATTTTATCATGCTCTTTTTTATTATTATTTCCTTAGATATTTTCTGTGCTTTGCCATGTGCTTTCTTTAAAATACTTCCAGGCAGCTTTAGACAGCAGAATCCACCTTATTCTTTAGCATGAAGTTTGTTAGAAAGCAACAATTTTTCCCATACAGAAAAACCTGCATTCCAGTTACCTAGGCCTTTGGCACATACATTTAATTTCTATTATTAGAGGTGACAGCAGCAAAACTCTTGTTGAAAATGCATTATGCAATCCAATATATCTGAGCTTCGCTTGTTCCCCTTATAATAAATGGGATTCTTTACTTATTGTCCTGAAACAGTGATGAGGACCATAGTACAAAAGGATTTTAATCTTGTGCGACAAGAAACCTGACATCCTTCTTGTTGCTGCTGCTGATGATTTCTTTTCTCTAGAGCCTTATTACTGTTGGAAGCATTTAATGTTTTGGTTCTGAAAGCAGATGTGATCAGACATGTGAGTCTGAGGGCTTCAGCTAATTACCAGCTTTCCAGGTAGTTTAGATGTCTGTCAGTGTTGCTCTTCCAGTGTGAGGAGGGTAAGGTGCCTGTCTTGGTGCTCATGCTCCCACTCTGGCTGGCCACTATGAATCAGATGATCCCAAATCTGTAGTTCACTGTGGTCTTTCTATTCAAGATGAAGGCAGAGATGGGCAATGCATTTTGTATATTTGACTCAAGCGTTCAGGTGGGTTCAGCAAACTCTAGAACACCAAGCACCATTGGAGCAATCCTCTGAATAGCGTAAAACTGTGTTTGGTCTCCCCTTTGCTTCCAAGGAGGGTTTTGCAGCCTGGATGTCTTGAGATGAGGATTGCTGCCAACTGTGACTCAGGAAAGTAATTTAAATGTGATGGCCTTAGCCTAGTCCTTGGTGGAATATTTGTCCACATCATAAAACCGCTGGACACAATATGGAAATGCAATTGACATTAAACCAAATGATATAATCCCATCTAATGGTATTATAATGAATCCCAAGTGAACTAAACATGATTGGGCAAGTATTTCAAAGTGTTACTGAAACAGTTTTTATAGTGTAAAGGTCTGCGTTTGCCAACCAGTGGCCAGACACACAGAATAGACTCTAATAAGTTAGCCAATTCCCACCCTGTAAACCTGTGGCTGTTTCTTAGAGAAACATCTTTTTTTAATTAGTGCTTTCACTTTTTGAAGGATTCAAAGGAGTTTTCTGAAGTGTGTTTCATTTTTAAAATACTTTGCTCCTATTCCCAATTAGCTGTTTCTGGTCTGTAGTGAAATCCCCTGATGAGTAGAAGGGGATTACATTTCTGTAAATCTACCATTTATGAACTTGTGAGTTGCTAAATGATGTTGGCCTTTCACCTAATGGCTGGTTGTGCCTTACGTGTCTGTATGGTTTGCTGTGTTATTCCTCTGCTCTGGTGTTATTGTTTTTACTAATTTTGCATAAGGTACATTCTGGCATGGTTCTAAAAACCTGATCCAAATGGTATGTGAGCACAGCTGACCGTCTGCTTGATTGAATGTCTTCCAAGTGCAATTTTCAAATCTTCTTTCCTCTGGAGAAATGGCGAGGGAAGAGAGAGAGCTTTCCCTCCAATCTGGGATAGCATCTATACTTTTGACCTACAAAAGAGAAAGGTCATTTCCTAGCTCAATGCTACTCAGGAAAGGTGAGCTGCCCCTGAAGTCCCTCTAGATCACATGAAATACTGAATAACATTCACAAAATTTTCAGATTGTGTCTGATATCTTGTAATGTGTTTCACACACAAATCTGAAATAGATGTAGAAGGTTTTCTTTAAATTCAGCCACATTTGCAAAAAGCATGTGTTTTGTATTTTCTCTTTAGTGATGTAAATGGTTGCACAATATTCAAGTTGATAGAAAATGGAGCTCTGTATAGCTGTCCTTAGTGCAGTGTCCATTCTACCTTCTGATAATTATTAAATACCTTTCACTAGTTTCTCTGGAGACACTGTTTATCCAGAATAACAGGCTTACTGACACCATAGCATTTTCTCCAGTTATATGATACTCATGTACAAAACTTCCACTAGTGACCACCTCAACTCTAGCTGAGCTAAGAGTCAAGGTCTCATTGACTTTCTAATTAAGTCAGGGGTGTTTCCTCCCTCCAGGCTCTAGGCAGGCAATTGTTCATCAGAGTATTGCAAATGTACTTGATTCCCATTCAAAGCTTTCCTCTGCTCATGCCAATGAGCATATTGTAAGAGCAATATAGACAAAGTTATTGTAGTAAGAGGTATGCATGACCTGACCTGATTTGGGTAGGGCTATGCAATGGTCAACATGTCCTTGAAAGCTTCTTTTATGAGCTATGTGGAACAGCCAAGGATTGCGCTCATTTCAAACACCCTGTCACTGGTGATATTTGCTGCCTGTTTCCCCTTACTGAGAGTGGCTCTTCCAGAAGGGGTGCTTCAGACACCCACAGTCTGCTCCAAGCACTTGTATAATACTTCAAACAGAAACATAGCTCAGGCTTTACTCTACAAACGTAAATCTAGGTACAACCTCAGAACAAAGCCTCTGTCTAACCTGGACTGCAGCTCCCAGAGGCTTTCCTCCTTATATCTGCCTGAGTTGAAGGGAAGGTGTCTCTCCTCTTCATGCCTTCTGCGAGGAGCTTACTCACCCTATTAGACCTCTATAGGGCTCACCTAACACCCAGACACCCTTCTATAAGCCTCCTTGAATTCCTGTGAGTTGCCTCAGGAGCAGGTTATAGCTCTTGCATCTTCATTGTGGAGCAAGATAGGTCTTCTGTTGCCTCCACTCATACTTTGTTCTGGGACAACACAAAAAATAAGACACTGTAAACTGTACAGAGAGGTGTTATACACTGGAATAAACATAGTGGCAGAGCACTTTTAAAGCATCTTCCAACTTGATTAAGAAAGTCAAGTCCAAGGTTGCTCTGGCAAATATACTGGACACTGTGAGCTGATCTAGCTGAGGTTAGCTGATGCTAGGCAATCATTTCTCCACACTCTCAACCACAGTGTCCTGCTTTCAACAGCCTAGCCTACCTGGACCCTGGGCTTAAGAAGATTGAAATGCAAGAATCCAGAGTCAGTGATCAAAATTACCCCTGTCGGCCTTGAAACACAATAATTCATCCACAGTTTCAGATGTCCTTGCAGCTAGCAATGGGTGAGAAGTGTCTCTAGCAGAGACAGCAGCAGGCAGCTTGAATTCGTCTCAACAAAACTTGCATAACCAGTTCAGTTTCTATACCGGAGTAATACCTTCACTAGGAGTACTGGAAGTCATTTGAGTGCTGTAGCTATTTATAGCCAGTGAGGATTTCCCCAGAAAAGAGAACATGAAAGATGATCTTCTCCCAGAATACACGAGTTCAATGGAAAATGAGCAATGAGCATTTTCTCTGGAAAACAAAGGATTTGCAATCTTTGCAAGCAATCGGGGTCCCTTCGTGATGTATTCAGCAGAACATTTCTGGTCAGGCATTTCATAATGCTTTTGACTACTATGGTGATGTAAGTAATAGAAGAGAAAACCAGATTGATACATGTACTAGCCTTGAAAGTAAAATTCATCCCTGGTCACTCTGCTTGCAAATTTCAAGAACAAATTTAGCTACACCTGTTGATATTTAAACTACTGTAACCAAGAACACAGCATACTGCAATACCAAGCAAAATTTTAAGGACTGAATCCCGAATCTCTGTTTGCAAAAGGACAAATTCAAAGAACCTTGCTTGTTTTTTCCTGATTTCAGTGATTCATTGGACTTGTGCTTTGTCCCTTAGAGCACAAATCCTGTATATTTTAGTGGGAGAGTAAGCAATTTTCAAGGGCACTTTTCCACCCTAACTGAGGAGGAGAGTGTGTGATTACTCACAGATATATATCATGTTACCAAAATGTCTGCCATTGCCATAGGGTATTGACTACCCCATGATTTTCACCTGTGCCTTATGGGCTAGCGAGTCTGTATATGGAGGGGAATGAGAGCAGCTAAGCATTGCACAGCAGCAGCCTTTTAAACAAGGGTGGGAAAAAAAGGCATTCTGCCTGAGAGGAAAATAATAATCCAAGAGTGGGCAACAGTGAGACGGTTTTAGCTTTTTCTTGGGGAAAGTGCTGTGGATACAGATTAACTTTGTTTGTTCAATATTTACTGTATTTTCCTTTTACCTGCTCTGAAACGAGGACTGGAAGCACTTTGCTAAATGGATTGAAATTATCCTAGCTTCACAGCGTGCCTTGTAAGTGCCCTGGTACTGTCTTTGGCTATGCTGTTTTGCAGCTTCATAGAGCAATACCCTTTCAGGGGTTTCCATAGATTCCCCTGCCCCTGCTATGGCAACAGCACACTCTCAGCTCCGCTCCTCCTCAGCGCTGGAGCTCTGTTTGCATCAGAAAGATGCTGCTCCTTGGGGAACCGGGCCATCTCCATGGGTTCGAAAGCTCAGACATGCCTGGGGGCAGAGTTCCCTCAGAATTTGTGTGACCCCAAAACAACCACTGCCTACTGCCAGGGGCGTGAGGCACCTGAGCTTTGGCATCTCATCCGTGAGGCCAAGTTTGCCCTGGGAGTAGGGACCAGGCCACCATGAGTCTCTTTGTGAGACTTTGACCATCTGTGTCACTTTCCTCTATGCGGCACGGTCTTCAGATAGGGGTTTCCTTGTCCTAAAAAAAAGCAGTGCTGACACCATGGAAGCTGGAACAGATATTGCAGCCTCTCCACTGCACAAACTCTACCGTTTTCAATGGCAGAGGCAGAAGGGTTCAATGACCTCATTCAAATCATATACACCTTTGTCCATTTCTTTTCTCAGCTCATTGATTTTAGGATCTGGTAAAAATATCTAAACTCCAGACATAGACATTTTGTCCACAGTCCCATGTTTCCAACAGTTTTTCAGATTTGTTGCTGTATTTAAACTTTTAATTATGGGTTAATTGTACAGCACCTGTGGGCTATTACCTCCTCCATCCCCCTATGTTGGCAAATAATGCCTGTGACAGCCTCAGTATGGGAATTAGCGGGAAAGCATTGCTGATATTTTCTTAAAATTTGGGATCCGGTAGATATCTAAAGGGACAACCTGCACACCTGTACATTACTCTCCATCCCAAATAAATGGAGGAAGTTACCACCTAATCCAGGGGGCCAAGAGCAGGTGATGGGAGACCTCATTGCCGTTACACCCGTGCCTTGTCCTCCTAGTAACTTCTGTACTGTTTAGGGCCCAGAGATGGAACGACTTTTGCATTCACTGAATTCTAAGTCAATGTGTATAAATGTCTGTTGATTTAATGTTTCTCTTTATCATTATGTGGAGGGAAGCTGCCTGAGGCAAAGACAGTACTTAGAGGTGCAGTCTTACAGAAAACCTGTGGCCAGGCAGCCAGGCATAGACCCGAGACAGCATCCTCCCTAGCAAACGTCTCTTACTTCTTTCTCCCCTCGCTGCCTTGAGTTTGATGCGAGCTGTCCTTGTTTATGGTATCAGAATCACTGATGAAGACAAATATTGGAGAGAGGAGCTGGGAGAGATGCAAAGGTAGCATTTGGCCAATCCTCAGAGAGCCTCCACCTTCCCTCCAACCTTCACGCAATATTGATGGTTTCGTAATGGACATGCAGGAATATGGGATCAAAGGGAATATCTGAGTGTTATTGGTTCTAACTACCCAAGCTTAGCCACGCTTTTAACTTTAAAAGCCTTGGAGAAACAGCTTCTGTTTTGTTTTACATTTCATCTGATTCAGCTCACCTTAGTAACCAATTAGCATTTTGTGATTGTGTGTAATAATCCCGTGTGCTCAGGCTGTGTGCTCTGTGCGTCTCTGAGTGCCGTGCGTCAGGCTCAGTCCTGGGGGTGTCACAGAGGTGGCTGTGTTCCTGCCCCGTCATCTTCAAATTCGTTAGGTCATCATCATTAAGGGGGTCTTCTGGTGTTCAGTCCGGTACAAGTTGCTTTTTCCAAGTATTTTTTTTCCAATTACTGTATTGAAAAAATTAGGATTTTTATTCTGTAGAGGAGATCTTCTAGTAGAGGAGATACTGTCTGATACAGTTCTTTTCAGACAAGAAGCTAAGATGCTTTTGTAGTCATGGATGGAAGAGAAAAGGAAAGAGGTTATAGCTTGGATTAATTTTTATTAATCTATATCTTGTAAGGCTCCATATTGTGTGCCTATAGCAATAACATTTGAGGACATGCTTTATTTTACTGTCATTTCTCACTATTGTAGTGATCTCTAGAAATTTATATAGTTTGCCAACCACTTACAAAGTAGTTGTTAAAATGCACAAGCAATAAACCAGCAAAAATGTGCACCAAAGAGGAAAAACAGTGTTTATTTCTGCTCCTTTAGTTAACAACTTCTCCCTCTTCCTCTCGCTACAGAAAGCGGTGGGTGTGACGGAGAAAGGAGCAAGTCCCCAAATCCCTGGCTGCAAAGTTCACATGCGAGAAGTGTCTTCCCCCTCCTCCTGTGCAGCGGAGATGATTTGTGGCTGTCAGCCAGCCCCCAGGATGGCTTGTACCCCCCAGAGCTGGGAGCCTGTCGGCTTTCCAGACGCTGCCTGCCCTCCAGCACGCCGGCTGATGTGTCCCGGCGGGCTCAGGCCCTGCCAGTCCCAACAGGAGCAGGGCTCAGAGCTGCCAGGTCGTATCCGCATCGCTGCAGGTGGGTAAGCAGTGCCAGAGAGGGGGGATCCCAGCCTCTCCAGACACAGGCAGGAAATCTAGACAAGGAGGGGGGCATAAATGCAGGCTGGAGTGTAAATGCTGGCCCCGGCTGGGAGGAATCAAAGGGAAGCAGCTGTTTTGAATGGGGAATAAAAGAGCAACGCTGAAGCGGTTGTTAAGTGGCTTGCGTTAACCGGAGGAGAGGGTAACGCTGGTTGCAGGTAGTGGCAACTCTGCAGGCTCCACAAAGCGACTATTTCCATGTTTTGCTCCCTGTCTTTTGGGATGCAGAATAGCTCTGTGTATGCCTTTTTTTTTTTTTTTTTTTTTTTTTTTTAATCTCCAGGTTTGAACCCATTTCGGTTCAGCCTGTGCCACTCTCCCTGCCTGGAGGGGCTGGCTCTGAAGGAGGACTAAAAACCTGGCACTTGAGTTTCCAAGTGAGCGAGACGGTTGGCTCCCTCCAGACAGGAGTAGAGGTGTAAACTTTCACAGTGGCAAGGTAAAGAGCTGAAGGGTTCGGGGAGCTGTCTTGGAGCATGAACCTGACCCCTGAGCTAACACAAGAGCAGAGAAGTCCCCAGGGACCCTTGTAGGACCAGATGTCAGTCCGTGGTAATCAGTTTTATACTGATTTTCAAACATCTGCAGTGTGTCTGGTTAATTGCAAACGGATGTATTTTATGCTTTTCAAGCTACCTGTTGTTACAGTTTCTTTATTTGGCTGCATCAATACGGGGATGGATATGAAACAAACACAGATCTCTTTGTGGACAACCTGCCTATAGGTAGAAAGGTTACTTCAGTTGAACCCCTGGCTTGCAATGAATAATTCAACCATCCATAACTATATCGGTGTTTAAACACGGTTACCACTCTTACCACTGCCTTCTGTCAGTGTTCAGCTATTAAAAATAGCAACAGCATATAGTAGTTTGAGCCAGCTTTACATTTACCTGTGTGTGGTTTATAGGAAATATTTATTGAACAGTTTCTGATGGTCAACAATCACTGTAAATAAATATCAAGGTCTGTCTCATTCACAAAGAATCATTGAAAATCATCGGTTGACTCGGCCTGAATTGGGAATGAAAGTTATTTGCTTTTTGATCTCCTGGATGCTGCTGTGTGATGCGGTGCTCTGGCTCTCTGGGGTGCTGTCAGACGCGGCCCTGGGCCCTGCCAGCTCTGCGCAGAGAAGGCGTTACCTGCACGCGCGTGATGATGCACCGAGATGTCTCCTCATTAACATGCGATGTATGCCAATGCCATTGGCCACCAAGCCACAGCCTGGTGCTGCGCAGAACATGGACGGTTCACTAGTGGCGCTGCGCTTTTATAGAAAGGGCATTCAGGAAAAGTCAGTATTTACAGAAAACCTGGGAAACAACAGGACATCGTGCATGGATCTAATGGTTCTTTTACCTCAGCTGGCTTAGTGCTAGTGAGTCTTATTTGGTGCTGTTTCGGGGAAAAAAATAATGATATCCCCAGGATAGGACCTGGAAAGCCACTGGACAGATAGGATAAGGATCTCTTAAGATCCTCTCAGGGCTTCTCTTAGGATAAGAGGAATTATACAGATAGTGTGTCCTTCCTCTTAAGCACATCCCATAGCATTCCCTAAAAGCAAGGGACTGAGGTGAGATCTATATTTTACTTTGCTTCCAGCTTACTGAGCTCCTTGGCCAAATAATATAACTTCCTCATATTTCAGCTCAGCTATCTAAAGAAACACATACTTACCAGAAATGTGCAAGAGCGTAGCTACTATGCGCATTTAATTGAAGCGCTGGTGACGAATATGATACTTAATTTTACACCTTATCCGCACACAGATTTAAACTAACTGCAAACCCATTTTTGGCATAGTGCATGGGAAACCCTGTTCCAGAAAACATTTTAGGTCACTGCCAGGTACCTAATTTCCTCATACTCTTTCTAGAAAGCAGCATCCTGGAAGTTGCTAGTTGTTGTAGTAAAGGTTGAGAGAAATGAGTCTCAAATGCCTACTGCTAGTTGAAATAGTAGTAGTAGAAATGTTACTAGTATTTCTATATTTACTAGTAAAAAACCTAAACAAATTGACAAGAAGAGAGTTTTAAAATCTTTATAGAAACAGAGAATTCACCCTCTAAAAAAAGTTCCATTTCCTAGAAGAAAGCTTAAACTCATTTCTGTGTCCGTGGTTCATTCTGTGTTTCTGCTCTGCCCTTAAACACACGCCTCTTGCACCAAGCCGATAGCCGAGTCCCTGTGCCTCCTACGGAAAGAATGGGAGAGCATCCCTTGCCATCCTCTTAGTGTATTTTATAACAGCTAACACATACAGTAAGCAATTTCTTGAGCTTAATCAAAGGCCAGTTTCTTCATCAATACTTTCTCATGACACTGAACGAGGTGGAAGAGTTTTGAAGGCGTCTGAGGTATATATCAGGAACAAATGCAAAAACTGCAGAAGGTGCCGTGCTCCTTGCAATATCGATCGTGTAGCCTTTCAGAGGGAACATTTCCAATTTTTTTTTCAAATAATTAAAGTATAATATTTTACAGCCTGATAAAATTTACAGGGACCCTTGGCAAGTAATTATAGTGCTTCTTTAAAAGAGACCCCATAAAAGATGCATGATTAGAAAGTTAAGGATCTGGATAGAATTACAACGATGTGACAAATAATTTACAAGCGATAAACCATCCCAAGAAGAGGGGGAGGGTGATTAAAAGAAAAAGGGGGAGAGACACATTAAACTAACCAGTGATGAAATCTCACAATTAAAATAATAAATTTCCCCCCTGTGTTTAGTGTTAAGTTTTTGTAACTACAAGTTGCTCTGCATCGGCTGGAGAAAAAATTCTCTCTGGCTAGAAAAACTCTAGCTTAATGTTGATGTGAGGCATTTCTTTTCATCAAAGGTTGTTCTGAATTTGGCACAGTAGCTTTCATTTTATTACATGCTTAAGATAAATATTCTGTATAGATGTTCTGCAGTACTAATGATCCCTAAGATCGTGGAACAGTAGCTTGGAGGATTTTTATCTGCCTCCAGATGTTGGCTGAACTCATTTTTTATGGAGCACATTTATTAGGTTTCAGCTAAAAAAAAAAAAAAAAAAAAAAAAAAAGTGATGGATTCCAGCTCAAAACACCCTCAGATTTGGGAAAATGCAGGTTTGGATGTGGATTTGAATTTTCATGGTAGGGCCCATATTTACAGGAGATGAAGGGCAGCTGTGACAGAATGAATAAGGGGAAAAACAATCCTCCTCAGTTTTTTCTCACCTTAATCACTCCCCCTTGTAAAAATATCAAGGTCAAGGAGTATATCTGTCCCAGTGCTAACAATCATTATCAGCACCGGACCTACAACGACCAACTGCTGCGAACATCAGCTGTGCTGAACCGGGCAGGCTGGGGGGGTCCCAGCTCCCAGGAGAGGATGGAGAGCACGAGTACAGAATGGGCTTCTCTCAGAGGGGAAACGCGGTGACATTTGCCTGTGTGAAAGTCTTTTCACAACACAGGGCAACGCAAATAGCACCTTACACCAGGCTCAAGTGAACAGCAGAGGATCCGTGTGGATTTTCCCACTCACCTTTCCCCTCACGTGGACAGCAAAATAAGTCGTAACCCTACCTGTGAGGAAAACTTCATTAATTTTAATTCCTATGTTGCCTGTGTCTCCTGAAGCAGCAAGATCTTCAAAGAAAATAAGAACACACTGTTCTGGGATTTCTAGCTGACTTACGGAGCGTGTGGACTGATTCTCCCCCAGATAATCAGTTGCATCCTTTTTTGCTGTAACAAAGGTGTATCTACTTTGAGCCAGTCTATACTTTTATATTATCTATATATTTATAATTTTTATCTTTTTATTTATATTTTTATGTTTTATATATGTGTGTATGTTTAGCTTTGACACGTCCAATTAATATCGAAGAAGCTTGCGTAACTTTGTGAGAAAGGGATTTTTCTAGCCTGCTAACACATGAGATAGCCTGCAGCCTTTTTAAAGGTACTGAATTTTTTCCTCTTCCATAGTTGTCTGAAGTTGCAACCCCAAATGGGCACATTTAGTTAGTGGTAACTCCAAATTGGATCATCTGAAATACTCCACGTCCTGGCACAGGGGATTTTACTCTGGCCCTTTTTGTATGTAAAGAAGTTTTGCAAAGCAAAAATCTGATTCAAATCAGGTTGAACACTGAAAGTGTAGGAGCATAAATTTGACACCAGGTTGATTTCAGTGCGCTGCTGATTTATCATGCAGTAATTGCAGAATCAAGCACATTAATCAGATTGATTTGTGCACATCTGTTTTTCAAAAAAACAGATGTTGATCAGATGAAAAAGAAGTGCCATTCTCCTTACACCAACTGACATAAATCAGGAGTCAAATAATTGAAGGTACCTGCAATAGATGCCCATGACAATGAGGGAAGAATGATACCTGAGGTCTCATGTTCCTCAGCAAGTCCATTTTGGGGCTCACTTTATGTTATTAAATCACTCGTGTGTGTCTCCCCAACTTCTGTACTTTATTGGTAGCAGAAAGGACATTCAATGGTTTTGTGAGACTCTTGGCAAGACCTAACCATCTCTTCTCATATCCTATAATGGCAAAAGTGAAAAGAATATTATAAAATCTTTCCCTTCTGAGCATATCTGATAATCCCTCTTTAAACCCCATTATTGGTGCAGGCTCTAATTTATTCACAAGTTACAATGGATTAGCGGGAATGAGAATAAAGAGGATTTTTTGCAAATAAAAGGCAAAATGACGCTACTTCTCATAGAACTAGCAAAACGCTATGGGCTGAACGCTTCCTGAAGACGAACTGAGGAAATGGTTTCAAGGCCTTAGTTGTCACTTGCAATATCAATCAGAGTTTACCTTCCCCATGGCCCGAGTGTAGTACAGTCAGCGAATAAAATTGGAAAGAGACAAACTGCAGGAGAAGCTACAGAGATTTCCCCAAGAAACACCTTTTCTGCTTCTCTCATTCTAGCCCTAGGATCCAAACGTTGTAACCCTGTTGCCATATTTTTGCGGTTTGTTGAGTGGAAAATGCACATGTGTTCAAACAGCTGTATTGTTAGAGGCTCAATCCTAAATGTAGTGCAACATCTGCAGGACAAGGGAGAGGTGTCAACTGAAGTGTGTAAACCTCGAGCTAATGATATGGCGCTGTGTTGACAAAGCCTTCTGTTGGAGCTGAGATTTTCCTCAGCACAGCGTGGCAGGCGGCTCGACACTTTCCAGACGTTCGAAGGGACACCTTCTGGGGAATTTCTCGTGCTTTCCTGCCCGCGCTTCACATGCTGAGTTCCCCCAGACTTGATTGAGAACTGGCTCCTCGGCCTCTCCTCAGCAGCAGATTGTAAGAACCCGCCTTTTGGGGGCTGTTTGTTAGCACTGTGTCTTCTGAGCAGCTTAAAAGTGGAATTTTGTTACTCTTCAGTCCTTTCCTTTTCTTTGGGGGATTCACACAAGGCTGAGCTCAGGGGCAGTGCATGCCCGAGCTACTTTCACTGCCACGTTTGTAACTCCTGCGCTGAAAGGCACTGCTGGCCGGAACAAGGGAATTGTGTCCAGACGTTTTTGAATGAGACACAACTGTCATGTTCTGAGGCCAAAAAGTCTCTTGTGTATCCCCTAAGCAAATTCAGAAGAAGATGCTTTTCCAGTTGAAACATATACACATGCACACCTCTTCTTTTTTTCCTTGTTTATTCTCATTTGCAAGAACTGGAAAGGTATAATTGCAGAGCTAAAAATGCACTTGTTAAACACCAGCTATAGAAGAAAACAAAGAGTAAGCCAACATAAGGACAGAATTTCATCCTTGGAAACCTGTGCTTGAGATGATCCCGGCATCAAAGATGAGCTCTGAGCTTCCCCATATTCTGGGAATGTTCTGATCCAGGGTTTGGCTCCAGTCTTTGTGTAAGCGAGAGCCATGTGCTAAGTTTGGATCCAGACTGGAGTCTTCCCAAAATCTGAGGAAGTTCAGATCCAGGGTTTTGGCTTTAGTCCATGTCTAATTCAAACCAAATTGTCATCTAGATTCCAAGTGGAAATGAGTCAGAAGGCCTCATCTTAGCAGCTGATGAGATGTCCACACTGCATAATCACCACGTACAGTTTGGCAGCCAGCAAACGCCCTGACTCGGGAGTGGGAATCGCGGCTGCACCTGTGGCTTGCAAAGCTTCTGTGGCCCTCAGGACCCCTCCATATGCTCAGCACCCGCACCACCAGGGGTGCACCTCTGAGGAGGTGATGGTATGACCCTCTGCAACACCTGGACTCCATCCAGGTTATGAACAACAAGCCTTAGCATGTTTAAAACAGGACTCTGTGAAACACTATGACCTCCATTACGTGGCAGGGACGCTTTCCTCCTGGAGCCATGCACAGTGATCAGTTACTGTCTGCTCCCGTCTTTTTACTGGCTCTACTTTCTTGCTGCTGGGAGTCTCCTGTCTGAAGCTGTCGTCCCTTGGGAAACATCTATATTCCAGTGCACTGGGAGGACTTGATTAAATGAACAAGACTCCCCTGCGTGGCAGCAGGGAGTTTCATTACGCTGTTTTCACTGTCAGATTTGAGAGGAGTGTCTGCTCTGTCCTGTGGCATTTACTCACTGTGTCCTTCCCAGCTGGGGACTCCCATAGACTTGCAGTGGGATCGTGTCTCTTGATATGAAGGGGGTTTTATACAAAACCTGGAATGAACGTGTTAAAGATTGCTTCCGTACATCCTCACTTAGATCTCAGAAGCAACCTTTTCTGAACACCACACTGTGCATGCAATGAATTTGTCATCCCAGTCTCCATATACTTGGAAGCAGCAACAGCCAATTTTGCCACCCTCATGCAGCACCCAGTAACAATTTCTTCCTGCTTTCATTATTAGCAATATTTATTATCAGCACTGTAGTAATACAATCAGACCCTTGCTGTGCTAAGTGCTTTGCAAACATGCAGAAAGACAGTTTTACAAGCTATTCACCCTGGTGCCCAGAGCCTGCGGTGGTGACAAACTTCAGTTGGGCTGCTTTCTCCCAGGAGCAGAGGGGGCTCAGGGAGGCAGAGAACAACTTCTTCCCCTACTGCCCTTGCCCTCAGTATCTCTATTCAAAGAAAGAAGGAGGGAAAAAGCAGTGAGAAGAAAACATCACTTGGTAGAGAAGTTTAAAGAGGATAGGACCTCTCCATTTTATGCCCCCCCCATCTTTTTTTAGAGAGAGAAAAATCTGTTTCAACCAAAAATCTGTTGCTCCCCTCACGTACCCCCAACATATATAGGACTAAGAAGATATCCATTATACAGTTTTAGGGGAGCCAGGGTGTTTTGGGATGGTAAACAGGCACCACGAGGTCAGCACTGGGCTCTGCTTGTGCACAGCACCGTATCCTGGAGGCCAGGGGCAGATCTCTTTTGTGCATCTGATAAAAAGCAGCGTAGCTCCCTCACACAGCCCTGACCTGTGGCGCAGCCGTGTGCTGCTCTCCAAGACCAGAGAGAAACTCCATCCCAGAGGGCATGTCATGTGGGCAAATGCCTGGAATTGCCCAGCATGGGTCCCATAGAGAGAGGGTTACATATCTATGGGTTTTTTCAGTGCTTTGCCTCCCAGGAAAGAGTTAATGAAAAGTAGCGAGGCATAGAGCAGTGTTTCTTATGGAATCACGTGTTGTGAGAATAATGCAAGCAAACTGCTTTCGCAACGATGCTGAGGTCACTCAACCACAAGCCTCCAGCTCTATTATATGTGAGAGAGATGGACAGAATTGTGGGCAAAAGTTCTCATTCGTGGGAATCCTGTCAAACCTCTACAGGCCTTGGAGACACCTGGAAGAAGATAAGCGTTATAATTATTTTCTAAAATAAGGGGCACTTTTGTTCTTTCCCTCTACCCGCCCCCACCCCATAGCAAGTCAGCAGCCTGTTGTGGTTTTGTTCCACGTGATTCCTTGAAGAGAGACAAAGAAATGCAACATCCTATCGGAGTGAATCACATAACTTGGAAATGACCTGATTCACACGTTTTTTCCATTCTCTGTCGCTGATGTGAGTCTTAAAACAAAAGAAGAAATAATAGGTTCTGATGTTTAGTCTGTGAGCTGTTGGAGTTTGTGCTCCATTTTCCAGCTCAACTTAAGACACGGGAAAACAGTTTGTTTTTCTGAAAACTCTTCTTTTCAGACATAGCTGAAAGCCTGCACAGGGCGGATGCTCAAAGACATTTCAGGGGTCAGAAAAGCAAAAAAGCGACACTTACGGTGGTGTGACTCCAAGATGTCCTCAAGCAGATGTGGGCCCTGGTTTCCCTTGAAACAAATGGAGGAACTGTGATCACAGGGTGCAACTGGAGAGTTTAACACCGGTTGTGCTCCTGTCTGGGTGACACTAGCAGTCTGCCTTGCTGCCTCAGCCTCGAGCACTTATGACCCACATGAGCCCATTATTCCCTAAAGGGACTCTCATCACTGCACGTCTGCTTCAAAGGGACCCCCTTCTTTGCAGATCTTATTGCTGCTTTGAAAAGTTAGCAACAAGCGTCACACCGGGCATTTCTTTGGGGCAGAGACTGTCCTTTTTCTCCTTCTCATGAAACATCAAGCATGGCCTCAGCAAAGAGATAACTCCACAGAATAAATAATAGATACAAATAAGAAAACGGCATATTTCTGTATCTAATTGCATAGAGAAATCTAATTGATTTCTTATTGCACAGAGAAATCTTCCTGACTGTGACACTGAAAGCCAAAAGGAGCTTCTTGTGCCTGAGAAATTTATGACAAAATATTGGTCTTCATAATCAGCTGAAAACTTCCTACTGACTAAAAGGACGACTTAGGTTCCCTGTAACTAAAATAAAGAAATAAAGTTGCATAAGAACCTCATTAGAGGAGTTAGTCTGACATAGAAACTGGATACAAGATCTGGAGAACATGCAGAGCACATGCCAGTTGCTGCCTTTGCTTATCTTGGTTTCAGTGGCTCACTTAGCCATTCAGACTGACACCCATATATTTGATATATATAAAAAAATACAACTTCCCAAACCAGCAGGAGCCCTGTGGCTGGCATCTGCCCAGGTCCAGCATGCCAGCTGCTGCCAAGTTGCTCTTTTCATGGTTTATTGGAGTCAGATACACATGGGTGGGCCAGGAAAAGAGGAGGAGGGAGCGAGGTTGGAAGAGGGAGAGTGGCATTTCCCCCCACCCTTGTTTTCTTCAGTTTGTTTTATATTTGTCATTATTATATAACTTTGTTTTGAGCTTCCAAAGTTGTTGGCACTGAGTTTGGTAGCAGCCCTGCCTTCCTTCTGTGGAAAAGCTAGAGGGTTGGCTCTGTTTTGGCTTTTTTTTATTATTATTTTGTTGTAAAAGACTTTCTTCTAGGACATGTACCACATGTTTGGAGCCGTAATTGTTCCAGATGTGCTTCAGCTAAAAACCTGAGCCTAAATTTGTTAGAAACTTGGAAAATTTGAGATGTGGTTTGCAACCCATCTCCAAAGAATCTTTTCTCACCAAATGGAGATGCTGTTTTCCAGATTCACTTCTGTATTTGATCAACCTTTTCATTTTAGAGATCACCCAGGTCAATATGGATAATAAAATCACCAGGTGCTGCCTACAGCCAAGCTATAGCCAGGCTAGCTGAATAGACAAGAGTTGGATGAAGAGACAAGGAGGTAAAAGGGTTTGTCCTATGTTACAGGGAAATGGGCAAAATCAAAAAAGTCAGTAGTATCTTGGGTATTATGACCTACAGCCTAGTGGTCCAGGCGTACTCTTTTCTACCCAAACAGTGATTTTACATCACTGGCAGCCAGAAAGTCCCAGCAGATCCCATCTCTCCCAGGGCAGCACTGTAAATAACTCTTGGTTTGTACTGAAACGTTGACATTGCATGGGTAAAACTGAGGTCAGACTTCTCAGTATTATCCTAAATTGGACACTTACTGGCTGAAATCTGCTATGCCACAGAGTACAAGCTCTCTATTCTGTAATATTTGGATACTCCTTGATTTAGAACTAGGAGTTCTTGGATTGATGGATTCTTGGATCTTTGCTGCATGTGTGATTCACATGTTCATGTCTAAAAGAAAGATAATTAAATAAAAGTTCATTCATTTTAAAAAATAAAGCCTACAATGAAGTAATGAATGAAGGGGCCATAGCATTGCTTGCAGATGACTAAGAGTTTATAGTTTATTTGTGGGGGTTTACACAGCCCCCAAAAATAATACCTGCTGCCTCCCACATAGAGGAACAAAAGATGTGTTGGTCTACACCATAATCAGCTGTAGATGGGTTCCCACAGTGTCTGTCAAAGGACCCACTTCACTGCAAGGGGGAAGCAAACACAGTGGTTGTGTCTGCTCTGAGGTGGGGACACAAGTTTTGTATAAAACAACCCTTCCTGCATGGTCATGCAACTGGGGGAGGCAGAGTAGGCATTCACTGGGCTGGGTTGGGGTGGCACAAGCAGTGGCAGGCAGTTGTGTTGGGGGCAGATGGGTTGTGTTTGGGGGTAGCTGGTCACCGTGATGAGCCCAGTGTTTAGAGGGGACAGCACCCTTCATTCAGGGCAGCACAGAAGACACAACGGAAATTCATGCCAACCTTCAGGCAAGCCTTGGGGGGCAGAGAACTGAGAGGGGAAATGCCGCATCTGGGTCTGTAGCTGACAGTCATGGAGCTTCACTGATTTAGACATCTGAGGAGCGGTTCAGTCTCTGCTCAGGTCTCAGAAGAAAAGAGGAGCAACAGGCAGCCGAGTACAACTGATTAAAAGGAACAATGCAACTTGTTCAGCTTCCCCTTGAGAACAGTGTTAAATGTGGCCAAACTACCCAGAGAACCTTTTAGAGACATTAGATACTGCCAAGAGGGGTTGGGTTGTCAGTCCTTTCTGCTCTGACAGACTGTGGTGTGTGTGGCTCTGGTGACTTATATTTTCATTCCAGGTATTTGTGTTTACTTTTTTTTCTTTTTTTGCAAGCACTTTGAATCACTCGGGGAGCTATTTGTGGGGCTGAAATAACATCAGATCAGACCTTCTCACGGTTCTTCAGTTCCCTTGGAGTCAAAACATGGTGGAAAGACCAGATCTTACATTATTTCTGGCCACACAAATTGTACCCAGGGGAAGAAAGGGTAGAAGTCCATTAAAAAACATAATCATAAATATAAATAATGAGATATTCAGGTTTGGGGGCAGTTCCTGTGGAGTCTGAATACGCAGGTTAAGGATCAAAGGCTGATTGCAATTACTTTCCTGGTTCCACACATCTTACCTGCTGTTCCTCAAGCTTTATATTGTGCGATGGAGATCACCCTCTGGTTTCAGTACTAAAAACCACTAACTCAAAGCCAAATCCCATTTGTAGGCAAACCCCTGTGTGAAGCCATGTGTCACTGGCTCTACGTGGCTGAGGAATACGTCTGTGCTGTCAGATAAGCGTAGGTTCACACCTGATGCCGGGATTAGATCCTTCCATCATTCCCGTATTAATGCATAAACCACATAAAGAAGCATGCTTAGCCCAACACAGCGTCAGTGGCCAGACCAGCCATGGGACATGCTGGCCACAGCTCAGTCCCTCATACAGAGCAGGAGTGAAGCCTGTGTGCTGGCTGCACCCGGTGGATGTCTTCAAAGGTCTAGTGAGCTTTTGTTTAAGAGCTCGATACCTGTTGTTCACATGCGATATCTTTCCGTGTCCAAGTGTCCTCCTAAGCATAGTTGGGGTGGAATTCATCCCATTAAACTTCAGATATCTGCTGCTGAGCTAATTACCTGTGCTCTGTGTATAATCAAGGGAGAGGGACAAGCATTTCCAGGGTTACCACCTATTTCCTTCTAAGAAGGACATCTAAAGGAGGTCAGAAGAGTCATGCTTTAGCAGTGCTTCTCTCTGCCCCCTAATAACAAAACCACACCAGCCAGCTAGCTCAGGTGTCATGTCTACACAGAGGCTTACACAGGTTACTCAGACATATTCAGACACAGGAGATATCTAAAGTTGTGGGAAATGTTTCTTATACTATGTGCTGAGCAATGTGGGTGGAACATACGCAGGGATGGACAAAACATGCCTAAATCTGTTATTAACCGGTGGTGTAGACCTACCCTGAGCCATTTGGTTCCTCTTCTGCTTCCTCCTCCTGCGGAGATGGAGCATCCTGACCACCCTGCAGGTGTGCCTACTTTCCACTGTCACCTTAGAGTGACGTAGTACTTACGGTACTGCATGAAGGATGGGGGAAGTACAGGCACAGCCTATTTCTTCTCTTACAGATCTAGGCCCAGGAGCTCACCGAGTGCAGCATTGACCTCTAAATACAGAATTACTGTTTAGGAAAAGCCATGCAGCCTGAGAGCCAGCTACTGCCACATCCAGCCTTCGAACCACATTTAGCACGTATGCAAGCACTTTTCATTCATGCTGAATTTCCATTTGGAACAGGAATAATCTTAAAACATTCTCTTTAGCTTCTCTTTTCACTTGGGCAGGCCTTGCTTCACACAGGGAAACTACCTTCAGCGTCCTATGTTTCATTACTGTTGTTTACATCCCAAAAGCACACCGAAAGGTGGTAATTGTGTAATGGACTTCCATGAAAAGCACACGTGCAGGGAAGATGTGACGGACCCCCTTGCCTTATAGGATTGCTTGAGAGCAGCTTCAAAAATATGAAGGTATTGGATTTAAAAATGTGTGTGATTTAGGTCCATTTATAGAAAGTGACTAGGAAATTTTAAAAAGCAGAAAGAGGGAGACATTTTTAAGAGACTGATGAGATGGGCATGGAAAGGAAGGTGTACCAAACTGCAGAAAAGTGCAACTGAGGAATCAAAGGCAATTCATGGCAGAGGACATTTCAGTTTCAAATTTTTCCTTTTCAGAAAGATGCCAGTAAATTCTGTAACAACCAGCCAAGCCCCAGCCTTTGGTCTTGGCACGTTCTTTTTTTCAAATTTCATTATCCCTGAAGGCCCAAGTAGCCAAAGCCACCAGAAAACGTTTGAGTTCTCATTTCACTGAACATGTGAGTTAGTTCAGGATTGCCCCCATTCGTGAAGATCTTACCTTGATCTTCCCCAGGGAAAAAAATGCTTCATCTCTTATGGACCTCTAATTTGGTTTTGCCCTTAGGTTTTATAAGCAGGGTGGCAATTAAGGCTTCCTCTCTTTGAAGGCAGTATCTTTCAGGGCAGGAGCCAAGGCCACAACTCACTTCATACCACTCCACTTAGGGGGCGTCTATTAATGGCTTTTGACCATGCCAAAGACTGAGAAGAGGTCTAGACGGCTGTCAGATTATGCTGTGAAGCCATCAAATTCTCACTTCTTCTCAGTGTTGTGACATTTCAAGCCACTAATGTTTTACATCACTGATAGGAGAAACAAAAAGCAAAAGCACTGCTCTATTATTAAGCATCAGTCAGAAAGAATTGAACTGAAAAGTTTTAAGAACACTTGGGAAATAACTTCAGAAGAACCGTCTACTGGAGTGCAGTAATCCGCTCTGATATCCACCAGGAGCTGAGGTGGGCACAAAGACATGCCATGCTGCAGGAGCAATGCAACAGAGGCACATGTGTGGAGTGAAACTGCTGGTGATGAGAACCTGGCCTCCATATTGTACATTTGGGGGGCTATTTTGCAGTAGATCTAGCCCAGTACACTGGACTGAAAGCTTATAAGAGTTGAAGCCCTTTGAATGCACATCTTTTGGTTTAAATTTCCCCCAAAATAATCTAGTTGGTGTACTTCAAGACTGTCGTGCACTTCAA
The DNA here is from genome assembly GCA_947846985.1 of Fratercula arctica. Lineage (NCBI taxonomy): Eukaryota > Metazoa > Chordata > Aves > Charadriiformes > Alcidae > Fratercula > Fratercula arctica. The sequence goes on along the minus strand of CANTUZ010000013.1, from coordinate 12,172,227 downwards.
ACTTAAGCATAGTAAATGAAGATATTTGGGAGATTTCCTTCAAACAGGAATTAGGAAAAGGCTAATGTAGGTGCATCCGTTGTATTAATAGCTGGTTTAGAATGCAGCCTAAATATGCACAGATTGAAAAAGGAAGGGGTATCGTCAAGAGGTGCACTGAAGTCTGGCCTGGCTTCCATAGCTACAGAAAAGAGCCTCCTTTAAATGCTAAAGGTGTGTTTGTGAGAACATAGCCTCATTTAACAAGATCAGGTTGTGAATGTAAGTACGAATAATCACCAGAGGCACGCCAACAGTGCCTTGATTATATTCCTTACATGCAGAAATGATTGTTTCAGGCCTCATTCGCATTGTGAATACACCCATAGTGAACAACTGTTAATTTAATTGTTTCTCTAGCAAAAATAGAAGACAGCTTGGTCTCTTTCTTGTTTATTGAAAAAAGTATTTCCATGAGCAAGAGAACTAATGAATTTTGGTTTCTCGTGATTTGTACCATGTGGCTTCCTGACTTACTTGAAATCTAGCAGAGCTGCAGCATCAATGCTTTCCTCATTAAGTGTGTATGTAAGAAGGGGAGTGCTTTAAAATTCTTTAAACAGAGAAGAAAATCTTTCAGACACCTGTAAGGGTGAGAAAACTACACTGCGGAGTCAAATCTCTGTTGTCTAGGACTACAACTGAGCCAAGACTGACCCTCTTGTTCCCTGTATAGAGCTGGGATCTCTCCCCATTTTCTGTCCTCTCCCCCCATTTTTACAAAACCTGTGTGAACCTAAAACCTTGGAGACCTCTACTGTTTTATCAAACTTGGTTGAAATTGGGCAATAAGTTCAAATGTTACTAGAGATGGCTGACAGATGGAAATTAAATACTTCATAAGCTTTGTATTGTTAAGAATGTACGCAGAAAATAAGCCTGAAATTTTCAAGTCTGTGGGAGGGAGTGAGACTCCCTGTTTCTGGGGAAATGAACACTTAACTCATTTTAGACTACTTTGGAGATTCCAGTTTGAACAAAGTAACTGTCCTTTTGCACTGAAGCTACACAGATGCTCCTCCATCTGCCCATTGTCATGGCACCAAAAATGGAAATGCTTTGCTACAGCCGCTTGCGTGTTTACTCGCCCTGTGCAGCAGCAGAGCGCTCGCAGTGCCTTTTCAGATATGTGGATCAAAGCAGGAGGTCACTGCGGTCAGCGAGCAGCCTTGGTTACCACCACACCCAGCCAAAGCATTCTTCCTTCTCCTCTGCTGACAGTCAAGGCTGACTCCCTGCATGTGACTCCCCCACCATCCCCTCCCCACCACAGGTTTCTGGTCTTGCACAACTGAGACTACGGATTGCATGGGCAAATTTGTCACACTGCAAGCTAAGACTCCCAGTAAACATTTCCCCTTTTCCCCATCCTCTCTCAACCTCTCCCCCCAGGAGACAAGTGCACCCACCCCCTTGAAGCTCTATTTTGATGCTAGAAGCTTTCCTATGCCCTGCTTCCTCCGGAGAGCTACGCAGCAAACACGTTATGAGATATTTTGCAATATCAAAAGGCTAAAGGTTGTCCCCCTAGGTTTGTCATAGGCAAAGAAACATGAATTCATTTTTTCCAGGAGTTCTTGAAAGCTAAGATAAGATTATATATCATTTAAAGAAAAAGAAGGTTGGTGGGAAGCAACTAGCTCTTTGGAAAATCCTCAAAATGCAATGGATATCAACAGAATGTTTCTACCACCCTCGGGAAGTACTGCCAGCCCACATCTTTCTACTAACTCCTAATGGGTCCATTAACTACTCCTAAATAATGATGGAAACCATATGGGTGCACAGGTGGTCTCTCAATAAATACCAAATGAATTCAGTATGATCACCATTAACACAATTAATACCCAGCCAATCTACAATGATGGAACTATTAAAATTAAGAGCTACTATATTTCCTCAGTCCCATGGCAATTTTACAATGGAAACAAACAAAAGGCTAGAATGAACTTTTTTTTTATTACAGTTATTTGATTTCATTCACTTACAGGGGTGTTTTAGGCTTCTGTGTAATCTGCAGTGTCTTTGCCCTGCACATTGAGGTAAGTTTTGACTCTGAGAAGAAATATTTTGGGGAGAAATAATTAAAAGCATTTAACTAAAATAAATGTTTATTTATGGGGGGGGCATTATATGTGTTTGGGTGTTGAAGTAAAGCGCTTCCTACTTTCTGCAGAAGGCTGTAAACACGAGCAATGAATATGAGATTGCTACAGCTGCTCTTTTTATCATCTACACTGTGAGTTCATCACTGTTCCCTGATGGGACTATTAGTGTGGTTGGGATTTTAATTTATTTTTTTTTATATTATTACTGTTCCAGCATATATGGTGGTCTACCCAATTGTCAAAGGAAGAAGAACGTGTTCATAAGTGACGTTCTGTAATGAAACACCTGATGGTGGCCCACTATTGATATGGTATTTTGACTTTCTAAGAAGGAAGAATTAGGTTTCTGCTTTTTAGAACCAGACCGGCAACCTGGGTTAGTTCAGATTCAGTCTCCATTTTCACGTTTCCCTTCGAAATCGATAGCTAAGCTCCCTTGAGTCGAGCAAGGCAGTATCAGTTCCAAAGTCTGTGTGGTCGAGTGCAGGTCAAACTGAACACCCTGGCTTTTATCCATCTTGACAACTGACAAAAAAGGGGTGCTTTAAATTTTGCAAAACTTTGTTTGGCTCCAGAGGCTATTTTATATGACTCGCTAAAGCCTGGTTTGTGGGAGAAGATTCAGAGATAAAAATTTTGGATCTCCTAAACCCTAATAAAGTTGGTCCTATTCTGCAGGGCAGAGGGGGGGTCAGAGAAACATTGTCAGCAAAAACTGAGTGTGGCAAAAGTATGACTTGAAATCAGTGCATTTCACCACTGGGGTTTTTGTTAGAAAACTAAAGCCTCATCAGTTTCATCATAGGGCAGTTCAATGGGAGTTTCAGGCTTGCTGCAGCTCATGCCAAGTTAACGGAGAGATTTCTTAATGCGCGGGTGCAAGTCCTGTTCTGAAAAACACAAAAGACTCCTCTTTGGTGCTGCAATTAATGAGATGGATCCTTTATTCTGTGGCTGGAGAGATCCCAGGACATCTTGAGTTTCAGGATGGACTTTTGGATCTGCTCTTCTCAGCTGGACCAGAATGTCAGCCTTAAACTGTCCCTGTAGTGTTTGATTTTCGCAACTCCTCTGTGCTCAGATTGAGCCTATCTGGCAAAACCAAAAAGACCCATGCAACCCCAAAACTGCCTATGATTACACTTGTGTTTCATATTCTTTGTGTCCTTAAACAACACACCCTTATTTCTATTCATTACACCAGATTTACATCCAAGGAAGATATTGCTCGGAAAAATCTGTGTGAGGTTTGGGTAAGTTGTGTGCTTAGAACTTCCCTCACAAAAAAAGCTCGTTTCACAATTCCTTGCTAACTTTTCTTATAAACTGTCTTGCATATAGATTGCTCTTGAGTAAGTGTTTCTGATTAACTCCAAGTATCAGTGGTCTTCTTCTTGAATAGAGAAGTCTGTGTTTCTAATTTGAATAACATAATTTCGAAGTGTATTAAGGTAAATAGGGACAATGCATTCTTGTTCCAGAACGCAAATGCCCATGAAGTTATTCATCAATCTCTTTTTCATTTAAATTCACACTTTACCTTAATTTGTGTTTCAAATGCAGATGAGGCCTTAATTAAATAAAAATTCAGCAGATGGTTTCAAATTCTCTGTTCAATTTACATTTCTTGTACCTTTCTAAATGCTGGACTTTATCTTCAGAGCCAGAAGTATTACCATTAGACCTCTTCTTTTAAACAAATGCATAATAATTAGTAGGCTGGAGCTGTCTATACAGGAATAAATTAAATATTGATTACCGAATCTTAAAAGACTCACGTTTATGTATACATTTCGATAAATACCCAAAACCTTGTCTGACCCTGCAGAGATTAATCAAAACTTAAGTATGTACCAGAGGTTTGGTTCGTTTTCCAATTTAAAAAAAAAAAAAAAAAAAAAAAAAATTGCGACAGTAGGCAGCCATTACAAAGATATTTTGTGACATCTTTGATCATCGACGGGTCCAAGAAGTTAATTTGACAAAAATGCCAAATGACTAAGGGAAAAACTCATTAAATATTTTTGAACTCTAGAAAAAGTTGCTGTATAGTTGTATCGAAGCCCAGCACAGGAGCTGAGTGACTCTGAGTATGTTTTGTTTCCTCTGAGGTGGTTCATTATTAAGAACTGTGAAAAAGTAAATGAGAGGGATAAGCGAAATTACAGTAAAAATATCCTTCTATTATCTCTGAGTCAGGACTCTGCCTATTGAATAAGTAACTGTATATACCCCATCCTTCTCAGATGGGGTGTTAGGATAAAATCATTTTGTTCTATAGCAGTTGCCTCTTTCAAAGGAAAATATGAAGGAAAGAAAAACACTGCTCGTCCATTTATGTTACTTTTGAGGTGTAGGTGTAAAATACAAAAAGCAGCTTCTCTTCCCTTGTTCCCTTTGTGCTGTGCACGTACCGTTGCTCATGACCTTACTGGATGCACGCGGATAAAATTAGGCAGCTTTTCTCCTTCTCGCATTGGTTTCCCGTTCAGCACTGATTTACAAGCTCACGTATATTCACTCTGTCATACAGGCTTTTCTACCTCTGCATTGCTAACCATATCGCTGTATTACTCAGAGCTAACTCATAAATTGCTTCCTTTCAACTTCCTTCCTTTGCATGTTGTGCAAGGGGAGCAGCCCTGCGGCGTGTCCATAGATGGGGATTCCAAATTTACGCCCTGCAGCTGTAGATCTCCCATCGCTACCCTGCCTGTGGGCTTCATTTATTTATTTTGAAATAGCCTCAGCAAATGTGACAATATTTGTGTATTTCAGCAGCCTGGGGAAAAAGAAATCCATCCAGCTTCTCCTTTTAAAGAGATAACCCCTTCTGACTAATAAAACCTTTCATAAGAAGTCTGTTGATGTTTTGCAGGTGTCCCCAAGAGCTGAACACTCGGTGGTGGGCATAGTGGAACTAACAGGTACAGGGAGACAAAACTTGGGTCAGAGGAGTGATTTGATGGCCACTAGAATTAAATGTGAGTGGGAAGGGTGTCAGCAGGATCCAGACGGGGTTTGTGGTTAGGCAAAGATGCGGAGTTTCAGTTGTGTGGCTGAAGCAGGGCTCTGGTTTGTGTTTACAGTTACTAACTCTGACTAGAAAAGTATTCCTTCTGAAAGTGGAAATGTTATCAGCTCAGTTGTCCTCGTGAGATTTCTAGTATCTGTGGGTACATGCAAGAAAACATTTCACAAAACAAGTTCCTCTTTTGGGATCATGGGATTTGAATCGCCTTCTGGGGCCCTTGATGTTCACAACATCTGTTGGTTGTATGTTTGAAGTTCCAGTTTGGACCTGCTCTGGGCTCAGATAAAAGAGGAAGAGCATTATGTCGTACTAAAGGAGGGTGGCTGGCATGAAATCTTGAGCAGTGACTTGTAGTGGGGAGCTGTACTTTGCCCCTGTCTTAAATGAGAGGAAGAGCACATATTTTGGGAGCTCCAGGACTGCTCAGATATCCAGATTTCTACTAGTGTCAGAAGTCTCTAAAAGATTTGTCTCCTTCCTGAGCCAGGATGCGTATAACATTACCATCTTTGGTTTGGTGGGGGAGACAAGCGGGAGTTACCAAGTCTTGGAAATAAATTGCTTAAATGTAGTAAATTGCACAGCAAAATGAGTGCTTGACTTAATTCCGACATTCCTCATTTCCCAGTTAGCTCAGGACAGGCACACTGAAAAAAAAAAAAATCAATGTTTTCTTCTAACAGTGACTGTATTAAGAGTACAGACGTGCAGGGCTGAGGGAAAGCTCACAGGCAGTTGCTGATAGCTGCGCTGCACGCGCTTAAAAGAGGAGCAAGACCTGGTTGAAAAGAAGGGAAACATTCTGCTGCTCCTTCTCCCATTGGAAGAATATCACTGCTCTGCGTGGCTAGAAATCTTCCTCTCTCCAGCACATTTCTCTTTGGGTTTGTGTTATTGAGTGGCTGAAATGGTTCCTTTCTCAGTTAAGGCTGTAAAATCCTTACTCTGGGACTAGTACTTTATTTCCTGGCCCATAACTGGCTGCAGCGATGGGCCACATTTACCTGGTGAGGTACCACATGCGTTTTTCATTGCCATTTCTTTCTGTGTCTGTTTTTTTTTTTTTTTTACTTGCCAGCATTTTATGCCTTTACAATATTATCAAGTGGTTTGATCACACAAAAGGAGAGGAGGAACCATGGGTACCTTGATATTTCTAAAAATAAAAGAGGCCAGTTACTGCTACCTTTATCTATTTTTCATTCAGCCCTTGCCAGATAAAATTTTAAGCAATTAAATTTGTATGAAAAAGCAATGGAGAAAAGCTGAGTGTAATCCATCTGATTTTTGCTCAGTATGGACCAGCAAAATTTTGGAAACAGAGGCATGAGAGCAATTGTGATGCCAAGACTTTCTGAGGTGAAAGTACATAATTTTTTTTCCACTGAACTTTTTCCATGAAATCTCCAATGATGAAAATGTCACTGTTTAAGAAAAATGAGAGCAAGTCAGTTGTTTGACTCTTAAAGATGTCATCAGTGCAGACACATTGAAATTTGTAGGGAGCTGTGTCGCAGAAAGAAATTTTGGGAGAACCATTGATCTATTGAAAAGGGGGAAGTGAGGATATTCACTGCTGGATAAAAATAAGCTACTTGAGCAAGCGATGGCACAGTCTGTTGTGGTTTGCTTTCACGTGATACCTTGAAGAGGAAATAGAGGAGATGACTTAGAAGAGGCAAGGTAGGGCAATGCCCCTCAGAATGATTCATGTAACTTCAAGGCGACCTTTTTTTCTCCCGTGCAAATTTTCCATTCTCTTCCATTGACACGAGCAGAGAAGAAGAAAGGGACAGTCCGTCTTGTGCAATTCCCCGGTGCACAGAGCCTGTGAATCAAAAAAATGGGCTTTGTTCTGACTTCACACAGCCACATTGAAGTATTAGCCTAGGCTGCTTCAAATGTTTTTAACCCAGACTCCCTACTACGTATATATATATGTGTATACACACACAAAAGAATCTCTTAACCACCTGCCTTCCTTTGGTTCTTCCAACAGGAAAAAAACAACAACTGTAGTTTAGATACCTTGAGTGGGAAAGTTTCCTTAAAGCATGAAGAACCACAGTAAATTATCCTCAAATACTTGAGAGCACGCCCATAAGCAATGAGGACACACTGGCAGTGGTGGGGTTAGCCTGTCCCCTTCCTGCCCTGCTTGTGAGTGAGGAGACACACATGAAGAAGGGAGGTTCTGGGCGGGGAAAGGTAAGGCTTTCTTGATTGATGGAAACAAGAAGAAAAAAGGAATCAGGAGCTAAGAAGATAAGAGTAGCACTCATAGAGATTAAGTTGAGTGCCCACACCTGCAAGGCAACCTTCAGTAACACTCCAGCACAGACGGACACTCGTCTGATACAAGAGCATCTTGGTGAGGTTGACATATTCCTGGTCCAGGAACAACCAGAGCACCAGCAGCAGTATTTCAGACTCGTGTTTTCTTTCTGATTTCAAGCAAGGGGGAAGGGCTCATTCCTTTTGAACGTCTTTTTCAAACAGATTTAGTCCAGTGGGTTATTCGCCCACATGTCTGGGGTTTGTGTGTGCGCGCATGTGTGTTCGCACACATGCAAGCAAATACACAGGAGGCAGAGAAGAAAAGAGGGCTGGAGGGAAAGGGGATCCAAAGTACAAGCTGCCTCCTTATTAAAGACATACCAGAGACTGTATGTAACTCCCGATAAACTCTCAGATCACCACATGATCTATTTATCTCTCTTAAAAGCAACAAGACATAAGCCCTTATCCTGATCCCACAAACTCGGAAGCTCGTAATGGTTCACAGCGAAGTATTTGCCTTTAGAAGAAAAGGGTTCGAGCATCCGAGGGCTCTGCCTGGATGGGGCAGCCTCTTGCTCTGCCGTTCCCTCGACTGTGACTCCCTTCCCGCAGGGCTTTTGGCCTGGCATTAATTAGGAGGCCTGCAAATGACATTGCTTAAAAATCAGAAGGAAAATTCAAGATGGCAGCTCGGGTGGCTTTGTTGGGGCAAACAATGCTCGTCTTGAAGATACTGGCCAAACAATTAAGTGGTGGCCTGCTGTTTTCAATATCCCGTTCCTCTCTCGGAGCAGTTGTTTGCTGCGGGTCTGTTTTTGCTCTCCGCTACACCCATGCTGGCCCACTGGAGAAATGAGAACAAGGTTTGGTGCTCTAGGGCTGATCTGTGTGCCTTTCTGCTTACTCCTGTGAAAGGATTATCAGCCTCAGCCTTTCAAGACATTGAGACTGGTTTAAAAAATACAGAGGGTTGTTTTTTTTCCGGTTAAAACAAAAGAAAAAAAAGAAAAGAGGTTCCACTTATTTGCCTACTGTTTTTAGAATCCACACTATGACTATTTTGAAGTTCTTCTCTGTAACCAAAACACCCTCCTGACTTAATTACTGAAATAAATGAAGGCTGAGATTCCTGCATCAGTGCAGGAGCTGGTGTCTATCTAAAAATGCGCTGAACCTCACAGCTGTTGCCGGCTCTGCTCCACATGCTCCCGTGTATTGCTCCCAAATTGTGTGGAGCCAGTGCAATTCCTTGCTCCGTTCTGCACAGTGCTGCAAAATCTGTCCCGCAGCCGGCAGACAAGGAGGCTGTGATAGGAAAGGTCTATCCCAGGAAAAGCAGCCTGCACTCAGTGCCAGAAATGGGGTGGTCATCTCAGCACGCTAAACCCTGCGAGAGCAGCAGCAGCAGCTGTTCGCAGGCACCCATCTGCACCCTCAGCCCTGCGCTGCTGCTCCCCTGTCCCCTCTCTGTCTGAGGACAGACAACACTCTTCACTGTTTTTTTTTTTTCTTCTTCTTTTTTTTTCTCCCCCACAAAGAAAAAGTTGCCAGGTCTGCATCTTTTTCCCTGAACTGTTTCCTCTTTCTAATGTTAAAAGCATATGCCGTACAGCTTAGTTTCGTGCTGAGATGTTAACTCTTTTTCAATATTGGTTTTCATGCTGCTGCGTTAAGGGGTGGCAACAGCTCAAAGGGCACTAGGGGACTTTGTGGCATGGAAACTGTGTCTGCAGGGAACAGGACAGCTCTGCTCTGACCAGGTGAAAGCAGAGGCTGCTTTGCCAAACTCCCACACACAGCCCAGCATAAAGTCACAGCAAATCTTCCCTCTGGGTTTTGGGCATCTATTACAGGGTTTGTTGGCCTTTCGGTTCGACGCTGAAGGTTTGTCTGACCATGTTGGCAAGGGACCAAGTCCAAGCAGAGAGGTGGGTGTCTGAGCTGGGGCTCTGCACCTTGCTGACCTTCTCACTTGGCTCCCAGATGGGACCTGGGCGAAGTCCTTTTGGCTCAGACCATGAGCAAAACCCAGTCAAGTTTGTGCCCGGCACCCCTTATGGTGTGTTTGCCAATGGATTTGCAGCAGCATCCCATCACTCAGCTGGGGTGCCCGTGACCGGTGCTGGAGTCAGGCACCAAACAGCAAAAGAGGAATGAAAAATGGTAGCAGCAGGGTTCCCCCAAGCCAAGAGAAGTCATCTCAACCCTTTTAGCACGGGCTGATTCAGCTGGAGCTGAAGCATCAAAGCTGTATTGGAAATAGCTTTCCTTTCCCAAATAGATGTTTGAAGTTTTGACTGGGTGGTTGGTTTTTTCCTCGTCTAAATCAGGATGAAAGGAAAAATTTGAAATTTCTTTGCAGATCTTTGCTTTAAATATAAGGGGAAAGGCCGGGCCAATGGAATGATTTCTTTTTTATGTTGACCCTTTATTTTTTAAATGACTATACGTTAATGTGAATTTCAAATGCAAGACTCATTTCAAACAGAAAATGGAAATTTTGCTTTTTGAAAATGCAGAAACCACACCTACTGTTTTCTTCTAAATATCTTTTTAAGACAGGAATCAGAAACCAGCCCTTTCCCACAAAAAGGTCTTGTTTTCACTGAATTTGCATTTTTGACTGAAAGCCTCGTTTCAAAGTCTTGAAACTGGATCACGGTGAAGCAGCGTTTATATCTAATTGGCCTCAAGGAAGAGGAAAACTCTGTGGGTGGGATTCATCTCACCTACTTATAGGTGTTTAGTCTAAACTATTCGTCAATAGGCAGTGGCACCTCCAAAGGGCTATTCTCTCTATCCTGGTCATAAAAAGCACCTAGAGAGGTAGCTTGCACTTGATACCCACTTCTTCAGTGGTTAAAACTAGGTGAGAGCAATCCTGTCCTCGCTGTTCACACTCTCAGCTGAGGAGAGAAGCCAAGCATCACAGCTCTGACGATTTCAAGCTGAAGCACGTTGGGAGACGAAAAAGGAGCTGGGTTCTTCATCAGTTTTTCAGAAAGAGCCAGATATTTTTAGGTGACAGAAAACAGAACAGTTTTATGGAGAAAAAATCAGCTGAAGGAATGCTGGTTATTTCCATAGTCAGGTTAAACATGAAAAATCAGTTTTTTCTAAATGTCCTTTGCAATTTATCCCTGATTGTAGAAGGATATTTATTTTTTTTACTTTTCGGAGAAATATTTATTTTTCTACTCAGCTGAGTCCTTTTGCTTTTTTTCCAGCAAAGTGTTTTAAATCCATTTGTAACACTGCATGCAAGACAGGTAATATCACCTGTAAAATCCCCACATGTGATTGAAGTAACTTGGTATGGAAATCAAATGTGAGCACAACAGTGCATGCATTTTGCTTTTCTAAATTGTTACTAGAAGGAATATGCTTTTTTTATTGTGGTTACCTCTGTCCCTTTTTGCAGGGGTATTTGGCTCCTGTAATGTTTGTGCTCACAGAACGATTTGCAAGGGGCAGAGCTGTAAAGCCTTTAGCTCTTTAATTTGAGATGCAAGTCCAAGTTCTAAACAAAAATCTGCAGATTTCATTTTCAGACAGCTACACAGGGTGAAACTGCGGCCTGTCACTGGAACATTATGGAAAGCATATGTAGAAAGTGAACACAGAAGACTGTCTGAGGAGCAGACATTTATGTGACAACCTTTCACAATCACCAAGCATAAAGAAGAAAAAATACAGAACGAGCCCATTGACCAAACCCTGATTACTCTGATGAGCAGCTCTCTAGAAATTTGTAGGGATAAGACGAAGAAGAGTGTTATGTGACAGCTCAGTAAGGGCCTTTGCGTGCACTTGACCAAAGAAGTAGCTGGTGGAAATAAATCCGACACTACGGTGCTTTCTGTGCACTGAGAGTCTGATGCAAACAAATTTGGGGCTTCCTTGTGTGTATTTGGTGTCTGATAGGGGATATATTTTGTTAAGAGTTCCCACAGCGGTAAAAAAAAAAAAAAGCATTTCATAAGCTACGGAAGATGGAGAAGTTTCTGGGTTTGGTTTTGTTTGTTTAAAAGAAAAGAAAGTGAAAGAGTGTTCCTCTATATGTAAAAAAAAAAAAAAAAAAAAAAAGTGTTTTTCTGTAAATTTATCTGCTGAAATGCGTGGGGTTTCTCATTGTATTTATTTGAACTGCTCTTGTTTTCCATCATGGCCACGCTGTTCACAAGTCCTAGAGCTGCTCAGTTTTTGCAGGTGTGGCTGTATTCCCATATCAGCATTTCCAGCAGGCACCACGCACAAGCAGGGGTATTTCAGCACCCTGGAACAGCTGAGGGTCCAGTTGCATCACGCCTGCGGTCCCTGTCAACCTGTGCAGATGCAAAAAGGACAGTCTGGAACGCGGCATCCCATCTCACGTTCGGCCTGTGCACAAGATACAGCCTTTAGCATTGCAATTCCCACTGGAGTACAGGGAAGGGCTCCAAAAACAGTTTGATCCACCACAGAAATCTTTCCTATTCTGTATACCAGTGTGCGAAATTTCTTACAATAATGCCTCCAGTTCCCTTTCAGCTGTGACGTGATCAGTGGGAAGGCGGCTGAGCAGCTCCTCTCACACAGAAGAGATGTTAAATGAAGTTCTCCTTCACAGGCGAAGTGATTGCAGCTCTGGGAGGGCTCAGGGATCCTCCAATGGCAAGACTTACTGGAGTCCTGCCTTTACTGGACTACCAGACGCCTGGTCCATGCCTAAGGGTGACCATTGCCAGGAGTCTGCAGAGTTTGAAAAACAGACTGTTGGTGTCTGCCGTGATTCTCCAAAAAAGCATAGCTGCAACTTAGATCTGTTCGTGAGCTTGGAGAAAAATGCATAGAGGCCTCAGAATAAGACTTTCAGGCTACCTTTATTAATATATTTTCTTGACAGATTATTTTTAAGAGTGCCTCTCTGCAGCATGCATGCAAAGATTTTATTTCTTGGGAACAGACCTAATGGCCATTCTGTTTTCAGGGTAGACACATAAATCCCATTCGTGTTAATGGGCAAGGTTCTCCTACTTCAAAGGAAGAACAGACCATTAGAGATCTAGAGCATTATTTTAGACCTCCTGATCTCCTAGAGCGGTGGGAGAAGGTGGGTAAGGAGTGTCAGTGTCATAGCTGTTCCTTGCTGGTTTATCAGCTCCCTGATTCACCCCACAGCATAAATCACAGGCGACTGTGGTGGGTTTTGACATTGCATGGTATCAACCTGTGAGAGGGTTTGTTTGTTTTTTTTTTTTCTTAAGGATGTCTCGGTGAGCTGAAACGTGAGGGGTCAAATCTGCCAGAACTAGGACTGCCTCCTAGAGGAGAGCTCATTGGTGATAAAGGCAAAGTTACGTGAGTTTGAGACCTGGCATGACCTACTTTACTAGGCAGAGTTATGAGAATCCATGTTAGGACAGTTTGTTTTTCAGCCTGGTTTCTCATGGGAACGTGGCTTATGCAATCGTACTGTCTGTGTGTCTGTGTCTACATCCTCCTCCCCTCCCCAATAACTTTTGGACTCATTGCTCAATTTCAGCCTCCTTTGACAGGGGGGTAGAGGTTCCAGGGGTGCTGCTGGTCCTGCCGGCATTATGAAAATCAGCAGAGGAGAGTGAGCCTACAGGAACTGCTCCAGCAAGAGTTTGTGTGGCTTCGGATATGAAAGCGTCAAAATAACAGGATGGTGGGCAGCAGCCTGTACAAATGGCCTAACCTGGTAAAAACACTGCTTAACTCCTTCTCCCCTAGCAGCCAGGAGACAGAGCTGATGGCAAACCAGGCTTTGGGAAGTGCAGAAACCTCCTTGGTGCTGGAGCAGAGCTGGCTGTCGACGGCTGCTGGTGGTGGGTCCATGGAGCACCGGGCTGTCCAGTGTGTCCTGCTTCTCCCTTTTTGATATTGACTTGCTCACGGGTGAGCTCCTCAAACCCCATTGCCTACTTGGTTTCTCTTTCTGTAAAACAGGATGAATTTGGGAGGTTTCATTAGCAAACAGCCTTTTAAAACACACTGAGCGGTGGCAGAGAAACGTGCCTGTTGAGATCAGATGCAGTAAAAGCAAGGTTACAGGGGCTCAGGAGCATCTGACCTAAGCAGAAGTTTCCTCTGGCAGGGATACGAGCGATATGACACTACTAACTTTTGTCATCATAATACTCACAAACCCAGGACTGGGGTACCAGCACACACAAGAGTCTCATTCAGGTCTAGTGCAGATACTTTTTACCTCCCTGCCTTCTGAAAGATACTTTGCCAGTGCTGCCATGTGAACTCAGTTAATTACAGGGGAGGAAATTATGGCCCCATAGACTTCACAGAGAATATTCAGTATAGGTAAAGCATTTAACGATATGCAATTAAAATACTATATATCTAACTCCTAAGAAATGGTGGGTTTAGAGAGGTACTACTTACAGTGAGCAGGTGATAATCAACTCCCTTGGTTGCAAAGGCATCATTTCAAAACTATAGCTTGAATTTATTAAACATACTATGGAAGACAAATGTTATTATATGAGTATAGAGGGGAAGACACTAGATCAGGAAAAACCCTTGGATTTCTGGTTCCACATTACATGCACAACAACTTCTTTTGGCTCATAAATAATAACAGAGGAACACACATGAATATTTTCAGTGATTTGTGATCTCCTTCCATAAATTCTCGTTTTTTGGGAAAACTGTGTTGCATGACTGCTAAACAGATGAGAAGACAGAATGTTTCCATTTATTTCATTAAAGTTTCCCAAAAGAGCATGAGGAACTGGTATTCTAAACATCTCATAGTTAGATAAAGAAGGTGTAATTAATTATTGGGTTCTTTGGAGTTAGTGCAGGGAAAAAAAGACCATTCTAGGACTTAGTCCAGGACTGTGATGCCTCTGGAGATGGGTGTCAGCAGGCCTTGGGAAAGAACTGCTAATTTCTTCTAGAGCAGATCTTGAAGAGTGAAGGATTTACAGAAAAAGGCTGCTTGTATCTCTCAGGCTTCTCTGTTGTACATCTCTGTGTCTTCCTAGCTCTGGAAATTACAGCTAAAGTTCCAGGCTGCAGCCCCTTCAGGGCAATGACTGCCTCAGTCAAAGGTGGATCACCTGTAGATGCTTCTCCTCTTTACTTAAAACTCTTTTATAATAAAAAAATATTCCCTCCTCTCCTGAGTGATGAATTGCTCTATCAGGGGCTCTCTTCTTAAGTTGTTCAGACTTGGTACAGTGCACTCCAGATTGTTTTCTCTGCTTCCCAACCGGTGCATCTCCTTTGAAGTCAAAGGAGCTACTGTGATTTTAGCCCCATTGAGATACTCACTATGGAAGAAGTATATAAAAGACTACTGCTCACAGGGTGGGAGCTGCTGGTTTCCAGTTTCTCATTAATTTTTCACTTGTCTTTTATTTCAGTGGGTCTACACTATGCTCCACCTTTGGCACAGACACAAATAGTATTTTTTTATGTGGTTCAGTGGGAGGAATGGTTTTGATCATTAAAAGCAAAGCAAAAATTATTTCAAGCAAAATTCCAGAGCCTCTTCTGCATCCATTTATCTTTCCATGGCTTCCTTAAAGCATTGCCTACTTACACTCTGGGGATATGTGCTCCAACTGTGTTTCACCACATTTACAGGAGCAGTCACATATGACCAAGGCTAAATATGACCTTAATTGCCCACAGGCTGCTGCCATTGAACCCTGTTGGCATGTAGGGTTTTTAAGTGTTGAAATGAGCCCAGTAAAAACAATAGGCAAGACAAAAACATATTTAATTGTGAACTATCTTTAAAAATATTAATATGCTAAAATCTAAGCGATGAAGGCTTGCATCTCTTGAAGGAATGTGTAATTTCCTGTAATCATCTCCTTAAAATATTCCTGATTGGGACTTTGAAGCAGTCAAAGAAGAGAGGGGTCTCCAGAGAACCCACCACTACTCCTTGCTGAGACAGGGCTTTGGAAAGTGAATCACTGCTGTGTGACTGGATCCATGCCATACGTGAAGGATCAATAAAGTTTTATGTACCTTACTCACAAGCCTCAGTTTTTTGATTCCAGGTGTTCGCATTAATCTGGGACACAATGGAAGGAAGAAGTTGCTATGGTTGCATGGAGATGGCAGCACAATCTGCACGGACTTTAGTCAGCAAGTGCAAGAAGTTTAATTATCTAAAATAATTGCACTTCTTGAAGCCTTTTATGCTGTTTGCTTAAGTCCACTGAGCACTGCTACGATATAATTAATCCAGATACCTGAGTGTCTGGAGTCTTCAGTGGTCAGTAGCACTATGGTTTATGAGGAAACCTTTGTGTTTGTGCCTTACCATCCCATCACTGGCGGAAGTCAAAAAAATGAACAGCCTGGGTACCGAGGCGTTAAGGGAAATCATAGGAGGATAGTACATAAGTCCCTTTTAGATCTGAATTTTGGAAGTGTGTGATCTCAGAGAGCAAATCTAGCTCTTAGCTCTTAAGAACAAATCCCTCCTAGGGACTGAAGAGTTTGCATGCTTTTGTAGGTTTAGGGCATCATTTTACCCCCCAGCTTGCGGAAACTCTGTTTAATGGCACCTGCAACCATTAGAAATGATTACAGTCCTCAGACTCTGGTAATTGGGGATCACAGTTTGTGCTGCAAGCATTGCTCTATGGAGCTGCACTTCCCAACCAGAACTCTTCAGTCGAAGGTTACTGAGAGCCACCTCCCATCTCCCTGATAATTTCCCTCTCTATAATGCGTCCCTTTTTGTTTCATTTGACATTTCTGTCACCTTCAAGAAGCCTCATAGAGAAGGGGCCATGAGGTTTGGATGTAATTGGCATATGGATGGAGCTTAGGTTTTTTAATACACAGTTTTTATAAGACTGCTTTTATGTTTGCCTTTGCTCTTTGATCTCCACTTGAAAAACGTTTTTCATGGAGTTTGTTTGAAAGCACAAATAATCACTTACCACAACTAAGGGCTAGCAAATAGTTCTAGAAAAGAAAGAAAACCAAAGAGAATCCATGAGCTGACAGAGATGCCTTGAAAGATGTTTTAGAAACAGCTTGTAACGGCACATTTTGCAGGACTGTTCATCAAGTTAATTCTCCTGTTGCGTTGGCATTCTTGGATATGGTAATTACAACAAGGAAGGTTGTAATGGATTTCTAAAATGGGAGTGTTTTAATAGATTTTAGTAAATTACATTGTATTCAATACTGTAGTGTTGTGATGCGACACACTACAATGAAAGATAAAGTCACTTGCGGACATAATCTGCAGTTCAAAAATAAATATGATGATTCTCATGACAGATGAGATTTAACTAATTATGGCCCTGGAAAGGGAGAAGCCCCAAAAATCTTAAAACAAAGCTACTCTGGTCTGATAGAAACAGGAGCAGCCACAGTGGATGGGGAGAGCTATTCCAGCTTTTTGCAGAGCTTTTGGAGCAAAAGCTACTCTTGCCACCGTAGATGAGCTGCACATTGAGATACTCTAAAGAAAGAAAGTCGTTTCAGGGTGACTCAGCATGACTGAAGGTCCCAAAAGCCTTGCAGCAATCTACATGTAGGGAGAAAGCTGTCCTCATTATCTTGCTGATCTTGTGGATCTCCATAATAGTGATGCGGGGTGCAGGTGTATGTAAGAAAGCTAGCGCTGAGGTAGGATTTCTTCCCTTTAAAATCTCTCAGGTCTCAGAGAAATCCCCCTGGCAAAGACAAACCAAAACGCAGAATATTTTAAAAACGTTAAAAGTCAATTCTTTCTGTCACTAACATTAAACTACTGTAATGTAGACCGGTTAATGATGGTGCTTCATGAAATAAGACATTAATCTCCACTTGTAATGCAAGAGCCATACAACTTGCTTCAGCCTTAATCTTTTGTGAGTTATGGACTCTTCTGTGATTCATAAAACAAATAAATCACACCTCTAAGGCTATCATCTATTTATTACTGCTTTTTAAACATTCAGGATAGCATAAAAAGGGTCCCTTTTGCTTGCCAAAGGTTGTCAGCTACCGAGTAACATTTGGAAACCAGAGTCTGGATTCTGCATACAGCTGGACATAGGTTTTGTCTTTGTTCCTGAAGACAGCCAGCTCCACAGGAGTGCACTCGTGGGGCTGGGTGTGCAGATTTCATCCCATGCTTGCAGGCTATGTTTATAGCGAGTGAGCCAGCTGACCTAAAAGACAACAGAAAGTCCCTGGCCTTCCTTTTTAGAAAGAGACAAAGGCTAATCAGTAAATAGGACTTGCCAAGTTATGAAACCATGGGGAGAATAAGGGAAAAGAATCATTTGGAACAGGAAAAATCAGAGTAGAACAAATATTCAAATTATTGGGACATTTATTCAAGCCAGAAATCATGATTTCACTGCTACTTTACCTTTACTGTGCTCAGTGCTCATTTCAGTGTTATTCTCTTTGCAGTAGAACCATAGCCCGGAGTCCACATAAGCAAACTGTCGGTTCAGCGGACCTGGGAGGGTTTTGTATGCAGGCTGGCAGCAAACTTTGCATCCAATGTTTACAGTGAGAGAAAAAAAGAAGTAAAAACATCTGGTTTTAGGAACCTTCAGTGCTTTGATTTTTGAGGGGAGTCCTTCTGGTTGGTTCCCAACCTGCATCATGAGGTTGGCAGTCCGCCTGGCTTTGCTGTTCCCAAATCCTACTGGTGTCGGTGGGGAATGAAACTCACTCCTTCCACCTCCTGCCTACAAAGACCCCAACAACTCCCATCGTAGCCCCTGACCTTGGCCTTAGATTTCAAAATCCCAGTGACCCAGAGGAATTACTGAAGTAAACGAATAAAATAAAACACATGCCTCTAAACTGCAGAAGGCATGATGTATCCTCCCTTGAAACCATGCGCATATTTGTTCCTGCCCAAATGGAGGTTTATGGATATAGGGCTGTGCTTTTGAGCTCTTCTTCATATTTGTCTTGTCTGTGATTTGTTTGAAGGAATTGTAAAAATACAGATCTCACAGGGCATTTCTTGTAAATTGTAATGGAAGCTTGGTTCATTCTAGCTGTACTACGACTCCAGCACAGATTGCATTACTTCAGACCTTGGTCTGTGGACTCCAAGAAAGAGCACAGTAATTGTGTGTCCTTTCCAAGAATACTAAAAAACATATAAATACTAACCAAGTGCAATCTAGCATTTTCTCTTGTCATATGCCGCATATTCCATTAGACAGCACTCAGGTCCCGTGTCTTATTTGGGTAGTTTCTTTCTGTGAAAGGCAGGTGGAATTGGAAAACTGGAGGTCAGTTACCCCGATGATGCAGACAATATTTTCTGCTCTTTTTGACAAACAAACAAGAAGTTTTTTCAATACAAAAGAATACTGTAATAAAAGAAATTGAAGAGGCACATGAGTAAAATACAGTCCTTCAAGAAAATAAATGCTTTCCCAACCAAAGAGGAAAAGAGGCAGAATTCAGCAGGGTGATAAACACTCCTAAATCTCAGGACTGCTGCTGATTTGTTTCTCCTTTTGTTTGGTTTTTTTTTGGGTTTTTTTGGGTTTTTTTTTTTGTTTTTTTTTTTTAAAGAATTAAAGTTCTTTCTGTGTAATGGTGATTGCAACTTTAATTTCAGTTCGCTTTTCCCTTAGAGAGGTTTCCTCACTCCAAGTCAGGGGTGAAGCTATTTGGGGGATATTTCCACTATAGGTGCTACTCAGACATATTTACAGGAAGAATAATACTTATGCAGTGCTCATGTTAAAGCACCTATGTGGACTCTAGTGCTTTAGAGTTAGAAAAAGGGATTATAGTGTAGCTCCTTGTTTTCAAAGGAGCAAAATGAACAAGTGGAAAAAATCTGGCCATTAATGACAGCAAAGCTTCCTATGAATGATCACTGTAGCATACCTCAGGTTTCCAAAGCAGCTGTTGATAAATGACACCAGAAGGTATCTTTTGGCTAGGAAAGCTGCCCATTTTCATAAAGATTGTGTTCTGAAAGCCCTGCAATTATATTATACTGCTCTTGCACCACTCTGTGGAATTTTGCTTTTTATTTCCTACAGCTTCATGCAGACTCAAGCAGTTTGGCCTCTTTATTAAACATAAGCATCAATCTGTAAAAATCCTCTTGATTGTCTAGACAACCAGTTGTGAAAGTCAGCTTTGTTCCGTTGACTCTGCATCCCTGGGGATACGGACACTGCTCCTTCTGTTCTCGTCTGTCAATACTCTTCGGCCAAAATTTTGGATATTTTTTTTTCCCTGTATCTGCCAATTATTCTTGTTTTGGAATCCACTGAAATATGTTTCAGTGCTGTTTCTTAATACTTCTTCTTTTTTAATAAATAAATGCCAGCAGCCTGGAGCTTATGAGCAGCCCTACAGTAATAAAAGGATGTACACAGCAGGCAGTACTCAATTTGCAAAAGAAAAACAGATTAACATTTCAGGTTTCTGAGGGCTTTTTGTCAACAACAGTACATTTTAAAACATCAATCTAGTAGTAATTGCATTATCAGTGCATTCTCGGCTGATTCTTTGGCTGATTCCCTTAATATTATGGAACGGAGAAGTAGCTATGGGAAGTCTTTTTAATATATATAAAAAGTGAAAGCCTGGTAGCAGTCAAGTTGATTTGACTGCATATAATTCCCATTTCTGGGACTGGAATTAAATGAATACGTGGGTAATGGTAGGAGAACACCCACAGCCAGGCCTTCAACAGCCACAAAAACTACTACCAAGTCCTATTCCTGGGCACTTTTACAGAAAGGACATTGTAAAGTACAATGAAAAAGAGCACTTAAAAAAAAAACCCAAAAACTCTCTGTAGAGACTTTAAGGAAACACCATGGGAGTATCATTTCACCGTTTCTTTAGCAGATGCGCACCAGCTACTTTTCAGGTATAATACCACTGATTGCATCCATGCAACGAACAACATGGAACGAGACATTGCTCTCCTCCGAATTTTCTACAAGTCTTCGAGAGCTATCAGAAACCCTGTAAGAAATACCCTGAATGCAGACGATAATCAGCTCCTGAGAGCCTGCTGCTCCTGAATACCCTCACTGAGCCCCTTCCCACCAGGCTCCTGGCTGTGCTGGGTGAAGCTCTTGCCTTCGGAGAGGTTTCATTTTATAGAAATAATTACTGTGAATTACACGGGAATACAGAGAGGCTGGTTCCACACTGGACCGGGCAAAGGCTTGAGGATTTTCTCATTTCCTTCTTCTGTAGTTGCCCCAGCTGCTGGGCTTTTAGCTATGCTACTCACCCGCTCCGGGTGTCTCTCACCTGATGAAGAACAGACACTTCTTTTTAAAATTTTGTAGTACCGAAAAATAATCTTGAGCCTGATTTTATGCTAATTCACGCAGACACTTCTGATAATTTTGTCTTATGTATATTTATTAGATTTTTTTTCTTCTAACATCATTAGATTTGTTTTGAACTCAAAGGTCAGTTCCTACACCAGTATAAATCAATGTAACTACATTGATTTCAAGGATTGCAGCGTCTTTCATTAATTCCTATTGCCAGGGATACTGTAGTTGTCTCTGAGGAAGAAGATATATATATTTTTATGCATTTTGATTTAAATCACAAAGAAAAAAGAAACTTCTGTGAAGAATTTAATTCTGTAGCATACCATTAACCATGCAATTAAGGTCTAGTGGTGTTAAATGATCGATACAACAGAATCTCAGCCAGCCACCTCCAAAGATTTCTTTAAGTCCTTCCTCTGTGCAGTTCCCACTGTATCTTGATAAAAGAGAGCCCTGATTCTTGCACAGGAGACCCTACCATCTTTTTTTTCTTACTAAGGAAAATGTGGTTTCCTTATTTGGATGTACCCATTAGCAACATAAAGGACACATTCCCAGGTAAAACAGTGCAAGTGGTGGTCTTACTCGTTCAGATTCAATCACTCCAAAATAAATTCCAATTGCTCATCTAATTATATTTCCCTGCTTTTATGGGTCTATTTGTGATGGGGTAGTTGCATGCTTTCTTTGAGCTGTAAATGAAATATATATGGAGAGAGAGAAAGAGCATGAAAATTATGCAAAGTGTTTCAATGTTAAATGGGAAGTTATGTCTTTAAAAATCATTTCTGGTGTAAAGGTATATCTGTGGTTATATATACATCTTTTCCCACTTTACAGGGAGTTCCCAGTGTGTGCGCTTCTGTAGCTTCTCTTCCGTGCATGCGAAAAGCAGCTTCACATGAAACTGATAATTCTCTCCGGGGAAAGAGAAGCATTGACTATAGCCAAAATACGTTTTATTAAAAACAGAATCTTCTTTGTCAGGCCATATTGCTCCTGCTGAATTTGAGGGATGCCAAACGATGATGTCAGGTTTGCCACATGCTGATAATGACATCCATGCCTGGTGCACAGATAAAGCAGTAAGAGCACCTGGCCGATGTCTTCCTCTGCAAACCAACATTTTCTCTTGGTTTTGTGTGATAAGAAGGCATCAGTGCTGGTGGTTGAAAAATGCTTAAGAAAATGAGGTGCTGCACTTGATAACAACAACCCTCCACAGGTCTGCGGGCTGGTGTGCGGTGGAGAAGAAGAGGAAGTTCACAACCTTAAGAAATGCTTTAGATATACTTTTTAAATGTTAAATATAGCATATATACACTTCCTCTTTCCACTCCGATTGACCATCGGTGCAGGTCCCAGCTGCGGT
This sequence comes from Fratercula arctica, assembly GCA_947846985.1. NCBI lineage: Eukaryota > Metazoa > Chordata > Aves > Charadriiformes > Alcidae > Fratercula > Fratercula arctica. Next base: position 12,150,117 of record CANTUZ010000013.1, on the reverse strand, counting down.
TGGCACTCTGTGAGTTGGGACGTCTCCCAGCACATCCCTCTCCTGAGCCGTCAGACACATGGCTAAGGCAGACGCACAGGAGACGCAGACCAGAAGAGTTTCTGAGCCTCGTATTTGAATGGAGGAAGTAAGGTAATGAATAGGAAATCATAATCTGGCCCTGAACTAATTACTTCACAACACGTGGCATTAAAAAAATGTATTGCAGTAAGTAGATGTCTTTGTAGCTATATCCTGGAATAGGTCTGGTCTGTGATTCTTCTGTCTCCCATTTTCACTCCCCACAGCCCCTTTGCAGCTTTGCGTTGCCACAGCACTTTGTAACTAATTGCACTCACTGACTGCAGCACCAGCAGGTCCCAGGGCAGCCCTGCCAACGTTGCCTCTCTACCACGACTGCAGCAATAACCACAAAGCCTGAGCTTGACAAGCCACTGGACTTGGACACTGAGCCTTGGAGGCTGGGCCTTGGACACTCTAGTTTGGGAAAGTATTTTCCTTTTTTTTTTTTTTTTTTTTTTTTTTTACCCATGTCTAGGTTTACCCATATATGATGTAACATCAGTTGGCGTGGTGACAGTCCCACGTGAGGAGGCATTACCGTCCCTTAAATTAAATGAATCAGCTTTCCATAGGAAAGAAAATTTAGTTTGATCTGTTTTGCTCTGTTTGGGTCCACCTTTTCAGTCCCTGGAGCTAAAACTGCCGAGTGACTCAGTCGTCAGTAGTCTTTGGGCTGGAGAACTGGGCCCATCAGAAAGTTTTCTGCCTCCCATGCTTTCTCTAGGAAAACTGGACTGTCGCTCTGGGGGTGCTGGAGAGAGAGAACTATTGGGTCAAAGTTGCACAAAAAATAGTCAACACCAAGAGCCTAAGTTGCTGTTCATTTTTCCTTTAGTGCCTTTAACCTCAGGATAATAATTAGAACCATAGTGTGGACATTAATTATGACAACACACATAAAGATCTAAATAACCCCATTAAGTAAATGTGTTTTACAGCACGCCTCATACCAGTTCCTAAAGAAAGGGTAGGCAGGGCTATTCTCCAGTGGTTCTGTCCCTGCGATCTAAACCGCTGGATATTCAGCCTAACACTTTTGGCAGTCTTCTGGCAACTTTTAAATCTTTACAGGTGCTATTATTGAGGTGTCAGTTGTCATGGAGAACAAGATAATATTTCACGACATAAAAATACCCCATAATCATTTCGAATGGTTGATGATATTGCTGCTAGGCATAGTCGAACTCTTCTTCACATCACTGGAGATTGAGGCTTTCCCTCTGCTCCACGCAGCCCAGATATAATCCCTTCTGATTAGAGCCTTTTCTCTTTGATGCTCCCCTTTGTCATCCACACACTGGGAAAATTGCTCTGTATTGAGTTACATGCTTTGTGCAGTTTGCGTAGTTGTCTTTTTTAACCTGGAAGCAAAGCTGTCTGTGCCTGAGCAGCGATAGGATTCTGACTTCTAGTAAATCTTTGATTAATGAAGCTCAGGTAAACAGATTAGTCATTAACCTTTGCTTCTCATGATAAGATTACTTATTGATGTGGAGTAGTTGTGCTGCTGCCATGCTGCCAAGGGTGGGGATCTTTCTTTTCTTCAGACTTCAAGAATCTTTCCATCATCTAATAAGACCTCCCTTTTAGAGTATTAGAGAGCTGCTGCCTCTGCAGGGAGTCATCTGTTCCCTATGGGATAGGAAATATCTGCATCCAGGGCGCTGAAATGCAAACACTAATAGGCACTGCCCAATAGTGGAGTGTTCTATTTGTATCTCCTGCTCTATATTTTTGCTAGACAGCTGTCAGTGAGGGCAGCTCAGCTGAGACAGAGGGGAAATACACACAAAGTGAGCCAAGGTTTTAAAAAGATGGTACACTGTGAAGCCATGGCTGTGCTGGGCAATTGCTTAAACCCTTGACAAAGGCCAAATCTTTGGCGACAGGCCAGGAAATCATTGCATAATGTCCATGTCTGGAGACAAAACAGAAGGCTGCTTTAAATCCATTTTAAAATGGCTTGATTCTGGGCTCTTTATCTGCTGTACAAGTCTCCCAGGATGGGCCAGAGCAACCTATGAGCTGAGGGCAATAAAAGAATGAGGGACAAGTAGTCTTCTACCCCTGACAGCTCTACCAGGTCTTTTTACTTGTAGTCATGCTACTAATGGCCTCTGTGAAGGAAAGGAATGGTCTTCCACCATTGTGTAAGGAGAGTTACAGATTCAGCCGCTGAACAGAAAACTGCTGGGCACCCCTTTGTGAGCATCACTGCGGTGCTGCTCATCTGGGTGGGGTTTGCGCCCTCCCTGACTCCCAGAGCGAGCTCCACCGGTCTCCACGGGCGCAGAAGTTCACCTACCAGGGGAACTGAGCTAGAGCCAGAAGAGGGTCTTGTCTTTACATGATCTGCAAATTTAAATGTGGGAAGGTTATGTAGGACTAAAGAGCAGAAGTGACCTATGTCTACCTGCAGTCTACAGAAGCAGAGGGGGAATTCAAATTACACACTGATCTAATTCATTGATCTCTAATATAATGGATGCTATTTGAATCTGCAGACGTTTACACTGCAGCCTTGAATGCAAAGAGTTACAAACAGAATAGGTAGCTGAAGCTTCATCTTTTCTAGCTGATCAGCAGGCTGAGCTTCATGTTTGCACATTCAGTTTTGCATCTTGTAAACCCCTGTCTTCACTCCCGTTTTCAGTCCCGTGATCCCCTGTGCACACAGCTATTAGCAGACGGAAATCTAGCAACCTGATCTGTAGGCCCAGTTGGGTAATCAAACATTTAATTGCTAACAATTATCCATTAATGCTTATAAATTAGGTTGCCAAACTACTTCTACAGACTACAAATATTTGCATCCAATCTTGTCTGCAAAAGTTGAAGATGCATGTGAAAGCTATACCACAGTGACCAACACTGCCATTTTCATCTGGACTCTTCAGACTGAAACAGAAAATGCAAGCGTTTGCTGCATCAGAAAAGTAACCAGAAAATTAGAAGTTGATTTGAGGGAATCATGAAAATCGGGTCCTAAGTCAAATTCCAGGCTTACTTACTGTCTCTTTTATTAAGATCCTTCCTCCTTTACACCCTTCTCTCTTTTTCCTCTGGAATTCCTAACACCTTGATTAAACATCTGCCTTAACCCTAGGAATATATATTGGTCCAGAGGGTTTATTTTATTCTGAATCACTTCCTGGTATTAATCATGATTTTTTATGACCTGCCATGCATCTAGGAATGCCTGTTTATTAAAATAAAGTATAACAACATGATTTCAGGTAACACTTCAGAGATGAACACGTGCTTTCTGCTCAAGAATCCTAACTAGGAGAGACTATAACCCTCTCCAGTAAGAACAAACTACATTGCTATGCAGAAAATGTAAACCGACTCTATAAAAAGGTTCCAGTTCCCATCCTGTTAAGTAAGTTTTGCCGTTTTATCATTGCCTGCTTTCCACTGTCTGGTTTATTAAAGCGATGTGGTTATGAGCTTGCCCATGTGACCTCTCTCTTTGCTCACAAGGGAAATGTTGGAGTGGTATTGCGAGCACTGGGACTTCAAGGCTACATTTAAATTAGTAAATTCAAATGTGTCTGGAAGCTTTCCCAGGACTAGAACAAAACTGTTTATATAGTCAACTGCTAAGCTGTTTTCTGGCATGAATTTGGCCCATTCCAGTTCTTTCTCTCGCTCAATGGTTCTTGGGCACAGCATGGCTGAGGGACCGGTCCTGGGGGCAGTGCACACGCAACCCCCACTTCTTTGGAGGATAAATGAGTTTACTAGCATAGACACTGACTACTGTCCACCAGCTGGCTTTGGTGCTTATTCCTGGGTGCATTTTATTTACCTGGCAAGGCGGAACCAAAACACCTTGAATTTGGTACACGGGCAAACAATTTTCTTTGCAGAAGCACATTGATTTGAGGCAAATGTTGCACATGGCAGGGACCAGAATTAGCCACTATCATGTGCAGCAAAAGGTGATGCATATTCAAAATTAGGATCCCAGTCACAGTCCTGGGTACATATCAGTTGGATTTGAATGATGCAAAAGCAGAGTTTAAATAAAGACAGGGCAAGCAAGGCCCTCAGCTGAAAACTAATGTCTCTTGTTACAGTATCAGGCTCAAATATTCTGCCAAGGAAATAGTACCAGAGGACCTGCAGAAAGAAGAGGGTGTGATGGTTTAATGGGGTTTTAGTAAAATATGATATATATTTTTTAATTTGCCTGAGTGTTTTATTCTTTTTAAGTAACTCTGAAGGGATCATCTAATTGTACAGATAAGCCATGTATAGTCACCAGCCCAACACACTGTTGCCAAATTAATTGAAACAGTTGCTGAACACAACACTTGCTTTTACTGAGAATGCAAGAAGTTGTTCAAGGACTACATACTTTCTCTCTTTCTCTCTCTCTCTCTCGTTTTCTCTCTCCCTTGGGGTCTCTATTCTCTCTTTTTCGTCTTTTTTTTCTCTGCCTTGATGCCCAAGATGGTTCCATTAATCTTGCAAATATTAATTCTCAATGCAAACAGAATGTGTCAGGTACAGGAGGATGTAAATGGAAAATTAATTGAGGAGCAACGTGTAGACTCATGTTAGATGATGTCCTCAGCATGCATACTCAAGCAGAAGACAGTCATTGACTTGCTACCCCTCAAAAACCCTCCCACACATGGAACACGAGGCTGGGCTGCTGGAGAGAGGAGATGTGCACACTAGCTTTTTAAACAGTGCCCGATAATCAATTATCCTTTTTTTTCATTTTGTTGTTACAGGTTCACTGTTACATAGTAGGACTCACCGCATAGTCAGAACACAGCCATTGCCCTTCACTTCCCCCAGGAGAGCAATGAAACAAGGCTTTTTCATGGTCCTCTTTGTAAGGCAATCAGTGCCACAGTGAAGGTCAGGCTATCTTCAGCTGGAAAGTTGCTTTTAACCTGCCCTGGTCAGTAGTGGTCAAAAAACATTAATGACCGCTGTTCACTGCTGTGCGTAGGAGATGGTTGTCATTTTTGGAGCTTCTTGCCAGTCTTTGACGATGCAGAGTACGTAAATTGATCGATGAATTTTACCGCTTTATCTGTTTCATAAATTGTCCACAGATTACGATGCTGTTCAAACCATTTGCTGCAGATGCTTTTTGAAAAAAGAAATTTCTTGAACAGTTCATAGCAATTATTTTTAATCTATGTTATTTTGACTTGACTCTGTTGATGACATGGTGATTTTTTTTGGCCCATTGATTAGAAGAGTTTTAGATTTCTGAATTATTATATTTGTAGGTAAGAATTCATAATTTGGTTTCAGTTAGTAGACTTTCAGTCCAGAAGAAATAATAGTTCACTCACTCTACCTCCTTGAACAGCCAGAGGTTTCAGGCAGTTCTTTCCCCCCATACTTTGATGGATGAGTACATTTGACAAAGCGCTATCCCCTAGAAATTTATTCAGTCTTTCTTTCAAGCCATATAGAATTCTCCTGCTTTCAATAAAAAACCCAGATGTTCCCATGACTTCCCCCTCATTAAAATAATTTGCTACAGTATTCCTGAGAAACTAATAGAAATAGCTGAGAACACGAGCAGAATTTGTGATGAATTTTCACACACCTTTTAATATTTTCCCAGCAAAAGTTTCAAAATTACCAGTGGAGGTTTGAGGCTATTGCTGGTCACTTTTATCCGGATTCATTACACCTGGTTTAGTGACATCATCAGTCTAGACCCTTTCTCTGGTCAATGGAGAAAAATATGCTATTCCATGTGGATTGCACTTTCTAAGGCTGGGCTCGCTACTGACTGCAGTAGGGGGCTAGAACAACCAGTGCACACCTTAAGTACTCCAACTTCATATTTAAATTTGGCTTGAAAATACCTTGTCTCTATGTGCTCATCCTTAGGGTTGGTTCTTGGAGGGAAGCGATGGGGCACAATGCTGGAAGCACACAAGGAAATCTATCACCCTTCCATCTCTAGCAATTCTTGCTGGTCTTTTCCGGTGACACTGAGGTTTATTTTAAAGAATCCATCAGGCTCAAGGCTGTTTCCACTCTTGCTGAAATTATGCTAACTCTGTTTCTCAGCTTTGTCATCAGCATCCTGAGTCTCTTTTTACTTACCAGGGAAAGGAACAGGCCAGACCTTTGACATGCACAGTGTTAGCTTTCTAAATCCTACTTTATTTCAGGTTTTACTTGACTAGATAATTTCTATTTATTTTGGACACATTCTGAGATCATACCTACAGAGATTTCTGGAGGAAAGTACAGTCGATACACAGGATTTTGCTTTTTTCCCTTAACCTCCCCCCCCACCTCCCACCGACAGCAGTCTTTCTGACATGGCTCTGCCTTCTTTCACATTTCCATTTTCGCTCTTCCCCTCAACACAATCTCTCTGCACTCAGCAGCCTGCAAGCAGTGCTGTAAAGTCTTCCAGTAAATGTCTCATTTAAAGAGTGAGGAAGCCTGAATTAAATCGGGCAGGGACTCTTGCTGGCCGGAGTTAATGGAGATGTCTTTTAGCGAGATGTCAGTTCTAGACAGTTCAGCTCTGCCAGTGTCATGACAAACCTTCCCCCCACTGTTTAACAGTTTATGAACAATGATCCTCTATGAAGGTGTGTGATGACCTTTGGATTGGGCTGTGGCTCATTTTTAGGTGTTTTCTCTTAATTCAGAGCCACAGCTTATGACCTCATATAAGTGAATGAGAACAGCAAGAAAACCAAGCCCTGGAACCAGGACCAGCTGTCTTTGGTTCAAAGGCACACTAGGAACCTCATCATCTTGGTCCAGTCTTGTTAATAAATCATGTTATGTCCTGCAACCAGTGGAAAATATGGATGTGTCTACATGATATCTAGAGAACACAATCTGACAAGTCTGGAACGTGAAATAATTCTAATTAGTGTAACTGAAGCCAGAATTTGGTACAATGTTGCCCAGTAGCTGGAAATTTCATGATCATAATGGTGGTCCTCTCCAGTCTTTAGAGAAAAAGTGTCTCATAGTGGAAGATGATGTACTGGTAGTGATGCAGTGCAATTATAAGGTTGGAGCTCTTAAAAATTAACGCTGCTCTTGAAGCTTCCAAAATCATGCCAATTTGTACTATGGAGTAATCATTAGGGTAATGAACATTTTTTCTTGGGTGGTATCTGCCATGACTTGACAATTTCATAAATGGGAGCATTTCAGAAGTGACAAGACTTCCATCCTCGCTGAAAAAAAATGTTAATTAACCGAACCTTTCTATTCAGAAATACACACTCTCAAAGCATCAGCGCACACAAAAAGTTTCACTACTGATGCTTTCTTTGGTGCAGCAAACCATCTTGTGTTTTCACATATACTTCCAACACTAAGAGTTTCCTCATTTTGACAAAATGTGTTCCCTGTCTTTTCAGAGCTGGCTTAAAACTTCATGGCTGCGGGGAAGGGACGGGGCGGTCACACAGCAGCTCCCCGCTACACGATGCGGAGCAAATGTCAGAAGCGCTGAGGCTAATGGGGAAGCGACAGTGCCCTTTGCTTCCCTGCCCCTGCCCTCTGCTTCTCCCTTCCTCCCGGAGGCTGACCTCCTGCACCAGGAAACCCGCCCTCGGTTTGCAGATTGTTCTGCTGCTATCCTGCCCGAGAAACAAACAAACAAGTAAACAGAAACTCCCATCTGCGCAGAAAAGATACCGTTAATATATAACCGCGAGGATCAGGAAAACGAGTGAGAGTGCAAACGAGGGCAAGAACATGTTTGCAGCATGTTCAGGATGAATTGCCCAACGCTGAGGGAAGCAAAACACGAAAGTCACACTTCCGCCAGATGACATGAGTGACTTGTCAAAAAAAAAGGTTTAAAGACTACACTTGCCTTCCCTCACCTGCCTCTCTCTTTTCCCCTGACTGCTTTCCTCTTGTCCAGTGAAGAGCCTGCAGTTAAATCTTCTAAATAGGAAAGAAATGCTACATTTATACATTTCTTGAAAAAGTAAAGACATGTCAAATGGCAAATGAGGATGGCATTGCAGAGGATATGTGCAGAGGAGGAAGAGCTTCCCAAGCCTGGGCTGTACACAGGGGTGGCCACAGTTCACATCCCACCACCAGGAGATGATTCAGGACTTTTCACCTGGAGGCGATGGCTCACACCGCACTGAGAACTGGCCAAGGATCTTCCACCCAGTATCTTCCTCACCAGGTTTCATCATAGAAGCGGTACTAACCCACATCACCATCCATCACTGTATTCCTGAAAAGAGTGGGTTAATAGTTCACAAAAATCAATAAAAGATTGCTGTGATGGGAGAGCCGTCCTGCAATAACAGAGTGGTTTTTCTTGCCAGCAATACTCTCACATTTACTAAGAGAGCAGAAGCTGTGATATCTAATTCTGACTCAAAGTCTAGCGTCCTCCACCTCCGCTGCTAGTTACCAGGCAGCTACTTTTCTATCGAGGCTGTAGCTGATGGTGATGTTAAACCAAACATCCATGACTGTCCTTGTGTCCTGGGCACAGGCAGTGGAGAACACAGCAGGGTTTGTGCTCCCTGCCTGAATTTCCTGTGTTACCACCCAGCAACAACCCGTGCAGCTGATTACTGGATGTCGAAACGCACCCAGTCTCTCAGGGCTTCCCCCTTGCATAATTTGTCTTTTCACTCCTCATCTTTTCCTGCCTGTTTTGGTTTTTTTTTCCATTTTTTTCTCCAATGATCTCACTGGAATATACGGTGACCAATACTCTTTAGATCTATTAAAAAGGCTGTGGACGTGGCTTGTAGCCTCACTTCCCGTTTCAGACCACTTCAGGAGCCCACTTTTTAACTGTCAGAGGAATGTCCCACAGGTGACCAGGGTTCAAAGCTCCTTGAGACAGTCGGTCAGTCGGTCAGGAGTTGCATGAGTTTTCACAGGTAGAGAAAAGAACGTTATTACAGCAAGAAAGGAGGATTAAGACCCGACAGTTCTGCTTTAAGCTTGACCCAGCAACTTTGAAGGCGGTGACAAAGCCTCCTAATGCACCCGCATGGGATCATCCCCTCTGCTTCAGCCCAGCCCGTGGCTCCAGCACCGCTGGCTCCAGTGCACACACAAGGGCTTCACTGGGGGACAACAATAATGCAAACAACACAACATCGTATTAACAACATATATGCAAATATACTCTTTTGGCTATATTGTTCTGTTGGGCTGCTTTTACCATAGATCTAATCTCTTCACCTTTGGCATTGAAAATGTGTTTTAATTAGCCCACTAGCAAAACATTAGCCTGAGACAGCCTGATCATTTTTAACTTTATTTTCCTGAATGAAAACAATGCTGGCCAAATTTACTGTACACTGTCACCTTAATTACCTGTCTTAGACAATCCCTTTCCTACTCACTTGCAGTTTATCACAGTGTAACACAAAAACTCTTCCTCTAAAAAAAACTTTAAATGCTTCTGAGATTCAGACCGTAGATTGCTTGTGCAGCTATAATCTTAAAAAACATCTGCTACATTTGTGTGGTAAAGGAAGTCTCTTTAGAATACAGCCTTTGATTTCTATAAAAGACAAATCAGGCCACATGTTTTTGTTTTGAATGCTTCTCATCACAAGAGGAAATTTTCTGCAGCTTGGAATTTTGAAGGCATGAAAAATGTATTTATTTTTTTAAACAAAGAGCGTACATAAGAACATCAACAAAACTCCTCGGAAGTGTTAAAACCCGTTCCTCTATCATCTTGAAAGAAACACTAACAACTGCCTGGCCCACATTTTGATCAACCTTTCCGTCTTAAATTTATCTGGGTCATATCGTGTCCTTGATCCAAGCATATAACTCCCACTGACATCTCAGACCTTAGGAGGTTCACCCATCATTAGTTCTGAAGCTGCTAATAGCCCCGACTAGCAGAAGATTAGGAGGTTTCACTGGGCTTTTTTTATTTGTCTCTCAGAGAAAGTGTGTTGATAGTAGTGGTTTGACAAACTGAGTTTGACACCAGTGTGAATTGAAGGTATGAATCGATGGTACCTTGTGGCCTAGTGCGTCCAGAACAGATTTTTTTTTTTTTGCCTGATTCTGAAGTATCTGTGCTTTAAGAACTATTAAAAAGTAAAAGCTTCTGTTTCTTCATGGGGAACCTTTCTTACATTTTATAACTGTTTTGTTGATGCCCATTTCCACCTGCATCTCCTCTCTCTTCTTCACGGATATACTACAAATGCCTAGACCAATCTTTTTCAAAACCAAACATACTTGTAGAAGACCATCTTTTATACTTACCAACTACCCAAATGCTTCATACTCTGGCTCTCTTCTCCGATCCTTTCCCCCAGAAACTGGTGAGAAGCCTTCAGCTAAAATGGCCCTTGTTGTCCTCCTTCTCCCCAGCCACTGGAAACCAAGGGTCAAATCCTGCCTGATGTGGGCTCTTACCCCTCCATGTGGAAGTACATGGTCCAATGCTTCCCTCATCAAGGGCAAAACGAGTCCTCACCCCTCTGCTGCAAGCCCAGGGCAGGAAGGGAGCGGCCGGGAGGTGTTGTAGGAACACAGCTCCGCTCCACGCAGCCAGTTAGATCCATAGCAGCTCTAAAACACAATCATCTGAACTGTCTTGCACTGATGGAAAATGAGCCAAATGAACAGTTGATATCTCCCCTTTGATGAGTTTCTGACGACCAAGATTATTTTTATTTTTTGCCTCCTAGAAATGTATTTTTTGCCATGATTTGAAATGCAAAAGCTGGTGTTCTGCAAAATGAAGACACTGATACAGAAAGAAAATTATGATTAAATTCTTAAAACTGAGATCACCCACCTCAGAGCAAATCCCTTACATTTTTGGAGGTCTGTCAAGCAGGTATGACTAAAAAGTGTCCTGCTGATAGCAGCTGTGACCTGGAGCACATCCTTTTAAGTGATAACTGCTGTCAAAGTGAGGAGACAAGCAACGAGGGCAGAAAGGCTCTTCAGTTGTAGCAGCTTGCATAGCTCTCGTATAATTTGTATTTTCACTCTGTAGAAATACTTCATTAACTGTCAATTATTTTTGTTTTGTGGAGGGATTGTTTTCAGTTCGCTCATTTTTCTGACAGTCACTCAGTCTTAAGCGGCATACATTCATCTCATGTTTTGATGCCAAAGAAGTTTCAAAATTCATATGTACAAGCCCCTGTCAACCTTAGGCCTTGTCCAGAGCTCACTCAAGTCAGTACAAAGACACCAGTTACCTCTGGTCAGTTTAGGGTCCACCTGTTTGTGACCTGTGCCTGTGGCTCTCGGCTTTTCTTGCTGAGCCTCTAATCAGATTCAGCTTTAATATTCTGTGAAATACAGCATCCTTAGAAAAGGATAGTGGACTCCGTTTCATCTGAAGATTTACTACGAAAGGGGATTATTGTGCTTTTGCATGTGGAGTGGAGAAAGTCAGTGGAGATAAATTCTGAAAAGTGGGGAGGCTGTGTCATGCACTTGAGCACGCATGGCTCTGACAGAGGTATCAGGCCTTATGCAGAGCGTACGACGGATCAGGGCTCTCCCTGAGCTCCTCACACGCTATTTTCCCTCTAGAAATCCTTATCCAGTCAACGAACCAAGTTCCCCCACTCCATGTTCCCTGTGTGTTTGTGAGAGGGAGCACAGTGCAAACGCACATTGGAGTCTGCTGATAAATAATGGCAGATGTTTTTCATTACAGCAAAGGAGCCTCTTGTGCAATTAGGGAGAGAGGTTTAAAAAAAATTTTTGCACAGAAAGACTGTGTATTTACATAGTTGTGAAATTGCTTTTCTGATAGAGAATCAGATTTGCAAAACACTTGGTGCATTTGTTTATTTATTTATTTATTTGTAATCATGTCTTCCTCTTGCTCTCAGACGCAGTATTCCTTGCAAACAACTGTCTCCTCTGCTTAGTACCCTCAACCGTATCATGTACGGAAAAGAGATCCTGGACTAGTTCTCACTCAAGCATTTGTAGCAAGTCTAAGGAATGCACGGAAGGATTCCCAGAGGATTCGGTGAGTTTTGGACTGGGTACCGAGCTCTGGGTGCAGTGCACACTCTGAGTAATCAACCTGCTCGACCCTGCCAGGTTTCATCTTTGATTAATGAGCGTGCAATTTAACAAAGATTCACTAAACCTTGCAAGCACTCCAGAGCTCATTTTTGCCCTATGTTTTCACTGTTTCACACAGTTTCTGCAGAAACATACTGAAATTTCGTGCTTTACTTGAAGCTATGGGAACTGGGACGTACTCTGAGTTCAAAACTCAAATTTGTGAACAGAGGGGAAGACAAGGCCTGAACTCGCTCTTGAGCTGAATTTGAGAGTCATACAACTGCCTTTTCTGATGTTTCCTACTCAGTTTCAGTCCATTGAGAAGTTCAAGTAATTCTGAGAAGTTCAAGTAATTCAGGGAAGTTCAAGCATGCATTTCACTTTTATTGAGGCAGAAATACCAGCTCTGTTGAAACAGCAATTAGTCAGTATTCTGCTTTGCGATGAATCTACATAATTTTTTAAAACTCTCTCTGGATTTGGGGAAAATTCAGACAAAAATTCACATAATACCATTGTAGTTAGACTTTCAGCTCTTCTTTTCAGTTATGACATGGAGTTATAATGTATTTAACCTTTGTAAATATAAATTATCTTGTTTCTCACCCATAAAGCAAGTGCAGGTGAGCGTACGTTGACCGCCTGGGTACCACCACAGGATTAAAAAGAGAGTGAAAGGTTTCTGCAGTCCCTCACATTGGATGAAGTTCTGACCTTTGTCTCCCGCGTTCAGAGATGGAGAGGACAAGAGCAGCTCTTTTCCGAAGAGCTCGGCTCCCAGTAGTTCCCATTATAACACCATGACTCAGCACCTAACATGTGATCTCTGCCCCCGACACAAGCAGGGTGAAGAAAGAAAGAAATATCCAATGACCCTTGGAGCAACGTGTCTTGCTGACGGTTAATTTGCCAACAGCACTCTGGGGCTTTGTGTATTAATTAAGTAGTAAATTAATTCATTAATGTTGCCGACTCACAGAGAGCAGAACATACCTTCATTCATTTCATAACGTCTAATTCCATTATCAGCAAGCTGAATTCAGCCCTTGGCTTACCAACATGATGCCACTGCTGACTTCAACAGATGCCACAGGAAAACTGTCTAGTGGCAGTTTTTGGCCTGATGTGTTTCATTGTGCTACAGACAGCCATGGGGCTTTTTCATTCCTGTAAGTAAATTTTCCTTCAGAAGCTTGGCAAAGTAAAACCTCAGACACTTTTGGGCTCTTTGCCCAACTTCAGAACAAGGGGCACAAAAAAAGGTTCATTTTTCTCACCCGCTACAAATTTGATTGACATGGAGGGCTGGTCCTACTGAGCTGAGATCTGGCCTGGGTCCAATGTATTTGGAAGCCTAGTTACAAAAGCATTAAAACAACTTTAACAGAGATTTTGTCAACCTATCAAAGACAAATCAAGAGTGATTTCCCTGATGCCTCTGCTGAATTGGGTAAATTTCATTTATTGAGTTCAAGCACTGCGTGCTGGTTATTTTTCTCTCTGTCTTTTCCTCCAGAGGAATTTGACATGATCAGATCTACTCTGGTGCTTCATAATCACATTTTCTTTCCCCTTCCTCTCTCCTCCTTCACAGGGTGCTTTGAGTGTTGCTACCAGGTATGCAATATGCGCACGCATTGGTATGTCAGAGACAAAAGATGGGCCAAATTCAGAACGGTGCCCAAGCAAAGCTGACTCAGTAGAATCTCCTTTAATCTAGCCTGATCTCCGCTTTCTTTGGCTTGTATGATGTGGAGGCCCTCAGAGGGGCATCTACAGGATTGCCCAGGTGAAACAAACTATTAACCGTGGCTTTTATGGGACCTGAAACGGACTAAACCCCTTCAGCTTGATGCACTTCCAGCTTGATGCACTGCAAGTTCATGGGATGGAGGAGGAAACGGATGTGAGCTTTGGCACAGCCTGGAATGGGGTATATGTGTGTCTGTATAAATGTCACTTTCAGGCAATACTAATCAGCTGGAGGAAATTTTCCGTTGGGTGAAAATGGATATCATGTAGCTGGGGACACTGGATTTCAGTGCATGTGCGGTAAATCTGGGTAGGACTGTCCAAAGGATTCCCTGCAGCAGCAGAAAAACTCCCAGGGCCTCGTCTGGGTTGACAGTTTTCATTTTTATGTCATACTAATTTTTAATTTGCATGGCACACACTTCACACTGGTAATCAGTGATACCTCTCACCCGGCCCTGGGAAAAGACAGAGAGACCCACGCACAGGCTGCCAGGTTCACCTTTTGGGGGAGAAACTGTTGGAAGCACAAAAGTACACCCATGTCCTTGACCTGTTTCCTGGGGTTGGCGTGGGTAAAGCTGAAAGCAACTGACACAGCTTGGCACATCCCTTGGAGTTTGCAGCCATGTTTGCAAGGATTTTGAAGGAAACCCAGTGAGCCTCAGTGGTTTCAACTCTGCAGTGGCACTGGTCCCAGCATGGACTTCAGCGTGCGACTCTCAGCCTTGAAAGTAACTTTGTCCCACACAGTGCAAATACATATTTAAAGCCAGCAGTAGTCACTTACAATGATTGTAAAAGCAGAAACAGACTGAACTCCTCTCATGTAGAGCCTTCCGAGCTCCTTGTGCACGTGCAGAGCTGGCCTGGGGCTTGTTTGCAGGAAAAAGGAAGGCAGAAGGAAAGGGACAACGAGTTCAAAGTGCCCAGGGGCACCCCAGGGTGCAAATGGGTGCTGCCCTCACTACAATCCTTTGTCACCAGTCCTGAAGATCAGCCAACCGAAATGTAGTGCTGCCTTGGATGTCCCAAAAGAGCATCCTCCCAAAGGCAGCTCCCTCTCCCTGAGCCCGTGGGGCTGCGTGGAGCAGGGCTCGGCTTGTCCTTTGCTGCTGCTGCTGGCCAGGACCTGCTGTGGCTCTGCTTAGAGCAAGCCTGGTGCACATGTCCTTTGTTCTCTCCCCTTCCTGGAGGAGAAAACCAAAGCTAAGCAAGATTTACGTGATGTGCTCAAAGTCAGCCTGTGATTCAGTGATCAGCTGAGAAAGCAGACGTGCTGTGCTAGCCACTATTCCTGTTTCTTCCAAGTTAGTGTGGATGGATTTATTCAACGCATATTTATTTTGGGGTTTCTTTTTCATGACATGTCCTCAATTTCTTGACTTACAGTTTTCATTATTGTGAAATTTGATTACAGAACCAGGCAAAATCACAGAGCAAGACATGTTTCCACCATGCCATTTTACCCCAAACTAGCCCCATTTCAGCCTGAGGATTGCACGGAGAGAGGATCGATTCTGAGTTTGCCAAGTGACATAATCAAGAAAAATATTCTGATCTTATTTGGATCCCACTGAGGATATTTCATACACTTGCAATGCCTGCTGATTTATTTTTTTTTCTCCTCTTTTCCTGATGTCTCACATAGTGAAATTGCACAGGAATTAGGGAACACTTCTGGATCCTCGATAATATGAGCTGCTTTGTCCTTTGCTTTCTGTGTCTTTCTCAGTACACGCTAGTACAGATTTCCCCCGATCAGAGCAGGGTCTGGAGGATACAGAGATTCTCACAATGTCAAAATGTAGCATGCTGGCCTGGAGCAACTCTTCAATTTTTCACATTTATGTGACACTGTGAAAGTAACTAAGAGCCATGATTTTATCTTGTGCCCTAGCAGCTAGGATTTACATAAACTTAGAGAGGTCTTGAAATCACAAATGCAAAGTGAAGTATTGCGTATCATTAAAATAAATCACTGCCACAGAATCCTAAAACTTAAGTAAAATCTTGCTTTCTAGAATCAGTCTGTCTGTTCATACAATGCAACCAACAAACAGTTTTGCATTCAGTATCCTGTAGATCGTACAAATTACATCAGTCTCTATTTTTATTCTACAATATCACATTTAATATCAGAGTTACCTCCCTTAACAATGTTTAATTTGGCTTTATGTTTGTTTATTTTCTTTGTCATGTCATTTTTTCCTCTTGTTGTTAGTTTTGTTTGGCACTTGTATAATAACACTTTGGAAACATTAACTAATTAACCTTCCTAATACTCCTGGGAGGTACTGTAGGCTACGTAAGCCTTACCCTGCCTCCCACTTCATGATGAAATAAGTAGGAGTTGTCTGATTTGCATAAGGATGAAAGGAAAATTGTCTGAGCCAAGACTCAAATCTGGGGATCCTAGTTTGGGTTTGTCCCTTTCCCTTTTATACTGGGACTATTTCACAACTCTTTGTTGGTTCAGATTAAGCAGGAATGGACAAACTAAGGGGTTGTACCCCCTTCCCTAAGCTCCTTGTCACTTGGTACAGGCATTTGGGGCATCCCCTAGCCAAATGCACAGTGCTGCCATCCCCACCCAACAGCATCACTACCACACAAGGAACAAAAGGTAACGCCAGTACGACTGATCCTTTTGGCATTAGTGTTACGGTAGTGCCTAGAAATGCAAACAAGAGCAAGAGCTTTGTGGTGGACGCTAAGCAAACCTCTATGAAAAATGATCCTTATCTTCAACAGCTCACAAACTCCTCTGTATAGGCACCTTCTGGCTGAGTGTTGAACATGCTGTTAGAGAACTGTCCTTCAAATATGGCTTGCCCAGAGAGACAGAACTGGAAGAGCAGTCTCTCCAGAGGATGGCTGGAAGGGTAACTACCTTTGTAACTTTATACCTGGCATCTGCAATAGATAGGATAGTATTATCAGAGGGAGGAGTAAGAACAGGGTTAGGTAAGTCAACTCAATGATAGGGATGAAGGCTACCCCAGGAAGGCAGCTCCCGGGAAGCATACTGGCAGGTATAAGCCTCAGGAAGGAGGAGGGTTGGTTTGTGCAACAGTGAGTGGGAGAAGCAGTGGGAAGAGCGAGCCCAGGGAAGGCCCTCTGGTGCCTCAGGCATCCCCTGCCTCACTTGGGGGGCTGTGTGGCTCAGAGCAGTGGGGTGGCCACAGGAGCAGGGAGGTCCAGGCACTGCATGGAGGGGTTTGAGGGCTAAGTCCTCTGTAGAAAACCAGCCTGTGTTGTAGGGACTGCTCAACCTCATGAGAGGGAGAAGGAAATGCACAGCCAGCTGTGCTGAGGGAGCCAGTCGCACCCCGAGCCATGCACCTGGGCAGCCCTTCACTTTCAGCCACTGCAGGTTTTGCTCCTTGGGATGTATGTGTCCTCCCTCCCCTGCAAACTCTTCCAATGAACTTGTGTGCGAGCGCTCAGACCACCCCTTACCCGCCAAGTCCTTGGGTTTGATGATCCCCCTCCATTCACCTTTGTGCTTGGGGTGTTACAAACTGGTCAGTGAGAAATGTGAGAGCTCCAGAGCACTGGGACATGTTCCCACAGAGGGTCTCTTACAGTGTAGCTGGAACCAGAAAGGCTGAGAGGAGCAAGAGCACGGATTCAGCACTTTTCTCCCAGCATTATAACTGCGGTGGACTGGATAGCCATGCCTAGCCAGCAGTGAATCACGGCAACAACCCTGTGCATGCTCGAGCATCGCTGCCTCCTGTGCCGGCATGCACTTCTTAAAAGTTCCCGACTGGATTGCATTGAGAGGGGTGCAGATGCCGCCCGTTCGCTGCTGCAATACCGCTGCTGGGTCTCAGCTCAGCAGTCCCCGGCTCCTCAAACTGGAGTCATTTCTGCGTGTGAAGACTGTTATCAGGCCGTTCTCTGTGTCTGGCTTTTCCAAACAGGAGGAAGGTGAAGTAGGCGTCACAGGGGACAAAAAGGGTCTTGATGGGACATACACACGTGTATCAGTGGAATACACCGCTGTAGAATGGAAAAGCACAGTTTGAAATGTTTGTGAAACAGGCCGGTGGCGGGCTGAAATGTCAGCACTTCTCTCCTTTTTATGTGGTAGTAGAATAAGATTAAATTCCCCTTAAATGCCGTAGTGGCTTCTGCCTTATTAGAATCATCTCTCATAACATTTTTAGAGTATTGTGTGGAATCCACTTAAACGAGTCCCCGTGAAATGAAGCGAGCTGTTAGAATAATCTGGCTGTTGTGCAGTGAGCTCTGCCTTGCTCAGCAAGGTTTTGCTGCGTGCTTGCAGAGGGAGAGCAGGCACCAGCTTCCCAGCCATCCATATTTAAGTATCTCAAAAGGCTCTGAGATACTTGCAACAATATTGTATCATACTGCTATTTGAGCAAGGAGAGAAAGAGCTTTGAATAATTAAAATCAATTAAAAGGCTAAAGGATAGGGATTCTTCTTGTCTTCTGAGAACACTTTACAGCAGTGGGTAAATGTTTTCTTGCCTTTCCCAATAATTATCTCTCTCAAACACACCTACACAGTCTTGTGCAGCCACAGCCTCTTCTGGTTTAGATTTTAGAAGATCTCAAGGTCGGTTATGCGAGCACTTAGCACCCGCGGCCGCAGCCCCGCACACAGCCCAGATGGTGGGTTCCTGAGGAAGGAGGCTCCAGCTGCCACAACCTGGGCACTGCTGGCGACCAAAATCTGCTCTCACAAGTCCATGTATTCAAATCCTTCTGGGAATATGTAGCTGCTAGCTGCGTTTGGTTGAAAGTGCCAAAAAAAAAAAAAAACTAATGCCTTATTTGAGCAAAAAATGCCAGCACTTTCTATGTAGGCTTGTGTCTGGTTTAGATTCATGAGCTGGGAGCAGTATGGTACGAGAGCACTTTCATCTCACCAAGCTCTAGTTTAGGAGATTAAGGTCCATCATACCATCTTGGGGGTTGGGGGCGGGGGGGGGAAAGAACCCAAAAAACCAACTAGGCCCTCGATCTGCTCCATCAGCTGATGTCTTCTCTGACTCAGGGCATCTCCACCTGAACGCCCACTGATCTCTGCTGTTCCTGGTAATGATGCAGCCCTGTGAAGCAACACCGTGGGGATTGCATTATCTTCTGATGAGGTGGCACTCTGAGCAATGATGCAAACAGCATAAACCCTGAGAAGCTTTCTGCCTCTTCCTCACCCTTTACACATTCCTCTCCCTGCTACGTCCCTCTGCCTCTCCTGACAGCCCCAACTCTGGTTTTCTCTAATGCCTCATTCAAAAAAAACCCCATCACTTCCCATAGCATGAAATCCCTCTAACAGAAAGGAATGAATTGCTGGATGACACATGCCCTGCGATAAAACAACAGCTTGCGAACAAATACTTAAAGAAGCCTTTGGGTTTGGGTTGGCTTCAGAATGTTATCAGTTTATTTCTCCTGTGATTTGGCGAGCACAAACATCTTTACATTCGCAAACAGCACACAACGGGATTTGTATCACAGCGAGGACAGTGTGTAGCTTTTTGAAAGGCCAGCTCCTACCTTAGCACTGCTGCAGGAGGGAGGAACAGCCCTGTCCGATCGTACTTATTCCCCAGAAAATTATTGTAAGAGTTTAACAGTTAGCTTAGCCTTTAATAGCTCTTGTTCCCTGTCAGCCCCCTCTTCCCTCCTTCCCCACTTCACTGACTAAATGGTTTCATTGAAATAGTGGAAATATTTTTGAAAAAAATCTTTGAAAACATCTTTGCTTTCGGGTGAAAATGTTTAAAACTTGAACTTCTCTGTGGTTTTCACAGGGAAAAATTCTGTTTGGCATTTTATGGTGGTTTTTTCCCCTAGCTGAAATGGTATAAATTTGAAAATATATGTAAATAGAGAGAGAAAAGCCCCTGAGTGTGTTCCAGACGACATGGTCTCTGGAAGGGAAAGCTCCTGCACTGCCCAGTGGGGTGCCGATGCTGGTCGCTGTGGGGAGAGGGGAGGACACAGGTACATCGAGGATTCAGGTTCAGGCTGACTCGGAAGACCAGGAACGAGTTCATCCACTTCTGCCCGAGAGCCTGGCAAAAGCCAGATTTCTGTGCAGGGCACCGAGAGCCATCACAACAGGGGACGGGTCAGGATAATCGGTGCAAATCGATTCAAAAGTGTTGGCAAGAATGTTTTCTGGGCTTCCTATTTAAGAAGAGCTTTTAGCACCTGATCCAGAATTGCCCCGTGTGTTCTTGGTTTTTTAGAAAATCCTGTGCGCTCTTTCCTCCCCAATATTTTTAGCTGAAGTCCCTTAAGAAAGCACGGACAATGCCATCTCCCTCCTCTCTAGGTTCCTGGATAGCAACAGCACTGCGTAGTTTTCTGTGGTTCAGATGTGTTTCAAACATGGGACAATTGCCAGGATTTCATTAAGTGAACAACATGTGAATGTAACCACATATAGTACTGCTTACATCCATATAGTGCAGAGCGCCTTTGCATGAAAGCAGATGTTATGGAAACAGCCCAAGTCAAATAAGCAAGGGAAGATTACCTCCATAATGAGCTAAAAATTAGTTCTGCAACCTCTTAAAGGGATCACAAAAAAACCCAACAAAGCATGTTTTCATAAAATAAACAGAGTATTAGTGGCACAGAGACACGGGCAGGTATCAGCAGGTGTAAAGCATTTGCTCTCACAGTATCCCATATCTAAACATTTTGAAGATCAATTCAGATGCAAGCCTAAGTATATCCAAGTGAATCTAAATGGATATAAATTACTTCTTCCAGCATACAAATCATACCAAATAAAAATTCTCTGAATTTCTTCACTTCTTAGACCCTGATTTATTATCTGGCTAGTAGGAAATGCTGTCATCACTGAAATGTTTAGACAGATTAACACAAACTAATTATAGTCTATAAAATGATTAAGGTTGAAATAGCATGATTTTACATATTCGTTATTTTTAAAAAAAGTCTTTGACATATACATAGTACACGGCGTATGTTGTCATTTGCCTACACAGGGTATTCCCTCCAGTTTTAATATGGAAATCTCCCACACACAGACACTTTTTTCCCTACATCTGCCTTAAAAAACTTTTCTCCCTTGACTGCACATCACTGTTGGACGGCCATTGTGCTCTCGTGAGCGATGGGGAAGGAAAGAGACTTGCCACGGCAGCAATCAGCATTTTAATCAATAATTCCTTGGTTGGCATTAATTTGGGACCAGCGTTGCTCTTGTTACCATCACTGCTGATTCAAGCACAGGCCTTTTGGTTTTTTCAGTGGGGAAAATGAAGGGGCTTATTGGGAAGAGGAGGCAGCCCAAATGAGAGTCAGTCTTACTGGGCAAGAAGCCTGGGGGTTTTCCCTGTTTCCTCCCATGTTTCTACCCCTTCCTGGCTTACTCAAAAAGCACAAAAGGAGAAATCTTAAAGGGAAATCCCTTCTCAGTCATTCTCTGCCCACATGGACACTTTCTTCCTCTCATCACCCCTCGCTCCCTGGTGCTCCATCCAAGAAATACAAGGAGGGGAAAGCGGGGAAAGGGGGGCAATGCAACCGGTTTCAAAGAAGAACTTTTTTCCTCATCAGCAATGCTGAAACGCTTTGAAAAAGCCTCTCTTTCTCCACAATATGAACAGCTATATACACTTCTTTACCTTCCCCTCTCTTTCTCCCAGGAGGAGAGAAGTTAAGAACCTGAGAGAAGAGATTTTTTTATGGCTCTTCGTTACTTTAAAATGAACACTTTGTTTCAAATTTCAGCACATTTTTTCTCTCTCTCTCTTTTTTTTTTTTTTTTTTAATGAGATATTGAATGAAAGGACTACTTTATCCATTTTTTTGTCTAAACATTTGTGGGGGGGAGGATCATTAAAACTTACTGACTAGATACACGAGTCTTTGCATTTTGCAATTTGGCTTACATTGAGTAATAGTTATTTGTCTGAGTTAAATTAATGTTGATGGATTTCTTTCATATTTCTTCCTCACTCTGAATGAGACTTACTGAATGTAGCTTTTAAATGTCATTACATACGTGGCGTTAATTCACATCTGCATTTTTGTGCTGGGAGGGGTAACCTATTTTCTGCTTCCACTCTCCGTAGCAGGGCTCACATGTTTCAGGGGCTAGTTCTGCCATTCACTTCTTTCAAAGAGCCCTGATTGGCTTCAGTGGGAGTTAAAAGCACTTCAGGGCTTTAAGAAAGAGGTCTGATCAGTTTTTAAAGTGTTCAAAGCTGAATGGATTTAACTATTATCTGCAAGTTTTCAGAAGTTTCTTGCAGCGATGATATGATCCTCGGTGCACTTAGTGGGATTTTTTTAAAAAAGGATTTGCTATATTGTGGCAATAACCACAGAGCAAATGCTACCTATAAGGAAGTGAAATCAGTTGTTCATCCATCAGAAAGTCACAGTCCATCGATGTGACATGGGAAGGCTTGGCTGGGAGACCTTGGGACAACCAGGCACATTGACTGGAAGCTGGAGCCCCAACGATGCTGGTTAAAAACCCTCGGCAAAATTTATATTGTCTGCTCAAACCATGAATTACCCCAGGGAGCATGAAGACAACCGCGCTGTTACCCTTCTGCGCCTGCCCTTGCCATCCCCTTTGTGCTGTGCCAGCCTGGTGTCACCCGGGCTCCGCGGAGAAGCAGACGTCTGCCAACACGGACCCGGCTGGAGGATTGGTGTCCGCTCCTGGGAATTGCCAAAATGCTTGAAAGATATGAAGAGTGCTTGACAAAACACCTTGGATTTGGGGTTCTGAAGTAGGACGAGCACACGTTCTTCCATGTTCCCACGTCACCTGTGTGATCCATTGCAACACTTAAAAATTAGCGCTTCTCAGACTTTAAGTACCTGCATAAGGCTTGGCATATGGTTAAGTGCTCGGCTGAAATGGGGCAACCATAGAAGTAAAAGCCCATTGAGTCCAAAACTTAGCTAATGGAAATTGGAATAGCGCCACTGATTACAAGGGACTATCCTAATTAACACCAGCAGAGAGACGGAGCTTTATGAAGCATAAAACACAGCTATGCAGTTACGTCCCACCAGAACTCGGCAGCCTTAACTCTGACCTTTAAAATCATATTGGTTTGGTAATTCTGGTTACTGTAGTGAAGTGCTCTAAAAGAGATATGGCGAATACTGATACTTACATGTGTGTTTATATAAAGTATATATATTTATCAAACTGACAGCTGACTTTTAGTTAATTCTTTATAATTGTGTTTTCTTGAGAACATTATTGAATGTCTGATTTGAGGAAAAAAAAATGCATTACCGTGTTGATTTGTGGCAGAATTATGCATGTGTATGGCTTTGCACGTGAAGCTGATCAATATGTGTCATTAGTGTCTACATACATAATTTTTATGGCTCTTTTTAATAGGGTTTGCTTTATGTTTTATTTTGAGATTGCTGATGAAAGACAGCTATTTATTTAGAGGTCAGTGTTAAGCTTGTTGTGATGAAATATGTATTTTGCTTTCTTTGTACTTGATAAGAATAATGCATGTGCGTTTATTATGTCGGCAGCGTTACGATTTATGATATCCACCACCATTAATGTCTTGGCTTTTCAGTGCTTAGATTTTGCAAATGAGCTGATAAGTAGATACATTGTTGTTACTTAGCAACCTCAATTGACATTTTTAAACAAAATACTTTCATTTTGGAATTTCCCAGGTAGTTTTTTTGGCACTTCTTTATGTGTTTACTTTTTATTTTCTTCCATTCGTTACAAGGAGATACCTGGGTTGTTTCCCCCCCCCCCCCCTTTTTTTAATTAAAAGAAAACAAGAGAGCTGACAAGGAAACTGCATTTCAGCCAGTGATCAGCAGCTGCTCCTAATTTTTTTTCCCTACCATGTGTCAGCAAAGTTTTTACAAGAAAATTGTGCTGTCCTCTCGCCACGACCTTTTTTGCGAGTTTTCAACAGCACATAAACCTGCTGCAAAGTTTATTGGAGGCCTGTGGCAGTCAGGCGGCAGGTGCTCTGGGAGGGGGCAAACAGTGGCCCCCGGCCACCAGCCACCCACTGGGCCTTCACATCACCAACCCCACTGGCATTTCTGACCACGGCAGGTCATCGTTCCCCAGCAAAGGCATCAGCCACGCACTCCGCCACCTAACCCTGTTTTCAGAAGTGCTTGGCGCAGGACTAACGTTATTGCCAGTCACGCTTCTCAAATGATTTTCTATTTTTTTTTTTTTTTTTAGCCATAGGTTTCATGGCAGCTGTCAGGCTGTCCCTAAGTGCCTTTGAAAACCCACCTGTAACGTAAAGTTGAATGTTGTGTTAAGTCACGCTTCAGGCTCTCTGGTTTGCCATCAGAAAAGAAAAAAAAAAAAAGAAAGAAAAAAACTCCAACCAAAGAACCCCCCACCAAAAATCCCCCTGCTCCTGTCTTAGCACTGAAATTTATTTTCCTTTATAATTTCCATAATTGTCTGGGTGTTCAGGTGCCGTAGGAGAGATCGCACCCTGTAATCATGGTTATGATCCTTCAACAATCATTCATCTTCCTCCTCGAGTTCTTTGTGGGGACACAACGTTCACAGTGGCGAAAGACCTGTATCAGTTTAATCCCTCTGCCTTTTCCTTTGGTGCATTCAATACTTTTGTCAGATGTAATTATATCTGGGTAATGAGGAGATGAGTTCTGAGCCGAAGTTAAATAGTTACGAGGTGTGTGAGCTTGTCCCACACACAGAGGCAGGAATTACAGGCTGAGGAATGAAAGTTTTCCTTGTCAGTGTGATCTGAGGGGTGTCAGAGGAGCAGCATCTACCAAGAACAAAACAAGCCCAGGGCTGATTCGACCTGGCCCCATGTGCAGATGGCAGAAAGCGCCTGGATCCTGACATTTATTTAGAAGGAAGGTGTATAAAAAAAGGGAAGAAGCAGCACAGCACGTCTATTCATTAAGAAAAAAGACATTTTTAACACACCTAATTTAACAAGCCATGCCAGTAAACTCAGGAGGGGCTGGGATGTATTGTCTAAATGCCACAATTGCCCACCTCGCCCCAAAAGTGGCTTCGAAACACCAGGGTTGCACCAGATTTCCACGGGCAGCTGAGAGCGGAGTCGCTCCGTCCCAGTAAGCGCCAGCCTGCGTTTCATAGCTGGTTTGTTGTTTTGTTTTTTTTTTTTTTAATCCCCTGGTTTTGTGTGAATTGTGCTGAAGGGGAAAGGGTGTGGAGGAGTCAGTGCGGGAGCTCCTAAAGGTGTAGCATCCAGCAGCTGCTCAGGAAATCTCTGAAATCCCCACGTCAGCGGGCTGGGAAGGGCAGGAGAACGAAGGGAAGTACAAAAGCCACTACCTATTCACTGCAGCCAAAGGTGTTTCCTTTAGCTCCTCTTTACTGAATGCGGGGGGGGGGGGTGGGGTGGGGGGGAAGATGTGGAAGGAGCAGCCAAAAAAAATGGAGCAGGCGACCCGATGCTCATTTTAAGAGAAAGCACTTTCACAGGGAAAAAGGGAGCGTTAACCCTTCGGCTGGTGGGATGCTCGCTGCCAGCCCTGAGTGTCCGGGCAGAAGAGCAGCATCGCTGCTGGGGCTGGCACCCCCCCTGCCCAGGGAACACGCGGGGCTCTGGCTTCTTCCAGTCCCCCTGCACCGAGGGCCTGCAGGGGTCTGGATGCTGCAATTGTGCAAATTTCCAGTATTTTGCTCATTTAGGAATTAGGGCCATTGCTTACTTCAGGGTGGCTTTAGCAAGTCATGCCCTGCGCCTCTCGCAGAGAGAAAAAGTGAAAAAGAGCAATTTATGAGAAAGGATGATAAAATCTTCACCAGGATGTGATACCTGACCTGTCACTTACAGCACCGCTGCTGGCATGGGCTGAAAGTCTGTCTGAGAAGCATGAGAAGGACGTATAAGTGTCTGTATATTGTAATCTGAACTAAAATGGGTTATGATTCACAGACACCAAAACTTCAGTAGCACGAAAAGGATTTTCTGCCCCTGTCCCAGCAGCAGCACCCTGTAGCATGTTTCTTCAGTGCCTCTCTCCCCTTCTTCTCCCCTCCAGCCTCTGCGATCTCCCTCCTAAGAGCTGGCTCTCCCTATTAACGTCTCAGAGATGCAAACCCACTTTGCTACTCAGACCCCCTCAGGTTCCTCACATCACTGTCCATGCTGTGGCCCAGCCACGGACATGAAAGGAAAGGTATATATGGTTTATGTAAGGACCAAGGGTTCAAGGAGGATATTGGCCCCTTTCCCAAGCCCGATGAAGTCAGGGAAAGCTCCTCCCATCACTCCAATGGGGTTTAGTAAGAGCCTTTCATGAGCGCGGTCTGTGGCGTGCTCCTGCCTGCTCGCCGGCCGCTCTGGCCCAGCCCACCGAGGGCCTGATGTCCTGGCACTTCGCTCTTCCCAGAGCGTGGAAGGGAGGATATGAAAGAGGATGTTACAGAGTCAGGACAGTAATTTTGCCTCTTGGCATCCTGCTTTGATAAGAGGAGAACAAAACAAAAAAAAAAAAAATCCAACACCATAATTAGCATTATCGGGACAAACTGCCTGGCAACAGCTCTAAAAGGAGGAGGAAAAAAACCCAAATGGCTCATTACAATTAGGTAAAATAATCTAAACCCACATATCCTCAGAGCCAGTGAAAGCCTAAATGCTGGGCAGCACACACAGCTGTGGAGTGGTCCATACCTCCAGAATAAAACCCTGAATAACCTGTGGTATCCTGGCAGCACGAAGAATAGTAATTTGGGTGTCCTGGCTTTTAAAAGCTGCTGTCCTGGCTGCTGGTTTCCAGGAGAGAAGGTGGCCCTGCTCCAGGTCTCGGTGCATTGCCGCTGCCTCGGGTAGACACCCTGTTCCCCCCCTCCCTACCGCTCCGCGGCACTCTGGTGAGATGGCTAAGGAGGCCAGGGGTGGTAGCAGGAAGGCTCAGGCATGTCATGAAGTCGGTGACATGACTCTGGGGAGGCAGAAGGCTGGTGGAGCATTGCATATTTGTGGGAAAGTGGCTCCTTCGGCAGCTGAGTGCTTTGGAGGCAGCGAGGGGCTGGCCGAGCCCGTGGGCACAGCTGGGGAGTGGGGCTGGGGCACAGGAGAACCCCAAAGGCTCTGATGCTCCTCTGAGACACCGCGTCTCCTCCTCCTCCCTCAATGGCGAAGGAGCACCCATGGCTTTCCAGGTTGGTCTGATCAGCAATGAAGGCAATGCCCACATCACATCAGCCACACCGGTTCCTGCCGAGGGCAGGCAGTGCCAGAACTCACACATTTCAAGGCTGCTTTGTCTTTTTGGTTTCGCCTGCAAGAAGCCAAAAGCATTAGTAACCCATGGCAGGGAGCACAGGGCAATCTTCCTTCTTGGGCAACGTACAGGTCTACACCAAACACCGGTGTCTGAGCTTGCATGGGTTGTCTCACCTGGTTACCAAAGAAGGCAAGAATCCTGCATCAAAACAACACAAACAAACAAACACCATCTTTCTCTGGTGCTTTGTAGGTGAGCTGCAAGTAAACAGCAATACCCAAGATCAGTTAGACAGTTGTGTTTAATGAGATCTCTTTTGCAGATTAACTACTGAGTTTAAAACTCATCGTGCTATTCGGTTGGTGTCAAAATATGATGGAAATGAAATTAGGCCGCAGGTTGCAGTAACTGTTAGGAAATAGTGGCAGAACAACGGAAGAAATGTTGAAAAGAAGAATTTCAGCATGCAGCCTATGACATAGTAAAAATCATTGGTTAATACTATGCTAATCAAAACATCATAGAGAGTTGTAATTTCATATGGAGAGGTGGCAGGGAAACCGTACTTAACTAAATAAGGATCAGCCAGTGTTAGTAAAAGTCAGAATCCTGAAGTAGCTGAATGAGTAAATAGCAACTGTTTCCACTAATACTGCCTGAGCATATTATTTTTTTGTTGTTGTTTTCATGAAAAAAAAAAAAGGTTAGGTATGTGAAAAAATTAAAAAATGGCATTTCCCATTGCTTTTTTTCAGGCTTGAAAATGGACTGTAATAAAGAATGATTTAAAAAAAAAGTTCTCTTGTTCAGGAGAAGCAAAAGAAAAAATGTTGTCCATCCTGAGCCTGAGCTGTCCATCCAACAGTTGATTAACAAAGTCCACACATTTCACAACAGAAAACAGCAGCATGCCTGGTCCTACGCTCCCTCCTCTCTCTCTCCCCAGGGAGATTAGGTCATCAAAGCTCCATTGAAATGTTGTTTTCCAGGGATTCTGCAGGCAGTTTCTGTCCTAAAGGTAAAGTGCACTGATTTCATGACATAAGGACATATGGAAATTCAGAGCATTTCGCTTCCCAAGCTCCACGGCAAAAGCTCAATGTGACACTTCCAGGGGGTTCTCGTTGTAACCCAAATGGCACTGCCAGGAGACATGGCATTATTTTGCTAGTTTGGCTGGAGTTACCATCACATCCCCCAGGAAATCCTCAGATGACTGTTCCAGCATTTTGTTGACGATCCTTGGCAGTTCCAGGTAGCAGCAGGTGACACAGGTGAGTCCCCTAGGGACCCAGGACCTGCAAGGAGAGGACACTGTCAAGGGCTTCCTCGTCCTGTGGATTAACTGAACGGCTGTGGGGACACCTGCCAGCTTCTCAGAACCAGACTCGAAAAGTACAAGCCTGAGATTTGTTACATCTACACTCCTGCATGCCTAATTATTTGCCCGTACGTTGCATGGCACTGCCGAGAATTCCTGGCAAGCCTGCGAGATGTCTGCTCCTTCACGACTGCTGAGACTGGAGCCTCGCACGGAGCGGGATTGTGTAACGCAATAAAAGCCATCCTAGAACAGCGTATGTCCAATACACCTGGGCCGGTTTGCAAAACAGGTGTGTTTTTGGCTGGGCAGGGTGGATCTGGCTGCACCTAGCATGTCAGGTGGCATCAAAGGAGGCACAAGGTTGAAAGTGGGTGAAGGAGACAAAAAGCAGGGCTGGGAGAGAAGCTTGGGTGGAGAAGCGGGAGAGGTGGCAGATGAGAGGCTGGAGTGTGGGCCGTGGTAGCATTACGCTGTGCCCTGCAATGCTGCCTGAGGAATTAGCTGGAGAATGAGCATGGAGGGAAAGAAAAGAGCTGTTCCAGAGCAGAAGTGTTTATTTGATGCAGTGAATGAATGGGCTCTCCATCACCGGGGGCTTCCCTGCGCCCAGGGGTGCCCAGAGCACCTCAGTGCCCTGCACCTCTGACCACCCTCCCCAAAAGCTCACTTTCCAGCTTTCTCCCCCAGGGTCATTTTCCTTGGCAGTGCGCTTTGGGAAAGGCAGCAGCGTTTGATGGGATAGAGTCACTCCAAGCATTAATGGGGCACAACCGGGGCTTGTCTGGGTGGAAGGGGCTGGCAGGAGGCAACGAAGGGATGATTCAAAGACTGGCACTGCTTGCTTCCACCCCGAGAGGAGAAGGAGCTCTTCCACATCCCATCACCCCAACAGACTGACTTGTCCAGACCAGTCGGTGGCTTCTGTACAACAATTAAACTTTGCCAAAACGGTAAAGCCAGTCTCTATAAATCCAGATCCAAACCAAGTATTTTTTATGACGGAGGCCACAGCTTAATATAATTAACTGTGACTTACACACTGGTTACTCTGGTGTGATGTCAGCTTCTCCACACTGTTTATTTTAATTAAAACAGAAATTGTAGGTCTTGAGTGCTGATAATTACAGCCCGTGGACTCAATTTGCCAAAGCCCCTAATTAACCTGCTATGTGTCTACCTGACTTGAGGTGTTAGTTGAAACATGACTGGTGCAGTGGCATTATGTTGTCTCCAGTGATGGAAATACAGTAGGAAGACATGACAGGTTCTGTGATGGGGGATCCATATTTTAAGCTATTCTGCATGACATTCCTTTCACTTTTATGTAGATTACCAGTTTCCTACCTGAGACCTTGTAAGTGATAGACTGGTTGAGAAAATGGATTTGATGAGAAGTACCCCCTTTTCAGAATAATTGCATCCTGTATATGCTGAGCAGGGTTTGGAAATCTGGTATCTTTGTGGCAGCAGATTGCAGCAGGGCAGGTGGACAGGGCATGCTCCTTGTGAGGGTGTCTTTGCCTCTGGAGAAAGGCTGGTCATCTTTCACCTTAATGTTAATAATCCTTCTGCCCAGCCTTGGCGGCTCCCCCTGCCTCGAGACACTTTAAAATGCAAGTACTCCTCTCCCAGTTCAGCCACAAACTCACATCATTCAAGCCCCCCTTTAATTTCCCATCTCATGCCTGCTATCACTTTTAATGTATTCATTCCCCCAGTAAAGGCTGTGCATATTCTCTTGTTCCCCGTACCCCCATAGTTACTCTAGTTTCTCTCTTCCTGCTGACCTGTGCGGACCAGCCAGATGTTTCACCACCAGTGCAACAGGGAGTTTTGCCATTGCCTATAGTGGCCCAGATCAGGGCCTGGAGATAGACATGTTGCCCTGCTTTTTCCATACTCGAAAAACCACAACTCCCCATAAGCTTGGAGCTGCACTGACTATGAAGAGCATTAACTTAACCTGTAAAATATATGCTTCCAAAACTGAGCTGCTTTGCACAGATCAGCCTCTGCGGAATTTGAAAGCTGTGTTGTTGAGGCAAAATATATACCAGGTACAAATTAGGCAGCTATCTGCTTAGATTTGCTATTTCATCGTCTTTTCTTACAAATTCTCCCCCTTGCTCATTTCTGTCCTTCACACACAGTGATTTTGCAGATGATGTGTACCTGAATGACTATTGAGGTACACAATGCAAAGAGATGTGCAGGGCCAATATCAAATGCAGTTTCTTATTGGCCTTGATGTACCCACCCAGCTTCAAAAATCTTTATTTGCAGGTGAAAACTCTCCTCTATTCTTGAACTTTTACAGGAAGTCAGTCTGCTGGTTTAGGTACAAATGTGAGCCATGATACCTCAATTTGCCCTTTAGTCAGGGGACATAAAAAATGCAAGAACTTAATTTATGGGCTATATATTTAAAAAAAAGATACTCTCCATCTAGCTCGTACCAGCGAGAGAGATGTGAAATCCTTTCCATAGGCTGCTCTTCTTTTCAGTTAGAAGTTAGTGATACAGGATATCAGAGTTCCCCTTAACCATTTTAAGCACTTTGTTTCTCACAGATTTCCCCTGTATTTTGTGGGGAGAGGGAGTGTATTCCTTGTAACCCGTCATCATTCAAAGCTGTATTAGTCCATGAGGAGAGAGCTGAGGGAAGGCGAGGGGGATGGAGGGGTAGGTACACTGTGCGTGCGTGATACATGTTAGCCAACATCTCACAACACATTAATCTTCACTCGCAAGGAGAGACAGGCCAACTCCTCGGGGCTTCGCCACTATAACCCTCTCCTCCTCATTCATGAAGATAAATGCCCTCAGAGTGATCAGCCATCATGTATTCTTTATGCATGTGCCAGATGGCTGTCTTGTAAGTTAGCCAGAGAGAAATCTTCTCTACAGAGAGCAAAGAGGCAGGATGGCTAGCAGTGAGCTTCCCACAGGTTTGACATCCACCCGTCTGTCCATCCATCCCTGCAGTTCGGTGTGTGATGAGCTGCCAGGTCGTCCATCCTCACCGGCTGGGCGGAGCCGGGCTGGGGTAGCCCCGTTCCCATGGAGATTGCTACTGCTTCCCCATGTGCCATTAAGGTGTAAATGACAGGGTTTTCCTAAATCCATCCCCCAGGAGCATCTCACGCAAGGATGGTGAAGAAAGAGCAGAGAGTAAAATGGGTGTGGAGCTTTCTGGGGCTTGAGGAACAAGCCGTGACAGCACGTTGCCTGGCATGATCTTGTACTTGCTTTCTCTCTTCCTCCCTTCTAGAGGTCGGACTCTGGTGACCTCACATCACTCAGCAAAGGGCCACAAGTATCCTCACTGATTCTGGAAGGTGCTGAGCAGGAGTTGTTTTTCCCAGCTGAGGGGCTGTTTGGAGGGCAGGGGCTGTTGGGCTCACACTTACGCTGGTTTCCCCATGCCTTCTCTCCCTCTCCTTGTCATCCCCATGGACTCAATTCCTTCTGACTTTGACATACCCAAGCAACGACCAAAGCAGGGAAGCAAATATTGCAGATGATATCCTGGAGCCAGCTGTGAGGTTGGACTACACGGGCGCTTGCAAGTCTGAACAAAACCTGATCTGTGCATCCTATCGGTCACTGCCTCCTCCCACCTCAAGAATCTGAATTACCAGCAAGGACAGCCTAATCCAGAATAAAAAATAGAGTTAGAGAGAGATTAAGTTTGTTTCAACAGCAAACTCTAAACAGTTCACAATGGGCATGAGCCTTCTTGTACGGAAGGAGTGGAATCTTTCTTTTTCTTTGGAAATTCCCATTCAGTGCCTCCAGGATTCTGGCCTAAATTGTTTCATGTATTAGAAATCATTCTAGGTAATTATAGTGTTGTTAAATCAAAGGATAGATAGAAATGGTAACACGAAGTATTTTTATTATTATTATCACTGACAGTTGCAAGGTTCGCACCAGAATGGGAAGAGTATCTTAAGTTGACATAAGCGAATGAAAGACCCATGGGCTCTCAGCATTATTTTATGTCTTGAAGGGACCCAGGAAACTGAGCAACACAATTAGCAGAATGCTGTTAGATCATTTATAATAGAAACCCCACCAGATTCATTAAAATGGCCAGTTCCAGCTGTTCACAAAGTGCAGGGTTAACCGAAGGACTTCTCCTGCAGTGCTGTGGGGTGCTGCTTGACAGGACGGTGTGTTAATCCTCACACAAAATGCATGGAAATGCTGGGCAGGTCTTCGTGAACTGGATCAATTAGAGAGCAGCATCGGAGCTGGCTGCTTCATTTGGCTGCCGTTCATATATACGCATGCCAGGGAGAAATAACTTTGTCCTAAGCTGCTATGTATCAACGCATCAACTTGTAGACATGTGCTAGACAGCTTAAGGAAGAGATTGCCATGAATCAGCCGTATGTAAGAGGTGGTGTTTTCTAAACGGGAGCAAACTGCTCCAGGCTCAGATTTGAGCCTCAGGTTCCTGCTGAAGACCAGAAATATTTATTTTTCTCATTTATCTGTGAGACCCACTGTTTTCCCACAGATCTCCCCACCTGCATGTGCAAGTACCTGGGCTGGTACCTCCTCCTGGTTGGGCAACTTGGGTCAGTAACACCATTGCTCAACCACAGAGCCCCACTGCACTCTGAGCAGTAGGAGCTCTGGGATCCCGGGAGTCAGGAGGCTCAAACACCTCTAGGTTACGGGCCAGGAGTCAACATACCAGTGTATTTAGGTTGCAAGTTCCTAGCAGCAGGGACCGTTGCTTTGTTCTGTGTTTGGATAGTGTCCTGCCTGTGGGGCTGTGCCCCAAGGTTAGGGCCCTTCGATGCCACACTCGTAGTGTGAAATTAAATAATAAAGTAGCAGCAATAACCATAGTAATTAGCGCTTGCTTTGACTTGTTGCCACAGACCCACCAACCACAAACATTACTCAGGGTTTATGATCATGTCTTCCAAACTGCAAATGCTTGCAAAACACCTACTGTCTCTTCACACATGGAGAAGGGGGGAAAGCCACAAAAACAATTTGCCTGTAATAGATCTCATCACCCAGATTCCTCTGAGTTGCCAGTGTCTTCCTCTACCTGTAAAAAGTCTCTCCCCGCTCCAGCTCGGCCAGGTGCGTGGGTACTCTTCTCCCTCAGGTAAGGTCCTACACTGCACCTCCAGTGGGGAAGCAAAGGAGGGATGATGCTCAGCTGGATTTCTTCTGTCTGTCGTTGAGTATCAGCCACAGCATAAGTTAAAATAGGGGCATAATAGGATAAATGAAAGGGAGTGATTGAGAAGATGTGGGCGACGTGACAGACAAGCAAGCTCCTTGCATGTTGATGAGAATGGCATTATCCAGGCGATGGTTGATTTCTTTTTGTGTCTTGTTTAAAGGGGCAGCATCTTTGAGCAGCCTGGATTTCTTGACGGATAATAGTTATATTGCAGAAAAATCCCATGTCTTCCCAGTGAATCAGTTCTACATTCGTTTAACCCAAAAAGCCCACAAGACAAATTTAACCAAACACTTTCAATAGCAATCCAGTATGGGACAGGAAACCTTCACAAGAGCTGTCAGCCTCACGCACAAAGAATGGGCCTCTGAATAATTGTAACCCATTGTGAAACAGGCTGATATTTCCGTGAGTTTTTAATAAACCAGAGCATCAAAACAATGAAAAGTCTGCCAGCACTCACGAACTACATGTGAGAAAGCCTCTTGCAGCCCTTGTGTTCATCTTTCATCAGAGATGCTTGCTAACGCTGTCACACGATTCTGCTTTTATAGTATATGCTTTATACGCATGCATTATTCTCGGGCATTTACTGTGGCCCTGCAATTTGGAGAAGTACAGAACACTGAGCTCCACAGAAGGAAAATGCGTAGATGGATTCAAAAGCAATTCTTGCTGAAGGAGCCTTAAGGCCTAGGTGTGTTTACAACCTTGACAAAGTTACAGAAAGATGAAAGGGAAGGGGCAGGAAAACATATAATTAAAGTAGCATGATGTTACTGTGCACTTATAAACACAGAATGAACACAGATTGTTTTTATCACGAGAGATGTTGTTCTGTTGTCACCAACTTTCCCATACAGAGGTCATTCAGACAGAACGACCAAAATGAGATATCAAGACTGCTTCTGAGCAAGGCCCATCTCAAAGAGGAGTCCCATTAAATTCAGCAAGCAGGAAAAGGGAGTTTGGAGAGAGCAACAATGATGAACAATTCGGTTATGAAACAGAATATTCTAGAGGCAGTTTAAAGAAGGCAGTCCAGGTCAAAGCTGTTGTGATGGGAGAGAACTTTTAAATTGCTCAGGGTTCAAGGGGACCCAATGTTCCTTCTGATTTAGGTATCAGTTCCAGCTGGAGGTGGGCCAGCTTAGGATCCACGAACAGATACAAACTCAAATTGCAGGGGAAGATAGGACCTGGTAGTTAGGATTAGACTTGTCATGCACTTCATCTATTATCTTGATAGTGACAGCAACCCAAACCAGATAAATCTGAGGAAGACAGAAGAAGCCGTTCCACAAATATTTAGGGTTAATTCCTTGATTTGAGGTTTTACTTTGAATTGTAGTAACAATTCGTGAGAGGAACCAACA
Source organism: Fratercula arctica (assembly GCA_947846985.1). Classification (NCBI taxonomy): domain Eukaryota; kingdom Metazoa; phylum Chordata; class Aves; order Charadriiformes; family Alcidae; genus Fratercula; species Fratercula arctica. The sequence continues at coordinate 12,115,142 of CANTUZ010000013.1, read as the reverse complement.
TTAATCAGGGTGGTGTTCACAATGCCATAGTGTCAGACACAGCTACTGCTATTACCAGTATGACTATTTGCTCTGTAGTATGTTGCTTCCCAAAGGAGCCCAATATGTATCACCAGCTATACTATACTTCACTGGTACTACTGGGAGTCAATTCTCTCATAAGCCAAGAGCAGCAATGTGGCTGCACAGTGCCCATGAGGAGGGAAAGGGAAAATGGTGATCCTGGCAACTTCACCTATACCCTCCAAACTCGTCATCTGATGAGGGTCATGCACAGACATCTACAGCTGAGTTATCCTTCTGAACAGGTTAGAGGAGGTGCCATGGCCCAGTAAGACCTCCAGCCTCTCGCCAAAGCCTTTACCCAGTGCTCCACTGCCTTAGCAGCTGCTGGAAGTGGGCTGCTTTTGCCAACTTTTAGCTTTCCTTGTGTCAGTGCTTGACCCAAGATGATACTCTGGATGGTTCCCAGCAGTGACAGCAAACCACTGAGCCTCATGTGATCTGTAAGTGAAACTCACTCGTCTAGTTTTTGGCTTACACCCTCCTACCACAGCACTTCCACCCCCAACAATTCCCCTGCCACGTGTCTCGTTCTCCAGACCTGGCCACTGCCGCAGCACGGGGTCCCAGAGCAGAGCGCTCCCAGAGACTGACCCTGCAGCCACAGCATGGCCATGGCTCGTAGGAGCAACATGCTCCAAACCACAACTGAGCACGAGGAACCCAACCTCTCCTATGACCATGTCGAACGCCAGCCTTATAACCTGCTGTGGGAGAAACGAGGACGTAGGGGTTCAGGGAGTACTTTACAGGAGAGCCACCCCAACAAGCCTGAGAGATGCTAGGAGCTGTGCAAGCTGTCCAGGCCCTGACAAACCCACTGTTTAGATGGCTAAAGAAGAAGAATAGTCTAGTGAACTGTGTATTAAATTGATTCTTTGGGGAGCTGGATCTAGTTCTCTGTTGTATCACAGATGTTTCGCAAAAACCTGTCATTGCCTCAGTTTCCCCTCTCTGAAGTTACATCTTTGAGATATTCAGGAGTAAACAGTTTTCTTACTGCTGTTGGGAACAACACAGTTTCTGTGTTCCTCACTCCCTGACTGGAGCACATACAGGTGATTTCATGGGATCATTTACTTACCATGGCCAGTGGTGTTACAAGGTGCTATTAAAACTAGTGAGGTGCTCACACAGGGCAAAATGATATCTGAAAGAAATAAAAAGGTTGGGAAAAGGAGTGGAGGGAAAGCCACCACCATGGGGTGGTGGTCCAGCTTGCTGGAGGCACAAGAAAGGACAACGGCAGGGCCAGGAACCAGAACCTCAGCCTCCCCAGGGCCAGGCCATCCTTCCAGCACGGGTCCAGATCTCTGCCACCAGGTTTTGTGTCCATACCAACGATCTCATTCATGTCTTAAATTAAGCAGGAGATTTCCTGTGTCTGCGGAGATACTGACAGCATCTTTTGGCTGGGTGGAGTCCCAGGTATTCTCTTATCTCAGATGCCATCCAGAAACATCAGGGATAAGAGTGATACCACTGCTGAGTGGCCCTAGCTGTCATCAGTGATGCTATGACTATTCCTTGTGTGAGCAGGTTACAGCTAAGGAAAGACGAGGTGTGAGGTCTGTGTTTATTTCACTGTATTTTAATGAAGAAATTGGAGCTGCTGTCAGCGTTACCCGTGGGTGCATCAGCTACAAATCAACACTTAAATAAATGAACTAAATGACGTGATGTCAACTACATATTCACAGCAAACTACTTGGTCAGAACACAGACTGAGCACTTTGTAACGCTAAGCCTATCCCCAAAATAACCCTTCGGGTAGAAGCCTGAACTAATTAACGAGTAGGCGTCCTGTTCTGAAAGGCAAAGAACTCAGGGGACACAAATGTTAATATTTAGTATCACCGAAACTAATCAACACTAGAGAAGTCTACGAAAATCTAAATCTGGCATTCCTCATCCTCGCCTCATGCCAGCCGGAGATGGGAACAGCACGGGACCTGTCAGTCGCTCCCCTGGGGTACCCGGACCCCCCAGTGCCGAGGGGACACTGATGGGAATCATCAGCGGGAGCGTTTGGTCAGTGCCAGCCCCAGCGATGGAGCGGGGAGAGGGAGGCAGGTGACTCGGGAGGCCGGAGTCCTCCCGTCTTTGAGAAGTGAGGGTCGGTGCCATCACAGGTGACTAAGGCACTGACACAGGTGCCTGCGGCAGACGCTGCAGGCCCTTTGCTCCCACCACCTTTCTCCTGGGATGCTGGGCTGGGTCAGTCCCTCAAGCCATGCCGAGCTGCCCCTGTTTCTTTGCCAGGGGACTGATGCAAGAGGGGCAGCTTGCCCCCAAGGACCAGGAGGGATTTCTCTGCCACTTTGGTGCTGAGGACAGGCTCTGCCATTTGTCTGGTAGGGCAATATCTCCCTGACCTTCCCTATATCCCAGTCCTGTATTGCCTGCTGGACACGTGATGGAGGTGCAGTACTTCTCACTCCTCTCCTGGCCTTCTAAGCCTCACAGAGAGCCCACCTGTCTTGTCAAGCACCAAAAGCTGCTGTATACTTATATATGAAGCAATACGCTGGCTGAACTAGCAGTTTTCTGCTGAGTTGAAGCAAACTTTGGCTAAAAATTTAACTAATTTAGCCTCTTTGACCTTCAGTTTAACCACTCAAATGTTCCATTTTAAGGAGGTGACAGCTGCTTTGATCTGCTTCAGTGAAGGTAGATAGAAGGTTTGAAGCTTGCTGGAAGGCAGCTGTTTTTCCACTGCAGCCTTCTGGGAAGATCTTGTGGGTAAGGGAAGCATTAAAACATAGGTGACACCTCACAGGACCTTAATTAGTAGAGGGAAACACCTTGATTGGTATATTCTTTGACTGTCTTAGTCGGTTAATACCACCTCCAGGTCCCACAGTGCTTCTGCACAGTCACCAGTGCAACTCTCCTCCTGGGTGCAGTTCCAATCTGTTGGGGTCTAGAAAAAGCTGAGCATGGGTCTGGGCTGGGTGATGAAGGGCTAGAAAATGCAGGAGCCTTCAACTGCATCTTCATTTGGCAGGGAGCCTGCTGAATTTACACAGACCTATTGGATTTTACGGTTTCTGCCGAAGGAAGAAGAACTCCTCCATGGAGAATCTCCATGGAGTTTGGGTGCCACTCTGCTGGCTGTAATTAAGTGCACTTGGCTAAATGATCTTGTTCAATTTATATGTGATACTTTCCTGGAAGAGTATTAAATGCATGCTGTTTTCCTAAGATAGAGGCTATTCTGGGCTTTCACATGAAGATGTATTTACACAGTTGCAATAAATAGGAGGATGAATGCTTCTCTGTGGGTGCCATGTGCGGCCATCAGAGGCAGATGGAGAGTTCTCAGCACAACTGATTTTGGTGACTGGGTTTGTTCCCCTCACAGGGATTCTGCAGAAGTCCAACGGCTTTCACTAAAGACTTGTGCAAAACTGATATAGTAATACAGACCCTTGGTGCTGGGCAATCAGGGGCTTTCCGTGAGTCCATATGACATGAGGAATGCTATTTTGAGATGTCCTCTCTTCCTCTTATCCATCTTGTCTTCAGTGTCTTTAGGTATTGAATACTCTGTTCAGAGCAGGTCAGAGCCCTTTCTCCCAGCCAGGCACACCTACTATTCATGCAAACCCATGTGCAGATGGAGACTACTCAGGAACCTTGTGGCATGGAGACCTCAGGGTATCCAGATGGACCAAGCATGGCCAGGCTGGTCTACCCACAGATGTCCTCTGTTGAAGTCTTCCTTGGCTCTTGCAGTACTTACAGTTAACAGCATGGGCAAGCATCAGTCAGCAAAGCAGAAGAGCCGTGATCAAAACAGAGAGCAAATGGATCAAGCCGCTGCAGTTGCTCTTCTGTTGAGTCTTTAACCTCTGAAATGACTAACTAAATTTTCAAAGGCTATGGCCAAAACTGGACTAGTCAGCTGATTACTGCAAGAAATAAAGAAGCCACCGAGCGACACCAGCCAAGCTTACTTCTTTCTTAGGAGGCAACTTCAAGCTTTCTTGCATATGTAGAGACTGAGAGAGCAGCTTTCAGAGGAACTTGCACAGCTCATTTGATTTCTCTATGCAGAAAATGCTATTTGAATCATGAAATGCAGTCTGCAAACAGTGATGGATTCTAGGGACGGAGAAGGCATCTGAAATTGGAGCCCAGCTCTGAAGTAGGCACAGGACCAATCTCCAGGCACCACCAGATTCTGATGTGGGAAGAGCTCGTTCCGAATGCTGCAAATGGTCCCTAGTTCTATTAAGGTCCAAACTGATTTTTTTTGTGTTTTCAATCTGAATGACACCTCATGCATAGCCCATGTAGTCCTAATTTAGGGGATGCTTTAAAATGGGGATCAGATTCTCCTGTGTCACTGAGCACTGAGGAAGGATTCAAAATCTCAGGAGGAGCCTATTAGGTATTTTAGGGCAGGTTGCCAGTTCTTTTGCCAGTACACAGACTACTACAAATTCTTACACGCACATACATAGTTCAGACTCGCCCTGCGCAGTGACACCCAACCGCATTTAATTCCTGTGCGTACCATCTCTCTTTGCCAGCCTCCTCTCTGACGCTTTTTCCTTGTTCTCAACAAACACAATTCTAAATTCAGTCCCTGAGTTTCCATTAAGGATGAGCAAAGCAGCGCTTTAAACTCTGAAGCTGTTTTAACCCATTTGCTCCTGGATCAAAAAGCTTCCCAGTTTCATTCCAACAACTCAGGAAACTTTTCCCCACTGAAATCTTGGGGGAAAAAAAAAAAAAAAAGAAGAAGAAGGGGGACTAAAAAGGAATTGGTTTTACTAAGGTGGAGCAGTTTCTTTTTCTGGTGTGGTTTTACTTGCAGAGATGTGAGTTAAAGAAATGATGGTGAAAACAATCTTAAAACCTGTTCTGAGTCTTCTGTGAATATTCCTTTGTAGAGCACACTCCAGCACATTCTGGTCTGTATTTGTGGGTGGTAGTTCAAGGTCACATTAAAGAGGCTGACAGTGCAGCTCGGATCCTACAACACCTGCTCATGCTTCGGCTCTGATAAATTTTCAGAAAAAAAAAAATATTACATGAATAACTGGGGAAAAAAAAAAGCTCCTGATGCCCTGGGGTTTAATTTTGATTTTATTGTTCATGTTGAGAAAGGGGCATTATCTGGAGCGCAAGCTAGGTGTATCGTTCAGCACGGATGGAGTTAATCGTGATTCCCTTTCCTATGGCCATCCACCACCGGGTGAATGCAGCCGCATTGTCCATGATCACAGCGCTGTGCTAAATGTGCTGCTTTTCCTGGAGCCATAACGTGAAATACTCGGGGCTGTACTAACAAAGACCTTACACTCCATTTTGTGTGTGAAAACATGGAGCTTTTCCATGAGCAGTTCCTGGCCCCTCATGGCATCGTGGTGCAGTCTGTGCTTTTGCAGTTCCCTGAGAGCTGCCTCAGCAGATCCACCATAAACGCCTGTTTTCTAGGATTTAAAATTGGGCTGGGAAAAAAATTCAATGGGCTGAAACTTGGCATTTCAAGGCTCGTCTGGGGAGTCAGTTGCTCATATTGCGCCAGATTCTGGCGTCTTCAAAGGGTGAATTTCTATTTCCTTGTAACTGAAACTGGTAAGAGTCACTGACAGAAAGGGTGAAAAAATCTGAGTATTAACTTCAGATGAGGCATGTTTTAAGTTGAGCAATGAGCACCTTGTGTATACGTACACAAAATACATACTTCCCCAACTGAGAATTAGTTATTGATAAATCCCCACTGTGATGTAGCAACAGCTTCCACGGTTCTGTAAGATAAGAGCTAGTATTTAATCAACTAGAACTAGGTGAAATGGATACCACATAATAAGCATTATTCTTGTGGAGGTGCCAGCTCCAACCCGACAACTTTAAATTGAAGCTTGCTGATGTTTTTCGTCAGTCTGACTTGGTCTGAGCTCTGCACTCTGGATCACTATTGCCTGTTACTTGTGAAATCATGAAGTTTCTGCTCTCTGGAGTGGCAAAAAAACAAAAGGTTTCAATCACTCTGCACAAGCCCATCGTCTCCCTCCCCGCAGGGGGTCTCTGCACAGTCTGGTCCTGGTCCTGCAGCCTCTGTTTCCACCAGCGCTACCTCTCGTCCTCTCACTCGCTTTGGGACAGACACTGCAGAGGCACTTCAAGTGCATGTATGTCATTAACTGGAAAATGGAAGATGTTACAGCATCGTTTGATCTTTTGATTCAAGCCTCTTGAAGAAATGATCCACCAACGCAAGAATTGCCTGTTTTGTAAAGAATTTACTTCTTTCCTGTGACTGCAAATGTCTTAAAGATCTGCTTGCCTGCCCAAGTTTTGCCCTGCTGCGATTACACTAATGCATATGTTTCACTGAAACTCCAAAAATGCTGGTGCTGAGAAACCTGGGCTCAGACCAACATAAGGTAGATGGAAAGCAGAATATTTTGCTGCACGAACGCAGAGTATCTAGAGTCAGGGTTTGCACCTGTGCAATTACTTTGATGTAGTCATACTGGAGCAAGAAGAGGAAACAAAGCAATGTAGACGAAGCTTTCAGCTGACAGAGAAAATAAAAACACAGCTTGTGGTTGTGTGAACTGATCTGTGATAAAAATGTTTGCATAAAATTACATGCAAATGACTGGGAAGTACAAACATACCCACAAGAAAGTCTGTTCCACTCAGGACCAGAAGCAGAAGTGCTGGAAATATAGGAAGCAAACTTGACCTCAAGAAAGTTACAGGGTGAGGGTGTGAGCTGCTGTCAGCCGAAAGCAGTGATAAAGCACCCGGTTATCTCGCTGGGCATGGGATCACCCCCTGGTTGTGCAAAGGGATTCTGTCTAGCTCAGAAAAGATTTAGGTAAGCACCCAAACTGCTATCATTTTATAGATCTTACAGATATTTGAAACCTGTAGAAGTGCACCTCATGGGGAATACCTCTTTGGGCCCCCATCTGTCTATTTGGAGGTGGAGGCTGAGATGGGTGTTCAAGGTGCAGCAGAAGAGGCATTTCCAGTCATTTGCCGAGTCGTGATTATTCTGGGTCTCAGAAATCATAACTCCTTTGGGGATTGGGGACAGCCCCAGTCAATATGACCGTAAGCTCCAGATCAGTGCTCACCCAGTGAAGACAGTTACTCATGCTGGTGGCTCTTGGCTGTTTTTTGAAGGAGGCTTTGCCTTTCTCAAAGGCTGGCTTCCTCTATACAGTGAAGGCTACATCTTGCCTGCTTGCGTGCTAAACCATTTGACTGAGCCACCAGCAATTTAAACGGGGTCTTCCTGAGGTTGTATAATAGGTGGACTTTTTTTTTTTACAAGTCTGATAGGTCAAAGATATATATGTATATATGTAAATGTGTGCAAATAAAAATATGGTTTTCACCCTCATTTTAACTGAAGATAGGAAAAGTAATAATTATAACTTAAACAGCATTGATGCAAAATCACAACAGTATTTTGCTTATCTGATCTCATCTTTCTTTTGATGGTCTGGGTTGCACAACGATTACAGCTAACTCTGCAGAGGCTGAGAGATAGCATAATATTGCTCATAAAGGTTATCATCTTGCTGCTTCTCATCATGACCACACTGTTGTTAATAACCCAAGCTTGAGTTTAAACAGGAATACTTGTCTTTAATATATATTTCCTGCTCCCATATATTTCAGGGAAAAGCATTGAATTAATTGGCAAGAAGGACAAACAAAAACAGACTCTCCCAAGAAGTTAAGCACAAATAAAAACCCAGATGTTTCCAGCATCAGGATTTTTAATTTTTTTTTCCTTTCTTTCGGTCTCGGTTTTCCTGCCAGGCCTACAGGAAAGCACACACAGAATGAAACCGCTCTCCAATGGTAGCTTTGAGGAGCAAACTCTACAAACAAGAAAAAACAAACACAGTCAAAATCAAGCATTTTCCTCCTTTGTCATCTGTTCAGCTGCTGCTGCCGAGACCCAGGCTTGTACCTGGGGTAAGAGGCTTTCCTGTCTCTTCCAAGGCCCCACTTATGTGACCCGGGGATTTCTAAGGCTGGGAAAGGAGGGGCACGAGGGGGTGTCTCGTCTCACAGATCCTTCCTGCATGATGTGTAAGTGATGACCACTTATTGATCCTGAGCCTGCGTGTGGTGGTGGAGACAAAGTTGTGTTTGTTGAACATCTCACTGTGGCCAGGGCATCCTTATCTCTGCTGCAAATCGGGGGCAATACGGCCTCTGCAGGTTCTTGGGGAGGCTGGGGAGGGAAAAGACCTTGTGCTCAGGACTAAGGAATTTCCCTTATTATCTGATTAATCTTTAGGACTTCCCTGCCTTCCTTCCCCTCATCTTACAGTCACGCTGTGTATAGGCCTGGAGGACTCCTGGGAGTTTGAAGGACACACTGATTTATTCATTGTTGCATTACTGCATTAATGAAGGGCAGTAGTCTTTCCAACTCGGTGGGTTCTCTAGACTTGATAAAACTTGCATAAAAACACTGGGAGGATTCGTCTACTGCATTGCTACTACTCCTCTGCTTCATTAAATAGTTGCTGCATTAGGTACTCTGCAAAATATTAGTGCAATTAGTGATTTACATTTATATAAATTTGATAGTGACCTGCGATAAGAGAATGATACTACAGCACCTTGCTGATGCTACTTTTCTTCTCAGAGTGTTATTTCCCAATATCTTACTCTATCCTGACCTAGCAGTAATGAAGTCAATGAAGACTTTTCTTTTGATGTGAGAGGGAGCAGGAAAAAACTCACCCTTAGATTCCTTACACAAGCCTGGCTCTCATTAAAGTTACTGGAAAAAATATATGTGTCCAGTGTGTATATGGAAATTATGTTGATCATCCCTTCTTGCTGTAACAAAAAAAAAACAAAAAAAAAACAACAAAAAAAAAACCCAACCCCAAAAAAACAACAAGCGAAATAATTTAGGAAAGAGCACACAAGTCTAACAAAGAATATTTTTCCAGTGTATTAAGTAAGTACCACGTATTCCATGGTTGTGCTTACTGCTCAGTAGGGGAACTCAATTTCAATGGAGGATAGCAAAGTTAATCCTGTTCTGTTTTCTTTTGCTTACTAAAAGAGCTGAAAGACAAGCATTTGTTAATTGCATGTACAGAAAATGCACATGCAGAGCTCAGTTTAATCCCCATAGTTATAAAGATTCCAAGAAAACCAGTTAAAATTAGGAAGAGAGAGAGGAAAGAGGAAATTCCCTCTTTCTTTTTTCCTTTTTTTACCAAAACAAATTCAGATTGCAGTGGAAAACTGAATGTTGAAAACTATCCTTCAGTTACACTCTGTAAATCCGGGACCTTCTGTCAATTCAGTATATCCTGTTTTATTGAGCTCTGGCAAGAAGTTTACTGACAGGGGAAAATGTCTTTATAACACGGGGAATTGTTTGCTCTGCCACAATCAGTTGTGCTAACAGCAACTCCCAAATCATTATCAGGATCTCACTTTTCAGCCATGTTACTTCTGGAAGAGCTAAGACGAATTCTCTTTAGACATATGGCTGCTGCCTGGCTACTAGGCTTGCCAGTAAAAGATGGTGGTCACACTACATGACAAAATGTATATGTTCTGCCAAGCAGATTTGCTGGGAATAAATGACATCTTCATAGTGAAGACCATGGTTTGCTCTCTGAGCAGTCGCTGGATGCCGGGAAAGCCCTCTCTGCATTTCTCTCCAAGAACGCCAAGTCACACACAATCAGCAAAAGTGATATTTGCAAAACTGGGAGTTTCGACGTAAGACTCCAAAGCCAGCAGTTGAGGAAAGTCATTTTCCAAATATCTGAGTCACCCTCTGTTCACCAGCTACCAGCGGGTGCTGCTGCGTGCTCTGCCCCTCGGAGAACCGGATCACTTCTTGAGCTGTTGCAACCATAAGAGTCGCTGGTGATCTTAGTCACCTCTCTGTTAAAGCCTTGCCCTCACATCATTGATGAAAGACTTGATCTTTTGCTGTTTTTACAATAGTAACCCTTCTCTCATCACTTCCCAACGTGCCACAGCAGAACAGAGCTATGACCCATCCTCTCATATTTGCCCTTCTGAGGCACAGAAGGCTCTTTGAAAGGCACAGTCACATTTTGGGTTTCTTTCCTAAGACTCAACCCAACAGCCATCCGTCGTGCTTTTTTTGTTGACCCATAACAGGGCACAGGAAATCTCACTTCTCCCAGCCATCGGTACACAGTGACCAGTATCTACCTCTTCCCTAATTTTTATTTTTTTTATTATTGGCTCTGTGGTTACAGTAGCTAAGCCCCTCTTGGGTCCCTGGGAAGTCCCGTTGCCTCCTTCACGCGGAATTGCCTCATGCAGTCGTCTGTAAGAGCAAGGACAGGCAGTCTTCAGCACAGCACCCATGCTGTGCGTTGGCTTCTCCCCTGGTGGATGAGTTTCAGAAATCTCAACCAACTGCATGACTTTTCCCTTTTGTTTTTAAGTTGAACTGGTGTGTTTACATGCCCAGAGACATTGACAGGCATTGATTTATCTCAAGAGTCGATCTATGCCTTCCAAGGATAGGGGTTGTTAAGGAACAGTCTGTCAGGAGGGTAGTGTTTGTATCTGAGGTGAAAGCAATGGGAATTAGATTGCAAAGACAATGTTCTTATCAACTGCAAGATTCAGGGGGACTGCTGATATCTTGCTGAAGAGTTTCGTTTGGGGCATGGGTTTCCTCTGTGTTCCACTCTCAAATTTTAGCCCTCAGAACTGGTCTATTCTCATAGAAGAAGAGCTAAAGCAATGGGGAACCGAAGTCTGGTCCTGCATCCTGCAGGAATGAGGATCCAGATCTTGCAGAGGCGGAGAGACAGGACAATATTTCTTGTAATGGCTATGCTGCTGCTTCTCCTCAGCACATCCACACTGTTATCAGTAAGCCAACAGGAGGAAAAAGGTCCCCCTGTGACTCGATTGCCTGTATCCCTTCCTCCCAATCAATTTCTTTGTTTTTTAAGCATGTAACTAAATTAGGTCCTTAAAGGTGTGTAATTTCTATGTCATCCACTCTACACATGCACAAGAAATTACATCCACAGAAAGTGACTGGACCTCAATCTCTTTAAACATTTACCACTGCAGTTAAAACAAAGAGAACAGCCCAGGAAATTGACCTCCATGTCTGCAGTGATGCTGCTGGGTGGACATATTTTCCTTAGGCAATTTGGATCTTCATAAGACGTACAGACCCCTTTATCCTTCTCCTTGACTTTGATATCTTTTGCTGAACTCATCTAAGCCTTTCACTCAGTCCTGGTATGGGAGTGGAGGAAGAAAAGACAGTCCCGCTGCAATTCTGCAGCTCCTGCTGGGGTTCCCCCAGGGACCAGCTCATAAGTTCTTCTCATTATCAAGGAGTTTTGAAGGGAAACAAGTATTTGCCCACCCCTTTGGCTGACCAGAACTTGGCTTGTCCATGGAGGCAGCAGCCATGGTCAGCTGGATATGAGAAAGGGAATAATTCCTCCCACACACTCAAAGACCACACTCCGACCTGGTGAGCAAAAGGCAAATATGGGCACTTGGGAGAATTGCATGGAGACCACCTTATCCAGTGGCAGAATTAGAGCTACGCTGTGGGTGGGAGCTGGAAGACAAATGGGAGGGGACAGGGAGAAGAACACAGCAGGAAGAATAAAAGGGGGTGAAAGGTCCATAAAATCATTAAAAAGAAGCCTTCTTATTCCCTCCTTGATGACTATTGGCACTGCAGACTGGACACAAGCATTTGGCAAGGCTCTGCCTCTGGGATGCACACAACAGGGACCTACCCCGTGCATTTCACACACAGTCCTCCCACGCACAAAACCTCTCCAGGGCCCTCTCTGGGTTTATTTCAGCTTGGAAACCCACCACGCCTCTGATGTCATCCCCCAATGGGGCTTGAATTCGTTTCAAGTTGACTGGTCCAGTCCAAAAAACTTTTCTTTTTTTTTGTTTATATACGAGGTATATCCATGGTTCATAAACCAACACACAGGACGGAAGTGGCTAGAGAATAAGTGATAAACTGATGCTAACTATTTATACAATTGGTTCAGAAAGCGGATTTTTATTGATTGAATGCTTCATTTTTTCCCATTATACTTTTGGGGCTACTTAAATCAACTCTGCTCCATAGACTGAGGCTCCACATATTGCACAGAACTCAAGCATGAAGACTGGGAGGAAAATTAAGAGCCAAGCCAATTAATACATACAGTCTCATGTTTATTAGATGCCGTTTGAAACTACTGCTTGCTGCTTTTTAAAGACTAAAGGCTCAATCATACAAACACTCTGTCTATGAAACCGCTCACAGTCTAGGGGTGAATTATTAGTTTATTTGCCTGAAAACTCCATAGAAGCATTCGTTTCATGGCAATTGATGAAGCATTTCAGCATATCTATTTTATCATCAATCGAAAGAATACGAGAACATTTTAATGACCACAAGGGCCTTTGTCAGTAAGAAGGGAGTGTTTTGTCCCAGCAATGATAAAGACCTCCTGTATAGCTCTTGTCTAGGACTGGGCTTTGAACTTTAAAAGTAACCTGTGCCGATAAACAGGAAACAATAGATTACAGTTTGTAGCTTGCATTAAATTGTTCTCTTGGCTTTTTGTTGTTGTTGTTGTTTTCTATGTTTTAAGCTGGGACAAATACAATGTTTCATCAAAGCTGAGATTACAATTTGTTTATTTATTGGGGGTATTTTGCACTTTGCATTGCAAGCTGCTGCAACTAAAAGAAATGTGGGTTGGCACAAAAACGGGAGGAGGAGTGAACGCTATAATGGAAGAAATGTTACCCAATAATTAAAATTCAGTGGTACTGTAAATCCTAATGGAAACAACAATGTGTCTTTGTGTACAATTAACTCTGGGCTCCAGTTCATGATAAAAATTCTAGCTTGTAAAAAGCCTTGACCTCAATAGCGACAGCTCAACAGAGGTTCACAGATCTGGCTTTAAAAAAAAAACAACAACAAAAAAACCCAACTTTCATAGAGGGGGAACAAATAATAGCTGGACTTGGTTCCCTAAATATGCTCCAATTATTCAGGATGACTGAAGACAAGAAGATACAGGAGAAGAAGCCAGGGGGAAATAGTTCCATAGCTCAAAGAAAAGTACAAAATGTTGTTTGATGTCTAGAGAGAAAATTCACCCTCCCCCTCTTGTTATCGCAATCATACATTCTGTGGGGCACCCTGTGTGTTAACAGCGAAGTCCTAGAAAATCTTTATTATTATTAGTTTAATACTTTTTTTATTGTTAACAAAGCAGACAAAACGAGTTGTTCATTACAGTGAGTGACTGACAGGGAAACATGGAGGACTATTCATTAAGTAATTACTACTTTTAGGCAGAAAAAGTTACCGTGCTTAAAAGAGGGGAAAAACAGTACAAAATCAAATTGTCTATTCTTTTTTTGGTGGGTGTGTGTGGAGGGAGTAATGTCTCATGGAAAAGACAGTTCTACAAATGTCAATCAGTTTGACAAGCAATTATCAACTTTAAGATAAGGACGTAGACGGTGGGTAGAGTACCTCGGAGCAGACTGCCTCACTTACCGTGCCGTGTAATGGTGCATAGAGTGGGACTTGTCTAGAAGAGCGTGTCTACGACTTATCTGCAAACCTGTAGAAATGGGATCAAACCTTGTAATATTTTCTAACTAACTATAGTTCAATTTGCAGAGGACTTTTTTTTTGTTTACCACCACTTCCAAAGAAGGACAATGGATTCGAAAAGGTATTTCAGATATAGTTTTTGTCAGAGCACAGGCTGGGTTCATACTTGGGCTTGGGGTGTTCCTCTGCAGGAGTGAATTCAGCAGTTGTAGCAGATGCTTCTTCCAAAGAAGGTGAGAAACAGGGATTCTCAAAAACATTTAAGTGTCTGAAGCCCTCAAATCTCAGCTGTGATGTTTGCTTCTGAATCCCCTTGGCTCTCCCCGCACATACATCTACATTTTTTTGCCATTATTAAAATGGCTCGAGAATCCATGCTTAACCGTCTGGGGGCTAAAATATCAGAAATGCCTACTTCATTTCTTTACACTGGAAAATAGGAGAAAGGCTCTCCACTTAGCTGGCACCATGCATCAGTGGTGTGTGTGCTCAAAAACGAGAGCTGGGACTTGGTTCTGAGAGTAACTTACATCCCCTTGGTTTCAGTAAGAGCTGTGGGTGCTCAGATGCTTTGATTGCAAGGCCATTTATTAGGTGCTTAAAATACAGATTAAACAGAGAGAGATGCGATCTCTATGCTTGTGCAAAGCTATAAAAAGAAACAATCCTGTATTTCAACCACTGTCTTTTGATCCTTAACCATAGTTAGATTTAGGAAGGAACTCGCTTGTGTGTACTGCAGTGTGCAGGGCTCTTGGCATCTGGGTGGCTCACAGAAGAGACAGAGCAGCCTCCACCAGAAGTAGTTGCTCATGGTAAAAAGGAAAGAAATCTTAAGATGAGTGGAAGTGTGGAAAAATAGCACTCTCATGCAAATACTCCTTACCATGAAGAACTCCGTCTGCTCTGGCCCTGCACATTTGAACTTATTTTATGCTGCACTAGGGCATATATCCATGCAGATTCCCTGGGAAATCGCTTAAAACTGTTAAGTCCCAGGGTTTTGTATGTCTACGTGTATCCTTACAGTGTCACTTAACACCATTCAGGTATCCTTACAGTGTCACTTAACACCATTCTCATCTAAGCCATGAAAACCCATAGAAGTTGGTGAGATTCCTTGGGAGAATCATTTCCAAGGAGAAATGTCATTGGCATTTGGTCCATTCCAGGCAGAACAGGGACACGTGCGCACACATCCCAGGCGGCTGCACATTCTGAGAGCCAGTGACAGCAGTGATGACCAATGGCACAACTTAGTGATCCCAGTGGGGCAAGAGCAAGTCCTTAATCCCCATGTTGTTTCCAAGCTTCCTGTTTTGAAATTGCCATAATTAAATTCTAAAGACTGAGAAAGCACCAAACAAGTTGCCAAGTTTATGTCAAGCGTTATCAGCTGATCTCATCATAATCCGGTAAATAGCATATCATGAACATCAAATCCAATTAAATCCTCTTGAGATACGAGTTAAAAAACAGACACAAACAAGAATCAAGCATTTTAAACCTGCCATTTTACAATCAGAATTAATCTGCAGGGAGAAGTGAATTTCCTTGAAAACTGGACAAATAAGCCTTCCGTGTTCTCCTTTCCCCAGTGGCTCACGCTCTCTCTGGCATACACAGTCAGGAGGAAAATGCTACCGGGTTTTTACTTTCAACACAGATTGCATGAAACACATCTCTAATGTCTGTCTGCTGGACTAGAATACAGGATGAGGCAGAGTAAAGGAGACATATTTTATTTATGCATTTATCTCCAGTATTCTCAGCAGTACTTTAGGTGCTGTCCATATGTAAAAGAATGATCTCTAGCCACGGGAAGCACAATGAAAAAAGCTCTAATGTGAACTCCAAAAGGCAGCAGTGAGTTTGTTGTTCTTAAGTGAGTCTCTTGATCATCACATTATCTGCCAAGTACCTTTTGAAACTCATCTCAAATGCACCACAGGTGTCTGTGTGTGTGCGTAAGCCCTTAGGGCTACACCTATGCTGCTAGTAAATTAAACAGTGGCAGGTAATATTCCCAGGCTTTGGAATTTGATAGTCTATATTGTTAAATTCCTAGAACCTGCCCTGGCACATTTTTGGCCTGGATCAATTAGCGTTCTCCCACATATGTCCCAGGAATTTAGGAGTTAGCACAGCCAGAGACCATTCCCAAGGGATGCCGTGTGTTCAGTCATCCTGTGTGGTGACTAGAAGAGCTTAATAACATGGACAGGGCTCATTCCAGGTCAGTTGGCCTCATTGCCAGAGAACAGCCCTAACAACACTTAATTTTCTAATGAGAGCTGTTGCCTACATGCCCATGTCATAGCCTACATCTGCTGTATATTTAATCTGGGTACTTCGTAAGAGCGCTCTACCCTGAAGCCAGATCCCATCAGGGCTTTGAGAAAGGGCAGTTCAGGACTTTGTCTGTTGGATGACTATGTGAACTACAGATTTCCTATGCTTGGGCATGAGCTGCACTCAAATCCTACCTTTCCAATAAGTTGCAATAGGTTGAATACAGAAAACGGGCTTCTCTGTTCTCATCCTTCTTTCTTGATAAGAACTAGCACTTTCTTGATCTCTCTGAAAAACAGCAAGAAGTTGGCACGTGTGTCTCTTGCAATCCCCTAAATAAATACATTCAGAAGACCAAGAATTCATACCAAGCAGCATAATTTCAGTCTGTCATAAAAATGGTCCTTTCACCTCCACGATTAAGCTAAAAATGAAAGCTCTGAATGGATTTGCCTCGGATGAACAAAATAATCCCTCTGGTATGGATTCACCCTACCTGGGTAGGTATCTGAAATAAACCCCTGCTTTCCCAAGGCTTCCTGTGCAGACAAAGGAACGTGATACCAGAAGATAATCCAGCCAATCTCAGGCCTCAATTGTGTCTCCATTAATACAGTAGTCATCATTTCAGCATTTCAAATTATTGTCTTCTACCTGCACTTGGTCTGTCTATTTTGACAGTGACTTTCAAGTCTTTTACAAGCCTCACCAACTTTTGTCTGTATTTTCACAGGAAAATAAAAAGAAAATTAACCAGATCTGTCCCAGTTGCCAGTTCTAATAGCAAAAACTACTGTCAGAGTTTCAGGCCAAACCTGATTCAAAATGAAGTTTCTGTTCTTCTCACTCTCACTCACTACAAAAAAAACCTTAAGTTTCATAGCACCAAGGTGACCCTAACTGAGAAAGTGAACCAGCTCCCTTGCATAGCAGCTCTTCATCATATTTGGTTCATTCTCATAATTGTATTTTCACCTAAAGCAATCTTGACTGGTCCTACTACTTACTAACTTCACAGGTATCACTAGGGTAGATGCTGGACTAAGAAGTTCTTCTCCTGCCCAGGCTTGGGTGTCAATATTCTGTATGTTGTGATCATTCAAAACCTCACAGCAAAGCTGGATGGAGAGAGGATGGAAAAAAAAAAAAAAAGAAAAAAAAGAAAAAGAAAAGAAAAAAACCAAAACCCAATCAGAAAACAAACAAACAAACAAAAAAAAAACCACCAAAAAAACCCAACACCACAAACGTTTCGATCAAGAAAACTGCAGTTTGTACCTGTGGCATTTGAAAAGTGCTTAAAAAAGGATTTCTCTTCCCTGTTCACTGACTCTATTCCTTAAAAGAAATTGATTTGGGTTGAAGAATCTGAGTTTACCTGCCTTTTTCTCCTTGGAAATGCTGTTGAAAAGTTGCAATTTGTGATACTCTGTGACTTTGTAATACCCTGACTTTCCTGGTCCTTACAAGTTCTTCCTCTCCGCGTGCCACTCATGCTGCCAGTCACTCTTACAGCCCAGCATGTCTGTCTGTAGACCATGTCCTAGAAGACCACCCACCGTTCTCAGCGCACCCATTAGTATAGTGCACCTTTATTTCACTCTCTTTTCCACAAGGTCTGAAGTTCAGTATGCACAGGCAGCTTCAAAATGAGACGTTGACAAACTTATTTGCAGAGACCTAATGACAAAGACACAATGACAACTTTAAAAAAAAAAAAAAATCAATTCATCCCATTTGGCAAGGAAGGAATACACATTTCCCTTATTTCCAAGGTTTTGCTTAAGTTCCAGAGGGAAAGGTCTACTGTGTTCAATGCAAATAATACTGCTTATGTTGAGTATGAAAAGAGCCAGAGGAGCCAGTGACCTGTGATGTCTTTTAAGCAAGACAATATTTAATAGCTTTAAAAGGAAGGGAACTTTAATCTTTGAAGATCAGAAGTTATCACAGCAAAATATATTAGCTGTCATTGTTATTATTAATAGCAATAAATAACAGTAGCACCTTGACAAGTTCAGTTCACAGCTGATGATCAGCATTAGCTGATTATTTTTTTGCTAAATTGGTCTTATGACTTCTGGGCTGAGCCTACAGGTCGGTTAGCATGAAGTTGCTTATCAGCTGTGCATCCATAGCTTCACTACCGTTGGTCATCATCATAATTTTAATACCAAGACAAGCACACTGGATGAAAACTATACCTTGGCACTCCCTCCTTTGTTACAGCTTTGATGCTGGGACAGTTGTTCTGCCCTCAAGGTTCTTTTTCCAAACACACTTCTTCCACATGCTAGTGATGGCTTAATATGTGGATGCATGTTTGGTACCTAAAGGGCATGTCCCAAGTACATCAACAGCTTCTTGATTCTTTTGGTACAGGCAGTTTTTGGTGATGAGGTCTTTCTGTTCGATACACAGTTGCTTTTATGGGCACTTCTTTGCAGGTGTCTAAATTTCTGCCTAACATGCTGGTGGGTCTCCATATTTTGTAAATACAGGTCAACACTGAAGTTATACCTAAGCTATAAATTTTCTCTTTGGGTTTTGTAGTTGATGATCCTGCTCTTTCTCTAGTGCATTTATTGAAACTCATTCTTGCACCTAATTTAGAAGTGGATTTAGATGCCCTATGCAAGACTTTCCAATTACTCCAGTAAGGATCCACTGGCTGCAGTTACTTTGCTCTGTGAACGCAAACTCAAAGTGGCACCTGAGGCAATGTTCACTTCCCTTTCACTTCACTTACCTGTGGAAGCATCCTTCAGGCTAGTTATGGGTGATCCAGCTGACAGTGGGAGAGGAGAGATCCTGGGTGTACCCTCTGCTGCTTAGCTGTGGCACTCCGTGCTATGCCTTGAAGCCTCTCAAATGACCAATGTAGGGCAGACAAAATGCCCTTGGGCCTTTCCTGCGAGGGACCAAGCACCGCTCCTGGCAGAAGCAGATGGCATCTACCAGCTCACAGACTTGGGCTGAGTTCTGGCCGCAGAAAATAGCAACATGAGGTGCTTGGCTTCAGGCTATCCTTGGGGTAGTCTATCTTAGCTAGGTGTAGACATAGCCTTTGGCCCAAGGTGGAGCAGCATTTGCTTCCTCATGAACATAAAGCTTGTAAAAAACATCACTCTTCTCCAATAACTCCATCATGCTTCAGTTTAGCTTCATTTCTCCTGTAGCCAAAACATAAGAGCCAATAATCTCTCCTCTGCATTGCAAAGCTCCTACCTAGTTTAACCTGGGTATTTATTCCTGATTAAGAGAAGTCCAGTAAGGAGTAGAAGAACAAGATGGAAGGACACCTCCTCCAAAGCAGCTTGTAGTCAACAGAAAAGCTCAGTGCTGTTAAAGTATTTTACTTCGCACAGAGATTACACAGAGTGTGAGAGTCCTGGTACTTCAACCCACTGCAAACACTTACAAGCTCTTCATGTCTATCTCATTCTCCATTCATTTATCTCAGTAAAAGCCAAGTCACCTTTTTAGTGCTATATACTTCAGATCTAATATGTATTTCCTTTGGTTAGCACTTCCTCCCTCATCTCTCTTCCCTGTCCCCCCCCCCCCCCCCCCCCCCCCCCCGCTCCGTTCTGCCTGTTTATATTAGGGTTTTGTCTTTCCGGCCACTTCATCCCCTGACTGATGCCAGCAGCCACGAAACGGAGTGTGGGCTCTGAGTCCTCTTCCCTTTTCCCAAGAAATGATGCTTGCTTTTGGGCAAACATGGTCAGCAGCACTGAAGTGTTACAGAGTGCAGTTTTGCAGACCAGTCAGCTCTCCAACAACTCAGGGCTGCAAAGCAGTGGCATTCCTCCAGCATCGCTTCCATTATGGCTATTGCTCCTTCTGTTACTGTCTGATACCAATATCCCTTCAGGCTAGGGGCATTAATCACATTTAATAAGTCATTATCTCAGGCCTGAAAAAGATTATGGTAGAACCACAAAAGACAAAGGCCAAGAGAAAGAAATTATATTGTTCTTACTTTTGAGGAGCAAACAGGTCAAGAGAAGCACAGATTCTGGAAAGACTATATTATTTAATCCCATTGATCCTTTAAAGTTCTGGCTGCAAGTTTCTAACTCCAGTCCACCTAAAAAAGCCAGGCATGATATCTGGATGAGGGCACTGTCCTGGCTAATCCAGCTCTTCGCTGCACTTCTGAGACTGCCCACTTCAGGAACAGTTGCAATGAGCTGGGGCAATATGAAGAAAAGACAACCAGCAGTTGTTCTGTGAAGCATTTAGGTGACAACAGTGATTGAATCAATGACTGTTTTGGGATATATTAAAGGTAGTTACCAGACTGTAATATATCTTGTTAACTAACGTGTCATGGCTGCTTCTCTGCTGTGTACCATGGCCATCGAGAACTTCACAAGGGTTGCAAGGACCTAGCATAGACAGTCCTGTTCCAAGAACAGATTTCCCATTTGAGCTAAAGAAGACTCAGGCATGACTCTAAGGCATGACCCGTGGTTAAATCTGGGTGATCATGGCAGTAGAGGGCAGTAGTGTACATCACCCCTAACGTTTACAGAACCAAGGTGGTCCTGCTTGACAATGACCACTTCCTGGTGGCCTGAGGAACAAGATCAATAGCAGTTCGCTTGTCCTCCAGAGGCTCAGAAAACACTCTGCCATATGATGCATGGGGTTTCTTCCACGCAGTCATCAACAAACAACATTTCCCGAAACTGAAGGCAAGGCCCCATTCTCCAATGTTTAGCACCTCCAGTGAAGACTGAGGTTTTGGGTGTATGTCAGAAATCATGGGAGTGGATAAAAGCTCTGCAATTGGATGCTCCCACCATACTCACATGATGCTGAGCACTTCCAGATGCAGGGACTCATTTTGGCGTCTGCCTGCAGAGCTGAGCTTTTCCAACTTAAATGAAAAGGCAACAGCCAGCAAACTACCAAGGGCTACCGATGTAAATGCAATGACAGCTCCAGGCTGAAGAACAAAGGACAGGAAAATGAAAGGCAAAGCTGATGAGCCATCCTCAGTATTAGCCCTTGTCGTTCACTTTCCCCTCCCGAGAAGATTTAATGCCTCAATGACAGCTGTCAATCTTGCCTCCCCTGCAAGAGAGGGTTGGTTTAAGTCAACCCTTGAGTAGTGTATCAGGGGAGGATGGCAAGAGGGATTTTCTTTTGTTTTTTTTAAGTAATAAAAGAAGATCCTGTGCCTTTAACCTTCAGGATAACCTTGTTTCAGCCTGGTTCTCATTGCTGGACTGCTCCTTGATGAGCTTTTTATGCCTGATTAATTAGTACGCTGAAGGGGAGGGGGGGTGCTGCTCTGTTTAGCAGCTTGTGCCTCCTCCTGACTAATCCACTACCCAGTATTACAGCTCCGTAGGATCTGCAGTTGCCTCTCTCATGCCTCTGTTGGGGTATCATTACTTCTTTCTACTTTTTGATTGTATTGCTTCCTATTGATTTAACCACATTTATTGAGGACTATCTGGAGACTAGATTAATTTGTGTTTGTAGGCTTTATTTCTCCACTATCACAAAACTTTTCAAAGAGAAAGAAAATGCAGGTGCAGGAGTGAATGGTTCAGATTTATGGAGCATTATCTTCCAAAGAGCTGCTTTTACAATGTTATTGATGACAAGAAACCATATTTTTTTAGGAAGATAACTTTGCATATGCCATTATTGTCAGACTGTGTACAATCAAGAGAACAGGAAAAGCACTTTTTGCAGTCCTTTATTGTTTAGAAATATGAAACCATAATAATACAACTTATCTTAAATTATTTTGTGTCCCAGTTTTCCCAGGGGGGCCGGGGAGGAAATACTGACCCTCTTGGTAGATCACATTCAGCTCTGCCAACAAAGAGTACTGGATAAAAGCTAAGCAGTATTACTGAGGATAAAAATAAAAGTAGCTTTTTGCTGAAAAAAGCTGAAACTGGAAGCTGAAACTGGAAAAACTCAAACTACAAATCAGATGCAAATGTACAAAAGAAGCCTTTGACTGTTAGAGACAAGGGAGATGGTGGCTTAGTCACTTTGTCACTCTCTAGAAGTTAAGGGACAGTCAGGTGCAGATTGACTGGAAGAAGTAATGGTGTATGAAGACATATGAGAGACAGCTTGTGCAGTGTGCGCACCCCCGGTGATACAACATGGGACCAGCCATATGGTTGCGTTGCCCTCTTACCTTTCCTCTCTCCAGGTCAGGTGAGGGCTTTGCACTTAATCAAACAGGATTTAATGACTTTATGTAGGCATACCTGGGTGAGGTTCTCAGGCCTCTGCAAGGGGGCAGACAAGGTGAGCCTAATAGTCCCTCCTGATTTGAAAAGCCTATGAGTCAATGAGCTTAATGTTAGCCTGAGGGTTAAGGCTGATAGATATGTTTCAGTTGCTAACAGGAGGAGAACAAATCTCACTGTGTTTGTGGGGGAAAAAAAAAAGAAAAAAAAAAAAAAAAAAGTAGCTTCTTTCTGGGACTGTTATGCCATAGTTACAGCAGGCCTCCCTTCAGCCTTTTATTAGCAGACATGGGTGTTGTCCAGCCTCTTTTGGAGACTGCTTCTGTGCTGTGATGGTGCTGCTGTGTCCTCAGTAGGAGACCTTCCCTGGAGCTGCCAGCTGGCATTTCTGTATTCCAGAGAAGAGCCTCCTTCACGGTACCATCCTCGGTGCACAAGTGCTTTGCTGAGCACACAATGGCATGTGTTAAATTCAGAACTCACAGAGTAACTAAATGCTCAAAGAGCCAAATTCCCTTTCCTGCTGCAACTCCGGTCTTGGAGCTGGGGAAAATAGTCTGGAAGGGACATGTGGGGAGGTCATGTAGTTCACCTCAGTTCCCCAAGGCAGGATCAGATCTACTGACGGAGCTCCTGGTCTGTCTAACCTGTTCTCAAAAGCATCTGGGGATACAAATCCACACCCTCCCTGGGTGATCTCCTCTGGTGCTCGCCTGAGCTTTGAATCACAGCATGGTGAATTCCCCCAACCTGATGCACGGAGAGGTTAAGTTTTGAAGTTAAAATATACCTTATATGGAAGGCACGGTAAAAAAAAAAAAAAAAAAAAAAAATATTGGAGATAATACACGTGTATCTCACCTGTCTGGTATTCAGACACTGAGTGACCCTACATAACCTAGACAAGGCAGTTTAGCTGTAAATAACTTTACAAAGTAATGAGAAATCAGCCCCTCTGTTTTGAAAAAAAACATATTATTCTTAGCAAGCCTGCTTTGGTAAGTGGCATTTCAAAATAATGTCCTACTGATTTAGTGACACGTGTAGCCCTATTTCACCAGAGAGAAGTTCCGTGCTCGGCTAACCCCAGCTGGGGAAGCTTTAGTTCAGTTTAACTTTGTTTTCTGCCTGAAACAGAAGAGTTTGGACTGAAAGCGTCTCTGAATGAAAATTTGCGAGAAGGGGAAAACTGAAAACCTCACTCTGGGTATCTTCTACCTCCAAAGTACGTGACTAAAGCTGCATTTTTCCCCTGGAAAAATCCCATTGGCTTCTGGAGAGACTGAGTGGGGCAGGCCCCTGCAAACTCTCTGTTGCCCTGGAGGACAGGAGGGTTTAACAGTGCTGAACTTCCACAGGCACTGCCAACCTATGTGGCACAGTTGTGGAAGCAGAGGAGCACCGTGAAGTGAGATGCACATGATTTTCCATCCTCTTACCTTGGGTTACTCTGAGATGTGACCCAATTGAGAGAAAGGAACTGGGGTGCAAGAGGCACTTCCTCTTTCAGGAATTCCTTGCCAGCAAATAATAACTGTCCTTTCAAAAGGTCGGTCCTGAATCACACCGCCTGTTGCTCAGGAAGGATAAATTCCATTGCAGAGAGCACGGGTGAGATGGGAGCAACACAGCCCATATTTCTGCTGTGAGGAGTGGCCCAGCACAGAACCTGGGAAGACCTGGGAGCCTCCTCTGCATGGACTTACCTACAGGGCTTGGCTCCTGCCTAGCCCAGCAAACATGGGCTGCAAGAAGGTACAGAAATCCTTTAAGGAGAGAGGGGAGCATGTGTAAGGTGAAAAATAACCACTACACAACACTGCAGAGGAATAAACTGGTCTTGGAGGCTGTTAGGCTAAAAATTTCATCAGCATCTCCTTAAACAGCAGCAGCAAGTTGGTGGCTATGGAGTGGTCCAGGAACTTTGTCAGGCTACATTAGTGATGGCAACAAAGTTCCTTTTGCAGTATATTTACTTGTCAAATACTAGAGCTCTCACACTAAGCAGAATCTGTACAGTCAGAGAGATCCTTCCTCACCTTTCAAACAAGGTCAAACCCCAGGTTCAGTTCACAATGATAAAGCAGGTCACTGCCAGTAATCGCTTCCAGTTTCCATCTTTAGAGGAAGTGAAACACGTTGGTGGGCTCAGAGACTCCCGATTCCTCTTGGCGCAGAACTCGAAGAACTTTCCTGTCCCCTTCACGTGGGTGCTGCCTTCTGCCACGCAGGGGCCATCCACCTCCCAGCATCTGTCCCTGGCCACCGACAGCGTCCCCGGGTCTGGCCATACCCTGTGGCAGCAGCAAGCGGGTGAGGGAACGGCGATTGAAGCCACCTTTTTATCCCCATCACAATACATTCGTTTGGCATCATGGCAAGATGCAGAGAGTGTTTTTTTCTCCATTGTGGCCCCCGCCCTGGCTATAAGTAGTGATGTCTTCAAGCTCAGCACAGAAATATAAAAACATACAGGCCAAAATACACGCCTCTAGTAGCAAAACTACCCATTGTGCAGCCTGGTTAAGCACAGCAAAAAAAAAAAAAGAAACACGTGTGCAGGGAAGGAGGGAGATTTAGGTTGAATTAAACTGAATTTCCCCTTGACTCCCAGCAGCCAAACTGAAAAATAAATTATTCAGCAAGGCTTATTCCCAAATTCAGCCCTGCAGGACTGCAGACCCAGGCCACTGCCCAGAGTGAATACCATTTAGAGCTCAACTTGATGGCAAAAGCAAACACTTTGCTATCAACAGGAAACAAATTAATTTCCCTCCTCTGAAACTGGGAGACACTTGTATTAGGCCTTGCATAAAATAAAAATCAGGGGTTCCCAAAAGAAATTACAGAGAGCAATAAACATCCCAAGCCACTGCCTGACGAGAGCTGAAGGGAACAGAGGCTGAGATGAGAAGAAAATATAGTTTTATTCCCCCTTGAAACGGAAAGTCTTATTAAAACCATCCCTTCGGGGCTGAACGTGGCTGTCTGTGGGTCGGGGCTGTTGTCTGGGTGTCGAGGGGGGACAGCAGCAAACACCTCGCGGTGGCTGCTCTCCCGAGGAGCCGGCATTGCCTCTGCAACACGCTGGAGGAACAGACCAAAGGGATTACTGGGACCTGAACGGGAACAGATCAAAGGGATTACTGGGACCCGGATGGAGCAAAAAGGGCCCATGGGACCTGCCACGGGCAGCTCTCCTGTGGAGAAAGCTGCGGCACTACTGGGACATGCAGGAGAAACCTCCTGCTGCAGGCTGGAACACCCAGCACTGTATTTATTAAAGAGCTGGTTAAAATATTCAGTTTGGAAGTTTGAGGATCAAATTAGCGAACTTCAGTGAAAAGTGGGGATCAAATTAGTGGACTTCAGTGAAAAGTAAGTAGATTTCTGTAAAGATGTTGCTGTTCTAAGCTTAAAAGAAAAAGAAATTTGCAGTGAGTGAGACAAGAGGAGCAACTCACCTTGTAGCAAAACAAGGCAATGTTTTCTTTCTGACTAAAGCAAAATCATTAGAGGAAAAATGTCGCTTATCAGGAAGTTTGCTACAGGTCTTTGACAGTCCAGAAGTGATTTGTCCAGGGACAACCTGCTCCATCGTCCTTTGCTGGCAGCATCGGCAGATGTAGGCAGCCGCCCTGCCCTCTCTCCTGCCTGTCTTGCAGCTTGGTTTAGAGTCATAAAGGGTAAAAAACAGCGTTAAGAGAGGCATGCAGGTCTTATCCTGCCTCTTCTTCTCCCTGTCAGAGCTACCAGATTCACGTTTTTGTCATTACCAGTAAAAAGGACCGGATCCTGACCCCACCAAAGCCCTGGTGCCAATGCCAGCTTTCACCACCCAGGTGTGGGGAGCCACATGTCACACCAGTGCCACCAGTAAGAGAGATCACCAGGGTTCAGCGGAAACAGTTTGCTCGGGGAGCAGCATTGCTGTAAGTCTTGCCATAGCTTAGTAGGCATCTTTGGTGGCAGTTTTAATTTGGGAAGATGTCTACAAAAATGGGAAAGAAATAATGGAGGCTGATTTCATTTCACTACATAACTCTTTCCAAGAAGACATTTTTTATCAACTTTCCAATATTAATACCCTCTTAATGGTGAGGCGAGATCTGACAAAATAATAATAAAAATTTTCTCATTTATGCTCTTAAAGCACTTAAATAATTACTTGCATAATTAAATTAAATTAAATAAAGTAAATTAAATAAACAGAAGGGGGGGAGGAATTTTCTGTAGTTTGGGTCATTGCTAATAAAGTAACCAAAGGAAAAAAGCAAAAGGATCAGGAAAAGTGAAAGGACAGGCAGAGCTTTACAGGAGTTAGGAAACTGCCAAGTCCCAAAGGAAAGGAACAAAGTGAAAGCCAGACAGTGAATCATCATCACTGGTGTGTGCAAAACCCAACTGGGAATTCAGGCAGGTCCTCTTGTTTTGCTTCGCCCATCCCTTTTATTCTTTTTGCAAGTTATTAGTGCTTTTGCTCAGCAGCTGTTTGAGGCGTCCCAGAAGTGAGCTTCGTTTTCCTCGGGCCTACCTGCAGCCATTTCTCGTTCCCTGTCACCTTCCCCTGTCTCCCTCCCCTCAAACCGCTCCTCACCAGGGCAGTTTGAGGTAAGAAGGTGCGATGGCTGAGCAGGGCTTGCCGTGGTCACTGGGAACCTTTCCCAACCTGACTGACTCTGACTGACATCCTTACTCTAGTATCACATTAGGACAAAGTTTTAAAGACGGAATTCAATATTTAAGAGTATAAAAAAAAAAAAAAAAAAAAAATTGGAGGGGAGAAAATGGGAAGGAAGAGTAAAACAAGTAAGGTCTCTCCCAACCTCGAGAGCCTCTCGGTCTTTTAAGAGGAAGGGAGTGCACTGGTTAAAGATACTGTCTGGCTGGCAGGCAGAAAGGAGGGTAGAAGAGAAAAATCCTTGAGGGTAACCTATCTAAGAAGAGAGGCACACTCTTTTCACCCTTTTTATTTTGGCAGGCTAGACTACAAACTGCAAGGAGCATTTCTGTTTTATTACCTGCATTTGCAGTGGGTTTGCCCAGCAATAGACTAGCTGGGAGTTCAATCGCAGTAAATCAGAAGCCACAGA
The DNA here is from genome assembly GCA_947846985.1 of Fratercula arctica. Lineage (NCBI taxonomy): Eukaryota > Metazoa > Chordata > Aves > Charadriiformes > Alcidae > Fratercula > Fratercula arctica. The sequence continues at coordinate 12,087,846 of CANTUZ010000013.1, read as the reverse complement.
GGCAAGAGAGATAAGAACCCACCGCGCTTCAGGACAGCTCAGAATTGGGTTTGTGGTGACAGCAAGCGAGTGCATGGAAAGGATGGGTCCTGCACAATCAACCCCAGCGAACCATCCCGGAACATAATCCTCACCTCAGCGGCCAAACCTGCCCAACAGGCTTGGGGTGACCCATTGCTGCAGAGTCCAAACATCCTCCGTCAGACCCCACAGAGGAGTCGCAGTGGCAACAGAAGAACCTTGGAGGGGCAGAAAACAGCTATTATCTCTCAGTCTGCCTTTCAGCGCCACCCGCTTAAACAACTGTAATTTTCTGAAGATGCAGACAGGTTACTGGACTCTTCAAGGGTACTGCTGCTGGCAAAACCAAAACAAAACAAAACAAAAAAAACCCCAAACCCAACCTTACTTTAAATTTAACCCTCTGTGACAGGCATAGTACTTTTAGAAGCACTTCATCCCACGTTAATACTTCCTGGACATGCTCAAACACCTTCTGATGTTGTATTGAGGTAAATTAGTGAAGATGGAGGCTCATAAATCCTCAGGAATTAGAAAACAAATTAAATGCCTGTGCAATGTATTTGGGCACAGAGAAATGATGTGCTGGCCTGTGTTTTCCAGACACCCCAGCCGAGCTGTGCTGGCTGCAAGGGACCGAGGAAAGGCTCTTGTTCCTCGAATTCCACCATGAGTAGGGCTGTGGGGAACTGGTGGCACAGGCAGCCTCAGGTAGCACCAGGGCACACTGCCATCAGTTAGTTCCCTTCTCAAGGCAGCTGTGTTTGCTGGGATCATAGAATCATAGAATGGTTCAGGTTAGAAGGGATCTTAAAGATCATCTAGTTCCAAACCCCTTGCCATGGGGGGTTGCTCAAAGTCCCATCCAGCCTGGCCTTGAACACCTCCAGGGATGGGGCAGCCACAACCTCCATGGGCAATCTGTTCCAGCGCCTCACCACCCCCACAGTAAAGAATTTCTTCCTAATATCCAATCTAAATCTACCATCTTTCAGTTTAAAACCATTACGCTTCATCCTATCACTCCACTCCCTGATAAAGAGTCCCTCCCCATCCTTCCTGTAGGCCCCCTTTAGGTAGTGGAAGGCTGCTATAATGTCTCCTTGGAGCCTTCCCTTCTCCAGGCTGAACAATCCCAACTCTCTGTCCTCATAGGAGAGGTGCTCCAGCCCTCTGATCATCTTTGTGGCCCTCCCCACCAGCCCCTCCTTGTTGGTAAGGACAAGGTCCACCATGCCATGTGTCCCACCATCACCACCGTGACAGGGCCCTGTCACGTCCCATCCTGCTTGCTGGTCTCAGCAAATCCCCCACCTGCCCACAAGTGCTCCTGAGATGCAGATGGCCCGGAGCTTGCTCACCGCTCCCATGCTCTTCCCAGTGGCAGAAATGGCACTACAAGGAGGGATGTGTCCCCGGATAGTGGATTTGGAGGGAAAGTTGCCTTTTGCTCCACTGACTCTTGCTTCTGTCACAAAAGATGAGGATCTCACAATCCCAGCATTTTGTTCATAAACAGACTCTAAGTGCTGGACACATTGTGACCCCAGGCTCTTGGAAGAAGAAAGATGGAAACAGCAGAAGAAAGGCTGCTTGTGACTCACCACGTACTAACTGGTACCACGAATCAGCATCACCCAGCAAGGAGTCCTGTTCCACAAGCACTTCAATCACGTTTTCAAAAGGGCTTAACGGGCACACACCATTTCACAGGTAATTGTTCCATAGCTCCTGATTCTTTGTGTCATTGCATCATTACCGTAGTAAATAAAATACTGCAAGTAACGATGTGGGTGAGCCTGTCCACGCTGGCCAGCTCGCTGAGGTCAGTGGAAGCGCTTGCAAGTGGGGTCAGTCAGGGATGGCTTTGCTGGACACACTGGGCTCTCACAATCCCATTGAAAATTCAGATTATTCTAAGTAGTTTGCACAGCTATTCTCAGGAATGAGTCAAACAATTAAAGTAAAAACCCTGAGGTTTTGTTTTTTTTTTTTTTTCTAGAGAAGAACTTACTGGTTTAGGTTTTTAAGCCCCTGGCTAGGAACTTTCCTTTTTCCTCTTCAGGGCTGGCTACAGCAGAGCCTCCACTGACCGCACTGGCAGGTGTCTGCATAAACTTCCATTTAGGCTCCACTTTTGACAGTCTCAGGCTTAATCAGTCTTTCCTTATAAAAATGATTTTTCTCTCTCTGGGAGAACACAATGAGGATGAAAAAAATACCCAGAAAAATAAATATACTTTTCCCCAAAAGAACTTCACTTTGAAATATTGTTTGGGAGTGGAGAAGTTGGTGGAAAGGAAGTCCCACACTGAAACCACCGAAGTCCGACAGGATTTGAGGGAGTGGGATTATTTGAATCCTTTCTGTGGGTGTATGTTTTCCCTGTGCTCCCCGAAGAGCTGATTGACTCCCAGCATGTGCTGGCTCGGGGTGGGGAAGGCAGGGGGAGATTTGACTGGCTGCTCCTCCACAATGCGCCTCATTGTCTTTTCTTCTCCTACAGCTGTTTTTGCGAGAGTGGGTTTTGAGGGACTGTGTGTGTGGTTTTTTTGTGTGTGAGGAGTTTGCAAAAAAAAAAAAAAAAAAAAAAAGATTTAAAGGGCTGTGTTTGGGGGAAATCTAAACTCAGCCTCCACGTTTGCATGCTTTGAATCACACACCTAGATGCTTGCCCACTCACTTTGTGTTGGCTACAGTTTTGCTCAGGCACAAACTCACATGGGAGTGCTCAGACTGTCTGCATGTGCAAATTGGAGGATTAGCTACCTAACAATTGGTCCAAAAACATAGAATTGGCCATTTACAGGCTCAGCCAAAATAACAGGTCACATTCTGTGATGGAGGAACTTGGCATCGCATTACTGAAGTCAGAGGAGCTTTACAGATTTACACCAGCTAAGGATTTGGGCATAGGTGTTTCCTGAGTGAGAAAAATCCAAAGGGAAAGAACTACTCCATTCAGTTTATTTTTACAGAGCAGAGTCTACAGAAAGTGGTCACTTTGCCAAAGAGGCAGGGATCACCTCACGGGTGTTTGTGCATGAGCAATAACATCTTAAGGGAATTCACAAATTTGTGCTGTGACAAAATTCTACCATTCCTGCCAAGAAACAGGAACCACTGCAGTTTAATGTCCTTTTTTTCTTTTCCTAAACAGCGGTATAAATGGCATTTTTGTAGTTGGAAACTTCAGGCCCGTACTTTCACCGTACTAATTGCAACTGCATTCACAGCTGCGGTAAACGGCCACGTCCCTCCTAATTGCACATGAAGCTACATGTAGTCTGCATGCGCTTTTCTGAACACTTGGGTGTCACTTGACTACCACAAGAAATGTGCTTCCTACGCACTTTGCTTGCTTTATTTTCTTTCTTTCTCAACTCATCCCAAAATGTCGCAACTGGAAAGCAGCCTCTGGGGCTGCCTCATTTATTCAGGTCTACCGCCGCGATGTCTCCCCTTCCCTCACGCTTCCCACCTCGCTTGGATAACTCGCAGGTGCAGGATGGGTTGCTGGGATGGAAATGGTTTAGCAGGACCCATGATCGCTGGAATCTGAGACCTACATTTTAAATGTGTCTATAATATTACTGTTACTCATTGCTTTGTTTCACTGGGTGTGTCATATGCCATTTTGCCTTAATGAGGAGCTGTTACAAGGCGAGTTTATTCACCCTTGCCGGGTGTTGGAAGATCAAAACACATGGGGTGACAAGATTACAAATACTTTGCTGGAGGGCTGAAAATACTCTGGAATGGGATGAGAGATTTAACGTGTTCACAGAGCCACAACTTGCCACCGAGTGGAAGGTGGTATCGTTCCAGAGAGCATTGGAAACAATAACCGGGCAATGATGAGATGTGTGACTTACAGGAAATATTAAAATTCAACAAAATCTGCTCTGAAACCCAAGCCTCAAATAACGCTTCTAGGGATGGATTAATTATTCAGGCAGAAATCCGCACCCACCCAAGCTTGCTACCTGCGAGTCTGCCAAACCCAACCCAGCATTGCGCCTTCAGATTCACAGCCACCCTCTGAACATTTGTATTATAATCGTACGGTTCTTTGGAGACACCACTACGGGGGATTGCAATGTGATGTTGCAATGGGAACACCACTGCAAGTAAATCACTAGTTTGGCAGCAGATAATGAGAAGCTGTGTGCACTACGAGCTCCTGAGAACATGGACAGAAGAACCGGCTGCATGGGAAGATGAGCAGCCCTGAAGATCCCAGAGCAGAGGGAGCAAAAAACAAGTCAGTTTCATGAAAAAGCAAACAGGCTGCCCTTGGAGAAAGGCTACAAGGAGAAATAGATCTTTATGTTCAGGTGCTCGGGAAAACGTTACAACCCCAGCTTCTCTTGAGAGTCCATTTCTGCAAATTCATGAGAGAACTTCCTATCCAATGAAGAACATTTAAAAAATCCCCTGTTTCTCTCTATTTGTGCGTCTTACTTGGGACACACAGACATTTTTATGTATATACATAAAGTTAAGCTGTTTCCTTTTCTTGGAGTCGAGACAAGATTTTCTCCGAGGCCAGAGGAGAAGGTACCATCTTTGCTTTCTTCTGTAGCGTGGGCAGCTGTCAACTTCCAAGAAGTGACTGCTTTGGTCATTTAACATAAGAAAGACCTAGAGCATCAATAGACCTCTCACTGTCTCCTGGTCTTTTCCTGTGCCACATTAATGGCTTTTACTGAAGATCTTGTTATAGGGTGTTGAAAAGTTCTTGGGTATGGCTAAGACTGTGTGGACTAGAGATAAAGTGGTGGAATAAAAATGTGCATCTGCCTGATGCTTCCACATCTTGCCATAATATGCAGAATTGGATCCAGGCTCCCCAGAGTTTGTGGCACGGGTTTTTAGTTCTGGCCCAGATCTGATCTCAGATAAGGAGGCCGAGTTGCCCTAAATGGTCTCACAGTGATTTGTGGTAGGAACACGATTGGTTGTTTTCTTACAACAACACAAGAACCATGACAACCTGGAAAGGGGAACTCACAGCGTCTGCACACAGAAGAGATTTCAACATCAGACGTAACCAAACTCTGGTGAGAAATGAAAGCCAGTGGGGCTGAAGGTCACAGACTTGTGCAAAAGAGGTGAGAGAGACGAGAGAAGGTGGAAGTGGGTTTCTGAGTAATGAAAGGTTTAGAAGAGCTGAGATGGCAGCAAGTAAAGATGACAAGGAGGGCGTGGGAGACTTCAGGATGATTTTACCTCAAACTGCAGGATAAAAACATGAGAGGGAACAAAATAAGAGGAAACATTACCCAAGCTCTAGGAAAAAATAAACCAGAGATCCCTATAGCGGATTTAACGCCCGTGTCTCTAATATACTTACCCACACCTTTGCACTTTGGGGAGGTTCAACCATGAACCAGATTGCACCTTTGCCCTCTGGCCCATTTCTTCTGGAGGAAAAAAAGTGTGGAAAAGAATGAACTGGTAGGAGGAATGTGCTATAAATGATCCCAGCAGTGGAGGGTTGACATAATTTTTCACTTGATCCTGTTGATAAGAAGGTGATTTCCAAACAAACAGATGCTAAACAGAGATACTCCAAAGCCCTTCAGAAAAAAATTACATGCAAGAGGAAAGTTGCAGAACTGGCATCTAAGTGGAATTAAAAATGGATCAAGTAATAGCATATAAGGATAAGAAAGCGTTTAAGCAGCAGTGACAGTATTTTAGGGACATTTGTTGGCAAACATAAATGGGACCACTGAAAAGGAAGCGTATGCACAGTCAGTCACCTTACAGCAATTATTTAATGAAGGGGATTGGGTATTAGGAAGAGCTAGGTGGCATAAAATTAGAGCAGGGGAGGATGGCGTGAAGAGGTGATGCCTGTTACCCAGAGATAAACAGGACAGCGAAAAGAAGAGATCATAAGGGTATCTATGCAGCTGCAGAAAACCATCCTGCCAAGCAGTGCTTGTGGTGAGCAGGGAAAGTGCCTGCGTGTGTAGGAGTGCATGAGTGAGATGAATCATTTCCAGAGTCCCGTGAGCAGCAGAACCAACGTAGCCCTTGGACGTGTAGCTCAAGACTGACTCGATTTTCTGATGTCTCACAGGGGATGAGCTCATACAGCAGGTTTAGTGGAAGCACTGACAAAATCACTTTCCTGAACCCAGGCACCTATTTTCCTAAGACTTATAAACACTTAATGTATTTGAATGCACTGACAAATAGGTTGAAATTGGGTAATAGGTCCAAAAGCTACTAGGAAGAAACTGATAGCCACAAGCAGCCATGCACACTGTGTTAACACTGTGAAACCAGGCTAGGAAAGAGTACTTGTGTGTCTGTCACCTCCTATGTGCTGCAACAGGATGTTTTCATTCAATTATTAACAATCTGGTTAACAAAGGCACATGAAAATGTTGGCAAACTGGAACCCATAACATTCTAGTATCTTTTTTTTTTTTTTTAATGGTAGGTTTTTTAACTGCATTTATCTAGCAAACTACTATAGGCAAGTTGAAGCTGATGGGGCTTGCTCTCAGTTCCACCACTCAGTGCCTTGTGGTCTGAGAGCGCTGGGTTGTCCTAACCACGTTTGCTTGCCATGTGAAGTTTCAGCCCGCTGTAACTGGTGGTGGTGCAATCGGCTCCATCTGTAATAAAATGGCAATTAAAAGACCCTGGGAGGTTTTATTACCTGATATAGTTGAAACACTTGCAGATGCGTTAATGAAAATACTGATCAAAGTTGTACTGGTATTAATTATGTTTTCAGGCACTTCGCTACTTCCTACTTTGCAGCAAGGGCCAGAAGGAGAAGCATCAAAGAACTGCCACAATGGTGATTGTCCCTGTAACATCACCACCAGCAGCAGTCAGGAAGTCCTGCTAAAAACTCTATTTTCCTTTGGGAGAAAAACTTGTATTTCTAGGCTTGAGTACTTTGAGTAAAGTCCGGATGTCTAAATTGCTGAACATTTTAAGCCAAGTCCAGTGGTCCAAGTTTTTCCAAGGGCTTTTACATTCAGCTTCCACAAGCCAAAGAATCAAGGCCAATGCATTCTTATGTCCTGAGGAACAACCAAGAAAAATGTTTCTAGAAACTTCTAGAAAAAACACTTAGCACTGTGACTGAACCCTGAAGAAATTAACCTCAGAAAAGACTGAAAATTAGAGCTCTGTATAGATTTGCCTGCTAATTATTCTGTGAAATTGAATGGGGAAACTTAAATAGCCTTTAGACTTAAGTATACATTTTCAAATTCATTATCGTTACTTCTCATCTGCATGAAAGTAATACCCTAAATATAGAGTGCCGAACAATTGCAAAGGAAGGTAAAGTCCCTGTCCAGAGAAATTCAGAATCAGTGCAAAAATAAGAGGGAGGAAAGGGGTAAAATAAGCAAGGAAATGAGCATTACTATGGCAGGCAGATGGCCGAGATGGGTAGAAAGGGATTTCTCTTCCTGCAAAATATTTGAGAATTTTGTTCCTAACCCACACTCAGATGAAGCCAAATCTTTTCAATGTGTTTTGCTGAAACTATTAAAAAAAGCAAATATCTAAACAGCTTGGTTTTCAGCAACATCAAAAAATAATCCCCAAACTGAAAGAATAATTTGAAAACACTGGAAATAGCCAGAAGCTGGATGTTTTCTGCTTTGGGGTTTGTTTGTTTTTAAGCAAGTAGCTGGAAAGTTTCTTCCAAAAGAATGGAAAAAGTGAAAATGATTTTTTTTTTTCTTTCCAAAATATTGTGTGGGAAAATACTTGTGATTTTCTGCTCACCATACTTCAGAAGCAAATCGTCAGGGCAGTGACCCTACCAAGCTGCAAGAGCGCCATGACTCAGGAGATGTCATAGCTCTTCATCATTTTGCAGGGGGTTAGTGAGGGCTAGGGGCTCTCCTGGGGCTCGGGAAGACAAACTACTGTTGACTCATCTGTCCTGGAGAGGGAAAGGTGGGTCCCTCACAGTAGTTAGTCCCACGGTCCCATGGGAGGGATCCCTACAAGATATCCTCAGCAGTCACTAACACATCCCACAAAGGAAGGCAGGCTGTTTAGCTGATGCTCAACGCTTCTCTGGAGAGCATCAGGACACGGTTTCGAGTCCTGTGTTTGCCAACACAGGATGCAGCAGCTGTTCTGCACTTCTGGAGACCCATCCTCTGGAGGACTGCTGCAAAGAAACCTTTCAGTAGAAGGAAACAACTAAAAGAACTCCTGGGAGCAGTATGTGGGCACTGCTGATGGTGAGTACCTTCTCCCAGAAAATTATTTTTAGCTTTCTGTTGCCTTGGCAGGTCTTTTCTGGCTGCATCCAGGTCTCCACTGTCCATTAGCAACTTTGGCAACTCCAGGCCAGCGCAATGCAACGTCCTGTACTTAAAACTAACTTTGAAGCTCCATGCCAAGTTTCAAGCAAAGCAGTAGAATATATCTTTTTTTTTTTTTTTTTCATCTAAGTGTGGTCAGCTGCATGCCTTGCCTAGATCAAGAAAAGCCTCTTTCTCTTTTTCTGCCGGTGCACTGGGGAAAGGCCATGTGCCTTTTCACACTCGCATGTGCGGAAGGGCTGGCCCCATGCCTCTGCTGAGCACTGTGCCTTTTCTACAGACACGAGGGCAAGCAAGGACAGGCACGTAACAAGCAGGGGCACAGACAAGCAGACACCCAAAGAAGCAGAGCAGATGCATTTGTCATTATCTCGGGGTTAGTAAGTGAGCACAAAATCTGAAGAACCACCCAACTCTCAGACAATTATTCATTTTTTTTTTTATCTTGTCAGAGCCTGGTAAGTATTCTTCTTCATTAATGAACAAAATGAAACTGCCATAAGAACTACTGGTTCCTGTAGCCTTTCCAAGTTGCCCCGCTTAACTGGTCTATTTGGCGTGTCGTTTGTGGAAAGAGTCAGGGCTCGGTCTTCAAAAAACTGAAGGAGTGAGATCACTGGGCTTCAGGAAAGTCCTTTATGAATACAGGAGCATTACACTACCCTTCAGTGTCAGACGATGTGGTTCCAGGGCTTAGCTCCAGGAAAGCCCAGGCTGTCTCAGCATCTTCTGCTAAGCTGGTTGGATACTCAGCATCTTACCTCAGGATTAGAGCAGTCCTACCTCATCCTGGCAATGCATTGCAGGCTGGTGACGTGACTAATGTCTGTCAACATTGACAACAGCAGTTTGGGTTTAATTATTTTTTATGATACCTCCCAGCACAATGGCACATATTTATAGGCAACTCTGCCCTTTGTTAAGGTAACCAAGTGCTTTTTTGCCTTAATTATAACTTTGCCAAACCTAGAACATTCAAGCTGAAGTTTTTCCATACTGGTCATCTGCCAGTGTACAAAATTCAGTGAATTAGCTGTTTCTCTCAGCATCTGAGCAAAGACTCTCATGCACTTTGGTGATGACCACAGGAATGGAATGGAATGGAATGGAATGGAATGGAATGGAATGGAATAGAAGAGAATAAAAACCAATCCTTTATCTACAAAGTTTTGCAGGACAAAAGAACTCATTAGCTCGTTTGGGACCAATGTGCTGGTTTGACTGGTTTAACAGCTTCTCTTCTACAGCAAGTAATGGACACTCTCACACAACACAAAGCTGCCCACAGCACAACTCCAGCGGGCAAGGTATATTTCTTCCATTCCTGCATTGTTTTCACTCAAATAAGCTGCTGCTAAGCTATGCCTAAAACCTATGAAAATGGCCAGAGGCACTTCATTGACAGTTATAGCAATTCTATAGGATTATTGAACCATCGTCAAGAATTTTAAAGAGAAACATAGCCACGAGGAGACATGTATAGAGCAGCTCAAAATCCAAAATAATATGTATTCAGATCTAGTGCAGAAATCTCCCCCCAGCCCATGAGGGACACTTGTAATGGGCACAGAGAATGCAATTGCTTTCAATATTTGGTGAAAAGGAAACAATCTCTTCATTTATTAATTCTTAGGAAATGTTGTGACATTTGTACAAGGCAGTAGTGGTTTGGCAGCTATAGATCTTGCACAGACTGACTCCTGTGTTTAACTTTCTATATTGTAAATAGGTCCCATTGACTTTCATGAGCCTGCTTGTAAGTAAAGATAACTTAGAGGATCAAAGCCCTATAAACTGTGTCATTAAATTTTAAGAAGTCAGAAGCTGCACGTTCCCTTCCCAGGCTGTACCGGCATCTCCCCTGAGTGCTAATGAGACCAGTTCTCATGTCACTGTTCTCTGGACATCAGAAGACACAGATTTGATTTTAGTCTTGATTGCACAGATGAAAATAGACAATAACTCATGGAAATCAGTGTAGGTATATGTGGTAGTCAAACTATAGCTGATAAAGTTCATGTTCATTTTGGGGTACCTGTCTGAAGTTCAGGTCTCTACTTAATACTCATGATGCATCAGGTCCATACAGTAGGTTAGTAGAGCTCATTAGAATTGATTCTTCATTTATTTGTCAATAATTGCAGGAGCAAAAAAAAAAAAGGACTACACCAAGACAAAAGACTTATTCTGTTGAGGAACGTGTGGGAAAAGACAACTCAGATTTTAGCCAAAGTGACTGACTCTTCCATACTTTGTAGGAGAGTTTTCCTGAAAATCAGACAGGGTTTTACTGATAACAAGGTTTCATGAAGTAGGAAGTGAGAAAAGAGAAGTGGGGAGGACTCCTGTCTCTCAAGAAGCTTTTCAAGCCAGTGCAGGGATATGGGAGAGGAAGAGGGTGAAAGCATCATCCCAATATTATTTTTACTCATTGCTTTTTTCATAGCTATGTTCAAAACAAACAAAAAAATAGAAGTTGCTGAAGAACCCCTAGAACAAAGACTTTCGGCTGTTCTAGCGGATGCTCTTTTGCTACACCTAAAGTGCAAAACGGAGGAGAATTTCCAGCGACTCTAGGACTGCAATGACACACTTTTCTCCTGCAAACACCCCTGACCCAAGTTTCCGTGGCAAAGAGACCCAGGTTGTGAGGGAGCCCTGGTACCCACCAGCATCGCCAGGGTGGGGGCCAGCACTTCAGGGCACACTGGGGAACACCTCTGCCCTGCAGCCTCTGTGTGAGGGTTCAGAATACCTGAAAAACACCCTGTGTGGGAACTCTTGCTTCACTCGCAGGCTTTTTTTGTGAGATATCCTCCAAGAGGACCAGCTGCCGTGAGTCACCTCTGCAGTGTTTGGCTATCATCTCCTTGCAAAGGCAGGGCTTTCCCTGAAGTCTGCGAGCTTCTGTAAAAGGGAGTTTTATCCGAATAAAGAAGCCAGAATTTGAAGGAAGATGAATGGGAAAGCAGTCACTAGAGCAAATTCCTGCCACCATGCAGCAAATGCTGCTTTTCAGTACAAGGGAGAGTAGCATCTAGCACAGGTTCCAGTCAGCACCAAAACCACGGGGGACACCTTTTGTTGGGGCAAACATCACTGAAAAGGTAGATGGTAAAACAAGCATATCCTGGGCAGGGGAGACCAATAAATCATTCATGAAAAGAATAGGAAGCATCATAGCCAGGGCAAAGAGAATGCTAATTTGCTTTGCAACCTGATCAAATGGAACGACTGGCCTTGAGGGATGCAGCCATTTTGGGGGTTGATTGCTAGAGTTAATACAGAGCATTAACTTTGCAGCTTTGCTCCAGGCAGAACTTGTCCCAAGTGATCTAAAACTTTCAATGCACTTATTCTATCAGAAGATTTGTGTGTGTGTGTGTGACTGCCTAATTAATGAGCTTCTTTTCAATATTAATATGCAGAAAAGTTTACTGCCTTAAAGGTGTGTCAATATATACATTTTTCTGGTTAAAGAAGCTTGCCTTTGGCTATTCTAAAATATAAAAGCTATTAATTAAAGTATACAGTGCTTTAGAAAAAAAAAAAGGATCGAATTGCTGAAGTCTTTGGGGAGAATTGCTACAGAATTTATGCCAAATGTCTCAATAAATTGATATGCTAAAATGAGTAACTTCAAGTATTTTAGTAAAGATTTTCCACAAGGCTTCACCTACTCCCTCCCACTCATCAAAGAACACTCTCAAGTGATTTCAGCCCAAGTGGAATCAGGAAAAAACAAATGCACAAACTCCTCCCAAACCTGTTGAGTTGCTCCTTACCCTGCATAAGGATCTACAGGGACCCGGGAAGCTCGGAGCCCTTGTTGTGTGGGGCATCAACCCAACACCAGCCAACACCACTGGGTCCATGTACATTGGGGGCCTCCTCTTCAAGCAGCCTTGTTCACCAGCTGCACAGCAAACACCAGCCCCATCTCAGACCTGTGTCTGGAAGAGGCCAAGTGCCACCAGACTAGCCCTTCGCCATACATCCTCCAGTTGGTGTCTTGTGAGGCTAGCATGGTCCCACCACACCACAGTAAGGGCCAACAGTGCAGGTGGACCTCATCTGAAGCTCAGTCTTCATCTCAGAGTGCAGCCTCTCCTCAGAGGACCTCCCCACCCTGTGTCTGGGAGAAATGAACAACGATGGAGAAGAAGTAACATTATTGCTTTCATTTTTACGTATGGGAAACTGAGGTATGAATGCAAGACAAATCTCGAGTGCAATTTCCTCATTACCTTTCTTGTCTAAAGAACTTCAAAAACAATTTTCTCCAAGTGATTTTGACAGAGGTTATACAGGAAGCCTCTGGAAAAGCCAAAGGCCAAGTGCTGTGTACAAAGCCAGTATTTTAACTGTATGACTACTCTTTCTCCCCACTGGGTGCCTGTACAAAACGTTTGCCAAATTGAGCCTGAAATTACCCTTCCCCGTCTTAAATTCCCCAGAGTGTATCATATTATGCTTTCCTACCTGGCAAGGCCTGCCATAAACCTCCACCAGTGACTGCTTAACATGCTGAGCATAGCCTTGCAGGAGAGTAAAACCCTTCAGAAAGTTGTCCCAGCCTGTCTGGACCACAAATTACTGCCTGCAGATACTGCAACAAATATTCTAGGAAAGTGGAAGGAAAGAAGTCTCTTATCTTAACATGATGAGCTGGTGGGGAAAAACAGCTGATGTCCATGGAGCAAGGCTGGAGTAAAGGGCAAGCAGCTGTGAGTTTATAGACAGTCCATGTGCCTCTTCTCAAAGTGGGATGCTTGGGAAAACTGGGTGAGTTTCTTGAGCAAAGATCTTCTGGTCAGCGAACTCTTGTTTTGAAAGCATAGTGCCAGAACTTCTTTCTCAGTGTAGGTGATTATTATATTTCATGTGAGGGGCTTTGATAAGCAAGAGTTAGCTGGTTGCTATGAGGTGGTAGAAGTAGTAGCAGGGTACAGAGATTCTTCAGGCGCTGTTTATTTCCTGCTTGCACGGGCTGAAAGAAGGATGGGAGAGAAAGTCAGGAAAAGGGAGAATTGTGAAACATGACTGATCTTTCTTCTTCAGCTCCCCGTACCTGGGAGACAGATCTCCATAATATATGAAATAACCAGCTGCTCAATGTAGAATCAGTGGAGTTAAAAAAAAAATCATATGCTTTATAGATGTTATTTGATCTCTCATAAATACACTGAATATGGGATTTTTGCATGATGCTTTGATCTCAGTGAAGTATATTCTAGCTGGGTCGCTGCCACCCCTCTAATGAGTGGTGTTGGAGGCCCTACCTAAACAGCAGCTAGTAAAAGTGGGGAGGAAGAATGCAAAGTGTGACATCCCTCTTCCAAAGTAGGTCACGTTCCTCCAAAGGCCTGGCTGCATGGTTCCTCCTGTAGAGGAATGCAAACACCTGGGCAGGATGAAGAGTTAGTGCCTCAGCTGATGACTGCTGAGGACAGGTCTAGCTCTTACACATATGTGAGGCAGCTCAATGGCTTCGCTTGTGTATACTGCAGAGCAGCTCCATGTGGCTTAACCCATGATCACAGCTCGGGAGTGAGGGCTCTGGCAGACCAGACCGAACGCTGCAACAGGACTGAGAGGTTGCTATAGCAGATGCCTCATGTCTGGTACAAACCTATCCTGGACTCACTTGCAAAACCCGAAACTGCCTGCAGAAAAGTTAAATGAAGATGTGCCTTCTAGGATCAGGGCGTAACAGAGAAATGTATAGAGAAAAGACTTGAACCTTGCAAGGTTTCAGAGGTTGTGCTCTAACTGTCCCATATTCAGCTGCAACTGCATTCAGGTGCCTTCCAGTCCCTGTTTGACAATGTGACTGTTCACACACATACCTCAAGAGGAGCAGACGCCGGGCTCTCCGATGAGCTCTGACGAGGTGCCAGGCATTTGAAGAGCTAAGTTGCTTTATCTGCACAACTCAGAAAAGGCCTTCCACACACAGGAGTTTTAGGGCAAGGAACATCTTTAGGTGCCAGGTCCAGTGGAGTCGTAATTCACAGCTGACATCTAAGGTGCTGCAGTCATGTTGCTAAAAAGCCAGCTAAAACAGGAAAGGAGGCCTTTACCTGCTGCCAGCTCCTGTAATCACGTGTCCCAAACGCGCTTTCTTCTCGCTCTTTCAAGTCATGCACGCACAAGTTACTTTACAAAGTGGTCTCTTGTCTGAGCCTCACAAACTTGTTTTACTTATAACATGTCTTAGATTCTAGCAAGGACTGCCAGAGGGGAAGCAGTGTTACACTGGATTGCACCACAGAAACCACCCAACTTAAGTGGATTACTCTTTTTGCCATGGGCTGACTTGCTTATGCAGGTTTGCTTTGTTATCAAATGTCTGTTACGACACAGGAAAAAATACTGAGCTGAGCAAGGCCTGTTCTGCGACGTGGGTTATCCACTCTGCTTCCCTGTGAGAGCTTTAAGGGAAGAGTCTACTGTATTGACCAAAAAAATCCTTGTCCTGAAAAAACCTAACTATGGGAGAAGAGACTGGCAGCATCTGTCTTTAAAATGAGCTTCTCGGTGGCCTAGAGCAGCTTGAGAGATGTAAAGCCTCAGAGATGATAAATCTGGATGCTGCCCTGCAGCCTGTAAGGATCCCTCCAGTTCCTCTCTTAACTTGTCAGCTGAGTAAGGGACAGCACTTTGCTTCTGCTTGATTCCACTTTAGAATTTGAATTTTCAGAGTAGAACGGGTGCACCTGAAACTTTCATGGTCTCTCTGCAAGAGATGGGCTGGGATTCAAGGAAGCTCCTTTTAATCCTGTCTTCTGGGTGTGGGCTTTCCCCAAATCTCATTTCCTATTGAAGGTTTGGATGGCCTCTGACTCCAATTAGCCTAACACTATAAAAACAGAGGGCTGAGTTTCAGAGGAGGTGTTTCAGTGGCAGGGATATCATAGCTCAATGCTGGGCAAATGATTCCTATCACCTCCCCTGCCTCCACACCTCCCTGGCCCTCCAGAAATTAGGATTTTAGGTCCCAAAACGTGAGCTTTTTTAAAAGTAGTTTAAGGGATCTTCCCTTCGGCTCTCAGGGTTCACTATTTTCAGGTTTTGGCCACATCCATGCAGGCTGGAAACCTTCTTCTCTTAATTAATGGCGAAACTCTGGTATATACATATGACTCCAAGGTCTACGGTTTTAAGAAAAATACCAAGTGTCATGAGACTCCTCATAAAATCATGACAGTTAGCTAGCTGAATACACAAAGAGCGGTCTGTAATTTTTTTTTTTTTTTTCTCTAAAGTTACTTCTATTTTAGAGTAAGGAATCCTAGAAAGAAAAAGAGCAAAGTGCCCACAAAAGATCCTTGTGTCATTCAGCAAGCTTCCTGGAATAAAACTACCAGCGCTGTTCCCCTGAAAAGAGGTAGCCTTTGAAGACGCAGTCTATCAGACAATACACCAGTTTGTAAAGGTATTGGAAACACTTGTTGGAGAAGCCAGAAGCTGCCAGTTAAAAACGGAGGGTTTAAAATGTGAAGGATCAAAATACATCAACTTTAAACTATTTTCTATACCTCTCTAGACGAATAAAGGAACCCTTAAAAAGAGAGGGTAAAATCAAATGAGGAATCCAGGCTGTGACTGGTTGTCCTCCAGTAATTTTGAAACTTGGCTAAATTTAGAAAAAGAGGCCCTGAAACTTCTCCTGAACAGAACTGGTGTTTGTAACTTGAAATGGTGATGAGAGTTTCACTTTTCATTACAAGCAGATTATTCAGATTGCTTCAGCACCGGTGTGTTAAGGAATTTAGGCCACTATTTAAAAAAAGTGTAATTTTGTAAGCTGTGAGATGACTGCAGTAGCAAGGTCTGCACGTGCTGGCGAGGAGCAAGGACTCTCCCCGCACAGGGACCTGCAACCGTTCATCCCCGTCAGTGGAATACAGCAGGTGACTGCACGGATGAAAAGTGGGAACATTATCCCATTTGTTATCATTTCCAGGGATAACCTCCTTCATTAACCAGGGATGCTTGGAGAGCTGTTAAATTGACTTTGCGTTTTTTTCATTGACGATAACAACGTTTTCAACATCATAGACTTCTGTGGACAATTCAGTCCCAGTCATCCTGCTCCTCTGATAGTTGGGACTGATCTAGAGATGAGGTACCATGGGGCCAAACCTTTTCGCAAGGTGCTTCTTTAAGGAAAAGAGCTGCTGGCTGAAATTCCTTGGCAGCTCTAAGAAATTCTAGCAGGTAATTTTTGCAGCGCAGTCAGTCACTCTCAGCCCCCGTGGCTGCACTAGTTGCTCTGAATAACTACAGTAGCTCTGATCATGAATTACTGTGATTTGTCGGCTGTAATATAAGCCCAGCTAGGGTTTTGATGCTTTTGCCAGCAACATGTGAAAGAAAATATTTGAGTGAAGCTGTCTAAGCCAGGTTGGGTAAAGAAAAGGGGGGTAAAAAGCCAACCTGACCTGCCCAGATTTATTTTGTGCGGTGTTGAAACCAGCCCACTGCCTGGATTTAAGACCAGTGGATATATTTAATCTGCTTCAATAACTCCTGATGGGTGTTGGGCTTCTTTCCCCTGGAATTTATAATCCAATTCTGCATACCATCTAAATAATGCGATAACTTACTATAATATCTCTTTTTTTGGAACAATTATACATAACACTGGGGAAAAAAGCACATCTCCGAAAGCAAACACCTCCTTCTGACAAGAATTGCTACAGTTTGGAGAGTGATAATTTTTTTTCACTGCTGGGGGACAAAACAATACCGCATGGGGGAGGAGGCAGGGAACCCACACTGAATCCCAAGTTTCAGACCCAGCTCTCTCTGTGGAACTGCACAGAAAGGGAATGCCAAACAGCTATCAATAACCCTTCCCAGATTACTGCTGGCAAAACTGAACAACGCTCTTTGGGTCCAAGTAGGATTTCTTGATGTTTGTTGAGCTTATCTAGTGAAAAATACCAGGTGAAAAATGTCAGCAAGGGGACTGGAAGTGACGTTCATCACAACTATCTGTATAACTATATATATAGCTACATACGTATATATATATAAAATTATATAGAGAGTTATATATATGTAGTTATATATATAACTACATATATTTTTTGATAACCTAGGAGTTAGGAAAATTCCTGTTGAAAGTTCTCCTCTTGCAGGGAGACCTTGGAGAAGGATGACCACATCTACCTCTGTGCCTCACAAGAGCCTAACGCAGAATTGGGTCCCATTTTTTAATGGACTCCTTTATAAACCTGTGTCCTCTAGTGAGAATTTGAAAGGACGGCACTTCAGTGCGCATTCAGTTGAGCTTTCCTTCCTCCTGCATCTGCACACGCTGTGTGACAGCAGCCGTGCTGAAGGTTAATTGTTACTCTAGGATATTATGTTCCTTCTCTCTGTTGTTAATTTTGGGGGCAGGGCGGGGAAAGGAAATCCCTGATACTTGAACCTTGCTGGAAATATCTCAATGGCTGCTTGAAAAAAAATGTTTGTTTAAAAGAAAAAAAAAATGACAGTCCAAAGTTTAAACAAAACTTGCATAAAAAGACAAAAATTTTACCTGCTGCTTTTGCTGTTCCTATAGCTGAGACAACAGGTCTGAATCAGGAACACCTACTATTTTTTGTTTGATTGATTAGCAGAAGCTTTACCCCCCATCAATGTCAGAGATTCTCTGTGCCTTAAACCCCTGTTTAACAAGATCCGAATTAGTCCAAATAACTCCAACGATGCAAGGGAAATGCGTGAATAAAAGAGGTGTTGCATCTTCCAATTCTTTTTTGGGTTCTTCTGAGTAGAGGACAAGTCCATACTCTTCATGCTGCCTCCAAACCTCTCAGGAGGGAAGGGAAGAGTAGGGAGAAGGAGTGGGAGGAGGCAGGGGAGAGGGTCTGGCTGGCCCGCAGCCCCGAGCTGATGCCTCGTCCACCAGCACCGAGGGGGCACAAATGATGCAGCAATTTGGGCTTTTCTTTGAAGATCCCCAAAAGCATTTCCTGCACTGGTTGTAGAGGAGAGAACCCATTTCCAGCCCAGCATAAATGGATCCGCGAGGCAAGTGCGGACGAAGTCCTGATGCCCACTCTGGGACCCCGCAGCGCTCCTGGAAGAGGCAGAGCCATTAGGCTCACATTAAGTGACTGATGAACCGCCTGCGAGAACCTGGCAGGTTCATTTCTTGCTCCATCCTTTTAATTCTAGCTTCTCTTTCGTCCATGCTAACCATGAGGGGGTGAACATGTGAGTGTTTCTACCCAGTTACAGCTCTCTTTAACGGCATTAGGAAACTGGGGAGCTGCTCGATACCTAGCCGAGGTAAAGGGAATATTTAGCATCTTAGAAGATTTATGTCCATGACCTTCTGGATGTAAGGTGGCAGAGCAGCCCATGCTGTGCTACACCTAATATGCATATTCATGGCTCGTTTATTCATGAAAGAAATGATTGGATTAGTGATGGTATGAAGGACACTGATCATGGAGTTGAAATGCGCTCAAGTTGCTCACAAATTAGAACTCCATCATTTTTTGTAATAAATTGGTAACCGTTGTAAATCCTTGTGTATCGGTGGTGTTATGGGAAATACTGCGTTGTATTTTATTGGATTGGAAACATTTCACAGCTATCAACCTGTCAATTATTTTAGCACAACACAAGGTTTCTCATGATGATAGATGGTGATTCTAAATAATTTTTATAAAGTATTTCTACTTACCATGGTGTCAGGAAGCCTGCCTGCCTGTGAAATATTGTGATTTTTGAAGCACTCACCTGATAACACTCCTTAATTGTGTAACATTAATCTATGTGTCAATCAAATACTTGCAGGCTAATATATGGAATTTTTTTCCTGAGGTTTTCATAGAAGGGGGAAAATTAAGATCATAGAAAACTGTTGGCAGCATATGAAGGAAGAAGCAATGCCAGACTTGTAACCGATCATGAAAATGCATGTTGTGAAGAATAAAGAAAAGATGAACCTTCTTCACTAATGAACTCTACTTTTATTCAGAATGAAGATGTCTTCCAGCAACGTGTTTTCTCTTTCTCTCTCTTTCTCCCCACTTCTAACACACTGAGTGGAAAGAAAAAAGCCCAGTTTTACATGTCTTGAGCATCTGTGAATAAATAAGGTGCTAGACATTAAATATCTGCTATTTAAGTTTCAAAGTCCTTTTCAGAGATTAGTACATGATATTTTTTTCGCCTCACAGAAATTAAAATTAATTCACATGAAGGCAGCTTTAACCAAGATCACACAGTGAGTTAGAAGCAGAGATGGGTCTGGTATCCTATGGAGTATATGAAGCAGTACGCCGACGTCCCAAAATATCTGGGAGGTCAAGTACATCAAAAGTTACTGTTTCTGACCTAAAAGCATTGACTGCTTTCGCATTCAGCCAGAAGGGCTGAGAGGGAAGGGGAGACTTCCAAGGATCCCAGCATAGAGCAAGTTGCCCGCTTGGGTGACACTGCTCCTTCACCCCTGGTCAGGAAGAGCCACACCGAAGGGGACTAACTGCCTGTGGCTGCCCCAGTGCTGGGGTTATTAGCCTTACTGCTCCCTGGTCCTTCTCTGAGCCCCTGCCAGCGGGTCATCCTTCACCAGCAGGGAATAAATCCTGTCTCAAGTGCATGCTCAACCACAGCTCCCTCCTGCTGCTGCTGCTGCTCTTGGCTTTATTGCCAGCATGGAGCGGACTGGGGCCACAGTCCCATTTACCTGCTTTCTGAGCTTGGGGTGGAATAAGAAAGGCCAAACAAATTGCAAAGCTGTGCCCAGTGCAGTCCTACAAAACCAAGTCGTTTAAAGTGTGGTGTGGTGGATCTGCAAGGGTTACCTGTGTTAGGAGGTTTCCAGTTTCCATCACAGCGTGAGGCAGGATCTGTCACCCCTCTGCCACCGACGCTGAGCGGTCTGCGCCTGACAGCACTGACCAGCCGGAATACCTGTGGCAGGGCTGGACTCTAGGTGGTCTGGTACTTATCCCTATTTATACACCACGCAGCCTTTTCCAGCCATTAAACTGATGTTATATGTGCAAGCCTGTTTCAGCAATTAGAGCAAAAAATCTTTATAGCCCTTTTGGTTTGAATTGGGCTGGTTTCAAACCCAGGTACTAAAATGGATAAAATTGTCTTGAAAAGCAAAGAAATTACACTGTACTCTGAGCTCCTCTGCATCATGTTATGAAAGACAAAAAGATAATATTTGTATAAATTAAAGCTATTGGAGACGTATGGTATTTCAGTTTCTGCTTCATTAAGTTGTCCTCCAGCCCTGAACATCCCTAGATCTATTCTGCAGCACTTTTCTATTTTAAATTTAATCTACCTCGCTGCAGAATGAAAGCTTAAAAGGATATTGCCTCTTTAAATTAAATGTGGAAAAAAATAACAATAGTGGAATTCTTGCTGAAGTGAATGCAATCTATTATATAAGTTCTAGAATTCATAATATTTTCATATGTCCGTTAGCCTCCTTGCTAGTTCAGCAGGGTATTTCTTCACTGTTTCACTATCACCACAATTACATTTTTTTTCATTGATTGTAGGACCAGAAGAAACCACTGTGACCATCTAATCTGATTTCACATGTATGATAGACCATAGGACATGTCTGGATTAATTCCTAATTTGATTAAAATGACTCTTGGAAAAATATCCGTTCTTTTCCCTACAATTTCCAAGCAATGGAATATGCCTTTGCAACTCTTCATGAGTTGTTTCAGTCACCAATTATTTTAGCTTTATCATTAGAAGAAAAAGTACCCTCTAGTTTGAGTCTGGAATTTCAGCTTCCTCTGATTTGTACATATTGGATCCTTCCTCTGTGGGATTTTTTTTTCCTTCCTGTGGACTTGATGGCAACCAAATCACCCCTGATGCTTCTAATTGGTGGGGAAAATACCAGGACACTGACATTTTCACTATAATCCTCATAACATTTCTATGAGTCCTACCACCAGCTAAACAACCGTGCCATCCGTGCTAGCTGGTAAGAAATAAAACAATGGCTTAAATCATGCTCTCGTGGGGATTATCTACCCCTTTTAGCCCTCTATTGGAATCTGCCTCCCTGTCACATATGGATTTTTCTCACAAAGGTGGGCATACAAAGCTGTCCTTTCAAGTGGAGGACCCAGTGTTGGCTGCCTGCCGAGGGGCCAAGAGACAGGGAGTGGGTTTGCTACTGCACCCAAAGGTGCAAGTACCCATTCCCAGAGGTGCCTGGCACCGTTACCTTCCTGCTCTGCTCTATCAATCAGAGCTGTTCTGCTTTGCACGGAATAACTTGGGCCAGAAGGAAGGAAAGAGAACACAAACACACATGTACAGGCGAATGGGTAGGATATTACATATGCAGTCAGTACATAAATCCTGCTACGTCAGGTAGATCTGATGGGAATGCTCTGAGAACACTTTAACAATTTGAGCCTTAAGCTGAGAGAGGCAGAATAATATCTTATTTTCATGTATGTGAATGAAACCAAAGCTTGAGATAGGCAGCAATCTCTGGCCATCCCAGGAGCAGAACTTCAGGGGCTCCAAGAACTTTACTGCTAATACTGCAGGTGCCTCCGGTCCATAAGCTTGAGGAACAGTCTGGTGGGGATTTTGAGGATCTAAACAGAAGGCTTAATGTTGCTAGTTCCCATAATAGGTGTTCAACTTCTTGTGTGTTTCTGGGTCATCAGGTTCTTGAAGGACAGGGGGTGGGGTGTATTGCAAAACATCTAGAAGTTATTGTCCTTCTGGTAGAATAGAGCTGCTTTGGAGATGGGTAAGTTCCTAGAAATAGAAATAGCAGAAAGTGGGTGGAACAGACACCCAGAGAGGTGGTGGGATCTCCACCCTTGGAGGTTTTCAAGACTTCTTGAGGCAAAGCCATGGCTGATTTGATCTAGTGTTGGCAACAGTCCTGCTTTGAGTGGGAAGTTGGATGAGAGACCTCCAGAGCTCCTCTCCAGCCAACATTTCTATCATGTGGGAGCAAGGAGGGACATAGTCAGGGAGGGTTTTCTATAGCTGTCTGTGTGGAGTCATCTTGGAGTCATCACTAGGTTCCCTAATGGGAAGCAGCTCCTCCCACACTCCAGCTATGAGCGAGGGCTCTCATGGGTGTTCTCAGTGAGAGCGCCCTGGGAAAAGGCAAGGGCAGTCTGGGGAGGAGGAATTAAACTGTGTCACTGAGAACAGCAATTAGAGCAACCAACTGAGATTTGAAGGAAAAAGCATGAATCTATAGGGTACATTAGTTAATTAAAACAGAAGCATCATCTTCAGGCCTTTTTCATTCACAGAAAGCTTCTGTTTCCTGCTAAAGGCATATTGAACTGGTGACAGTAGCTCAAGACAACTGTGGTTGCTTTTGGAATGAAGTAGTTAGTTTAGAAGAGGAACAAACACACCCCTTCCCTGGAGTCCCAAGTTCTTGGCTGGAGGAGCTTCCAGCCCTGCTGTACTGCATGTTCAGGGTGGAGCAAAGTGATTCAAGCAAAGGCAGATACTGATTATAGCTCAGCTGCTGCTGCAGTGTCTCTCTTTCCTGCGTTCAGCTATCTCCTGGCAGATCTTATCACCTAAGCCCCCTTGGAGGCTGGGGTGAACCTCTGGTCCCAGCAAAGTCCAATGGCCAAATTCCCATGGACTCTGGTCTCCCCGGAATGTGGCCATGTTTTATGCACAGCAGGGGCTTCTTCTGCGTCCTCTTTGGATGGCAGTTGCAGCTTCACTCACCGCATCCCTTTGCTGATCAGCTCAGGCCCATGTGTGACCCCAGTAGACTTTGGGTACATTGCTGCCAGAGCTGATGGACGACAAAGCAAAAGGCTAGAAAAAGCTTTACATTCAAAGGTTTAGGATTTTTTCTAATGGGGGGGAGGGGATTTTTTCCCCCACTTAATGAAAAAGGCCTTTTCCTCACCGTAACCAAGAAAGGAGGCTGCAGCGCTTGGCAAACAAACTTCTGTTAAGTGCATTTGCTGGAAATGTTTATACTTTGCTCTTGACAACTATCTTGACTATACTGAGCATTGCACTGTGCTCTAGCTTGCATAATTCTGACATGGGAGCAAAGTCCTTATGGGGGAGGTGATACTGTCTTTCCTTGAGACTTTTTTTTTCTTTTTAATATCTGTCACTTGCTCTAATCAGAGGCAATAACTTGCTTTGGAAAATGTTTTCCTGCACTCCAGGGATTTTCTCTCTCCTCTGGTTGATTTTAGCAGCAGGCGGAGAACATCTCTGCAGGGGGTGAAGAGGAGGGGGGAACTCCAGAAGAGGAGGGAAATCACCACTACCTTCCATGAAGACTGACAGATGTTTAACAAGGGGTTCTCTGCCTTCCTCCAAAACTCCCCTTCTGCGGCATGTTGCCTGGAAACCCTCTGCTTCTTCCCCTTTCACGTTTAATTACTGCAAATTGCTGAAAACTTTATCTAAACTCCTATCAGACAGACAAATCACTGTTTGATCAGGGCAGATAAATGGACCTAAGCAATTCCAAAAGTGGATCTCTTGCTTGCTTTGGGTTTTTGGAAGGGTTTTTCCCTTACCCTCAGGATTCAACCCAACATTTCCCAGGCTGAGTAACAGGAATCTGGGCTAATTCAGGAAGGCCTTTGCTCTATGATTTTGTGTATGAGTAGAAGATAAGAAAGGAGGTAGACAGAGATTAGCATAAGAGACTGGTTAAATGAATATGAATGGGCACTCTCACATCTAGGCAAATGGATGGCAGCTAAACCGATGGTGGCTGTTCACCAGCCCCTGTGAAATGATTCTGGTGGTGGGGTTATCCTTGCAGATGAGTGTCCCCGTTACAGCTTGACTTCCCTTCTGGAAGCCTCCACAGAAAGGCAGTGAAATGCAACCCGTATGGGGAAGGATTTACTCTTTGCCCCCGGCCTCTGTCTTTGCAGGCTGGAGGTAGGGCTGACGCATTGCGTGGGGAGAGAGCCAGAGGGCAATAACCCGTCATCTTGGTGCCATGCTAATTCTGTGGTTAAATAAGAGGGTGTCGCACGGCGGTGGCGTCGGGGCTGGCACAGCTCCCTGACACTGAGGTTGCATCCACACAGGTGTGGCTTCGCAGCACTCGGGTTCCCAGAGAGGAACCTGCAGCCCTGCGCCCATTTCCTACGGGGAGCAGGAGACATGCGGGTGCCTCCCGGTGCAAAGGTCCTCCCCACTGAGATGGGAACACCTATGACAGAAGAGCAAAAGGGGAGGTGTATCTGAAAACCTCCCTTCCCACCCACTCACACAAGGGAATCAAATGAGAAGATGAAAGCGGACGGGGGGCTGAGCCCCAGAATTTGATTCTGGCTCTCTCTTATTAAAAAGTTTCACCAAAGGCCGTGAGGTGCAAGCTCTGGGCATCATTTGCAGGTTGCCTCCCAAGGACAGAGCTGGTGGTCTCCAGGACCATCTCAGGTTGGAGTACAGGCTGCATCATGAAGCTGTTGGGAACAGTTCACTCATGACTGGAGTCTCCAATCTACAGAGCCAGGACAAAGCAGAAAGACTAAATCACCCAGATGACTTCTAGCAAGAATCATCTCCCCCAGGTCAAGAATGCAAGCAAACCTGACCCGAGGGTGAGCTGCCCTCAGGGATTGCTTTTATTATTATTTTTTTTCTCTGACAAACGCCTGGCTGCTGATCCTACTGCTACCCTGTTTTCATGGCCTCTGCAAAGGGCAACGAGCTACAGAGGCCAATCCACGCTGGACACACGTCAGGGAGCAGCACACCAGAGTCGGGCTCTTCTCCCCGGCTTGTGAGAATCCCTGTCCCCATACAGTTTTCCACACTTGCAGCTATCACAGTTAACAGGTTGTTTGTCTTTCCGTGAATCGGAGGGAGTCTGTGTAAACCTCCATGCGACTGACTTTAATTACCTGCCAAACCTGCACCAGGGTATAAGCCCGCATATTGTATGTGACATTACCAGTAGAGCAAGTACTGGAATGCAGGGCCTAGAATAATTTGACAGCTAACATAAAGCACCGTGATTTATATTTTGGTTATATTGAGATTTTTTCCCCCCTCTTTGAGCACTCATATAAATATTTACTTGGATCCTAGGACCTTGCTTAACCCTCACAGCGCCACGTTTTATCTTCTTCCTTTTTCCTTTTTTTTCTGCTGTTTTTGTTTTTCAGCAGCTACTCCAGAAATGCCTTTCATTTTAAAGCACAGAAGATTTAAACCAAAAATAACTTCACCTTTAAACTGTTTCATCTGTAAACAATGTGATCCAGTAATCTTGATATATTTACTGTAGTGTTCAATTGAAAACAGATTATGGAGAATGGCTTCTTTTAAAAGATACAAGACTTATTTAATAGAAACATTGGGTTTAGACTCTGGAGCAGAGACCAGCTGATACCTCTGCTATGTTTTAAATTTTATCTAAGCTATTTCATTAATTATTTAGCTGCGTAACATGACTATAAAATCTGTCAATTTCAAATTTAAACTTATCTGCTGTTTAATGTTACCAGGAAAGGGTCCTTTTCTTTTGTGTCGCCTCACGGTTTAATTCTGCATGCAGCAGGACAGAAACCACTGCATGAGAGAGATCTGGTAATACTGGAAATCAGAAAGCCATAGACATTATTTTTTTATTATTGTTGTTATTATCATGATTCCTGTCTGTCTGTCTGACTTATGCATGAATCACTTATTACGTAGCCCCAGAGGCTCACAGGTATTTGCTCAATCCCCTGCTCTTTTGGGTGCCTGACTTGAGATAAGTGAGGACCTGGAAATGCCCTTCCAAAAGCCCTTTTCTACTAACATCCCTTTATCCATCTGTGGAGCGGGCTAACCTGTCGCTCCTCAAAACCAGGGCTGGACCCAACGGATTTGTGCTCTCCCAGTCCTTGAGATCAGCACGTGCTGTCGCAGACCAGTATAGCGTTGCCACTGCAATACCCAGAATAAAATGCTTGATCCAGGGGTCAAGGCTGACATAAAAATAAGGCTGGCCTGTGTCAAAAGGATTTCAGCAGTCCTCTCTTTCTGGTGTCCTGAGTGCACTCAGTGTTTATCAGCCTCAGGAGCTGCACGGGATGGTCCAGGGCTGGAGCTGACGGTAGCATTGTGGTAGCACTAACACGATGTGGAGCTGGATGCTGTTGGACAATAAGCGAGATGGGAGCCGGGTGGAGGATAAATGTAAAAGCTTTCCTTTAGGATCACATGAGCAGAGATTTCAGACTCAAAACTCTTTTGCCTGTAATTGTTGGCTGCCTTAATTAGAGGGAAAATGCAGATCCAGAGAGCTGTGAGTGCTAGTATTAGCTCGGAGACCTGTTTATAATTATATGTTCCCTTTCTCATGTTTGTAGAGGCTTTAGGTAATAACTGCACCATAGCATAAGAGCAAGGAAGAAGCAGTTAGCAAAAGTCCAAGGTGCAGGTTTATTGCTCTCTGTAATTTCTTTTCTGAATGGGCCTCCTGGACCAGCAGGGAGCATTTTGCTCCATTCATTAGTAAATAAGACAGGAGCCACAAAAACATGGGATTGCGGGGGCTTGTTGCTGCCTTCCTCCCCCCCCTTCACCATCCCCTGGCCGTCAGTGATCTTGCCCTGTGCAGTGGTGGGAGCAGAGGCAGCAGAGCCCAGAGGGACTGATCAGACTGAGCCCCACCATCCCCCTGCAGGTCGCCTTGGCCAGGTCACCGCATCTTTTGGTGCCTCAGTTTCCCCAGATGGAAAGGGTCAGTGGCCTCCTTTGATAAATTGCCTGAAGTTCTACTGAAGAAGGAGTGAGTATTGTTTATTTTTATGAATGCAGATTTCAGGTGCTTGGCACCGATTTCTTGCCAAGGCTTATTTCAGAAAAAAATCGTACTGAGCACAATGCCCTTGTTACTGAGTATTTAATATCCTTTATAAAACCAGGACCACCTTTCCGGAAACAAATGAAGTCTCATTAGTGGGAAATCGAGGCTAGAGCAGAATTAGATCTCTACATTTTATCGGTCGGAGGTTGCAGGCTTCGATAGTCAAATATGGGCACAAACAACGCGCATACATTTGCAATACATGTGCATTATTGCAATACTGAGTGAAAACATCAGAGTTTAGAAATAATCCCATCTCTGTATCTGTGTGAACATGTCCTAGTATCTCCTAGTATTGCAGTGAAAGCAAGAGTCTGCAGAGAGGGTACAGTTAACAAAATGGTGTATCAGAGCTGCACAGTGACATTGTCAGTGGAGGAGTTTTTCTCTGGTATAAAGCTTCGGCAACTGCCTCCAAAAACGAGGAAGAAGGGAGGGGAAATAAGTTTGAGATGTTTCTTTAAAGAAAGCACTAAACTTGGTAAAAGGACACAGCTTTCCTACCTTGCTCTCTGCCCCTCATGCCTCAGGATATCATAAATTTTTGATACCAATAAAACAGAATTTTTGATGAGCTGCTATTTTGCATTAAAGCAACTTTACATGCAAAGATTGCATAATAGGAAGTAAAATTGAATTTTGCCTCAGAACAAGTTCTTATTATTAATTTAAGTGTTTTTTATATATTTTAGCAGCGGCTTATCATTCTATATATTTAATTTCTTTCAAGTGAGAACACTTAGCATTGGTTTCCTTATCTAAACAAATCTTTTAAAAGAACACATGTATAAAGTGGAAATGCTGTGTTTTGAATCTGTGCCTTAAGACAAACAGTGAAACTTTAAAAGGGGAAATAAGAAGTGGCAGAGGACAACTATCTCTAAAATCTAATAGCAGCCTCCGTGGGACAGGAAAACATGTCCCTTTCTTTATGTGGAATGGGTTTTTCCCCGCTTTACTGCAGCATTTGTTCTAACCGTGTTGTGACAAACCTGTAAATACAGTAAAAACCCATTGGAGCGATTCTGTTTAAGGCAAAGGATTTGCAGTACCTTAGGTCTCAAGTACATCACAATCCATTTTCTAACACTTCCACATACCGTGATGCGCGGGACCGGCTCACAAATAGAAATTGTCTCTTCCCTGTCCTGGATGCAATAGCAAGAAAACATTTTGCAGCACTTCATGCTGTATTCAGAATTCACTACTGAAAGTCACCATTTAAAAAATCAAGAAAAGGCAGCATTTGAAAGCTTCCCCCCCCCCCTTCTTCTTCTTGCTCTCCATCTTCTGCTTCTTGCATAAAACAAAAGTCCAGTGTGGGATCCTATCAGACCGCTGCATGCTACATTACTGAACATGCTAGGCAGGATTATGCAATAAGCTATTTAGAGAGTGTGTGTATAACTTCAGATTTACTATAACCTTAATGGAGTGAAACATAATGATTAAAAAAAAAAAAAAAGAAAGAAAACAAAGAAACCATAACTGAAACTTGTCCAAATAAGGAGCAGAATATCTTTTTTTCCCCTGGATGGTGGGGAAGCACTCTTTCAATCCTGCAAGGGGGAGATCAAAACTTAAAATTTAAAAAAAGGAAAAGGAAAAGCGGGACACGCCGGGAGCCGAGGGAAGGGAAAGGAAGGGAAGGATGCTGGCATGCGGCAGCTCCGCGGCTGGCGGAACCCAGCGGGCTGCCCGGCCCCAGCCCCGCAGCGTAGCCCCGCGGAGCCTGCGCAGGGACCTGCGCGGCCGCGGAGCCAGAAGGGGCTCTCTCCCGAGCGCTGGAGATGTTTTATCTGTCCTCCCCGAAACCCGACACTCGCAGCCCCCAATTGCTTCCCTGACCTTGGTCTGTCAATCACCGGCACCAACCAGCCTGCTAGAGCCAGGCGGGCACCGAGCCAGCCCGAAAGGGGGAAAAAAAAATAGGAAAAGAAAAGAAAGAAAAATTAAGCCCTAAAACAGCTGGGAACAGTTATCTCGCAAGCCCTGGCTCATCCTCATAACACATCTCGCCTGCCCACCCCAATACGGAGCACTCATCTGCCGGCCGGCAGCAGCGCTCGGCATCACTGTAAAGTCTTAGAGCGGTGTTTCTATCTTTAGTTCAAAAAGTCTTTTTAGTCTTAGGTTTCTCTGTTTTGGAATTAAAGACAATCAGTTTTATACACTTTCCTGGCGGGGAGGAGGGAAGGGAATATTCAAAAGAGTCTACTAAACGGTTGGCAGAGATAGTCTGTGAGTTCTGTGTCAGTAAACGGGGGGAAAGGGGGGGTGTTGCCAATTGTGTTTCCTCTCTGAGCGTCTCGTTTAATTCTGGGAGCAGTCGTAGCCGGTCGTCACCTCTGCCACGGCGGGGGGAGGGGGGGTTGTGCAGATCTCGCTCCGGCTGTTAGCAATAGCTCTTGCAAAACTGCGAGATCAAAGAAAATAATACGATTTTTCACTGAAGGGAACCGTCCTCCTGCCCTACACGACATCACATAGTGAACTGTCGTCTGGCAGCCAAATTTAGCGGCGCAAACCTTGAGCTCTTCCCCGCCTCACCCACACCATCCCCCGGGGGTGCAGGGCAGCCTCCGCCGTGCTGCTCTCGGGGGGCTCCGACGGGCCCATCTGCGGCTGCAGAGCTCCCAGTTGCTCCCAGCACACCCCAGAGGCCCTGACACCCTGCTCCGGCCGGGAGTGCAGGGTCCGGTTCAGGTCCCTATCCTGATCCGCTGCAGTCGCGTTAGCATCCCGACCCCGGAGGCTGCAAGGAGCGGATGGGATGGGGACCGTTCCCTGCCTCCACCAGGCTTTTTTGGAGGCAATTTGCATCATTTTCACTACGGAGAGCCTCAGCGGCGACTGACTGATCGCCTGGCAGCTTTTGGGAGTTGGAGGTGGCCAGGCTCGGCCCCTCTGAGACGTGGGCACCGCCGGAGCCTCGGTGCGCGGCAGCAGTTGTAGCCTCCCGGCCTCCTCCGAGCTCCGGGGCGGGGGGCGATGCTGTGCACCTCCCGGGCCCCCAGCCCCCGGCCGGGATGTGCGTGGGGAGAAGTGGCCTAAAGAACGGGCAGAGGACGCGCAGGCAAAGCATCACGTCCGAAGAAGAGGAAGAAGAAGGTTTTGGGGAGGGAAGATGCTTTATCCCCCGCGGTGGACACGGAGCTTCTCCGCAGCGCTCCGGGTGGAAAGCGAGGAGCCCCGGGGGCCCTGAGCCGCGGAGCCCCCTGCTCCCGAGGGAGCACCCCGCAGGCAGGGCTGTCCCGGGGAAGAAAAGGGGCGGGGGGGGGGGGTGTGGGGTGTGTGTCTCGTTTTCCCTTTCGCTTCGAGAATCTGCTCTCCATCGTGCCCCCCGACTCCCGGTGTCAACAGTCCTTTATGAACCGGTGATGAACGGCGAGAGATCAAAGTCGATACGCGGGGATGGCAATAGGAGAGCGAAGCCGGGAGGGGGGTCACCCTTCCCGGGTTGATGGGGCTCCCCGGGGTCTGTGGGGGTGGATGAGGCAGCGGGCGGGGGCAGGCAGGCCCTGCCCGCCCCGACACCCGCGGGGCTGCCTGTCCCCGATGCCGCTGTCGGGGCAGAGCCGGGCCGAGCACAAGTGCGGTGCGGTTTTTTACCCTCCTCGGCATTTCGGAGCCCCCCCGCGCCGGAGCAGTCAGGGGAAGCCGGCCCGGTCCCCGGGAGGGAGGGCAGCCCACGGCCCCGAGCTCCCTCCGCCGCCTCCAGCCGGGCCGGGCTCGTCCCTCCCCTCCCCGGCCGGTCCCCGTCCCACCGGCCCGAGCTGCTGCCCGTGGTGGTGCTTGATTGTTTTTTGTTTTTTTTCCTTTTTGTTTTTTTTTTTTTGCTTTTTAAATGGGATAAATTAAACCTCGGGAGCGGGACCGGGCGCTGCAAAGGCACCGGCCGCCGCCGCCGCCGTCCTCGCCGTGCAGCGGGTCTGCCCCGCCGCTGACACGGTCCTGCGGTGGGAATCTGGAGGGCTTTTCTAAGGCCTGTTTTTTCCTATTTTTTTGTTGTTGTTGTTGTTCAATTAGCCCTAGTGATTTATTCAATGCATGCATGAGGGGACATTAATATGCGGTGGCAGTTCCCACAAACAATATTCCTCTCAGGCTTTCTGCAGCCATAGCATTTACTGGCAAGGGGGGAGGCTATAGAGGGAAAGCCAGGCGCTCTCATCCCTTTCCTCTGCAAACTCCTGTCCCCTTTTCGCAGGGCAGCAGGGTACGAGCTTGTTCCCCGGGCCTGACTCATGTAGCCGGGGGGCTGGGACAGGCCCCGACCCCTTCCAAGCCCCCCCAGCCCAGCGGCTGGCCCAGCTGGCTCTCACAAGGCAGGGATGCGGCTGGGATTTAAGAAGAGATTTGGTTTTTAAGTGACTGTATTTGCTTTTAATTTTTTTTCCCCACACTCTTCCTTAACCCTCATGCCGTCCCTGCAAAGACAGCTCGCTGCTGTTGGGAAGAGGTGCAGGGTGGAGACAAGCTACTATTTTTTATTTTGTGTGGTGTCTTGGATTTTGTTTTTGAGGGGGATTTAAAGTTCAACGCGGTTTTCACACTTTGGGAGCGGCAGCGCTCAGACACGCTGCGAGCCGGCTCTTTGGGGGTCCCTTTCCAGCACCCAGGCGAGGAGCGGGGGGAGATTTCTATCCTCCTCAGGCTACAGTTTAGGGAGCTGCGGGATTATCTGCCTTGAAAGCAGCTGATGGATGGCGGAGCTGAACCCTGGGGGGTGGCGGGGGAAGAGCTGTCCCCTTCTCCATACGCATCTAAGTATTACAAACTGCTCGTTGTTAAAAAAAAAAAAAAAAAAAAAAAAAAAAAGAAAGTCGGAATAAATAGAATGTGCAGATGAAGAGGAGGAAAGAGAATGGCCAGCCCGGATCCCAAAGGAGCCGGGGGAAAGGACAAGACTTGTCCAAGTCCTCTCCTTTTCTAAGGGAAAAAAAAAAAAATTAAATATATATAAAAATATGCCTACACTTGGCGTTTCCCCTCTCTCTCAGCCCGGGGGAGGCTCAGCAGGAGGGTCCCGCTCCCCGCCGGGATGCAGCGGGCGGGGACGCTCCGCCAGCAGCCGGGCCCGCTGCGGGGCTCCCGCCGCTCCGCTTCTCCCGGCGGGGCGGGGGGATGCTGCTCGCCCCCGGCCACGGGCGAGATGGGGGCACAGCGGAGGAGAGGGGAAGGCTGAGGGGTTCTACCCTGCGGGCAGCAGCGTTCCCGAGCGGGCAGAGCGGCTTCACAACCCCCCCGTGCGCAGCCCAGCGCTGGGCGTTGGGAGAGGAGCTCGGCCGGACAGCGGTGTGAGGGGAGATAAGGGTCCAAAAGTTTTTCTTTCTTTCTTTCTTTCTTTTTTTTTTTTTTTGGAACACGAGACGTCAGAGAAGCAGGTCCCTCCAAGAAATGCCATTTCAATGATTTTAATAAGCAAAATAGGAAACAATTTTAATAACCAAAAACAGAAACCAGTCTGAATAAAACTACAATAGACCAGGTTTTTTAATATTTTTCATATCATAAGCAGGATTTGAAATTGATCCCTTCAGAACTTTACATGAAATAAAAACATTTTTTTTCTGCTGCTGCAATGTTTTGATTTCAACACAGTTGAATCAGTAAAAACCAAAGATCGTTTTCTGATGCATGACTAATATCCACAATATTTAAAACTGCAAGCACCATGCTGTTCATTACAATCTTGTTATTACTGTTAATTTATAAACTAATACAAACTTAAAATGCATCCGGCCAGCAGTGCCAGCTATCCTAAAAGGAAACTAAAAAATAAGTTTTCATTTTGGTATTTTTGTCAGTGCAACGTAAATCCTTTTACTGACCTGCAGGAGGAAAAAAAAAAAAAAAAAGTAATAAAAACACCCATAAGACTCCAAACTACTACTACTATACAACTGCAAATAAATTTTGGCTAAAACTTTCACTCGCTGCATAGGGAAGCAGAGAAGCAGATTACAAATCATTGCAAAAGAATACACTTGAAAGTTGCAGTACGTCTTCTTAAAAAAAAGTTTTAGTTTTTTATGCTTTTCCAGCCCACCCCTCCGCTGTTACCATTGAGAAACCTAACTTCAGTGGCGGCACGGAGCCCCCGCTGCTATTGCAGCTCGACTCCTAACGAGGAGGAGTTTTCTTTTTGTTTTTGTATTTATTTACCGAAAATCAAGGGGCAGTTGTTTCTTAAAAGGAACTGGTATCTCGTCCGTCCTTCGCTTCCTGAGTGTACAATCAGAAGGGAAACTATATGGCCGAGCCTAATCGCTCCGGGCTGGGAATTGTCCTGAAGGAAAGAGCTTCGCTGCCACTTTAAAGCATGGAGGCGGCTCTAGTGACCGATGAGTTTTTCCCTGTTAAGTTTAGGTTTGTCAATGCCATTCAGGCGTTTTTGCTTCTGCCCCAACAAACAAAAACCAAAATGAAAACTAAAAAAAAAAAAAAATACAACTTAAAAGTGCACCAGATATACAAAGTTGGGTTTTTTTCTAATGCAAAATGCCCATAACTTTTTTTCCTTAAGTATCTCTTTAATACCAACCAAACCGTATAACCAGCCTGCTGAAATGTTATTGTTTTTGTGTTGTTTTTTTCTCCTGTGCGGTTTGAAGTAGCAGATATTTACAAGCTAACAACCATAAAAGAAAATAAGAGAGCAAAACCAACGAACAAAACAGCACAAGCAGTAAAAAGTTTGATAACTTGTGATGCTTTTCTTATCGATGAAAAAAAACAACAACAGAAATCTATGATCGATGATCAACATGCTATAGTTAAACAAGAAAATGGTACAAAATAGAAATTATTACCATACATGTCCAGCATGCAGGATTAATATTTTTAATGCAGATTTTCGTATTTTTCTATATAATCAAGCAGGCAATAAAACTGATGAGTTTTTTTTTTCTTTCTTTCTTTCATTCTTTCTTTCTTTCCTTTCTTAGATTGAATGTCCCATCTGAGTCCTGTAACTTATTTCTCAAAGCAGGCAATATATGAAGAGTTTGCATATATTGTCCTTTTTATTTATTCTCTTTTTCCAAGCAGGTAAATTGTGCATGAGATGGTGCTGTATATGTCCTCTCTCTTTCCGAGCAGGCAGTATGTTATAGATGGCTTGTTCATTGTCCTTTTTTATTATTATTCTCTTAAAGTCCATCTCATTCTGCAAGCAAGCGATCTATAAAACGCTTCACTTGTCCTTTTCTCCTTTGCCTCTGCCTCTGTCCCTCTCTCTAACTCACAAACGAAAGTCGAAAAGTTGCACTTTACCTCTCCCGTCCCCACCCCCAGCCTACTTTTCCCACAGCTACTCTAGAAGACTGGATGATGCAAAAAAAATCAAGTCTCTGTTTTTCTCTCCTTCTTTCTCTCTAGTCAAGCAGACAGATGGATGGAGATGTCAGAGGAGGATGGGAGCAGGGGGGAAGGTGACGGGGGTCAGGTTTTGGGGGTGGGGGTTTTTTGTTTGTTTTTTAATTATTTTTGTTAAGCACTCACATGAAGAACTCAGGGGAAGATGGGTTGTCACTGGTGGAGCCGGCCTCTCTGAAGCCATTGCTGGCAAGTTTCTCACACTTGAGCTTGTAGGCGTCTCTCTCTCTGGCGAGCCGGGTCACTTCTTGCTTGAGCTGTTCCACCTGCTGAATGAGCTGGGTCTTTTCGTTCTCCAGGTGGTGTTTCTGCTGGACACGTTTATACCTGCAGGACTGGGCATAGCCCCTGTTCTTCAAGGTCCTCCTCTTCTGCTTGAGGCGGATCACCTCGTCTTTGGTGAAGCCTCGGAGGTGCCTGTTGAGCTCTCTCACGGACATGGAGACCAGCTGGTCATCCGAGAACCGGTCCTCCACGCTGCTGGAGGGGGGATGCTGCTGGTGCGAGTTCTGGAGCTGCTGGGAGGAGCTGGAGGAGGTGGAGGGGGTGGGAGAGGCCTGGTGGTGATGATGGTGGTGGTGGTGAGGGTGCCCGCTGCCGGCCAGGTCTTCATGAGTGACCGCTGGGTATTGGTGATGGTGTTGGTGATGGTGGTGATGGTGGTGGTGGTGGGCCCGGAAGCTCTCAAAGCCTTGCAGCTGCTGGGACACCTGGTGGGACCCAATGAGGGCTTCGACAGCGTCCTCTGGGGTGAGGTTCAGAGCCTCGGGGTTCATCTGCTGGTAGCTGTTGGCCATCCAGTACAGGTCCTCCAAGTGGGTCTTCTGCTCAGTGGGGCTGAAGCTGGGCGAGGAGGGCACGGAGCTGCAGGGAGTGCTGATGGGGGTGGAGGAGACGGAGCCGGCAGGCTGCAGGCGGGTGCAGTGCCTGCCCGAGCGGTCGTTCCTGCCCAGGGGCTCCTTCTTCACGTCGAACTTCATCAGGTCGAAGTCGTTGACATACTCCATGGCCAGGGGGCTAGTGGGCAGCTCGGCTCCGATGCTGAGCTCTCCGGCCATCGCTGTCTTGCGGGCACCTCTCCCGGCGGAGGGGGCTGGGGACCTCACTCCAGCGCGCAGCCTGGCAGAGGACTGGCCGCGCTCCCTTATTCCAAAGCAACTTTGCCTTTGCTTTCTCGCTTCCTTTCCTCCACTCCCCCTCCACCGCCGCCGCCGCCTCCTCCTTCTCACGGCTTCTGGGGCTTCTTCAGTCCGGTGCAACAAAGCCAAGGACGAGCCGGCACCCGGGGCCGCCTGGTTGTCTCCTGTCTTTTTGTATCAGCGTTCGCAACGCACCGCAAGGCTGCAGCGGCTCCGGACACTGAGACACCCGGTCACAAGGAGAAAGAAGCAGGAGCAGGAAGGGCAAAAGCAAAACAAAACAAAGATGCTGCCTTCGGGTCTGTGCAGGAAGAAGAAGAACGGTGCAAAACGTCTAGCCTGGCCCCCCGTCTGGGTTTTTGGGTTGGTTTTTTTGGTTTGTTTTTTGTTGGTTTTTTTTTTTTTGTAAGTCCGAAGCCTTCTCCTCGCGGTAGCAGAGCACCGGAGTCTGCCGCAACTTTCCAGTCCGAGCGGGCGGCCGGGGGAGCGCACCGGCTATTCGGCGGCGGTGGCTGGGCTTTGCACGGGAGTTTTCGCTGGCTCTGGCAGCGCAGGGGAAGGGGAGGGAAGAGGGGGAGGAAGGAGGGGAAGGAGGAGGAAAAAAAAAAAAAAAGAAAAAAAAAAAGGAGGAGAGGGGGGAACGAGGGAAAAAATAACCCAGGTCTCCGCTGTAGCTGCCGCCTCCAGCGCTCGTCGTGCAGCTGTGATTCGCAGCGCAGCCCCCCTTGGCTTCTTATACGGCCGTGCCCGCCGAGAGCGCGGCGGGGGCCGGGGCCGGCGGCGGCCGCGCCAATGGCAGCGCGGCGGCGGGGCCGGGCCGGGCGGGCGGCGGGGCCGGGCCGGGCGGCGGCGGGGGCGGCGGGGCCGGGCGGCGGCGGCGGCGGCGGCGGCGGGGGCGGGCCGCGCCGTGACAGCTCCGCAGCGCCAGCTGAGCGGCCGCCGCTCCTCCGGACGCTCCACGCTTGTCCCCCCCACCCCGCTCCCCCACCATCGCCTCCCCTTTTATTTATTTATTTCTCCCCCCCTCTTTCTGCAATCCACAAAGGAGGAGGGCTCGGGGACATCCTGCCCGTCCCTTTGTTCTAAATATAACAAAGTCCCTTTTTTTTTTGCCCGCTGCCGTCCCGTAGCAAATTTCAAGGCAGTCAGCTTCCCCCCCGCCTCCCACCCCCCGCCTTATCCCAGGCACAACGCATCGCCCCTTCCAACTTTATGTATGCGGAGGTACCGCGGAAAAAGAAAAAAAGCCAAACCCACCACGGTCGCGCAGCGGGTCCGGCCGGGGAGCGAGCGCTGGGGATGCGGGGTGGTGCGGGGGGGGATGCGGAGTCGTGCTGGGGGGTGCGGGATGGTGCGGAGGGGGGGGATGCGCAGGGACCCGGGGCTGTGTGAAGCACCGACTCGGCAAGGCTGTCAGCTCTCCTTATACAACCGGGGAAATCCTCCCGGTTACAGGAAGCAAATCTCTCCCTAAAGTAAAGCAAAGGCATTGACACAGACAATTGCAAATATTAGGGAGAGAAGGGAGAAAATATAATTACATTTCTGTTCTGAGGGGACCGTGTTTGCTTTCCTCTGCTGTTCCCTGAGTGAGTGACTGCATGCAAAGGAGCACTCGGCTTGTAAGGTTTTTTAGTTTCTTTTTTTTTTTTTTTTGGTCCGGTAACAGGATTTTTTTTTTTTTGAACATTTTGTAACGATTAAGGGAGATTAGGGCTTCTTTTTACACTGTTTTTACGCTCAAACAGACAGAAAGTGCGACCCCAAGTGTCCGTTTGAAGAATAACAGCTACTTTTCACGGGGAAAAAACACCCCGGGATAAAAAAAAAAAAAGGGGGGACGAGCGGTCAGGAGCGGAGCCGAGCGGGGAAAGGCGGGAGCGGCAGCGGGAGCGGGCATGTCGCCGTCCCCATCGGCCGCGCCGCTCCGGAGCTGCTCCTCCGCCCCCGGCCCATCAGCATCTCCCATATCCACCCCCCCACCCCACCCCACCCCCCCAATTTATCTAGCTAAAAGAATAAAAACAAAAGTTCAAGATCTGTCTGCTTTTCTGAAATTAATTGGGAGGGAACTGCCTTTCTGGAGCCGGGACAACACTGCGAAAGTCCACAAACGGAGACCCCCCCCGGTGTCGGTCCGTCCCCGCCGGACCCGAGCGCCATCCCCGGGGCTATGCCCGCAACCCGGCCCCGCTTGTCCCGCTCCTCCACATCTCCGCGGAGTCAACCCCAGCTGCGCAGGGAACCGAGGAGGCAAAAGTCGCGCAAAGTCTCCTCCAAAAATAAAAATATTCCGGGGGTCCCTCCGGCAGCGGGCTGGAGGCGGAAACTAGGGAGGGGGATTTGGGTGAAATCCCCCTTCGCAGTATAGGCGCTCCAGGGCTTAATTTCGTGTGGCAATGCCTCCTTTGAGTTTTTCCCCACGCCACTCAGAGGGGACACAACTCCCAGCGCACAGCCCCCGAGAGCCGTCAGCTCCGGTGCTCCCCACGCGTTGTTTTCCCGGGGGTGAGCGCGTCCCTCCGCACCCCCATCCCGGCTGAAGCAGGGCTGCGCTCCCGGGAGCACGCACACCTCCCTCCGCAGGTTGCCCTGCTCCGAACGCGTGTGTGGGGAAACACGCGTGGACACACACACACCTCACACAACACACACCCGACCCCCCCGAGCGCCCTGCATCCCCCGTGGGCAACGCAGCCCCGGCGGTGCTGGGAGCTCCGGGGACCCTACGGGCACCGCGCTGCTGGTTTCCCATGACTGCCAGATTTGGGAAATCGCCGTCTTTTTACGCTCTTAACGAGCAGCTCCGAGGTGCGGAGAGGCGCAGAGGTCCGCAGTGCCCCTCCACGGAGAGGCTGGGGCCGGGCCGGGGGGGACCCGGCCGCCCTGGCAGGATCGGGGCAGGAGCTCGGCGGTCCCAGTCCGGCAACTGCTGCCTCCCTGGGGGCTCGGGGCGAGCAGGGAGCCTCCCGAGCCGGTCCGCTGGAGTTATTATATATGAGGTCCTGGAAGCTGCTTGGGGAGAGCTTTGTTGTTACCTGTACGTTAAACGTTAGCGTTGACAGTGAGGGAAAGGGGAGCGCTTGGGAAGCTAGGATGCAGCCCTGCAAAATGTACCATTAGTTGGATAATACTTTTTCCTCTCATAATTACTGAGGTATATTCACAAGGTGGAGCTACTGAAAGGCGGAGGAAGCATTGATCTGATTATCTCCCTGTCCATACACACTCTGTCCCTTTTCTTAATCCTTTAAACTGTGAATTATAGATCGGTTTTTCGCGTCCGTAGAATTTCGGGGCTCTTTCTGGGTCCATTTCTTTGCTCTTCCAGCCCTCGCTCCCCTTTACAAAACACATCCCACAAAACTTGCGGCGTTAGGCGGCTGACTAAAGAACCGCTCGGTGCGCCGAATCCGCAGTTACAGGCCAATTTTGTTTATTGTAGAGCTTTTAATTCAGCCACCAGAGGTTTATTCCTGCTGGGATTTATATGTTAGGGGGGATGCTCTTCCGTCCGACCCATTTTTTTATATATATATATTTTTTTTTTTTAATAAGGATTGAGGAAGCAATAGTGTTGCTGGAGGAGACGAGGATTCCTGGGCTGAGCAGCCCAGCGAGGCAGCGAGCAGTTTCCCTTCCGCGGGGACCAGCCGCCGAGCCGCGGGCCCGAGCGGCCGCGGGCGCGGTGCTGCGCGCAGGGGGAGCTCCGCGCACCCCGGCCCTGCGCAGCCCCCCGCCCCCTAAAACTCTCCGCGGGGCAAAGCGGCGGCACCGGCGGCTTGTCGGCTTCTGCGGAAAGGATTTTCCCGTCCCCTCCGCGCCCGCGGAGGAAAAGTACCTCCGTTGCGGGGTGGAAGAGGCACCCACCTGCCCGGCATCGCAGCGCAGGGGTGCAGCTCGCCTCCCCCCCAAAGCCTTCCGAGAAAATTTGGTTTCATTGCGACCTTCTCCCTACACCCGAAAGCGGCTTTAATTTTTGTGTGTGTGTGCATTCTATTTTTTAAGATCCGTGTTTTTTTGAAGGTTAGTTTCGTGTGAAGAATGACTTCTTCCTGCTCTTTTTCGTGTACACCCGCCCCCCCCCCCCCCCCCCTCCCCCGCTCCCTTTCGCAAACTCCCGGCCAAAATCGGGAAGAGTTTCAAGAAAATGATAATGTCATTTCAGATCAGCTCAGGTCCATCCGGCGTGTCCGCCCAGGGCAGGACAGTGGGGGTCCTGGAGCCACTGAAATTTGAAAGCTCGCTCTTAAAACTAGAGCATATAGATACCTATATATGTTTGCTTTGATAGGGCTGCTGTCTGAATCGGGGAGGGGGGCTGACGTTTAGAAAGGGAATCGTATTGCGGTGGCATCCCAATTCCCAATTCTTAGAAACTGCAAGTCTAGGTAACTGATAAAAAATAAGAGGACTGTTACATATGTATTTTCCACGCTATTGGTTCTCTGTGAAGCGGTCCCCGTTTTTGATCGCTGATTGCTACGTTTCGCCCAAAATTATCTTTTTCACCCCATAACGTTAGTGGGATAGGTTGTCTGAAATGGAAGTTTGTTAACAGACACCCAAACCGAAGTCACCCATGGCTGGCAGCCGGCACCGATGGAGGAAAAGGGCATCACTTTCCTAATTCTTACCTCCCCTCGCTTGATTTTTAATTTCCCAAACTGGAAGCAGACACCGTGCTCTTTGTCAGGGTTTTTTTCCCCCTGCGTAAGCAGCGAGGGACCTGGTTAATCATCTATCGCAGATACATGTGCATGAGAAAGAAAAGTGTTGATGTTTGCTTGTTCGGGCTGACGGGAATGGCCCACGAATTTAGGATTAAATTACTAATGGCAATCATAAGTCTTTGTTTCCTCTCGCTCTCTCTCTTTTCTGCGGGGACTGTCAAAGTAAAGCGTGCAACATTCTTTGGACAAAGTCTGCACAGCAGCTTTGGAGTATAAAATAAACTATTGTACCCTCCTGGGTTAACTGGGATCTCCGCAGATTTTAGCCTGAACCAGTTAAGAGCGAGGCAAATCCCAGTACTAACTTTAGACACGTTTTCACAGGTGGATCCGTGTCAAGGGAGTGGAGCAACACTTCAGAAGGGTAGGTTTTTTTGGGGGGTATTTTTCTTCCCCGAAGTTTCGCAGTGTCCAGCATTAAATCCCCGCTTGAGGGGGCGGGGGGGATCATTATGTGCGGCGGCGGGTTTGGGGTTTGCTCGGTCGCGGGGGGGTCCCGCAGAATAAGTGCACCCGGAGGGGTGCTGCTATACGGGACGGCGTAATTTTAGGGGCTTGATTTAAACGCACCACGTTTAATTAAACCCGTGACCTGCCTCGCCTGTGCCGGGGGGGGGGGGGCGGGTGCGGAGCCGCTCCCCGGCGCAGGGAGGTGTCTCCCCTCCCGGCCCCGAGCCCCCTCCGCCGGGGCTGGGACACCCCTCTCCAAGGACGCTGCCGGCTTGCGGGGGGGGGGGGGGGGGCGCTGCTGAGGCCGGGGCTGGGGGGCGCGACGGCTCCTGGAGGCGGGGGGGGGGGGGTAATCCCGGGGGGCGGAGAGCGCGGAATGGGCCGCGGGGCACCGCACCAGCGCACTCTGGGGGTGATGCCCAGGCGAGACTCCGCGTCCCGACGAGGATGGGTGGATGCAGGACACGGGGAGGGGGATTTTTTTATTTTATTTTATTTTATTTTTTTTTGGAGTGGGCAGCGGCCTCCCCACCGCCCCCCCGCTGCTCGGGGTTAGCCCGGGCCGGCAGCGCAGGGCTGCTCGGGTGCGCGGCCAGGGGAGGTCCGGGGGGTGGGTGCTGCCGTGCCTTTCCTCCTGCACTTTTGTGCACTTGCAGAGGAAGAAGTGCAACTCTTCAGTGGCAACCTCTGCAGTTTGCTGGGGATCTCACCTGGGGAGGGGAAGAGGGTGTCTTTGAGAAGAAATGAGGACATTTCACCCTCTTCTGTAACGTCCCACGAGGGTGTCTTTGGCAGGGAGGTAAGCAGAGAGCAGTAACACTCTCCTAGTTGTTTCTTTCGGCCTCAGCCCCATCATACCATGACTGAGTCGATCCAAACTTTTCAAGGGAATTTGTCTCTTTCTCATCATTTCCCAACTCTGCAGTCTCATCGTAACCCCCTCTCTCACACACGCTCTTGTCATTATTCCCCTTTGCCACCATGATAAAAAACCGGAAGCACAAAATCCCCTCTCCGAGCTGTGCTAGGATCAGCTTTCCTCCCGTGCTTGGCTGAGTCCTGCTTCCCACTTGAACCCTGGCATGTTGAAATTATCTGAGCCCCTTTAGGAGCATTTAGCTAAGCAGCAGCACCAAAACCTTTCTGAGTGATCAGAAGTCGCCTTTTGTGACTGAAGTAGCCAGTAGAAGCTGCAGAACTATAATTACTGCAGTCGCATCTTGTAATGGCATTTCATGTGATTCAAAGCATTTTCAAACACTTCAGAACTAGGACCACATCTTACCAGAAAAAATTTCTCTCCTGCGTATCTGCTTCTCTTATGAATGCAGAGGTACTGCACCGATGTCTGGGTGGGAAAAGTGATCTTCCTAAGGGTTTTTAGTTTCCATGGAAGGGATATAGAAAAGGGAGATGTCACAGAGATCTTCCAGAAAAGGTCAGCATCCCTTTCTGGCCACAGTCTGTTGCCCGTCATCAAGAGAATTTCTTGATAATCAGATCTTTAGATGATCGAGAAGGACTGAAGAAAGATCTGGCCTCTGTTGTGCTTGAGGAAACCCAGGACCATGGAAGCATCTTTTTGGAAAGACCAGAGTTGCTGCAGGTTGAACGGCTGCGGCAGCAGAAGGGCTACTCCCAGCAGAGCTGAGCGTGTCCCTTGGCCCTTGTGGCATCAGGGGACTGTCGTTCCAGCCCAGGAGTCCACAGGCATGCTCCAACACCCGCTGGGACCCGCACTCTTTCATTCAGACTGATTTGTAATTCCTTTTCATTGCACAAAGTCCTGGATCAAAAAAACTGCTTATATATAGAAAATTTTTGGAATTCCCTCTCCAGCATTTGCTGCATAAGGATTTAAATATAATCATAAAACCTATATTGTATATTCTTCTTTTTGCTCTTTGCACCTTTAGTCCCCATTAGGGATTTTGTTTTGTTTCTGTTTTGACAGCCCCTGTATATATGTGTTTGTGGTTGTTCTGTACTGTTTCCTGATTTAATATCAGTGCAGTTACAGGAGAAGGATGCACCGTTAGCATTTTTTGCTCAATGTATTTTTCAAGCTCCTTTTTGATGTACTGGTCAGGTTTGCAGCTTCTGTGCTCTTGTTGATCAGAAGAGGAAGGATCAGGTTTATTGTGCCCTTTGGGAATGAAGCTCTCTATTCACCTAAGAAAATGCAGCTATCTTCCTACATGAGCTCTCTGTATAGATCCAGGTGCAGAAGAAAAGTGAGGAAGTATTTAGTAGAAAGCTGTTACTCAGTGAAATTAAAGTCCCTTTGTGCATTTCTGAGAGATAAAGATGAGCCGAACTGGAAATGAGGTGGCTTCTGCAAGCCCACACCTTCCTCCTCAAACATTTTTAAGTCCTAAAAATAAGAAGGAAGAGAGGCAAAGAAAGGGAATAATGCCGGGGAAATGCTTTTGTTTGCTCTCCTTGGTAGTCTGAGGAACAATTATTCAGCTGCTACCCAGACAGGGGAAAGAAAAAGGCTCCCGATCTTTGTTTCTTTTACATATAAACAGATCCACAGCCTTGAATAGCCCCAGATCAGATGCTTTTACTCTCAGTCTCCGAGTGTAAATTATGCTCTGTTTGACCGAATAAAATACTGGCTCATAGTGCAACTTGCCATTTTCTCTTCGGGAAATAAAACTGCGTTTTAGTCTGTGTGTCTGTGTATTGCTGCATGTTATGAACACCTCCCAGCTTAAATCTCACTAGACCTCCAGGCCCTAGAAAAGTTGGAGATATTTCCCATCACTGGCCGCTACAAGGATCCTATGGAAGGTCCTGGGGGGGACAGATCTAACGTGACCTGGCCAGGACACGGGGAGGGCTCACGAAGCTCATTGCTGTCCCCAGGGCGAGCTGCAGTTTCTCTGTAACTATTTCTTTGCTTCCAGAGCTTCTCTGCAGAACGGTTAAATTAATTTGTGCGGGAGAGCCGGCAGCACAGCGGTGCTACAAATTCTCACCCACTCTTTCCCAAGCTAAATGTTGTCCAGCCAAATTGTCCAGTTTGCTGTCCGGGTCATTCAGAGATCCCATTAATAATGAGGTCATTTGGAGATCCCATTAATAGTGACCGCATCTCCTTGGCTGGAGAGAGGGCTCGCAGAAGAAACGCAGCAAGGAGAGGAGCAGCGCGAGGCGAGCGCAGGCTGCTGTGGGAATGAGAGGTGGTCTGGGAGGGTTGCTTCATTTCCGTGTCCATTTTCATGGCAATCCTATGGGGTGCTTTGGATTCCCAACACTAAGGGAGATCATTTCTGCTTGTTTTCCTCTGGTAGGATCAATTCCTCCTATGTTAGTGGAGACAAAATGCACACCAAAAATTTCCAGCGTATACCCTGTAAAGTAGAAAAGAAAGAGCTCCTGCAGCAATAGGTATATACCCATGCTACATCCGATTCAATTATACCTCTTCTAGCCAGAGTCTTTGGCTAAACAGTAATACAGCTATTAATTAGATTATATATATATATTAATACCCACCGTGGCTGAAAATTTAGGGAAAAAGTTTTCTCTAATTGGGGCAAACTAATCTCCATATACACAATTAACTACCACTTTGTACATTTTCTGAGCATCCTGAAAAATCAGATGAGAGTCTCCTGGACAGCCTTCTCTAAGACTCTCCATGCTTTCAGTGTGAGTGCCCTGTTTACGTTCAGCCTTAACTCTGTATTTGCAGGTTTTTTTAAAAACCGTGTTTTCATCCTTCAAACATCCAGATAAAGAGCTTCACCCCTTAAAGCTGTGATTACACCTCAGCAACCTCTCTCTTGGCAATGTATTTGTGGTTTCTGTTTTGTTTTGTTTTTCTGGCTGGAAATAACACGTTTCAAACCTCTAATGTACTTCTTTAATAACTGGTTTAAAAAAAAAAAAAAAAAAAAGGAGAAG
Source organism: Fratercula arctica (assembly GCA_947846985.1). Lineage (NCBI taxonomy): Eukaryota > Metazoa > Chordata > Aves > Charadriiformes > Alcidae > Fratercula > Fratercula arctica. Next base: position 12,043,034 of record CANTUZ010000013.1, on the reverse strand, counting down.
ATAGAGAGTTTCATCCAAGAATTCCCAGCTGGAGACATCTGTTCAGCAGCAAGTCACCTGATGAACAGCTCTAACCAGCCAAGTGAGAGTTATTTTTATTGGTTCAATGTTTTAAAAATAGATTTTTTTTTTTCCTTTTAATTGATACCTTTCTAGACATTTCAGTAGATTCCTACACCGGTCTTCATGGACTTGGATTTATTTCTCCTGAAGGATTAGTACAGCCCAAGCCAAGTGATCCATTCCAAAACCTGGCTGGCCAGCTGAAACCAGTAGGAACCAGTTAAATGCTCAAAATGAGGGTTTCCACTAGGGTAATCAAGTTTCCCAAGAGGTGATGGATTTGATGTATAGCCTGTCATGATGAGTTGCAGGCACTCAGCACCTCTGAAAATCAGACCATAGCAGCTTTCAGCAAATCTGAAGAGACGGGGTGTGCGCGCGTGCGAGCCAGGGCCAGCCGCAGATAGGACACACGTCTTCATTGATCTCGAAAGGGAGGTTGAACCGTTCTGGTTTGAACCACACGATTTGTTATGCTATTTAGCAGCTGTTAAGCTTAGGTGAGCTTGTAGGACCCTGTTGGTGAGCACTCAGCCCACATCCTCTCTCAGTTTATTTGTCCATGCCACTATCCTCTGCAAACGGATCAGTCCCACCGTTCCTCCCATGGTACCCCCTTGAAGTGCTGAGCATCCCTCCTGTCCGCTCCTCCCCACCGCCCAGCAACCCAAGGGCCCTTTTTCCAGAGGACAGGGCTGATACTACTTTTTTTTTTTTTTTTCCACTTCTGTTCTCTGTATTGTGTCTGGGAAGATTTTCGAGGCCCATAGACCTTGCCTTGCTTTGCAGTCCTGGTTGGAGCAGGACCCCAGTTTGACATGGGGAGGGTGACCTGAGCGATGGCAGGGAAGGGCAAAAAGGGACAAAGTGGATGAAGAGAGGAATGTGGGACTGCACTGTGCGCAAGATGCTGTAGACCCTCCTGCTGTCCATCTCTGCAGTCTGCGAGCAGCTGGCCTGACTTCATTTGCCATTCATCAGCCTAAACTACCCACCCTTCTTCTACTGGGAAAAATGGGAGCTTTGAACTTCTCCCCACACCCTGGCACAGGGCAGAGTTCATTAAATGGGTGGAGAGAATCTAGAGCCACCGCTTGCCTGCATTATCCAGGCAGTGGGTTCCCAGAAGAAAACCACGTGGGGAGCCCCTCTCCCGCAAACAACTGGAAGGGCTGGAGTCTCCCCAAGGCCAGTGCAGCCCCCCAGCCCCTTCTGTGTTTCACCCTGCTGAGTTATTTGCTGTTGAAGGCAAGAGTGGGACATCCCAGATGGAGGACACGCTAAGACCTTCCCTTTTTTTCTTCCCTTTGGAATAGCTTTAATGAACCATTTTTTATCTTTCAAAAGAAAAAGAGGTTTTTCTCACTTGAGAAAAGAGAGGAAATGTTTTCCGAAAGCTGCTTTTTAATCGGCCCAGGCTCAGGAGTGGGGAGGCTGAGGGAAGAATTGCTGTCATGGAACGAACTTTATGAAAGAAAAGCAAATCTCCACCCTGTTTGAACATGGGGAAAACATCACAGAGGCATCCTGCTGCACCAAATGGTAAACATGTCCATGTATTATATCACTTATGGCTTCCTTTAGAGTTTTATGATGCTGTTCTCAATTACTGTGTTTGCATTTGTAATTAGAGTGCAGAACACATTGTGAAGGCAAATTATAGAGCTAACTTGTCCTTTCAAAATAACCCATTTGCTCAGTGTGCTCCCAGAAGCTTCTCTTTATTCAAAGGACTCCAGTGAAAGACTAGCCTTCCCCACTGAAAGTGTTGGAATATACATTTGCTGGAGGGAAGGGAGAGGAGGAGAAACACATTTTTGCCCCAGGTCTTTGCTATGCTTGGGCCTGACCTTTCAACCACTGAAACTCCTGTTGGTTTCTATAAGCACAGTCCTCCAGAAGTTTGAGCAACTAATGGAATTGGGTGTATGTGTGTGGCAGAAGAATTAGGGTTTTTTGCTCTGCCACCAATTTCCTGTGTGGCCTTGGTCATGTCATTGGCCCTTTTGTGCCTCCTTAACTGAAAAATCTCCTGTGGAAGCGCTGGGGTAATACTGTAAAATCACATAGATACCTAAATGAAGGTGGATATGCAGGGCTGATAGTTGTCCTCCAGTGCTTTGTTCTTTCGCAGGAAGGCAATTCTGCAAGCAGCTCTTCGGAGTTGATGCTTTTATGTGCATTCAGTCTTTGTTCCAGACTCCCCTCACGCAGGGGCTCATTCTCTATTTTGGTACAACGACGACGCATTGCTTTGTGCCACATTGCCCTAAGTCTCCGTGCAAAGACACCAGAGCTCTCTGCTCCTTGGCTTTGCTCAGCGTCTAGCAGTGTTTCACTCAGCAGCTTCTGACCAGCTGCACCACATGTGATGCCCTTTTGTTTTGCTCCAGCTATTGAGCGTCATCAGCAGAGATCCCATCTTCCTTTAAGGCAGGTCGATTTTGTGTACAGAAGGCTGGAGCCCAGGCCAGCTGTGCACTTTGCCTTCCAATTCAGTAGGGAAAAAACTGTATCCAAGTCTGAGCCTGGACGTGATAATGCTTTACTTAGAGTGAAAAGGAAGCAAAGTCTCCAGTTGTTACTGTTCTGCCCTGTTTGTAAAGGATTTTTGCATATGGGGTATTTTTTTTTTTTTTTTTTTTTTTTTTTTTGCAAAACCTGCACTAAGCAGGACTTGACTTTTAATGAGTTTCCCTGCAAGCGCAAGTAACATTTTTATCTCCTTAGTTGGGAGGGCATGGGAAGGGGCCCTGCTGCATATAGCTCTCCCATAAGCATACCCTCCCCATTCCTGGCTGTGAGGAGGTGCCTCGGCTTTGCTCTCCAGCCAAGGTTTGAGAAAAGTTCAGGCTCAGGGCTTGACCTCTACCTAGCACACTGCCCACCAGTGTCCTCTGCTCGTGCTCCAAGGCTTCATGAAACCAGGCCAAAATCGAGTAAAGGACACCTAAAAAGGCTGTGTCCTCCCAGGGTGGCTGTGTTTGGAGGATAAAAAAACCCCAAAGAAACGCCAAAACATTGCGCTACAAAATTACTACAAGCTCTTTTTTTCTTTCCTTTTCTCCACTTTTCCTGCTATGAAGTAATTTGTACGACTTTCACTCCTACCACAGGTAATTCCCCATTTCATTTCCAATGTAGCTGCTTTAAAAGTTCACCACGGCACTAGCTCTTCCCTTGTCAATGCTCAATTATTAAACTCATTTCTTGGTATCTCTTGCATGGCTCAGGAAAGCTGATTCCTTGGCCTCAACTTTCTGTCAGGTGCTTGTTCCTTCTGAGCAAAGGTTAGCTCACCTTCCGATGATTCATTGAAAAAACTGGTTTTATTACTTTCCCTGGGTATGGGAGAGTTTCCTTAAAGAAAGAAGCTGCAGCACATGGGATGACCATAGCAAGAAGAAGGACTGCCACGGGGGTTTGCCAGCAGTTATAGGTTCAGCTTAATATCTAGTATCAAATTTTTTGTTTAATGGCATTAAATCCAAGAAAGTGCCTAGAGGAATGTTTGAACTTTATAAATTGCGGGATTATTTGTGAAGTGGTTTAGGAAAGGCATTTTCTACTGTTCGTATGAGAGAAGAGAAGAAATTCCAGTGTGGTGTTTCACAGTACCAGATGCACCCCAGTTTCCATAACTGTGTGTTTAAAATATGGCCTGGGTTCACTGAACAATGTCAAAACACGTCTGCAAGGCTGACCCGGGAATGAAATACAGCTGCAAAATGGGCAAGCTCAATTTTGTTGGGGGAACAAAAGAGAGCAGGGCGTTTGTCATCCGGAGGATCAAATTTGAGAAACACCTACTGTTGTTTGGCTTGCTGGGATTTAACATATATATGTCATCACCCTGTCTTTGTTCCCAGTAATGCTGTTTGCTTTGCTATGCCACTGCGCTGCTCGGGCAGCGAAACGAGACGGGTGGCTTTCCCTTCTCTTTCCAACCAGAGGAGCCCTGGCTCCAGCACCTCGCTCCCAGGGAACCCCCCGGCCGCCAGCATCCAAGTGCCACCAAGGACAAACGCGGAGAGATGGCCACCAAACAATAGGAAGGTGTGAGATGGAATACGATGCTGTTTGTTTTTCTGGACGGTCAATAGTTTTTCCCAAAATTTCAGCTTCCTGTGCTTTTCATTTTTGATGAAAGCCTGTTTCAGCAGTCGAAGTAAGAAAACAACCTGCATGTGACACGTGGAAGACTTTTTGGAATAAATGTCCTTCAGTGTGAGGGACCTTTACCTGCCTTATGAAATTGCATCAATATTTCAAGGAATAGCACGGAGGAAAAGTCACATTCATGTTAGATTTCACAATGTGATTTTGTAACACCTGCAGCGGAGTACCCATGTTTTCTGACAGTGCTCACAAGAGTAGAAGACAAGCGTATTAAAAAAAAAAAAAAATTAAAATATTAAAAGCTCTTTACTTGATGGTATCCTTGTAGTTTGTGCTATTTTGAACCTGTCAGCTGCTTAAGTAACAGCTTGTCAGTGATCCCAGCCCAGCCGAATGCGAGACCTGGTAGTATGGTTGCAAACTGTCAAGAGCTGAGTGATCTCCCGGGTGGTGATTTATGACTCCACGAACAATGACAAGCGGGGGAAAAAAAGGCCCTGGTAATTTCGGAAGCAGTCGTGGAAACAATTAGATCACTTTTTTATTAGGTCATTTATAGAATTCTTCCCTTTAAAAATTAGATCCTTGATGAGTGCATTTTTCACGCACTTCGGGGGCTTTGTCCTGTATTTCAATTGAGGGAAAATCCTGAGCTTTCCTTTGGAAACGCTGCTGGGCAATGGCTTTAGATTCACAGGGGCTGAGAAAGCTCCAGGAGCACACGGGACTTCCCCGAGCTCATCCACAAGCCCTGGCCCCTCTGTGGTTGAAGCCCTTTGCCAAGATTCAATCCTGCCAAGTCCTTTGCCGGAATTGTGCCGGTTTCTGTACCATTTTCTCACCGCTGGTTGCTCAGGTCTTTCTGCTGGCCTGACCTTTGTCTGGGACAGAGCTGCAGCCTCCTCAGCTGCTGGGAAGTTTCTAGCACATCACACTGGTACAGGCAAATAATACCCATAATGAAAACTTGGACCAGAGTTTTCAGAAGTGCTGCGGCTTGGAATTCTTTTATCCTGGTTTTGCCCCTTCTTCTTTCCCACAGCAGAATTGCTTAGTTGTCATTATATTTCCACTTCCAATTTCTTCAGCAGTGGTTTGTTCCTTCACGCCCAAGGAGACGAGTAGTTCCAGGTTGCTTCTTTTTATAAGGAGCCAGTGGCATTTCTCTAGAAGTGCCCAATGTCCTGCTATACCAGCCCCACTGAGCTTGAGAGCAGATCTCAGAGCTTGCTAGTGGCTAATGAGAGACAGATAATATCTCTGAAAAAACATATTTAGCAAAAATCCCTTGTTCACTTTCTTGGAAGTTGCCGGTCAGTGTTCCCACATTGTTCTGCCCCGATGATACAGTCGCAGCATCATCATTTCTGAACTCTCTTACAGAGGAAACTGGCTCAAAAAGGGACCGAAACCACTCGGCATCCCGTGGGGTCCCAGCACAGATTCATGCTCCTGGGATGGGCCTTGAGTTATTTAGCACCATCGCTAAGTCCATTATAATGGGGATTTCTGCTATGAAAAATAATGAAATTTCAACCTGGAAAGTGAACTTTTGCTATAGAGAGCCTCATTTCCCTTTCTTTAAAGAGGAGGAGGGAGATCCTTGCATTCCCCAGCACCGTGTATTGAAGGATGGGGAAAAGAGCTGTGCTTTGCCATATTCTCTAGCCCAATGAGAATGAAACTTACTCTCAGCTTTGAGTTTTATTATTCCCTTGCAAAACCTTCTTCTGTTGTGCTATGCACCAGCAAAAATCCTTTTTATTTCCATTAAAAAGGCAGCTGAGGTGCCCATTATTTTTTTTTATTATTATTATTTGTACAGAACTCAGCAAATACAAAACGGGTCCCAGATAAAAGGTGTGTCCTTTCTAGTAAAGCACAAAAAAATCTTAATCTTTGGTCCAGAAGCAGTAGATTGCCACAAACAGTCGGCAGCTAAAATCATTAATCTTTGCTGCTTGCCCAACTGGTACTAGTAGTAAAGAAGATAATACACTAGCAGAATCAGTGACCCACTACAAATTGGTCCTGAAAGGTCCACCAGCCTAAATAGACTTTTGCTGATCCAACACTTGTTAGGAATCCCAACAAAGAGACTATTGGCTCATCTGATGAGCCGCTCACTATTGGGCCTTTTGCAATGGCTGGTGATGGATGACCATACCCTCTTTGAGGGGGAAGATGCAGCTCCTGGTATGGGGCCTTTTCTCATCTTAAATTTGTACTCAATAAATCACAGGTGCAGAAGAGACAGCATCAGTTTCATTACACCTACATGCTCCAGTATCAATCATGCGGGCACAACGGGCTGCGTACAGTTCATTTCAGGAGGCTCTTTCTGTTCCAATACCATTTCCATTCCGTTGTGCTTTAGCATTCCTAAAGTGTTGAGCCTCCGCAGCAAAACACTGGGGGAGAAGGATGGGATGCGCTGTAATTGTGCTCTTTTGACAGGAGACAGGGCTTAGCTCACGTACTTTGGTTTACGATCCCTTGCTATTGTTAAAGGTAAAGTCTTAAATAGTTTGGTAAATAGTATCACCGATTCTGTGGCCATCACACATCACTATTGTTTTTAACCTTGCTCTTTCATTTGCTCTTTAGCCCAGACCTTTAGTCTGGGTTGCAGCAATTGCCCTGGAACAGTCCCGTTTGTGATTATAATATCATTTTTCTATCTGGTTTATGATATTTGTTTAGATGATGCTGTAATCCTGTACTTACCCTTACCCAAACCTAACTGCAACACACAAACAGTTTCAGGGAGCTGCTTGGGTGTTTTCTCATTTAAAAGAGTTTCTGCGTGTTCCCTCTGGCTGGTAAATACCCTGGGACCTTTGAAAGGTATGTCCACGACAATTCGCAATTTATGAATGCATTGCAGATCTCCCACATTGTTATGTTAATTCCAATGTCAGCAGTTAAAATACACTTAAAATGAAGGAGGTTTTAGAGCTTTCAGACTTTAATATACATAAGCAAACATTTTCATGGCATTAAATGCATGTCTAACACTCATCATAAAAACTATGAACTATGTTTTTCAAGTATAATAAAAGGTAATAGATTATTATTCCCCATGTGTGTCCAAAATCCACTTTGCCATCTTTAAAGAGGGAGAGTAATTTCTTAGTGTCCAATTATACTCCGATTTGCATAGGAACAACTACATTTCGTGCAATTAAGTTATCACAAAGTCCTGTCATTCTGTAGCATTCTGTTAATCTTTAACTCAACGAAAAGCCATGTCAGCAGAGCACCAACACAGAAAAGATGGGTGTTCAAAGGAACTGCAATAGGAGCACATTCAGGACTGTCAGACAGAACAAGCTTTTCAAAAGGACACTTCCATTCAGTTTAAACCTACAAGGGTGTTGGGCTGACACCTCCATTTATTTGCTGTAGGGCTATAAGGAGAGAAAGAGAGAGACTTTCAGTCTTATTAAAGCAGTATTTGGAATACAAAAAAAAAGGGGATTCTTTTCCTCTGCTCCTTTTACTCTGCCTCAGCAGCAGATCATAAAGCACGGCCAGCATTAACGCAAGACAAGAAAGTATCAGTTCTAATGTGCAGCTGGAAGACTTGATTTTCTGCGAACCAGCTACCAAATCTATGTACTCGTTTGTTGTTTACAATCGGTAGGGAGACAAAAAGGGAATGCATTTTAAAAATGGAATTAGGAGTACAGAAGTCCCAGTAAATAGCATTTTTCTGCCACATAATTTTGTGGGTGTCTGGCCCAGGAGCTAAGAGCAGGCTGTGGCTAACGACGCCAGTATGGTTCAGTGATTATTCTGGTCAGGTACCTGCAGCAGGTTCAGTTTTACAAGATTAAAATGGTAATTGATCTTTGAGAGAACGTTTGAGGACAAAACAGGATTATGTTCGTAACGGATCCTTAGCTGGTACAAATGGGCGTAAGGCCATCGTAAGCAGTAAAGACAGCCCAGCTGCATCTCTAACCCCATCTACCCTTAAAACACTGGGCACACGGTGATGTTTGAAGATGTGAGTATCGCAGGGAAAAGTGTGCAGGTTGGTTATTTCTGCACGATTTCCAAAGCTTCCGTAAACGCAGCCCAAGCAGGTTTTCCCACTAACATTCACATTACTTTCACTGGAAGCTGGCACTTACCTTTCGTGTTTTGTCTCGGGGATCTTTACTTCTGCGAATACATATTATCTAATATTCATTTCGCCGGGTCAATTTGCAGAAAATGTTTCGCTTTCAAGGCTGCTTCTAAATTCTTATATTTTTCATTTTTCATCTCAATTAAAAATAAACCATGCTGTGAGTCTGCTCTGTAGTTCTTTTATCATGCTACTAACTCAGTGCATTTTTCCACCTATATACTAATAAAAAGGTCTTTTTAATGTATATAAATATATATATACCTCAGTAACTGGTTTTTAGGGCTACTGTCCAAAGAAACTTTCCTTGTCTTTCATTTGCACTGTGCTGCAAAACCCAGTTTTAACTCAAAAGAAACTGTAAAGAACTCTTTGTTATCTTCATTTTGGCCTTAATCTATAATGAATATTAATAACACTTGTAAGGTGAGGTACAGATTAAAAGCATTAAAACATAGCTTGGATGTTTTCAAAGGTTGCATGCTGGGTAACATTTCTGGAAGTGCCAAAGGGCCAGATTTGTTAGTGCAATTTTAGAAGTGACTTCGATTCCTCATTTGAAAGATGTCTAAAGCTATGCAAAAGTACAAATAGGTATTTTTATGTAAGGTTCAAAAGCACCTTCATCATCACCAATGTAAAATAAAATGGAGGTACTTTTGCAAATCCCATTAGAAACTTGTTTGCGCCGTTACGGTCTGTATCTAAGTAACTTCCAAAAAATGGGACTTTGTCATTTAGGCGTCTTTGGAAAGTGTGTGCAATGTGCCCCCTGGGACAGCACAGGGCTTTAGCCAGCGGTGAAGTCCAGGTGATGGATTTTGTGTGGAAAACCAAAAAGGCCATTGAAATAAGGTTGAACTCTATTCCCGCCACAGTGGGTGGCACAACTGCCATTGGTGACCAGTGACATTGGTCCAGGTCTACTGGGACTCATAGAAAATGGCAAACCCCAGCTCTTGCCCTTTTAGCGTTGCGCCTGCAGCTGGACGCTAATAACCACATCAATAACAGGAAGCTTTCTCCCAGGGACATCGGTGTATACACAAGCCTGGCAAGATATCAACTGATTTGGCAGATGAGGGCTTTAATGCAGCCCGTATTGCTTCTGGTGGAAAGTTCAGGGCCCGGTGAGGTCTTGTGCATGACGCCGGGCTGCACCCCAGTCCTTATGGACAGGACTTTTGGGCTTGCGGAGGCTGCTGGGGCCAAACGTAGCATTGCACGTGTGTGCCTGCACATGTGAGGACACGTGGACCTTGGATGGTATCTACCCCGTGCTTATATTGACATCTGCCGCCCTGAAATAACCCTCCAGCAGGCTCTTTAACCCATAAAATGGATGATGCAATGCATGGCCTCCTACTTCAGTCCAAAACCAAATCTGCTTGGTGAACCTGCAAGCATTGCTACCAACGAGCAAGGGGGATGAGAAGGAAGTGCTTGCATTTTTGGCAGCATGTGTCCTGAATTAAGGTGGGACTAACATCGGATATCAAAGAGGTGTGACTGAACACTGTGTTAAAGAACACATACAAGAAAGCGACGGTTTTGGGAGGCTAATTTAAAGCATCTAAGGATAACCTTGAAAAATACTGCTCTTGAGTGGTTAAGAAAGTTTGTCTTGACTGGGAGGGTTTTTGTGAAATACTTTGCTGGCGTTGGTCAGGAGGCAAAGAGTTGGATTAAAGAGCTGACCCCTGAAGTAAAATCTTAATCCATCCCTTGCAGAAACCGATGGGGCCCAGACTGCTCTTGGGCAGTGAGGAGCCATGAAAATAATTCTGGAAAGTGTTCTCATAACCTGATAAAAGAGCTGATTTAATAAAATTATTACATTGTCAGTTTATGATTTTACTTAGAAATCTTTTGGCCTAGTTCAGGTTAAAAAAAATAGTCACCAGCTTTAGTTCTTCTGCAGAAAAAAAGACCCCATCATTTATTAGATGAATGAAGATATCAATTTCTGTTTAAACATTAACAGGGTGATGCCAAATATTAGTCAGTTCCTAATAATTTTGAGGGATTAAAAAGATAATAAAAGTAATAGTCCATTACATTACCTACTTCAGCAAGATTGTAATGAATGTAATAAATTCCAGATCAGGGTTATAACAACTTCCATCTATTTAAAATGAATTTGTAGGGTTACTTTCATTAACTATGTATATGGAGAAAATGATCTGACATATTACTTTAAAAGAGCTGTAAAACCGATTAGAAGGAAATATGCTTCCCAGACAGTGATCTAGGCCGCTGGGGAAATTTTATCCCTGGGAAGAAGGGGGGAAAAAGGAAGGGAAGAGGAAGGCATCTTAGAGGATGCTGTTGCATCATGTCTTTAACATGCCCCAAAGCCGCTTCGCTCCTCAGGAGAGATTCGGGCAGGAACAACGGTCAGAGAGCGGGAAAGGGATGAAAGCTACTTTCTCTCTGGGCTTTTCTATTCCCTCCACCTCTTTCCTCGGGAAAGGACGGATCTGTTAATGAATAAAGGGTTCCTGCACTGGGGATTTGTGCATGGAAATGAATCTGCGCCTGGTTCTGGTACGGCCTTTTGGCAGCCCAGGGGAAGGCTGAGGCATTAAAGGGGACGGTGGCCTCATTGCTCGGAGGAGACAGGGGACCTAGCACTTGACTGCACTACAGAAATTACTGCTGCACCTAGAATGCAGCCTTCATTTATCAATTTCATAGCAAGGGGGAAAGGGAAAGGGAGGGGGGAAACCCAACATCTGACTGCCTTTTTCAGCTCACGCTACATCTAGCCACCACGAGTCCTCCGAATCCAGTCATGTGCGTTATAAGGAGTCTTGCATAAAGTAACTTAATATTAATGATTTATACTTAATTGGACCTCTAAGTGATTAAAATGGCAGTAATGAATGAGTAACATCCTTCTAATTCCCTTTTTCCATTTGGCTTGGGCTGAAGGCCCTTTCTTTGTGCAGGATTTGACTTGGGGGTAGGCAGTGCCAGGGTTTTTTAAGCTTTTAGTAGCACGTCTGGAATGAGCCGCTTGGATCATGTTTACAATAAATGACTCCATAAGCATGCTACAGGGCATTGATTTTCTTTTTTTCTTTTTCTTTTTCTTTTTCTTTTTTTTTCTTTTTCTTTTTCTTTTCCTTTTTCTTTTTCTTTTTCTTTTTCTTTTTTTTTTTCTTTTTCTTTTTCTTTTTCTTTTTCTTTTTCTTTTTCTTTTTCTTTTTCTTTTTCTTTTTCTTTTTTCTTTTTCTTTTTCTTTTTTCTTTTTTCTTTTTCTTTTTCTTTTTTCTTTTTCTTTTTATTTTATTTTTATTTCTTTCTTTCTTTTTTCTTTTTCTTTTTCTCTTTCTGTATTTCTTTCTCTTTCTTTCTCTCTTTCTTTCTTTCTTTCTTTCTTTCTTTCTTTCTTTCTTTCTTTCTTTCTCTTTCTTTCTTTGTCTCTTCCTCTGTCTCTTTCTTTCTTTCTCTTTCTTTCTCTCTTTCTCTCTTTCTCTCTTTCTCTCTCTCTCTTTCTCTTTCTTTCTTTCTTTCTTTCTTTCTTTCTTTCTTTCTTTCTTTCTTTCTTTCTTTCTTTCTTTCTTTCTTTCTTTCTTTCTTTCTTTCTTTCTTTCTTTCTTTCTTTCTTTCTTTCTTTCTTTCTTCTATTGGATTAGCCAATTGTGAGGTTAATGAATATGCATTTGGCAACCCATGTTTGTGAGGCCAGGTCCCACGTGGGCATCGGAGTGTTTGAAATGTGCAAGCGTAAATACCAGCTTTGTCAAAATATTGATTCACTTTAAGAGTAACACAGAGCCCTCCCCCTTTGTGCTAATGTGCGCAAGGATAAACCTGTTTTACATATTCTTTTACTTATTTTATAGGACTTAATATTGCCAATTAATTGACTGAATCAGCTGAGAGTTTCTAATTCTGTACTTCAGTGCTTTTTCCTTGCTTTTTTAATCTAAAAATGATTATTACCTTCTTTCTTAAAAAAAAAAATCCCCTGAAAATGTAGGCCTCGATATTTGCAATATGTAACTTTTTAAATGGAGAGAGAGGGCCAGAACCTCACGTGTTTCACTTTGTGTTGGTAAATGGAATGTTATGCAGCATAAAGGGGGCTTGAAGTGGGAATGAGATGCACAGAGCGCTCGGGGCAGATCCCCCTCATCCCCTGCAGCTGGGGCAGCTCTGGGATGGGGGAACAGGAGAGGAGCGACAAATTGTTTATAACACTGGGCTAAATTGACAGTTATTTAAAATTAATTTTGGTATGCTTACCCACACGCTCCAATTACACCTCTCACTGGAACATAGATAGGAGTGCACCACGTATGCCGTATGGTAGCTGGCATGATGATGCTACAGTTGGGTTGTGACAGCAAAACTGCCGTAATGCAAATAAAAAACCTAATAATAATGCTTAACCTTCTTTTACACCAAAAATTTGATTAATTTGGACAAACCCCCAGCTCTCTGTCATGTTAAGTTTTCCTGTATGGCTGTGGTACGTTTTGAACCACCTGGTGTCAGTGCACTGGGAGATCATGTATTAAACAAAACCAGGAATAAGATACAAGAAATGGCATTATGTGGGAGGTTTCTTTTTTTCTTTTTTTTTTTTTTTTTTTTTTTAACCCCTGATTCAGGAATATTTGATGGTGAGAAAGCTTTATGAAACAGCTTTGATTTCATCAGATATTGTCAGAGATGAGGACTATTCAGGAAGCGTGAAAACTCTCTCACCTGATTCTGAGGGCAGATCGCTATCAAAAGCTGGCTGCCGTCATGGGTAATAAAATTGCACTGCAGGTGTTGATAGAAACTGGCTAATTAATAGACCATTACTGTGCTGTCATTGACGAACATTAGAACCCTTTGAGACTAGTTACATTGGCAAAAATCTGGAGGAACTCTCAGAGTCTGGTGAAACTTGGATTTAATGCTAGGCTTTGACCTGATTTTTAGGAGTACATAATTTTTTGGGGTGCTGTCCACACTCATGTCCAAATTGTGTGGATGCTCTCTGTGAGGCAAGCGCTCGCACAGGGTTATGCATCGTGGATAAAAGGACAAACGGACGGAATTTCAGGGAATAAGCAGTGGTGGCCTCACACCCCTGCAAGTACTGGATGATGTTTATTCCCTTTTCATCGCAACTCTCTGTGAGATTTGCCTGCACCTCTGGAGAAGGGGCTGTGCACCCAGACACCGAGCACCTCTCCTCTCCTCTCCCCTCCCTCTCCTCTCCCTCTCCTCTCCTCTCCTCTCCTCTCCTCTCCTCTCCTCTCCTCTCCTCTCCTCTCCTCTCCTCTCCTCTCCTCTCCTCTCCTCTCCTCTCCTCTCCTCTCCTCTCCTCTCCTCTCCTCTCCTCTCCCCTCCCTCTCCTCTCCCTCTCCTCTCCTCTCCTCTCCTCTCCTCTCCTCTCCTCTCCTCTCCTCTCCTCTCCTCTCCTCTCCTCTCCTCTCCCTCTCCTCTCCTCTCCTTTCCTCTCCTCTCCTCTCCTCTCCTCTCCTCTCCTCTCCTCTCCTCTCCTCTCCTCTCCTCTCCTCTCCTCTCCTCTCCTCTCCTCTCCTCTCCTCTCCTCTCCTCTCCTCTCCCTCTCCTCTCCTCTCCTCTCCTCTCCTCTCCTCTCCTCTCCCTCTCCTCTCCTCTCCTCTCCTCTCCTCTCCTCTCCTCTCCTCTCCTCTCCTCTCCCTCTCCTCTCCTCTCCTCTCCTCTCCTCTCCTCTCCTCTCCTCTCCTCTCCTCTCCTCTCCTCTCCTCTCCTCTCCCTCTCCTCTCCTCTCCCTCTCCTCTCCCTCTCCTCTCCCTCTCCTCTCCTCTCCTCTCTTTTCTCAAGATTTTGGGATCATCTTGACAAGCCGAAGTGTGTGTGTTGGAACAGTTTGACACATTGGGTTTTCTCAGTCTTGCAGTTCCAGCAAGGGGTAATCTGTGTTAAACATCTTTTGGGGATGGTGCAGCAATGATTCAGGAGAAGGCTGACAAGGACATTAGTAGGGAGTAGCAGGGAAGGGAGAGGTATTATCCAGAGCTACAGAAAATGCCTGGTCAGGAATACAAGAAATGAGAAAAAGTGAAGAGTGGAAGAAATAAGCAAAGAAAGAGAAGTAACAGCATCATTTAACCCAGGGAGAAAGAGTCAAAGTGATTTCTGCAGCAGTGGGAAGGAGAGAGTAAGATTTATTGAGGAGCAGCTAACATGAGACTGGAGCCTGTCAAAGGTTGAAGGAAACTAAAAAATAATAATAAATAAATAAAGGCAGCAATTTTGCATTCTTCTTGCTAGAAGTTAATCAGCCTTTGCACTCTCGAGGCTGGTCATCTCTGCTGAACACCTTGAGAAGCAACCCCGAGGGCTGGTTCCAGCTGCAGGAGCGAGAGCAGATGAGCAGCGCTTGGCTTCCAGTCTGGCTGTTCATCAACACCTCTGCATCGTCGGTGGAGAGAGACGGCTGGGCAGCACACAGCCTGGCAGACAGACCTCCCTGCCTCTTTCCCACAAAGCAATCTCTGCTCCATCCCTTTCCACAAAGCAACACAACCTTCAGAAGAAGCGCTGTGAAAATGTCACCTCTTGGGGCCCTGGGAGATGCTTCTCCTCTGGATCCCCCAGAACAAAGTGCATCAAACCATCTTAAAATGGAAGAAACACTGAACGCACAACTCTGTTCCCTGATAATCCTCCCAAATTCTTCTGAAGAGCCTCGTTCATGGCACAGAGAGTTCCCAGGACTCACTTTCTTCAAGGACCTGTACAAACATACCATTTGCTTTTGTATCTCTTTGAGCTATCCTCAAAACACCGCCGTAATAATTGGATACCCTTACCTCCGCTGGCCTGTGCGGCATGGGTCATATATGTAAACATCAAACTCAAATAACAACCCCCAAATTTAATTTATTTCTACCTAAACAAGTTCTTTTATCATAAAGCAATAAATTTGTCTTGGTGCTAGCAATTTGTTGCGGGTGACATAACACTGCAAATTGATTAATCGCTACTGTACACGACAAAATGAGAAAAGCAAGGAATTATTATGAATAGCGTCCATCTGATACAGTAGGGATTCATTATTCAAAAGTGTTAGCTAGTGGTTAGCTATCCCCTTGTTGCAGATTACATTCATTTGCAGAATCCTACATCACGCTTACACAAATCAACAAACATGCATTTATTAAGACATGGAATGAAAGCTATTAAAATGTGAAAAATTGCCTTTTTCTTTAAAAAAAATGAGTCAAGTTTGGTGGTAGCTTTTTTTTTTTTTTTTTTTTTTTGGTGGGGGATGTTTCTATGTGGCTGAAGCAAAGAAGCTTTATTTCTGTGTTCGCATCCAGAACCAGCCACATCAAGCTAAGTACATTGATATTGGTTGTTAGCATTTTACCGTGAGCCTTCATATCATGGGCTGGAGGATTTGGTGTATCAGAAGCGTTGGGCTAAAATTATAAGTGTAGTAAAATACACTTTCTTCGGCCTTTCAAAGCACATTTTAATTTTTAGCATTATATTTATATCAACAAATTGCAATTCTGTCTGAGGAACTTGTTCTGCTTGAGGTGAACTACAAAAGGGTGGACAGAAGAAGAGCTCTTCCTTCTGATAAAGCACAAAAATAGTATTTAGGGCCAAGACATTCCATGTTTCCCAGGCTGAGCAGTGGACCTTGTGTTAAGTATTAAATTACTCTGAAAGAAAAAATTTCAGGTGCAAACTACAGAAAAAGCCTGGTCTAGACCTCCTCTTTGCACAGTTGTCCTGGTATCTGAGGATCATCAATCTCTTCTGAGGCTGCGAGTGAAGTTTGGTGTGTCCATCTCCACTGCACATGGGTGCTGTATCTCAGCTTGTCATCACCATCAGGCAATCCATGTTCTCTGTGTAAGCAGGTCTTACAATAACACAGCAAAAAAGATTGGTTTAACTTTTGAGGAAGGGCATGAAGAAAATATAATCTTTTCTTCTGTTTCTGTTTCGGGAGCTCTTGCGCTCCCACTTTGTGAAGCTTCTACAGATAATAGGATTAAGGGCATCAAACAGCAAATTTTCCCTGCCTCCCTCCCTCCCTCTGCAACTCCTGTTGGTGCAAAGTGTTTTTCCTCCTCTTTGGAAAATTGCTTCTATCATGCATTGCTTGGGGGAAGAAACACACTAATTGTGGAAGCAGCTGCTCAGCAACAGCTCGGTCCGAACTCGGGTCTCTTGTCTTTTAGCTCTGCTCTGAAATGCCACATGTTAAATTGCTTTAATGGCTACTTGCAGTGAATCATCACTAAAATATCACCAAAAGGAGATTTTTAAAAAGTTGCTAGAGTTGTAAAGTGAAGTTAATCATTCCACTTGGGTGTTCTGTATAAGAAAAGAAAATGGTACTGAAAAATGAAAAGCAGCATGCAAAATAGGTGTGTTAGCTCCGTGGTACATAATATTAGTGCATTCTGGTATCGATTATTGGTTACTCTTTTAGGTCTGGTTTCATTAACATGTTGTGATTAGATTAGTTGAGATAGACATGAGGTATAACCATGAATCTTGCTCTGAGAAGAACATCCCTAAGCCTGTTATTCAGCGCTCCTGAGAAACGTGGGCAACGGTTTCTCCTTGCTTGTGTCCCCTCACAGCGCGTAGACCTCAGCAACCATTTCTTTGCACACCAGAATCACTAAAGCCAGATCACTTCTCAGCCAGAGCTGGAGCCAGCACCGGCTCGCCTGGTCTTGATGCTGCTGCAAGCCTGGCTTGTGTTTCTAATGAGGATGCTGCTGGTTTCTCCTGGAGCACTCGCAGCAGTCAGCCGTGCCAATCTGCCCTTTCCAGGCTGTTTTCAGTGCTTTCATTTCATGGGGACTGGCTGACTCGTTTAAAACAAGCAGGCGGCGTGCTTCCCGGTGTAACACCTGGTGAGCAGAGCAGTGATGCTCACCCGACCGTCTTCCCTGGCGCCTGCTGCTCTTAAAACACAGAGGGGAAAAAAATGTTGTTGAGTGAAGGCTTATGCTCTGCTCAGGGGTGATGGTCCAGGAGAAGAAACATGGGAACATCTTCACGCTAGCCCTGCCTGAGCCACTCCATTAAACATGCCCAGCAGGGTCAGTGGAGGATGTCAGGGATGTTGTGGGACATAGCAAGACTGGGAAGTCCAGCTCTCCCCCCGTGTCACCTCTGAGTCTCGCTGTGCTGGTTCACAGTGCTGGTTCACCAGGGAAGGACACCAAACCCTGCTGTGGACCCGGAGCTAGCCAGCTTGTATCCAGGAGGACAACAGCGGTGAACATGGTTACAGCTGAAATCCACGTCCCAAGGGAAATCCTGACTTCCCTGCTGGTTAAATTGGATTGTGAGGTTGTGACTGAATCTGACAAGGTTTTAGGGGGCAAGGAGATGGGATATTTTGCTTATCCCTTCAGGGGCAGCTACAGTACAAAATAATTGACATTAAATTCCAGATCAGCTATGTTTCTAATCTAATTCTAGACTCAGACTTGATTCAGCAAAGTGATTTAAGCACTTTTAAGGTGCCGTCAAAATCACTGTTCTACCTAGAACCGCAACAGAGTCGATTCCTGCAGCAAATTAGCTCCTGACCATTCATCTCTGTGCTAGGTGAGCCACTTCCATCAGCCACCTACAGCTTTAATGAGAGGAACGGGGAGAAGAAAAAGAAAGATTTCTGTCTGGGCAGTCCTTCTTTGCCCTGGGAGTATTTCTGTGCTGCTGTGCAGTGAAAAGTTAATCTTTCTTGACGGGTGATGCATGTGGATAGTACTTCATACATTTGATATTGAATGCTTGATATAGCTCAGTGATCCCATATAAACACCGCAGAAGCAGAGGGGACCCTGGGCAAGGAAAAGATCTGTCTTAAATCCCAGTCTCTGTCACATCACAACATCCTTCCATAATGACATGCAAACTTCAGAGAGGCTGCAGCATCTCTGTCTTGTCTGGGAGACACTTGGCTGTTAATGACTAACTTCCCAGTGACAGCATTTCTTTTTGTAGCTTGCTTCCCTTTGGATTTTTGCAAAAGCGTCCGCAAAATAAATAGATAAATGAAATCAATCCATCAAGGGCGGGCAACTTGTGTAGGTGGACAGCAGGAATCTGTTCCCCAGCCAATTGGATCAGTTTGGGATTTATTTTTTTTTTTCCCCCTGAAGTGGCAGCATCTTCCTTCCTTCCCTCTCGATCCCCTCACGTGGACGGGGCTTTGCAGGGGTGACTTACTGCTGAAAAGACAGAAAGGTGACTTTATACAGCATAAAAATAGGTTTGAAAATCAGTCTCAAGACAGCTATAAAGCAGTGGTTTTGATTGTTGCTTAGAGCATTTGAATACCCATGAAGTAAGAAGCTGCTGAGTGTGCTCTGCCAACGTCCTCGCCTTGCACTGGGGCATTCGGGGAGCTGTGCTGGAGTCGGGGCAGCAAATCATCCAGATACTGGCTGGGGAGTTGACCAGTGGGCCTGGAGTACAAGAGAAATGTTTATGGAGGAAGAAAGTTCTCTCCGGATAGTACAATTGCAGGAAAAAAACAGCTCAGACAAATCTCTTTATCTCTCAGTTTATCCGTTGTCATTAACAGATATTTAATTGCTGTTTGGGGACTAACTTCTGAATCTACATTCAGGACAAAATCCTGTGAAATGGCTATTAATGGTTCCTGGGTTAGAGACAAGCGTGGGCTCCCTTACAAAGCTCCTGGATGCAGTCACACCTCTAATTCTCCCTGGTTCCCTAATTAAAGAGTAGCAAAACCTTAATCTTCCCTAGAAATGCTTTGTCAGTAGGCAGTGGCGGTCTGCCTGCAGAGCTAAGTACATCAGAGATTTCATCTCCTTACAAATGTTGACCTCCAGCAAGGCATCATAAACTACACCGGCAAAAAAAAAAATTAAAATTTTGCAAGTAACCTGTCTCTGTCAGCCAAGGAATTCAGTGGGGTGGATGTGGGGTATCTCAGGCTGCTTATGGCCATCGCATGGGCTCCCCCGAAACGTAGTCTGAAAGTGTTTGGTTACAGACACAAAGCCTGCAACGGCTTTACGACAACCATCTGCAAATATCACCCTGCAGCTTTGCCTCTGTTCCCACGTTTTTTTTTGCATTGCAGAAATTCCCCCTGTAAATTGCCAATTATGCAATGGAGGGAATGGGAAGAGAAAAAGAGCAGGCAGATATTTGTATGGGTATGGGAACGGGAACAGGAGTAGGAATAGGAAAAGGAATAGGAATAGGAATAGGAGTAGGAGTAGGAGTAGGAGTAGGAGTAGGAAGAGGAATAGGAATAGGAATAGGAATAGGAATAGGAATAGGAATAGGAATAGGAATAGGAATAGGAATAGGAAAGTGTTTGTTCCAAGATCATCTGAAGGGCACCGGCAGACCTGGGAAAAGCCAGTGCTTTCTTCATTATGTGCCTTTCTAAAACACAGGTGAGTTTGATGTAAATGGCATACGGTCCGCCCGCCACTTCTCAAGCATTGCTCTGCTCTGCCATTGAACCGCACACCTCTCGACAGGTCGTGTCCTCAGCAGAGGCAATCGAATGGGGGCATCCTCACGTTTCGATGGAAATGAGTAAGAGGAGGGATGGATGGAGGTGAATATGCATCACGCCCTTTGTCAATGCCTCATTTCACTCTTAGCAGAAGAAAAGGGAGCCAGGCTTTTATTTACCTACTGGCTGAGCAAAGGCCAACAATCCTCACTCAGTCAAATTACTTAAGTCCAACAAATGCTGCAAAACCTGAACCAAAAAGGATTTTAAAGCCGGCGAAAGACTGTCATGGGGTGGACTATTCAGCTTTTATAAAACAGTTGCATCAAGCTTGGGAAGGGAAAGAATCTTCTAAGGCCATTAGCCCAGCAAGGGATGAGGATGTCAGCAGTGCCAGAGAGCATTAAATGTCCATTTGCAACACATTTTCAGTGCGAATCAGTCACCAAGCTTCTTCAAACACCTCTGAAAACCCCAGTCTAACATGGGTGATGTGACCGTTGTTTTGCTCTTCCTACGTCTGACATGGATGGGTGGGAAATACAAAGGGGACGTTTCCTGGCAGGGACAGAAGAGAGCGGTTGCAGAGGAGCTGAGGACTCCTCCAGGCTACCACTGAGCTGCTGTATGATGAGGGCACATTATTTCACATCTCTGAGCTGTAGAAGATCTGGTTCCCCACTCCCCAGCCCCACTGTATGCCGGGAGTAAAATGCTTCAAAGCCAGGAAGGTAAATTCTCTGTTCACAGGCGTAAGTGGCTGCCTAGGGTGGAAGGCTGTGATGGCTCCCCTAGGAGATACGGGTCTTGGGCTATAAAAGAGGGCATTTCTCGTCCCTCTAAGGTGCTGAAAGCGCATCCATGAAGCTGTTGGAAATCACTGGATGAAAACCAGCTGTGGAAGCGCAAAGTGCATTTGTTTATTTTGAAACGAAGATCTCTCCTATTGAAAAAAATCAAATGAAATGTGCAGGGGAATCAGTGGGTGAGAGGGGGAAAAATCAGAGCTGACTACAAGGTAGCAATAGAAATGGCTTTTGAAAAGCTTTTTTTTTTTTCCTACCTAGACCAGGGACGAAGGAGGGAGGAGAAGCAACTTGGATCCGCATCAAAACCCTCTTATCTCACACATTTTCACTCTCCACTGCACAGATTACTCTAGTTCACCTTTAATTTGCCTTTTGATAATTGTAGGCTGATACCAAATACTCCTGAAAGCTGACACTTGGCAAATAGCGCATTGCACTCCCATCTCAAGCATATGACATGAGAGAAGGATTTGAGGTCATCGGAGCTACGAAAGATATTGCTGGTGTGATCCTAGGACACTTTAACATGACTGGATTTTGCTATTCCTGTGCATCCCAAATGCCTAAGTGTGACAGAGGGACATCTATTTTAAAAAATGCCAAAGCCAAGTGCCGATGATACACGCTGGACATCTCATATCAGAAACATCTCCCTCCACCTTCTCTTCCTTTTTGGCAAAATCTCAACAACCGAGCTGCTTTCCATGCCCATAGGTTCATCCGAACAGGCAGCTGATTTATCCATCACTCTCCTCACCCCAGAAAGTTTCTCCACAGTCTCCTCTTTGTCACTGACACCCTGAGAGGCCCCGACCTTCGTAGTATTTGATAGCGAGCCTCCATGCAGGCATACTTAAGGGTTCAGATAGGTTGTATTGCTGCTGCCTGAGCTGTCAAGAGGACAAACAGCAGCAAGACAGTTGCACGGCACTAAATAATTGGGGACTAAGTGGATTACTTCATAGTACTGGAAAAACACCTTGCTGTTGACAGACATCCACAGAGCAGGAGGCAGGATGAGGTGCACTTTGTGCATGAATAACCAGCAAAGGTTTGAACCTGACTACAAAGTGCTCAGTTCTTGCTCTGTGTGTTTCATCTAAATCTTGCTAGTTGAATTCCAAACCTACCGCTTCTTGTCCTACCACCCGCCAACCCAGATGTTATTTTCATCCTCCTTGAAAGTGAAGCCCATTGCCTTCAACCGTGGTCTGCTTACGATATGAAAATAGCTGTCGACATAGATGTTCTCGTGATGCATGATCTTGCTTATAGATGGGATTTTTGGGGGGGGCAAAAGTTCATGTTTAGAAAAACAGCTCTGGAATTTTGTGACTAAAACAAAAGGAAACAAAAGCAAAAAAATCAAGTGATTCCATGAGAATAGAGCAAAACTCCACCCCTACCTCTGATTTTTATGTTTTTTTGATCTGCAAAGTTCAATAAAATGGGGCCTTGATGCCTGGTTTCCAACGCTAACAAGGAGTAAATGCTCTGGCTGATGGTGATGGATACTGTCCCTGCATCCGACACACTGTACAGGTGTGGTGCAGCCAGTGTTTGCATCGCACTACAGTGGCGTAAATCTCAAACACATCACAGAGCAGCATCTGCTGTCTTGTAAAAGTGATGTTGAAACAGATTCCTTTTTTTTTTTTTTTTTAATTTAACGTTTGTTACTCACTGATACGTACTGGAGGACAAAATTGATTTGCACTTGTTGGGCTAGGGTGTTTAAAGATGAACCTTCAGCTGATCTGGGCAATAATTTAGGCTAAACACGTGCTCACATAAGGGAAGGGGAAAACTGCTATAAAGACTTTGCCACCAGTTCACGTTGCTGCTCACAACCACGTTTCCTTTCTCTGCTGTCCAGATTTGTTTTCCTGTGTATTTCTAAATAAGCATCTTAGCCAACATGGTCACACATAGTTAAACATCTGGCAAATTTACAATGAAATGAAGTCCAATGGAGTGCTTGGGAATGGGGGGTTGGTCTGGGGAGCAAGGCTCATCCTCTGGCTGCCGGGGACCTCCACAGCCTGGGGGACGTCCATGTCCCAGCAGTAACAGGGTGACCAGGAGATATTCCCCTGCTCTGTATGGGCATTGCTTTAAGCAAAACAGAGACAAAAGAAGATGCAATATATTCGCTTTTGTCTTGATCTACACTGAAGCCAGCCCTCTTGCATCTGTTGCCTCTTTGGCTGGGCAAGTGGCCCAACAGGTCACCTGGCTGCTCCCACTCAAAATGGATAAGGGCTGAGCTGTGCTCACCTTTCCTTCAGCAGGAGCACTGTGTTTGGTGCTGATTTCAAAAACAAAACAAAAAAAAAACCCTACGGAAATTGCACGTCAGACAGACAGACAATACAAGCCTCACATCCTTAGAAAAATGGGATGAAATTTAGTTAGAAAAAAGCTATTGCTTTTCTATCACGTTCCTCTTTCTCCAGCCCTTGGATAAGAGAGTTTTCAGTTTGATATTCTAATCCTAGGACACAAGACATGAACCTGCACTGCCCATAAGATCTGCGAATCATCCTTGATTACATTCTTCTTGCTATTGTATCTCTGCTTCTTTCATAGTAGTTAATGATAAAACAATTACACATAAGAAACCAAACAAAATCAGTTGTTAGGACAGGCTTTGCAACCCATGGACCCCAAAGCTCTTTTAAAAGAAAAAATGTGGTTTGTTCCTTTATGAGACAGGTTATCATGGCTGTCCAAGACCTCCCCCTTCATCCATGACAACATCACCCTCTCCCTGCCTTTTCCCATACCTCCTTTTTATGCATGTCAAACCCAGACAGGGCTTTGCTTGCTCCTCACAAGAAGGATCCTTTGTCCCACCCCGAGGTCACCCAGAATGTTCACCCCCATTTCTCCTCGCTCGTCAGACTGGGACTGTCCCTGCTCCCTGCCACTTGCGCTCCCCTCTCCCCCTGACATTGCCATGCAGCACATCAAATAACTGTTGTTATAACTCTCCTCCTTCCCCAACTAAAATATACTTGATTGGGAGGGAGAGGGGGAACAGGGAAATAGCTGGGTTTATTTTAATAGTTTCCACTCTCAGTTCAGTTTTATAGTACAGTATATTTAACTTTAACGTATGGACAGCTGGATGCATTTAACAGCACAATGGAAAGAATTTAGCAAGTATACATTACAGGCTGTGTATTTGGAGCTGATCACCACATATTTCTTCATAATATTTAGATGCGCCTGTTACGGATTGTGTCGGGCTGATCAAAATATGTTTGTGTCAGGTAAGATTTGTCATAGATGAGCCTCTTTATTTCTTTAGTTACTAAAACTCTTCCTACAGGAAGAAGCTCAGTTTAGCTGATATCAGCAAGTTTAGCCCGATGCTTACGATAGGGTTACTTGCCTTCTCTGCAGAAGCCGAAAAAAGCCATAAATACACAGAAACAGGGGGGCATATTCTGAGCACAGACGGTGGGCACATTACTCCACTTGTGGTGTCACCTTCCCCAGCAAGCCAGCTGGAGAGTGAAGGATCACCAGAGGGTCAGAATCTGTCCCATATCCCCCCCATGCACCGTAATGATGGAAAACAGCTACCACCATGAGACAGAGCTATAAATCCTTCACATCTTTCCATCGGACTTGCATCCCTCTCCAAACTGGCTGGTTATCCTCTTGCACCCTCTCTTACAGCGCTCTGTGTTTTTTCAGATTTCTTCAGTGACAGCCAGTGAAACTAGGCAGTAGTGTTCTATCTTTCTCTGAGAAATAATAATAAAGGAAATTTTCAGCAATATTTTAAAATTCATTTGCCTTTTATTAAAAAAAAAACCAACAAAAACCAAAGCTCAACACTCTGTTATTATAAAATAACCTCCTCCACTACTTTTATGCCTAGGTGCCTGAATGACATGATTTTATCAAATTTATCTTGTGGTATCGGGTTTTTTTTACTCAGTGCCTATTGCAGCAATGGAAACAGAAGGCAAATCAGCCAAGCAACTTGCTAGCATATTTAGCCAGCTTTTATTCTGATGCTGGCAAATAACAACAGCTTTATCTTTCAGTAGACTTGGTTTTTTTCACTCTGTGTGTTTTAAAATGCTGTTTTCCCCCACTACTGTGGGGTCACATGACCAATACTGACAAAATGTAAGGGATTGCATTTAAAAGGTATTCTTATAAAAATGCCAAAGAGAAGTTGGAGTCTAAGGCACAGTGATACTTATGACTTGGAGAGATTCCAGCACGTAATACAGCTCAATCCCGCTTTCCAAGATGTGAATGAGCTTCGGTTATTTGGGAAATTATGATGATTTTAGATGTGTTTGGGTAGATATGTTGCTTTGCCTCTAAGCATTAGGGGAGGGAGGAAAGAAGGAGAAAGATACTCAAGGAGAAAAACCCCTTTGGAGGAAAGACCAAATTGTTGGAAACCTCAGAAGTGTTCGCATTAATGTCATGTCATTACACCGTATTGCTGCGCAGGTTAATATAATTGGGTTACTGTGTGTGAGCAATGATCCATAGCATGTTATGGCACTGAAACAAATGACATTTAACCAAGGGATTTGTAAGGCACCTTGTTATCTGCATGGTGAGCAATTGCAAGGGAGAGTCAGATTGCTAGACGAGCGACTGACAAATTAGTTGTTGGGTTTACTGGACAGCCTGGATTTATAACGGCACAATTCCAACATAATTTATTAGATCCATAAACAGGCAGATCCAGTGTTTTTACTTAGATTACACTCTTATTGCAGCCTCTGATCCTGTCCTGTTTGCAGTGTTGTTACGGGCTGGTTGTATTATTCATGTAACACTCAGCCCTTGGTTGGGGACAGGGTGAGCTTAGACCAATAAGCTGCAGGTTTCTAGCAACAAAAAAGTCTACAGCGCAGTTTATAAACAAATGATTTTCACATGCATATGTTCCCGCTCGCCAACTTTAGTCTCTCCAAGGAGGGAAGGATGTGAATAGAAGGGATTGGTAAAAGTTGCAAATTCAGTTCAGAAAAAGATCTTCCTTTTTTGTCTCCTGGTAGAACAGATGCCAAAGCCCCTTGCCTGTATGTTAAATAATAAAGACAAGCAAACTGAATGAGATCTAACGGACTGGAGGACAGCTATCGGAGATGTCACCACCACATGCCCTTAGCAGCACCCGCGCACCTTGCCTTTCCTATTCCCACCTTGCACAAATCAAAGTCTTTGCCCTTCAGCAGCTGTTCTGCATCCTTGCGGCCATTCCCCATCACAGACCCCACTGTGTCCAACATCGCTGGTGGCACGTGGCCCCCAGAGCTGGATCCAGGCTCTCCTCGCCCTCAGGAGGTCGGCTCAGGGAAACAAGTGTGTCCCTCTAATTTTTTCCATTTGAGGAAATGATGAAATCTCGCCTGCGTTCAGAGCCTTGGCTCACACCAAAATTTTTACAAGGTGATAAAATGATCACCTTTAGGCTCATGGCTGCTGACTTAGACCAAAACTACAAGTCTGAGACTACCACCCAAGAGAGTATTCTTGCTCCTAATCCAGCTGGCATCTTGAGATCACTTGTTCGCTTTCCAGGTTAGAGGCCAATTTTGTTTGGGCTAGATAAACTCTGGAGAGATGCCCAAGTTTTTTGGATGTTCCCCCACAGCAAATCTGACCTCCACTTCTTTTGGAAGTTTGCCTCTCTGGATAGGATTTTAAAACTCCTCTCCTAGGTCGGTTGAGTCAAAAATAACGTGGGGTGGCTTGTGAGGCTGGCTCTGAGTTTCAGCTGCAAGCTAGTAAACGCTTTGAGTTAAGTAATGAAAATAAGAGAGGAGTCCAAACTCAACTAAAGCACTGGAAAGCCATGAACTATGAGTGAATTTGAAATCCCAAGTTGAGATATGGCACTGGATGAGCATCTTTCTGCATACACTTGGGCTGAGCCACACTGCCAATAGTGAAGGACCCAGGACCGAGTTTGTAATTTGTAACTTGAGCAAACTGAATGGAAAACACTGGTATCATGGACAAGGTGCTGGAAAGGACGTGGCTGGGAGGGGAAAACAGGACATGGTCTTGCTGGTACTAACTGGTGCAGTCCTAGTCCCTCACCCATAAGTCCCTCACTGGGCCTGGGCACTGCTCTGCTCTTCGCTTGCTCCACAGCCTCAGCCACTAACAGTCTTGCTGAACAAGTCCATCAGGGGTTCCCCTCATGTAAAGCTATTATTGTTAAAATAAACATGCATTTAGCTTCACCATATAATATTTCACAAGCCTGAGGCACAGCAGTTGGAATGCATCTCCCCCAGCCTTGAAATAGGAGGCAACACGAATCAACGCGTTGGAGCATTTTCAAGGTAAACAGCGAAGGATTTTGTTGACGCAGGCTTTGGTGTGGCTGTCAGTGACATCTCTATGCCTGAAACAGCACAGTGCAAGCTGATCCCAACTACCGCTCTTTTAAACATATCTAGCAACCAGCTGCTGAAGGAGTTTGGTCTGGTTTAGCCAGATGTGCTGGATACTTCAGCCCATGCATGAACCAGTGTTAAACCCCGACTGGACTGAAGTATCGTAAAAACAAGCCCTGCCTATCCCTGCCTGATAATCTAACTCTGCCTTCCTGAGCAGTTTTTGATTAGTTGCTTTCTTGGAATAATTTGATTCATTTTTAATATTTCAAAATATTACAGGCCAAGTTCATGCCTGGTTTAGTATCACTTCAGTTAATCTACCAACAGGTAAAGCCAGTGACAAACTTAGAACTAAAACAGATAAAACCAGCATTCTTTCTTGTTCTCTTTGAAGCAGGTTCTATACAAAGATGCAATAACAGATTTTATATAAAAGTGCCTAATTAAAGCAAGCCCCCAAACTATGCATTTTCATTTTGCAGCATTCAAGAAGAAAAAAACACCCCTACTAATAATTACTGAAAATGAAACTCAGCAGGGTGAGCAAAAGGAAACATGGATGGCAGTGGAGGAGGAGAGATGCTCAGCATATGGAGGGGTTAACTAAATCTGAGCCTGTGATAATGCTATCGTATTTGCCAGGGAGACTAGGGAGAAAATCCTAATGGACCTACTGGAAACTGTTAATGCATATTGGTTATGTGTACAAAAAGGACATGAAGCCAACAGAAATGGCTAATGAAAAATTATGTGAGCATTCAGCAGTGAACATTATTCAGAGCCCTGATGGTGGTGGAGGGATGTGAATGACGCTGGTCAGGTGAAGAACTGGAAAGCCGCGTACGGTATCACCTTTCAAGCGGAGTGCTGCCAACACACTTAGGGAAATGTTGAATCATAGCTGGAAGATGAGATACAGCTTTAGGGAGATGTAGAGTGGCATGTTCCTAGCATACACTTCAACCCAGAGAAAACACTCATTTGTTTTACAGGTGAATAAATAACCATTTCCTTGAGCAAACCCAGCCATCTAGTAGCATGCAATGCTATTACTTAGGGTTTCATCACAAGCAAAAAATTGTGCCTGTTACCACTGATGGGAAAATCTCAGGGCTAGATGTAAGAAAGACAACTTCTTGTTGCTCCCAGACACTTGGATTATCGTGGCTTCGGGCACAGGCTCTCTTTGTGCAGTATCGAGCTTGCTTTGGGATGGGAACCTCCATGTGTTATCACAGAAAAATATACGCATGGTCTTGAATACCCCAGCTGTATCTTTCTCATTATCAAAGGGAGACGAAAACATTACACGTATTTCTGGGAGACTTGTATTGTAGGAGAAATGGCTTTAAAATGTTTTTATTTTTACTGAGTTTTCCTCTGTGTTTTCACTGACATTTGAGGAAAGAAAAATGCAGCTCCCTTTCCCCATCAACTCAGCGGGATATTGCAAATCTCAAAAATTTCAATTTAGGGATGGGCTTTCTTGCTCTCCAGTTCGTTGTCAGTGCCAGCAAAGGCATTAAAAGACCAATTTGTGTTCAAGATAAGAAAGAAAATTCTCCTTTCTGTTGCTACCATGAGGCTGGGATGGAGATGTTAGGGAGACAGACATGTCCAGCTGAGACCTCTCTGCAGAGGTGGCCTCCTAAACTCATTTGTCTCATGGCCACGATCCTTCCTCATGTCACCACTTCCATGGAGAAACCAAAGAGGGAGCCAGAAAGTTCTCTGCTGTCCTTTCCTTGTGTTGGTAATGCTTTGGGATACATAATATTATTTTAGGTCTTTGCTGGTTTAGGCCTCATTTGAGGAAATTATGAACTATCTTTCTTGAGAAGGGATGATATTTCCCTTAATTTAAATAGCTTTGAGCAAACAAGTACCAATTTGGATGTACTTTCCCATTTAATATTTGTGTGATTTATGCTTCTAAGCAGCCCCTCTGCTCTCCTGTTTATAAGCCCTCAAAGCTCATTTTTTAACTGCAGTTAATCATGCTGAAGCAAAACATAACTCACAGGGAGGTGATGCTGGCCAACTTTTATAACTTGGGCTACCGTATTGGATGTCAGTTCTGCCGCTAAAAATATCTACCCTGGGACAGGTGCCTTCCCTGGCCAGCAAAATTTAATGCCACTTTTTAAAACCCTGGCCAGAAGAAGCCTTGGAAGGGAAGGAAGAAACCTTTTAGCATTTCTGGGGGGAAGGATTGGTATTCCCGGCCCAGGAATTGAAAGCTGCTTCTTTCGAGTATTGACAGACAAACTGGCTGAACACAAAGCAAACAGCAGTGACTCAGAGTACTTTGCCTTTCTACCCTGGTCACAGTGTAGGTTGTGAAGTGGCAGACTGAGTAATTTCTAATCTGTAAATGATGTTATTTGCTATATCACAAAGGAGACTCCACCTGCAGCTCCAGAAAACAGCGCAGTGATAGGCAGGTGGGACACAGGGTTAAGGAAGGAGCAGGACAAGTGCCTTATGCCATGTCCCTTTCTCTGCACAAAAACTCCTTTGACATCCTCCTGCCCCTCATGGAAAACCCCGTCCCCCTGCCCTGGCTGCACTCCTTGATGCTCCTTTAACCGGGTACCAACTCAGCAGAATCCAAACGTACCAGGCAAAACCACCCACCAGCAGCAGCCCTGGCGCCAGGGTGAGACCTGTATCTTCATTTCTTGAAGACTGCAGAAAGGAGGAAATGAACAGAGAAATGTGAGAGAAGGAGGTCGAGGGGTCTGCTAGCAATTGAGAAAATACCTGCAAGGGCTTTTTCTCTGACAGTTTGGCAGATGGACGTGGCACTGCCTGTACAGTCCGCCTGCAATAGGGATGCGCACTGTGTTCACCGCGTTCACCGCTCTCAGTGTTTTTGCAACAGATAAAAAATGGGTGTTTAACTCCATTGCTTAGTCCCAGTGAGCCAGGGAAGGGAGGGGAATTGAGGATTAGTGATGGCTAGCCAGGGGTTTCTCTTTCCTGGGAGAATTAAACTGCCCAGCTCATCTGTGCTGGCAGCAGCATCCCGGCAGAGCAGAGGCCGCACAGGCGGTGGTTAACCCCGCCAAGCACCACGGCTACTGTTGCAGGATTGCTCTTGGGGAGCCTCTATAAACCAGCAGCTGCTGTGGAGAGGTAGGGGAATTATAGATATGATTTCTCTCCATGCTCTCTCGGTGCAAAGTCCTGCTCCATATCACATTGGTTTTCTGTATGGGTTTTTTTTTTCCCCTCCCCCAGTGGGATGAGAAGCCTTCCCAGGTGGTGGGATATAAGTATCCCCGGACACTTGTCAGCCACAAGGGAGCGAGCAAGTAGGTTCAGCAAACAGAAGCTCTCAGGTTTCTCACACCTCCCCAGAGACATCCCAACCACGCGCAGCAGCACTTCCCTCCACCTGCAGCTTCCAGGAGCCGCCTTGCCCAGGCTATGGGAGACAGCACGGAAACAGCCCAGCTCCAGGTCAACCACCTCATTTCCAATGACCCTTTTGCTCGTCTTTCTTGTCAGAAGTGTCCTTTGCTCCCTTTGGGTACAAAACCAAATCCAACTGGATTTTCAGGGACTTCACAACAAGTTCCCAAGCCCCGCACCCGCTGTTCACAATGCAGGGAATGACAGGGGAGCAAGAAGGAACAACGCACATACCTCCCATCACATCTTGCATGACTTTTGTAAGCTTTGTGCCAAATTATTCATACTTCCGTCTTCCTCATCACAACACCAGGAAAAGAAACAACTGCCAAACATGTAACTCTAAGTCCTCCTTTTCCTCCAGGGCAGAGGAGAGGGGGAATAGCTCTGTACAACACCTGATAGCCTACAGAGGAGAAGATTTTCCTCTGGTGGAGTCCTAGGGCCAAACACATCATCTGGAAGGATACAAAAGCTTTTACAGACTGTCATTTTCTAGCAATTATAATTTCACACACAATTCTGAAAAACAAGAAAAATTACAAGGAAACAAATGATATTTCTGCCTTGAACCAGCACACCCAGATCTGGAGTCCCACCACAATTGGTTGCCAGAAGGACCGCTGATTATTTATTTTGAGTGGCAAATGCCTACAGAGCTGCACAACCTTTGTTTTTGAGATAGCAGCATGTGTTCTGCAAAGCCTGACATCTGAGTTTATTCCCTTTTCCAGCTTTTCATTTGGAATCTCGCTTTGTTACCGAGTTTCTACAAAAACACATTGATGGGATAACTTTAACTGGTGCACTTAATCTTACCTGGTTAGTTTCATTTTTCTCCCATTCCTCCCCACCTCCTGAAGTTCAACATCTGAAGATAAAATAGAAGAAAAAAATTAACTGCTAAGCCATTAAAAGCCGAGCTTGCTGACAATGACACCTTTCGATAGAACCAGCTTCCTGCACGGAATGAGATGAAGACAAGCCTTGTGTTTTTATTTGCCTTCCCTTGAGAAGCATTGTAGATGCTTTTCAGAAATGAAAACAACCAACCAAACAAACAAAAAACCCCAAACAAAAGAACAAAAACAAAAACAAAAACAAAAAAACCAAAACAAACAAACAAACAAAAACAACAAAAAAAACCCCAGAAAAATAACTTTATAATCAGAATGGGTCTCTTTTAAAAGAGACCATTTCAGACCAATGTAAGAAGTAAATTATAGACTGCCAAGTGCAGGAAAGACACCAATTCCTTCGTAGCGATGCAATTAATGGAAAAGCTTTATTCAGATTGCCACAAACCAATAGACAGGGTACAATATGTAATTGACAATGCCAATAGCTCTGTTCAGCATAGGTATTCTACCATTTTTCTTCAATATTGAAACATCGAAACATGAGTTTGATTCCATATGTGACTCCAAAGACATCTGGTTTTCCAGTGCCAGGTCTGTCCTATTTATGCTACACTTGTGACCACTTTGAAACTTAGCATCATCATAAGTAGAAGAGATAACATTTTATTTTTTATGACTAGATCACCTGGGTTTATGGGTGATGACAACAACCTCAATGAAAAGTAGATAATGAAGCCAGAATCCTTGAGAGCTGCATTTTATTTATTTTGGGTTATCCAATCAGCACTAATTGTTACCTGTTTTAACAGAATATGCTTTTATAAGTATTTTAACCCAGGATCTTCACTTGATCCAAAGTCAAAGTCTTGTCCTAGACAACTACCCCAAATTAGGTCACGCCAAGGAATCCAGCATCTGTGCGATAGTCCAGGTCACACTGCTATTTGTGGAATGGATACTAGTACAGCCTTTGTGAGTGCATGATATATGAACTGTATGTATTTCCTTGATAAATTGTTTTTAAATATTTCCTCCTTTTTATTAATTGAAGAGGAAACTCATGCATCAATGACATTTTTATGCTGGTTTACACATAAATTATTTCCCTGTGATGTTCATTTTTATTATTATTGCCGATATTATAGCAAATGCATATTTTTTTTGCCTTGTAAACAAGATTTTGCTTACAGCTAAATGAAAAGAAGAGAAGTTAATCACGTTGAAATAATAGGTTTAAAAAGGTAATTCAGTAATGTGTGGCTGATGTTTAATCTTCCCCAACAGAAGCCATGCCGAGAGAAATGACAGAAATTCTGTTTTTGTAATTAAACAGTATTCATCACTGGCAGGGCAGCTGAAGGAGAGCTGAAATACTGCAGTGAGAGCCTACTCCTGGCAAAACCTTCCAAGCAGGGACTTCAAGGCTTGTACAGTGACAGTGGTGGCTGCAAACCTTGAAAATGAAGAGCATCATCATAGCTTTCGGTGTGAGAACTTGACATTGTGGGTCTCTTCACTATGTTTCTGGGGGGAACTGAAGTTTTTTCTGAGCCCATTAGAAAAGATGCCCACCATCAGACAATGTAATGTGTTCTTCTGTAGAATGGTCCCCAAAGGAAGTTGTATCTTCCTTGCTTCTGAGTTTAGAACTGAGGCTTGCTGGTAGTGTGCAATCAAGCACCTCCATCTTTGAAGATCAAAAGGCCTAAACACAGAGGGTCTTAGCCTCACGAGTTGTTTGAGATCACACAAAAAATATGTGTCAGAGCTGGGTCTTGAAGCCACGTTTCCTAAATTAACTTTTTCACCACTTCATCTCCATAGAAGAACCTTCTTTTCATACTGCTCCTCCTGCTAGCGTCTATCCTGGACTCTTGGATCTACGCCTTGTTCCCTTCTGTGTGAACATGACTGTGCTTTCTCCTAGTCACAGCATGTTTTATCCCAAGCACTGTGTCACAGGAGGAGACGATTCAGTGAAGAAGCTCCTGCCTCTTGCTCTGGTTTCTGACAGCTGACTATTGCAGCAAGAAAAGTCAAGTGTGCCAAGTTGTACCAGACTCTCCGGCTCTGCTGACCAGTGTGCTGCACAGAGCAGTGACAGTGCTATTGGATTCAGGTGCTACAGCCAGAAAACAGTTTTTTCACTTACAGGATATTTGCCATTCAGGGACCCCTTTAAAATTCACTTAGAACTTTTGTGAAGAGACTATAATTGATATTTCACCAGCCAGCTTTGAGGACAACACTGAGATTTCACGCCAAAAACCCAACTCAGTCCTTTGCATCTTTTGCAGCCAAGCTAAGACTCATGCCCACGAAGCAGAAAAGAAAGCAGAAAGCAACATCTGCAGCATTCAGTTCCTTAAAAAGCTACCTGAAATTGCTCATCTGCCTTCCTTGTAGACAATCAACAGTTTCTCGTCTTTCCTGTATAATCCATTTCCAAATCTGGAATTAGAGTCACAACTTTGCCTAAAGTCCTAGCAGAGTCCAGCCTGTTCTCACTGGTCTTCAGCACCAGGGGCTTCAACACATCCCTAGCCAACCTACTGACGTGCGATGGCACTTGTGTTTATAAGACCATTTTAAGCACATCTTCTGGAGCTTTTCACTTGCCACGTTGTTCATTATCAGGAACTATATTTTATATTTCCTGATCCACTTAATGAGTTTTTCAAAGTGGGCTCATATCCTAAATCCTCCTGACTGGAAGTGTGTCTGAGCTTGACCCTATTGTTCCGAGGGGACAAGCATTCTACATCTATTTATGCTAGTCTTTTGCCATACTGTTTTGGATATGGTGTGTTCTGATCTTGCATGCCTGCTTGGTAAAATGGGTGATTATTGCTGTTATAGCTTAAGAGACAATAAAGTGACTTTTAATCAAACACTGCCACAGACCCACCTGGGGAGGGTCTAGATTAGCTGGAGGGGAATGGTTCTTGGGAAAAAAGTTAATTTGCTTTTGGGTGAGGAAGTCCTGTCAGAATCCCACCGGCGGTAATTGCATCAAAACAGCAATACCAAGCCTGAGCCTGATCCCTAGCCAATCCCTCTGAATCCATCATCCGTAGTTTCAGGTCTGACTGCTCTTCCTTACTACTTCTGAAAGAAATGCAGCAAGGGATGGGACCCAGGAGCCCAAATCCCACAGGGACCGGTGGAAAGATCAGAAGGCTTTGAAGCTGGTCCACCCCTAAGTCCCCTGCTGTAAGGCATCCACACACACTCTTTCCATGCTTGAGTAACCATACAGTTCCCAGCCGCTCAGAAGCTCAGTAGTTTTTTTGCATTTGTCTTTAGGTTTGTTTTCTGCTTGGCAGCTGAACGGGCAATTTGCAGCTCCCCGTGAAGAGCAAGCCCAGTGGGCAAATGGCATTTAGTGTGTGAGCTCTGAATGAAAGTTACATTTCCTTTTTTCCCCCCTCTGTAGTTGGAACCTCCAGCAAACTTCCCCCTGCAGCTCTGGAAAATATAAACAATCCCTTTGCTGTTAGAAACCAGCATGATCAAGCTTTGATTTGTGATTTTCTAGGGAAGAGCCGTACCATCCTTCAGTGAGAAGAACTGCATGATGGAGTCACAGAAGCAGGTCAGTCTCAAACAGCATCTAATTAGGCAGGTTCACTGAATATTAGATGTTGTGTCATCCAGGTACAACAGCTCCTAGCTCCTTAAAAATGCAGGAATAGGAAATCTCCTGTGCTTATTGGCTGGTGCTTTGACCCATGCAGTAACCATCACTTCCAAGGTACCAGTAAGAAAATTAATCAAGTAGTGGAAGAGCTACTTCCGTGGTTCCCCAGCTTTGGGATTTGTGTTTAAAGCATTTCCTAATGGAAAGTCTCATACAATGCAACAACTTTGCTAAACAACAGGAGTCCGCGGTGTGTCATGGGAAATGTAGTCTGCACAGGGCAAAGGAGTTTAATACATAGAAAATACTCTTTGCCTGACACGTAACAAATCCTTTCCAAAGCACATACTTTTTTCCCAACCCAAATACTTTATTATATTCTTTTTTTGGTGAAAAGTCTGTTTTTTTCTGTGGAAGACTTTTCTTCTTTTCTGTTTTCATAAAAATGAAAGTTTGCTTTTCCAATCAGCTCTCCTTAGAGGGTTCAATGGGATCAACTGGAGAGAGCATCTGCAGATACTGTCCTTACTTAAAGCTATTCGCATCAGACCAATAACCTGCTTGAGAATTACCTGAACTCTGCATAAAGGGATTTTTTTCTTAAACAGAGCGCTATGTATTACTAAGTTTTTACAAGGTTATGAAGATGTTTTTACTGAGGAACATTTGCAAGTTTCAGATGGCTGGCAGATGTGTTAAAGAACATATGATTCAAATAGAAAACCTTTCTTTTTATTGCTGAAACACTAATAAGAGTGCACTTTAATATGCCTTAATGTGTTACTCCTTAATTGACAGCAGATGTTTCCTGAACAGCATTTTTAAAAAGATGTACCGCACTTCAAAACAAGAAGAAATAAAGCCTTACTGTACATACAAGAGCTTCCAAAAACAACGCCTCTCCTTGCCAATAATTGTTTATAAAAACAGCATTCCAGATTATTTGAAAATCAATATTAAGTCCCGTGAAATATGTCAGAGTAAATCTGATGTTATTTCAATAGAACCTTAACGTAACCAGAGTTCAAGGTCTCCTTTGGCTTTCCCTCCAGTCTCCAAAATGGGAAACACCATCTACCCCCTGATGCTTGATCAGAAGAGAACAGGAAAAGCAATCACCTCAACTGGATGCCAAGCGTCCATTTACCCAGCCAGACAGAGAAAACTTCCACAGAACCAACTACACCTCTGAAATCATACCTGATGAGCATGAAAACTGTTTTTCATGCTTACATGTAAAATACTGCAAGCTTTGGAACCTCCTCATTCCCTGGCATGATCGCACCAAGACAGGAGAGGTCAGTCCTTTGACATGTTGATTCCACAAAGTTAGGCTACAAATGTCAAGGGATTGTCATCGGTGTGAACATGATTGCAAGTACTTCTATCATCACAGGCCAGAAAAAGAGAATGTTTTTCCTCGTTATCTTGCCAAAGTCTTGCTCTAGCTCCAAAACAAAGTAGCTCTGTCAAGACGCCTCCAAGCAGCCAGAGTCCCTCGCAGGGATGGAGTTTTCACCATCTTCAGGAGTATGCCAAGTTATGAAAATTTGTAAATCTGTTTATTACTGGTGATGGGTGTGATTGCAAAGGGCTACAAGAGGGCTCAAGTTATGTGAGATGAGAGGAGAAAGAAAAATAATGCAGCCTCTTCTCCTTCCAAAATCTCTTGGCAGTTTGGTCCCATGCTTTGCAGCCAGAACTGGTCTCAGAAATGAAGTCCTGCCCAGTGCTGCTGTCACTCGTGTCACTGCAAACCCTTCATCAGGTCCTGTATGACACAGGACAGGTCACGGTCACTCTGGGCATCGTCTCTGAGGATCTTAATCTCAAATCCTCTCAGGCATCAACCAAAGATTGACATGCTCAGGTGCTAAAGGAGGAGTTAATCTGAAATCAACTTCATTTATTTCTCCTCCCCCTTCCTTTGAAAGGTTAACAACATTTTTAGTTCCTTGGCCTTAATTTTGAGAATATTTCCACTGTGTGCAGTTCCGGGAGAGATCTAGTGTTGAAAAGCACACAGCATTTTGCTGAAATCAAAGTCAGATGAGGGAAGGGAGGTGGTGCCTCCAGACCCCTGAGCTCCAGGCAGGTCCTGGGCTGGGGGTGGAGGTGGCTCTGCTGCAGGGGAACGGCCACACATTTGGATCCACTGAACATTTTTTGCAGCCCTAGCGCTTGCAAAGGCATTAAATAGAAAAATAATCAGCAGCATGAGGCAAACCAGCAAAATAAGAAAAAAATACAGATTTTTATTATTTTCAATAATGGAGA
The DNA here is from genome assembly GCA_947846985.1 of Fratercula arctica. Lineage (NCBI taxonomy): Eukaryota > Metazoa > Chordata > Aves > Charadriiformes > Alcidae > Fratercula > Fratercula arctica. The sequence goes on along the minus strand of CANTUZ010000013.1, from coordinate 12,005,843 downwards.
CAGATGAACATAATCAAATTATTAATGGGCAAAGATCAGACGAAGACCATCCTTTGTAAGCACGGAATCAGCCTTACCAACCTCAGGAGACCTGCTGATGTCCTGGGAAAATAAGACTTGCAGAATTTACCGCAATTCTCCCCAAACCCAGCCGGGAACAGCCCCGAAGGTCCCCATCCTTCCGCCATGGTGTGCGCCGGGCCCCGAAGGCGGCTGTTTGATGTGTGTGTGATTGTAACACACTGGGTTCCCCAAAGCATGCTGTGAGCTGCGATTTGTGGTAACAAATGACAGAACCTTTAAATACAGCCAAGCTGTGGTCAGTGTTTATTTATTTTTATTATGTAAACAACCCATCGCTTTGGGTTATTACAGTTTAGCCTCAAAAGCACTTGATCGTTCAAAATGACTTGATGTTATCAGACCTTTTTTTTTAAACCTTGTTAAAATACTAAGTAATTGACAATGCTTTTTGTTATCCTGCTTATAAAATACAAATCGTTAGGGCAATAAATATTATTAGTTTAGAACTGATGCAAACCAAATGTTTTCTTCCTTAAAATACCCATAAAAGTGAAGTTTTATCTTCCATCTGGCAATGCCTCTTATGCCAAAATGTTCTGAGTGGAACTGCATTAATAAGAAGACATCAAGAGAAATGTGTTACTTGTATCCTTTAATATGCCTTTGTAAACTGAGATACACGTTGGCCTTCTATCAATAAGCATCTCTACCTGTGGGTTTTGAGAAGGATTAATAGAGAAGAACCATTATAGGATGAAAGGACAGAGCATGCTGGGAGAAAAATGAAAATCAAACATCCACCAGTGCATGCACTTCCTTCCAGGATAATATTTAGATTTTATTTTATTTTTTTAATTTAAATACATATATAAAAAAATAAAACGTTTAAGCTGGTTTTAGATAGCGCACATCTGCACTGCAATAAGGCCATTTTCAAAAGTACAGCTCTCTGTGGGATATTTATTTAATTCGTATTGGTTTTGGACCTCAGCCTATAATGAGAAAAGATACAGGCACATGCTAGAGCTGGTGGCTGAGACTTGGACATTTTTGAACATTAAAGTAGAAAAAGCCTTTGCATGTAGGAAGGGTTTAGTGAAAATTCAATAACTTTTGCTTCAGACATTGTGCTTCAGAGCACTAATAAAGACAAGAGAGAACTGACACAGGCACAGAATTCATGACTGAGCTGCCTGGAAAATGCCAACCAGTTCTGGCAGGCATTTTCCAGCCTTTCCCTCTTCAGAGACTTCTCACCTTTCTGTTCAAATTTGATTTCGAAACCAGTTTCCAGCCCCCTCCCATTATTCATGTCTGAAGCGTACAGGGATGGTCGCTCTGTGGATGAGTCTGACTCCACACCTCCATTTCTGTGCCGGTCAAAGACGTGTTTAAGGTGTTACCTCCCCAAACCCAGCTAAAACTACTGGTGCTACCACCAGGGCTGCCTTCGCAGCCTCCCAAAGTACAGCCACAGCATCATGGCTTGTCCATCGCGCACACACGGGTGGTTTTACACCAGCTTCCTCAGTTTTGAGTGAGTTTTAGCACAGGGGGGAGGGCAGAAGGCTTTCCCCAGGAGGCTGGGGGGTCATCAGGCTCTGTGGGCAGCTTCTGGGGCAGCTGAGGGCTGCTCCATCAGTCCTGCTGCTGCGGGGATCAAAACTAGAAGTGAAACGGGGAAACGTTCCTTGGCCAGGGACTGTACATCTTTCCTTACCGCGCTGCTGTGAATCTTACCCATTTTGCTGCACCTTAGGGCCCAATTCAATGACTAAAATTGATTTTTTGGTACTTCAGTGGCCGTGTGTGGGAATCAGAGGTATTACTTTTTTATTGCATACAACCCTTAGAGCGCTAGCTCACAAGCTCTCTTCAATACACTATAATAAAGTAATACCAACATTTCCCAGCTCTCCGTAACTTCATTACTCTGCGTCTCTTTGGGACGCTATCGTCTCTTACCCAGACTGTTTTGTGGACGGTGGGTTTCACATCTGACGCTAAGTCTGAGGGCCTCTCCCTTTTCTCCCTCTGTGTGTGCACGAGCTGACACACACACGTGTGCGCTTTCTTACATATGCTGAGCACTATCTGTCAGACACCGCAGATTAAATAGCACATCCGCACGCCAGTCAGAAAAATGCACTTGACTTTCGAGGAATTGTTTTCATTAAAGCAGGATCGGGACCTGCCTGCAGACTCAGAAGTGTGAATGGAAACAATTTCCCTGTGCAGGAATCTCAGCTGACATGCAGCTGCCGAGCTCGGCGTTCCTTTCGGTTATGTTTTCCTCTGAAACCATAAATAGTCCCCAAAGCCAACACAAAACTCGCTCTGCAACGTTGCACGGAGGTAGCCTCCCACTTGCCAGCACCAGCCAAGGTGGCCACCAGCGTCGCCTGCCCTTTCCCAGCCTGGCTCAGCGGGAGGATGCCATGCGTCTTCTGCATCCCCAGCTGACTTTGCACATCTCCCTCGCCTGGGGCAGAGGGTTTCCCATCTATATTTGTGCGATCCCAAGCATGACGCTGCTTTGAGCTGCTGGAGCGTTCCTGCATGCCGGGCATGCCGTCATAACGAAGAGCAATTGCGGGAGCACACGCTGCATGTCACGCCCGTGATACCCTTAAATGTACTTTTCTCTCTTTCCTGCCACATCCTTGAGGACCGCTGGGATTAACATCCAGAAAAGGTGCTGTAAATTTCTGTCTAAAATGAAAGTATTCAGCAAAGCCATAGAAAGTTACAGCTGGAAAGATGTTAGGATTATTTAGGGCTTGGTTTTCCAACATGCTCAGCCCTTTCTTTCCTTCCTGGCACTATTGAAATCAATGGATATTTTTTGAAAATCAGAGATGGGTTAATGACTAAGGGATTTTTTTTTTTAAAGATGGAGCAGTTGAAGCAGTGATTACTGGGGCAAGAGGAAATCTCCTGCAGGTATTAGTCTTACAGGACGGCATGCCAAAGGTTACTATGGCGCTCGCGATGTGGAACGATGATGAAATACTATGGGAAAAGCAAGTCCCCCAGCTACAATGTATGCATTTGGTGGTCATGGCTATGCACCAGTTGTGATCAATGGGTGTAAAGTCAGGGTCAGGGCTGCAGCAGCCGGAGATGCTGGTGCTTTGCAATCTAGCTGGGCCCCAACCAAGGGGCTGAGTTTCCACAATTCATTTATCATAAACCAGCAATTTGCAAATGTTAGCACTTTTCCCACACATCACGAGCCCTGATGGACTTTAATAAAAGAGAGAGAGAGAGAGAGAAAGGGAAGGGAGGGAGAGGGGAGAATGGAGAGAGAGAGAAGAAAACGTACATAATTAACTAAAGTTCTCAGAATGGCTTTAATTGGGAAAATGTTACCTTTTTGGAAGTAATTGCTGTACAGATTTTCATTTGTTTTCTAGGTTCTGTTTTTTTTACACTGGTTTCATACCAGTTAATTACCCAGTTGTCTCTGTTGGTGGGGTTTTGCCCCTCTCTCTTTTACTCTTATGGCTGCACAGGAATGATTTTCCAGTTTGCTTGACTCAGATGGTCATTAAAATTTGAATACCTGCATTAATTTGGTTACTGCACTGCTTTTAAGCTGAAGTCTCCGAAAGGGAAGTGGTAACAAAGAAGGATAAATTGTAAACAAAGCTTGAAAACATATGAGAATGAGAGCGTGCAAAACCCCAGGAGGTTCAAACACCTCTGAGCTCTGAGGAAGTCCGAAGTCCTGCTCTGGGTCTGGCCTGTCTCCAGTCTATAAATAGGTAGATGTGGCTGAAAGAATGAAATCTATGGATAGAAGAAGGAACAAGAGTTGACACTTTTCACTAATATCAATGATAACATCACTTTAACATGATTTTCCTGGCATCTTTTCTCTCTAGGCTCGTATTCTTCTTCCCAGAGTGGGCAATAACAGAGGTTTCGATGACAGGGATAAAACATTCAGAGCTGTGATTATCAGATTTTCTCCTAGTGTTTTAGAAGGAAGTTGTTCCTCTCATTGGGAGAAGAAATCAGAGGGTTTAGATTGCTTTGAACTGTTTATCCCATCTCATGCAGCTTTGCCAGCTCATCTACCTGTCTGCATCCCTATCCCACTGTCTAATGCTAATTACCAGATCAGCATGAACCTCTTCTGCGGTTCTCAGAGATTTCTCCTCTGCTGCTTTTCTCTCTTCTTGGCCAACCTCACAATACGTCAGCAGCTTTCCCTTCTCCTCTGCCATGTGCTCAAAAGAGCACATCTATTGCTGATAGTAACAGTTGCCATTTTCTAACTCACAGACGCAATGCCAGCATCATCTATCAGAAACACGGGGAAGGGGCTGAAGGGGAAAATCCCTTAAAATGTCAGATTCATCTATTCAGCTAATAAGAAGTTTCTCCTAAGAACCCTAAAGCCCCATCTTGGGCTGATGGTGACATCATAGCCAAGCTCTGTCTTTACGGCTGGCTATGATGCCCTAAAGCTCTTGATGGCATTGTAAACATACAAGTTTACAATGCCATGCTTTAGGGCATCACTTGCACCTTGCATTATTCAGCAAACTGCTCAGTATAGTCCAGGTTTAACCCTCTTACCATTTCATAGGTGCTGGGCAGCACCTTTTGCAAGAAACTGAACCCTGGGATATATAACTTTCCACTGCATTGAGATAAAACGGATTCTTAAAGAGAAATGCCGTTTATATTCCCATGCCAATAAACAAGAAAGAACAAAAGCAAAGTCCCTGTGAAAAACTTTGCAAAACTCATATCTCCTCCAGTGTCAACTGCTCTCCTCAACTCCTTCAAGGCCTGTGAAGATGAAGAGTGGGAGGTTCCTACAGGAAAAGGATCTAAGGTCTAGCATTAACTAGATAAATACATCAGAAGTAGTCTGTGGGTGAAGTGATGTAAGAAGAGCTGTTTTGGAGCATGTTTATTATTATATTATTATATTTATTATCAGTTAGAGCTGATTCTGCTTTGGAGGAGAGACATCAAGTCAAGCAGCCTCCCGAGGACCTTTTCCCTGTGGTCCAAACCAATTATCTCTACCCTAACATAAGTATTCCCAGCATCCAACACAAGGTATGCAACTCTCTGCATTTTGTGTATGCTCCCTCGCTGATCAAGTCGACTGATTTCTGCATTCAATCACCCTCTGGAAGGGTTCTGATCAGTAGACAATGGCTGCCAGGGAGAACTGATGGCCAGATTAGGGCAGCAGACCCACGAAATGACATTGAGTCATAGTTAAAAAACAGCCCAAAACACAAAGGCAGCAGATGAAACCTCAAAAACTGGCAACACTGATGCTTCCTGGGAAATCCTTGAAGCTGCAAATGTCTTGCAACCAAATCCCCCTTCCTGATTAGTGCCTGTGCTGGTAACGGTGCTCCTCACGTGGTACCATTAGCACTGGGCTGAAGCATCTTCCCCACCTCCTTTCCAGCTCAGGCAATGGCCCGAGGTGGTGCTGGATGTGAAATGAACCCCTATCACATAGAAGCTGAGCAATGCATATCTCGTAGTGCATTTTGTTTCCTTTAACGCATTTCTTTTTTTTTTTTTTCATGACCTGCTGCCAAAATCTCTTTGCTAATGTTTCTGCCACCATCGTCGCCATACAAGAAAAGTGTCTTTGTTAACACATTTAGGGCCTGCTTTTAATTTCTACAGTATTCCCTTTAATAACAATGTCTAATTAAAACATCTGTTAAAAAGTCTGTAACATTAACTTTACAGGGAGAATTTAATAGAATTATATTTGAATTGCAGCCATTTAACGGGTTTCCTAATTAGGCTGTTGAGTTTTGTTTTGTTGTTTTTTTTTTTAACAAAAACATTACACAAATTAAAATCAGGCCCAGTTTTTTATTAGTATTATTACAACACAAAGTGTGGTCAAAACCAGGCAGGCAGTATGTGATGGTGTGTGAAGGGTGAAAAAAACCCAACATAGCATCCAGTGACTGAGACGATAAAATGCATAAAATGAAACAAATAAGAGATGATGTTTGAAAGGGGGTGGGAGGTGGACCAAGAGAGGAGAGGGAAGAAATTTCTGTGGTCTTTAATTTGCATGCTTTTTTCCCAAATGAATCCTTGAGAATATCTCCCCATTTATCTGCCCCCAGCCCCTGCCACCTTTCTCCTCCCGTCAGATCTCACTTGTTTGGATCTTGTCTCCACCTGGGAGGCAAGAGCGGAAGAAGACTTGAAAAGAAGCCGTGAAAAAAAATTGATTTATGCCAGATTTCTGTTTGCCCACATTTCAGAAGCTTGGATAGGTTTGTTACTAGGCAGAGGTACTCTGCAGGTCTTTTTAAAAAGCTTTGCTTTTTATGTAGAATTTTGCATCCATTAACTAATTGGCTTGCACAACGTACAGAAATATGTAACCTTCAGCACCTTCCATAGAAGCTGCATTCCCAGGCAGGATTTTTGAAATATTTTTAAATATAAGGGGGCACAGATTGAAATTTTAGTTGGGGAGGAAATAGATCTTCTCATTTCTAGGAAAACCTCCACTGTTCATTTTTCCGTGTTCTAAACCAAAATGAAAACTAACAGGAAAAAAAATAGATATATCCCATGGAGAAAATTTATAGTAATTGTTTTTAAATCACACATTGTACCTCTTAATTTGACCCCACTGGGACCAACTGAAACTGTACTCCTTTCAGAGAAGAGTGGTGATTTTCCCGTGAGATGGGGTCAATTTTATGTTCAGAATAAGATGCAAGAAAACAATACAGTTTCACTCTTCAACATAAATATTTCATGTGGCCCTCAACAGATGCTAAAGTTAGTGCCTGTACAAACATCTTGGGTGAAATCCTGGCCTCTGAGTTGTCAGTGATAAAACTCTTATTGACTTCAGTAAGGCCAAGACTTCATCTTATGTCTTTAAATTGAACTTAAAGTTGTAGCAACCACTGGTGAGGGGAAACCCACTTCAAAGGAAGGCTCTGACAGTTGGAAGCTTATCTCCCACTGATCTAAACTATAGCAATCTCTTTTTGTTTCCCAAGTTAACTTGGAAATCCCATTGAGAGCAAGTTCATCAAAATAGTTCTTTTGTTCTTCTAATTTCCAGCAAATCCAAAGCACACAACTTCCCTCGAGGAATTTTCGGTACAGCACAGGCCGACCCCAGACAGAAACAGCAAGTTTAGTAGGAAAAAAAATAGCAACAAAATGTTCATGACAAAGATTAAGAAATGCATTAGCATCCTTCAAAGACCCAGGACACTGGTGACACCTTTGATCTATTCTTTGCTCTGCCATACTGCATAGCTTTGTGGCTTTTGGACTTGTAACATAAGTTACAGGCTCTTTAGGGCTTGTGGCCTGTGGAAACCACAAAAAAGGCATATACCTGGACTCTTCTACCCCAAATGTCTATTCTTCAGTGGCTATGAGGGGCCTGTCTTCATAACTAAATGATCTGTTTCAGGCTTATATTTCTTCAACCCACCATTCCACACATTCTTTCTTTGCAAGGGAAGAAGCTGAACTAGCCCAAATGTAAACACCAGATCCAGAGTTCAGGTGATGGACTCTATTTCCTACAACAACACAAAGCAGCCACCCAGCTCTTACAATCCCTTACAAAGTCCCTTGGAGGGAATCCTCCAAAAATGCCTTTCTTCACAAAAAGGGGCATTTGTAGGGTGCTTCCTGGGAAGTACTTGTGGTCACCCGGACCCTGCGAATGCTCCAAGAATGAGCTCCAGGGAGCTTTGCTGGACAAAGTTGAACACAAGAGCGCAGTCAATGTGTTTTCTGTGTACATAAAGCCTCAAGGAATAAAGTTGTTTTGGAACAAATCCTCAAGAATCTGCTGGGGTGCTGGTGGGGAGAGGACACTCTGGTAGTTTCAAGTGGCATTACACATTTGTGGAGTGGAAATTACAGTTCAGTATGTGGGCATACTTGATTGGACAATCTTTCAGTTGATGGGTTCTTCTGTTCAATTACTATTAAAATTCATCAAATGGAACAGAGTGGTTTTAATGCCCGTAATTGTTGTACAAAATGCTCTGTAATTGGTCTTACAAATGAAGCTGAAGAGCAAGATCAAACTCCATTGAAAATGAATCTGTCTTTCCACTGAAGAGTTCAAGAGTCACTTCTAAAATCCATTTCACAGGAAAGTGTTTAGCCAATTCCAATTCTGGTTCGTTTTGTGTGGCAGTTTTTATTTGCTTATTTTGGCCTCTGATATGCAAATGAAACCGCCAACTCTTGAACTTGGTTCCACGTGCTCCCCTCGCTCGTAAATCCAAAGCAAAGGCAGGGCTGCAGGCAGCTGGCAGCAGGCAAACTTCAAAGCCACCTCAGGTGCATTTTGGGTGCCTTGGGAAGCCTGGCACTGGGGCAAGGTGAGGTGAGGAGCCTGCAGGTCTGTGTCGTGCTGCCGCTGGTAGAGGAGCCAGTTTCAGCAAGTCTTGCCAACCTCTGCCTGGTGGGGTTTTTATGGGAGTGGGAGGGAGTTATTTTTAAGCTGGGCAGATGAAAGAGGAGGCAATCTGAGGGATGGGGGAATGAGAAGGTGAGAATTTCTTGTGCTGCTTTTGACACCAAAAGCGGCATAACCTGGAACTACACTGCTATCCAAGAAAGTGGGAAAGCAGGCAGGACATTTAGGGCATCAGTCTTACTTGGTGGCCCACAAAGAATTCGTTAAACCATTCTCTCAGAGGTGTCCTAAATTTTCACCTAGAAGCTTCCCTGAATGGCAAGTGCTTTCCCCAAACGTGGAAAACATGGATGCCAGTCTAGTAGAGTGCCACTCAGTTCCTCAGTGCCACTGCCCTTCCTCCCTCTGCCCCCCTTTTCCCATGTGCCAGGTGCGCTCACGGGATGTTACGAGTCCCACACAGTACTGGTGTGAAGGGGTTATGGAGCAACCAAAGCACTTGGGCGCTCACTGCAGCTCTTCATGACCTGCCTGCCCTCACATCTAGCACTTGGTGTGTGTTTGTGCCTCCTAGAAATGGCAGAATCAAAGATTGCCCAGACATAACGAATTTAACCACTGGACCCAGCATGCCAGGAGCTGATATTTAATTCTGTTTTCCATCTCTTAAAGACTCCAGACAAAATCCTCTCTCTGGTGCCTTTCCAAAGTCCCCTTCCCTCTTCCCCTACCCCTCACCCCAGCCAAAAACTTCCTGGGTTTCACCATCAATTCTGGAAAACGCAGCTTATTGTTCATGCTGCTTCTGTCAGGCCTTTTCTGCTTTGTCTGCTCTCAAAGAATTAAAAAGAGGGCTCAGAGGGGATCAATCCTCTTTGTACAGTAAGTAGAGAGCTTTCTGTGGCACCTCCTCCAATGAAATGAAGCGATGGCTGTGGAAGAAGAGCAAATCAGAACTTAAACTGAAAAAAAAAAAAAAAAAAATAAAGCTACGTGCTACTGTCCCAAACCCATTTAAAAGATACAAATCCCTCTCTGTGTTCCTGATTTGTTACCAGGGCATGTTATTCACGCACGCACACACTGACTCTGTCATCATTAATCTGCCGAGGGCGTGCATGGAAGAAGTTCGGTGCAGCAGCTCCTGGGGATAGCAGAGAAATGGTGCAAAAGCACCGTGTGTGTGCCTTCCCCTACATGCCTACAAGCAGGTAGGCTACAGTAAAACAACCGATTCTAATTAAGCAGCAAGTGTAAATAAAAAGACCAGAATTTCAGATTACATCCCACAAAATTAAGAAAAGGCCACGGACAAGGCCGTGTTTTTTAAAAGCTACCAGCTCTGTTTATTAAATGTGATTGCTTCGTACACACTCAGCACTAATTGGATTGCAGGTTATTTTGTATTTAGGTGGGGGTGGGTGAAAGGAAGCAATGGAACAGGGGAGGGTGAAACACACTCCTAATGGCATCGGTTTTGTCCTAAAACAGTCTATTAGTCAGCATCCCGACCTTTTCTTCCCCACGCAAAACCAGAATGAAACACCTTGATTTTTTTGTTTGGATTTTTTGTTGCACATACGCAATTCCAGTGTGTTCTCATTTTCTGATCCTGCTTCTGGGATGTGTGTGTGTGTGTGAGTGCGTGTAAGCCAGGAAATGCTGTGAAGCTGCAGGAAAGGCCCTAATTGCAATTAAATTCAGGGGCCTCACCTTCCTCCACATACATGTATTCTTGCCTCCATAGGGTGAGGAGTTCAGGTCTATGTTTCAAGTCATCAAGTGAAACCATAGCAAAAAGAAGGAGTTGCACTGCCAAGAATCAGCAGTTTAAAAGATTTCACTCACACCTCATGTACCAAGACATTAAATGTCATTTTCTCTATTTCAAAGACACAGCAGAGATTTCTCTTTGAAGGGCACACCTGGGGAGGTTGCAAAGGTTTGGGTGGAGTGGTCAGAGCTGATGCCAAGTGGTGCCCAAGACCCTTCTCTCCTCCCCTGGTGACTACAGGAGGAAGGAGAGAAGAGGAGCAGAAGCTCAGCACAGCCGTGCAGGAAGGTATTTCTGCCCGTGCCTCACCTACCTTGAATTCATCGGACACGGCGGCAGAGCAGAAAGCGGGCCCCTCAGGGCCATGGCTGCTTTTATCTTTGCCGAGCATCCCCCAGTGTTTTGTGCGGCTCAGCACTGGGTGTCAGCGGGTTTGACGAGAGACACCCACACACCCTTATTGTCAAATAACGGAGCCCTTTCATCTCCTCTGCTGAGCGCTGGCGTTCTCTCCGTCCACTTTGTCTTTGGGCAGAGGGTTTCCTTGTCCCCCTTCCCTCCCCCTTGGCTTCCCCACACCGGAAAAGATAAAAAAAAAAAAAAAAAAAATCAACCCCAAAGCCTTAACAGCTGAGGGTGGATGTAGAAAAGAGCTGGGAGGAAAAATCAGAGTTAATCATTAGTGGGGCTGACCAGTGCTGGGAGCCGAATGCACTCCATCTCCTCGTTGGCTGGGCGGCACCAAAAAATCTCCTTTTTTTGGGAGAAACCTGCCTAAAAAGGACAGTTTTTCCCCATTAGCCTGGGGTCCTTGCGCTGAGCTGGGTTTGGCTGCTCCAAGGATGCGTGGAGAAGTTGGAATGGAGCGAGGGCCACGGAGGGACCCCACGTGCGCATGGTCCTGCCCTGCTGCTCTGGGGTGGGGGTTCCCCCAGTCCCCCCAGCTGTGCAAACACTCCTACCAACTTTTTACCTGCAAAGCTGATGGAGGTAGAAAGTTGCTGGTGGTGATTGCACAGGTCCCAGTCTTATGATGGAGAGAATGTTTTTTAAATTGCACAGCTGAATGATAAGTGAATTGACAGCCAAGGGCTGGGAACTAGGACATAGGAAAAACCCTGGAAAATGTTGAGTTTTCCCAAGAAAATTTGCAGCCTAAAGCAGTGAACATTTTTCCCCCTGAAAACCAAAAGATTTTAATTCCAGCCAACAGCATTCCATATTTTGGTGAGGAAAACCACGTATCTATAGCAAGGGAACATTGTAATGAAAAGTATAGTTTAACTAAAATCTAAATTTCTGTTAAAACAACTATTGTGATTTCATTTTTTAGGTCGAACTAGTTATTGCTTCTAGTTCGTTAAATTGTGTGTCTCTTTGTATCTACAAATACTCGTAATTCTATTTATTCATTAATTTAAAATATCCCTGGTTTTCTTTAGCAATTAATTGTTGCTAAGAAAAATCTGAATATTTCTAGTCATCTCCCTGAATCAGCACTCAGAGAGCTGTTTTGGTCAGGCAGCATCACTTATTTTCTGTTTCTCGTGTAACTAAACAGCAAACTGAGAATTGCTTTAGCTGGAATTCAAAAGGATGTTGCCGTTGCAGACTCATAACTGAAATGCTGGTAATATAAATGAGAAGACGAATAGCTATCTTGGGATCAAAATGCACCTTCAAAGTAAAACAAAAATTACAGACCGATTTGAGTCTATTTTAATGACAGTTACAACAAAAGGAGGCAGATTAAGGTCTTTAGAGGGGAGTTTTGGGGGAAATGGGGATTGCTAGAAACAGTTTCTGAGATCGATTGACTTGAATAATACTCTCGGGCACAGAGAACATAGAGAGGTAATGCCTGAAGAGAATAAATCAAATATCTTATGGCATTTTAGGCATTCTCTCCTTTCCTAGGCACTGCTTTTAGTTTTCAGAAACATGAACAATTCCAGGCAAGCAGAGAATAGCCCCCACCCTGTGATGAATAGTTGCATGTTAGCCTGTTCATTTAATGACAGCTATGTATAGTGTGTGTAATAAACCAGACTCCAGGACACAAATGCCTTCTGTTTACCTTTGAAATACCACTTTTTTCCTGACAACTGTGGTTGTTGCAAAAATCTGATGTATCCACCTACACGTACAGGGGCCCAAACAAGTAATTACCTGGAGGTTTTGGTTCAGAAAGGTTCCCAAACCTCTCCGAACTGCCTGATGCCCCAAGACCCCGGTGCCTCGCAGGATCAAAGCCTGCAGAGGAGAGAGAAAATGAACTCTGCGCGCGGTTAAGAGGGAGCTCAGGCTGAGCTTTGCATGAAAAGTCTCATTTTAATCAGAGATCTCAGTCAATTAGTTTGATTATTGCATTATAAACACTTGTCAACTTTTATAACATCTGCCTTTGAAATATGATGCCTGAGCTCGTCAGCCCCTGAAATAGCACATTTTTAACCTGAAGTACACTATGGACTTCTCAGTACAATAATTAACCAATTAGGGTTTCTATATATATTGCTATACATATATATGCTGCTATTCTTTGTCGGATGAAAACATCTGATGTTTATAAAATAGCTGAAAGGTTTCACTTCTAAGAAACAACAGAGATTCCTTTTCAGCTTAAATATCAGCAGTTTCATCTGAAACGGAAAATGCAAGTTTCAAGTTATTCTCTACTCTGCTAAGTTACACTCGCTGCTGCCCAGATAGTTGGTATAACACAAATAAGATGATCTGATGTCCCACCTGCAGGATGAGAAATTCATGGGCTGGATTCCTGCTCTGGTTCAGCCCCGGAAATATTGCTCTCCAGGGAAGAAAAGGGGCGATTTCTATCTTTTTCTTTATTTTGGGAAAACTTTTCACGGAAAGAAACGTACTATAAAATATTGAGAATTGCTGAAAGACATACAGATTATGTATATTTTTATAGCCGTGCAGTCACTCAAATGGCTTTATCTCCATTTCGTTGTTTGGCATAGATCACTTACTGTGCATATGTTTTCAGATGGAAATGCTGAATTAGACTATGGCAAAATGGATAACGCAGCCCTAATGCTAGCATGAGCTAATAAGAAAACAGCAATGAATCCACTGTTGCAGATTGAAGTACATGCATTTCATATTATTACTCAAGGCTTGTCTCTCCGATTAGATGATTGCATAACCTTAATATTATAAATCTTGCATGATGTGAATTGTTCAGCTGTAACCATAATCAGTTTTTACTAAGGTGGCATTTCTGTCTTCTTGTTAAACACAAACATTATATATGCGCTAGTCATAATTTTATAACAGTTGCTTTTAGCAGGAGACGGCTTTGTCAGTCAGGAGATGCAGTTTAGCACAGATACGCAGTGCAAGTGCTTAAGATGCTCATAATGTCAGTATTTGCTTCAGAAAATATCGCTTTGTAGATCCTTTAATTTTCTGAGTGCAAATTTCTCTTCAGAAGAAATGGAAAAACTTGCAAGCTTTTAGGCAGAACTCTCTAAAAGCCGCTTTTCAGAACTTCCAACATCACAAGTTTATTTAATCAAGTGAAAATGGCCGTATACTCCACAGAAATTGCGGCATACCGGGGGCCTTCTCAAGTGCCACTGCTCGGCTCTGAGCCCCTGCTTATTTCAACCCAATTTTCCACTGAGGAAACGTGGCCGAGCTCCCCGTGTGTAAATTACCAAAGGCACAGCTTTACGGGGAACCCGCGCCGCCACCGGCGTTTAAGGGTTTAAGACCCACCGTATAAACCTCAGCAAGGTTCTCGTCTCCCATCAATTCACCGGGGATTTACGCAGTTAAAGCTCACAACCGGGCGATAAATTTCAAGGCACATCATGGGAAGACGGGGATCCGACTGGCGTGAATTCACTGCCACACTGTCCTTTGTGCAGACCTCGGGGATTATTTAGTCCAACTTATCTCCTTGACAAATTTATTGGCTTTGTCAGATGCTTTGTAGAAAAAGAAAAAGAAAAAAAAAAAAAAGAAAAAAAAGGCAAATCCCTGCCTTGTTCGGGTAATGGACACTTTCCTATTATTCACTGTAGATCTTGTGTTGAGATAGTCCTTAACAAAGAAGGACATGTTGAAGAGATAAAGGCAATTCTAGCGCTTGCACATGCCGTCGCGTGTAGGAAGCCCAGAGCCTGCATAATCAGGGAAACAGGAGCATAAAACAAGAGCTATCTCACCTCTCTGGCTCTACAATAAATCTAAACGAGGGAGGTTTCTTATTGGGTTTAATGGCAGCAGAATTGGCCCTATACTCAATAATTTTATACTAAAAATTGTGTCTTAGATCTAATGTAAAACCTAAGTTCAAATAATTTCTACCGGACAGTCTGTGGGTGTGATTTTCTGGTAGGAGATACAAAACAATCAATTTCAGTAGTCTGTTCTTTGGAGAATAAGAGTCTTTTCCATTTCCAGTGTGTTAAGCATCCCCGCGACAGCTGCTGGCATACTTGTCGATGTGGAAAGCACCACGGTTTTGGAGCTGGGCATCCTCTGGTGAGAGGTAAAGGTAAGGGGGAAACAGGGAAATCCCAGAAGCACAAGATTTGACTGCTCACTGCTCTGTGGATCAGAGCTGAGAGGGGAAGAAGCCATCCCCAGCGAAGCCCGGCACAAGGCAGTGCCAATAAAATTTCACACATACCCAATACTCCCCAGCAGTTCCCAAAACACTTGTGCAAATCAGTTATTTGTCTGGCAGCTGCCCGCTCTCTGCCTGTATCTTGTGCTACAGTAAGGCTGGCAGAGCCTAGTTGGAGAGTTATGAGGAATGGCTTTATTTTATGGTCCAAGAAGGGACCTGCAGCAACCTTTTCCTCCCAAACTCTCTAAAGCACAGGGCAAGCCCAGACTCAGCCCTCAAGATCCATACCCAGGTCTTGATGGGCATCAGAGAGTTTTCTTGCGCATGACTGCATGAAGGTAAGAGAGGGATGGCTTGGGTGGCAGCTCGTCCTGCAGGCGGCCCCATCCAGCGATTATCCATGATGCTCTGCTTTACTATGCTGAAACACTGACTGACACTGGAGAGGATTCCTCACATGGTTGTGAGGGAAAAATAGTTTTTAATACCAGTTTTAAAAAAAAAGAATGTATGACCCCTATAAACTGTTAAACTTCACTTTATTGATCATAAATCTGTGTTTTGCTCAATGCAAAAGTTTTTCATCTTGCACGGAAAAATGCTGAAACAGCTACAAATGTCAAAAACACAAAGTTTTCTCTCCTGGACAATTTATATGGAAGTTATTGGATTTTTTTTTGTTTAAAAGCACTCTTACCACACTCTGCTCACCCACTGGGTTAGGAGAAATTGCCTTTCATTGCCAGGCTTTGTGCCTGCCCTCCTCTGATGGGAAGAGACCTGAAAAAATAAAGCAAGGGTACCAGCCTTCTACGTACGGCGAGGGATGGAAGGGCCGAATTGGATAAGAAGTCCAAGCAATGGGAATAAGACCTCAATAATATCAGAGAAGGAGATAGAGATACTCCTTTGCAAAGCCACCGCTAAAGTAGGGCATGAGCAGCAAAATTGCTACAGAGCTCAGCACGGGGCTCACAGCAGAGAGATTTATCTCGCATTGAGAATTATCCCAAGGTCCACCCCAAAAACGATGGCTGGTGTCAGAGCTGAATGGCCAGGCCAGGTCCCATGGGGACATTTCTGGGAGCTGATGTGGCCCCAGGGTGCATCCCCCTGCTCTGTGATCATGGGCATGGTCCCATCTGGGCCCCAGCCTCTCCATCTATGCACTTTGGGACCAAGAGATTAACAGCCCTGTCTTGGTATTAACGAGCTGCAAAAGCTGCCAAGGTGCAGAGCAGGGCAAAGAAATCTTGATTTATTAACGGCAAAGCAGAAAACTGGAGGGAAAAAGTGGAGCATTCCAGACCAGAGAAGGGTGGTATCAAGACAGGGAGATTTACCCCGTTGTAGCATGCATTTAAAATGGGTCATTTTAGCTAAGGCAGCTGTGGGTTAGCAGATTGAATATATTCTATCTCCCAAGACTTTTTTTTTAATACCAAAGCCCATTCAAGGAGACGAATGATAGGATAAACAATATTTTTTCTTTGCATCCAACTGTCCAAATTACAAGAATTCTGCTTCTCCCGTCTAACCTGGAAGCACCTTTTTCTGTTTGTTCTCCATCACGTGGTACAACAGGTCTCTGTGCTCCCCTACGGTGGTCAGCCTCTCCGTGGAGATAATGGACTGGATCATCACCTGGATGCAGTGTTTCTCTTTGGCCATAAATCACAATGCGAATACTGTAAACAAAATGAAATATGAACCTGCATAAATAAAGGAAGGGAAGGACTGTGAATTGTCTGGGGAAATCTGTGCAAAAAAGGGAGGAGGAGAGACTTGCACTGGCGGAGGAACCACGACAAATATACATCCTGATTTTAAAGTTAAACCATTACTATAATTATTTAAGATTGGCCTTCTCCTGTGTCTCACAGGATGAGGCCTTGTTCTTCTTTCCGCTAATTTCATGTGCTTTCTGTTCCTCTTGGGCATTGGATTTATTTTTGTGCTTTTTCCGCTTCTAGTAATTCTGTCTACAAATACCCGTATTATTTCATCATCCCTCCCAGCGCACACAATCCTCAGCTGTTGGACGGTTTCTTCTTCCTTTGCCTTCTGCTAAATTCACATACTTCTCAGTACCAACCTGAGAACTCTAAACAGCTCCTGCAGTGAAAAACGCAAGTCAGTCAAGCCATGGGCTTTAGCTCTCATCCATGTTCAAAAGGTGGGGTCCAAGCACATCTGCACGTTTAATGAAATGTTAAGTCATCGTTCACAACTGCTCAGCCCTCACCAATTGATCAGCTCTACAGTTTTGGAGGCGTGTGATGAAGGACAGCAGATAGTGCTATTAGGAAAAGTAAAAAGGAAAGGGAAGGGAAAAAAATGTTGATTTTTTAAAAATAAAAATAAATAGTCCTGAAATCTTGGATGCTGTAGGGAATCCTTAATGCTAAAACTTTGCTTAATCTTGTAGACAGAATTTCACCCTTTATGTTTATGGAAACGGGGCACGGGGGAGGAATCTGCCACTGCTTTGTTTTACACCAATAACTGGAGCGAATCCATATGTCCGTTCCATTGTGGAAACAACTCAGTTTTCCTCAACATCACTGCAGACATACCAGGTAGTCTAAAATACCCTGGGATTTATAATTTGAGCACAGTTATTTTATGTATGTCAAAACCAGTGGCTGATCGTGCTGTCCTGAGGCTACTTCCATGTGACAACTAAACTACTAAACGCTTCTTCACCAAAATGCGGGTTGCCACAGTTCATTCCTCAGCCCCTTTGCCGACTTTGCGTTTCACAGAGCTGAAGGACCCTATTAAAAATATTAGTTGTATTGAAACATGCAAGATATAATTTCTAAAAACACATTTTATTTTCACTGACTCTATTGGATTTTATTTTCTCCTTATGGACACAATTCACATATTCACGTAGATACTCATATTTAGGACTTGACAAACTCTCACTTTTAGTGGTTTGTTGAATGTTTAGTTCAGTTTCCTCTTAATGAACTAAGGCGTCTACAAGGATTTTTAACATGGGTGTAATTTTATTTTCTAAAAAAACACGTCTATCTGTCTGGCGATGTGTGCCTATTAGGAGACAGGATAAAATAAACAGAATGTGGGGCTTTGATTTGAAGCACGTTTAAGCGGTACAGGTAGAATTGTGTTTCTTTTGGATCGGCTGCTTTGCTTCAGCTTTGCGGTGCAGTTAATAAATGCTGCAGACTGCTTTTTCAGAGCTTATAAACTTAGAAATAAAAGGAACTAAGGAGTCTGACAACTGAGTGAAGCTTATAAACGCTACTGAAAGCCTTTGGGGCCCCGGCTCCTGGGGAGTATATCAGAGCCCTTGCAGGGTTTATAAATTCTGCTTATTTACTGGCAGGTTTCTCTCCTGACCATAAAAACCATAGGTCAAAAAGCATTGCTAGATGGGGAACATGAAGCCTAGCTTTCATTTAACTTCAACTTCTTCGTACCCATGCCTGTGCAGCGCATCAGTAAAGCTGTGGCATACAGTGCTGAACCTCACACCGAGTCCCTCACAGGGAAAATATCCCCAGTTCCTGACTTGATGCAGGATTGATCCCCTGGAGAAGTCAGCTTCTGGCTCCTCTTCAGGCTCTACTCACATCCCTCTTTACAGTCTGGGTAACCCTGCCAGTTAGCTCAGATGGGACTGCTTTGGGGTCAGTATTTTAGAAGCGCTTAAGTCAGTTGAGCTGCTTCTCAGCAGGGGACAAGCAGGACCAGCCCGTGGGTCTATGTCCCTGCTCGTCTTGTGTCCCCCACTGCCTGGGGAGGGGCTGGCTCCTGGCGCCCCCAGGGTGCTAATTGAAACTGCTGTTTGCTTCCCCTCCACCAACCCATCTCCATCTCCACTTCAAGGAATTTGGGCTCATGAATAGACTGATTTGTTCACAGGAACCCAACAGGTCCTTCACCAGTTGTGTGCTCCTGAGCGTTGTTGTAGGCAGGCATCCACCTGGCAGGAGGAGGAGGAAGCACCGTGATCACATCGGGCTTCTTCTAAGCATCCCAGTCCCAGCTCCATTCCACCCCACCCGCCACCTGACAAGCTGCTTTAATGGATAGGCGATGGCCTTCAGCGGAGGGGCTAAATCTAAAACTTTCCTATGCTTCTCTTGTCAAAGTTAAAAGCTTTTCATGTCTGTGTTAATGTTTCTTTTTTTTTTTTTTTTCTCCTCCTGTCTGCTGGCACCAATGACAAATACCACATCTTGCATTGAGTAACAGTATATTGAATGGCTGGCAGAGGCAGAATACGGCACCTGTAATTTATCTCCGGGAGTTTGGGTTGGATGACACTGCTGGGAACAGACAGGGGCTCTGAGCTGTCACCTGATTACTAATTCTAGGATTTCTCCTCCGAGAGTGAGAAGGAGTGAGCTAGGATGAAGGGTACAAAAAGCAAATCAATAAACAGGTTAGTGTTTGCATCATTATTAACACTCGGGCTGTCAACACACCCATTGAAACTATCGCTCAGGGCAGCTTCAGATTTAATGGTCAGTGTAACAGATTTACTGTAAATGTTAGCTAAGGCAGAGCTGGGGGGGGGATCTCATTGACAAATAACAGAGATTTCAGTGGGATGCATGAAACCGTTTATGTGTGTGCATAAATAACGGCGCAATCGCCAGGAGGAGGCGGGCGGCTTTCTGCAGTATTTCTTCCCACGGGGCTGCAGTGTGTCCCCTCTGGGCTCCCCTTCCCTCCCCACAGCCCCTCGCAGGCAGCAGCCGCCGCACATCAATTAAATCACTGAGGGAGCTTTGATCTCGGGAACCCATCAGAAACCCCTTCAAGGGTCGTGCTGCCATCTTCACAGCAAATTAGATATTAGGAAGAAATTCTTTCCTGTGAGGGTGGTGAGACACTGGTCCAGGTTGCCCAGAGAAGCTGTGGCTGCCCCATCCCTGGAGGTGTTCAAGGCCAGGTTGGACGGGGCTTGGAGCAACCTGGTCTGGTGGGAGGTGTCCCTGCCCAGGGCAGGGGGGTGGGACTGGATGATCTTTAAGGTCCCTTCTAACCCAAACCATTCTATGATTCTATGAAATTAGACCAGTATGGGAAAAAGCTTTAAATGAAGCTGGGTTTTATTGTCTTTACCCAGATGATGGGCTCCTGGCATTTCCCCTTCTCCATGGATAAAATCATCTTTGTGGAGGTTTCTTAGGAAAACTCCTGGCATTGCCCCTTCCCTGGTGGTGATCTATCCTCATGCTTGCCACAAGTAACACACAACCAAGCAGCTCTGAGCAATATAAATGAATGCACGATCAAGTGCCTCTGCTTAAATTACTGATGAAATGATAAATCTGTTGCAGAGTAAATTGGCTGAAGACGAATATTTCCGAGTCCTGTCGGTGCTGCCACTTTTTCAAATGAAAACCCTCATAAAGAAATTAAACTGGTTAAAATGAAAGGCACCAAATTCAAGTAGCTTTTGCAGTGGAGGGTTTCCCAAATCGCACTGTCATCTCAAACAGATCCTTCTTCAGGAACACTCTGCTGCTTTACTTTTTTTGTTTTAAATTTTTCCCACATGCACATTTATAATAGTGCATCAATCTCCAAGTGACTGTTTTCACTCGGTGCTGGTGCCAGGAGAAGAAGGGACGCGGAGGCTGAAGCCTCAAAGTGTCGGGATGTACCAGCCATGTGTAGCTCTCTCTGACTCAAGGGCTACTCATCACCTCGGAGGTTTGAGGCTAATGGCAAAATATAAAATGCTAGACCTCACTGCTTTGATCTTCCCAAACGGCATCTTCATCTCCTGTCCTCCAGGCAGACACCTCAGGAACTGCCTTGCTCAGTGCAACCTCAGAAAGTGTGTTTTTTGCAACGGGTTAAATCACTTGTGCTCCAGGATGAGAGAGCCCTTGCTGGGAGTGCTCATCCCAGTTGAACTCTGCCTTCGGAGCATGGACTCAGGATGGAATCAAAGATGCTTGCAAGGTCCTAACCATGTTCTAAAACTAACCCAGTAAAGCTATTTGAAATGCCTCTCATAGGAAACTTCCATTCAGAGCAGCTACAGAGACAGCAGCAGAAACTCAGGGCAGAGTTTGAGACCGTTTGAGAGCCATATCTCTGCAGGGCATGGACCAGTCAGCAGAGCCCAAGGAAGGTGTGAGATTGGTCACTCAGGAGGTATCTCAGAAGCAATTAGCAGCACAACTGCCTCTGCCCCTTGTTCCAGACCATCCCAGCCTCCCCCTATCTGCGCACAGCATCTCAAGATGCTTTTTCTGCTCATCTGCCCACAGCGATGTTGATAAGCTCTGTCATTAGTGCAAGTGCTCTTTAAACACACAATACAGTGGGGACAGGCTTCTCTCAGCCCTTGCTTTCATCATAAACAAGCCCAAGATGAAACCCATGTAGCTCACAGCAGAGCTTCCTGAATGCACTTTGTGCCAGGCAACATCCTGTGACATGGGGCAGAGGATTAACCCACTAGCACAAGCATCTGTGGGCTCTGGGACAGGCCATGCATCACCTGCAACTGCCTTCCACATCTTGTGGCTTGCACTGTTTGCTGGGACCCTAAGCCCTGCCCAGACCCAGCAGGCATGGGCAGGAATCATGAGTTCGATGGGACATGGGGGATGCAGACATGGTTGTCTAGTGCTACAGTTTGTAAGTGCAAATATTAAAACCCTCCAAAATGTGGCTCAGGACCCACCAATGTGGAGTTCAGTTCTCATTGCTTGATTTTGTGGTGTTAGGTTCAACCCCAGATCTCCTCAGCAGATCTGCTACCATAACTCTGCCCATGCTGGTAAACCCACTGCATGGGGGGACCTCAAGTGGACATCCCAAAAGTGCTTCTGAGATAACCTGGGACTGTGTCATCCACTCAAACTCCACTGTCCCTGCTGAACTCCTCTCCAGACAGCACGTCTACTGTGTGCCACGACGACGGCAGCTCAGTCTCCCAGGCTTCACAAGGCTTGCAACGTTAGAAGCTCAAAAAACCCCAAATGCAGCAGCTGCAAAGCCAGCATTAACGTGTTTAGGTTTGATTTTGATTTCTAAAGGGCTAGTGGCAAAGGAAAGCTCTAGCTCTGGAGCCTCTCTGTGGAGCTGAGCTCTAATGCCTCCAGAAGAGACCAGACCCGTGAATTCAGAGAGCCGCTTGGCTTTCTTTAATCTGCACACTATTGACTGGACGAAGAAGAAACCTCCCTTGCAAGCCTTAATTGGAGCAAGTGGCGTCTGACGATTTTTGTTTAAACTGTAAAGGACGACTCCTCCCTGGTGTGAGATGTTCAGCAATCAAAATGAAGGGGGGGGGGGGAAACCAAACCAAAAAAACCCCAACCCCTTGCTGCACACAGCTTGGCTGTGCACAGATAACCCAGCGGAGCACGGCCCTGGGAGCTGCTGAGATATTTGGACAAGGTGACCCCGCACCCAGCACATTAGCTGTATTATCGGCCTATAAACTGTCTCACTGTTTTACATATCCGTATGGCCCACATATTGAAGGAGAAGATTAGCTTGATTATCAATGGGGGAATGAGCCAAACAATTACTTTCATTATTGAATATCCAATTAATTATTCAGGAGGCAAATCAATTATTCATATCTCATTTAAACTGGGTGGGGGGAAGAAGCATTGCCACTTGGCAGAGCTGTTCACAGCCTCTTCGGATACGGCAGCAATTCTGCCGCCACAGGGAGAGATTGTGTGGAGAGCAAAAGCTGGCCCCAAAACGATTTCCCCCAGGCCGTGTGGATATCCATCCATGCACATTTGTTAGCCAAGGCCAAACTTGACAGTTTGGCGTTCCCTGCAGGGTCGCCTCAGCCATGATTATTATTCCCACCTTTTAAATGCAATGCAAAGCCCCTTCCAGGTCAGCACCATCGGGAGTTCAGAAGCCCATGGGGTTTAAGCATGTGCCATGGGAGCAACTGATGCATTGGGGACTTGGAGGTATTTGCTTTTATGTCAAAGAAAGACAGAAGAAAGCTCTCATCCAGATAGCGAGAGGGAGTCTTCTGGAGAAGAGTGGACTCTCAACTGTTTTTCGAAGCCTGATAGCATCATACACAGATTTTACCAGCAAAATATCTGTGCCTTGCTTTCCTCGTTTAAATAATGGAAATTAAAACAAACAAACAAACAAACAAACACTTTGCCCACCCTCCGGTTGTTTTTTGAAGGCAGGAATGGGTATATTACACCTATGCACAGCATCACGAACAGCCTGGTCTGCATGTGGACAGCTTCATCCCGGTGCTGCGGTGCCCGGTACAACTATATCCATACCCTTTGCCATGGCCACGCGTGGTGCTCCCATCCCACACACCAACAAGCAACAGATTTTAGGGTTCAGAGCACCCGATGTGGTGTGGAGCATAGGGTAAGTATGAGAGAAAGGGGCGAGAGGGACAAGGCAAGGAAAGAAATACAGCCACCGATCCAGGAATATAACCGGGGTGCAAATGATATGGAAAGGCCAAGGTCTGAAAACTCCACTTTGCTGTAAAACTACCCACACAGGCGCTGACAGCTGACTGCAACTGTTTGAAAAGCAGGGAAACAGAAGGAACCACAACTCGTGTGTATGTGTGCGCATGTGTGCGTTCAAGACAAATGGGTCCCTGGGACATTCAGTGTCTGGGAATGCTCCTTTCCTCCTTGCTCTCTCACACAGTCACTTGTCCCCGCTGTGGCCAAGGTCCAACCCTCTGGAAATCTCAATTTTACTTTTTTTTTTTTTTTTTTTTTGCACACAGCAGAAGGAAGAGATACCACATTGGAAACATATTGTCAATTACTGAACAATCAAGCCCTCCATTTGTTTGTTAGATTGGCTCTCAAATAGTCCGATTAATTATAACAGCACTAATTATTAAGATACACTGGTAGTCATCTCCTATTTCAGAGAGAAGGAGAAAGTCTTTCCTTCTGCTTTTGCTGTCACAGTAGCAGCCTTCCCCAATAGGGCGATTTATCTCTGTCAAGCCAGTAAAATGATAATGCCAATTAAATCACACAAATAATTGCTGTTGGGGTCCCTGTGGATTTCTCCCAGCAGAGTCAGGTGGAATATGAATGCAGGCTGGCCGGGAGGGCTGGATCCTGTGGCGGGGAGCACCGTGCCACCCTGTCCCCCTGTGACCATCACGATGGGGACCCCAGGGCAAAGCTCTCCAGCTTGAGCTCACAGGCTCCCCAGTAGCCCCAACGGTGCATTTTTACAGCCAGAAGTGGGTAAAGTTGCTCAATCTCAAACAGGGACGCCACTGAGGACCCATGGCATGAAGAGATATAGGGCTGTCCCTTTTTGTCCTCTCTAGGTTCAGCTGGTTTTCTTCTCATGGCTTTGGTAGTCTCTAGCTTCTCTTGCTCCTCACCTGCTTGGACCTGGGCTGTGTCCCCATCCCCTCATACCAAAAATGCAGCTGAATCTCTGGCCAGAGCTAGTGTTATAGGATTCCCTGTGCACACACACTGTAAAAAATAAAGATATACGTACAACACACATATACGCGCAGCCTGGTGCAGAGAGGCTTGACGAATCACATACACAGGTAACGGCGGTTATGATTGCTACGGCTGCTGCATAAAGGGGAGTGTGTGTGCCCCCACCCCCCGGCCTGTGCTTTCTGCTTATTGTAATGAATCGATGGCTCTGCATCTGGGCAAACCCCACCTAAAAAGAACGGTGTGATCTAACCCAATCTCGCTTCTCATTCAATTAAACCCCGTGAAAGCAGGCATGTAACCTTGTTAATATCACGTTTATTAGGGGGAAGGGGGACAGAAAATTAAGATATACTTCATGTTGTTGCTAATTAGAAAAATTGAGACTTTGCATCTGCGCGAGGCAGAGCAACATGTGGCATTAACAGATGTGAACTCATTACACAGCTGCATCGTAGGAAATTGTGCCACCACAGCGACAAAAATCTCAAAATCAGATTTCTCCCAGTGCCTCTGCTTCCTGTTGGCCTTCTCCTTTCTTCCTCTATGAAAGTGTTTGGTCTGGGGTTGTTTTTTTTTTACTGTTTGATGTTAGGGAGCAGAGAGGAAGGTGGGGGGGCTGGTTTTTTTGTAAAGGTACACAGAACACCCCTGGAAATCTCAGAGCAGAAAGAAGCCCGAGTGCAGTGTGACGGCACGACCACTGGCTCCTGCTAAAACACAGGCAAAAGGTGCTACATGGCTGGAATAAAATTTATCTTGCCTACCTCCAGCTGTAGTGTTTTTCTGCAGGGGGCCAAGCAGGGAGGATTGCAGGCAGCCTCTTCCCCAGGGTTTTCCAGACACCGGTTCTCTGCAAAGCGGAGGGAAGTGGGAGTAACACCTTAAATGAGGTGTCACCGATAAAGTGCTTCGAATCCTGCCCCTCGTCCCCCCGCGAGCTGTCTCACATCACCACACCACTTGTCATCAACAGTAAAGAGCAGCCAAATAGCATGAAAATAGGTGGCTTTTTTATCATTACCTGTGTACGTTCTGCTTAACTTTTGGTCTCAGATAGTGGAAGCCGGTCCCCAGGGGCTGGTTTGGAGCCTCTGGGAAGAAAGCAGAGGTCGGATCTGGGATTCCTCCATTACAGAGTTACCAAGGGCTGATTTTCTCTCTGGCACAGTTGAAAGCAGCCCAGCAAAGCAGCTGTGTAAAAATGCAACAACTTTCCTGGGGCTTGTTTCATTTGTGCCTTATTCAGCTCTGGAGAGGCGCAGCTGTATTTCTCTGCAGTCAAAAAAAAATCACGGTGTTATCAAGAGGCATCACTGCGACAGGTTACAGGTTGGGGGGGGGCACAGGCAGGGCGTCAGAGTAAGGGGGATGTGCCCCTCTTGCCAAGTAGCTGGGCATTGGATAAAAAAAAGACATAGTCTGGAAAACAAGTTCCAAAGACTCTTTCTGTCTTTTTCTGAGAAGATTTTGCAGGAACCAAGTGGAATTTTTGTTGCAGCAATACAACCTCTTCCTTCCCCCTCTCATTTCCAACGATTTCTACTAACTTGAAATATTACAGCAAATCCCCATCTGACCCCCAGCACGTTGCATCTCCCAGTCGTCGTGGAGCTGGGTGCAGTACAAGAGCTATGCTTCCAGCAGTGAGATCTGGAAAGTGAGATCCAGTTTTTCTCCTGATCATAAGCACACCGGCTCGGGTATATTGCTAAAATAAGTCTTCTGTTTAAGAGCTTTGCTGGAACAAACTTTCAGTAAATGCGCTTGGCGCTCCGGTGCAATTTGCCTGCTACCTCCCTCACCGAGAAAAGCATCGGGGGGGAAAAATAACCCCCTAAAACCAACGAATCTTTATTTTTAACAAAAAATCTGGTTGTTGGTCATGCTATGGACTGTCTGGCAAAGCTCTTCCCTTCATTTGCACAGGCAAAGAGTGGGCTAGCATGGATTTCACACTGGTTGTTCTGAGCACGGGCTGGTAGCAACGTTCCTCACTTGCACCGTTTTACCGAGAGCCCTTTATCCTTCCTTTGTCCCATGCAAACCTGCTGCGTGCAGCACAGAAACGCGTCACCCCACAGGCTGCTGAGGCCTTCAATCCCTTTGTGCAGGCTGTTTCATTTCATAGACTCAAGGGTCACTTTTATTGTGGTCTCCGCTAAATGAAATCACAAAAGCAATTTAAAATCGCTTAAGCAAATCATGAAAGATGCAATATGAGGAAAGGGCTGTGAATAATGGTTAGCCTAAAGCATTGCAACAAAGGGAGTGACTGTGCTTCTGTCAGGTCCTTTCTCTTGGTCCGTATCCTTCGTGCTGAATTCCTCATCTTCTGTCTCTGATTTTGGGCAGGAACTCATCAAAGGAGAAAGACATTCTTATCAAATTTGTAACATTGCCTGCTATTCTTCATGGAAAATGATCTCCAGGACGTAGAGAGAGTGGCAACCGAGTATGGCATTTTAGATATGCAGTAGCCAGAAAATAATAATAAAAACACAGGATACCATTTTTATCCTGGAAATTATTTTCTGGGAGAAAAGAAATGTCACTGTAACCTGTGAACTTCATCCTTATCTGACCATCTAACATTCAGCAGAAACTTCTGTCTGCCTACAAGCTTTGTCCTAGTGGTCAATGGTCTAATATAGAACAAAGTCAGAGGTGACTATAATGGCTGTGAAATAAATTTTCAAGCAGCTTTGCTTCCCATCCCATACCACCATCAGGGATATGCTTCATTGAATACTTTTGTTGCCCATGGATGACTTCCTTGCAGCTTTGAAAAGGTCTGGTTGTCTTTCATCAGCCCTTTCACTTGCATGGCATTTGCTCCCATGCTGCCCTACCCTGCAAGCTGAGCAACCATGTTGGCTCAGATGTTCCCTGGTGTCCTGAATCCTGTGAGACCAGGTTTCCCAGTGCTCAGTACCCAGGTAGGGGTGAGAACCTCAGTGTTCCCATTAATGCAGTATTGGCACTGAGCAAGGGGCAACACCTCACTGTGACAGATTCATTGTGAAACAAGGTAGAAGACAGCTACACTCACTCAAGAGCCAAAGTGATGGCTGAGGTCTCCTCTAGACCAGGTATCTCTGTGTCAGGACTCATTTCTATCCACAGTTTTCCTGATCTAGGTTTTCTCAGGCAAGCTAGCAGCATTCAAAGGCATTATGAAAACAGCAGCCAATTTTGGTGCCTCAGTATCTAGCTGGGAAGGGGGAGAGAAGAAAAGGAGAGGGACTGATCTGGGGGGTCTCACTGTGGTGCTCAGAAACTGCAGTCAGCATCACGAGTGGCTTTTGAAAAGCCTGTGCTTTTGCTCTGGTGATGCTCAGCTTTCTGCAGGAGGAAGGCACACCCGAGTCTCCCTCCCAGGGACAACACTTCCCAGCTCCCAGCCTTGAGGTTTCCAGCTGGACCTATTGGACAATATTCAAAACCGGATTAAAGTGTTGCAGCAGACCCTCGGCTATAAAATGTGATCCAAGCTGAATCCACACATCTGAAACAGCAGAAATACTGCAGATGGTGGGCCAGATGTGCCCTTATTTTTAGCTCAGGATCACGTTGGATGCCAGCACCACCTTCTCAAGTGGACAAGCTCTGCCAATCCCAAAAAGGGTCCTACAGAGCCACTGCCCACAAGTCTGAAGACCCCCAAAGGCTGGAGAGGATTCAGTGCTACTGAAAGGACAGGTGAATTCCCGCTCCAGCTGTTCATGAGGTTTCCAGTCTTGCCTCATCACCTGCTCAGTAACCCCAAAAGTCCACAGACTATCTGGAGAGGTCAGCACAAAGGCAC
Source organism: Fratercula arctica (assembly GCA_947846985.1). Lineage (NCBI taxonomy): Eukaryota > Metazoa > Chordata > Aves > Charadriiformes > Alcidae > Fratercula > Fratercula arctica. The sequence continues at coordinate 11,977,781 of CANTUZ010000013.1, read as the reverse complement.
TAGAGAAAATGGCCCAGAGGAGAAGACCTTTCTATTTCTTCTCTCAATAAATGACTCAATAAATGCTTTCGGCATATCCCCCTGCCCAGAAAAAGCCCTTTTAAGTTTATGCGTGATAATAACATTTCCCACATTTTCAATTTGGTCAAATAATCTTGCTAAAAGCTATTAATAATCCACCTTTAGCTGCAAGTACATGCGCACCTGTGTGTGCAAGAAGACGAGCCATCTCTGGTGGAGTGAGAGCGTCAATGAAAAATGAACTGCCTGAAATTAACTTTAGGCGTCCAAGTGATTAAACCATTGTGCTGTGATTGTGTACGATACTCCCTTTCTTCAGCAATTAAGGCTGTATTGATCAGATAGCGTGAGGAAAGGGACTGGCAGAGTAATGCTCATTCAGGCTGCCATAATTAAGAGTGATCATCTATTGTTCTGGAGTACATGACATAGCCCAGCCCCATCAGGCTCTTTCCTCTCGCTTCCCTCCCTCTCCCCTTGCTGGCCCTTGCTCCCCCATGGCAGCCACGCGAACACGTGGATGGAGCACCTGCTTGGGGTGAAAATCAGAGCAGGAGCTGGCTGAAGATGCTCTGTGGCAGGTCAGGATGAAATCCGTATCTTTCCCCAGGCACTCGGTCTCAAGACAAGCAGATTCTGCTATTTACTAGGGAAAAAAACGGGAAAAGGAAGGGAGCATGAGAGAATACAGCCCATCACATCTGAAAGCAAGTTTTGGGCCAGACCATGGGGCAACCAGACTTCAGCAAGACTTTGGAGAAATGGCACTTCTGTGTTGGTGGGGGTCATTCCAGCAACAACCACCACCTCCCAGAAGAGATCCTCCTGCTCCCAAAATTAATCTTGGGGTTTGTTGGATGGGGGGTTTTTTTGTGTTGGGCTTGGGGTGTTTTTCCCAAAAAAAGTACTCAAGCCAATATTCTGCCCTTAGACACAGCTTGAAATTGGCTCCTTATTTATATCTTACCTAGCAAAATTGTTTCTCGCAACTTCAGCTAAACCCTTACTAAGTGGCAGTGTGGCCAAACTCTTGCTTTGCCTTTTTTCACTTCATGGTGCACGGCTCCAGCCTGTGGAAATTGGCACGGTGTAACAGCATTTAAAATTTCAGCTGACAGACTATATGCTCACGATCTCTATGACAGCAGTCCTTGGGCATTTGAACATTTGTGGTAAAGGATATTTCCTTGCTTAATTGTTCCAGTTCTCAGTGTATCATTTCTCAGTGTATTGATGGTACTTACTGTGAGCCCCAGAAGAATGATACTTGTCAATCAAAGTGCATAACTATTGGCTTGGGGAAGGATTTAGGTAATTTCCTCATGAATACCATAGAATGCAGCACTTGGAAACATATTTCTCCAGAAAGCAAGGGCATGTGGCACTGAGCCACATCACCCTAGAAGTGGTGCGGTGATTTATGATTCATCCACAAGACCTTGCAAAACTTGATGCTGATGTCTAAAAACATTGTGATAATCACTGATATTTTTCTTCTCCTCTGTGGAATGCTACCAAACTTTGAACATAAAGAGAAATAATTTGGATACCTGGGTGACATTTCATGCCACAGACACAACTAAATTTCAGCTTGATGCTGTAACACCAAGAGCACCTTTCTTCCCAGTTGTATGCAACCCGTAAGTATGACTGCAGCTTTCTCATTGCCAGTATCTGTCCCACTCATCAAGCTAAGAGCATAGACTGGCTAGTAGGGATGGGACATGTGTGTTTGATCATGCAGTCCACATTCACAAAGCACCTTTCTTTCATAAAAATAAATCAAGGATGGGGTCCTGCACCTTCAACCCAGGCAGCGTTTTAAACACGTCTCACTACTATATTCACAGTTCTTGTTTTAGTAGATGAGATGTGGCCCTGCCGTTGTTTTTCCAGTTATCTCAGTCCTGCTCCTCATGAAGATCGTTGTTCGTCTCTGTGACAAACCAATGTCCTCTGCTGTATATAGGTCTCTCTTCTCCCTTTCAATGAAAAATGTTTGCATTTCCTTCTGCTTGACAAAACCCATGCCCTTGATAACCAGTATGTCCAGATGCTGCTAATCTGAACCCTGGCATTGTGCAATTTCATTTTGCACTGTCCTAGACCAGTCCTGTTCCCTTGCGTGCTTTGAATGGTCCAAGCTGTTGCAGGAACGGAGCTCTCTGCTTTGCTCTGTTACTCCCCCTCTCACAAGCTCAGTGTTACTCATCAGCTCATGGCCAGGCAGAGTAAAGGGTTAAGCAGGAAGATCTGGAAGAGACTGTGCTGTCCTGACACAGTGCTGCCCTTTTGCCTCTTCCTCACACATACACGCTGTTCACATAGCCTGCATTCCTCTCCAGTTAACACCATTAAGCTTTGACCTGAACTAGAGATAGAGCTAAATATGTGTGCACCTGTCCTCTTATAATGACCTGCTATTATAATTTTCCACCCCTCTTTTTTGATTGATGGATATTATATGCATAATGACCCTCAGGATTTTTTTCCTCTCTTTTTGTTAGGCTTTGCTAAAGCAACCTGCAAATTAATTTAATATCCTCTTTTGGTTGGGAGCTATGAAACGAGGGCTCGAGGCTGATGATGCGTAAACCATTTGTGGCATGTATTTAATCTCCGGACAATGGATAGAGATGTTAGTGCATGCTACACTAAGTTCTATTTACGCTGGCTATTAAGTGCAGTCAAGCTGAAGGCAATCGGAGCACATTACAGGGCCTAATGGGAGAGGATGCTACACAACAGTACATTAAAGACTGAAAATGAATTAAGAAGGAAGCATGGTAGAGAAAGCAGACAAGGAAAGGGTTCTGTATACAGATAACTCTTATTGACAGCACAAATATTCATGTACTCTGAGTTCCCAAATCCAATTTTGGTATTGGATACCACTCTAGAGGGAATGTTTTGAACTCCATTTTCATGCAGATATAAAATGACTTGCAGTCAGCTGCCCCCTCCCACCTCCAGCTCAGTAGCTTGCAGTACCCGATGCTGGGAAATGCGTCCCCGTTACCTACCTTGCAAAGCTAAATTGGATCGCTCTCGACCACCTAAATCAGGCCAGACTTTCTTGGCGTGCTCCCTGAAATGCAGCTGGCCCCAGGAATTGTGAATATGTATTGCTGCACTCCCAGTCCTGTTCACTCTCCTTGGCGCTTCTTGCTCTGGCTGAGAAAATTCAAGACCTCTGGGAAAGAGAGGAGAAAAATGCACAATGGGAGAAGTGTACAAGCTGTGAACACTGTATCTTTGCTTCTGACCTTTTTTTTTCCCTGGTATCCGGGTGAGAAGAGTTTAGAGATGACAAAATACTGGCCTGCTGCCTTCTCAAAACCAAGCTCCGGAATCCAAGAATGACATTGCTTTATCTACACACAAGTTAATGAGTTTGCTTTTATGCATAAAAATCTCTGTTTGTGAAGAGATAGACTCGCTATGACTTCCCGAGTAAGGTGGTTTCATCTTTCTTGTTTAAAGAAAAGCCCAGTTTACAAATAAAAGCTTGCACAGGAGAAGGAGAGCAGCAGCAACCAACCGACTGAAACCACATGCCCGCACCTACCAGCTCGGCTCAGCATTTCAGCAAGGCTCTCCCACGATCAAGCTCTGATTATTAATATTATACCCAGGGGTGAGATTCCCACCAAAATCCCAGGTTGCAGGCATTCACCTGACCCATTCCCTGCTCCCTCAATGGAGGGAAATAAACTGTGCCCTGAAATCATCTACCCAGTGTACTTTTGACATTTATTTTAGGACTATATTACTTGGTAATACAGGCAGGGAAGCCTTAAGTCAAAGACCTTTACTGTCTGTAAATGGATGCTATGGCTGTTCACCATGGAGCTGTGCCACCAACACCTGGTCAGAAGAATCCCACCCCAGGGTCCTGAAGACAAGACCAAAGGACTGTGTCCTTCCTTCCCATGCAACTCTTAAAGACCAGACTTGCCTCTTAGATGACAAGCTCCTTGCTACTGGTGGCAGGAGCTTCTCCACCAACTCGATTGGAATGGAGAATATCTTTCAAGAATTGGAAAAAGAAACCTAATTTATACCCAGCAAATGTACTAAGGGTGGGTGCAGACTCTGCAAGCAACCAGGTGCTCCCTGACATCCCAAAAGCCTGAACCCACATTTGGAGAAGACAAGAGAGTTTTCCTTCAGAACAGGAATGTGCAAATGAACAATTTTTCTCTCTTTAGAGAACCCAAAGCCTTACCACCTCCTCCTCCTCCCACTTCTTGAAGCACTAGTGCAAAGTAAGAGCATAAAGGAATTACTTTTCACATAGCCAGTTTATTCTAAAAGCATGTCTGGCAATAAAAGGAGAGAATATTAGAATCATTTAGTAACCATCATGTCTTGGCAGCAAGGGAGAGCTTTGGGTCTCTTAAAATGCTAGCATAGTAAAAAAATCAATTCATTGCTAACATAAACAGAAATATACTGAAACCAATACCTGAGCATAAAATACTTACATAGTATTTTATACTGTGTACATAGTACACAGGAATTTAAACTAGTCTTTTTAAGCAAGGCATTGACTAACCACTGAATTCGCCTGGTTTTAAGTAGCAAACTTGCAAGCAAAAGCTCCACAGAAAAAGGAGTGCATTGGTTTCCAAGTGAACCTCCCAAGTCCAAAACAAATGACTTTCACACTGTACTTGGATACAGTTGGAGGGAAGAGGTAGGAAAAGCAGTGTTGGTTCATGGAGGTCTTTTCCTTGGCTTTTGGTGGTAGTGAAACACTTTCTTCTCTCAAGGACATGCTTGTTGATGTGCGGCAAGTGTCCTTTCTGTTTATTGGAGCAAAACACCTTCTGGAATAAACATATCATTTACATTTTCTATGAAATGTCCCTTAATTATCTTTTTTTAATAATTATTTTCCTTGGGAAAACAGCCTTGCCTATATTTATAGGAATTTGAGACCTTCTCGTATTTCTGCAGTAAGTTCCTTTGGTCACTGTCATTCCAGTTTACTGCCTACTGTGACGCCGAGTCAGTCTGAATTAACTGGGGCGTTTGCAGCATGCAGACACTACAAAGCCACCACGTGCACTACTGTCCGTGATAATTTTAGCACTACCTCCTGCCCTATTCCTGTATCCACAGTCCAGCACACTCAGTAGCTGTCTCACAGCTCCCGTCTTTCAACAACGCCCCAAGTTACACGGTGTGATGATACCCAAGTCACACGAACAAAATATGTTCATGTGAGGCCTCAGTGTGTCTTCTCCCATTTTGGGTGTTGAATATGATACTCTGATGCTGTGAGCCGCAGAACGGTTCAAAAACAAGCTGGCCTGAAGCCAGTTTGAGCTCCTTCCTATTTTTAAAAACATCTCAAGAGGAGGAAGAGTAAGGGAGAGCAGTGAGCAAACGTTTCCTTCTTGCTAGCACTGTAAGTCTAACCACAGCTTTCTTTTTCACTTTCATCTTGAGAGATGCCCTATCATCCTATCCCACCAAAAGACTGATCTGGAGCAGCACAAGAAAGAACAGACGGGGAGGAAATGTTCTCAGAACTCTTACAGTCCTCAAAACCTCCGTCCAGAAGACTGAGTGGTAGATGGACATCACGCTGGGAAAAACTTACGGCCTTGGAGGAAAGGAGAATGAAGGAGAGGTGAGTCAAGAAGCGAAGCTGTATCACACTCAATCAGCAAGAAACATTTGTCAAAGATCCAGAAGACCTCTTCTCCTGGGGTTAACAGGAGCAGATTCCCACCGTGACCGAAGAAGAAGGTGTCTCTACCTGCCCAGCACCCTGCATTGCTCGCTGGTAAACCAGGACCATTGCTCTGAGGCCACATGTATAGACCTGTGAGTAAGGCAAGGCAGGCCGTACTTTGCACTTTGCTTTTTTGCTGAGTTTTATACAGCTTAACAAGTTCTCCACAGTCCAGTGAGTGCTTAAAAGGTTCAAAGTTTCTGGTTGTTTATAAGGAGAATGTCTGTGGTTTATCACTAATGCAATAAACCTGCTGAAAATAATAATCATAATCTGTGGATCCAACCCAACAGAAATGTCACAGTCCAATTCGGCACCCTTCCCAGCCAAGATACTACAGTCATCGACAGATAATTAAACTTTCTATGAAAGACAAGTACACAAATAAGAATCCATTGGGCAGTGCCGTAATGCTCTGTTAGGAGTTAAAAAAGCCTCTTAGCAATATGGCAGTAAGAAGGACTTCGAAATTAGCCCTGTGAACACTTGCTTGCTGGGATCCAGTTTCATCCAGAAGCCCTCACCACCATCACCTTGGCAAATACACCTCTCTGGGCACTCTGCACATCCTCAGATGATGGTTAAACCACCCCTCGGTGCTGTCTCACATGTGGTTACATGAGGTAAGGGAGCAGAGTCTCTGAGACTCACTATTGACATTGCAACACCATCCATTTAAATTTACTGCTCTAGAAGGATAAACATGGTTTTATTTAAAAAAAAAAAAAAACAAAATCCACATTTCTAAAACTGTCACTGTCCCTGATCGACTGACATGTTCCAGGGGATATGCCATTGCTCACACAAACATCAGAAAGTGCCCTTTTCATGCACGTAATCAGGGAAACACAACTTTAGGGTGTGTGCAGGGAGGGGGCAGGACAAGCAAACTCACAAAGACAGTAAAACCTTCCACTGAAGACATAGATGAAAGACAGAGAGAAGGATGGGAAGGCAATACATTAAGCAAAGCACACAGATGCAATACTTTGACCAGATGTTTTGCTGCTGTGGCTGATGAGCAGAACTGGCATGTTCTCCCAGGCCCAAGTGATGCAAAGTGGAAGAACCACAAAAATTATTACATAGGATTAACTTAAGATGGTGAACAACTGAAGGTCTGCAATCCCTGATTTTGTTTTCGACATTACAGGCTCACGTGCCTGTTGCCCAGGATTTACGCTTTGGGGGACTTGGCAAAGGGTGGAAAATCCACAACTCCTGTACAAGTTGCAGAACACTTCTCCTTTTAAAGATAATCCATCTTTTTAGTCTGTCTTGATGACTTTGCGATGTTTGTATGGATCATAGGTACTGCGTATCCCCCTGGTAACCTTGGAGAGCAAGGTAAATAGAGGTGCTGAGGGTAGGAAAAGCACATTGTCCAGATACTGGAGGTTGATAAGAGGGGACAAGAAAGCACAAGGGAGAGCATTTAGACTAGGGCTAGCAAGAGAGGTAAGTGGAAAGAGCCTGAGTTTTGTAGAAAAAAAACAGTGGTCCACCAAGATTGCTGGAGAAATACAGCATGGTTTTGCATGAGCTGGTTTATCAGAAGTAATAGTTATGTATTTATTTAGTGGACTTAAAATAATTTTTTAAATCCATGCAAGGTTTTTTGATTCATTGGCAGAACAACAATAGCACAGAGGCATTAAAATACTCTGTTAAATAGGAAATTGTTCAAGTCTCCACCGAAAATCTCTTCCCCACCTAATTTTCTATGTTCTTTTGGCCTCTTCATCATTCTGGAAACTGAATTTTTAGGCTTTCTCAAAATGGTCACAGCAGATAGTCTTGGCAAATCTACCTATCGAGGAGAAAGGCAGAACAAGGGTCTATAGTCCCCATACCACCCCTTCCTGCCATAGCTGACGCCCCGTGGCTCGTGGTAAGCTTTGCTGCTGGAAAGTGGGTGTTTTTACTTTGCTGTTTTCCCCAAAGAGTTTCTAGGTAACAGCCTTTGCCCTGTAGCCTGAGCAATTAGCTCAATCATATCCATTTACCAAACTGTAGCTTTTTCTTTCTATTTTTTTAACATATTCTTCAATCAGAAATGATTGCACCTCAATATTTTGTTTTCATAAAAGTTTTTGGGAAAGCACCTTAAAAGAATCCTTTATATCCCTTAAAGTGTCTTGTCCTTCTCGGTACTCTTTCCTCAGAGTTTCTGTCTTCTCTTTCTCTTTTCCCCACAAAAAACTTTATTCTGTACATTTTATTTCAAAAGGTGTAAAATCTATGATTATCTCTCTCAACTGTCCTACAGTTCTTAGCAGCCCATAACGATGCCAACTTCTCCAAGGGTCATTTTTACATGCTTTTTCCTGGCTTTGCAGTTAAACTAGTAAAATGAGGAGCTGTTTCATCATTTATGCATTTTCCATAATTGCCCTATACATTTTATAACATCTTTGATATTCAAAAACCAGCCCTCTGCCTCTCTCCATTCCTTAACATTGTATTTCGTTAACCAGCGGTGCACGATCTGAGCTGCAACATTCAGAGAATCAATAACCAAAACCTTTTCCTCACCTCTCTCAGTGGCTCACTGAACATCAGGCTGTAACATCGCTCAGAAAATATACATTAGCGATGCTGCCAGGTCTGTTGTTACCAAACTCAATTCATTTCACCCCCTTTGCACAACATACACATGCTCTTTTCACCTACAAATCCCCAGCAACCCCTGCAATTAATACCTAATTAACAAACAAAAGCAGAGATGCCAGGTGGAACGGCACAAAACCATTCACAGCTCACAAAAGGGAGCAATTAACTCCTGCCAGCGAAGGACAGTAAGAAAAATATTTTGTTATTGAATGAAGCAGTGTTGCCAAGATTGGATGTGTTTAAAAAAATAAAATAAACCATGCTCCAGCTCAACTGCAAGATGTGGGCTTTGATTCAGGAATTGCTTATGGTAGGCCAGAGGCTGGACCAGAGGGTCGTTATAATCCCCTTCTGGCAATAAGGCCTATAAATCCACTGTTCTTCCAGCAGCTTTTAAAACAGATTATTTATGTCTTTTCATGTAAGCCATGAAGTCACTTCCACAAGAGATAAGGCAGACTTCATCACCAAACAAGCTAAAAACTGCACAAATTGGCTTCCCCCAGCAAACTTAACACTTGTACATGGCTAACAAATTACCAACAGCATCTGGGGAGGGGGGAAAAAAATATCTTTACTGTTCCCAACTTGAGCAAAGACATGCTTGAGTTCAGGCTGAGGTTAGCTAGCAGGTTTTGGCCGCCGGAGCTGAGCCCTGTGCACGTTGTGTGTCCTCGCAGGGTAAATCAGCCCCTGTCCCCACCATCAGTCTGCTGCTCCTCTCATCCCACCCTGTAGGACCACAGGAAAACTCCAGGTTTGCACGTGTAAGGGTGAAAAAGCGTCATTCCTGTTTCACCCTCAGCAAGGCAGGGATGGATCCTCTCCGACAGGAGTGCCGCAAGTGGGCGAAGAGCATGGTCAGCCCCTCCTGCTTTCTGGCCGTACATCACGCATTAATTATATTTCAGGTTAAGAACTCTTTCTGTGCTCAGAGCCACACAGTCGTTAGGCAAGAAACATCACTCGTGGTACTAAAAAGGATAATTCTGTGAAAAACCTGCTTTGCTCTCAAGGCTTTGCTCTTTATATGTGTGTGTGTTTCTGTCGATGCTGGTACCCAAGAGGGACTTGGCAGCTCCCTGTGGGTGTCTGCCCCCTGCCCCGGCTGTGGGCTGCCCTGCCCTGCACAGATCAAACCCGGTTATTCCTATTAGCGCGTTTCTCACCCAGGATCCAGACACCGTGCCTAGGGGTTTTAACTCCCAGCTCCCAAATCAGCAACTGAAGATGTGTTTGGAGAGGAGCAGATGCCAGTGGAGCACCAGCAGTTGTCCCATCCATCCCAGCTCCTGCGGGGACATGCAGCACCCACCTGCCAGGCATTCGGATTTTTTTTTGGTTTTTTTTGGTTTTTTTTTTTTTTTTTTTTTGCGGACATCGTGATGCAATGCTGCGGTTTGCTAAATCCCCCACGCCGAAGCCAGTCACAACCCCGCTGCAGCCGGCGCACGCACGGTTCCCAAGTCCTGCATGGGCTGGCCAGCAAATCAGGCCTGTAAAAGTATTTTTGGCCCCCTGCCCAGTATGTGTACCTCTTAATCCCTAATTCCAATTGTGTAAACAAGGCATGACATAACGGGTGTGCCATGGAAATATGCTCCATAAAGTTGATTACCACGCTTCATCCTATTAGAATAGCAGTCACTGTAAAACTATAGATAAGGCTAAAGCAATTTATTTGTGTTTCCAAGGGAGATGGGCACATTTCAGCTTTTCACAGCGTGATCAAACTTGACAGGCGGACTCTAGAGCTACTTTGTAGCTCTTATAACAGCTCATTTCGACCTGTACTGGCCGGGCATTTTTAAAACAGATATCTCAAAAGGTCAGATCGACCATGGCCTTTGCTCAAGTATGTAAAGAGGGAGAGCGTAAAAAGCATTGGATTGCCTGGGTGACCTCTTTAGCTAGCTGTAGCTTCAGTCCCTGCTCTCTCCTGAATGCAAAAGGCAGCTCTTGGTGCTCCAGGAGAAGGCAGGGAGCTCCGAAGAGCTGTAGCCTTATCCCCAGGCAGCCGAGCTGGCTGTCACAGCAAGACCTTGTGCCGGGATGACAGGAGGCAGCTGTGCTCCCTTTGTCCATCCCCTGGCCTCCAACAGCCTCACCCAGCTCACAGCTCCTACCTGCAGTGTACGGGTCAGGCCTGGAATTCCCTGCACAGGGTCACCCACAGCATCTGTGACAAAGCTGGGACTTGAGCCCAGGTCTCCTGGGTCCCATGCCTGCACTCCTTCTTCCTAGGTGCCTCCTGTTGAAGGGCAAGGACTCAGGTCAAGACTTTCCTACAACCCCATAACACACACAAGGCTTATCTCGTGGCTGTCTCCCATCCAAGACCCTTCAGCAGGGTTGAACACTTCCTTAAAAAAGTTTTGGGCGTGACACAGATCTCCTAATCTCCAAACCTAAGCCAAACCCTGCCATACCTGCAGGTGGAGACCCCTCTCCCTGGAGAAAACATGGATTCACCCTCTGTCCCTCCTATTGCCCACGGCATTGCAGCTTCGAGGGGAACTGAGCACCTACCACAGACCCCAGTTACACGGAGGACTTCTGCTCGCGGTCAGGGAGAAGCCAGAGCTGCTGGGCCCGGGGGTTTCCTTCCCTGCTTCATGGCCAGCGGCCAGACTGCTCAAAAAAACCCCACATGAAACCCTGAATCTGCCCCAGGTTTGCAGCAAGCAGAAACCCTTTGCAGTTTCAGATTTCACTTACAAATCAGCTCTGAGGAAAACAGCTAGTGTGATCGAAGGCATTAAAAATTGATATAATTAACACAAATCAAGGGTATAATGTATATCAACTAGTGCCTAAGTTCAAAAGCTCTTTTTAAAGGCATAGGAGCCAAGGAATTTTTCCATTATCTCAAAAAGAGCTCGCTAAAGTCTTTTGCTTGTAGAATTAAGCCTGTAGCAGCTGGTAGGGTTACTGAACCAGCTACAGCAAGCCTTGTTATGCGTTATAAAGACATCTCTCTCGCCGGAGAAGAAACGTTAACGTGCATTCACATAGGCAATTTTTTCTAACCTGATTCTTGCGGCACCCCCCCATCTCCCGCCCTCTCCCTCTGTCACCTCTTGAAAAGGTTTTTCAGACTGGAATTGTACTTGAATTTAGTCTAATTGGGAGGAAATGTAAGACCCAAATCTTGGTTCTCATTGGCATGGAGACACTTGCGTACAATCACGGTATGCAAAGCAGCAGAAGTCTGAATTCATAATTGGACGTTCCAAAATGTAATTATGAAAGATGAAATGCTCCTTTCAGTGAGAAGGCCGTAAATAGAATAATTAATTTTGTGTTTGCTTGAACAATTCTGTATTATGGACCTTACACTGGAACTGAAATTAATTAAGTGCACCAGGATTTATGGAGGAGGTGAAGAGAGAGGGAAAAAAAAGAATTAATCTGAAGTAAAAGATAGATGACTTTGTGAGTGTAATGATGCGTTAGTCTGGGGTATTCTTTAACAAATTTAGCAGGCATGTTCTGGGTACAAACAGCACTCACTGACAGAATTATCTCAACTAATGCAGCTGCTGGACTCTGAGCAAATTGAGATTGCAGATGAGTACTTTAGATTTAGAGCTCTTAACCCTGCGTGTGCTGGAGGCTGTGTTTCTGATCATGGGTGGGAAGGATGGCTGTTTGCGTTGGGCTAAGGGCTGCGGGACGCGACCGTGCGGCAGATGCCTGTTGCTTTATGGACACACGGACACACACGGGCACACGTGGGCATGTCCACTCGCCTGCCCCGTGTTTGAGTGCAATGCGACGCCGGACTCTGCCCAAAGCCAGCCAACACCATCCGGCGGGTCTAGAGGAAAAAGCAAAGGGGAGGGAGAGGGCTCGCAAGGAAGGGAACAGGAATGAGAGGGGAGCAGAGTTCAGGGTAACATGTCTCCACAGTCTCAGAAACAGAAGGGATGGCGGCTATTGCCAGCTGAGATTTTTTAAAGCAAACGAAGCCAAAGTGAGTGCTCGAAAGAATAACTCTAATCCAAACAGTCTAGTTGTGAGGAGCTATTCCCAAACTCATTTCATACGAAAATCCAGAGTTATTCCGTTTTTTTCTGCTGAACTCGAGCTATAAAAACCCAGATGTAGAAATCTTCTCTGATGCTTCATTCAAGACTAAAGCATTTTCCAGTCCTGAATGAATTAGGGATTTCAGATTTACCAGCCTGGCAGAGACCCTGAGACACCCGGGGCTGTGAGTGCTTCCAACATCCGGAACAGTCACTCAGAAGACATTTCCAGTCCCATAAACGTGATGCCTTACTGGTATAATTTTGAATAAAATAATGTGATTCGCTATAGATCCACGAATAATCAATGCGATACTTCCCCTGCTAAGAGTCATTCAGAAGCAGCACTTTGCAAAGCGTTGGCTCAGGCCGGGCAGTGTCGCTGCACCGAGAAGGGACACTGGTGTTTAGCACGTTATGTCTTCGGAGTGTCAGCTTTCCCTGCCCAAGAGCTGGCCGCTGAGAGACACCCAGCAGCTGGAAACAACCCCCTGGGAAATTTTTGGAGACTCCAGGAAACGACCGATTAGGATGTGCAGCCCCGGAATGGACGGAGAAATTGCAAGTATTGAAGAGAGGTTCCCTTATCTCTCATTTATCCTCTGCTCATCCTCCGCTGGGATTTCTTTGCTAGAGAAAAACTTTCTCAGGTTTGATTTTATTCCGTTGCGGGATTATGGCAGCGCAGGAATGTGACCTGCTTGTGTTTCATGGCATCTGCTCCAAGAGGCTGACGGTCCAATTAAGCACAAATTGTACTGTGGTTCATCAAAGTTCAGCACGACAAACTTCTCCCCAGTCACTTCTCCTTGCAGAAAGCCCAGGGGAAAGCTGGGCTTGGTGAAGTCACTGGGATGTGAAAGGTGTGAAATCCATATGTCTATAACCCTCAGGCAAGTCTCACAGCCAGGGCACGTGGCAGCTTGTGACTCTGAAACTTGTCCCTGTTCTTCTCAGATCAAGCTGTTCCCAAGCCCCAGCATTATCTCCAGGCTGGAGGAGACTCCACAGCGTTCTGATAGCTTCCTCCCAAAAACTGAAGCACTGGAGCGCAGGGAAAAGAGCCTCTTTCCCCATGGAAGAAAGAGATGGGGTTGCACGGCACCAGCTTGCTGCTACACAGAAAACATCCACAGACACTCTTCTTAGAGTTATAAGCTGCCTGGATGATAGTTACCCAACAACATATGTTGATCCCTGGGTAGCAGAGTGCACTTGGGTACAACACCTATTTGCTTACTGATATTTATTTTCATTTTCCACAATAAAACGCTAAATATGAACTACGGTTACTCTGCTTTAAACTGCAACAAGAGCTGCATTTTCCACTTGCTTGGTTATAGCTCTTTAAGTGATACATTATATTGTTTGCCAGAATACTTCTACAAAGTCTTTGCTTCATTTAACTTGTAGAACAATTCAGCCAGATTGGTCTATAAAAGGTGTACTTAAAATCAGGATTACCCTGGGACGCAAAAGTGCTGGGTGCTAAAATGCAGTCTCTCATTTCCCATGGCCTTCTGAGCATTTGAACATATTTATACCTTCTGCATTGCAGCAAACTTAATCAGAAGGACAGGCTTGCTAACATCTGTGCATTCCATTCACTTCTGGAGTCGTCTCAATCTCTTCTGAAACCCGATTCTGGCTGTCAAAACGCATAGCTCTCTGTGCTGGGTATTATTCGGACATTTAGACATCTGTCATCAGGAAGTGTGATAGATGGTTTTATTAACCCGCAAAGGCAAAGACTGCGACAGCAAAGGACTCTTGTGCAGGGAGAAAGTATTCCGCAAACCTTACAAATATGCTCCATGCTTTTCCCAGCCTACAGTTGCAGCAGGGACCGAACGCTTGGAAGTGAAAGATGTGTTACACATTGGCTCAGGCTGGTTGGATCTTCCCCGCTAGCTCTGATCAAAACAAGTAAAACAAGTAACATAGGTGATATGTTATCCCCAGCAGAAGAGACTTTTCATGATGAACTGATCTCCACTAACACAAATTCCTGCAAGGAGGGGTTTTTGCAGCAAACTGTAGCTAGAAGCGAAGACTGCGCTTTACAAGGAAGTTTAAGGAAAATGGAAATCTCTTTTAATAAAAATCAACACAAAGATTTCCTTTAAATTGTTTAAATTCACCAATTGGTCCCCACAGCAGTTGGTTTTATTTCTCCTGTTCAAATGCTTTCCCCTTCCAACCTCCCATCTCGCAGTCACCTGCAGGCGGGACTTTGGACCAACAAGTGCTTTAAGGAAAAATCTAGAGCCAAACTGGAATTTTGGGATGCTTAGTTTTGGGGTTTGGTTTGCATCCATATGTCGCTTTAGCCTGAGCAGGGACAATTCTTCCCGCCTCACAACCTTCCAAGAAACAGTCAAATGCAATTAATCCTTGCTGGTTTTCCATTTCCCGTGATTCTAGGATTCCTGTGCTGAGGCTCCCAGAGAATTAAGACCAGATATGGATAGAGGAACACGTCCCTACTACTTCTTTTCCAAAGAGCCTGTTACTGCAGCAGCCAGTGGCTCACAGCTGGGAAGATGTCTCTGCTTACTGCAGGGGGGTTGGAATAGATGACCTTTAAAGGTCCCTTCCAACCCAACACATTCTATGATTCTATGGTTCTATGAAGGGACGTGGCTCCTGCAGTCACAAATAGAAAAATCAGGAGAAGGCAGTCTCTGGGAGGAGATCCTATATGGAGCCAGGCAGAGGGACCTGAGCAGCCTGTCTTGAAAGTCCCTGCAGTATGAGTCCCACACAGATGAGGAGGTGGTGCTGGCGTGGTTAGCACAGAATTTGGACAACTGTAGTTTAACTTACATCTTTTCCACCAGATTTCCTTTGTGATCCAGAGAAAACCTTCTGAAGGGAGTCCTGAGAAGGGTCGGAGTGCTTGGTCAGCCTCGGCGACTTCACTACTGGTTTTGCTGGCCACGAGATCTGAGTCAGGTGCATTGGCAGAGCTACAGGGCTGGTGTTTGAGGTCCGGGCAGTCTCATTTCTCCCTCTCCTTGCCGTCTCCCTGCTTTAAGCTGATTTTTATCTATTTTTGTGAACAACATGGCTCCCCCCACAGTCCCTCTGAGCATACATTTGAGCTGAGCCCTTCAAACAGGCCAGTGTACGTGTGTGTGTGTAATATCTATATTGTACATATAGATATGTAAGTATATAGAGATACAGACTGTGATGCTGGTAAACTTTATAATTCTAAGAGCACTAGAAAGATGAATAAGATAAAACCAGTTGTTTCTTTTTATTTATAAAGGGGAGTGATTGCACTCAGCATTTGCCTTCGCCGTTTGGGAAAAGCTGAATTTGAAGCTTTAGATTTGTAGGATTGGGCTTGTTATATATATTGCAAACATCTCAGAGAAATCCGTGTTGTTAAGTCCCATGACATTACTGCAGACCATGAGAGACACATATATAGTGATTTCCTTTAAGCCCTAATTTCTGGAAACAAATGACTGTCTAGAAACCCCAGCTTTCAATATGAAAAGAGAGAAAAAGAGGTTGGTAAAATTTCTGTGTAAAGGAAATTTGAAAATGTCATTTAAATGGAAGCAGCAGTCTTGCAAACCAGACGGGATTAAAAAGTCTATGGGGAGCAGTGAACAAGCAAACCCACAACAAAGTCTTGAGCTGATTTTTGTGTACTTGCTTTGGTCGTGATGCCACGCACTACCTGCAAAAAATAACATGTTTTATCTCATGCAGAAATACAAAGGCTTATTTTCAGAAACACCTTCTCAATAAAAGCAGAAAAGGGCGAAATCTCCCTAATCACTGTAACAGGATAATTCAGACTAATAACACAACCGGCAGTTTTGCAGTTTTATATTATTAGAGGGAATGAAAAAAACCTCACCAATCCCCATGACACTGATTCATCAAATAAATTAACTGTGTTCATCAGTTAACTCTCACTGGTCAAATAGGGTTAAAATTCTTGGATCTAATTCATATTGCTAATTTTGCAAAGGGGAAAAAAAAGCACACTGGGATAGCAGGAGCCAAATATGCTATTTTGCCATAACTGACTGAACCTTGGGGGCTGGCGTTTTATTCTTGTAATATTTCTTTTAATAAAAAAGTGCCTGATTAAAATACCCTTTTAGAAAACATTAATTCAGGAGCTAAAAAAAAAAAAAAAAGAAAAATTCAAATGAAGTCAAATAGATTTTCTCTGGTACGTTAGCATTGCATTTAGGATAATGGATAGGGAGAAGGATGGATTCTGTAGGTATAAATCAATAGGCGAGGGGGGTTGATGAAACTGCAACCTGTGAGAGTGAAGCCCTGGTGGTTTGTGATATCATCAGGAGCCCAAGATTAATTCATTTGACAGTCCAGTCTCCTGCATTCATTATTTTAACAACATGCACCCAGGACCAAGATGCACGGGTTAACCAGTCAGCTAACGTGGATTCACTCAGAGCCCCTACAAGCACTCAGTTTAAAGCAAAAATCCCAGCTGATTTGTTGGTAGGGTACGTGAATAGATTATCCCTTGTATTGTTGTAAGAAAACTGATAGAGAAAGTGGGGGTTATGGAGAGATGGAAACGTAATTAGTAGTTTTGGATTAGCCACACCGCTGGTCACGCTGGCTGGTCACACACCAGTCAAGGACCTGCTTCTGCCACCCTTACAAGGCTCAGTGCTACCCTCATGAAGATGTGTTAATGATTTCATTAGGATTTCAAGGGGAACGTGATCAGCGGCAGCAGGGATAGATGAACAACACTCTGCTCCCAGCTTGCTTTTTCGATGATTTCTGCCTTTGAATTGTCTCTGGCTGAAAATAAAAGTTTCTGGAAGACACACTTTTTGGTTTGCAAGAAAAAGAAAAAAGAATTAATGTAAATCAAGGTGCTGGAAACCCCAAATAGCCTTATGTACTCTCCATTTTCTGTGCAGACATCTCACCGCTCATTTTTCCCGCAGGCTCATGACCAAATCCTGCTCACCTCGTGCTCCAACTAAGGGCCTCTGAAACCTGTGAAAGGGCCATTGATTTTAATGGCTATTGGATCAGATCCTCATTCTTAGGTCTAGCCCCATTAATTTCCTACGGCCTGTTTATGTGAGTAAATTGGCCCCAGTTTGGTCCCAAGCCTGTGACTTTCCCAGCCCTGGGAAAAGGCAGAAATCCCTGTCATGCTCTGCTGTATGGTCTATCCTGTCCAGCTGGAGTTAAGTGTACCTCATTACTCAGGGAAATTTGGATTTGGACAATTCTTCACTGATAAACAACATCTTGCCATAATTAGTGAGTGTGGACTGGGAATTCTGGAAATGGA
This sequence comes from Fratercula arctica, assembly GCA_947846985.1. Taxonomy (NCBI): domain Eukaryota; kingdom Metazoa; phylum Chordata; class Aves; order Charadriiformes; family Alcidae; genus Fratercula; species Fratercula arctica. The sequence continues at coordinate 11,960,059 of CANTUZ010000013.1, read as the reverse complement.
GTCTGTCCAATCTGTCAATTTAGGAACATATTGTTTAATTTACACACTGCAGCGCATTGTGCAACCTGAGAAGTCTCCCCCACCCTGGGCCGGAGCAGGGCTTTCTGCTGCGTCCAATTTATGAAAACAGCTATCAGGTTCAGACCGTAATTTTGACACTCTCCTTTTTCTTCTTGGACTCCATGTCTAGGTTGAAAGTGAACATGCGTGGTTGAAAGAGGCCATGCACGGTTCCCATCCAACCACGGCCAAGTTGTGTTTCACAGCTAAGCCCTGAGGTTCCCCATTTTCCATCAGGAAAGTCTTCCAGAAGGGGAGACTTTGTGCAAGAAGTGTCGCGAGAGGGAACAGTAGAGCCCAAATGATTGTGCTTGAGTGCCAGATTCAAGACTCAAGACCCCATGCTGATGTACCCATGCTCTGAGAGTCCTGACCTGCAGGATGAGAGACGACGACCAGCCTGGACTACAGCATAGAGTCCACGATGACCATCCAAAATCTGCTCCACAGAGTGCTGTTGGTTTTCTTTGCAAATTACCTCCAGAGCCATGAAAAGGCTAAGACAAATGCACAGAGGTTGGGTTTTTTTTAATAAAAATACACAGTATTAGACTTCCACCCTGATGGACCAGCCTCATCCAGCATCACGTTGTGCCTCCTGTTCTCCAGGCCAGGTTCTTCTTCAGCTATCAGACTTCCCTTTCGTCATCCTGCCTGTCTTCTAATCAAAGCAAACCACTCTAACTTTTAAATGAAACTAATTTTCATATTGTCCACATATACATACAGTTAAGAAATTACAGTGACAGTGATAAAAAATGTTAATTTTTCCTTCCAGATGCTTGTAAAACAGCCTTAACATATGTCCGCTGTTTAATTAACAGAGCGGCAGCATGGTGGAGAGAAGCCAAACTAATAATTTAAAGAAGCATTCTCCCTCCCTTGATTTGAATCCCAAAACACATCCATCATGTGCATTTCTGAAACTGCAAAAGATTTAATTTTCTGAACTTTCAGCAAACATCATAAAACAAGTCAAAGAGAAACCTGGAGTCAGGAGTGATCGCCTTTGAAAGAGTTCGGCTTCAGAAGTCGTACAAGAAATTCATTTCATTAAGTGACTAAAAACTCCAGCACTTTTTTTTTTTTTAAATTAGCTTTTATTGTCATCTCCTGCTGGGTGGCCAAAAGGTGCCATTTTGCTGCTCAGGTTCTAGTCCTGAGCTGCCTTCTTGCTCAGATTGATGAGGACGTAATTCCTTCCTACAAATAGAGCCAAGATGAAGCCGGTCATCTCACACACTCACGGCCCCTTTTCCTGTAATATCTGTGCACTACAAAATTTCTGGAGTATCTGTCTTTACCCCCCAGGAGGTACAGAGATGTTGCTACCCCAACTTATGGGTGGGGGACTGAGGCAGTTTAAGTTGCATGGTCAGCACATGCATTTTAACTAACTCCACTTTTGAAAACCCATTGCCCACGTGTTCCTCAGCCCAGGCTCTGGAGAGGGAGAAATGAGGATGCTGAGGACCTTGGTGCAAGGTGAAGGTCTCACTCTTGCAACCTGGAGCAGATGAAGCCAAGGGATGCCCAGCACACAGGTGATATCCCCAGCTCTGCTCTTCTAAGTGCAACATTGAGGGCTTGAGCCGGAGATGGAGCCAGGCTTGCTGCTAGCAGTGGGGATAGAGAAAGTGCTGGTCTCTGAGCTCACAACACTCCTCTGTCCCCTTGCATAGACAAGGCCATAGGGATGAGGTGAACTCAAAACTATCACTTGCAAAATTGGCACAGAGATCACGTCTCTGAAGCCAAAGTGAACTTCGCAGCAGGGGACCTGCCCTGCCTCCAAAAGCACATGGAGAGCTTCATCTCCCCCCTGCCCTTCGCGTGTCTGGGATGACTCTAGGTTATTTAAAGGTTCAAAAAGCTCTCCTTATCACATGCAATAGTTGTCAGCAGGCAACAACTCGTATGTAGAAGGGATCAAACACCACATGGAGATTACTCTGAGATCCACGGGGGAGGAGAAGATACCACCACAGCCATTAACCCCTTCTGGGATAACAAGACACGGAGAAAGTCAGCACCACCCACCTCTCACAACCAGAAATGGTGCTCTGGGCCCCCATCCTCTGCAAAGCAAATGACTTCTCCTGAGGGACCAACATGCCTGGGGAAAGGAGGTTGTGTCCTATCAACCTGATGGAGGAGCCCCCGTTCCCAGAGACGCACAGTGTAAAAGATAAAGCAGCATGGTGCCAACAGGGGAAATACACTCTTTCCTCTGTGAAAAGGAAGAAATTTGTCAAAGGGGATGTTGTATTTTATTACTGTAATAAATGGAAGAGCACATTAAAAGACTTCTGTTAAATATTAACCAGGAAGAGGAAAGACGGGGACAGAGCACTTTCCTTCTACACCTTTTATAGGGAATACCCGGTCATAAAGCAACTCAGAAATTAATCTGCTGATAGATTAGAGACTGCGGGTGTTAATTGACCCTTTGATCTCCCAGTTGTTATTTTGGGTCTTGCAGGGAGGGATATTAATGAATCTGAAGGTATTAAATGAATTCCTCACTTGCTGTGGCAGCATTTGACTCGCAGCAGAGAGCATCCCTTTGGGCTTGCCCTGCCCTGGCTGGTCTTCTCGAAGGGAGAAGGCACAGAGACTGGCAGAACAGCACACACACGATGGGCAGGATGAGAGCACCTGGCTGGAGTTACTGGGCAGTCTTCGTGCTCTACATGGCTAAAGGGAGTTGAAAAATCCCCAGCTTGAAATAGAGAGCATTTCACAAACTCTTGGATCAGCGGAACTGCTAATCCCAGCGCAGCTCAAAGCAAGTAGATCTGTTTATCATCTTTCTCCTTTCAGAGTCCACCACGAGGGTGGTACAAACAGACCCAGGGATGTCTGCCCAGGTATCGTGATGTCTCCCCAGATATCATGATATCTCCCCATGTATTGGTCATCCCTGGTGCAACTCCGCAGCCTTCGAGGGGGTTACACCAGGCATTCATTTGCCTTGTTGTTTTCAACATGGAACCTCAAGCTGTTTTTTTCAGAGGTCCTTCTCCAAAACTGTGAAGCTACAGGGCCATGGTCATGGCTTAGTGGCAGGGATTGAATTGCCAAACCCATGTAAAAGTCTGGGCCAGGCTTGTTCATGCCACGGCCCTGTGTGTTACTACTATCGCAACCAGGCAGAATTTCCCCAAGGCACGCAGAGAGTGGGACCCCCATCTTGGATGAAGTTTCTTCAACTAAAAGCTGGAGACATTTGGAAAAAAATTGCAGGCAATGAGTCAGTTAATGTAGCAGGGACTTTCTCCAGAAACCTGGCCAGCTCTTTCCATTAAAGAGCTAGTCTTTGGCTAACTCTCCAAAGGAGACTCAGTGACTGTGTACATTAAAAATGCTATCACCATTATGGTCTGTTCACTAAAGGTACAAGAGCATGACAAATATATGTAATTTGCAAATTGGCTGGTCTTTTGCAATAATTTAGAGACACTAGTTAGAGGCAATAGAAATCTAACAATTACTGATGTTTAAGGTTTGCATTGTTGCTCTGTGAATATTTCATGCATAAATGAACTTCCCCTGGACCAACTGCTGTTTCTGATGAGGCGCTCTGAGGCTTTATTGCCAAATACACAGCAGGGCTCCCCCAATGAGCCACATAACGGATGATGCATCGCCCTCGCAGCTTAAATAATGCAGGGTATCTGCATTTTATAGAGTGGTGGCACACTTTATTTACATATCAAGTGAGTGGCCAGACTGAATATGAAGAAATACGTGAAGGAAAGGACATGGCACTTTTAATATTTCATATTAGCAAGCACCCTGCAGGAAAAGCCTAGGCAGACAGATGTGAGCTAAACTGCCTGATTTCTCTGTGTGTGCATGTGTCTCTCCAGCAAAATCTCTGGCAAAATTGATGAAATATATGCCTTTTCCCATTCTTGCAAACTTCTTCAGCGCTATTGAAAACAAAAGGCATAATCTGCCAATCGGAGACTGATTTTTCAAGTGCCATTTGTTTGGGAAGAGAATCAAGCCCGCCCTTAAAATCTCCTCCTGTTCTTTCCTGGGGCTGCTGGGAGATGTAGTCTCATTCTCTATCACTCCGGAGGGAGCTGCAGAGGATTTCTGCCCTTAGGGAGACCACCCGCAAAGCCCCAGCAGCCTGCTAGGGCTGCAAGGAGGCTCACACCCTACAGAAAAAGCATCATTCAAAGTGCAGAACTATTCCAACAGCTGATGATTCCTCCCATGTGAACCAGTCTGGGTTGATGGACGGGTAAAACAATGTATAAAAGCACGAGTTAGTTCTTCCCCATGAAAAATGGGGCTTGAACACCATCATCCATGTGGGACTGGACCTCAGGGTATGGGTCCTCTTGCTGGAGCGAGTTATCCAAGTAATTAGACTTGACCCACTCATAATATCCTCCTTCCTCATTCATGAAAGCACCTCAGATCTCAGCCCAGCGTGGCCATGTTCAGGGGACTGGTCCAAGCCTGGGAGTGTTGGGTGTCATTATTGTCCCCCTCCCCTCCCCAGAGCAAAGAGTTCCAGTCACCAGACAAGACACAAATACAAAATTGTTTAAAGCAACAATTTTCTCCCTTTACAGAGAGAACGGCCCAGCAGAGTGTGGGCGCCGATTCTTCACCTGCTTTTTTTGCAGGACCTGCTTTTTCGCAGGACGCCACAACCTCCCACTCTGTCCCGCATCTGTGTGAGAGCATGCAGCATCTCCCTCCCATTATGCCTCATTCAAAGAAGAACTGATGTGTGCCAGTCCTTTTTTGTACAGACCTATTAAAATTCCAATGCAAATGACCGGATTCATAATCTGAGCTTCATTGAGAAACACCGTTTCCTGCTTTCCCCAGTAATGAAATTACTGGTTGTGCAGATGCTCCATTTCTAAGCTAATTCAATCTCTGACTAGTTTTTTTAAGGCCGTATGTGTGAGGGCAGGGGTGTGCGGATGTGCGGGTCCGCGTGTGCGTGCACACAGACAAACACATCTGCACAGCGTGTTTCCCAGCACAGGGGTCTGTAGGCTATTTAGTTAGATAGCCAATTATAATTATAAATGCAATGGGAATACGAGCAGTGTATTCTATAGACACGATTAAAAATAAACTGGGAAAGCTGAAAGCAGCTTAGTCGCCAGAAACTAATACACTGCAGGAGCAAGTTGTGGAAATGCCTGATTATTCCCTTTTGCTCACTCCATCCCTGGGGGATCTTCCTGAACTGTTACTTTAACTGCTCAACTTGCCTTTTCCGCTGTGATAGTCAGCAGATGAAGCCCTTCACATTTAAGTGTAATAGTGCCAGAGAGACCAACTGCTCCTCAGAGTTACGACCTATAAATGTCGCTTCTGTGTCAGAATGAGAATGTGCCACTGAAGATGCTGAAGTCTGCAGAGGGTTTCCTTGACAATTCACGCAGGCCATTAAACTTACTCCTCCCCTCGTCCCCCCAGCGTTGTGTACACTGGGATTTCTTGCTTGCTTTCACAGCTTTCTGAGTAGTTCTTCCAAAGCTGGCAACAATCGAGCAATTTATCCCTGGGACAGAGTGTATGGCGCAGCATTTGTTCAAGTTACTCTTCTTTTCACCTGTCATGGCAAATAAGAGCTGCAGGACAGACTGCCCGAGCTCTCCTGCACCAGGTGTGGGTGTCTTTACCCAGAGCAGAAGGGAAATGGAGATGGTCATCGTGTGATGCCAGGATGAGACAAGGAGCCCTGTAAGGTGGGTGTAAGCCAGTCTCCCATCCCGGCTGACTGCCAGGCGCAGGGTGTATGGCTCATCCCCTTTGCACAGAAACCCACACAGCTTTCCCCATCCACCTTCACCCTTTACTGGAGGTGGCTTGGGAGGTCTGGAAGGAAAAAGAGAGCTACTTTGCTCCACAGCATCCAGATGTTTCTGGCCAACTGAATAACCATGTGAGAGACATTCCAGTCTGCCTTGGTCAGGAGGACATGATTACTTCTCAACCTGAAGGATACAGCAAGCAGGATAACAATAGCTGAGCGCAAAGTTTTTTTCTTGGCTCACAAAGTGCTTCTGGCCTTAGCTGAAAGCCCCCTTCACCACTGCCGTAAGCACTTCTCAGAAGAAATGCAGGCGTTTACACCACATTAGCATCTAGCCCAGCATCCACGTTTACTCAGGTACAAGATAGAGATATCTAATATTTACTTATTTCAGTTAGACCCTGACAACTTGCTCATAAGGGATGCATGGAAGCCTTGGGTGGTGCTGGTCCCCAAGGCAGGTGCAGATACACCATGGTGTGCTCAGGCAGTTTGTGAGTGGTGTAGGACGTGGACAACACCGTGCCACTCACCCACTGATGTTTCTACATGTTTTCTTTCTGAGAAAAGAGAGTTGATGTTTTGAAGACCTTGGGAAGGGAAGAAAAGCACCTTTCCGGGAGGAATGATGGTATAGAAAGCCCCAGGGCTTGATAGTGCATGGCTGACAGGTCATCCCCCGGGGGGGTGGCAGGGCAGAAAGGAAAAGCAGCAGAGGGGATGAGGCTGGGGTGAGAGACAAGCCCTTGCTGTGGGGCAGACCCATGCAGGGCTGCGTGGAAGAGGCCGGACCATACAGACGGTGCAGCTGGAGGAGGGTGAGAGACCCTCTGCAGTGAATGGAGGTGGATTCTATGGGCAGCTGCCCTCTGGGCAGGAGAAAGGAGTAGGATGGAGGAGAGTTGAGCCTGAGGGACAGGGCTAACTCAGCTCGGGGTGTTACTGTGCTTCACATCTGTTTGAAATCTGTAGGAACAAGCCTGTGATAGCCCCAGCCTGTGGAAAGTCAGATGCTGCCATCCAAGTGCTTCTCCTCACCTAACCCCCTCACTCCCAGCTCCATCCCATCCTGGGGTGCTCCGGGACCCCCACAGTGCCTCCTCCCCTTCCCAGTCCCCCCAGACCCTGTCCCAGCTCCATCCCCTCCACGGTGGCCAGGCGGCTGCTGGTCTCCAGCGCGCGGGGATGAAGCAGCAGCTGATTTTGCAGCCACTTGACCGGAGACGCTGCTTGAAGCGGGACCGAGACGGGGAGGGGGAAGAGCTGAGGATCCTTTTGAGACCGCCACCTGGGACTGGAGGCACTTCTACTAATGCACAGTGAACAGCTAAATCATACATTATTGATTTGTCAGACGTATTTGCATATAAATAAGCATGATCATTCATACAAACCTTAATGTTGTTGTTCTCCCTTTAGTGTTGTGATCACAGATGAATGACTCTAGTTAGACACAATTCAGGAAAGCTTGTACCACTGCAGCAAAGTAAGCTGCTGATTTAAAACTACATTTATTGGAGCATGTAAGTGTGACAGTCTATTGGTGAATTTGGGGATAATTAGTCTAAAAGACAAGATAAATGAATCCTGAAAGTGGTATTGTGATGAAGAAATGATCCCTCCATGCCAGTAAAGCTTTGATGCCAGAAATATTGTAAATGATAATTAACTGGGAAACACAGAGGAATTATATTTCAATTGTGTTTTCAAAAGGACTTAGAATTTTACAGACAAATTGATTGGGCTGTCCCCCTCCCCCAGCCCTGTGATTATGAAAGATTGTCTAATTTACAACATGAACTATGAAGCATATGACAAATAGCTGGCTTGCTTTTATGCATCTTGTTTGTACGTTTCCCCCCGGTAGATATCTGCTTATTGTTTTTAAGCGAACCAAGACATGTATTTTTCAATTAGTCTTTCCCTAGGCTTAATCTAGACAGATCTGCAGGCCAGCACAACACACTGACCCATGAAAATTATATCTGCTGTATTAATTCATTAAGCATTGCAGGATCAAGCTGTAAGATCTCACTCCCTGATAACATCAGCAGCGTGAGCCGGGTTAGTCTGCATCCCTCCCCTGAAAAGAAAATATTATAGATTGTGCAATGCAGGGGAAACATTGCTTGCTAACACTTCATTTTAATTGTCCTAAATTAGAGCTGAAGACTTACAGAACTGTGCGTGACAGGCAATGAATACCAAATGAATTCATTAGGATCAACGCTGTTACAATGAATAACTAACGAATCTATAACAACGTCTATATCCTTTATGCTTCGGCTGTCGGCTGCAGCAGGGAACCCTGGAGGGAACTATCCTGACCCTTGGCTGGCCGAGGCCACCGAGCTTTGCCCTCTGCCTGCCTCTAATTGCAGCTCCGAGTGAAGCTGGGTGTCACCTGGATTGCTTGGGGTTAGGGGAACAGTGCAGGCAGAAGGAAAAGAGGACCAAAGGGGCCATTGCAGGTGAGCTGCGGAAGCAGGGCATAGCCACGAGCCACGATCTTTGGAAGATGCTGCCTGGACTCCATGGGACCAGGGATGCAGCTTGAGCCACCTCCTGCCACTCGTTCCCCTCTCTGGAGGGGTGGGGATATCCAAGCAATGCTGCTATCAAGTCCTGCCTTCCCGCTGGCATCATCAGGCCTTGAGATGGGCTAAAAAGTGCCAAATAGCACCCATAACTGGTGCATCAAGCTCAGCAAGGGCACTCTAAGCTGTCCCAGAGGCTGCAAGTGTCCCATAATGTTTTGGACTGCCAAGGTCTGTGCTCTGGGGCAGGGACTCCCCACTGAACACAGAAAGGTGTTGTTAAAGGAGGAAAAAAGAAGAGAAAGAGCTTCATTTGCGGAGTTTGCACCTTGTACTCCTCTGGTGGGACCCACCATAACTCACACAAGGTTCAATGAGTTGGGACTGCAAGAGAAGGGGGAAATAGGGGCTTTTATGACCATGGGGAGGTTTTATGTGGTATTGTCTTCCTTAGCAGAGGATCTTAAATTTTTTTGGGTGGGTATTCAGTGAAAGAAAATACAAAAGACAATGACTCGGCTAAGTTGCCTCTCAAACCACTGCAGATGTGTCGACAGACCACCCTGCCAGAGAGCATCTCAGGACGCTGCAGCTGATACCAAACCATGACCAGGTTTCCACCAACAGAGAGGAGGAAAACACTGTAGCAAAGAATTTCTGCTAATTGGATGTTCAAAGAAACACACGGAGAACTAGGGGAACGTTTCATTCGGCATTGCTATGTCAATGCTGTTCATTCCCAAGCGATGCCAAATTCTTCTTCCTCCAATCAAGGTTCCCGTGCTTTTTTGCCCAGACCCAGTGCTTGTGAAGGAGGAGGGAATATTTCTGAGTTGAGGAAGGATTTCCAAGGAGCCCAGAAATTTGCATCAGGTCTCAAGCTAATGGTGTTTCTTTCTTTTAAAAGGGATGCTCCACTGCATGGGGATCCAACATGTGGCAGAAGGGTGCCTCAGCTTCTCTGTGCTCAGTGCGTGGGTGGAAGGTGTGATGAAACCTGGCAGTTGAGCTCTTTCTCAGGAGACCATTGCCTCCAGCTTTCTGCCCCACTCCCTAAATAATGGTTACTGTCCTCAAAAAGGAACATGGTTCCGATGCTAACTCAACATACCTTCACCAGCACTTTCCACGGAGATGCCACAATTTGCACTGAAGCTGCAGAGACCAGGAGACAAGTGTCTGTTTGCTTTGGAGCGGAGCAGGATAGACACCAATTGCTTCTTAACTTCACCGCAGCAAAGCTTGCTGAGCCAGCACATCTTGGTCAATGTTTCCAACTCATTTTGAGGTCTTGGAATAAAAAGCCTGGGTTTAGTACGAAAAATCATCCAGCTTCATAAGGAAGAGACTATGGGAACCTTGAGGAAGGAGTGGCAGGCAGGAGAAAAGGACAGCTGGGAAAACGGAGGGACAAGGGGTAATTTTCTCTGAAATTGGGATTGCAGGAGCAGGGCCCCTGCCCTTGCTGATGTGCTTTTGGGAAACGTAGCTCGTCCTGGAAAAAGAAAGTAAAAGGCAAGCATGTGCAGAGAGCCTCTGGTGTGCGGCCCCCGCCTGCGTTCAGGCTGTTTGCAAACTCTCTCTATGCTTATCATCATGTAATTGAAATAATGCGTATTGACAGAGACTTGAAAACAACTGCTCAATTTTCCTCAAAATTCAATTAAACTTCGTTTATTCTGGGGATCGATCCAATTAAAAGGGGGGAAATTTCAGATGGTCCGAGCCTTACAATCCATCTTAACACACTGTGTCTATCACCGTGATGTAATAATTCCCCCAATCAATGCTTTAAAAGCATTTAGCAGTCTTGATAATGAACTTTTGTCAAAATAGCCTTACAAAGCAATAAATGAGAGCAGATTAATATGTAGTCATAAAGCTATGAATGGTTTAACGCTTTGAAAGGGTTGCTCCATAAATTAGACTTCTTTATTTATTTCTTTATCATAATCTCTCTCTCTGATACTATTGCCCAGGGTTTTGGTAGACAAGAAGAACCTGGGCTTCTGGAGCGAGTTCCTCGTTAGGAGAGAAATGGATGGGTATGAACTGAAGGATATCATATCCTGGCCTGTTTTATTGACATTACAGACAATTCCTGTGGCACCACGGGCAAAAAGAGAGCAGCCGTAACTAAGCTTGTCATAGCACTGACTTTCAGATCTTCAACAAAGGGGTCTCTGTTCAAAGCTCCAGCAAGGCTGATTCCCACCCACTGAACTGGCCCCGTTAGAGCGCCTTAGGGTTACCATCAATGTATGAAAGTCCTTTCACAACCGCTGCGGATTGAGAAACATGTCCCATTCTGACACTGCGAGGGGTTGTGCAATGGCTCTTAATTGTGGCACTTTAGGAAATACCCCGTTTAAGTGTTTGTCTTCCCTGTTACTGATTTAAGATATTAAATCTTCTTCCTAATACCGTGGTGGCTTCAGGCTGACCCCAGCAGCTCCCATCCTACTTTGTAACATCCGTGGATACCATGCATTTCTAGTCACAGCTAGAATGGGTTCTCGAATAGTTTCCTGCTTCTCGCACATAACCGTGCTTAGAAGAGTTACTCATCTCCCCTGACACACTCTTGGTGTGCTTCTCACATCAAGGAGATTTTTTTAAAATGTCTGGTACTCACTACAAGAGTCAAAATTAGCAAAGACCCAGCTTAGAAATGGGAACCTGAGAGGGTTCATTACTGCACAGGACAGGAACAGAGAAAATGCTTCTGCTCCAAAGGAGGTCGTGATCTGGTCGTTCAGTAACGCAGATTTCCACTTTAATATTAATTTTAAGTGCTCTGGCTTAAAGACCCTGCTGCTGGAGATGGGCAGGTGGTTTCAAATAATCTTTTTTATTCTGTTCAAGTGCCATGACGAGCTGTTTGCAGCGAGTGTGTGGTGTTGGAGGGTGGCGACTCGCAGGAGACAGGCAGGGAACAGCTTTGCCCGTTCCTCCTCGGGCTCTTTTAGCACATCATTGAGGCACTAGGCAAGCTGACAGCTTCTGAAAATGAACCCATGTGTTGAAGACCTTCAGCTGCACTGAGGGTTTCCTCGTCCTGGGGTTCAGTATCCCTCTGGAGTTGCAAGCATCGCAAGCTGCAGGCAGGGAGCCCTGGTCCCCAGGGGCTTCTCCAAATTTTTTGAGCATCCCACAGGTGGGAAGCCTTGAATTTGTGTATCTAACAGCAAGTGATCTCGTTTTCAGGGGTGCTGTGGCCATTCTGATCTCTCTTCTGTGCGTGGGACTTTGCACTTGCTGTGCAATTTCTCCGTCTCCCACAAAAAGGCACCCGTCTCTGCCGGGGAGCACAGCAGCCCCGAAACAGCTCAGGGCAGCAGCCTGAGTTTTGAAGATGACGAATGGAGGGAGAAAAACCATCGCACCGAGCAGGAGCTGCAGGAAGAGCGGAGCTGGCATCCGTCCCTCTGATGCTGTCAGTCAGAGAGGTTTCATGCTATTATCTTCATCCTTGTGACTCGCTAGTTCCTGCAAACTGGACACACACCGAACCTATACACTGCTGATTTACGGACGTTTTGCCAGGGCTCAATAAACGTAAAGCACACCAGCCCCGCATGAAAAATGCTATCTGCGAAAAACCTTTTAGCTCAGCGGAGACGGTGGTAAGTGGCAGCATTCCCCTTTTTGCAAACTTTCGGTGGCAACATTTCATTTGCATATGATATTAATTGCAGAAGAAACAGGCGTGCTCCTCGCCGTCTAATCCGCATGGTCTTTTATGTGATGTTTTCCTACAAGGGTAAGGGAGCCGGGATGAATAGTGTAAATGCAGCATGTTCCCCTCCCTCAGCAATCTGCAAAGGAGGTGACCTGCTCAAATTGTTGCTTTCTGAAATGGTACGATGCTAATTGCCTCCAGCACCCTGCTTTTTGACTCACTTTAGGCGGCAGCTTTTTCTACTGCATCAGAAAAATGTGTGTCTTTTCCTCAGCATGACCTGGAGTCACACAGATACTTTCCAGAGCAGCTCCCGAGTACATGCCCAAAATTAATGTGGGGAAATTATAAAACCAGGCAAGACCATGGGGCAGATACATGGCCTGAAGACCTGGACGGATCTGAAAAAAAAATCCTGCTATGCCCTTGCTATTACAGGGTTGAGAATAATGAGTTATTTTATATTATTATTGACCACTCAAACCTATTGTTAGGCCCTTCACAGAGGAAAAACTACAAGATAAATGTCTCCTAGGTTTATCCCAATGGCTAAAGCAGCCACTTTGCCCCCCAGGCTTGTTTTCTCCACCGCCCGGCCATGTGCCATGTCGTTCCCTCAAGACTTATTTCTCCTTAGAGACTTTCACCAGCTCATCTGCCGTTTCCATGTGGCCATCGCTGAGGGATCCAGCCCGGTTTGGGCTCCGATGGACACCCTGAGGATTGGGACAGCATCTCAGGGGCCAGAGCTGCCTCGGGGCACACCAGCATCCTGCGGCTGCTCGATGCCGCTGCCCTGACTTCCCCAGGGAAAGACTGGGCCCTTCCTTCCTTCGCATCTAGGAGTTTCTATTTCATGTTTTCATTTCCAGCGGCTTGGTGTTTTGGGGGTGGGTAAGGGAGGACTAAAGCATGTTTCAGGAGTAATCTGTTCCTCAGTGTTCCGTCCCTTGTGTCTCTTTTGCTGTTCCTTTGAAATAAAGGAATATTCAAGCAATCAAAAAGGAAAAAAAAAAAAAAAAAGTGATTAAACAGTCCTACTAAATCCCAGATAAACATATGTTAAAAAAAATCCAGGTGGAATCATTACAGGTTAAAATTAAACTTATTTCTTCTAAGTATCACAAAAAAAATATTAAAATACTTCTCCTCCCAGCCCCCTACACCTCAAAAAACCCAGATCATTTTGATACTAAAGGTATTGCAGCAGCTTTAAGGGACTCACAGATCAAACATCATTTGGGAAATTTCAAAGGGTTGTTTCAACAGTATCACTTTCTACCATTCCCTGCTCCGCATCCCTTCTTTTTATATTTTGGTTCCTGATGAAGTTTCAGCTGCTCCTGAAGTCAGTCAGTCCTTGTGTTCTTGGCTATCAAAGAGCATTGCAACATCAACGTCAGAGTTAAACTAAAAAAAAAAAAAAAAACCTCTAAAAAAAAAAAGCATCCCTTTTCCTTTGGAGATCAGAAAGTCAAATAAAAAGGATGCTGATTTGCGGAATAAAGGGTGGGATTCCCTGCTGAGACGATAGGAATCTTCTGACTTAACTGAGTTAAGATTTGAATACATTTGGCCCAGACAAGGGGAGAAAAAAAAATCCATTAGTTTTGAGAAAAGCCTCACACAGTTTCAAAAGGAAATATGTTAATATAAAAATATTAAAAAAAAAAAAAAAGGAAAAAAAGATTTGTATGTGTGTTTCAGAGGCCAGGAGTTTAACACTATCAGCCAGAAGCAAAGAGAGAAATTAAATTACATGACTAGCACGAAGTCTTGTCTCCTACTGCCATGACATGGATGGGGAAACCAGACAGTATCCAGCAGCCCTGCTGCATCTGGCATGCTGTGGCCACCAGAAAACCACCCTGGCCACCTCAACCTGCCACGGTCATCCCCTTGACACCGTTTGGCCCCTCCGCGGGTCAGAACTGACCACTTGTCCTTGCTTTGGCTCGGGGTTTACTCCTGAGCAGCCCGCTGGGCTGGAGCCTGGGTCCTGCTCCGGAGCTGCCCCACGCTGAGGGTCCCCCCACCCCTGCCTCAGTTTCCCCTTCTCTGCAGGGAACACAAAGTGCTGCTCTCGGCCATGGGACAGCAGAGACCCTCTGATCCCAGAAGGAAGTTTAGCCCCTCACAACACACCAACCTGATTTACACCAGCCTGATGCCAGCCTGCCTGTCCTTCAGGAACCCCCATGGAGGCCAAGCAAGAAACCTAAGCTGCATTGACGCGGTGCTTCATGAAGCAAAATTTGCTGATGGTCCAGACGCTTGTCCCTGGTGAGGGCAATGCACTCGCTGTGGCCGAGGAGAGCTGGCAGGGCTGCTCTGTATCACAGGGCGCTGCTGCCATTGCTGCCCAGGCAGTGGGACGGGACACTACCACGACCACCAGCCTCTCCCGACTCCAAAAAAAGGCATTTTCCCACCCTGCAGCTGCCTGGGAGAGCGGATGGTAACAGGCACTGGTTGTGGCTTGCAGGTGGATGGTTGTTGCTTCCTACCACTAGAAATGTCCCCAGCTCATTGCCAGCCTGGGAAAGACGGGGCATATGTGCCGTGTCCCTTCTTCCCTGCAGAGATTCCTGCTCCTCTGCTCCTGAGCAATGCTGAGGTGTGTGCGAGGACTCACACAAAAATAATCATGATAGCACAAGATTGCCCTTCCTAATGAGGCCCTGGGAAAAGCTGGTAGCTGGGGAAAGGTTCAGTCCAGCCATGGAGTGGCTGCAGGCTGTAATGTGGGGTTGTCAAAAGAGCAGCTCAGTATTAAATCCTTTTGATGGTTCTCCTGCTGAGAGAAGAGATGATATCTCATCATTAATGGAGTTGAATTAATATAAATTAGCCGAACAGCTCCTCGCCGCTTCCGTTCAGGCAGAGAAAAGGGGTTTATTGGGGAGGCAAAAGCAACGATCCCTTTCACCTCACATTCACTCCGCCATCCATAAAGATGCTGCTGACCTCGCAGTCTTATCTCTCCTCCTCCCCTCCCCTGGCAGGACCGAGGCCATGTAAAATAAAATGATTATGTGACATCCCGGGGACATGGGGACTGTCCACAGCACAGACCTCTGGTGACCTTTACACGAGTGACAGGTGACCTCTCTAAATCAGCCCTGGGGAGACTTGAGATTGCCAGGAGGGCTGGAGCCTCCGCGGGCCCTGCGGCAGCAGCATCGCCAGCTGGAGGATGATGACTTATGGGCAGATCAGGCTGGGGAACTGGGGACACCTCTCTGGAGTTCCAGGCTGGGCTCTGAGGGCTATTCATCTCCTTCTCCACCGCATATCCTCCTTCTCCTTCCATCTGAACTGTGAGTTTCATCCTTCCAGCCCCTCACACGTGGGCAGGGACGGCTCGGAGTTGTTCCTGTAGCCCTGTCCACATTCACACACGGGTTCCCAGCGACGAGCACCAGAGAAACTGCCACGAGCTGATTGCAAGGGAACTGCCAAACTCCCAATAAACAAAGACTGAAAAAACAGCAGCACAGAGTTTTGAAGGCAGGAAGGGTTATATCTTTACTGAGCAATTAAAGACAATTAAAGAGCAAACCTAAATCTTAAAGTATGTATCGGCAAGTGCTTGAAGGTGGTGGAGTGTCTGTCTGTGCGTTGGGGTGAAGTGGTTCCCTGTGTCAGAGCATATACCCGATTCATTTTTTAAAGCTATAAAAGACAGACAGGACAGACAATGTATATTATATTATGCATTTTTAAAAGCCACATTAAAAGAACATCAGGAAGGTTGCAGAGCCAAGCACTCAGACAGCAGCTATGCCATGCCCAAGGCTGCCTGCCCGGGTTCATTTGAATCCCTCCTGCCTATGAATCATGACACAGTCTAACAGTGTGTGTTCAGGTATTTTCTCCTTCTCCCCATGACAGACATGGGACGGATGGCTTGTGCCATCTTACAGACTGTTTTCTAGCCTCTTATCATCTTATTACTCTAGCCATGGGCTTGTTCAGCCGCAGCCTGACAGCCACATCTCCATCCCCGGCCGGTGTACGTGGCAGGTTTGTGCAAACTCCACACTTTCACAGCCAGGACCTCTCCACTGCCGAGCCACATGGCTGTCGGGCAAACGCCACACACTGCCCTGCGAGCCAAGTCCTGGGGCCAGGGTCCCCTCGGAGAGGAGCCCTGCCACACATGCACCCTGCATGGTCTCCAGAGGCAGTGGTACAATTCCTGCTGGTGCAAAAACGCCTGCACGGAACGAGAGGAGGGAGCATGCTGTCGCTGTCTGGCTTGAAGAAGGGGAAGAGAGAGAGAGAGAGAGAATTCAAATGAACTAATTTCTTGTTCTAAGACCTTTTTGCCCCTTTGCAGCTGCTTCTGATACAAAGGCAGAACCTTATCTCCCTGTTGCACGGATCCAGCGCTACAAACAACTGCCTTGTTGTAATGCACAGAATGTGTGGCATCTGACGACAGCCTACACAGAGCTGGGACGTGAGCGGGAGGCACATTCCCTTCCCATTTCTGCCCAGCATTTTTTCTTATTCCCCCTCTCTCTTCCCCCTTGACCCTGCAGCCTGGTTTGCCTTCAGCATCCTCCCCCTGCACCCTACTGAACCGCATCCCCACAGTCCCTTCAGGCAGCAGCAGTGGTAGGAGCCTCATCTTTCTCTCTGCTGAACCTCTTCTTACCCCATGCTGTGCATAGCAAACAGCCTCTTCCACCTCTGGTCACAGCAGGCACGAGCAGGGGCATGCGGGCAGCAGGACAGGCATCACGGTTCCCCCATCACGGTTCAGGCAGTGTCAGGGAAGAAGGAAGATGCCAAGGTTATAATCCATCCCAAAAAGCAGATGCTAATCAAAGATGCTGACATTAGAGCTTAGAATCTGGAGTCCTATGCCAGCAGCTGAGTTGTCAAGGCCTTTAATACTATAAGGTGTGTCTAAGACCTCTGTCATCATATAGAATCATAGAATTGTTAAGGTTGGAATGGACCTTAAAGATCATCTAGTTCCAACCCCCTGCCATTGGCAGGGACACCTCCCACTAGATCAGGTTGCTCAGAGCCCCATCCAGCCTGGCCTTAAAAACTTCCAGGGATGGGGCTTCCACCACCTCTCTGGGCAACCTGTTCCAGTGTCTCACCACCCTCATGGTGAAGAACTTCTTCTAACGTCCAATCTGAATCGACCCATGTCTAGTATTAATCCATTCCCTCTAGTCCTACCATTACCCAACATCCTAAAAAGTCCCTCACCAGCTTTTTTGTAGGCCCCCATCACCTTCACAATTTTTAATATTCAAGTTTTACTTTGAATCAGGAAACCACCAGCTTAAAACAGAGGGGAACAGTCTTGTCAACCCCAGGAGTTCAAAGCAGAGAGTCTGAACCCAGAAGTACGTGCTTCACCTGAAGAGAAGACAGAGAGCTATTTTTTCTCTTCTTTTTTTCTATCCACATTTTTGACTATGTCCTGGTTCGAGGACGCAGACAAACTACTACCTGTAATGTCCTACAAAAACTACAGGAACTGTAGTTCTCTGAGCAAATGTAATACTTGTGCGTAAAGAGGAAAAAAGAGACTAGATAAATAGACGAACATTGCCAAAGTCTTGTGGTCATGTGCAAGATCTTCAAAGGAAATTTGGAAGAAAAAAATTAAGTTAATATTGAAGGTAAATGAGAAGTTCAGAGAAATTCCATATGATTTTATGCTGTAGTAAGAAGGAGGAGAAATGGGTTAAAATGTGAAAAATCGAAGTCATGGATTCCAGGACTATTAATAGAAAGAATTTCATGTTTAACCCAGCAGTTGTCTATAGAGGAGAGAGACCTGAGCTTTCAAGCTGGCCATACAGTGTAACCCACAGATTGACTGAGAGTAATTGCCATTAGTGGTAAGCAGGAATGAACGCCATTTTACTAAGCATTTCAAACCTCATCAGTCATCGCCATTCAAGAAGAGCAACTGAAGTTGGGACACAAGAAGAGAAGTTTACTGGGATGCTGAGGGCCATCGAGAACTTTTCTAGACAAACATGAAGAGGTTGGTTTGCTAAATCAGGCAAAAAAAAAGAGACAGAGAGGTGATACGGTCATCCCAGGGTCTATCTACCCAGGCAGGAAAAGGATTAGTTAAGTTGAAGGGGAAACCTGGCGACAATCAACTGCATAGAAACTGGAGGTGTGAAATGTAGACGTGGCTTCTAGCCATCAGAGCAGAAATACTTTTGAGGACCCTTCAAACATAAATAGTGGAAGAGAGAAAACAAGCTGCTTGCACTTAGTTTGAAGCCAAAGATCCAGTAATACTAGTGCTCAGGCAGAACATCAACCTCCATGGGACCAACAGTCCGCAGGTCGCAGCACTGGCTAGAAAATTGGCTCCAGGAATGCAATGGGATTCAAGGTCTCCATGCCTGCTGAAGTGGGAAGCACTCACCAGGAGGCATCTGAGTAGATCCTCCCGAGGATTCTTTGTTCCTTGGCACAAGAGGTCTTCAGGGAATTAAACTGGAGGTGATCTCCACCATGTCTGCGCAAATGCTTTTCAAGCTCCCATAAGTTACAAGCTGGTGATGCTAAGGCAGGAGGTGGGAGGCACTCATCTCCTCTAAGGGAAGGGGGCATTTTCTTGAATTCATGTATTGCAGGTAGTTTGATAAAATTGTCATTTTCCCTGCCAGACTCACGCAGCTACCACAAATGCCTCTCGTGCCACACAGAATTCTTTCTAAATGCCCCAGATCTGGCGAGCAGGGGGAGACAGAGAGAGGGAGAAGGAGACAATCATAGCTCCGACCCACTCCTCCGCGTGCAGAAGCAGGAATTTGCTCTCCAACTGGAATGTGGCTGTTTAATAGGGCCACAGAAGCAAAGAGGCTGCATCTGTAATGTTTCTGTCAAAGTAAATGAGGTCATTAACAGACGAGTTCAGTGATGGAATTGTCTCTCGTAGTATTTATTATATGGTCCTTTTCCTGACACCTCCCACTGAGAGAATATTAAATATTTAATGCACACCAAGGCTCTGCTCATTTTTCATTCCTACTTCAGCATTTCAAGTCGGCTCCAATCTGCTGCTAGCTACAAAGTCGACTGGACAATGGACCGTAATGAATTAACTCTTTGGAAGCCACCGTAGCATTTACAGGACTGCCAAAAGACTGGGTGCTTTATCATCTCTGACTCAGGCGTGTGCTCTAGAATTCAATCCTCAATTCATTAAAACAAAGTAGGGGGAGGAAGGCGAGGGTGGAGAATTTGGGAAATAGGTTTCGGGAACCATAAATAAATAAATAATGAAGGGGGAGATGGAAATGTCAGCCTGCCAAGGTGACAGGGGTTTATTTACTCATTATTTCTAGAGCTGCTATCTCCAAAAATCAAGGTTGCTTCCGCGCAACATGACAGTCTTCAAAATCCTGAGCATCACATCCAGAATGAACCACAGATCCTGGGGTGAAGAGCAAGAAAGACTTTTGAGAAATAGCTAACAGCCCTGCTCATTACAAATCGAAAACAGATCCCCAAGAAAAGCAGATCAGGATGTTCCCCACGGTATGGTACTTGCTGCCCATCTGGTCAAGCAAAGACAAATTTGGTCCTGCCTGGTAGCTGAGCTTTCCCAGGGTGTCTATACAGTTTAAAAATCAACATGAAAGTCTAAACTTCCAACTATGTCTTTGAAAATCCCTGACAAAATGTTTAATTAGAGGAATTCAAGCGGAATAGGCCTGTCTACCTAGGACATGCTCCTCTGTGAGGTTTTCACTAGATATTTCTGGTGGTTACAATACCTAGAACTCCTTCTTACCACCCCTTTGCCCCAAAAGGGGGAGTCTACGTACAAAACTGTATAGATGCGATGTCTGCAGGGTGCTAGAGACACAGTTAGTGTGTGGAAGAAACCATCAAGGTGGCATCTGTCAGGGCTTCAGCTGTCCCACCTCCATTCCCTGCCAGCAGAAGGCATTTACAAGCAATATTTTCCCAGGGCAATTACTCCCTTTATTTACTGCTCCTTTTCCATCTTCCCACAGCATCAGCAGATCTGCAGAAACTATCGTGCATGCAGTGCCAGGACCACACTGGTCAGGGGAAGGCACAAAAATACAGTCAGGCTGTTTTCACCTACAAGGCAGAAATTTCAAGGAAATCTCACCGTCATACACGTTTACTTGAAAAAAGATCCACTGGCAAATTACTCCTGCTTTTAGACTTACAAGCTCCCATTTGCTTATCTGGTTAACACTATCTGTCACTTTTACTGAGATACCAGGAAACCTGATTCCCACTCACGGTGCGAAAGTAACTTGTATGCGCTTGACCTTTTTAATGTTTTGTAATTTGATTGGGTGGCTATTCCCATATTTCCTTGTCACCAGCCCTAGTAATCTGAGAGGCAGAAGTGGAAAAGACAGCCAGTAGAAATACAAGCAAACACAAGTGGGAATTAGTTGAGGCCTTGGGATGCCAAAATTACTCAAAGCTACATCCTCACTGAGAGCGCAGCCAAAGCAGAGCTCAGCTCAATCGCATGGCCGGGGCTTGCCACACTGATCTTAAAGTATTATTTTACAGTGCCACCCCACAGGCTTAATTCAAGGCTCAGATCCTGGGTTCAGGTTGGAGCTCTTTGCTGATGAGCTTTTAGAAGTGCGATTTTTAATTCTTTTTTTACTGTTGCTCTGCCCAGAAAGCCACTGTATGAACACAGTTATATCAGTATAACCCTGTATATTCCTTACACTAGGGATTAATCTCCTAGGAAAGGCTACATTGCATATCAGTACCAGAATGTTAATATAACAAACTACAAATTACAGAAGTGCCTTAGGTCTGTTTTCTGACCGTTCCACCTAAAAACTGGGACCACTTAAATGAGTAAAGCAAACCCGGACAGGAACAGGTATGTCAGTAAAATCACTTCCAGGCTTCTCTTGTTCTGCATCCACTAAAACAGCTGGGCAGGTGGAAGCTTGCACAAGGGCAAAGTCTTCCCACACAGACATTGCACTTCTCCGTGTAGTTTCCCCATCTGTTGAATGGGAACAGCAGTGAGGGGGAAGTGTAACTTGGTACTTGAAGTCACAAACGACAGGTTCCTAGGAGAGCAAAGTAAATTTAGAAAGTTTATTTCTAAATTTTCTTCAAAATGCTTTCTTCTGTCAAACCCCCCCCCCACACACAGACACTCAAATTCCCTGTGTGGCTTTATGCTGAATAAACCACAGTTCTCCACAATTAAAATTCTTTTTAATCCTGCACTAGGAATCCAAACGAAATGCCACACATTTTCTCGCAAGCCCTTGGCCCAAAGAGGTGTTTCTCTTCTTACGGACACGGGCGCTGGGGTCTGGGTCGGAGTTTGGCAGCATCTTTCTCTGCCTCTGGCCAAGGAAAGGACGCAACCGGTTGTTTGGTTTGTGCAGAGTGATCCCCGAAGCAGAAGCCCCATTTGTTTTTGCTTCCTTGCAACAAACGTATCCCTGTAGATCGATTCCAGCCCGGCGCAGAGTGCTGGTAAATATGCCCGCAGTAGCTGCAGCAGTTGGCGTTTTCAAATATTCATCTTTTCAAAGAATGGCTGTTTCTCCCCCAGCCCCTTAGCAGAGAGCTTTGCTCTTTCCCATACTCGAATTGCCTGCCATAGATACTCAGTTTTTGACTTAAAACTCCTTTTCACTCCAGTGACTGTATACAGAGAGACAACAACACAGAAGCTCCCCAAATTAATGTACATTATGGCAATGGTTCAGTTTATTTATTTATGTGGATTTGGCCATTTCTTTCTCCAGTCATTAATAGAGTGCAGTGGATTTGAATGTCTGCAACTGAAAATTGCTCCTAAAGGGAGTCTTCTGCTCGTGGAGCAGCTGCTTGGTTTCCATTGCCTTTCACTCACTGCTTGGAGTGAAAAATAACTTATTTTCTTCATTTCACCCCAAAATAACCTATTGATAAGAGATCAAACACAGGCATCAAACTTATGAAGAGCAGAAGGAAATATCCTCCGGTGTTACGGTAAAACCATTCCTTTGCCACTGGGCATTGCCATTCAAAACCAGGGCCAAAATTCAGTGTGCAGGCCAGCATCAGTCCTCATCTGGGTCATAGGAAGATTTGAGTCTTTTCCGATACAATGGAGCAAAACTTCAATGCTTTGGGACACAGGATCATCCTAGAGAAACAGCCAGCAAGACGAGTACACCAAACGGCTCAGGCTGTAAGAGTTTAGCCCTGGTTGTATAAAGTACCTAGCAAAATGGGGGCTCCAACCAAGGACTTAATGATCCTGAAACATGTTATTTTAATAATTGCTGTATAATTGAGTCAGTATTCCATAAGGCATGTATGCAGAGACACTTCTGCCCAGCACAGTGTTGCATACAAACATTTCAGTTGAGCCCTCTCTTATATCCCTCACATTCCAGTTTTGGAGACCTTGGTCGCTCTTCAATCCCATTTTAGGATTTTAACATCCAAGTGACCTTTCCAGGGGTTACAGATACCCTGGAACCCATTTTGTAATGTTGGATCCTTTCTCTGTTCTCTGCCAATGATTAGCTGTTTCAGGGACAGAACTTCCCAAGCTATTTTGAAGCTGTCTATGCTGTCTCTGGAAGTATTGCTTGTATCCCAAGGAATTCCAACTAAAGGGATTCTTGGAAACGGCAGAAAATATGCTGACTTTGGTCCCCCAACTTTACATGCTTGCAGTGTCTCTGTGCTGATATTTTATTTTCCCGATATCAAAGGTGATGCTCACTGTTTCATTGCACAAGCGTACTTAAAAAAACCCAAACCTGTTGTATCTGTCCACAATTTGTCTTCAAGTTCTGATTTGGAATAGTTTAAAACTCAAGGGATATTTAGCAGGGCAGATAAGCCAGGAGAAGCAGTAAAGGCGTGACAGTTCTAACAGTCAACTACAGCCAAGATCAGAGTGATCTTTGGGCTTTAAATAAAGCACATTTCCCAGGACCAGACAGATAAATGGTTAGAGAATATTCATCAGGTGTGTCATTATAGTGATATTTCTCTTCATGTGATAGAGTGCTGAAGCACTGGGATGGATGAACTAATGTCTGGAGATAGGTGCATCCTATGCTACAAAAAACAACACACTAAGACTAGTCTGCACTTACTGTGGTTAAGCTTAGATGTAGAGACAGCCCAGTTTTGTGACATGCACATAATTATTATAAGGAAAAGCCACTCACGGACTGAAACCTCTGCCAGTTCAGCACACACAGACAGGACGGTCACCAGCCATCTAATGGTGATAACTAAATTAGACTGCAAGAAGAAAAAGCAGCTGGAGGCCCAAATCCCACTGATAATCAAAGGGTGCTGGGCAGATTCATGGATGGTTCCAGTCCTATCTCCAACTCAGTCCTGCCAATGATCCTGTTCTCGTTCAAATCAGCAGCACAGCTTTTCTCCTCTCTTTCCCCAACTCCCTTTTTGCCTTTTCTTTCCTCTCTGGCTCTTGAGCACTGATGCGAGAATTTCAAGCAACATCAACCCTGATGTAACTCCATTTGATTTATTGGCAGCTGGAGGCTATTCTTTGCCTGCCGTCATGCTGAATGGCAGATGCTATGAAGGTCCTGTTCTTGCCTTGACAAATCTCAAGTTAAAACAAAGGTAGTAGAGACCTTTAGACACAAGAGCAAGTCACGAGGGAGGAAGAATCTGGAAAGCTCCCCTTGAATTTAAACAGTAGGGGTACCAGGGACATTTGCCATGATCTGGATTACGGTAAATAACAGCAGTTTGGAGCTGAGAAAACTCTGCTACATCAGGATGGTGAGAGTAATGCTAGCTGCTAATGTAGGGGGACAGTTTCTTGGGCATGCAGTTAGGTCCTGTGCCACTGATGGAGTACTGTAGCAGGTCCATGGCAGTTGGATGGTGGCTGTTCTAACCAGACAGGTCTGCCAAAGGTCCAGGGGCTGCAGAGAGAGCCACAGCAGCAGAGCCGTGCAGAAGGATGGGTTCTCCATCCACCAGCAATTCCCTCAACATGAGGATGAAGAAAGAGTCTAGAGGCCAAAAGGCAGCTATCTGGCTTGGTCACCTCAAATTTTTATTTCTAAATCTTGAAAAGCTAACATCAGTCTGTTCTGGACCAGGCAAAGTATTTCAGTTCAGTTTGGAACATTTTAACTAAAGTGAAAGGATGTTTTGAAATGCCAAATTAATTTGAGCTGAAAAGTCTGTTCATTTTGTGATGATTGAAAAGAAACACTGAATGGTTAACATTATTTTTTTGATCCAAGCATTTTATCCAAAATGGAAGCTTGTACACCAAAAGTTCCTGAAACTTGGAATAAACTTCGACCCAAATACAGAAGTTAGCACTTAAAGGTGAAAAGGAGCATCTTTAAGTAAAGACAAGAAGGTTCCCACTCAAAATACTGTGGCTTATCTGCTAACAGGCTTGCTCCTTGAAACTTGCTCTCACAGGCAATCTTATTCATAAACAGCCCTTCTCAGTTCAGTGCTCATATAGCAAAATTCCAGTGGGTTTTGGCAGGATCAGTGCTGAAGTAATATGGATTTCATACTAAATAGCATTCCTGCTTTTTTCTATGTAAACCTCCAAAACGGTGTGCAGGACTTCCATTTTCTTGTATGTCTGCAATGGAGATATTTAACAAACAGGGACTGTGATGCTGTGATTTTCAGTCCTCTTCAAGGAATCTCAGTATTATGTCCACTGAAGCAGTTGCAGTTGGAAGTGGGCTGCTTTTTCTGTTTAATTTGGACAACACCAGGACAGCTGGTGTAAATGGTCATAGCTCCACTCCAGACCTCAGCTGGTGTTATGTTGGCTGAGGACCTGCTCCTACATGTGTTCTCCGGTTTCTCAGCATCTTAAAGCATTACATGGAAAGGTGGCAAAGTACAGGACTTATCACATATGCGATAGAGCATTATAAAGCCATTTGTGGCTGCTGAGGTGTCCTCCCATGGACTTCAGGGCTGTGGCTCAAACCTTTGATCAGCTGTATCGCTTCTCAGCGAAGTGAGACTGGTGCATAGGTGGGGAAGGTGGCAGCTCCTGTGCTCTTGGCCCCGCAGGTCCACTTTGACCTTGTCTGAGTCAGGCCATGGCTGTAAAAGAGTGATAAGACTATTTACTGCAAGATACGGAAAGTGTCAAGGATCATCCTGATTAATGACTAGATGATGTCAGAGGGGAAGGAGTTGCATATAATAAAACAGATTTTTTTTCATGTGGGTTCACTTAGGCTAACAAGCTGCAACCTTGTGACTTACCCAGAGTCTTTTTGTGATTTTATCTGAATGAAATCCCTGGAAGTGTTCAAGACCAGGTTGGACGGGGCTTTGAGCAGCCTGGTCTAGTGGGAGGTGTCCCTGCCCATGGCAGAGGGGTTGGAACTGGGTGATCTTTAAGGTCCCTTTCAACCCAAACCATTCTATGATTCTATGAAAAAGCATGCTGAACTGCTGTGTTTTATAGAGCAGGTGCTCAGCCATTGTTTTGGTGAAATGGAGAAAACATATTAGGACATGTGGAAGGAGGCTGCCCGGGGGATTTGCACACTTAACTCTCTTTGGTTCCCTCTAGAGTCAGATGGAAACAGAGCATCTTCCAGTGGCCTAGAGATGAAGCTTTGGGAAACAAGGCAACCAGCTCAGCCTGGCTTAGCAAATGGAGGGTGGATATGAGACGTGAGAAGGGTCAAACGGCATTTATGAAAATCCACTGAGGCCCAGATGCAAAGCAAGTGGGTCGTTACTGCTGGGAGCCCAGGCTGGCACGGGCCCATGAAGCCCCATTGGGCACTTTCACTGTAAGAAGATTTGCAGACTGGCTCTCTCCAGCTCTGGCGAGATGTGATGTTTGTGTTGACCTTGGCTTGGTTTCCCCGCTGCTCGTGCTGTCATTTGCAGGGAGAACACCAGTGCTGCAGGGCGTTTTGCATCCTCTCCAGTGAGGACGCACAAAGTGTTTTACAATCTCAGCCACCCAAACCCAAAGCGGGACTAAAGACTAGGGAGAAGAAGGGTTCATACTGTTTGAGCTGGCATGTAATATGGAGTGTGAGACCTCTATCAGGCAGAGCAATGGGGTCCAACCAGCCCTTTTTCTACCCTTCCATCAGCGCTTCCTGATAACCTGCCATCCTCCCTGAAGTTACACTTTCTAACAGAGCAGGCAGTGCCCAGGTGGAGAACAGGATTGTGCACTGCCAGCAGTGTTGGGGACCTGACCCAGGGCTTCTCCAGATTTGAAAATATCTTGTCCAAAGCTCAGTAGTAAGAGCACAGACATTGTTGCCGCTCTTAGCATAAAAACAGAGGGAAGTATTGTGGGCTGACAGGGCCCCGGTGCTTTGTTCTGGGCAGGCAAATCATCCTTATTTTATTTATTAATGTGGTCGTTTATTTTTTTCTACAATTCATGTATTTTATGGTTCATTTTTACTTGCCTTTGTTTCTAATTGTGGTTTATGGGTTCTGGGGGTTGGGTTTCAGTTTTGGGGTGGGCTTTTTTTTCTTCTTTCACAACACTTTCAGCTGTTATTTCTACAGGCACAGTATCTGGGGGACTCTGTGGAAACCAGACTTCATAAGACCAAGATCTGCTTCTGTCCAGGAAGCGGATCCAAGTCGATCATCCTCCTGCAGGACATGCCTCCAAAAAGTGTGATGTAGGGGAAAAGTACCTGATGGAGAAGTCACAAAACCACCTCTCCTCAAGAAGTCTACTCATCTGCTGCTGATGATTAAGGCCTCTCTTCTCCTCTGTGCTGACACAGCACCTAAAAAGCAGCCTTCATCCAGGACTGGGCTCTTGATCCTTCCAGTAATACAAAGGAAAGGTGCCATTTTTCACCACAGATTAAACATGTCAATGCTGTTAACCTCGTAGTCTGCAGTAATTATATTCTACTAAAAGAGAGGCCTCTGAAAGCAGACTTGGAGTCCTCTTTGCATCCTACCTTGAACAATTACGTGCATTCCCTTGTACATAAATCAGTGAGCACGGGTGGACCTGCGCTGTAGCGCAGGGTAAGAATGAGAAGAGACATTCTTCAGTGTTTACAGATCATGTGCAAAAATAATATTCTCAAGTGTAACCTCTTCAGCTCAGCCCTTTCCTTAGTGTTTGCATGGTGTTTGGTACCTGTAGAATTATGTTAAAGAGCACCAAAGCTCTTGCGGTTTGTACCAGACGATGCCCATGTCGGTGATTAGACGAGATATAAGGAAGAAATTTTTTACCATGAGGGTGGTGAGACACTGGCCCAGGGTGCCCAGGGAGGTGGTAGATGCCCCATCCCTGGAAACATTCAATGCCAGGTTGGATGGGGCTCTGAGCAACCTGGTCTAATTGAAGATGTCCCTGCCTATGGCAGGGGGGTTGGACTAGATGACCTTTAGAGGTCCCTTCCAACCCAACTATTCTATGATTCTACGATTCTATGACAGTTGTGTGTCTGCATCCCAGTGTGCCAGAAGGCAGGGGAAGCTCTGATAGGAATAAGTTTTGCCATTGAAAGACTTTGTTTCCTCTGGATTTTGCTGACTGGGATCTCCAGCTAAGGCTTTCCTCAAGTCTGAAGAATTTCTAAGAGCTGTTATAAATGCCTCAGATACAAGAGGTCGCGTGAGCAGATTTCCCCCGCTGCAGCATCGCTCCCCCTCCCCAGAGAACTGCTTGTCTTTACAAAACTCTAACTTTACAAAACTTGGCAGAGGGGATGTGAGAGCAGCACTTTGTCAAAGCTTGCTGGAAACCAGCTAAATCCTCCAAATACATTGGAAGGGAGGAACAGACCCACACAGAGCATGAGCCCATAAGGGTAAGGATACAGGAAGAAGCTGTATCTTTTATAAGTCCAACTGATATTATTGGAGGAAAGTTCCAGGAGCACCACTGCTTCTTTTGTGCACGAACCAGAAAATGTGAGGCTTTGGGCTATGAAATCAAACCTTATCTTCAGGGCAAGGTTGGCCCCCTGAGCACCCTGCCGTTCTCAAAACTGGCTGCAGGATGTTGTTTCCTCATTTGCCTCCGGGGATCCCTGTAACTAAGGGAACCATTTTGTTTTGCAGATTTGAGAAGGGAATCAAATAGTTGAACCCTTAGTAAACATGGAAACACAACTGGTTGTCTTTGATGATTTGTTACTTTGGACCTGAGCCACGAGACCTGGGGATTGCAGTCCAAGTTCCTAGAGCTCCGAAGTCTGACACGCAGAGCAGCAGACCAAAGTCAGGATGAGTGAAGCTCGTTATCATTTGGAGAGTCAGCCAGAGGGGTTTCCAGGTGGAATCTTCTTAAAATATCTCTTGCCCATTTCGCATCTGGCAATCTTGGCTGAACCTGCATCACCTACTTAATAAAAATTCCATGTTCAGTCCATAGAAATGCTTCCAGCACAATTAGATCAATTTCCTCTAAGTAGCAATAAATGTGTTTTCCTTTAAAAGGCCAACACAAGCACATTATCACAGCCTATAATCCCCATTCTCTCTATTAGCTCAAAGTACATCCTAAAGGCCAAGGGTCGCAGCTAAAGACTAATCAGTCTCATTAGCCTGTCTAATTTATCTTAACTAGTGGGACACAAACACACTAAAACTGTTAGGGAGACTTTTTTGATCAGGATATGGGAGTCATTCATCAGGGTCCTGCAGCTTCCAGAGACAGGAAGGCGAGAAAGGACCCAGGGACAAAGCCATTCTCCAAGGATGCTCTGCACTAAGATGCATCCATGCAGGCAGGACGGGGCAGAAGCCTTCCCAGAGGCTCCTGCTGTCCTACCGGGCAAGGCTTGAGGGGAGATACGGAAAAACATCTCCTTCTTGTTCTCACCCACATGCCGCCCAGCAGCTCAGCATCTTCCTTGCTCAGGCTCCGCTTTGCTTCGTCACTGACGGCGCTCAATGGACTGGGGAAGGGTTTGAGTCTGGCTGGTTAAAGTTTAGCCCTTCCCCATCTGTGCTCTCCCGAGGGCCCTGTCAGCCACCACAGTGCCCTGGGGACATAAACTGCCCCTCCTTCTCCAACATACATCACTCTCCCGTCAGCTCCCAGCACTCAGCACCTTCCCGGCTCCATCACTGCGCTGCTCTCACCACTTGGCAGGGAACAGCCCTACCCCCTCCCAGGTGGATGGGAAGGGGGATAAGGGACACAGTGCTCAAATCCAGCTGAAAGCAGCATGAAAAAAACTACTGTGGAAGTAGTTTTGTCTGTGGTTATCCAGATAGGATAACTATGTGTTTTATGTGTTACCAGCCCAACAAAAGCCCTGCTCCTGAAGCTCAGTCTTCACCATTAGTGGGCAATACAAATTCCCTTGCAAACATTGCCCATAATTATTGTCCAGGTGCCAGGCATTAGTAGCCCAAGGCAACAAAGCAAACCCTGAGGCTAGTTTCCAGTCCCAAGGCTCTAATTCACGTTTCCATCCTGAATACTCCTGGGAGGAATGTCAGAATTTGTGCTGCCAGCACATCTTTGTCAGATGTTAAAAGACAAGGAGGTTTTCTGCTAAGAAAAGAAGGAAATGTAGATTATTTGAGGAGTTTCTGTAGGAGGAGGCAGGTCAAGCTCTAAATCAAAGTCACCTCTTGAGGCTCTCCTGGGAGAAAGGAAAAGGTTATCCCTCAGATCCCTATTTCTGTCTTAGAAATATGTGGCTCCAGAATAGTTGCTTTTCCAGTGACAATCAGCCACAGAAAGGACAACATTGCTATTCCAGACCCTTTCCTTTAAGCACAACCCTTCTTTCTGTATCAAGTGTGTGTCCCCATCCTGCCCTCCATGACTCCGCGACGTCAGAGCGCCTCGGGATGCAGCCGTGCAAACAGAGCTGAGCTCTTTGAGCTTGACTGGACTCCAGCTGCCGTGCGAACCTTTGATCACCCGGCCAAGGGGCTGCTGCCAAAGACAACGGTCACGGCAGGAACGCTCTTTGGGCACCCATCTTCCTCCTTCGCCACCGATCATCTGCCGTGCATAGGTCACCAGTGCCGAGGCTGAAGCAATGGAGTTCGGGAGGCTGCCAAAGGACTTGTGGCCTGGGATTTCACCTGGGAGAGGGAAGTTCGAGGTGAATAACACCATATAAATGGGTTAAACTTTGAAGGTGCAACAACTCTGACAAGAGGATTTATAAAGCGTCACAGGAGTTTGTGTCACCCTCTCCCATTTTCTGTCATCCACTTTCTCACTTCCAAGATACTTGAATGGGAAATATTTAGGGGGGAAATAGCTTCGCTGTGCCTTTCACCACCAGAAGCATGTCTGCATTCATGCCATGTTGCCCCCTCAGGCTAATCTGGGCAGAAGAGAGGGGAAGAGAGGTGAAGAGGTGGTGAAGATCCTCAGTATACCTCAAAAGCTGGAGCTATCTCGAGTTTGCCATCTCTTTAGTCCTGTTGGTGAATTGTCGCAGGCAGGACAGAACTGCAGTCAGGGCCACATGCCTCAGCCTCTGCGGGTAATGGACCCCACGGCAAGCACAGATAGAAGAGTTCCTCGGTCAAATAACCAGCTGAACAACCATTTCCAGATTTATTTTTGGAGAAACTGTGGCCATCATCATTCCTGTGAGCAGAAATTAAGCAGATATTTTTCATACAGGAAATCTTGAGAATGCCAGTCTGTCCAGATTTTGAAACATTTTAAATCACAGTTGCATTAAAGCTCCTAACGTTGACTTTTTCAAGTGGGCTTAAACAACACATAGCAATTGGCACATGTCCTCTCCTCTGGGGGAAAGCCAACTCACTGATCTCAGGTACTCGTGTAGCTACGTGCAACTTAGAAGGTGGTAAGAAACATTCCTGTCCACTCCAGTTCATCAAAGCAATCAAGCACATGCTTAGTTTTAATTACAAACTTACACCTGGTTAAAGCTAAGCACAAATAAATAGTGAGATTTTACTGGCTGCTTAAATCTATGTTTCAAATGTGTTTTGGGCATCGTGTCTACTTTTTCTTTCCTTTTTTGTTTCACTGAAGACTGTTGTGTGACGCTACTCATAAGTTTTTGACAAGAAAGATTTAGTTCAGTCTTACCCCTGTGGCCAAGCTCCTTTGGGCAGGATACAGGTCACCTAACAGAGCTTCTCCAGGCCGGGCACCTTGTCCAAGTTGGTAGCCCAAGTTTCTTCTGTAATCAGGAGAGAAGGTGGGCGCCTCTGAAGGAGGATTCATTCTTTCTGTCTGGGGCAAGCATCTTAGGGCAGATGAATCAGTTTGTGGAGATCCCTGCCTTTTTCCCAGGACAGTCAAGGAAGTCTAGACTGTAAGCTTGGATTAGTCACCTAACTTCTAGGCAGCTGTAGTGAAGCAAAAAATATTGCACCCTAGACATTTTTCAGGCTGTAGTGTTAGGTTAGGTCTCACTCTCAAAGCCACACAAGCCTCACTGGGCAGTGAGTTATTAGTGAGTTATTTCCTGAGAGCAAGGGTGGGAAATGTCCGCTCTGGTTCCCAAGCTCTGCTCACAGCCATCTCCCACACCATTAAAGAAGACACAGGTACGGAGTTAGAGGAGAAGCATACAGTCAGGTCCTTGTTTCCCCCACGTGCAGAAACTTGCAGGGCCAGACTCCCAGCTGGAGATCCTGCCCCCCAGCTCTCAGGCATATTTTATTCCAGCGTTAATCAGAAGGTGGGGTGGAAGCATTCATAATGTCCTGGCAAGGAGGAGGAAGGCGAGAAGTGGAAGAGATGGAGGGGAGGGAGGAAAATTCATTTGTTGAAATGATGGAGTGATTCCTTCAAACGAAAAATTAATAATGATTAAAACAATGCTTGAGACTGTCTGTTTAAATTTTAAAGGTGTATTATCCCAA
Source organism: Fratercula arctica (assembly GCA_947846985.1). Classification (NCBI taxonomy): domain Eukaryota; kingdom Metazoa; phylum Chordata; class Aves; order Charadriiformes; family Alcidae; genus Fratercula; species Fratercula arctica. Next base: position 11,928,150 of record CANTUZ010000013.1, on the reverse strand, counting down.
CCAAAGGGGTCCAGTGCTCAGCACCTCTTCTTACTGATTACCATCTAGCTTTCCATTTTCATATAACCTTGAAATACAATAATGTCAATGTATGCACAAGGATTCTCTTTTTCTGATGGGTCGAGTGATGTAAATGGATCATTTTTCTTTTTGTCTAGTAGCGATCATCCTTTGCCTAGAATCTATGTCTAAGCCCCTACACCATGACTCCTTTAGAGGAATGAGAGGAGGCTCTGTGTCCACCCAGTATGTTTTGTGTTTCTGCTGGTCAGGGGTAAGTCAACTGAGCGCAGGAAAACAAAAAACAGATTCCTCTTTCTTCATTCTTTCATTTCATATCTGACTTGGTAGTTGGGAATGTGCAAAACTCTCAACTCCTTCACTGAATGAAGACATTTTATAGCACTTAATTCCCACAGCAGCAATTGATGGCTTTATTCTGCCTCCTCCTCCTCCTCCTCACGGCACCCATGCTGTTCTTCCTACAGCGGCACCGCAGCATTTCCTTTGCTGGAGATCACACTGGGTAGTTGTTTTGCAAGGCAGATAAGCCCTCTTTGCATCATTTCCAGGGGAGAGAAACAGAATAGAAGATCCCCTTTTGGAAATCAGCTGCTTCTTTCTTACACGCTGCCTTCCTCTGTCACAAAACCATTGCACGCCGTACCCTTCCATTCCACATCTTATCTCCAACAAGCTTTTGCTGACTACATAACCTTCACTAACCTGAAATTCCTGAGTAGTCCCAGGAGCTCAATGCATCTTGGAATAAAATTTTTGTAATGTCATTTAAGGGTATTCCTAATCCAGAATTATTGAGGAGGCCTGGGTCATGGGAATTGAGTTTGACACTTGACAAATACTTGGCTTTGTGTAAATGGACAGGCCACTGAAATAACTGCCTTTGGATGTCACATGAAGAGAAATTAATTCTTTATTAACTTCCGCAATGATAATCTAATAAACTCGTTTGGTCTACTAGTTTCAGCACTTAAAGCGCTCAGTCGATTGGATGCAAATAGATTTTTTCTTCCCCTCTGGAACGGTGCCTCTGTGGTGTGCAAAGGGACACCAGCATGAAAAGCCAGGCCTGGCACAGCAGGATCATAGAATCATAGAATGGTTCAGGTTGGAAGGGACCTTAAAGGTCATCTAGTTCCAATGCCCGATGCACACGTTCAGATCCTGCTGCCGCTTAGTGCGAGAGAGACGAGCACAGCAGAAACACAAATATCAGGGGCTAGGAAAATACTCCATTAGGAATGAAAAAGCTGTTTTTTATTAAAAATTCATATTTTAAACAAATTTGCTTTGACTCGAATTCAGAACCCTTTTCTTCTTAATCAGGTATTTTAAAATAATATACAAGGAACCAATATATTAGCTGTTTCCTTTTAGTATTATAGCACAAGACATTAGCCCCAGCCTTTAGGACTCTTTACTGGATGCTGTACAAACACCAAGAAAGCTAGAGTTCCTGTCCTAAAATTTTAGTGGCAAATGCTAAAAATAAAAATGGAACTATGTGGACCAAGCAAGCCTCTGATTCTAGAAGCCAAGTGTGTTCAACGAAAAAATAAGGCCGTAATATGTGACCTAAGTGTCAAATCAATCCGGCCATTGCTGCTTAGAGGTTGAATTTCAAATGTCAAGCCACAAGCTGCTGTAGACTGACCAGGAACCATGTGCAAAAGAAACAAACAAAAATGCTGTACAACACAGAGTGAAACATGACCTCGCTCTGCTCATTTCAGAGGGTGGACCTTCCCATCAAGAGAAGAGGGATGCTGGCCAATCGGCCCAACACACTTTCTGTGTTGTAGTTCTATGTGCCCTGCTCTGTTGACGAAGAAGAGACTTCAGCATGCTCAAGGCTACTGCATTGCCTATAGATAAGCTCATGCAACTGCTATCTTTTTCATATTGGTGCAAACTAGAAGCACCGATAAACCTGGTTTTGATCGGAATATCTGCACTGCATCACCACTGCTTGCCCTACACCCACCGTCAGTACAGCCTGACCGGACCTGGCTTAAAAAGCCAAGGCAAGGCACGCTTCTTGCCAGTAGATGTTTGTTACCCTGCCTGTTGGTGCAGCACATCAAAAATCATAGAATCATAGAATGGTTTGGGTTGGAAGGGACCTTAAAGACCATCCAGTTCCACCTCCCTGCCCTGGGCAGGGACACCTCCCACCAGACCAGGTTGCTCCAAGCCCCATCCAACCTGGCCTTGAACACCTCCAGGGATGGGGCAGCCACAGCTTCTCTGGGCAACCTGGGACAGTGTCTCATCACCCTCCTCTTTGTTTCATTTGCAAAAGCCAAATATTTATTACTATTTGCTAATCAAGTTGCTTCATAACAACATGAAAAATAGTGAAGTCTAAGTCTGTCAGGTCCATGTAAATATATAACTTGCACAGGAATATATAAATATACATATGCGTATTTACTTCTGATTAGTGGCAATTATCCCATGAAAGAGATGCTGGAAATAGAACATGGGTTTTCTAGGTTGCCTTAAGTGTCAGTATCCTCTCTGCTGCTCTCCTTTCAGAGGCAATGTGGGATGGAGGACAACATCTCCAGCTCACTGTGACCTCCTTTCTGGCTTCACTGTGGAGCTCCCAAGGAGGTTGGGCTCCATCACCAAATGGGTTGATCTCTCTGGGTTCTTACACCACTGAAGGAAAAACAAATTCAAGGTGATCCAGAGTGCCCAGGTGAGCTTCCAGCTCTGAATCAGCTTTAGCAACGCTAACATCAGCTTTGCTTCCTGAATACTTCTGAGACTGAAGTAACCAGCTGCCTTTATTTTGGAATGTCGTTCTCACTGGCAGTGTGATACCCTGGAGGACCTGATCCTTGCTGCCTACATAGCTTCATAAATGGGATTTTGGCTTCTTCATGAAAAAAAGTCTTCTCTTTAAACCTGTACTAGTGAGTGGTGTGTTGGAGACACTCCCAGCCAGTCTCCCTGCTCTCTGCCCTCACTCCAATGTGCAGCTTTGCATCTCAGTCTCTAGCTTTGTCCCTCACTATTTATTCCTCAGAGCTTGGCACTCAACCTAATTAATAGGTGCATATTGAACAGACTCACAGACTCATGGAAAATAACCTAGAAGAGCTCACCAAAGGTCCTGCATTCCTTTCCTTCGTGCCACGCCATCAGTTCTGCCTATGTTATTCTCAGCAGACGCTTGTCTAGTCTAACACCGATGCTGCATTTGTTAATGCTCAGGAGGAATGCACTGCAGCCCACAGGCTGGGCTTCAGTTTCGCTAATACCGTGGGCTCTGTCAACACCCAGGAGCCAGTCTCTGCTGCTGTCAGGGTGGGAAACGAGTGTCTGTGACATGCTCCACTGTTTTCTGAGGTCTGTCCTGCCGTAGCCTTAGCCAGGGTCCCCAGCTCTGCCTCTGAAAAGCAGCTGTTATTTATAGGCCGGGCTCTGCTTCCTCCTGATGCTGGTTATAGAAGCAATAAAGAGGTAGGGGCCATCCCCCTGTTTACAATATATTTTTGTTATTTCTCACCAGCAACAGCTGACAGGGAGGGACACCTTGGATATGAGGTGACAATCTGCTTCTCTCGCCCAACAACCCTGCTGTTACCACACTCTGCCACGGAGATATTCTTAATAACCCAAGAGTGTGAATGTTGCATCCTGAGGTCCTCAAAGACCATAAATACCATGCTGGCAGGTTTGGGGGTTTGTTTGGGTTTTTATTTCAGGGTGAGGGAGGTTTTTCCTCTTACAGAAGGAACATAACGATGATGTTTCCCACAGCTGCAGAGTTTGCTACTCATTTCTCCTGGATGGACACCTGGTTTCAGGGACCATCTGCTGCTTTTTCCAAAGCTGATGCCAGAAACATCTCTCCATCTGAGAAGTAGGTGGGTGTCTCAGCACAGCCTGCAGTGGTAAAGAGCCAGGATGTGGCAGAAGTGCGTGTTAGCTGCAGTGGCACGGTTGGCTGCTGCACAACTTCGTCGTGTCCTCTCCCCGAGAACTGGGGGCCATCAATCATTCTGGGGACGGGGACATGGCCATGGGCTCTGGACCACTCCCCAGGCCAGGCTGGCATCACGCTGCGGTGCAGATCTCCTGCTTTCATCCATCAGGAAAGGAGGATTTCAAAGAAGAAATTCCAGGCAGTGCAATACTTTTCAGAGATCAGTTAGTTTCTGTAATCCCCTAGAAACCCAGTTACAAGTATGAAACCCATTTTACCAAGTAAACCAAGGCACAGGTGTAACAACAGCTTAGTTTAACATGTATAATGTGCCAGGGACAGTGCAGGCTTACAATGTTGCCATGAAATCCCCATCCACGTGCAGCCGGGACAGCTAGGAACTGAAATCTGCTGGGTTGGAAGTGGTCTGAGGGACACACTTTCCAGTTCAGGAGGCATCAGTCTGTCCCACCACCTCCCAGATTGCGGGACAGTGCGACAAACCTGCTTTAGTACTGGAACGCTCTTGTTTTCCCAGAGAGGAATGAGAATCAGAACGACGTTAAAATCAAGAGCAAAATTGTCTTGCATTAGAAGAATAAACTGCTTCCTCCAGGCTCGGAGAACGCTCATTCATTACTGAGTCCTGTTTGCAAAGAAATTTTAAGCAAATGTTGGTAATAACAGGACACAATGGAAAATGATAGTCTTGTGCGGTTTTCATATTGCATTAGTTCAGATCTGCTTGCACCACCTGCTTAATTTCACCTTTTTCCCACTGATACCTCCTGCAGGTTTCAGGATTACCTCCCTACATCTATATTTGGGTGTAATTTGAGTGTAATTTGATACGTAATTAGGGTAGAATAGAAGACTGAGTATTTAACTACCCATACATCTCTCTCTAATTTAAATAATTCCTAATATATCTAACTAGTTTGCCTCATACTGCACTGATGTGTATTGAACTGGGGATAATGAAATAAGGAATGTGAGGGGGAAAAATGTTATTTCAGAGTTGGAAGATCACCAGTTAATGACATGAAAAGCCTAGTGGGAATATCTCTACACTTAATGCCCCTTCTGCTTCGAATATAATGCGGTCATAGTCTCTGGCGTGGGGGCTCTCAGAGTAGTCTTTGGAACAACTTGTATTTCTGTGAAGCTGTCTCAATGTGATCAAATGTCCCACAGCTTTTGGATAAGATCTAAACATATGGAGGGTAAGAAATAAGATGAATTTCACCCTCAGCTAGCTTCAGCCACGTCTTAGACACTGCATTTCAGAGGGGAAGAAATTGTCTTTTGCAGTTGTGTCTCCCTCTTCCTCCCTGTTGTGTCTAGAGAGAAGGCAGATTACTGGCTTAAAAAAGAAGCTTAAATTTGTGATGGTTAAAGTTAGGTGGGTTCAGCTCTTTGGTCTGTGACTCTACCTCCCTGACGACTCAGTGTACCGTGTCACAGTCAGGGACTCGTTTAGCTGTCGAGCGGGAGCTGGCTGGGTTTTACTCTGGTGAAACAGCACTGCTGGATTTCATCCTGCAACGTGGGAAATGCTTTAGCACATTCCTCTCTTTAACAATATGAATTGTCCCGCTCATGCCTAACCAGGGGCAGGTGCTGATGGATGCACGGGCAGGCAAGAAGTCAGATGTGGCTACGGATCTGAGATTTCAAAATGTCATTCTATCTCCAGCGAGGGAGGGGGGGTAAAATGGAAAATGCTGAAGTTTTTGAAGGGTAAGAAAAGTTTAATTTTGATAAGGATGAATAGTTTTATCATGATATTGGTTGGCTTCTTTCACACAATGTAAAATATAGCCATTTAAATGGCATAATTTTAGTATGTGAGATATTGAAAATACGGTACAATGTAGCCTAATACCAGCTGGTTATTGGGGAAAAAAAAAAATGTGGCTATGGAAGTTGTTAACCATTCCATCAAAAATTTCAACAAAATCCACTCTTTGCAGTGGAATGCTTTCATTTAGATGGATCATTACTCTCAGTGGAAAATTAGGTTTTCAGGAAATTTTCAATTGACACAAGAGTATAGCAAAAAGCAGCCCACGCCGGGGATCCCGGCCAGCCTGGGCTCCCACCCGCCATGAGCTGGTGCAGAACCAACACCTTTCCCCACGACAAACCCTGGGGCAAAAGAATCTCTCAGCTGAATACCCTTGGGGTATGTTTTTATTTTTTTTTTTTTTTCTCAGCATAGTACTTCTTTTTCCTTCCAAGCAATTTCTCAGGATGCCAACCGGACCTCCTGCTTATCGGAGCATGCTGCCTCCTGCACCCCGTGGCTTCCCCGGCTCCACCGCTGCCTACCTGCCATGCCAGCGCTGATGCACACCCCAAAATGTCAGGTCACCTCCCTCTCCAGTTTAGGAGCATTGCTCCACAATCTTTCATAGCTCTAGGGCAGCTAAAGCGGGTGGTGAAATCCTCACGGCTAACTCGCAGCATCTCCTGGGGGGCAGCTCCCAGCCTTTCTCCCATCACATCACGGCATTCCCGATGCGGTGCGGGCATCCGGAACCCCCCGTCTCCCTGGCTCACACGCTCCCTCCCCCCTTCCTTGTCAGGGTTTCTTTCTGTGCACAACAGATGGGCACAAGCTGTTTGGGAAGCACTGCCATTCCCGCCCCCAGATCCCGCAGAAAGATGCATCACCGGAGCAGGGAGCAATCCCCTCCCGGCTGTGGCACAGCACCCTTTTCAGAGGGGCAGGTAAAAGTTTAACCAGGCTGTCTTTCAGCAGCGGAGGCAGAGCCGCCTTTCATAGCCATGATAAATTGCTCCTGTCAAAACTACATGAATGCTCATATTGAAAAGCTCTTCTTTCTTTCTTTTTAACTTTTCCCCCTCTCTCCAGTCACACGGCGTCTCTCGGTTGTTAGCCAACATTTAATGCCCACTTAGTCAAAGGGCACTTCCACTCCTTCTCGTCTCTCTGTCCTGTCCCCTGGGGCTGCTGGGGCTGAGTTGTCACAGAAATACTGACGAGGAATAAAATAAAAAAAGAGGGGGTGAGGAAGAAACCCTTTAATGTTTTTAGGGCTTTTGATTTCATTTGGGTCCTTCTACCAGTAGTCCCTAACCAAAGCGGTTGTAGGATGGAGAGGTGGACAGACAGATGTCTTCCAAGAAACTTTACAATTGTCGGTATGTTCCAAGTTTCTTCTAAGTTATACTTTGTAATATTTCTGTTATATTGCAATATTTGTATATTTCTGTGCTAAGTTATATTTTGTAGTACTTTCCAAAGGTGATAATGAAGGTGTAACACAAAACAATCCAACACACCGCCTCTCCAGCAGTTGAGCAGCAAGGCCAAAGCGTGATGGAGGTGTCCCAGGGAGGCAGAGCCTGCCCAGCTCTTAATAGTCCTATGACTCTTCCTCACCTGCCATGGGTGCCCCAGAGCAGGACGTATGGCTGGTGTAACCTGGGGCGGGGACCTTCACCATGGAATTTCCCCCGCTTCATCCAAAATTGCCTGGTTTTTTCAATCTCCTGGCCCTGCTGCAGCACTGCTCTTCTGGGGCTGGTACCATGATAGCAATGGTCATGGAGCCCCTACAACCGTCACAGAGGAGAGGATAGGAGGGTGGCCTGGTTGTCACCATGAAGATCCTGTGAAGCAATTGTCTCTTCTTGGGTTTGAGACTAATGGGAAGGGTAGGTTTGGGATGCTTGGCAAGCAAGAACCCGGCTCAGCCTGGGCTGGCCAGTCACTCAACTACCTCAGGGTCGCACCTCCAGGAGATGCATTAAAGTCCAATATAGGGAAAGTTGGCCTGAGCATCAACCCAGAGCACCATGAACTTGTGTTGGTGCTGTATTTGAGCATGTTAGAGCCACTTCTCCTCCCTATAACTTGCTGTAAGGAATGGGGATGACAGGACGTGGTACAGCTGTCCCCAGCTGTGTTGCTGTGATGCCCATCCCTGGTCAAAGCCCACGTTCTAATGGGACCGTGACACTCATAGCACAGCCATCTCCCCGGCACTGCGTTTCACCCAACCTGGCTGCGGGAAATACCCAAACCCTGGAGTGCTGCGGCTCCCGTTTTAGAATATCTCTCCTCCTCTGCACCACCTCACTGGTAAAAGCTACCCACAAATTCAGCGCCAGACATCCAACACACATCTCCTAAGAAGAGATTTCAGACCTGTTCCCACACTCTGCTTTGATTCCTTCCTCTCATGTTTTTCTGTCCATGCTGATATCTACCCATCACCCAGCGCTCCCTGTGTATCCTCCAGACTGTAAATATATATTCTGCTGCCCTGCTCCAGCAATCAGTGACAGCAATATCTGGCGCACACACACACAAAGCTTTCCTGGGCACACCTTCTCTGTGGCAAATATTTCTGCTATGCTCCTTGTAGCTAGTTACAGTGTCACTACCCTTATCACTGTCGGCCTCCCGTAGGGTTCAGCGCTATCCACATCTATATATGTATTTTGGGATGTTAATACCATCAAGACACTCTTGTCATCCCAGCTTGCTTGCTCCTTAACCCATATAAACACAGTACACACGCAATGAAGCCTGCACAGCTCTAACTCTGTTCCCACTTACCTATATAATCCCAGATATTTTAACAAAGCTACATGGGTGAAGGAGACCAGGATTTGCCCATACATGCGCTCTCATTTTAAGGGCTTCATTTCTTCTGACTGCAACAGAGTCACTGGGAAAGCTTTGCCCTCCGATGAGTGAAAGAAAAAGGATGTTTAAAGAACAAACAGATTAATTTCCAGGGGCTGCCATTCAAGAACCACATAAGCACAGGCTGAAAGTCAGGCCTGATCCTTTCTTCAGTCGGCTGCCATCGCTTTCCCCAGCGCTGGCTGTGGCCTGCTGACATTTCACCAATGGTTTCATCTCTCCGTGCCTCAGTTTCCCCTACTGGGAAGGCTGCTGACGATCCTCCTTTGGAAAGCGCTTCTCAATCCACCATCAGGAGTGCTGCAGGGACTTCAGACTGGGGATACAGGCTTGGCTGATGATGTGTGTGCTGGTCCCCGCCTGTGCAGAGCCTCCAAACCGCCCGCAGGGCTTTTGCACCACTTCAGCTTGCCAGGTTGAAGCCCAGCAGCTCTGCTGCCGTAGGCTCCTCTCCCCTCCACATACCAAATCAGCCAAGTTGCACCACAGTTATTAACTGGTTTTGACTGACTTCTTAAGTTAATTATAATTTCACAGTGTAATATCAGGCATGATTAAAACAATTAGGTTTTCCACCCCCCTGCAACGCCTCCCTCCCTTCGCTTTCCCCTCTTCTGCTCCCTCCTTCTCCTGCCTCCCTTCACCATGGAAGTTTTTAGATACGCTTCTGCACCACTGCAACAAATTGTATGCTAGGATCTGAAATTATTACCCTCTTAAATGCATTAAACTGTTCATAAAGCAATTTGCAATGCCGGCTACCAAACTACAGTGAGCCTCCCAGCCTGACACCTCCCAAATGCAGGAGGATTCTTGGCAGCCGTATCCTGCTGCAATGCTCTCTCGTCACCAGAGTCGATGCCTGAAACTTAGGAGAGATCAATGCAATTATAGATATGAAGGTCCAATTACTGCGAAATGTGATCAGTCTTTATCTCTGAGTCCCTTCAAGAAAATCGGGGCAGCCTTTTCTTTTTTCCCTTGTGAAGGGAGTTGCAATATAACGCAAACTGATCTTTTAACGGAGGACCGAAAGAGAGGGACGTCTGTCGCTCAGCAGGCCAATTCTGGTGTTGCCCAATGCTGATTTCCCTTTCATGCTGGCGAGATCATTCCTGATTTACACCTCAGTGCATCCATTGCGTGTGATGAAATCAGTCCCTGTTGACACCGCTGTTGGGTTCCCAGCCCAGCGCCGTGCATGTGGCCACCTCCGCCTCTCCAGATTCCTCGGGATAATTTTTCCTGTTCGGGATTTTTTCACCTGCTGCCAATGACATCTGCTCCCCCCTCGCACAGCCTGGACGCGGGGCTGAAGGCAGCAGAGCAGGAGACGGAGCTGCCTGGCTGCCCCCCATGAGCATCCAGTGCTCATCCCCCCAGGTGGGCTCCTGCCCTGCATGGAGAAGTGACTGGGCTCTTAATGGGATGGAAACGGCCTTCCTCAGAAAATAATTTGCAACCCCTCCTGGGCCAGACTTGATCCTTGCCCCTGCCTAGCTGGGCTGATACGCACCTGGAGGGGCCAGCCCCTATGAACCCTCATTTTCCTGGCGAATACAGGCTGGTTTCGCCATCCCCAACCGTCAGGGGCAGAAAGAATGGTCCGCAGTCACCATGTGTGCAAGGCGGGCAGGTTCTGCTCGGGGGCCGTCACGCACACTGCAATAAGGTGGTTTTAACAGAAAAATTATCCCTCAATCGCATTGAGTTCTGTACACAGGAGATGAGTGGGAGGGACTTGTGTCTCTCTGTGCTTTGCCTTTTATCCAAAAGAGCAGGATCCTGATCAGGACCAGGACATTACTCCACTTATACAAGTAGAAATAAGTAACCATCTGCATTAATAAAGAATACAATCCTTTATCTGTGTTAATGAGAAATAAATTAGAGAGAGAGAAAAAGATATATAAATTACCCAATAGTTAATTACTGGAACTATATTGAGAAATATATGTGTATATAAAGCATGAAATCCATTCCAGATTAACAAAATATTGGGGTTTATTTCTAGAACTGCAGAACGGGAATTTGTTTGCCACCACAGCCAAGTGTGAAGAAGGCCATTTATCATAAGCCTCACAGCACCTTGTTCAAGGATCCCAAAGCGCTCAGCCAACATTGATAAATAGACCTCGATGCATTCCCAAAGGGAACCATTATCATCATCATTTAGCAGCACCAGGCGGGAGCCCAGGAGTCCCCATCTCCATTCCTGCCTACACAGCTCCAGCTTGATCCACCCCCCCCTCTTCTGGAGAGCACCCATCCACTTTCCCAGACCGCCAGTTTGCAGCCAAAAGCTGTAGGAGCCAGGCTGCCACCAAGATCTGGGGACAGCAGGGCTATCATCTCAGCTGGCTTCGAGCTGTTCAGCAGAGTTGACCCTTAGCACCTCGATCCATGCCTTAGCCCTGCCGATGTCCCCCAGCGCCAAACACCGCAGGCACAGCCCAGGCTCCCCAGGAGGTCACCAAAGGGAGGAGAAAACTATGGGAATGTGGTCCCTGGATGCCCATCGCCCTCTCCCTGCTCTGTCATTTAAAGTATATTTTATCCAGCAAGGAAGATGTCTTGTTCCCGTGCGACAAGACGAAGGCTGCACCTCAGCATTGAGCAGTTTCCCCACATTCCACTCAGGCGTCCCACACCCTCCAGCTGCCGCGCTTTAACTGGGGGGGGGGGGGTGTGTGTTAAATGGGCTGTGTCCTCTCTTTACACAAAACCCCTGCTGCATTTTACCCCGGGAAGAGGAAGGGGGAGAGGAGACGGTGAAGCTGAACGGAGGGTTGAAATGTATCTCTGTGCTGGTGTATTTACAGGTACCAACTGCATCGGGGAGAACACACAGCACTGGCTGCTGCCACCTGAGCAGCCCGCACACGTGTCCCCACAGCCCAAAACGTGAAGAAATCCCGAGAATGCTCCCCACATGCTGGGGCATGGACTTAAGGGGCCTGAGAAAATAAATAATACAATATATCTGAGGGTGTTTTTACTTTCTTTCCAGATTCTGGACCCAACTTTACATTTACAAGGGTTCCCAACCACAGCAGCATCTATTTCCTTCTCCTACCTTTGGTTTTCCCCCTCAAATTTCATACATATTTTCTTTCCTCAGCACACCACAAGAATTACAATACGTAATTTGCTTATCTGGGGGTACAGAAATGGTGTTACTGTACAGACTGGTTTTGCAACACTGAATGAGTGTTGCCTGTTAGGGGTGTAAATGTAGAGTTAATCCTGTTTTTCATGGCCTGCACTTTCTCTGTACTTGTTTATTCCACATTTTGTGTCCGCCCCAGGATGGATCAAACTGTTTAACCTTTGACTGCAAAGTCAGAAGAATGACTCACTTGGAAGCTATAGTGTAAATAAATATATGCATTGCTAAATAAACCAAACACTAATACACTAAACCAAGGCTGATAAATATCCTGATTAAAATCATACTTAGATAAATGGGGCAAATTATCAGACAGTGGGTTTAAAAGTAACAATTTCAGGGCATAACTCAACACAGCACATCATAGTAAGTAAATTGTTTTAATCTTTGATTTTTCTGTACTATGTAGAGTGAGATCTTTTCTACTACAGCTGTTAAGTGAACCCTAGTATTATCACAAATGTTGCAAAAGGAGACAAAACGTGGTTCATTTATTGATAAATTAAAAAATGTTTTCTTGATTACGTTGACTGAAAAATGCTCCAAACTTCTTAAATCTTCCAGTACAGCACAGAAAAGTGGGGAACTGATAAGTTATGTCCCCCTTTGCCAGCATCCCTGCCGTAACTGTGCGTGCCCGCCGGAAAAAGTTAGTCTCCCGTACAGGTACCTTCCCCTCTGGCACTAAATTACAAAGCGCTACCCCCAATTACAGTCTCTAAAACCATCAGCAGTTAAGAGAAAATAATCCCTGCAATTTGTGCAGCAATAAGTATTATGTACGACGGAGGAATATGCAAAAAGGAGCGCGGCAGATCTGCCGGGAGGCCGAGTCTCTCGGCTCAGGACTGCCACCTCCCTGCTCCTCGTAAAGCCGGGAACTGCTGGAAGCAAATTTTTAATTATTTATTTCTTTTCTATTTTCTCGCGTCTTGTCCTTACTAAACCGTCTCAGCCTAGCAAGCCTGTCTGCGAGGACTCGCATGCCAGCACATATCCCTTTTTTTTGGCTCCCCTGAAGGAAAAGGTGGTGTTCGCCTCCCACGTTGGATCGAGCCCTCTGAACCCGGTGTTTCCACATTCTTGATTGCCCTGCCGTGTGTGAATCGCATACCAACTAAGTAGTCCTTTAGATCACCTTCCTAGTTCAATTTTTTTCCCCTACATGCTGATTGAAAAGCAAATTAAATACTTTTTCTACTACCAATTTCCTTTCTTCATGTGCCTGCCTGCACTTATTATTGCTGAAGAATCTTATCAAACGAGCAACAGGTTCCTAAAGTGGTGGTTTGGGCCCTAGGTGATACGCTGGGCTGATAATTTATTAAGGGCTGGGTTGTTAGGAGAAGGTTGCTCTGAAGTGCTTTGCGCTGAGCTTCCTCCCCTGCCAGGCCAGCCCCATGGTGCACCCAAACCAGGTATGGCTCGGAGGAGACAATGAAAGGCTCAGGGACTTCTGTAAATTATCAGGAAGACTTTGACCTTCTTACATTAGTTATTTAGCTCTCTTGCTCATCACCCTGAGATTCTCCAAATAGTAGCTCTTGTTTAGCGTGTTCTTCAAGCAATGCTCCTGTATAAAGCTGTTTCTCTGATTTAGGCATACTTTCCCTACCCATCTCACCCCTAGCCTTTAGGCTTCAAAAGATAAAGACTAAAACTAAAAGAACAGGGTCCTGTAATTCAATCTGGATCAATCACGGAGTCATGTCAGTGACATAAAGAGCTGGAGTAAAAAAACAGAGGATCTCTAACTCCCTAAAAATTGCAAGGGGAAGCCCAGGTTTTAGGCATATACTTGAATTTTATTAGTGAGATTTGAAGTGTGTGTTCTGGTGCAATCCCAGATCAAAATGCATTCTTAAACAGAGGCCTAAATAACTTATATGTACAGATAACCTCTTCCCCTCTGCCCTTGTACGTGCAAGACGTGATCGAGGCAGCTTCCAAAATTGCAAAAGGGCTTTTGGGACTAAATCCCAAATCACACTGATGTTTTTCCCACTGAGGACATTGGGGTTTGGCATAAGAGTTCTGTTGAGTTTCCACATCCCAAATCTTGCCTTGTCAAATAAACATGAGCTGATACCAGCTGGCACCTGATCATACCAAGAGAGAACTTCCTTTTGGAGATCTTCTGTTTCATCTGCTGCTACCGACCCATGAACAAAAGACGATCCTTGAGCAGAGCAATTCAGATAGTATAAAAAGGAGTTTCTTTTTGCCAGCACAGTTAGCTAGAAAGCTTTACATTCCCTATTGACGTTATCTAGATAAAATAGGTTGCGTTGCCTGCACAATGTTATTCCCTCCTGTCTGAAGCCAGTCACCCACACCCTCCCTGAACTGGAAAATGAAGTTTCCCCACCCTCCTCCTCGGCCTCCAAACTTTGATCACAATCCCCGCAGATGCAAAATATTTGCAGTAAGAGGTGCCAGTGCCGTCAACTCGCCACAGTAGCTCCCAGTCAAAATGTTTGCACGCACGCTTCAGAGCATCATTTATCTTGAGGGATGTCAACTCTAAAAATGTTAGCGCGTGTCACTGTCAAAGCAAATGCCAGAAATTAGCTTTCTTTCATCTGAAAGAAGAATAATTAACTTTGCAACTGTTTCCAAAAGTGCTAATTAATGGGTTTCACCAACTTGACTTGTCAGGATACATCTTGATTGGAACAACAGCTTGCTCTTCCCCTTGAGGATTATGGCTCTTCTTTTGGACTCTTTTCCTCATCCGCCAATTTAGTGAGCTGTGGAAAATGGATGTAATTCATAATAGGAAAATAAACATGCAAAAAAGGGAAAGCCCCAGAGACAAGTTAACATTTATTAATTATTTGTGTACTTTTCTCTATTAGCAATAATGTAAAAACACAGTGTTCCATTTTAACAGAATAATCTTTAAACAAGATGGGATTTTGTCAGCTGTTTAGCTTCCTGAAAAACCAGGACAAGTCTTCACCTGAGATGTCTCTGTGCATGGGGGTGGTGGCTTGGACTGGACTGGAGAGTGGATCTCCCTGTCTCGCCTTGGAAGTCTCCTTCTGGACCTAAGACCTGCAAGGAGATCACTCTCCAATGCTCTGAGCAAACTCCAACTCCACAGAGCACATTTTGAGTATGTAAATTCCAACTTCAGCAGTTTACACAATGTATTTTCTTCTCCCAGCTTTCTGCGAGGCACTAGGTTGCCTGACTTTCAATACTGAGCTCCTTCCACATTAAGCCATGTCACTATTTGGACACATTCCCTCCTTCCACCAGGACGGGGTCTGTGCTTTGTCTGCCCGTGTTGAGATGAAAGGTAAAAAGCCTGAGTTTTCCAGGGGGACACAACCACCCCCATCCCACAGCAAGTCAGTGGAACTCAGATCACACTGCCTAAATCCCCGAGACCTTTGAAAACCCAAAAGCTTGGATGTGTCTAACAGTTTAAGAGACTGTGGCCTGAGCAACCAGTGAAGGTCATGGTCAGACTTTATATAAACAGCCTGATGAAGTCTCAGACCCTTATATGTGCTCCTGGAAATATAAAGCAAATCAGGAAATCAAGTGGAAAATCCAGGAGGTTATTATTAAAAAAATCCACAGCTCAATTATCGTTATAATAAACCTTACACCGGAGGTCATTTACATTCATGGTAATTAGGGACGAAGGTTATGGTTTGAGAATAACTGTATATCAACTTAAGAAGAGTTTTATTGCGGGGAAACTTGTCCCTAACACTGCTACCTAAATTGGCCATGCCAGGCTAGCAAGCAAACTGAAATTGTGCTCACCAGAGAGCTCCTGCAGACACTCACCTCACCCCACCCCACCCCTCAGCAGCTGCCCCCAGTTCTCCCAGGATGGAAGATCTGGGGCCACCTGAGCCAGTCTCTGCCCCTTCCAGGTGGAGGAAGGAGTGGGATGACATATAAAGGAGTTGATGGAGGGTAGTGGAGCTGGTTTGCTTTGGAGGGGAGCTGGAGGAAGGACAGATCTTCAGGAGAGGTACTGCATTTGGGGTGTACAGCATTCTGAGAGGTTGAATTTGTGCAAGAGCTGTGATATCCTGGCTGGTCTCTCTCTGTGATGAACTGGCTTCTCCTTGTTTCCTGGAAGGAGAAAAAAGAAAAAGGGTGAGGACATCTGAGTAAGAGCTCTGGTCATGTTAGCTGCTGTTTTTCCCAGAGACTTGTGCTAGGCTTTTGGGGTCAAAGAAGGAAGTCTCCAGGCTTGTGTGGCCTCTGAGCTAGGGCTGAGCTGGGAGGTCTGGCTCAAGCAATGGTCCCTGCCTTGTGTTTATGCAGGCCTTGGTTGTGGTGGCTTCTCTGAAATCTCATTGTGAGAGTTGGGGTTGGAGGGGGAATTCAGTAAAGAATAGTGGACCTCTTGTGTGTGCTGCTGACCTCTCTGTCTTGGTTTACATTGAGCTGTGCCTTAAACTCTGGCAGTAAAGGGTGAATCAATTGCTAACTGTGGTTACAGGCACACTAGGACATAAGGGGCAGGTGGTTATATGTGTTTAAAAGCACATCTAGGGAGTAGAGGAGGTGGCTACAAGCCCTGTGTTAATGTTTTAAATTTCTGACAATTGATGGATTGATAAGTTTTAAGCCACTTCATGGTTTTGAGCTGTTCGTAAACTCTCTGTTGATGTGTCTGTAGCCTGAGCAGAGTTTGGCACTGTCTCTTTGCAGTAATGAACCCCAGAAAAAAAAAAATCAGCCTGGTATTTCCACTGCTGGGGGGCTGTAAGGGGGAGAAGAAGCTACCTTTGACAGAAGAGGACAAATAGTGTCGCAAGATAGGACTAAAACCCTGAACAAAATCCATTCTAATGGTTAGAATAAGTCTTCCTGCCACCTGGTCGCAGACCAGCCTGTTAGAGTTAAACTTGAAGCAACTTCACCTTCAGGGATGTCAATGTTATTTACTAGATGTTTCTACTTAATTTGTTGCTATATTTACACTTACAGTAGAAGCTAAAATCCTGTGTCACTACATTTTTAAGTGGAGTCTATTTTTATCTATGGAGGAAGGGAAGAATTTTGACATTTACTGGAAGGTATGGGCTCGTCGTAGCTCTGGAAGAATAAATATTCTGGAAGAATAAATCTCTCACCTACTTAATTTCACCTCTTGAACTTCACCTGTACAGTCCAGTCAATCCACTAGATTAAATTTAGAGCAACAAAAAATGTTTAAGGGCGTAAATTTCTATTGGTTTTCTATTGCAGATGGCACTTTAAGTAGGTAATGTGACCATATTTGTACTGGTTTCCCATTCACCTGGTCCTGAGCATACAAGAATCTCTACAAAAGTTGGTCAAAACACTTGTAGGAAGAATATTTGTGTAATTAAAATGAGGAATAAAAAAAAAAAAATCCTTTATGCAGAACTCAGTACTATCTTCTGATGCATGCTAGGGATGTTCTAGGTGTCATGGGAAGCGCTGGGACTGAGTCTGGACTGAACTCCCAAAGGAGTCCTTGAAGAAAGCCTGTGGTATTTTATTACACGTTTGTAAACATGAGGAGAGTTTTGTTAAGTCCCTGAGGTTTGATACTAAGAGTAGCACAGAACATGTTGAACCTGTGTTATACACAGGCAAGTGGTACTTAAAATCACCTGCATTGGTTCTGCCAAAGGATGCTGCTCTCAGGTGCTTTGTGTCTTCCACTTCAGAAATTCAGTAGAAGGGAGAAACCCTTGCACTTTAAAAGAAGGAGGGTGGATAGAAAGGGAGTTGTGTTACATTGCGGCATTTCTGGGTGGATTTAGCAGGGGAAATGGTACCTTTTTGTGTAAATGTGGATTTGAGCCCTTGGCTGTAAGGGATGTGCCGGGGAACCTTGCTGCTGGTGTCTCTAGACAGGGAGGCTGGGGCCCGGAGCGATGAGTGGCTGGGGAAGGAAGGGACTTCTGCATGGCGAGGACTGAAACAACACCCTGTGCAGTGCGAGTCCCCACCCTGTGTGTGTACATGTTGGTATAATGTGACATGAAAAAAACCACGACTGCTACAGAAGAAATAGGCTGTGGTGCTGCATGTCCTTCAGCTCCACTTTCAGGGCCCCCCAAAACGGTTATGGCAGCATCTAGGGAAAAAGTTAATGCTGTTTGCATGCAGAGGCTTGGCCTCTCCACCCGGTGCTAGCTGGTGAAGCTCCCTTGTGCTCTCCTCTGCCTTTCCCCAGCACTGCTGTCCCTGCCAGTGTCCTCTCCCAGCTCCAGGAGCAGAGGGGACACCAGCCCTGCTGGGTGCAGACTGGCTCCTGTGCCGCTGCCACCAGCCGAGGTGGCGAGCAGGGGCTTTGCCGAGGGACTGCTATGCAGATGATGGCTTTTGTCTCTGTTTACTGGAGTACATCTTGTACATCCTCCCCAGCGCATATCCCCCTTCCCACCCCCCCTCCCCACAACCCCTCCGAATTGGGCTCCTTTGCTAAAAATTGGTTGGGAATGAAGGCGGGGGGAGAAACTTTATTAGTGTTATACATTATTTTCCTTCTCTCCCTTCTCCCCCCTTCTCTTCCTGCATGATGAATTGCCTGGTACTGAGATGGTAGCTCCAGCCCAGGCACTTAGCAATCTCCTCCTGGTCCCTTGCACAGACAGATGGGACGGCCCATGTCTTGACCGTGATTGATTAGCTGGAGAAAGCCTGTTGAGTGGAGTTCCATGAAGATTGATGCTTTCTCCTTCTAACAGCATTTCCAAAAAGTTTCTATTACATTTTGATTATGTTTATAGAATCTCACTGGTCTCCAGGAAGATTCAATCTTCTTTTTCCCCCCTCTCCCCTCTGTGCAATGTGTGTAACTTCCCTCCTGTGCATATGCTGTTCATCCATCTCTTACCTTTATTCTTTTAGGTGTGCCCCCAGAGGTCTCTTAGGACAGTTCTTTTCCCACGTGCCTTCTGTCCCCCCAGCAAAGGTACCTCCTTGCTAGTTGTTGCCCTCTGGCTTGTAGATGCCACAGACACAAAGCAGGAGTTCCCTACCACTAGATGCTGCCTGCACATCTGTGGCCTCTAAATGCTGCAGAGCAGGAGGAAGGAGTGTTATCTGTGACATCTTGGTGGAAAACTGAAATATGGGACCACCAAGGGTGGTATCTGGATGAAGAACCACTGTTTCCCAGTGCAAGAGGCTGTGGCTCCTACCTGCCCACAAAAACCTGCTTTGTCCTGCCTGGATTCCCTGCAGTTGGAGGGCTCTGCTCAGCCACTTGCCTGTCCCAGCTCAGTTTGTATCAGCTCAGATGCAAGTCCTTAAAAGCTACAGGACCTTTTGAGCCTGGGGGTTGGGGTGTTTGGCCAGAGAGGGACCAGAAAGTTGAGCTTTTTCAGCATTGCAAGGTGCCCTGTTGTAGCTGGGTAAGGGGAGAGAGCAGAGCATGTCCCAGTGTATTTCAGCATCACTGTAGGAAGAGGATTTTGTTTTACAAGGCGGGGCTTGAGTCCTGTGCAGTGTGGCCTGGGGTTGCCCATCTAGGTAGGCCAATATATTTTTCATTAGCTCCATAAAATATGTAGCTACGTGATGACTCATAAGTAGTAACTTTGGTATAGTACTGAAAAATGTGCTCACTGCTGCACAGAAGCAAAGTTACAAGTTGGTCCCTGACATCAGATAAATCAACTTTAAAATGCTGGGCTTCTCCAAAGTGTTAGAAAGGAACATTTTCAGTTGGTTCCTAATTGCAGCAAATAATTATGTTACCAAATCTCATTAAGAAACTGGCTGTCCTGGTCTTTCCTCCTTATTTAATTAAACAGAGAGCTGGGCTCTTTTGTGGAACGAAAGTCACAGGCAGCCACCTTGCTTTCACTGTGGCATCCTCTCGAGGAAGCAGAGACGCTTCCCTTATGTCACCTCAGAAAATGAGCAGGAGTTGCATGTCCTGAGCAGTGGGAACAGTCCCACGGAATGGCCCCAGGGTTGTGTACACCTGTGTGGGCTGAGCACAAGGCCTGTGGTGTAGGAATGGGAAAATACTTGTGGCAGCCTGTCTCCTGCTGTCCATGGGGAGAAGGATGTAATCTGGAGTCTGCTTTTCTTCCTTTTCTCCTTAATTGAGAGATTGTGGGTCTGTGTCCCAAAACTTGAGATTTATGGGTGTGGTAAAGGGGAGCACCTACCAAGAGACATCCACATGATGCCATAACCATCTTCACCTAACAGAGACCACCTTCCCCAGTGCCCAAGGGCAGATAAATACATACTGGCTATTCCTATGAATTACGTGGTAAATACAGGTAGGGAAGACCAAGCCAGTGTGTGCAGGCTGAGCCAGAGGTGGGTGGTGTGACCTGGGAGATGGCAGTTGCTCACTGAAGACCTGCAAAGGAGGGAGGGATGCAGGGAGCTGGTGCTGCCGAAGGCGTTGCCAGCCTCTGTGGCTGCTGTGATGGCAGTAATGGGTATTTATTCGTGTCTTGGTGTGCTTCTCACTGCTGGCTGAGAACCATGAATTGTTTTACGCTTGAGGAAGCTGAGATCAAAGGAGTGATGTACTTAGTTACTGAGGAGGCAGGTGAGAGGCAAAGACAGGACTGGTGCTGTCACAGAGGAGCCTCCTTCCTCCAAATGCCTTTCCAGGGCCAAACAAACTATGTGGCACCTTGTTGGGTCAGCAAGACACTCTGGACATTGTCTCTTTTTGTTCAAGTGCTGTCTCTTTGCCAGGACACCGGTGCAGCACTCCTGTTTTCGGGCATCTCCATTTGTCCACAGCATTTTAGCTATACGCTCAACTTGGCCTCTGGTTTAATGTCATCAGGCTTGTATGTGCCTGGGTGTGTGGTGAGGCAGCAGCAATGTCAGAGTCAGTCTTGTCAAGGCAATGCGTTTGACTTGCAGCTTGGGTATTTTGCTCCTCGGTGGGGTCAAGTTGCCCCAGCTGAGCTTCATGCCCCTGTGGTGACCCACTTCCCACAGGCTGGAGCTTGGCAAAGCTGGCTCAGATATTCCCCTGCTACTCAGCAGCACTGACACAGCCTGTGTGGGTCTTGTAGAGGTGATGTGGTACCCCCATCATTAGCAGGGAGGCCATAGGGCATGCAAAACTCCAGCTAGGCTACCCGCTGTGTGTCCCTGCACCACTGGGTGTGTGCACACAGCCTGTCTCCCTGATGATGGAAATTGCTGGTGTGCGATTGTTAGCACAAGCCATGCAAGGACTTCTGCTTTAATTTTATGTGGCTCTTCTCCTTGTGTAAAATCAGGCTGGGCAGGAAGCCCATGATTTGTGTGGGAGAGGCATGTGTATGGGTTTCCCCTCCCTGTGCAGGAGACGGTGTGGTGCAGCCCTCAAAGCCCCTGAGGTCTCTCGCTCCCCATTAGCTCGCCTGCCTGCCCCTGCCATCCTAGGCTATTTTTTAAAATATAGACCCCATTTTTTATTTCTGCATTTATTACAAATGCAAATTACAGATGAAAGCATCAACTACACAAACCATTACTCAGAGGAGCATCTTTCCAACTGCTGGACTTGGACTGAACAGCTTGTGGTTAATTTGCTATATAATCACTGCCTGCAACAGGAAAGCAAGTGCTTCAACTGTGCTAATATTATGAAAGGGGAAGTTAACCATAGAGATAAATTCTGAGGAGCTGCAGCTGGGATGAAAGAGGGAAATAAATGTAGCTAGAGTCCAGGCTTCAGGCTTGCAAAAGTGGCCGCTTGGATATTTAAAGGGATAAAAGATAAGAGTTCAGGTTAAACATGTGTTTTTTGAAGTTGCTTTTAGCCTGAATATATTTCCTCCAGAAGCAGAGAATCCCTGCAGCTCCCATTGACCTGCGATTTGAGCAGCGCCCAGGACTGTACACAGGCATGCAAATGTAATAAACGGTCTGCGCTGCCCTGATTTCTGGGTGGCTTCCCAGGGCAGCTGCTGCTCGCGGAGGAGAGGCAGGCACAGGCACCGCCATACAAAGGAGACGAGCACGTGGCAATTTGGCTGGCAAAGATTTTCCTGGGGGGGATGGAGGGTTCTTTCCCATCACTCGGGTCTGTGGGTTTTGGCCCCTTGCACAAAAGCCAGGGAGTCTGTCCCTGTGCTGTTATAAGAAGCGTACCCCTGTTGTACAAGGCTGTGGGAAGGCATCAGTGGTACCTCCAGAAACACCCTGTAGTCCCCACCAGGCTCACTTACCCCTGAGAGAAGAGATGCTGGACTTACCAGGGCAGCGCCCTGCTGAAGAAGCCATCCTGCCCTGGGACTGGAAACTTTACTGTGTTATGACAGTGCTCTGTGCCTCATGAGTGTGCCAAATTCACCAGAGCTGGTTTAAGACCCCACGCAGGAGACTGAAATAACATTTAGACCTTCCCAAGTGACCGAAACCTCCTTACCCTTTCATTCCTGCACCTCCAAATGTAAGAGCAGTATAATGCTCAGGCTGTTTTGCAAAGTGCTCTAGGAATTAAAAAAATGTTCCTGTTGATTATCTCTCGGGACAAATCTAAAGTCTTGTCTAACTCTTTTTCTATGGAGGCTTATGAGAAGCCATAGGTGCTAGATTACCCGAGATAGGAGATGTGTATAGGAGTGGGAGAGTGAATCAGCTCAAGATGGGTGAGTTGGCTCTTATGAAGCAAGAGAGCTCCAGGAACTCTGTAGATTCATGCCCACCTCAGACACCTTTTTCTGACTGTGGAGTGTTTGAGTTGGGTTGGTTTTTTTTTTTTACTGTTTTCCAGGCCTAGAATAAAATCCTGGGGTTGAGGAGAGGGCATGAAATGCCAGAGGACAATCTGTACCTGGGGGAAGCTCAGTCCTCTGAGCAGGAGGCTGAGCTTACATCTGTGGGGGGTAAGCTGGAGGGTTCCCTGGAGCAGACCCTGTGGCACAGGGGTGGAGGTGTTCTCAAGCCCCAGTTCAGCCCCACCACTATGAACGAATTCTTCTGACAATGCAATGTATTTGGCATTGGCAAGAGCCTACCCCTGCCAGGAATTTGGCTAAGCAACACCAGTGGAAAGTGCTACTTAGCTTCTCTGTGGTGGGAATTGATTTTCATGGGCCTTCCAGGCCATGAGGGCATAAAGCAAAAGTGCTTTGTGCAGGTGGTCTTAGCACCTGGTGAACTGGAGGTTTGACCATAACAAGGGCTCTTTGGCTTTTCCAGTGCTGGATTTGATTCTCAGACCTTCTTAACCTTAAGGAAATGTCCCTTGGTATTCTTTTAAATAAACATTTTATCGAGTGTTGAGATGTGAGCATCTCTCTTCCCATGCTGCTGGGTAAAGGCATTTTCCTTGCCTCCTGGTTATTTGCTGTTATTTCCCAGCTCTAACCACTGCAGATCCAGAATTTAATCATTGAGCAGGCAAGATGGAGATGCTCGGGGTGCATATGTGAAGAGGAAGAGGGGCAGAGGAGTGGGAAGGAGATGTTATTTGGGGAGAGGGAGAAGAGAAAGCAAGGGCGTCTGGACAATGGTGGGACTGTTGCATCAGTGCTGGCCTTGCAGTTTGACTCCCCAGTCAAAACAGATGAGCCATGAGGCTTTATGCCTAGTCAGGTGAGGATGCTAGGAATGCATATCGCAGCAGAGATCATCAAGGCTCAGTCTAGAAAGACCATCCTGAGGCATGTGTCATGGTACGTGGTGTACAGTGATGCTACCTGCTTGGGTTAGGTTATGCCAGCTCAGCTTGACTACAGCAAAAATTGCAGGGGGAAGGCATCCTCACCTGCAGGTCACAAATGAAGCTTCGTTCCCTCTGACAGCATCACCTCTTAATGCAGAGGAGAAGGATGGCATGAAGTTCATGAAGGGAGAATTTCTGGAATGGCTCATTAGCCTGGTACTTAAGAGCAAGCTACAGCTGGAGAGATCGGGGGCTGGATGCACCTCCCTCTGCTTACACCTCTCCAGTCTGTTCCCTTCCCTTGACACGGCTGCAAAACCACCTGTGTTGGTGCCAGCTTGCTATGGACATCTCTGCAGGAGAAAACCGATGTGCTGCAGGGATGTGCCGCTCACCTTGGTGTGTGGTGTGACCACGGCAAGCAGAGGCAAGAAGCTTGAAGCTGTCTGCCCAGGCACCTCACCCTGAGATGTTCCAGCCATGAGATGGGAACGGGGACAACTGGCTGCTGTGTGCTGCAGGGGCAGGTGGCTGCTCGCTGGTGGAGCAGCCGTGCATCACTAACTCCTGCTGCTGAGAGATGCCCAAAGCAGCAACCCAGGGACTTCCCAGTGCAGCCGTCAGCAAACTGCAGCCTTTGCATGGGCTCATCCCTGAACCTCCTGCCAAGAGGGGAAGGGAAAGGGCTTCAGACGAGGTAAAGCAGCTGAGAGAGGCTGCTACCCATGCCAGGGCTTCCTGAGAGGTTGGTGTGACTTGGGCACACCAAGGTTGGTGGTCTGGTTGATGTGGTGTTTTCAGTGATGGGTTTTGGGGTGAAAACCACCAAATGGTTTCTGAGAAACTGCAGTACAGAGCAAAGACAGTCTGGGCTACCCTTGCAGTATCACAGCATGAGGGTATCTGCCTTCTCCAGCATGGGAAGCAACTACAGAGGCACTTGGAACATGATCTAGAAGTGCTTTTAAGCTTAAAGGTCCTTTTCCTTCAGCTGTGTGGAGCTAAAACTTTTCAGAACAGCCTCAGAAAAAGGATGCAAATATCATAAAAACTGAGAAAGCCAGGGAGATGTGACAACAGGGATTGCTTTTTCAAAACCAGTCACTTCTGCAATCCTGTAATAGGCAACTCCACAACGTGGGTGCATTGTATACCAAGTGTTTACATTGGCTTTAAGTATTTATTTTATCCTAGTCCTTCAGAGGACTACTAATTTGCTTTGTCACTAGGCCCTTTGAATGAAACAGCTTGATACTTTAAGGTAACCTGCCAAAACTGTCTTCCAGGAGAAATGAGTTGTGGTTAGGCCATGGCCTCTTTCTGTGTGCAACTCCTTTAGTTGGATGTTAGCATTAGAAAATTCAATAGTGTTCAAGTGAATAAAAGAGAAAATACAATAAGTCATTTAAATAACTTGTTAATGTTTCAAAATAGAAGGAAAGCCCAGTGTTGACAAGGCTTCTCCATCATCTTCCCACATAGCTAAGGTGAATTCACAATCAAGCTCCAGTCCGGCATCAAAGGAGATGAGTTTATCAAGTGTTTATGTACACACACCCATGTAAGGGCCAATTTCTAGAAGCATTTAAAATTTCCTGGCACTTTTTGCATGTAAAAATTGCTTTTACTGGTGTAGACAAAAGGCAGGGTTTGTTCAGGCTATGAACTGCTGAAGCAAAAATTGTGGCTATAAATTGAGAAGCTGCTTTTGGTACCTTTGCCCAAAGACTAAATGCTTCAGAGCAAAATCACAGTAAGTGATTTAGAGAATAATCAATAACATTAAAATCAACTGGCAAAGAAAAGACCCTGCATCTGTAATGTATTTTCTAGATATTGTTAAAGAATACATCACAAGCAAACTCCTGAGTGATGAATTTAGCAGCTGTTTGCAAAAGGCGATAAACCCAGGTACTATCCTTCTCCTGAGGAGGTGGTTAGCACCCCTGTGGAATAAGTCTCCTCCCTTTTAGATAACGCCCTACAGGTGTTCTGATGCCAAAAGTGCATCTTTCGGATGTGACTGAGCTTTGGGATCGTGCTGGTCTGCAGGTAGACACGCTCTCGTCTTGAATCGGGGAGACATATTTCATTGTCAAGTCTCCAGTGGCTCTGCATGTGGGATGTTCGTTTGGTGCCTCCTCATCAGCCCTGCTCTGGGAAGGCTCGGCTGGCAACAAGCCTGAGAATGAGGAGGCTGGAGCAGTGGTCCTGGGATGACTGGTGTGCCTCCCAAAACGCTGGCCTAGGTAACCTTCCCCTAAGTCAGGCTGCCGGGGGACAGGCTGGCAGCGAGGGGAGAGGGAAAGGAATTTGCTTAATTATTCCCTTTTATCTAGCTACACTTCGCCTCTCAAAGAGAAGCCTTTGAACATAAAATTCAGCAGCGACTTACAATTTTGTGGCTTTGTTTTAAAATGGAGGCAATTTTTTTCTAGCCTAGAGATGTAACTGATCTTTTACCTTTGGTTGGGTTGTTTGTTAAAAGAAAGATAAAACATGCTGTCCATTGATCTGTCTGCCCCCCGGCTTTCACTGTTAGTGAGGAGGGCAGGATTAACTGTTGGAGAGCAACGCTTCCTATCCCAGCAAGCATAATGTTTTTTTCGAGACGCCATACTGCTCTTGCGAAGCAATTCATATGAGATTTGAGCTAGATCTGGCAGTTCTGGCATCCCTTTAACCTCCAGTATCTAAATTGAAAGTGCCAGTCACGTCCCCAGGACACTGCGTGTTGAGGGATGGCATGTGGGATGCTGCCTTCCTACAAGGACTGAGCTGAGGCTGGTTGAGCTCATCCCAGCTCAGCTCCTTAACCACAGTGGCAAGTTAGGAGGCTTCCAAATGCAATTAAACAAATGCATGGGAGAAAAATCAGGCCACGGCCATTAAACAAAATGATCCTTTCTGGCTCAGAGAGGAGGCCCTGAGCTGCAGAGCTGGAGTCTGGAGGGACTGATAACTTTACATTCTTCCCTAAGCAACTGTTGGAAACGGGGTACTAGTGAAATAGCGACTGATTTAAATTGTTTTCATGTCCTCTTACAGCAGGCTTTTGAGCATTGGTGTTTGGAACCAACAACCAAAAGGTAAAAGGCTCTGTAAATTATTATAAGCGGCATCCAGTCTTACTCTGATAGACTCAAAGAAATATTTTCATTCCGTTTTTGAGTGAGCTGCGTTAACAGAGCGTAATCTGGTTTTTGGTAGATGCTTGTGTGGTTGGAGTCTGGCTGACAAACTTGCTCAACCTTAATTGCAAGGGCTCTGTGCGGTTCAGCCTCCCTCCCCTGCACACCTGGAGAGGAGTCAGCAAAATAGGGATGCTGGCAGAGGTGAGATGAAAGCCACGCTGTTTTAAAGTAAAGTAAAAATGCAAATAAGGAAGGGAAGCTACACACCACCTCTCTTCCCTTTGCTTAACAGAGGAGAGGACATCACTCTATCCTATTACTGTGCCCCAATGGGCTGTCAGGGTCCAGCCGCTGATGTTTTATTGAGTAATTATTGTATCTGCCCTTAAGACCAGATTGATTTGGAATAATCACCAAATAATGCATGATATCATCAGTATCTTATCTGAATAATGATTGATCACTAGGCCACCCATTCCTGTCCTGGTCTGACAGCTGATATAAAATACCCTGGATATACAGGCAGCAGCAAAAGCCCCAAACCCATTTCAGTTTCTGCACTTGAGGGGACCACAGTGTCACCATCTTTTTTTATTCTTAGAAATTGTGCAATCGTGTTGCTGGACCCCTGAATCTTGAGACTCTGGTTTACTGTTCATTTTAGCAGCTTTTTGCTGCTTCTTTCAGTTTTCAATTTCTTCTTCTTTTGCAGTAGGACCTGACACCAAAACTAAACTCCATTGTAATGGCAAATTCAAGTGATGAATGAAGTATCACTAACTTGCTTCGCCACAAGCTTCTGCAGAAGGACAATGTCACCAAGAGCTTGGTGGAGAGCAAACTGTCATTGAAACAGCTAAGGATGCTTTTTGAAGTGGGTTGGCTAGAGCTATTTCTCAAACAAGAGTAAAGGGTACAGTTTACCTGGATGTGACCTTTAGTAAAATGAAAGGGTGTCTTAACCCTCCTGAAGGAGACCGTAGGCCAAGTGTGCTGGTGCTTCCCTTTAGGTGCTACAGGCTTTAGGCTGTCTGAGCTCTCCTTTGGAGGAACACAGCAAGGATGGGAGGGCGCACAGTTTAGAGAATGGGGTTGGATCCTTCTTATCCAGCAACATAGTCACAGCTGTATTCTGGAAAACAAAAGCACTGCAGGCACTTCTCTTGTATGCAAACTCATCGCAGAGGTTATCTGGTAGCTGCAGAGAGGACAAAACTGGCTGGTGCATGCATTGCTGCATGCCCAGAGACCATGCACTGGTCTGACAGACCTTGCATGTAGAATAGATCTAATTCCCTCTCCAGGGAGGTTGAAATTCTCAGCATGGTAACTCCAGTCCCTGGATTGCACAGTCCCATGTTTTGCACTGGGGGCCCGGTGTTCAGCCCTGAAATAAATCCATGGGGAGAGAGACATTGGAGACTCTGGGAACTGGATAAATTTCATTGGTGTCGGGTTTTATATCACACCCAGAACTTGACTTGGCTTATAGGAAAGGAATGACAACTGGTGGCTGTAGATTCAGGACTTGCTAACAAGAGAACTGCTCCCTCCTGTGCTGGGACCATCCGGAAAGCTGCTTCATCCGTGGTCACCTTGGTTCTCTAATAATTCATAGAGAAAGATGGTTAAGTGGCAGCAGCAGCTGGTGAGGGAGCAGATGGTGCCACCTGCACCATCAGATGTTTTATCACATTCTCCGCTTTATCCCACAAAGAGCGGCTGGAAAGCAGAGGCGAGCGTGGGAGCTGGTGTAGGTTGTGAAGGTGTGAAAAATCACAGGTAGTCGCGTTGCTTCCCTGCCAGGCTGCTGTTTTCCTTAGCACTAGGTTAAGAAAGTACCTGTGCTTAGGAGAAGGTCTGTGCCCACCTGTGTTTGAGACTGCAGTGCTGCCTTTGGGAAGGCTTTAGAGCAACCTGGCTGTCCCCAGTTGTGGCCAGGATTCAGGGGATTACCAGTATGCCTCCAGGCAGGTTAAACTGAGCTGTCTGCATCGCAAGCAAGCCCCCTGAGGACCAGCCTGGACACTGCTTTCATATCCCAAGGAAGGATTAGAGACCTGTGATTAAATTTGCTAAAAGAGTCCAATGTCATTGTGTGAGGGTTCTGAACCCATTGAGTGGCTTCTGATTTTTCTGGGCTAGTATTTGAGGTTTTTGAAAACTCCTTGCGAGCTACACAAGTGATAGGTCTCGTGTCCAAAGGAGGAAGGGGGTTTATACTCTCAGCATGTGCACTACACAAGCCCAAAGAGCTATCTAGTCCAATCGGTCGGTTTTTTAATGTCCTTCTTATAAAGGACCTGTGCGAGAGTCCATCAGCAGTAATACAGATTTGAGTGAATGTTAAAGCATAATATCCCCTAACTGATGTGCTGAAGGGAGCACAGCTGGCAGGGGACAGCGGTTTTCAGGACGCACACAGGAAGATGAGCCAGTAGTGATATTTCATATAGCAAAAATTGCGGAGCAGCAAGCACAGCAGCAGGGTGTGTTGCTGGAGACAGGCTACTTGTGGCAATTCCCCTTCCTCAGCTTCATTTCGGCTCTTGCTCCTAATTTTGCTCATCTTCCTCAGCAGCTCTGTCCGTCCATCCATCCATTCTCCTATTGTCCTGGCGATTGGTGATAACATTCAGATGTTAACAGAGCCGACGCTGGGGCAGACGGGTAGCTACATGGCAGTTGTTTATGTAGCAGTCAGCAAAGCCATTCAGCACCCTGGGTTAATATTTCAACAGGGCGGATGGACGGGAGGGTGGGATGGCAGGAGAGTGGGTGAGGAGGTTGGCAGATGTCAAGCACTAAGCCCAAGAGGAAGAGGAACGTGTGTGACTACAAAAGGGGAGGAAGCCCATTGTGTCTGAAACAAGATGGAAGATGCCACCTGACGACGCTGGCTAACCGGTGATTAATTAGAGGCACGCTTTGAATTCCATGTCTAGTTTAGCATTAACAGCATTTCCGTGTCTTGTGGTGAGTCGTCTTGCTCGGCGGTTTCATTGTCTGGGCTTATGTGGAGCGTAAGGGAGGGGTTTTCTCACAGAACTTCTGGAATTGAGTAAACGTGTAAATCTCAGCTTCCACTTGAGGTAAAAAAATAAGGGGAAAAAAAAAAACCCAAAGTGGAACAAGTTCAGCGGTGGAACTCATGGACAGAAGAGAAATAGAGAATAAGCTTGGAGTGGTTTTGAGGGGCACGGAGGAGACTCGTGGTGTTGAACGCTCTGCCAGTTGTATTGCATTAGGTTTTGGGCTTTCTGAGCCCAGCCCCTGGCAGTGTCTGTAAGGTGTGTGGTTGTATTCCAGGCATGTCCGCGGGTCTGTGGCTCTGTATTAGTGTTTATAGGAAGTCAATGAGATGGAACTCAATAGAGAAAAGGAAGACTTAAGAGTCACTGGAAGACAAATGTGAAGGCCTGGCACTCAATAACTTTATGGAATCATATCTTTTGTTGCTGTACGTTTCTGGGTAGCAGGAATACAAGAAAGGAGAGCAGGTCTGTATGTTTCAATAGCTTGTTCACCTTCCACTTCAGAGAGAGGGGATGTTTTATTTCTCTTTATAAAAAGATATCTATCCTCTGCTTGATACGAAGTCAAGCAGCACCATGAATCAGGGAGAAGGTGTCAGTGGAGATGAAGACTGGGCTGCTGAAAGTGGTGGGGGGAAAGAGGGACACCACAAACAAATTGTGTGAGCTGTGGAGAGCACAAAGTGTGTGTGTGTGCATGCAGCATCCCAGCTGGAAATGTGCAGCAGTGTCTAAAGAGTTGGTCCAGGCTGACTCAACATGCAGCTGTAGTCCACGGAGCAAAGGTATTTTGTCTGAATGGCTTGGGCATCCCCATGAGCGTGTGCCCTTGGCAGGTACAGATCAGGTTGGGCAGATCCTGCAGGCTGAGCTTCTAACTGAAGCTGTGAAACTTGTCCCACTTCTCCTGTCCTGTGAAAGGGGTGATAAGATGGAGCTGCCTATGGTAGCGGGTATTGGATTCAGTAGCCAAAGACTTTGTCACACTGGAGATGGACGGGGCCTGTTCAGTCAGCTGCAAAGTTGTGCAAAATTTGAGTGGCTTCATTTTTTTTTTTATAATAGGAAAATACTTTTCAGGCAGCTTCAGTTGCACTTACTACTCAAGCTTATTATGGCAGGTGAAACAAAAGTGCAAAGCAAAAAGCTCAGAGACAGCTATCGAACCTGGGGTGGATTTCTGGAGGTGGCAGGAGGGCTCAGAGCCCCGCTGTCTCTCTGAATTTTCAAAGAATTTTACTGAAACTTGTCTCCAGCTAGATGTATGGAAACATGTGAAATGGCAATACTAAAAAGCTTCTTCATTAACTGAGAAACACAATGAAGGGCACTACATTAGTATTAATTTATATGGCTAATTAACTAAA
Organism: Fratercula arctica; assembly: GCA_947846985.1. NCBI lineage: Eukaryota > Metazoa > Chordata > Aves > Charadriiformes > Alcidae > Fratercula > Fratercula arctica. The sequence continues at coordinate 11,897,213 of CANTUZ010000013.1, read as the reverse complement.
ATCATTAATTTATATTAATGCAGTCTTGCTATAACTTCCCAGAAGTTCTGCTTCCTGAACAGTGCATTTTTGTGTGCTATCACTTTGTGGATTAAGCAAACACTTTTGAACAACGAAGTACCAAGTCTCTTGGAACTGAATAGATGCGAGACAGAATTACTGATGGACAGGGCTCTAATACTTAAACTATATTCTCTTCTCATTTTCACTAAACAGCCTTTAACGCAGGGGTTTAACACCTCTGCTATATGTTTGAAATACCTCTAGGAGAAATACAGATAACATAGGTCTAGATTAACCCCCAGCTGAGATACTGAATTTACGAGCACCTGTGAGCATTCAGACCCAGGGTCCTCATCCTGCCCTGTCCTGCACACAAAGCAGTTTTCACCCTGTAGCCCCTCACCTGCCTGAGTGTGGAAGTACCTCTGCTCTGCACTAATGTCACAGGAGGCTATTTCCTACAGGTGGATGTTTTCAGACTGCCAAGAGTCGTTTGTTACAGTATAAAGACAGATGTGCATTTTGCGATGCTTCCTCCTCCCTTGCTATGGACAGCAGGGGATGGAAGGGACGGGTTAGCCCAGGTAGATTCCCAAAAGGTGTCAGCAAAGGTGGTTTGGGGACATCTGGATGTCATGGCTGTGTGGGGCACATGGCTTACACCCTGCGGATCTGGGGTGTCCCATGCAGAGGGGAGGATGGATGTCCTCCGAACACAGCAGCCTGCTCCAACAGAGGATGTGTGAGTGCTCCTGCCTCTTGTAGATGCTTTGAAGAACAAGAGCTTTGTGCTTGGGAAACCCAGATTGCAGCAGCGAGTGAGCGCTTGCCCAACAACTTCCTCCCACGTAGGCTGTGGCAGTTTGCCATTAAATTCCCAGACCAAGAAAATCTCAGCTGATTTCCCTCCTGCCAGAGGAAGCACAAGCTGCACTGCTTCCGTCTGCAGCCTGGCTCCAGAGCCCTCCTCTCCCCCGGCTCGCGGGCACTTATGGGCACGTAGTCAGAACAGGATCAGTCCCACAGGGAGTGGGGTTTTGCCGCATTCTACCTTTTATACAAAACCTGGCCACGGTTGTGCACAAGTTTGAATGTGATCAAATTCAGACTGATGTGACTCAAGTCCCAGGGCAGGAGGACTGGTCCCACCTTCACACGGGGGCTGTAACGCCAGCCCAAAGTCCTCGCTACAAGCCCTAGACCTACACCTCAATGGTCCAAAGGTATTCTCTCTGTGCGCACCCCCGCTGCTAGGTGCTGAGCTGGCACTAATTACCATTTTGCTAATTGCTCTAAACTCTGCTGCCTTGCTGCTTTCCATAGGCGATGTTTTGCCATGGCTTTTGCTGAAGCGGGGGACTCTTCTTGGAAGCTTGATAAAATTTGCAGGGAGACACCTGCCAATCTTCATACACAACATCTTTATTTTAATTTATTGGCAGCATTTAGAAGAATTGGCTTCCATGCAGCATCAGTTGGACTTCATTAAAATAATAAGAGAGCTAAGTTAGTAAAAACAAACCTGGCCAGTTGGCAACCTCAGAGTTTTGTCAGGACTGATCTATGCTGGAAGATTATAGATTTAGTCCATCTACAGTAATAAAGTCCCATGATCCCATGGTTAAAATGTCTTTTTCCCTGCTAGCTGATGCAATTCATTAATTATATGACATTTCCACAATGATTTCTCCAGAAGAAGGCCCTGGATGCCAAGGTTTACATTACATTTTCAATTACAAAGATATCCATATGGTGACTCTGCAGTATGTACAACTGCTTAACACGCATCCAAAGCCTGCTGCAATGCTAGCAGGGCTCGCGAGGTCCTGGCAAATCCCGTGCTGGATATGGGGCTCTTGCTGGATTCCCACACTGGCTGCGTCCTAGGGATGGGAATTAGGCTTTCCCCACAGGAAAAGCAGGAGTTAAGGACACGAGGATTTGTTTCTTGGGCTATCAGGCTTTAATAGCCTCTCGAGCTGGGAGGATGGGTTTAAATCAGCATCTCAGCCCATCAGCGATCTGAGAAACCAGCAGTATTACTGGTAGGATTTTAGACTAAAAGAAAAGGGCTCAGTCCAGGTCTGGATTTCCCAGGCAGGCTCCAAGGAGCTAGTGAAGGGTCAGAGCCCATATCGCACTCCCTGCTGGGACATGCATATTCCCACTGACAAATCTCTTCTCTCCCAACGCCCCTGCAGCACCCAGACAACCAAATGAGGGGCCAAAGCTGCAGGGTGGGGTGCTACAACGGGCACAGTTTTGGCAGAAGAAGGGAATCCTGTGCTGCATGATGCCACATCAGGGCTGGTCCTACCCACACAGGACAACTGCTGCTGTAGAAGCTGCCTAATTAACCACTAGTATGAAGGGTATGAGTTGTGATTCAAGTATTACTTGGTTTGAGGTGTTGATTTGGAACAGACCTCTTGGGGAAAACATCAACTGTAGTTTGCAGGTGGCTTGATACAGTTTGCTACCCAATGAGCATATGAACCATCCTTGGTTCTTCCCAGCAGTTCCTGCCAGCCCCACACATGGTGATAATTATCCCTGCCTATGGTAGAGGGGTTGGAATTAGATGCTCTTTAAGGTCTGTTCTAACACGAACCATCCTATGATTCTAGAATACAACTGGGCCCTGAAAGGCGAGCACAGATTTTCCTTTGACAGCACTGGCGTGCAGATGTGTACCTGGAAGCTGATTCCCAGCACTGTCAAATAGAAAAGTTCATTTTTTCCAGCTCTGGAAAGAGGATACGTCCACGGTTTGTCCCCTTGGTTGCCTGAGGTGCAGGACCTCCTGCAGGCTGCGGTGATGCTCCTCTGGCACCGGGAGCCAGGAGTCAATGCTGTTTGCACAGTTGCACTCCGATTAGCTCTGCAATGCCTGTAACCTTAGAGTAGTAAACCAGTGGCATATATATAGTTGAACAATTATATGTATTGTGACTAAATTTCCCCCTGAAGATCTCATTCACGATGTTAGAGTGAAAGGATCATAAAATGAATTAATAGCTGATTCACTGTATAATTTCCTAGTTCAATATACTTTAGTGTACCAGCTAAATGAGCCGTACACAGCATTCAGCTCGGCCAGTTAACAGCTTTATCATTGAGATCTCAGGCTTAGAAATAAAAGCAATTCTTCTGAAGTAATTGCGTCTAATTAAAAGAAACATTTAAAAAGTGTAACCAAAAGGAATTCATTTCAAATGGAAAATTAATGCTGAAAAATAGCCCTGAGCTCTCTTGTCTTTGCTAATAGCTAAGCATTCTCAGAATAATTAAACTGTTTTGAAATGTTGATACCTCCCCCTGTTAGAAATGATAGCCCTGGCCTGACGCATTAGCGAGTCCTCAGGGTGGCCCCGGTGGGTGATGGGTGTGGGGGCGTTGGGTGGGCAGGGGAGATAAGGGGCAGCTGTCTGCAGCCCAGGAGGCTTCTTGCCCTCATTCTGTTGCCCCCTGCCATGAAACGGAGTCTTGGCAGCTCCTTTTGAAGAAGCCCAGCCGGAGGAGCTGAACTCAGCATGGCAGGGGTTTGGGAGGCTCTGACAGATGCTGGGATTTCCTGTAAAAGCAGAGGAATTAACTGAAAATGGCTCTTTTTTAAAAGTGTATGGACTTTTTTATGCTGTTTGCTCACCTCTGCAGCACCTCAGCTAGCTGAGGTGTCAGGGTGCATTTCCAGGTGAAGTCTGTTCACTGCTTTTCTGTTACTTTTTTTTTTTTTTTTTTCAGTGCTGCTGTTTTGCAGCACTTTGACCTGCACCCTAAGAAGGTCCCACAGTAAATATCCAGTTTTACTGAGTGCCTGGCTGGGGTTTGTGCCGGAGGTGTGTGCACCAGCCTGGCTGCTCTTGACAGAGAGGATCCTAATTCCTTCAGGTTCCTCATCTGCGTCTCCATCACTTGCTCCTCTCCCTTTGCTTGTGCTCCTTTTGGCTGGGTATGTAGGGAAAATCCCGCTCGCATGCTGCCCTGCTTCCCTCAAAGCCTGCAGGTACCTCCTCCCCTCCCTCAAGCCAAGGATTTGCACCCTGTGACATGATGAGGAGGAGCACAAATCCCACACGTTGAGCAGGAACTCTGTTTTTAACTCCCTGTGCTGAGCTAGGAGCGCTTCTCTGATTAATAGTCCGCACTGGGAGACCCAAAGCGGGCGGCTGTCGGGGTGGCAGGGGTGTCTGGTGCCTAAAATAGTTGTAGCGCTTCATTTGTATGAATCAAAGGTTTGGGTACCACGGGCATAAGGGACCTGCTATAGCTGGCACTGCCAAAATAGAGGCCATACACAGCAGGTGAGTAGCTGCCCGCAGAGCTGCAGGGACCTCTAAAGGTCTGGGTGCTCTGAAGCCACTGCTGGGTGGTTTTGTTAAGAAATACAAACTGCCCAGATTAAAATCTTTCACCTGGATCTCTCTTCCTTTAAAAGCAACTGTGAAGGTGGAAGAAAGTTTTGAAAACATCTGTGTTCGTTTTCAGCATCTTTGCATTAAAGCATTTGATTCTCATATTGAAGCAACTTCCCACTGGGAAGCAAACCCTGGCAAAGTTGATTCCTTTTAAGTGTTAAAAAGACCAAACCCAAATACTTCTGACCCAAGTGACTTTTTTTTTTTTTTCCTGGGTAACCAGGACACAAGTGCTTTTGAGAATTCAACTTTATACTAGTTGAGGGAGAGAATTTGTTCTCTCAAAATCCTTGTGGGATGGGAATGTAGCTTCTCATGCTGCTGCAAGTGGGAAGCTCAGGGAATCTTTGGGGGCTGTTGCTTATTATTGCCAGTACCTACTGAATTTGCTTTTATCGTGTTATTTAGTAACTATGACAGAACTGAGCATATTCCATCCAAGACTTTCTGTAAAATGTTCCCAGCAAATTCTGTCAATGTACAATAATGTGGTATATAAATACACATTTATAGCATTGACCCTACAAAACCTGTGTGTCTACTGGCTCATTTCCCTTTCCACAACATTGTGTTGTTTCATGTGTTTCCTTGATGTTCTTCTTCAAATTGTAGTAAATCTGAATTTTCTCCCTTTTATTTTGGAGGCAGAGCAGGAGGGCAGCATCTTAAGACAGGATTCTGTCTTGTGTATCACAGCGTGTTTTTCTGTTACAAATAATACTGAAAACATCACAACTTCTAAGGCAATAGGTAAAACCAGTCCCTGGTCTTGGCAGCAGGTCAGTGAATGCCCTGCCCTGGCCAACTTGCTCAAAATTCTACCTCTATTTTCTGGATGATCCAGAACTTTCTTCTTTTTTTTTTTTTTTTTTTAATTCCTGAGTGTTTCTAATTGAGCTAACATTATTAGAAGGTTTGAAAAAAAAAAAAAAAAAACACAACCCTTTCCCAAATTCCCTTTGCGTTTCAGTAGCTCTTTAATATGCAAGGCAGCAAGAGATGAACTGGGTCTAATTACGAGTCCCTGGAGTAGCCAGTCAGAAAATGAATTGATGCCTTTTTCCTTATGAACAATGCATGTACCACAAATTAGAGGCGCCATCACCAGAGATTTAATTACAAAATATCATTACTTTCACACATCATTTCAGATTTGGCCTGATCAAATCAAAGTTGGGGGAGAGAGGGAAGGGGGGAGGCGGGCAAAGGGAAAAAACTGCACCACTAGCAGGGTCATTCGTTCAGGGGTACTTGAATGCAGGAGGGATTTGGTGTTATTGAAGCTTCCCAAAAGGCAGTTCTGCAGAGAAGCGGCAGCCGGGAGGAAATTCATTTCCTTTTCCAAGTGATGCTCTAGGCAGTTCAGTTTTCCAGGGGAAAATGCGGCATGAACGCAGTGGCCAGAGCTGGGCTTTGCTGGGAGATGCTGCCTAAAGACCATGGGCATGTCCAGCTCCATGGCAAGTGTGTCCCTGCCTGGGGAGAAGGGGATTTCTTGTCAGGTAGGAAAAATGTGATGGAAAGAGCATTTAGTCTGCTATCACTTGGCTTTAGCTGGGCTTCCTCTGCCTCTGGCAGCAAAAGCTGTGTGTGGAAAAATAAGGGACTCATCCCAAGACGTATCTAAGTGTACTTCAGGCACATACAGCATACATTATCCTGTGTCATTCCTGACAGACCTCCCCAAAAACACAGGCACTGAAGCTAGCTATTTGTGCCAAAGTGCATGATGAATTTTGTCAAGAGGAATGACTGCCAAGGGAAGCCTGGAAACTCATCTGCTGCAGAGTTCAGCCTGCTATTGCAGTTTAAAGGTCGTGGTGGTTACCAGAAAAAAAGGGTCTGGTGTGTGTTGGGAGGAGGGTTTGGCTGCTTCTGCTTCCCTGATCTCTGTTCACCCCTGAAGAATACAGAAGTGAGCAGTTCACCATCGTATGTTGAGTAAGGTGGGTCCCTCCCTTTGGTTGGGCATCTTTATAGCTTGTGGTGCTTTTTAAGCAGCGCAATATGGAACAAGTGCAGTCTAAAGTGGTCACTGTTCTGTAAGTAAACCTTGAAAGCCTCCTCCAAGCTGAGCATCCCAAGTGAGAGGGTCCTCCCTTTTGGTCCATGCCCATGGAAAAGGAGTAGCACAGTTTGGAGCACGGAGCCTGACTCTTGGCTGCAGGAAGGTTTCTGGGCTCGATGGCCCCGTGCCAAAATGGAAAATCTGGTGAATATTCAGAAGTCAAACGGTCCCAGTGGTGTGTACTCACCGTAGTGGGGATGAAAATGTCAGAAATATTCCAGTAAAATAAAAAGTTACAGCCCTGCAGTGTCTAATGTGTCTCTGAGTGATGACTGTCATAGTAGAGCCATGCTGCAGCACCAGAAATCTTCTTTTTCCACCCTGAGAAAAAAACATCGGGCTATTTTCCTTGCAGAGTGACACCTGTCTGGTGCTGATTTAAAGGGCTGGCTGTTGAATGGGGTCGTTCCTGCTGAGCTGATGCCATAAAGCCAGTCAGCAGCAAACGCGGGTGCTTGGGATGGAAGGGCAGAACGGCTCCTCAGCCCGGGATGATTTACAGCCCCTGCATCCAGCCTAGGCCATGGGCTGTGATTATTTCTCAGCCGGACGCACAAGCCAATCGTTTCAAGAAGCTAAAACGCTCTTCAAAATTTATGAGGAAAATGACGGCTTGTTGAATACATGATGTAGCGAGATGTAGTTTTACATTAACTTAAGAGGCATTTATGGGACAATATTCATCTTCCCTGTATTATGGCAAGTATAATATGAGAGGATGCTATGTCATGGGGATATGAGACCTGACAGATACGATGTACGCAGAGGGAGACCATGATGAAACAGAAAAAGGCAGGAAGAGCCAGAGCCACAGGCTGAATGAGGACGGGGCAGGAGAACAGGCTGTTGTGAGAACTGGGAGATGCCACCCGTGTCCTCCACCTGTGGAAGCTGAAGCTGCTCCACTGCTTCCATGGAACCACATGGATACCCAGCAGCTGAGGATGTGATCCCGTGATTCCAGCCCTGAAGATCCACTCATGACTCAAGGTCAAGCCTCACTTGCTATCCACTCTTCGGAAGAGCTGCTCAGCTTTGTTTTGTGGTTCAGTGGACAAGTGAATCCAGGGCACGTAATGCCCCTGCTCATTCTAGCAGATTGTTGTACAGGTGGCAACGAGGGCTTGGACCACTGTGAATGACCTGTGAATGTTACAAAGAGGGAAAAATGATTACTTCTGATAATATTCTACCTAATGCTTGGACTTTGCCACGCAAGTACGTAGGCTGAAAAAGGTTGCATGGTCTTACAGAGGAAGTAACAGGGTCCCTTGGGAAGGTGGCAGAAAGGCACGTATACCACTGTTAGATAAATATAGCTGGATACTCGCAGAGCTCGCTCCAGCTGGCAAACCGAGCAGCTTTTCTCTCCTGTCTGTCACACATCTGACTCCTCTGAACATGCAGCACAGGCCAAGCTCTTGGGCTGCTCCAAAGTCAGCCTCTCCGGTTTAGCCTGGCAAAATCATAGTGGAAAGTAATTCCTAAGCATTTCTTCCCCCTTGCATTTAGCTGCAGGCAAAATTTTGCACTAGAAAGTGTTTGAGTTGGTAATGGAGATCAAACAGCTATCTAATTGGAGCTGTGAATTCAAACAGAGCTCTTGGTGCAAGCCCTGACCCTGTGGTGTCCTACACCTGGGACGTGGGGGGCCTTGGGGCTGCCTCCTGGCCGCCCCCCCCTCCTTGCTGTATATAAGCACAGACGGTTGCGAGGCACACGAGTCATTGGTGTGGCCAAATACTCCAGTAAACGATGCAGAGAAAGGCACTTTTCCCCAGCACCAGGGGCGTGTGGATGTATCTGCCTGCTCCTGCCCACCCAGCAGTGTTTGGGTTAGTGCTGGGCTCAGGATGTCCTGCAGAGCTGGATCCAGGGGTTGCAGGGCAGGGAATCCAGCTGATGGGCTCACCTGCGGCACAACCGTCATAGAAATCACAATTGCAGTGAGGTCTTGAACTCCATAGCTATTCCTCCCTGGGCATTATGTGTAGGGAAGGGGCTCAAATTCAGGTTTGTTTTGTGGGTTTTTTTTCCTTTGGTGTCATGAAAACACCCAGCAGAGCTGTGAGCCCTGCCTTAAGGAAATAACGATTGACTTTGGAGTAGAGGCTAATCATCAAGAGACCAAAGAGCTTGTTGTGCAAAGCCCAGGGTCTCTCTGCATCTCTGATTCAGCTCTTTCCTCTAAGAGAACCGCAGGGCTTCCCCTCCCCTCTCTCTGACCAGTCTGTTCCTTGGGAGGAGGGGATGTTGCTCTCTTATAGCCATTTTATCACCTTATTAGATAAAATAGGTCAAAACTTCTAGACTTTGAGTCAACCTGGGGTGAATACCTGGATGGGTGGCAGGACCCACCCTAATCTGCTAACATCACTGCTCCCCAACCTCTGCCTTTTTGAAGGTTTTAGCCAAACTTTAGTAAGGCTTGTGGCTCTGACAGTGATGTTGTTAGCAAAAATGAACCCAAAAGGTTATATGGTGGCTTCCTTGTCCTTTCTTGATATCAGGTGGGACCAGGCAAGGTTAGGTGGAGAAGGCTGAAAGGTTTGCAGGAGCTGTAGCATCCAGATGTGGGGAGATGGGCTGAGGCTGGAGGAGATGCCTGGAGAGGTGTCTGGGTGCGGGGGAAAGGTTACAGATGCCATGCTGAAGAAGCAGGAGCACAGAATGATGTATAACACCATTACATCGGAGAGAAATTAAAAGGATTGATTGATATCAATTATCAGGTGCAATTTGTTGCTGCACAATTGACACGTTAATCACCCACCCTGCTGCATTTCAGCGTGGCAAGATTTTTGACCAATTTGAAAGGTTTACAGCAACAATATGATGCTGATTTATCTCTCCTTAATAAAAAAGTGATCAACTGAAACCTGCATCCATCATTCTGTTTATCACTCATGGTGATTTATTAACTAATTATACTTACAGTGGGTATTTTTCTATAAGTATGGATAACAGAGTGATGCAGTGTCAGTGCAAGTCATAAATAATGCCACAGTACAGTATGTTTAATACTCACTCCTAGGACCAGCCCATAACAAGATGCCTTGATTAAGGTAAGCAGATGGCTTCGTTTGTCAGGAACAGTCCTGAAATTGCACATTGAGGAAAGAAGTCTATTTCTCACGTTTCCAGCGCTGGACAATTGCACAAATGTCTCAAGCATGTAATTCAGATCAGGTGAAACACTCCCAGCTTGGCCACTTTTCATAGGCTTTTGCAAACCCTCGCCAGACCCCGCTGCACCCTGAGACTGAACAGCAGCATGGTGTTTCGGAATCCAGATCTACAGAGCAAGAAGAAGCCACAAATGCAAGAAAAAGGGGACTTCCCTGGGGATTTTAAAACAGAGTTGGGGAGCTGACAAAAATCAGAACTTCTCCAGCCGTCATAAAAGGAAAGAAGGATTTTTGTTGCTTTTAAGTGACAAGTTATCAAGCCCCTAAATCATTTTCATCAACCAGAAATGCCTTTTGCAACACTTGTAGGTTACAGTAATTGGCTGATACAGGCTCCTAGGATTTCTGTCTTGACAGAGAGATGTGGTCAGTTCCCTCGCCTCGCGCAAGAGGACGATGCTGTGACTCTATTAAACAATTACACCTGGTAATCGTGTAATCTCAAGGAGAAAGCAGCTTCTCAAATGACACATCAGGCAGCTCTGTGCTGTCTTTCCAGGCTGTGCAGCTGAGAAGAAGTCAGTATGATCTCCTCTCCCTCCAGAGAAGAGATGCTACCGATGAGGTGATGGCACTGCCGGAGTCACTCTGCAGCGACCGGACTGCCTGTGGATTTTGGGGTCTTTCCCAAAGAAATCCTGCAGAGCCCCCTTGCCTTTTCACATTTGTGTTAGAGCAATACAAGACACCAAGTGCCCAGGGCTGCTCAGGTTTAATGCCATTTTTCTCTTCCTAAAATCAATTGGGAAGTACTCTTTGCAAATCCCAACCTTAAACTCATCATGGTTCTGCTTGGGCAGCAATTATTAAAAGAGCAGCAGGAGCCTGTGTGGCTCCAACACTCTCCAAAGCGCCATGGCTGAGCCCGATGCTTCCTGTGCTGGATCGTAGTGGTGCAGCAGGAATTCTTGGTTTCCCCCTTTTTCTCTTGCACGTCGTTATTCTCCTGCTGGGGTGCAGGTGCTGGGGCATCAGATCTGCTCTGACAGACTGCAGTTCTCCCCAGCCTCAATTCATCTTGCCAATCAAGGGAGAGGCAGCCCAAATGTTTTTCCTTTAATATCTCTAAGGATTGGGTGAAATGCCAGTTGCTTCCTCCAGCAGAAGGCCTGAGGGCACCAGAGAGGACAACCCGGGCAAAGCTGGGGTGACTCTGGGTGCAGGGGAGTCCCTCACCCTGTCGCTGTGCAGCAAATCAGATCTACTCATAATCCAGCTTCCAACCTTTTGAGCCGAGACCAGAACCATCCTCTCAACTTTTTCATCTTGATGTCTGCCCACAAATGCATTTATAGAGTCCATTCTTTCTCCTGATCTTTTACTAAAGATATGGCCTCTGTTAGTAAGAACAATATTCCATCAGCTTAAAGAAGCTTTTTTTCTCTTCTTTATCCACCACTTGACTAGGTCCATGGTGAATATGCTGGGTCCAGACTCCCTTGTCTTTCAATTTTACGCAGGCATAGGTCATATGAGATTCTTTTTGGTATTGATTGATCTCTGTAATTAAGAACCTCATGTAAATGTGGTATATAACGGCTATTTTCCTGCCATCCTTGTGCCCTGCTCCCAGCCCTGCCATTGACTTACTCTGCCAACTTGTCCAAGTCTCTCATTGCTCTGCTTCTCTGAAAATATTAGGTGTAGCTTACACATTCTTTGGGACAGAGTCTCTTACTCTGTGTTTGGACGATGTCTGTGAGATCTCACACTAAACCTCTCTTTTCCCACCCCACTAATATCCCTCTGCTTTGTTGATTCCAGCCGTCTTGCTCCGTGGAATGCAGCCACTCCTGGCCCAGAGCAGCAGTGGCTGAGCACCACGCTGTATTACAGGAGGCCAAACAATAACACAAAAACACCATCCCGGATTTACAAGTGCGGAGGGAAGCGGGAGGGGGGATGTAGGTGTGATTAGCACATTAACAACAGGATCCATAACCAAGAGGGAACACTCAAACCAGTGGCAAATAATTGTTAAATTATTACACAATTAATAGTTGTTTAAAAGCAAGGCAGGAATCATGAAAAAGAAAAAAATAAATCCCTGTTTGAGAGCGCTTTTGTAGGGCTGATCAGCACAGGGAGTGCAGCTGCAGAGACACCGCAAAATTTACCCGGCACCTCCTGGGGGAACAAACAGTGACAGATCCATAATTTATAGGGGGCAGCCAGCGCTTGATAATTAGGGCATAATTTACACTGGGAGGGTTTTGGTGGTGGGAGAAGAGAAGCAGTTTTGTTTGTTCTCCTGTTCCTTCCCTGACTGTCCATCCCGGAGCTCAGAGGGGAGAGGATGCTGCTGGAGGCAGAGCTGGCCTGACCCACATGGCAGGGCTCAGTACATCCCCTCCCATCTCTCCCTCAAGAGCGTGAGCCCATAATGACTATTTTGCAGGTTTTTCAGATGGGGAGGTCAGATTTTTCTGCTCTGATCCTTGGTACAGCTCTTCCCCCTTTTGATGATGAACTCACATCATCTCTCCTATGCTGGAGGTTCTAAGCATCCCCACAAGCCTGTACCACGACTCATCTCCTGCATCCTAACAGCCTCGTCTCAGTGGCTCCGGCACATCTGTGCCCTGCAAGGGGCTTGGCACCTCGTACTCATCGCCATCCTCAAGGCCTGGGGCAGGGGTAAAAATAATGCAATGCTACGTCTGCTTTTTAGCCACGGAGCAGCCTTGCAGCCAGGCTGCAGCTCTCCTGCCTGCGTGGCTGCCCTCGCCCCTGCCCTGCCTGGGATTGCAGGGTTCAGCATGAGCCACCTTCACTTTTCCTATTTACAGGCACATCTGGTCCTCAGGGCCACCTCCCACTGACAGGAGATGGCTGTGCTCTGGGTGCAGAGCCAAGCTAAGCCCATTTCCACCCGGGAACCCAGCTTGTCAGGCTTTGTAGATCACGAGGGAGATCTAAGGAGAAAAAAGTCTTAACGTAACACAAGAGGAGCTAAAGAAACCCTGAGAGTTTCAGGGTAGATGCCTCCCTGGTGTGTACAAGGAGGGGGATCACCCTGTAGACTTCTTGTAAATCTGTGTCCAAGCTGTCACGGGCAGGAAGAACAGTGTTTGTGCGACACCTTATGCTTCAACTTAAAACTAAAGTGTGTCTTTAGAAGTGTTGTGTACACCAGACTAATAGGACCTGCAGATCTAAAATTGAGGGATGGGGATCCTCAGAACCTTAGCCAAAACGTAGTTCTGGAAACTGTCTCTTCCCTCCTGAATTAGCCCTGTCCTGATGACGCTGGGCGAAAGCTTTGCTGCCTGCCCCATCCTGTGGAACAGCATTGCAATGTGTCGGCCAGCTCAGCCCCATGGACTGTGGCGGTGAAGGCGTGAGATGCTCCAGGCTGAGCACCCTGTGTGGGTCTGGCCAGCAGTGTGACAGCCACTAATGCACAGCGGCAGGACGGGCAGGATTGTTCCCCACCAAAGGCCACCTTGACCCTGCTGGGGCAGCAACAGCGAAAAGAGTTAAATTTGATTTCCTCATAGGGAAGAGGCTTGCAAGGGAAAAAAAATTACTTAGCTTCATCTTTCTCCCATTTTAGAAAAATTAATTTTTGAGAAACCTCCACAGTTTCACTATTTCTGGTCCCTAAATCATGCAGGCTGACAGCCTGTCCAGGCTTATTTATTGGCTCCCTCGCAGGGAGCCGTCTTCAGCGAGCTGGGGCTCGATCTGAAGACCACGAGTGCCATCTTCTGGGAATCTGCAGCCCTGCTTCCCTCCCCTTCCCTTCCCTGCAGCCTCCCGTGGTTATGCTATAAATCTCGAATCCAGAGGAAAAAGTTTCTCTACGATGAGCCTCCCCCTTGGGCTTCCCACCACTGTGTACCAGAGCATCACCGGTCGTGGGGGCAGCACGATGCTCCTCAAATTCCTGTAGGGAAACTGAGGCAGAGACATGACATAACACAGCCTCTCTGCTCCCCCTTAGACGCACAGGGAGGTCTGGGATGTTACATGGCCTCTGAAATGCTCAGGAGGCTCAGGATCAGGAGGTGTGGTTGTGCTGCACGCTTGATCTCAATTTGAAGCTCTTTTCTAGCATCAAGAAACCAACAGGAGCCTCCCTTCTCTTTTCTCTTTTAATTTTCTAATAAGGAAAGATGACTTTTCTTCTTGCACAAATAGTTAACTCCAGAATTGTCCACTTTAAAATACCCCTGGAGCATCACAAACTCCTAGCCAAATCCCAACGGAGGGCAACCCTAGAATTAAATGTTTTGTTTAAAACGAAGGAATTGCCTGAGCTGGAGCACAGGGCTGTGAGGCGGAAGGTGGTCAAAGCATCTCAGGAAAGGAGATGAAGTCAATACCCTTCTTGCAGAGGTTTACAAAGGCTTTAGTTTCATTTTCTGTAAAACAAATAAAAGGGGTTTTTTAAGGTTTGATTTATGGTAATGGAAGGGGAGGGAGCAGGTCTGTCTGTGCCTGCCCCTCCAGAGCCCACAGTGGCACAGAGGGTGCTGCCGGGCTGGCCCAGGGCAACCATGCTTGTGAGAAGCCAAAGAACCGGCCTTTTCAGTGCGCGTGGGTTTGTTTGAATATCCGTGCGGCCATTCCCATGGTTCAAGGTGAGGCAAACGCTTCCCTGGCACCTGGCGCTACAAAGCCTTTGTGGGAAGAGCGGATGCGTGGGGGTGACGGGATGCCAAAAAAATACCGTCCCTCCCTATTGCAGGCCCTGTGGCGGTGTGCAGCTGGGTCTGCAAAGCAGCTCGCAAGACCAGGCAGCAGCGCATGGTCCGGTCAGCGGGATGCAGCGTGCGGTACATCCCAGCAGCAGGCTGTGTGCCGTCCATCCAGCGCCGTACAGGGATGGGTGTACGGCGGGGGGGGTTAGGCACAGCAAGGCGCAGTGGGGTTTGCACGGCAGGGTGCAGCCCTTCAGGGCGGGACGGAGCGCGTAGAGCAGCGCACGGTGTGTGCGGCGCGGCGCGCACTGAGCGCACGCCCGCACGGTGCGGGCCACAAGGTGGTGCTCGGAGCTCTCGCTCCCGCTGTCCCCGCGGGCCAGCGCTGCTGGGGCTTTCTCCATCTGCTCAGGGGTTTCTGCTGGGTCCCTCCTGGGCCGGCGGAGACTCGAGCGGAGAGTCTCAGACGCAGCACGACTTCCCTCTCGCTGTCTGTCCGTTTCTCCGTGTTGATAGTTCCCATCGCGACCCAGGGAAGGGTAAAATCTGCCCATAGCATGGGATTCTTGCCATTCAGGCCTCAGCAAGGGCCTCTGCTGCACCCCACCGCATAACGGCCCCCATCACCGTAGATCCCAGCTCTGCCACCCTTCATGTCAGATGCCCTGCTGTGTCCGGGGAGATGCAGTGCATGGACACAGCCCCTGCAGACTGGCCTTTGTGCAATCACACCGCCGGCATCTCTAGGTTGGGCCTCTCTTATTGCTAGCTACTCTGCTACAAGTGTGGAGGTATCTCCACATCTTTACGCAGCAGCTGAATCCCTTCCTTCTGTGGCTGTAGCAGGGTTAGAAAATTAATAATCACCTTGCTACAAGCATCAACCCAGTAAATCCGAAGGAAACTGAGCAGAAACAAGGCTGGAGAAGTTCTCTGGAGGTTGTGTTGTCATCCTCCCCTGTAGCAGCTCTCTGGTCCGTAACCCTGACAACTCGTTATCCAACCTGATAACAAAGTTCCCCCCAGCAGCGCGATTCCCCAGCCTCCCTCAGCATCAGTTCTGTCACTTCACTGGCTTTATTGGCAGGAGAAATCTTTGGACCGAGTGGATCCATCAGGTCTCAGTGTTGGAGAAAGAGGGCAGGCAGCCGAATAGCATAAGGTGGGGATGGGGAGTGGTGGAGTCCCGTGGGGTCTCCAGAAGCACCCATCCACCACCGCAGCTCAAAAGAAAACATGGGAAGTTGTAACCCAGGGTGGTTTTTTTTTCCTCAAGTGAAAAGTTAGAGTTTCCCTTGGCAGGGAGTCAGTCAGTATTGGGCTCTGGTACTGAAAGCAACAGGAGGTGGAAAACTGGAGCTCAGCTCATCTCGCTGGTCTCCTGAGCAGCTGATTTAAGTCATGTTTGAAAAACAAAGTGTGTGTAGTCACAGCCGAGCAGCCCCACTCTGCGAACAGGACATTTCAGGCTGAACCGCGGTGTGGTTTTGACAGACGTACACGTGATGATGGAGCAGCTCTTGGCTGCAGGGGATGGGTCTGGGGGACTCAGTGCTGGAACAGAATGGTTTGAGTGGGTCAGTGGATTTTCAAAGGAAATTGCAGGTGTTAGGTGTTCAAAGCCCCTTGTAGCAGATTTCCCTATCCGATTTCATTAAACTCTGCAAATATCTTCTTACGTGATGAAAATTCATGGTTTTTTTAAAGGTAAATCTCACCCCCCCCTCCTTAACATCAGTGCTTACCTCTTTGCTGGGGCAGGGGGAG
Source organism: Fratercula arctica (assembly GCA_947846985.1). Taxonomy (NCBI): domain Eukaryota; kingdom Metazoa; phylum Chordata; class Aves; order Charadriiformes; family Alcidae; genus Fratercula; species Fratercula arctica. The sequence goes on along the minus strand of CANTUZ010000013.1, from coordinate 11,881,123 downwards.
AACCGTGTTTTAAAAAAAAATAAAACCTTGCTAAGTGCGCCTGTATTCCTGCTGACTTTTAATCCAAACAGCAGCTGACCTTCAGGTGGGTTTGGAGAGAAACCAGAGTCCCCATCCAGTTTGTGCTGGGGAAAAGGGGAAACAGCGTCTACCAAATCCAGGCCACTTGTGGCCCAAGCCCGGATTAACCGAAGGCCACCTGGAAGCAGGTAGCGCTCCCTGCGAAATGATGACTCCGGCGATGCTTGCAAAGGAATTCAGATAAAACTTGGTGAGTTTTCTGGAAGAATGATTGCTGCCAATAACACCATAGGCAAGATTTCAGAACAAAGGCTTTTTCTCATGAGTTAGCAAAAGCAATGCTGGCTATTCGCGATTTATGCCTCCTTCATAAATTACATTTTAAGACGAGGATTCTGTGTCATCAGAAAAGATACATTTTATTTTTGTATAGCATCTTTAACACACACTTAAGGAGAATGATGGTGTTGTCAGGGGCCTGGGGTGATGGGGGGATTTTTTTATAATTTTTTTTTTTAAAACAGAAGGGTTTCAGCCTGTGAAGTTGGGAGTGGGGAGTTACAGCAGTCACCAGCTGACAGATTTAGGGGAGGAGGCAGGGATCAAAGTGAGGGGCACAGAGATCATGCATGCGTGGGAAGAGGCTCCCATGGGAAAGCCATGGCAGGTCTGGCCCCTGGAGGTGTCAGGTCCCACGTGTAGATCAGAAGACCCCATTCCATGGTGTCTATGCTTTCCTCTGCTCCCTGGCCAGCCCCTCACCTGGCTATCGTTGGAAAGAGCTCCAGGCTTCGAGCCGTGTTTGGGCACCCAAGGCTGCATCTCCATGGGATGGTCACATTGACACCGACAGGTTCTGCCTCGAGGAGGGATGATGTGGTCATTAAATCTGCCACTGTGAATTGCTCAAATTTCACCTTGGTCCATCCAGGACTCTGGTCTATCTCCATGGTGGTTCTTTGAGTTATCCATGTCTTGGGTCACTGGGCTGTGTACAAACTGCACCTTCTGTGGATTTAGGGGTTCTTCTTAGAGCTTTTATCAGTGCCAGGGTACATCTTAGTGGCTCAGAAAGAGGGAAGAAATAGGCCGGGCATGTTTAAAAATGAGAGCGCTCTCTTACATTGCGATGCCAGCCTCATGATGCCATTGCTGGGAATCTGTAGCAATGTACTACCAAGCCTTTTTCTTCCCCAAATTTTCCAAGATGACTTGAAAAACTGAGGAATTCATTGAGTAAAGATGTATTCATTCAACAGCTATATTTTCCCCCTGTTCGTCTTGGCTTTTGTCCTTATGAGCCAGTACTTGGCTTATTCTAACAGTGAGATTGCTGGTTACTAGTCCCTCAGCTGATGTAGCCATGGCTTTCACATGATGTTGTCTTCTGAGGCTGGGTTCACCAGCTCCCCGAGATCACTACCTTTCACTCCAGAGTCTGCAGGGAAGATGCTGGGACAGGTAGCGACAGCGTGCCAGGGTAAGCATGGGTGCAGGTCACCCCACAGCTTTCCTGGGACACCCCAGGCAGCAGATGGGTGTCCCCGTCTCTCCTTTGGCCTTGTCCTCCCTCCCGAGGGGCTGAACCTCCCCTCCCGTGTGCCGCTTTGCCCCTCTCCGGCAGCTCTGCTGCAGCCCAAGTCCCGACAGCTCTACCTTTCCCTTCCCAAAAGAACTTTTGAAGCCAGATTTGCAGAGATTTGTTTTTATAAACTTTTCCTGCCTGTGCAGCAGGTTAAAGAGCTCTGGAAGGGAAGGAGGGGAAAATGGCGTATTGGGTCATCTCCATGGGAACGTCGCAGGAAGATTGATATGTGCCCCGAGAGGCGGGTGCAGTTATTAGCATGTTCCAGATCCTTTCCCGCAGCCTTTTTTTTTTTTCCCCCCCTGCTGAGGAGGAAGAAATAGCGTTTTCAAGGAGGAAAGAATGTGAACATCTGAAATAAAAGCACCACCACAGATCCCAGCCTTTTCCATCCGTGGGTCTCTGTTACCTACCAAGAGCAAGTGCTTGTCACGGCAGAGCTGCGAGAGCTCCGGCAGCCATCACAGCCAGAGGGAGCCGGGTGGGTTTGCCCAGGAGAGGACAACCACGTTAGCATGGTGAGATGGTACCAGCCATCGCCATCAGGACACAGAGCGATGGTGCTTGGCAAGGTACGGGGAGAGAGCGCAGCTTGAGCAGCTCCTTGTCTGGTGGTGATGACCAGTTGGTGCAATCGGTGTCTTCTCCTCTGCTCGCTGCCCCACCAGCCCATGTCTTTCCACATCACAGCATCACCTGAGACAGCGAGATGGACTCCAGCTCAGTTTGGTGGGCGCAGATCTGAGTACCCAAGTCTCTCTGGTGCAGCATTAACCAGGAAGGTCAGGGGAGGCCAGCTCGTGTCCATGTGCCTCAGTTTCCTCCCAACGCCCCGTTCTCCCTGGCCAGCACTGGGGACTGCCAAGAGCCTTCACATATGCTAACCATTTTCAAGAGTGATGGTGGGCTGAAGACAAGCCCTTCAGTCTTGCTGGAGCCAAGAATGAGAGACCAGATGGTACATGACCTGACAGAGCCCCCTGTGATCTTCTGTTTGTTATTCTCCTACAAGAACATTGCCCTGGGAAAAATCCAAGGCTTCGTTTCCAGGACCCAGACTCTTTTCATGTGTAATAACAATTGCGCCTACTCTGGCCACACGCGTTGCTCACATGAGACCCTCTTGCTGCTGCAATAAGGTTTTTGGGTGCTAGGGGGCTGGTGAGGTCTCCTAGAAAACAGCAGTCAGCTCCTCCGCGGCACGGCTGCAATTACCCTCCCGTCCCGTGTTTGTAGAACACTTTACAAGAAAGAGTCCCAGCCATGATGGTCCTCCCGTGGGCGTCACTCAAAAATTACTATTTTTAAAATAGAAACCTCTGCTCTGGGCTATGTAGTAATTAATCATTAATAAATCACAACACTCAGGAGAAACTTCAATGTTGCCAAGCTGATTTTAAGAGCTTGTCTAAGTGGACCTGAGCGCAGAAGCTCTTCAGGTGGAGGATGTCTGCTTCCCTCCTGCCCCAATTAATTTCTGTCAGGCAATTAAATTTGGATGACCTGTTTCTCCGGGCAGGAGATGAACCTGTGTCTGTGCGTGCAGCATGGTCACGCTTGGAAAAGATCAAGGCGCACGTTTGCAATAATAACAACAATAACAATAATGTCCCCAGAGTGGCATTTCAAATGCAAATTGAAAGAATAAAAATATCAGTTCCTGTTATAACTTTGTGGCTGCTGTAACCAAATCCAAGTGAGGACCTGAAGCTGTCCCCTCTGCCTAACTGGCAGCAGATCTGCGATTCTCTGTTTGTTTTCATTCCTGGCCCGAGCGGGCGAGGACTCGTCCAAGAGCTGAGAAATAAGGTGAGGAGCTGGGGCTGAGGAGACAGACGGTCTCATGGTGGCACTAACCAGATGTTCATCTAGTATCAGGCACGCAAAGCAAAGGGTGACGGCAGCTATGTGTGGTGACTAATAATTAACCTGCTGTCCTGAGAGCTCAGCTGAGCCCTGTCGTGAGCCCATGAACCTGTCCTGGATGGGGACCGGCTCTGCTCCCGGTGCTTTGTCTCCCAGGGCTCTGCCAGGAGTGATGCACTCCTGCCCCTGGCACCGGGATGGGAGATGCCAGTGACATGGACCCTGCAGGAAAGATTTCTTGCGGTTTTGATTTCAGTCAGTCTTAACAGTTGCCATTCGCCTGCAATATCCAATCGCATCCCCTCTCTCTCCCTGCATTAATTGGAACAGGTTGCCCAGAGAACCTGTGGCTGCCCCATCCCTGGAGGTGTTCAAGGCCAGGCTGGATGAGGCTTTGAGCAGCCTGGTCTAGTGGGAGGTGTCCCTGCCCGTGGCAGGGGGTTGGAACTAGATGGTCTTTAAGGTCCCTTCCAACCCAAACCGTTCTATGATTAACAGACACAGCTGCCTTACTTTCCCTTCAAAGGTGCGATGGTGCTGGGTGTTGCTGGTGTGCTTTGTTGCCTTTGCATGAAGGCACATATATACATATAAAGCTACTGAGGGCATCTTTTAATCTGAAATCACAATATTTATGTAAATGCCTTTGCATAAATGCACATATATATATATATAAATCTACTGATGGCATCTTTTTATCTGAAATCACAGTATTGTTCAATTTAAATTTTTTTTAGTTAGAAACTTTGTGCATGTTTTGTGCATGTCCTTGGAAGAGAGAGGGACTGGGGCGCAGTGATTTGGGGGAGTTTGAGCCCAGAACCACAGGGCTGCCTTCATCCTGTACACAAGGTACCAGCCCCCCAGGCACGGCACCTCTCCTTGGAAGCACGTCTGTTAATCAGTTTATTAATTGCAAAAATAAGCCCTTTGATATTCATGACTCAGGATCAGAGTTTGGCTAGCTGTGGGAGAAATCGGCAGCCAGGGAGCATAGGCAGGATTTATGGTGGCAGGGCACATGGAGGTAGCACTTATTTGGGCCATGCTCCCAGCAGGTTTTAAACCAAGACAGAGCTCTTAGTCTGAAGACACATTTATTTTTTGCAGCAAAGAGATTGTCTGAGAATGAAACTGATGGTTTAAAAAACGAAGAGGGGGGGGAAAAAGAAAAAAAGGAATTGAAACTGCATAGGCTATTTTCAGCCACCAAGATGAATGAAACGTAAAAAAATAAAATAGGTTGCAAGTTCTGAATTCTAAAAAAGACCAGTCTGAAAGCATGAAAATCCAAGCAGGTGCTGTCAGCTCCAAGCACACTGACGAGGCAGGCTTTTCTGCTGGCAAATAGTGGAAGATTTCAGTGGACACACTCGGGACAACACAGATCTGCTCATCCGCGGGGATCTTCGGTTATCAGAGGAGACCTGCGACGCATGCACACGAACTGCTTTGCTGTTGCTCCTTATTCCTGGCTCCTAAGGCTGGAGGCTGCTGGTGGAGCCGCTAGGAGGGCAGGTCAGACCTGCAGCAAAAGGCTGCAGCAGAGACCAGCAGAAAAGGAGTTAATACGTCAAGCAGAAGGTGACCTGCAGCTCAGCCCTGTGCCCCCCATGCTCATCACCATCGCCACAGTCTTCCAGCCTCTCGCTAGTCCTCCTGACTTTTGCTGTCATTTACCTCGGCATGAAGCAGGGAGAGATGCTCAGGACAAGGGGCAGCTGGGGCTATGAGGAAAAACAGCCTTACCAGCGTAAGAAAACCTGGAGGCGACTACTCTGCAGGACTGCTGCCCTCTCCCATAGCCCCCCACACCGGTTCAAGAGAAGAAGCCACACACAGTAATTTGGAAATGAATCTGAGCTGCGCGTTTCAAGGTGTTCCTCTGAAAATTCTCTTGCCACCATGGGAAGTGTGAGTGGAGGACTAGAAGGGCAGGACCTGGGTGCCGAATGCTCCGGCCTTGGAGGACATTGCTCACAGCTGACCCAGCTCATGGTGGTATCCATGGCAAGAAGGAATAGCTGCAGCACCGGCGATGGAAGGGCAGCACTTACCCGATGGCAGCGGGAGACAGCCAGGCTCACGGGCCTCCATTTCCACCCCACTTGCCCTTCAGCAAGTCCCAGAAAGTGATGAGCTGTTCCCGGGGAGCCGAGGATGGGTTGTATCCTCAGCTGGGAGACACGAGGCTCTGGCCCAGCAGCGGACTGGGCGTTTGACCCACACCGCAACACCTGACCACGAGCAAACTCACGTGTGGTGCCTGCCTTCCCCCAGGGCGGTTCATGCGAGGGCAGGCTGTCAGCTGCTGGGTGCCCAAGGGGAAGTGAAGGCAGCTCTGCTGCGGCGAGGACCAGCTCGGTTTCAGAGAAAGGGCGGAAAAACTTTCAGAAAAGATGAAGCTGGTGAGGGCTGAGCTGGCTCTGCGCTGAGGTCCCTGCGCTGCCTGCCCAGACCCGGGCAGATGGGTGTCTCCGAGTCAGGTCCCAAAGACTCAGCACCGAGCTCCTGCCGCTCAGCCCTGCGAGCCCAGGCAGAGCCCTCTGGCTGCACGGCCACTCACTGGACCATGCCTCGGAGCACATCTGCTGGGATTTATGCAATCCAGATGTTCACACAGAGCTGTTCCTATCTGTAACCCTCCTGGCACCCGAAAGCTGATCGCAGCCAGACCCCTCCATCAGGCAGCAGCACTAGGACCCAGAAAGGCCCCTTCCAGCACAAAGCCCATGCTAATGGCAGACTGGAGGCCCCAAAGGTCATGGCATCAAGGGCCGAAGAGATTTCCAACCGGCTGCACTTGTATTTGGGCACCTCCTGCCTTTGTCGGTGACTGTGACCATCAGCTGCTCCCAGGGCCAGGTCCCAGCCCAGAGCCTGGCCCTCCGTCCCTGCCTAAGGATAAGCCCGTGATGGGATGCTGTTGTGGTGACACTGGTATGGTAAAAACACAGCACCCATCCTCCCTGGTTGATCCTCTCCTGCTGGGACACGTGTGATTCATTCTGGTGGAATTATCCTCGTCGAAACAGGAATAGACTGAACAAAAAAGAGAAAAAACATCTTTTTGCCCATAGATTTGGGTTCATGCTCAGGGGCCAGCAGAGATCCCTTTCTGGCTGAGGCAGAAAACACTTCCCAGTGCCCTGCCTTTTTGGTCTCTTGCTCATGGCAATTTGGATTGGTGCTATTCAGCTGCGTTATATTTGAATTACCCATCAGACAATTGCAGTGTGCGGTCTTAAGCAATACAACCGCATCTGACTGCCCCGAGGGTGCCTGTATCAGGCTGTACGTGCTGACGGTACAAATGCTTTTTGCCCTGGTGACTATACAGACACACAAACAGAGCGGCTGGGGCTCTTGGAGGCTTTGCTGAAGTTTATTAGCTTTTATAACGGTCATGAAAATAATTGCATCTCAGACACATGCCTGCAATTTGGTACAAAGGAGCAAAGGAATGAGGCCAGATGAGGTGTAAATCAGGAGTAACTCCAGAGCTGCTGGTGCGATGTGAGCAGAGCAGGGTGAGCTGGGGCGGCAGGGGGCAATGAGTCCTGGTGACATGCTGGGGTTTGGGAAGAGTCCCAGGGTCCTTGACACAGTCTCACAGTCACCTGGTCCATCTCAGTGAGGAAGGGGATGATGCTGGAACGCCTGGGCCAGGTGCTGGTCCCAGGTGCACCCTGACATGGCACCTTCCCCAGTCACTCCATTCCTGTGTCGCAGGTGTCACACCACCATTGTGGGATGCTTAAATAGGCCCATTGAGGCACTAAGGGCACTGCATGAAGACCATGGGCAACAGCATCGCTTGCCCTGCTGCCTGCCCTGCTCCTGTAAGTGGCCACAAACTGGCTGCCAAGCTGCCCATCTCTACCCACTGATGACTCTGCCAGCTGGGACCCTCTCGCCTTGCTCGGCATCCCCACTCCAGGGCCAGCGATGCTGGTGGGAGGCTCCTGTCCCGTGCCGGCACTAGGGCTTTTCCCTCTGAAGCACTTCAAGGAGACCAACATCACCTCTTTCCATTTTGCAGATGGGGAAACCGAGGCCCGCAGGAGCTCCCCCAAGCAAGTAGCCAGAAGAGCCTGCAGTCTCCAGGGGTTTCTCCCGTGCACTGGTGTAAGGGGGGGTTCCTGACCCCATTCCCTGCTGTGAGCCCTTCTGCCAGGGCTGCTCAGGGGGGGGGGGGGGGAACAGGGGAGGGGGGCTGTTGGGGTGTGCTGACCCCAGGGAGGGGCTGGGCGAGCAGACAGGGGCTCCGGGTGCTGCTGGGAAGTCGCGGGTGGGCTGATCCCAGCCAAGACCTGTGCAAGCAGCAGCCGATGGGGAGCTTCCAACCACAAAGCCACCCATCCTTTTCCCCTGGCTCCCTCCAAGCAAATGTGCTCTCCACGCCAGCTCCATCGCAATGAAGCAGCCCCTGTTCCCCACTCCATCCCCAGCTCCTCCTCAAGCCCTGTCCCGGCCAGCACTGGATTTATGAATGAGTCCCCTGCTCTGGTGACAGCAGGCCCTGCCAGTCCAGCATGGCTCGCTCCAGGGATGGAGGTGCAGAGGAATTCTGCTGCTGTCAGGAGCAGCACATGGTGGGGAAGGCAGAGATTTGGGGTGCGCACCCCCCTCCCAGCCCCTTCCCATCCCCGTGCCCACTTGCCAGGGGCTATTTTAGATTATACCTTGACAGGTTGCCAGCTGGCACGGCTGCACGGGAAACAGCTCCTGCGTCCTCACGTCCTGGCACAGGAGCAAAGCCCACATTGGTGACGCTTCCCTCTGCTAAGCTGGGCTGGAAACTCCCGCCATCGGAGGGCTTTCCTGGGAGAGACGCATCCCTGTCGTAGGGATGGGACCTCGGGCAGGTGGGCAACGTGAACAGCTGGCCTGCAACCCATCTGCATCATTCAGCGCTTTGTGGTTTTACTACTAATTAGGGCAATATAGATGAAGGATGGCTCATTTCCACAAGCTTCATGCAAAATGAAGATACAGAGCTGGCAAAGCACTCGGCAGCGTCATGTGCTGGAGGCACGTCATGTAAAACCATCAGTGACAGCCCGTTGGCTTGTCCAACACCTTCTGTGCCCAGAGCCCTGCCCATACTCCTGGGAAAACCCTTCCAGCACCTCTCTGAGCCAGGTCAGGGCTCATCAGCATCCAGTCATGTGAGCGCTGAACTCTCTTATGCTTCAAACATTTACTGCTGGAGTTGATGACCAGCACCCATGGCCTCCCAGGAGCCAGGATTTCACCCTGTGCTTCCAGGCCATGCTGCTCCCTTGAGCTGAGCAGCCTCTCTGGTCTCATCTGTCCCCTTCTCTCTGCGTGCCCAGCTTGGGACCCCACCCTGGAGACCTGTGAACCATAACGAACCTTTCTTATTGGTTTTAAGCAGCTTTGGATCAAGCATTGTGTCAGGAGCTGGCCAGGATATTTGGGTTTATTTCTTCTGCATCTAGATTGCTCTAAGTGTAGTCATCAGAAATTCTTTCCCAGGGTCACAGGGGCTGTGGTCTTTGAGGGCAGCATGGATGGAAATTGCTGCTCCTTGACATTTGGTGGCTGTACAGCCCCATCTCCAGCTCTGCTCCTTCCTGCTGCATCCAGGAGGTCTTGGGAAAGGAAAGGGGGACGGGTGGCAACAAGAGACGGGGCTCAGCTCAGGGGTGAGGAAGAAGACGGTTCCGTCTGGTAGAGTTCTCGTTTGCCTTGGTGCCTGGAAGCGGACAGCAGTTGCCGTGCGTCTCCATCCTCTCCTGAACCTTTTTTCCTTCTCGTATCTCCCCCACGATCGCCCTGCTGTCACCACCAGCTGCCCCCCTCAGAGCCACAGCCCCACGGCTGCTCACAGCAGCTGCTTCAATGGGGTTGTGGGACCACTCGTGTATCTCTGGAGGAAGGAGTGAGCCCCAGTTTCATGGCAGCAGAAACTCAGGGAGACCAAGAGCTGGACAAAACCACTATTGCTGTATTTCCACAGCAGCTCCAGCCTCCAGAGAGACACTTTCCCATGGGCCCCTTGTTACTTCTATTTATTTTTCAAGACCCACCACTTCACATCCATGAGGTTGGGCTGTGACAGGAGCTATGCTTCGGTACCAGCCTTCGCTACTGTGCTTTCATATAAACACACCGGCTACACTAGCCATAGGAAAAGATGTTTAAACCTGTATCTCAAACCTTCTACTTAGGGCTGGCTAAGCCTCTCTTTGTAACTGCAGCTGCACACCCTTACTTTATTACTTAGAGTTAACATTAACACGTCTCCATGATGAATTTGGAAGTGCACAATCCTGATGAAGGCTGCTCTCTGTGTCACAGCCTGCCGCCAGGTGATCTCAGGACTACACAGAAAAGCCCTCAGACACACCAAGAGAGGCCTCCTGATCCGAGAGCAGAAGATCCTGCACCCGGCTGCCTGGGTCTGTGTGCCAAGCAGGCACCAGGGTCTGCTTGCGCAAAGCTTCTTGCAGATGATAGAAACAGCAACAAAAAAATAAGCATCCTCATCAGCATCGGGCAGCTGGCCACAGATTGAGTTAAACATCAACTTAGATAGCTGGTTATCCATGTTTCTGTGGTATGTCCATAGTATCTGAGGTCTCTAAAACCATCATTAGTTTTGTCTGTTTATGTCTCTATATATACACAAAGATGGAGATGGAGATGGAGATGTTGATGGAGATGTTGGAGATGGAGATGGAGATTGAGATGTTGGAGATGGAGATGTTGATGGAGATGTAGATGTTACTGATCCAAGACTCGAACTGTTGGACCATCCTTTTGCTCGTTACGGTCTATGCTCTTCTGCCTTGCTCCGTCTTGCACAACCAGATGTAAATATGGTGGTGAACAGCATCCAGAGGTTACCACCATAAGAAGATTCTCCTACCACCTTTTCTTGGCCACTTTGACCCAGGGGGGTGCATTGAGCTCTCACTAGGGGCGGATGAAGAGCGGGTCGAGAGCTTATGGGTGAGGATTAAGGGACAGGAAAATATGAGGGACACTGTTGTGGGTGTTTATTACAGGCCACCTGATCAGGATGGGGAAACTGATGAGGCTTTTTACAGACAACTGAAGGTAGCCTCGCAATCGCAGGCCCTGGTTCTCATGGGGGACTTCAATCACCCTGATATCTGCTGGGAAGACCACACAGCCAGGCATGGGCAGTCCAGGAGGCTCCTCCAGTGCATTGATGACAACTTTTTGACACAGGTGGTACAGGAGCCAACAAGGAGAGGAGCACTTCTAGACCTGGTACTGACAAACACAGAGGGATTGGTGGAGGACATTAAGGTTGGGGGCACCCTAGGTTGTAGTGATCATGAAATGATTGAGTTCAGGATCATGGGCACTATCCACAAAACAACAAGAAGTAAAATTACAACCCTGGATTTCAGGAGGGCTAACTTTGGCCTCTTCAAGAAACTGCTTGGAGAGATCCCGTGGGCTAGGGCTATGGAAGGCAAAGGGGCTCAAGAAAGCTGGTTGATATTCAAAGACCACTTCCTCCAAGCTCAGGATCGGTGCATTCCTAAGAGAAAGAAATCGGCCAAGGGACGCAGGAGACCTGCATGGTTAAGCAGGGAGCTTCAGAAAAAGCTCAAGTGGAAGAAGGAAGTTTATAATAAGTGGAAGAAGGGACTGACCCCTTGGGAGGATTACAAGAATGCCACCAGAGCGTGCAGGGATGAAACAAGGAAAGCCAAGGCCACCTTGGAATTAGACCTGGCTAGGGACGTCAAGCACAACAAAAAGAGCTTCTACAAGTATATTGGAAGCAAAAGGAAGACCAGAGAAGTTGTGGGCCCACTGTTGAATGAGACAGGAGTCATGGTGACGGAGGATGCGGAGAAGGCAGAGTTACTGAATGCCTTCTTTGCTTCGGTCTTTTCTGCTCGGCCCAGCCCTCAGAAGTCCCAGGCATTGAATAAAGTAACAGGGAAAGAAGAAGACTTCCCTTGGGTTGAGGAGGAGCGAGTGAGGGATCAATTAGATCATTTAGATATTCACAAGTCCATGGGCCCCGATGGGATGCACCCGAGAGTGCTGAGGGAGCTGGCAGAAGTCATTGCTGAGCCGCTCTCCATCATCTTTGAAAGGTCCTGGAGAACAGGCGAGGTGCCTGAGGACTGGAGGAAAGCTAATGTCACTCCAGTCTTCAAAAAAGGCAAGAAGGAGGAGCCAGGGAACTACAGGCCGGTCAGCCTCACCTCCATCCCTGGAAAGATGATGGAACAGCTTGTTCTGGGCGTCATCTCAAGGCACGTGGAGGAAAAGAAAGCTATCAGAAGTACTCAGCATGGATTCACCAAGGGGAAATCATGTCTGACTAATCTGATAGCCTTCTACGATGGCATGACTGGATGGATAGATGAGGGGAGGGCGGTAGATGTGGTCTACCTTGACTTAAGCAAGGCATTTGACACGGTCTCCCACAGCATCCTCATAGGGAAGCTTAGGAAGTGTGGGTTAGATGAATGGACAGTAAGGTGGATAGAAAACTGGTTGAAAGATAGAGCTCAGAGGGTTGTGATTAGGGGCACAGAATCTAGTTGGAGACCAGTGACGAGTGGTGTTCCCCAGGGGTCAGTACTGGGTCCAGTCCTCTTCAATATATTCATCAATGACCTGGATGAGGGGATAGAGTGCACCCTCAGCAAGTTTGCTGATGACACAAAGCTGGGGGGGGTGGCTGACACACCGGAAGGCTGTGCTGCCATACAGAGAGACCTGGACAGGTTGGAGATCTGGGCAGAGAGAAACCTTATGAAATTCAACAAGGGCAAGTGTAGGGTGCTGCACCTGGGGAGGAACAACCCCATGCACCAGTACAGGTTGGGTGCTGACCTGCTGGAGAGCAGCTCTGTGGAAAGAGATCTGGGAGTCCTGGTGGACAACAGGATGACCATAACTCAGCAATGTGCCCTTGTGGCCAAGAAGGCCAATGGCATCCTGGGGTGCATCAAGAAGAGTGTGGCCAGCAGGTCAAGGGCGGTCATCCTCCCCCTCTACTCTGCATTGGTGAGGCCACACCTGGAGTACTGTGTCCAGTTCTGGGCTCCCCGGTTCCAGAAGGACAGGGAACTGCTGGAAAGGGTGCAGCAGAGGGCTACAAAGATGATTAGGGGACTGGAACACCTCTCTTATGAGGAAAGGCTGAGGGATTTGGGTCTCTTCAGTCTGGAAAAAAGACGGCTAAGGGGGGATCTTATCAACACTTATAAATACTTAAAGGGTGGATGTCAGGAGGATGGGACCAGGCTCTTTTCAGTAGTGCCCAGGGACAGGACAAGAGGCAATGGGCACAAACTTGAGCATAAGAAGTTCCACCTAAACATGAGGAAGAACTTCTTTACCCTGAGGGTGGCAGAGCACTGGAACAGGCTGCCCAGAGAGGTGGTGGAGTCTCTGTCTCTGGAGACATTCAAAACCCGCCCGGACATGTTCCTGTGTCACCTGCTCTGGGTGACCCTGCTCTGGCAGGGGGTTGGACTAGATGATCTCCAGAGGTCCCTTCCAACCCTATGGTTCTATGGTTCTATGGGTGGCTACACCTTCCCTCCTCCCAACTTACCCACCCCATTCCCTAGTTTGGTCCAGAAAAAGACCTGTATTAAAGGAAAAAACTGTATTTGTTTTGGTTTTAAGTCAGTAGTTTGTTTCTCTGACCTAAAGATGTAATTTCCCACCTCCCTTAGCATAGAGAAGTGCTCACATAAGGTCTAATCACTGATCTAATTAAATTGATTTGCTACCATGTTAAATCAGTGCAGCTATATTGAGCAGATCGGGTTTGAGTTTCTATTCTACCTCATCATAAAAAATGATAATAAAAAGCACCTTCAAGACATTAGTGCTAAGAATTCAAAAAGAAAGTTACATTTATTATTTTAAACCCAGTCTCGTTATTTCTGGGATGTGGATTTTTGAAAGGGGCTATGAAATCCTTGGCATTGAGAATATTCGTCTCACATTTCTCTTTTATGGAGACCTCTATATGACATGCGAATATTTATTAATGTTCCAAAAAGGTCTAAGGAGTTTATGAATCTAAGCCCATTGAAGGTGACAACTCACTTTTAAAAATAAAGGGGGGGAAAAAAAACCAAGCCAACTATCAGTCAAAAAAAGGCCATTATTTTTAAAATCTTTTTCATAATTATTTTTATTGGTGATTTGAGATTGATTATTGTTTCCTTAAAAAGTACCTTCATTACTTCCTCTCTGACAAAATTACTTTAAAGCAGTTATTTCCACTTGAGGTTTTGGTGGATTTCCTGGCCGGGGGTTCAGGCTTAGGCTTTTGTAGCTCTGTTAGAATACTAACATTGCAAGTTAGTTTAGGAAAGATTTATGCTCCAGCTAAAACCATGATAAATAAATTTAAAACCAGTGATATAGACACTTTTATACAGAGCTATCTAATTTGATAAAATGCACAAATTTGGTCAGATTCACTCCAACAGTGGCCCTTTCAACTCTGATTTGCAGGGTCAGTTAAAAAGCTGAAATAGCAGCTCATTGGATTTTCAGAGCTCGCAGCCTCAGCCCGAGAGCAGGACAGTACCAGGCTGGGACACCAGTGTCTCCCAAAAGCCTCTCCAGCCTGACGTGATGCTGCCTGTGGACACAGCATCCCCCTGCGATATGGCACTCTCATGGTTGGCACCCATGGGCGCAAGTGCTGCTGGCTCATGGGTTTGCTCTGCGGGGCGGTCCTGCCCTGAACAAACAGCCCCAGCATCTTCTGCGCTTGCATCTGTCAATGGTCTGCTGTGTCTTGACATTACACCAAGGATTTGCACCCAGGCTGGACCCAGGCATGGTCTGATGGGCCCCTCCTGGGGTGTGAGGGGGTGCTAAGGTCTAACCCATCTTCAGGGACAGGACAGCCCTTAGCAGATCTGGCCTTAGGCTACTTCTGCTCATTAATGGCATTATTAATCAGGCTGATGAGCTTCGACCTGAAAAGCCCTGGCTCCTTTGAATCGTTCATCAGCAGAAGATTCCACACCTGCATTTCTCACCCCATCACGTGTGCTGGCAGGGAGGAACCATGAGCCTTAATGCCAGATTACAAGTATAAGCACAGAGAGGTTCAGAGCTGGGTAACCCACAGCAGACTGCCCTTGGTGTAGGGGACTTGCAAGCCTACAAGCAGGGCTTGTCTTCATCTCAACTTGCAAAACACCTTCTGGCTTATTTTCTTTCTGTGCCGAGAAGGAATTGGGTCCACCCAGAGCCTGGGAAGAGCCACAGAAGAGGACAGATGCTGCATCTGCCTGCTGAGATCCCACGTGGCAGAAATCCTTGGAGCTGCTGTTGAGAAGCAAGGCACTCAGTAAGAGTCTCTGGTGCTGGCACAGCAATCTGAGGACAGCAGCCTGTGCTAAAGGGGGTGCAGGGTGGGGGGTGGGATCCCCAAAACCAGCTGTGGGCACCAAGCAAGACACAGTGCTTTTGCGGCAGTCCCTGCTGGCCCATCCACTGCTGCCATATGAAAGCAGCAATTTGGTGAGCGTGGCCATAGCTGTGAGCATCACCCAAGGGTTAGTCTGTGCCAGAGAAGGAACTGAGCACCCCTGAAGCCCTGTGAGCACAGGACTGTCCTTCCTCCCTGGGAACCACTGCCCGACTGCAATGGGACCACTGGAGCTAATAAAGCCATTAATAGGGCCACACGTCATCTCCTGACTAAGGCGTGAGCAATTCACACCTTATTCAGGCTTTAAAGTCTGAAAGCTCCCACATTTGGTCAAACTCCCCTCCAGCCTGCAAGGCAAGCTAGCAAAAGGGCAGTTCTCTGTGTTTTGGGGGGCTCTCTTCTGTTGAGTTTTCCAGATAAGCTGAATTTAGGCTACCTCAAAGCCCTCAGGCTAAAGTGGATCTTGTAGGAGGACATGGCACGCTGGCACGTCAGTGGGTGGGAAACTTCTGCTGGATTTTCAGCTCTTGTCACTGACTTAGGCAAAGTTTTTAAAGGCTCCGTTTCAAAAGCGCTCTTGGGTTTAGCAGGGGTGGTCCCTGGGATACGTCTGGCCTGGCGCTCGGAGTGATGAGTATCAGAGCTCCTGTGGATTTTGGATAGGTTTAAGCTGCTCAGATCTCCTGGAGTTGGGCCCAGCATTCTTCATGTGGCACAACTCCAGAAGTGGAAGCACTCCAAGTGAGCAGTTTCTTTCCCAAAATGGGGATTCTTCTTTCCTTTGGATGGAAAACACTACAGACAGGGGAAATATTATTGCATTGTACTGTGAAGGAGAACCATTTATTAACTGTGGGCACCAAATTTAACTCTGGGTGTTTTTTAATAGCAGTTGTGATATGAATAGAAGCATTTGGACCCTTTCCTTGCAATGTCAGGAATCTGCATCACAGAATTATGCTACTACGTGAGAAATACCAATGGAAATCAGCTACAGGAGGAAAAAAAAGAAGTGAAACCGGCTAGCCTAAATTAATGAGAAATTTATTCCAGGGGCACAGATTATATTAAATGGTTCCTTATCTCGGTTATATTTGCAACATGTTAATGCTTAAAAAGAGCCATCCTGTTGCCTCCTACACTGCCGTATTATGCAAGGGTGGCTTTTCTCATGTGCTCTGGGGCTCCTGAAGCATCCACGCTCGGCTGCCGGGAGCCCGGGCAATAGGGTAATCTCCAAATACAAGGCGTCACTCTACACAGTAAAACAGGTTGAAGCAAGGTCCTGCTTATGGGTTTCTCGTTGCTTTCTCAAGCAGGAGAGTTACTTTCATTTGCTAGGAGCAGGGAGGCAATGTGGCACTGTGGAATATACACACCCGACTGCGTTCAGCATTAGGCAATGGTCACATAGCAGCCACAAACCATCACAGCAGCTGGATGTGTGTTTGTGTGTCAGCTGGCTCCATGAGAAAATGCAGTTACGTACTCTTTAGATTATGATCCAAATGTTCTTTTTTTTCCCATTATACCAACCTTTCTACCAGTCCTGGCTCCCTTAACCATGCCAAATGAGGACATAATAAAATTCAATTGATATCAGCTATTGTTTTCAAACTAATAATTTCCCAGGACTTCTGCAAGCTTCTCCCATCCCAGGTGAAACTTGGTAATTAAGACTGACCCTTGAAAGCTCCCACTTACAATGGTATCTGCTGGTTCTGCTTAATTTGCTCCCCTGTCTTGCATGTAAAACTGTGAATAATTGCTGCAGTTTATTAAAGTGGAAAATAAAGAGCTT
Source organism: Fratercula arctica (assembly GCA_947846985.1). Taxonomy (NCBI): domain Eukaryota; kingdom Metazoa; phylum Chordata; class Aves; order Charadriiformes; family Alcidae; genus Fratercula; species Fratercula arctica. The sequence goes on along the minus strand of CANTUZ010000013.1, from coordinate 11,864,413 downwards.
TCAAGGCACTGAGATCATTTAGTTTTCAAACATTTGACAGTACGTAATAGGTATGAGCGTTTTGAGCAGGTTATTCTAATGAAAAATGAGGGGAGTCGCATATCTGTTCCTATTTTGTACGAGCGTCACTTTGTTATGGTGACAGCAGGTTTACACGATTACACTGATATGCAATCCTGAGCATCAGGCAGGTCTCTCTGGCTCTGAAAAATCATAGACTAGCAATATAAGTATCTGAACCATAGCTTTTACGAAAGACCTAAGACTCAAAAATCGTGACAAGCTTTTAAAAATTAGATTTTTGGATTTAAATCTGTTTCGCAACTGATCTTTTGTTACCTCCTTATTAGCGGAATGCACTTTTTTCATATTCAGAAGCCTTTTATTTAAATATATATATTCTCTTCCTAAAACATATGTACTAGAAAACTTGCTGCTGCCTCTAACAAAAGTAGAGATTCTTACAAAGTAACACCAAGGAAAACAAAACAAGTGAACTTGGATACATGGGGCTGCTAATAAAAATGGACTAATTGGCAATGTTGCATTCCCTCCTCCTGCACTCTGAAAGACCTGAACTTTTAATATTGTAATCAAAAATATCAAGATCTGGATGTATTTAATTACCAAATCTGTTTCACTTGCAAGCTTGAAATGTATCACATACTAAAGCTGAATGTAGAAGAAAATTAACTGAAAGAATGCAATGTAAATGGCTTTACATGAGGCTAAAAACAAGGCAATGGCTTGAAAAGAGAGCTACAGAGGGTTTAGGGGTTTGTATGTATAGGTTTCATGTCCTGTGTTGGCCCTAGAGCCTCACTTTTCTATTTACCTTCAGCTTCTTAGGCCTGGGAGAGCCTTGTTTTAGCCTGGGCACCACGACCCCATGGAGCCCACGCTGGCTGTGATGCCTGGGGAAGGCAGGAGTCCTGCCTTTGCTGCACGGAGCACTGCCCAACCTTTGGGGTCACCTTTGACAAAGCCTTTGCAGAGCCCCCTGAGAGTCACTGGCCCAACTGCCACATGAAGGAGGCAGGTCTGTGGAAGCTGTTCCCCTCCCGAACCCTCTGCTCCAGCATCCGGAAAGAAGCAGCACAGAAGTGGAGGCTGAAGCCACCCTGCAAGCACAGCACAGCCACAAGTCCGGTCTGGCCAGGGGATCTCCTGCATTTACAGATCTCGTCCATGCGCAAGAGCAGGAACTCAAGCTGGAGCAAGGTGTAGGATCCCATCCTGCCACAGGACCGTAAAGCTGGTCAGGAAAAAGGCACCCCTCTCCCAAAACAGGCACCCTGAGCACAGCAAGAAGTCCCCGCTGCACCAAATTTATCAAATCTCACAATTCATCAGGATCAAGAATTGGAAGGTTTCCTACAGGTTTTATATCCAGGACGATTTATGATTTAATTTAAACACGTAGTTTCCAGCCATTTCTTTTTGCAAGCAATCACCTCGGCTACATTAACCTGATGGTGATGTACTGCGGTCCCAGGGAGCCCTGGAGAGACCGAGAGAGACAACAGCACTCAGAGGTGTGAACTTCCCCCATTTATCTTGATGGGCTGTACACAGCCTTGCCAGGGAAGCACGTCTAAGTGTGTTAACCACTTCACTGCCAGCCTCTGCCGTGGAAAGGGCTGGTTGTACAGCAGTGTGTCCTGTATGGGCCTTTCTCTTCCTTTGGTAGAGCGCTCCCAGCAGAAAAGGATGCAAAGTGGGAAGAGGACGAGGGTTGTGCAGACTCCTGGAGTGCGATGGTGCAGGTTATAGGTTTGGAGGGGGTCCCGTGAGATCAGATGGGTTTTTTTATCCCACGGCTTGTTGCAACAGATGTGGCCACACAGGTGTTACAGTTTAATATGCTTTTGAACAAGTTATATATCTCCCTGTCTCTTGGGATCTAACAGGGGAGCAGAGGCTCCTCGCAGGCTCCACTCGGGCCCCAAGCAAATGCTATGGGAGAGTGGAGACAAAACGTAGCAGATGGGAACTGATCCAGGGGAGGCATTTCTGCCTGGTTTGGGTATGGATGTCTCAGCCGGAGGTTTCCTTCATCATGTGAGTGGTATTTCACAGCAGCGGCACAAGGTTTTGCATGTCACTAATGGATCTGGGAGTGGTCTTTATTAGGACCTGAGCTAACGAACTGGGCGGCTCCCTTCACATTCAGAGCTCTCCTAGCTGGCTGTCAGCAGGCTCTTGCAGGCAGCGCGGCGCTGAGCCTCTCATGTGCCAGTTCGGAGGCTGTGTTTTGCAACCAGACGGGCGCTTGCAAATGCCTGTGAAGATGGCAGCTAGTAGCAGAGGTAGCGATCCTTCCCTCTGAAGGGGGCTGGCGGCAGCTGCAGCGTGGTGGGGCTTGCAGCCGGTCCCTCTCTTGTGGCAGCACACAGCCACCTGAGCAAGGCTTCCTGGGGAGGGAGATATATGTAAGATTTAAAGTGAAATTGCTGCTTCAAAGAAACGGCTTTTAGGAATCTCTGGTGCCTAAAGATGCAGGTGTTGGACTGTTCCCAGGCTGTCCTGCATCACTGGACGCAGCCTTTCCACCCCCGGATAGCAGCGAGGAGGCGCTCAAAGCCCCCTTTCATCTCATTCTTGTGAGCTAGGGGCAAACACATCTTCCAACAGGAAAGGTGTCTGAAACAGCCTTTTCATTATGTTTATATTTAAAAACCTAACAGTGACTAAAACAGTTTGCATAATAAACAGCTCTAGAGCCAGAAATATTTGCCTGCTCTTGGTAAAAAAAGGAAGTCCTCAGATCCTCTTCTGAAGACTGTAAGAAAGTGACAGAGTTTTCCCTTTACAGGATATAAATATGCAGTGCAAATAGGTGGCTGCTGTCGCTGCTTACGTTTTGATGTATCTCTTCAGATAGCCTGGCAGCGCCAGATTATTTTAGTGTCAAATCAAAGCTCTGGTTGTGTAAAGAAGCTGAGGAAAGGTACAGTCTGTGTTGCAGCACAGGATGGAAGCTCCAAGAAGACTGGAGGCAGTCCTGTGAGACATGTACCAGCCATGCATACTAAACCTGCCATTTAGTACACCGAAAAGAAAACCCCTTTAGTAGAGCTGCTGCAGAACAGAAATAAATGTCTTCAGATTTGGGTTGTGGCAGGGGTGTGTTTTTCTAGGGAGGTAGGTGATTTGGTCTCACATTAGGTGAAAGAAAATAAAGCTTTTTTTTCCTTTTTACCCTCTGTTTCCTTATGAGAGAAAAAAATTAAAGGGCTTGTTTATGCTCAAAGAAAAATCTTGCTGGATGATCCCTTTTTAAAGCAGACAGCTCTCATTTGCAATGCACCATTGCTGTCCTTGACTTTAACATCAGCGCAAACCTGCCCGATCTGTGTCTCTCCTTAGCATCACTTGTATTTGGACATAGGGAAGCTATACAGCGCCTAGCATAATGGAATCTCTGCGTGGTTCCTGTGGCCTCTGCATTCCAGCCCAATACAGTCACGTAGCCAAATAACGACAGGTCAGTCACATACTCGAGCTCTCTGCAGGTCAGATGCGCACACCAAGCTCTGCTTCTTTCCTGCCAAAGGGAACTGATGGCTGCATCGCTTTGAAATGCTTGAAATCAAACTGCACATCATGCCATTGGTGCTTATACGGGTTTTGTAAGAGTGTGACTCAGCTGAGCTTGCAGAGTTCCTCCCGTGGAGAGCCGGCGTACGAGAAAGGCCCACAGGCCCTGAGCCCACCAGGAGCCCAGCTGGAGGGAAAACTCAAGCCAGGTGGAGTCGCCCAGCCCAGACAACACTGTCAATGTTTCCACGTGCCGCAGCCCTGTCTGACATTGACCAGGATGCCCGAAGCACGGCCATAACGAGCTCCCGGCTGCCTTGAGGAGACGTCCTGTCCCGTTTCACAGTTAAACCCTGCCCGGGGGTGGGGGGTAGGCCCGCCAGGCCGCGGCTGGGCCCAGGGCCTGCCCCGAGGGCTCCTAAGGAAACCCAGCGGCCCGTTCCTTTAGCGGGGGCTGTGGGGCCTCGCTCACGATGTGACTGTGCCAGTGCTCACGGAGAGCCGAGGAAGGCGACACAACCGCCCCGCCGCCCCCTCCCGCCGTGCGGGCGCCGCCATGCTCCCCTGACAGGCCGGGGGGGCGGAGCCTGCGCGGCGTGAGGCGGGGCTCGATATGCAAATGAGGCCGGCGGCCGTCAGGGTGCGGCGGGGTGCATGCGCACTGCGCGCTCCCGTGGGACACGGCTTCTTACACAATGCGCCGCGTCCCTCCCGCGGCGGGGGTCTAGAATGCAAATGAGGGCCGGCGTCCGCCGCGCGATTGGAGCGGAGGGAGGAAGAGGCGGGGCCGGATATGTAAAACGCGTGTCTGTTGCGTCCGTATGCAAATCACGCCGGCCAGCGCACAGAGAGGGGCGTGGCTTGAATGTAAATCGCCAAACTACCGTTTGCCGCGTCCCCGCCCCCGCATCCTGCCTTGCGCCGCCTGGGCCCGCCCCGCCTATAAAAGGCTTTGCGCCTGCGCAGTGCGCCGAAATGAGGACTTAGTCTGTTACACAACGGCGGCGAGGCAGGGGTTGCGCTCTTTCTCGCGTCCGTGCTCGGCTCCTCTCCTCGGCTTTCCTCTCCTCCCGCTCCGCTCGGCCTCCCGCGCCCTCCGGCATGAGCGGGGACCAGCTGCACAACGATTCCCAGGTGAGCGCTCCTTCACCGCCCGTTCCCGGGGGACCCGCCGGCCCCTTGCCAGCGAGGCCGCGGGGTCTTTACTCCCCCTCAGGGTCGGCTCTGGGGACCCGGCTGATCTCCCCCCCCTTCTTACCCGCAGTGAGGGGAGGTGTGCCCGGCTGCTGCCCACTGCCTGCTCCCGCCAGGGGTGGCCCACGCGGCTGGGGAAAGCCCTGTCAACCCGGCCTGTTCCCCCCGCCTCCTTGTGCTGGGGGACCCCCATCCACCGAGCCTCCCTCCCCAGGCCCGGGACCCGTTGAGTGGTGGTGGGGGAGAGGGGACCCGTGTGTGACCCCCTGCCTGGGAGAAGGGGAGGGGGGCGGCTGGCCATCTTCCCCGGGCTCGGTCCCCTCGGGTCGGCGTGGGGGGTGAGGCACCCCGGGAGCTGTGCGGGTGCCGGTTCTCCCTGTCCCCCCCACCAGCCACAGAGGGAATGAATCGTGCCGTTCTCATTTGGTATTTAATTTCCTTAAAAATGAGAATGAAGAAACGGGGGGGAAAAAATCCCCCCCCCCCCCCAAAAAAAAAAAAGAAAAAAATTCTCCCCCGTCGGGACGGCGTTTTTCACGGTGTCTCCCTGTCTCCTCTCCCCGCAGATCGAGGCGGATTTCCGAGCGAACGGTGAGTGTGGCCCCGGCGCTGCCCTCCCCTCGCCCGGCCGCGCCGCGCCGGCCGCGCACAGACATGGCGTCCCAGAGACTAAGTCCCGGCTCCTCGCTCACCGGCCCCATTGTTCCCATCGAGCCGCCAAAAACCCCCCTTTCCCGCCGGCCTCCACCCCCACCGACCCCCGACCCCCATAGTGGGGGCACCGCAGGCCCCCGATCCGAGCCCATCGGTTCTCCCGGGGTCCCCTTTGGGCCCCGATTCCTCCCTGGAAAGTCGCCTTGTCGACGGTCGGGACTTAGTCTCTGCGCCATTTTCTTTTTCTCCTCTCTTCTGTGTGGCTTTCTCTCCTTCTCCTCCTCCCCGAGCTGCCGGAGACGAGCCTTCTGCAGAGGCACCGGGCGGCGATCCCCGGCCCCCAGCCCCTTCTTAACCCGGGGGAAAGCAAAGTTTTTACCTAAAATACATCCCCAAGACCTTTTTCTTTTTTTTTTATCGCAGCCTCCCTTCCCCCCACTGCTCCCCGTCTCTGTTCCTTTCAGGGAATCCCTCCCTTCCCCTAAAATGAAAGGTGATTGCAACATGTTGCTCTTTTTTAAAGTCTGCTGCATCCATTTTAAGATCAGTCTTATTTCTTTCCTTGCCATTTAATTGATGTAACTTTACCTTGTTGGGTGGGGCTTTTTAATTAAAATAAAAGCCCACATTAAAAAAAAAAAAAAGAAAAGCAATATAGACAATTCCAGAAAGGTAGACAGTATCTCTTCAGAAAGTTTCCAAGCTAACTGTTCATTTTGTTCAGAAACGCTATAGGAGTCGTGTAATTTTATATATATGTATATATTTTTATATACCTATATACACTCACATGTCTATATACTTACATTCATATATATATATACACACACACATGCAATCTTATCTAGTCAGCCTGATGGCTGCTAACTTTTTGTGATCGTTTATTCATTTTTTTCTAGGAAGCAAGCTAATTGCAGTCATCCCCCAGGTTGGTAGGTGACAAATTGAAGGGCTTAAGCAAGGGTAGAGGGGAGTTGAGGACGTAGGACCTACCTTTGTGTGTATGTGTTATTGTCACTGGGATGTGTGAGGAACTCTGAGCTGTCCTCTGACTGGTGGGGTGGTAGAGGACAAAAAATGGTTGAAGATACCTGGTTGACTTATAGTTACACTGATTTTTAGCACGCTTTTCTGGACAATGTCCATGTGCCTGGCTGCTTTGTAGGCTACTGCGTGTAAATATTTACAAATCTCTGTTTGTGTGCACCTTTCTTTCTGTCAGTTCATTGGAACGCGATTGTGTGTGTGCAATAGGAGCAGACGGTAGCGAATATGCAGTTTCTGAACTTTTATTTCCATTCTGAATCTACAGTAGGGCTCTACAAATAATCCTCCACAGAAAAAAAGGGGTGCAGTGTATTTCCCAAGAAGTGCAGGAGGAACTCTTGAAGCAAGTTAAATATAAGCATGTATTTGAATTCTTGTAGCATGGTTATGCTGGAAAATCCTTGCTTAAGGATCATTTTTATTTAGGGAATAGTACTGCCTGGTAAGCTTTAGTTATGTGCTGATTTACATAGGGGAAATGATGCATATTTGACCTTTCCACTCCAACTTCCAGTGGACCTCTTAGAGGGATTTTTCTCCTCCATTGTGACCATGTGCTGTTTTATTCTTTCAAGGGTTTTAGGCATACAGCAGTTAAAACTCCTCCAGTTCTTATTTCTACCATATGTTGGAGGAATTCAATACAGAAATTCAAAGTAAGACACCTTGATGGAAAAACTGTATTCCTGGTAAATCAAACATACCCAACAAATTCCTACCAGTGTAGATATCTGCACTTTTTTCCTCCTATTGTAATTATTTTACGATGGTCGTGTAACATCATTGTGACTGATCAGAGGCCCCTAAAATCCAAAATCCTTTTCAGTGCTGAAAGGCGCGTATAACCCTGTTAGTCTTGTTAAGGGAATAATGCGGAATAGACACTGTCCTCTCTGACCTTGTGACCAGAACTGATCTCCCTGAAAACCTGTCATCTCAGCTTGCTCCAAGCCTTGTTTCTTCTACACAGGAGTTCTTTGCACTTCTGTGTCGGGAACTGCAGTTCTCATTTAGGCATAGTGGTGAGTCTTACCCTTATATTCTTGTTTTCATCCTATTTAGTGGCAAAGATCAGGAATGGGTGGTAGGAATCTAAAGCACTCCCCCCCCCCCCCCCCCAGATGTTTAGGATTGGTTTGTACTTTGATTCTTGTTAGGCAGCACTTAACAGTAGAGCCAAAGTCTCCTTTTAGGCTGCCTTTCCTCTTTACCTTTGGGGGAAGGGAAGTTTTTCTGGGGGCTGGTACTGACTCACTCTAAATGTTGAATGTACCAGCAGTAAACATTTTTGTTAATAAAGAATGTTTTGGGTGACTTCTGGATAGTGTATCAGTAATAGAGCCACTTAAGTACTTTGAAGCTTCCTGTTGTTGCTGATGTTCCTATCTGGGTGGATGGACATCCCACCTCCGGTTGTGATGACAGGAGCTGTTGCAGCTGAAGTAAGGTGGGTGGGGGTGGATCTGCTGGCCCATTGCAGGTCACCCAGGGGCACCCTGGTTGTAGCCGAGAACTCGGGTCTGATTACACACCCCTTTCATTGATAGCAGGGTAGCGTTAGGTATGAGGGAGGATGCCAGCAGGAAATGTGTTCCTGGCTATTTCTTGTCATTAAATAGCCAGATCACTCTAAGCAAGAGCGTCCTGGGCAAATTCCAACTTGGGTAATTGCATTCCGTCTCAATATCCAGATTCTCCCTCCTGTTTAAATTGGCCATAGTGGGTATTTTTTTCACCTTAACTGTATTTTTAGTATCAGTACACACTGCAAAGAATTTTCCATGCTCAGTCCTAGCACTGCCTGTTTGCAAACCATCCTGAGAACAATCTTGTTCTGAAAGAGCAAGCCTTTTTTTGCAAGTAACATCCTCACAGTTTTCAGCATTGTAGAAGGAAAACGGTAGTCTAAAACGGTAATTTCCAAGTAGAGCTTGGTCATTGAAAATGACCCCTTCTTCACAGATGCAAACGTTGAGTTGTAACTATGTACTTCGGGAGGGAACCAGTCTGATTATTTTTTTTCCTCAGTCGGTAAAAATGCAGATCACTTCAGATGCAAAATCTGTTTGGATTCTATTGAGTTTTGCCTTTAGGAGCTTCATTATTAAGGTTGAATGTAACAACCTCTTACTACTGAGGGGAGTGTTGAGACTAAAAGCAATTTATCTTGACTTTCGGTTCTCCCATTGTGTTTGCAGAGTGCAGTAGATAAAAACTACTTTTGTTTGCAAAATAATCAAATTGTATTCCAAAGCTGCTAAATTCCGCTCACTGCTGTTAGTGTCTTGGCTGTTCATCAGCCTGTGATCAGAACTTGTGTAAAATCCGGAACTGTTCTGTGTAGAAAGTGAAGGTATCACCCTAAGCAGTGGGATTTTTTTCTCTGGTTGATTTGACCAGCAATACTAAGATGCCATTTGAGGCTGGTATCACTGTCATAACCATTACAGTATATTAACAGGAGTCAAGTATGAATTTGATTGTCCAGCATCATAGAGGTGGCTTCTGGAAGTCAGACGCGCTTGAAGGAGGGGCTTGCTTTAGCACTGAATTTTTTAGGGGGAAAAAAGGAGCCTTTGCTGCTGCAGCATCTTATCACAAACTGGCAGGTTTTTTTTATGTTGGTCTGGGCGCTCGTGTGGCACCTCTGTATATATCAGCATGAAGATACGAAAGGGAGTTAGCAAGAGGGAAATTAAATAGCAAGAGTGCTGAACAGATGCCTTACAAGTCAAGGAATTTCAGCACGCTTTGTGTTTTGCATTAAATTCATGCTTCACGTGTAATAGAGCTGTGCACGTAAAAGGTGGGTGTGATCCAAATGCTAAAAACTGAAAAGCAACATAACAGAGATCCTTAAGAATTTTCAAGGGTTGTGAAACAAGTCTGTGGGAGACCAGATCTGTTCTTCCTTGCTGCTGCTTTGTTGGCGCCTTCTGGATGGGTGAGGTTTTTTTGAAGGAGAGCAGGGCCACCTCTGGTGCAGGGCTCTGTGTACCTTAGTGCTGCTGTTAGAGCCACTGTACTAAACAAACTCGATGAAGTTAGGAAGCTTGAAAGTAAAACTCTTGTACTCTATTGTCAGGGCGAAACTGTCTTTTAAGTTCCCTGGGAGCATGTCTTAAGTTCCCTGGGAGCATGTCGTCATCAGCGCGTTTAAATGTCAAAAGTTTGGCAAGGGATCCAAAATACAAAAGGTAGTTAATGGTATTTAGATGCAGATTGATATCTCCACTGAAAATTTCCTTTCCTTTTTATGTGATACATGGAGATGTGAATCCTGAAGAATGTACTTTGTTCCTTCCAACACAAGCCTTGAGTCACTCCCTGCCTTCGCTTCCAGACTGCGGTGCTGGGTGATGAGCTGCATTGTCAGTGCTGCCCACAGCCTCAGAACAATACCCGCCGGAGTTTTAACTCTGAAGCCACTTAGCTATTTTTTATTTCAGAAGGATTTAACGTCAGACCCCAATGTCTGCAAAATGTATTAATTTTCTTTTCGCATTGATTTTAAATACGTTCACAGCAATCTATCGCAGGGCTTGTACAATGTAAGCGTAGCTTTACTGTAGGAATCTTCAGATTGTTACAGGTGAGGGTACTCTGAAGTAAATAGGTCATTTCTGACACTTCTCAGAAATGCAGACTCAGAAACGTAAATAAATGTATTGTTGATAAGCTGCTCTTAAATATCATGTGCTGCATAAGTTGTTTGCATCTACTTTTCCCAGCAGTAGCCTCAGAAGGGCTTTCGTAAAAGACCTTGAGGTCTGTTGTGTTAATTGTTCTGACACATTCAGCATTCAGGTTAAAACTTAATGGGTGTCTTGTGGGAGTGGGGAGTTGAATGCATTTCTGTCAGCTGCGGCCAACTTTTGTTTTTGTTAAAACTCAGCAGAATTAACTAAATGTGCTGGAAGATGTGTTTCGGGGGTTAATGGCCTGTGTGCTTCCTGCTTCTAGCAGATTTTCTTAAGATGTTTTTTCATTTACTATGGTGTTAAACGATATCTGTTATTAACATGCTAGCAGGGCTACTTTGTTTACTTTATAAAACATGAAAAATTTTTAACATGGGGACCAATGGAAAAGTGTGGCTTTTTACATGGCTTCACTTAAATTAGGCACACAGCTCATAAACATGATTGAACACAAATTCAGATTTAATTTCATTTGCAACTGTGACTTCAGGTATTTGCTGGATAGTTCATTGAATTCCAACCTCCTGAGTTGCGCTGTCAGCAGAAACTGCAATAATATGTAATTATAGCAAGTACTTAACATCTCATTGACTCAAATTCCTCTGTTAATGATTTCACTGGATTCCTGTTAAAGTAATACCTGCTGAAGTAGCACAAGCCACTGCCCTATTAGAGAGAGGCTCTGGGTCAGATTCTTACCAGTGTTATAAATTGCTTTAGTTCTGCTAAAATCTGACAGGGTGTCTGCTTTTTTTTGTTATTGGACTTCAGGGAGGGGCTTTAATGATACAAGGACTATTTAAGAAAAGAGTTTAACGTAAGAAAATCACTGCGGATTTTTTTCTTTTAGCTTTTCAAGATGGGATAGTTTCTCTTTCACATCTGCTTGAGCTGGTTGTGCTAATATAATTTCTCATATCCTTGTAAGACATGCAGTCATTCAGAAATATTTATTGGCTTATTAAATGGAATTGCCTTTGCAGCCACTAGTTTTATAGGAACTCTGCCCCAAGTTTTATAGCAAACCTCACACTGTGAAACATGGGAGCAAAATACTATTTAGCATTATGTATTCTGCTCCTGACTGCATTTTGACTGTGTCTTAGGTTTCCAAATCTGAGAGAGGATGTTCGTTGTGGAAATCAGTGTTTATCACCTTGCTTTTCTGGGGCTGTTTCATTTGACTGAGACAGCAGCATATGACAAATAAGCCTGGCCATACCTTCTCCCTGCATGACTGTCAGTTCTGAGCTGTTTAGCACTGTCAGTGTTTAAATATGTATCATCATTAGATTTCAAAATGCTTCCTCCCATTAAGAGAACGGGAGAAGGGTATGCACTTGCTGTCGTTTCAGCAGTGAGTTTACTGCTGACCCGCTCTCCTGAAAGAACAGCTAGCAAATCAGTTTAAAACCCAGTTCTTAGCTACAGTAGGATTACTCCCTTTAAACGGTGTTCCCAGTTACTGCTCTCCTTACTCTGCTATTAATTCTCTGCTCTGGGGAGCTCCCACCGCATGTGCCTCTGGTGGCTTCCACTGCCTGTCACTGGTTGAACACTGGAATTAATACAGTGTTGGAGTGCTCTTCTGGGCGGAGCAGAGAGCGCCTTTTCTACCGCAGGCTCCTGCTATTTCGTGGTTCAACTGACCAAGTTGTAGTAGTGGTTTCCCGGTGTGTATGGGACTACGGTATTTTTAGCACAGCATTTGTTTAAAATGTCCTGGCTGACATAAATATTAAATAGTTCCACTGGATTTAATCAGATTTATAGTTAGAAATGTTTTTATCTTGAATGCTTGCTTTTTAAACTAATGAGCATAAAGAGTGAACTGCAGTAATATCTTCTGGCGTCACAGTGAGAGTTAGGACATTTGGAAGGTGATGTGAAAAGAAAGGGGAATTCTGTATCTTTGTCAACGGCAAGGTATAAAGAGCAGTAGAAAGTTGCTGCTGGATTTAGAAACATAAGCATGTGTGCATATTTTCAAGTTGAAATTTGGTTCCTAAATTTGACTTCTGTAGCTACTCATCTTATGAACAAGTGAGATCTCCAGACTTGAGAATGGAAGTGGGAGAGTATGGAGCTGCAGTCCATCTTCCTGAAACTTGTTTTTTTGTAGCACCTACTTAACATCAATGACTCTCAGACTTCTTTGAGATAAAAGTAGGTTTTGTTAAACCTCAGTCTGTGTTGTAGTGTCAGCAGGAGTGGTGATACGAAATACGGTTTTGTGCCAGTCCTTGCAATCCTTGCCAATCCTTGCAGATCCTCCAGCACAACAGGTGGAGATCAGACTTGATGCTTTAGGGGAAGTGGGAGTCCTTGGCAATTAGTTCCTTACTAGTAGCTAATGATAGAGATGGGGTCCTGTAATGAGGAAATATGAGTAGAAGGAGGTCAGCAGTTCAAATTAAGATTTGCCTCACAAATTTGCTAGAGTGTTATCACGAAGTTCTAGTGATATTTTCTGTCATCTCAAGGTCTTTTTGTCTGCTGGAATAACATACTCTGCATGAAAAAGAAGAAATGGGCAGACCGCTCTCGTGAATGCTGCGTCTGATACTGTTGCTTCACCCTGGGGAAGTTTCCGTTGTTCATAGCTGTTACTTAAATCTCAATAGCTTCACTTGAAGATGGTCACATTAGTAGTCAGCGTAGACAATTAACTTGTACTGACAGCTGCTGTGTGTTTTGAAACTGCCAGTTCCTAACACGGAGTCCCAAGGACAGAGAGCATTGAGCATGCTTTACTCCTGTCTTGGAAAGATTTGGAGGCGGGGGCTGGAAAATGTCTGAAATGCTTATCTTGATGGGATGGGGGCAGTGCAGGCTCAAATACGGGAGGCGTAGCAGGAAAGTTAGCGTAGGTGCTTGTTATTCAGCCTCAGCAGACAATACCTCATCAAGAAAAACAACCTGTGTCTCCACCTAAAGTGCTTAAATCCCTTTTTAAGTTTGAAGAGTGGTAACTTCTGAAATTGGGATGATTGCAAGGTAAAGAGGGACAGCATCAGACCATTGGGAAGTGGTTTTATTGGAAGGCTCCTGTCAGTCTCGGAGCCAAAAGTTGCTTCCCAGAAAGCTTCTGATCAGTAGGTCTTTTTGGGTTCCGTATCAATATTTTTGACATGAGTGTATTTGTTCATCTTCAGAAGCTTACCATATGCTTTGTGCAGTTGTGAGCTGTGTGGGTGTGCATGCATGTATTCTTATCGTATACCTTCGTCAGAGAAGGGGTTTTTTAGGGAATGTTACAAAGACAATGACTTCCTTCTCTAGCAGTATTGCAGAGCGCCGAGCTTCATGGTGCCCACCAAAAGAGGAAGATTTACCCGTTCATAATTCTGCCCAACATAGGTGGTTGCCTGTTAAAGACAGATGGACATTCGTGGAATTCAGTGCTGCAGCAGAGTGGTTCTGCAGTTGGCTGTATCTTTCCATGACTGGAGAGAGATTGATTTCTGCCTGAGGAAAGCTTGGAGTGTACTTGTAGCTTCGCTAAAATATTTTGATCTGTGTATGTAACTCATCTTTGGCTAGGTCATATCTGTGTCCATTAAAGACATGCTCCGTGGTGACGATATACTAGCTGAGTGTCTGTTACATCGCGTCAGCTGCCGTATACAGCTGACATAGGCTCTTACAGACACACAGTATTTAGCAGATAGTACAACTTTACTTGGGGGAGCAAGACTCTTACAATTCTCAATGAAGGCATAGTACCGATTCTTCAAAATGTCACCTTTTCTCCCATAATGCTATTTTTTAATGGTTTTCTAAAAATAAGACCCTGGTGACTTCTACTACTTACAGCTCATTTTGAAATCCTAATCATTGATTTGCACAGTCTTACTAATTTTTGCAGCAAGCATCTAAGACATCAGCAGTAGAACATTTTGCTGTGTTAGGGAGTAAATGATAGGAACAAATGAAATATGAGGTCTCGTGTTCAACGTGGATAAGACTGCATATAGTTTGTCCTGACTGAAACGCGCTGAGCTAATGCACGAGCACGGTTTGTCTGGCTGCTCTGGAATGAATTTTACCAAATGCTTTGTGATTTCTGAAGTGTTTGGCTTGTTCCATTACTCAGTGTATACTGCATGGGATTGGAAATTGTCTTGTTTCCATCCAAATGTCTGTCAGTTTGGTGCAGCTGGAAGATGTGTGGCAGTGTCTAAATGGGAATAATTTTAAGAATTTTCCAAAAGAATTTTTTTAGACATTGAGCAGAGACGTGGCTTCATGGTAAAGAGTCAAGAAAATAATAGGAATGGAGCAATACCCAAGTACAGATAGCTTTTTAATTTTTCCTGGCATTTGTCACTTCTCTGATCTATTGCCTAACACTGCATCTGACACATGAGAAGACGGACTTGTAGAGTGTTATCCAGGACCTTTTTTCTTTCTTTATTTACCACTTTTCTTCTGTACATCTTTTAAATTTGAACGGAAGTGCCGTAGCTTTTCCTTTGTATGTAATGTGGAAGAAGTGACCAGTGTTTTAGGGCCAGGGCAATGTACTTTGGTTGAACTTTTTATTGATGGCAATGTATTACTGTTCAAGGCTTATATTCCATTATTTGAACAAGGGCCAGACTTGTCAAAACAGCTGCTTGTCTTCCTCTGAGGTTGCAGTTTCTTGTTTTGGAGAGGTGGCCTAAAAAGACCTTTTAGGGGAGAGGGTGACGGAAAAGCGGGCTCTCGCCTTCTCTGTTCTTTTTTCTCTTTGAAATATGGTAAGCGTCTGTTGCAGATTTTTAATTATCTGGAGATAGAAGACCACTACGTGTTTCTCAACTCTAACTGAAATGCAGACATTTCTGGAGTTAGAGTAGCACAACTAAGAGGCTTCTGTGTTTGTGGTCTGTGAGCAGAATTTTAGGAGGAGAAAAATACAGGTGGTGGCAGGGGACAGACACCCTGTAACATAGCTTGTGACATGAGATGGTTTGGAGACCTGATAACGGGGTCGGAGGACTGTCTTCCTTCATCTGGTCTGCAGCGGATGCAAGTGGATGGAGTTCTTTCTGTCCTTAGGGAGACGAGTAGCTAAGTAAGCTGGCAGTTCTTATTCCAGCTTCTGCTTTAGTGTGATGCTGTCTTGCCAGCTGTCATCTGTGTTGCTTGGTGCTCTGGTCAGACGTGTGAAGATGAAGGGTTGAATATGAAGAGAGACTCTTCTGAAGCTGAAGGCAGGAAGCACTGGGGAGGGACGTTCTGTTACACATGCACGTTATGCCTGGGATTAAGGTCCTTTGTGCTATACATTGTTATCCTGTCCTAAGGCCATACTGTTTAAATAGGCAACGCAGTGGGGAAAGAGAGGGAGTACTATGCTCTTCTCAGAGGTCGAGAAACAAGAACAGAGTGGGAGTGATTTCTTCCAGCACAGAAATAGATATAAAGCTGTCTGACTGGGACTAAGATCCAATTCCAACTTGAACTTTTGTTTTTGATTTTTAACTCTCCCTCCAGCTGAAGACTGAGGTGGCTAGTACAAAAAAAAAAAAGAGCTTCTGCAGTTTTGGTGTATGTTGTAAATTTTTTCTTAAATGCAGAACTCATCTCGAGCTAAAGCGTGCATTTTTTTCTGTGTTACTAAATTATTTCACAAATACGAAAATGTTGCGTGCTGATTTTCGCAATTAGCGAAATCACTGGATTTACAGTAGAGATATCAGTGGTTTTCCTGGTGTGCGCGCAGTGTTCCAGTATCAAGTACTTTACAGGTTAGTCTCCTGCACCATACATGCCACCTTGGTGTGAGTGTCTCCTAATTGCGCCTTGAGCAATAGGAAGAGCGTATTATGTCTTCTGCCAGTTTGTGAATGCTAGCAAGTGTGTGAGTAAGATCAATTATTGGAGAGATAAAACAGCTAGGATGGGCAGGTAGCAGTTTTAACTTGCCTAAGAAGGTACACTTACGAGTTAGACAGGCCCTCTCCATTTTAATCCAGCCTTTTGGGAAACTGGAAGCAGGAGCTCTTTGGAGATCCATGTGAGGGTATGATTCATTGCAACACAAGCAGTGTGTACAAAATGGAGGGATGGAGTAGTACTACTGACGTACTCTGAGGTTTGTGCTCTAGAGTTAACGACCACCAGATGGGGGATAAAAGGCTGCCTGCTCCTCTTTTGAGGACCGAGAATGTCACTGAGACTGTTAAAATGCGCTTTATCTGTTGTAATGCTTCTTGTGCGCAGGAAACCCCTTTATGTGTGGATCAGAGTAAGCTTTCCTTACTGTTTTCGTCCCCTGACACTTAGTTTTTAGCATTGCTTTTGACTGAAGGTCAGGTTCCTTCAGTTTTGTAACAGTACACCTCAGAGATAAAAAGTCTTGAGTGCTTTCTGGCAGTAGAAAAAGGTGCAAATTGTGTTCCAGTACCCAAGTGTAAATTGCCAGATGCAGAGGCAGTAGGTTCATGTGAACACAGTACAATGCAAGAGATGAACTTTTAACAGTGATGTTGATTGACTTCTGCAGTGTTGCCCAATCCTGTTATACGTGTCATCTTGATCCATCTTTTTAGTAAACAAACACTGGCACAAATCAGAGTCAGGATATCAGTGCTGTTAACTCTGATATTTGCAAATTGTCGCGCTGAAGCTGTGTAGGTGTTTGCGTTGCTTCGTCTTGTTCCAGCAATTTGGAACATCACTCCAGCTGTCAAGGATACCTTTGGACATGAATGTGGATAACATGCTTTTTTTCCAAGAACCTTTTTCACTTTTGCTTTCTTACACTTTTCTGTGTTATTCCTACTCCAAAACCAGGAAGCCTCTCAGAAGAGCTAGCATCTTGTCTGAGTCATAATATCATAGCTGTGTATGTCACCTGCATTTCATTAGGGAAGCATAAGCAAGCTGTCCTTGAAATACCTGTTTTTATGAGTAGGTACAGCCTTCTAATTTAAAATATGCTGCTCTCTGGAGTTTGGTAGCTGTCATAAACAATATTTTCTTTTATCATCAAGTAGGCCTATTCAACATCACTTGTATCTAAAGGAAGCTTCTTTCTAGGTTTTAGACTGTTCTAATCGTCTAGATGTGAAGAGGAAAGTACAGCTTGGCACTTGATGTTCTACACTTGGCTTCTTCAGTTGGCAGCCTGTGTTCTTGGGAGAGCCTAGCACAGTGTAGTTTTGTTTGCCCCAGCCCGTAGCTTGTCTTGCAGTGGATGGAGGCTGCAGCTAGCAATAAGCTGACAGCCCTGGTAATTTAATTCTTAAATCGAATCTTAGGCAAAAGGCAGAAGCACTTAAATTGATGAGTCCATCGGTTTCTTGTTTCATAAATGAAGCTGTAAAGCTGTCATTCTTCAGCTTTTTCAAGCATTGCCTTCTGTGTCTAACATGTTTGCCCCTTCCCTCCTGTCCAGCCCTGTTGTTGAGACTCTTGTCCAGTGATGCATAATCTTCAGTTTATGGTTTTGCTATCCGTCACTGTCAAAGCGTCAACTCATCTGTGTAGAGGAAAAAGTGAATTTAGTGTTGAACCATAGTCTGAGTTAAAATATTCTGTCTTTCTCTGTGTTCATGAGTAGGCCTCTCTTACAGCACTCATCTGGTACAATATTTGCCTCTTTTAGAAATCTGATAGATTATTTTTTTTATTTTTTTTCCCCAAAGCTGCTGGTGCAGTCTTTGCACACCAACTGAAACTGGTCTGTGTGCAGTTTAGCAAACAGGCTACATTTGGTGTTGACAGCAGGGATGGCTACTTCGGAAGGTGGGTTGGAACTCCTAGGAACCGATCTGTGCTTGGGCTTTGCCCATAGCTCATCAGTGTGCTTATTTAGAATGAGAAACAATACTAATGCCCTGGCCACAGTAGAATCATAGAATTATTTTGGTTGGAAGAGACCTTTAAGATCATCAAGTCCAACCATTAACCTAGCACTGACAAGTTACCACTAAACCATCATCTACATGTCTTTTAAATACCTACAGGGATGGCAATTCAACTGCCTCCCTGGGCAGCCTGTTCCAATGCTTAATAACCCTTTCAGTGAAGAAATTTTTCCTAATATCCAATCTAAACCTCCCCTGGCACAACTTGAGGCCATTTCCTGTTGTCCTGTCGCTTGTTACTTGGGAGAAGAGACTAACCCCCACCTTGCTACACCCTCCTTTCAGGGAGTTGTAGAGAGCGAGAAGGTCTCCCCTCAGCCTCCTTTTCTCCAGGCTGAACAACCGCAGCTCCCTCAGCCGCTCTGCATGAGACTTGTGCTCCAGACCCCTCACCAGCTCCGTTGCCCTTCTCTGGACCCACCCCAGCACCTCAATGTCTTTTTTGTGGCAAGGGGCCCAAAACTGGACACAGCACTCAAGGTGGTGCCTCACCAGTGCCAAGTACAGAGGGATGATCACTTCCCTGGTCTTGCAGTCCCCACTATTCCTGATACAGGCTGGCATGCTCTTGGTCCTCTTGGCCATCTGAGCACAGTGCTGGCTCATATTCAGCCAGCAGTCGACCAGCACCCCCAGGTCCTTTTCCAATGGGCAGCTTTCCAACCACACCTCCCTAAGCCTGTAGCGTTCATGGGGTTCTTGTGACCCAAGTGCAGAACCTGGGACTTGGCCTTGTTGAACCTCATACTGTTGGCCTCAGCCCGTCGATCCAGCCTGTCCAGATCCCTCTGCAAAGCAATCCTGCACTCCTGCCCAAGGAGTGGGAAACGGTGTCAAAAGCTTTCCTAAAGTTTAGGTAGACAACATCCACAGCCTTTCCCTTGTCCACTAAGCAAGTCACCTTGTCATAGAAGGAGATCAGGTTTGTCAAGCCAGACCTGCCTTTCATAAACCCATGCTCACTGTGGCTGATCCCCTGGTTGTCCTGTACGTGCCACGTAGGACTGCTGATAAATGATGGAAGGTGGCTTGGTGAGCACTTCCGCCAGCTCCCTCAGGACCCTTGGGTGGATCCCATCCTGCCCCATAGATTGTGTGTGTCTAAGTGGTGTAGCAGCTCGCTGTTTCCCCTTGAATTATGGGGGGTTTGTTCTTCTCCCTGTTGTCCAGCTCAGGGGGCTGGGGACCCAGAGAACAACTATTAAAGACTGAGGCAAAGAAGGCATTAAGTACCTCAGCTATTTCCAAAGGATCAGGAGATTTACTAAGTCTTTGTGTACTGAAGTTAAAGTGTGTATTTTTAAACGGATTCCTTTATTGAGAAGGAAGCTGTAGAGCATTGTTTTGTGAAATAAGTCCCCTGTAGCTGTATTTCACAAGAACATGAAACAGTGCTCAAAACAGATGTGAGCCTCATTTATTAATGGCAGAATTAGTTTGTTTTTAATTTAAGTTCTTGTGCCTTTTCTCCCTTTTTGTAAATACCCCAGCTGTCCACCCAGGCACAGGAGCCTCATGCTCAGTCTCTAATCCAGACTAAGAAACATTAAATCCCAAAGGGAACTCGTTAGCATGGAGTTCAAGGAGTCCTTTTTGCATAACATCAGTGTGTTTGTATTTTGGGAGGGCCATTGAGCTGGGGAAAGGAACACTTCTCAGTTTAGTTTTTATAGAGAAGTCCTAGGGAAGAAGTCTACTGACTTGTACATGGCAAATATTTACTTTTTGAATGGAGCTGAAATAAATATGCTATTTGATTTTTTTTTTTTTTTCTGAGCTGAGTTTTTATAGTGTCTTTTTGTGTGTATTAGCAGTTTAATCTCAGCAGAGCTCTGGAATTAGTCTTTAGCAATTAGCTCTATAGAAGAACCGAGTCAAAGAAGCCCTTACTTCACTTGTCTTCCCTCAGTACTGAAAAAAAGTATTTAACAAAACATTGTAATACATGCACTACACACAAGTATAATGTTGACTTTTATCATGGTTGCTTCAGAGACTGGAAAGTTCAGTTTTCCACTCATTTTCATTTCAGAGAAGATGTGGTATTCAGAAGGGCTTTCTTCTAAGCATCCATAAAACAAATCTCTGTCATTTCTAGGTTTCTCATAAGTCTGTTATTTCCATGTTCTGAAGTCGGTGTCATTTGGCCAGCAAGTGTCAGTGACACTTGCTCAGTTCTTCATCCTGTAAGCTAGTTCTTAAATCTTAACTCTTTCCTCCCCATCACTGCCAGGTATCCATATGTTACATTATTAGGCAGTGTGGTTAGCACTTAGCTAACTACAAGTATGTGATTTCCCAAATCCTGTGATCCAAATGGGTTTATTTACGTACAGAATTAAATTCAGACCAAATTACTTGAGGAGATTGGTACTCCAAAAAGGTATCAGTACAGAAATATGTTGTCAAGCTTCTTCGTACACCAAGAGTCAGATGGTGCTTCTTCCCTGTAGGTCACCACAGTTTTCTCTTCTGCTTAATCAAACTGGAATTCCTCTTTTGTGCCAGGTGTGCATGTAGTTCATAAAGCAACTTCTGATGCACTCCTTCATGGAACAAATGCTTGACTTGAGGTTAACTGCACACTTTAAACTGTAGCAAAGTTAAATTTTTCTGAGAATGCGATGCTTGATATTAGCAAATTGTCTCCTTGTGTTGCTTCTCTGTGGTTATTGCTTTCACTTAAAAATAAATAAATAAATTGCAGTTTCTGTATCAAGGTAGCTCTTACTGTACAGCACTAGCAGACAGGATTCCAGTGCTTGACAGAGACTGTAGTGGCAGAAAGTATCTTGTTTTCTGTTTTAATCTGAATGTAACTGGTGCTTTAAAGATCTTATTGTGAAAACCTGTGTTGAACTGTTGTTCTGGTTGTAGATCCTTTCTTGAGCAGAGACTACTGAGCTGTTTCACCTCTTAGAGATGCAACTGAATGTCCTTAGGAAACCAGGTTGAACTTGTATGGTCTCCAACAAATTTGGGGTGTTTAGTACACCATCACTAGAAGAGAAACCTTACTGTTACAAGCTCTGTTACTTAACTTTCAATTTTATTGTACCCCTTTCTTCAGGAGTACCTTGATCTGTCCATGCAGCTTCTTAGTTTTGGAGATGGCATGAGGAGTTAAGTATCTCATGTAATTTGCTAATTTTCAGAATAGGTTATTCATATTAATTCTTTCTTATGGTATTGGGGCTACTCGTCATGTATTTTCCCACTTACAGGCTTTAGTCAGTACTACCACAGTCTAATAAAAGCTTAAGGCTCCGGTGTTTCAGTATTGATGCCTTTTTATGTCTGATGGTATCAAGTAAAAGGTGATCACTGGTTGTAGTGGCAATCGCAGGAAAAAAAGGAAGTTTTTTTCTGGCCTGCTAGGGACTGGAGTACAGGAAGTAAGATAATTGCCAGTTGTAAAACAGATCCAAGTTCAAAAATAAATTGGTGCACTTTAAAACTTGCAAAATAGTGTCACTGAAATGCATGCAAACTCAGGTTAAATGTATTGAGGCATTGTGGTTTCCGAAACCGCTGGGGCTGCTGTGCTCTTTTGGGTAAAGCAGAACTTACTCTAAAGAGTGTGAGCGTGGATTTCTGCTGCTGGGTACCTGGATGGTGCTTTCACTCCCAGAAGTAGTTTTACTTGGCACAGGCTTGAAATGCTTGGAGGAGGAGGAGAGGAGGGGACAGTACAGCTGCTGCTCTGGGCTCTTTGTGTAGGAGCAAACTCCTAAATCAGCTGAAGTGGCTACAGCTTTCAAGGTGGTATTACTCCTTCATGTAGAATTCATAATAAATTTTAACAGATGTATTGATTTAATTTTGACTCTAGTGAGAATTATCATAACCTTTAAAAAAAATTTGTCTCAACATATATAAAACTGGCAGCCAAGAAACTTTTTAAAAATAGTTTTTCCTAGCCTTACAGTTGAATCATTCAGGAATAAATTATCAGATTGTAAATAGTCTTAGGTGTTCCTCTTGCTTCCTTTGCCTATTTCTGTTGTCAAATAATCAAGTGGAGAGAAATATTTCTTAGTTTTTCCTTTGGAATACTCCTGAAAATAAGCAGTGTAACTTGTTTTTCTTATTTTGGGGTATATTAGAGAGGAATAACAAAGTTTTCAATTCCTATGGGTGCTTCTGTAGTGCTCTTTTTTTTTTTCCTTTGAGCATGTTTCTAACCCTCTCATGAACCAGCCTCTTAAAATATTTAAATAATGTTAGGTTTCGTGTTCAGAAAAGTTGAAAAGTAGAGAGTGTGATCATGTTGCAGTAGTTGCAAAGCAGAACCTCTGATATGATGGAAGTAATTTGTTAAAGCACTCGGAGTTTGAAGTGCAGTGATAAATGAAACTTTTGATGACTCTGCACCTGCAGCATATTTCCTTCAGTTTAAACAGCTCATTTAGTGACTGTGATAGTGGAAGCCATTTGAAAGCTGAAAAAAGAAAGCTACCTTTTCACACCAAGTTATTTCTGTGTGGGGACTACTATAGACTACTCTTAAAGCTGAGGAAAGAGGTAACCAGAAGCAATTGGTTCAGTTAAATTTCCAAGGATTATGCTTGCTTTCTCTCAGTAGGCTTCAGATGTGAAACAAATTAAGTAAATGTTGTTTTCCCCTTCATAAGTCTCATTCAAGGCAGATGTGAGTTTTGCATAAGGTGGTATCTGAAAATGTTGGCTGTGCATTTAATAAAATTCTGATTTGCATCCAAAGATGCAAGCCATTAGTTAAAATAAATAAAAAAAAAAAAAAAACCAACAAAAAAACCAAAAAACAACACCACCACAAAAAATAACCCAACAAAAAGCCTCCACATTGTGTGGAGCTTTTTTAATTGCAAACGTTAGGAGTTTATTATGCACAATAAAGTAACCACAGCATGTTATCCTGTATTATCAGGTTACATTTTATATTCAGGTATCTGTATCAGTGTGATTTAACAGTTGCCAGGTAGTGAGACCTGACCTGTATTTAACAAAATAAACAGATTACAGGTGCATGAGATTAAAATCAATGATTTAAAGTAATGTTTTGTGCCTACTGATGTAAATTGAAGACTTCCAGTGGAATTTAGTGCACCATACCTAGGAGCTGTACTTAGTAGTCATTTAGGTATTGCAATCATAGCCTTATTTTAAAGTCACTTTTAAAGCTACTGTAACTTGCACCGCTGTGGTGATGCTTCTGTCTCTGTCCTCTATCCCTTCCTTTCAGAAGACTCGGGAGTACGAGTTGGAAGTGCAGAAATCTCAACTGTCACTAAATGTTTACCTTTTTTTTTGCTTTCTTGTGCATTTTAGCTGGAATCAGGTTTCCTCTTGTATGCTAACAGTAGTAATGTCCCCTTAAGGCAGGGGAATTGTATTCCCTCCCTTGTCTTGAGAGTGGGACTTGTGGCAAAGCCCACTCTGGTGATAAGATGCCTGCAGACAACCATTGAAATTAGTCTGGCATGGGTGAGCGATCACTTAACTCACGCACAATGGGAACAGAGGTGAAATTGGGCTGTATCCATCCAGTGCAGCCCTATACTCGAAAGAAATTATTGTAGAAAGGGAAAAAACAAAACAAAACAAAAAAAAAACCCCAAGCAACCACACCAGCTGTAATCAGTGTGGGAGTTGCTCCTGCAGTGAGGAACCAGCTTGAGTGTGATAAAAGTAATATAAGTGCCTGGTCTTCTGAAACAAACTTTTTATAAGACTTTGGCCATGCTTCCCCCATCAGATCAGCTTACTAGGCATGATATTAAACAAGTAGTAGGAGAGCCATCTGACTCCAGTGCCTGAAACAGTGGTATTGCTTGGCAGAGGTGATTTGAGCTTGTACCAACCACTCTTCTGTCTTGCAAACTCAATTTATACTCTAATACTGAGGATTGCAGAGGCCTTATGTTGTTCCCAAGGCTGCTGCCTCTTCAAGTCATTCTTCCCTACAGCAAGCGGGAGACCAGCGCTGGCCAAAGCCACATTGTGTTGTCAAGGGATGGTTAATAAAAGGCTTTGAACAAATGCCATTAGAGCCTTTCCTCCAAGGATGCTGAGCACAGCTTGTACCGCTCCCATGTGTATAAACTGTGTGTGATCCTGACTGCTGACAGGAGGCCGGTCATTGACTGCTGCAGGAGAAGCATTTCCATGCAACTGCTTTTTTTTGTTTGTTTGTTGTTTTCCTTTTGATCTTCTGTAAAATTTTTGCTCGGTGGGGGGGAGCCCTTGTTGTGGGTCAAACCCAAGACAGTCAAACATGCCCTGTCTTCGTGTGTTGTTGGTGCGAATACAGGCTGTGTGTGAGCTACTGTTGAGATGTCACTCCTGTGCTGAGGGAGTGTCAGGATTTCAGGGAGTCTTTACAAACTTCTTTTTAGTGAATCCAAAACCACTAGTGACTTACACAGCCAGGAAGTGAAAATATTTTTCTAGTTGACATCATTGCAGTGTAATTATTCCTGACAACGCAGCAGTTTTCCTGTTGGCTAGTGAAGTTTTTACAACTGAAACTTTTCTTCTTATGCCCCTGAATAATATCAGTCTCTTTATTTTTTAATGTAGCTGGAGTTTCTATTATTCTCTCTAAGGACTGGAATTATTGTTGTTTGCCCGTTTTCTCCTGATTCAACTGTCTTGAAAGTTTGCATGCAGTAAGCACCTGTTGGCTTTGTATCACAAATTGTGTTGCTTGCACCTTTCTAATGATGGTATAAAGAGCAGTTGGGGGCGGAAAAACCTTCTGCTAGGGGCACTGACTCAGTCTGCGGATGGAGTACAGTACATGAAGTTCTCTGCCTGCAGTGTGAATTTGTCACAGATTGCACCGAAAGATTTTCTTTGCTCTTGACCCAGTCTGCTGAAGTAACTCTCAAAGCTGTTCCCCGGGCAATTCTTTGTCAAAGATGATGATTCAGCCCAGCTACCTGTGATGGCGATGCAGGCAGCAGCAGTCACTGCACCCCTCGCAATAAGGGCTAGGCTCAATTCTTATTCTACAGGTGAGCATAAGCTGGGGTTCTCCGAGCTGTGAAGCAGCCAAAGAGGAAAAGTGTCTCTGGTGTAACTGTGCTCGGTGGCTGAGCAGCAGTGAGTGTTTTGATCTACCCTGGCTTGCGCATCCTTCATGGGAGGGGATTGCTGAAGAGCAGTGCGTTATCCCAAAAATTCTGCAGCCCAGATTGCTAGCCAAGAACTCCTTAAGGAGAAGGATTCCTGCAAACCAGGAAAATGAGGGTTAATTGAACCATTTTGCTTTAGACAGTGTTGAAGTAAGGGATAGGTTATCTTCAGCAGTCCCTGATAGTGCAAAAGTCTAAACACGACTGGAGATGTTGCAATTGCTCCGCTGTAGCAAGCACTTTGGAGAACCAGGGCAGAAGACGAGCAGAGGCAGGAGTGCCTCTGGTTCCGCTCCTGAGCGTCTCGCCGGTGACCCTGGACACTTCTTTTTGTCCCCATCTCTTGGTGGGGCGCGTCCATCCCTCCCTTTGTCTCTTCCCCAGAGAAGATTATGTGTGACAGCACTGCGTGACGGTTTCTCTGCTAAGCCTTGCATCTGTGCTAAAGGTTTGTTGCTTTCTAACTCTGAAAATGGGATTAGTCCCCTTTGCATTATCTACTTGAATGCCTGTAAATTTCACCTTCTTTCATAATTTTAAACTAGGTTTGCACTCCTGGATGCTAGACTGGTTTGTGAACAATTGTCCAGGCTTTCTCAGTGAGTCCGTCCTTCCTGCTGTGCCGGTTATGTTAACTGTGTTTCGCACAATGGGGAGGAAACGGGTGTGAATTTGGAAAAGCCTGAGATTAGATGCCCTAGTAAAAATTGTTCGGTGTTAGTGGCTCTGAAAGAAATCCACAGGGAACCTACCTCTAACTACTTTTTAATGCAAATTTTACTTTTTCCCCCCTGAGCCGATTGGTACCAACTGTTTCCCATCAGCAACATTTACTTTATTTACCCCTGAGTCCTCCAGGGTCTCAGTCCTGTATATATGTGCGTTAGCAAATTGCAATACAGATTTATTTGCGATGAATGTAAGGCTTTTGAAACTGGAGAGGTAATGAAGCTCAAGCGTGTGGTTGTCCTTTGTTTGCTCTTACCTTTTGCATTTTGGATCTGGTTGTGATATTCAGATACAGACAGAAGTGGCTTAAAAAGGGTCATTGACTGCTACAGTTGCCAAGCTTTCCACTTTTCTATATGATTGGACCCTTTCACTGGCTGCGGGAAATAATTCTGGGCTAGTTTGAGGTGGGAGAAGGAGGAATGGATGCTTACTGAAGCAAGGTGGTTGGATGTGACAACAGCTAGGAGTGAAGTACCATATAAAGTTCCACATACTTCCAACCCGGCTTTATTTCTAGAGTGTCCTGGAGCTCTTCTGAACCCCACATTGCTCAATGCGTGGATTTTTCCCTAAATTCTGCTGTCGGCCCTATCCTGGCCTCCTGATGTGCAGAGATGTGATGGGCCATGGCTTTTGAAAGTTAAGGCAAAAGCGTTATCTTAAGTTTTGCTAATTTTTAAAATATGTACATGCAGTGCATAACTTTGTTTATTCATGTGGGTGTAGACTTCTAAAGCAACAGGAAAAAATTGCTGAAACTATTTCTACCCCAGTAAAGGGAGGGAAGAGTGTTAGTATGCAAGGTATTCAAATTCTGAATGGAGGAGGCTATGGAAAGTACTCACAGAAGAGTGAATGAATTTTTAATAATAAATATCACTGGGGACAAGAACGAGGTTGCTCTTTTCTTGTGTCCTTAAGGATGACTCCGGACTTTCCTCTCTTCCATGCCAGCAAAGCAGCACTTTAAGCTGTACACTGATGCTGGTCATTTCCCTGAAGTTTTAACTTGCTGTTCTCTTCTATTATGCTTTGTTAGTGGAAACGTACTAATGGGTTTCAGTCTCTAACTCTTATTTATACAATTACAGGAGAATGTTTTACATCTTGGGAATCCCTGGAAACACATGTTTCTGTTCACATTTAACTTTTTGGTTTTTGAATGCAAATAATGGATTGAAACTTCATTGTTGCCTCTCGGTTGGGAGCCCTTTGGCATGTGTAAGAAGCAGCTATTAATTTAGCCTTTCTGTACGGATCAAAGATGTATTTTAATGCTTTATAAGGCTTCCTCAGCCTTGTCCTTTGAATATCGTCTACTCCAGTTCTACTTGCAGTGATTTTATGCATTTGTTGCACAGCAACTAAGATCTGCTGTGGAATAGGCATACGTGAACGTGCCGCCTCTTTCAGAAGAGGCCATGTGTAAGGCACTGACAGGTCATTAAACTCACTGCTGCTGTCTACACTGTTAGTTGTTTTGCTGCAAAATGCTCGAAGTGTAGCAGTTTCTTAAGGTCAACATCCCTTTATGTACCATACAGCTATCTCAAATTACTTAAGCACTAGTTACCCACAGAGTATTAGGTACCTTCCCAGCAGGTGAAAAAAATGAGGTGCACAGAAAATAAGCAATTAATCCAGTGTGGCTGAAAAAAATCTGAAGGGCTCAAAACAGATGCACTAAAGAGTGTATCTGACCTTCTCTTTCTGAACAGGCTCTCGCAGCACGTCTTGCTTACCTACCCAGCTTCTGCAGGTTGGTTTAGATTGATGACATGCCAGCAATGACATTTGCTTCAGGTTAACTTTGTGTCCCAGAGGCTTCAGTCACACAAAATAGGAGTGATCACTCTGTGGTTTTTGCCTGGCCTCCTTAACCTATCCATGATAAGCTTTTAATGTTTACGATGGATAAATGAGTGTACAGCTCAGCTTGCAGACTTGGTCCTGTGCCCATCGCGCTCTCTCGCTGTTAGCAGTTGTGTCACATTGTTTACCTCTCTTCCTTAGGTTGAAGTTGCCCCAGGGTTTCAGTGGAGCAGAAGGTGCGCGTATCTTCTTTTGCAAACTTTGTGTTTCTAAAAAGCTGTGTAAGATCCTTGCTTCCATAATGAAACTTTGCTGGAGAGTAAGTGGAACTTCTCAAGAAGTTGGTAGGAGCTATTCTAAAGGACGGGGAATGGCTGGAGACAATTCTTTATCTGTCTGTCTATCTGTATTCCCCTGTTAAGATTCATCACCAAGTCATTCCACAGGTTTCTTCCATTCCCTCTGTTCAACAGTAAGGAATACAGGGCCTTCGAATGACAAGACTAATGAAGAATGCAGTAACTAAGGGGTCTGTCTTGTTCTGAAGCCAAGTTTCCCAGCACAGTCCTTTTAAGGAAAAAGACATAATAAAAGACATAATGTTCCTGTAGAATCTTTTGCCTCAAGTAACTGCTGAAGTGTGGAGAGGGGTTGCAAGGTCATTGGTTTTACTCTATTTCTACCAAAAGTATTAAGTTTTCAGGCTTTGGCAGAATTGGATACCATGTGGTCAGTTCTGGCTCAACCCAGGAGTAGTTTTGTGTTGGAGTAACTATAGCCTGGAAAATAGGTTGACTCAAATCTATTCAGTGATGATATATTTCTTCATTTGAACCCTTAGAAAAAGGACAAATGCACTCTGGTGGAGTCTTTTAGTAATAAAGTTCCTGCCTTAGAAAGGATAAACTGTTTGGCTATTCTGCTGTCCTTTTCCAAGCTTCCTTTTCATGATGCTTTCACACATTGTTTTTCTATTACTTCCCTTGTATGACTGGAAAATGAATGACTGAAGATCAAAGCTTTGCAGCCAAGAGCTGCTTCGTGTGTTCCCCTTGTGCGTAGTCAAAATTAATTCAGTTGTTTTGCAGTAAACTGTAAAACTCAGATTATATTCTGATTTATGGAGGGAAACAGTGAGCATGGTTGTGTCAGCCTCCTTGAACTGGTGCATCTGAAGTGAAGTGAAATAAGTTTGTGGTAGCACAGTAATTGTACTTCATTTGAATTTGACTTCAAGAAGAATTTTAAGGATTTAGAAATAGCTTTCTGTAGCGATGTTGATGGTGGAGATGTCTTTTGACAAGCCTTGCATGTGAAGTTGCTATTGAAAGGTGCATCTGTGCTGTTAAATACGTGCCATTAAGGCACTCAATGAGGAAGCAGATGCCCAGCAGTCTTGTTTCAGTATCACTGTAGTTGCTTTCCTTTCTTGACACCTATGGAAAACCCAGGTCCCACTTCTTTTATTTAATTTCATGCTTAGGTTATGGGAGAGTCAAATTGCAGTGTTGGTGTTTCAGTCACTCTCATTTCAGGATTCCAAATGATTTGCAGTCAGCTGTTGGAGAAATAAAACAGCACGGCAAACAGACCTGCAATACCTTTCCAGGGTAAATGTTTTATGTATGTTCTGTAGTTGTGTAAATAGGGCCATTATGCCAGTAAATGACATATCCAGTTTCACATGGGAAGTTTATTTTAGATTATGGTTTTCTGCCCCAGAGTCTCATCCACAATACCATCATCTCTCTCTGAACCATGCCTTCTGGGTATGTTTTTTCTGCTTTTGACACTTCAAGCTGCATATAGATGTTTTCCAGTTTCTGTGTCTTTCATACCTACAGTTCTGGTTTTTTTCAGTCTACCCTGCTTTATTGGGAAAGGTGTTGTCTCCGATACCTGGATACAGTTCTGTTTTCGGTCCGGTAGCTTTTTCTCTCCCTTTTTTGGGCTACGGTGATGGCAATCCATTTAAACAAACTCTAGAAACACCGTGTAATCAATTGCTGGATCATTTTCATACTGTGACTTCCTCCAACTGGAATACAAATATTTTAGAAAAGTTTAAACCTCTTCCAGACTGGTTAGGTGGGATTATTGTACCTGCCTTTAAAATTGTTAAATCAAAACACATAAAGTCGGATGACTAGTCCAAAGTCAGAACCTGTCTAACAGTGAGGATCCTGGTCCCCTGTGCCTCAGACCGTGCCACTTTCTCCATATCGTTGCCCTTCTGAGCAATACGGGGTTTGCAAATGGGCTTTTTCATCCCCACACAGTGGTTGCTTTTGCAGGTGAACAGTTTATAAATTGACCAGAACCTCCCAGGGTAACCTCTACATGGGGGATTACTGTTGCCTATTTAGGTAATGTGCTAACCCCGGCACTATTCATGTCAAAGTTCTTGGATAATGACTAAGTGTTACAGTCTTTCTACTTGCTGATATAATCTGTACATTGTAAAAGTTAGTGCAACGCTAAGCCATTCTGATCAGATGCCCAAGGCAAAAGTCCGTGTTCTGTGCCAGGAATGAAGAGTATTTTAGACACCTGGAACTACATTCACATATTTGAACGTTCATAACCCTTCTTGGCATCATTTCAGCAACTGAACCTTCATAACTTTAATAGTAGTCTTTTCGTACCCAACGTAAAAGAAATTAAAACTCTAAAGGTAATATAATTTGGTGAAATTAATGGTGACAAATAATAAAACTGGAGTAACTTGAAAGTGAGAGGTCGTCTTCTGATAATGTACAATTTTAAGATGTCTGCTTTTGAGAAGAGCCTGTGGGGGAGGAGAAAAATCAGTAAAATTGTTTCATTTAGGTCATACAGAGTCTTTTTACTTTGCTTACTTTTGCATCACAACAGGTGAGAAGGAAATGAGCCTAAATAGTAAAAAGGCTTCAGTTGTGGAGTTAATGGTCTAACATGGAGCTGGTGTTCTCAGCTGCGAAGGGACTAACCATTCCTCAAGTGACAGGAAGGCTCATGAGAAGTATTTGAATTACCTCCCTTTCAGCTGCATAATTTAGCAGTGGAACTGGAGAAGTCTTCTTAAGACTTTCCTCTCCTTTCCAGAGGACAGGCTGACAAGACTCCACTGGTTTCATCATACATGTCCTCCATGGGGATAGCAAAGGGCTTCTTGCTCGTGCTTCAGGTTCGGGATGGCTGAACGTACCAGTAATAGAGAGTGCACCGTACTCCTAGAGATGAACGATCCTAAAAGAGTCTTGAGAGCTTGTATGCTTCTCTTGTAACAAATAACTAATATTGAGGCGCTGGACTTAAACTGGAGCAGAAATTTCAGCCATCTGAAGCAGAAGTGTTACTGGAGGAACAAGAAGTTAAAAATGTTTTTTCTTAGTATATAATGTGATGAATTTTTCATACTGCGTCTTCAGATTTGGGCACAGATTTGAGTCCCAAGAATCAAGTAAGTGTGAATTGCCTTTCTGGACGTCAGAGTATAGAGAAGCCTTGAGATGAGGCTTTGAACGGATAAAATAGCATATATACCAGTTATTTCTAGGCTGTCTAATGCCTAGAAAATGCCTGAAAAGCAATTGGTGTGTTGCTGGAACCAGAAGGAAAATACGAAAAGTCCTTATACCCAGAACCTGGTAAAACATTTCAAAAGAACAGACATCTGGCAGAAACCTTTCTGTAAGCAGGTTAATGAGATATTTAAATTGTGCCCACAAAAACTTAAAAGAAGGTGAACTGAAAGACAGCAAATATGGAAGGCTAATAGATTTATCTGGAAGAGTTACTGTTGACCAGAAATTGGGGTTACCAGGTGTCAATTTGCCAGCTATCTCACTTAATGTAGGAGAAATGAGAAGGACCAAATTGTTGCTCATGTCTTTTTTTTTTTTTCTAATTTCTTAAAAAAAAAAAAAGAGAGAGATTCTAATGCGAAGTGGTGAAAAAGGGATAAAATGGAAGTGGGATAGAAGCGAGCGGTGCAAATGGGATAAAATGGCATCCATAGCATTCTGTATCGTGTGCCAGTGATACGCTCCCAAATCATATTGATAACTATGCTCATTGGGCATACTGGAATTTATGCCCCTCTCTATGACTTTAGGATTTTTAGAAAAGTTACCGTCAAAGCTGAACTATTAATGTCGGAAGTAGGCCTGCTTCCCTTGATTGTGCTATGGAAGTAATCTTTTTGGGGAGGGGTGGGATGTGAAGAAGGGTGTTCTCAGCATTTTAAAAGCAGATGAATTTGTCTCATGAATTAAAACAATATAATCCCACCTAACTGTTTTGTCACCGGACTAAGCTATTAATCCAGGGGTCGTTCTCATTATGGAGACTGCTTGCCTTTGCCATCCGTTGCCATTCAGCCTCTCCAGGTGGCAAATGCCTGCTGGAGGAGGGCTTTCTTTCACTCCATCCCTGTTCCTGTCATCCTCTTGTTAGAGATGCCTAACCTTTTACAGCTCTGTTCCTGGAGAAAGAGTAAAACTGCACTGTTCCAGTAGTACGTGTATACAAGTATTGCAAATAGGGTTATGACTCAGCCTTTCCCCAGAGACTTAGCGGTGGAGCGAAGGCGGGGGGGGGAACAGACCAAAAGTGCTTAGAATTTCCCATCCTTAAATCAGGCGTCCTTGTAATTAAACAGAGTTGAGAGATGAATCAATGTACAAAAATGCAGAGCTGCTCGTGATTGTTGGAGGTACGGGGGGAATGGCAGGAATAGTACAGGGACTGCAGTAATCCTTTGGAGACATACCAGGCTCAGCATTAACAGACGGAGATCCAGTGCCAGAGACATCAAGCTTTCGAGAACAGAAAAGATGCCAAAAACCTCTGTTTGGGTTAGAGGATACTGAAGGGAGAGCCTCAGGGGGGATGGATCCTTGCCCGGTGAGCACAACCCCTGTCCCCACTGTAACCTTGATGCTGGAGAGAGACTTTTCAGTTTTAAATATCAGACGGGCTTTTGGGCATTTGAACTCTTCTCACAGTAGAGAGTGGATTTTGCTAATGCTCTTGGGGAAGAAATAGTATTTATCTCCTTGTTTAGTGTTAGACGGAGCAGACATACTTAATGAAAGGCATGAAAGACAGGAAACAAATCTGAATGTGTGATAACGTCTGACGTCATTCTGTAGCTCGTGTGTGGCTGGACCTAGTCAACTGCTGATCAGCTGCAAGCTGGGAGAGTTGCTGGAGGCTGGAAGATCCTTCTAGGAATCAATATGCTAAATATATCAAAGAAGTCATCATGTTACAGAGAGGAACACTTCTGTTGATTGCTTCTGTGTTGATGAGGTTTGCTGCAAGGTGGCACCATATGGGGTGGTTTTGTTCCCAGTTCGGTCATCTGTTGCTTATGTAATTCAGTCAGAGGTGATGCTGTATTGATTTCTGAGGAGTATATGAACTGGAGTGAAATGGCTAAACTTATTTCATGTCAGCCACCACATAACCATCAACTTGGACTCCTAGGTAAAGCCAGTCTGGAACAACGCACTTCTGTGTGATAGGCCAAAAAAAGAATTCTGTCCTTTTTAATGACCCAGTCTGCTGAACTTCATCCAGCTCCACCCTCAAAGAAAAAAAAAAAAGAGAACAAGAGTTTTTTAATGCCTTCTGAAGACATATATATGTCTGCTCAAGACTATTTAATAAACCCTTTTGAAGTTCTTCATTCTTAACTTACCTCATGGCGTTGTGTCAGAAAGCAACACCATTGAGTCTGAATACTAGGCAAATATTCCAGAACAATTTGAAGGAGTCATGTCTGGGAGGCGGTACACTTACCTCCGTGGAAGTACTGAATTGGCAGTGTTGTCCAGTGTGAGAGGCTGAGTACTTATCCAGCCTTGACTGCGCTTGGGTGAAAGCTCTGCTCCCACTTTTTCCCTTCTGCTTTCATGACCACGCGCACGACCTCTTGTTCCCAGCCCCTTTGGGCTGCCTTTTAGCCCAGAAACCTCTATGAATGACCTTCCTGCCTGAAATCCTGTGGTAGATGGCAAAGGAAAGCTGAGTGGTGTGAGAAATACTAGCAAGCAGAGCTAGTTTAACTGGTCAGGCACTTTTTTTTCCCTGCTGTACCAGGCTTTAATTGTCTGAAAATACCAAATTGTTGTAAGCAGTGCAGAGGATTGAGGAAATAGAAGTCTGACTCCAGCATTTCCAGGGTATAGCCCTGGAACTACTTTTCAAGAGCAAATATTAATTTCAGCTGGAAAGCATTAATCAGCTGGAAGGGAATCTAATGATGAAGGTAAACGACTGTTCCGTTTTGCACTTTTTTGTGAAAAATAATCTTGTGGTTCTAAGCTCTGAAGAGAATAGCGTTGAGCTCAGTTGCACATGTTTTCCATCGATTGGTTGGTAGGAAAAAAAAAAAGGACTCTATGTTGGTATGTGCCTCCTTGAAAAGTGAGTATGTTATAAAATGAGTGTACATAGGTCTGTGTATAGCATCATGATGGTTTTTCTAGCAATTTAGCTATTCATCAAGTGTAAATAGGTGGCTGTTCACTTCAGCCGGTGCTTTAGGAATCGGTGAGTAAACCCTCTGTGGAATAAAACCCAGGCAGTTTGCAAACAGCCTGCGCTTCCAGCTACTGGCTAAACTGAAGAATCCTAAGTGTGAAATGCACTGTGAAAACATTTTTGCCAGTGAAATGTGTGTTGTCCTGGTGGGAAGAAGGGTTCTGAGAAATTGCCTCTTGGCAGTTCAGAGAGCGTAGGTGTCCGGTCCCCACGCAGTTGCCAGAGATGCCTGCAAAGCTCTGCCTGCTGTGAAATAGATTTTGCTGTTTAGGTACTTGAAAACTCTTAGGTGTTTTATGCTGTAACACCAAATGTTCCACATAACCCGCCTGTATATCAAAATAGAGAAAACTAAATCTTGTGCTTTAAATGTACGTAGTGTATATACCGAAGCACTAGGAAGTGTCACCAAGTTCAGAAGGATCGAGGAAAGATGTAGAAGGCAAGTTAGAGGCTTGAGTGTCAGCGTTCATACGTTGTTTTATGTTGTCTCTACTGCAGGTGTCTGAAAACAATACCTGAAGTTATAGAAAGCAACAGAGTAAAATCACATTCTGTGAAATGTGACTGTGGGTAGTTTCCACTAAAAGCAGTTGAATGTTCTGAGGTTATAAGAGCTGGTGTCAGTTAAGGAGAAGAATGAATTTGTGGTGAAAGGCTTGGAGTCAGGAGGATGAGGCTTGTTCCTGGCTCTGCAATGCATTTCCCGTGTGACTCTGAAAGTCACAAAATCCTTGTGTTGCAGTTTCCTATTCTTACTGCAGGGATAGTAGCCTTTTTAGAGGCACGGTAACAGCTTTACAATTAATGAAACATTAATACCTTACATCCAAGATCTCTGGTGGAAATTCTGGCGCTATGATCTGAAAACAGTTGCCAAAGTCAGCATAGCTTTTTAGGTATCCTGAGGAGGTTACTTAATTTTAGTTGCATGTTTAAAAAAAAAAAAAAAAAAAATCCAAAAACAAAACACCCAAAAAAACAACAAACAAAACCTCCCAAACCTCAGACCTGGGGGGGTAGGGGGTGTCTTTGGGCATACATGCATTATTCCCCGTATTACAGTGATCTTGACTGCAAATGATAGTGCCTTTTGAGGTGAGTTTGAGGTGCTAGTTCAGCCTCAGCTCCTTTTTAATCTATTTATAAAGAACATTTAAAGACCTAAAGATCCTTGTAAATTAGTTTATTTACAGTTCAACTATGTTGCTCTTTTTCTGTGCTGAATCTATTTCCTTGGTGCTTTAAAGGACTTTATCATACAGTACAGTTGTCACTGGGGATGGGAAATGTCACTCAGAGTAGAAATTGATACCAGTAAAATTACTGTGTTCATGTAGATTTACTTGAGTGCCATCTCCCATTTCTGACCTGTCACTTAATTTGGCCCAGTCCTCACCTCTGTAGGTGGGCTGCCACCAGCACATACTTGTTAAAGCTGTCACCTCGGTTTTTCTTGGTGGGGCTGTTATCGGAGGGAGGTAAGTGTCTCCTGCAGAAGAGAAGCATGAGGAGAGAATTCCTACTCCTCTTTTCTTTTCACCTTTTTGTTTCCTCTTCCATCATTACTCCCCTTTCCCTCTCTGTGTGCCTGTCATGCCAAGCACTGTTGGGGATAAGAATAAGATGATTTTAAATTGGGGTGGGGGGCTGTATTGCCTAGACTAGAAGTTTGTGTAAGTGGCGGTCTAAATTCTAGGCTTCAGCAGGCAAAACATTTCAGCTTTATGCTCTGTTCCTGTATCCTTACAATCTATTTGACATGAAATACTTAGAGGCATAGGAAGCTAGGTTTCCCGTCTGCCAAATAAGATTGAACTTGGCTATAGCCTTCCTTACCTATTTAATAAGAGGAGTTGCATTTCTTCAGGGTCTGTAAAGCATTTAAGAGGTCATTGAACTAAAGACCGTGTAAATGCAGCTGTTGCCAAGATGAATTAACTTGTGCTGCAGGAACAATGAATCCACTTAGGACCTCTGAAATGAAGATTTTTGTTACAAATTTTGAATCACAGAAAATACCGGGGTGGGGTGGGGAAAAATGCAGAGGTTCATGAGGGAGGCGTGGAGTTTTCTCCCAACTTCATTTCTTAATTTTTTTTGCCTCTCTGCTTGCAGATTCTCACAAACACAAAGATAAACACAAAGACCGAGAACACCGGCACAAAGAGCACAAGAAGGACAAGGAAAAAGACCGGGAAAAGTCCAAGCACAGTAATAGGTGAGGAAAAAGTCCATGAAGTCCTCATAGGCTAAAACACCATTGCACATGCAGTCTCACAAGAGTAACTCTGATAAAATATGAGGACGGAATTGTTACATTGTGAGTGTGGTTTATATGAGTGTAGGTGCTTTAAGCCTAACTTCTGTCATTGCATGCCATTTCCATATGGGTAGCTGAAGTAGTGTATCTTGCAAATGTGAGCCGATGCTAATATATAAAAGGTTATTGTAGCTTAGTGTCATTAAAGGCATTGAAAACTAGTTTAACCCCACCTTCATGAAGATTGGTCAGTTTTGTTCATAGTCTTTTTTGTGTGTGGTTCCAATTGTTTGTCAGAAGTGCGGAGCTCTCTTGAGTGTTGCTATAAACCCCATGGTTTTAGCATAGATGAACCTGATGTGGCTAATAAGCCTCCTAATAATTAGAAGGGTCTGGAAAGATGGTTATCCAGGATGATGGTGATGTCCTTGGACTGGTACCGCGATAGCTGAATATCCCAACACTGTGAGGCAGCGTTATGAACTTCTACTAGGTTAGATGATGAATTTGAAAGGATTGCATGCTGTTTTGTCTTATGTGATTGATACACTACCCTGCCACTACACGGGGAAGGTGTTACATGCCGGTCACCTGCCATATCATCCACAATCGACATAAACACTTACTCTGTGATGACCTGTAGCTCTTGAGGTGGTGGTGAATTCCACACTCCATCCCCTAGGCTGTGACCTGCAAGAACCAGGATGTGCAGGTTTGTCAGTGGTGATTTGGTGTGATGGAGCATGTCACACCCAGGATGTTACTCAGAAAAGCTTTCCTAGTTGTAACTCTTGACGTGCAAGAGCCACGGAACCACATTGACAGTGAAACTCGAAAAAAACCCCAGTCCCTGGAGGGTAAGTTTCTGTTGTGACACTTGGTGAATGGCAGACAGTGTTTATGCTGTGGCCGAGCAAGTGCTATTAACTAATTGCTGTGCAGCTGTGATAACACAATCGAAAAATGAATAAAAAAAGCTTGTGTTAACAGTCACTTCTATTAAAAAGAAGACTGGAAAGAAGGAGAGAGTCTGTGCTGAGCAGTGGGTTTGTTTTATTGGGGTCGTGCTTTATTTGACTTTTCTGTGACCTTTTGAGGAGTTATACAACCTTACTGTTCCATAATGTTTCTTTTTTTTTTTTTTTTTTTTGAAAGTAAAGGGTTGACAGCAGGGGGAAAAATCTAGGCCAAATAACTTGCAGCATTTACTGGCTTCCACAGCAGAGATGAAATGCTTGGACACACAGTTTGCACTCTTCTTTGCTCACATATCTATATTACCTTGATTTTTGCGTTCCATTTTTCTGATCTTCAAGCATGCACCCCAAAATTGACTGTATCACATTTCCAGGTGTTCATTGCTTCACTTGAAAAACCATTCTCCTGCAATCTTAGCAAAGTGCATCCTTTTGTAAGGAGTAATTTAACCACTGTCTTTAAATTTCCAGAATTCATTAATGATTTGACCTTATTTGTGTAGGAGTTGAAAATGGTCAGTGTATTTTTAACTGAAAGAACTAATTATGGCTTATAACTTGAAGCTGCACACTACTGATTATGTAAACAATAAATACCAAAACAGTGGAAAGGAGATAAGAATGGCTAGTGTGTTTTGTGAGACGCTCATGAGATGATATGTAATCATGCTTTATCTTGAAGTAATTCCTTCCTCCCTACAGTGTTGCCTTGAAATCCCTGTGAGAAAGGCATCATGTTTTCTAGGCACTGTGCCTAAAGCTTCCAGTCACTTTCATTTATCTATCGAATGTTCATTTGTCCTGTGAGCGCAATATACTGCATCTTTGAGTACCATAATAGGGTACATCTATGTGGATAGCATGACTGAGCGCATGCATGTGCAGGGGATTTGTTCAAGATGTGTTTTGGGGAGAGATTACATAAAATTGCCCTGCACACCTCTACACGAGGTGGGACTTCACTTCCCCAGGCTGAGTGCACAGCTTGCACAAGTTTTCTGTAGTGCGTTTTCTGCCTTTCAAAAACACCACCTTTAACATGAATGTATCCTAGTGCTGAATCATGAGATCTGGTCTTGAAGGTGCTAGTTGGGGAAGATAATGTATGTGGACACGCGTGTGGTGCTCTGGTTGGATCGCTCCTTCTCTAAAACCTTCACTGCCCCGTTCATGCTGGGTCATGCACAGGGTACGTGGCTGCTCGCTATGCAAAGCCAGCTGACTTCTAAGATAAACTTTTTCAAGAAATAATTGACCTCATAATTGAAATGTAAGCATTTCTTCCCCAAGTCCTTTGATTCAGATGCCATCCACGTAATTCCATAAATGTAAGTTGTGTCTGTGAGGATTAAGTTTAGGTAACTATTGTCTTGTGAAGGAGATAGCCCAGCAGCTCACGGCACGGGGGTGGAGGACGATGTGTGGTGAGCAGGGAATTACTTGGAGCGGAGCTGCTGGAAGGACCCGAATGGAGCACGTGCTTGTGGCCAGGTGACTGCCAAGTGTTCCCATTGAAGGTGTGAAACCAGGGACGGCAAAGGCCAGATTGGTGAGTTATGGGACAGGCTGGGGAAAGACTGAAGCAAGCTGAGTTTCAGTCTGGGCTCCATTACTACAGTCACTGTACCAAAATATCTTCCTGGACAGAACCAAGATGAACAGAGAAGTCTGAATTTTAGGATGATCTATGTGACTGTCCAGTGTCCATCACTTATGGTACTGCCAGACAGATGGGCTGCACTGGGGAGGGGGCATTTGATCACTCTGCCATTTTTAATAACTTTTGATTTTGCCAGCAGTGGGAGGGGAGGAGACTGGAGGAAGGGGCATCTTAAGTGTGTTTAGGTTTTGGATACTATCTGCTAGGTAGCATACTGCTGGCAGCAACTGGGCAACAGCAGGTTTGCAGTGCTTGTCTTTTACAAAAAGAAAACTCCTTAAGTTCGACAGCTCTTTTAAGCCCTTTGCAGTGAGATAAGTGGTCAACCTCTGTGTGGCACAAGAGGGGTTCATGGTCGCTCCCCATCTCGTTATAACTTGTAAAGACTCTACTGAGTTGAAGAGCTTGGCTTTATAAACAAAGGTGACAAAGTGCCCCTTCCAAAACCCAGCCCCGCTGCAGTGCCACCATGTTACTGTCCCTCCACGGTGACCATCCAGCACCTCCCATCTGCAGCAAAATCATCAGCTGAACCCAAGGGCAGGGGACCGCAGCAGACCCCTGAGAGCCTTTGCCCTGCTGAGGGCTCTGCCAGACATTTTCATAGGGGATATTTCTTCACAGAAGAATTTTGAAGGGAAAAAATGTGCCTGTTTGTACTGAAGTTTCTCCTTTGAGAAAGAAAAAGAAGTGAAAAACAGCCATTACTGTAAAATTAAACAAAAGGTAACAAGAATGTGGGGTTTTCCAATGGTTTATACCTGTATGGGGAACTTTTAAAGCACTTGGTAAGAGTCTGTCATCTATTGCTAAAATTGAAAATGAATGCTTTAGAAAAGTTTATGTTACATTAATCGAATTGCGTGTAAATCTTCAGAAAATCCGCTCTGTACTTCAGAAAAGCTGCTGTGTTATTGCGAAAGATGTGCTGGATCTTTGATAATTCTCAAAGAGGTTGAACAGTGCTTGAGCAGAAATCCAAGCTATTGTCGGTGAAACTTGGATTTTTACCTCCACAGCATTTTACACAGAGTGTGTGAAGAGTCCCCTAATTGCGTTCTGAGAAGTACAGTACCGCGTCGGACATCGTACACAGTCAAGGGTGTTGTCTTGTTGTGTTTGAAGCAGATCGTTTTTATGTCCGTCTGTAACAGTTTGACAATTTCATTTCCTGCCCTGTACTCAAAAAAGGCTTTTAAAATCAAACCTGCATCAAGAAGGCAGAACAACTCCAGTGCAGGAGAATATGTGTTTCCTGTATCCAGACTCTGAAGGATCTAAACTGCCAAGATAAGGCTCAGAAATACCTAAAATAGATAGTTTTGTTTTCGTATGGCAGAAGTGTGTGGAGTGGTATGTAAAACTTCTTAATTTTGCTTCTTGCTTTCCTCCTCTCCCACTCACAAGATGACACTTCTGTGTCTTAACCTCTCTTTTACAGCTGTAGTAAACTGGGAGAGAACATTTGTATGCCTCAGATCTTCTCCATCACCCCTCAAGGAAAGAAAATGCAAAGCCCACTTAAGAAAAATCTGTGTTAAAGAATAAATCCACATTGCTATCAAGCAGGCTGCATCAAGCAAAGTGTTTTCTTTTGCTCCTTTTCTCAGGCCTGTACTTCCCAATCCCCAAAAGAAAAATGTAATACACACCCATTAAATATAAATGTCAGTGGTTAAAAAAAGAAACAAAACAAATCTGATGTGGCAAGAGGTTTCTGATCTGTGGGAGACGAGCATTTCAAACAAGACCATGTGAAAGAGTGGAATAAATGGGACCTTTGAAGCCAAGACTTGTTAGAGATTGGTGTAGAAGCGTTTGCAGGAACAAGTGTCTTTCTGCCGGGTGTGCTGAGCTTTGTGCGGGGAGTGTGGGCTGCCGCGAGCGCGCGGGGTGTAGGACTGGCTGTGACAGGGACTGGGAGCAAAGAGGCTGCTCTCGCAGCGCTGATCCGTGCTGTCAAGCATCTGAGCCGGAAGAAAAATCTTCTGTCAGATTGCGCATTTCCTCTGTTTTACTGAATCTCTTGTGATCACAGCTTGAGATGAACAGAAGCGTGGAACACGTGAGGGATTTATAGACCCAATGTTCACTGGCATCTTCTAAGTTTTATGGTTTTGCTAGGAAAAACAGATTCCTGGCGTTTGCTAGTCGTGAATGAAGATAAATTTCAGTTCAGGCTTCTTGCACACCTCCTCTGATTTATTATGTGATCCTGAACTTCTAAGAATTGTGGATATTGGGGGCAGGAAGAGGCAGGGATATCTGATGTAGGAAAAAAAGCAGTTTTATAAAAAGATTTTAGCACCCCCTGTTCCCTAGGGTGGGTGGTTTTGTGTTTATTCCCCATTTGAGTGCACAATTCACCTTGATCAGCTTTCTAATGCGCCACTGCCTTCCAGTAGTAGAAATTCGTGCTTTTCATTTCGTATGCCTCATTCTCGCACATCCGTAGAAAGTGCATGCTAAGCCTGATCCTCGTCTCAATGTGTGAATATCGTTCTACTTTCTAACATTTTTATCAGCTGTTGATTAGTCCAGCTTTTTATCTTGTTCGTCTTGCTGAAGGCTTGATATATTATCTGTAAAAACTGGTGGAAAGACCGCTTTCAACTCTGGGAAAAGCGGTTTCAGGTTTTCTTTTTTTTATTGTATTTTTGAAATCCCAGCAGAACCAGTGGGGCTCACGTGTTCGTTCCCTGTAATACCATATGATAACCCTCTACCAGTGAGCATAAAATACTGCAAGCCAGCTGAAAACTTGTCCTTCGCTGGTGTGTCTTCTGTGTCTGAAGTGCTCCCTGCACAGTCAGCCGTTCCTCGGGATGCGCTAGCCTGAACATGATCACAGTTTTCCATTAATACTGTATTACGTCAAACCAGACAGGGGCTGCGTAACCTGTGCTCTGTGCCTATTGTGTTTTTTAGATTTCACTAAAATCACAGCTCCCTGTTATTTTATGCTTCAGTTGCGTTGCAGCAGCTCCTGAGTAGGCAGGCAAAGCTCCGCTTGCAGCAGGCTCTGGTCCTTGCTAGTAGCAGATTCCCAGTCACGAGCTCATTACAGCTGAGAAAATGAGAGAGAGGAAATAAGAGACACTTTAGATAAAGCATCCTTCCCAGCTTCTGATTTTGAAGCTGGAATGGAAAGGGCCTGGGAAGGGATTATTAATGTACATAAATGGCACCTGAAGAATGCGGTGTTAAATTACTGCAAAGCTGCTGTAGTTTGACGAAGGAAGCTGCAATCTGCACATCTGCCGTTCTTTGGAAACGCTTTCCACTTGTGACTTTCCCATGTGATTGTAGCTTGAGCAGCTGCTGCCAGGTGCCTCTTCTCCCTTCCTCTCCCTCTCTTCCCTCTTGTCCTCCTGCAGGCATCCTCACTGGGAGATGTAGCCATGCCTTCACGGGAAACGCTGCTTCTTGTTTATGGCTTCGTGTGCTTCA
This sequence comes from Fratercula arctica, assembly GCA_947846985.1. NCBI lineage: Eukaryota > Metazoa > Chordata > Aves > Charadriiformes > Alcidae > Fratercula > Fratercula arctica. Next base: position 11,821,875 of record CANTUZ010000013.1, on the reverse strand, counting down.
GCCTGAGCTCTCCAAGGCCTTCAGATGTCCTTGTTCACAGTAAAACTCTCAGTGGAAGGCAGTAAGCAAGCTAGCAAAAAGGCTGTAGTGCTTGAGGAGATGCATTTCTACTCATCATCCTTTGTCTGAACCAAGCCACTGCCATGATACATCTCGAGATGATGTAATCCCTGGTTCTGCCTGTATTAATGTGGTGTCCTGCTGTACTTTGTTACCTTTAAAACAGAAACCAACAGTGCAGTTTGTCAGCATTAAGTGCTGTCAGGGGTGTAAAAGTCTGACTGCCATCGCAGTCGTTCAACTGTAATGGTCTGGGTGAGAAGCAAGATCTTATTTTGTCAGCAAAGCTGGGAATTTCTAAAACAGATTGTGAATAACTGTTTTGTGATCCAGTTGTCCCCTCTTCAGGCTAACTTGCGTTGAAGCTTCCCTCTACCTCATGGGGGTTTTGCTGTCCTACTTGAGTGACTTCAGTCTGGCTTGTTGGCAGAGGGGTATGTGCAGCAAAGGGAACAAAGGATCCACAGTGCTTTGAGATGTGAATTCAGGGAAAAATTACCTGGGTGCATGGAGTCTTGAGACCTTTTTGTTTGGTTGTGTTTGATTTCTTTAAAGAAAAGTGATTTTTTTTTTTTTTCCAGTTTTGAATTGTCCAGGAAGACAGACTTCTGATCTTTAAATTGTTCCCAGTCCCTCCTAATAATAGCTTTGGGGTTGTCTGGAAATAGCTTTCTGATAGAAGGCTGAAACTCCTCCTTCAGGGTAAGGATGGCATCCTGTTGCTCTCTCTTTTCTTTTGAGATCAGTGTGGTGGTTAAATCATGCTCCCCTGGAGGCTCGCATAAGTATCTTAGCCAAATGACAGGCCGAAGCTGCTCAGCTTGCTGACCAAGTTAATATCTGAGCAACTTGCTTTGCTTTTGGAGGAAAAAAAAATAAATTACTCTTCTCAGGATTGTTGCTTGAGGCCTTTGTTATCAGCTCATTTCCAAATGAGCTTTTCTGAGAGATGCAATTTCAGGCCCTCCTAGGGACAAGGGACACGTGCATTCAGTGTTACATGTGTCAGAAAGTTTTGGACTGAGTTGTTGAAGTCAGAGCTGTGGTCCAATGTCTAGAAACATGGAAGGCTGACAGTCTACATGCAATAAGTGAAAGAAATTTATGCTTTTTTTTTTTTTTTAAATTGGAGCAAGTAGCACATGAAATCAGATTTTTTTTTTTTTTTTTTTTTTTTTTTTTTTTTATCCGGGGAATTTCTTCTATCACATACCAGGAGCAGCAGCAAGCAGGACCTTGGGGCCCAGCCACCAATACTGTTGTTTTGAAAATGAAGCAGCAGAGTGAAACTGGAGACGGAGTTTCCTTGGGTTATCTGAGCCCACATTGCTGTGGTGAGAAATCTTACTGCTCACTGCAGCGCAAAGGGGAAGGGTAGTCTTGTGATTAAAAAAAAAAAAACCAAACAGCCACGAAGACTGAGTCAGGAACCCAGACTTCTTGATTCTGACTCCGGTGCTGAAAAATCTTAGCTTTAGATTAAAATGTATAACAGCTTTTCAATGATGGCTGCTCACTCTCTTTTGAGAGGAATGTCATTTGAGTTTCTACTTCAGCAAGCCTAAATTTTTAGCGCTTTTTTTATTCCAGCCATAGTCTGTAAGCATTCAACACACACACAAATTGTCACTGCTTCTCTAGACCAATGGGATTTTACTTTTTCAGTATTAGTTTTGCAGATGTAGATTGTTATCTATTAATTTGCTTTTAGACGTGTTTTGTGTACATCCCAGGGCTCTACTAATCGCATATTTGAAAGCTAGTGCTTTCGGCTGCTAGCAAGAATGAATATGGTGCTTTTGAAAACTTAAACTTTTTTGTTTGGTTGGTTTTTTTGCTATTCCAAACTACCAAGCAACAGACACTGTCATGAACTTTACCTTAACTCCATCAATTGCAGTGCATACCATGCTTTGAAGATGCAAATTGTTGTCTGAGTAAAGCATGTTATTTCAGGTAGGATTTAAATACCAAATAAGAACAAGAAAGAGTCAGAAAATAGACACAAGCAGACTGGCAGAGAACAAAATGGATCTAAGCCTTGTGTGTTTGTTCGTTATGGTTTTTCCTGTATGATGATGATATACCTTTGTACTTGTAAAAAAGTCTTTGGCAAATGAGGTACCTAGCATACACGTAACAGTTACAAGAGTCAGAACTTCCAGACCTTCCTGAGTTTAAAAATTATTAATTATGTGTGGTATTTGTGCTTTCAGACTGTCAATAGAGTCTAGTTGGAGCAAAGGAAAATGAAATAGGTGTTTTGAGTCTGAGATAGCGATCAGCGTACAGAAACTGGCATGTCAGATCTGAGCAGGAGCAGCAGGCAGCTCCTGGGTTTCCAAGATCCAGTGTCGGGATGTTCTGTGTATGTACTCGCGTGTCCTGATCACACAGTGTACATAACACGATCTGCTGGGTAAGAATAGTCTGCAGTTGTTGAAACTTCACTCACAGGCAACATGTGGTGCTGTGTGTCTATCTACAAGAATTTCTAGAGTGCCAGTTGCCTTTTAATATTTAGATACTCCTTTACAGTTTTATATGTAGCATAAAGAGGTTGCGAGAGAGTTAAAATGAAACTGGTTTCTCTTCCTACTGATCTCTTTTAATGCGACACAGTAAGTGAACATATTGATTTCCTCCAGAGATGGATTTTCATGCTTTAGTTGCTTGGGCTTGGAAGGCCGGTGTGTATTTACTGGAGTGTGTACTGCTCCAAGCTTTAATAATTCAGACCTTTTGCAGGTTCAGGTCCATTCATTGCTGTGTTACGTGAGGCTCTGAAATTCTCCGCACTGGACTTTACTCTGCAGTTCTTCAGCTGGGTGTAGGTGGCATATTTGTGACTCTGATTGCCTTCCTCTTAATCACACGCAAGCTTTATGGGAGCTGGTTAATGTGCTGCTTGCTTTCTGTAGCCATCAAACGTCCAGCCCTTCTGCAGTCTGTTTTTTATGATAGATAGAAAGAAGACTTGAAGCATATATTGTTTTTTAAAAATCATGCTCTTAGCTGGCGTTCCAGGCTTGCTGTTTTTCAGGGCTGTGTTCCCACAAATCAGTTTGGGTTTGCACTTGAGCGTTGAAATAACTGAAATAAGGAAGTTTTGTGTTTCTAGTAAAGCTTTGCCTTGCATTCTGTAGTCCTGAGGGAGAAGCAGAGCATATCCCAGAGAGCAATAATGATGGGAGTCCAGTGCTGAGGGAGGAGGAGCACGAACTGCCAGTGCGAGGAAGGCACTTGCTTGGTGCCTAACCGTGCCCAGTAGAAGAGAACCTGATTTCCACCATGCCTTTGGCTTGCTTATGCCCAGGGTGACCTCGGAGAGTCCACACAACCTTATAAATGTGTATTGAAGGCCTGTTGAATTGACAAGCTTGCTGCTGGGCTTTCCACCACAGTGCTGCTAATCCTCCTGACCCATTGCAGTTTCTATCGTGAGTCTCCTGAGAGCGTTTCCTCACTTTCTGTCTCCCAGAGGCAAGTCATTCCATGAGAACACTAATTTTCATTTGAAAACAGCCGTGTGTCTTTCTGGTGGATTAGAAAAACGTGAAAATGCGATCCAAACTTACCCAAATGTCTCAGAAATCAGGAAGGGGGTAGCAATGGAATAAAAAAAAAAAAAAAAAAAAGTCGATCTCTTCTCCTTGGGGGCATTTTTTCCGTTCTTCTGAGTAAAGAATTTTGGGTATTAAACTCTCAATACTGCTGGCTGTAGCACGAGATTCTGAGCAGCAGCAGACCAGATTCCTGCTTGGAAGCACCTTTGGTGAGTCCCCATCCTGGTGGCAGGTCATCTCAGCCGGACAGACGGGCTGACCACACTGGCGAGGCGCAGCTGATCAAAGGGCTCCGACTGAGGGCCACAGCGTTATTCCTGCCTTTTCTGTTTGACTTTGCGTAAACACAAGGACATAGTATATCCTGTTTGCTCTGGTTTTCCCGTCTGTTTGGGAATAATAGAGATCAGCAGTTTTCTCTTTAAGTTCCAAAGATGAGAGCTGCTACAATGACAAACTGTTGTCTGAGCAAAAGCTGACACGGTCATTGATGGGGACGGCGGCTCTATTCCAGTGACTTTTTACATGGACTAGAAAAAAGAGGAAAAGCAGAGACGGTGGGAATTCAGCGTAAAGTGTTGAGCTCTGAGTGTAGCAGCTGTGGATTTCCTCAGCAATCCAGGCTGACAGGGGTTTTCCTGAAGTGGAATTCTTGGCGGCTGTGGTTTTGTGGTGTGTTCCTTCCTGTTCCTCTTCCTCCCAAGGAGAGTGGATGACATGTGGCAGGAGGCTGTGGTGGATCTTCCTGCTAAGACTATCCCTTGTTTTGTACGGTTTGTAATCATCAAAACCTGTGACTCTTTACCACTGGAAGTTGTCTGTATTAGTAAATCTCTTCCTGTTCCCCTCTGCAAACATACTCTTTTGTCTTGCAGTGAGCACAAAGATTCCTCGGAAAAGAAACACAAAGACAAGGAGAAAACCAAACACAAAGATGGCAGCTCAGAGAAACACAAAGACAAACACAAAGATAAAGACAAGGAAAAGAGAAAGGAAGAGAAGGTAGGTGTCTCCTGGGGGAGAAATGAGAGGATGTTATACTACTTACTGACTCAGTACCATTCAGTAGTGTGTTAGACATAGCTTATACTTCAAGTTTTTATCAACCTGGAGAAAACTATCCCCATGCTGACCCAGAGACTTGTTTTGGGGAGTGCTGTACATGAACTTGTAAGGGCTTTATCTGCAGATATTGTGAATGGAAACGCTTTCATAGCAGAGCTGTGTCCACTCGCTCCACGTTTTGTCCTCTGTTACCTTTCCCTTTGTCAAGCTCAGATTCAGAGACAAGGGAGAAAAATCTGTTAGATCACGCTTATTCCATACAAGGACAAACATAGGCAAGTCGGACAAACTACATACTTAATTCCAATCTACTGAAGCAATTGGAGAGCCAGAAAATGCTGAATTGACTAAAACTTACAGAAAATGTTGCCTTTTTGGTGTGTCAGGTAGGTCACTGAGGGCTACAGAGGATGAAGTGCCCTTTGATTCCTTCCACAAGTTAAATATCCTGCCTGTGTTGCATGTTGGAAAAACATAAGGTGCTCTGAGCAGTGCTAATCAGCTGCTACTTTTTATGTTTTTCAGATGAAATCATCTTCTGGGGATATAAAAATAAAGAAGGAAAAGGAAAATGGTTTCTCCAGGTAAGAAATCAGATCTATAATCTGGAAAAAGTAGCAGTTTGACTTCGTAGGTCCTCAGTGTTTGACTTCTCTCGCTTGGTCTTGGGAAAAAGTAATTGGAAAGCTTTTGACCCCTTCAGACAATATAGTCTTCTCAATTTCGGGAACTGGTAGTTGATGTACTTACCTAGTAACTGGGGACAGTAGCTGTTGAATACCTGGAGTCTGCTTGCACATGCTGGGTTTGTCCAAGTATTAAATTGTTCAGTTCTGTCAAGGACAGACTGAACTGTGGAAACATTGGTAGCTGGAGTCGAAAGAACCTCTGTTATAAAATTGGTACTTGAACCCTGCAGGCAGTCTTCTGGAGATAGGGCGTTGTAAAGACAGTCCAGATTGCCTCCGACTGGCTCTCCTGTAAGTGACTGTAGCCTAAAGCCTTTGCAGAGAGGGTGACAAGTAAGGAGGGTGCTTGTGTAAAATCCTTCAGAAAATGCCTAGGTGTCCTACTCTGTTAAATTCCTGCTAACAATGGAGGCTCCTGGACTTAGGCGTTGTATCAGTCATTGCTAAGTAGTCTTATTAAAAACCTGAAGTGAGCAATTGATAGGAGAATACTTTTTCTTAAGAGTTGACCAACTGAGATCTCTTGTGACTTGTTTAAGTCCAGCCATTGGTTATTTTGAAGGTGGTAAATCCAGTCTACTGACTTATTGGAGACCTGTGGTATGGTGGATGCATATGTTCATATCTGTTAGTAAAGAAAAGCTTTGAGTCATGTGCCCAGTTTTATGAATCCACTTTAAAAAAAATGTTCTGTGGACGTAGAGAGACTGGAAGAAGAGGCTTGTCTAGTCCATGCCTGCCAGTTATTCTTTGCATATTTTGCATGTGCCCTCTTGACATGAGTTCCTCCATCTGTTTCATTTTCTTACTCCTATTTAAAAATGCAAACTAAGTAGTTACGCTTGGTACAGGGAAGAGGCGCCCTCTCCAGGCCCTTTTGGGGATACTCTGGAAACGGAAAGCAATGACATTTAGGTGTTTCATGGTGTAGGAGACAATAACTCGTTCTAGCCTCTGCGATTCAGCAGAATCGCATGCATGTGCTGATCTCACCAGGGACATTGAGTGTTCTCATGTCAAGGTAACTAAGTCTTCTTTATGTCCAACAGCATTTTTTTTTGTGTGTTTGAGAAAAGGCTGAAGGAGCCATCACAGTTAGCCAAAGTTGACTAAGAGTAAAATAATTATTTTCTTTTTTTTTTTTTTCCCCTGCTGAAATGTTCTTTTACAAATTCACCAGAGAAAAGTGTCCTCGCTCAGATCGTTTTGATTTTCTTCCTTAAGTCTTGGTAGGATGAGCAATGTTAACAGTCTTGGGAACAATGCAAGTCAAGGTTCAGCTTGGTCATACAGCTCCTTTCTTTTAATATAATCACACTTTATTTCCTGCTATTATAAAGTGTTGCAAAATATTTCAGTGTTAAAATAGACTAGATAAAATTCCTAGCAGCTTAACGAACAGTAGTTCTAGATTTCTGTCTGGAAGGGAGAATAAATTAAATGGGACAAATACTTGTTTTTCTGTAGATGTTTTGCAACTGTCTACGTGCTGTGGACTTGTGTCTTAGCTAATCATAGGCGATGCCACAGAAATGGCTTCTTATAGCAGCACGGTTCTTTTCCCCCTAAGTTGCATCTGCCAGCACTGCAGTGGCTTTAGAGCTGTGGAAGAGCAAACTGCCTTGTTCTGCTTCACGGACACATCACCAGCTAAAATAAGACTCCAGAATGTCTCTTGCTGACTGCGATCTACAAAGCAGGATGCTGCTTTTTTTTTTTTTTCTCCTGCTCCATCCAATTGCAAAATCCGCATGTTGACTTGGAAACTAAGTCAATTTGATACAGAAATTGCGGATTGAATATGAATAGGAAAGCCCAAGATGGCACTGTTACTTTTTTCTACCTGAGTGGAGCAGTGCTAAGTGCTTCAAAATGTCTCAAAGAGTCCAAAATTACATCTTTTTCTTTATGAAGATAAGTGAAATGCTTCTGTGAAATCTAGCAATAATGAGTTTGTTTAAAGGGATAGTCTCTCTTGCACTCATATTCTTTTTTTTTTTTTTTTCTTATTACTGGTGTCTTGGGACATTATGGCTGAAAATGTTGAGCTAATTTAATATTTGCGGCCTGTTGAAAGGGACAGCATTATTTGCCTCCCGTAGTTCGGATAGTGAAAAGAGACTGATCAGCTCAACTTTGCCAAATCTTTGTTTCCTTCTGTGGTTTTCTCATGCCTCCCTATTTAGTTGGCAAAAGATTCAGGGATAGCTTTCACATCTTTGTTTAGTTGATAATCTTTCTTATCAAGCTCCGTAAGGATATTGAGTTGAAACTAAATAATACCCTCTGTTTGACTGCACATACACGTGCATTTTAGTTTTGTTTTAAGAATGTTTGAAAGTGCTGGAAGCTACAATTTTTGCTCAAAAACCTCAAAGAAACACTGAAATCTAAGCAGTTGATGTTGCTTGAGAAGTGTCAAATACATAAATGCTGGAAGACTCTCCTTACGCTGTCCTGTGGATATTCAGAGAATGACACACCTCAGGTTTTCATGGTCTCAGGATGTCAGCACATTTCAGGACTGGAAGACATGCCCGTTTTGCAGATGATCATTTCTTAAAACTGAGGTTTTTTCTGGTTTCCAAGATACTTCCTTTTTGAAGTTAGAACCACCTTTCTTTGCTTCTTTTTGTAGTCCACCACGTATTAAAGATGAACCAGATGATGATGGGTTTTATGCATCTCCTAAAGAGGACTCCAAACTGCTGAAGAGACCTCGAGAAGATGATGAGTAAGTGGCGTGGGTGCTGGTGATTTGGATCTTTGCCTTTAGTTTTAAAAGGATAACATTGAGCAGGTGGGATTTCAGGTTGTCAGCACAGATGTGTTCAGATGGGTGACTGGAGGTCTGAGACCAGACTCCTTATGCTGTTACAAGCTCTCTGAGCAGGGCAAGGGTAGTATTTGTGGTGGCCAAGGCAAAATACCATTACCTGGTTCTGCAGATGGTGCTGTGAAATGTTGCAGTGCTAGTAAATAAAAAAGAAAAAAACCAGAAGGTAGGTAGAGGAAAGACAGTGATGAAGGTTGTAAAACATCAGTCTGAGCAAGTGAGGTGTTAATGCTGGCAAAGTGGCTGCAGTGGTTTCTGTTGGGCGAGGAAACGACTGCACAAGAGGAAGAAAATGCATTGTCAGCCTGTTCGGGGGTGTGGGGGAGGTTTACCTGCACTCCTTGCCATGATTCGCGTAGGCTCTAAATCCGTGGTGGGTTATGCTGAGGATTTTTGTCTCTAAATCATGAGAAAAATACACATGATGTTTGCCTGATATAGTAACCTACCCAGTAAAAGCCCACTTACATCACGCTGTCTTCGGTCACTATCTATGTGATATCTTTAGATAGTGTGACATTATTAGCAGTCTGGAGTTAAAGGGTTGGAAGGGTTTTAACCATAGTGGCATTCTGTCCCTATGTGGTATTTCTCCATTTCCAAGAGAGATGGGTGTGACATCTTCTCTTTTGTGTAATCATTTGCTGCCTTCTGTTAAGTTTTTGTGACCTCCCATTTCATGTCTGCAATGGAAAGATTAAGAATTTGCCAGTAGTCAATTTTGCTATTGTTTGAACTAGTGGGGGATGCAAAAAGTGAGCTTTGTGGGCAGATCCCAGACTGATGGCAGGAAAGGGAGTTGGGGGTAGACCATGCCACAAAGCTTTTGCCCGTTTATCCCATCCCATGTAATCACTGTGTGGCTACTGATGCTTTTGAATCAATTCTTCATCAAGGAAGATTTTTGCTTCCACAGTCTGAAACTTGCAGGAACTGTTTTGCTGGATAGGGATTATTCAGTCTTCAGGCATTGGGGCATAAAATTATATTCTGAAATTAAGCATGACAGAAATACTGTGAACTTGTGCACACAAACTTTGTACCTCTATGACTTGTCTTTATTTTTTTGTACTGGAAGATTGATTATTTTCATCAGCTGGTCTTTCTGTTCTTACAGTGCTGACTACAAACCCAAGAAAATCAAAACAGAAGACATAAAGAAAGCAAAGAAAAGGAAACAAGAGGAAGAAGAGGTAATGTGAAAGACGAGTTTATTTCTATGATCAAGAAAAGCCAGGCTGGCAATTTGGTGTTGAATTATGTAGAGCAGGGGGAATCTGATTTGAGGGTAAGGAGGCAGGGGCCAGTCTGGGACAGAGCTGCATGTGATAGAACCCCACCTATGGTGGAGGCTAACTTACCTGAACCATAATGCATAAAAAAATCAGGAAAACTTTCTCTCCTGCTCTTAAATCAACGGATGGAGAAGATGCCTCCAGGACGTGAACTTCCAGCCTGTTCCAGGCAATTCACAGTCCTTCTGTTAAGTAGCTCACAGAGGGCAGAGCGGCCTTACTAACAACATCTGGTAATCGCACAGATGATGTAGCACAGCTCACAAGCATAGGAGATGAATCCGAGATCAGCTGCTAGAAAGACGCTTAAAGCTTTTAGATGGCACCTAGTGTGCAAATCTTTTTGGAGAGGGACTTGAAGAGAGGTTAGCCATAATTTGGGACTAATGAACTACGCTTCATATCTAGATATCTAGGGAAGATACCCTTGTGTGGCACCTATTGCAAACTCCTCCTGGCAATGTGGTTCATTCTTTAATTCATGGAGAGTGTCTCTGTAGCGAGCATATACCAGTACATTCCCAGCAGCCACCTCACAGTGTTGTAAGCGTGCTCTGTAGCGTTTGCCAGACTAGATACGCTAGTGCAGGCCAAGGAGGCTGTTTCTGTAACTAAGCCATCATGGTACCATGGCCCAGACTCGCCGCTTATCAGGTGAGGCAGAACAACTGGCGGCGTGTGCACTTGGCATGTCCCAAGTGTGAAGTAAAAGAATTTGGCTTAAAAGATAAGTGGCACTATCAGCAGACTTTGACTTAATAGAGTGGTCTAAGAGCGCATTTAGGTAGTAAGGCCACAGGAATTCAGTTGTTGGTGGTCAAACTTATGTACTCTAAGAGAGGCAGTCTTTTAGTTTTAAGACATCTTTTCAGGGAAGGGGGAAATACAGTAACTTGTTCTAACAGTTTCTTACTCGTTTTGCAGGACAGCAAAGCAAAGAAAGCTAAGAGCAAAGATAAGAAAGTCCCTGAAGCGGACAAGAGAAAGAAGCCGAAAAAAGAAGAGGAGCAAAAATGGAAATGGTAACTATCTAGCAATGATGTAGGCTGCCCTCTGCACCTGGACTTTCCCTCTTACCTCCTGTACTGACTGAATAAGCACATCTGGCTTGCTTTCGTTGATGCATGAGGATTTGTTCTGAATAATTGGCTTACGCTCTGGTAAGCTCTAAATAAATATCTCATTCACTATGTTTATCCTCTCAAGTAGAAGTGAAATACGTTTTTTGATGTGCCTAAAGCAAGAAATAAGTTCTTTGTGTTTTTTCTTTTTTTTTTTTTTGTTGGTTTTGTTTTTTGTTTTTCTTCTAATTTCTTTTCTATCTGTAGAATGTAGAGGCTACCCATAATGATCAGATACCGGTGTTCTTGTGCCCGGAACCTGCTCCTTGCTGACACTTGTCAGAACAGTATGAAAACTCGTGGGCTTGGGGTATCAGCAGGAATATATAAATATATGCAGATGTATTAACTAGTATTCCAGTAGATCTTACCTGTGTTTTATAGAAGGTACAATATGAGAGGGCTGTCTACCTTTTTATTCTAGCTGGATGTCAACTGTGTGCCTCTCAAAACTGCTCCTGCCTCTGGCACAAAAATGAAAGTTCGTCAAGTGACCTTAAGCTTGGTCTGTTTGGAAATTCATGGATTTTGACTATAAGTTTTGAATGGAAAGCACTTTCTGTCTTGCCCAGGATCCTCAAGTAACATCACTGAGCATCTGAAGTTGTGCTTTCACTCACTTTTCAGGTTGTTTTTAAAACCTTTTTTAAACAAATCTGAACTTCGTGGTTCATTTGGAAGACAGGCCTGTGCTGTATCAGTAGTGCTCTGCTTAAGAAACCTGCTGTTTGGTTTTTTTTTTTTTTTTTAAACTATCCACAGTAATGTAAGCTATTGTTGTTGCTGGATTTGAGGTGCTATTGCTTGTGTGTTTTCAAGTTTGGGCCTTAGTGTTTCCCTCAGTTTAATGCATGTTATTTTCAAAAGCATATGTATTTTCTGCACTCCTGTAATCTCCTGTAATGTATTTTTATGACCTTTTGGGGATGATGTTTCCATGAGCATTTTCTTTTCTCAGATCGTTTGGCTATTTTTAATAGATCGTAGTGCTGGGGAAAGCCTTTGCAATCTTCTTCAGTCCTTTCAGGTTTAGTCTTTTACCCCTTTATTGTCACTCTTATTGAGTCACCTTTAAAAAGAAAAATTGTTTTGTAGTGTTTATAGTCTCTGTATGTTTCTTTTTGATTGTCACAGCTTCCTCAAAACATCAGCACTTGGATTTATTTTTTTTCATGCTTGTATATTCTCTTAGAAATTTGGTTTTCAGGCCCGTCCAAAATGATCCCGACTATTTTTTTTTTTTGAGCAGTCCACTTTTTTCTTGATCCCTTTGACAGCATATTTTTAATGTGCTTAGATACGAACAAACTACAGGGACATGAAGCAATAGGAAGCTACAGAAGGGTCTCTAAGCCTTAAGGATCTGTTGTCTTTTTGGCTTTGTCTCAGCCATCCTTGCTGGTTCTGCCTAACTTAATATTCTGTTATCACAGCTCCCTTTTACTGTAGTCCGTATCCTTCAACAGAAAACCTTTACTGGAAAGCTGTACCCTTCTCCCCTCACCTGCCTTGGCAGCACAGTCTCTGGTAGCTGTGTCAAGCTCTGCGAATTGTGCTTACTGCTGAGGAAAACTGCCTCTGAAAGCATGTTTTGCAAAATTTGGCAGTAGGTAACTGCATCCTTCTCATGTTCCTGTCGTCCATCTGCAGCTTTGTGTATAGCGTGTCTTTGCTGGACAGGGTTTCATCTGCACTTCAATTGCGTCTCTTAAGGGCATTTTATGTTCCATCTGAATCAATTTGCTGAACGTCTGATACCTTTTTCTGGCTGCTTCCTCAAGTGCTTGCTGCCTTGAGCATTTTCATCCTCACTTATGTGAATACTTGATGGTAGACATTCCCAAGGCATTGGCCTCATTCATCACCACGTGGAGCTCTTTTAGAGGTCGTTTTCACACCCTGTCGGTGTGTGAAGAATACGTGATCCAGAAGTATACCTCAGGAGCACTTCTCCCACCTTGTGTTACAGCAAGTTCATTTCCTTGAAATAACATATCCCTGAGGTATACTCTGGAGTTTTATTCCCAAGAATCTTTTCTATTTTCATTCCACTTGAAAAACCCTCCCCAGGTCTACCTTCCTGAGCCACGCTGGCCTTCTTAGACAGGTTTGATGTGGGATTTAATCAAGGAAACCTGATTAGCACAATTTCTGCTGAAATCAGTAAGGCAGCTTTCCTAACAGGCAGCATTTTCCTTGCTCCCACAAAACCATATGTAGAACATTGCTTTAGGACCAGGAGCTGTATTGGGCAGTGTTGTTGCAGTGGTTTTTTTTTTTGTTTGAAACCAAATGAGGATGAAAAATTGGCTGATCTTAGGAGGCTCACTTTTAAGTTTTGTCTTAACTGCTTCTGTATGAGGTTTAGGAAGGTGGAGGTGGGACTGGGAATGGTTTGTTATCTTTTTGCGGCAAACTTTCTGATCATTTTGGGCTTAGAAAGCACACCACGGATCCCATGTTTCCTTGTAGCCTTCCCAGAAGGCACGATGTGCTTCAGCTGTTTATTTAAGCCACTACCTTTCTAGTACTCCTTTTACATGCGTCCTTTACAAAAGAACAGGAATGGGTAGAAGAACAAAATTTCTCATCAGGTAAAGACCAGAGTGATAAATTTTAAAAAGCCATGGCTGAAAAGCAAGACTGACAAACCTGTCCTGTAAAGTAGTACCTATGGTGAATGATCCCCTAATTTTTTCTTACAGGAATAAAAATACGCAGTCAGAAAGCATAACCTTTTTCTGGCTGGGAGGAGAGGTGAATGGTTTAGATATATTTTGCTGGAATGAGCTTCTGGGTGGAAGAACCTAGGCCTGCGTTTGACAAAATATTTAGATTTCTAGCTTCTAATTAATTTAAAAAAAAAAAAAAAACAACAAAACAATCATTAGGAATGTAAATATTTGGGATGTAGACTTCAAATGTCAATATTAGTTTCTTATATCAACATAGTTTACTCAAGCCTTCTTCCCAGCCAGGGACTGAAATCTACCATGCAGGTTTTGTACTGATAGCTGGGATTGTGCGCTTTGCTGTTAAAGATGTCACTGTGCTTTGCATAAGAATAAGTCAGGTCTGGTGCTGTGGTCAAGGATGGTGCCTTTCTAACTATACTGTGTCCTATACAATTGTTATTGCCCTAAATTATCGATGCACAAGCACCAGTGAAGCATTTTGAGTGCCTTCTAGCAGAAGCTCTTTTTTCCTCTATACAGTGCTTCTCTTCTGTACTGTGACCCTGTTATCTCGGTAGGGATGAAGGGATGCGTATTTGTGCATTGTGATGCCTGCAGTACGTGCATGTCTCTTCTCAGCCGCTCTTGCCCCCAGAATGAGACTTCTCCATAGGGCTGGCACTAGAGGGAAGCTTAAACTTTTTTTTTTTTTTATTGTTGTGGCTGCTCAACAAAGTTGTCTGGGCAATTCAAAGACTGAGCGCTGTGACAGGTTAATGGTCTTCTAGTTGATTAATCACTACAGTAAAATAGCCTTTCTCAGCAGGGAATCCTATGCCAGCAGCATGTAGCAGTAATGTTCTGGGAATCGTGAAAGAAGCGTAGAGGGGAGGGGAGGAGCGTGGGGAGGAATCGGTGGCTTGGGCACAGGGAACTGGGGGGAGGATACTGGCCTGGTGGGACCCCTTTTCTCTGTAGATGGATTGCTGACCCTATGAGTTTGTTCAGTTGGAATGTGGGATTGGTGGCGCCTACCTTGCTGTGATGCGATACCTAATGCATCATTTGCAAAACATTTTTACAGGGGTGCTTTAAGACAAGTTCGCAGTTTTCCTCTGCTGCTCTGTTTTTCTTCAAGTATGCTTTTTTTTTTTACCCAAAGAATTGGAATGAATTTAAAATGACAGAGCAGGTTTCAGTCTTTCTTGTCTGAGCAGGTTTGTTCTCATTTAGGTCATAAATGAACATCTGTTTCTTTATCTCTGCCCTTAATGACATACTTGTCCACATCTGAAAGCAGCTGCATAATATAGTACAATTGTTTGGCTTTGCTGAGCTGGCATCCTGGACCTGCTGTTAGATCACAGCTGACTCTAATTTGGCATGATCCTAGCTGTTTTAGAAGACTGAATTCTTCATTTTTCTTAAGTTCTAAGCTTTTTCAGCTGTGTGATATTTGTGAAAAGGCAGCAAATAGGAGGTGAGGACTGTGGTGTAATCAGATAACCTGTGACCCAAGGTGTTCTGTTCATGGACATGGCTGTGCTATTTTTAAAAAAGGAAAAAAAAAAAGTAATTAAATGATTATAGTACATTGAGTATTTGTACTTGGTCTGTGCCCGGCAGTGCAATGATTGCTTGCTGATTTTCTGTAGCATACTCTTACACCCACATAGTAATAAAATGAAGATTAGGAGTTTAAAATTGTATTGGTTCATATTTCTCTCTTGAAGGTGGGAAGAAGAGCGCTACCCTGAAGGCATTAAATGGAAGTTCCTAGAGCACAAAGGTCCTGTATTTGCTCCACCATATGAACCTCTGCCTGAAAATGTCAAGTTTTATTATGATGGTGAGTTAATTTGTGTTTCCACTTGCTGGGAAGAGAAATAAACATTCTCAGGGTATTGTGGCGTTCTTCCCGGGACTGAAGAGATGAGGAGGTGGTTTTGTTTTACTGGTTAGCTTAAAAGAAAAGAAGTTCTTCAATGGCTAAGTGAAGGAATGATCTGTAGAAGTAAAGGAACAGCCTGCTGAATTCTGCTTCAAGCAGGCTGACGCAGAGATGAACTTGTTCTCACTCTGTTATGGTGGTAAATCTCTCAGGTTTCTTAACAGTATGAGAGTGCCTTATGCCTGAGAGTAGCAGCATATAACCAGTAGAAAACGTAATTGTAGCTACTTCATTGCTGGTCACCTTTAGACTTGCTCTGTGTTCTTTAACCTTATGAGTTGCAACTTCCATCATCTGTGAGGGAATTCATTATCATTTGGTGGCATGAGCAGAATAAAAGACAATTGAATTTTGATACGGATGATTCAGATCTTGTAGGAATGCATGGGATGACCCTGGCCTCAAGGATGCAACCCTCTGGTCTAAGTCATGGTCCCACTCGCTAACTGTTGTGTGGTAGAACTAATTGGTGTGGGATTCTAATATGCTGAGCTGACTGGTTGTTAGGGGCTCCTGTGGAAGGGATTATATGATGTGATGCCTGTTGGAGACCAGACTTGATGACCCGTGTGTTTCCTTTTAGTCCTGTGATCATGCTAAATGAAGGATCAAATTGACCCAGGATTGAATTAAGTGGGAGGCATTTGAATGGATGAAAATGTAGTTTTTTGGTGAAGGGGACATCTGCATATGGAACCATTCCAGGAGCAATGTGCTGTTTTCATGTGACATGACATAGTGTCTTTAAATACTGAGAAATAGATGGCATTCATTTTCAGCAACAATGTAGTGAAATAAACATTTTTTTTTTTTGTCCTATTAAAGGTTGTCTCCAAGCAAGCATAGTGATCAGGGATGTCTACAGATTTCTTTCTTAGGGTTTGATAAGAACTTGATACACAGTTGGAAATTTTCTCCCTCTGTTGAGGAATGTATGGTATCTCTCCTGTCTAGAGAAGAGGAGGGAGGCAAATTGCACTATAGCTGTCCCTTTGGTGCAGGCAGCAATAAGCTCCTCTTCTATCTAGCCATCTATTTCACGAAACCTCTAGGAAGTGCAGGGATTTTTGCAGCCCCTGTCGTGGCAGAAATTCATCAATAGGCTCAACAATTACGGAGTGGGCAGGGGGTTCTGGCAAATTAAGCCATGACATAAGTCTTCCTTGAGAAACTAAGGAAGAAAAAAAAAAAATCAGATGTCTGATTTACACAGCAGCTGCCGAGAGCTGCTGTCTGTGCTCAGAAGGCATTGTCTAATTTCCAGATTATCCTAGGATGATTTGTAGAGTCCAATAATCACGCGATGGCTGGCCAGCCAGCTGCCAGGCTGCGGGCTCTCACTGGAGGGATGTGTCCCTCACCCAGAGATTGCGTTGCGGTGAGACTGCCTGTTTTCAGCTCACATAATGACTGCCGGAGCTATTGTTAGCGCCTACAATGCCAGACTCGGTGAAGGAGCTTGAAATGCCAAAGCCGTCTTTTTAGGGCTTGACTGTATGTTTTGGGTGACTGGGGGTTAACAAGCTACTGCTCATACCCCAGAGGTGGCTTGAACTTGCATATTTTTCTGTAGATGTGGCAAGGTAAGAGTGTAGGTGGTGGCAGTTTCATTTCAGTCATGTCCGTGTTGTCTCTTCGTCTTGGTAGATCCCCTGGTTGCTCTCTGGGTTTCAGTTTTTAAGTCAGGTAACTAATATTCACGCCTCTGCAATAAATCTTTTTTGGTTTTTTTTTTTTTTTTTCTTTAAATGTCCAGCCCTGTCACTGAGAGCCTTTTCAGACCTTTGTAAAAAAACATGGATTTGAGTCTGATGAAATATATTCTACAGTGATTAGATAAAGGTGACTGAGCCTTCAGCTATTTGGGAAAAATAGCGGTCGTTTCAGCCCCATAACATGTTACTAACTCGATAGCGTCTTTCAAGCTAGACTTGCAGCCTGGAAAAACGTTTCCCTTGCTGTCTCTCCCTTCCCCCATTTCCTGTTATAAGCAAACAAATGCTGTATTTTAGGTTGCAGCTTAAAAATTGGCAGCGTTACTGTTGGTTTAATTTAATTGTGGAATATTCTCAGATCATTGGGAGGACCTTTTGCTAAGAGTTTGTAGATCTTCAGGCTTTATGGCTGACTCCCATGCTTTAATTTTGGAGATGATGCAACTTTTTAAAACATGTAGTAAATCAAAAGTGTGGTATTTTTTTCCAAGAGCATGGAATCAACAGTAGTGTTTCTTGTATTGACTTTTGTGCAGTAAAATGGTCATTAAAAAATCCACAGGTGTTGGCTGTCTGCCAGCCCATTGGGACTTTAAATATTTCTTGCAACTAGCTGGAGATGTGAGCTGCATGCAAAACCCTTCACGGGGATCACTGGCACCTCACGTGTTGACAGGAATGCAATCTGGACCAAAAAGACGCTCGATAGGAACGCTAGATGTCGAATCCACAGCTTCGATGTTGCAGCAGCCTCTTTTGCCTTGTGTTTTGAAGTCTTCCCTTGCAGCAGCTTCGCTTTGTGCTGCAGTCTTACAGATAAGCTGAAATGTGACCTCTCCATTCACTGAAAGCTCAGCCTTTCTTAAAAATAACTACCTTTTGAGCCTGATTTGGAGACACAGGAGTGCATTCCCACGGCAAAGGGAACGATTGGCAGAATCCTGACACGTTTCCCTGCAATGAAGGGGAGTTAAGTATTTGGCATCGCTTTCCAGCCTGTTTGTGGTGTATCCATAGGAAGGGCTCTTCCTGGCTAGAAATAGCTAAAGGCGAGAAGGAGTGTTCCAAAGCGGAGTCCCTCTGTGGGTGGAAGAGAAATACAGAGACTGTATTTCCCATGCATCTGAGTGCCAGAATATGAAATTTAATGAAATCCCTTGCCTTTTTCACTTCAAACAGCAGTGTCTCCCCAGGAGCGTACACAGCACCGGGAAGTCTCAGCAGAGGGTTTCCTGCAGGAGGCCTTTTCCCCTTCCTGCCCTGCGTCTCTCAGACCTGCCTCGCATCAGATTGCTATTGCTTTTTTTTTTAATGTTTAGATTCCAGAGCAAAACTTTTTTCAGAATGTTTATGATGGAAGTCAAGCAATTCTGCTCCTCTGTTTCCTTTGTCCATCCAATTTGCTGTACTATGTAACATTTTTAAGAAAAACTTCTCTGTGGTAAAAATATAGTGTCTTTTAAGGTAGTTACTATGTCCTCTTTCTGTCTTCAGTTCCTGTTTACCATTTTCTTTAAAAAGAAAACCTTTCTTTGTAGGTAAAGTCATGAAGCTGAGTACCAAAGCAGAAGAAGTTGCCACATTCTTTGCAAAAATGCTTGATCATGAGTACACTACAAAGGAGATCTTCAGGAAAAACTTTTTCAAAGACTGGAGGAAGGTATGCACGTAGTTCTGGGCTGCAGCGACTGCAGGCATGGCCGGGGTCTCCTCAGCACTGGCCACTGAAAAGGGCTACTGGTCCATGCACAGGAAAGGTAGCTTAGGGCAACTAAAAGCTACTTCCGATTGACGTTTCCAGTCTGTCCTGTAGTTTCACCAGGAAGGACCCTGTCATAAGTACTTTTCTAAGCCAACAAAGTTGGACTTCTTCCAGCCAAATTTGCTTGTTATGCCTTGTTGAAGAGCTGAAGGAAACCCCTTCCAAAGACCTAAAACTCAGAACTTCGCCTCCGTCATCAGCCATGAAAGCAAACCTTTAGATCAGTTGATGGGTTACTGGATTTTTCTCCCTATCCCTCCACAGTCCCAGCCGCTGTTGAGTGTGAGAGCGCTTTGGGAGGTGGTACAGCATTGCCCAGTGCTCGCAGAGATCAGGCCTCTGGAAGGCCAGCACTCCATACTCTCTGCTTGTCCTTTTCTCTTCAACCTTAGCTGGAGCGAGCATGTGCAAGAGTTTGGGGATTCCTGGGGGTTTATTGTGAGAAGCTGTCTGTTGTTCCTGTTTAAACTGCCCAGGGCAGGGTAAGCTCTGCTATGTATGAAAACTTACTATGTATGAAAACGTAAAAGCGCTACTTTCTTTCTGCAAGGAAATGACCTCTGAAGAGAAAAGCACTATCACCAGCCTCAGCAAGTGTGACTTCACCCACATGAGCCAGTATTTCAAAGCTCAGACGGAAGCTAGGAAACAGATGTCCAAGGAGGAGAAACAGGTACCAGAGGGAATTCTAGGAGACTTCTTGATTCTTGGCTGGCTTGTAAACATCTTCGTGTAATCATTCCTCTGCCTGCATTGCTGTTTATAAGTCAGTGTTTACTAGCTTTCAAATTAATACTTTCATGTTAACTGTAGGAATCTTTACTGTGCAGCTCATGTAGGGCAAAACCCTGTGTTTACAGCTGAATCTTGATAGTACTAAGGCTCCTGATCCTGCTTAAGTGAAGAGAGTCAGAGGTGCTACCTCCATGGGAGCCTTGGTCCCTGGCCAGTAACGAGCAGTGTGCATACTCAGTTAATGACAGATTTTCATTTTAGAAGCTACTTGGATTTGGAAGGCAAAATTGGGGATGGTAGAAGGGATGCAGCAGCGACATTAGTGAATGAAATGAGAGAACAAATCTTAAATAGCAGGTAATGCAGTTTTTTGAACAAAAAACAAACTTTATTTACCAGTAGCATGGCTACAGTGGCTTGTGGGGAGAGAATTAAATAGTTTTTAGATGACTGAGACTTAACTGCAATGGAAGTTGGAAACTTGGCCCAAGTTCTCAGTTGATCTTTTGCAACACAGCAGTAATTGTCCTTTGAGCAAAGGGCCTGGTAGTTTGGAATTATGGCCTTTGGGGTCAGAGGGGTCCCACCAAAATAAAAAGCCCATATCTTACTGCTCTTTCCATCTGATAAACATGTGGGTGAGCCCTTCTCAGTCCCGTCTGTGGTAGCTGTCATTACAATGGAGCAGAAGTGGCTTTTTCTGGCCAGTGGCGCACCAGTGCTGTCTGTGGGTCAGATGTTCTATTTTGAGCAGCAATGTTTTTATTTTTCCTTCTGTGTAATTAGAATTCAAGCACAGAAGTATGCAGTGAAATCTCAGCACATTTTTACTTAGGAGACTGTGTTCTGCTTATGAGGCCGTTTGCTGACACAGGCTTGACATGTGGCAGGCTGGAGACATTCCTCTGCCTGCTTTCTGCTGCTGAGTGCAAACACAGAAGTCTTGAGTTTTTATACATAAAGAACACAGATGTAAAGTCCAGTGGAAGTCAAATGCTGAATATAAAGCAGCAGTACTGTACTGGGGCTGCCCTTATAGCTGTGGTATGTGGATAAAGGTAAATGCCTCTGTTGTAGCAAAATTGTAGCTGTCTTCACCAGCCGTAATCTGTTTCCCTCAAATACAAATTTTAAGAGAGTTTTTACATATTCTTTCCCTTTTTCCAGTTTGTTTGTGCTGCTTGCATTTTATGAATGCTTTTCTGGACAGTCTGTTGCTCTCTTGTGATGATACAGCACTTGACGTGATGGGAATCTGGTTTGAAGTCTTGGCATTTAGAGATGTCTGTGTGATGCTGGGTATACCGTATCATCTTTGCTTTTGGCTTTTTCCAGAAAATCAAAGAGGAGAATGAGCGGCTATTGAAGGAATATGGTTATTGCGTGATGGACAACCACAAGGAGAGGATTGCCAACTTTAAGATTGAACCCCCAGGTCTCTTCCGAGGTCGTGGGAACCATCCCAAAATGGGCATGTTGAAGAGACGCATCATGCCAGAAGACATCATCATTAACTGCAGCAAGTGAGGATTGGGTGCTTCGCACACACCTTGGCTTTGCTTTCTATCTAGGATAGCTTCTTTTGTAAAATCCTATATAGGTTGATATTCAAGCAAGCGCCAATACGCATGCTGCTTATCTTATTCTTATATAGATAAGAAACTTAGTCGTACAAGCAAAGACTGAACAAGGCTATCATGGGTTTCATGTAGAACTTTGTCAGCATATTTTCTTCCTCATGCCTACAGCCTACATCAGCTTAAACAATCTTTCCTGCTAGTATTGCCAGAAGTTAATTTTCTTCTAGGTAGGTTGCCCTACTTTGTCTTCCTTGATGTTGAAGGCTAAGGTTTGGTGGGCTTCTCTTCAGTCTTGTCCTGATAAGTGTCCACAAATCAAAGCTAGTCCTAGCAGTGTGTGTTCCTATCTACAGTATAATTTTTCAGCAGATACACATTGATTGCAGTTACGTTTCTGGTCTTTGTTCAGTTTGAGTCACTTAATTTCCTGCTTGTGGAAATACGTAATTATGTTGCTTCATGTTGCCTCATTTCGTTCCCTGTACTATCTTTGTATGATGCTATTTATCTATTTTGATACTGTGCAAGTCTCTTTAAATAGTTTTTTATTTGCTGTTTTGTAATTCTTTGCAGGGATTCCAAGATCCCTTCCCCTCCGCCAGGACACAAATGGAAGGAGGTTCGGCATGATAACAAGGTTACCTGGCTGGTGTCATGGACGGAGAACATCCAAGGCTCTATCAAATACATCATGTTGAACCCTAGCTCAAGAATTAAGGTAAAGATCTAGTTAAAAAAAAATATGTCATATTGGTCATGTCTCCAAGAAGCAAAGGTAGCTGTTGGCTAGGAGAGAGATAGGAAGTAAAGCTCTCTTGCTATTTCATCCTACACTGACATCACTGTGTCATTCCTAGTAGGAATCCTTTACTCTATAAGCCTATAAGGAAGCAATTTATCCAAGAACAGCCTTGCTCTGGGGATAATGTGTACCTATATTTGCCATAATTTCCTGTGCCTGATCCTGTAGTGAAGTTCTTGCCATGGGTTGCTAATGAGTCAGTTGTAAAATGAAACTAGGGTGGACTAGATGATCTCTAGAGGTCCCTTCCAACCCCGACCATTCTGTGAAAAACATAGCCAGGCTACTGACTAAGAAGGCTGATAAGGAGCTCGTGACTGAAGGAAAACAAACCCTGCTGTGGGAGCAAATAACCAGTCAACGGGTCAATTCCATAAAAGTAATGATAAACCTGTTGAAAGATAAATAGCCTCCAGTTTCAGGGATAGGATTTAAGTCCTTCTCATGAAGTCTTTTTTTAAGAGATTTTTTTCCTGGATTGGAAAAGGGGTTTGTCCTACAAGTATAGGGAAAAATCTCTGTTCCTTGTGAATTTATGCCCTCTTGTTGCCATGGTTTGAATATAAAATAATGATGATGAACTGTTGGTGTTGCTTTTACGTTTTATGGGTGTTTAATTACACAGCTGAAAGAACATAAGTGTCATCTGAATAAAGCAGAGGAAATCATTTATATGTTGAGAAGCATGGAAGACATAATGTTTTTTGTGTCTTTATAGTTGCTTCTGTGGAAGCATTTAATATCATGGAAATCTGAATTACCTACAGCTGCATGGCAGCATAGTTTGAAGCTGAGCTGTTCAGCAGCAAAATCTCAGCGCTTTTGTACAGCGAGACCATTTGCCACACACAGACTTGCAAAGCCTTGAGGTGCAGATTAGAACTGGTCCTTTGTCTGCTTTTCTGCTGCTGACTCTATTCCAACTTTGTCTGCAGGGCGAGAAGGACTGGCAGAAGTATGAGACAGCTCGGAGGTTGAAGAAGTGCGTAGATAAAATCCGAAATCAATATCGAGAAGACTGGAAATCCAAAGAGATGAAAGTACGGCAGAGGGCCGTGGCGCTGTACTTCATTGATAAAGTAAGGCTCGTTCCCCAGCATAACTCCTCTTACCTTTCACCTCCCGCTGGGAATGCTGTCTGTCTCTTCCTAAGGCAGAATTGAGCCCAGTTACTAAGGTATCCTGAGACTTCCTGGTGGGCAGGCCCCCAGCTCCTTTTCCTTCCCATTACCTGGAATCCAGAGCAATAAACTATTGTACTGAACGTGGCTATTTCAGGCAGCATTGTTTTAGTTCAGGCAAAATTCACAGCGTGGTTCCAGAATCGCCCAGTTGGATTACTGGGAAGTTTGCATGGGCCTTTTGTCTCCAGCCGTTTCAGTTTTCCTGCTGGGAATTTCTGTTGGTTTGTCACCTCTTTAGTTTGAGGTCACAGTCATGAGGTTTCATAATTATGCTAATTTTTTCACCACAGCATAAAGAAAACTGCAGTTGTATTGGTGCATTTAAAGCTACTTAAAACCAGTTCCCAGAGGGCTGTTGCCCTGGTAGTGTATGGTGTCTTGACCAACTAAAATAACAGTTTTTACTCAAACTAGTTTGATGTAAATCAGTGAACTTTGATTTGAATAATTGTGGTTTCTTATAAACACTGAAGGTTTTTCTTCAAAAATTAAAAATTGGCTTAGCCAGTACCGTTAAAGCACATCTTTTATGCAGACAAATGTAGCCTTTTGATTATTTATATATAACCCAAAGTGTCCTATATGCTATTTAAAGTGTGTGTTTATTTAGTGTGTGGTGAAGAGGTAGGATAATAGAAGATGAACAACTGAACTTCATGACTTTGTATCAGGTTGAGTTCACATGGACGTCAGTTTTGAAATGGATTTCCATTAGTCAGAACTGTCTTACGGTTTGAGTTACTGAGCAAGAGTTGGTACAACACCTTGCTTTAAACTTCTCTTAAAAAAAAAAAAAAGGTATGCTGGTAGATTGATAGATTGGTGGCTTTAGTGCAGGGTTATTTAAAACAGATATAAAGAGAACTTAAGAGGTTTTTTACTAGAATTTTCTAAGTGTCAATTTTATCCACTCTTCTCTTACGGACACTACTGATTCTCTGAAAGTGTCTGAAAGTTTCCAGTATCTGTCTATTACTGGGGTGGTTTGAAATGCTTACCTCTGTTGTCTTGATATAAATGTAGCTTGCCCTGAGAGCTGGGAATGAAAAAGAAGAAGGAGAGACAGCTGACACCGTGGGCTGCTGCTCTCTGAGAGTAGAACATATCAAGCTGCATCCTGAACTGGACGGCCAGGAATACGTGGTTGAGTTTGACTTCCTCGGAAAAGACTCTATCCGATACTACAACAAAGTCCCTGTTGAGAAGAGGGTAAGGCATCTCCACAAACACGTGCACGGACAGAATTGCGGAAAAATGTGGTCAACACAGTTTTGGTGGCAATACCAGGGTGCCTTGTCACTGATATCAGATACCTAGCCAGAAAATAAGTCAGTTAATGTTCTTCCATTTTCATTGGCAGTGCCGTGGAAGATAAGACTGCTGATGGTGTGACATAACCCAGCAGATGAGATATTTAAACATCTTACTGCTCTTCCCTATGGTCTCGGTGTCAAGAGTTGGCATAGCGTAACTGTAACGGCTCTGTTAGATGAGTTTATTGGGTCTCGGTCCGGTCAGCAGAGTTGGCTTTGTCACCTGTAGATGGTAGAGGTCATTACACTATGACAAGTAATAGCGTAAAAGGTTCTGAAATACAGTGCTGGATGGCACTGTTAGAGTGCCAGTTTGATTTGGGCTTTCCTGATACTAGCTTCTGTCACTGTGCTTTTGTTCATGTTGGAGCTGAGCCCTCACTGAGGTAGATTCTAATCTTGGGTGCTCCAGAGCAAACAGGGTAGGCGCACTGATACTTCTAGCCTGTGAACCTGTGTATCTACCAACCAAGACTTCTTTCCCGGGCAGTGTTAATTCCTTTATTTCTTTATCAGTCACCAATTTCAAATCTGCTGTGATCTTGACCTCATTCCAGAATAAATCCCCCTCCAGCAGTGTGAACCTGGAGGGCACTATCCAAGAAGACTTTTGTTTTTGTGGGTGTAACAGCTTTGCATCTGTCCCACCTTTCTGCAGTCAGCACAGTATCGGATACCGCATGTATAATATTGTGGTGATTGTAACAACAGTTGGCAGTAAATGTTGGCCTCTTGGGGAACAAAATAACTGAAAAATCCAAACTATGGCTGCTATGGAAATGAGCATGTGCCAGAATTCTTACTTTCTCGTTTAAAGAAGAAAACACTTTTCCAGTTTAACTGTATTGGTGTTGGAATCTCTTGGTGTTTCTTCTTCAGTGCTTACAATGGGGAACTGATTATTGTGGCACTAGAAATCTTTGTATATTAGGTGTCTATAGAAGAACATGTGTTGTTGAGGAGCTGGGATCTGGGCATTTGGAGCACACAGAGCTGGGATTTGTGGTCTCTGTATAATCAAAGATGCTTTGATTGTTCTCCCTGCCCCAGTGAGAATTGTTGGAACTGGTGGAACTGCATGAAACATTTAATGTAGCAATGAGAATGGCTGCTTTTTGGTAGCTTCGCTCCATGGGAAATGGCTCAGGGGTCTCTTTGGCTGGAGTAATGATGGAGAGCAAGGGAAAGGTGGTAGCTTTGGGGTCTCTTTCTCAGTTAGGCACCTAAGCCAGAGTAGAATCAGGTCTCCTGCAATCTTGATCTAAAGGAGGAGGAAAACTCAGGAGGGTAACTTGGGTTGCTCAGGAGAAACCCTCAATACAAGCATTGAGAGATGGGCCTTTGCCTGCTAGGAAGTAACATCCAGCATCGGTCACTGTTGCCTGAAAACAGTTTAAGTGGCTCCCTGGCAGTGTTGCTTCCTTATGTATTAGTGCTACCCAGTGCTGTCTGGTCTGTGTTCCTGAAGTTACCAGTTTTCTTTTCCTGCAGGTGTTTAAGAATCTTCAGCTGTTCATGGAGAACAAGCAGCCTGAGGATGACCTCTTTGACCGCCTCAATGTAAGCATGTAGTTAATGGTGAGGGATGGTGGTAGAGCATCATGAACTGGCTCACTCTGCACCAGGCAATAACGGCTGCCCTGTTCCAGAAATGGTTTCAGTGGCAATTTTCTTTCAGAGCTGGCCAGAGTGGTCTAAAAGCAGTGAGAGTCTGTCTCAATCCAGTGTCTCTATTGTCCACTGTGCCCCCAGGTTCCTGAAGTGATGGGCTTTGGTCCTGGTGAGCCTGGCTGGCTCTGACTTGGGGAGGTTTTTTTTGGAGTTCAGAGGAGACGATAGTGTGAGGTTACAGATTTTCAGATACCATCCCCATCTGCACGTTTGGCTCTATGGGAGCACTGTGGTGGTTCAGGCACCTTCCCTGGGGTGGGACAGGCACCTTTCTACCTGTTGGGAACCAAAACCTCCACACTGAAGAAAACGTTTTTGGCCACTTGTGGTACTTGATACCAATTTATTACTTATTGGTTCTTTGTTCCCTTTTGCTGTGGTTTCAGTAAGGTTGTGGCCATTCTGTTGTGGTCAGGTCTGAGTTCACTGGGCTTCAACCATGAGCTGCAGGTCTTCTGTCAGCAGTGTGTCCAGAGATTTCACAAATGCTGTGGTCAGTTCTAGTGCTAACTGTCTTCTCCTTTCTGCTTCCTTAGACCAGTATCCTAAATAAACATCTTCAAGACCTTATGGAGGGACTGACAGCCAAGGTATTCCGTACTTACAATGCCTCCATCACGCTACAGCAGCAGCTCAAGGAGCTCACTAATCGTAAGTCTTGTCCTTGAAGCTCTGAAGAGAACAGATCTTACCCTGCAGTACACACCTGGCTTCCTCAGCTTAGCCACAAGTCTTGTATCTGTACACCACTTCCTTGTTGCAGTTTTCTCAGTGCTAATGTCAGACAGCTGAGGTCTGACCAAAAATTTGCTGCCAAACAATCTTTTGGGGTAGTTGAGCAGCCCAACTGGGGTAGGGCAGAGCTGACTTGTGAGCTCACTGAGGTGTGCCACCTGCTAGTTTATGCCTGTCCTTTACCAAATCTCTTAATTGCTTTCTGTTAATTGTAAAATGCAATAGGTGGCAGGCAAGGCAGATGCATCTGTAACAGCCCCATGTTTCTTGGCTGCTCATTCACAGCCGCTCTGTCAAGCACTGCTATTAGCAACTTTACAAAGTGGGCATGTTGGATATGTGGAGCCCAAAGGTGTCTTGAGCCGTGTGGTCCTGCTGTCCTCTGCTCCGAGCATGGATGTGCTTCCCCTCTCTTGAGTTGCAAATGGTGTCTTTGTTGCTATTGAAGAAACTGTCCCAGAAGGAGTTAGGGCTCAGAGTGGAAGTGGTCTGATTACAACTGTAATTAGAGTGCAGTGTTGGAACTGGCCCATCAGAGGGGAAGGTCAGTTCTGCAGTGACTCTGAGCTTGCAGAGGTGGTGGGACACTGCCTGGGGCTGCACAGCCCTGGAGAACCCACTTGTTCACCGCTTTCTTGTACTTTGCAGCGGACGACAACATCCCAGCAAAGATCCTTTCCTATAACCGTGCCAACAGAGCGGTTGCCATTTTGTGTAACCACCAGAGGGCTCCGCCGAAGACCTTCGAGAAGTCCATGATGAACCTGCAGAGCAAGGTACCCCCACCCTTGCCCAGCTCTCGGGTTGGGGCAGGGCTCCAAGTGCTGCATCTTGGGAGTCACGTTTCCTTTCACTTGGGGTGAAACGGAATCAGAGCCTGCTTTTCCCTGTCAGGAGTTGGTTAGTGCTGCCTCAGAGATGGAACCTGCTTGGAGAGGAGTAGTGAGCTGAAAGGGACACCTTTCAGTCTGAGTCATCTTTTACTTGCGAAGACCAAGACCAGACCCTTTTTATCTGCCCTTGATCCCATAGCTATGTGTTCTGCTGCCATCGAAACTTCAGAGCGGCAGTCTCTGGCTCTGACTTGTGGCCCCTAAAGAACCCAGAGCGGGCATCCACTCCTGTTGCGTGTATCCCAGGCCACTGTCAGTGCAGGCTGTGTACATGGTACATTATGCCCCTCTGACTTGACCTCTTCCTTTGCAGATTTGTTTCTGGTGGAGGCCATGAGGTCCAAAGGGGTTTAGGTCTGTTCCTGGTCTGGCTTTAGAATAACCTTCACAATAAGGACTTCTGGTTTGGCGCTGCAGTGTCCCCTGCTTCTGTAACACCTAACATGGCTGCCATCACCCTAGATCTTAGAGCTTGGGGGATGTTTAAGGGAAATGGTTGAACAGGGGCTGCAAAATGCTAAATCTCCCTGAATCCTAAACTTACTGGAGAAGAACTGCCTGAAGCCTTAACAGCTTTCAGCCTGTAGGATTTGGGGCAAGAACTGATTCCTGGTGAGGCAACAGGGATCATCCTTCCATGTTACCATCAGAGCGTTGGTACTGGCAGGACATGGTGGACGCAGACAAGCTGCGTAGAGGGGCTGTTGACCAGTCCCAGGCCAAGCCAATTCCTTTGCCTGCTTGGTTGTAGCTGTGTGAGAAAGCTCCCAATGCCACCTTGTCTTTGGAAATGAGCGGGGCCTTATTTTTTGAGGGGAATATTTCACCACGCTAGGCTTTGCAGCAAACTGAAAGGCCAATGGCCTGATTGTTCTGCAGAAGTGGGTCTGAGCGCTGGTAGATTCTGAACGCGATCACAAACTCACTCCCTGCATCATGCTGCCCAGGGGTGACTGCCACAGTTTTCAGCAGCTTGTTGACAGTGCTGCTGTCTGGTTTTGCCTCTCCTAGATCGATGCCAAGAAGGAGCAGTTAGCTGATGCCAGGAGAGAACTGAAAAGCGCCAAAGCTGATGCCAAGGTCCGGAGGGATGAGAAGTCTAAAAAGTAAGGCTGGTGTTACCAGGCTGTGCAACGCTCTCAGTACTCTCAGCTCCAAATGGGTCCTTCACCCTGTGTTCTGTTTCCCCAGCCTGTGATCTGGGAAAGACTTCCTCAGGCTTTCTTGTCCCCTCTTTATTCTGTGCGTGAAGAAATGGCCTTTAAGCTGAGGACTATAGGGTAGTCTGACACCGCAGTTCCTGATGTGGTCACTAGCATTAGTCCCCTCTGTGTCAACCCTCTGAGATGAGCATGTTGGTGCTCAACCAGCCTGCTGCCTGGGACCGAGCGGAGCAGTGGATCCAGCGTGCAGCATCACCATCTTAATGGGGAGCCAGGAGCTACACAATTGCACATGCACTTTCCTGGGTTCTGCTCTGCTCTGTTGGAAGCCCGCGGTGCAGACCGTGTACTCGGACTCTGCGTGGGCTCTGCAGAATAGCCACAGGGGTGCTGAGTTAAGGGAGCTCAGAAAGCAGAATCACAGCGTGACTATTACAGAGGGATAAATGAGCTGGTTTTAAAGTGGGTGTCGCATCAGTACAGTTCAGGCTTCCAACAGTACAGTTCAGGTTGCTTCCAACCCTTTAAAACAAAACTGCTGCTTAAGATTTCTGCTCTGCCTCTTTGAAAATGTCAGTTCTTAATTGCATGTGCTGAGTGTTTTGTGTCACCATTTGTGCTGACACAGCTGCCCTTTGTGGCTGGTGGCATTGCTTACCTTGAGCAGAATCCCTTTGGGTTCCCACAGTGCTGCCATCTCAAGTCCAGCAGGGCATTAGGCACTAAATGCTTTGATTCTTTCCCACCCCAGGACAGTGGAGAGCAAGAAGAAAGCAGTGCAGAGGATTGAGGAGCAACTGATGAAGCTGGAGGTTCAGGCTACAGACAGGGAGGAGAACAAGCAGATCGCTTTGGGCACCTCCAAACTCAACTATCTGGATCCCAGGATCTCCGTTGCTTGGTAAGCATCTGCATGGGGTGTGCTGGAAGGAACCACCCCGTTGCTTGGATCTTGTCCCCCCATTGTGGCTGAGAGCGGTGCCCCTGTGCTGACAGAGACCTCTGTCTGTGGCCTTCCCTCGTATCTAATGGTTTCAAGAAGATACAAGAGTCTCTTGAGGCAAATGTAATGCATCAGCCAAAGCCAGCACCACGCTGGGAGGTGATGGGTTGGAGGACCAGGGCGGAACATTGGGAGACTGGTGGTGCTCAGCTGGGTGGTGTGTCTCATAAAGGAGCAGAGGTGGGAGAGCAGGGCAGCGCTGCATGGCCAGGGGTTGAATCTTAACAGCATCTCCTCTCCTGCAGGTGTAAGAAGTGGGGAATTCCTATAGAGAAGATTTATAACAAAACCCAACGAGAGAAATTTGCCTGGGCTATCGACATGGCAGAGGAAGACTATGAGTTTTAACTTGTTTTTAATGAGCTGAATTTTATGGGAAAAAAAGGGGGAGTAGCCTGGTTTTTAGGGAGATTGATAAACTGTGAGCCTTACTTGTCCTTAAATGCTGGGGAAGGGGGAGGAAAGGGGCAAGTGAGCATCAGATACAACAGCCAACATCTTGCAGAAAGCGTAACCTGGAAATATCCTAAAGGAGCTGAGCCAGTTGTCCTATGGACAACTTATTTAAAAATGTTTCAGAGATCCAAATTCTAGCTGTCTGGTTTGTGTGGTTTTTCTCTTGAGGCAGGGCAAGTGGATGGGGGATTTGTCAACCTTCCGCCAGGCAAATTCACCATCACACTGAGAGCGTGGGAATCTTTAGCTACTGTATACAAAATCCAATTATATTGGTGCGTTTTTACAGTTAGGGTTTTGCAATAACTTCTATATTTTAATAGAAAATGGACTCCTTAACCCCTGCCCTTCCCCTCCCCCTCCTGCCCCATTTCAGAATTTAACAAATAAACAAAATTTAAGAAACCCAACGCACCTGTTACAGCTGTCACTATAGTCATGGAAATACCCAAATCTTTTTAATTTGTCACTTGAAACAGTCGTGGCATTGGAACATGAAATACAAATATCCACTGCATTTGTTCAGAGCAAAGCGTGATGGGAAAATCGGCCTCCTGACTTGAGTGTTCCTTTTTTTTTTAAATGTGAATTTTTATTTCTTTAATTATTTTAAAATATTTAAACAGTTGAGTTTGTTTTTTTTTCTTCTTGATCTTAAAGATCGTGTAGATTTGGGGAGCAGAGGGGGCCGTGTGATGGGGAGACGCGTGCAGAATTTGAGGACAAGTGAAATTGGCAACAAATGAGGTTCCCATCACCCTTTGTTCTGAACACGCTCTGTAGACTTCAAGAATATCTACTTTTTAGGTTTGTCAGACTGTTTTACCTTTTTTCCCCCCTTTTTTTCTAAGCCCCACTCCCCTCTTTTACTTGAAAGATTTTATTGTGTAAAAAGAAGTTTCACAGGTCAATAAATTTCGAGGGAAATGAGCATCGGTCCAAAAAGGAAAATAATCAAGATTTTAGGGCTTTTATTTTTTTCTTTTGTAATTGTGTACAAAAATTTTAAAAAAATTAAAAAGCAGAATTTTAATGTGAAACCTTTTTTTGCTATAATCATTAGTTTTAGAGGCATTGTTAGCGTAGTGTGTGTGCAAAGACCATTTCCTGCAGACTTTCCTCAACAAGTATCTTCTATTTTTATCATGAATTCCCTTTTAATCAACTGTAGGTTATTTAAAATAAATTCCTACAACTTAACTGAGTGGTGGTGTCTGTCTGTTCTTTCACCTCGGGCCCTGGGCCGTGAGGTCCCCTAGGCTGGGGGGGAGACGGTGGGCCTGGCAGCCCCCGTACAGCAGGTGCTGCCTCCATGGCGAGATGCTTGAGCACGAGGACGCTGAGGCCACGGCAAGGGCCAGGTGGGTTGGGATTGACCCAGTAGCTGTGTCTTCATCAAGGGGTGAGTTGAAAGCATGCGGGTTCATAATGATGCTGGGGATCTGAAATGAAGCACTTGGCCATGGCTGGCTTTTGGAAGGGATGACACCTTCCACAGCTGCTTGTGTTGCCCTAATGTCTTGAGTAACTCATTGCTGGTTGCTTGTGGTGAGTCGTGGTGACTCTGTGGTAGGTCTGTATGGTCATGGAGCCAGGTCCTCAGTGGATGGAGGAGTTGGTCCTGCAGCATCACATTGTGGGGTGTTTTGGAGCCCTGGGTAGGGGCACAGAGCTGAGCAGGCTGTCCTGCCAGCCTGTGATCCCACTTGCTCATGAGCTGCTGGGGCTTGAGGTGGTTCATCAGCTCACCTGGCTCCCAGATCACTCATCTCTGCTCCCCCCATGGCAGCGTGCTTGTCAGGGCTGGTTTGTGAACCCCCAGGGGAAACTGCCTTGAACAACGTGCTTAAACATCAGCTGCCCGACCCTCCGAGCACTGTGAGTTATTGGGAACACCAGGAATGTGTTTTTGTATTTGGCGTCCCTTCGAGCATCCTTGGGTGTGGAGGCCATTGCTTTAGTGAAATGGGGAGTGACCTGAGGCAGCCGGAGCCGAGGGGCAGAGCCAGGCTGGCCTCGGGCAGGGAGAAGAGGTGGCATGGTGCTAGCTTGGGCCCGGTGGCCCCTGTGGCCAGGTGGGTTTCATCTCATGTTCCTTGAAGGAGGCTGCTTTCATGGAGAGCCTGGACATGCTGTGGCCGGGTCGGGGGGTGCGGGCAGGGGCTGGTCTCCCCTGGGCTGTACAAGCTTGGGATGCTCGGCTCCTCTTTGCTCTGATGCTTTATGCTTCAATCCTACCTGAGCAGTGGTCACCACGGGTTTTGGTGCAAGCCCACCTTGGCATCGGTCTGCTTTGCCTCCCACGGGTTGTCTTCTCACCTGGCCCCGGGAAAACCTCTGCCTGGCGCAGGGGGATGTGGTGAGACCTGAGCTGCTCTTCCTGGCGTGGTTTCTCCACTGCCTTTTATTAGCCCGCAGCCCTCAGGAGGATGGGGTGAGAGCAGCCCCTTCTCCTTCCCCTCCTGGCTGGGCAGTGACCGAGGCGATGGGGCTGATGGATGCACCATCTCTCTGGCACCGGACACCAGGACCTGATGTCCTTGGGGAGCCTGGAGCAGACACGGGCTGTGGCTCTTCCATGAGCACCTCCCAGGCACCCTGATGATGGTGCAGAACTCGCTGGGCTCCCGAACTCAGCGAGGGTGGCTCTGCAGGGTCGGGCTCAGCCGGCCCTGAGCAGGGCTTTCCCGCTCCCCACCGTCCACCCCCATGTTTTCAGGCGCTTTGTTGTGGCTGCAAAAAAAACCAAACCCTGGCAGTTTGGCAGGAGTTACCGTTTACTCTCTGGGGCCTTTCCAAGGTGCAGCGGAGAAAATGCCAGTGGAGAGGGAAAGGGGCTCATTGTGCTCCCGACCTGCCCCGTGCCTGGAACAATGCAGCCCGTAAAAATATCCTTTCTATTTATACAGCCAGCCCTCCCCGCCTTCAGGCCTGGCCAAATTAAATTCCCATTTTCTCTGCTGCTGAGCAGGGAAATGTGCTTCTCCCCCTGAACGCCGGGTGCTTCCCTGCTGTCTTGTGTCCCGGGCAGGGACCTGAGGAGGATTTAATCTGTATTTTTGCCTGTGGCACAGCAGGGGCAGGACCACACACCCCACACTTTAATTGGAGAATTCCCAGATCCCCTTGATTTGCTGTGCAAACAGAGAAATGGACACCAAATGTGCCTCATCCCGATTTGCATCCCAGGACCACAGCCTGGTCCTCGTCTGGCCCTAGTCCCATCCCAGTATGGTTTTCCTGCTCCGCAAGGGGGCTTGTGTTCAGCAGCGAGGGAAACTGAGGCAGTGGTGACGTGACCAGCGGAGGGGGGCAAAATTTAGGTTGAAACTAGATCTTGTGTGTTGCAAGCCCATGGATGGGGCCCAAGCTGCAAATCCTGCTGGATGCAGCCCCCTCCCCCTCAGAGCCTTACAGGATTCAGGGCTTGGAAATTGAAACCAGGTGAAGTCAGGATATTAAAAAAGTGTGAGCTCCCCTTGGAATATTGGGGAATGGGAGCCTGGAGCTTGCAGCGGGTTTCCCATCAGGTGCCAGTTTGTAATCCAGAGGGATCTTGCAATAGCTGGAAGGGGCAGGAGGATGCTGGGGGGGGGGGCACGGCTTTGCCCCAGCTCCTCGGTGAGCATGCAGCGGGCTCCGCGCCAGCATCCGCAGCGGCTCTGCGGCCCCGGGCGGGTCTGCTTTCCATCCCCGGCACAAAAACCACCCGCCTTGCGCTGCTCTGTGTCTGCTCACACCATCCCGGGGCCGGAGGTAGCTCGGCACCGCGTTCCCTGCGGGTTTTCCAGATCCTGCTCCGCTGCAGGGCCGGGGGGAAGCTCTTCCCCCATGGTGATTTTTCTCAGCCCGGGGGCTGGTTTCTCGTTTGCCCACCCCAGGGCAGCACAGAATGGAATAAATGTCATGGTGCGTCTCTCCTGGGGATTGCAGGATGCCATGTACCACTCCCTCGGATGAGGATTGGGCACCTCCTCTCAGCGCGTGGTCCCCGGGGTGGGAGAGGGATCCCTCCATTCCCAGCTGCTGGTGTTGGAGGGATGCTGGGCTGCGGGGACCCCCCCGGGGTGGCCTCAGGGTTTTGTTTTCCTGCATTTTGCTCCCCAGCCCTTGAGCAAGGACGGGGGCTGTCCTCAAGCTGGAGGTCACCTGGCCGTTTTCCTGCCGCCTCTTCCCAGGCAGAGGATGCAGCTGCTCCACGAATCCCGCAGGATACCGGGGGGTCGGCACCCCACGTTTCGGGGGTCCTGCAGGTGCGGGTGCCAGCGCAGAGGGGAAAACCCCTTCTCCCAGAGGTGTTTGCAACGGGGGACTCGTAGAGCCCACCCCTTCCGCAGCCCCACGATGAACACGATCCAGGGAATTTCTTCAAAAGTAAAATTGTCTGACCCACTGTGGACCAAAGCCCCGGCAGAGCCGGGCAGGATAACAGGAATAGCACGGAAGTTCCTGCTGCCCTGAAGGACCGGGGATGATTGTCCGCAGCAAAGATGGTACTGGAGCCAGGGCTGTGGAACGATGCTGGCAGGCAGCAGACAGACCCAAATTGAACTGTGAAATTCCTTGGTGTGCAGCATCGTGGACACGGAGAGTTAATGCAAGGCTAAAAAGCGTTTAGCCAAACTCGGAGGAGAAAAAATATCCATCGCAGACACCTCACCGCAAACCACTGCCTCCATGCGCTGGCCACCCAGGGCTGGGGACCGGCCGTGATGGGTGCCCTCCATCAGCAGGAACAGGCGGCGTTTGGGAGTGACAAAGTTACCTTTTTTTTTTTTTTTTTGCTTCTTCCATGGCCGCGCTCCCTTCTCAGGTTTTTGCCCTCAAAAACAAGGGTGTGCCCATAACACTCAACTATTTTAAGACCACTGGGAGCCGGCCGCTTCCTGCCGGTCCCGAGCGAGGCCATGTCACAAGCAAGGAGCCGCTTCCCCACCGGGAGTGTGAGGGCTCACCCCAAGGGGAACGGGGCAGAGGGTCCCATGGCCGGTGGCCATGGGGTCACCTGGCCACTGCAGGGCTCCCACCGGCAGCTCTGCCTCCACTGAGCGGGTCCCCAGCGTCCTGTCACCCCCGACGGTGCTGTCGTACACTGGTTAATTTTATAAGGTCAGGTTTAGGTTCTTATCCCAGTGCGTTTGTCCTTGCCTGCCTTTTTAGTGCCCAGACATTGAGTAGGACCCGAAACATCCATGAACCTTGCAGGGCCGCCTGTGTGTGCGCGGACGTGCGGGGATGTGCTTGTGCCTGTGCCTTTGGAGGCGGGTGGAGCGGTGGGACGGAGGGAGCTGCCCCCATTTGGGGTGCCCTCGCTCGGTGGCGGGTGCCTCATTTCGCAAACCATGTTCCTTCCAGACCCACCCATGGGCTGGAGGGTGAGATAAGGGCTGCTCGGCCACATGCTGCCTTGCCATGGGCCTGCAAACACACATGCATACGTGTGTGTGTATATTGTACCTATATACATCTATCCATTTATATATAGGGGTACATCCCCTCCAGCCTCTCCCTGTAGGAAATCCCTGCCTGCACTGCCGTCCTCACCTTCCTCCTGGCCAGCATCGCCTGTCAGGGGGGGTTATGGACCCACCACCGCACCCCCGTGTTTGTGCCGAACCCGGGACGCAGTCCCCAGCCCCGGGCAGCCCGAGGGCACAGCCCACCCTGATGGGGAGGAGGGCGCGGGGCGGCGGGGAGAAAGGCCAGCAGCGCAGAAAGGGAAATTGCAGGCTTTAACCACATGAATGGAGCAAACCGCCCTGAAACGCTTCTGAATTCAACCGCTTATCCCCTCGCTAACCCCGCTTTTGTGTGGCCTCCCGCCAGGGCCGGAGAAGGGCTAGAGAGGGGCTGGAGAGCCCCCCCACAACCCTTGGCTCCCTGGGGGTCCACATCTGCCTGGGGACAGGATATCACCGGCCACCCCGCAAACCCCATCCTGCTTCCCCTGCCGTTGCAGGTCCAGCCGTGATTTATGAGGAGGAAGCCGCAGCAGCCGTGCCAGGAGCCATGCCATGGAGCCAGCGGCAGCTGGACGGAGGGGACTGTCCCCATTCCTGGGGACAGCTTGGTCTGTCCCAGGGCAGCAGGGCTGGGGATGTCCCCAGGAGGGCAAGGAGAGGAGAATGGCTCCTAGCAGCAGCTGCTGGCCTGGCCTGTGCCCTCCTCGCATCCGCATCCCTGCGTGTGCCCACTTGCCCTGCAGAGCCCCCACGGTGGGCACAAGGGGTGGGGGGGGCAGCATCGGGAGCCTCGGGGGGCTGAGCCCCCTGTCCCCATGGCTGTACACCGAGTGGTGGCCCATGGGATGCAGTGCTGGGGGGTGTGGGGGGACCCCACACATGCCTCACCATGGGGTGTGTTGCGCACCCGGGACCCCACGCAAAACTGTGCTCTGGGGTGCCAGGGGCCCATCGTACCCTATGCTGCGGGGTGTCTGGCACACCGGGGACCCGGGGACTCCTGGGACACCAGGAGTGCTGTGGGGTGCAGCATACCGCCAGTGCCCCAGGAGCTCTGCGGGGTCCAGGGTACCCCAGTGCCCCACAAGTGCTGCAGGGTGCAGGGCACCCCCAATGCCCCAGGAGCGCTGCGGGGTCCAGGGTACCCCAGTGCCCCACAGGTGCTGCAGGGTGCAGGGCACCCCCAATGCCCCAGGAGCGCTGCGGGGTCCAGGGTACCCCTGGCTCCCTAGGCGTGCTGCGGGGTGCAGCGTACCCCCGGTACCCCAGGAGCTCTGTGGGGTGCGGGGTATCCCCGGCCGCCCGGGAGTGCTGCGGGATGCAGCGTACCCCCAGTGCCCCAGGAGCTCTGTGGGGTGCGGGGCACCCCCGGCCCCCTAGGGTGTTCTGCGGGGCATAAACCCCCGCCCCCCCCCATCCGTAGGACGCACCCACCGCCCCCCCACACCGCGGGGGTGCGCGCTGGCACCCCGACCCCCCCCCACTGAGCAGCACCCCATCCTGCCGACCCCCCCCCCACCCCCCCAGGCGGGCCCTGCTGGGGGGTGCGCGCACCCCACGGGGACCTCCCGTGTCCCGTCCCCCCCCGTCCCGGCGCGGGGGCCGCGCTCTTCCCCGCGCCACCGCCCCTTTCCCTCCCCTCCCCTCCTCCTTCCTCGCTCCTCCTCCTCCTCCTCCCCCTCCCCCTCCCCCCCCGCAGCCGGCGGGCACGGGGCGCGGCGGGCGGCGCTGAGCGCTCCGGGCGCTCCCGCTCCCCCTTTGTTCGCGGCGCTGATGGCGGCCGGGCCGGGCAGCGGCCCCGGAGCCCCCAGCGAGGCGGAGGCAGCCCACCTCTGCCGCAGCTTGGAGGTGGGCACCGTCATGACCCTTTTTTATTCTAAAAAGTCGCAGCGACCCGAACGGAAAACTTTCCAGGTGAAGCTGGAAACGCGGCAGGTCACCTGGAGCCGCGGCTCCGAGAAGATCGAGGGAGCCGGTGAGTGCGGGCGGGGAAGGGCCGGGAAAACCGGGCGGGAAGGGGAGGAGAAGGGCTGCGGATCCCGCGGGGAGACGGGTGCGGGGAGGCCCCGGCCGGAGCCGTCCCGGGGAGCCGAACGGGAGGCTCGGTGGGGAGGAGAAAAGGGAAAAAACCACCCCGAACTTGTGCCCGGCATCCCCCCGCGGAGCAGGTCGGGGTAGGGGGGACGGGGGACGGTGTCCTGCCCGGGGGATGCGCGGGCCGGGTACCGCCATGGCCGCCCCCGGCGCCGCCTCCCGACTTTCCGCATCCCTCTTCGGCATCGAACTTCCCCTGGGATAAACTAGGTGCCTTTTCCCCTTGGCTAACAGCACCTTAAAGCCGTAAAGGAGCCTTAAAGGGAGACAGGATTAGTTCGAGCCCATCTCGGAGCAACAGCTGAGCTGAAACGGAAAGGGCAAAAGGCAGAAAAACCAACCCCAAAATATTGTAATGTAATTCCGTCCTCTTCCCTTCTCCCCTTGGCGCATCTGCCCCTGCGTGATGGGATGGGGTCCAATGGAGCACGGTCAGCCTCGGGCCAGGTCCCGCTCACCCACCGGGCACAGCATCCTGCTGGCTTTGGTTTCCCGCGCGTGGTGTGGACCTCCCACGCCAGGAGGGCAGGGGAAAAGATGCGTAAAAAATGTGAGCGTAAAACCACAAAGATATGGGTGGGAAGGGGGAGAGAGAGTAGGGAGGCCCCGCATTGGGAAACTTTTAACCTCGGCGTTGGTTTCCTAGGTTACTGCTGTTTCTCTTAAATTACCTTTCCCGCCCCCACACGCCCAGTGTCTCTGTCCCATGCTGGAGGCGAGGAAGAGGGGACGTGTGCCGAGGTGATGTGACATAGGTCCTGGTGCTGGCCTTGGCACAGTGGCCTTCCCCATGCTGAGGGATGCAACTGAGGTGCAGCAAGGCCACGGAGGGGTTGTCTTCTCTCCTGGCAAGTGCTGCTGGCCCAGAGTGGAAAGGTTGGATGCTCTTAGCGTTGCCAGGGGGCTTAGGTGGAGAAAGGAGGTGGAGAAGATGGTCATGTCTCTGTGGCAGGACCACAAAACGCTGGTGTTTCCAGTCTGGGGCTTTGGTTTGCCTTAAGACCCTTGGAGATCTCTAGCTTCTGCCCGGAGGCATCTCCAGGCAGATCTGGATGGAGCCGTGGGCTCCATTAGCATCACCAGGACGTGAAGATCCCCCCTACCTTTCTCAGAATGGCTTCTTGGAGCTTTGAGGCAGTGGGAGAAGAGAGTGCGGTGCCCTGTTGGCCCTGGGTTTAAGTTGTTCTTAAACTAAGGCAAAGCACCCGTTTGTTTTGTGGGCGAGGCACTGGTTTCTGGCAGTGTCTGCAGACCACGTGTGGGTCCGCGGTGGGACTGAGGTCCCCACCGATGTCTACGTGGGTGATTGTTCCTCTGGGCAGACCTAAGCATGTGCTGCAGTCCTTGTAAGGCTGGGACCTTAACTTCGGGGGAATTTAGAGAACTTTAACTTCTGTACCAAAACTGCGGTGGTAATAATGATGAGAATGTCGTGGCAGGGAGGACTTCTTGTGCTCTGCAGACAGCCAAGAGCAGATCAGTAAAAGCAGAGAGCGTCTCCCAGAGACTGAGATGATCAAATTTAAAAAAGAATCAAATCTACAGGTTTCTAGTGAAAGAAAAGCAAGATTTGGGGAATGCAGGGCAGCCAGTTCCCTCGTGTTCCTTTAAACATCACAGTGGAAAATTACTTGGGGCTCCTCTGCTGTGCTGAAGGTGAGCTGGCCGCTGGTGGCCATGGGCTTTGGGTTCCCCAGCATGTGCCTCCCAACCCACGTTGATGTTCCCGCAGTGTGTGCAACCCTCCCGAGAGGCGAGATGGGCCATGCTGGAGAGAGGGGGCTTTAGCCATATCTTCAGCCCCATCTCACTGATGCCGGATGCTTTCCCCGAGGCCTCCTCTCTGCAGCCAAGCATCTCACCCTGTCCTCAGTCCCCTCATCTGGTGCCACCCAGCACCCCGAGCAGCACCCATCCTCTCGCCCCTCTTCCTTCGCAGGGCTGAGAAGCAGAGCTTTGCTTCAACACTTCCTGGACAGGAGCATGAGAGCTCCAGGTGGAAATATCAGCTTGTGTACACAAATAGTGACTGTGTATCTAGGCAGGCGAGGCAAAGCCACACGGTTAATGGCCAGCAATACTGGGTTGTTGGCCAGCTTCCCTATTTTTATCTGGATGCGCTTTCTGGTCAGAAAAAGGATGCCTGGGAAAATCCAGGTGTGTGACATCTCTACTTCATGTGACAAATACGCTGATGTATTCCCCTCCTGACTCATCCCCCACCTTGAAGACCAACCGTTACTGGCACAGGGTTCACATGGCCGTGGTGGGAACCAGAGGGGGAAGTGATCTGGAGTCAAGCTAATCACTTTCAGTGCAGGGTGGTTTTAACCACGAGCAATGACTGACCCAGTTCTCCCCGTGAAGACAAGCCATGCTGGCATGGGGAGCAGTAGGTTGGGGCTCGCAGGAAGGTTTGGGTTTGCTTTTCATGGCAGTACTGGTTTGGCCCTAACTTGTGATGTGAGTGAAGCCATGAGCGAGGAGAGCAGCCAGCTGTCAGGAGGTGAGATGTTCCTTCCCTTGGAACAGGATCTCCACCGGACAATGTCTGGGGGTCTACAGGTCAAAGACTGCTGTGTTCATGGGTCGATAATGAATGTTCTTGTGTTTCTTGAGGTATGGAGATCATCAAGGAGCTTCAGAACCCCCTGGACACAAGTTAGTTTTCTAAGTAGGAATGATCCTGCATTTTTGTCCATTTCAGAACAGGTGACAATCCACAGTATATCACCTATGGAAGTCTTGGACTCAGGGCATGTCTGTGTTGATGGCCGTGTCTTGGAGAGGCATCTGTCTCCATGAACACCTCAGCATGGAGGATCAATGCTCCCCTCTCTGCACCTGGTGGGTTTTGCAGAAATGAGATGTGTATTTGTCCCAAGGAGGGGCGGGCAGTGCTGGGGGACCTGGCTCCATTACTGACCCTGTTGGGAAGAGCACAGCCCCCGTGGCTGAGGCTGGGGAAGCCTCCTGCTGCATGGTAGGCAGTGCAGGAGGGGACAGAGGGTCCTGCTCGTCTCCAGGTGGCCTCAGGCACGTGGGTTAAAGCTGCTGCGTGCCGGGAGGTGAGGGCTTCTGGGCACAGCCACAGTCACCCCTCCTTGGCGCAGTGCTGCTCGGTTCAGAGCTTCGACATCGCTGTGGGTGGTGTCGTGGAGCCGCTGCCTCCCCAGGATCTGCAGGTGCTTGTCTGTCAGTACTTCTGATCTCTTCTGAACTCTGGGGCGGTTGCAATAGTCAACCAGTTGTTTGCTGTCACCTCCACCACGTTTTGGTGGTGCTTGGCTTTCTGGTGCAGGCTGACCCAGTGCTTCCAGGGGAGCAGCGCCTGGGCAGGCTTCAGGTCACTCCACCGCTGGAGAGGAGCACGCCTGGAGGAAGGTCCACCCCACCCTCCGTGCTTTTGATGCCTCAGTGGTGGTGTGCTGTCGGTCTGACGGCTTCTCCCTGACCGGACGGGTTGGTGGCTGCAGAGCTGCTTTCAGAGGTGATGGGACATCTTTTATGTCAAGTTACTCACCGAAGCGGGTGGGATCCGAGCTGGCCTCTGGAAGGAGCTTTTGGCACGTAAGGACAGAGCACTTAGCGTTGAACAGCATCTCTTAACAGCGGTGAGATGGGACCAGAGGGATGCCAGCTGGGGAGCAGCTTGTGTTTGATGGGTTGGGTGGCACCACCATGCATGCTATAGATGTGCAGGCAACCAGCCAGCCTTGTTGACCACCATCAGACAGCCCAGCCTTGCCTTCCTCCTGCCCGCGAGGTGTTGGGGTCGTGGTACGTCGGTCCCGGGAGGATGGGGGGAGCCCTTGCTGGTGTGCCAGCCCTCTTCTTCGTCCCCTTGCTTTGTCACCCTTGTGTAGGGCTTTGTGAATGTTGCATAAAGGGTGACCTTGTGTGTTAATTGTCGCCGTGTGTGTCCCCCCTGCCTCCCCTCCGCCAGCAGCTCTGACTCAGCAGTGGGCAGCGCGGGGGCTCCAGCCAGCTGGGCTCCCAGATGAAGAACATCTTCTGTTGGAAAGGACCCATCTCCTGCTCTTCGTTAAGCTCCTCAGCTCGCTCCAGAGCGCCCTGGCTCTCGGGGAGCAGGACCGGCGGAGGAACAGGAAGGAGGGGGCAAACTGGTCTGTGCGGGAAGCCTTTCGCTTTGGAAAGCCGTCACCTCCTTCTCCTGGGCTTTATCAAAACTGAAACTGTGCAAAACGCAGTCCTGGTTTGTGCAAAACAAAAAAAAGAAAAAAAAAGTAATTTTTTTCAATTAATATTTGTTTTTATCCAAAAGGGTTTCAGCCAGCTCTAATTACCAGTGCATTGCTTCCTTGCTAATCAACTCTGCAGAGGGCTGGGCTGTTAGGATGGGAAAAGCTGTAATAATTTTCTATTCTTTTTGTTAATCACCCAAAGCAAAGTAGAGCTAATCCCTCGAGTCAGTTGTCTTTTATGCCTTTTTTTTTTTTTTAACTTCCTGTGTTACGTAATTCTTTTTTTTTTTTTTTTTAAAATATAAAAGGGTCTTGCATTCATAACTTCACATGCTGGGGGGGGTTATAGGCCAGCTTCTAATTGATCTGTTTGCCTTGAAACACGTCAGAAAATTCAGAGAGTTTGCTCAGAGAGCGAGCTGAAAATTTGGAGCAGATGTTTGGTTTATAGGGGAGGTGCGGGGAGGGGGGGGAACCCACCTCGAAAAACCCCTGGTTGCATTCTTGCTTTCCGTGAAGTGAGCTCAGTCCCGTGGAGGTGGAGAAACGCCGTCGCCTGTGTAAAAGAAAAAGCAGGAACTGTGAAATATTAATACAAAATGACTCCGAAGGGTGGCTCGTACTCGCCTCATCCTTTCCAACTACCTGCCTCTTTTGTTAATCCACGGAGGCTCGGCTTTCTTTTTTTTTAAATTTTAAAAAATTTTATTATTTTGAGGCCGTCTGAATAAGCTGAGGGGCTTGGAGCTCTTGAGAAGCGAGCAAGGCAGGAATGGCTTTCAAGGATAAAGCAACTTCCAAGTTGGATGCTCTTGGGGTGCGGGATGGGTCCTGCCGTGGCGGGTTCCCCCCCTGCTCCATGGCCCCCGGGGCTGGGAGGAAGGCAGCTCCTCGCTCCGGAGGCGCCTCGAGCTGGGGATGCAGATGCCACTGGTGTGGGGAGGCGAGAGCACGGCTGGTGACCGTCGTAATGGTTAAAGCTTCCCC
The DNA here is from genome assembly GCA_947846985.1 of Fratercula arctica. NCBI lineage: Eukaryota > Metazoa > Chordata > Aves > Charadriiformes > Alcidae > Fratercula > Fratercula arctica. The sequence continues at coordinate 11,778,857 of CANTUZ010000013.1, read as the reverse complement.
CGCTGAAGCTCCGCTGTGGGAGTTTCTCGAGTGAAGGGGTTTTTTTGGTGTCATTACCAGTTCCCTTCCTGCTTACTGGGATATTTGTGTTAAACTGGGGAAAGAGAACGAGCTCTGCTCTCACCTCCACACTGAAACAGCCCCTTTCCTTTGCTTTACGTCCCTCTGTCATCTCCTTTCTCTTCTCGGTAGTGTCCTCCAGGAGGGAGGAACAGGTTACTACTCATGCGGTAGTAAGACAGGTCACAAATTACCTCCTCCCTTGGCATCCCAAAAGCTTCTCTGCAGCCTGGAGAGCAGCCAGAGGTTGGCCGGCTGGGAGACCTGTGCTCCGCTGTGGTACCCGCACCCATGTTGTCCATCCATCTGGTTCCTTCGTTAGCCAGTCAGCCATGTGGAAGCTATTGGCTCATGGGTTTTTAAGCCCACTAATTAAAACCTGCTGGAGAGGTTTTGCGTGGTGTTGGGCTGATTACTTCTCACCTACTCGAGGGCCTGAGCGCTCCAGGTTTTTCAGGGCAGAAGCAATGTGGCTTGGCTTTCCCTGCGTTGGCTGGACACCACGTGTGGCGAGAGGAGCATCTCAGTAAGCTGGACCTGAACATCTGGCTCTGCAGGGCAGCACCTCGCCTGCTCCGTGCCGTCACCTCCCGCCTCCGGGGGCAGTTTTGTTGTGGGATTTCATACAGGACTTTTAATGTGCCCCATCTCCGAGCTGCGCTAGCGGCCGCCCAACCCAATCTCTGACCTTGTTAGTGCTTTGTTTAAGCTCCCTTGCCGGCACGGTGGTGGTGGTGGGGGGGTGTCATTCTTATCGGCGAAGCGTTTGCTCGGCTCCATTATCTAATCGCGGTGGTGTGCACTGCGAACATCCCCAAGACGTGCTGGCTGTTAGCGATGCCATCGCCTGTCCCTGCGCCAGCAGGCGTGTGACCTTCTGCATATCTCGCAGATTGCAGATGGAGGAGAAAAGGCTCGCCTGCCGTCTCAGCAGGAGTCTGGAGGGGGGGGGGTGATGCTAAAGTCCCCATCCCTGAGCAGTGCTGAGGTCCCCGTCCCCAAGCGTTGTGTGTGGTAGAGCAGGCTCAACCACCGAGTTGTCCCAGGGGTGCAGCCTTCCTTTAATTTTTGTGATCCTGGGAACTCGGGCACCATTCTTTGGCTGGGACCTTCCTCTCTAGACAGTGCCTGGACTGTTGTGTCCCCTGGGAAGCGACCCAAGGGACACCGTTGCACCGTGATGGGCAGTCGGGCCGGGATATAAAACTTGCCAGCAGTTGGGATGGAGCAGGATCTCTGAGGGTACAAGCACTCAGTTGGGACTGCCTTAGAGTTTGGGCTACATCACACAAGCTTCTGCTTGTGTCCTGCCCTGACCAGCTGCAGCAGTTCAGCCCATGGATGGTATCTTCTGAAGCTGCTGGAAGAGGAGATTGTGTCCATCTCCTCTGTCTCTGCCAAAGTAGGATCCTCCTGGGGTCGGTACTGCAAACAGTTTGTGCTGAGCATCTCATCCGGGCCACAAAAGTGGCTGGCAGGACCTGTGAGACTTCATCCAGATCACCCCAGCGTCGAGCATGGTGATTGCCAGTCCTTGTGGCTGCAGGAATACAGCAAGACCACGCCGCTGGTGGGCTGTAGTTCATTAGATGAAGGGGACAACAGTGATGGTCTCTGCTTAGTAGCAGGTCAGCCAAAAGCTGGGCGAGTGGTTTGGATCCGGAGGTGTGTGACAGTGCTCCTTGGAGCCGGGTGGCCTGGCTGGGGCTGCAGCGGTCCCCGTTCCCGCACTGTTGTGGGTTTGGTAGGACCTGGTGTGAAGCACACGATGAAGGAGGGGTGTGGGGAGTCCAGGAAGAGCTTGCAACATGCGGTGTGGAGGTGTGGGGCTCCCATCACGAAAACCCCCATGCGGCTCTGAGTTGACACCATCGGCTGAACCTTGTTATACAATAAAAGGAAATGTCTCAAGTCAGTGGAGACTTTTTTTTTTTCCTTTTCTAGTGTGCTCTCAGGTTTTAGGGCAGCAGAAATCATTGGGGCTTAAGTTTTGAAGTCCTTACGATGCTTTTGAAAAGTTACTCCCCCAGACGTCCTCCCTTCTTCCCCTTGGCCACAGGCGCTTGGAGAGCGGATGGCAGAAGATGATGCTGAAACAGAGCAACCAGAAGGATGCCTGTCTAGAGAAGCATAAAAGAGGAAAGGTTTGTGTGTTCAACAGATACCTGCAGCTGTACGGAGCTGATTTGGTATCTGACAGCCAGGGATGCTCGCAGAAACCTGCAAACACCTACCTGTGAGGCTTTTTGGCTCACTTGGTCACGGTGTTTGCTGCTGCTGGCTCTCTCCTGCCAGTATCGCCCATGAGATCAGTTTAACATCTAGCACATCCTCTGCGTGGTGACTGTACCCTGCCGTGGGTGGGTGATCTCATGGCTTTTCCTCTGCTCCGATGTCCCTGCTCATCTGTTCCGCCGAGCGTGGCTTCTCTGCCGGAGGGGTTACATCAGGCAGCAGCAGGACGGTGTTTCCAGGCTGGGGAGAGCCCTCGGGAGGGGGACACGGTGACAACGGCCACTCCCAAAGGGACTGCAGTGCCGGAGAAGGCTTTCCTTCAAAATGATTTTAATCTTTTTAAGTTTTGAGGATTTTTATGTTGTACAAAGAGCTGGTTTGCATGGAAAATACTACTTTTCTGAGCTTTGGGACATTGATTCAAATGAGAAACTTCCTCATTTCTGACAATTTTCTGCTGTTCTGAAGATCCCCCAGCACTTGGAGCTGCAGGCAGGGCTCGTCCCTTCTGTCCCAGCTCTCCTTATCTCTGGGCACCTTGCTGCCTCTTGATGTAACCCTGTCACATATCAATGTGAGGACGCGTGATTGTGCTCACGTGGAGCAACCAAAAAGCAACAGGCTATGGGCTGGAGTCTCTGGCAGAAGCTGGCAGCTCCAAATCTGTGGAAATCAGCAGAGCTTCACGAAGCAGACAGCCTGCGCTCCAGAAAGTCTTCATGGTTTTCAGATTGCTTTTTCAGCTCCGTCTCTGGTGCCTGTGTGGTCTCATGGCCCCTCAGCCCCACTTGGAGCTGGGGTTCCTGAGTCGAGCTGGCTGGAGAGCTGTGGAAAGCCTTCCAGAGTCAGGAGAGGACCTCTCCCTTACTTTCCTCTGCAGTTCCTACCTTCTGTTTGCCAACGCTTGTGGTTCTGAGGTTTTGGTCAGTTGTCTTGTCTGGCATTAATGTGGTGCCCCGAGGCAGGGCTGGCTGCCCGCAGGCAGGCAAACCCCTATTGTTGTTTTAAAGATTGACCCGGCAGAGGTTGCGGTCCAGCACGAGAGCTTTCGTGACCGGGATGATGCTTTGCTGGGCTGACTTTGTCCCCAGGCCTTGAGGACAAAATGGGTAACAGCCATGGCAGAAGGGGCAGGACCGTGCCTTATGGGTTATGCTTTCTTTCCAACTCATTACAAATGCATTTATTTTCTTTTTATTGGAATGTAACTTTCTTTTCCTCCCTTGATACACGAAATCATCACATCCAGAGTTGTGCCGCCTCCTGTTTGCAGCTCAGCCTCTCTGCCCACCCCAGCCTTTACCCGTACAGGGATGTTTGCGGGGCTGCTGCCTCCCCACAGATGTGGTCACTGCCACCCTCCCACCCATGGCCCTTGGGCAAGTGCCCCATGGGGTGAATTGTCCTCAGGGCCTGGGGTTGCCTCAGGTTGCCTTTTCCCTCTAGCTTCAAGACCCATCACCCAGGAGCTGGATGCGCGATCACCATCCATCCCGCTGTGCTGCTGCCAGGGTTGTGGCACCTGGAGGGCTGGGGGCAAGAGTCCCCTGGGAGAGCACTGCCATGCTGTGGCTGCTCTGCTGCCTCCTGACACCGTGAGCTGCTCCAGCGTGGTGGTGTCCTGCTCTCCATCTCTGCTGGAGCTCCCCCGATTCACTCTGCCGTGTGCCTTGCTCCTCTCCTCCCGGGCTTGTGCTGGGCAGGGCCCCATCCTGCTCCATTTGAGCATCTATCCATGCTAGGGCCAGGCCGGCCAGGGTTGGAAATCATTGTCACCGAGAGGGGCCTTCAAGGAAGGCTGCGGCGGCAGGCTGTGCCTCGCGGGGATGCTGGGTAGAGCAGCTGCTTGAGAGCCTTTTTCCTGTTTACTTGCTCCCAGAAGTGCTGGGTGATGTGGTGATTAAAGGACATCCCTCCTGCCTGTGCCGGTGCATCCTTTATCCCTCCTCCTTGCCCTCTCTGGGGGGTATCTCCGCACGTGCGGTCCCCAGTCCGTGAGCCAGGTCAGATAACTGGGGTGGCTGCAGGCGGGAGCTCATCCGTGTGGGAAGCACGGGATGTCTGAGAGGACTTTAACCCCCTTGGCACCCTGCCCTGTGAATCTGAGCCCCGTAACTCCGCTTTCCAGCTGGCGGAGAGGTGGGGTGGGGGCTGACTCGGTTTGTTTGCTGAGCATTTGGGCGCTGCCTGACATGATCCTTCTTGGTGCAAGCAAGGGGCAAGGCTCTCGTGCTCTTGGGCTGCATCGGAGCAGAAGCAGAGATCCTGCTGCCTCCTCTCTCCAAGCTGCTGTGCTTGGGTACCTCTGCCAGCGCCTGTCCCTCAGGCATCACTCATCCACCTCTGGTTCCTCTGGCCAGGATCCCGGGGTACTTTGGGTACCACCCTCTCCTTTGAGCCTGCAGTTCTTGTCCTGCTAATCCTGGCCAGCTCACAGCCCTCCTCAGCTTCAGAGGACCAAAAAAGCTGTCCGGGGTCCCTGAGCGGTGCTGGGCTCCCCAGGCTTGCTGGGCACTGGGGAGTTGGCTCTGCTGGGACAAAACTTGGCTTTATGGCCCAGCAAAGCAGCAGAAGTCGTTTTATCTCCCCATCCCTTTGGTGTCTCATATGTCATTTAATGCCTTGTGTTAGCTTGTTCTCAAGGTCTTGCTGCTGGCTGGAGTACGGTCCCCATCATCCTCAGCAGCTCAGGCTCTGGGGCATGTTATGAAAAGGCCTAGAGATGAGGGCGTGAAATTTTGGAGCGTTGGCCTATCAGGTTTGGTACAAACCATGGAACAGGTCAGTGTGCAAGGAGGAGGAGGTCTCCAATTCTGGGGATCAAATAAATCCCAGGTGAGATCATTAAGAAAAAAAAACCAAACCCAAGTGGTAGAGGAGCCTGGTGTGAAGACCATCACCAAGAGCTCCTGCTTCTCCCACGCAAACTGAAGATAATGTCTCCTGCTAGGGTTGTGTGTGGCTTAGGTAGTATCTGCTCTGTGCCTGGAGATCTTCAGTTGGATGGTACTGTAAGAAGGTGCCATTGACTGGTTATCAACCATACTCTTGCCTCGGCAATGGAAGGTGAAGCCAGCACCATCAGTGGTTCCATCATGGTTAGTGCAGATAGAGCAAAACTGGTGAAAAGGGAAGAGGAGATTAATTGCTTCAATTTTTAACCACTTTGGGACAGAGAGGGTTTGATGTCACCAGCAGCCGCTCTGGTAACTCTGCCTCTTTCTCTGGTTTGTGGTGTGGTGGTTGGAAGGGACTCACATGGGGAGTCTGAGGAGGTGGAGATGGTACAGCCCTCTGGGGCCTCTGCTGCAGATAGTGGCACACAGGGAGATCTAGGGGAGGGCACACATCTGGAAATCACATCTGTGCTTTAGTGAATACTCAGTCCTTGCTGTCTCAAAACAGCTTTTGAGTTGAGCACAGTGGGGGAAGAGGTCTGGCTGTTGTGGTGACCTCAAATGGCTCAGCAGCAGATGGGATCTTTATCCTAGTCTTCTCGTCCCAACTTTACCCTGACACTGAAGAGCTCAAGCCCTGGTAGGGACAGGAACGAGCCATCTCTCTGCTGCCCATTGGGTGTCCTGGCCAGCAGTCATCTTTGCTGTTAAATTGCTGTCACGGAAACTTGATTGCATCGACTGGTGGGATGGAAGAAAACTGAGTCACGGCATCTGAAGATCACTGGCATTTGCTGCCAGTGTGAGAAATCTTTTCCATCCTTCAGTTTTCACTCCTCGCCTTTGTGCCCTGTCTTGGGGACAGTGTGTGGTCACTCTTGTCTCTGTTTGCTTTATGGTGGGGCATGACTCCCCGGGCATGAAAGAGTCGAGAAGGCACCTATGTTGGGTGCAAAAATCCCCAAAGAGCTCCAAGGAGAGCTTGCTGCTGTTGGACACCCAGGTCCCCAGGTCCACTTTTGCCAGGGCTTCCTCATTGGCCCTGCCATGCTGCCAGCTGTGAGCTGGTGAGCTGTGCCTTTGGCTGGATTGCCATGTCTGCCCTTCTTTCCTGCTTGTTTTCTGCCAGTCTGCTTGGTCCCATCCCCTTTCCCCTCCCAGGCAGTGCTGGCAGTGGGTAGGAGTCCTCCAGCTGGCTGAGGGTCTGGGGACATCAGTGACCCCCTAAGCCCAAGGAGAGGCATGCGGGAATGTTGCACGGAAGTGCTCCCTGTTGGGCCTTTTGATGGGGGACACCTGCACAGGGAGCAGCTTTCCTGAGCATCTCACCCACTTCTGTGCCGAGATGCAGCGCTGTGGCAGGTGCCCCATTGATCCATCCCTGTCCTCCACGGCACCTCTCAGATCTCCTTACCGCTGCGCAGCCGCGGAGAGAGGCAGGCTGGAGGAGATCTTCAGCTTCCCCCATCCTCCCACTGTTTTATTGTGCTCCTGTAAGGTCATTACATTTCTCATCCAGGCAGGACTGAGGGGGATGGAGCCCTCGATGCTGCGCAGGAAGAAGGTCACCTTGGCGGTGGCTTATGGAGCCATCCCTAGACAGACCGTCTGTCCAGAAGCACCAGTGCCGAGCTTCCCCTTTCCATTTGAGTCACTGGAAGCTTGTGCCTCTCAAACAGACCGGGCTGATGACTGAAGGGTGGCTCTGCAGGCTGCCACCAGCCTTATTTCATCTAGGGAAGGGACACGGACTTCTTCAGAGCAGCGTCCGTGCAAGCGTGGGGCTTACCCTACCTGGAGAACATCTGCTTGTATTTGGGGTGGAAGCATGCTCCCATGTCCTGCGTGGTGAACGTGCCACAAGTCCAGTGCTCTCATGGGTGCCAGCCTTGCACATGGGAGTGGATATGGCCGGCAGCCCTGGACACCCAGCATAATCCAGAAATCCTGGTACAAAACCCCATGACAAAATTTCCAGGGAGGAAAAGAGGGAGCCCCGAAGCATCCCAGGAGGGGGATTGCTGGGGCCCTCACCTGTTTTTTGCCATCTAGCTGCTTGTCTCCTCGAGCTGCCCACCGCTGCCCTCGCGGGGCTGTGCTGGAGGGACAGGACTGCTGGTGTCCAGCAAGGGGGAGGTTTGTGCTTCCACTGGGTGAATTCCACACCAGGAACCGTGACTCTGCTCTCATACTTTGCAGACTATTCACGTTGCTGGGGGTTCACCCCTCCTCATAGTGGCTGTCCTAAAATTGGGTGCCTGCACCCTGCTGTAGACGGACAAGATAACCTCTGAGAGAGACCTCAAAGTGCAGTGTTGGATGGTGGGAGGGTATCTGGAAGGAGATACCAAATGGGCTCGCCCTGTTCTTTGCTCTTTCCACAGTGTTCCCTGCTGGCCACCCCAGAGATGAGGCATGGGCCAGATGTGCTCTCTCCAGTAGTCGTGGGAGAGAGATGTCTCCTGAGAAGTTTCTTCCCACCTACCTTATGTGCTTGTGTAGGGTTGGACTGAAGTGCCCATCCCTCCTTGGGCTGAAAAGGGAGCCCCAGTGACCAGTTTGCATGGGGTGTTCTGTTTCCAGTGACGTGGGAGAAAGCCTGGGAAAGCCAGCAGGAGCGTAGCGTCCTGTATGAGAAGTTCATCTGCTCGGGGAGGAGAGCTTGGCTGTGGGACTGGGCCAACACTTGCTTTTTGCATCCAGCAAGCTCACGTGTGCCTTGCAAACATCCCTGCTAAAGGCCCTGCTGGCAGAGAAACAGCCTGAGGGGAGAGAGCAGCCGGGAGAGAGGAGAGCTGGTACCTCTGGGGGGTGTGGAGGTGTTCCTTGTAATAACCCTCCTAATTAACTGCTGGCCAGTGTTAGGGCAGGATGTACTGGGGGGTTTCTCCTTCCTCTCTTGGAGAGGTGCTGGCAGAGGTGCCCAGAGGCAGGGCTGCTCGTGGGACGTGGAAGGATTTTGGGACCGGGGGGCTCCAGGTGCTTCTTCAGCTGTGACTCCAAGTGACCAACCGTGTCTCGGGATCAGTGTCCCACCTTTGCTTTATCTGCTGTTGTGGTTTCTTGTCTGGCTTTGGGATGGACATGCCAGTGTGGTGTTTGTAGCAGGAGCTCTGGGCCATGTGCTCCCCCGGTGACACTCTCTCCCCGTCCCCACGGCTCCAGGGGTGCAGCCGAGGGGGCTGTGCAGCGGAGGCTGGGGAGGGGGCTGGAGTGCTTTGCCCAAGGTCATGCAGCCCACCAGAGGCAGAGATGGGTCCAACACCACCTTCTTGACTGCGCCGAGGTCAAGCAGTGGTGATGGACATGGTGGCAGCGCTGGCAGGGAGGTGGCTCAGGCCAGGTTGTCCCTGGGAAGGCTGAGACCAGCAGGGTGGAAATTGCCAGCCTTTAGGTCTCCGGTCTGCGCTGGGCTGTGGGCAGAGGCTGTGAGATAGCAGCATCCTGCTTTGCTTACTTGCTCAGCTTCGGGTTTTTTTAACTCGTATTTTCTCGCAGCTGAGAGTGAGCGGGAGAGATGTGCTGACAAGACAGGACGGGCAGCTGCCAGCCCACAGCTACCTCTGCTTCTAGCAGCGGGAGGATGTTTGTGAGCTCTTGAAGGCCACCTGCGTGAGGCTGAAGCTGGTGGAGCAGCAAGGTCTGGGTCAGCCTGGAGAGAGGTCCACAGTGCCCTGTAGGAGCAGGGGGATGTCTGGGCAGGACCTTTGCCTCCCTGCTCCAGCCCGTAACATGGGTGCATGGGATGGAGGAGGGAAGGGTGGTTCCTCGCATCCTCTCCTCCGACCCGCGGAGCAATGCAGCTGCGTAGCATCTCCTAATCTCCCTGCACATCTCCTCTAGTTTCCTCTGCAGTTGATAAGGATTTGGGGGGAGGGAAAAGAGGGGGAGGAACTGGAGCTCAGCAGCTGCAGGACACGTGGCCCAGGGGCGCAGCGATGGCGGGCGGCGCGGGCAGGAAGCAGCGGTGCCCGCAGAGCAGCCGGCACGTCCCTGCGTGCCCCGCGTGGGCTGTTGGTGCCCCGGCAGCGGTGCCGGCTCCCAGGGCGGCATTTTAGCTCTCTGCCAAAATCCTCCTGCTCCGTGCTGTGATTGACGGAGATCGTTGAGAGGTGAGCCAGGATCTGAGTCGGGATCCAGGCTTGTCCCAGTCATCCTGGCTAATTGGGAGCTCCCTGTTGCCCCATCTCCAGCCCATTGAGCTATTTTTGTACCCAGCATCTTCTCTCCCAAGGTGCTCTCTGCACGGATGTTGCTGTTTCTGGGGTAGAGCTGATGCGAAAGTCGCTTCATAGCAAAATACAGTGGCTCGGAGCAAAAATTGCTGTTTGCTGCTGTCGGTAGTAGGTGAGATGCAACCTGAGACACAACTGAGCCGAATCTGGAGGGGAAAATAGCTTTACCTGCATCAAGGACATGGAGCTGTTGGAGCAGGTCCAGAGGAGGCTGGAGCCCCTCTGCTACGAGGACAGGCTGAGAGAGTTGGGGATGTTCAGCATGGAGAAGAGAAGGCTCCGGGGAGACTTTTTTGTGGTCTTTTAGTATCTGAAGGGGACCTACAAGAAAGCTGGGGAGGGACTTTTCATTCACAAGGGTATATAGTGATAGGACATGGGGTAATGGCTTCAAACCAGAAGAGGGGAGATTTCGATTGGATATTAGGAAGAAATTTTTCACTCTGAGGGTGGTGAGCCCCTGGCCCAGGTTGCCCAGAGAAGCTGTGGCTGCCCCATCCCTGGAGGTGTTCAAGGCCAGGCTGGACGTGGCTTGGAGCAACCTGGTCTAGTGGGAGGTGTCCCTGCCCAGGACAACAGGGGTTTGGAACTAGATGGTCTTTAAGGTCCCTTCCAACCCAAACCTCTCTTAAGATTCTATGGTCTTCTCCTGAGGCAGGAGAAGTCCCTGCGTGTTGCAGCAACAAGAGTAGCAGGACCCAATGGCCCCTGAGCGCCAGGGTGACCATGTCCCTCCTTGGGGCAGCAGTGGGGGTGAGAGAGCTTTTTACAGGGGTTTTGGTGCCTCACTAAAAGGGCAGCGTGGCATTTTGTAGCTCAGAGGATAAGGGATTTGCTGGGACACAGGGCGCTGCTGGTTTGGTGTTTATGTTGGCCTCCGTGGATGCCTCAGCCATGCCTCCTGCCCTCTGAGAAAGTAGTAAGGTCAAATTAGAGGCCTCAGCTGGTTTCTTCTCGTCCTGTCTGGATCAGACATCTGTTAATGGCATGGGATTGTCCTTCGGAAACCTGATAGCTGGTGCAGAGCAATGCTGATGGCAGACATGGCAGCGAGCGCGGCCGGGAGGAGGATGCAGTAACCCCATCGCTGCGTCTCTGTGCAGAGACGTTTAATTCACCATTACACTGTCTGCCTTAGCCTCATCGATTAAGGGAAGCTTGTGGGCTTGAGAGGTTGAGCTATTGCCAGTCTGAAAACCTATACTAATGAGAGACGCATGGCTCTTCCCGCTGAAATGAGCTTCTAATAGCTTGGGGATCCTGCTTTGCTTCTTGCGGAGGGGATATTAAGTGCAGGACCCCAATTTTGCCTTCATTATGGGTGCAACGTGCGTTTTTAAAGCCACCTTAATTTTTGCCAAACTCCAGCTCCGGTAGTTACTGTCTGCCCGACTCCTTGGGTATCCGCGGTGGATTCAGGGATGGGTCCGTGCGGGGACAAAAGCTGGGACCGCCCGGGGTTGATAAATAGCGAAGGGCAGGCGACGGGGCTGCAGACCGGGAGGTGCTGAAGGCCCTGGCCCCCGTCCAGCAGAGCACTTAGTGCATGCTCAGCCCTTACCCTGAAATCATGGGGGATTTTTGGTTGTTTGGTGTTTGGTTTTTTTTTTTTTTTTTTAATTAAATACTGAGCGGTGTTTGGTTGCAGTCAGCAGATCCGAAGCCTTGAGCGGGTGAGGAGCAGCCCCGGGCTGGGCAGGGTCGCTCGGGGCAGGTGATAAAACCGGGCGGTGAAGCCCATCACGAGAAGGTTGGCCACAGCCCTCCTCCAGATTCCTGCGGCTCTTGGTATCTCGTGCTGGCCTTAATACCCATTTCAGGGGGCTTCTGTTGAAATATTAAGAGGGAGGTGGAGCTACTTTATTCTCCATGCTGTCGCATAATAGATTTCTCTTATTTTCATCCGCAGGCACATAAGAGTCGTGTCTTATCTTCCTCTTTCTCCCTTGGCAGCCTTTCCCTGGAGGCCTGACCACCCAGTGCCCCTTCCAGTGATGGGAAGCCCACAGGGTTGCGCTTAGTGGGATCCACAATGTTAAATAGCAGGAAAACGTTGTGGTTTTTTTTTTTTTTTTAAGTTCTTTTTCTTTGCCAGAATGAGTAGCCTGGAGGCTTTTCTGCTGCGCCGGGGCAGGATGGGTCGGTGTCAGGCAGCTGAGGTCAGGCTGGGCTGGGAGTGACGGTGTGGCTGTCACGGCACCGCTTGTCCCCAGGGAGACGCATTGCACCGAGCGATGCTTGTCGAGGGGGTGGGTGTTTTCTCGGAGGCTGTCCCCAATAAATCCATCCTGGATGGTAATCTGGCCTAAACCCTCTTTCTGTCAGTTTTCGGTTTTTTTTTTTTCTTTTTTTTTATTTAATCAGTTTTAACATCTTCCCCAAAATCCTCTGGAGGTGGAGATTTTGCAACCCTCAGAGCCCGTTCCAGGGTGTCCTTATCCTTACGCGTTACAACGCCCTATCCATCAGCAGTTAAACGACGCTTGGACGAAGTTTCAGTTTTAAATGACTTTAAGGGTGGATCTGCTTTTTATGTAACCAGCGGGTAATTTGTTTGGGTTTTTTGTCTTGAATGGTGCAGGGGGGGTGGATGTGGGGTCAGCTTTTTCTTTCTGATGCTCCTGCTGCAGGGCAGGCTCTTTGCCCAGAAATGTGACCATGTCCTCCTTTTTTAAGGGCTGGAGGCAAGCAGAGGGCCAGGCCGTTCTCCTGGTGGTGGGCTGGGGGAAGGTTGGGAGGTGGTGAAGAGCACAAGGTGTTCGCACAGCTCAGCGTGCAACATGGAACCGTGTGAGGAGCTTAGAGGATCTCCAGGACGAACCAGCTTTGCTACTGCCTTCCCAGAGCCTCTCCTGGATGCTGCCTGTGTGCCCGCCTGGGAGGGCTGGAGGATGGCCAGCGCGCTCCATGCGTCCCATCTCATCTGCCACTCATCTGTCCCTGCTTGCTGCTGGTCCCTGCTCTGAGATCTCAGCCCTGCCAGACCTTAGGGGGGGGTCTGTATTCCATCAGAGAGCTTCCCTCTACCTCTGCTATTGCTTTGGCACCAAGTTCTTCCTCCTCCTGCCAGTGTCCACAGGGGATGAAGACGAGTTTCTACCTTCTGCAGTGACTGCTGCCTTCCACAGCATGCTCTGGGCAAGGGCAGCTTGGGGAGATGTGGCTCACCTTGGTGACAGGGTATCTTTGAAGGGTTCATCCTGGATTACCCGTCACTTGTTCCTCTGCCCAGGCATGCGTATGACCTGCAGTGCTGGGGCCACACCATCCCCTGGGCTTTGGCTGCATCCTTGGTAGGTCTTTCCCAGCAAGGACCCAAGGTGTTGACTCATGGGCTGCTGTCATGGAGCCCATGCCACCACTCACCTGGTGAGTTTGCTGGTGCTGAGGGTGGTGGAGCGCGGTGGTTAGACGTCATTTCCAGCGTGCGCTCTGCTGTTCTCCATTCATTGCACTTGTGGAGAACCTCTGCCGCGCTTCCAGCTCACCTCCGCTCACCTGCCCTCTCCTTTTTAACTTCCACTCCCTGCCCAAGGCTGGCTGCCAGGTTCCCCTCCCTGCCTGCATGCCCTGGGGTCTCCGGGCTCCCCCCACCACCCTCCCTGCAGGTTTGTAGAACCGCAGGGCTCTGCCCGAGGAAACGCGGGCGCTGGCGAGCAGATCCAAGTGCGTGGGATCAGCAGCCAGCAGCATCTGCTGCACCAGCCGCAGTGGGAGCAGGCTGGGGGGGCATTCAAAACCAAAGGTGGCCCAAGCCTGGGAGCTGCCGTCGGTGTTGGGTTTCCTGTTTACCGGCAAGAGGGCGGTTGGGGTGTGTGGAGACGGCCCCATGTGAGCTGGGGCTCTTGCACACTGAGGTGGAAATAGTTAAGGGCTGGAGTGTGGTTTGTTGTCTGGAATAATAATAGTAAGGACATGGACCTGTTGGAGCAGGGACAGAGGAGGCCATGAAGATGATCCGAGGGCTGGAGACCCTCTGCTGTGACAGGCTGAGAGAGCTGGGGGTGTTCAGCCTGGAGAAGAGAAGGCCCTGGGGAGACTGTAGAGCCCCTTCCAGTCCCTAAAGGGGCTCCAGAAAAGCTGGGGAGGGACTTTTGATCAGGGAGGGGAGCCACAGGACGAGGGGGAATGGTTTTAAACTGAAAGAGGGGAGATTTAGATTGGATATCAGGAAGAAATTTTTCACTCTGAGGACGGTGAGGCGCTAGAACAGGTTGCCCAGAGAAGCCGTGGCTGCCCCATCCCTGGAGGTGTTCAAGGCCAGATTGGATGGGGCTTGGAGCAACCTGGTCTGATGGGAGGTGTCCCTGCCCATGGTTGGAACTGAATGGTCTTTAAGGTCCCTTCCAATCTAAACCATTCTGTGATTCTGTGATGTGCCTGGCCATGGTGGGGACAGGCAGGAGGATGGGGAGAGGGGGAATCAGTGCGAGCCAGGGAAGGGCAAGGGGAGATGGGGCTTGTAGGCTCTCCCTCCGTTGCCGGCTGGCCCGCAGGCTGGCTGCGAGCTTGCCAGCAACCTTTCTGCTGGTAGCAAAGCTGAGGTTGAGCAGTGCTCAGCCCAGGCTGACAAGCCCACCCCGAGCGGGCTTTGCACCACTCGGCTGGTGCCATGCAAAGCTGGGGTTACCCCCAGGAGCTGACAGGAGCAAAATCAGCGAGAGAAAACTCCAGCCAGCCCTGGACTATAGCAAGATGTCTCCATCTCTCCTCCCTCCGTGTACACTGACTCCCATCCTGTGCTGGAGGGAGGACCTGGGGTGGGACGGAGGCAGGGGCTGGTGAAGGGAAGCAGCGTTTCGGCGTTTGCTTGGTGGGGATGGTGGCATTTGTGCTCGCTGTGCTTCCTGCCCAGAGTCATTTCCTTCCATGCTGTGAGGGGGCTAGGAAGGTGTCGGGGTCGGTAGAGACGGCGGGGTTCGAGAGGCTGTTCTGCGGCAAGAGGAGGGCTGCACAAACCAAACCCCGAACCGCCTTCTCCCTGCCGCACGCCGGCGTGTTTGGGAGGATGAGAGAGACGAGCAAGCAGCTGCAAGCGTGCGTGGGCTGCAAGTTTTTACCCCGCTCCCTCCGGGCACCCGGTCCTCGCGGAGGCTGCCCTTCACCCGAGGAATTCCCTGCCTCCTCCTGTCTTTGACAAGTGCCTCGCTCGCACCGGGGCTCTCTACATTGCCTGGATTTTAGGTATGCAGTTTGTAACAACAGCTCCCTCTCACTACTTACTTAACCCGCCGGTGCTCCGTGCAGCGAGGGGCGAGCGCAGGGCAGGGTTAAGGTGCTGCCGCGGCCCGAAGCGGAGACGAGACGCTCGCAGTGTGATACGAAGGCAAGCCATTAGTATTTTGGCACCTTCTTTCAGTAGTAACCTGGTAACCTACCATGAAACCAGCTGCTAGCCTTTTCCCACCGCGTTGGTCAAGCCTTGCATCCTTCAAAGAGAGGATTAGTCTTCAGCCCTGCTGTGCGTGTCCTGGATGCAAAGGCCTTGATGGTGTTATGGGGTTTTTTTTAAGGGTTTTTTAACATGCTGTGTCACTAAGGATGTGGGCAGGTTATGGCAGGGCGCACTAACGTTTGAACTTCCAGCCAGTTCATTTCCAAAGGGTGGGCAATGCCTTCTAAAGTCACACCATCGCTTATTTTAGGGAGCTTCTCTGTCCTCCCTTTGCAGCCCCGAGGAACTGGCTCTTTCTGTGCTATTGTCCTGAATTGCTGAGCTTTGGGGGCATACTGCAGTGGTCAGTGTGGATACGTCCTCTGTCAGGCTGCCGTCATCTCCAGACGCTGCACGGCGTGTCCTGCCAAGAGCGGATCCCGCTCTCCTTGGATAGGGTTCACAACCAGTCTCCCCACAGTCAACCCCCGTGTCTGGCTTCCTGTGGTGTTTGTTTGAGCATCTTCTTTCGCAGTGGGGTTTGGTGCTATCAGCCGCGGCTGCGGGTGATGAGCAGGTCACATTTCTGTCTAGTTGGAAGCTGCAGTAAATTGAAATGAAAGGCGAGTCGCTCCACAGTGAGTGCAGTAAGTGGCGTTTAATTGGGATGAATTACACGCCAGGTTTGCAGTAATCTCCGTCCCACATTGCTCAGAAGCATCATCTGCTTTGGAAACGTGACTCAGAAATGTTGTTATTTGATTCCCCCAAGCATTTAAGAAACTGTTTTTCCAGGAAGCAAAGATTCTTGGGTTTGGGTTGGTTTTTTTTTTTTCTTTCTTGCTGCTGTTGGTTTTTTTCCTCTTTGTTTTATGGCAATGAGAGTCTTTTCCCAGAATTTCCTCTGGGGAGGGAGGCTGCAAGATGTTCCCTTACCAGCATCTCTTTATCTCCTTGTCCTCGCCTGGCATTTAATGCTTCAACCCCCCTTTGCAGAGGAGCCACAGCTCCGAGGTAGCTGGTTGGAGTTATCTGCTTCTCTTCTCCATGGGCCACAGCTGAAGCCGCCAGAGCGATGCTGTGCCATCGCATTCACCACCCACACGTGTAGCCCAGCGGGTCTGCTCCTCGCCAGCCCCATGCCTGGATTTGCCCTGCCATTCGCTGCTGGGACCTGCCCGGGTTGTCTCTTGCCACCTTGGGCTGTCCCTCATGGTCACACTGCTGCCTTACGTTGGTTGCCTTTGGGTTGGCCCACTGGGACAGCTGCTGGGATGTGACACCAGCCCTATAGTCTAAAGAATATCCTTAGGACGATGCGGTCCCTGTGTCCCAGAAGCCTGATGCTGAGGGTGTTGCTGCCTGCCCTGGCCATCATCTGATGGGTACCATCTGAAGGCTTCATCTGACTATGGCTTGGTTGCTTGTGGTTCATCTTGCCTTCTTCAGCCATCCCCTGGAGGAAGCACGTTGCCATTACGGAAGGATAATAAATGCAAGCACAGCTCCCCGGAGTCACCGGCCCGAGCTCTGGCCAGGGTGACACACTGTCCAGCCAAATTACCAGCTTTGTCACCCCGGGCCCTGCCATCTCCCATCTGAGATACAACTTTCTGAGCTTTCCTCTGCAACCTGGGCTCACCCCCCACAATAACCCCCTCCGCTGTCACCGCAGGTTCAAAGAGAAGCCAGGATTTTTTAAATAAAGCCCATGGGAGTCATTTTATGTGTACGGTACAAAACCATGAGATATGGGAGCCCTGAGCTGTTATCCCACCTCCCTCGGCTCCAGTTCTGACCAGCACCTTGCGTATGCTTAGGGTGTTGATAGCAGACCTCCCTGGTGGTGTTGGTAATTCAGATGATCTCCAGACACGGCTGTTTTCATGCTTTTTCTAATGTTTTCTCTCTGGAAGGTGTTTAGCAATGGGATGGGGAGGGGGATTCTGCACGGTGGGTGTCACAGGCAGTCAAATCTGCTCCAGAGCTGTGGCAGATCCACCACAACTGGATCTCCAGAGGTTGGGCTTGGTTGATCCTTGCACTGTGCTTTCTTCTGTGGCCTTCTGAACACCACCCAAAGGTGATAAATGCTTCGTCCCTTTTTGGCTAGCAAAGGGCAGAGTTTTCTTGGTAAAGACAGCGCATGTGTGAAGGCAGGGATTGCCCTGGGCATCCTGGTAGCACTCGGAGGAGCTGTGAGGATGCTAATGGGACAAGGGGGAGAGGCCAGAAACTACATGCATAATTTAGGGTGAAAGGGGGGAGGCAGGGGCACCACTGAGTTGCTTAAACCAGGAATCAACTCAAGTTTCAGTATCTAACTTGAATTTGGAGAGGAGTGGATCTCAAATCCGTGTGTGGGCTTTGCAAGAGGCGGTAGCTGCAAACAGGATTTCACCCAGCTGGGCAGGAGGCCGTGCCCTCGGAGGGTCCACCTCAGTAGAAAGGCTTTCTTAGAGAAAAAAAAAAAAAAGTTGTTCTCTTGAAAGATAAAGAGAAAAAAGTACAGTTTGCAGATGTATGTTGGGTGGAGGAAGAGGAAAGCGTGAGGTGTGAAGCCAAAGGGGGAAGGAGCTTGCAGTAGCAGCAGAGTCCTCTGCTCATCCTGCCTGGGGGTCACCATGGGTGAGACATCCAACTGTTCTTGGGGGGGACAGAGGTAAATAGGGGGGTGGTGGCTGGGGAGGCTTCCTAGGGAACGGGTAAGAAGGGGTTTGTGTGGGTGTGGGTGCACAGCCACATACACACGGCAAGAGAGGTGTGCAAGATAAGTGGCGAGATCTCTGTGCTGCTTTGAAGATTGAGGAGCGAGCTGGGGGCTCTTGAGGGGCTTGTCTACGGTGAGAGGTGCAGGAAACTTCTCTGGGAGGACCTGGGCACCTGCATCCATGCTGAGGACTGGGCTGACGGTGCTGTGCTAGAGCTCTGAGTGCAGGTCACCACTTCAGCCCATGGGAGGCTGCCGTGATGGCTCACGTGAGCCTGAATGCAGTAAGTCCTCTACAAGGCACCATCCGCGGTACCTGCCCACTGTCCTCAGAGCTCCAGCAGCTCTCTGCCCAGGCTGGGGCAGCCGTGCCATCCTTGCTTTCCAGCACAGCCAGGGAAACGCCATTCCTGGGGCTGAGCTTTTCAGAGGCCGGTGCCCCAGTGCCACAGTCATGCCTGGGTCTGCCATCATGTGATGGGTGGTAATCCAGCTCTTCAGATGACTATAAGTGCTTTATCCATGCCCTTCCTTCTCGTCCATGGGAATTTCAAGCTATTCGCTGAACTCCCCTTTTGTTTTCTTTTTCTCTCTTAGTGGATATTCGTGAAATCAAAGAGATTCGTCCAGGAAAGAATTCACGTGACTTTGACCGGTACCAGGAGGATCCATGTTTCCGACTGGACCAGTCTCATTGCTTCGTTGTCCTCTATGGCACAGAGTTCAGGCTGAAGACCCTCAGCTTGCAAGGTAAAGCACTCATGGCCCCTGGGCTGTGCCAGGCAGGGTTGGACAGGCAGCTCATCTCCACAAACTTTCGATGCATCCTTTCATGAGTGAGCTGGAACCTTATCCCTGGGCAGATGCTCCTTTTGCCACGCTGAGGGAGTTTCTTTGGAAGAAGGTGACACTGGTTCCCTGAAGGGTACACATTCAACCCCTAGATACATCAGTTTATATGCTTGGTAAACCCAAAAGTTGGGTGAACTGAAGCTCCTAGTTCAAATGTGTACTTGAAATCAAGTGTTTTATCTCAGCTTGGCATGTTGGTGTTCATCAGCTGTGTTGTGGTAACCGGCCATGTGCATGAAGTGGTAAAATCTCCCTGACTTCTGCTTTGCAGTTCTGAGTGAGAAATCGTTGCCAGTGTCAATCAGTAACTCACGAAGCCACGGTGCCTCTGGGCTGTTGGTCTGCACTTTCCTCAATGCCTTGTCTGTTGGCTTAGGCTGGACTTGGAGCACCCAGCCTTATCTTTTGCTGTTGAAAGAGAGGAGGTTTATGCTGTTGGGTCTCCTGTTCAGGTGGAGGACAGGCTCTTAATCACTGGCTGCCATTCAGCTGGTGGATGATATCATTTTCTGCTAACTTCATGCAGTCTTGTGTCTCCTTTAAACCAACATAGATGAGCACTGATGGAGGCAGCCATGCTGCCTCCTTAATGTCCATGGCAAACCTGCCTTCTGGCTCGTGCTGTGGGACACAGGGACGGAGACAGCACTTCTGCCCTCAGAAAGCTGGCAGAGAGGTTATGGAGCAGCTGGCACACATTCACAAGGAGGTGCTGGCCTGTCACCCAGGCCAGCCAGAGTATTCCTGCTTGGGGACAAAGATAACCCCCCAGCTTGGGAACGGAAGGGAGGAGAGAGCAGTATGTGCAGGAGCAAGGGGTCCATCCAGCCACGGACATCCCACGGGAGGGGAGTAGGAGCTTGGCAGGGAGAGGAGGCGGAGGGATCTGCACGGGAGGGGACTTTTTTCAGAAGGGGGATGAAGGAAGGAGTGGCGTATGTAAGATGCTGGCAAATAGTCCTAAGAGGTTTGGGCTGGTGATCAGCTTCTACGTTCCTTCTTCCCGTTTCTCCTGTGCGCTCTCCACAGCCACTTCCGAGGACGAGGTCAACATGTGGATCAAGGGGCTGAACTGGCTGGTAGCAGACACTCTCAGGGCTGCCACCCCCCTGCAGATTGAAAGGTGAGGAACTTTTCCTTGTCCTGCACTTGTTTTGGTTTTTTTTCCCTTTTCTGTCCTTTTTGACAGAAAAAGGTGACCACAATGTCAACATCTCATTCCCTCTCTGAGCCGTGCTGCCCTGTTACCCCTGTCTCTGTGCTTGTGAGGCTTCATCCCATTGATCCATTGAAATTGTACACTCTGAG
The DNA here is from genome assembly GCA_947846985.1 of Fratercula arctica. Lineage (NCBI taxonomy): Eukaryota > Metazoa > Chordata > Aves > Charadriiformes > Alcidae > Fratercula > Fratercula arctica. The sequence goes on along the minus strand of CANTUZ010000013.1, from coordinate 11,759,186 downwards.
GGTGGTGAGCCCCTGGCCCAGGTTGCCCAGAGAAGCTGTGGCTGCCCCATCCCTGGAGGTGTTCAAGGCCAGGTTGGACGGGGCTTTGAGCAGCCTGGTCTAGTGGGAGGTGTCCCTGCCCGTGGCAGGGGGGTGGAACTGGGTGGTCTTTCAGGTCCTTTCCAACCCAAACCATTCTATGATTCTATGACCCACTGTGCTACATTGTCTATGGCCAGAGTTTGATCTCACGTGCATGCAGGGAAAAGGAGCTTTACCATGAAACAGATGTTTTTAGGTGTGCTCGGCCTGTATTATCTGTAGCAATTCAGTGTAGAGGCATGTAGAAGAGAATACCTTTGGGTTTTGTCTTATCTGCGGGCTCACTTTCAGACAGAGACACTTTTCAAGGGGGGCAGGTTGCCTGCATGAAAATAGGGTGGGCTGCCTCTGGAAGGGGAGCAGAGCCAGGTTCTCTGGTGGGAAGGAGGGCTGTGGGAGAGGATGGCAAGGTGTCGAGTGTCTTCCAGAGGTAGCACCAAACCAAACGGGCTGGTTGTTGAGGAGCTAGGGCTAAGTGTGTCCATGTTTGTGCCTCTCCATTTAGGTGGCTCCGGAAGCAGTTCTACTCACTGGATCGCAACCGGGAGGACAGGTAAGAAGAGAGAAAATGCTCGCTTGCACAGACTTGCACATTCACAGAAGGGTTTGAGCTGGAAGGGCTTACATTTGACTTGAAGCCCCAGCCTTTGCTTTGGATTTTTTGTTGGGTTCCTTAGGTTCCTTAGGTTTTTAATTTTTATTTTCAAGGAACATTCATTCAAGTCCCAATATTTCCCTGGCTGATTTTCACCGAATTTAAAAAGCATTAAAAAATTGTCTTGTTCCCTGACCTGTTCCCTAGCTGTTTGGACCCAGTAACACCTTGAGACCCCATAGCCATGAAACACCTTCACCCCTAGCTGGTATCACCCGAGGAAGCAGATAGCAAAGAGCCAACAAGTGGCTCTGGCCACCCCATCAGAGCTGAACTGGGTTGTGTTTGTTACTCTCCACCCTGTGTGGTTTATTCTCCTTCTCTGAGGTCCGTGAGGCCATGGATCATCCCACTTGATCCAGCTTGCCTTCCAGGCTGATGGGCTGCAGCAGGGCCACTACTTGTGAAGTTCTTAGGTGAATGCTTAGTGATGTCCTAGCAGGTGAAATGTCATGCTTGGACCCGTCATGAGGAGATAAGGGAGGGGAATTGGGTCATGACCCATCAGGGGGAGATAAGGGAAGGGATATTTCCCTGCCGAGGAGGCGAGTTTCACCATGCTCTGCTTTCTGCTGCCGTAGCCTGCTTTCCCTGGCCACATGCTGGCCACTAGTTTTCCTCTTCCCCAGGGGCTGTTATTTGCCTCCTTTCAGCCCCGGGACACGCTTTTCCCCTGTGATGTTAACTGAGCCCATTACCCTTTCAGCAGTGATTTCTGCATTAATGTGCTCCCCAGAGGTAAGGGATTCCTCCAGTCCTGCTCTGGAGAGGGCAGTGCTGGAGACATCTCTCACACATCATCTCGTGTTCCCCGGCTGCGGTGGAGCACCTTGGCCCCATCTGCCTCCTCTGTGTGCCTGGGTGCCAGGCAGAGCACCAGGATGCTCCAGAGCATCCTCTGCTTGGTCCTTGCTGGTGCCATTGATCTCACACTGCTACCAATTTCCACATTCCACCCTGAGCCCCAGAGCCCTCCTCATCCTTGCAGCAAGCTCCTGCCAAGAAACCTGCCCTGTGAACCCGGCTGGCTGTGCCAGGGCCATAGCGCTGGGGAGTTGTGGGCGACTGCAGTCAGACAGGTCAGTCCTGTGGATCGGCAGGCGGAAATCACTGCTCCGCACTCATCAGGAGGAGCAAACAGGTCCTCTCCTCCCCCTTTGGTCCCCACCGCTACCCCTGCCCCCCAGCCGCAGTGTGCTGCCCAGTGACAGCCAGGACAGACAGACGGACCCGCTGTCGGACAGCCAGGGGTTAAATTCAACCTCTCCACATCTCTGAGCAGAGCAGGAGTGTGTTGCATTGGGGAAATCCCACTGCACTGGACAGTTTTGCCTTTGCAGTGATTTATATTGTGGCACGGCAAGAGCACCGTTGGGCGCACGGGGATTTTGCGGAGGAGGGATAAATCCTTGCAGACGCAGAAAGGGAAGGAGAGGCGCCTTTAATCTCTTGCAGCTGCTCTGCATATGCCACACACCTTTCAAATGCAGGCTTGAGTTTTATACGCGGTGAACTGGTTTTCAGTGGTGACCGGGCGAAGTATTTCCTAATTCAGCAATGGAGAGCACGGAGGCAGGTGCTGGGGTGGCTGCATGGGGGTTTTGGAGGATGAATGCAGGAGAAATGGAAAAAATCGGTCCTTTTTCTCATCTGGTTATACAGTAAAACCGATGAAATGGCATCCCAGCAGGACAAAGGAGGTTACATGTACAGACTCGTCTGACCGGGGCATGGTCAGCAGAGCTGAAAGCCAGCCTGTTGCATTTCTCTTGTTTTTCTTAATATCATCTTTCTATTAGCATTCAGAATTAAGGCAGGAAAATACAACATATTCCTTACCTATCAACCAAGGGGAGAGGTTTCAATGCAAACCGCTTAACTGGAAGAGCTGCTGCTCCAGCCCAGGCAACGAAAGGAGCAAAACACCAATAGAGGGGGAATGCAGAAAGATTTTGAGTCTCCCCGTTTTACAAGCATCCATGTGTTTTCTGCAAAGTAGAGGCAGCAGTTATGGGGCATGTACATCTCTTGGATGAAATCTTGGCCCTTGTGAGGCGTTTCAGCATTAACTTTGGTGTTGCTGGACTCTTTGCTTTGCCTTCTGAGCCTGGAAACGGGTTTGAAAAAGGAACAGTGAGGTTTTTTTGGTTTGGTGTGGTTTTTTTGTTGTTTTTTTTTTGTTTTGTTTTTATTTTTTTTTTTTTTAAAAAAAAAAAAAAACAACACTTCTTTTGCAAACCGTCCTTGGTCCTTTACAGAATGGGCAGGTTTTTGGCAGCTGAAGAAATCATTCCTGGTGTTCGTGTACCCCATGCTCGCCCCAGCCTCCTGCGCCGGAGCCCTTTCCTTTCCGCCTTCTCCCGGCTGGGTGCCTGCGCATACCTTCCAGCACGCCGGCAGATGTCGGCTGTTTTCACTGGCTGCCGGACCTTTGGGTATTTGTTTTTCCAAGGGAGGTTAGGTGGAAAGAGGAGGATAACAGGATGCTGGTTTTTTTTTTCTGAGCTGCTGCGGAGGAGACTGTTTCACCTCTGGCTAGGAGAGCTGCCCGCGGCTGGGAGCAGAGTTACGGCACTGGGGAATGTTTTCATCCATGAGAGGGCTGGATCCGTCCTTTGGCCTGTTTGTCATAAGACTTTAAAAAAACTTCCGTAGGAGAAATTAGTTTGTTTATTTTGTTTTTACTTTCTAGTCTCAAAATAGTACTGAGCTGTTTATCCAAGCTCTCCAACACTTTAACATTATTAATAACACACAGTAAATAAAATCCTTCCATACCCCGTCACCTACCGAAGCAGAGAGGGAAATGCTGGTCACAGCTTTAATGGGGTTTGCTCTCGCCTATCCTGGTGCCGTCAAGGTGCCATGGTCCCACACCTCCCTGTGAAACAGCCCAGCATCACCAGAGCCAGGCGCTGGCTCCAGCCCGATGCCTGCTGCCGCTCCTGCTGCTGCAGCCCCTCCTCTTTTTCCAAGAGCTTTTTTGCCGTCTCAGCCTCTCACCAAGGCGGGGAATGCTGCTGGGTGGCCCTGGGGACTCTGGGTATCCCATCGGGGGTCCCACGAGAGCTGTTGCATGCTGTGGTCCTTGACATCTGAGAGCATCTCTCACGAGTCACCGCTGCGCTCCTGGCTCGCTCCCCCCAACATCGCCCCATTCCCCTGTCACCCAGGACCCTGTAGCTGGGACATCCCTGCCCTGGGGGTTTCGCAGCACCCTGCACATGGCTGTGGATGCTGGGTGCATTGGAGAAGGGAAAGGGCAGGATGCCCCTCCCAACAATGCTCACCCTGAGTCCCCCGGGGTAACTTGTGCTGGGGGAAGGGGAGGTGCAGGGGGAGATCCCAAAGCTGCTGCCCGTGCTGAGCGTGCCGCTGGCCCCGTAGCTCATACAGCTGGGAGAGAAGGGGAGGGTGCTGCCATTTGACAGCTTTTTCTTTTTTTTTGACTGCCTGCACGGTCCTCAGCCGGCCGGGTGCTGGCCTTGGACACGGCACGGGAGCCGGGCCAGGTCCTGCTCTGGCCGTGTGTGTGTCCTGGTCCCCCGCGGCTCTCAGCCCAGAAACAAGGGTTCTCTGTGTCCCACCGGCTGCGGCGGCCCTCGTCTCTGCAGCGCCTGACACCAGCCGGTTTCTCCCTCTCCTTGGGGCTCCCTCCATCCCCTCCCCCCTTTCTGCGTTGTTTGAGATCACCCTGTTTTCAGGGAAGAGCGTAAAAGGGACGCGGATGACAGCATGACCCCAGCACAGGACATCTTCCCTGGCATATTTGTATTTGCACCCCAAAGCTGTCAGTGTTCCCAGGGTCAGACCTGCCCCACGCTTTGCGGGATGGGGGAGCATCCTGTAGGGTCCTGGGCTCCCACTCGCGCAGTGGGGGGCAAAAGCAGCATCTGTGATTGCTGGGGCGGACTGCGAGGAACTTGCTTTTTAAGGCAGGAGCTGCCAGAAAATGATTGCACGCAGACCTCTCGGCTTCTTAAATCCTGCAGATGGGAGACATACGTCTTTTTCCTTGCTGCAGGGCTGTTGTCCCATGGGGGACCAACGCAGGTGCAGGCAGGGGTAAGGCCAGGGCTACTTGCTGCCCCTCTCTGCCCACCTGGGTGCGGGATCCCACTTGGCAAGAGCCTTTCTCGATGTGGGAACTGGCACGTTTGGTGCAAAGGGCCCCCGGGGGGGGAGGACAGCAGCGTTACGCCTGTGGCTATACACTGAAAATGCCTTTTTTCCTCTCTTTAGGATAAAATTAGCCGGCCCAAACCACTTGCAAAGCCTGCCCTCCACAGGCCAGGGAGTGAGTTTTGGAAGTGGTTTGGTCACTCAGCATCCGTGTTTGGGCACAGATTCTTGAAAAAATGCTTCTGCCCGGACATTCCCGTAAAGCAGCGGGTGCTGTGTGCCCATGGCCGCATCGGCTGGAGTGGGCTGACGGTGCCGGCACTCGTCCTGCCATGTTGGGAGCTTGCAGGAGTGGTGTTTGCAGTTCCTGTTGGGATGGAAGCACCTCGCTCTGCTCCGTACCGGCAGCATAGATGCAGAGTTCATCGGGACGGAAAATGTTCTTCTGCTCTGCCTTTGGTCCTAGCCCTGGAGTCCTTCTGGGGACACCCATCCATCCTTGTGTGTCACAGCTTGATGCCACTTTGGGCACAGGTCGCTCAGTGCATGTGGTGTCCTGGTCCCAGGGTGAGAGCCCTCCATCCCAGACCTCCTGAATGTGTTTTCCCTTCTTTCCCCTGCTGAGCCAGGATCTCCGCCAAGGATCTGAAGAACATGCTGTCTCAGGTCAACTACCGGGTCCCCAACATGAGGTTCCTGCGGGAGAGACTGACGGTGAGTGTGCGCAACCCCTCCGCCCTCCTCCTCCACGCCAGGGACCCTCGGCAGCCCGTTGCCTGCCTTTGAGCAAAACCTGGTGGTGGTTCAACTCCCACGGCATGTTTGCATATTGCAGAGGCTCCCAGCCTTTCCTGGGAGGGCCCCCACCCACGGTGGCGACTGAAGAGGTGCCAGCTCCCACTGGGTGCCGCACCCTGGCCCGTTTGTGGCCAGCGCCCTCTCTTTGCCCCACCCTGCCTCCCCCGCGCCCCACATCGCTCCTGGCTCCGGTCGAGGGCTTTGTCCTGGTGGGGTAGAGTGCAGGAGGACAGGCAGAGAGGCCAGCTGCTCCCGCATCCCTTGGGGTCCCCCATCCTGGGGGTCCCGCATCCCTGGGGGTCCTGCATCCTGGGCTTCCTGCATCCCTGGGGTCCTGCATCCCTCGGGTCCTGCATCCCAGGTCCTGCATCCCACTGCCACTGGGTGACAGGCGGCCAGCTCTGCCAGCATCCCTGCAGACCCAGGAACGGAGGGTCATCCCCGTGATGACGAGCCATTTCCAGCAGCGCTGATCTCCGAGGCCAAAGAGCAGCGTACCTAAAGGAGAGCATGTGCTTCGGGTCTTGCAGTTTGCAGGCACTTCAGATGCTCTCTGCAAACAAAAATTAAAATTATGCTTTTGTAACTATTTAGGTAAACGATAACACTTTTTAATCAGCACTGTGATGCCTTTATATGGGTGAGCTTGGGGAAATCACATAACCCGGTTTAGGATGTGCCAGTGTCTGGGGCACTACGGGGTCCCACTGGCCCCAGCAGAGATGGGCAAAGGCAGGAGGCAAAGTCTGGCCAGGATTTGGCCTTTCCCTCCTTCTTTCCCCCTGGGAATCCTGATGGGAGGAGATACTCCTCGGGCCATGCAGAGTTGCCTGTGGCCCCTCTGGATAAAACCTTGGTTATTTTTTGCCACAGGACGTGGAGCAGAGGAACGGGGATATCACCTATGGGCAGTTCGCACAGCTCTACCGCAGCCTGATGTTCAGCGCCCAGAAAATGGTAAGAGCTGAATTCTCCAGGGCTGGGAAAAGGGAGGGAGAGACCATATCTGTTATTGGGCATTCCCTCTTTAATTGCTTTAGCCTGGTTAGCACGGGGCTGCGTGGGCTGCTGGGGCTGGGGCAGGCGGTATGTGAGCAATGGTGTAAGGAGAGCCGAGCTGCACAGTGCCGGTTTGCTGCCCCCGCTACCTTCTCGATCGATTTGTGCTTTCGCGTACGCTGGTGAGATTGAGTGCAAACCTAATGTTCGTGCTTCTTCTTTTGCAGATGGATGTCCCGTTCCTAGAAAGGTGGATAATTCTCTATTTGCTGGGGAAAGGGGCTGTTTTCTTTTGCTCCGTGATGTGCTCTGGTGCCTGCAGCAGCGTGGTGGGGATGAGGCATGCTGCACACCTCTTGCTTGCCACCACGCCGCTTGCATTTTTGTACTCCGAATAAGCATCTTCACTGTAGACGCTTCAGCTCGGGTCAGTAAGGGCTCTCTTCCCCCCAAGACATCCCGCTGAGAGCTCAGCCACCTCCAAAAAAACACCAGTTGGTTTATGGGAAGTAATCAGACCTTGAGCCGTCTCCCGGAGGTTATCAGCATGGTTGGTGCTGGTTGGCCACAGTGCCAAGGACTGCGGTACCATTGCGAACTGTGCCCTTCCCTGCCCCGTGCACATCTCCGCTGTGATAAAAAGAGCTTGAATTTAGACACAGGAGCTAGAGAGTGAAAGACTTGTTAATTTGTCCATGTAGTTCCCCATGGTTTCCTCTCTTTTTTTCCTATAACCATAGAAAAGGGAGTTGGCAGGGACCTCAGCATCCCTCTGCCCAGGGCAGCCAGCACTGCCCAGTCCATTTCTGGGTTTTTTTGGTGTTAGTCTCCAGCATGGCCCTGGGCTGTTCATTGTGGCTTGGTACGTTCATGGACAAATCTTTTGGGATAATCAGCTACAAACGGTTCCCTCCTTCATTCCCTGCCTCGCTTCCCTGAGCCCATGTCCTCTGGATACCTGTAGGTCTGTCCTTGCTACGATCACCCCTTGACTCCCCTGCACCTATTTAGTTCTTTTCACTCTTGTACGAGCCAGCCCCTCTAGTTTTTGTACAAATCTATCCCTCTGATGATTTTTGCTGCCCTTCACCAGTGTCACGTTGTCATACGCTTGGCAGTGTGACTCCTGAACTGCTCCTGGAATTGTCCCTGGCTCTGAGATGTGGACATATCATCTCAGCTGCTGTGTGTTTGCCGTTGTGCCCACCTCGTCTTTCTCAGCACATCCTGCTCTGCTTGCTCGGGGCACGTGTTGCTCGCGCGCACCATGGTGGTTGCAGATGGCATCTCACATGATGCCGGTAGCAGTTGGTCATGATGTGCTGCATGGGTGACCGAAGCTTCTCTCTCTCTCTGCTTTTCAGGGGTGGAGAAAGGTCCGAGCACTTCAGGGTGTCGCTGCTGGAGTTGCAGAAGTTCTTGCTGGAGTACCAGAGGGTGAGCTTGACACAGGTCCAGGGGAAGGACGAGGGGGTACCAGTAAGGATCCAGTACTCCAAGGGTAGCCTTGCCATGGGGCTGGGATGATTTGGACTTAGGGTGCTCTGCCTGGCATGGCCACAACCTGAGCACACCCTTCCTGGAGCAGGAGGTGATGCAGGGGAAGTGCTGCTGAGGGTAAACCTGGCCTCAACCAGGCACCCTGGTCAGAAAAGGGACCACGAGCAGAAGATCAGAGAGGAGCGGAGGACCCAGGAGGGAGGAACTGGTCAGTGGAGATTTACCCAGTCCCTGTGACCTCAGTGGGTACTGAAGGTTTGCAGAAGCTGAAGCATCATGGTCCATCCTGTCTGCTCAGGAGGTCTCAGCAGGTCCTGAGGAGCAGCCAATCGCTTCAATTGCTGACCTTTCCATTTAAAAGCGATCTTAGGTTGTCCAGTAAGCACAGCAAGCACGCTCGGACACTCACGAGGCACAAGCAGTGTGTTTGCGGGCTGTGCAGACCCTTTATTTTGACTCTTGCCAAGCTCCCAACTTGTTGCTGGTCTTCTTCTCCAAGAGGACAGGGGTGGCTCGTGAAAGCACGGCCGTGCCTCGCACAAGAGCATGGGGCCTCCTGCTTTGCACCATCCTCCCCGTCTCTTTGCCCATGGTCTGCAGCGAGCGGAGAGTTAACCAGCGAAGAGACGCAGCCATTTTGATGGCCTAATAAAAGACACCCAGGGAGAGAGGGAAGCAAGAGGAAGTCGAGTTGGCTTCTGCTGCTGAAGGAGGAGGGATGGCAGATGTGTGCAAGGGAGCTATCGCAGGGAAAACTGCACGGCAAGGAGAAAATGAAGATCACTTAGAAACAGGACAGATTTTTGCAGTTGCGTGCTATCCGGCATTTGTGCTGACAGTTGAATTCCTGGCAGCGATGGTCTTGCATTAAAAACTGCCTCCTGGATGGTGAAAGCTTCTAGCTGGATGAGCTGCACGTGGTTTTGAAGAATACTTTCTGAAATGCTTTCTTTTTTATGTCCCTCTTGGGGTTTGCAGGAGCTCTGGGCTGCAGATACCCTTCAGGTACAGGAATTCATGTTCAACTTTCTGAGAGACCCTTTGAGAGAGATCGATGAGCCTTATTTCTCCCTGGATGAAGTAAGATACCTTGATCTCTAGCGGGTATGGAGAGGGACGGAGCAGGGTGGGACATCCCCAGCGTGATGTGTGCTGTGGTGTGACAGCTCTGCTGTCTGCCTTCGCTGTGGGGTGGTGGCGCTTAAAGGCATCTCCTGTAAGCTGCGTTGCTGCAGGAGATGAACGTGGTGGATGAACGTGGTGGGTCACTGTGTTGTGCAAGAGCTGGTTGGAGCACCTCTCTTATGAAGAAAGGCTGAAGGATTTGCGTCTCTTCAGTCTGGAAAAAAGACGACTGAGGGGGGATCTTATCGACGCTTATAAATACTTAAAGGGTGGGTGTCAGGAGGACGGGGCCAAGCTCTTTTCAGTGGTGCCTGGCAACAGGACAAGAGGCAATGGGCACAAACTTGAACATAGGAAGTTCCACCTAAACATGAGGAGGAACTTCTTTACTGTGAGGGTGGCAGAGCCCTGGCACAGGCTGCCCAGAGAGGTGGTGGAGTCTCTGTCTCTGGAGACATTCAAAACCTACCTGGACGTGTTCCTGTGCCACCTGCTCTGGGTGACCCTGCTCTGGCAGGGGGTTGGACTGGATGATCTCCAGAGGTCACTTCCAACCCCGACCATTCTGTGATTCTGTGATTCTGTTGGTGAAGGGAATGACTTCTGGGCTCTCTTCTTGTGCTGAATGTGTGCAGCTGGGAGTGCTCATCAGTCAGTTCATTTTGGGGAGGAAAGGGGATGCATTTGGCTCAATGCCCCTTTGGGGCATGTAAGGATTTTTTTTAAAGCAAGAAGAGCTGAAACCGAAAGATTAAAACCAACTGGAGATGACCATGTCCCTGGCACTCTGAACCAACTCCCATGCAAATCCCATGATCCACGTGGCCTTAGTGAGTTATTGCCTGCCGTGTGAGCTGCAAAATAAAATGCAGAGCAATTCATTTGTCTCCAGCTGGGTCAAGGGCTTTGTACACAGATATCTGGCACAGCTCAGAGGACAGGTGGCAATGCCTGACGCTGTGGTTACTCGAGCACGCTGGGGCAGGTAGCTGCGTGCTGTCTCTGGTCAGTCTGTGCCGAGCTTAGAAAATAACTCCCTGCTCAGTAGCTGCTGACACGGAGAGTGAGATGTGTGTGAAGCTAAACCGCAGCACCCGGCTCCTCGGCATCATTAACACGCTTCTGTTTCTTCCTGAGCAGTTTCTCACCTTCCTGTTTTCCAAAGAGAACAGCATCTGGAACTCGCAACTGGACATGGTGTGTCTGGAGAACATGAACAACCCCCTCTCCCATTACTGGATCTCCTCCTCACACAACACGTAAGGACTAGGGGGTGGCTCTCTCCACCCACCCATGCCAGCGTCCTCTTCCCCTGTGCCAGGGTGGGACTCTCCTGATTCTGCCTGATCCCAATGATGGGTCAAATAGCTTTTTCCAAACGATGATCAGCACACCAAGAGACCTCTCTCAGTGCCCCACTCCTCCCTCCGTCATTTAACCATCAATGTTTTGCTCAGATGTTGTCAGCAGCACACATCTGCACAGACTGTGCTTTCGGGTCCCCAGCTGTCACTCTGGTGGTTTCTTACCATTAGCAATGTCCTCTAAGGACAGATGTGATTAAAAACCCGGCAGGCTGAAATTGGCCATTTTCCTTCTCTGCTGCTAGAAGAATCTTGGAGGAACTGCTTTTATTTTTTTTCAGACAGGCTCTCTCTGTGCTCCCCGCTCATGGGATGCAGTGGCAGCGTCTTAGCCCAAATTTAAAGGACCGAGAGCCTAAGCCAGCTGAGCAGCCTGGAGAGCAGGCAGCGAGCTCCTGCCTGCAAGAGCTGGACTGACCTGCTCTTGGGCTGCTTCTGCCTGATTCAGGGGGTTCTTCGTGGCACCAACACTGATATGACTCTTTGAGGCTTATCTCAAGAGCCAGCAGCAAGGCTGGATCTCAGAGTAGTGCTTGTGGCCCCTCGCGGTAGGGACGGAGTTGAACCCCTCACCTGGGGAGGATGGCAGGTCTGGGGGAAAGTCGCTCTTGCCATTCCTTACATGGCAGAGGCAGGTCCCGATGTCCCAGCAGACATCCATACCCGCGGTGAGCGTGTCGCTTTGCTGATGTGTTCTCTCACGTGGAAGGTACCTGACGGGGGATCAGTTCTCGAGCGAGTCCTCGCTGGAGGCGTACGCCCGCTGCTTGCGCATGGGATGCCGCTGCATCGAACGTGAGTACCCAGAGCTGGCACTGCTGTCTCCATCGTCACGTTAGCTTGCGGTGATCTGGGAAGGCTTTGCATGGAAGGCAAGGCTGAAGGTTGACATGCCAGTGGCAGCATTGTCACCATGATGTGCTGAAAGGGCTGAGGTCGTTTGCTTTGTGGGACTGGGTGGTACATGCCCAAACTTTTGGTCCCCTAGAAAGATCTGGACTTTCACCTCGCTCCTTTATTACCATTCAACATGGATCCCAGCACAGTGTAGCTCAGTCCATCTCATGTCCACGTCCTGCCTATATTCCAGCCTTTGGGCTAAGTTTCTCCCATGTGTCTCTTTCAGTGGATTGCTGGGACGGTCCCGATGGCATGCCGGTCATCTACCATGGACACACCTTAACCACCAAGATCAAGTTCTCTGACGTCTTGGTCACTATCAAGGAGCATGCCTTTGTCACCTCCGAGTGAGTACAGCAGGGACCTGGATTTCAGCTAGCAGAGCTGCCAGGAAGGCAAAGACAGGGTGGAGCCAAGGCTGTAGCAAAGTGAAGCTCACCTTTATCCAGAGATCCGGCACAAGACCATGCGCCTGGGATTCGGTGGGAAGAAGACATGTCGTTGTGTCTCCCAGCCAAAGGGAGATTTTTCCCAGGAAAAAAAAGTTGTGGGAAGGAAAGCTTTGGGTAAACCCCTGTAGTTTGCCAGTGCTTCTCCACTCTCTGTATTGCCAGCAGCGGTGGGGACACCTTTCTGTAGGGTGGTTACATTGAATGCTCAAGACAGCACAGATCGCTGTTGATGCAAACTGCTCTTTGAGGGCACAGAGGCCAGGTTTGGAAACGGAGCTCGGAAGGTGTTGGTTCCATCCAGACACTGAGCTGGTTCCGACGGCTCTTTTCTTTCTCCCAGTTTCCCCGTCATTCTGTCCATTGAGGACCACTGTAGCATTGCTCAGCAGAGGAACATGGCTCAGAATTTCAAGAAGGTCTTTGGGGACATGCTCTTGACCAAACCAGTAGATATTTCTGCTGATGGCCTTCCCTCTCCAAACCAGCTCAAAAGGAAGATTCTCATCAAGGTGAACTCCCTTCCCCAGCGAGCCTCCTTAATGGAGAGAAGGGGGGCAGATGGGGTGAGGGTGTGGGACCAAGGGCAGCTGCTTACCTCTGGAAGGGGTTGGTTGGCAGTGCAGGGTTGGAAGTGGAGACCTGATGCTAAGAACAGTTGGAGACAAAGAGCTGTCTTGCTTCAGAGAAGCTGCTGGGAAATGAGCTCAGCAGCTGGGTGCTGCCTTTCATGAGAGCTTGGGGGATGTTGGTATTTCTGCTGCAGGAATCACCTCTGGGAAGAAAGGGTGGGACTTTAGCGCCTGGAGTTTTGGGGTTGTTCACCAGGAAATCCATGCTGCTTTTTGGGTCCCTGACCTGCTTTCTGGTCCCACAGCACAAGAAGCTGGCAGAGGGCAGTGCGTACGAGGAGCTACCCACGTCCGTAATGTATTCAGAGAACGACATCAGCAACTCCATCAAGAATGGGATCCTCTACCTGGAAGACCCCATCAATCACGTACGTCTCTCCCTGCCACTGTCACCCTGGCCCCGCTCCGTGGGCTCCGTAAATGACGTGGTGACTCCATAAGGCACCGTGCGGTGCTGGAAGGAAGGGCTGTGGTGCAAATGATCCAAGGGGCTGTTAGCCTCTCCTGTTTCTCAGGAGCCTCTGAAGGCTGGGGGAGTTTTTATGCTGGCTCTCTCCTGTGCTCTTCCCTAGGCATCTCCCGTTGGTCCTTGTTAGAGGCAGAAGGCTGAGCTAGAGGGAGCTCTGGGCTGATGCACTGCAGCTGCTCTTGTGTAATCCGTATAGCCTGTTGTCTGTTGCTGCAGTAAGTCCTAGCGATGGCCTGCATTTCTAGACCTGGCTGCCTCTTACCAAGCGCCACTTAACCCACCTAAACGAGCATTCCGCTTTGTAAAGCGCCGAGCGTTCATTTTACTTGTGAGCATTTACTTATACACAGTCCACTTCTTCAGCTGCTTTGCTTTGCTGAGGGGCTGTCAGGCAAAGCCACGTGCGAATGAAACAGGTTTTCGGAAAATAGGAAAGTGCAATGGTAAAGCCACATGACCATCTCCGATATCCTCATCTCTGATAGCCCCTGTGCTGAATCCTTACAGAGTGTTTTGGTTTTGCACTGATTTGCTCTTCATTTGGTCATCTCCTTTTAATACGTGCTGGAGTGTTTGCAGTGCGATCTGCAGCCACTTTGTATGTAAGACCTGTCACGTGCCTTTTTTTGCTACTGATAAATCCGTGCTTCGGATCTGGGGGATGTCTGGGAAGCTCCTGTAACGCTACTGAAATCAGTGTTGCTGGTGACTGTCCTTCGCAAACCCCATCGCCCCTCACTGCTTGTGCTGATGAGGAAGAAATGATCCCGTGGATGGGTGGTGGGCCAGCTCGGGGCTTCCTCAGGGGGTCTCTTTGCCCAGAGTTTGTTTCCTTGCAGGAGTGGAATCCACATTACTTTGTCCTGACCAGCAGCAAGATCTATTACTCTGGGGAGACAACCAGTGACCAAGGAAACGAGGATGAGGAAGAGCAAAAAGAGGTGAGGGCTCCCTTGTGTGATGGTAAGTTGTTCCCCTAGAGAAAGGACCTGACTGCCCAAGGGGCTGAGCCTCTCCACTCCAGCTGACTTCAGGGGGAAGATCCTGTGGTGGGAAGGGTGGGAGCTACTTCAGAAACTCCCTGGTCCTGGCTGGAAGCCCCCTGAGCAGAGCAGAGCAGAGCACGGTGAGCCTGCCCTCAGTAAGCCCAGACGGTGGCTTTTCCACCCTTCCAGGTGAGCAACAGCACCGAGCTTCACTCCACGGAGAAGTGGTTCCACGGCAAGCTGGGAGCAGGACGCGATGGGCGGCACATTGCGGAGCGGCTGCTGACCGAGTACTGCATCGAGACGGGGGCCCCCGACGGCTCCTTCCTCGTCAGAGAGAGCGAGACCTTTGTTGGAGACTACACCCTCTCCTTCTGGTGAGGACCACAGGTGCCAGCATGCTGCTCGCTGTCGCTCCTGGCGTAGTCTTCATCTTGACACTGTCTTCAGTGGTGGGGTCCCATTCCCCAGTGGTCTGCGAGCAGATTTCTCCCCTTTTTCTGTGCCCCAGCATCATGTCAACTCACTGTCCCGGTGCAGAAGGGTCAAGTCCCTCGGGAGCCTTGCGCATGGGGCAGGAATGCTGTATCCAGGCTGGAGCTGTGCCTGAAGTAGATGCAAAATCTCCATGGGTGACCCTGGTTTACCCCTTCTCTCTTCCGCAGGCGCAACGGGAAGGTGCAGCACTGCCGGATCCACTCGAGGCAGGATGCTGGCAGCCCCAAGTTCTTCCTGACGGACAACCTGGTATTTGACAGCCTCTACGACCTCATCACCCACTACCAGGAGGTGCCGCTGAGGTGCAACGAGTTTGAGATGAGGCTGACGGAGCCAGTGCCGCAGACCAATGCTCATGAAAGCAAAGAGTGAGTGCATGTTTGGGGAGGGTGGGTTGTGTCCTCTGGGCAGACGGAACCCCATGGGAAACCCTCACAAGTCTTGCTGCAGTCCTTCCTTCCTTGCTGGGGGTCTCTGGTCCGCACTTGCTCCCTGTGGAGCTCTCTGCGTCCCAGCAGCCGTGCTGGCCAGCTTCTTTGTTGATGGAGCTGGTTGTATTGGAAGCTCACTGCAAAGAAAGGAGGTACCAGGCTTGGTTGGGATGCCCTTGCCCATGTCAACAAACGGTTCTGTTCCTGCCTGTCCCACAGAAAGGAGAAGACAACCCTGTTGCCATGTTGCATATATGATGATCTCTGCTCCCTGTCCTCCTTTTGAAGATTCAGGCAGCCTTTTGTGGGATGGAGGGGAAACCGGGTGCCGTGGCAGGGGTGAGGGATGAGCTGGATGTACAGAGACCCGTGCACAGTGATGTGTCTTTCCTGAAAGGTGGTACCACGCCAACCTCACCCGGGCCCAGGCCGAGCACATGCTGATGCGGGTGCCTCGTGACGGAGCCTTCCTGGTGCGCAAGAGGAGCGAGCCCAGCTCCTACGCCATCTCCTTCCGGTGCGTCCCTGGGAGAAGGGTGGTGGGCTGGGATGCTGCGGTGTGTGACAGAGCAGGAGAGGGGCCGTGAGCCTGACATGAGCCCTCCCAGAGCTCTTCTCTCTCCTGGATGGCCCTGCGTAAACCTTACGGCTCCTTGAGAGCCTTTAGGACCCCGCTCCTCCTCCCATCATCTCCTGATGGGAGATGGCTGTGCTCAAGAGCCAGCCCAGGGGTACACTTTGCTTCAGTGGCTTTATTTTGGCAGAGACCCTCTCTTGCCAGGTGCCAAGTGGCTTCTCTCTGTCTTTCCACCCACCAGGGCGGAAGGGAAGATCAAACACTGCCGAGTGCAGCAGGAGGGCCAGACTGTGCTGCTCGGCAACTCCGAGTTCGAGAGCCTGGTGGACTTGATCAGCTACTATGAAAAGCACCCGCTGTACCGCAAGATGAAGCTGAGGTACCCCATCAACGAGGAGACTCTGGAGAAGATAGGAACAGCGGTGAGTGTGGGCGGCCATTGGAAGAGCGAAGCCAAAGGATGGTGGACAGGTCCTTTTGAGCTGGTACCGTGAAGTGGTGGTGTGTGAGCCATCTCTGCGCTTCACAATCCACACCTCTTAGGGCTTCATGCCTTGTTGGAAACACTTATAGTGAGATTTATTGCTGCCCCTCTGACCCAGGTCAGCAGGGAGTGTGGGCTTGGGCATCTCTTTGCTGTGTGCAGCATCATCTTTGGTCTTGTGCTTTCCTTGGGGCATTCTCCCCACCTCCCCCAAGGTAGGGGACCTATTCTTCTGCAGAGCCACAGTTGTCACCACTGGCTCTTTGCTTCCACAGGAGCCAGACTACGGAGCCCTTTACGAGGGACGCCACCCCGGGTTCTATGTGGAAGCCAACCCCATGCCCACCTTCAAGGTACGCTCTCACTGCTTGGCATGAAACTTGTGGCCAGCAGGTCGAGGGAAGTGATTCTTTGCCTCTACTCTGCTCTGGTGAGACCCCACCTGGAGTACTGCATCCAGCTCTGAAGTCCTCAGCACAACAAGGATGTGGACCTGTTGGAATGGGTCCAGCGGAGGGCCACGAAGATGATCAGAGGGCTGGAGCCCCTCTGCTATGAGAACAGGCTGAGAGAGTTGGGATTGTTCAGCCTGGAGAAGAGAAGGCTCCGAGAAGACCTTATAGCAGCCTTCCAGTGCCTAAAGGGGGCCTACGGGAAGGATGGGGAGGGACTCTTTGTCAGGGAGTGTAGTGATAGGACGAGGGGTAATGGTTTCACACTGAAGGAGGGTAGATTTAGATTGGATATTAGGAAGAAATTCTTTCCTGCGAGGGTGGTGAGGCACTGGAACAGGTTGCCCAGAGAAGCTGTGGCTGCCCCATCCCTGGAGGGGTTCAAGGCCAGGCTGGATGAGGTTTTGAGCAGCCTGGTCTAGTGGGAAGTGTCCCTGCCCAGGGCAGGGGGGTTGGAACTAGATGGTCTTTAAGGTCCCTTCCAACCCAGCCTGTTCTATGATTCCGTGATTCTGTGAAACAGCCTGCAGGGCCTGAGGGTTTAGCAAGTGTCTCTTTATTTTCCAAGAGCTGTATTATTTTGCACACTCATTTCTAGACCATGCAGGGAGACAGGCTCTAGGCTGAGCCTGCAGGTTCCCAGGCTGGGCTGCCTCTTGTTATGAACTCTCCGAACTAAACACATCAGTGGCTCTGGCCCAAAGGAAAGTGCCTGTGCAGGGCCATACCGGACTTGTGACCTCTGGTTTGGCATAAATGGGGGCCTTGATTTGTTCTGCAAGGGTCACTAGGGTCTGGCAGCCTCTGGCAGCAGGGTTGGATGCTGCCTGCACACGACGTACCTTACAGGCCCCCCAACAAACACATCTCTTGTCCCATGGGCTCATTGTCCATGTGTCCATCCACTGCCCGGCCTCATGGGACCTCTCCTCATTGCAGTGCGCAGTCAAAGCCCTGTTCGACTACAAGGCACAGCGGGAGGATGAGCTCACCTTCACCAAAAACGCCATCATCCAGAATGTGGAGAAGCAGGAAGGAGGCTGGTGAGTGGGTCCTGAGCCTTCTTTTTCCCTCGGGGACAGAGTCAAACCTTGCTGTCACCATCCATACAAAGGTGTGTCCCCTCTAGGGTTGGGTCCGTTTGGGAATTGCCCACAAGCAGCACAGCCTCAAAGCCACATGAACCCAAACAGCAGATGACGGAGGAGCTACATGTCACCCGTGACCCCCAGTCTGGATGCTCATGGTGGGTGCTGATGCTGCCCCTTCCCTCTTTTCCAGGTGGAGAGGAGATTATGGCGGCAAGAAGCAGCTGTGGTTCCCTTCCAACTACGTAGAGGAAATTACTGGTCCCAGCAGCCTGGAGCCGGAGCGGGAGGTGAGCTGGTGCCTGAGCGGAGCACGGAGGGTGGGTGGTGGGGAGGAGCGTGTGTGCGCAGCCCCCCGCTCTCGGCTGTGCTGCCCAGCGCCGTGCCCCACACCATCCTGCCTGTGCTTCACTCCCAGCAGCAGCTGGATGAGAACAGCCCCCTGGGAGACCTGCTCGGAGGTGTCCTGGACGTGCCCTCCTGCCAGATCGGTGAGTGCCAGGGAGGGATGGAGGAGCGGGGGGTGTCAGAGCCGTTTGCAGGTCTTCTGGGCCGAAGAGCTTTGGTCTCCATCTATCCCTAGGCACCCCTGTGCCTGCCACGAGGGAATGCATGTCTGCGGCTTGAGCTTGCCGTGTGGTGCCACGCTCTGCTGCTGCTCCCGGCACAGAGGGTGCTCCGGGGGTGTGGGGCTCCGGTGTGTCCCTGCAGCCCGAGTACAGCTGTGGAGCACCCGGGGTCGTGCCAAGGAGCCACTCCAGCACACCTTGGACCTGCTCCCCTCAGGCAAGATTGATTTTGAGAGCTCCTTCTTTTCTGTAAGGATTTGTCCTCTCTTCTATACATATGGTCCAGGCTCTGGGGCGCCTGGGCACCACTGACCTGGGTCCAACCTGCAGCTCCCTGCCATCCCTCTGCTCCCCAAAGCCCAGAGGACAATGTTCCCACCTGGGCACTGCAGGGCACAGAGTGAAGAAGATGCAGGAATGGGCGAAAGATGCAGGAATGGGAGGAAGAGGGCATTCGGAGGGCCCATGAGGCTTCTCAGCCCCCTCAGGATACACTCCACATCCTCACCTATTCCTTCCTGAGCTCGACCTTTTGTCTCCAATGACCAAAAATGGGAGCTTCTCCTCTTAGCTGAAGAGTCCCAGGGCAGCCATGAAAGTCCCTTAGTATCTGTTCTCTCCTTTTCTCCCTCTGTGGTTTGAAGGACTTGGCTCAGCATCTGCTTGTGACCTTGCTTCTCTGCTCTCTCTTCCCACACAGCCATCCGCCCCGAGGGGAAGAACAACCGCCTCTTCGTCTTCTCCATCAGCATGGCCTCGGTGTCACGCTTGTCCCTCGATGTGGCAGCCGACACGCATGAAGACTTGCTGGACTGGGTGAAGAAGATCCGGGAGGCAGCCCAGACGGCTGACGCACGGGTGAGTCTGGAGAGCCCTAGGCAGGGGAGACACCTCCTTGCCAAGGCCTGGATTTCCCAGGAGCTGAGGAGCAGGTGGAGGCTGGTGGGGGGGTGGTGAGATGGCAGCCTGCAATGACTGGCAGAGCAGTTACAAAGATGATAAAGACAGGATAATCTTTGACAATATAGCAAGGGGTCGTGGCCATGTATTGTGGTTTGAGAAGTTCAGGCTGGACATCTGGGAAGACTGGTCCATTGGGAGGGTGTTGCAGCCTCAGGAGGTGGGGGATTTCCATCCATGGAGGGTGGCAAGGCTCAGCTACAAGGCCACAGCTGCCCTGCACTCATACTAGTGCCAGTCCTGCTCCAGGTGGGAGATAGGACCCACCAAGGGCCCTTCCCATGGTGCTTTTGTTGTGCCCCCCCCCCCCCACAGACCCAGCAGACCTGCGAGTGGTTCCCACAGCGTGGGCAGGAGCGGCCACACCAGGCCAGTGCTGCCGTTCACCCCAGTTGGTGAGCTGGGTTATCCAACGCTGCAGCTCCCACCTGGCCCTGACACCCCTCTCTCCCTCTCTTGGCAGCTTTCTGAGGGGAAGATGATGGAGAGGAGGAAGAAGATTGCCCTGGAGCTTTCGGAGCTGGTGGTCTATTGCCGACCTGTGCCCTTCGATGAAGAGAGTGAGCATCTGCCGGTCTGGTGGCCACCACAGGCAGTCACCGTGGTGGTACAGACCCCACGGTGTGCCCTGAGGTGCTGCTTTGGCTAGATCTCAGCAGAGGACAGATGTCCAAAGCAAGCTGGAACCAGCTGACATTGGAGCTCTGGAAATGTCCTTCTCCAGAGGGTGGTAGTTCCTTTCCTCATCCCTCTCTTGCTGGGATCTGTCACCATCCAGAGCAGCTGCTGAGGGAGTTGGGCTGAGGAGCATCGTGCCCGATCACCGAGAGCAGTTTTGATGTTGGTGTTGGGCATGGGCAAACCCCCGCCGGGGCAGAGCAGGGTCTGCACAACCTGATGGAGGGGAGGATGGTGTTAAGAAGGGGCCCAGGGTGGTTGAAGCATCTGGAAAGAGAACGTGCTTCTGGCTTATGTTGTGCTGTCTCCTCCCAGAGATCGGCACAGAGAGGGCCTGTTACCGAGATATGTCCTCCTTCCCCGAGACCAAGGCAGAAAAGTATGTCAACAAGATCAAAGGCAAGAAGTTCCTGCAGTACAACCGCCTGCAGCTCTCCCGCATCTACCCCAAGGGCCAACGCCTCGACTCCTCCAACTACGACCCCCTGCCCATGTGGATCTGCGGCAGCCAGCTGGTAGCGCTCAACTTCCAGACCCCAGGTGAGGGCAGCAGGCAGGGAAGGTGGACATGCTCCTGGAGCACCAGCCACCTGCCTGCACCCCTGCTAGCCTGGTCCTGGCAAACAGGGAGTCTAGAAGGGTCTTTGGGTGTAGGAGGGGCTCTGCAGGGAGCAAGACCTGGTGTTCATGTCCAGATGCGTGGTTGCAGCAGGGGAAATGTGCTCCAGGGGGTTGGATTGAGCTGGGCTGAGGGAGGAGGTTGTGGTGCCACGAGGACAAGATGAAATGGAGACGAAGCAGGGAGTTCCCTGGAGGTCCCCGGTGACAGGCAGGGGAGGTACCAAAGGGGACGGTGCAGCCCCAGCCTGGGGACACCAGCAGGTTGCAGGGTCTGAGTCAGGCTTGCTGCTCTGCTCACCTTTCCCCAGCTTCCACTCCTGCTCCTGCCGTGCAGTCCAGCCTTCCTTTTTCCCCGGCCCTTGCCAAACCCTGCTGTGACCCGTTCAGCTCACCAACCCACCAGAAAACTACCTGCCTCTTTTTTTTTCCTGCTGTCTTTTTCATTCCTTTTGTGAATTCAAGCATCTCGCAGGGCGGTTTGGCAAACGCTAGAGCCTGCACAAGGAAAGCTGAAAGGAGAGGGAGGAAAAGAAGGGGGTGACCCATGGAGCACTGGGTAGTTGGGCAGATCCTGGGCAGATCCTGCATGGGAAAGTCACCCCATGGCCCCAGCACACGCACAGGCTGCAGTGAGACCATGGGACACGAGGCATTGCCAAGGGATGGGCCAGGTCCCCTTGCAAAGGGCTTCCCACGAGGTACCAATGATGATCTGGCTTGTGGAAAGGGCACAGGGTCTCCTCCCTCCATCTCCTGCCTGTGCTCTGCAGACAAGCCAATGCAGATGAACCAGGCCTTGTTCATGTCCAACGGCCAGTGTGGCTACGTCTTGCAGCCCACCAACATGCGGGATGACATCTTCGACCCCTTCGACAAAAGCACGCTGCGGGGCGTCGAGCCGCTCTCCATCTCCATTGAGGTCAGTACCTTCTCCCAGTGTGGGAGGAAGACGGGGTCGGATCCAGGTGGTTGTATCAACCTTGGTGTGATCTAATGGTTTTTCTGGGTTCCTGACCTCTGTCTGCAGCTGCTCCTCACCAAACCCCTTGGCCTCTGTCCCACATGAAGGCTTGGAGAGCCCTCACGGAAGGGGGAGACCCATGGGTGCTGCTGAGGGAAGCACCACCGACCTCCCCGGGTGCCTGGAGTAGCAGGAGCATCCCTGGGTGCTCCCCCTGCACCCCTCCCACCCAGGGCCCAGTGCCAGCAGGTGGCATCCATGAGCCACGGAGGTGGCATCCCTGTCCCCAAAGCTTGGCTGGGATTGTCCAAGCGCAGGATGGCTCCCAGCAGGGTAACACTACCTTGTCCCCTCCTTGTCACTCAGTTGCTCTGGGCTCCATGTTTCTATGTCCCCTTGCTCACGGCCCCTCTCAGGAAGATGCTCGAGGTCGGAGTGGACTTTTCAGCCCATTTCTGTGTTGCACGGCTGGTGATGATAAGGGGCGGGGGGCGCTGCTGGTGGTGGGTACCAGAGGATGGACTGCGGATGCCCATTGACTCTTTTTCTTCCCGGATGGCAGGACTGGGGCTAGACCATCCCTGTGTAAGCTCACGGAGCCGCACAGCAGAGACTCTGCAGGGGTATGGGACAGCTCGCCAGGCAAAGCTCATGGAGGGATGGGAGGGCTGTGGCTGTGCCAAACCAGACGGCTCTCATGTTTAGAGCAGCGGCTGTCCCACGAGCCTGTACAGGCATCCCTAGTGGTCTCAGAGCCGAGCTGTGGGGTGGCAGGCTCCTTTGCAAGTCCCTTCAGCTCAAGCAGACCCTGGGGAGAAGGAGGCAGTGGAGATCCTGCCTTCAGGTGCTCACAGGTTTCTGGCAACAGGCACAAACTGCAGCTCCTCTGAGGCCACCTCTGTTTCGGAGTGATCCCACCTAAGAGAGCCACAGCCCTTCTCAAGGAGGACACCCCATCATGTCCCATCAGCATCACTGACCCTGTATCCACTGGCTCCCTAAAAATCCCTGGCACCATTTCCCTGCGCCGTCTATTTTCCAAACTCTTCCTGCATCCCGGGATGCAGCTGCAACCACCAGGTCTCAAGAGTCACCATGCTGCAGCCTGTCACCGTCTCCTTTAAGAGACGGGCTCAGCCTTTTGTCCTCTGGCAAAACTGCCCGGTGTCCCCACCAAAGCCAGCCTTCACGGATGGAGAAGCCGTCTCGAGCCCAGCATGACTCAAAGCACATGATCCAGCGTTGGCAGCACGTCCTTCCCCTGCAACAGCAGCGTGCCGACAGCGCACTGGAGCGACATATGGCCGCTGGCAAGAGAGAACTGGGATTTATTTCTCCTGCAAGGAAGCAGGTTGTCATTTGAGTTGAGCACAGGCTGTGCTAGGAACAGGAGGCAGAGCAGCAGCAGCGAGCAGCTCCTTTTCATCCTCGAGGCAAGGCAGGAGGGCCGAGGAGGTCCACCAAAGAAGGGGGTGGCTGGCGTAGCTCTGCAGGCAGGGGCAGGCGGCTCGGCTGGAGGAGGGATGCTCTGGTCCCAGCCTGGCTGTGCAGGTGGCAGACAGGAACCTGGGCCAGTTCAGCTGCCTTTTTTTTAGGGCTTACACATCACATCAGTGATCAGTAACACCAAAGCAGCTTCTAGGGGTGGGAGCTGTTTTTCTCCGAGGGGCAGGTTGGACTGGGCTGGCTGTCAGTGTCTCTTCTCTCTCCAATTAGCAGAGCCAGGGTGATTTATTTGGAAAGAAAATGTCTTAGTAGGCAAACAAGGTTTTTTTCCTTTGCTCCCATCTCTTACCAAGTCTCTCCTGCTCTCTGCCCAGGTCCTGGGGGCCCGGCATCTTCCCAAAAACGGAAGGGGAATCGTTTGTCCTTTCGTGGAGGTGGAGGTGTCTGGGGCCGAGTACGACAACGCCAAGCAGAAAACGGAGATTGTGGGTGAGTGAAGGGAAGGGAGAGGGGATGCACCACCACTCCTGACCATGGCGTGAGCCCTGGGCACTGCAGCAAAGCCCTCCGAGCTCAGCATTAGCCGTGGTGGGCAGCGGGGGGGACACGGGGCTGGGTGGGGGCTGCCCATTGACACCAGTGTTTTCTGATTAGCGGACAACGGCTTGAACCCTCTCTGGACCCCGAAGCAGTTCCACTTCCAGGTCAGCAACCCCGACTTTGCCTTCCTCCGCTTCGTGGTGTACGAGGAGGACATGTTCAGCGACGAGAACTTCCTGGCTCAGGCCACCTTCCTGGTGAAAGGCTTGAAGACAGGTAAAGCGCTGGGGGAAGCAGGGAGAGGGTGTCATGGTGGTCCTCACCACTTTGCTAATTGCACTGAGAGCCAGGGAGATGCTGAGTTTCACGGGAGGATGCTGTCAGTCCCCCGGCTGGCTCAGTCCCTCCTGTCCCCATGCGCAACCACGGAAAGGGAGCAAAAAGCCATGTGCCTACATCCCTTGGGGCCAAGTGCCACTTGTGGGGTGCTGAGGGGTGGTGGAGAAGACCCCCTTGAGTTCTGTGCCCGGGGACAGACATGCCCTGCCTGTGCCATGAGTGATGCCGGGGCTGTCTCTGCTGTAGGTTTCCGAGCTGTACCCCTGAAGAACAACTACAGCGAGAACCTGGAGCTGGCTTCCTTGCTGGTGAAGATAGACATTTTCCCTAGCAAGGTAAGGACACAAGTGTTCTGCACGGCTCTGCGAAGCTCAGAGTTGCCTGGCCCGAGTGTGTGCAGGATGGCTGAGATTCCAGTCCTGGTGGGGGGGACTGGCAGGATGGCAAGTACTGGGCCACCTCCTGCAGCGAGCCGAGGCGTTTCAGGCAGGGTCCTGCCCGGGCTGCGCTGGACTCGCCTGGATATTCCTTCAGCAAGAGCTGGAGGAGGCAGATTTGCTCCATCCCAGTTCCCATCTGCGCTCCAGGGAAGTTAAAGCTCAGCATCATGGAGCCCGGCTGCCCCGGGGCCATCTGCATTGGCATAAGCGGAGGGCAGAGCTCTTTCAGAGACAGATGTTTCTTTTATGTCTTCATTTAAAATAATGTTGGAGGGAAACAGCGATATTTGCTGAAGACAGAGCAGCTGCACGTTGCAAACCCCCAGACCCCACGAGCCCTGCGTGGCAGGACTGCCTTTGCTATGAGACATACACTTTGAAATCCTAAACCCTTCACTATATATGTATTTTTTTCTAATCCAAGCAGGAGAACGGCGAAATAAACCTCTTCAGTGCCTCAGCCCTACGGGAACGAGCCGGGGATGCTTCCAATCAGCTGCTGGCGAGCAGAGGCAGGGAGGGATCCTTTGAGTCGCGGTACCAACAGCCCTTTGAGGATTTCCGAGTGTCACAGGAGCAGCTCGCTGATCACTTTGAGAGCCGGGAGCGAAGGTACGGCAGTGCTCGCTGAGCTCTTCCCAGCATGAGACCCCCCCTCTTTTCCCCCCCCCCCCGGCATTTAGCTTCCTTGGTGCAAGCTGATAAACGCAGCTTCCCACTAGCCCAGAGCAGAGCTGCAGCCTCCTTTGCTGCATGGAAAGCCTGTTGTGCGAGTCCTTGGGGGATTTGCTGCTTTGGGGTCTGTGGGAGTAGGGTAGGACAAGGAGCTGCCACCCCACTTTCCCCCAGCTTGGGGGGGACATGCTGAGCCCCCTGCTTTCCTCCCGGAGGGGTGGCTTTTGACACTGGAGCATTGCCCTTGATCATCCCTGTGTCCCCCCCTGCAGGGTACTGCGGAGGACCCGGGTCAACGGGGACAACCGGCTGTAGCCCATCTCGGCGGGCGAAGGCACCTCCAGTGCTTGTGAATCTCACGGCACGCTGTGAACTGGTTTCTATGGAAACGGCACTGCTATGGCCTACTTTCAGGCAGCTTTTCCAGTTTCTCCGCTGAAGTGTGTTCCAGTGGAGAACTAAAAAAAAAAAAAAAAAAAAAAAAAAAAAATTGGGAAAAAAAAAACCCAACCCAACCAACCCACCCCTAAGCAACCCCAAACACCCCCCCAACCTTCACCACCAAGCCCTTAACGGAGCGCACGGGTGTGTGCAGCCTGCCAGCCGCCGAGGTGAGAGACGAAACTGCCTATAACCGCAAGGAGAGAGAGAAAGAGACCCAAAAAAAACCCAAACCAAACCCCAACCAACCCTCTGCCGTCGCTGCTGTGCCTGTATTCCCGGAGATCCCGCTCCTGCACCGCTGCCGGAGCCCCTTTGCAGCCATCCTTTGCTGTGCCCGTTCCCAGCGCGCCGGGCGGAGGGGACTTAAGCGACCACGGCAGCACCTATCTCTGTCCTGGCGGCATCGCATCTACCTACCTGTATAGCCACTGCCTATGGGCCCAGTAGTGAAACTCTACGTTTACAAGGCCGCTCTAGCTTTAAATGACAATAAAAGTGTCAGTATTATGTGCGTGGTGGCTTGGGTGTCTGGCAGTTTGCCCCCCCCCCCAACAGATGCACCAAGGAGCTGGGGTGCAGCTAAGCCTGGGGGGGGGGGGTCTGCGCTCATCCCTCCTTCCTTTAGGGAGTTTGCAGCTACTGGGAGGGGGAATAACCAGGAACAGCCCCAGGTTTAATGCTGTTCACTCAAAAGGGTAAAATAAGGGTATGTACTACAGCTGATCATGCTTTTTTGGACTGGACTGGGGCCGAGCAGTGACTCCAGGCTGCAGGAGGGCTCCGAGGATGGAGGTGTCCAGGCTCCAGCACACTGCCAGGTCACTCACTCATGACCTTAACCCGTGGTTAAGCTGTCGTGATTTTAAAACAAATAGGAGGGTTGTGACTGAGCGTTCCTCGCTCCTGGAAAAGCAAACACCTCCCTGCGCGGGCAGCTCTCACCATCACCCAGCACAGGGCATCCCATGGGCTTCCCCAAACCTGAGTGCAATCACCAGCCAACTCGCATTCATCTTTGTTTTTTATGCTCTTTATTTAGGAACAACCAAAAATGTCTGGTTTCATTTCAACAAACTGTACAAGCAAGCTCTTCCCCTCGCCCACCCTCACATCCACATATACAAAAGGAAGGGAAACTTGCCGTTCACTTCTCAGAAGTGGCATTGTTGCTACAGGGAGTTCTTGCCCTCAGAATTAAGAGCAGGTAAAGTCCATAGCAGGTACAAGCTACCCTAACCCTAGTAATAGCCACAGCCCACAATCACAGGCAGCTTCACTTTATTCCCCCCCCCTTAAAACCTTTACCAAAAGTAAAAACTAGTTCCTGTCTCACACGATTGCCAAGGTGACCATCTAAAATTGTGGTCTTAAAAAAAAACCAAACACAATAATAACCCCACTGGAACCCCCCACACCTCCCCGGTACAAAGACAGTTTACACAGCAGAGCCCTTGCTCTGCTCCTTAGCTGCACGGCCACCCTTATGAAAGGTCCCGTTGCAGCTACAATTACATTTTCCTTTGGATAAATCCAAGCAAAAAAATTCCAGGTCATTCAGCACCAGCATGATTTCTAAATAACAATAATTAAAAAAAAAAAAAAAAGAGACCCCATTAGGCTGACTTTGTGGTCTGCTGAGAAACAAAGTGATCAACACGCTGTTCCCAAAGTCTCTCTTTTAGTGCAATGTTAGTATGTGCAAGGGGAATCACAGCCACGTACCCATAACACCACCACGAGCCAGATGGGGCAGAGAGAAAGTGCAATTTTAGCAAGAAGTTTTCTATGCCATGGATTCTTAGCCCAACCTTCACTAGCACCAGTAAGCAAGAGTCCTCCTGATACCACCCTCCATCAGTACAGGGGAAAAAAAAGTGGCTTTAATTGTGCCATCAAAATATGGCCAACGTCAGCCAACAGAGCACTCTTTACTGGAACAGGCAAGAACAAGAAAATAAAATAAAATAATAAAATAAATCACTGCTTAGGTAACAGAGCTCCCTTGCTCTGCTTTAAAGTTTTGCCATGCCAATCCAGCATTCCCGGCAGGAACCACTGCCAGTAAAACATACAGCAGAACCTAAACTTGCAAAAAAAAAAAAGGTACAGCTTGCAACTGTCTCATCCCTCCCCCCCCCCCATGTGTAGTGTTGCCTGATCTTACCCTGCTGGTTTTGTGATCAACTGAGAAATTACAAAAAAAAGGCTATTGCAGTGAGCTGAATCACATCAGGCCACCAATTTGATTTGAAAAGAGCAAAGCCAAAATTATCTGGGCAACAGGAGAGAGAAGTTTACAAGCATTTTACTAATGCCAGGAAGGTGCAGCATCATGTTAACTTTCCAATTTCTGCTTAAGTGCTGAAAATCGTCTTTCTCTTCTGATTCCCAGCGACTCAGCTTCCAAACATCCCCTTCTGATGAGGTTGCCTCTAAGAGAGGGGGTTGCAGGGAAGACAGAAAACAACACTTCTACCTGTGACCAAAAATTGTTGTTTCTCATAAAAAAAAAAAAAGAAAAAATATATACTCAAAACTCTAAATGGAAAACCAGCCTTCTACATCCTCCTCTTCCTCCTGAACAGGCAGGGGACACCTAGCAAAGATTAACCAAGCAGATATCTTGCAGCTCCAGCTTCTGTGTGAGCATCGCCCAGGCAGGTGAAGGTTCTGCGTTCAGCTGTGGGCTGACCATGGGGTTTCCTCATCACAGCTGCCAGCAGCTACAGCTTTTGCTGGTGGCTTCTCGTGGTGACCAAGGCAAGCCCCTGGCAGGGAGGGGGCAGGCAGCTGCACTAAATACCTGCGGTTGGAGCTCTGGGGGCCGTACATCGAAGCAAGCACCTGCGCCCATTCCTCTCGCCATGGCTGCGGGCCTGACGTGCAGCGGCACTCAGCTCTCAGGCAAGTGGAAAATAGGAGCCTGTAAATCATGGTTTGTTTAGTGTTCTGCTAAAAAAAAAAAAAAAAAAAAAAAAACAACAAAATTTCCAGGATGGATGCTAATTAAGGAGCTGAAAAATAAGCTACCCAAATGAAACACAGCCATGTCTAGAAATCTCATGGCAGGGCCTGCTGATAATGAATAAAGTAACTGTTCCTCGCATAAGGACAACCAGCAGCCCTTCACATGAGCGAGCCAGGTATGGCACAAATCAGGGTTTCGGGTTATTAAACAATTGGATTGTGCCCTTAATCCAAGCAGCCTCAGAGACATAAGTAACAAGATTCACGGGGATTAAAAACAACGGTTACTACTGTGCCCGTCAAGCCCAAGCTCACACACAGCAGATGGAGGTGAAGAATTTATTTCCCTTCCTTACTGATGCTGGCTACACAACCTCTAACTTCCACCCCTCCTTTCAAGTCAAGATAGTCATCTTTGATTAGATGATGATAAACATTCACACACACTGTGTAGAACTGTGGTGATGCTTCCTCTTAACACCAGAGGAGCTGCTGCTGGGACTCTCAAGCCACCTCTCAATTATTCCTTTTGGTTTCAGATGCAAATGTATTTTAATGTCCTGCACCAGAACCTGAGTCCACCTGGAGGTGGCACCTGCTTCTCCTCAGCTTCAAAAAACAATGCAATAGGGAAACAGAGGACCACAGAGCTAAACCCTCAAAAATCCTTCAGTTTATACTTTCACGGAGATTTCAAGTCAACTAAAAAAAGGCAGATAACAAGGAATGTGGGAGTTAGAAAGGGAACTTGATTACTTTTTGAAGTTTTTGTCTTTCAATCTTACCCTCCCCACGCAAAGGGCTTTGCCAGCCCGGTCACCATGTCCGAGGGGAGTCTGCATGGAACCACTTTTTAAAATTCCTCCGACCCAAAAGAAAGAAAACTCCTGCTGTGCTTGTATGAATGCATGGAGACAAAGCTCAAAAACCTCAGCAGCTTCCAACCCTCAAGGCTGTTTTTTCTGTGTACACCGGGAAATTCTCCCTCTAGCTCACAAGACTTCTCTTTTCATTTTTTCTGGAAAACTGGACGAATACAATCCAAGTGCAAAATATTTCAGCTAGTGCATGGAAAAATGGTTTGAAGGGACCAGTTCATACTATAGTCCTTAAGAATTTCTGTAGATGGAGCGGGGATCACTCTTCCAATTAGCCATAGGCCTTAAAGTGTACACCAAAAATCCCACAGAAAATCACCTTGAACGGGCAAACTACACTTCCAACATATTTATATAGCAAGTAGTTAGTAAAAGTGTACATTTTTAATGTACATCTTAATGCAATAAAGAATCAATGGCATATCTGAACTGTATATATGTGTACTTAAATAAACCTGCACGTACATAGACACTAGTGAGTAAATGATCTACCTGTATTTGTTCTCTGAAGGTAACACCGTA
Organism: Fratercula arctica; assembly: GCA_947846985.1. Lineage (NCBI taxonomy): Eukaryota > Metazoa > Chordata > Aves > Charadriiformes > Alcidae > Fratercula > Fratercula arctica. The sequence goes on along the minus strand of CANTUZ010000013.1, from coordinate 11,729,536 downwards.
CATACACTCACACTCTCGGGCCGCACAACTCCCACATCTACTACCTCCAGCTCTAGGACCACCCAGCTTCCCCCATCACCTGTGACATTTTGGGGTGCAAAGGATGGCACCCACAAGGGTGAACCCCTGGGGCTCTGGATGTCTTTGTAGTCTGGCCGCCGCTGTTTTCCTGGTGGAGAGCCGCAGGGATGCTGCCTGGCTGAGCAGACACAAGGCCGAGGTGGGATGGCTGCCGATTATGCCTCCAACCACGCCACGACCAGCAATAGTGCTTCTAAAGAGAAAGAAATTTAGGGAGCCTGGTGTCAGCAGGGTGCTACGGGTCGACACCACCCATGCTTGCAGCGTTCTGGGGAGGGCTCATCTGACTGCTAAGGGAGTGGGTGTCTGCATCTGAGCGCGTCGCCCCATCTCTCTTTAGGGTGCAGGTCATCTTCTGAAGCAGATGCTCACACTCGGCCACGGAGGTTACACCGTGTGCCAGGGGACGTACGCGAGCTCAGGCGCTGGCACCTACCCCGAAGGCACGTACCACCAGGCGACAGGAAGCCTCCTCGCTCTTGCAAAGTGCTGAGCAGATAAAATCCCTCCTAGTAGTTGAGCAAGGCAGCCTCTTAAAGAAGGGAGGAAGAAAGAATTGGAAAAACAAGGGCAATTAAAGGTAGAAATCAGACACCATCTTTGGAAGAGGTTCTGAAAGAGCTTTTTTGTTTTTAAACCAGATTTTTTTTGTAAATCTCTGGATCCAATCCTTTGGGGCTTGCTACCCACCCTTCTAATAAATATCATTTACCACCAACAATAAAGTCTCCCACATTAAAAAGCTCTCACTAAATAAAAACCTTCTACTGAAAAAGCCTGGCTGAGCTAGCTTGGCAAAAATAAGGAGCTATGACTACTCTCCATAAATACATCAGCGGATAAACACCAAAAACTATTTAAGTTAAAGGACAATGTTGGCTCCAAAACAAACCAGGAATGAACCGGCCATGAATTAATTCAAACTAGAAATTTAAATAAAGTTTCTAACCATTCAAAGGCAGTGAAGTTCTGGGATAGTCTTCCAAGAGCAAAAGTGAAGGCAAGACATGGAACCAATTTTGAGCTGGGATTTGATTAGTTTGTGACAGAATGGTCTGACACAGCATTTGGCTGGACTATTCAGCTCAAGAGTTTCCCTTCTAGACCTTGTTTTCTATTAGAAAAGAATATTAAAAAAATCTTCAAGCAGTTGCATCACACAGCAACCACCCAAGACAAGATGGGCACATTAAAAATGCACAGGTACTGGGAAGCAGGAAGGTTAACTGGGAAATTTATTTTGCTGTTTCACCAGAACTATTGCAGATGGACTGGGGAAAAAAAAAAAAAAGACGAAAAAAAAAGATGACAAAAAAAAGACAAAAAAAAAAGACAAAAAAAAAGACCAAAAAAAAAAGACCAAAAAAAAGACCAAAAAAAAAAGACAAAAAAAAAAAAGACAAAAAAAAAGACAAAAAAAAAACTGGAGCAAACACTTCAAGTTACAAGTGCTGCTGCAGGAGGATCTGTCATGTAGGGCTGCAAGAGGGAAACTTCCTGATTGCAGAAGAGCTGCTGCCTCGCGGATCCCTTGGAGACAACAATGACTTGAACCACTCACACCAACGCTGCGTATTCTGTGCATTTGTTCTCTGAAGAACAGCTTGTTCTCTCTGAACAATGAAAAGGATTCCAGGTCAGGATGGAAAAATTATTATGTGCTACTTCTCAGTGATTAAAGGGAGACTTGGAGATTTAATAGCCTGCTACAGTCAGTCTCCAGGAGCGTAAGGAAAATATTCTAGCCAGCAAGGGACAAATGGCATCAAACTCCATCTCCTGAGTTGTCTGGGTCTGGGAACCTCCTACTTATGGGAGAGTATGCAATGCTAAATCTAACCTCATCTGTAGGGATGAAAATCTCACTCAACTCCCACTGGACTTTAATGCAAGACTGGCAGTTTTCTTCTCAGATACCTTTCCTTTCCTAACACACACATAACACGCTTGTGTGCCTGCAAAGCCCTTCATTTCCAGGGCTTAAGGACCAGAAAGGGCAGAGAGGATATATGCAGCCATGCCAACCTTTAGAGAACAAACACCTTAACGGACAGATGAAAAAAAAAAAAAAACAAAAGAAAAGTACTGTGCCATGATAGTCCATATCTAAGCGATGACCTTGTTTACACAATGTCTGAGATTCAGTTATGCTTGTATAGGCAGCTGTAGGCATTGGTATATGAATATGAAATCTGAAAGTCTGTCCACCGAAAAGCAAACAAGAGCATCCTATTTCCTGGGTGCGAGCTGAGCCCCCGCCTCCGCCAGCTCTCAGCCATCTCCTCTGCCGGGCCACCGAGAGCTCGGCACTAACTGCCCAGTTTTTGCACGCGTGCTCTCTCGTGCGCTGTGCTCAAAGGTCTCGTTTATGGCAGTGCTTTATCACCACGTCCTGCTCCTGAGGTTTGGATCAGGCTGGCCCATGGGTTTCTTCAAGACCAAAAATTTCTTCTCAAGGGTAATAGCAGATCCTCCGGGGCTGATGGTTTGAGTTCAGTCTGTTTCTGAAAAAGAACAGAAGTGTCAGAGACACTCTGGCTCACTGCAGGGGCCTGCAGCCTAGGTGGGATGTGGGACGGGGATGAAAGGGTTCAGGAGGGCCTCGGGATGGGCAAAATCAGGAGCCTTGATGGAGTCATCTGCGGAGAAAAGCCAGCCCTATTGAGAAGGGCCAGGAAATCCAAAATCCTCATGGGAGTGGAGCTGGGCTTTGGCCACTGGCAGGGCTGAGGGATGCAGCCCACAGGGATTTGAAGCCGTGCACCCTTGCTGAGCACCTCCTGCCTTTGTGCCACAAGGGGTGACGGGACTGCCTTGCTCTGGGTGGCATAAAGTCACACTTGGAGGGTGCTAGCAGGGGCACTGCCATCGCCCCGCACAAAAGCTGGCCCACCACCCTTCTCCAAACCGCTCCCACTGCAACACCTTTCCATCCTGCTCTTGCGGCCGCAGCCTCTCCCCAGCCAAGTGTGCGGCACAGCCCCATTCAAACCCACGCTCCATCTCCTCTGCATTAGACACGGGAGGGAAGCAAAGAATTTCAATTAGTTTTTATATTTTTTCATTTCTTTTTTTTTAGGCCTGCAGCTATGGCAGAGGTGTATGGGAAGCTCCAAAGCAAGGGAGTGGGTCTGGAGAAGATCCCAGCTGCCCGGCATGCCGGCAAAGGGCTGCGTGCGTGGAGCAGGCGAGGGGCTGTGGCAGCCTGCGGCGGGACAGGGTGAGCGCTTGGCCACCCCCACCTGGTGGGAACCCCGCCAGGGAGGAAACGGCCCCCAGCTGCACTTCTGAAGAGCTCATGGAGGGCTTGGAAACTGCCTCTCCTCTTCTCCGCACGCATGTGTGCACACACACACACGCCTTTCCTGGAGTCCTGGAGGAGGGATAGGGCCAGCAGCTGTAAACACCCGCCCCTCCATGTCCTCTCCCTCCTTGCAGCCTCCATCTTCACCACCCGAGCCTTGCCCCTCGCCAAAGAAGGATGCTCACATCTGGAGAGCTGGCAGTGGGAGAGGGATGGGAGGAGGCTCTTGCCCACGCAGGCAGCAGGGGTTACATCTGTGCCCGAGGCCAGGGGGAGGCACAGAAGGAGCCATGGCACGGGACACAGCAGCCGGGCCCCTTCCTTCCCAAATACCAATCGCCTTCATAGATAAACCCAAGGGCCACCTTCCCGCGGGGCAGGTAAAGGAACCAGACACTCCTGCTGGATTTACTTAGGCTTGAATAAAGCCAGGATTTGGCTTCAGAGTGGAGCCGGCATCCAGTGACGAAGGCAGGCAGAGGCAGGCAGCATCCCTCAGGGCATCTTGCCGGACCCTCTTCATCCTCCTTCCCTGACCTCCCTCTTCCTCAGTTAAACCCCAAACAGCACGATCGGACACTAAACCCTTCCCTAAAGCCTCAGATTCCCAAGTGGGAAATGCTTGGTGCCCCATGCTGTCCCAGGGGCCTTACCGAGCCGCGTGGCAGGCGGGGGGCCGGGGGCGTCGGGGGTCCCAGCGCTGCCTTCCTGGCCGCCTGGCTCCCAGGACTCGCTGCTTTCCAACACCTCCGAGCCAGCCTCGCACAGCCCTTTCCGGCTGGCTGCCGCCTGGCCGGCGCAGGCCTCCTCGGGGACGGCGGCCCTGCTCTCCTCCTCCGTCTTCACCGCAAACCACACCTTGAGCTGCTGGGCGCTGAGGTGGGAGCGCTCGCAGAGGCCGGGCAGGTCCTCCTCCCGCAGCCCCTTGTGCTTCTCGTAGTAGTCCTCCAGCACCTCCCGGCCAGCAGGGCTGACCTCCACCAGCCCTGGGGGGAAAACCCCCCGCCTGTAGTTCTCATACCACTTCAGCTGCCCGTTCTTGAAGCCATACCGGCTATCCCCAAACCAGCGAATGACCTCAGCCCGCGGCAGGCCTGTCTGGGAAACAATGGCGTCGTACTCCTGGTTCGTGGGCCGCTGGGTTTGCACAAACATTTGCTTCAGCAGATGCCGCTGCTGGGCCGTTTTTTTAAAGTTCAGTTTGGTTTTCGGAGGGGTGGGTGGCCGGCTGGAGGTGCCATCCCCTTTCTCAGTTGCTCCAGCCCCAGGTAACTCGGTTTTGCCATTAGACTCAGTCACTCGGAGGTTTTTCAGGTTGATTTTGATGGGACTGACTTTCCGCTCCACTGAGTTCGGGTTGTTGCCAGAGGCGTCGACCGAACCATTTTCGCCTGCGGCCCTCAGCTCATCCGAGGAGTCTTCCCCTTCCCCGCCACCATTTTCCGCCTCCTCCTCCTCCTGCCGAGCCGCCTCCTCCACTTTCTTATTTTCCTCCACCACCTTCTTCTTCCTCCTCTCTGAGAACCAGCTATCAATCTCCCTCCGCGTCATCTTTGTTTCCCCCCTCAGGCGGTTCACCTCTTCCTCCGCAGGAAGGGGATTTTGGGCAAAACTGCTTTCCAGGGCCTTCAGCTGCTCCGGCGCCCGCTCTTTGTACTTGGTGGGCGTGAAGTCGGGCGCCTGGTGCCATGACTGCCGCCGCGGTGGGTGGTGAGGTGCTGGTGCAGCCGCGGCCGCCACCGGGCTCAGCTCGGCTCCTCTGGGCGAGACGTCGAAGGATATTTCGGGCAGGGAATCCAGAGTGCTGTCTCCAGGGAAGACGGCCCGGCCGCCTCTCACATTCCTGTAGTGGTACCTCCTATCGCTGAACCATTTTCGAATCTCCTTGGTGGAAAGGCCCGTGATTTTTGTCAGCCGCTCGACCTCAGCCTGCCCAGGGAACTGGTTTCTGCAGAAGCTGCCTTTCAGGGCTGAGAGCTGCTCATGGGACTTCTTGTTTTTGTAGACGTTGGGATCCAGGAAGGTCTGCGAGGAGATGGCTGGGCAGGCGGTGAGCAGCGACTGGCCGCTGTTGACCACCTTCACCCCTGACGCAGTGCTGGAGCTCACCGTGCTGTGCTGCGTCGATGGCTGCAGCTTGGGGACAGAAGTCACCGCCAAGGTGAAGGAAGAGCTGGTGCCCTTCAACCCGTTTGCCATGACGGGCTGCGTGACCAGCAGCCCCCCTGTCCCCTCCGGCTGCCCCACCACGTGTCCAGGTAAAGTCGCCTGAATAAGATGGGGGACACTCCCAGGATTTGCAACCAGCGGCGTGTTCAAAACCGTAATGGTGGGTTGTGGCACAGACTGAATAACGGTGTTGAACATCTTCTTCCTGGCATCTTCGATCTCCTCCGGTGACCAGCTGATGCCCTGCTTCAACCTCTGGGCAGTGAACCAGATCTTCAGCTGCTCTTCCGGGTACTTCGTCACCACGGTCAAGTAGCAGAGCTCGGCTTTGGTGGGGTAGGGGAACTTGTGGAAAGAGTTTTTGAGGAAGCTGTTGGAGTCCATGGCGGCATTGTATGTTGGAATGCTGCTCAGGGGGATCATCACCTTGGGAAGGGACTTGGACGTAGGTAGCTGCTGATGCAACGGGGGTTGCTGCTGCAGTGACACAAGTTGTGCAACACCTGCCTGCAGAACAGGCACATTTCCTATGATGGAGCCGTTCACTATATGAGATGATTTTGTTGAACTTGCAGTAGGCTGGCTGACTGGCACAGACCCATTTGGGAATGAATGCTCTCCATCTTTCACCTCTGACTCACCGCCCAGCTGACTTGACACATTCTCCTTCAGTGTGTGGATTTTTTTGGCCTCTGGTTTACCTTTCATTATCTTCATGATGGGGGTTTTGGTAATGATAATTTCAGACTGGCCGTCCACCCCTTCTTCAGGGACCTCTGCCGGAAGGTCATGGCTGCTGGCAGCCTCACAGAGACTTTGCTCCACAGTTGTACGATTGTCCTGCTTAGCCACCCTCCAGATGAAGCTCGTTTCACCGGCGTGTGATTCTGCATTGTGGTGCGAGAGCCCTTCATGGCTATTTGCCAGAAAGCTGCACGCAACACATGCAAACGCGGGGTCTTTGCTAAAGTCTAAGTGCTCAGAGTCCAAGTGCCCAAAGAAGTGCTGAACGTCTTGAGATCCAAAGTCACAAGACTTGCAGATATAAGTGTCACTATCAGTGATACCGCGGTGCCCGTTAGGCAAAGCTCCATTATTACTGTTACTGGCAGCAGCATCACTAGCTGCTGGCCCTTCCGCAGGAGCATCTTGTTGCATTCCTTCACGATCATCTTCTACAGCATCCAGTTCAGTCTCCTGAAGCACCAGTGTTTTTACTGGTATCATGCAGGGAGTTGTGGATTTTCTTTTGCTAGCCATCACTGCAATTGATCCAGATGATTATTTCTCTTTCACTTAAATGAAATGAAAATTTAAAAAGCTCTATTGCAAGTGCTCTGTGGTCTAGATTCCAGCAAATTCATGATGTCCCAAGAAGTTGTTGTCAAATGTTGACAAATGTTCATATTTGCCACTGAACCTGAGGACAAGGAGAGGGAGGAGGGGTTAGTTCCCTTGGCATTAAACAAAGCACAACTGTCCTGGTATTTAACTGTTTCACTCGATATATCATTGTCAGCCTCTTTTGCTGGAAAAATTTAACTTGACCTTGGATTTACTGTATTTTCACACATACAACCTGTGAATTACCTGTTTAAAAACAAACACACAAACATGCCTCTTTTCCAGCCTACATCACATTCTCATTTGAGGAGGAAAACCACCAAAATTTCCCCTCACCCTGCCCTCCCAAGGCCCATCACCGGCGTTTTGGCGGGGAGAGCAGTGCCTGGGCTCCCTGCGTGCCCGGGCTCCCGGCTCAGCGGAACGCAGGAGGCGATAGCAGGCAGGGTCACCCTGGGAAACCCGCCTGCTTTCCATCAGAAAAACCTGATGAAAAATCAACACGTTCCCCACAGAACGTTTCGATTTCTTCAAAATCGGCATTTTCCAACCATCCTGTTGGGAAGTCTCTTGCCAGCTCAAAGCACTGTGCCAAGGCCCTCTGCCTGCAGAGATGCCTGGAGCTCTGCTGCAGGGAGTGAGGAGGCTGCAGCCAGGGCCACGTATTTTAGCCCTCCTCGCTCAGCAAGCCTACAAAGCATTTGTGAGATTCCCTCCCCACTCCGTGCACAGTTTGTTACTGATGTAACAGCATCTGTTGAGTCTTCGGCTGGAGCTGCAAGAGAAGGTAAGGCCCCAAAACTCAAGAGCAGCATCACACACATGTTCCTTCCCCTCCAGCCTTCCCCTCCCAATGCACTGGAGGTTATTTCCTAAGAAGGTGTAATTTCTTTCTCCTTTTTTTTTTTTTCCCTCTGAAGCTAAAGGAGTTCCACCCTGTGGAAGGCCAGGGCTGGCTGGGGCATTAGCCACAACCTTATTCCTGGCCTGATGTAGCTTCCCCATCTCCACAGTGATGCTCAGTGCCTGAGATCACGACCTGAGGAGTAGCTGGCACCAGAGTCACTTGCCTGGCGACGGGTCCCGATGACAGGGAAGGCAGCACATCTGAGAGAGCAACATCTCTGCCTTAACCCCTCTGTCAACCTTTTATACAGCAACTTTGTTTTTTTTCTTTTAAACACAGGAATAAAATGGGATTTTTCCAGATTGCAAGGTCACTTGGAAGCATATGGATGCACTGATTCATATTACAAAGACTCTGTGCCAGATTTTCCTGGGATTTACAGTAACAGCGATGGAGCTTTATAAAAACAGTCATAAAAACTTGAACTTAAAAAAAAAAAAAAAGACCGACTTACCATCCTACCAGATGACTCACAGAGGTGACTCCTATCAGTTACAGCAGTTGTGTACCAGTAGCTTTCTCATATCAGATATTCTGAGCTGATCTCACGCACCAAGAAATGCAGATCAGGCAAATGACTTCGTGGTGCTTATGCAATACCTCCTCTGCTTATTTTTGTCAGTAGCTTTTACAACAGAGGAATGAAAGGTCCTATTTCAAAAATAAAAAAATCAAACAGCGGAAGTACAATTTGACCTCCCTAACTTCATTAGATTTTTTTTTTTTTAAATCGTTCTGAAAGCTGACATCATTTTTTCCAAACAGGAGCGCCTCGATGGCCGCCTCTGGCCTCAGCAACTCTCAGGCACCGTTTAAACGACTGATGGGAAAACGTAACTTCCCGTTAATGTGGGCCGATCTGAGATTACAAAACAGTCCTGTAAATAGTGTTAGTCATCACTGAACTTGGCATCAGAAAAGACTGTTTGCTACGCTAAAGCTTTGTGAAAAGCTAGAAATTATAACTTTTAAAAACACCTATAAATAAAAAAAGGTATTAAAGCTGTGATCGGGATTGAGATGGTGCGAATTGCACACTTTCAATACCTGCTTTGTGCCACTCTCATCCCACCTTTTCGTGGTTAGTCTTTCCCTCTTCAGAGGGCCAGAAAGTTATTCATTAGCATTAGCAAGTTGAATACTTGGATGACTATGAATGGGCTTTGCTATTCAGTGGGGAACGGCATCCATTTGACACCAATTCCAAGATCCTCATTTTTGATGCTAAGTTAAATATTACACAATCTAGCAGGGTGAGATGACCTTTCCAAGTCGAGTCAATTAGGAAAAAACCAATAAGACCAGCCTGAAGGCTACAAAATATAGTTTTAAAGGCTGAAAGGAGTTTCGTGTCAGGAAAGCAACGGTAAAAGTGAATTCTTAATTTTATTCTGCAGCTCTGCCACAGGTCAGGGAGAAACTGCTGGGCCCTCTGCAAGCTTTTTCATTTCCAGCAAACTCCTGATAGAGATCCAGTTCCAGAGTCTCCATTACTGAGGCAGCTCAAGTCCCAGACAGATCTTACCTACTGTTTATGGAGTCGCCAGATATCAAAAAGATGATTTTTATCTGTCAACAGAGTAAATTTGATACAGGACAACGGAGAGACACAAAGACCCCCATTGTGCCACATTCACAGAGTGCCTCTCCCGAGCACACCGTCGCTATTATTTTGGGTAAATGTGTACGGCCTGACCCACCTACAGAGAACCTAAAAGCTCTGCATTTCATTTACCAGCACATTTGCATCAAGCTCTGTGCTCTTTCCAGCAACTTTCGTTAAAAATGCAATCAAAGCAGCCCCAGCCGCCACAGCTCTCCTGCTGGGGCTCCAATATTAATGCCACCTGAGAACACAGATTGCAAATTTATCTGGAAGTGAATCACAGTGCCAATTTACTAGGAAAAAAAAATAATTAATCAAGTGTACTGTTTGTCCGTTTCATTTCCACAGAACAGTTGCATAACCACATGTTCGGAGCATGTTTTATTCACCGCTCACCTTCTGGAATGCACTAATACTTTAATACACCGCTAATATATAACAGAACGGATAATTCACCGGTTTCTCCATCATAAAAATAAGCGAGGCTGTTTTAATGGATAGGGTAAATTAAGGGCAGAAAAATTAATCAATTAAAAAAACGCCTTACAACAGCGCTCAGTGTAACACCACTGCAAATATCTCAGACCAATTTGCACAGCCATGTGTGAAGAACTTTATTTCCTATGTATTATTTCATGATGAACTGATGCAAAGAGACATTAACTGAATGGAATAGCTACCTGGTAGCCAGCAAGACAAAGGGATTGTACTTAAATTCGCCATTACTATTTAATTTATACCTGCTAATTTAACAGTGAGGTAGCAGAGTAAGCAGGTCAAATGACCTGTGCACCTAAAGCTGCCACTGCTGTTGGGAATTTGAGGGAAAACTGACTTAAAGCAGAATCAAACTGATTTGGTCCCAGTGATGCTTCCAGAGAAACTAATGCTGGAAGGAAAGGCAGCCCAAAGGCTCCTTTGGCCAGGTTGGATCCCAGCCCAGCATGTGGCTGGGGGTACGTTTCTCTCACATCTAAAGCACTAGGACCTGACCCTGGGGCTGATGCATGTTCGCTCACACGACAGCGACACAACGGTGCACACCCCACTCCTGTGACAAGGACAAGCAGCACAGCCTTTGCACCAGGCAGGCACGAATCCAGGTGAACGGCTTGGGCTGGGTTGTGGTTCCCCATCCTTCATGCACGTCCTCAGTGTTTAGCTGCACAGCTCCCAACTTAAAGCAGTTTTAAACAAATCACCATGGGAAACATCATCTCCACTGGCAGATGCAGTTTTACGCTGTTGTCACCAGGTCATGGCTACAGGGACAGCCAGGTTGGTGGCCACCCATCAGTTTCTCAAGGGTTGTGGCTCAGAAGTGGCAAGCTCCATACTCGGAGCCAGCAGCGAGTAAAACTGCAGGCTCCTGCACTGCCCGGCTCTGCCCGTCTCTCCTCCATGTAGGAGGCCCACGAAGGGCTAGTGACCCACCTCCAGCTTACAAACACGAAGAAAGAGTACCATGAGACGCACTAGCTGTGATTTCAACTACCCCCAGCAATTCAGAAAATAAAAACAGAGGAGGAAGATGGAAACTGTGAAACCCAGGATCCCAATCTATGAAAACAATGCTGCATTTCTGCTAAAGACAGCCCCAAACCTACAGCGCTCCATGAGGATTCCCCTCCTGCAATGCTCCCCACACTAGCCCTTCTTCCTTCCCAGCGCAGGAGCCTTCCCGTCCCCACCGGCGGGTCCAGGTAGACACCACTAACCCTCTGCAGAGCGGCTTTGCCTCTGCTGAATAAAACAATGCCCAGACCGGTCAAAGTGAGCTTAGCAAATTCAGAAAATTTACTTCTGCAGAGATTAACAAAGGGAGGTTTCGAAATCTGCACTGCTGAGTATGAACTTTCAGCTTTTTCCAGCTTGGCTGGATATAACTGGTTTGGTTTTAAATGTTTCAGTGAATTAATGAGTTAGGTTGTTAATGCAAAACATTCATTCCGCGCAGTGCCAAGGTCCCCAGTTAGAAGATTAATTTTTGTGACCTTTTGCAAACCTCGCCTAGAAACAACAACCAGAAAACCCACCAGGCAGCATCACCAGCCGGGCAGCGCGCAGCAGCTCCGGTCCCACCGCCTGGGTACAGGGACGACGGGACAGTCCCCCTTCTCTGGCCCCCGCCCATCCATCTCCTAGATGCCCAACGCTCACACCGAGGACATGGCTCCACATGGAGACATAGGATGGTTACGTACTCTACTGTGGGTTCTGGTGTTTGATGCAGTTCTGCTGAAGAGTAAATGCTCAGTTAAAAAAAAATAATTTAAATTTAAAAAAAAATAAAAATCAACACCAAAATAGAAGTAAAATAACAGTTTTCTCAACACTTTTGGTGCCTGCTAGGCAGGCAGACGCACTCCCCAGGTCAGAGACAAAGTTGATGTTTCTGTCTCATATGAAGCCAAGCACAATATTGGCACTTTAAATAATAGCGGTCTGTTTTTAAACTGAAACTCTGCAGGCCCGGGCTGATAGCATAATATGGGGGCGGAGGAGGGGGGACCAAAACCAAAGGAGAAGAAAAAAGTTGACGTTTGAGAGTTTCTGTCTGTCCCTTTTAGGCTTTACCTCCAGCCAGCCCAGAAGATGCACGTCGGTCTTTGGGAAGTCTGCGGATGACTTCCCAGCTCCCCACTAGTAATTAGCAAGTAAAAGCCAGTGAAGAAAAAAATCCCTGTGGCCAGCAGCAACGAGTGGGTGCTCTCTGCAGCACCAGACCCAAGAGATGATTTGCCTTCCCCTTCCCATCACCAAGCACCCGAGGGGGAAATCCCACCGTATTTCACTGCAAGTCCCGCCCAGCACACAGGCACCCGGTTTGCTCTGGGCAGCGCTGGGTGCCAGTTCAGTAGCCTGGGACCGGGTACATTTACCTGGGTGCTGGGGAGGGGAAGAAAACCACAGGTCCAGGCAGCAGTAAGCGCAGGTGTACAAGGGGAATGGCCCCACAGCTGCCCCTGTTGCCAGTCATGGCAGTACTAGGACTCTTTGGCTGGGCATTAATATTTATTCTGCTTTGGAGTCCATTCCTGAGAAGTCATGTCAGAGTTTCACCAGCTGTATTAATTTATTGCTAAAAGGTGCCCCGTGTGGGCTGGCAGGAGAGAGGAAGGCTGGAGACTCCTGCACTCCCCAGACGTAGGTGAAAAGGGGCAAAAGCTTGTTCCCCAGCCAGAGGCTGCCCCACACCAGCTCTCACCTGGGTTTCAGCGCCACGGACTTGGAATCACAGGCTTTGGTTACAACAAAATTAGATATTAGGAAGACATTCTTTACTCCGAGGGTGGTGAGGCGCTGGAACAGGTTGCCCAGAGAAGCTGTGACTGCCCCATCCCTGGAGGTGTTCAAGGCCAGGCTGGACGGGGCTTTGAGCAGCCTGGTCTAGTGGGAGGTGTCCCTGCCCAGGGCAGGGCGTTGGAACTAGATAATGCTTAAAGTCCCTTCCAACCCAAACCGTTCTGTGATTCTGTAACAAAAGTGTAATGAAGCACGGAAAGAGGGCATACAGCAGCATCACCAACGGGCTTCAGGAATACAGTCCCCTGCCAGGAACAGGGCAGCTACTGCTAATCCATCCCAGGGACACACTATGTGGATGGACGCACTCTGGCAACTCGGCAAAGACCTCTCCAGGCTACATCCCTGTGCTTCATTATGGACAGACACAGTTAGAGGGAACAGCCCAGCTCTCCAGAGCAAATCCCAACTTCCTGGGTACAGATGGGACCTCTCTTTCAGCTGTGCCAGCCCAGCTCTGTAAGAGAGAAGAAAAGGCAAGATTTGGCAGGGCTGAGCTCCTCTGTTCCCAGTCTGTGGCTGTGCAGCCCGGCTAGCCGGGGTCCAGCCATCCTCTCTGGGTAGCTCTGCAAAGCCTGCAGCTGGAAGGGAAGTCATAGCATGGGACCGTCTCCAGCAGCCCAAAAATGCCAGCAGCAGAGCATCACCCCGCCTCCCGGCAAGCAGTGCACATCTCCAGGCCGTGCCCTTGCCTAGGGCTGGCACCTCTAGGTAGTGCTGGGAAAGGGTAAATCAGGCTGTCACTTATCTGCCACCCAGAGCCTGGTCCATAACCCAGATCAAGGGGTGACACACTTAATTCTTTTGGGGTTTAACCCTCTACGGGACTCCTTGTTCCCACGAATGAACAGTTAATGAGATTTTTGCCTCCAGAGCAGATCGCCACCGCGCTAACACTGCAGGCACTCCAAATCCAGGTGCTCTCAACAAGAACAAAGAAAGCAACCAGCAATAAAATAACAGCAGCCTGAGAGAAGCCACGCAGGCAGGAAAAGACTCTTCGCATCTTATTATTTTGCACTGCACAAATGTACAAACACACGCACAAATTTCAGCAGTTTCGAGCTGCAAGCAGCATCACATAGTCAACATTTGTACTAAGGAACAATTTCTCTTTATGTCGACTGGTCAGGGTGCTTTGTAGCTTAAGCCTGGCTTTGGAAACGCATGTACAGTCTAAAGGCAGTGGAAGCTGGTTGACTGAACAATCGTATTCATTCTCCATTACTTGGCAGGCCTAGAGTAGAAAAGCGTCTTTTCCATTTAGGCTGGTTAAACAGAGCTATTCATTAAAATTTCACCCTTCTACAAACTGCTGCACTTCTCCATTTAAAATCTGCCTTTAAGAGACGACCTCTCTCCTCTGCCCCCCAATACTCCCCATCGCCCTGTTTCAACCCGTCACCCGTTTACGAGCTGTGTTTTCCGATTGTTCTCGTGCTTCCAAAACAGCAGTAACTTGCCTTTGCTGTTGTTACCTGGGTAGAGGCTGGCTGGCTGCCTTAGCACTCGGGGACTAATGGTAATTATCTCTGCTTTATTTTTTCAGATGAGCACAAAACCGAGCGAGATAGAAGGCTAGAAAGGGGTGGCTGAAACAGTACGCGATTAGAGTATAAAAATAGGTCACTAGGATAATATAACCTTTAGACTATTGGCAATGTGCCCCCCTTAGAGACAAGCCTGCGTGCTATATTTCAGGAGAATGTCAGGAATAAAAAAAACACAAACGCAACGCACATCAAAACAAAACCACTGATCATCCCTCGGAGCTTTGCGTGCTTCTGTTTGAACATCACTAACATTAATTCACTCACTCCTTTTCCTCTGCCCTCATCCATTTGATTGAGCACAAAATAAATGTTAGGCAATCACACCATTAACATCTTCCAAAAAAAAAATAATCTATTTTGGCATAGAGGCTTCATTACAGATTTGCTCCAAGTTACACTACCTTAGCAGGGTTCGCAGTCCCAACATCCCAGGGACCCACCTCCATAGCTACAATCCTCACATTCTGTCCATGTTGCAAAACATTCCTGGCGTTCCCCCAAAGGAAAAGGTCCAGCAGACAAATAATCATCTCTCAACAGAGCCAGCTCTGAGGTTAACGCTACCAGCAGAGGACACCAGATAGCATTAATGGAGCTTCAAGAAGTCCCTCAGCTCATCAGTATCTGGGTCTCCCATCACCTCGCACTCAGCTGGTGAATACCAGCGGGGTGGTTTGTGCCCGAACAGGACAGTATGAGAACATCAGTCATGTTTTTAAATGCACAGGAGCTCAAATTTCAGCCCCTTGTGCTTTCTCTGGGAGGTTTTCTTTTCGCTTGCATTGTCCGGGATCTGTTTGTGATTGCTGCTCAATCACAGGCGCCTCAAACGGCCCCACACAGGTCAGTAATATTCTGCCACACCACGTTCAAACTTGCTATGTGCATTGCGATCCCACGCTTAGAGCTTATTATCAACCATTGTCATTTAGGTAGGGCAAGACCAGCTTTGGCAGATGCAGCCCATTGGAATGCACATGAGAAGGAGTAGATTACACATAAAATATACTTCTTCGTAGGTTTTATTATCTGAAATTGCTGAACTGGCTCCAAGCCAAAAAAAATATCGGGGAGCCCAGAGTAAAGACTCCCAGTTCCCAAAGCAAAATGAGAACCAGAGGTAGATCTTGGTCCGTGCTAAGTTTCTAACAAGGGTAGTCAAGTCTTTTAAATCAGCGGGAGACGCTCGGCCTAGCTGGTGAGGAGTTGGCACCCGATGGCAACAGAGCATGCGAAGCACAGAAGCCCACCGTGCTCTCAGCCCTGCCCCAGCTGCCCCGTCCCAAGGAGCCACCCTGGGGGAAGCCTCTGAGTTCTGTGGTTCTGAAGCACTTCTGCTCACAACTCCACCTCCAGGTTTGCACATCCACCTCCATATGGGTCACCCTATTTGGGGGCCATCACCCCAAATTTGGGAACCACAGTTCTAGACACCAGCACCAAATTTATTGTTAAAAAAATAATAGTGTCACCTTTTACACCAGCACCGAAACGACCCCGCTGCACAACCACAAACCCAAAAGCCTCCTAGAGGGTCTCACAGTTTTCTCACCGAGCATCCAAGGCCCTTGTGCAACAAAGAAACACTTGCTGAAGACAGACTGATCACCAGCTACCGAGCGGCCACGTAAGGGACAGACCTGCAGCAATTCCAGGGAAATAAAGAGTGTCCAGAGCTTTAAAATGAGATGTGGGTGGAAACGACTAAGCTAAGCTATTAAATAGTACCAGACAGCAAGCATAGGGCACCGGAGCTGATCATCTGCAGCACAGACTGAAGACTTACAAGTGCTGCAGCCCCTTCCCAGCTAAGCATTTTTGGATTACTTCATCCACCGTGCCTTTTTGCAATATGCTAGTTTCGAACGCCGCGTTACGTTCTGGCTCAGCATCAGCTCCCACTCCCCCACTTACAGTTGCTATAACCAAAAAGACAACTGCAAAATACTTCGGCTGAAAGCAAGGAAACGGGATTTTGGCAGGTCGGGATGGTGGATTTTTTTTTTTTTTTCCTCCCCTGTGGATTCTGCTTCAGAGTCGTCCTTTCAGACCTTGAGTGCAGCCGATGGCTTTTGCAGTTTATTGAGTCCGCTGGTTTATGGCAATGTTTTTCTGCTCACTGAACTGGCTCATTCTTTTTAGCAGAACAAACTGTTCCACGTTGAGGCAGGAGTTGGCTGTGTTTTAACAAAGGATTTTTCCCTTCTGACAGTGTTTTGCAAAAGACCCAAAAAAAGGAGTTTGGAGCCAAGTTACAAAAGGTCAGGAGAGGCGAGTCAAGCACTGGGTGTAGTTCCTGTATGTCACAGCCAGGCAAGGAAATGGGTGGGGAGAAGAGGAATGGCATTTCAAGCTGCAATAATATGTATAAAGCGATATTAATGAGGAATGGGCTTTTGAATGAGGATGGCAAGTATGCAGGCACTATAATTTTTGCATTACAAGAGCAGGCTTGTTAGGTAGGCTGAGGTTTCCCCAATCATTTATCCATGTGAAGTATGCATTTGAGAGAGTTCAAGTAGCACTAGTAGCAAGAAAAAGGCAGTTTTATTTGCTTCCCCTCCCCAAGCTGATTTCAAGGAGTTACCATACTCTCATCTCCCGTCAGCCAAATGAATATTCAAAAGGCTTTTGCCAAGCGAATGCCAGTCAATCACCAGCACAATGCTGGGGGAAAGAAACACTGGGCTGAGAGACCTGTGTGGGACTGAGACTTTGTCCCCCCAACCCCCCGGCTCTGCTCTAGCATCCCAACCATTTTTAATGTTCCACGTTGAGGCAAGCTACTCCTGCAGAGGTTTGCTGGGTGCCATGGCTGCTCTGCCTGTTCCTTTCCCTGCCACGCAGCAGGACAACACTGCTAGAGCGGAGCTGCTGCATGGAGGATGAGCGTCCACTAGCGAGGGGCCTATGGGTGGGGAAGGACCCTGGCACTGTCGTCCCACCAACACAGCCCTCCCTACGGAGCTGATGACAGATCTTCCCTCTCCTAGACTGGGACAACAAATATTTTTGGCATTGGATGGACATGTTCCTGGTGAGGCCCCACTCTCTGTTCAGCAGCAGCAGCTGGTAGAGTCAGGGTCTTTCTGGGCTATGCATGGTGCACGGACAAACCAAGATGGCCAACTCTGGCCTTGCAGATGTTGGGAGGAGGGGAGCCAAGGGGATCTGCAACAGTTGACAGTATGTCATGCCTAATACTCAAGCTTTTCCAGGCCTCGGAGGATCCCTGAATAGAAAGAAACCACCCACTGCTGGAACACAGCCACTTTTGTGGCTGGAAGGGGCAGATGTTCAACCCCATACAACAATGCAACACAACAGTTGAGACTGTAAGTGAAGAATGCTGCATCCACTTAAAATTGAAGAGGGAAATTAGGGACACCGTCTAATTCTAGAACTACCATTTGGTTCCGATGCTTACAGTTCACATACCTACTCTGCAACAGTGGCACAGGGTTTTCTTACATTGCCTTAAATAGACAATACCCTGGCCAAAAGCATTGAACCACAAGAACTTCAGAAGCATATGGTCAGACTGGCAAGGGTTCAGCTCCTTCAGATGAAAGACCATTTTCAAAAAAAGTCCAGCTCCTTTTTAGTACCTACATAAATGACAGACTTCCAGAAGTCCCCACTTCTCAATAGGTCCTGCTGGCATGCAGGAAGGTAGGCCATTAAGAGTTCAGCATCCTAACAGCCAAACCCCTGCTGAGATATGCCTGATGAGATGCTGAGCTTCAGAAGTCCTCCTCATCGCAGCTAACATGAGGTGCTCCACTGAGTTAACAAGAAGAGCAGGCATGGAGAACTACATTGTCCCTACCACCAAACCCTCACCCACTGACCCCCCTTCTCCCTTTCTCTGAAATACTCGCCATTTCTTTTAGGATTGACAGTAAGAGAAAAATGGATTCGGGATTTCATTCGAGATCTCAGTGGGTGAGATCCGTGCATCCAAATCACACACCTGCCAGCCAAACGCAATCCTTGTCATCTGCTCTCTGGTTTGAAAACTGTATTTGTTCAAAACCATTTGTCAAGCCACAAGCCAAGCAGAGATACAGCACAAAGTTCAAGGGTTATTTGTGATATGAACCGTGCTTGTCAGGATTCTTCTCTTTCTCCAGCTGTTTAGTGACAGTTGGAATGGATTGTCCTTACTGGAGAGTCAATTATTTTTTTAGTTGAAAACTCAGTGTCCTCTGTAGGTCAGCTGTGAGCTGAAAGCATCCCAGTTATTTACTGCTGGAAGCTAAAGGAATTTCCTTACTCTCAGAGACAGACATTTAAAGTTAGTTTCAAGTACAGTTGTGATAAACAAATCATGTTCTCCTCCTTTCCCTCTCCTGGTTTTATGTTTGTTTGGTTGGTTAGTTTTTAAATCATGCCTTCTGGTATAACCAGCCTTTCCTTTAGCTGCCCTCGGCAACTCCTCATTTTAAAATTCATTCAACAAGGATGCAGGGGAACTACAGACATCGTCTGAGAAAAATCAGCGAAGCCAGATCCCTGCTTTCAGAGCTCTCCCTTTGACACTTGATTCCCTGGGGACCTCATTTGTTGAACACCATTAAAAAGGAAACCCAAACACCAAGTATTTGACTTTCTTCCCCCCTGCCTGTGAAGAGCGGAAGGCTGGGAGTTGGGTTGTTACCTTCCTACAGGGGCCAGGGGCTCAGGACTTCAGCTCTCTGCCAGTGGCCAACTGGTGGAGTCTCCCGAGCTCAGCAGTCTGCTCCATGTACCCTGCTCAATAGTTGGGCGATGCAAACAGCTTTCAGCAGACTGATGAGGAAGACAAGAGGCGTTTTAAAATGGTATGATGGCCTAAGTAAAAGGTTTGGGGTTTCGGACTGAGGTCTCCTGCAAGCCTTTATTCAAAATATTGATATACTCATTAATTCGTGGATGATAAGGCCTTGATGTAAGGACGTTCTTTTAAAAAAATTCAGACATGCTGAGAGAATTGCTTCTTTGCCATGTGTTAGCAAGTCTACCCATGAACTGCCAGCAATTACTAAGCCTCCATTCTGTATTCAAAGTTCTATACAATGGAGTTTATTATTTTTAAGCCTTTCAGACATTAATGTAGTGAACTTAAGAGAGCTATTTGGAAGATTAAGATTCCAACATCACCATATTATTCAATTTAGCTCCAACGCTGAACACTTATTTCTGTAAAGAGTCACAGCTAATGCTACATTTGCAACTGCCAACAGAGACAAATACTTACAGCTTTAAGTCACATTGCAGCATGGTCTTGTAAACCAAATTTAGGAAATAAGAACAAGGAAATTACTATCATTATACAAATACTGCCCAATTACTGCCAAGCCATACTGAACCTATCTTCAGGTCTTGGCCACAGGCTTCAAAAATACACCCCTTGAAATTACAACCCAAGGAAACTCCTGCTTTCTGTGCATGCAGCCAGGTGTGAAGTTACTAGCACATCTCCAACAGCTGTATTTGATGAATTTGCTAAATATTTAGCATGCTCATCCAAGTGCAGAGAGGCTTACCACCACCTCACTGACACAGCTCATTGCCTGCTCGGGACAGTCCCGCAGAGGAGAGACCCAGCTCTGGGTTCTGACAGCGATGGATGTGCCAAACCCAGGCTCCTGCCACACGTGTCTGGGTCTCGCTCCCGCGTTCTCAGCCCATCCCCACCAGCGGGTCCTGGCTCACCTTGAAAGAACAATACCACTCGTTTTTCCGAAGAGCTCTGCGCAGGTCCCTTTGCAGAATTAAGGCCACTGCTGAGCCGCATTGCTGGCTCGGCTCCCCACTGTCCTATTTTGGGGCCATTGCGGGTGCCATAGAAACACGTAACAACTGCAGCTGGGAGAGACCACTGGAGGACATCTGGGCCAACCCCCTGCTCCCAGCAAAGAGTTTCCATCAATTCTTCACCAGGCAGGCGATGCTGCCTATCAGTACCCAGCTCCTGTTACCTACAGCCTTCTGCTGCATGGGTACAGAACAGCTTTCTGGCCATTTACGTAATTTACAGAGACCGTTGAATAATATTTCTTTCAAAAATTCTGATTAATTGCTCCAAAAAAAAAGAAAAAAGAAAAAAAAAAATGCAGACAGGTCCCAAGACTTTTTGGCCGTTCCTCTGACAACAGCAAATAGAGTTTACTAATAGCTGCTTTATTTGCCCAAATCAGACATGCAGACAGGTGACATAAAGGGGAGCAATGGAAGAAAAAAGGGAAAGGATTTGTGCCTGCTTTCTATCATTAGGCTGCTTAAAGGAAAGCCAACTGTTGCATTTTGCCCTCTTGAAATCATCCCACCCTTCGCAAACAATTGTGAGAGTTAAGACATGAACGGGTGCAGGACTAGCAGGATGGGAACAACATCCTTCCAGGGGAATAAGGGAATAACCACGGAATTAAATGAAATAAGAGGCAATTAAAACAAAAAAAAAAATCAGTTTGCTTGTTTGAAGGCTCTCATTTCATTACAGCTGATTTAACTCAAAGCCTTTGGAGAAAAGCTGTCTTTCAGGAACGTAAAATTTCCCAGCCCTTCAACAGAATGCAAAAAAGTTCTCATTGCAAAGTATACCACAGATAACAGAAAATCACCTGATTTACGCCACCAAAAGCATCACAGCCTAATGCTGTAACTGCAGAGAAACAGAAATTAAGACTTCCTCCTCCTTTTTCAGAAAGAAATGAAGGGTGGTCTCATTACACCAGTCTAAAACATTCATCATCATCATTAGGGTGAACGGCACAGTATATATTATTAACTCTGCTTAACATAACTAAGAAAACAGCAGGATAAAACTAAATTGCAGGAGGAGTCAGCGCAGGGGACCATAATGTAAAAATAACATTTCTGTTGTGTCAGCAGGCAGTCTGCAAATACAGGCATGGGAATGACCGGCTGGCTCAGGGGCTTGGTAAGGGCACGATGGAGCCTTTCATTTCCAGGGCAGCAGTCCAAATCGCAGCCAAGTTAGCAGAACATGGACCTCCAGGCACCTGCTTTCTTCCTTGGACTGGGAGAGAGCAGACTCGGAAACATCTCAGTGATACTGCACCAAAATGACAGCGTGTCACGCTGGATAAAGCTGAGGACAGCAGGAACTCCCTCCATACCCACCTGCCGACAAAAGATTAAGCAAATAGATGTCTACAGTGTCAAGGGAGCAAGGGGAAGAAGTGTTCACGGTCTGCAGGACTCATTCCCAATCAAGTCGGAAGCAGGCAAGGTACCTTTGCAGTGAAACCCCACAAGGGTCATGCTCTTAAGATCAATCACACAAATGCCTGCATACTCAAGTGGCCAGGATCAGGCAGAGCAGCCAAGTGAGAGGGTTCATTAAGTGAACTCATCCTGGATTAATGCTGTAAAACTGTACATACCTTCCAGCGACAGCTGGGAAAGTGGTTTGCAGCACTGTCCAAAACACTGAAGAGCTATGCTGCCAGTCTTTTTGAGGTTCTTCTAGACCATCTGCTTTCACATCAAAAGGACTCAGCAATCACTAGGGGCAGCACGCAAAATTCAGGGCCAGCTGCTCCTATCCATACCTTTCATCCTCTCCCTCTTTCTAAAATCAGGCATAAGTCTCATCACCACCTGGCAAGCGCTGGTGAGTGGTGAAAAGCTGCTAGTGAAGAAGATACCCTCACCTTTTAGCTTACACAAGTTGCCATCTTGGGCAAGGTCCCACGGGACTGCAGCTTCCCGCCGGCCAAGCTTTGCTCACAGAAGGATATTCAAGTTACAGCAAGCAGCACGCCACTTGCCGTCCCTCAGAGCATTCAGGTGTTCTGAAACCATTCACTAGGGATCATCTGTGTTAGGAAATTCCTGTGAGTCTCCTCCTCATTGCCTGGCATCTTCTCCTCTTCCCTCCCTTCCTCTGCCAGCAGTATTATAGAAAGGTTTGGGTTGGAAGGGACCTCTAAAGGCCACCTAGTCCAACTCCCCTGCCATGAGCAGGGACATCTTCAACTAGGTCAGGCTGCCCAGCGCCCTATCCAACCTGATCTTGAATGTTTCCAGGGATGGGGCATCTACCCCCTCTCTGGGCAATGTGGGACAGCGTTTCACCACCCTCTTTGTAAAAAATTTCTTCGTTTTATCTACTCTAAGTCTACCCTCTTTTAGTTTATTATTTCCATGGCATTTTAGATTTTCCCCAGGGGACACTTGCTGAGCCTCTCCCCAGAGCATCTCCTTTTAGGATCCTCCAAGAGACAACTCTGAAGGCTCTCAGAAGTCACACATCAATGTGAACTTCCATACACCCGCATGCCAGTCTGGAGCTCACCCTCCCCAATGCACAAAGCGGCTTGAATAATTAAAAACCCCACAACCAGTGTCGGGCTTGCTGTTCAAGACACAGTTTTACTGCAGGAGGGTTCCCAGCGACAGGCAGAGCCCAAGGGAAGAGCTGGCAGACCTACCTGAAGTCTGAGGTTTACAACCCCCTGGTCTCAAAGCAGCCCCAACCCGTTATCCTACCCTGGACGGCAGGTGCTGCCAGCTGCCCAGCCTCGCAGCATCCCACCTGGCACGTCATTAAAAAACCATCAAGATACCTTAAAGTGGAAAGGGTTTGGGGTTTTGATTTTTTAAAAAGGGCAAAATGGAGATTAAAGCAAAGCTTCTGTCCAAAAGGGATGGATTTTCCCCAACTGCTGGGTCTGCCTCTTCCATAAGTGATAAAAACTTCATATGACAAATATTCACACCAAAGATGAAAGAGCTGCCCCTAATTTACATTCTGCTGCTCAGTTGCTTTGGTGTGCTTCTCAGCAGCCTGCACAAGCCATTGAACCCAACTATATGACTAGGGGGAAATACAGATATCTGTATTTTCATTATTTCTGGAGAGTCAGATGGGAACATCTTTACCCACCCACAAACAGCATGAGGCCTGATTTTCTGCCACGTCTCAAAGATGCTCATTTCCATCTACTCAACCCCAGCACCCCACACTGGCTGGAGCTCAGTCGTTGCTGGAGGTGCCGACACGGGGAGGGGGTCTCGGGGCAGTGGCTCTCCCGGATCCACCCCTGTCCCATCAGGATCTTGCAGAGGGAAGCGGAGCTGCCTTCAGGACAAAGGAGGCTCAGCGTCGCTCATTCTGCAGCTCTCTGAATGCAGGCAGCTGGAGGCGGCTCCTGCCGGTGCCTGGATGCAGCTGTCATGTGGAGGCTTCCCATGGGCTTATTCCATGGGAATAGCAAGGAGTCTTCATGGCACGACATGGGAGCCAGCAAGCCCCCTGGACCCCTGGTTGTGTGCCTTTCCAACAAGGAGGTTTTAGCATGTTTCAGGGATGCCAAAAAACCTCTCTTGACATTTAGGAAGTAGTAAAGAGGTGGTCAGCACTGTTAACCCCCATGAGAAAGGAGGAAACTAAAGTGGGGAGAGATGAAACAATCTGCCTGACGTACATCCGCACGCTGCAGCACCAGGTACCAGCATCTTTCTTTACAAAGCCATCACCTCTCCCTAGCATCCACCTGGGTTTAAAGGAGAAAGGCAGCACAGGAGCAAATGGAGAAGAATACATTAAAGGAAAACTTCATGCTGAGGCCAAAGGAGCATCAGAAATCCACCCTACCCAAACTGGCTATCCATTTAATGCTAAGCGAAAAACTGAAAGTGATACTAAGGAAGGTTTCTCCACTCCAGGAGCAATGGCATTGCTAGTGCATGTCTGCAGTTCTGCAGGGAGCCCCAGGATCTCACAAAGCAAGAGCTCTGGGCACCTATAAAATAATTTAAATGGATCATCCTGTTCTGTTTTCCCCAGCAGAACAGAAGAAAGGCCCATGAGATGGTCATGCTTTCTACTCCATCCAGGTTCTTCACACACTGGTTATAGAAAAGGGTACGGATCACCTTCCCACTGCCACAGCTCCTTGCTGGAAGGGAAATGTTGTCACCGGCGTGTTACAGAAAGGGAAATGAGGCACAGAGCAATTTTAAATAACTGGCCCAAGGTCACAGGAAGCTTATAGCAAAGCAAGTACTTGAACCAGGACTTCTGAGTACCCAGTCTAGTTATTTATCAGAGATAATCCTTTTAATTGGTCACCTTTAGTCAGAAATCCTCCCAGTTTGCATACAAAAGCACTGCCAAGAGATTATGCTGAATTACATCGGCAGAGAGAATTATTACAAGTTTCCCTTCCAGGCTAACACGCTCAAAGGGTTGTTTTGGAAATAAAAGAAAACTTGCAACGTGTTCGGTGTGCTGGAACAGACAACTCCCTGAGTGCTGCAGACAGATGAACCACCAAAGTGCTTGTAAGGCTCCAGATCAAGCCGGGAGATAAGGAGGTGTTTTTTCTCCCCAGTTAATCATATTGTTTTGAAGGGTGGCCTCCAGTAAGTAAGAGCTTACTGATTCCTAAGTTTCACCTTGGATTTGCATCTTCATTCATAAATACCTCTGGATGAAACAGAATGCTGCAGCCTTAGCACCGAGTCAAACAGCAAAAAGCCTTTCCCTTCGCACAAGGCCTCTCCTTGAACCTGGTGTGCCATCAAGCTTGTGTTGCTACAAAAACAACCGAACGGACTTTACCCACGCTTTCACGGACCATGGGCACAGTTCTTTGCCTTCCTAAAGAAAATCTGCCTACAGCATAGAATCACAGAATTGCCGAGGTTGGAAGGGACCTTTCAGATCATCTAGTCCAACCATCGACCTAACTGCGACAAAAAGCATCACTAAACCATATCTCTAAGCACAATGTCTACCCATCTTTTAAATACCTCCAGGGACAGTGCCTCAGCCACTTCCCTGGGCAGCCTGTTCCAATGCTTAATAACCCTTTCAGTGTAAAATTTTTTCCAAATATCCAGTCTAAACCTCCACTGGCGCAAATTGAGGCCATTTCCTCCTGTCCTATCACCCGTTACTTGGGAGAAGGGACTGATCCTCACCTTTCTACAACCTCCTTTCAGGGAGTTGTAGAGAGCGAGAAGGTCTCCCCTCAGCCTTGTTTTCTCCAGGCTGAACACCCCCAGCTCCCTCAACCGCTCCTCACAAGACTTATTCTCCAGACCCCTCACCATCTTTGTTGCCCTTCTCTGGACCTACTCTAGCACCTCCATGTCTTTTTTGTCTCTCAGTAGACCCCAGTCCATTCACAGAAACTAGAAATGGCCTTTGCTAGAGCCTCCCATACCCTTAGGGTACCTTCACCAGGTTGGTTGAAGGCATCTCAGCAGCATCCAGGTTGGCCACTCCTGCGAGTCTGCAGGGTAGGGATGGCCGCTGTTGGAGCCCCAGCTGTACCACCTCCTCAGGCACCCCAATGCCTTCCTGGGGGACAGCTCGCCTTGCTCACAGAGCCCAGAGGAACAGCACAGCCCAGGCTGCAGCACTGATGCTCATCCCCAGCACGGGGAGAAGCCCACGCAAACAGGAACAGCAAAACCTTCTGACAGACAGACGCAATTTTTAACACAACAGCCAATCAAACCACATCCATGGATATCTACAGCACTCAGATAATTTTCAGCTGATGACAAATAGTGAAAGTGTTGGGCAAGAGGTTTGGAAAGGGCCACGCAGGATGAAATCTGCCTTTCACGCAATACAATGCGGGCTGCACGGGGAGGGGGTCAAAACAGTTCGTATGAGTCTAGCCAAGAAATTTATGCAGCATTTAAGCATCCAGTGGCCTCATTTTTCTGTGTACAAGCAATTTAATTTGTCACACTGATCTTGTATACATGCTCTCAGCAGACAGATCAATAAGAAATAAGAGTAGGGAGGGAGGGATGATGGGCAGGGGATGCAAGGGCATCAGGAAAAGAGTCTGAGCTGCGAGTTGGGAAAACTTCACAGTTTACAGACCCCAGAACAACTTCACAGCTACACGCTCAGAGCTACAGCCACCTGCTTGGGGAACAATGAGCGTTATTCAGTGCTGACCCCCAGCCACCACCTTCCTAGGGAGCACTAAACTCCATCAGCTCAACAGAAAGAGAAAAGGAAAAAAAGAGAGAACCTTGCCTCCACTAAGACTCTGCTACAGGAACAAAAAACAACCTCAAGCACCACCAAATTAAAGGGATAAAGGACAATTTTCTTTTGCAAAGCCTTCGAGTGCGGAATTCTTTACTTTGTGCTCTGCTGCAGATTTGCAGGTGAACATTTGCTCCAGGAAAAATTTCTTGCTCAGGGTGGGAAAATTAAATATATCTTTTCCTCATCTCTCCTTCAGTGGCAGAGCAAAGGCAGCTGTTCGGTGCAAGAGCTGATCACAGCCCTGTGAGCACGATAATCCTGCCCCAGCCCATTTTGCTTAAGGCTACTCACCAGAAGACCTTGCTGTCACTCTGCAACACCTGACCATAAACGACGGTGAGGAGCACAGTCAATGCTGTAGCTGAGACCAGAGATTTCATGGAGAGCACCCAGTTTTGGAAAGCACCACATGCTTTTCACACCATGGGTCCTATCTTCACTAACACCATGCCGTCTGGCTGGGACAAACCCCTCAGCCCTCTGCAAGAACCAGCTCAGCAGAAGCACCTCCAGCAGGTTATTAGCAACAAGACCAAACTAGCAGCCGTGGGCCTCCAGACCCATGGGCCCTAAACACAGGGCTGAAGAGGCGTGACATCAGCTATGTCAAAAATTTGCTTGCTTTGAAATCCTACTCCTGCTTATTTATGTTAACAGGAGCACCCAGAGGCCTCAACCAAGCCAACATCTGCCCTACAAAGCTTGGGCTGGAGAAATGCATTTGCACATGTAATGGCCACTTCCATGTAGAGCTCCTGTCCCGTGGCCAGGAACAAGCAGCTCATAATTTTACAGTAGAAATAAATAACAGCAAAGCCCAGGTTTTGAGGAGAGAAGGTGCAGCAGGGATGCAGGCTGTAGGAGAGCTCCTACACAAGTGCTGCAAGCCAAGTCACCAGCCAGACACCACAGACACTGCCGTCCCCGGGGCTTTTCCAGTGCTTCCAGAGCAAAGCTCAGCTCTGCCTCCCAGCACATAAAGCACCCTACTGAAAATGCTGTGCATGGAGCCCGACCGCGGCTCTGCAAACCCCCGCGAGGATGTAGAAAAGGTTGTTAACCTAAACAGAGAGGTCTGAGATGGATTCATAGGAAGGATGAAATCAAGAGGTAAAAATAACATTTCCAACACACCAGTGATATACTGAGCCCTTAATCCAAGGGACTATTTACAGGCCAAGAGCATTCCTCGCTGCTCTTACCTTCATCTGTAAGGTCCAAGTCAACAATGGCTTTGGAGGAGCCTGTTTGAAGGCAACAGCCTGGGGAACAGCCAAGCCTGAGAACTGGGATTTGCAGGAGAGGAAAGGAAGTTAAATAATTAAAGGGAGAACTAAGCACAGCTCACTAGATTTTGTTCCACAATCCAAGTGCTGAAAGTTGAAAACTCAAAACATTTCCTCCCTGAATGCATTAAATCCCCGTTTTCCTATTTCAAAGTCTTCTACTTGCTTCAGCATCCAGAAATGCACTTCCCAAATGCACTGCTAGGAATAGGGTGTTGTAAACAAAGTTTTACCAAAAAGGAAGGTTAACACACAACATATTTTTCCTATTACTTCAATACATCCTCCAAGCTCTGCAAGCTTGGTAAAGAAAGAGTCTATTTAAAAATCTAGGGTGGGGAAGAATTAGCTCACCAAAACCATAAACAGATTTGCTTTGCGCTTTCAGTCCAAGAGAAAAACAAGACAGACTATGTGCATACTGATGCACACAATAGCACAATCGTTTTAAAAACAAATGAATTGGGAGGGAGAGGACACCAGAGGAGGGTGGGGGGAAAGGAGGAGTGCAGAAAAAAGGGGCCAAGTCCTAGAGCAAAGATCCTGAGTTTGGTTCTTAAAGCTCCCTAAGACGATGTTGGAAAGCCTGCGTGTGCCAGCGTAGGACGGCGAGCACGCAGGGAGGATGACACATGTTGCTACAATGCCACGATCTGTCTCTGGGTGCAAGCCCTTGAGTCATAAACGACATTATTTTCTGCAGATGTAACACAAAGGAATCCTTCCCACTTACCCACTGACCTTCCACACAAAGCATCCAAATGCATTATTACTATCTTTCAGTGGCAAATACCAAGCGATATAAAATTTAATTCCCTTCTCCCTACTCTCCCTCTCAAGAGGCCCTGACTCTGTTTACCAACGCAGAGTGAAGCTACAGAAGCTTTACCCTATTCCTCCTGATGAGCTTTCCATCTATAATGGTAAGACAACCCAGAGAGCAATAACGTTCGCTGCGTTCGCAAGATTACTGCCATAAGGTATTTGAGGACCCACCTAGTATGCAATTAATTGAGGCAGCTTGAAGGAGGACAGCTCTTGGGAGGCTGGGGGTGCAGGTGGACCCCAGCACTTCACATGCTACAGCAGGGTCTGTTAGTTTATTCCTACCAGTTTAACAGGCTGGATTTAGCCTGCAGAACTGGAAGCATGTCAGGAAAGCTACAGCAAACAGCATCAGTCCAGTTGCTGTACTCCTGACGCTGATTATTTAATAAAGTCTAGAAACAAGCAGTCTCCAGGCATGCCACAAGCTGGGTACAAATCACTCTGGGGTTTGAAAATCCCCATTTCCGTGGGGACGCTGTCATTTATCACACAGCCATGAATTGGGTGAATGAATTCACCGCCAGTCTGCTCACTA
Organism: Fratercula arctica; assembly: GCA_947846985.1. Taxonomy (NCBI): domain Eukaryota; kingdom Metazoa; phylum Chordata; class Aves; order Charadriiformes; family Alcidae; genus Fratercula; species Fratercula arctica. The sequence continues at coordinate 11,700,586 of CANTUZ010000013.1, read as the reverse complement.
ACATTTAAACATATAGCTTTGTTTCTTACAAATAAAATGGCTTTGCTCCGGTATGAGACCCAATTTCTTCTTCAAAAATCTGGAACGGCATAATGGAAAACCAGAGTTATTTCCAAGCACATCTCTTCCATCCCCAGAAGCCAAGGAGAAAAACACATCGCTCTCCTGACCCCTCATCCACAAGATGGGGCAGATGAACATTTATTAAGTTATATGGATTCTTAGGGGTGGGGAAAAAACATATCAGTGGTCTAGCACAAAGATAGAGGAGCACGAGCCAGGAGAAGGGTACAAACGCACAGGACATTTGAACTCTGTCCTGCTAGCAGCGTGACGTCCAGAAGCAAAAAAATTGCCCCCTTCTCAGGGACACCTGGAAGCACAACCCAAGACCTGTACTGAGCACGGAGCTCAAAGGTTAATGGAGCAAACCATTGCACGATCATTTATTTCAGCCATGGCGCTAGAAGAGCTCTCAGAGGGGAATCCCGCAGTACACTGGAATATGCCACATTTCTCTACCCAAGCTACAGAAGACAGAAAGGTGCATGGTCCGTATTGCACATGGAGCCTGAGGTGGCAGGAGTGACCTACCTGCACGAGGGACCACATCCTCGGCCTGTCCTTCTCCAGTTCCTCCTCTGCGCTCACGTGCATCTTTAAAGTGCCTGTAGTCCCTTCAGCTGCGCCGGGATTCAGGGCTGCAAGAGAAAACGTCACACAAAAAATTACTGCTGCACCTCCAAAGGGGAAGGCGACCCTTGGTCAGTAAAGGCTAAAAGTAAAAATAAAACATCGACCAGTTTAAGGTGTCTCTCAGCTCATGCCATCTGCCCTGCTGTGCTCCCACAGTACATCCTCACTGAAGCATCCCAGAACACACATCTTTGATTTTTTTCCACCCCATTAGCGAAGACATCATTTATCAGAAGTTAAGCAGCTACGCTGAATTAATCGCAAAGCACTCAACCATGCTGCTCTCAACCCAGTAAAAGCAAAAACCTCCCAGCTACGATGTGCTGGAGACCAGGAATGCTGCTCCCCAGCTCCCGGCCACTGCTCTGGGTCTTGGTTCGTTAACAGGTCTGGAAACTTCAACTGGCTGAGAACATATTTAGAGAAGCAACCACAGCACCCCGACCGACACCGCCGCAGCCTGCAGCTATATATAACCTGCAGCTCTGCTTGGAGATATGGGCTTCCTCTCTCCCCTCCATTTTCCTCTGCTGCCGTCCAGTCCTCGTTCCCTCACCCCCGGAGAAGCAGCAGAGCCAGCCCAATGTATTTCATAATTTCTAAACTTAACTGTCTAAAGGGATAACCAGCCAAGTGGATTTCTGGGATTAAGTTCAGACCAGGGGAGAAAACAGCGTACTGAAAAACAAAGAGTCACCCTGGAAAAAGGTGAGCCAGAGCTCGTAACAAGGATGAAAAAAAAATAGGAAAATTATGTTGTGATTCCTGAGTAAAGGAAAATTCAGGCTTGTTAGCGGGTGCTGCCAGAGTGCGGCCAGTGACAGGTTCTCCTCCCCCAGCAACACATCCCAAGTGTCTCTGTACTTCAGCCAGCGCCTGTACTCAGGCTCAAGTCCCCTGCCAAAACCCTGCTTCTCAGGTTGGATCCTGCTGAGCATACCCTTTGCTCACAACCAGGGAGTTTCTTTGATTAAAATAAATAAGTAAATAAGTGACATGGAGAGATTTCACCAAATAACTAGCACAGATGCATTACAACTTGGGAAGGTGCTTCCCGACCCCAGCCAAAATCCTGCAGACAAGAAGCATCCACTCTGGCTGTAACCGCACAGACCGAGCCCCAGCAGGAGTTAAAAAAGAAAAAAAAAAAAAAAAAAAGGTAAAGGAATTGGAGCAAGTGTCGAAGGACACATAAAGGTTTTCCCTCGCTAAGCACTCGGGTGTCTCGAAGCTCCCTGCTGCAGAGCCACACTTGGATAAAGCTTCCCCCAGACCCGCGGGTGCTGGCTGCTGTATGTTATTTGCTGTATGTTGTTTGCTGTATATTATCTTCCCAATTTAATTCACAGGAAAGGCAAAGCAAGCACACAACTGGGAGAAAAATCAGCCCCAAGTCTGGCAAATCACAACAGTTCACAGAACAAGAATAAATGCTTTAAATGCCTGCTGGATGCCACAGCTTTTTCTTTTTTCCTTGCTTTTCTTTTTTCCTCCCCTAAAACTGAAGGGAAGGCTTATTCTGAACCAATTGAGTTTCAACACACTTGGAAAGATCCCAGCGTTGAATGCCGGGACCTTGACATAACAGGTGACAACCTTTTCTATGCCAGAAAAAGTTTAACATATAATAAGAAACAAATATTAGACTGCTGATGGAGTGGGTTTTTATTCCAGTAATTTGTGTAAATGCCCTGTAACGACTTGCACAACACTATTGTCTCCCAAACCAAGCGATAACAGTCCGGCCCCAGCTGCTTATCTGCCATTCCTCCTTCGATAACACTATTGCGCCTCTCCCCTTATTATACGAGCTCGCTCTGCTACGGTAGGTTTAATATCATTCACACGCTCCTTTAGGGATTCAACATACGCCTAAGATTTTAACAAACAAGATTTTGTGATCCTTGAAGTACCTAAATTAAGAAGAGTGACCTTGATCACAGCAGTCTGAGCGGCTTTGTGCTTCCTGAAATTAAAGGAGGTTTAAAAAGAAACCTAAGCTGGAGGCAGAGAAAAATCTGAGTTTCCCAAAACCTTGTTCTGAAATATGGAGCAGAAACCCTGCAAATTTGGCACCATGAGCCACTATTACCCTGGCAGCTCCTCCTTGAATTGTCTGAAATTGCTGCTTCAAGGAAAATAATATAGGAGAGAGCTGGGGCAGGGGTTGGGGTTTCCTCTAAGCAGCACACGCAGCCAGTTCAGCTGCTTATCACTGAAACTGGAACAGCAACAAGGACAACCAAGGCATGCCTTTTTTCGTAACTTCTTTCAGATATTAAAATCCCAGCATCTGATTGCCACGATACACTCGGGTCCTTCTGTCTCGGAGATTTCCACTGTCTGACAGAGCCACTGACCATCACTACCAGCCCACCGCCATCCTTTCCAAGCTTTATGATTTCCTCAGGCTTGGCTGAGCAGCTCAAAACCTGCAAACAGATCAAGAATGGATAATATTTTCCCCAAATATCAGACTCAAGACAGAACAAAGTCATCCTCATATACCTGGGGGTTTAAAACTGTAACACCTGAACCATCTGGGACAGTGGGTTCGTGAACAGGGAGGAACACCAGCCTCCCAGCAGCATCCCTGTGCAGGGACCCACTGAGGGTCTATACATTTAGAAGTCAAAACCGCTGCAAAGCCTCAAGAATAGAGTTTATTCTGTTTTCCTTTCACCTGGCAACCCCATCTCAGATTTATTTATTTTTTTCACAGCTGTTAGCTCTCTTCTTGCTCTCTTTTGGGTTTGGTTTTTTTTTTTTTTTTTTTAAATGCAGCTGGAAAGGGAACAAGCCTACCCCAGAACAAAGCCTCCTTGCAGAGCAAAGCCAGTTCAAGCTGATACTCGCAGAGGGAGACAAGGCAGCCCCAAGCCCGGCTCTCGGTGCTCTGCCCCGCCGGAGGTCAGGCTGAGGAAGAGCAAAATGATACGGAAAAAGACGAAAACAATTCCTCTGCCCGCCGGTCCCCAAAGGGGATGCTTTGGAGGATGCTTCACCTTTTCTTGCTGTTCTCAGGACTTTGGCAGAGATGAGCACCTTCCTGTGGTGCCCACATGGACCTTCCTGTGGTCCATGGGACCTTCTGTCCCAAAAGTGAAGGTTTCCTCACCGTGCTGCTCTGCATCCCAACACCCACAACAAAACACATCTTTTGGTTCCCTTCAATGAGAATCGCAGCGCAGTCTACAACAGTTGTGATTTAGCAGCTGTCATGGATGGTCTTGGCGTTGATTAAAGATGGTGCTGTATCTAGCAAGGAGCAAAAAGCTCATTTATACCATGAGACCAGAGTTAATTTGTGTGGATCTAACAAAAAAGGTGATGTGCAGCGATGCACAGTTGCAGCCAAGGAAGAAGTAACTCTCTTGCCTGGCCTGAGATTTTGCACCTTGTTTGTGAATCGACAGCACAGGTCTGCTCCCTGCTCTCGACTAGAAAACAGTTGTTCCCTACAGAAAAAGAAGGAAATTGGCATCAGACTGGCATCTTTGATAAGACTCTTGGAGGAAAGAGTGTGCAGAGGATGCTGCAGAACACGGTCCTGACCTGCAAAGGATGCGTGTGGAGGAAACATATCTCAGCCACATGGGACCTCCTGAGACAGCCCAGCAGAGACCGTCCGGCCCTGCAGGCTCTGCTGCGTGTGGGACACTGTTTTAAACAGGTTCCCATTCCCAAGGTACAATTAAAGGACTGACAAGTTACCATTTAGGATCTCTAAAGTGGCTGTTTCTATTTCTCCAGTATATACAGAGTTGGGAACTTGTCTTTATTGATACTTCTTTAAAGAGCAATAGCTATACTAAAGGCAACATCACTCACGGCCCGTGTCAGTCTCTTCCAGCTCCAGTGAACCAGTGTCCTGCAAAGGCTGTATCATTGAGAGAGGCAAGTCATACAATTTAATGTCCATAACATTCAATTTTAGAACAAAAGAACACGAAATATTTATAGCCAACATCCGCTTTTGTAGAGAGGCATGCAAACTTATATTATCTTTAGTCACTTGAATCTTTTTAAGTGCATCAAAATTTAAGCCCCAGAACACCATTTGTCATCTCTTGCTTATTTTAGACTGAAAACAACCCTTTCTAGCCTCACTGCTCCATGCCAGCGCTGTAGGAAGGGAGCACAGGAAAGCATCGAGACAACTCGGTGGAGTAAAATAAACTGCACCTTCATCGTGCAAGAATGACCATCAAGAAATATTAGAAAGATATTTCCAAGCCATTTTCACCTTCCAGCAACTGATGCTCCAAAAGCGCTTCAGATCATCAAATCCAGTTGCTAACTTTTAGGGAAAGTTTTGCCCAGTATTTAATCTGAACATTCTTCTCTACAATTTTAGGGCCGTGACCTCTTGCCCTATCCCCTGTGAATGCAGAAAGCAAAAAATCACCTTCCCTTTTAGGCAGCTGAAGATAGATTTCCTCCCTCGCTCTTCTCTTATCTAGAGCCAAACAACTCAGGTTTGTTCAGATCAGTGGTTTGAACCCCCAGACTTCTACACTACGCACTTGTCTACTCCAGGATGTTTATTTTCAGCTAAGGAGAAATGAGTTTTATGCCCAATCTCCAAGAATTTACAAGCAGATTGAGACATGGTCCAATTCATGCCTACCTTAGTCATTTTTTCCATCACAAAGAGAAGGAATTATGGAATATTCTTGTTAAGCTAAAAATTCCCACTGCAGAGTTTTAAAAATTTTAAATCCTATTCAGGTTGGATTTTAAAAAAGAGGTATACGCAGCGTCAAGCATTAAAGCTTGACAAATGATAGTCAGCTTCTCTCTCCAAGAAAAGGAAATAACAGAGCAGACTCCCACTCCTCTCATTTTCATTTCACTCCCCACAAGGATGCTCAGAGGAACACAGGGGACACAAATATCTAAATTCTACTGTCTATTATTTGAAAGCAGAAATCATCACGTTGTTACATGTTTTACAAGGCCTAACGAGGCTCTGATCATCTGCGTGATTATCCAGTTTGGCTGAAACAGAAGAGCACCGGTTTCCCTTCCGTCCAAAAATCTCAAGCCTAGAGCATCCCGCAGGACGTGGGAAGCTGCAGCTCCTGCACTGCCTGGAGGGTTCTGCATCGTTATCTCCAGCTCCCGCTGTGAGCTGGGATATTCTGGGATGGGGAACTCTGTCAGTCCACTGGGATCTGCTTTCCATGCTGAATAATGTATCTAAACAGTCAATATGTTCAATAACATCTCTGAGCAGTTCCTCTGCCCTTATCTCCAGCCTCTTCCAGCTGCAATTACTGCTCCTGTTCACAGTTCGTGGGAGCAAGGGGACAACAAAAGCAAAACTAAGTTTTTTCCAGAAGAAAAATCCCTTTGACCAAGAACGGTCAGTGCTGATAACAGGCAGCATTGACATTAACTCAGGTATTAAAAAAAACCTGCAAGCCAGCAGCAACAATACCATTATAATACAAATTATTAATATGAGGGACCTCATCACTCTCAGCTTCCACATGCAGCTTGGCTAAAGCCAAAGGATCCTGTTATATTTTTTTTGGTGCACAGACCTTGCAAACACCACAGTTAGCAAAGAAAAACCACACTGACAGTTTTTACACTGTCCGCAATATCTTTTTAAGGTGATTTGTCATTTAAACTGTCAGCTTGAAATCTAATCATTTTAAAAAATGAATAAAATATTATGTATTACATTCACAGGCTCCAACCGCTGCCAAATTCCTCTGTCAATTTTTACGGGATTATAATCACATTCCTCTTTTAATGTTTTTTTTCTCTTGCTTCTGTGCCAAAGAGATGGGAAAGAGAGTAAATGTCTACTTAAGAACAGCGTATGACAATCCAAACCAAAACTGAAAATGGAGCCAGTGCCGTGCTCCCTCTCCTCAGGGGGAGATGCTCAGCAAGAGCATCCTTAGGTGTTGGTTGTAACGCAGCAGCCAAAATGCTTTCAGACAGCAGAGTAATTTTAAAGCAGGTTTTCCCTGTGAAAAATCTTTTTTTTTTTTAAAGGAAAAGCATTTTTAATTGTGAGGCAAATGCATGGGAGGACAAGCTTTATGTTTCTGCCATTGAGAAATACCCAGCTCTTGCAGAGACCAGCAACAGCTCAACTCAGCAGTGGACGCAAAGGGAAGGTCAGTGGGACCCAGAGCAGATACAAGAGCTGAGCACCCCACAGCCCCCTCCCAGGGGCTATACATCCTCCCTTACTACTACATTTGCTGCTCAGAAACCCTGTTGTCATGTCTTCTCCCTAAACTCTCCTTCTGCTTGAGGTGGAACAGATGAACGCACCCATCTTTGCTCTTCTCACTACAAACGAGCCCCATCTGAGCAAACTGCCCATCATGTCTGGATCCCAGCTCCTGCAGAGACCTGGCTGGGGCTCAGCCTGGGCAGAGTTACACAAAACAAGGATTTTGGCATGTCTTAGTCAGAATCTAAACGTCTTTTTTTTTTTCTTCCCTCCCCCCCCCCCCCCCAAAAAAAAATGCCTGGAGCACAACAGTGCTCATTTGTACAAAGACGAGAAACAAAATTGTCTAGAAATGGAAGCAAAACCTTATTCATCCAAATTAATGAGCAAATTTTACAACATGAACACAAGAAAAATGTTGGGCTTGGGGGTTTTTTTCCCCCTACAAGGCACTTTTTTTTTTTTTTTTTTTTGCAGGACAGTGTTCCTTTATAACAGCATTCTTCTGAAAGCACTTCTCCTGTGAAGCTCCCCCTCCAACAGCTACTGTTACAAATCTGCGATAAAAGACGTATTCAGCAGGGTTTGGCAGACAAATAGCACCCAAAGTGGCACTGCCAAAGCCTCACAATTTTATCACGAGCTTCAAAATATTTGGAGAAAGAAAAGATGCTCCTGCTGGGAGCGTCAGCTAGGAGAAGCTTCAGCTCTTGGGGTTGTGAGAACCTCAGATTTCATCAGGGGGAAAAAGGGAAAAAATAAAATAGTTGTTTAGACACGATTCTGGAGCACAACTCTCAAGCAGGAGTGCAAACATGATCCAGATTTTCAAGGACTGAAGACCAAGCAGAGGGAACCTTTGACAGATTATCACTTGATTTGATCCAGTGATCAAATATGATCCAGCGATCAAATATGATCCAGCTTCAGGATTTTGCAGTCTCACTGGTAACTTCCGAATACTTTTGGGGGAGAACCACGTTGTGAACTTCAGCCCTACAAGTGCCATTAGAACAAACGCTCTGCCACATCGCTCTTCAGCCAGTGCTCAACTACACGCCGACAGAGCCACGAAGGTCCCACATGGCTGGAAGCATGGACTTTGGAGCTCAGCTGAACAGGGACACTTTGCTTGCCTGGACGGGGTATGTGTCCATGATCTAGCCACTTAACCCCACTAAAAAAAAGCAGAAGGTCTTGCTCTGCCTTCCCTCACCCCCCACATCTCCCCACCCTTGCCCCTGTGGTCTCTCCCTATCCCTGAGCACGTGCCAGACCTCCCCAAGAACTTCCGCACCAGCAGAAAGCCGTCCGCTGTTATCCCTAACCATCACATCAGATCAGCCGTCTCACAAACCTCTAATTTAAGTTTGCAAGGGAAATATAAGTGGAAATACGACCCCACATCCAGTAGCATGGCAAGGCAGGTCCATCAAAGCCCAGGAGATGGAGGTCCTGATGGAGGAGGACAAGCCACAGTGGCATGGACGGAGAGCTTTGCTGTTTCTGTGGAAGAGGGTCTGAGCCCACAACACAACAAATGAAGATACCTATAGGGTATCTTCACGGGGACGTACACACGCACACCCAACGGCAAGTACAGCTCTGCTGTCCTACTGCTCTTCCCTTCCATGCCAGAAACAAACCACAGCCAAACCCAACTCGGCATCCACGGCACAAGGGAAGAGAGACGTCTCAGCAATGAATAGATTTCAGTTGGAATCTCCCAGGAGATGGTATTAAAATGGGGGGGGGGGGGGAGCAGCCATGCCAACTTCTAAAACCATAAGTCAAGTCCCGAACGCCACAGCACTGGCTCCTAGTCTGAGATACTGGGAAATAACCAGGCTAATGTGGGGTGGTGAGAGGATGGCATCTCCCTACCTGTCTCTGCCCGAAAATTCCCGTTTTCCAGGTTTTCTCCATAACCGTGAAGCTCTGGAGGTCTTTTTTCTTTAAAAAGCCGACATTTTCACTGAAGTCCCTGGTTCTGAGTGCTAGGCTTTAATCCAAGTGTCAGAGCTCAGGAGGTAGTGATGGGCTGCAGGAGCTGGCCACCAGCCGAACCCTTTTCCAACCTGCTCAGTTGGAGTCTGGATTTGGGAATCCACACCAATGCATTCGGGAAGTATTTCCCAAAATGCAGAGTTTAACCCCAAAATTGTATCATGCAGCAAAAAGCACAACTCTATAAATACATCACTATGTACCACACTCACCAGGTCCAGCTCTAAATTTGGTTCACCCATCTGTTGCAGAAAATACAAATACTCTCCCTGGTTTTCAGTCCAATATTCCCAAGTCGATTGGGAGAACCTATGGAGTCACTAAGCTATAATTAGAGGTTTTTTATAAAAGGTGTTTGGGATGCCTGTCAGCACTGAAGGAGACTCTGTGTTTAAGGTACCTTTAACACACGGAGTGTCAGCAGATCGTTTTTTTGGCTTTCATAAAAAAAAAAAAAAGCCAACTTGTTTACTCACCTCAAGTGACTTTTCTTGGTCTCTGCTTAGCTACAATATTTTCAGCCTCTAACTTGATTAACGGCATTTTAAAAAGGCAAAAAGAAAAAGCCATCAGTGAGATGGCTTAAAAGATACATTTTTATCCATAGCTCATAATGTGATTACCAGCTAAATCTTGCTTTTCACCAAAAAGAATTATAATAAAAAAAATTAATTGGGTGCAGGATGTGCACATTCACTTATTCGTTATTGTAGGACTGTTGACATTAGCTTTTATTTTTAGAAAAACATGAAGTGTGGAGGGGAAATGAAACAATGCGATACTTCTTTGAGACCGTCTCTAACATTAGGAAAATATGCAAAGAACCGTAGTGATCCGCCTGCATACCTTCCCACAGAGCGCCCGGCTTGAGTTTATAAAATAATAAATACTGTTTCAAAGCACTTGGATTGGCCTGACTCTTTTTTTCTTTTTTTAAATAACATCTGACAACATCACCATATCCTGAGCCTTTGGGAGGGAGAGGACCTGAAAGCCACACATCAGGGATGCTCACTGGGACCTGGTCTCCCTCGGGGCTGTCATACCACAGGGTGGCTCTGGGCAGCTCTCGTTCCCCACACCGAAAACTGGGGGGGTGGGGCACACGAGATCACCAGCATTATGCCAGAGTGAGCATTTCACATTGCAGGCACCTCCAATTGCCCTAATCCTGCAAACACCTCAATAAAAAGGTTACTCCATCAAACGCACCGGAATTTCTCGCCTGTGCAGCACAGTGTGGTAGGCTTGTATACAACACTTGTAGGGCCAGGATTTCAGCAGACCATCCCCAGCATTTCTAAATAAAATATTTTAGGTCTACAAGCACCGAGCTATATCACAACTTAGCAAATGTTGCTAAAATTAAGTTTAAACTGGAATTAAAAAGCCTCTCTAAAGTGATGCTCTGGTTCAACACCTGCTAGCAGCATCGCCTGTGCTTTGCTGTTGGAAAGTAAGTCCTGAGGGTGAGGTGGCCATGGCCAGCAGATGCTCTAGGAGGGGAAAAACATCATTAGGAGAGAAAATAATCTCTTATAATACTGAATGTGAATTCAGGTGCGTAATTACACCAGCTGCCAGGTACAGCTCTGCAGAGGTGACCTTTCCTGGGGCTGCCTGGACATGACACCATGGAGGTATCAAGGCAGAGAGAGAATTTCTCCAACCACCCACCTTTGAGGCAGAACTGGCCAAAAAAAGCAGCGGAGGAAGGCAGGGCAGAAAACAGCCACGGGTCCATGTGGTAAGAGGGTGCCCAGCTCCTGGATGCTCTGAAATGACCCCTTCCCAAATGCTGATTTCCAGCTGTTGCTTCAAAGCACTACCACAAAATTTTCGGGAGCTGAATGGGCACACCATAAACACAGAAACAGATTTCACTATTAATGGCCTCCAGTGGACTTATTTTTGCATCCTGCAGGAAAGCACCACAGCAAGGGAATGTTTTCTTCTTCCAGTAGGCTATTTACTGTCACACACCTACATAAAATTATAGATATTGGACTTACAATTTCTATTACCGTCCCTCCCCCCGCCCCCCCCCAAAAAAGCAACTGAAATTGAGCAGCTTGGTTGCAAAATTAGCAATACTTTGTATCTGCAATTCAGTTCCAAGAACCTCCCTCCTCTCTTTTTTATAACCCCATGGAGAACAGCTACACAGCACATACCATTTTTCACTACATTGAGCTTGAGGAAAATTTAAGACTTCCTCCCCACCCTGTCTTCTTTTTAATGGGAGATGTGATTATTGAAATTAATTCAGAAAATAGTCGGCATTCACCAATCAGCTCAGCAGCTTGGGTTTTCTTCATCTGCTGGTTACATGCTAATTATTGTACTGGTGGGATTATTTCCCATTCACATTTGGAATTTACAGCACAGTAGGGAATTGATTAAATTAGAAGAAAATACCAAAAAAAAAAAAAAAAAAAAAAAAAGAAAGAGAAATCAATGACATTTTAAATTCAACATTTTTTTTTTTAGTTTTCTTCCGAGTCCCATGCCTACAAGGACCTCACAAACTCAACCCCAGCAGCAAAGATGCACAAGGCAGCGTTTCCAAATGTCGAGGGGCAGAACATCAACGACATCTCTGGAGCAGACACTTTGGGAAGGCAAAGCAAGCCCTCCTGTGCTCATCAATATCTCTGTTGTTCACAGCATCCTCCACTGCCTCACACCACCTGTACCCTTTTCCACTTGGCCGACGCTTGTAATTAAGAAGGAAAACCTCCCCGCATGTGGGAAATAAGCCCCCATTTCCAAGGCCAGGACTCCAGCCATGCCAGAATGCCCCTGCTGAGGTAGGAATGGGGCTTTGCGTGAATGAGGAGCAGAGGTGGCAAAGGCAGACATGTCCCATGACAGCCCCGGCCCCGTCAGCACCTCTGATGGACTGGGGTGGCTTTGTCCTCACCCCAGAAGAGCGAGAGGGACAGAGCAACATGTGTCCACAACACCCACCGGCAAGGACTGGGTTCTCCAGCTACCAGGTCTACCAGCTAGGCACAGGTCCCTGGGTGGAGACCCTCTTCTGAAGGTACCTGGCAGAGAGATCCCTGATTTTGCTACGTGAATCTCAAATATTATTCATCACCTCATTTAACCTGGGCAAGGACACGTGTCAGTTCACCAGTATTGTCAACAGCAGGGCTTGGAGCACACAAGGGGCTTCATGTTTGCCTTCCAGTGCTGCTTACTGGGGGGGTTACCCCTGAAAGCAAGGGCCCCTTCTCACCCCCACCCTCTCAGCTCCAACCAGCCTGTTGAGAACTACAATAAAATAAAACAAACAAACAAAAAAACCCCAAACCTATCCTAGGTGCCAGAGAAGATCAAAGTAGGAGCATGAAAGCTCTGAAGTTCCTTTAAATAACCCAGTCTTCTCCTCCCCACCCACCTCTGGGTGCCCACAAGCTGCTCTGGGGCCTCCCCAGAAGGTGACAAAGGTGACAAGAACAGCAAATATCCCTCAATGCCAAAGGCAATCAACAGCACCCTGGAAAGACATGCACGTGTCCCCAGAGCAGAAAATAAGATTGAAAAAAATCACCTCTAAGGCACAGCCATGACAAAGCAGCGGCACGGCCTGGCAGCGGGGCCTGGCAGGGCACCGGGGGGGGCTCATGGCGAGGCCTATTCTGCCACCTCTTAAGGGCTGGGCCTAAATTAAAGCAGAGGGGGACCGAGGGCTTGCTGTGATCCAGACGTGCAAGAAGAGGATACGCCAGCAAAATCAGGAGAGCACAGAGTAGCTCGGGAAAGGGCTAGGTCTGGGTGGACACGGCAATGACTATTCACCAGAGAGGGTTTTTGCACAATTAACCTCCAGTGAGCTGGCTCCAAAGATGCCTCGTCCAAAGCACCTTCATTTCTAGGGCACTAAGTGCTACCGTGATTGCCAGGGCCAAATTTCCAGCCTCCAGAAACAGTGCTGGCACGTGGCAGAGCAAACACAGCTCAGCTGGGTGAGGTGGACACCACCACGGCACCGAGACGGACTTCAGCGATGGAAGGGAAATAAGGCTAAAAGCAAAGGGCCTCCAAACCTGCAAGTGGTTGCTACATCACCCTCGGTCTCTGTCTTTCCTGCCTGTAAAGCAACATGGAAATGCCAGACACCGGAGCGGGGAGCGCAGGCTGCCATTTAAAACATCTGCTGCACTTCAGAGTACACGCAAGGCAGGAGGAGCGGGGCCTAGCAGGTGGATTATGGTCTTAATGAAATATTCACATTCATCTGCCCGCTCCGAGTCCAGACCACAAGTCTGCTTCCCCTCTCCTAGCACAGCTGAGGGGGTTTGTGTCCAGATTTTTGGTTTTAAATTAGTTCTGCCTCTATAAAACAGAGACACTCCGCTTGTCTTAAATATTTTCTGACACAGAAATGATTCCTAGCAAAGGAAGAGCGAGCAGGATACATTTCAGGAGGAGGAGTCTCCTTTTACATCCCACTTAACAAATCAAAGCGCCAACACAACAGGTTCGCACAACCTCCTGCACGTTCTTCAGGATGACTTGTCTCTAATGACCACCCTACAACTAGGAACACACGAAAGAGCCAATTAACCTTGATGCAAAGAGTAAACACACACATCTTGCCAGGGCTGTGAAAAACCACACGTCAAGAAGCCCCATCGGTGTTACATCCAACCCATCGAGGTCTCCAAGTACCACGCTTAAGGTGCTGGTTTACAGGTGACCACCTCAAGGTTGACCAGAGCCAGAAGGCATGACACAGGCTGCAAGAGAAAGCCCAGCACACTGGCTAGCGTCGGAGGCTGAAATGGTCCTTGTGCCCCAAGGCAGGACCTGAAGCCACCAGGAATGTCTCCAGCCATTGAAGCCTGCTCTCTGCACAGGCATGAGGAGCCAGCAATATGGTTGGATCCTTAATGCAGAGACCAGAGACCTCAGTTCATTAAATATGCTACACATCAAAAAGCATCCAATACAACCTAGTCTTGATTCATCTTCCTAGACTAAGTATACTCCAAGTACTCCAGTGCGCTACAACAAAGACCCTTGCTACTCCTACTCTGAGATCTGGAGATGAAGGGCTACAGCATCAAGTATCCAAGACCTCAGCCCTAATTTTGGTCCTCTTAAGCAAAACTCTTTATTTTTACCTTTTTAAGAGCAGACAAGAAGTTTCAATCCTTCTTTGAAGACAAACATACTGACAGATTGCCAATAATTTGGGGAAGACAGAACAAGCTCCATCAGACAGCAGGGCACAAGCTTTTGGCAGTTACCGCACTCTCCATCTGCGGGACAACCCAGCCTATGGACTTACTTTCCAGGGGGACACCAGCAACACCACAGCTGGGCCTGCAGGATGGGAAAGCGAACCAGCAGTATGGCCATTTTATTAAGATTTGCTGTATTCTGGGAGTTTTGTTTTTAAATTGATTTAGGCAGTTGACCCCCCTGCTGACCTGAACTCCTCTGGAGAACAAAAAATATCCCCCCAGCTTTCTGATAAACACCTGGATATAAAGAAAAAAGTGTTACAGCTTCTGATCTACAGCACTGCAGTTGTAGAGCATGAGTAAATAGGAGATGCACAGATTTCCAGATGGAAAGAGAGCCCGACAGGACTGATTACATACACTTATTAATGTGTGCCTCTACACCACTGGAAAAGAGCACTGAATATGCCTAAAGAGAAACAAAGCAGGGAAAAATAAAATGTCTACCCATTCAAGTATTTGTGCAACACTGGCATGACACCTTAGGGAAATAAATATTTGCTTGACCTATTTCCAAAAGAGAAGTTTTTATAAGTTCCATGAAAACCTCTTTATTTATCGACACATGAGAGCAGAGCACGCGCGAGCATCCCACACGCTAAGCCGGGCTCCAGGAGTGAGGAGCTCCCTTCTCATCCTTCTCACGGGAGCAAACTGATCCCCTTTCCACCAGTAGGACAAAAAAGTCAGCCTGGAAACAACATCAAGACACCTATTCAGGAGAGGAAAAATTAAAAGATACCGACACAAATAGCAGAGAGCCTTCTCACTGGCAGCCCCTTTCAACTGATTCCTCTGCCTCTTGCCTCAGTGAATTTTTAAGTGCTAGCTATTTAAACCTGTCCCACCCAGGCCCTTTATTAAGGACATGCCGCGGCCAAATGCCAGGGCTCATTCCCCACCCTATTCCTGACATGGCCCTCTCAAGCATCTCCATCTTAAAGGAAAAAAACCCCAAAAATCTCTTCTCCTTCCCCCTGAGCAGCCCAGCAGGCAGGGAAGGCCCATCACCCAGACTGAATTTTCTGAGCGTTACTGGGCAGGAGCGTTTGGGTGGAGCTATAACGGAAACTTTTGCAACCTTAACACCACGCTATTTTATTTCTTTCCCCCCCCCCCCAAGCAAGTGCTAAAACACATGGGGGGCCTGGCTGGAGTCATGAGGGCAGCGCTCGTCTTCAATGGGAGGAACGTTAAAAAAGCCATCACTGCAATTGAACGCGCAGTTTAGCAGGCTCATTCTCCAATTTTTCTATTTCTTAAAAAAGAAAGTAATAGGAATAAGGAGTGGCGACCACGCAGATAAAAAGGGAGTTCAGTTAAATATCCCCTTATTGTGCATGTAGAAAAAGGAGTGGGCACCCTCACACAGTGTCCCTCTGAAAGGGGAGAGGAAAGAGAACCCACGAAGTCTTTGAAATGCATGAGAACATCCTCTGCAATGGCTGTGACTGCATCTGGTGACAACCCAACCGCTCCGGCTCTGCTCTTGTGCCATGTGTCATGACCAGCTCCTCTGACTCCACTGCAGCCCTCAGCCGACCAGGGCTTCTCCAGTGACTTCACGCAAACCCACTCCACTTGCATTTTAAGCATTGTTATTTAGAACATTTGCCCAGAAAAAAAAAGAGAAAAAACAAACAAACAAAGAAGGGGAGAAGCACAAGACTTTTTTTTTCTTCTTCTTTTTAATTAGAAACATCACTCCTCTCCTACTCAACAAAGCAGAAAAGCCATCACAGCTACAAGAGAGAGGTGCTGCAGGCCTTCACCCCAAGAACCTGGAAAGAAGAGCCAGCAAGTGAGATCTTCTCCAAATTAGGCTCCGTAGCAGGACTAGACTCATCCCACCTAGAACAGGTGCCCGAGTTACAAACACGATCATCCTGGGCCCCCGTTTTGTTAATGCAAAGAGTGCGGCACCTCGGGGGGTGACTCTGAGTCTGTGCGGGGCGAATCACCCTTGGGACCATCAAGGCAGGGGGAACCTGGACTTGGCTCTGGGCTCCTGCTCTCCCAAGCAAATCCCCCTCTTTCAGGGTCATGTCAGCTCCCTGCAAGAACAAGGGTGACGATAACTTACATTAACAGCGTGCAAACCAAGGACCTCTCCACGGGATGAACCTCCCTCCAGCTTTTTTACATGAAAATCCAGTGGAAAAGACAGAAAGGAAAAAAAATAATACCAGAAGATGGGGAGCAAGGGACCCAGGAGGGGAAAACCCACAGCCAGGCAGAGCAGAAATGGGAAGGGGACCCCAGGGGTCCCTTGCACAAGCTGTGGGGGCTGAGCAGGACAGTGGCATAGGGGGACACATCTGCTCCCGTCTTCTGCCTTTTGTTTGCACAGATTTCCAGAGACCCTCAATTATTTGTTTCTGCTCCCAATAGTTTTCTTGGGGGAGCAAACGCCCTGCCTGTGCGGGGGGGGGGATGAGAACAAGTGGGTCTTCCAGGGCTCATCCCTGCCTAGGATATGGCCCCACGTTTGGAAATAGCAAGCAACGTACCTATGGAACAGCCCTGCATGGAGCAGGGGGCTCCTAGCGCCCGGTCACCAGGAATCCCCCTGGCAGTAGAATGCCAGGGGATCGAGCCACGGCCATGCCCTGCCAACAATGCTGCCTCTGGGCCCATCCCATCGCACAAACTGGGAAAGACTTGGCAAGAGAGGGGCGCAGACCCGCATCCCTGGGTTGGGCTGTAAACCCAAGTTGTAGATAATTCCAGGAGCTATGAGACGAGCTGCTTTTACGTAGTAACACCATAGTAACTGAGGCGGGTGATAAAGCTGGCATACACAAGGGCACCGCATTTTTGGAAGGGAGGAAGAGGGGGTCTAAATTGAAGGAAAACCTTCCCGCGGAGCGAGGGGACACACTCCGGGGAACCAGAGCCATGCTGCTGTTTGAATCTCCCCCACAGACAACCCAGATGGCTCTTGCAACCAGCCCAGCTTACCTGCTCCAGGCTTCCCCTCTCCGGGCTGTCAGCACCACCTGCATCGGTCCCCACGTCCCCCCAACGAAAGCCAGCAGCCTCCACGGGGCTGGTTTTGCCTGGCTTCGCAACAAGGATGTTATTGATAGAGAAGTGCTCCCGCGAGTGACTTCGGGGCTTCAAGTTACTACAGCTTCCCTACAGTAGCAAGAATTTCGGAGGCTGAGCCCTGCCAGAAGAACTATGCTAAACCCCAACCCATCTATAATATAATTAACACAAGCTGCAGATTAGGCTGTATACGAAGCAAAACACATCCAACAGCCTCCTCCTTCCCATCCCCAAAGGTGGGTCAGGGGTCCAAAACTGTGCGGGCATCCGTGTGCAGAGAGTTACTGGTATGAACTAAGAGGAAACAATAAACAGACTGGAACAGTCTGCTCCCTCTTCTCAGCTACGTGTCCCAAGAGGTAAAATACATCAAGGTCACGGACCCAACCTAGTTAATAGAAGTTATCATTAAATTGCTGTTTTCTTCCACGGTAAATAAAATGCTTCTGATCATCTGAGTTTTTTTTTTTTTTCCTCCTCCTCCTCTCTTAAAGAGAAATTACTTTAGAATAAACTGTTCCGGATAATGAAGTAAACTTCTGGCTTCCTACCCATGGAGAATGGTTCCTCAGGACAGCACAATCCTGGGTTGGGGACTGTAGCCGGAGGAGGTGACCAGGAGCAGCGAGACCCTCCCTGCCCAGACAGAGCCACCCTCCCGCCGGGCACAGCAGAAACAGGAAAGCAGAAATGGGAAGGGGAGCAGAAATGGGAAAACCCAGTTCAAGAAGGGCTTGGATATGATTATTTCTTTTTCCAGGTACGTCGGTTGGCCTAACGACACATCACCTACATCACCTACCTCTTCCCCATCACCTGCCTTCCCTCCATCACCTGCCTCTCCACCAAAAGTTTCCCATCTTGTAACCAGCACAGAAGACGACCCCTTGGAAAAACCTTATTGTTGAGTTTTGCAGGCACAGACTAAGCCCCAAACCGGAGGATGGAGTCCAAAGTCCCAGGCGTGAGCCGCACAGTCGCTCTCAGACACGTCCAAGCGAACATGGTGCCTGAGGGGCTCATACCCACTCTCTGCCTTTGACCCCACCCCCTGTGCCAAAAGGTCCCCGCTCCCCCAGCCCAGCGGAGAGGCCTCAGCCCCCTGGCACCCGGCCACACGCCCGGCTGCCACCCCGGGCACCTGATGAGGCGCTGGCATCACACAGGCAGGACTTTACCCCGAGGGTGCGAGGTTGAGCCACCGTCCCCAGCCAGGCAAGGCAAGCACCAAGGGGAAACCAGGGGGGAGCAAGATGGGGCTCGGTCCCAGCTCCGACACCAATTTCCCACGTGGCCTCGGGCACGTCCCTTAGCAGCAAGTGGCTTTTCCTACCTGTGTGAGGAAGGCAATGTCGCCTGCCCGTATCCCGCGTTGTCCCAAGGCCAGGCACGTCAAACCCGGCATCGCTGCCGCACCAGGAGCCCCCAAAAAACCCCCACCCGTAACCAACCCTCCTACCCCCCACTGCGACACCAGTGGGGTCAGCCGCCCCTCGGTCCCCAGCGCAAGCAGCCAGCGAGGGATGGAAAAAAATGACTTTTTTTCCTCTAAAGACCCAGATTCAAGGAAAAAAAAAAAAAAAAAAACAGACGGCTCCGAGGGCGCCGGGTCCCGGCCAGCACCACACAGCCGAGTCCCGCAGCGGCCGGGCCGGCAGATTTTTAATTTAATTTAATTTAAATTTAAATTTTAATTGCTGGCGAGACGATGGCAGCAAAGGGCAGCGCAGCCCGCCGGCTCCCCGCCCCGCGGCAGGGCTGGGCGGACCGGGGCGGCGGCGGGGGGGAACACGCGTGTCCCGACCCGCCGTGTGGGCGCCTGGCAAGGGGCGGGGGGGCCGCGGGATCGCCTCGCCGCCGGCCCCCCGCACCTGCCCGGGGTGTGCGGTCCCGGGGGCTGTTCCCGCGGGACGGGGGGAGCGGGTGCGGGCAGGACGGCGACAGGAGGCGAGGGGCGCGGGAGCCCCCCCCCTCGCCGGGCGCTCGGCACTCACCCGCGGCAGGTCCCCGGGCCGCCGTGGCGGCTCGGCTCGGCTCGGCGCGGCGCAGTCCGGCGGAGGCCCCGGCCCCGGCGGCGAGTGCGGGGCGGGCGGGGCGGGCGGCGCAGCGGGGCGGCCGGGCGGGCGCCGCCGAGCCCAGGCATCGGCGGGAGGGGGGGGGGCGGGGGGGGAGCGCGGGGCGGGCGGGTACGACACACACCGGCATTAGCCGGGCTCCATGGCCGGGCGGGGAACGGGGCGGGGGAGGTGACGTCACTGGGCTGGGGCAGCCATCGCGCTTGCGCGCGGATCAGCTGCCAGCGGGGCGGCGCGCGCGGGGAACCGGGTGGCTGCACGGGCTGCGCGTGCACCGGGGGGGGTGGCAGCGTCTGCACCGGGTCCGTGCGCCGGGGGGTCGGTGGCGAGCGCGTGCACGGGGGGGGGGGGGGGGGGGGGGGACGGTGAGCTCCAGCACCGGGTCCGTGCACCGGGGGGGGGGCGGTGAGCGTTTGCACCGGGTCTGTGTACGGGGGGGCGGTGAGCTCCAGCACCGGGTCTGTGCACTGGGTGGGCAACGCCTGCACCGGATCTGTGCACCGGGGAGGACGGTGAGCTCCAGCACCGGGTCCGTGCACCGGGGAGGGGGACGACGGTGAGCGTCTGCACCGGGTCCGTGCACCGGGGGAGCAACGCCTGCACCGGGTCCGTGCACCGCGGGGGGGGGGGGGGTGTGTGAGCTCCGGAACCGGGTCCGTGCACCGGGAGGACGGCAGCACCTGCACCGGGTCCGCGCATCGGGGAGTGGAGTGGTGAACGCCTACACCGGGGGTGTGCGGTGGGTACGTGCACCGGCTGCACGGCCCGGGGGGCCGGGCGGTGCGTGTACCGGGCGCGGGCGTGTCGGTAGGCTGCGTGTCCCGGGGTGTCCGCGGGGGGGGTGGGGGGGCGAGAAGGAGTGTGCAGCCAGGGGTGCGGGAGGATGGCGGGGGCGTGCAGTGGGCACCGGGGGCCGCGGGTGAATCACGGAACACCATGTTGGAAGGGACCTCGGGCATCACCCGCTCCATCCTTTCGTGGCAAAGGCACGGCCCGGACAGGGCGTCCCGGCACCCTGAGCGGTGCTGGGCGCCCGGTGCGTGCCGGGGCCGCCTCTCTTCGCCGCCGCAGCCTTTCCGTGCCCCAGCCCCATCCAAAGCCGGCTTAGGGAGCTGAACTGGCTCTTCGCGGGGTGGGGGGGGGGGGGGGACGGGGGGACGGGACGGGGTGGCCGTGGGCCCCCTGTCGGCACGCTGGGGGCTGTGAGAAGGGCGACGGGTCGGACACAGGCATGGTCTGACCATGAGCACCATCGGTGATACCATGAAAATCCCACCCGGCCATGGGCATCCCTGTCCCTTCCCACTCCTGGCCTTTGCCCCCAGCCCCGCTGCAGGATGGAGGCTGCTGGGGGCTTGGGGGGGCGGGCACCCCTCCCCGGGCTGGAGACATGCTCTCAGGGTGACCAAACCACTTTGGCATCATTTAATAAGAGCATGCCATGAGCAGGTCGGGGATCGGACACAGCACCAACTTTTTTTTTTTTTTTTTTAAAAAAGTGTGGCTTGGAAACATTGTCTGTCTTGAAATAAGACACCAGCTTTGGACAAAAGATAAAAGATTTTCCAGCTGCCTAAATGCACGCGTCATTCTGCTTTTCCTGGATTCGGAGCTAACGGTTAAACTCTGCTCACAGTTAACGCTGATGTAAATATGATGTCGCTTATCTAAAGCTGTTGGCTTTAGAGCGCGGGTCTGGATTATCGGCAGCTGGGACAAAAACTAAGGGCTTTCAGTGCATCGCAAGCTCAGAGACTTCATTTTTCAGGACTATTTAGTGCTCGGGGCTGTCAGCTCTCCTGTTTTTCGGAGTGTGGCTGGATTTCTCTGAGAGCTCTGGCTCTTGGAGCCACAGGACTGCATGGGAATTGTAGCTTTCTGGTTTTTCTGGTGTTTACGGAAGAAATGTGAACTTTTAACAGGTCAGAAACTAGGAGCCAAATCAACAGACCATGGTTATAAACCAGAACGGATGGTTTTTGACCAGTCCTGCAGCTGTAATTCAGCTTTTTCAACGCTTGTGATTGGCGACACGATGGCATTTCCTCCTCTTCAGGCAAAATGGCTTTCCCACCCACTCCATCACATGCCAGGCCAGTCCAACCTGATCTTTCTGGGAATGAAAAAAAAAAAAAAAAGCCCCAACACCAGTGTTTTTCTGTTGTATTCCTGGCTCCAGGACCAGCGCTCAGAGCAGCTGGACCTCCAGGAATTGCCCCCCATCCCCGAGGGAGCAGGACACCTGAGTCTTGCTCCCTGTGGCTTCCACAGGATGGGACCTTCGCCCCATCCAGCTGTGCTGACTTGGTGTTTCTCCCTCTCCTCCTGTTTTTCTGAATCACCCCTTTCACAAGCCTCTGGAGCTCTTTGATGATCCGGGGGAGGGAATGGCAGCCCCTGCCGAGCCAGCTGAGAGGGGCAGGATGCTCTGCCAGCTTTCCCCACACTCCCCCTGCTCTTGAAAAGCTGCTTCTCTCTGCTGGGAGAAGGGTCCATGATAACGGGAAAGCCCTTTCACATCCCAGCCTCTGGTGGGGATTCCCTGGAGGGTGACAGCAGAGGGATGTCAGGGATGACAGCCCTGCCAGCAGCAGGGAGATGCTCCAGGGAGCTGCCTGGCACAGGGACCTTAGACCAGCGGGGCTGATTGACAGCTGTCAGCCCCACATCTGGGTCGCCCAGTGCCATAAACTCAATGGCCATCTCTCACCTGGCATTTGGTGCTTGCAGCGTCCTGCTCGGTGGCTGCAGGGGGTGCACGGCATTCAGGAAAAGGCATCTTTGCTTTTTGTATCACAGCCTTGGATTTTACTGGCATCTCAGGAAATGCTATTTTACGGGGGACACTGGTGAGGTTAAAGGACAGGGCAGGCCCAGGGAGAAAATGGGCCAGGCTAGTGGCCGTCAGGAGATTGTGCCCCAGAGCAGTGAGATCCCAGAGCATCCTTCCAGTGTGGGAAAGGGAGCAGGAAAAGGCGGCTCCCTGGCTCAGGGGTGGGAAGAGGATTTGGATGCTGCAGTAAGTAGCTTGGCAAGGTGGGCTTCCAGCTGTCAAATGGTACCGGTGCCCCCAGCTACTAGCTGAGCCCCACAGCTGGAAGGGTTGCTCCTGTCCCAGCCTCAGCTTCGCTTGTCTGCCCAGGAAAGTGGGACCCTTTCTGTCAACTCAGTTCCCCTCCTGTCTGGGAGAGCTTCTTGCTCCTCTGCAGCATCGCTGATGAGCTGAGCTGTGTCAGGTCTCAGCCAGCATGGAGGCAGGCGGGTTGGCTGGCTTCCCAGCTGTCTTACAGCTGGATCATCCATCCTCCCTCCAGACATTTCACCCCGGGCCCATGAAGAAGCAGGCAGCAAGGGTGGTGGTGGTGGTATCCAAGGAGAAGTGTCCCAAGGGGCTGCCAGGCTGCTCAAAGATGAGCTTAAGTAGCTGGGAAAATCCCTGAGAAATAACGTGATGACCGAGGGAGGAGGCAAAATCTCCATCAACCCCCACCTTGGAGGCAGACGAAGAATTGGCTGTGGCCTGGCTCATCTGCAGCAGCTGTTGAAATACAAAGAGAGGGAAAAACAAGCCCGTCTTTGACACAGCTCGTCCCCTCTCCCACCCTGCGACTGAAGACACGACTTGTTTTTCTGGGACAGAGGAAAATTTAGGAGTCTCCCAGGCAGCGAGTGCCTGGGGTGCTCCCAACTGCCAAGCGGATGGATGGATGGAGTTTTTCTGGAGAGGTGCTAGAAATGCTGGGATCATGGGTTGCAGGGCTGCCAGCCAGTGGAGGCACGGCACAGCCTGTGAGGCAGCGCCGGGGGGCCAGAGCGTGGCCGGCTGTGCCCCTACCCTGTGCAGGGTGAAAGCTGCGATCCGAGATGGGTGGGGAGTGACAGGGATGCAGGAGGAAAACCACCTAGATGGATGTGGGTGTGAGCTTTTTTGAATGCGAGGAGCTGAAAATACTGCATCTCAGTTGACTAATAAAAAACCCCATTCTTGTTTTGCAAAAGCTCATTGCAGACATCTGCGGGTTGTGGAGTTCCCAAAAGAGGGGAAAAAAACTCTCCCTGTTGGAGCAGCTCCTGAGGGGGAGGACGCAGAGAGAAATTGGGGTGCTCAGGGTTACAAGCCCAGGGAGTGATGGATCTGCAGTGCTCACGTTCCCCCCCCCCCCCAAAAAAAAAGGAAAGGGGAGCAAGAGGGGGTATGAAAAGCAGCTGCCAGAAACCAAAAATAATTGTATGGCTTTGCAAAAAATTACTGTGGCAATTAAAAGTGCTTTAAGCTTTTTGGAGGAGAAAGAAAGGTAAGTAAAATGTCCCGGGGCTGGATTGCAGGGTGGCACAGAGGGAGGTACGGCCACCACCTAGTGCCACTGGGGCACAGCTGGGGATGAGCTCGGGGGTGAGCACAGCCCAGTCTGTCAGGAGCTGGGTGTAAGGGCCAGCAGGGAAAACCAGCGGAGCGAGGAGCCTTGCAGGTGACTGCCAAGTGCTTGCCCTTGTGCCCAGAGGGTGGGCAGTTGGGAGCCACAGCACGGCTGAGCTGCTCATGCTGGCACTGCGTTCCTTCTCTGTGCCCACATGAGGATAAATTCAGCTGGCCAAGGAAGAAATGGTGTCCTTTGCTGGAAAGTCCTCTGTGGCATTTTTTACCAGGTACCAGCCATCTGCAGCCCAGATTTGTCCTTGCTTTTGTGTTACAGCTCCAGGGTTTGCAGGTTTCCCTGTGTGACATCACCGAGCACTAGTCTAAGAAGCAGTGACAAGGACAAAGCACCAGAGATGTCACATCCCAAAGTGTCTAGACTGAGGTTACAGCGGGCTCCTTCCCCGCTGGGCATGAGCGCCCAGTGATGTGGCCGTGGGCTGTGGGGTTTGGTGGCACATGCCCACCCTGGGCTCCCCACAAGCCCCACTGGGGTCAGCAAGCCGGTACTGCCCGGTGCCAGCCCACCCTCCTTGGGGACTACAGCTGTGCCTGGCCACCCACAATAGCTGCTTTCAGTCCAATTTCACTGAGGGGTAGAGCTCTCAAAAATATTAAGCTGTTGGAAAACAGTCTGCCTTCCTTAGCTGATCTGTCACAGCCTTTAGGAAAGTTCCCATATTGGGTTTGGGACCTCATGTCCAGGCTGTGCTCGGTGCGGTATGGGCACAGGAAGGGTCTCTGTGCCTCCCACTTACCAGTACGGCACAGCTGAGGAAACTGAGGCACAGGGAGGTAACGGGGCTTGCCTGGAAATGCGCTGTGTCATTTCTGCAGATCAACCCATCACATGTGACCAGCCTGGGTGGTTTGGACCCTTGTTGGGAACTAAAGAGGTCCTAAGCAGCCACCCTCCAGGTTGGGCGCTTCCATGCTCTCATGGAGCAACGTCAGCTCCACGAATGATGGGTGGGAGAGCCCTGTGTGCACACCAGCAGAAGAGCCTTTGTCCCCAGAGTGCCACCATCCCTTGTGCAGACCAGGAGTCACAGCCACTCCATCCCCATCACTCCAAACCTCAGCACAGAGGGTGCCAGGGAATCACGTGTACAGCGGGTCAGGCGGTTGCAGGGCAGAACCCACGCCAGCCACATCGCTGCCCTTGGGGACTCAGTCTGGTGGGAGCCAATGCACTTTTTGGGGGACACAAAGAAACTGCACTGCCTGAGTTTCTCACCTGAGTCCACCTGGCTGTTCCTGCATCGCTTCCTCACTGGTGTCAGGCCCGTTGAGGTCTGAAGAGCTTCAATTTTCTTAAAGCCTTTGGGTTTTTTTGTGCTCTGCTTTCAACTTGTGCTCTCTTTTCTCATCCCACTGGAGATAACGCAGGGCAGAGAAGCCCCCGGAGCTTGGCCACCCACTCTCTCCCTTTATGTCTTATTAAGACTTCACTGTGGGCTTTGGTGGTGCCTCTGTAAAATGATGCTCGATGTTTCTCTGGGTCCTAAAGCTCTCCTAAGGTCAGGGGGGGGAGAAAAAAAAAGAAAAAAAAAAAAACAAACCAAAAACACCAAAAGGCAGAAAGACACAATGATGGAGGTGGAGAGGTGATAAGGGGCTGCAGGTGGGGGCTGTTGGGATGCAGGGTACGCGCACCCTGGGACTTTGCGGTGCAGGGGGAGGGCTGGAGGCTGGGAGAAGGGGAAGGAAAGCCACCACCCTGTGGTGACAGTTCTGCGGAGCCCCCAGGGCTGCATCCTGGAGTGCCGAGGGTGGGCACAGCGGGCAGGATGGGCTTCCTTGCTGCATACGGCACAGCAGCAGCCTTGGAGGATTGTGCAGGAGGGTGGGTGACATTAGCTGTGTCCCAGCCGGTGCTGCCCCGGTAGAAAACGCTGCCCTCCCCTGGTTGTCCAGGGACATGGGCTGGCTCATGCAAGAGGTCCTGGTGTCCCAGTCCCACGTTACACAATGAAATAAACTCACCCAAATTCACTCTTCCAAAGTTTGCATTTATTGAGGAGTAGCTAAAATTATCCCTTGAAATCCCTCAAAAGCTTAGGTTATACTGAAGCCTTGTTCCTCCCTACAAGCACCACACACCAGCATCTTCCACATTCCTCCCAGTCCAAACCTGGCCAAGGTGCACCCCATCTTATGTCCACGAGCAACTAAGTGAGCAACACAGCAATCATCGCCCTACCCACCCTTCGTGGTCCTAGTCCATATGACCCTATAGCAATCCCTCTAGCCCTATGGATGAGGGAGAAATTAGCATCTGGTACAAGCTCTCCAGAAAGATACTTCCCACTCTGGGCTGTCCTCACCCTGGCCGTGGCTGGGTGAGAATGCTCTCCAGCCATTGCAAGGCACTTTTTAAAGGGCAGATCTTTCCCAGAGCTGCGAGCTCAGCTTCTGCCAGCACCTTTTCAAGAGGGCTCAGCCTCCCCTGGGGTCCTGAGAGGTTAAACACTGGGACATCTGGTCTGGAGAATGAAAGAAGGACTATCTTTGGAAATTCCAGCCTAGTGGGTTGGGCTGCGGTGGCCTTGATGGGTTGGAGAAGGAGGGGGGAATGGTCTCCATCAGTGTCAGGCAGTTTGCAGCTCTGCCTGGAGCTGCTGGAGCAAATGAGCCGATTGCAATGAGACATGGGAGCTGGTGGCAATGGGACACAGCTGCTCTCTGCAGGTGTCAGCAACCTCCCCAGATCCACCCTCCAGCCTCCCAGGAGCCCTCATAGGCTCATCAGGAGAGGTGTGGGTGCTGTCTGTCTGGGAGACGGGGCCCTCCCCTTGCTCAGGTGAGAGGAAGGAAGCAGCAGGGAGAGGAGGAGCTGAGGGTGAGTGAGCATTGCTGCTGGTAGAGAGCAGTTCCAGGAGCTCCTGGGATTTCTGGGCTGGTTGCCCCGGAGTTGAGGAGGTCCTGAGGTCCAGCAGCTGCCCAGGTAATGGGGAAAGTCCTGGACAGGTTGCAGCATGGGATGGATGGGCAATATGGATGCGCAGGGTGGGAAGGGTATGCTGCTTGTGGGGTGGCCCAGCTTGCTGCCACTTAGGAGCAGAGCAGGCTGGTGTTAGTGAAATATCTGCTTTATTTTGTGAGGCTTTTCAGCTAGAGAGGTGGATGTGGGCTGTGATCCCTCCCTGGGGGAGCGTTGCCCCCTTTGCCATTTGCAAGAGCTGTATGGTGAAGGGCTGTGGTCCTGCTGTTTCTGGGACTGAGGGGTGGGGATGCCCCGTTCCTCTGTAGGGTTTATTTATTGAATGTGGCCTGGTGTCCTTTGGGTGGCTTGAAAACACTTTCTCTTGCTCTGTCCACCTATCAGTCTCTCTCCAGAGTGTAAGTTATTCTTTGTCTTCCTAATGGACCTGCTCCATCCTTGCTGGGGCTGAGAGCTGCAAGAAGTCCGAGCCCCTTTCCTCTCTTCCCTGCCTGTCTCCAGCTTTACTGGGTGAAGCCCAGAGGGAGTTAACTCACTGAAACTGTATCAAATCCATCCTTTTCCTGCTGCTCTGAGGCTGAGCGGGTCCCCTGCAACCCACAGGCAGATGCCTGGGGGGGGGGGGCAGCCGTGCATGAAGTCCCCCAGGGGACACTGGCTCTGCAGAGGGGACATCACCCTGGCACGAGGCTCGCAGCAGCATGTTTCACTGGGTGGCTGCAGCGCTGTGTTAAGCCCTTGCACCCTGTGTTCAGCGTGAAGGTGTCGCTCAGCATGGGGCTGTTCCTGAGGGCTCTTTCCAAGCCCCCACTCCAGACCCCACGGGATGCACAGGTCTATCTGCCTGGGATTTTCCCTATGAGTTTTGCAGGTCTGTCTCAATGTATACCCCAGCCAGGAGCATCGGGGCCAGCTGGATTGTTCCTCCTCTCTGAAACCCCTCCACCTCTGCAGCGTGGAGCTCTCTCCTGCTTGCTGCCAGGCCCTGCAGCACGGAAGGCGGCTGGAGGGCTGCCCGCACCAGCAGCGATGCCCAGGAAAGCTGGGCTCAGCAGGATAGTGTGCAGCCCCGTGACACTAGCCCCGCTCGCAGCAGAGCTGATGGAGGCACCGAAGCTTCGGGAGCTGGCTAGTGCTTCCCTGCCATCCCCCTCCCCCGGGGGGGGGATCTGGGATTTGGGCTTATTCCTGGCTGTCAGGGAGAGGCGAGGGGGACGGGACATGGAGAGGGGACCGCGTCTCCCTACGCAGCCCGCCTTCCCGGAGGGATGTCTGGGAGTGGGACGGGGCTGATCTTGTGCCAAACGGATCAGAGAGACCGAGTGCCTGCTGGGGCAGAGGGCTCATTGGGTGGCACCTGCTTGTCCTCGTCCCTTTGGGTAAGGAACCAACCCTCACTGCCTGCCCCTTGGGTTGGGTGTGCGCTGGTGGCTGTGCTGAGAGCCTCTGGGGACACCATGCCATTGTCTGATTGTGCTGCCAGCACAAGAGGTTTCCTTTAGTTCATCCGTGGTCCTTCTGCAGTGGTCATCCTGTGTCCTCATCCTCTCCTTGGGAACACGGTGAGGTGCAGAGCTGGCAGCTTGGGAAGCTGGGCTCAGCCTCTGGTGTGATGTGCTGACACCATGACCATCGTCCTGCTGATGCTGCTTGTCCTGCTGATGCCAAGTGCTGAGCAAAGGGAGCAAGGGGCTCCTCTGGCCCAGGGGCTGGGACCAATACCCAGCACTCCGATATAGATCTACAAGAAAATGCTCCAGGGACTTCAATGTGTTGACCAGGAGGCTGCTGCCGGTGGTGGCCTGCAGGAAGGGGGGGCTGCACGAGAGCCGTTTGGAGCCTGTGTGCCACCTTGTGTGGCTGGAGGCATGGCTGCTCTGTGAGCTCCAGCATGGACCATGCCAATCTCCGTCTTTGTAGCCATGCCTCTCCTCCAGCACAGCGGAGGGGAATTGTCTCCAGTTGGGGAGCGAGCAGCTGGAGGCCGTGAGCAGGTGAGGGAGGGGATGAGCAGGAAGCAGGCGAGGATTTCCTTCCGCCTGTTCTTGCTAATGAAAACCAGGAGCTGTGCAACCTCGGGGTGCAGCAGTGCCTTGTGAAAATGGCACGGCAGAGCTGTGCAGGTGTCCACCAGGCGGCACGGCCCCTTTGCTGGCATTCCCTGGGAAGGTGGATGATGGTGGCAGGGGCCAAAGCATGGAGACCAGGGAGTTCTGGCTTTAACAAGGGCTGTGTCTGGCTGATTCGGCAATGCCATTGTGGGATGCCTTCCCTACCAAGTGGGAAATGTTAGGTTTGGACTTTGTTCAAAGTGAGCGTGTGGTGTATGCAGCAGCTCCTCAGACTTCTGCCCTGAGTTGTGGGGTGGTTTTGTTTTTTTGTTTTTTTTTTTTTTGATGACAGTGCAGGGCAGGAGGTCTCCTGCCAACCAGATTCTTGTTTGAACGGGATGTTGACAGCTTGATTGCAAAATGTTGCTGTTGAGGTAGTATTTGCCCTCCCAAGAGGCAAATGTGATGGTGCACCCCAATGGCAAAGGTGCGTCCTTGAAGCTGGACACAATACTAGCGCTCTGGCTTCTGTCCTGCTGGTGCTTGCACACGCCCTGGCTGATCTCCATCAAGGCCCTTCATGTGTTTGCCTTGGTTTCCCTAGAGCCTGACCTGTCCCTGTGGTGGGGGGGACAGGTTATTTCACAGTTTGCAGCTGTGAAATGACTCTCCTGGTGTAAGTTCATGTTGCATTTAGCTGCTGGAGCCCTTTTTCCCCACCTGAGCCTATTCCTGTCTCTCACTTACAGTCTCAAACAATGAACTACGTGGGGCAGCTGGCTGAGACTGTCTTTGTCACAGTGAAGGAGCTGTACCGGGGTCTGAACCCCGCCACCCTGACGGGCTGCATCGATGTGGTCGTGGTGAGGCAGCCCGATAACTCCTTCCAGTGCTCCCCATTTCACGTGCGCTTTGGGAAGCTGGGGGTGCTGCGCTCCAAGGAGAAGGTGGTAAGTGGTGCCTGCCTTGGGACTATGCTTCCTCTCTGGGGTCTCAAGACCTAGGATCTTCCATAACCCACAGGTTATGGGAGAACTTTGTTTGAAGAGAATGGGAGCCCCGCTGAAAGGGGTGCTTGCCAATTTTTGGAGGGATGCCCCCAAATGGAACCCCTCCTCTTCCAGGGAGGACTCTGCTTCCCAGAAAAATTGGGAAGTAATTGGGAAGTCCCTTGCCTCAAACGCTGGGTGTCTGTCAGCCCTGCAAGCAACCCCAATTTGTCCCCTCCCTGGGGAAGTGCCTTCCTGTACGATGATGGCTGAGTGGGTTCAGATGGACAGGCTTCTTCTGCATTTTGCCAGGTTGACATTGAAATCAATGGGGAGCCTGTGGACCTGCACATGAAGCTGGGTGACAATGGAGAGGCCTTCTTCGTCCAGGAGTCGGAGGAAAACGAGGTTGGTCATGAAGAGATGCTGCTGGTCTGTGATTCCTGTGACTACCTGGAAGTCCAGGCTTGAGGTGGAAGGACCAGGTTTGGACTGCTCTTCTTCCCCAGGGTGACTCTGTTATGCCCTGTGATGTTTTATGTGTCTGGAAAGGTTCCTAGTTGAAGGACCTTGCAACCCGTGTGGAGGATCTGAGCACTGGAGCACCCTGAGGGAGCATTAGACCAAATACCTGCATCTCAAATTGTCCTCCATCAATGGGCATGGCTGCTGGCCAGCCAGGCAGATATCTTGGAACTTGGCCTCTTGAAGGATCTTGTGACAGGGATGAGAGCGAGCCAGATGCTGGGGCAGGCTGCCCGCTCTACTGGGAAGCAGGATGAGACTAGTTGTGGCTTTCAGAAATCTCAGCAGCTCTCTCCCAGGCTGACTTGTGGTTGCTGCTAGCTTGGGCTGGGTTTGAGAGCAAGGAGATGGCTCTGGAGCAGAATCCCATTTGCAGCCTTTGTAATTCTGGTCTCATGGTGCCATCTCCTGCCTGCCTCTCCTTGCCTCCTAGCCTTTAGCTAGTGGCTGGATAACCCTGGGATTTTTCTGTGGGTGGTTTTTTTTTTTTTTTTTTTTACTCACATATGGCATGTACAAAGCTTTTCCTTTTTGCACCTAGCCGCAAAACCATCCCCAAGCTGAGGGCTTGGTGGTGTTGGTTGTGATGGTGGCGTATGTTGCATAGACGAGAGGCATGAGTTGCCAGGCTGGAAAAGAGGGTACTGGAGCTGATGGGCTCTTCCATCCCTCTTGCAGGGCAGCATTCCCCGCCGGCTCTGCACGTCTCCCATCCCCAGGGAGGAGAGCCTGGAGGATGGCGCTCAGCCCTCTCACGGGCAGGAGACCTCTGGTACTGAAGTAACCCTGCGCAAGAGGAGGCGACGCAGGAGGAAGCCCAAGCGGAAGGAGGTGTCAGACTCGGAGTTAGAAGGCTGTGAGGAGACCAGAAGTGAGATGTCCATGGAGGAGCCATGCAAGCTGCCAGCCCCCAGGTGAGTGGCTGGGTCTGGGCAGGGTGACCACAGAATGGTAGGGCTTGGAAGGGACCTTCGGAGATTGTCTAGTCCAACCCCCCTGCCAAAACATGTTCACCTAGAGCAGGTTGGACAGGAACGCATCCAGGTGGGTTGCATGATGTGGTGGGTCAAGCATGTAGGTTTGCTTGCTGATGCCCAACAGTACTGAAATGTGGGGATAGTGTTTTGAGTTGGAGCCCAGCCTCCTGCGGAGGAGAAACCCACCTTCACCATTTCCACTGGCTATTGCCAGCTTTCCAGGCAAGGAGGCTGGTGCCTGAGAGTAGCATAACTGACCTCTTTCCTCCTTTGCAGTGATTCAGTGTATTTTTCCTTTGCTGATCTCCCTGAAGAAGAAACCAGGTCATTGCAATCCCCAGAGATGCACCCTTATTCTGATGGAGAGCTGGCCTCCATGGACAGGTAATGAGCAGAGTCGAGGCAATCTGCTTGGCTTTGGCGAGAGCAGGGGATGTGCCTTGTGGCTGGGAAGGTGGTAAGGAAAAGGGATTTTGGGGTGTCAGGAGAGGAGGGCTTTCCTGGCCTGATATGGTGTGGCTGGAGGAAAGCTTGGAGCCAACGAGGGACAATTCTGGACACGGTCACAGATGCAAGAAGCCTGCATGCACTGGGCTCTCCCACCTCTGCTGCTCAGCTGCTTCTGGACAGTTGATGGCACAGCACTGCTTCCCTGGGCCTCAGCTCCCCGTAGGTCTTGCGCATTTGTAAGTGATCTTATAGGGCAGAACTGACTCTATGGGAAACCAACCATACAGGGTTCTTGGCCCTGAATGTCCTTGCAGTGATAGGAAACAATGGGGCTGTAGGGTAGATGAGGTCCAACATTCCCTTCTCTTCTTGTAGCCCCACCCTGAGCCACCCATCTCCCAAAAGTGACTCTGAGCTGGAGATCAGACCGCAGGAGAGTTTTGCTCTAGGGGCTGAATCCCATGTGCAGTGGACCTGGGGAAGGCTCCCTCAGGTGAGTCCCTGCTCTTGCTCTTCTCTAGCAGTTGGTAGGAAGGGGATGTCTGAAAGGCCCGCAGAAAGCGGAGGCGGCTGTGGCCAGGCAGCCTTAGAGGAGTTGTCCTCTTCTGCCTGATGCTTTGGGCAACTTCCCATCCTCAAACCTGTTGTTCTGCTTTCTTTGAGGTGAATAAATCAGAACGAGTTGAACCAGCCAAGTCCACAAAGACCTTTGCTTCTGCAGCAACTCCTGTCTCTGTGACACTAGTCCCAGTGGATGAGGCAACCGATCTTGTTGCCACCTGTGAAGGTCTGGGAGGAGGTCCAAGCCCAGCAGGACACCAGGGTGCACCTTGTTCCTCCACTGTGTCTGTTGTTGAACCAACACCCGCAATGTGGGATGGGAATGGCCTCCTCAGGCTGAAGGATATCCCCAGTGCTGTGGAGACAGAGAGCTTGTCAGAGGCCTCCTCAGCCCCACAAGAGAAACAAGAGGAAGGTGTGAGTGTTGTGCCAGAGGTTCAACCAGATGTGGAGCCCTTTGAGGGAGCTGCTGCCCTCAAGCAGGTGGGCTCAGAAGGCCCTGAGCCCCAGCTGGAAAGTCAGAAGAGACAAGGTAAGTGGGTGACTGGTGCTGCTGGAAGCACTGTTTGAGCCCAGAGATGCATCTGACTTGGATGTGGGGCTGGGTTTTTCATTCAGTGTAACTCCCTCATGACTGCCCTGGGTGTTCAAGATGTGACACGTTTGCTTTGCCCTCTCCGTGTGCTACCAGCTTCTTTGCTTTGAAGACACATTCCTCAGTTTTTCTCCTTTCAGTGACCATGCAGCTCCTCAGGAAGTCTTTCTTGCCTTACATTTCCAGAAGTCCATCCTTGGAAGTCTCTGCTTTTGCATGCTTAGAAGATTTCTCAGCAGTGTAGACCATACCTTAACTTGAAGGCAGCACCTGGCCTGGCTTGTGTCTTCATCCTGAGCATGCCAAGTCAGGTGGAAAACTGCTCTGTCAAGGGATGTTTTGCTCTGTGTATTAAAGGACTTTTATGTTATTATCTGTCCTAACCAACCTTACTCTTCCAGCCAGCGTGAATTCAGAACAAAACTGTCTCCTTAAAGAAGAGACACTTGGGATTTCTCATTGTACAAAGAGGTTGTTACCTTGTGTGGTGCTAACTTCAAATGGCACCTGCAGATTGTCATGGCAGGACTTCCCCCTGTCCTTTATGTCCTCTTGGCAAGTGGTCTCATGCTAGTGCAGGTGTCTTGAGGTGCTTCTGTTGCTGTTGATTTAAGATAACTTTTCAAGTAGGAAAAGAGATGCCATGTTTATGAGATATGAATATGATAGAGGAAATGCTGTTAGCTTTCGCAATAGTTGAGGTGGTTGGAAAGGTGATTCAGCTAAGCTCTCTCCCTTCTGTCTGTGCATTGAGGATCCATCAAAAGAAGCCCTCACTTGGGTCCCAGTGATGTTTACCTGGAAGACCTCTCCAACCTGGATGAGAAGCAGGTGGCTCTCTATTTCCCCAGGAGGTATGGGTTGCCCCAGCTGGCCAAGCTCAGATCTTCTTGAGCGATTCTCTTACAGCAAAGGGTGGAGGTATGTCTAAAGCTATTGCCTGATGGTGCTACTGTTTCTTCTCTTGCTGGTAGTGACACAGAGCAGAGTTCAAAGCCTATGGCAGACCCCAGCAACCCTCTCTGTGTCCAGCTGCCCTCCGACTTGCCTGCCGACAGCCCCACGGACTCCAACCCTGACTTGATGCCCACAATTGCCCTGTCACTGTGTGGAGGCCTGGGGGGCAGCAGGCAGATCTCCTATGGTAGGTGGGAGGGAAGGGGGAATCTGCTGTCCTGAAAGCCATTATATACACCAATGGCATGACATAGCCTCTATCCCACCAGAGAAGTTCATGGAGCATGTGGTCTCCTACCAGCAGTTTGCTGAGAATCCAGGACTCATCGATGACCCAAACCTGGTGATACTGATCAACAAGAAGTGAGTGGTTGCTCTTCCTG
Source organism: Fratercula arctica (assembly GCA_947846985.1). NCBI lineage: Eukaryota > Metazoa > Chordata > Aves > Charadriiformes > Alcidae > Fratercula > Fratercula arctica. The sequence continues at coordinate 11,666,451 of CANTUZ010000013.1, read as the reverse complement.
CTGTTTCATCCCAAGATGATCAGCATGGCCTCTTTGTCCCTACAGAAACGCTCCTGTAGGAGTGTGACTACATCCCAGACAATGATTATATTGCATTAGTTGTGGGAGGGGATTTTCTGGCCATGCTGCAGGATGGTGATCTGGAGGCAGTCCTCGCTCCAGGAATGGTGACGTTCCCATCCCTCTTGCTTCTTCCAGGTATTACAACTGGGCAGTGGCAGCTCCCATGATCCTGTCCCTGCAGGCTTTCCAGAAGAACATTCCTGAGGTCAGTGGCACAAGACACTTACTGGCCGTGTTTCTCAGCAGGGCTTGAGGAGTGCAGTGGGGATGCAAGACGCCAAGCTGGGGCTTTGCAGGCAGTCTGGGGCAGAGCTGAACATCGCTCCAGCTCACAAACCCTGAGGTCTGTCCTTTCCCCTAGAGGTACCCCAGGGTGGCTTTTTGGTACCTGTGTGCCACTGATGCCTGGAGACCAGGGATTTCCTTGTCAAAAATCTCCTATTCTGATGGTTGTATCTGTGCAAGGCTGGCCACAGCCAGGGACCCTGACAGTCTGGAGGATTTGGAACTGCATGAGCCTGCTCCAGGGCTCTCTAGACCTGGGTGGGATTGTATGCAATAAGGCATCCAGTTTTGTTCTGTTTTTTCAAGCTGCACGAAGGGAGCAAGTCATTTTACCCTTCACCCCAAAACCATTTCAGCTCACAGTGTGGCAGAAGTCACAGATATTATCCTGTGAATAATTTTGCAGAGGAAACCCTGCCTGGACAAGGGTCTCCTTAGCCTGTAGGCAGCTGAGCCTCTCTGGGATGAGGACTGACTTCATCCCATGTTCTGCCATGTTTACAGAGCACTGTCGACCGACTGGTGAAGGAGAAGATGCCCAAGAAAGGCAGCAGGTGGTGGTTCTCCTGGAGGAGGAGAGAATTCCCAGCAGAGGAGGTGTTTGCAGTGGCGGCTGTGACAACAGTGTCCCCAGGGCACAGGAGTCATTCCGGTGGCTGGCAGGGGTGGGGGTAGGACAGCAGCAGGGTCCTGGGGATGGCCTGAGGCTGAGTAGGAGAGTGCCCAGAGGTACTTGGTGGCAAATTGGCTTCTGAAGGCTGTTGCTGTCCCCTCAGGTCTATTAATGCCTGAGCACCAGTAACCTATATTACTAACAACTGGTAATGCAGTAAAGTGGACCTTGTGCTCCTCATGCCACAGCCCAGGCACCACATGCACTTGCCGATCTCCCTGCCCCACCACAGCACCAGGTTGTGCTTCGTCTTCCACGGGGCAACGTCCTCCTGAAGGCAGGGGGATGCATTGCCACCTCTTTTCTGGTATTGCTGCTCCAAGGGACAGCAAAGCAGCCCCAGCTCCTGCCCTTGGTGCTGAGGTGCTAACGACACCACTCTCTACCTGCAGCAGCAGTCGAGGCCAGGGAAAGCCAATGCGGGGACACTGCAGCATGTCTCTGCTCAGCAGAGGTGAGTGCCTCCCTCCCAGGTTGCCTTTAGGAGTCTGTGTGCTCTTGATCCCTTCTCCTCCCAAATGACTGCTTATTCCCAAGTCTGTCTAATGTATGAGGGCAGAAAGCTCTGTTAAGGCTCTGGCTGACCCCAGTCCAGCCAAGCTTCTCCGTGGCTGTTTCCTGGTGGGTGGGTTGTCCTGGGTCACCTCCAGATATCACCTGGTGCTCACGAGTAAAGTCATGGTCTGCAGAGTAAAGCCAATGTGCTCTTCCCTCCCTTGTGTAGGCAGGAGGAGGTGGTGTCATCCAGCGACGATGAGCCCCTGCCCCCTGGGGATGTGTTAGCAGTGGATGCCCCTGCACAGAAATCTCAGCCAACCTACAAGAAATCCCTGCGACTCTCCTCTGAACAAATCGTATGTACTTTACTCCTTCACTGCCTGCTTGTGTGTGTAGGGGTAAGACAACCCTTAAACAGGGATTCCTCCACTCCTGACCTCATGGTTTTTATAGGCCATCCAAGTATTTTGCCCTGGGTGGCCACCCTGTAGAGGCTTGGTGTCTCTGGTCTGGCCAGAGGACAGTCTGGCCTCTGGCAAGCCTTGGACTGGTGTGAATTGGTGCTGGTGTACCACTTTTGTTCCCCCTCTGCCACAGGGAAGGCTGAACCTGCAGGATGGCCCCAATGAGGTGGCGTTCAGTGTGACAACTCAGTACCAGGGCACATGCCGCTGTGAGGCCACCATCTACCTGTGGAACTGGGATGACAAGGTGGTGATCTCAGACATCGATGGCACAATCACCAAGTAAGGGGATTCTCTCCCACCCCACATCCCTGCTCCACCCCCCTCTGTTAGGGGAAAGTGTCCATTCAAGGCTTGCGTAAGCAGCCAGGAGGGACCACAAACCACATCTTCTGGATACCCACCAGGCTGGATCAGCCTAACCTGGTCTCCTTTCCTTCCAGGTCGGATGCTCTTGGACACATCTTGCCGCATCTGGGGAAAGACTGGACTCATCACGGGATTGCTAAGCTCTTCCACAAAATCCACATGTAGGTATTGGATCAACCGAGGCCAAGGGGAGGTGAGAGGATGATGGAGTGGCTGAGTCGGGGCTGGAGTCAGGGCTCCTTAATAGCTGATGCTAGTCAAAATAGCCTGATTATCTCCTGTCAGTGATGTTTGATGCTTGCTGTGCAGTCTAGATGACGATGTGGGGTGGAAGTGGGGGCCTGAGCCGGGAGCAGATGCTTGTGTTGCCTTCCCTTGGAGGAGCGTGTGTCGGTGGAAGCTTTGCTGGGGAGATGCATCTGAGCGCTGAAGCAGATGGGATCGCACCCGAGAGGCTGCAGGCACAGCCGAATGCCTTTGGGTGGCTGTGCAGCAGTGGTGCGGGGGTCCACCCCGCGCTCCCAGCCCTGTGGACCGGTGCCGGTTGACTCTCTGGATGCCCAGCTACCGCTCCCCATACCCCCGGGGGACCGACCCGCCCCGGGGAGCCGTGCTGTCCCCGCACCCGGCCACTAAGAGGCACTGTGGGCCCGCGGATGGCTCGTCCCGGCCCCGGGAGGGGGACGACACACACACTGGGCTCTCATTCCCCGGGTGGCTGCGGGACTGGGGCCGCCATCGGCGGCATTTCGGTTGCCGCCTCGGACCCCGCAAAAGCACCTGACCCTGTCGCTCGAGTTGGCCACCCAGCCCTGCGGGCCGCTTGGGGTCCACAGGGGCTGTGGCCAGCCACATGCAGCCTGCAAGGGTGTGACAAAGGCTGGGGGTCCCATTGGGTGCGTGGGTACCAAGGAGCAAGCGGTGCTTTGCTGGGATGGGTGTGTGGATGCTGGGAAGGGCCTGGAGGGTGGTATGGGGTCCCCCTCCATCACAGGGTCCCCAGCAGTGGGGTGGATGGGGATGTGTTTTAGCCTGGGTCTTCTCTGGGCAAGCGGGTCATGTTGGTTGTGAAACTGTCTTGCTTGCTGAAGGTGTGAACTTCGGCCAAGTATTCAGCCTCATCCTCCTTTTTCCTCCTCCTCGGAGTGGGAGGACACCTTGTCCAGGGCACAGCTCAGAGGGCTTCCCTGTGCTTGTTCTAGGAATGGCTACAAGTTCCTCTACTGCTCAGCTAGAGCGATTGGCATGGCGCACATCACCAAAGGCTACCTCAAATGGGTCAACGAGCAAGGCTGTGCCCTCCCCAAGGGCCCCATCCTGCTTGCCCCCAGCAGCCTCTTCTCTGCCTTCCACAGGTACTGTGTCCTCTCCTCCTCCCTGGCCCTGCACCCCCTGTGTCCCTGGGGATGGCACCTTCCCCCCCCCAGCTTGATGCTGAGGGATGTCTCAGCCTTAAACTGATTCTGGCCTCCTTGGTGCAGGATGCTTTTCATGGGAGGCAGCAGGAGAAATTTGTGGTGAAGCTCCCACAATGCACAAAGATCACTTTTGCCCTTCAAATCACTTTGAAGGTAGTCCTGTCTGACTGCTGCCACTGACTTCTGCTCTGTGTATGTGTCTTGTGCTGCAGGGAGGTGATTGAGAAGAAGCCAGAGGTGTTCAAGATTGCCTGCTTGATGGACATCCAAAAACTGTTTGCTGCAAAGCTGCCCTTCTACGCAGCCTTTGGGAACAGAGCCAATGTGAGCGGGCCTCCTGGGGAGGAGGGAGGGCTCAGGCTGGGGTGGTGATGGTGCTTTCCTGCAGCTCTCACACCTTGTTGGCCTTCCTTGTGCAGGATGTCTATGCCTACAAGCAAGTGGGGCTGCCGGAGAGCCGCATATTCACGGTCAACCCCAAGGGAGAGCTGATCCAGGAGATCACAAAGAACCACAAGTCAACGTGAGCGACCTGCCTGTTCCTTGGCACCTTTGGGTTAACCTGGCTTTAACCCAGAGAAGCATTTATGGAGTAGAAAAGCAATGAAAACATCAATGCAACTTCTTTCTTCCCCCATAGGTACGAGCGGCTGTCAGAGCTCGTGGAGCTGATCTTCCCTCCCTTGGGGCAGAGCGGGAGCATGGCTCTGGCGTGTCCGGAGTACAGCCACTTTGCCTACTGGAGATCTCCACTGCCTGCTGTTGACTTGAATGTCTTCTCCTGACCCCATTACCTTGTGGAGACCTGACCCAGGGCTCTCCTGGGCCTCCTCTGCCAGGACTGGATGCTCCTAATGCATCTCCTCCTCCCTGTTTGCTGCTCAGGCATTTTGCACTTCTAATACGGGTCACGTTCTGCACTAGAAACACCCCTTCTCAGGGGGCCAAAGCGGGGTAAGGGGGAGCTCTGACTCCACAACAACTCTATTTACTACACTGAAATTCCTGTAAGCTGGGTCTCTTCATAATATTCTTAACACCTTTAAAACCTGGCTCTTTTTTAAAGGTGGTAGTGGGTCACTGTGTTATTTATTGATGAGCCTCTGGCAATAGCTATTGCTACCTCTGGTATGACTAGTGTTCCTAGACAGTCCAGCTACCTGTAGTTTGGTAGCTTAGGGAGTGAAGCTGTCCTGTGGCTTAACAACTCGTTAAGGTGGATGGAAGCTGTTGGGGTTTTGAGTGTTCTTCACAAATAGCAATAGTTAATAAATAGTGCCTTAATCTAAGCTGCCTTTTGTCTGCTCTGCATGGAAGAGGGATCCAGGCTCTGTGTCCTTTTACAAATGTGGTTGGGTTTATCCTGCTGAAGTGCTCTGGGACCTCTTAGTTGTAATTATATAGAGTAAGACAGGCATGAGCACTGCTGGGCTCCTTCCTCCAGTCTGGCATCCACTTCTGCCCCCCTGACCGCTGTGTTTGAGCGTAAATCACGTCCTCTTTACCTGCCTGCCCCCTCTTCTTCTTTAAACCCCCACCCTCTAGCTCCTGCTCTTAACCCAATCCTGGGCTTATGCTGCTTTTCTTAAAGCCACACAAGTCACTTGATTCTGGAAACCTCAGCAAGAAATACTTTATTTTTTTTTCTCCTTTCCAGTACAAACAGTCCTTCAGCTTTTAAAATCTGAACAAATGTACAAGGTTTTAAAAACAATAAAACACCAGCCTCAATACAGGATCGGTTGTCAAGGGCCTTGGAAAGCTGCCTGTGCAAGGACAACCGTGCGGGCACCATCTACTTCCCTCTCTGCAAGCAAAAAATAATAATAAAAAAAAAAGCCCTGTTTTATACAAAGTTCCTTTCACTCTTTAAACATGAATAGCTGAGAACTGAAATACAAACTGTCCATAGCTTCACATGTGACTAGTCAGGAATAGTTCAAACATAGCACCATTTTCTGGAAGGTCAGACTTCTTCCTTGTCCTGGTTTTGTTACAGCCAGTCCCAGCTCCCTCTGTGCTGGAGGAAGCTGTTGCTGTTCAGCTGCTCCCGAACCCGGCCCTGGGAAGGGGTGAGCCTGGCCTTGCCTTAATCGTCTCTTTGGTTGCTGCAGCCCTTTTTCTCCCTGTTGTGATGGGATGGGGAGGGGATGTGAGCTCCTGTGGGGCGAGGGCTCCCTGACCCATCGGGAAGGACTGAGGGCTGGCTTGAGAATCCTTCCATGGGCTGGGAGGGGGAAAATAGGTTTGGTTGTCTAAGAGCAGGTTTTGTGGGATGCCTGAAGGCAGCCGGAGCTTGTTCCTCAGCTGGAGCAGTGTCTCAGTAGCTGCAGCGTAGCTCCAAATCAACAAAACCCAGAGCAGTGAGCGGATTCTAGTGCTGTGAGCGTCCAGCCGCCTGCAAGCCGGCGATGGGAAGCCCAGTCCCCTCTCCCTGCTCGTACAGCTAGTGGCCCGTGCTCCTCTGGCAGGGCAAAGAGCTTTCACTGCATCAGGGTAACACGATGCAGCCAACTGGACTCGGTGAGTCCACCACGATTCCCTGTTGTCCTCCTCAGCCTGGAAGCATCTGTTTTAGGGAGCTCATCCAGTTTTCATGGAGGAGAAAAGGCGCCCAGATGCATCTCTGCTGGGAGTTGCTGCTGCTGTGTGCTGGTCGGAGCAGGGAGCTGCTCCTTTGTGGGATGGGGGGGACCACGGGGGGAATCGTGGTGCAGAAAAGCTGGGATGACCTGGTGAGGATATGGGGTGGAAGGGTCCATGAGCTGCAATGTTGAGCTGATAGAAAAATACGTCCCTCTGCTACAAAGTGCCAGAGTTGGTCAGATGGAGGCTTTTTAATTTCCTCTTCATCCCTTCTGGTAACGAAGTCCCCGTTGGCTGAGCATTGGAGGCCGCCTGTGCTGGGCTCCCCAGGAAAAGCAGGTTTTGAGCACCAGCTGCACGGTCCCAGCATCTGCTCCGTGGGGCAAGGCTGGAGATGCTCAGGAACATGTACAACCTTTTCCAGCCTGCGTGTTCATGGGAAACCAGAGTGACCTTGGGTAAATCACTCAGTTTTTCATTCTTGAGGTCTTCTGAGAGGTACCCTGTCTTCCTCCTCCTCCATGCCCCACATCTGTGCGGGTCCCTGGAGCTGTTGGCATCCCAGCAGGCTCAGAGGGATGCGAGGAGGATGCAGGCTCCCGCTGTCATGCTGCCAGACAGGGAAAGCCAGCACAAAGGGGGTGAATCCTCACACTCACACCCTGCAGCAGCTCCAGCTCTCCTGTCCCAGGATGAGACGAGGGAAACCACGTTCACAGTTTAAGCAAAAAAACAGGAGAACCAGACTTGGAGGCCAGGACTGCCCCATGCCCAGCTTGGTCTCTGCAGAGACCTATGGACACACGTCTCTTTGGGGAAGACACAAGTTTTCCATAACCTTTTGTGGCCGTCCCAGGTGTAACCAGAGCACAGGGAAGCTGGGTTGGGAAGCACAGCAGCCCCGAGGAACTGCGGGGACCTCCCCCAAATGCTGCTGCGGCGGGGTTTAGCTGCTCGGTGTGGTTATCCGAAATACAGCAAGGGACATGGGGGCAGCGAGAGGAAACTTGGCAATCAGATGAGCACCATGATAGTGGATTGTCCAAAAATATACATACACATACTATATACATATATATATATATATGCATATTTGTGTTTTCCTAATGCATATCCTCATATACTCCGTAAGGCATGTGCATTTCCATGGGGGAGTGAGCAATATAAATGGATTTACCATATACGAGGAGGGCTGCCGTCTCGGAGAGGGGAAGGCAGTTCCCAGGGGGCTGTGTGAATACGTGTGTTCTTTGAAATCTGCAATTCCTGTGGTGAGTTTTGTTCCCTGTAAGGAGCCCTGGCTCAGCTCAGTCCCTGGATTAAGACGCAGGTGGTCTTTAGGTCAGAGAAACTCTGTTCTTCAACTGACAACTGCAGGGTTTTATTCTTCGAGAAGCGATAAATCCACAAAAATAAAATAAAATAAAATAAAAAACCCAAAAATGTTCCCGCCTCCAGCTTCCTCCTGAATTTTCCTTCTGGGGTCATCAGCCCAGGAGCCAAAGCAACACCCCCGGCCAGGAGGCAGTGACACTGCTGCACCAGGGTCAGGAAGCTGCTGAGCATCAGGAGGTGAGTACCATAACGGCAGAGTTACGGAAAAGTGGGGCCAACAAGGCTTAAAAAATAAAAAAAAAAAGTGGGGGGGGGTGTAGCAGCTTTTAATTTATCTTTTCATTTAAAAAATTATCCCAAGAACTGTTGTCACATTGGAGCGAGTCTGTGTGATATAAGTTAATCCTGTCCTTCACGGGGAGGAGAAGCAGCACATGGCGGCACGGCTAATGCTGCTTCCCCTCCGCCTGCTCTTCCAAGTGGCCGACCTGCTCTGCCAGCTCGGAGACCTTGGCTTGGCAGTCAAGCAGGTTGTCCTTCAGTCCCGTTATTTCCTGAGAGTGGGCAGCCAGGGTCCCATTCATGTGGTCCATGTAGTCCCACAGGCTGCCCGTGTGTTTCTCCAGTTCGTCCCTGATGCCATCCAGGCTTCCCGTGACGGCACCCAGCCTGCCACAGACACTCTCCACCCGAGCCACCCGGTCATCGAAGTGAGTAATCTCCCGCTGCAGGTCATGGGCCACGCTCTTACAGGAACTCAGGTCGCTGACGATCCTGGCTTTGAGTCGCTCCAAGTCTCCCTTGAGGTTCAGGACACGCCGGTTGCTGAAGAAGAGCTGGGAGCCTTGGTCGTTGACTTTCTCCTGGATGGAGTGGACCTCATCCTCGATCTTCCGCTCATGCTCATCCAGTGAGGAGTTGACGTGTGTCACGGTGTCCGAGTATTGCGAGACGGAGTCCTTGAGCCCCGTCAGAGACTTGCTCACGGTGTTGAGGTTTATCTTTAGCAAGGTGATCTCCCCTTGCAAAGCCCCCGATGCTTCCTCCTCGATTCGCCGCTGAATCTCCAGGATGGTGGCATTCAGCTTGCGCAGGAGGTCATAGTTGCTGTCCATTCGGAGGAGCAGGTCCTGGTTCTTGTTCTGGCAATCTTCGATCTCTGTCCGGAAGGTCTCCACATCTTTGGAGGCGGAGGTGCAGCCCAGGGAACAAGTGCTCTCCAGCGTGACGAGGCGATTCTGTAACACCTCCAGTGTCTCATCCGTGTGTTTTTTCATGCTGGCGAGTTCCCCCTCCAGCACGGGCACCACTGCTCCGTCCATGCCCACAGGAGAACTGACGTTGTTCAGCTCCCCCACGATGGTCATGAACCTGTCCTCCAGGGTGTGCATTTTGTCTTCAAAGGCAGTCCTCATGCCATCCACCTCTGCCACCACCATGCCTCTCATGCTGTCCTCTATACCAGAACAGCAGCTCCCCGTTTCTCTCTCTGTAGCATTGAGTCTGGCTTCTAGGTCCTCAAAGCGTCCTTCAAAAAGGTTCCCTAGGGTGACAGTGGAGATTTCTCCATCCAGCCGTGAATGCAAGTTCTTCTGAGACTCAGAGATGCTGTGAAGACCTTTCTCAAGGATGTTCATGCGATCAGTGAGGTAGTCCAGGTTGCTACAGCAGCTTTCCACCACCGTCAGCCCTTGGATCTGGGTCTCCAGCTGGGAGATCTCTTTCTTGATCTCTAGCTCTTTCCCATCCAGCGTCTGCTGCAGCCGCAGGTTGGCAGCTTTCTCCTCCTCGCACTGCTGCCGCACCTCTTGGATCCGGAAATCACATGTGGTCTGGATCTTCCCCAGCTTCTTCTCGAAGCCGTCGAGCAGCTCTCCACGCAGGTTGCTCAGCCGTGTGTCCACGTACTCCTCCAGCAGGTCGATGGAGGTGAGGGGCGAGGGCCGGGCTGACTCCAGAAGATGCTTGATCTGCCCGTCGTGGTCCAGAACCATGCCGCGAACCTCATGCAGCAAATCTGCCTTGGTTTTCAGCACGTCGCTCACCTCCGTCACTTTGGTCAGGATCTCCCCCACAGGAGGGTACGTGGTGATGTCAGCTTTGTCTGCCACATCCACCAGGCCATCAGGAATGATGCCGAAGCCCACCATCGAGTCAGGCGTGCCCGGGCTGTTCATCAGGGAGCCGATCATCTTGGTGGTGTCCTCCTGGATGGCCAGCCGCAGGCGGTCCCCAAGGCCGCTCACCATGGTGTGCAGGCTGTCGTAGGACTGGGAAAGGCGTCTCACCTCCTCCTCCAGCCGATCCAGGCGGTCCCCAAAGAGGCCGGGCAATTTCCTGCCTGCACAGGGAAAGAAATAGGGAGAGCACAGTCAGGGTTGGTGCTCCCTTAACTTCACTCCTTGGCTATCTTCTAGATTTGAGTTCTTTCCCACACTAACTAACATTAGATCCTTCCTCCCTCTTATCGTCGTTTCAGAGAAATATCATCCCACCCTTCCTCCTTTCCTTGACATCTCTTCTTAAGCTGATCAGGAAACCCTCTTTCTTCTTGGGAGCAAGCCCTCTGCTCCAAAGTTCAACAACAGGTGACGAGAACAGCCCGAGGGAGCTTCATTGTGAGACACACTCTATCAACCCCAAAATTAATGGAAAAATGCTTTAAAGCAATGAGGAAAGGCAATTTTGAAGCAGCACGTTTTGAAAGAAACTAGATAAAAAAAAGCAAGTGATCCTCAAAGCAATCAGATGTCAGGTCTCTGATCAGAAAGCAGGTCACCCACTGAAGGTTTGCCAAATTCATGCCCTGTGACAGAACAGAAAGAACCGGGAGGTTTGAGAGCATGGCAGTGGTGTGGTAACCTGGGGATGTGAAGCAGGAGCGAGGTCTCACCATACTGATTCTTCTTTGGTCCTGGAAACAGGTCAGGGTGGCTTTTTGGATGGGGAGGAAGTCTGGGGATCGGAAACATCTTTTGCCCGGGAGGCATTTTAGGGCTGGGATGTTGGGGCAGGAGGCCGGGTTGGTCAGTCGGGCTGTCATGGCATCCTTCTCCCATGAAGCCCGGGCAACACCTCCAGGCCAGCTCGGTCACTGTCTTGTAGCCAATCTTGTACTTGGGTCTGAAGAATGTGCGGTACCTTTCCAGGAGAGGAGAGGAAGAGAGAAGACAGTTTAGAGAAGCAACCTCAACATCAAGCAATAAATAGCGGGGCCATGGGTCCTGTTGGGTGTGGGACAGCTGGGCACATGGGAAAGCCTGGCTGAGACCCATGTGCTGCACCTGAAGACCATGAGCTCTTGCTGCATCATAGCCCAGTGTAGCATTACAGTGTCCATCCAGGGACACAGCTCATTAACCAGCACTCCAAAAACACGTGCCCACCCTCTCCAGGACTGGACCATGAGATGCAGGTGTGATAGCACATGGTGAGGTTAGAGTTCTCCCCAACAAGTTGGTGACACAACTAGACAAGCCTGAGAAACAGCCTCGGGGTGAGCAGAGACATTATTTACATATCTGTGGTTTCTGGAGAGCTTTTTTTTGTTTGTTGAATTTTTTTTTTAACCTGGGACTTCCGTTGTTAGTTTAGAAAAGCAGCTATAAGTAAGTGTATTGCTCTGGTTTCTGGCCTGATAGATGACCACTGTGCTAGGCGGCACACAGATGGGCAACTTTTGGCCCAGGAAAGCACACGATGAAATGATGGAAGTGATTCCAAAACCACTGCAAGTTCAGATCACTTCCAAGCGGGGTCTGGGCTGCTTGTTGGGTGTGTTTTGTACTTTGAATTGACCTAGAGAATTTCCTAATGGGGTAAAAAAATCCTCTTCTCAATTCTAATCCTGTCCTGAAGCCTCCAAGAGTACCTTTGGAAAGGTATTTTCTCTATGTGTGGAGGGCATCAGTTTGATGGGAAGCCTAAGTGCCTTGGGCTGGCCTTGCAAGGGACAGCTTTGGCAGTGGGGCAGCAGAGCCCTGGCCAGGTTTACTGGGGCAATGCCACAGGGTGCGCACAGAGGGATGGCTCCTTACACCTCCTCCTGTTCCAAGCAGGGGTGCCCTGGGAGGTTTCTCCATCGCCACCTTGGACACTACAACACCGATCACCCCACACACAATAAATAAGGGTGGGAGCCCACCTCCTAGCCCAGGTGGGACACTAACACCCTCCCTCTCTGCTCTTGCTCTACGTGGGGTCCCCACCAGCGCAGCAGGGAGGACCCAGCTGCTCCCAGCTCTTTGGTGGCACCTTCCCATGAGGTGGCAAGGATGGGACAGGACCCTGCCAGCACCCGTGCTCCCCGCACCAGCCGAGCCGAGCTGAAGACAGCTTGTTTCTCACCACCTCTGAAACGCCAATGCTTTGAACCCGCCTTTTGGAAATTTCCAATCTGAATTTAGCGGGGCCTGAAAACCCTGAAGTTTGCTGTTTTGCAACAACACGTACAATCAGGCCCTTGTTCTTCTCCAGCACGTTCAGCAGAAGGTCTTGGAGGAGGAGGCACAACCTTCTGTGCTGCACAGAGGGGCTGCGTACGGCACTCGCGCTTACCCAGTGGCTCGGGGCAGCACATGGGAACGAGCCCCATGTCCTCCCTGTCCCTGCCCGGGTCCTCAGTGCCTCTGGGCAATGCCACTGCCACGTGACTCCCAGCTCGACACAGCCACCTCCGTACGTACTGCAGGGCAGGAGGAGAGAGCAAACCCAGATCCTCTGTTCTTTGAATCACTTCAAAATTTCTCAACATCAACAATTTCCCAAAGGCACAGGACAGTTTCAGAACAAGCTCTTCTTTTTTGTTATTCCTCTTCACAGACGCTGCTGAGTTTCTGTGGCCTTTCCTTCTGTCTTAATGTGTAGAAACCTGCCTGGATGGACCATGGGAGGACACTGCTGCACCCAGCCACTGTCAGGGGGTAAAGTGAGGATAAGGATGGCATTCAGAAGGCAAGGCATGTTTTCTCTGTGTCACACCGGCCTCTGTAGAGGACCCCAGAGCCCTTTGGCACCTCCAAACCGTTCTCTCCCTGCTCCAAATGGTGACGAGGGGAAGTATTTGTTGCAGCTGCACAAACATTAGCTGATGGCCCCAGCGCGTGGAGAAGCCATGCTTCCTTCTCGTGCGTGGATGCAGCATCTGAGGCTGTGCTGAAAGTCCAGCTGCAGGTACGGCTGCTTTCAAAAAACACCCTGGTGTCACCGCAGTTTTGTCTGAAGGGCTGATGAGGGCAAGCAGCGGACACTGCAGAGATGCCGCAGGATGTCCTGAAGTTCTCAAATGCCACTAAAGCACTTGCAATGGGAGCAAGGAAAGAGCAGGTCAGCGAGTGGGTCCGACAGCCCGTCTCTGCCGGGAGAGGCTGCGAGCTGAGCCCATGGCACCGCCGGCACGTGATGACTCCCAGCTGGTCACAGCACCGTGTGCCGGTGCCCCAGGAGGGGTACCAGGCTCTGACGAAAGCCCCTCTCAGCCTGGTTTTCCTCGGTGCTTGGCTCCGCTGCCCTCAGTGGTCCAGGGAGGATGCAGGAGCATGGAGCAGCATCCCCAGCACAGCACAAAGCCCCACTGTCTGTCTTGCCCTGGCTCCACTGCCCTCAGTGGTCCAGGGAGGATGCAGGAGCATGGAGCAGCATCCCCAGCACAGCACAAAGCCCCACTGTCTGTCTTGCCCTGGCTCCAGATCCGTCTGCGGGAAACACCACGGCGGGGTGTTTCCCTCCAGCACCGACGAGGTGGCAGAGAGTTTTGCAAATATTTTCCTGGAGCAGGAAGCCTTCAGCCATCTTCCTCTTCCTCTCAGTCAAGCTCTCGCCTAGCTGCCATCTTTCTGACAAATCGCAGGTCTTTAACAAAATCCTTCCCTGCACACATGCACATGCACCCCCTCAGCTTCCCGTAATTTCCTGATTTATTTCTGATGAGGGATAGAGCTCCCTCTCCCTCCTGACAGATCCCACCTTCCCTCCTCCCAGCAAGGCTGCCCTGTCACTGACTGCCTCGTCCAGGAAAAGCCCTTCAGCCCTCTGGAAAACATGGGCTGATGGTCAGAAGGGTCAGCCCTTTTTGCTGCTCTTTGGAAAACACAGGTTGATGGTCGGAAGGGTGGCATGGGTGCTCAGGAGCCTGAGAAGAGCTGCGACCTGAAGCTGGGAAGGGAAGGGAGCCATGCCCTGGCATCCCCCGGTACTCACAGCACTTTTCCCGGGCACTTGGGTCCCCAGCTGCACTTGTGGTACTCGGCCTTGATGTAGCTCTCAGCCCCATCCTGCAGCGTGCACGTCACGTTGCGCTGCACCACGTAGGCGCAGTAGCTCCTAGGGGGGAAGAACAGCAAGACACCATCACCCCCCATCCCAGCAGATAGCAGCACCCTGGCTCTCCGACCAGTCCCCAGGCCGCCTAACCAGTCCACCTGCCCTGCCTAACACTGCCATCGACATCCTGGGGGGGTCAGCAGCTGGAGGGACCCCCCAGGCATTGGCCATCCCACCCACTGGGGACAGGGACAGCAGTGGAGCCCAGGGGAGTGGGGACGGAGAAAAGTCCCCCGGTGCCCAGCATGGCTGCTGGGCGCGCAGCCTTTTCCTCGGTCTGAGTGGGTCCAGACATCTCTCCTCTGGGTTCCATCTCAAAATGAGGAGGAACTTCTTTACTCTGAGGGTGGCAGAGCCCTGGAACAGGCTGCCCAGAGAGGTGGTGGAGTCTCTGTCTCTGGAGACATTCAAAACCTGCCTGGATGCATTTCTGTGCAACCTGCTCTGGGTGACCCTGCTCTGGCAGGGGGTTGGACTAGATGATCTCCAGAGGTCCCTTCCAACCCCGACCATTCTGTGATTCTGTAATTAAGGGGGTGCAGCTAAACCCCTGTGCCCTCAACACAGCTCTGCTCACCTCGGCTGTGCCGGGCTCTCCGCTCAGCCTCAGGCAGTGCCTGCCCCACAGTGTCACCCCAAGCTGGTGGCTGCCCCGTCCTCCCCCACCTATGGTCACTCCGCAGTCTGGCCCTGCCTGAGAAACCAGTCTCAGTGCTGGAAACAAGCTGTGCCTTATGGTATTTCACCAGCAATTTCACTGTCTGCAAGAAACCCAGAGCCGCCCCAGGAAGATCTGAGGTGCCACCACGCTGCAAGAGGCTGGGTTGGGTGCTGCCGCTGTCACTGTCACAACCGCGTTGTCACCAGTGCTGGGGTCACCCAGAGCCTCAGCCCTGCAGCTGGGCTGTGCTCAGCACAGCATGACCTGTGTGGTGAGACGGGCTGGGGGGACGAGCAGCACCTCACCAGCAATGGCAGTTATGAGAATAGCATCCCAGAAATAGCTCCAGCAGTGTCTGGTAGGGGTGGTCCATCCTCCTGCACCTCCTGGAGTGCTGCCAGTGCCAGGATCAAGCCCAAAAGCCTTCAGGTGTTGCTGTGGGTACTGTCACACCCGGATCAAGTGTGATGCTACACTCAGCAGAGGGAGAGGCGATGCAGGTTGGCCGCTCTGCAGGGCTGCAGCATCACGGCTCCCTCCACCATGGAGGCAGGGACAGGACCCAGGTCCTGAGCTGGACGGGGCCTGGAAACCTCTTCAGATCCCTTGGATGGGTGGTGCAAGGAACGGAGCATCTTCCCTCCTGCCATCACACCTGCAGCCAGGTGCCACAGGGTACCAGCCAGCTCCGGGCACAGACCCTCTCCTGAGCCGAGCAGCAAAACCAGGCACTGAGGATGAGGCGGCTGGGAGGAAGGCTGCGTGGGAAGGATGCGGGAGTGTTGGTGGGACAGATGGAGGCCAAGGCTGTTCCAGCTGAAGGCAGACCTGCCGGCAGGAGCAGATGGACTTGGTCCACAGGGGCAGAGACAGCAGGGATGTGCAGTGAGGCAGGGATTAAGAGCACAGGGACGTGGCAGATGGAAGAGCGGGAGGAGAGGAGGGCACAGGCACACAGTGTGGAGCTGAAGCAGAGATGGAGGGTCAGCAGGATGGAGCAGATGGGCCGGCACGAGCTGCAGGTGCGGGGAGGTGTTCAGTGAGGCAGGAGGACCTGGCTCTCCCCGTGCGAGCTGGGATCACTGCGGCTCAGCTGCCTGGCCACAGGCTGGGAAGCAGCCAGGGTCGCCCGGCATCACCATCACATGGTCTGCGGAGAGCAGCCTCGGGGCTGACCAGGGAAACGAGCTGTGGGGCCTCAGCCCAGCTCTCACGGGCTTGGCATGATGATGGTCTGGATGGCATTGAGACACCTCTGGCAGGTGGAGGCGAGGGAAGGGACTGGGACAGTCACGATGGAGCAGAAGGGTTTGGGGAGAACTGTGGCATCTCCTGTTTGGGGGAGTGAGAGTGTGCACGTGTGTGTGTGTGTGTGCACAGACCCCCCCAGCCCCCTCACTGTCACCCTCTAGGGACGGAGCAGCAGAGCTCTGCCTCACCCTGAGTGCTGAAAGGTGGGTGAAGGAGGGATAAGCAGTGATGGCAAAGGCGTGAAGACAAAGTATATCCCCCACCCATGCCAAGACCCACCATAAGCCCCCCAGTGCCCTGACTCAGAGGCCCTGAGCAGGCTCCTCCACCTCCAGCAGCCCATGTGGGGCAGGAGCTCCCTCGGTGAAGCAGCAAGATATGAGCAGGCTCATACATCCCAGCTCTCCCTGCTCCCTCCAGCAGGGACCCCCACACCCCACACCCCCAGCACATCTCCCTTGCTGCCCCCAGGAGCGGCACCAGCACCTTCACCCTGTCCCCTCACCCAGGGCTCTCTTTGCTCCCCTGGGATGGGCACCGCAACTCCGGCAGCGACCGGCATTGCCAGCGGCTCTGCCCTGGCCAGGCTCAGAGCGAGTGCCGGGATCGGAGCAGCTCCCCGCTCCTCCAGAAGTGAGTCATTTATCCACGCACAGGGCTGTGCAAAAGCAGAGGCCAGCCACTTTTCTTAGCTGGAGGGAAGGGAGATCATGTGTGCGTGTGCCTGTGGAAATTTAGAATCACTGTCTATCCATAAATCCAGGATCCACTAACAAACACACTGCAAACCCCTCTGTAAGTAAGCTAGTAGCCAACACAGGCAGATCTACTAGCCACTACTAGCACACACTGCCTGCCTGTGACTACTTGGGTTAGGGTTGTTCTGGCTGGCTCCTTCTCAGAAACCGCTTTCCTTCTCACCCACCTGTGGCTAACAGTTTTATAGCTCCAGCCTGATGTTTTAAGAGTGAGCAGCTGGAAAATGTTACGGGTTTTGGAAAGCTCTCACTGGCACTGCCAGTATTGTTCGTCTCGAATATTACTTTATTCATTTCAGCTTGTTCCTAACACCACATTCTCCTCTTTTCAAAGCCCGACAGAAACGGTTCTAGCAAACAAGCGGGGAGGGAAGCGAGCCCCCCACCAACGTAACAGCCTTTTTGCAATTGAATGGAAAAAGTCTATAGTATAGTATGTGTAAAGCCCACATTCCTCATCTGCCTGAGCTTTCCAGGTTACTTGAAAACACATTTAAACTCTGGTAAGCTTGTGCTTTACAAGCAAAGGGGCAAATTCCCTCCAAACCAATCTGAGTTTTCAGGCGGACCTCTGTGCCCTGCCATCCTCCCCTCCCGCACTCCACACCCCCGCGCGCATGTCATGCAGAACAGGTACATGCACATGAACGGAACCTGTATATGAACATAAACACACACGGGCATCCCCCTCCCCACCACCCCCCCCCGGCCCTGTCCCACAGGGGACCGCAGCACGCATGTCCCCCCCCGCACGCAGCCCTCCCCCTCCTGGAAACACAACCCCCGCATCTTCCTGCGCTGAGCGCCCCCCCCAGCCTCGCTGTACACAGAGGGGGTGCAGCGGGACACACGGACACCCCTGCCCTGCCCGCCAGCGCCTGGCCAGTACCCGGGGCAAGGGATGCCGGTGGCCGGTACCCAGGGACCGCCGCCCGGCACGGGATGCCTGCGGCCGAGATGGTACCCACGATGGGTACAGGGGGCTTGGGTACCCACCAAGGGGTGCCCGCGGCAACTGATCCCCAGGGGATGCTGCCTGCTGAGCCCAGACGCGTGGCCGGTACCCGCGGTCTGTGCCCGGTAAGGGATGCCCGACGGCAGGCGGTGCCCGGAAAGCCCCGCCGTGCAGGCCGGTAGCCAGAGACCGATGCCTGGGGGTGTTGCCGGTTCCCGGTGCCCCCCGGCTGGGTTGCGCGGCCGCGGACGGAGACGCGTAAAGGGTCGCTTACTTGTGCTTGCCCACGGGCTTGCCGGGGCCGAGCTGCGGGCTGGAACCGGCCGTGTAGAGGCTGTACCTGCCGCCGTAGGGCAGAGGGGCGGCGGGGGAGTAGAAGGCACCCTTGGCGTCGGCGAGGACCAGCAGAGTCCCCAGGGAGAGGCAGACGAGCAGAGCTCCGCGGCGGCGCAGCGTCCGCGCCCGCCGCATGGTCCCGGGCCCGGCGGTGGCGGCGGCGGAGCGGGACGGGACGGGGCGGTCGCGGGTCCCGGCTGCCCAGGGGACCGGGGGACCCCCCGCTGCCCCTGCCCTGCCCTGCCCGGCGGCACACGCTGCTCCAGCGCCCGCCCGACCCTTTTTGTACCACGGCGTCGGGGGCGGACCGCGCTCCTCCTCCCGCCCTCCCACAGCCGCCGACCCCCACGGGGGCCGGGGGTCGGCGGCTGTGGGAGGGCGGGAGGAGGAGCGCGGTCGTCCCCCCCCCCCCCCCCCCGACATCCCCCCCTTCTATCCAGCATCACCTGGGTTTTGCGGGAAGAAGAGGGAAGCGGCACCGTTTTGGAGCCGGCATCAGCCCTCCCCAGTAGATTTAGGCTTCGATTCCAGGCTCTGGGAAAGAGGTGGCAATTCCTTGCCTTTCGCCGTGGAGCCATGGATCTTCCCACAGCCAACTGTGTTTTCCTCCTAGGTGGCTTTGGAAGGCAGGTTTGGGTCTCCTACCCCTCCTGAATGCTGCAGAGATCCCTGCTAACCTGCACCCCGATGTCCCCACCTGCAGGTGACCCATAGCAGCGGGTGCTGGGTGGTAAGCACCCCACCCTGCCCTGAGGACACTTCCCAGGCACCACACCATTAACCACAGTGGTGTAAAACCCCTTGTGTGAGCCACAGGGAAGATTTGCTGTTCGGTGAAGGAGAGAGGACGCCCACCCAGGGCATTGGACCATTTGAGAGGAGGGTAACATCCCTGGTGCTACCCAGTGGAAGGTCAACTTGCAGCCCTGCAGAGGTGACACCATGCCAGGGAGCAGGAGATTTTGTCATATAGGTAGAACCTGGGCTGAGCACCCCACTGTCCCCGGGACACTTGCATCCTTGGGCATCCCACCAAGACCACACCAGGGTTTGATGAGGCCCCTGCCTTGGCTGGCAGAGGCCAGCACCAAGTCAGCCCAGGCAGGGAAGGACCACGGCAAGGTGTGCAATGCTTCTCCGAAACTCTTGGAGGAAAACAAGAAGCGACTGAGAAAGGGTGGATGGGTGGAATCCCAAATGCAGGAGTGAAACCTGCTGCTGGGGGAAGGAGGCATCAAGGCTTGGGCTGACACTGAGACAGAGATGATAAGATATGGAGACAAATGGCCTTTTTCAGTTAAAAGGAGCCTTTGGCTCGGTCTGAGGTGAATACAGAAACATTAGCAGGAGAAGAAAAATCCACAGGAGAGCCGTGCCAGGGGAGGCAGGCTGGAAAGACCAGGTGGAAAACCAAGAGGAGGAAGTCTGTGTAATGAACCAGCGCATTCTCTCAAGCGGCTCCCGCCTCTCAGTTCAAGCTGCTGCAGGGTGTTGCTGTGAGCCGCCATGCGCTTGTCAGGCTGCACCCCAGAGGTGGCTGCGTTATGGTTTTTACATGGTATATTTGGCAGCACATGAAGCACTTCTCCTCCAGCTGGTGCATCGGATTGTTCCACTCCGCTGGGATGCTGCAGGAGGGATGGTCTATAAGCAACTCTATAAAAACAAACAAAAGTCGACCGAGCCTGCATGGTTTAATGCTGGATGCCAAAGTCGAGAACTAACCTTGCACACAGCCTTAATTTTTTTTTTCCCCTGTGCGCAGGGAGTATGAGCCAGTTTTAATAACAGCATGCTGCACGTGTGTGTCTGAGGCCTCTGGAAAAAAACATCTGGTGTTGCACAGTTTCAGAAAAAGCCCTTGGTCCTGGCCTTCAGGCCCGTGCTGTGATCAATGGGCATGACAGGTCAGAGTTAAGAGTGCTCTCTCCTTCTCTCCAGCCTGGCTGTGAAAGGGAAGGTGGTGGGAGCCATTGCACCTGTGTGGGTGCATGTGTGTATCCGTCTGCCCGTCCCTGCCATCCAACCCCACTTCTGAAGCTCCAGGTCACTTTCTGCTAGATTCCATAGCAAGGCAGCATCCTCAGAGAGACCAAATCCCATTTGTTGTTCTATTGTCTAATTGTTTATGAAAAAGGCATCTGGGCAGACAAGAGAGTGCCAAACTTTGGTCCTCACTGAGGAAATGGATTCATCATCAACTCTATTATAAGACATCAAAGAATCCACACGGGAGAGAGCCATTATGAGTGCCCCAAACCATGAGAAAAACCCTCATGTGCCTTATTAGCCATGAGCTAATCCAACCATGAGACACGGAGTGGCAAGAAACTGGGATTCATTAAGTTGCACTTCTCAGGGAGCAGCTCAGGTTTGACTCTTCGATGCTCAGCCATGCTGCTGCCGGTCCCCACCGCACCGCAAGCCCTGGCCAGGCACAGGAGGGTGCCCATGTGGGACCTGGCACGGCATCCTGGCTTTGGAGAAGTGCTCTTTGGGAGAAGAAATAGGAGACTCCTTCCTACCAGGGCATCCTCCTGACATGGTTGTGTCCCAGGGGTTAACAGAGAAGATGACAAGCCCCATCTCCCAGAGCTGTGAAGCACATGCTGAGCACCAAGGTCTCCAGCAGAATGGAAGGGCTTTGCCACCCTGCACTGCTACTGAAAGGCTCTGCAGACCTGCTCGCTAGTAACTTTTGGGTGAGGGAGCACCAGCCCTTGGTGCTTCCTAGAGGAAAGCCCTGCTTTCCCTCCTGACCTTGGCTGGACAGTGAAGGGGATCACATCAGAGCTGCTGGTGATGATCAAATCTGGATGCTGGGCAAACCTGAGATCCTACCAAGGGACTGCCACAGGGGTGCCTGTCCTGGGAGGCTGCGTCCATCACTGTCCCTGTGTGAGCACCTCCTGCAACAGCTTGGCATGTCACTAGAGAGCTTGTTTCTCCACCTGGACTGCCAGGAGTTGATTATTTGGGTTATGCTTCTCACCCCTGCACAGCTATGCTCCAAACCAGCCCAGGAATGAATAGGTAGAAGTTTTTCTCTACAGCAGAGATTTGTTCAAAAACCAGGGACATTGTGCAGGATCCAGGAGGGGCCCAGAACCAGGATCTCAGCTGGAGGAGATGAGAGTAGGAGCAGAGGTACTACGAGCAGTTCTTCCTCTGCTCCATCTCCCAGGGAGGGCTGGGTGACCCACCGTGAGGCTAATTTCACAAGCGGATGACACCAAACAGCGACCTGTTCTGCTTCACATGCTTTTTAATTAACACCTGCATGGCCTCATCAGCTGAATAGTTGCTTCCCTTCATGGGTCAACAAGCCAGCAACCTCTGACCTCCTGTTCCCACCTGGGCACGATGCTCGGTGCCTGCACAGGGCGCAAGGGGTGTGTGCCCTTGCACCCCCAAACCCTCCTGCAGGCCAGTGCAGCAATAGGGAAAGCAATAGGACAGTCCAGGGCCTCTTCAGCTCTGCTTGCTCTTGGCCAGGACCAGCCTTGTCCACCCTAATCCTCAACTTTAAATAGATATCGCTGCTGGAAAGGCACCGGCCACACTGGGCAGGGTGGGATGCACTGGGTACGGTGGTAAGAGGGCGGTTGAGTTGCCCTCTGTGTTGCTGTGGGAGAGGAGCAGATTCCAGCAAGGGAAATTCAAGTTGGATATTAATAATAAAAAAAATATCTGGTAGTAAAATGAATATAGCCCTGGAGGAGACTGTATTGAGCCATCTGGAGATTTTAAAGGAAAGGTTAGGTAAAAAAAAATATCTGTCAGGACCAATTTGGGGTAGGGAAATGGATTGGATGTCTTCCCAAGATCTCTCCCAGCCTGAATTTTTTTCCAAGTACAAATTCATTTCCCAAAGTGGCAAGGCAAGAGAGCAGCTCAATTTAGAGGCAGAGTTTCTCCCTCATGATTCCCAGTGGATCAAAGGCATTCCTTGAATTGGCACTCGCAGAGGCCTTTTCCCTTGGCAGCGGGTCTGTGTCTGTGAGAGAGGGAGCCTTCTGGAAAGCCTGGCTTTCCCAGGTGCAGGTCCAACAGGATCCACCCAGCACTCGCTCTGCTGTTTCAGAATCCCTGGGAAGACACTACAGATATCCCACAGCTGCTTCCCCGTCCCTGGGGAGGAACGGGGACACTGAGTTGCCCAAACTGTCAAGCAAGATGCACGTCCCAAGTGCCATAGCCCAAATGCCAGTGGGATGCCAGTCCAAGGACAGCAGTGACACCAGCAGGGCTGGGATTTCTCCAGGAGCTCCAGTTCCCAGCTAAAACTGAGCTCAAGGAAGCCCAGCATAGTCATGGCTCAGCTAAAGCACTGGAAGCTCTTGCTGGCTCCCAGCACACGCTTCTGCCACATCCCAGCTCCATGCTGGGCATGGACCACTTCTCCCGTTGGCCTCAATGGGAAGGAGATGCAGGTGAGCAGGCAGGAGGCATCCCTGGTCTGTCCAGTGGCATCAGAAACCCAGGCAATGTCACAACATCTGCCTTGTTTGGAGGCTGCCGAGGTTTTGTTCTGAATAAGACCCTGGCCCCACTCCCAAGGGGTGGGACTGCAGTGTGTGTCCCCCCACAAGCCATGGGCCTGGGGGCACCTGGGTTTGCCCAGGCTCCGGAGGAAGCTGCGGCCGGGGGCTGAGAACAAAATCCCTTTCTTCGTGGGAAAGTGTAGTGACTTGAAGTGGTCAGACAGCCTTATCTCTGGTTTCGAAAGCCACACGCTGATCATTTGTCAAGATTAGCGCGTGCGGTAGAAGGGATGGAGCTGTTCCAAATCCGTGCTCACATCTCTTCCCTGGGCTCAAGGCCATTCATAAAAATGCCAGAGCAGCGGCGGCGGCGGCAGGCAGCACATACTGGGGCTGTGGTTTGGGAAGGATGAGGAGGGGTCAACCGCAGGTTACACAAGCTCTGAGCTGGGAGAAGAATACACAGGTTGCTTTATTTATATATCCGTTAGCGTCCTTCCTCCAGGAAAATGCACAGGGAGGCTGGCAGGGGAGATTTAGGAAGGGCAAGAGGCAGGCAGGAGGTCCTTTGTGTGGGACAGGGGTGATGTGCTTTAACAAAACCTTTCCCAGCCGTGCCACAACACTGGGGATGAGAGAATTAACAGGAACAGCCATGGAGATGGAGCAGGAGCAGTCTCCAGGGGCTGTCCCAGCTGGATTCAGCAGCACATGGATGCAGGGTGGAGAGGATGAAGAGCGATCAAGAGAGGAGGTGACACCCTTCCAGTAAACCCCAGCACATTGATGGCGGAGCACTGGGGACCTGGGTGGACCCAGGTTTTGTGCTGGGGCAGAGGGGCTGACCCTGTAGCCCCCGGGGAGGAGCAGTCCAAGTCTCAGCTGGTCCCCGTCAGCCCGGGCTCAGCTGAGCAGGAGCCTGGGGATGCTGTAAAAGGCTGGGTGAGGAGCAGCCAGGGGCTGTGTGTTTCTGCAGCTGGGCTACAAGAGAAGAGGCTGTTCCACAGGCAGGTACGGATCTGGGGGGAGCAGAGGGTTCTATATTACAAAAAAGAAGTTTGTCAGCTCCTGCAAGGATATCTCTGAAGCCAAGTTCCCTTGGCTGGTGGTAGGGAGGAAAATGCCTTCAGGGTGGGGGCTTGAGGCTGGGTCAGGTACAGGGCCAGAGCAGGGTTTGAGTTGGGCACTGGGAGAGAAGGTACTGGTGCAGCTGGGAAGCTTATGCAGGAGGGTCCTTCCAGCACAAATGCTTGCAGAGAGGTATGTGTGCCTCCTGGCTTGGCTGGAGAGAGCTCTGGCAGTAGATCATGGGCTTGTTCAGCCTGGCTGAGACCACAGGGGGGGGTCCCTGGTCCAACCTGCTCGAAGCAGGGTGAGGTATGGGATCAGGTGCCTCAGCTGCTCATCCCACACTTCCAGGAGAGGAGTTTGGTGGCAGCTCATCCCCCAGTACTGACATGTTATCCTACAAACCCTGTTGTCGGCAGTGCCTGAGGAGCCCTGGCTTTGGGGGAATTGCATGGTTTCAGGGCTACCTGCTGGCCTGATCTGCAGCCACGTGTACTTGGGGCTTCTCCTAAAGTAGCTCTGTGTCACATCCCAGCTGGTCCATGCCACAACGCTGCAGAGAGGTTGTCTTCTGCAGAAGCTGACCTCATGTGCTACCAAAATAATTCGGTCATTTTCCACACTGCTGCAATAGTTCAGCACTTGTGCTTCAGACGATCCTTCCCATCTCTCCTAAATGAAGGCTCTTCTGCAGGTGCAAGAAACTCTCGGGTTTCTTGCTCGGCCAGGTCCTTTGCAGAGCTGTGCCTCTGGCTTTCAGGAAGATCTGTGTTCTTCCTTGTCTGCACGTCCAGCTGGGCCAACTTTGGCCTTTCCTGGGAACAGGATGATGGCAGCAACCCAGGGATTTAGCCACAAAACCTCTGCTCGGTGACCTCACTGCTGCACACAGTGGAAGAAAAACACCACAAGAGCGGAAAGAAAGTACTTTTCCTTTGGGACCTGGGGAATATTGGAATTGGAGGACATTAGTACAAATGGACCTCTTTGCTGATTTTTTTTTTTTTTTTTAACTCACCCAACAGCAAGGCACAGTTGAACTAATTGTAACCTCTGACACTCCTGCAAAGCACAGAGATTGCCTGGCATTGAAGTGCTGGGATGCTTGGGAGGGCTGGGTGCCTGGTTCCTGCAGGTGAGGTGAAGGGTAATAACCCACGCAGGGAGTCAGATCTGCTGGGGTGACTTCAGAAAGAGAGATGGACCTCAGAGGTGGCTTTGGAGACAGGTTTCCCTGTATGTGGTGGGCCTGAGTAGGCAACAGCCAAGTGCGGAGGCTGCCGCAGGGCTCTGTGTTAGAGGCAGCCTGAGAGTTGTCCTCTGTCTCCACTATCTCCTGCATTTTGGGGGCAGGAGCCACATGGAGCCTTACTGGCTGCTCCAAAGCCTACCTGGATGAGGACGCAGGGGCAAATATGTGTTTCTGGGGAAGGTGGTGGAGGGCAGCCCTACAAGCCTACCTGGGACAAGTTATCCTACACACTCAATTCTCTGGTTTGTGCCTATTTTGGCCTCGCCATATCCATTTTGCCCACAGATGGGGTTCTGGGGCAGAAAGAAGGTTTCCCACACCTTGAGTCTGCTTGCTCCAAGCCATGGCCAGCGCGGCTCCCATGTGTCCCCGAGCACTGGGTGACTTCTGGAGAGATCAATGTGGCAACAGCTGGGCTGAAACCCTGCCATTATCCATGCTGCTTGAGGCAGGGGGATGAGGGGAAGTTATTTTTGGGTCCGAAGAGGGGCACTTCATGCCCCTTTGCTGCCCCGTCCTCTGAGGTGACCCCCCCAGACACGCGTGTAGGGCGTGCGATGGGGAACGGCCATAAATAACGGGTGGTTATTTATGCACAGGCAAAGGAGTAGGGAAGAAAGTGTAACTGATACCAGCTTGGGCTCCCTCCAGACCTGCTTGGAGCTGGGATCTGGTGGCTGATATTTGGCTTCACTGGCTTCCCGTTGCAAGCAGCTGTTCCTGCGGGCCCTGCATCTGTGTTTGGCCTTCTGCAGTGTTTTGTTAATCCTCTTTCTCACTGTACAGCGACGTGTGCTTGCCAAGGTCCCACTGACCCATCACCAAAAGGAGGGGGGGGGAAAAAAAAAAGCAGGAGGAGAACTTGATACCTTTTGCAAGTGAAATAGCTTGGGTTCAGTCTTGGAGAATTTCCCGAACTCTCAAGGAATTTCCTGATCTTAGGAATCTGCCAAAACTTGGGATCTGCCTCAGTTGGGCTGCACATATTTTCAGAGCACACATTGCAGTGCTGTGTTGTGGGTTTCCACCCCTGTCTTTGTGAGGGCATGCTCTATCTGAATGGGTCGAGAAGACCAGGAAGGAAAACCTCCCTCTGACCGGCCACAGGGATTTATTTAACATCCTCCTGCCCTTTATTTTGGGATCAATGGGATTTTTCATTCTAAACTCCTGTCTTGCTTCCCTGTGCCAAACCCCAGGCTGTTACTGCAGCCCTCATGTGAACATGGAAACTTGGGTGCAGTTGTAAAACTTTAGGTTAGTGGCTCACTGGCAGACCTGAAATTAAAGGCATAACCCCAGATTGACTAATATCCCATATTTTTACACAAATTAATGCCTTTGCAGCCGAAGGCAGCCTCTTTGCTTGTAGCTGGGTCTTGGTGTTCATGTGTTTGTTGCACGTATTTCAAGAGCAAACAAGCTCCTGGGTGGGAAAAGCGCAGCCCCTCCCCTCAGAACAAACTCGAATGAAATTCCTCAAGGTCTTTTTTTTCCAAAAATTAATGCTGGCTGGATTTTGACCAGGTTGTTTTTGACCGACTTTAATCTGTGAAATCAACACCAAGTCAGGAAATGCTTAGATTGACTCTGAACGAGGATTTGGCCAGAACTTTTCTCCTATTTACGAGGGATAGTTGGAAGCAGTAAAACCTCCTGGAGGGGACCTATCCTGACCTCCATGCTCATCCAGCCCTGTCCAGAGGGGCTTTATCAGCCCTTAACCTTTATTTTTGTCCCCAGGAGCTCAGCAGCATCTTGGGTTGTGCATGATGCTGGAGTCTAGGACAAATTTTCCACTGGCTTCAGTGGACTTTGGACCACACTGGTGGGACAAGTTCCCCTGTGGGCCAGCAGCACCATTTTGGGGAAAACCCCCCTCCCTCCGCCCCGAAAATGGATCAGGGCTGAACCCTTTGAAACACTGTCCCACCCCCAGCTCCAACATGGACCAGTCTCTGCCTCCCTGCTTCCTCCGGATGCCTCTGCGTCATGAGGCTCCATCCCTGGGCTGGGGCTGAGCGGAGCCTGGTCCAGAAGAGCCCATGGCATCCCCTGGGTCTCCCCCCATGTTTCACTGTCCCCCCTTCCCCATGCAAGGCTTTGCAAGAGCATCGCAACTGTGTTGCCCTTGAGAAGGGAGGAAAAGAAAACCCAGCCCGAGCACATGTGGCGGGCAGGGGGAAATGGCTGCTGCAAAATAAGCAGTGCCTTTAAAGAAGTGTTTGTCTGGGGTTTGTTTAGTTATCCTCTAGGTAATTTTACAGCTGAGGAGGCCGGGCCATTCAGGCAATGGCCAAAACAATATCCCCACTGTCTGAGCAGCTCTCACAGCTCGGCACGCCTCGGCGGAGCTGGGGGGGGGCAGAGGGAGCCGGGGAAGAGAAGTTTCTTTTACCGGCCCTAGCCAGAAAATGCCATGGAGGATGTCCTGTAATTAAGACATCGCTTCGAACGATCAAGTCGCTCGGCTGTCAGGTTGAATAAACCTCTGGGCTCAGGCCGGGTGTGAGAGGGGGAGGAAGGGATGTTGGTGGGAAAAGCCCAGTCCCATCGTTTCGATCTGAATTGCGGCTCTGGGGCTTGGGGTGCCTTGGGATGCTTGCTGCAGAGGAGGTTGATGGGATGGGGGCTCAGGTCCCTTGGGCCCATGGGCAGCAATTTTTCAGTGCCCTGCATGGAGTTGGAGGTGGTTCTGCCCTTCGTGCACCCCTCTCTGCCCACACGCCATGGAGACCAGCAGCTTCAGCCTGTTGGGCACTGGAAAATGGGGCTCCAAAATACCATCTAGCCCTCATGGAGGTGTGTATGCCAGGGCAGGTCCTGCCCCACCACCCCACCAAAGCACGGTGTGTCCCATCACCCTGCCAGATCCCAGGCTGAAATCCCCGTGCGATCCCTAGGAAAAAGCTCCCCCGCCTCTTCCAAAGGCCTTGTGCAGCCCAAGTTGGAAATGTGGGGGCTCGAGTCTCTCTCAGCACTACGTGCAAATAGCTCGCATCAGCTCATAGCGCTGTTCCCAAGAGCCGCAGCACTCGCTGCTGGCAGCCAGCTTGCAGGACGATACCGATATTTCATGCAGACATGGCGAGAAACCAGCCCTGTTTCCCATTCACAAGGGGTGGCTCCAAAACAACACAGAGATCTGTCACAGCATATATGCGGCATCTGTGCAAATTGGCCTGACTGCCTAAATAATGCTGTATATATTTATAAACTGTGAGATGTAACGTTTTTTCCTGTTTACTTTTCGGTTGAATTCCTTGCTCATGGAAATGAGAGCTGCAGCGCGGCGGCTAGACATAACCATTGTATAGGGAGGACACTGTACAAACTGTCCTAGAAAATTCTGCCAAAATGCCAGCCCGTATCAGCCCTGATCTGCAGCCCCTCGCCCCTTCCCACACACCCTCCCCCCTGCTTCCCCCCCTCTCCGGCTCCAGCTCTCTGCATTGAACTGAACCCAGCTGGATGCTCTCCTACCAAGGGGGTGTTTGCCCAAATATTAACTGGGAGGGAGACCGTCGCAGGTAGATTGGGTTTGGACCCATGGTAAGGAAGGTGGAAAATAGGAGAGGAGAGGTTGGGGAGATTTTCCACCCTGCCAGGATTGCTGTGAATCCGAGCTGGGAGGATCCGCTGTGGATAAAATTGGAAGAGATCTCTGCCCCTGCTGAGCATCGTGGCGCTGGCAGCATCCCGTGCTGGCACGGAGGGCGGTTGGGGGTGTGAGCCCCCACCGTGGCATGGCTCGGAAAGCAGCATCCCTGCTGGGATCTCCCATGGCTGATCCTAGTATTCAACATTTGCCAAGCGTCTCTGGGGTGTTGCTGGATCGCTGTGCCCGGAATAGCAAAGTTGGCCAAGGTGATGCTGCAGCAGGGATTTGGGATGCCGGGAGGGGCAGGTTCCTGGACTCTGCTCCTTGGCGGATGCTTTGGGGCCAAGGGCATGGGATGTTGCCCCAGTTACACGGGAGCTGCAGGGCTTATACCAATTGCAGCACTTCCACCTTTGTGTGGGTTTGGGATTGAGGTGTCTGGAGCATTTGGGTACCTGTTAATGTGAGGGGTCGGTGCCTTAAGGAGCTCACACGGATTCTGCATTAGCCAGCAAGGGAATCGATGTGTGTCCAGCTCTTGCTGCAAACAGGGTGGTGAACAGCACTGTGAAGTGCCAACATCTGCCAGAGCTGGGATTAACACATCTGTGGGGGAAAGAAGAGAAAGGAGAAAAGATTTCAAACATTGAAAGTGAAATTTGAACCCCAATTTATGGCTGCTTGGAGGCCACGTGTGAGGCTGCCGGCTGCCCGGGTGGGCTCTGGAGGGTGGCGAGAGGGGCACGGGCCACTGCAGGGGCTCGACCTTCTTCATGCCCCTCAAGGGATGGGCTTGCACATCCCACTCTGTCGGGTTCCTCCAGATCCGGCAGAGCCAAGGCAAGGTAAGGGTGGGAGAGCACTTGGGAGCTGGAAGGATGGAGGAGCCCCTGGGTCCCATGGGCTTTTCCCCATCCCACTGCACCCAGCTCCCCTTTCGTGGGCACTCTCACCCTTGGAAGTACTCACTCCCAAATACCGGCTGTTGCTCTTCTCCCCCAGGAGGAACAGGCGAAATCCCCGTTTCCACGGCTGACAGACAGCAGGGATGGAGCGGGGCAATTAGAAGATGCGTGGGGCTTTGCTATGTCTGTACCTCCATCACACCAGTCATTCCCGACCTCGAATTCATGTCACCTGCCAGTGCCATCTTTGCTTTTGACTCTATTTATACCCTCTATTCAATTTGAAACTTATTTAGCGATGTCCAAGGTTATTGTGTCATATTTATTTATAGCCTTTCACGCTTGCTTCTGTTCACTCTGTCGGTTATTTCCATCACATTTCTCATCCCTTACGCAAAGGTCTGGGAACAGCTGTGCCGGGGCAGATCAAAGATCTGTGGAGCCCCACGTCCCCTCTCAGATATTAGCCAGCGATGGGGACGTGGGGAAGGAGGAATGAAGCCGGCGTGCAGTGATCCTGCTGGCAGTGAAAGGGTGAGGCACACCTCCGGGTCAGCCAGCACAGTTCCCCCCCGCTTCCCCGGGACCTCCCTCAACGGCTCTAATCTCTTTTGCAATGCGGTTATACTTCTGACCTCCCCATCCAGCCGACCCATGAATGGCACATTTCATGGTGCCTCGGGTGAAAGGGTACCGTGGTGGCGGCATCCGTTCCCCTGGGATTGCTGGTGGTGGCAGGGACCCCCTGTTAGAAAGGAGGGCTAAAAAATAATAATTATAGATATTAACTGTTGAATTCCTAGAAGTGCCTTGAAATTAGGAATTTCTGTGCTTGCACGTGGCTCGGGGAGCACGTGGGAGCATGGCGGCCTCTGCCCTTCATCGGGGCATGCTGCGGGATGGCCATGGGTATCAAAGGCAGCGGGATGTCCCCTGCCCCATGGGCATGAATCAGGGATGCGGGCTGAGATCCCGCACAAGTGATGGATGAAGCCATGGTCCCCAGCCATTCCAGGACCCTGTCTTGTGTCCAGCTTCACTCGATGGCTGAAGGCACGCGGGCTGTGGGGTGGGGAGAGCAGCTGTGCTTGCAGGAGGGTAAACGGGGCTGCTGGGATGGAGCTGGGCAAGTGAAGAATTGCCATTAAAGCAAGTGTCTGTGGAAATCCTTGCTTCTGGACACAGTTGTTTCATACAATGCCAAAAAGCATCAAAAGGAGGTGAGATGGATGGAAGGGAAAGCGTAATTGGATGTTTTGGTAATCCTTTTCTGAAGGAGACACAACGGCTCGTCCGACCAGAATGGGGTAACAGCTCATCCGCTCTGGGCTGCTCTGCGGGAGCGCTGGGAAAGCCTCTGCCCCATCAAGCGGGGGGCAGCTGCCCTCCCCGCTGATGGCCACCAGTGCCAGCCCAGGGCATCCCACCTCCTCTCTTCTCCCTGAGCTGGTCCAGGGGTGGGTAAAGGATGGACGCAGCAGCTCCTGGGCGGGAGAGGGGCAGGTGGGGCTGCCCCACGGCCACTGCTGCTGCTGGCTTTACCAGCAGTGCCCGTATTCATCACCAGGGATGTCCCCTTTAGACAAATCTCAAGCCTTGTGCTTCACTTTTATTGAGTGATGGCCAGGCTGAGGTGTCCCCACACCCTCCCTTGGGTGCCACATGCCCTGACCTCAACTCGAATCTTGTCCCTGCTTGGGACAATGTGACTGATGGGCAGTAAATGCTTCGCTGCAGGACTCGGACCGTGTTTCTCTTTGCTTTACCAGCCCAGCCGTGCCTTA
Organism: Fratercula arctica; assembly: GCA_947846985.1. Lineage (NCBI taxonomy): Eukaryota > Metazoa > Chordata > Aves > Charadriiformes > Alcidae > Fratercula > Fratercula arctica. The sequence continues at coordinate 11,635,384 of CANTUZ010000013.1, read as the reverse complement.
TCCAGGAGGAGAAGGGCTTGGGGAGCGCAGGTGGGGACAGTGGGTGACAAAGCACTGGCTGGCTGGTGTCTGGACCCGGGGGGAGGCAGGAGGGTGGTGGGGGGAGGTTCTGGTGCTCTCCCCAGCTGCCCAGGATGCTCCCCCCGCCTCTCCATCAGGGTTTTAATCAACACGGCGAAACCCGTGGCAAAGTCAGTCCCACTCCCTCTGCTCTCCCGTGAAACTGGATCTATTTCCTGGGATTACACGCAGCACCTTAAAGAAAATATTTACACAATTTATATTCACATCCCGTTCACCCTCTTCTCAGGGGGCTCTCCCGTGCCCTCCCTCCCTCCCTCCCGCTCCCACTCCATATCCCCCCCCACCTCGGCGCCTCCTCCCGCTCGCCTTCCCCCCCACCCCGTCCTGCCACAATACCCGCCTTTGTGAGAGGAACAATGTTTACTCTCCATCAAGGATGGGGGGATTGGAAATGAAAAGGGCTGCCTCCCCCTCGCCCCGGCCCCGGGCTGCACTGGGCGGTGGGAGAAGGAGGAATTCCTGCAGGAAAACGGCCGGCGCGAAGGCAGCCCAGGCCAGGGGATAAATATTCAGCCCAGGCGAGGGGATAAATATTCATGCTGGAGGAGAGAGAGGGAGGAAAGAAAGAGAGAGAAGGACCTGGGGACCAGTATAGTCCGGGGTCCATCATTTTTTCTCTGCAGCTTAAGGGTGTGTTGGAAATTTCCCGCTGGGTTTACAGGTCCGTGATGCAGAACGGGTGCAGCTCTCTCTTGGCCTAAAGAAGGAGATGAAAGGCATGTCTGGGCTGGGGAGGGGCTGGGGGGAGCTGTACAGCAGCCCCAGGAGTGGAGAAGGGGATCTGGGGCTCGAGCGAGGCGAGGGCTGCGAGAGCCAGCATGTGGCTGCAATTACGGGGATGCTTGCGAGGATGGTTGTGCTCCAGCATTGGAAATGCAGCGCTTTCCTTCCCCGCCCTTCCCCAGCACTGGCTGCGTTTCCCCACCAGAAGCCAAGATTTCTCCTGCTGCTCCTTGCTGGGAAGCCATCCAGTTGGAAAAGGGGAGCGCTGGAGGGAGGGCTGCCCCGCAGCCACTGGCGGGTGGCAGGGACGGGGACCCCAGCCCAGGCACCGTGAGGAGCCTTTAACGGTAAATTAGTGAAAAAAGGCAACCTTTTTCTTTTTCTCGCTGTCAAGGAAAAAAACATCAGGGAAGCTGGAGAAGCTCTTATTATGGGATGGTTTCGCCACCTTCAGTGCCCTCTGCCGTCCAGCGCCAGCAGCCCTCGCTCCCAGGGCTCGGTGGCAGCCGGAGTCAGGCACTGCTGCTCTTTCCCATTGCGGCGCTGGCCCTCTGCCAGCTTTTCTAAGCCTTTCCCCACATGAAAGGGGGGCTGGCGGGGGCCCACAGAGCCTGCCATGGGCCAAGGGTGTTTCAGGGTCCCCCAGTGAGGGCTGGGAAGCAGGGAGGACACATGGGGTTGGCACCGGCACAGCGATGGGCTTTGGGGCCACCCCTGGTCGGGAGGCTAGGAGCCATCTCCAGAGGTGAATGCAGAGTTTCGTACAAGCTTCTTTCTGTTTCCTGAAAAACCATGGTGTCTAAATATAGCAAGCACTTGGGCATTTTACTCTGGGAAGGGAAAACAGCTCCAGTGCCAAGAGAGATCCTCTTCTGTTTGCATAGTGTGAGGGCTGCGTGTCCTCCACCTGCTCCCATCAAGGGGGGTCTGTGCTGACAGGGGCTGGCTCACCCCGAGCCCGCTCTGTCCCCTGGGACCCCCCCGTCCAGAGGGTCTGGGCGATGCGAGGAACCCCACGCCACGCTTTGGGCATCGCATCCAACTGACGCGTGAGCACGCTGAAAGGCGCCGCTCTCTCCTGGAAGCAGCACAACCCTCTTCCCACTTTGTTCCAAGAAAAAAAAAAAAAAAAAAAGGAGAAAATATTTGCTGTTTTAATTCAGGGCTGAGGCAGGAAATCATCGTTCCCAGGGCCCCCTGTCTCTGCTGATCGGGGACAGCCTGGTCAGGTACCACATCCTCTTCCCCCAGCAAGAAAGGTACCTTAGGAAGAGGCATTCATGGGGATGTTGATTCAGTCAAATTCCCTCATGGATCTCCTAAGAGGAGATTTGGGCATGGGGACCCGTACCCTGGTCCATCTGTGTCGCAGGCAGGAGCCCAGCAGCTCTCTGGGCACTGTTCATTTCCTACCTGACAAGCGGGAGGATGCAGCTATCAATCTTCTCCCTGATTTCCCAACTGGAGAAGTGTGATGGGAACCCTCAATCCACTCAAAAAAATGTTTTATTCACCTCATTTCCAGATGCTAGAGGAAAAATAGGCTGTGCAGGGTATTGTCACACGGCTGGATTTCACCCTGCTGGCCCTCGCCCATCCTTGGGCTACTGGGAGCACTGCCCGAGCAGCCGGGCACCGCTGTGGGCATCAGTGCCACAGCTCGTGCTCATCAGCTTTGCATCTCCCCTGCCTAGCTGTGGCTCTGGTGTGAAGGGGATGGCAGGTCCCTCTTGGCCCTGTCACCACCAAGGGCTGTGGGTGATCTGGGTGACCTCACCTTTGCCCCCAGCCTTTGCTCCCCAAATCAAGGAAAACAAGTGAGCGGCAGCCGCGTTGCAAGCCACGGGGGCTTTGTGCTCCCTGGGCTCTCCGCCTCGCTGTCCTCCTGGCTCCTTTCCTCCTGTGCTCTCCTTCAAAGCGGGATGCTGGACCAGGAGCTCGGAGCACATCCATGCCAACATGCCTGGCTGTTGGACTGCATCTCTCGGTCCAGCGCCCTGGGTGATGGGAGGCTGCAGGGAGAGCAGGGATTTGCTCTGAGCCCAAACATGTCCTCAGCTCTGGGAGGGACTGGGCTATTCACAGGCTGTGCAGGGCTCAGAGGAGAGCAGCTCCAGCGTGGAGGCTGGGAGGCTTTGCCTCCCTCTATAAATTGTTTTTTCGGAATTCCCCGGCTCATTGCTCAGCTACCGGCGGATCAACAGTCCATCAGTGATAACTGCTAGCCAGCCGGTCCTGGAGACACCCCGGGGAAATGCAGTGTCTGACTGGAAGCGAGCATCATCCTGGCAGGGTGGGAGGCCAAGATCTCCAGGAGCAGCCCTAGGCTCGCAGGGATCACCTGGCGCTGGCTCCTGCTTTCGCTGGGCTGCAGGGCTGGAGGAGGGGGGGGGGGCACTGCCCTGCGAACACCACCTGCCACAGAAAGGCCACCGAGGTCACCTCCAGAAAGCTGCAGGGATCAGGCTGTGCGTTCAATAGCTTTGCAGGGGTGAAAGGTGGCCCAGGCTGTTTGCAGAGCGGCTGGGCTCCTCTCGACGGGTCAGCTGGAGGAGGCTCTAAAGGAGAGCAGGAGTGGGTTAAAGGGTGGAAAGAGGCCCTGGATTCCTCTGGGAATGCAAAGAGGATTATAAACTCTGGTCCTTATATTGCTTTTTCTATTTCCTTTCTCTTTTCTTTTTTTCTTTTTTTTTTTTTTTTCTTGTGGTATTATTTGATGGTTAGGGAAAAAAATAATCTGGAAACATAACTGCATAAATTGCTGTTATTTCCGGCTATCCCCGCAGAGCCCGGCTCTCTCCTCACCAGATGGACTGGCTTAGAGAGCCTCCAGCTCCAGCGAGGCTCCCGGGGGCCCGAGGCTGCCTTCTTTTCATTTGCCATGCTGAATTTTGCTCCCAGGACCCAGGCTTGCAGCGGGAAGTAATCCCACTCCCTGAGCCAGGTAACGGAGGCAGCTGGGCTCCGGGACCCCCTGCTCTGGGAGGTACCGAGCCCTCATTTTCTTTGGAAAATGGGAATCATGCACAGCCTGTGGCTGGGAGCCACTGGGAAATGATGCTGCGGGCACCTTGGGGTGAGCACTGGGGCTGCTGCGAGGCAATGGCTCAGGGGTACGAGGTGGCCATGGCAGTGCTGTAGGGGGGCAGCAGCGTGTCCCTGCTCTCCTTTGCAAATACAAAACCTCCTCAAGGTCTTCTTTCTCCTCACCATGGGTGTGCAAGGGAGTTTGAGCCAGTTTGTCCTTCCCCAGGGACAGTATTGCTCCATGCGGCTCCATGATGCCTTGGGGACCAGGAGGGAGAGCAGGCACAGGGACGAGGGGAGCAGGACAGGAGAGGAAGGAGACTTATGGCAATGACCTGGTGATCAGCATCCAGCAGGAAGGAGGAGGTGGACAGACGGCTCCACATGCTGATGTAGAGCCAACCATCTACGTGGTGGACAGTCTTTTGGCTCTCAGTGCTTATAAATACTCAAAGGATGGGTGTCAGGAGGACGGGGCCAGGCTCTTTTCAGTGGTGCCCAGTGACAGGACAAGAGGTAACGGGCACAAACTTGAACATAGGAAGTTTCACCTAAACATGAGGAGGAACTTCTTTACTTTGAGGGTGGCAGAGCCCTGGCACAGGCTGCCCAGAGAGGTGGTGGAGTCTCTGTCTCTGGAGACATTCAAAACCCACCTGGACGCGTTCTTGTGCAACCTGCTCTGGGTGATCCTGCTCTGGCAGGAGATTGGACTAGATGATCTCCAGAGGTCGCTTCCAACCCTGACCATTCTGTGATTCTGTGATTCTACATCTGGAGACATTGGACCCAGATGAGCCCCACAGGACCAGCAGCTCCTGCCAGTGTCGAGTTATTCCCCATAAGCACACGGCTTCTCACTGTCCCCTCTGCTGAAGAGCAGGCCCAGAACCGAGGTGACCTGTCCCTCATCGCAGAAGGCTGTTCCCCAGTCCTGCCCCACGAGGGCTGCTGGCATTGCTGGTTCCCGTGCCACGGCCAGCAGAGCATACCGTAATTCCTCAAGTGCAGGAGCAACGATGTGTTCGGCCTCATATGCAAGGAAAAATATGTATATGTTCCATATGCACAAGAAAGAGGCCTTGAAAACCAGGAGGATGCAACGATCAATAAATTATAGCTTGGATAATATTTTTCACTATCACCAAATAAATCAGATCTTATTTTTCCCCTACGTCCACAGATTTAATGGCAGCAACAGTGCCCTTGGTGGTCGTAAAACTCCATCCTCTTGCTGAAGGGCCTCTCAAACAATTTGTCATTTGGCCTTTGCTTGTTTGCTTTAAAATTAGCTGGTCCAGACATTTAATAGCCCAGGAGCTGAGAAATCCATCAACCTATCCCAGCTTCCAACTATCTCTGTGAGCACTCTGAGGCTGCATCGTGGGTGCAAGAATTGATGGGGAGGGAGCAAGCGGTGGAGTCAAGGATCATGGGGGATACTTTTCATCTGAGCTTTAAGATCACCTTCCCTGTTTTCATTTCTTCCTTTCTTCCCATCTTTTCTTTCCCCTCTACGGTCACTTCACCTCTCCCACTGCCAAGAGCAATACTCTCCTTCCAGCCGCAGTGAGCAAGTCAGGAGCTGACCCTTTCCCATAGGTGTAAACACTGCCTTGTTAAAAGGGGATAATTACCGGGGTCTAGTTAACCCTGGTGTAAAATCAAAGTGAATAGAGCCCCACTGAGACTTCCAGCCATGCGGACCATGACGCCCGGGCTCTGGGGTAAACAGCCAAGGCTTCACTGCTTGTCAGCTCGGTGCATTCAGTGGAAAGTTAACTTCTCCCTGAAACAGAAATGCCATCTTTTCGGCTGATTTATACCCCCCAGACACAGCACCAGCTGAGGGGTGGGTCCTTTTCCCATCAGGGAGCCTTGCCAGGATTTTTCTGGCTGCCCCGGTTGGGAACGAGCAGGGGTTTAACTGTACGGGGGGAGGAAGGGGGGGGGACAGGCAGTGTGTCACCGCGTAGACAGTAGCCACTGCTTTGACTCACTGAGCATTTCCAGCCCCAGAGCCCCGGCACCCTGCCACGGTCCCTGGGGTCCCAGGAGGGGCAAACCCAGGGCTGTGCACAGAAGCTCGGCTGCCGTTGTCCCTGTTTCATGGAGGAGCTTGTGTGTCACCGCCACAAAACACTTTCTGTTTGGTTGGAGGCTTCTCCTGGCAGCCCAAGGGCTGCTGTTGCAGTTCCAGCATCTGCTGTCTCAGTGCTGCCCCGGCTCAAATCCCCACGGCTTCCTGTGAGCACAGGCAGATTCGAGGAATGAGGATGCTCGGAAGGCTTTTCTCAAGTGGCAGGAAGGTGTGCACATGAGGTGCCAGCACTTTCCCCCATATCTTTCTGTCACGGTTTTAACCCCAGCCAGCGACCAGGACCACGCAGCCGCTTGCTCGCTCCCCCCCGAGCCCCCAGTAGGGGAGGGAGAAGAGGGAGAAAAGAAGGGGAAAGGAAAAAACTTCATGGGTTGAGATAAAGGCAGTTTAATAGAACAGTGAGGGAAGAGGAAAATAACAATGATGATAATAATAATAGCGGTAAAAGAATATACAAAATAAAGTGATACAACACAAGTCGCTCTCACCACTCGATGATCGGTGGCCCAGCCCGTCCTGAGCGATCACGAATCCCTGCCCCCCAGACAACCCCTATTTCTATACTGAGCGTGACGTCGATGGTATGGAATAGTCCTTCGGCCAGCTTGTCCTGTCTGTGCTCCCTCTCAGTTCTATGGGAAGCTGAAAGAGTCCTCAACAAATATAAACATTACCTAGCAACAACTAAAACAATATGTGATATCAACATTCTCCTCACACTAAATCCAGAACACAGCAGCTACGAGAAAGAAAATTAACTCTCTCCCAGCTGAGACCAGGACACCTGCCCAGCATCCTGCTGCAGCCGGCTCTGCCATCCCTAGCAGCGGAGCTGGGTGGGGAATGGGGGGGCCACAGCACCCCAGGTGGGATGCTCTGGACAAACCGCAGAGCAGCCAGTACTGCCTCTACAAAACCAAAGTGTGTGAAGGACATTCCCGGGACAGCACGCAGGAGCAGACACCCTTCGGGCTCCTCCAGCCATATTGAGAGCAAAACCAGCTTCCTGGTGTAATTTTTTTCCTGTTCGATGAATGGGGCCGGTCATCGACAGCTCCAGTAATTCAACCTGAAATGCCAAGAATCCTGTTTCTGCCTCTGCTCGCTCTCTGAGCTCTGCCTGTGGCCTCAGAGTGAGATAAACTGTCTGTGTGCAAGTCTGGGTTGTGACCGGAGCCCGTGGGCTGATGGCAGACATCATGGGAGAGGGCGGCTCCGCAGGCACCCAGCTGAAGGCATTTTGATTGCTTCCAGGATTACTACCCAGCATGTTTATTCCTCCAGCAAGGAGGACTTCATAACTCAGGGACTTCTGACAATGTATATATATTGAAATGTTATGAGAGTAATGACCATATCCAATGATATTTTGTTCTTGTCTTGCCAATATAAACAACTCGCTGGACTTACCGAATTGCATTGGGTCATCCTGAATAATTAGGCTCGCATGTTCCATTTATTACCTTGAAAATCCTTTCTCATTGTATTTTATATATGTATATCTCTCTAAATGTAATATGTTTAAATGAAAACCAGATACATCTCCGAAGGAATTTGAAATATGAGGCTGAGAGTACAAGAAGCGGCAAAAAGGTCCTCTGCTAATAGGAAAAGCTGAGCCGTCCAGGGCTGAGGGAATCAGGGAAGGTCAGGTGTGAGCTGCTGCTCAGGCTGTGTCTCTGCAGACAGTCTCACATCTAAGGAAATCCAGTGGCTAACTGGTGAGGATGCTCATACTGGCAGGATGCAGGGAGGAGCAGGGTGGGATGCTGGCAGCTGGGTCCGCTTTGATGTCCCCTTTGGTGCTGAGGTCTCTCTTCAGGTGGCTTCAGACCATCGGTGGGGTCAGGTAGGATGAGTCCAGAGAGCATCTCCAGACCTTTTGGAGAGCCTTTTGGACAGTATGCCATGGCACCAGCAGGCAAGAAGCTGCCAGCACCCTGAAAAAATGAAACACGTTTGGGTGGAGCAAACCTGGTATGAACGTAGTAGAAAATAAAAATGCTTTCCCTGGAGCTATGTCTGAGAGAGGGAAACACCAGACATGGGCATGTTCAACAGCTGCTACCAGCAGTGACTTGCAGTGGTTGAAAATCACCACTCCATGAAACAAGGGACCGCACCGCCAGCTCCTGTTAACAGGGTTACAGCTCCCTGGCGTTGATGGATTCATGGTGGGGTTTTGGAGGATCTGACACAGCAGAGATGCTGGCCCTGGCGTTTCACTGCTAATGTCCCTGTACAGCATGAATGAGGCTGAGCAGTAACCCTCGGGATCTGGAGCTGTACATAACCCCTGACAAAACTCTCTCTCCTCCTCTCCTGAAATGCCATACATGCAAGTGGGATGAGCATCTCCGGAGAGATTCCCAGCCCCCAGCCTGCCACAGGTACGCTGGGGACGCAGTGCATCATGGCTTGTCTGTGTGGGAAAGGCAAAATGACATGGTCCTTCGGTGCAAAAAAAAAAAACCTTTTGCAGCTTCACTTCTACTATTCTTCCTTTCTAAATAGCATTCCTCAGCAGAGTTAAGAGGAATTGTAGTTAGCATGGATCTCAGAGACCCAGATGAGTGGCGTGCCTGAGACTGAGTGTACCAAGACTTAGCTGTGACTGGGAAACCCTCCCTGGACACTTTACACCTCGCCTTGGCTTACTGACGCCTGCAGGGCTCATGGCTATTGTCCTTCAACAGCAGGTCCATTGCCATTTTGGTTTGTTCTCTCAGCAGGGACAAGGAGGAGAAGACTGAAGGTGGAGCAGACAAATGCACCTTGTGTCAGCATTCGTGCCTTTGTCACCTTCTTCCTTGAGGATTGCCAAAGAAACCCCCAAAATGGGGACCAGATGGGAAAACCTGACCCATGCTCTGCTTGACTAAAACACCACTTTCAGGTCACTGTGAAGAGCAAGGTGTGAGCCACGGTGTCCATGCCATGGGGCGTGAGCCACAGTGTCCATGCCATGGGGCAAGGTGTCCTCCAGCGAGACATCACCCAAAACCACCTGAAGCCAATGAGAACTAGGACACGGCTGTCCATGAGGTTCCTGGCGGGGCAGACGTGGCCACAGGGTGGTGGGAGCACCCAGGGAGGACATTCCAGGTCAGCGGGGAGGTGTGGGGCGGATCGGTGTGTGGGAAGCTGGGAACAGCCCTGCCGGCTCTCCCCATGGTTCTGGCCAGTGCTGTCGAGTGCTTCACTTGCATGAGCACCGAGAGTAAAAACAAAATGACATTCATTAGATGTTTTAAGGAGTGTTCAGGCATGTAATCCTCCTGGAATGAGGCAGCCATAACAAGTTACTGTAGTTATTGATGGTCATGTCAGTTAGCCTTTTCCAAGGATTAATCACCATCCTGTTCATGCCCTACAGGATGTTTTTATCTCCATTTTCTCCCAGTGTTGCTGCGTGCAAAGCCAGCTGGGCTGACCGGTGTGGCTTCCGAATCTGGGGGGGGAGGTTGGCTCCTTACACTTAGATCCTAAATATTTAACAGTTTGGAGAGCACAGCATTTAGAGGCATTGCTGGGGCAGAGCTGTGGCATTTCAAGGTTTCACCACAGAGAGTCTGAATTCAAATGTCTCCTTCAGTGAGGTCCAATGTGCAAAACGATGGCAATTTCCCCAAGGCAGTTTGCAGCCTGCAGGAAGGAAACTGCCTCAGAAGTGGTCTTGCTTTGGCCACCGCTGCCATTGCAGGTGCGTCTAATGCATCGTCTGGAGAGGATGGTGCAGAGCCAAGGCAGAGCTCCTCATACCCAAGAGGTACCCATTGACTAAAACACCTGAAGATGATCATTCTTTTGCTTTCTTTGTTCTGAATAAAAGGGGGAGCTGAGGGGGTGACAGGACCACCGCTGAGCTCAGCACAGGAAGAGCACAACACAAGCTGATGCAAGCAGCAAGTGTCAGCATTTTCCCTAAAACTGAGGCTGCCTTGAGGAACTGTTGGGTTTGAGCAGTCTCAGAAGCTGAGGGTCCTGTGTGCAGGGGGGGATGTCCCAGTCCCTGGACCAGCATCACCATACGACACCTAAGCACCCATCCCAGCCTGAACTCCTCTGCTCTGCCCTGAGGACAGACAGTGCCATCCCCAAACCCACCCAGGCCAGAGAATGAAAGTGAAGCAGAGCAAAATGTCCATCTGCTCACTTGCAGGCGGGAGATCCTGGCGTGCTTGGCTTGCAGGGTGCAAAAAAGTCCAGGACCTTCAGCTGCTCTTTGGAGCATCCCCAGGGGAGCCTAGCTGTGGCCCAGGAACGGCTCCCTGGCTGCGGCTGGAGGCAAGGTCCCACGCGGAGATGTGCAGTGCTCGCACAGCCAACCCGCTTGTGTCCCCGGCTGCTTTCTGGCAAAATCTGGCAGGTCTTGGTGTGCAGCTGACTTGTTAATTGGGAATGAGTGACTCCAGGAGGTCCTGACCTCCAGCATTTGGTCTGACCCCATTGCCTCCAAATGCTCAAGGAGGAGGGGATGCCTCGTATTTACCCGCTGGTTAGTGCAGCCAGATGAGGGCTGGGACGTGTGCTCCGTGGCGGTGCCAGCATAACCGAACTTCCAGCTGGAGCTGGATTTGGTCTCTTGCCCTGACTAGCAGAAGGGGCAAGATGACCAGTGCCGACACAAACACACGGGGCCCCTAACCTCTTTTGCATCCGTGCACATCACTTTCTCAGTGCCTGCACAGACATGGGGGTGTTTCTTGTCTTCCTGGTGCTCAGATCCCTGACTGCTTCAATGGACACAGGGCTTTCAGTGTCCTTCTCTGGTCCCCAGCCATGTCCCACCAGCAGCTGGGTGAGTTCGGGAACCAAGCACTCCTCAAAACCACTGTCCTGATGGCAAGGGACAGTGGGGGAGATACATCGGCCCCACCAAGAAAATTGCCCACTCATTACAGCAGAGTCCCATGGCATGTGCTAAAACCAAGTGTGCCGGAAAAATCCTGCAGAGCAGAGGAATTAGCACTAATTGAGCCTAATTCCCAGAGGGAATCACCTCGATATGTGGTGCAGGGCCGGCTGTATCCCAGGCAGGCTGGCAGGTCCTGGGCAGCCCTTGGCCAAGGGATCCTGGTGACTTTCCGATATTGCCCTCAAGAGCAGTGACCTATGATGTGAGCTCTTCACTCCCAGTCGGTAGGGAAAAAAGGAAAAGAAAAAATATAATGATGCTTTTTCCCTCCCCCTCGATGCTTTTGATAGACCTGCCCCCTGCCTGCTTTTCCAGAGGTTTCCCAGGAGCTGATTAACCTCCCTACTGAACACCGGGCAGAGTCAAACCAGGTTTGATCAGGCCTGCGCAGGGGCTCCTTCGTTAGCCAGCCTGCCGCAAGCCCACCAGGATGGAGGAGCCCTGCGGGCTGCAGTGTCCTGCATGGACAACCCTTCCACAATCACATCCTCGGGAGGAGAAACTGGTGGGGGAGAGGTGGCCCGAAGCCATGGGAGATGCAGCAGCTTCAGCACGCTCAGCTCAAGGCGTGCTCAGCTGGAACAGGGAAGGTCTCCTGTTCAGTGCCTGGAGGCACGAGGTGTTTCACAGCCCTCTTGGCCCTGGGAGCTGCCAGAAGTAGAAGAGCTGTGGAGGCAGCTTTCCTCTGGCCCCTCTGGATCTTCCCAGCTCTGCCTTGCAGGCAGCTTAGGAAAGGGATGGGGGGAGCCAAGCCCCTCTCTGCCAAGCCAAGGTCCACATTGTCCACTCCAGCTTTTCTGTCCGTCTCCAAAAACTGATGCCTGTTGCGGCATCATTTCCTCTGGTTCAGCTAGGTGGGAAACTCTGCATTTTACAGCCCCTTGGCTTCTCATCCAAAAGGAAAAAAAAAAAAGAGAGAGGAAAAACGCCCTTTAAATAGAACTTTCCATGCTGGAAGTACCTCTGGAAACACAATGGAGGGGGAGCCGGCAGCACGAGCAATAGGTGCAGGCGCAGCAGGGTGCGGGGGATGGACTGGGACATGGCCCATGGACGGGCTCCTCCATTTGCCTCCCAGCATGGCCATGAGCTCCTTCTCCAGCTGTTGGCTCTGTCCTCGCTGGGCAAGACCGAATCCTGAGTTCTTGACCTGCTCGGAGCCACCCTGGGCAGCCTGGGAGCCATGCTGATTCCTCGCCACCTCGAGGAATCACTGTGTCACCCTGGTGCCCTCCGGATGCAGGTTGCTCCATCATCGCCCCCAAAGCGATGGGAAACCCTTGCCATGCCCCAGCAGAGCCCCCTTTCTCAGGGGAGCTGCAAATGCCTCCTCTGCTGCTTCTAATTTTGCCCAGCTGCTGGGTGCCCCCCTCCCCATCCCCCGTTAACCTCCCCATCTACTTTGCTTTTTCCCCAAATTTGCTTAACAGGAGAAAGAACTCCCAGGTTTATTTTTGTGGCCGGAGCAGCTGGTGGGAATGTGGGCTGCCTACAGCAGGGAAAGAGAAGCAAGATGCTTGGCTCTTTTTTCCAGCTCCCTGGCCCCCGATAAAAGCCATGCTCACCGGAGGAGACCACCAACCAGGCCTTTAAAGTCCAGACACAACTGGGAATTCGCATTCAGCTAATGACGGTGTGGATGCAGAGTGCCCTTCACCTGCTGGGCTGGGGGCCATGAGCTGTGCAGAGCAAGGTGACCCACGGATGTCTGAGCACACCTGGGCAAAGCGAGACCACGTCACCGCTGTCCCAGCTTTTGGCTATGGGGAGGAAAATCGTGGATAGCCATGGCAGGGGATTGCTTTCAGGGCTTTTTACAATGTAAAGCTGCAGATGTGGGCATGCTCTCATCTAAAATGCGGGGGCGAAAGAACACAAGCGGATCTCCTCTGACGGAGGACACAACCCATCAGAGATGGGAATGAGGAAGGATCTCTCCAAAACGGGGAGGATGCCTAAGGGCAGGGATGCACCATGCACTGTGAAGCTCAGAGCTGGGCAGGTTTTGCACTGCTCCAAATAGCAATGCAGCCTGATTTGCAGCAAATACTGCTCCACAGACATTACTGTTCTATCGTCCGAGTAATTTGCATTTATTTGATACTCTTTTTTGGCAATTTTCCCCCTTCTGTGTTACCTCCAGGGATTGTTATCTCATACTGTAATGATTTATCTGTCTTGCTTAGCTGTGAGCTGGCATATGCCACCGATCCTGTCTCTCGGATGGGATGAGCGTGACCCAGGCTGGCAGGAGAGCTGGGATAAGCCATTGGGATGCCCTGGTGCTTGGAAAGTGGGAGCAGACCTGAGGGGCTAGGGACCTAGAGAAAGAGTTACACCATTTCCCGTGTTTTATTCCTAAAAGAGATAAATGTGCTGGAGATGTGCTGGCTGGCTCCAGGGCTGGTGCTGAGCTTTCCCCCTTGCAGACCAAGAGATTAAATGTGTTATCAAGCACGCGGGTGGACACCAGTCAGCCCTGCCTGTGCCAGGGGGTTTGGTGACCCCTCCTCTCCTGGACCCCCATGTGCAAAGCCCGAACATTTGGTTTCCATCGGGCTCCGCACAGGTGAGGGTCAAAGGCTGGGACGTTGGCGGAGGACAAAAGCAACGGCGGTCCGAGCTCAGCTGCGCAAATCCTGAGTCCTCCATCTGAGCTCATCTCCACGGAAAACATTTGGGGAGGATGCGTCCAGTTCGGATTCGTCATGTGGAGCAGCTTGGCAGGTCCATAAGCCCCTGGGGCCCTTCCCAAGCATTAACCAGTGGATTAAACCAGCCCAGCCATCGCTCTCTCTGCTGGGATGTGGATTTCTCAGCCGAACGCCGCCGAGATGAGTGGAAAAAGCGCGGTCTGTCCCTTTAAGTCCAAGATGACGAGTGTATTTCTGGAGGCTCTGGAAAAGAAGTCAAGACTATTGGCTTCTGCGTCACCAGCACCGGCCATTGATTCCCTGGAAATGTTTCATATTTGGCCAAACTGGCTGTTGACGGAATAGTTTCTGATTTAACACTCTCGGCTGCAGTTGGGACCCAGCTGGGTCTCGTTAGCTCCGGAGAGACCGTCCTTCCCGTTGGCGGCTGCAGAAATGCTTCCAGCGCAGCCCCCTCCTCCTTATCCCAAATAGACATTTAAGCCCCTCTAACGAGCTTTGCACAGGAATCCTGATTATTTCATCCTTCTGCTGCTTGTTGTTAGTATTATTTACTGTTTATCATTATTATTATTTATCTTTTACTTTAATGCAAAAAAAAATACATGCACAATGACTGGCCCCAAGCTGGTCTCTCCCCCACCTCCAGCCCAGCCCTCTACAGGGAGCAGACGTGGGTGTCCTTGGGAGCTCCCAGCCCTTCACTGACACCTTGCTCCCGTTGGACCCCCATGGTCTGGAGAGGGTCCTCCCTGCTCCTCCTTCCCTCTCATCCTCCCACCCTGTCTCTCCCAGCCTCTCCTCCTCTCTGCCCTTCTCGCTCCCTCTCTATTTAGTCTGTGCATTCAAAACCCCGCACAAAAGCTCTTACAGCTCCCCGGGCTGTGACCCAAACAGTAAAGAATGTTTATATGCTGGTCGCCTTCCATTTCTGTGTATTAATATTGCACACACACACACGCTCGCGCACTCACACACGGCGTTGCTGGTGCCTCCATGGGCTGCTGGCCAAGGGAGCCCAGCCAAAGTAAAGGCATCTGGGCCCTTCTGGAGAAAGGAGGAAAAGAAGGAGGAAAGACAAAATATAAAAGCAAAAAGGATTTGGAGAGAAGCAGCTCCTCCAGCCTGTACCCCTGCACTCGCTGTGGATGGGGCCAGGGGAAGCCAGTGGAGAGAGGGGTTTGCCAGGCTGTGCCTGCTTCCAGTGAGTCCCCTCGTGTCGCTTGTCACCCCCTTGGCTTTCCCTGTGGCAGGCAATGGGGGCTTGGTGTGAGCCCCAGACTCACGCGGAGTGGGGGTAGATACAGCAAAATTGGGTGTCTGGCTTTGGACAGGGCTGCCTGCCAGAGAGGTGCAGCAAGGTGCTGGAGCCCACCTCGCCGTGGGACACCCAGCCATTGGGACAATAGCCAGCCCCAGCTGAGATGCTGGAGCCCCAGAAAGGTGCTGGGATGACAGGGTTGGTAGCCCCTTTAAGAGCTCTGTAATGGGGACCAGAGTGGGGCCGGGGGATGGATGAGGCTCCATGTCCTCACTGACTGATGGCACACAAGACCCTGAACATGTCCCATTAAATCACTGGCCCATGGGCTTTCTGACTGGGGGAAGAGCTGCTGCCAGTAGGCGCCAGTGTGAAATCTGCGTGGTCTGTGCAAGCAGAGACAGCTGCCTGCAGTCAGAGGCAGGACGGTCCCTACTGTACCTAAAATAACCTGGGGATGATGCTAAGAAGGGGGAAAACAAGGCAAAATGTGAGGATGAAGAGAGACAGGAGTTTCTGCTCCCCAGCTCTTGCACTAAGTCCCCTGGATGCTGGGGCACTGGGGGCTGCGATGCTGGGCCAAATCCGCAAAGCCAGCAACCGGCTGGGTATGGGCAGGTCTTTGGCTGAGCTCATCCTGCTCTTCTCTGAGGTCCCAAAGCCAGGGTCACATGCACATGGTGTCACCGGCACCTGCAGGCTGTGATTTAGGGGTGAGGCAGGAGGAGAATTGCTCATCCGCGTGGTGAAGATGCCGCCTTATCCGACACACGCTGCCCAGGGTGATCACTGCTGTGCTGCTGGAGGGCTGCTGGGCTTCCCTGAGATGGTTCCTCACCCCCCTGCAGGACACACAGCCTGTCCTCGACCCCTGGGAAGGGGAAAAGCTGCCTACTGCCAGTGAAGCCGCTGCGGCTGCCGCTGGATGCTGTGAAAGCTTCACGTTTTTAACCCCATCAATCTGATAAGGCACTGAATTTCCTTCTCATCTTCCAGAAAAATGACCTCCTGGAGGTCTCGGCAGGGGTTAACTCTGCGCAAAGTAGTCACGCAATGGGGAGGGCTTGTTCCAAGCACCAAATAACTTGCAGAAGTAATGCATTTGTTCCTAATTAGGGTAATTGCCCCATCACTTTTCTCTGTGGCATTGGCCAACCTAACTCACAAATGTCTGAAAACACCAGCTAAAGTATGACCAAATTTAGGAGCTGAGTCGAGTAATATATCGCCTTGATTTGTCCTAAAACATGAATTGGCTGGGAGTCCTCCCGCGTATTGCATTTCCAGGGAACATAAGGAACCCATTGTGTAATTAGCAGTAGTATTTTCAACACACTGCGGTGCGCAGCCTTCGCGGTGCTCTGCCCTCCTCTCCCGCGCTACTGCACCTCCTGGGACCCCCGGTTCCTGGATATGAGCGGGTGGGGAGGGTTATAAAATGTGTCTGTCACAGAAGTGCTTAGTATGGTTATGGCAAACCAGGAGGTAAGGATTTGCCTGCTCCTTCATCCCTCTATCCCCCAGTTCAGAGGTGGCCAGAGCGGGGATATGCCTGGCCATAACCTGTCTGGTGGCCAGGAGCAGACCTGGAGACAGGACAAGGTCCTGTGTTGGCGGATCCAGCCCCCAACCATCACCGCCTGCCTGCAGTTGTCAGCAATCAGTATCTCGCAAGCCACGGGATGCTTTCGCTGAGAGCCTGGCACTGCAGCAAGAATTCCTGCCCCAAAGGCTGCAGGGAGGTTTTGAAGCTGAGCCATAGCAGGACTGCGGGTCCTACCCCTCCTGCCTGCCCATACCCTGCTCCCCAGCCCTCACCAAGGCTGGCTGAAAGGACTCCCCATGGTCCCTGGTGGGAAGTCAATGGATCCATTCAGATCTGGACAAAGAGCTGGGCTCTCCCACCTGCCCCGCTCTGCCTGCACGGTGCGATGCTGAGACCTCGCCGGGGATCCCAGCTGCCTCAGCAGCGCACCCAGTGCTCCTTGTTTGGCTTCTCGGCTCTCCCATCGTGTAGGTGTTTCCTTCTCCCTTCCCAAGCTGCTTTGAACAACTCAGGCCCTAGATACTGGCGACCCCAGATGAGTTGGTTCTCAGATGGACTGGGAGTTTGATGTGACCCAAAAGAACATGCTCCAGGACATCAGCTTTCCCCACCTTGGTCTAAACCCATGTTTGACAACACTCCCTTCTCTTCCCCTTGTGCATCTCCCTCTTACCATGCAAGGGACTGGGTGTGAAGGCCATACCTGGGGCTGGAGTGGCTCACGGTGAAGCCTTGGAGATGCTCCCTGCCATGCATCAGTGTGTCCAGCACAGATCACTTGCAGGGGTGATCTCCTGTTTGCAAAGTGCCTAGATATCTCTTTCATGCTCCTCTTTCCACATTTACTCACCCTCTCTGAATGCCACATGAGGCTCCTTTCCCCCAGGGGTGTTGACATTTAAAGGTATTTGGACAAATCCATTTGCACCGTAAAAATGACTAATGGTTAAGCCTGGAAGTTAATTTAGTCTCCTCCGTGTCTCGTCCCTGCCAGGCCAGGAGCTAGCCAGAGAACAAGTGAGAGCGCTTTCCTCCTCGCCTTGGCTGTTTGTTGTCAGCCCCGTGTGTTTACCCCTCACATCTCATCTCGAAATGTTTTCCCACCTTGTGACTTTCGGAAGCTTTTGGAGGGATCGGGCGCTGCTGCCCTAGTTAAGCAGGATAAGGACTGTCCCCTCTCTCCCACCCGCTGTCCACCCACAGAGGAAGGGTTAAGAGCAGAAACACTGGCCAAAGCAGGAAAAGAAACTAAGAGGGACTTTCTGTGTGCCAGGACATCCATTCAAAACAGCTAGCTGGCCTGTCTGGAGACCCGCTCTGCTAAATGCATACATTTCCCCTCTGTATGGATTTTCCACCTAATCTCCACATTTTACATGGATGTGCTGGGTGGGGGCAGGGCCCAGGCTGAAGCATTCATTCATTTCCCCAGCCCAGCTCCGTCTCCACACCTTCCACCGGCTGTGTCCAGGGCTGGGTACCCCTTTGCATCCGCTTTCCCCTTCCCTCCCCTCTCTCCCCTCCACCAGGGCTTTGTCCCGTGGCAGCGTGGGGAATACACCTTTGATAAACACCACATTTCTGGCAGCGCTATCTGTGCACGCGCATGGCTTCATGATAGGAAGAAAGAAAAGTGGAGGGGAAAAAAAAAAAAAGAAGAATCCCTTTCTTTCACAAAACCATGGAAACCTCCTCACTCGTGTGTGAGCAGATGGCTTTCCCATCGGCTCCGCCGAGGCAGCCTGCATGTGCACAGCAGAGCCCCCAGCCCACCTTGCAAAGAGACGAAAGAAAATCAAAATGCTGGGATGAGCTCGTGGCTGCAATGCAAAGCAAAACCAGCTCCACAAAAGTCTCGTGGCAGATAAAATCAAGCACGAGATGGGATGTGACCCTGAGAGCCCAGAGCAGCCCTTTCCCCCCCCGGACTTCCCAGGCTCCAGCCGAGCAGTGATTTTTGTCCGGCCAGTCGTTGTTTATTTTTTTATGCTAGGGAGGTTCAAACTCAGACACAGCGAACACAAAGGGAACTTCCTTCGCTCCTTTTTTTGCCTGAGCTGCTTTGGAAATCCCAACCTGGGACGTCACTGATGTAGGGGCACGACCTGATCTTGCAGGATGGGATCCCCCCTCCGCAGGGTGCAGATCTGGCCCCTTCACCTTTCCTTCCCCTTGGACCTGTGGCTCAGGAGGAGAACATTCATGTCTCATGGGGTGTTACAGGGTCAGTATTGCCTCTCCAGCTCTTTCCTTCTCTCATCAGGTAGCAGTTACGTTTGCTCCTTGGGAGAGCTGGCCCCTAAGCTTCATGCTTTCAGTCCAAGTGCATCCCCCTTAAAATTCCCTCCTGGATCTGGGCACTTAATAAGTCTTAGCATTTTATTAGCAGATGCTAATAGCAATGGCGCAGAGCCACATACTTTGAATTCAAATCCCCCTCGGCTTAGCATGCACCACTCATCCCCCTGTCCACCTAGCAGCTAGGAGCCAGACGTCTCCTGCATCCCTGCTTGGAGCTCTTCCTACCAAAGGGGTGAGCAGCCAATGTTTCCTGCTAATGGGAGCCTGATGACAGCAGTGATTTTAACAGGGTCCAGCAGTGCTGGGGAACAGGGACACGGGACCCACGGCACCCAGACCTGCTCTGAGGGAAGGAGAAACTGCCATGCCCCAAAATGCCTTTAAAACCCTTCTTTCCAGCCTCCAGAAGGGAAGTGGACCTCTACCAGGTAAGATGAAGCAAGGCAACAGCTCAGCTGGTAAATATGGATGGCAGTATAGAAACTGGTCCAGAAGGGGGTGTGGGCTGGTCCCATCAGTGCGTATCAAGCTGTTCCTACAGGTTCTATGAGACGGTGGCAGTCCCTTTCCTCTGTTGCCCCCATTTTACCTCTCCACTTCCAGGTCCAAAATGTTTCTGCCCGAGGAAACTAGTGTCTGGTTCCTTCCTCCTAGCAGCCATCCTGTCCAGGTTTTTGTCACAGCTTGGAAAGCACAAAATGGGCCCTGGGGAGTGAAGACATGGTCGGTCTCTTAATTCCTTTTAGCTTCCAGTCCTCAGTCCCTAGTTATTGTGAATCCCCAAATAAATAATACTGCTTGTCTATGTGATGGTGATGTGATGCCTACAGAAAGCCCCAGTGAGACCCATGAAAGCCACGGTGCCTCCAGGAATTGCTCCTTCCCCCAGCCTTGCCCATAAGCCCCCCCTCTTTCTCACATAGAGCTGAGCAAACCTTACTAACCTCCTCCAAAAATGAGATGTCGGACTGGAGACGGCTGCCCAGGGTGACCAGCGCTGTACCAGAAAGAAGGACAAGGAAAAGTGATGCTCAGTAAAGGTCCCATCCGTGATGGAAGCAGTTGCCCCCTCTTGCCCGGCACAGAGAGCTGGCTGCTCCCTTCCGCTCCACAGAGGATCGAGCAGACGCCCTGAGTCCAAGCCGCACATCTGGAAGTCGGATCCATTAAAACAAACCCTATTACATAACAACCGACATCTGGAGCCTGTTACCACTACATTTTTAGTAAAAATAGTTTTTTGATATGATCTCTCCTAAGAATGTGGCAGAGGGGCTCGGAGCCAAAGTCCTCCAAGAATGGCTGTAGCTGCTTCTCATAAAACATCCCCCACCTCCCACTCAGGGCAGGGTTGTTTCCTCTCGGTGCACACACCGTGTCTCCACGCTGATGCTCGGGGGCACGGAGGGGGAGGTTTCAGGCTAAAGGCAGGTGCAGTGCTTGGGGCAAGGCTGGAAGATTCAGCAGGTCCCAAGATCTGAGGTCTGCATAGGCTTCATGCAGCCTCTGAGATCAAAAGAATTGGGCAGCCTGCACCCAAAATCTCATTTTATTATTGCAGGGGACTATTAGCCAGTGGGAGAGGAGAGCAGCAGTGTCTCTGTGTGTGAGGACGAGCCCACCAAAAGCTGGAGACCACAGAGGGCCAAGGCCAGATGAAACCGTAGTTGCTTTTGTCATCAAGATGTAGCGTGATGAAGCAAGTTGTGGGCTTTACCAGTCTCTCCAAACTGGGGACCAGGGGTTATGTGGCTCAGTGCTTTCCCCTTAACTCCTTGGAGCTTGGAGGAGAGGGCTTCCTGGGTGAGTCTATACAAAGTACACACAACTTGCTTTGTGCAGTTTCTTCTGTGTGGCGGAAAGGACAAGCTGTGTGGGAATATAGAATCATAGAATCTTCATGGTTGGAAGGGACCTTTGAGATCATCGAGTCCAACCATACACACACAAAAGAACCCCCTGGAAGCACTTAGGTACTACAGGGATAGGCGGGTAGTTGGGCGGGTGGATGGAGGGAAGGAAGGAAAGCCATGGTTTTCAAACAGTAGTGTCACACTTGCTTTTCCTGACAACTGGAATAAGCAGTGACTTACTGGAGTGAGAAGCTGTGGAGACCAAAAGTCAAAACGGCAATAGCTAAAAAGGGTGAAGGAGGGATAGCAATGACTGTAACCTCTTTGGGTCTGGGAGCGTAGGAAGTTAACAGCAAACATTGGCTTGAGTTGGTGCTGGGCTCCCAAAGCCTCAGGTGAAAGTGCTCAGGTCCTTTCCCCTGCCAGCTTTGGTGACCAGAATAAATGAACACGTTTCAATTTTGGTTTACCCAAAACTGATTTTGGTTAACCCAAAACTTCTTGTCCAGGTAGTTTTGGAAATGCTTCAGCAAGATCCATCTCTGTGCCCAGAGCTTTTTTAACATGCTCTGCAATGGGCCCAGGGGAATGCTGGTGCTCTTGCTTTCACTGCATAGTATTTCACTTACCAACCAAGAGAAACCCCATCCTCTCTCAGCTGAGTCCTTAGAGTAAGAGCACTTCATGGCCACACATTTCCCCAGCACATCACCCCATCTCCTCTCTGCCTAGTCTTGACTGAGAGCCCCAATGGGTTTTCGTCATCATTTTGTGTCACCCTTAGATGTCCTAGACGTCCTCTTCTTATATCACTCACTCTACCCCTCAATAGTCTGTGCTGAGCTTCTGCAACCTCCACCTCGCTGTTTTGCTGACTTTCTCTTGAGTCTGTGCTGTGCCAGCCCTTGCAAGCACAGGCACTACTGCCCACTGTCCTGGCCGAGCAGTCAGTCTCCAGGCTGTGTCTTTCTCTCCATCATTAGCTCCTTATTGCAAATCAGACTCACTGCCCTCATAGGCATGGTGTAATCTGTCCATGGACCTTCCCCAGGCCTCATCTCTGCTCCTGGTGCTCATGAACTACCAACTCCCCTGTCCTTCCCCCGGACACAACAATGACAGGATCTAGTCTTCCTGCCAGGAATCATTTTCCACCCCTTTGCAGAGTGCATCTCCAAAAACGTCTCCTTCCTCTCCATCCAGTGGTTACAACAGGACGGTCTGTATCCATGGACCCTCTGGACTTTGGCTTTCTCTAACTTCCCTGGTGGGCCATCTCACCTTGTTTCTCTTGGAAGCTCCACCCTGGCCATGAGCTCACCAGTGCCGAGCGGACCAGGTCGTGGCAAGCCCAGTAAGTGCTCATCTGGGAGAAGCAGAGGAAATCTTGAGCTGGTGGTGACTCAGTTGGTAGCTGCCACACTCCTGGAGCCATCTCAGCAGCAACGCTCCGGAAAGGACCTGGAAGGTTGTTTAGGCACATGCATTTGGTGCTAAATATTGAAGTGTGGTTGCTAAGGAGACCTTGGTGCTCCTGGCCAGGGCAAGGGGCTAACTTGGATGCCACAGCCAAGATCTGGTCTGACCATCTACCAGGGTTCCTTCCATAGGTTTTTAACAGTGTCATTTTCCCCTAGCATCACAGCTGCAATCCTGGCTCCCCCGAAACTCCTCAGCCTGTCCAGGCCACATGCTGACTGCCTGCAGATCCCAGTCTGGAGCTGGCCCTTTAGCCCAGAAGGTTTTGCCTGATGCTCGCAGACCCCAGGCAGCAGCAGCAGCAGCAGCAAGGAGGGGGTTGGATACCCAGAAACAAATAGTCAGTCTCATCCGCAGGTCGGAGTTGGACCGGCACAGGAATAATGGAAACTCCCTTCCTTGCTGTTGATATATCTGCAAGAAAGTCAGTGACTTTTTTGAATGATGAGTGGAGCTGAATCAGGACAGGTCCCAGCTGCTGGAATCGGGACACCCACATAAGACAGGGTATTTTGTTGCTGCATCGAGATGCCAGTCCTGAGGACCCCCAGCAAAGGTGCAGGGGGGTGCTACATGCTCCACTCTCCAGAGCATGGCTGGCCAAATCTTGGCACAAGGAGGAATGAGACATCTGACCCACCAGCCGAATGCTCCCCACCCTCCTGAGCCCAGGCAAGGGTGCACTTCTTGTATATGCACCCCCTGTCCCATCATCCTTGGAGGACGGGGCACCTGGTGAGGGGCCGTGCAACACCACCTGTCCTCCTGTCCCGGGCACATGGTGGTGCACACCAGCGCAGAGACCATCAGCTGCTTTCCGTGCTCCAAAATATCATGAGAGAGCAGCGCTGTGGGAAAACCCACAGTGTGCACCCGCCATAGCCTAAGACCCTGTCACAGCAAGGTCCAGCTCCTCCTAGCCAGCGAGGCCACGTCAGTGGTCCCACCAGCAGCTGTGCTGGGGCTTGCTGGGCAGCAGAGACAGGCCAGCCCCAGCTGGTCTTGGCTTTCATTCCCTGCTCAGCCACTTTCACCCCAGACTCTGTGCCTGCTGCTGCCTTTTGATGCTGAGAGCCATCTCCATCTCCAGCATGGCCACAGCTCCTCATCTATCATCTGGCCCAGCCATATCTGCTGCCTGGCAGGTCCTCACCTGCTGGAAGAAAAGCTTTGAGGTTTCCGTGCCAGCCCCAAGCACATCGAGTAAAACCTCCTCGTCCCCCTGGCACGGAGAGCAGCCAAGCAGGGAGCCCTGGGCCAGGGCCGGGTCCTTACATCTCCCCCAGCCTGCACTGACAGCAAGGCAGCCAGGCACGGGAGTAGGGCTTTAAACGATACCTAGACACATCTGAAACGCAAATCTGTGCAAGGCCACGTGATATAAGCTCTTCTGGCAAGTAATAAAAGGGCAGAGTGACTGATTATTGCCAACACTTTCTTAAAACCTTTTGGCAGGAGAGGACACTGCCGCCCGTGGGACAGCCCGGGTACGCGGCACTGGGTCCCGGCTGCTCTCCGTGATGTCAGCTGGGCTCGCTCCTGGCATGTAATTCCCTAAAGACGGAGAGCAAGGAGAAAGAAAGCAGATCCCCTGTTTGCACTGGAAGGGTGAATTTCTGTGTGGATTTTAGCAATCGTGTTGCTGCATCGCAGTGGAAGCTCTGCTTTCTGTACGGGGGCTGGGGGTCGGCGTTAACGCCTTTGGGGCCTCAGAGCAAGGCTGCACCATCTCCTTTCACACCGGGCTACAAAAGACATGGATTTAAACCCAGCCTCTCCTTTTTTCTGCCGTATGTACCAGCCAGAATTCAGTTTGCCAGAGGTTATAACCTGGGTAGGTTTTCATCTCACCACCAGCAGATGCATCTTTGGGTGAAGCCCATCTCCCTGCCAGAGCAGACGGCTGCTAGAGCTCTCCTGCAGAAAACGCTTTCCTTTCGCCCTAACCCTGTCCTTGCAAACAGTGGTGCTACTTTGGCTAAAGTGCCAAAATAGAGAAGTACAGGCCAAGTGGTTAAAGTCTGGCAAAGCTAAAAGCCAATGAAATCAGAGTCTTGTAACTGGAAATAGCAGACTACTTTCATTACAGGTGGGGTTACCAGTTCCACCTTCCACCTACAATAAAAACTGCTGGAAATTTGTAAGAATGCTTTTTTCTTTCCTTCTTTTCTTTCTTTCTTTCTTTCTTTCTTTCTTTCTTTCTTTCTTTCTTTCTTTCTTTCTTTCTTTCTTTCTTTCTTTCTTCCTTCCTTCCTTCCTTCCTTCCTTCCTTCCTTCCTTCCTTCCTTTTCTTTCTTTCTTTCTTCCTTTCTTTCTTTCTTTCTTCCTTTCTTTCTTCCTTTCTTTCTTCCTTTCTTTCTTCCTTTCTTTCTTCCTTTCTTCCTTTCTTTCTTCCTTTCTTTCTTCCTTTCTTTCTTCCTTTCTTCCTTCCTTTCTTCCTTCCTTCCTTTCTTCCTTCCTTCCTTCCTTCCTTCCTTCCTTCCTTCCTTCCTTCCTTCCTTCCTTCCTTCCTTCCTTCCTTCCTTCCTTCCTTCCTTCCTTCCTTCCTTCCTTTCTTTCTTTTCACTCTCTCCCATTCTGCAGCCTCTGGCTAAAATCAACACAGTCCTACTACCACCCCCATTTCCCATCTGCTGTTAAGTCCCTCCTGTACCCTGTAAGTGTCCCAAGTGGGCAACACGCAGCCAACACACTTCTGACAAGCTGAGGGCAGGAGGAAGAAGGGACAGCGAGAGATAAGGACACCAGCTCCAGAACATTGCTCCAGGCTGACGTGAAGCTGGTGCCTGCTTTTGCTTTCATCTTCGCAGCCATCATCTTGGGAGATGTTGTCCAGCTGCTTTACGCCTTGAAAATAAAAGGTCTTTATTTTGCATCTCTTTTGGTTTTTTAATGTGCAGATTCAAACCCTGGGCATGAATGGGAAAGTCCTGCATGGAAGGAGCAGCAAGTGGAGGCTGCTGAGAGTCAGGCTCTCAAATTGAGTGCAGTTACTCCATTCAAGCCTCTTCGCTGGCCCCTCTGCACCGCACTCTTTGCTGGAGCTGCCTATTCTCTCTGGCGCTCTTTCTATCCCTCCCTTTGCTTTTGGAAGGCAGGAAGCGTATGTTGCCTCTGATTCCCTACCAATTTTATCAAAGAAAGATTGTGAATAAATAGAGCAATCTGGAGGAGAAAAAAAAAAAAAAAGCAGCAGAGGCTCAGATTAACTTCAGTTTACATTTGCCTTGCTGTTTCCCACCGGTGCTCTCCTCGCCCGCAGCCTGCAGATGTCATTTCTCTAGCTGGAGAAGGGAGGTGATCCTCAGACATGCTCCAAGAGGCTCATTAATTGCTCATCACACCCAGGAGTGTCCCCAGCTCCCTCGGGGACCTCTCACCCTCCTGTCTCAGGTCCACCCCCCAAGAGGCATGGAGGTGGGGGGGCAGGAGGAGCCCCCGCATCCCCCAGCCCCAGAGATGGCATTGCTCTCGCCAAAGGTACAACCACTGGCTGCCACATTCCTCCTGCTCTCCTTGGCCCTACAGGGAAATGCTCCTGGCCCCATCGCGGCTCCCTCTTGGATGCTCCCGCATCCTCTGCTGTGAGTCCCAGGCTGCAGATCAGCCTGGACTTTCCATCTCGGAGAGCTGCAGGAGGTGCCTGACCCATGGTAGGTGGTCAGATGCCCCCTGGGTGGTCACCCACGCCATACCTCTCCCAAAACTGCCCCAGGCCCCTCTGCCATCTCATGGGGACATACATCCCATTGCAAGGAAGGTGCTGGCGGGTCCAGAAAACCAGTCGTTTGGCCTCACATTGCTGGAGCATGAGGAATCTACCAAGAAGAGCAAAAAGCTAAGACACTGATTTGCAGATACTGTTATGAACCAAAGCCCAGAGCTCTGCTCATTGTAATATCTGACATAATTGAGGTCATTATTTATACATTATCTGCATGAACATTTGACACTGGGAAAATACTTGCAGTTCCTGAAAGACTGGCAAATTCTAGCACGAGTGTTTATTCATGCCAGAATCTAATCCAGAAACTAATTTTTCTTTCTTGTTGGATATTTTATTTGATGACAGCATGGGCTGTGGTGAGCAGAGCCTGGTCTTCGCCAGGCAGAGCCACCCTCAGACAGCCTACCTCAGACAGCAGCAGCCTGCATGGGAGGTGGAAATGGGAACACGTTCAGAAACTCATTTGGGAATGAATTCCTAACGAGCCCACGACCAGCTCTGGACCTGCCCTGCAGACACCTCCTGGTCCTGTCCCTGCATCTCCCGGCTGATGCCCATCAGCAGCAACAGGCCACTTGGGAGATGCTCCCTGATGTGCACTGGGCAACCTCACTGAGATGGAGGTCACGGGTGCCCCTGGGGACTTCCACCAAGGTCATTTCCCAGAAGCCCACCCTGTTTTACTGAGGCAGGTTGGATGGTTTTGTGCTCTGGGGCTGCAGCACCTGGACCAGGTGCCACTTTCGGGGCTGGGCTGGAGTGCGAGTCAAAGTTGCGCCCCGGGAACATGCAGATTCCTGAGAAATAGGGGTTTTTCAGGGTCTTCTCTACAGGGTTTTGGCAAACTGCTCTTGCAGGGCAGATCTGACCTGAAACCATCCTTTGAAAGCCATGTTGCAGGCACTGTGGGAGAGCCTGTTTGCACGGGGCAACTTTGCCTCCTTTCCTCCCCAGTCCCAGTGGTGTGGGGAGTGTTTCCCTCTTGGATTATATCCATCCTGGCACATTCTGCTGCCTGTGCACCTCTGCCCATTGCCTTTGTGGTTGTGACGAGAAGACATCCTGACAGAGGGTGACAGTGCCAAGGAGCCGGGATGGAGAGGGGACTGCAGGGGGTGGGAGAAGCTGTGAATCCCCTTGTCCCCCATCACTCTCTCATTAGAGGGACCAGGGATGCCGTTCCCAGCCGCAGACCCAGCAGTTGGACCCTGGGTTACAAACTCATCCCTTGCTGAAGCCGTCAGGAAACACAGCCCTGGGAGCTGCCACCGAGGGAGCAGTGATGGGAAAATCTCTGCTTGGTTTGGCACTGCAAAGGGATGGAAATAATACTTTGCTAATTGGAATTTAAGCCCCAGGGTTGAAATGGCTTCCTCGGGAGCCAGGATGGGGAGCATCAAGGTGCCCTGAGATGATACTGGGCAAGGAGGGGCTGCCCCAACTGTTGCGATCGTACTTTTGTGGCAAGTGATGGATTAAATGCCTGGGTAGTGAGAGGCAGAGGAAAGAGCATGGCTTTCCAGGTTTTCTCCAAATTGCCTCAAAGTTCCCCAATCCAGGAAAATAGCCTTCAGAGGTCCCATTGCTTTTCCTTGTTTGGAGGATGAATCCAACCCCCATAAGGAGAAGGAGAGGTGCTTCTGCAGATCACAGCCAAAATCCCAGTGGGCAGCTGAATCCCGTCACCCCCGGACCAACCCCACTGGCAGTGATTTATAGCAGGGAAGATCCTCAAGGAAATAAATAAAGAGCAGGAGGTGGCCCGGGGGCGAGGAGGGACGTTGGAGCTGTGAGACCCCGTGAGGGCCATGCCAGGGGGGACCCGGCTGCCGCGTGCCGATGGCCTCACCGCAGCCCTGCGCTTTAGATAAATATTTGAAGTCCTTGTAAATAAAGATCTCGCTCGGGAATGGGGAAAAGCACTTTCACTTCTCCCCCAGCTGTCTGGGAAAGGCAAACGCGCTGGCCACCAGCCAGGCAGGGAAGTGCCCCATGGGACATGCATGGGCAGGGGATGGAGGTGGCGGCGGGTGGGGGAGACCGGCAAACCCAGCCTTGACCCCCCTGTGGGTCACCCACGGGGTCTGGAGTGGCCTTGGGGTGATGGGACCCTCCGAGGTCTCCTTTTCCAGCATGGAAGACGGCACCAGCTTCAGATGCATCATCACCCTCAGCCTCAGACAGGACGGACTGAATGAAAAACGTGCCCGGTGGGGAGCAGAGAGAAGGGTTTTGAGCTCCTTGCCCCTGTGAGCCTTCACACCCCAGTGAGAACAGCCCCTGTTTTCCTTCCCTTCCGGGACCCCCGTGCCTTTGGCCCCTTCCCACCGCAAGGGAGTTTCCATTGCTCCTCTCAAACCGCAGGCCCATGCTCAGGAACCTGAAACCTGTATTTGCTGGAGAGAAGAAAATCAGATTGTAGGAAATGCAGCACATGAAAAAAAAAAAAAAAAAAAAGAGGGGGGAGTGGAGGGGGGAGGAAAAAAAAAAAAAGTGAAGCTGTTTTTTATTGCTCCCAGAATCTCTCGCTGCGGTTTGAAATGTGCTGCTCGTGCCAGCACGCCGCGGGACGGCACGCTGCCTGGAGCATCCTCTTCCCGATGGCATCGCAGGGGCTTTGCGGGAGTGTGGGGGGTTGCTGGGTTTGGAAGAAGGTGGCAGGGTGTGTGTGTGGGGGGGGGTTTGCTCTGGGATCTTCCCCCACCCCCACTCCTTCATTTATTTATTTATTTACATCCCGGCATGTTACCTAATCCCTCCCATTTTCCATGGCTGTCACATCCCCACTTCCACAGCCAAGACACGACAGAAAATATGTTTGATTTTTTTTTTTTTTTCCTGGCAGGTAACTGATTTCTGGACTTTTTTTTTAAAAAAAAAAAAAAAAAGCCACCAGCCCTTCCCTCCAGCGGTCCTGGTCCTCCCTGTGTTGATGCCGGGATGCCTCCCTTTCCTGGTGGCGGCAGCGGCATTGGCACCGCGCGGATCCTCCAAGGAGTCAAAGGCTGGACGAGAGCTGGGGTCTGTAGGAGGGAAGGCAACAGGACCTGGTGGGTAGACAGAGGGGGCTCCCAGCCAGAATCACTACCTTCCCCCCCACCTTTGATGAAATCATTCTGGATAATTAATTTGAGGTCATTCTGTCTATCCGATGGCAGCAGCCAAGCTGTCAGTGTCATGACACCCAGTCCCAGCCCAGCTTGGGAGCAGGGCAGAGCTCTCAGGAGGATAAAACTCCTGCATCCCTTGGCCAGGTGAAAAACAAGAGAGCAAAATGTGTGCTCCCACTGACGAAAAGCCTCACAACCCCGTGGCGGTGGAGGGGGCCAAGACGCTCCCCCAAGGCGAGAGCCATGGGGAACCAGTCCCACAGCTCCCCCCGGCCCCTGGACCTACTGTCCATCCGCAGCACCAGCGCCTCC
The DNA here is from genome assembly GCA_947846985.1 of Fratercula arctica. Taxonomy (NCBI): domain Eukaryota; kingdom Metazoa; phylum Chordata; class Aves; order Charadriiformes; family Alcidae; genus Fratercula; species Fratercula arctica. Next base: position 11,606,288 of record CANTUZ010000013.1, on the reverse strand, counting down.
TCCTCTGCTTTGCGTCCTCATTTTCCTGCTGCCAAACGACTCGATACCCTAATTACAACACTTTGTCCAGCTGTATAATTACCAGGCACCCCCACAGCTCTCGATTGCAGAGGCTGGGGGAAGAGGGGCCTGATCCTGTCCCTGCTGAGGTGTCCTGCTCACAGGGGGGGTGGCTCACCAGGGACGGTCTTTGCTCAGCCCTGTGCCACGGCTGCAAGACAAGGAAGGGTCTTCATGCCAAAAAGGTTTGTGGACAACACACCGACAGCCCTACGCATGCCAGGGCAGGGGTCTGGGCAAGGTGGGTGCACTGGGGGTGCTCTCTCTCCCCCAAGGACCCAATGTGGATGACCATGCCCCAGATCAGACCCAGCCAAAGGACAGTGAATTGCTACCACCATGCTTGCCGCAGGGTTTGAAGCTCTGCTGGGTAGCCTGGCACCCCCTGGGAAGGACCAGAGCATCCACAGCCACGGCAGCTGCCAGGCAGCCCGGCCACACGCAGACAGGTCCAAGCCACTGCCATGGGCTGGATCCACATCGGGCAAGGAGACAGATTTGTCCCATTGAAGACCCAAATTAGAACAGACAAGTGTCAGAAAACAGCCTGTGAGGAGCCCGGAGTGGAGACGGCAATAACGGATATCAGCTGAGCAGGAGGGGCCGGGAAGGGGGACCCCAGGTCCGAGGTTGGACCAGCCCCACCAGCATCTGCCTGGTGATGAGGAGCTCGATAAAAGCACAGAGGACACCGACGCATCCTGCAACAGGCGAGATTGACACACAGGGAGGAGCAAATCTGGGAAAGAGTAAAAAATGCGAATTGTTGAGTTCTAAAGCACGAGGTTGGAGAGAGCTAAAGCCGGGAGCTGCATCCTGGGCAGAGCAGTAAAGGCAAATAGCTCCAGCACTGTCACTGTGGGGCTTTACAACATGCAGAGCACCTGCAGATGTCACAGCTCCTCGATGACCCCAAGGAGGCCACTTCTGTGCCCCCCCCCCCCTTTCCAAGTAACCCAGGGGAAGATGGCAGGGCAGGACTCATCCAGTGAGACCTTCCCAGGAAGAGGTGAGGGTGCCCCGGCCTGCAGAGACACCAGGAGGGATTTGGGGGTCATCCCAAACTCAAAAGCTTCAGCTGCAATTTTTTAAGAAAAACTTAATATTCTTCATGGAAAGCAGATGGATTCCTTTTAATTTAAGCCAAACCTCACATGTGGGATAGCTGGCATGGCCAGTCCTCCTACTGAGGAGGAAGAAGAAGGTAAAAGAGAGAACAAGTCTTGTGAGGAGCGGTGGAGGGAGCTGGGGTTGTTCAGCCTGGAGAAAAGGAGGCTAAGGGGAGACCTTCTCGCTCTCTACAACTCCCTGAAAGGAGGGTGTAGAAAGGTGGGGGTTGGTCTCTTCTCCCAGGTAACAGGCAATAGGACAAGAGGAAATGGCCTCAAGTTGCACCAGGGGAGGTTTAGATTGGATATTAGGAAAACTTTTGAGTTGTCAAGCATTGAAACAGGCTGCTCAGGGAAGTGGCTGAGGTATTTAAAAGATGGGTAGACATGGTGCTTAGTGACATGGTTTAGTGATGGTTTTAGTCAGTGTTAGGTCGGTGGCTGGACTGGATGATCTGAAAGGTCCCTTCCAACTTTGGCAATTCTATGATCCTATGAATAGCAAAATAACAGATTTTAAGTTTGGGGTCATCCTCTTGTTATGCTCAGTTCCCTTTGATTTCCATTTCATAGTCTTCTTCTGGAAGCTGGTGAAGCTGAGACCTGCCCCCATCCCTGGATATAGGCATAGAGGTGATGATGTTTCAGCTTCTGCGTTTAGCGAAGGGAAGGACAGAGCTGCTCATTTCTTTTGCTGCTTGGTTGCTTTTCGGATGACCACATGTAACTGGGCGGTGTCTGCAGGCAGAGCAGAGAGACAAGTGAGCAAACGGCTCATCTGCGGCACAGCTGCAGGGAAGTGCTGTGTTTGCACACCTAATGCTTGGAAATGCCGGGTGGGGAGAACTGGGGGGAAGGACTGGGGGGCATTTGCAGGCTGGCCACATTCCGCAGCAGGGAACCCTGCACAGGCACAAGGATGCTCGTGTCTTTGCCCATGCTCAAACTGCCTCCGCTGAGCTCCGTGCTGGTGGTGCCTGCATGTGTGGAACACACCGGTCCCAGCTCTCGGTGGGATGAACACCCGCTGCCCCGTTGCGTGCGCAGTCCCTCGCCGTAGCCACTGTTATCCCTCCGGCCACTCTGTGCCAGCCCCTCTCCATCCCGCCCTGGCCTTCAAAGCTGCCGCTGGCTGCCTGTTATCCTCCCCATCCTCTCTGGAAATGGCAGTGATGCTTATGCAAACTAGGAAGCAGAAGCTTTACTGTGCTTTTCCATCGCGCGCAATGCGCGATGTGAGCGCCAAGATCCAGCTCTGCAGCCCCGCTCCCCGTCAGCCGGCCGGCCAGATGAGCCGGTTTAGAGTTTCAACCGCAAGGCATGCAAAGGAAGAAACAAAACCAAGGGGCAGTGGGGACCATGACCTGAATTCAACTTTGGGGGGATGGCTGTCTCTCCATTTCCTGCATCCCCCCCTTTGCTTTTGAGGGGTGATGCCTCTCCAGCCCTGCTGAACAGCCCACGTGGGGTGTTCAGCCAAGCCCAAGAGGTGGTACGGGAGGGTCCGTGGGCCTCCCTGGTTTGAGTGGCTGTGTAAAGCCCTCCCCATCCCAATCCCACAGGCACGCTGGGATGATGGCCCAGGAAACGCTTTCATTTCAAATACAGAGTTTGGCCCCCTCTGAGGCAGCTTCCTCCCCAGCTCCCACACTGCAGAGAGGTCTCTATCGATCTAATCTTTGAATAAAATCTCCTCAATCCTTGCAGGCTTTTTCTCCATTTCCTTTCCCGTTTGAGCTGACAGCATCAGATCCGTATCTTGATTCCACCCCTACGGCTTTGCTTGTGATTCGGTGGTTGCCCCAGAGCTCCCCAGAGGCAAAGGGATGCAGGGAAGCAGCGCCGGTCCCTTCCTCTGCCCTCCTCTGTTACCTGGGGCTGCTCTAGCACTGGGGAGCAGAAGGAAATACCTGACATTCCTGCTCCATGCTCTCATTTCTCAGGCAGGCTCCGCACAGCTGAGCTCACTGGGCTCCTGTTTGATTATCCAGGGAGATTTTTCTCTTTCCAGCAATGCTGTGGTCTCTGCTGGTTTTGGTGGCTCTGCCCGGTGTGACCTTGCAGGCATGGCCCAGCCTTGGGAAACAGGAGGATTGACCAAGGAGGATGGAGGGGATACGGGAATGTCCTGCTGCTGGGCTGGGGTCAGGCAGGACCACTGCTGAATGGAGAGCTGGGAGAGAGGGATGGTGCCGGCAAGGGGAGCCTGGACCTGGGGGCTGCTTTCCTTCTGTCCTGGGTTGGGAAGGGAAAAGGAGAAAGGGAAGGGAAAAGGAGAAAGGGAAGGGAAAAGGAGAGAGGGAAGGGAAAAGGGGAAAGAGGTGGGAAAAGGAGAAAGGGATGGGAAAAGGAGAAAGGGAAGCGAAAAGGGAAAGGAAAGGGCAGGAAAGGAAAGGGTGTCAATTCTTTATTTCTTTATTTCCCCCTCTGCTGCTGCTGGCTGGCAGCTGTGCACAGCTCCTCCAACATCTGGAGTCTCTTGGCCACCGGCTGGGGCTCTTGGAGGACGTGTGCGCTCGTGCTGAACTGCAGCACGCCGGGTTAAGGGAGGAATGTGGCTCCGGCCAGAGGAGCCGGGAGGCCGTGCCGCCCGTGCACAGCCAGCCACCGGCTCCGCAGGAGTTCCAGCTCCTTCTCTCATCTCCTGCCCGCGCCCAGTGGGACGGCAGATCCTGCCCACGTATGGGAGACCTGGGATGCCTCCAACAAGGGGAAGGGTGCCGAGGTCTGCTGGGGGGTTTTATGCAGCCCCCAGGTTGGGTGCAGGGCTGAGACAGGTGAGCCAGTGGGGCCAAGCCCAAATTTCCATCCCATTGCTCCACTCATGGTTCCCAGATGTGGGAGGCAGCAGCCGGTGTGAGGAGAATTCCTGCAGCAAGGCTTGGGAGAATCCCAAAGCCTGGGGAGATGCACAGTGGGGACAGGGGCTGCTGCCAGCATCGCCCCACGGTGCAGGGATGGAACGGTCCCTCTGCCATCGCCAGCCATCCCAGCACCCTCTGCCCCCAGCAGACACCACTCTTGGGGGTTTCTGGAGGTGGAAAGCTTCTGATCGCATCTACCAAGCACAGCATGGAAGCTCCTGGGAAAATGGGGAAAATCCTCTAGGTCTGTGTAACAGCCGACACAAGGGTTTGAAGGCAGTTGGGTGCCGAAATTTGGGGCGTGCACACCTGTGGGACCCTTTTGCCATCCTGGCTGCGGCACCTTTGGTGCGCGTGTCAGGGCGAGGTGTTTTTGTAGCCCATGGGTTGCAAAATAAAATTTCACCCTGAGTTTCGGAGGGATTTCACGCCGCCCGACCCATGCTGCCGTACCCTGGGGGGCTTGGCTGCCATGGCCCTGCAGGGGGGACGTGGTCAATCTGTCCATGTGCACTGGAGCAGGGCAGGAGCGGTGGGAAACCGCTGCTCCCTCCCCGTGCCGGCGCTGGCCGAGCAAACCCTGGCTGCGCTCGCCTTGGCTGGGGCCGCAGCCTATTTTTGGAAGCTCTCGAGACTTCCAGGGGGGGAACCGCCTTTGCTTTCCCTTCATTCACAGACAGGGTCATTTTGATTCGTTACGTGTTTGTGCAGGGATTTTTTTTTTAAATTATTATGAATATTATTTATTTACGTCCTGCCTTTTATTTATGGCATCAGAGAAGCGGAGACGAAACGCAGCAGAGGCAGAGAGGAAGCTTCGGACTCGCCTGTCTGGGGGAGCGAAAAGCAGGCGGGCTGCAAACACGGTGGGGACGTGAGTGTCTCTCTGCCACGAAATGTCTGTTCTTTGTATCTTGCTGGTGGCACTTGCCAGGTTCGGGGATGCAGAGGGAAGGAGAGGAGCCGGCAGGCTTCCACCTGGGCCACCGCCTGGTTCCCCACTGCCTGGTGGGGATGCTGCGAAAACTGGTTTTCCAAGGAACGGGTCTCCAAGGCTGAGCACCCAAAAAAGGACCAGCCCGTCTCAGACTGGGGACACTGGACTACTTACTCCCTTTGCCACCTCCTCCGCAGTTTCCCAGCCCAGCCTTTTCCTTGCTGGCGCGCTGCCTTTTCCCTGCTCCAGGTGTCCTATATGACATGCAGGTCCCATTTCTGGGAGGACCCCAATTCTGCAGGAATCCCCCCAAAACACAAGTGCAGCTGTTCTGCCTGGGATGCAGCAAAGGACCCAGAAAAAGCTGCGTCATGACAGACCCGACTTTTAGGAGAATTTGACCCTCTCTGCTCTGGTGCGGGTTAGACCTTGACCTCTGTGGTGACAGCGGTGGAGGGCAGAGGGGACTGCCTGATTTGTGACCCGCTGCAGATGGTGACACTAATTTAGATGTCCCAGGAGAGCCAAACCCTGCTCCAGAGGATGGCTAATCGCATTGGAGATCAATGGAATGCTCCTATGAGTGTGATGCCCCATGCAGCCTTGGTCACAGCTCCTGCATCTCTGCTGGGGTCTGCAGGGACCCCTGCCTCCCCCAGGAAGGGGGGAAGGCAGGAGGGGCAGGACCTTCTCCATGGGATCAGGGGTGGATCTCTGGGCTGTGCTGATGTAAATCACTGTGGCAGAGGGGCTGGGGAGGCCAGTGCAAGCCCCAGCCCCCTCCTGGGCTCTCCGCATGGAAGGGATCAATGCAGGTGATGGCATCACCCTGGCTGGAGAGCATCTCCTGACCCAGGAGAGGGAACACCAGGACTTTCCTCTTCCTGGGGCTGGCTTGCCCTTCCTCTGTACTGCCCACAACCCCTGATGCTCAGAGGGGCTTGTGGTTCCCCTGGGGGTTGGATCCTCCCCAAAATGCAGCCAGCTTGGCGGGGGTCCCGGACAGCACGGTGCCTCAGTGCTGGGCTGTCCCAGGGCTGCCGGGGAGCCGAGGCAGGAAACATAAAAGCAGACTGGGCTGTGCTTGCCAGTGCTGGAGCTGCAGCGTGCACAGGGACTGCCACGTCTGTGCGCAGAAACAACCGGGTCTGAATATGCTCCCTCCCCCTTGCCCCCCTCTCCTTCTTCCCCATACAGCCCCTGGGCTCGCAGGAAAGGGGAGTCTCGGGGAAAGGTCTGGATGAATCCCAGGGGCACGAAGCCTCGAGCTTGGCTGAGGAGCTGAGGTGGATGGTCGGGGTCACACAGTGAGAGGAGCGGGGAGTCCCGGGGGTGTCTCTGCATCTCTTCCTGCCACACTGGGGCTCCTCATTCCCCCCAGTTGCTCCAGCTGGGCATCAGGATCACCTCCACTCCCAGCCACACATGGTGGGGATGGTCCTGCACCATGTCCTATAGCCACCAGGTTTTGTCCCTCTGGGGAAACTGTGTCCTTGGGGAAAAGTGACACCAGGAGGAGAACATCGAGGTCCTGCTCAGCTCAGGGGGTTGGAGGTGGCACCCTGAGCAAGTCAGGGGCAGCCGCTCCACAAGCACGTGGAAAGCAAAAGCAAAGCTCCCAAGCTGCGTCCGCAGGACTTCGCGACATGTGAAAGTGTTTATTTCATTGGATGGAGATGGAAAAACAAAGCCCCAGCAGAGGCGGTGGAACAAAATCCCCCGCAACAACCCCTGGCCGGGAGCTGCCAGCTCCCATTCCTGCAGCACTCTTCTGCTTGGGACCCCACGCACATGAGGTCTGCAGCTCCCAGCTCCCCCCCAGGAAACAACAAAGACCGGGAAAGGGCAATAATGAGCCTGTGAACAATTAACACACATGGGGCCAGGCTCTGCTCAGTTAACCTTGGCATAAAGCTGGAACTGGCAGTGTTTCTCCAGCTCCATGCCAGGGAGGCTGTGAGCAGGCTTTGGTCTTGAGAAGCAAATGTGATGAAATAGTTGAAATCTCTCTAAAATAGTGGGATGGAACAGGCCACACGGCAGAGGGGAGCAGCAGCTCAATCCCACAAAATGGCATTACATGAAAGTGCCTGTTGAAGTCTTGATAGCTGATGCAAGATTACGCAGAGCATCCCTGCACATTCCTCTGCTGGAGACGGGATGGCAGAGGACCACTGGCATAGGACACCTATATTCCCATCATGGGATATCAGACCATGGGGCATCTGCTAGGCCCTTTCCATCAGAAGACCTCAAGGCGTTTGGCATGTGGTTGGAGGTGAAGCCCTGTAGAAGGGCGGCCAACTGGGGCCTGCTGGGGTGGGACTCACGCCGCCCCAGCAGTCAGCTGCACTGACTAGCAATAGTTATGTGACTTTCCCAAGCTCCCCAGGAGACTCATAGACAAGGCTGAACCAGATGTCAGAGCCCTGACTCCAGGACTGATTGGTCTTGGGACCTCCCAACTCTTTGAAAGAGTGAATGTGATGAGAACTGGACTTGGCCTAAATGTCCAGGCTTTGGAACAAAGAGAGGAAGGAGGTAAAACAGACATAATGTCAACTGCTTTGAGGTGGTGAAAGGGCCCGTCCAAAGCTCAGAGGTTGGTTGTCTTTCTGTTTTGCCTTTTGCACATGAAAGCCGTCAGATGGAGAGGCTCCCAACGCCAGGGGAGATGTGCAGTGATTCTCGTTCCAGCCCTCCTCACACGATCCCACCACTCCAACACAGAGAAAAGCTCCTGGAGATGTGCAGGAGCAGTTTGAGAAGACATCAAACACTTTCACTGCCTATTGAATTCCTGGCTTCTCCTCTGATACGCGCTAAGAATGGGTCCAGTGAATGCCAGCAAGGGGGAGTGTGGGTAGTGCGCAGAAAGGGAACAAGGCTGAGAACAGCCTTCATTTCCCACTGGCTGCAAACCAGCAGATAGATATAGATAGATACAGAGAGATACAGATATAGATATATTTAACAAGTCAGGGAAATTCACAGGGAGATCTGGCCAACGTGGCTCTACATCTCTCCACCAGGCACTTTACAGGTGGAGCTCTGCACTGTAACACCGTGTGGGATGGGATGGTGGCTCCCAAGATGAAAAACACCTTTCATCCCTCGCTGGACTCCCAGTGACTCCCACCAAGGACCTGCCCATGCCAAAGCAGGCAGCTGATCTCCCATGCCCAGCTCCTGCACAGGCAGGTGAAGCTCAGACCTGGCCTCTGAGTCTTCACAGTGTCACCCCAACGATGTGCCCAGCAGAACTGCTATGGCTGGGACAGTCAAACCTGGACTCAACGGTTACTGGGCTGGCAGTCCCTTAGGTGGGTAGACTAGGGAAACCAGGACAGAAGGTGGGGAGAGGACAGGGGGTGATTCTCAAGGGAGAAATTTTTTACAGTGAGTGTGGTGAGACACTGGCCCAGGGTGCCCAGAGACGTGGTAGATGCTCCATCACCAGAAACATTCAAGGCCAGGTTGGACCGGGCTCTGAGCAACCTGATCTAGTAGAAGGTGTCCCTGCTTATGGCAGGGGGGTTGGACTAGATGGCCTTTAAAGTCCCTTCCAACCCAAACTATTCTATGATTCTATCACTCTAATGGAGCTGCTGAAATGAATATTCAGATCCAGTTTTTCTTTACAGTGTCTGTTTAGAACAAATCCATCAAGACTGCTAGATCTATCAGGGTGCAGCATCTCAGCTGCAGTCCACGAGGCCTGTCACTGGCATGAAAGAAGTTTGGCCTTCTCTGTATTGCACCCACAGGGCAGAACACACTCTTTATTTCACGAGTTAAGGCAGTCCCACTCCCATGCCTAGAGCATGGGGTTTGCTCAGCTTGAGACATTTCCAATGGATGGGAAAGGTTGGTAGCTCAGTTTCCCTCTCAATGCCTTGGCCCTGAATTGTCTCGGCTCCCCCGTGGCCGTGGGGCTGGGCAGGGGAAGGTGGAGTCCTGGAAACGTCCTGGTGATGGACAGAAAGCCAAGAAAGCTTCCAAGATGGAAACCATCCAGCATAAATACAAGGGCTGGGCACGTGTGTGGTCTCCATAAATTAAAGCTACTAATTGGCTTTAAAGTGCCACTAAAAAGCATATGGTAAGGCCTCGTAAGTGAAGTTAGCACACACAAGCTAGGTCCAGGGGGTGCCAGTTCCTTGGTGCCCATCGCTCACCATAGGGTGAGCAGCCGAGAAAAATCCTTCCTGACACGTTCTCCAGAGATTTCCCTCCTGCTCCCTCCTCAACACCCTCCAGTGATATCTGCCCCTGTCAACAGGCACACGCTCATTCGAAAGCTCACTAGCAAAAGAGAAAAATCTCCGAAAGTAGCAGGTGTCCTTAAGTCCTGTCAAAATACATCAGCGCCGTCTTTGGAGCACGTCTGGCCCTCGGAGCCTGGCCTGACCCCAGGATCCAGCCGCGCCAGGCTGGTCCCTGCAGCACCACCATAATTAGGGCTTGGGAACAAGCGGCGCCGGCAGAGAGGAATTTGTGTTTGCGGTGCCTGCCCTGCCCTCGCTGGCTCGCACCGACTCCTGCATCTGGCGGCTTGGCATCGGTGCAGGCAGGGGAGCACAGCAGCAGGGCGCCCTTCTCCTAAAAGAGCATGCCAGGGATGCATGCTTCTCCTGAAAGAGTATCCCAGGGATGCGCTCTTCTCCTGAAAGAGCATCCCAGGGATGCGCCCTTCTCCTGAAAGAGCATCCAGGGATGCGCCCTTCTCCTAAAAGAGCATCCCAGGGATGCGCCCTTCTCCTAAAAGAGCATCCAGGGATGTGCCCTTCTCCTAAAAGAGCATCCCAGGGATGCGCCCTTCTCCTAAAAGAGCATCCCAGGGATGTGCCAGCTGCTGGCACAGCTGGCAGGGACCAGTGGTTATCCCAGCGCCGGGTGTTTGGCGGACCAGCATCCCCAGTGCCGCAGCAGGGCCCTGAGGTGTCGGCAGGGCTGCGGGGGCGGTGGGGACGGACGGCGAGGAAAGGGCTGTGCATCCCAGCGGGAGGGGAATGGGACGGTCAGACGGGTGTCTGCAGGGCAGCTGTTAGTTTTCTCACCCATAGTTAAAGGAGCAGGACGTGCCGGGGAAGATCCCTCATTCAAACAGAGTCCGCTATAAATCTTTGAGGGCCGGACTGTCAAAGAGATCGAAAAGGGGTTAAGCACTCATTTCTCCGAGGCTGACCGAGTTCGGTGCATGTAGCCTGGCGGTTCTCCAAGGGGCCTGATGTTTTATGTCTTTGGGATGTTTTTGTCTTCCTTCAGTTGTATTCAGTGCTGGTATTGTGTTTATATCAGCAAAATTTTGGATTATTGCCCCTTTTTTTTTTTTTTTTTTTTTTTTAACAAACATCTGCTGCTTCTGCTTGTAGATTGCTATACCTCTGCATCCTGCCAGCGGGGAGAAGCTCCAAGCAGGCCGTGGGTGGCAAACGTGATGTGACATGGCAGGCGGTGCAGCTCGGCAGCGAGCTCAGCCTGCCACTGTTCTGGGTGACACACAGCAAAGCGGCTCCGTCTCAGCTGCTCCGTAAGAAAAGGCACCATTGGCTTCATTTAGGGAATTAGGTGATGCTCCCTGCTGTGATGGAGAGCAAAGCCACAGGCTAGAGAGCTCGAGCAGAAACTGCTCATGAAGCGTATTCTGGTGGGGTCCCAGAGGACCCCACAGCTGGGAAGGTGGTGGGAGGCCAGCCCAGAGGAGAGAGGCTGGGCACAGCTGGGCTGTCCCTCCAGGATGCCCATCTGCTTGGAACTGGGCACACATGGGGCAGAGGACCCATTGCATTAGTGTGCCCACAGGATTTCAGCGAGGGCACTGCTTCCTCGTGCTCCCTGGGGACCTGATGCCTTGCCAGGAGGTGGCATAGCCTCATCTGCCAGGGCTCCCATCCCTGCCCAGCTTCCAGTGACAGTCCCACTGCTCCCAGCTCACCTGCCTGGTCCTCTGCACTGCAGAACCTGGCCCCTGCGCTCTATTCCCCATCACCGGAGCAGCATCGCCCCCCTCTCCTGCAGCAGCACGTGGCATGAAGCCACCACAAGCCAAGGGAGCCTGTCACCCCTCCCAGCCACACACCACCATCCCCTGCTTTCCGCCAGCATCCCGAAACTGGTGCACGAAAAGGAATGTAAGCAAACACAGACCCCACCTGGCCCCCTCCCACCCCAAATTCCACGGAGCGCCGAAGAAGGACTGCTGGCGAGCAGGAGCAGTTTCACTCAACTCCGTGTTTACTTATGAATTCCAGCCAAAGAGGTGACAAAGATGACGGAGACTTCCCTCCCTGCCCCGGGCTTTTCCCCCCTCACACCCCAGCATCATCCCCCACTGCCCGGGGGGGAGCAGCCCCCCACGTCCCGGGCACAGCTCCCTCTGCTCCATCATTTTTCCTTCCCTCCTGACTGCCAGGCTCTCTACTCTCCCGCCTGCCGATCTCCTTTTCCTTTCTCTCTGCATTTACTGGAAAAAAATGTTTCTACAGAAGAAAATGCAATCAAATCAAAAGAGAAATGGAAAGAAGCACCTCAAAACTTGCTAGACAGGCGTTTTCTGTGCAAGATCAAGGGCCAAATTCTGCTTTCATCGCACTGGAGAAAAATCTGGACTATCTCCCCTTGAATTAATGGCATTCCTTTGTAAGGGGAACAGAATTTCATTCATTCGCGCCTTGTACAGCAGCAGAGGGGCCATTAATCCTTATGGCTTCCAGTCACGTCTCCCCCGGTTTGCAGCTCCAGCCAGTCCTGCATGGGAAGTCCCAGATCATTTTCTCGCATCCTTCCTTGACTTGTCAGCTCATGATAAACAGCATCTCATCCCGATCCCAAACGTACAAGCACACTGAGTGATTACATCACCCCCGAAACCCACTCCAATAAGATAAAATGTAGCTCGCATCCAATTTGAATAACTCTGTATTCCCCAACGGGCTCTCTCCCCTCATGCCTAGCGCTCAGGGGCCAAATCCTGGTGTTTGCTGCAAGGCATTCAACCTGCAGTCCCTCCCTTGAATTTGGGGATGGTTGGTCCAGGTCCCTGCCAGAATTGCTGCCGGGGGAACCCTGGCCTGCTGCGGTGGATGCTCCACATTGCTGCCGGGAAGGGAGCCTGGCCCTGCTCCCTGCGGACAGCAGAGCCGTCAAACCACCTCCCCGACATCAGTTCACAGCCCTGAGAAGAAGGTGGGTGAATGCTGGAAACTCTGATTTTCTTCCGGGCTACTGACAGGGAAGGTGAGAGGGACCTTCAAATACCTGGAACCTCTAAACACCTGTGCTAGCCCACCCTCGGTAGGGCAGTATTGCACCCACATCTGCCAGGTGCCCTGAAGCACCTTCAGGTGCACCTCAATGCACATCAGTTGCCCTGACCAGCCTCACCTGGGACCTCACCAACACCCCTGCCCATGGACGCTGGGCTCTATTTAAGCTCAGCCCCAGGGCATTCCTTTCCTTCCTGGGCTGGGGGTATGCTTCTTGCTCTGGCTTCTGGAGGGGCCTTGACTATGTGATGAAGGTTGTCTCCAGTCCTCTTGCTGGCTGCTTTTGCTTCTGACTGGGCTCCCTGGGTGGACCTTGGCTTATCACCCCCTGGGGTTCTCAATGTGCCTTGTTGCCAGCACCCAGATCTACCTGCTGTGTTTGGTGCCTGCAGGGTTACACTCCATTGGTGCAGGCACCCCCCATGCTGCTATTGCCCTCAGCTACTGGCTCATTCTCCACCCCAATATCACTCTTGCTACTCTCTGACAACGGTGTGGTTTCCCTGATCACTCATCTTGCTCCTGGACTTCACTCCTGGTAGGACAAGAGCTAATATTTTCTTTGCTGTTATGTTTTTTTGTTGAAAACTACAATGCAAGTACAAATGAGTAGCAGTATTAATGATAAATAAGGTGCTACCCCTCAGCATTATGGTTTCTGGCTATTTGTTCAGATGTAGGGCAAAGCTGATGTTCTGCCTACTGTTCAGATATAGGGCAAAGCTCCTTTAAAGCTTAAGTTGGCATCCAAGTTTTGGAATCCTATCTTCATTAGTGCAGCAGGCCTTCTTTCCAAAGGGAAGCTCCAAAATGGACAGCAGGCAGGTACCACGCTGTTTGGGATTGTGTATTGGAGTGATACCACTGACATGAGAAGTAAGGTATTAAGGCATTTGCTGGACAGGTGCTGCAAGGCCACAGAAGACTTAGTCTTGTGCTCTCAGGAAGTGCCTGACTCACTGCATGGTGACTTCAGCACATGGTCAAGATGGCTGGGAACACCAGACCCTTAGCAGCATTGACCCCTTCACCCCAGCAGCATCCCCAGGAACATAAAGGCTATATTTTAAGAAACAAGGCCATGGGACAACCCAGTGTTTGTGGGAATGAGCCCCAAACCCAGCACAGAGGGTCACTGTGGGGAGGAGCCCTCCCAAAGCCCTCCTCCAAGCCTGTTCAGGCCATGTGGGAAGGAGCCAGCCTGGCACAACCACCACCCGAAGTCCCACTGATCACACCTCAAACCCCACGGAGATGGGCACCATTACTTATTCAGATCAAGGGGCAGCATATCAGTGATGGATTTTCTTATGTGGACAAACACTTAAATCTGCACTGAAGGATCAGCAGGATGCTGCCAGGGTGTGAGGAATTCCCTCTTAACACCTCTGAAGAGCCTAGCAGGGAAGGCAGAGGGCCAAGCCAGTTCTCAGCAGTACTGGTAGGATGATAATGACTGCCAAAGCAATGGCCTGGCTGCCTTAGAGGACCTCCCTTCCCAAGGCATGGAAGGGAACATGCATCAAAGCACCTTAGCCCTTGGGAGCGGCTGTGGGATTAAAACTGCAGGAGGATCTGGCAGGCTGAGATCAGTCTAGGAAAGCCGGTGGCTTTCTGGGTACTAAAACGAGCTGTGAAAGGAGAGATGCCTGCCAGCCTTTGGGGGGGCTGGGGTGCAGATGGGGAGCAGGTGAGCAAGAGCACTTCCTTCCTTACACCTCTGGGGCTGCTGTGAGCCCCCTTGGGTAAATAAACAGCTCCAGCTTCCTGCCAGGTCTTAAACCTTTGCAATAAGAAAGAAACTTTTTAAAATAAGTAAAGGCAGGGAATTCCTGCTGTCTTACTGCAGGGAACGCCTGGCATGGGAAGGAGCAGGAACTGGTGCCAGGCTGACTGCTGCAGCACACATCGGAGCGGCTCTGTTGGAAGGGCTGGTGTTACTGCGGGGCAACGGAGCTCCCCACCTGGCTGCCAAGCTCTGCTCTGTTTCTGCACCAGGCTTTAGAGCCCAGGATTTCCCTATTGTGCAAGCAGGAGGACAGGGAGCAGAAGTCCCTCACCCCAGCAGCCATCCAGCTGGACCTGCGGAAATGGGTTCCTGTGCTTGGACAGAAAGGTGCTAAACGAGCTTTGGCCCAGCACCTCGCATCAATTCTCCCATTTGGAGCAATTTGGTGTTGACCCACCACTGCAGATATGCTGTAAAATTAGAGGGAGGGTGGAGGACAGCATCCCCTGAGCCCCACAGCATTCTCCTTCCAGAGCACAAACTCAGTCTGCCTTATTAGAGCTCTGTGAAAAATCAGTGGGAATAAACCTGATGGACCTGCTGAGAGCCCAGCACCCACCGGGGGAGCAGGAGCCAACCTTCTGGGGCTGTGGGAGCCTCTGTCCTAAGGTCAGTCTGATGGGGCATGGTGATTTCTCTGCCCTTAAGAAACAGTCACTGCTTAGAGCAAGAGCCCAGTAAATGTCTCTTCTGGCAGACTGGGATGGGGAGGGGGTCCTTGGGTTCTTGTTGGTTTTCATTGGGCTTGATCAAGTCACACATGAGACAAGCAGCCTCGCGCAGCTGGAGTAACCCCGTTGATTTACATGAATTCCTCCAGACGCACACTGGGGTTTATGCTCTACTGGCATTTGCATTTCTACAGTCTGGACTCAGGCTGGGAACTTTTATTGGGTGGATTCTAGTAAAACAGAAGGCAAGGAATAAAAATAACTCTTTTTCTGGTCTGGGTTGATTGCTCTGACACCGGCAGAAATCCAGGCCAGTTCTATTGATTTTTAAGGAGTAACTGGGTTTATGCTGGTGTAACTATGTCCCCAGAGCTGCATGAATTGTTCACAACAAAACCTGAAATTACATGGAACTAGCAGAGCTTCACTGTTTTGGGGTTTCATTACAAATTTGAATCTCGGACCGAGCTTGTCAAAAGATTCCTTAAGGTTCATGAACCTTTCAGTCAAGCCTTGGCCTAGAGTCAAGCCAAGCCTGAGCTGATTTATAGCTTTGCATGGAAATAATGTGAAATCAGTGGGTTTTGTTTGGTCTCGAAGCTGAAGCTTGATGCTTGCAGCCAAGCTTGGCTTTCAAGAGGTCAGTTCTCTTTGAAAGTCAAGCTCAAACCCAAATCTGCAGTGGGAGCTGTAGGAGATGCTGCCTAGATTAAAAACACAGGCTAGATTTGCAAGGGTAATGAGGGAAGTGATTTTTTTTGTGTGGCCCTCTGAGTACCAAAGCAACAAGGTCTGAGCTGCACTGCTGTTCCATGCTCCGAGCTGGGTGAAAAATCAGATGCGATTCATTAGGACATAAGGGCATGTCAGGCTCATTTGATTCAGCTGGCTGCTGAAGCGAGCTAAGTCTTATTAGTCCTAATCTCTGACAGTCCCTGCGACTGCCTCTTGGAGAGGCAGGAGATAGCAGTGCTCCTCTGATACTCCACTTCGCACTTCAAAGCTGGTGTAGTTCCCGCTGGTTATATATTGCCTGCGGGATTAAGATTCACAGGCAGCAGTGAAGCAGTTGACAAATGTGGTTTGGCAGCGCTGAGCCGGCAGCACATGCCTCCTCCCCGGCCAGTGCCGAATGCAAAGCACTTGCAGCAGCCCCGGGGAGGAGAAGGATATAAAGCTCCCTTAGCTGTTTGGGGCCATGCTTGGAGCTAGCCCAGTCTGCCTGGCCAGTTTCTTTTTGTGGCCCATTTGGGGTGAAGAAGGCCAGGAATGGCCCATCATTCATAGCGTTGATGTAGAAATGGCCATGGCTTGGTAGTATCGGGCTCCACAAAGTGCATTGTGACCCATGGCATGGGACAAATCCTGCTATGGCATGGCTCCACAGGAGCATGAGCTTTGCCTGGGCTTGTGTTTGACCATGTGTATGAGAAGACCTGTGGTCTCTTGGCAGCAAGTGGAAGAGCCTGGTGTGGGGCAGGGGAGGGAGGCATTTCTGCACCAGAAGGAGGACCACAGCAGCCCTGGACTCCATGTCACCATGCAGCCCTTTCTTCAAAGGCTTATGGGGTGGGGAATGCAGTGTCTCCTCTAAGAAGTTCGCAGTCAGGTGGTTGGGTTTTGTCACTGTGATGTTGCTGTAATTTTAATGCTCTGATGGTGCCTGGAGCATCCAGATGCAATCAGAGCCTTGCATGTCCCAGCTCTTACCAGAAAGAGCTGGCTTGGCTGTGTCCCTGAACTTGCCACCATGGAGGCATTTCTCAAATGGGCAATAATAAAGCAGGAGCTGATGTCTGCTGGGAGGCCCTGCAGAAGGTACTGCATACCCCAGGCAGGGTCTGAGGACCCCCTGGCCAAGGGGCTGTAGTTGCAGAGCTGGGCCATCCTTGCCTGCTCATGGAGCTATGTCCTCGGCAACTGTCCTGCAGTGATGGAGAAGGTCCCCAGAAATGGAACCCAACTGTACGGCACTAAACCCAAACCCTCCAATTCCCCAATCTTGTTTGAGCAGCGTCACTAGCCTTCTTCCTGTGGGACTATTTAGTTGAACAACTTGGATGGCTGGATAAGTGCTCAATAACAGCTTGTTGAGCTCTTTCTTTGAATAATGTGATCACCGTGTCCTGGCTGCTTGACGGCAATCTTGTTTGAGCGTTTTGGGGACTGAGATTCACTGGCAAAACTATGCTTATCTAATCTGAGACTAGAGAGCAACATGTAATCTTCCTGGGCAATCAGAGCTAATGAGTGCAGTTCAAATGTTAACTTTTGGCCAGCCATGCACAGAGTAAACAAGCCAAAATGAGATTAATTGAAAATCAATTGAAGGGACTTGACATGTGCTCACAGAGATGGCCCAAGCAAAACTAGAGGCTAAATTCAATGGATAAATAACTCATTGTGAGTTATTTGCTCGGCTCTACTTAAGTGGTTGATTATGTGGGTCTTTGGTTAATTGACTTATTGAGTGGCTGGCGTGGGTTTTTGGCTGCTCGCTCACTCCCTGCACGTTTTTGCTATTAACTCAGCTGTTTGATGGAACAAGTAGTCTATTGTCTATTTTTTTGCTGGCTAGGTTGGTGTTTGGTTGGATATTGGCTCTTGGGTTAATTGAACACATCTGCTGCTGGCTGTATGGTGGCTTGCTGGGTTCATCACTGGCTCTTTGTTTCATTGCCTGCTTGATGTGTCAGTGGCCCAGTTTGTCACAGATTGGATGCTTGCCTACCTAATTTCCTGCTCCTTTGCACTTGCAAACTAGGTTCTTGCTTTTCCCAGTTGCCATTTGGGGTTGCCATTGGCTCTTCCATGATGCTTGGGCTCCTGAGCCTCAGTGAGGACTCCTCCTCCTTGGCAAGTTTCTTTCAGTGTATCATCTCTAGGACATCTGAGGATTGTCACTGGGAAGGATGGACACTTTCTGAAAGTCCATTCCCAGCTGTAGCAACCCTGGCATGGCTCCATCCTGACCTTTTACTTTTTCCATTGAATTCCTCATCACTTCTGCTGGGAAATGTGGCATGGGAGATTTGGTTTAGAAACAGGTGGGATGCTGGCTCAGAGGGAGACTTTGGCTCGAGTGGGGAAGGGGAGGAGAGCAGGGGAGAAGAGACCTGGGCAGGAAATGATCTCTGGAATTCTATTAAAAAGCTCAGTTGATTTTGACAAGCATGGTGTTTTGTTTGCTTTTGGCCCTGATCTAACTTTAATTTTGGGGTGAAAGAATATTTTTCCACTGTGGTAAGAACCACTCTTTAGAAATGCATGCTGGGTAGCCTAGGAATCAGCATCATGCAGTGAAATGTATGTTGGTGAGCAGAGCCAGGAGCCAGCTGAGGTGACTTCATGAGGGACCAGGGTGGGAAGTAAGGAGAGCCTTCCCTGTGCTCTTCCTCCATGCCTTGCTGGAGCACCTGAAAGCCATTAGCACATGGGTCCCTCGGGGCAACTGGGCTCTGGTTGATGTGAGAGGTGTTGACTGGAGCTGAAGCTGACTTGACAAGGCCCCGAGGAGACACTCGGATTAGCTTGCTTACAGCTCTCCTGCTCTTTCATTTTGTCTGCCATGCTTGTAAAACCCTCTCACAGAGGAGATGGCAGTGTGTGTCCCCACCTTGTTTGGGGGAGCCCAGCAGGATGCTTGGCAGTGCTGGGCAGCTGTGGCATGTGGGGGCAATGGTGTCCCCCACAGCCCTCTGAGTGACCCCGTCCCTCAGGCTGAGCACCGGGAATTAACTGACTCCTGCTGTATGAGCCCTCCAGGTGAAGGTTAAAGTCATGGCCAGGGTGGGAATGCAATGAGATCTGCTCTGGGAGCATCTGTCTCCCAGATGGCCCCTGCCCTGGGCTTTGCACCCCTCGGAGACCCAGGCAGAGCAGCTATGGATCAGTGGACCATCCTGAGAGATGCCTGTTGCTCGTCTCAGACACACCATGAAACCCATGGTGTCTGGGCAAAAGCTGGCTGCTTCCCTGGCTAGAGAGCTGGAGGAAGAGCATCTCCATGTCTGGGCAGCTTCTGTTGCCCCAGCCTCCTTCTGCAATGCCAGACATAAGGTATCCCTTGACTTTTTTTTTTTTTTTAATCCCCTGCTCCAAATATTGTATTTTCCTGGTGATCTGCAGCAGTAGGTTTGACTATCAGCCCTGGTGCTGCAGAAGGAGCAGTCCCCTCTGTGCAGCACTGCTCTCTGGCTCGGTGACAGGAGACAAGTTCTTTGTCCTGTGATATCCAGGCCTGGTTCCCTGCAGGGGAGAAGGATGTCTGCACCCTGGGACAATTCCTTGGCAATGGGATGGAGGAAAAGGGTGGGATAATGAGGTACCACTGTGGTCAAGCTTTCTGTTTCAGACCTTATCTTGGATTTCTCCAGCTGCACAGTGGCCAAAACAGGTGAATACAATGAATGCAAACCTAAAACTTAGGAGTCCCCTTGAGCAGCCAGATGCCCTACGCAGCTGTGCATGCCCAAAGAGCAACAACTGGTGGCCCTGGAGAGTGTGAAACTTCTGGCTCCCACCATGGACTTGTCAGTAATGCCCATCTTGGTGCATCTCTGCAGAGCCCTGGGCCAGCTGGGGTGGGAGCAGGGATGAGGAGCACACCTTGCACGGAAAGATCTCGCTCCAGCTATTTGGTTGCACAAGGAATGTGCATGGAAAGAATTCTTACATTAGCAGTCAACTTTTTCTCTTCACCTGTCTCATTCTTTCTCTTTTTTTTTTTTCCATTTCTGTGGCTTGTTCCCCAGCAGGCAGCCTGGGCTGGGCTGGCAGGAGCTCTTCTGGGGCACGCCAGGGAGCGAGGGAAGACGCTGCCTGTCTAAAGCTCCCTGGAGGTCACCAAAAGGTAAGGGAAGAGAATAGGCCAAATTCTACACATTTTTGTTGCTGTCTGAAGTTTCTCCTGTCTTGGAAAACGCCTTCAGGGCCATCTTGCTGGAATCCTGCAGAAAAACATGGGGCTTTGGGAGGGCAGATGAAATGAAGGTGGTTTGGGGGGGTTTGGACTTATTTGTTTAGCTTCTTGGAGAGGCTGCGAGGAAGAAGAAGATGAGTGGTAGGGTGATTCCCACTTAATGTAGGCTAAAAAGGAGAAGAAGACAGAAGGAGTAGAGAAAATGTGAATAGACTAGAGCAGCAGGGATTGTGTGCCCCCAGTCCTTGGACTTCAGTGAGACAGAGATGCCTCCTGCAGACCTGGTCCTTGGCTCGCTTGTGACCATAAGATGCACCAGTTCGGCTGCCCTGTTGCTGTGATGTGAGAATCAGTCCTGGGGGTGATGCTCTTAGAAAAGAGCCCAGCCTGGAGCTCTGGCCAGTGCATGCCCACACCCCATGGGATACCCAGCAGAAGGTTCTCCCTGCCCTTGCTGTGTGCCCTGGTCCTGCTGAGTTTGATGCAAGTGCAATCCCTGCCATGTCTTGTCCCTTGCTGAGCTCACAGCTTGTGTTAGCCCCTCCATGGGAGCACTGGAAGAGTGGAATGGAGTCTCTACCCACCTGTTTTCCAAGCCAGAAGAGAAATATTTTGTCTGCCAGGAAGGCTGCTGGTGGATTTTTGTCTTTCAGCAGCATGGGCTGGAGTGGCAGGTGAAGGTGGCTGTGCGGGTGCTGAAAGGCGAGAGAGTTCATGAACTGGCACCATTAATAGTTTAGATACTAAGGCAGTAAAACAGTGATGCTTGTCACGGATGCTGTGTCTGTGCTGGCCGTGATGTGTCTATATGTCTGCAGCCAGTTTCCTGGGGAGTAACATGGAGCCTCCTGAAATGCTGCAGCAAGGGCTGGATTAGCTCCTCCTGGGTAGGTTTACTGTGATAGTTTGTGCACATCAAGTCATCGGTGATTAAAATCAGACAGGCTGCCCAAAGAAAGGGCTTGAATTCACATTGACCAAGCCAGCACCCCAACCACTGGGCCAGCTGAGATGCAGCAGTGGAATCAGCTCTACCATGTTTCTGCAAGCTAGTGGCACCGAAGACACCCAAGATGCTGGCCCCTCTGTCCTCCCCGGCTCCCGTCAGCCCCTGCCAGGGTGTTTTCTTTAGCTGTTTCCCCAGCACATCCAGCAGCATGTGGCTCTGCTCTGCTGCAGCCCGGCTGGACTGGTCTGAATTAAGCAGTGAGCTTCTTTACAAAGCCAAGAGCCATCCAGAAAGACACTGTAAGGATGGGGATGCAGAGGGACCAAAGGAGCTCCGAGGTGTTCTGGAGCCGGCAGAGTTTGTGAATGCTCAGCCCGGCACAAATATTAGTTACCCTGGGCCTCCAAACTGAGTTTTTTAGCCCCAGTGAAGTGAGGACAAGTATTAATGTATGGATTCTTGTTCTATAGCAAGGAAGAATTTTCTGGATGAAAGCTTTAATTAGATTTGTTTGGACCATGTTCACATGCCTCCTGAGTTCACTTTCTGCGAATACTTTAAATAACAGTTTTATTGGCAGGAACATTTGTGCAAACTGCAAATTTGGGGTCAGCATCTCAGCTGATATAAATCAGTGCAGGCCTCCCCAAGGCAGTGGAGGTACACCAATTTACACCCACAGAAAGGCCGACTCCCTAAATGAATATTGAGAAATTAGTCTTGGAACATAAACTTGGAGTGACAAACCTCTAAGTGTTTGTACTGGAAACCTTATCCTGGGGCTGCAGCAGCTTTCGAATTGCAGCAGGGAGCATCAACCACTGATCGGCAGGGATCCTGGCATCCTCCAGCATCTCCTCACCTCCTCTGTCTCCCCAGATTGCAGTGCTCTGCTCCCAGCCAGCCCTTCCCGTGCTGCTTATCCTTTTGTTACCACCATCCAGAGTGAGCTCCACGGTCTGGACTGGCTGCCCCAGGTGCGTGCAGAGCCCTCACCCTTCTGGGGCTTGATCCAGCCCAGCTCCTGGTGGGGGCTTTGGGGGGTGTTGAGTTTGGAGGCTTTGAGGGATGGAAACTAGGGGGGATGGGGCTGAGCCTGGGGATGGCAGGAGAAAAAGGAGGCGAGGGGCCCTCTGATTGCTGTCTCCTGGAAGAACTGGAGCATGCCCAGAAACAATAAATGTCCGACGATGATTTGATGCGAGTTAGGATGGAAAAGCATCACAGAGGGTGCATCTGAGACAAGCTCTCACTTTAAACTTCGGTGAACTCTTGAACAAATTCTTGTGCATTTGCAAAGCTGTGCTCCATATGGGCCAGGGCTCACTGGGGAGGGGGTTGTTCCATCCCTGTGGGTGAAGAACCTGCTCAGGACACCTTTGGCCACTGCTGCAGATGGGGAGAGGTGAGGTCGGGGGTGGCTGGGCTGATGCAGGAGCACAGGAAGGAGCTGGATGCTGTGCAGAGGGGATGTGCTTCCTCAGCTCCCTGTTGTTCCAGAGGGCACTCAGGACCACATCTGGCAGGGAGCAGGTCCAGGCCTGGTATTGTTGGCTGGATGCTTCACTGAGTGCAACAGTCTTTGCAGCCGAAAAGTTCCCCAGAACAAATTCTGCACGTCTGGCTGGAGCCCCCGGCTCCAAAACCCACTCCGTGGGGCTGCAGGTGGACAGCTCAAAAGACAAAGAGAAGGTTTTAATCCTTCACTGACCTAACCAGATTATTCTTGCTTCCCAGGACAAGCATCTCAGAAAGGAAGGATGACATCAGGTGTGCAAAGCAGGCTGCGGGGCTCCCAGCACACGGATGGATGGCGGCTCCTCAGCAGCCAGAGGAGCAGGAGGTGAGGAGTGAGAGAATAACAGCAAAGCGGGAAAATGTCCTAAGAAAATACGTTTCCTGATGTCTGCATGGGTTGGACCTGGCCATTCCCCACCTTGCCTGGCACGTGGGGGTGGGGGAGATGCCTTGACTTCCCATTCCCACTGGACATCCCAAATACTTTCCGTCCCAGCAACTCTCTCTCAGCCCAGTTATTCTGGGGCGGCTGGAGGCTGCTGGTCCCGAGGTGGTGGTGGGATAGGACAAGGTGTGTGGAGCATACCTGGAGAACACAGGTCTTTGCGGAGGTGTTTGCACTGCTGGGGAGCCTCTGCCATTCACAGATGTGACAGCAGGGACAATTGCTGGCATGGCAGGGCCTGACCTCCCCTGTGTTGGAGCCACCAGCACCACCCAGGGGTTTTCCATCGTGGCACAAAGGTGCAGGGCTAAGCTGGGAGCCCTGATCCCACCTGGTCTCAGCAAATGGTACTGGTGGCAGCAAGCCCGGGGCATGAAACAGTGCTAAAATCAGTGAAACTCCCCCCATGACCGTATATACCACCCAAATAAATTATCTTGCTGATCACCACTGCTCTGCAAGTGGGGCCAAGGGGATCTCTTCTCCCTGCCTCCCCCAGGCACCCAGAAACGCGGGGAGTTATTTGGAGAAGGGAAATCCCTGTTTTGCTGTGGGGCTGGGGTGCAGGGGGACTGGGGGGGGGGCACTGGGAAGCCAGGCCAGGACTTGTCCATCGCCATCTATCCCCAGAGCACGGGAGCTGAGCCCCAGGGTCAGGCAGGTAAAGGGCTCAGTCACCTGGAATAAGAGGGGGAAGAATGTGCGGGGACCGCGGCCTCGCTGAGGGGGTTTGGGGTGATGGGGGTTGAGAGAGAAGGGGGCGAGAACCTCCCAGGGGCTTTATGGGGAGCAGTGCTCCTCTGGGAATGGGGTGTCAGTCCTCAAAATAATGATGCAGCAGAGGGAAGAAGCCTCTGAGGCTTGCCGTGGGGCTCAGTGAGCAGCCCCAAAGCCACCTCGCAGAGGAATTTGCTCTTTCTCCTTTGGTTTCCATGTGGGATTGCCACAGCTGGGGCGCAGGGGGCTGCACACAAGTACCCGTGTGCGGATGGTGTCTGCGTGCACACGGAAAAGTATCCTAAACAAGCAGCCGAAGGCCCTCCAAATCCACTCTGGCATGGTTTTGGGGAGGGAGCGGAGGAAGGCCGGATGCGGGTAGCCCTGCCCTCACACCCAATAAAACCTAGCTGTGTCTGGTTTGTATCTGCAGGGAGTAAGCAAGGGAGAGAAAGAAAAAGCCTCTCCGAAATGAGATTCCTTACATGACAGCGTGCTGACATGCTCCGGAGTGATTTTGGCAAGAAATGGGAAAGCTAAGCAGGAGCTGGGGTTTGCAGGATTGCGCAGGCACCCGGGGGGCTGGGGGAGGGGAGGGGGGGGGGGGGAGTGCAGAACTATGGTGGCCCCTGGCCCCCACCCTCCTGACACCCCTCACCCCGGAGCTGGTGCTCGACCTCGCCAGGGCATTGCCCTGCCAAAAATGGAACTTTCTGCAATGCAGGTTTTTGGGTTTTAATTTTTTCCCCCTTTTTCTCTCCCCCCTGTGCCTCCATCCCTGGCTAAGCCGTCACTGAGGGGGTGTCCAGCAGCCAGGAGCATTTTGGATTTGGCGCATCCCAGTGGTGCAGGTGTGTGTCCCCAGCTGGCGACAGGTCAAGTGGGTACAGGGGATTGGTAACTCTGCTTCTATCTGGTGGGGAAAGGGAGTAGGGAAACATCAGGCTCCTCTTGCAAAAAGCCTCCCTCTAACCCCATCACCCCCTGGGCTCCAGGAAACCCCTTGGGTTTCACCCCCGGACAGCGGATGGAGGGGAACAGGCAGTGCACGGCATCCCAGCATGCTCAGGGCAGCAAGCGCACATGAATCCCAAATTCCCAGGGAGCAGCTGCATTCCCATCGCCCCTGAGGCTGTTCCTCTGGAGACACCACAGGGGTGTAGGTTCCCGACCCAAACCCTCACAAGCTGTTTCCCATCACGGTCCTGGGTACCTGCACACTGGGGGAGCAGGTTTCGGCACAGGACTTGTTTATGAGCTGTTGGCTTTGGCCGTGTGCTCTCTCCCGTGCCGTAGCCGTGGGGCCAGATTCCGGCGGGATGGGGCCAGGGGCTGCGGGCACCGCTCCCACCAACACGCGGGGGGCCAGGGGGGTTTACAGGCGCTTTTTCAAGCATCTGGCGGTTGAATATTTATGAAGTAGGAGAGCAAACCAAATGCCAGGAATCAAAGGAAACCGAACCTGATACTTGCAGTTGCTAAAAGAGTCAGGCATGGCTTTTTTTCCCCCTGCTGGCTGCGGGGCAGGAGCAGCGTGTCCCCCCGGGACAGCGGGGCAGGAGGCAGCAGACAAACCCATCGTCCAGCTCCATCGCAGCAGGGCCAAGCCAGGCTGGTGGAACCTGGAGCAACCGCACAGCAGCCACGCTGATTTATGCCCCCACTGCTGCTCCAGCCCCAAAATATTCATCTCCTTCAGCAGGATCCAGCTTCTCAGGTCTCTTTGGAAAATTCAGTGCTGTCCCTGCGTGGGTCTGGTGCGAAGAAATAGCTGTTGCTCCCCTGCCTGCAGCTGGCTGGGGCTTGGGGAGAGCTGCAGCCACTGCTGCCAGGGGTGTAGATAAATCCCTGCTGTCCCGATCCAGCCGGGAGAGGAGGAAACCTCCAGGCGACTGTTCCCAAACGGGCTCAGTGTTTGAGAAACGCTGGGAGCTCTGTGCCCCAGCCGGCGACTGCCTTGCCAGCAGCATCAGCACAGGCAGCGCAGGAGGTCAAGGCTTGTGCAGCCGGGGTTTATTTCTTCAGTCTCTCTGTATTTATTTATTTCGTTTTATTTTAATTATTTTTAATAGTTTCTCTTCAGTGCTCTCCGGGGCCTTTTTTTCCTAATTTAGGGACTCGAGGAAAGCTGGAGCAGAAGCGAAACATTATCAGCTAAGCTGGGATTTCTACCACATGCAGGAGTTTTGTGGCAGGTCCTCCCCCATACCCGTCACCACCCTCCACCCACACTCATATGCTGCCAAAGCCAAGAAAAGGGTTTTCTCCAGTCTCTCAGCCCTGGGGAGAACAGCAGCTCGTCCTGCACCTGGCTTGGCTGCAACCTCTGTGCGACCACCGAAGCTTTGCCAGTGACTTGCCCGTGTCCCTGCTCTGGGGCCACCAAGAGAATACCAGTAAGGACCTGCCCACCCATTGTGGGAGGTGGTGCAATGGGCAGTGCTGACTTCATTCTTCTCTACCACAGAAGAGAAGACCTCAAGCTCAAATATCCCATATTTACTGGTGCTGTGGTGTCCTTCAGGCTTCTCTACGCTGATGATTTCAGACCCATCCTAGTAATGCCCTGCTATCCCCAAGGCTGACAAGCCTCACCACCCTGTGATACGTCATCACTGTTACCTTCAGGCACAGAGCCCGCACTAAACCATCACTGTCCCCCAAGGCTACTGGTCCACCTCCCCCGCTTACCAAGCGAGGCTTTACTAAAATCTTTCAGAGATACTTAGGGATGCACCAGGAAGTCCTACCCTTGAGGATTTCCTTACTGAAAAGTGCTGTAGAAGCAGGGAATATCTATTAAGGCTTCTTGTTTCTGGGAGGATGGAGGGAAGCCTGGAGCTGCTTGGTAGTGATACCTGTGGCCACAGCAGGGACTGGGCACCAGGCTCGGCTGGGATGCTGCATCTCAGCAGCCGCCATTCCCAGAGTTTCAGTGGATCCAGCGCAAACCCCAGTGTTACCTCTTGCTGGGCTTCCCACCTCCAAAGCCTCAGTATTTCCAGCCCATCTGGAGAGTGGTTTGCTGGGATGAGTTTCCAATAGCACCCATGCCCAGCCCCTGATCCCAGGGGATGTGGGGGGAAGATGGGCAAACCTTCCCTGTGTTGGGGGCATGGCTTTGGGCTGCTTGCATCATCCCCAAAGGAGGCAATACCAAAAATTTTGTGTGGTTCGTCGTACCAAACATATAGGAAATGTCTTCAGACCTGGGGGGTGGGATACATCCCTGGGGGCTGTGGTGGCCGAGCTGGAGGTGCCACTTTTGGGGCAAGCAGCTCCCAGCAGCTTTTCTCCCATAGACTTGCACAGGCAGGATTTGCCATTCCCTTTCCCCTTTGCTTTCTATCTAAACAAGCTGTCAAGTGTTCAGCAGCCACTTCTGCACAGGGCCAGTCCTACACGGGTGCTGTGAGAGAAGGAAGTCCTCCTCAGGACTTCTTCCTTCTCAGTCACTGAATAATTTCTGGGTCTTTGCCTCCCTCCCTCCAGTTCCTCCACGGGGGTGGCCGTGGGAGGACTTGCTCCAGCAGATGCTCTCCCCAGCCTTGGCCAGGGAGCTCCCAGTGTCTGCCCTGGCCCATGTGAGATGTCAATGCCGCAGACAGAGGTTTCATCCTGCTGCGTTTGTGGGTGGTCTAAATATCTGCCCAGTTCACGCTGCTCTCCGGGCTGCCTGGCTCGTGCCTGGCAGTGGGGGTGGCTGGCTCAGCCCTGGGGCAGCAGCAGCTCCCGCAGCAGCACCTTTCGGGCAGCGCCTGCAGGATGCGCCCCCCGGGTGGGGAGGTGCGAGGGGCCAAAGCCGGGCTGCCTGCGGGGTCTGTGCGGCTGGGACCTGCAGGTCAAGGGCCATGAAAGCACAGTGCCTCCTCCCAGCCAGCCCCCCTGCTGCTCCTTTTCCCCTGCCCTCCAGCGCTCGCTCATTTTCCTCTCTGTTCTCTCTGGTGCGTGCAGACAGAGCAGGCTCCTCTCCCAGCCTGGGCTGGGTCTGCTACTTGAGAATACGATGATGGGACGTGCGAGCCTGGCATCAGCCGTGGCTCCATGTGATGTGGTTGGGGGGGGCTGACAGGCACTGTCTGCTGGGCATTGGCGCAGGCTGGGCGATGCTCTGCCCCTGCCGTGCCTGGTGGCAATGCCCGGCTCTGCTGTTGCGCTGGGCAGAGGCCGGGCAGGTCCCTCAGGCTGCGCACACTTTCTCCTGATGATGTTTCTCAGCATTTCCTGGGGTTTTGGCCCCAGCACTCAGCTGTACAAAAGTCAGAAGAACCCCATAGAGCTGTGTGTTTGTGCCCTGGCTTGAGGCTTTCCCAGGCAATTCTCTTCAGCTGAGTTTTCCCCACCAGCTCGAGTTTGGTGAGTCATGAGGGGCTCAGCACCTCTTGGGGTTTAGGTCTATGTAACCCCCCTCCAGCCATGCCCTAAGTGGGTACCCACAGAGATGCTCTGCCTCCTGCATCCCCCGGGCAGCAGGGTCAGTCCCCTGCCTGCAGCCCTGCCTGGCTCGGGGTGTGCCTGGGGGACACGCTGCTCTCCAGGGCCCCTCGCAGCCTGCCAGGAGTGTCCCCCAAATTACCCTGTTGTGTTTTGCTCCAGCCCCTTCCCATCGCCCTCTTCTCCCGGGGTTTGTGTGCCTCTGGATGGATTTGCTCCCCCATGCCAGCCCCTCCCCACAGTCCGGCTGTGCAGTCAGACAGTTTTCCTCCTCTTCCCCAGGCAGGAGTGCTGGGGTGAAAGCGGCAGCAGGAGCATGTGCCAGGATGAACCTGGAGAGAGGCAGGAGGAGGTGGGGAAAGGAGACGCGCATCATGAGCATCCCTGGGACAAGTTCTTTTATTTGTTAAAAGAGCAGCGGGGAAGCAGAGGGAGAGGGCGAGCGGGCAGCACATGACACCGTGTGGCAGCCTGGGAGCAGGGTGGTCACGGAGCCGCGGTGGTCTCTGAGCGTGGTGGCTGTCCCCATCCTTCCAGGAGCTGGCATCGGGCAGGACAAGCCTTAGCAGAGGCGTGGGCAGCTGTCTGGTGCCAGGGTGGCATGGGGATGCTGAGAAGATCCTCGGTCTCTCCTGGGAGCAGGAGCTCACACTGGGGAAAGGGAGAGAAAGCAACAGCTTGGGTCTGGTGCTCAGAGTAACCCCAGCCCGTGCGTTTGGCCATTGGTCACCCCACTGGCCTGACAGTGGAGGGCTCTGACAGCTGGACACAGCTCCCTGCCCAGAGCCATTGTCACCATATCCCCCCTCTGCTACCCGGGGGGGTTCCCGAGACCCTACCGTAGGAGACGGGGAGGGCAGGCTGACGTGAGAGGCATCTCCTCCCGCAGAAGGATGGGCAGCACTTCTTGTACCGCGGGCATTGCCGGTCACTGTAGCACTGGTTTGGTGGGTTGAACATGGCGCAGGTGATATGGACGGGTGGGCAGGACCAGGCACTGCCTGCGAGAGGAGGGACCTGTTTGCTCCAGGCTGCTGAGGGGCCCTGGGGAGATGCTCCCCAGCAAAGGCGCAGCTCCTCTCCCCTCTAATCCCACAGGATCCATGAAAACGCGGCTCCTCCCCAGCCCCTGTGCTTTTCCTCCCTGTCCCTTATCCTGGGACACCTCATACCTGTTGGCAGCTCTGTCCAGAGGATGAGCATCCCCACCAGCAGGAGGGCGGCCACCGACTTCATGCTGCGTGTCCCTGAGAGGTGCGAGCGTGGAGAGCTGGGGGACACCGACATTTAAACCCTTGGGGAGGATGGGGGTGGGGAGTTGGGCTGGGCACGTGCCGATGTTTGTACCTCTTTCCTCTGTCATTGTGTTTTAGGGAAGCTTTTTGCACAAGATACAAACAGGACACTTCAATTGCTCAAGAAGCAGTTATTCCATTGCACAACTGTCCCCTGCAGCCACACCTGGGGCTGAGGGACAAGCCAAGGGGAGATGGCCCAGGGCACCACCTCCCCAAGCAGGCTGGAAGCAGTGGAGCTGCTTTCTCCTGGGCAGATACGTTTCTCCAGGTGGTGACCACGCTGTCTTCCCTTCTGGGGGTCCATTATGTGGGTTTCCCTCTGTACCTTGCTTCCACATGCATCTGCAAACCCAACCTTACAGCATGATGCAGATCAGTGTGGGGCTGCCTGTGCTTTCCCAGGGATGATCCTTCAAGGTTTTCCCAGAGGAAACCTGCCCCAGCCCCACACCCTGCTGGCTCCTGCCCCACTGGTGCCATAAGCAAGTGTGGGGAAAGCAGCTTTGGCTCAGGGTGGGGTGAAAGGTGGGGTGAATGAGCCATTCCCAAGTTTTATGGGGGTCACCTGAACCCCAACATCTTCTCTGGGTGGCTGCTGCCATGTGGGAAGCAGGTTGGTGCTGGAAGAGAGTGGCTGGCCTCACTGAGGCAGGAGCATCAGCTCCATAAAGCCCTGTCACCGGCCAAACAGCCCCGCTGTGACCAAGCCTGAGCTCTCGATGGCTGTAGGGATCAGGGACTGTTGGTCCTTGCTCAGATGGCAAAGATCTCATGAGCCTTCAGGCCTCCATCTTCTCCCTCACAAGGCAACCATACCCCTGCTCCGGGCAAAGCTGTTTTCTTTAGGTGCTCTTGGGCAATGGGAAATTGCTCCATTTCCTACCAATGGGTCAATGTCCCCCTTGCCTTGTGTAATGGGTTCCCGGAGCCTTTCCTTGGGATTTCTGGGGCTGGCAGCAACCCGAGCTGTGCTGGAAAGAGGTGCTGGGAATGCCCTGGGAGGAGAAGGCACCCGCAGCCAAACACCCCGTGCTCCTGCAAAGGGTCCCCCTGGGCAGCCCCTGATTTCAGAACCGGGCAGGGCCCCGACGTGCTCCACGCAGCCCCTGAGCCATCGCGCTGCCCCCAGAGCCCCCGCTTCCCACCTGGGGCATGGTGGGCATCTCACTGTGCCCTTTCCTGCTCAGACTTCCCTTCTCGGGTCTCCATGGGGCACGTTAACTGGACCTTAACTTACTGGGTATCTGTTAATTATTGTCCAGTTTCCCTAATGATTCTGTGGCTGCACTTAGCTCTTTGTGAAGTCATTTATTAAATAACCAGGAGAGCATTTAGCCAACCCAAATAGACTTTCTGGGCCATGCACCAATAATTTATCACTTCTAATGAGAAATACAAGCATTGGATTAATTTTTAAGCAATCCTCTGGCATTCAGCTGCTGCCGGGGCTGGAGAGGACAGTGCTGTGCTCCCAGCTGGTGCCAGGATCCGGCTGAGGTGGTGCTTGGGTGGTGTGCTCCTCTCTTCTCCAAGAGAGGAGAAAACACCAAGGAGCAAGGCTTGGATTCAGTTGCAGGGAAGCTGACGGGGAAGAAATCCATCTGAGGGATTTTTGATAGTGCTTTGGAGATAGCAGTTGTTATTGCAAAGCTGCTCTCCATCATCTTTGAAAGGTCATGGAGAACAGGAGAGGTGCCTGAGGACTGGAGGAGGACTAATATCACACCTCCATCCCTGGAAAGGTGATGGAACAGCTCATCCTGGATGTCATCTCTAAGCATGTAGAAGAAAAGAAGGTCATCGGGAGTGGTCAACATGGATTCACCAAGGGGAAATCATGCCTGACCAATCTGATAGCCTTCTACGATGGAATGACTGGCTGGATGGATGAGGGGAGAGCACTGGAGGTTGTCTACCTTGACTTCAGCAAGGCTTTTGACACTGTCTCCCATAATGTCCTCATAGGTCAGCTTAGGAAGTGTGGGGTAGATGAGTGGACAGTGAGGTGGATTTAGAACTGGATGAATGGCAGAGCCCAGAGGGTTGTGATCAGCGGTGCAGGGTCCAGCTGAGGCCTGTAACTAGTGGTGTTCCCCAGGGGGTACGGTCTTGTTCAATATATTCATTAACAACCTGGATGAGGGGACAGAGTGTACTCTCATTAAGTTTGCTGGTCTCTTGGGTTGCATTAAAACGAATGTGGCCAAGCAGGTTGAGGGAGGTCATCCTCCCCCTCTACTCTGCCCTGGTGAAGCCACATCTGGAGTGCTCTGTCCAGTTCTGGGTTCCCCAGTTCAAGGGGGACAGGGAACTGCTGGAGAGGGTACAGCAAAGGGCTACAGAGATGATCAAGGGACTGGAGCACCTCTCTGATGAGGAAAGGGTAAGAGACCTGGGGCTGTTTAGCCTGGAGAAGAGAAGTCTAAGAGGGGATCTCATCAATGCTTATAAATATCTGAAGGGTGGCTGTCAAGACGATGGGGTCAGGCTCTTCTCAGCAGTGCCCAGTGACAGGACAAGGGGCAATGGACAGAAGCTGGAACACAGCAAATTCCACCTGAACATGAGGAAAAACTTCTTTACTCTGAGGGTGACAGAGCACTGGAACAGGCTGCCCAGAGAGGTGGTGGAGTCTCCTGCTCTGGAGACATTCAAAACCCGCCTGGACGTGTTCCTGTCCAGCCTGCTCTGGGTGACCCTGCTTTGGCAGGGGATTGGACTAAATGATCTCCAGAGGTCCCTTCCAACCCCTACAATTCTGTGATTCTGTGAAAACACCTGGTCTTGGCATGCCAGAGCCAATGGGAGCCAGGAAAAGCAGTGGGTCGAGCAACGGCATTTCACCTGTCTGCCTCATGCCATCTCTCATGCGATGGAGAGGGAGGCGTACGAATCTTCTGAGTGTCCTGGCCAGCTCCCTCCCTTTCCCCATGGCCTCCTCTCCCACTCCCACCTCCTCCACTCCATCTCCCTCCCTGTGGCGGAGGGATTCTGGCTGAGGAGCCCAAATCTGACATCATCCCACGAAAACAGCAGAGTTTCAACATGTACGATGGGAACGGTGCAAACGCAACCCATCTGTTGGAGCCTTTCAATGAGTTCCCATCCCGCTCCCAGCTCCCCATCCATCCTCCCACCCGGGGCTGGGAAGTGCCAGGATGTGGGATGCAGGTCACATCGCTGGGGCAGCATGGAGCAGAGGGGGTTGGTAAATCACTTTGCTAACAGGAGATGATGCTATGGGGGCTGTGCCCTGGGGATGCTGTCAGGGGGCTGTGGGGTGCTGGAGGCACTGCCAGCGCCTGCCCCTGCCAGTGTAAGGACTGGGCTAACTGGGAGAGCCCCGCAGCGGGCAGTGCTCCTGAGGACGGGGTGCGCGGGGAGCCCACGGCTGTGACAGCCAGGGGCAAGGGACCGGTTCGGGTCCAGGCAGCCTGGCAGCCAGCCCTTCATCCCCTCCGGCCGAGGGGGAGCAGTGGGGCACAGGGTGGGATGGAGAGGAACAGCACTGCACAAAAATACATATCAACAATTTAATAAGACAGACAAAAAAAAGTCTCCCAGCTGGGATTCATCAGGGAGAGCTTTCCGGGAGTAATAATAAGGAAAGCAGACCCCGGCCAGTGCAGTAATACCTTCGTGCTGGCCGGGGCGAGGTATGTTCCTGGGAAAGCAGGTTGAGCTGCCGAGCTCCTGCCGAGTGGGGACCAGTGGTGCCCCTCCAGCGAGGTAGGAGCTGCCGGAGCAGGGAGTGCCTTGAAGGACTGTCTTGGAAAGCCATTTGCAGGCAACCGGAGTATGGGCTGTAGCCCTGCCGGCAGCCCCTCCACTCAGAGCAGGGCTGGGGGCTGGGGAATGGGCTGCCGTTCCTTCCCTGGACTGGTGGTATTAAGCCTAAAAAGGGAATTGTTGGAGTCTTTACCAAAGAAGGAATGCCGGCTGTGCTGCCGGCACGCAGAGCTGGGGGGAGGGATCCCGTGGCACAGCCCATAGTTTTGGGGGCTCACTCCCCTCCTTGTCCTGGGCTCCCCTTGAATGCATGGGGGCCAGATCCAGCCCAGAGGTGCTGCGGCGGCTGGTGCTGTGCACTGCCCACCTCGGGGCTGCTGCAGGGCTGAGCCGCCCAGATACCATGTAGTGGGTGTGGGAAGGCAGCCGGGGACAGGACCTGCAGTCCCCTCCATAAACTCACCCCATTCCTTCCCTGCCTGCACCTGCATGTGTTTAAGCAAGGCTCCCATGGGGGCAGGAGAAGGAGCCATACCCCAGCTTCACATTCCTCCCAGGGCCTTCCTCCACCCTCTGTCCTTAATCCTTCGCCTTCTGCTCTCCATCCTCCACCCACTACACTCCATCTTCCACACTCCATCCTCCATCCTCCACCTTCCATTTTCCATCCTCTGCTCTCCATCCTCCAACTTCCACCATCCATCCTCCACCCTCCATTCTCCATCCTCCACCTTCCATCCTCCACTCTCCATCCTCCGTCCTCCACCTTCTACCCTTCATCCTCCACCCTCCCTCCTTCAAGCCCCTTGGCACCAGGTAGGGCAGCAGAGCAGAGCTCTGCTCTGGGGTGTGCAGAGACCTTCCACTGCCCTGCACCCCATTGAGAAGTCCTGGCCCCCCTCCCCAAGCTGGCAGATTTATTTTGCATCTCCCTGTCGCTCTCTCCTTGTCACCATCACCAACCAACTGAAGTTCAGAAACAGGCAAAGCATCCTGTGGCTGGGGAGCCACGCCACGAGACCGAGTCCTGCCCCAAACAGCGAGCGCTGCTGCCGTGCAAAGGTCCCAGCAAGGACCAGCCAGAGGCTCTGTCTAGGGTGAGGGCTCCCAAGATATTTTATAATGAGGGATTGCAGTTCTTGATGGGCTACAGGTCAAATGCACGGTTATTAGAACTTAGTAAATGTGGTTTTAACAACCATCTGGCACTTCTTTTATATGCAATAACCATCCCATTACATCGAAATAAAATCCACATTTAAGGCACTTAATTGCACAAGTGGCCTTTAGCTTTTTCTCTCTCATCTCATAAAAAAAAACCCTTCCCATTTCCATCTGTCACAGCAGAAGAGCTTGGCTGCGGGTCTCCAGCCTCCTCTCAAGGCTGGGCTGGTGCACGTGGGATGTTTCAGCCCTGGGGAAGGCACCAGAGCTGGTCGGACTCCCTGCGGTCCCCAAGGCTGAAGGGTCCCCAAGGTTGAAGGGTCCCCAAGGCTCCTGAAACTTCCCCTGGGGTGGTGGTGGGGTCAGCCATCCTGCAGCCTCTCAGAGGGGTCCCCAGCACCCTTGGGGATTGCATCAGGTCATCTCCTGATATGGACTAGAGCAGGGCTAGAGCAAGGTGAGAGACTCACCTGATAGATTGAACGAACAGAAGAGAAATGCCATCTCACAAGGGATTTTGAGATCATTTTAGTTTGACTTTGCTCCAGTCCTGGGCAAAAAATCTTCCCGTCAGCCCAGTTTCTCTCCAGGAAGGGCAACGGGATGGGAAATGCCATCACAGCCGACCAAAATGCGTCTTTTGGTTACTGCAAGCTGTAAGGTGATGCAAACCCAACTCAGCAAAACAAAAGCCCGTTCTGGGACAGAATATCAAAATCAAATGGTCTGATGCAGAACAGTTTTCCCTTCCCCCAGAAAGGCTACAGTGACAGGATTTCGCAACGCACTTCGGAGGAGCTACATCTCCCAAGGGGAAAGGGGAGAGGAGTAACCCAGTGCAAGGGGGCATCCTCAGCGTGGGAGATGCTCATGGCACAGATGGGTGCCTGTATCCTCATCCCATCGTGCCCATCTGTGATGGATGGGTGCCTGTATCCTCATAGGAGTATCCATCCATGCTGTGAGCATCTCCTACATTGAGGTGGTCAGACGTTTCCAGGCTCAATAATTGGGGGATTTAGGTGAGACTGGCGGTTTGGTGCTGTTGAAACAGAGCTGATGGGCAGCACGTTTTGGCTGGGCTTTGTAGACCCCCAGCCAAGCCGTCCCAACCCCACCTCGGTGTCACCCAAAGAGGAGCTGACTTCACCACAGCTCCAGTGCAAAGGGAGAAGAAAGGGCGGCCAGGCAGAGAGGGGAGCAGGCTGCCTTCTTGGTGGTGGTTTTCCACATGAAGAAGCTCCACAGCTCCTTGCTTTCCCCCCCAAGAGCCTTGTCCACATTACACCGAATGCCCCAAAGCCCAGGGAGAGCAGAGGCAGAGGGGTGGCAGGATGGGGGTGTAAGCGGGAGCTGCTCCTGCTCCAGGGGATCTTCCCAGGAAAGCAAAAAGCACAAGTTCCCAGTGCCCTCTGCAGGAGGAAGCACAGCCCTTTTCCCCAAATTTTGGGGCCTTCCAGGAGGGCAGTGAGCAGCGGGATGGGCTGTCACACACAGCTTGCTGCGTCCCCTCCATGGGGCAAGGACACAGAGACCCACCTGCCCATCCCCAGGGACATTTTGCACATGGATGCATGTGTTGCTTCCTCTGTGGGAACTTGGGGTCCCTGATACTGCGGCCATGGCCATTCCCAAAAGTCACCTGAAATAATCAACACGGGGCAAACCGATGGTGCTGTTTATTCCCAGGGGAAATCCAGCTTGGTTAACTGAGAGGTTTGGGTTTTGCACAGCAGAGCTGAGGCTTAACCTTACACTTGCTTTTTATTTCTTTTTTTCATTTGGTACTTAGGGAAAAACAAGAGGGAAGAAATGAAGAGGTGGATAAAGCAGGGATCGCTGAAACGATCCCTTAAAGCTCGTATGCCTCCGTTGAGGAATTTGAGCGAGCACCACCACGCAGATTTACTTGTTCATCTGAAAACACCCTCCCTGAAGCCCTGCTGCTGCCCCAGGGAGCTCCATCCTCACCACGAACCCCATGCCAGGAGCGAGGGCATCGCTCCCAGAGTCTTGCCGATGAAGCCCATGAGAAATGCCCACTGCATGCTGCTGGAGGTCGCCCACCCCCTGGGGAAGCGTGCAGTGGGCACTGCCCTGTCCACCCCCCACTTTGCTGGGAAAAGAAAGTTTTTTGGCAAGCAGCAGCCGAGGAGCTGGTGGCTTTGCCAGAGGCCAGCTGTGGCAGTCAGCTGTAATTAAGAGCAGGAGGTTATTGTGGGGGTTGACGGGAGAGGCTGACACCCGCTGCCAGTCACTTGGGGGTGGCAGGGGTCATCGTGTCCCGGGTTGATTGGCTGCCCCGCATTGCTCGGTGGCTGTTCTGTTAAGTGTCAGGGAGTTTGGGGGTTTGCTGATGCCCCAGCAGACCCTTCCCTCAGGGGCATAAGTGCCTTCCCATCTCGGCTGCAGGGAAGATGGAGCTGGTGGGTGTCCTGGTTTAAGGTAAAACAGAACCAATTTTCCATTTAGTAATTTTACTTCTTAGCTAGGCCTCTTCTAACAGCATGTTGTGTCGAAAACAGTTCGTTCTCAGAGTGATAAGACCGATGTTTACAGTTTGTGCCAAGGAATGGTACGCAGAGAGGCTCTTGCTTATACTTATTGCTATAACAACCAAGGTCAGCTAATTTTGTTATTTGCCCTGTGGGAGGGTTGGAAACAGAAAAGCGTAGAGGGGTCCCACCTGCTGGGAGGAGTGGACAGGACAGGTGACCAAAATTGACCAACAGGGGTATTCCATCCCATCTGCCCCATGCTCAGTATAAAAGCTGAGGGATCAAAAGGTCAAGTCTCTTCCTTCAATGGCCGACGTCTGAGGAGGACCCTGTCTGTTCATCTGCCTTTGATCCTGATCCGTGGGTTCCTGACTCCATCTGTGGAATTCAGTTCCCACCCATTGCTGAGTCCAGTTTGGGACTTCCACAGTGTCTGCCGATGATGTCATCCTGGCAGCTTGATATGGTTTTGTATATACTGTATCTATTTCATTATTTTCCTTTTTATTTTATTATTAATATTTCATCAAAGTAGTTTAGTTTCTTATAAACTCGTAAATCTTTTTATCTCTCCTCCTCTCTCTGTACAAGAGGTTGGGGGGGAGCATCTGTCACCAGCCATTGGCCAGTTTGGACAAAACCACTAGTGGGACAGCAGGGAAACGGTGCAATGGGGCTCCGAGGGTGGCGGCACGGGCAGCAACCAAAGGCGTGGGCTGGCATGGCTCGGCATTGCACCTGGCCACGGCACAGTGTGGCACAGCAGGGCACGGCGCAGCATGAAACAGCATGGCAGGACATCGCGTGGCACGCCATGGTGTGGCACAGCATCATGCAATGTGACATGGAGTGATACAGCACGCCACGGTGTGGCACAGCATCATATGTGACGTGGTGTAACACACCATCATACATGACATGGCGCGATGCAGCATCCTGTGGAGTGGCACAGCGTCCTACGCGACACGGTGTGACCCTGCACACTGTGGCATGGCACAGCCTCCTATGTGACACGGTGCACAGAGCGCACCGTGGAGTGGCACAGCTTGTCATGACAGTATATGACATGATATAAAATGACACGACACGACACGACACGGGCCCACCACGCGGTGCGCCTTCCCGCCCCTTCCCCTTTAAGGCGCCTATGGCGCGCGCAGCGCCGCGGGCGGCTCGGCCAATCAGCGCAGCCCACATCCTCGCCAGGAGCCGCCCCCGCCCGCCGCCGGGCGGCTCGTACCACTCCCGCCTCCCGGGGGAGCCACTGCTGCCGCTTCTCGGACAGCCCCACCGCCGCCCACTCCCCCCCGAATCCCCACCCTACCCCCGATCTCGGCTCTTGCTTTCTGTTTTGCGGTGTCCGCAGCGGGTTCCCGTGCGGCTGAGGCCGCCTCGCAGCAGACACCGGCCTTCCCTCCTCCCCCGTGGCGCGGAGCGATGGTGCGACCCGGGGCGGGGCGCGGGGCGGAAGCGGCGCCGTGGCGCAGGCGGCGGGAGGCATCATGGCGGCGCCGGGTGAGGCGCGGGCCGGGGTGGGGAGGGGGCGGCGGGGAAGGGAAGGGTCAGGACGGGGGGTAACTCGCTTCTCTGTCCGCAGGCTCGCGGTTGCGCCTGGCGGCGGCCATCGCTCTCCTCTTCCTCGCCGGTGCCCAGGCCCTCGCCCCCAGCCACCGCCTCACCGCTCGCGACCTGGCCCGGCTGAGGGCGGCGCTGGAGCGGCCCTTCGCCGATCTGCAGGCCGCCTTCTACTCCATCGTGGGCCTCGGCAACCTGGGGGTGCGGGTGGCGGACGAGAAGGTGAGCGGTGGAGAGCCGGCGGTGCTGCTCCTCCCCAGCCCTCGCTGTGCTGAGGAGCCGTAGGTGCAGCGCGGCAGCAGAACGTGAGCCACAAGGAGCTTATCTGGCGAGTTCTGTTTTGACAGGATCGTGAGGAGAGCGTGAAGCATACGTGCGTTATGTTTTTAGCAAGTATCAGAGCAAATCGCTGATAATTGCTGACAATCCTTCAAGTGTGCTGTTTGAATAAATTGTGTCTTTGGGCAATAACGTGCCACGGGCTCTGTTACACTTACTGCCTATAAATGGTGGTTTCAGGGCTCACTCCTCCATAGCCTGTGGTGATATTACTGTAGCTATCAGTTTGCTCCACTGTTTTGTGAAAAAGATTTCTGCCTGTGGCGTGTTTGCTTCACTGGCCTGTTAAATAGAGCTCTCGTTATTTCATTTCACTTCCCACACTGAAGTCAGTCAGGTCACTTGATCTTCGTATTTTTATATATAAGATATGTCCCCTCATGTGCTAGAAACAAAGACTTGTGGTATCAGCATGATGCTTACTGCCCTTTCATGCCTTTAAGTCTTTCTGATTTAAGTGTCATGGGTTGTCCTTGTAATAACCTGCTTACATAGGCATTCCTGCTTATGTGCACTGGCATGCTTACTTGTGCACCTGAGCTGTAAGCATAAGCTTGTTTTTTCCTCCAAAATTCATCTAGTTCAGCAGTTCTGAACTATTTGGACTTAGTTTATTTTTGAGTGTTGTGCATTTGCACTACAGACTTAACTGTGAGGCTCCTGAAGATGTTGTGGTTCACTACACTGCGCGCCTCGCTGTGGCCGGTTACTGGTCATCTGCAGGCTGGGCTGAGAACTCCTGCTTTTGTTTATGTCGGTGTGGCTGGGTTTTTTTAATAGTTCCTAGTTTTGGCAATGATAATACAGCTTTTGCTTCTGCAGGTAAACAATAATTATTTGTTGTTTGAGGTTTGTGATGAGACTTTTCTTCTGGACAGTGTACCTCTTCATGGGGTGAAACAATTTAAAAGGTAGAGGTAGTAAAAATAACAGCTAGGCATAACATTTGAACGTATATCAGGGAGTGTAGTGATAGAACGAGGTGTAGCAGTTTTAAACTGAAAGAGGGGAGATTAAGATTACATCATAGGAAAAAATTCTTTGCTCTGAGGCACTGGAACAGGTTTCCCAGAGAAGCTGTGGATGCCCCATCCCTGGAAGTGTTCAAGGCCAGGTTGGATGGGGCTTTGAGCAACATGGTCTAGCGGGAGGTGTCCCTGCTCAACCCAGGGGGTTGGAACTAGATGGTCTTTAAGGTCCCTTCCAACCCAAACCATTCTATGATCCCTAGGTAACTGTAGCATGAAAACCCTGTCCTACTTGTAATACCTAAATCACTGGTCTTTGAATATGAGCTGTTAAATTCTTGGTTATTTTCTGGTTAAAATGGATTCTTAAATGATCTATCTATCTAGTTGTTAGTTAATAAGCTGGCTACAGATTAATGAGCAGTCTCATTGCTTGCCTTCATACTGTAGCTGCTTACCTGACTTCTCATTCTCTATGCTTTGAAATTATTCTGCATCCATTAGGGATTGTGTGTAATATACAGCTGGGAAGGAGAGCTTGCCCACAGAATTTCTGTTCATCTGTTCTCTAACCTGGGAGATTTTCCCTACTAAATATGCCTATGGGTCTTTTATTTTGATAGATTTTATAATTATACTCAATTTAAATTTGAATTCTGGTTGCAGTAGAGTTTATGTGAGAATCAGTTATCTCTTTTATCAGGAAACAGCTTTGTTCCTGTGCAGCACTTAGCAGAGTAGGATCTGGGGAGTTCTAGGCTCTGCTGCATCACAAATATTACTATTCATTTGCCTTTTTCAGTATAAAAGTGCACAGCAGTGTACATGAAATTGTCTTAGAGTATCATTTAAATCAGTGGCTTAAGTCAAGATTGTTGCTGTAAGTTAACTTCTGTTTCTTCGCAGGCTGCATGCAATTTCATCAAATCTCATGTGGACTCCAGCAGTGTCGATTCCCTGTTCTACGCTGCACAGTCCATCCGGGTCCTGTCTGGCTGCGAGGTGAGTTTGGAGCCCTGAGCTCTGAAGTCAGATGTTACCAAGGAAATACTTTACCTCCATCTTTTTCTAGGTTT
Source organism: Fratercula arctica (assembly GCA_947846985.1). Lineage (NCBI taxonomy): Eukaryota > Metazoa > Chordata > Aves > Charadriiformes > Alcidae > Fratercula > Fratercula arctica. The sequence goes on along the minus strand of CANTUZ010000013.1, from coordinate 11,565,959 downwards.
TGTTTTATGTATAACTTCTACTTTTACTTTCTTTTACTGGGTTGTACTCTGTTGTCTCTTAGGTAAATAACTTATGAAGTGTTGGGGAGGAGTCTATATGAAGTGTAAAGATATAAAGCAAGTATTTGGTCCAGAGTAATTCTGAGGGGATGTTTCTTGATTAAACATCAGTAACTAAGAAAAAAGGAGGCAGCACATTTTAATAGAATTGGCAGCAGCTGTGTCAATTAAAAACTCTTTGGGTGGATGATAAATTATTTGGATGTAAACCTTGTGTTGAAACACTGCAATGATGCAAACGCAGCCCACCCTTGCTGAATTGTGGGTGGGATATCTAAGCCCCCTTTTTTGTCAGTGCCACTGGCTGCTGCACAAAGATGTGATGCCAGATGAAAAGCAGTAGCAGGTTACCAGGATAAATCTGAATCGTGGATTATCCTGACTAATTGATAGTTGACAGCAAAACTTAGGGATTTAATTAATTAAACTAAAAGGTAATGAATGCTAAGGGGCTTTTTCCCAAAAGCTTGTAGTAGTTTACCAGTCAAGTGTGTGGCTCCAGGAAGAAATCGGAGGTGGCTAGGTGGCCTTGTTTTTTCAAGTGTGAATCAACGTGTTCCCTGTGTTCTTTCTCAGGTTACCATTTCAAATGAGACCAGGGAGCTGCTGCTTGCAGCTGTCAGTGAGGATTCCTCAATCACCCAGATCTTCCATGCCGTTGGGGCCCTGAGTGGCTTTGGCCTTCCTTTAGCATCTCAAGAAGCACTTAGTGCTCTTACTGCTCGGCTTAGCAAAGAAGAAAATGTGCTGGCGTAAGTCTTTCAGAGGGAAGTTATTCATTGTTGCGTGTGTATCCTCTAAGCAGTTGGATTTGGAAGTAAATTGTATTTTAACACTTAATTTTTGTAATATAGATGTAGTAGAGTAGGTGCTGTATTTTCATTTGATGTATTTGTCTAGTTCATTATTGTCCCTCTGGGGGAATGAAAAATACATTTTTGGGCTATTTTTTGTGTGATTTTTGCAAATGAGCTTATGTATTCAGTTTAGTTTGAGAATAACGGTCAGTAAAGAAGGCATCCTGAGGAAGCCTTGTCTTTTTAAAAGATTCACAACAAATTTTTTACTTAATACCCAGCCATGGTTCTGTGTCATTTAGGGTTGCAGTAGACTTAATGCTCTTCCTCAGCCCTGTTGTTTGTAGGTTGGGATGCTCGTTCTGTGAGGTGGAAAAAACACACCAGTAAGCAGGAGGAATCTTCACAAAGATTTAAGTAATTTTACTGTGAAAGGAGAGAATAGAGACTTCCTTAGCTACGGAAGAAAAGGGAACTTCAGAACTTGCTTTTTTGAACAAAAAAAAAAATGTATTCCTGGAACCCTCAGTAGCAAGTTTGGGGATCTATGCTATGGAGGAATCAAAGTTTGGTTTCTTCTCTGCCTTTGGATCTATGAGTTTATGGCAGCACTGATGAAGCTAAAGTGGCGTTCCCTAATGAATTCTGTTTCCATTAAATCACCCGATTCATTGCCTTGAGTCAACTGAATGCAGTAACAGCTGTTTTACACTTCATTCAGAATAGAAACTGTAGTTGCTTTGATTTGAATGATTCTTGGCTTCTAAGGAAGGAAAATCATATAATTGTTTGGTTTTGTTTGTTGTTGTTTAAGAACTATCCAGGCTTTGGAGACGGCATCTTACTTGTCCCAGCAGGCAGATCTAAGTGGCATTGTTGAGGAGATAGAGGTAGGAACACGCTATGCTCTCTAATTAATCAGGAATTTGTTAGACCTCTGTAGTACTAAAAGATGTATTAATGTGAAATGCAAAATGAAAAACCAACCTGGCTAATTCCTTGCCTGCATGATGTGGGTTAGCTTGGCTCTTCCTTTCAAGCAGATATTTCTTCTGGGCTTTTAACTGTTTTGCAGTGGACTGAAACACAGAAAGACATGACTTTTAAATATAATTAAATCCATTAAAGGCTGGAGGTTTCTTTTTCTTCCTGTTACTAAATTACTATTACAAAATACCTCCGTGATCCCATACAGATACTCTTGATTACAGGCCTAACAGTAGAGTTAATTTCTGTGGATCTACTAGAATGCAATTTAAATTGTAATAACTCTTTCTGTCAGGATCTTGTTGCTCGCCTGGATGACTTGGGTGGAGTTTATCTGCAGTTTGAAGAAGGAATTGAGACTACTGCGCTGTTCGTTGCTGCTGCCTATAAGCTGTCGGACCATGTGGGTACAGAGCCAGCAATGAAGGAGGTCTGTATCTGCCCCTTCCTCTCTTCCACGCTGTAGCTCACAAAAAGGATTTGCCCTGTCCCTGTTGTGCAGTACAAGAGGCTGCTATAACTGGGTAGAGTTTCTACTGGAAAAAATGAGCACACTCATTGGAAAAGGACATCTCAGAGGGAAAGCTAAGTAACAGAATGTAGGAGGAAGTTCCACCTTTAAGATCACAGGCTGAATTTGGTTTGTTTTTTTACTTTTTTAGATGTACAGAAGGAAATTGCAAGTGAGGCCTAGTTTTTCTTTCTTCATTAAGACAAGCTGTTGAGAAAACCTCTCTTTGTTTCAGAGTTTGTTCTGGTATTTGGCACTTGTCTAGTACTTTGCAGCATTTCAAAGTATTTTGCAAATGTTATTTACCTGTGAGGAAATGCAGGCAGCAAACCATGAGTTTGGTACTCATATCGTCTCCCTGTCGGGCACCCCACACACCTACAGGAATTCAGATGCAAAAACTTGTTGTCCAAAATGAAAGACTGTTGGAAATTTCTTTTGAGCTTGATTAAGTTAGAAACCATTACTGCAAGCTATCCACTTAGTATTTTTTTTCCCACAACAAGTTAATTGAGTTAGATATACTTCTGACTGAGAATGGCAGCTCCCTAAAGCACAAGGCAAAGTGTCAGGGTTGAGACCGAAGCCAGTGTAAGACATTTGAGTTCATTCCTGGCTCTCTTCCATGCTGCTGCCAAACAGACTAATGCAAAGTAATTTTGATGTCATTTTTGAGGCGGTGATTCTGCTACACACAATTCAAACTGTCAGTGTCCAAATTATGTTTAAAAAAAAAAAAAGACCAATTAAGGAAAATCATTTAGTGTTGTTTCAGAATTGCGCTGTCAGAAGTGCTATTGTTGGGTCTTAAAGCTTTCTCTCTTGTGAATGGTGAGAGTGCCTCCAGAATGCTACAAAACTCTCTTTAAAAATTATCATGTAGCATCTGCAAAAATAGCTCCCCCCCCAACAACTTAAATGAGTGTCAGTTGCTAATTAAGGTCTGGAGCTATGCCATGCCCTCCATGTAAATGAAAAACACTGCAGGATTTGCACTGTGTGGGAGTTCTGTAGTATCTGTCTGGATGCTTTCTTTAGTTGTCATCTATGTTGGTATTCATAAATGCAAGTAGGAGGGTGAAAATTTGAGATGCAGTGGATTTCATTTTTAAGTGTTCTTTGTCTGTACATTACTAAATTGTATGCCGATTGCTTTGTTTGGGATTGTCTTTGATTATTCTCATTTCTGATTAGAATTTAGCCCACAATCCTTTGCTTGGATTAAAGTACAGGGAACCAAACCCTCCATTTGCTAGACTAGCAGGGAGTAATGGAAGAATCTGAATACTATGGCATACCCTGTGGAATGTGGCTCAGAGACACTAACCCTACAAAGTCAGACTGCAAAACCAGCTGGGGGACATGGTCCCACTCCAAATTTGGAGAGAACAAATTAGCTTAGGCACATCCTGGAGGCAGAGCTGGCTCTGTGCTCCTGGTGGTACTGCTTTAAAGCTAATCCTCTTAGCTTGAGGACACTGCTGAGTCTAAGCGGATAACCCTGCATGGGCCTAGACTGGCTCCTTCCAGAACCATTAGGATGCTTTGCATCACCTCTCAGTGGCCTTCCCAGCTCGGCAGGTAGCCAGGACATCTAGCCTAATCCTCCTCTGCTGTATGAAGACAGTTGTACGGCTCCTGGAGCCAAATTGTCTTTTTGCACCTGCGCACAGTCTCCATAGTTGAGCTGACAGTATCTTCCATTCTGAAATGTGTAGTTTCAAGAGGTACAGCCAAATCCTGTTTTTTCCAAGTTTCCAGCACAATTACAGCCATTATGGTTGGAACCTCCCAGCCAAGAATAAGAAAGCTAATGTGATATTCAAAAGGTAGCTAATTTTGGGTTACCTCATAACTTGAGTTATGGGCGAATGGGAAATTAAACAGTCTTTACAAATTGTGTTTTTATTAATAACATTATACTGAGCCAATTTGCAATGTTGTGGTAAGCTGCTGGTGCTTATATGTGATTTGCTTTTCCTCTTTCAGGATCAAATTATTCAGCTGATGAATGCAATTTTTAGCAAGAAAAACTTTGAGACACTTTCAGAGGCCTTCAGCGTTGCTTGTGCTGCAGGTTCTTTATCCCGGAACCGCTACCACTTGCCTGTCATTATTGTCCCCGATGGACCTGCAGCTGTGTCTCACCATCAGCCCGTACTCAAGGTGAGTCCTTAGCCTCAAATCTTAACTCATCTCTTGGCTTCGTCTTTAGTATTGTAGGTATGGTCTGACTGAACGTGTAAGGTGATGTCTTTCATTTTTAGCTCCAGTATTCAGTTTCCAGTAGACCTGGGTTTTTAGTGCTTTTTATGAAGTGATTCTTAGAAACCTCGGCTTACCCAGGGCTTACCCAGACACTACCTTGAAAAGGCACTGCTGATTACAAACTTCAGCTTTCCCAGTTGTGTTAGAAAGAAGTAGGTGAATCTGGGATGCTGGGCAGGGACAATTCCGGGTGTATAATGCAGAGGGCTAGTGAGTCGTCTGTGCTTCTGCATTCCTTCTGGGACAACGGGTTTCACAGAAATTCTTGGGTTTTTTCTCTTGTAGCTACAAGTAACTGATGTTATGTCCCAGCCACTGACTCAAGCTTCTGTAAAGCTTGACTACGCCAAGTCTGCATCAAGCAAAGCCACTGTCCTTCAACAGACAGCGTTTACTCTGTCAGGGTGAGAAAATCTTATTTTTACAGTTTGTAAGGCAAACAGGTGTTATTTAAACAGCGTTGGACTTATTTTCCTTATGTGCTCTTTCACCAAACGAATGCTTGTATGATGGAAAACTCAAAACGCTGTAGTTGCGTTTGGTTGGTAGCGGGTGACAGCACATTTGGTGGTGATGTTGAATTTCTGTTGCTTTTTCTTTTAATTGAGAGTGGGGAATTGGAACATTCTTCTGATTTTGGGGGCACTTTTAAGAATTCCTTTCCTGCTGCACTTAGCCATGTTAATTTTGTGCTGCATTTGACTATTTGCCTGCTTAATCTAGTGTATTTGGATACATATTGGTAGTAAAATGTTACCTATTTGTAGGCTGCTCTTACTTAGTATCCTAGAGGACGCTTAACACCTTGCTGCTTTTGTTATAGAGACGTCTTTGAGCTGAACTTCATGAATGTGAAACCTGCAAGTGGATATTATGATTTCTCTATCAGTGTTGATGGAGATAAGCGATTTATTGCTAACAAAGTTGAGGTGGGTGTGCTTTTTGATGGCACTTTAACTCTGTGCCTTTTTCACTGAAACAGCTTTTTATTTATACCCATTAAGGATGTTGCCAGTTTTATGGCATTTTTATCACGTCTTTCTGTAATGAATTGGATTTTGACTCAGGATTATGACCAGTAACCAGATTAATATATGATCAAAAGAGATTTGTGTAAATGTCAAAACTGACATCACTTAGGTGCTGATCTGACAGCATATGAACAAAGGCTAACAGTGGATGAAAGTGTTTATGTAGCAGCCCAAAGTAGCTATGCAGAAATGATTACTAAGAATGTTAGTTCTGCAGAGCATTCAAGATTTGAGTCTGCAGATCTCAAGGCTTGGCTAGCAGTTGCCTGGTGATTGGCTGATGTATGGAAGCTGAGCATTTGTTGTCAGTTTATGTAAGCTCTACAGCCCTAGGAAAGAGTCAAGGGGGTCTTTTGGCATCTCCTAACTGTGTATATCATGTTGCTTTTGTAGTGGAGAAATAGTGACCAAAGCAAGTGAAATCTTCATTTTGTGTTTACGTACCCCTCTTTTGGTGGCAAAAGCTGTTATGCCCCATCTTTCTGAAGAAGAAGTTTAATAGAAACATTCAGAGTTTTACTTTCCTCAAGTTTGCTACAGTGAGAAGAATGCAACATCTGTGTCTATTCATATAGTCACTTCAGTGTCAACAGCGGAGAATGCTCTTCTCCAATGATGTCTGTTCTCAGGGTTAGTTTTTGCTCTCAATCGCCTATTTAAGGAAAAGATTAGTCTTTAAAGTCTTCCAACATAGCCAGCTTGGAGTGGAGGTGGAGGAAGACGCTTATTTACAACTGCTGACCTATACTCTGTGTATCAAATTGATGTTGTCGTTGTATTAGTAATGGCACTTAGGAGTGTCAAAAGGGCATTGATTGGTGCTGCTTAAGCTCGCTGCTGGCACACAGAGGTACCGGTAGGAATGCATTAATGCTGGAGCAGCTTTGTGTGAACCGCCTCTAATAAGACACATTGTTATGGGGGAGGACTGCTGGGGGAGCTGCTTTTTTTTTTTTTTCCTTACTGTTATTAGCATTAATTGTCCTTAATGCACCATCGTTTTGACAGTAATGAGCTAAACCAGTGGGTTATTACTCCAGGCAGAGACTGCATTTCCTGGCATTAAAATATTTGAGAGCTGTTTGTGTACTGTTCAGTTGGAGGGGCTGCGTGCAGCAGCTCTGAGTTGCCTTCACAATAACTTTTTTTAAATGGATATTTCATTAGTCCATCTTTCTTTGCTCCCATCTTAAAACAACCTAAGGTTTTTCTAAAGTTAGCCTGAATAGTCAACATGTTAATGGATCCAGTTCCAGGGGTAACCGCTGTCTTAAATTACACTTTTTATTGCAAAGGAGCTGCCAAGATTGTTGTGTTTGAAGTCTGACCTGAATAGCTTGGTTTGTGTTTTTCACATATTCTTCCCACTGGTTCTCTATGAATTATTTTTCAGGGTGTGGGGCTGCTTCACACGAGCAAACCTGTAATAACAAATTGTAGTATAGGTTGAAAAATATCTTGGCAATGAAACTTTAATTCTCCAGGGGAGTGTTTGTAAGCTGTGAGAACAAATGTGCTAATTAAAAACTACAGACTGCAGTAACTGCTTATCTTTGAGAGAAGGACTGAAATCAGTCAAACCCACTGAAGTTCGCTGCCTGGATGGTCTGTGGTTTGGGACTGGGGAGAGGGCAGGGAGTTATTTCTCTTCTCGGGGTATATCCAGCACTTAGCACAAAGGAGCGTGATAAATGGCAGGGCCTTAATGGCTGCCCTGTGCTAAGCGATAAATGCTGTGACTCCGAAGGAAGGCTTGCTGAGCAAAGTGTGGGTCTGCAGAAATGCTTTGGCTCTTGCCTGCTGGTAATAAAATCATCAGAAACCTGTTGGGCTTTAGGCGCCAACAAAGGCATAACTGGTTGCTGTCCAGAGACCTCTCTCGTCTCAAATTGCTATCCAGTAAGCAGAGGTACGTATGCATGGGCAGTTTTAACTTGTATCATATGTGATGTAATCTTTAATAGCTAGTTTCTGCTAGTTTAAATGGAAAATGAGTTGTATCTGGATACCTGCCCTTTGGAGAACTGTTTTTAATGAAACAGCACAACTAACTTCAACGCGACTGAGAAGCTGGTGTCTTCAGAGCTGGGAGGAAGGGGGTGGGTTAGGGTTAGTGACTGATGCAGGAGCTTTTCCAGAAAGTAAATTGCTGTAGATCCTTCTGTTCGGGTTAGGTTCTCTCTTTGGCTTAGTGTAAGACCCTCTTTGGGGAAGGGGACAGAAGAGATAAAGCTTTTTCAATGAACTTGACTGTAATTAGTTTATGTAGAGTGCTCTGAGTAATTTTCTGTTGTGCTTTGTTGCAGCTGAAAGTAAAAGTTTCCACAGAAGTTGGAATTACCAATGTAGATCTTTCTACTGTGGATAAAGATCAGAGCATTGCGCCAAAAACAACCAGGTAAAACAACTTGGTGTGTGTAAGCTTTTAAGGGTCAACTCTGGCTCTAGACTGGAGGTCTTCTGAGCTTCACCTACTGCAGCTAAAGCAAAGGAATCCTGTATTGGAATAACTACAAAGTTATACCCATGCTGTTTCTCTTAAACTCGTGAGTTCGTTGAGAGAATACTGAATAGGTGGTTTTCTTTAATACTGGAGTAAGTACTAACAGAAGCCAGGCAACCTGAGTCTTCTATTCTTTTGTTGGCACCTCTCCATAGCCAAAGCAAGTTAAAAGAATTATGTTAATTCTGGTATTACTGGGCTTTGGTAAAGATGCTCTAATGCAACGTGTACGCTGTATTTGAGGGAGTGTGGCTGTACCATGTCTAGGTGTACCTGAATTTAATGGAATGGGTTTTTTAACTGACATCAGTTATAATGTATAGAATCTGACTTAGGTTGCACAACTTCACTGAAGCCCCTCTGTGTGTGTTGATACGGCCTTCCTGTGCTGAAGTTTGAGTGTCTGTTTTCTGTTCTGCTGCCATCACGCCTTTGGTTGTAGCATAGCCTTGGCTAAATGCAATGTGGGGTGTAGTATTAGCAAAACCTCCTTCTGTTCCTTTGAACCTTAAAACAAACTATTGTTTTACTTGAAAATGGGCAAGGGATGTAGCTCACAAAAATCCTTCTAAAAATTCCATTCATTTATTTTCTTTAAATTTATGGTGGAAGAGAAAGATGTGTTAGTTTACCTGACTTTTTGATAAGATAGCTCATTATGCTGAGTAGACTGCAGTACTGCTAGACAAGCTTGCATGCCTCGGTTTCTTTGAACGCCAGGCCTTTTCTTGGAAGATCACCTCAGTTTTGTTTGGTTTTTTCCTCTTAGGGTAGCTTACCCAGCCAAAGCCAAGGGCTTATTCACTGCTGACAGCCATCAGAATTTTGCTTTATCCTTCCAGCTGATAGACGTGAACAGTGGAGCTGAACTCATCCCTCATCAGGTTAGGACAAATTTTTGTCATTGCTGTGTCACTGAGATGTTCCATCTTGAAGTGTTTGAGGTGACAGTTGCTCTTGAAAAGATGTGATAGGTTTTGAGAGGCCTTATGTCTCTGACATAGACTGTGAAACATCACTGATCTTGGTAGAGTGGGAAGTGGATTCACTTCATTTGTTTGGGCTGTATGTTAAATGATGCCTCTTCCGTCTCTGGTACCGTGTCTTATTTAACTCAACAAAGTGAGTGCAGGTGCTCCGCACTGGAAAAGCACACTTGATATTTTTAATATAGATTGTTTGCTGATAAAGTCCTTGAATGTCGACTTTCTTTAAAATTTTATTTTTGCTGTATAAAATAGAAAAAAGGGGGGAGGAACAGCAAAAACTGTAGATGCATACAGCCCTGTTGGGTGCTGTTGCATATTCGCTGTTGAGTAACACGCAATATATTGCCCTGTACCCCAGTGGGCCACTGGACGGTCTTGGTCCTGTGTTAATGTAGTTACTCAGAGAGACACAGAACTTTGCTGATTTGAAGGGATCTAGACACCTGGGCTCCTAGTTTGTACTCCAAATTTTATTAATATTGTGCTTTTGGGAGGTAAATCTCTGGTTTCACTGGCACTTGTAAGTGCACTGTGAGATATTCCAGAAATCTTAACAATCTTTCCTTTTAGACTTTTGTCCGACTTCACAACCAAAAGACTGGCCAGGAGGTAGTGTTTGTTGCAGAACCAGATAGCAAGAACGTATACAAGTTTGAACTGGATACCTCTGAGAGAAAGACTGAATTTGACTCTGCTTCTGGTACCTACACTCTTTACTTGATAATTGGAGATGCCACTCTGGAAAATCCAATCCTGTGGAATGTGGTATGTAGCTGGAAATGTGGTGGTGTGGTTTTGAGCTTACTGGCAGTCTTAACAGGAGGGCATGGTACAGGCTTTGAAGAAAAAAGCTCAAGTGTCTTTGTTCTTTGTAGTGAACCAGAATCTTTTTGGCCATTTGTGGTCTCTGAGGTCTGCTGTTCATTTTAAGTTTTTAAGTATCAAAGCAAGACTGAAATGAACATTCATTTCATCATGTGGTGGACAAAAACTTCAGAATGTTTATGGGTTTGATTGTAATTTCACAGCAAACACTTAAAGGTTTAGCCTTTCTGCGCTTGCTATGCTGGAAATAAGCCCAACTCTTAGTGATGAGTGAGTGGCATTACTGCTTCTTAAAAAAATCTGGTGGCTTTTTCCTAGTTTCCTTTAAAAAAATCTTTTCAATCATAGATTGACAAATAGGGAAATAGGCCACAGTAATGGAATAGGTTTTATAAAACTTTTAATACATTAGAATCAAACTTCATGTAACTCCGTTATTTCATTTCAGGCCGATGTTGTGATCAAATTCCCAGAAGAGGATGCGCCATCCACAGTCCAGTCCAAGAACCTCTTTGTTCCCAAACCTGAAATCCAGGTACAGTCAAAAACCAAAATTATGTGTGGAGATGGGGGAGCTAGACCTACTAGTACTATTTGTTCTCATCATAACTTATTGTTGAAAAGTCATCTTTCACTAAGAAAAAAAAAAAGTATTGTGTAAGTAATGTAACTAAAGGAAGACAAGAGTTACTGCTTAATGGAAAGAAATGTGTTGCAGTCCTCTGGAATATGAATAAATAAGCTGAGTCCTACCTGTGAGAGGGCAACTGGTGATGCTAAGAAGGTTCAAATGTGTAAGTTTGACTAGGTGAGCACCACAGAAAGCTCTCTATTCTCAAGATTTCTCTTGCTTCATTCCAGCCATCTGTGCTGATGACAAGCTAACAAGTGCTTCTGTGAGTGCAAGGAAAACTTAACTGTGCAAGAGATCAAATGTGCAGAAACTGGAGTAGCCACTGCTTTAGTCTTTTTCTCAAGAGGAATGCTTATCATACAAAGGAATGTCTGGGAAGAGCACCAGGGCTGCAGCTGGTGCTCTGGGGAGCTGAGAAGCTGCTCTGCTGGAATACTGCTACTTATGAGTTGGTTTTGTTTGTTTGCAGCACCTCTTCAGGGAACCTGAGAAGAGACCTCCCACTGTGGTGTCTAACACTTTCACAGCACTGATTCTCTCCCCGCTGCTTTTGCTGCTCATTCTGGTGAGTGAACTGGGCCACAGAAGAAATTTTTTTCCCATCCAGTCCAAGGTGCTCTAGGAGGTTGGCCAGCTAAACTTTGTATTAAAACTTGTGGTTAATCACGACTAGGACGGCAGTACTGCAGTCGTAGCTAGCAAATGTCAGTGCAGAGCATTGGTCTGGTATTGTTTCTTTCCTAAACTCTTAGGGTTTTCTGAGTTTATAGTCAAAACGGCAGAACGCTGCTGCCAAGTAGAAGTAGGTGGGGTGAGTTTCTTCCACGTGCTTCTGCTAGGGATGTTGAATAACAGTGGGCACATTAAGTTATAACTAACATTAGACTTCCACAGGAAAAAAAAGCAGTGATTCTGCCTGGCACTTAGGACATCCATCACAACATCTGTGTGACTTAATCTTATTAGATTGATTCCCGTTTATGGACATAATTGGTATTTGTGTGTCTGTAGTTGAAACCTCTACTGCTACTCACTGTATCATCAGATCAGTATTTTGAACTTAATGCAATACAAAAATCTCATCTAGTCAAGTTAAATTAGTCCTTATTTGGAGGATGAAACTCATCCCTTGCTTGGCAGTAATTTCCCATTAGCTGGTCTCGCTGAAAGCTGGCATTCAGCTAGTCATGTCCACTGGTCTCTGGGGTTCACAATATGCATGTTGATAACACTTTAATGAAAAATCTCATTGCTTCTGCTCCTGTTTTCCATCCTTCATGCCTTTCTCTTTTGTGCTCTAAAAACTGAAATGTTTTTATGTGCACACATCTTGTATCTATAGCTGTTCTTCTGCTGAGTCCAAAACTAGAACTTTACCTTTTTTGTCTTTTTAATTGAAATTAATTCATCTGGATAGAAATAGCAATGTTTATTTTTCTGGAAAATATAGATTTGGAGCAATACCCTCTCATCAGTTTAAGATAGGTAATTGAGGAACTGCTTTTGGTCAGTCAGAATCAGCAGGAGAAATATTCACTAAAGGAGCTCAACAGTGCTGTCTTTGGCAAAATTACTACTGTCCTTTTGTAGTAGGAAACAAGTGCTTCTGTAGAGACTACACTGTATTTGTTGAACTTAAAGCAAACAGGCTTGAAAGATACTGATGTTTAAAATAAAAGTTTGTGTTTACAAGGCTGTTGTAACTCAGCTTTTGTTTATTTTCCTTTTAGTGGATAAAGATAGGTGCCAACATCTCCAACTTCAGCTTTGCTCCCAGCACCATTGTTTTTCACCTGGGACATGCTGGTAAGTGCCCATTGCTTATTGGGCTTTCTGCTTTGTTTGACCTCCTCACCTGGGAGTTACAGATGAGAGCCCTGGTCGTTAATGGGCTTGTGGTCTATTAACTATAATGACATAATAGCATAACATTTGTTCTCTTGTTTTCATCTGCCTTCCTGCTTTTCATGACTGTTAATGTGGTGATAAACCTGTTTTGGCCATCAGCTTATAACAGTGGTCATTACCCGGGCTCCTCTCACACACCATTTATCTGTACTTAATAGAACTTCTTATTTCCAGAGGTCACACTTTCTTTATTGCATGTTTATCCTTTGTAAGCAGGGAGTTTCTGTGGGGATTGAAACCTGCGGGACTGTGGTCTACATCTTTTCTTTAAAGCTCTTCTGTGAAAGCTGCTCTTGCTCTTTGGCTGGACCGATTTTTTCCCCATCAATGTTATTTTACCTTTAGTTGCACAGTTATTTACTGTCATGACAGAATTTCAAAAACATAGCAAGTTGGGAGAACATTGGATCTGTTTCCCAAACGACAGTGTGTTGCTTGATCCAAGCCAGTTTCCTTGGAAGCTTTTTAAAGCTGTAAGCTCCTACAAATTTGCAAAGGTTAATAACCTTTATTGAAATCCAGAGTATCTTCCTCCTTTCAATGTCTATAACATGTCCATAATTCTGCCACAAGAGGGTTGGTTCCAAATGTCAGTGTCATGTTTTTCTCCAGTATGGAGACCCAGACACTTTCTTCCCCTGGCAGTAAAGTAGTCTTTAGATCTGCCGTTTCAGAGCTTCAGATGTGAGATAGAAACCCAGTGCTTAGGCCTGGCAGTACAACATAACGGTTGTTCTGAGGGTAACAAATGGTTCAACTTTGAAATGCAGTTTCAGCCATGGGCTCTGTCTTTTTTTCACAGCAATGCTGGGACTCATGTATGTCTACTGGACTCAGCTCAACATGTTCCAGACTCTGAAGTACTTGGCCATTTTGGGTGGCGTCACATTCCTGGCAGGCAACAGGATGCTGGCTCAGAAAGCAGTAAAACGGTAAGCCAGGGACGGATGTGTTGGTGGGAGCTGCTTTTAAAGTCAGTGGGGAGGAGAGCATGTTGATGCTATCCTGTGTCAGTAACTGATACAGTAACGAACACTGCTTTTGGTTCTTGGATCTTGTGTGTGGGGATGGGCTGCTCAGTCCCACTTTTGTGCCTGTTTTGAGAATAAGGGCTTGAACTGAGTAGGGCAATGAGCTGCTCTCACTGAGATGCAGCAAACTGCTCCTTCAGAGGGAATGGTGGACACTTGCTGAAGCGATCAAGCGCACAGAGAAAGCAAAGGGTGGAAGTGTGTGCTTTGACATGGGGAAACCCCTATTTGACACGGGTAAACCCACATTCACTGACAAATTTGTTTTACTACATGGTATATCAAGGTCTTACAATATTGCTAGATAATGAAAGCCAGTATAAATGCAGAAGAGGTCCAACTCTTCTGTAGCTGTGCTTGTGAGATAAGTATTAAGAGGAGGAAGGTAAGGTGGGGGGGTATCTTAGTCCTATCTTCCCTTCCCTAAAGGGGGATTGTAGAGAAAAGGGAAGCAGATGCTTATCAGAGGCGTGCAGCAGCAGACAAGGAAAAACGGAAAATCCTGGTAAATGTTACGGATACAACATTCATTTCTGTACTGGCATTAGACTGATTCTGCCACACAGTGTCTCATGAACGTGCCATGGCTTAGGCAGCCTGCGGGCAGTTTCCTGACCCCAGCTTCCAATACAGTGCATTAATTAGAGGTTGAACCCTTCCCTCTCCTTCATTTCTGCCTCATGGGATTTCCATGTGAGACTTAAGTTTTAGCTCTTTTGTACTAATGTAGAATTTGGCTTTGAAGATGATCTTGTTGACCTGCTTTGCCATCAAACCTGTCCTTTTCTTACTTTCCCCTTTTTGAGCCCCTAGGAGTTGTTTATCCTTGCAGACCTATTTGCATAGATACCCCTGGATTCTCACTATTTTTTGATTAAACTGCAATAAAACCAGGACAAGAGCTGTAAAAAATAAAAAACCCACAAGAATATAGTTTTCAGGGGTTTTGCATTGATTTGTTGTCTTTAAAACATCTCTACTTGTATGGTTGTAGCAGGGAAGATGATTATTGTAATTAACCCATTCCATACTGTCCTCCCAGCTTTCTCAGCCTTGCTCCCTCGGTTGTCCAGCACTCTCCACTGTGGCACTTTCTCTTGTTGGCATAACAGTTCCTACTGGGATTTTGTTGCCAACTCGGCTATGTTATGTCATTCAATAATATTCCCTTTTTAATTTAAAGAGCAAGTCTAAAATCATTATTAATTACAGATTACCTAGGATACAAATTTTGGGAAAAAGAATACAATGAATCTTACTTCTAAGTGTCTTTGCTCAACCAGGGCTTCTGTTAGCACATAAATGCAGGTGGTTGGTTCCTACTTCAAAACACTGCAGGGGGTGTCTGTATGCTTTTTCACTGTAAATGACATGAAGCTGCAACTTACAATGGCAAATTTGAAAGTAAAACTTCTACCTTAGGCTAAAGTTAAACCCTTTGTATGTGACTTTAAAGTTCAAAAAGACGTCTTTTTGTTAATGCTCTGCTAGCCTGTCTCGGATGTTGAAGTGCAATGATAATTAACTAGATTGCACTTTGAGGCAAAGCTGCTGTTCCACTATGGAGGCAGCTGGTGGGCGTGGGAAGGGGACTGTATAAACCATCTTTTTACAGAAGTTACCAGAAGGCCTGGTTTTGCTTTTTGCATTTCTGTCACTGGCTCTGGTTCCTGGAGCAGGGCTGCTTTTCTCCTTCCTATCTACGTGAACTTTTCTTCCTCTCTCCTTTTGGCAGGATCGCTGCAGAGCAGAGCAGTAGGTTGGCAAAGTATAGAACGCTGCGGTAAAAGGGGGTTTTGCTAGTGACCAGCTCTTCTAGAAGTAAGGGCCTTTTTTGGAATTTGCCTTTCCTGGGCATGCTGCCTGTTTCATTTCACAGCATCACTCACTCCTGGTACAAAAAGATACCTGAGCTGAAGCTGCTTCCTTCCATCATTGCTTAACTGGGCTTTTAATCAGTCCTTGGGTGTCCTTGGCTACAGCTGGGTTTGCATATTAGCAGTACATGTCCTCTGCGACTAAACTGCCTTTGTGCGATTTCCTTAATCATCTGAAGTCTGTATGGTAATATGTGCACATGTGAATATGCTGTCTTGGGTACCAAGCAGCTATAAACCTAGTTTAAGCAGTATTGCTCCTGTAATGTCAGCTGGAGGAGGACATGAGGAAGATGGATGGTATCTGGGCTGTTCCCATCCTGCTGTTGGTACCCCCTATCCCCATCTGCAGTATTTTGGTTATTCAGCTGCCAGGCACTCTTGAGTGCTGAATTACGTCCTTGCTTGGGGTGGCAAGAGCTCTGTGTGCAGCAGAGGCAGGTCAGCACCACCTCATTCAGCTGAGAACACGACCAAGTCCAGGGTTCACCCTCCTATTAGACTGAACTGGTCACGATGTCTCAGTCAGCAGTGGCAGCAGCCCCCTCCATTCAATACCAGCATCTGATAGGTCTCCATTGTCATTTACCAGTGCAAAGCCCTTCACTTCTTTGCATTCTGAGCAGGTAAGGTCCCAGTTTGCTATATCCACAGTGGCGTAGGAGGCAGGACCGCCTGCCACTATGCATGCTGCCCAATTCTGAATGTGCATGTCTGGCTTTGTGTCTCGTTCAGTACACTGTTTTATTTTGGGGAAAGGAGAGAACATATGGGACAAATCCTGCGATGAGACTGAAATCACTGTACAGCGTGCTGCAGTGGTACATCTCATGAGCGTCTGCTTTCTCTCATGTTCACAGTCAGTGCTCCAGGCACACACACAGCACGCTGAGGAGCTCAGGTTTTTTTGTGCCAAACATAACCAGCGTGGGTGGCCGTGTCACAAAAATGATGTGCACCATGGTATAAACTCCTGTCTGCAGATTAGATAGTATGATGGAAGATGGTTTCATGGAAATTACCTATGCAGAATTTGGCATCATGTCCCATAGAAAAACACCCTGTTACTATCTCTTCTTTCCCTGGAGTGTTTTGAGGTATTTGAGCACAGAACAAGCTATGACAAGTAAATGGGGAGGAACTGGAGATGGCTGTCGCTTGTTCTCATAGATGAATGCTGACTGCATCCCAGCCGCATTTGCTGGTGCTGTTCTCGTCCCCAGACGCTTCTTTTTACCATAGCTTTGGGCCAATGGTTTTCAGCTTTTTAGTGGCCTGTTACCAAATGCCTCACAAGTGTGTTCTCCACAGCTTGCATGTTTTCTGTTTCTCAGCCTGTTAATTTAACTCCTTAATTCCCCATGGGCTGTGAGTAATACTGCAAATAACTTATTACCCACAAACCGTAAGTTGGGTTTTGCTGCCATGTGCAGTCACAAGCATTTGTCCTTATTGCTGGGTTTTCTGCTGCCCCAGTTACGTCAGCTAAGACTGTATTGTTACCAGCTTTTAGGGCTGGACTGTCAAGCGTTCAGCATCCGTAGCTATGCCCGTGCCTGGTATCTTGGAAGGGAAAAGGACCCCAAAAAGATGGGTCCACTGTGCCCACATTAGACTACTTCATCTTCTTGGGGATGTGAAGATCTTTGTGTTTACATAGACAACTGATTCCAAGTGGATAGATTGGTCCTTTTTAAAGTAGAAGAGCAGTTCAAGTACCTGCAGGCTTTGCATTCAGTCCTGCTTTTTTGTTCAGTTCTGTATTTTACAAGGCTCATTCATCCCTTTTGCACCAGTGATTAACCTTCATTTTGTCTGTTTCCATCCTCCTTGAATTCAGTCCTCTGTTCCATTGCAGTACTGGTTTTATCACTCCGACAAGCTTCCTTTGAGAGAGAATGAGGGGTGTGGGGGCACTTTTACTGGGCAAGGAAGTGCTTTGTTGGCTGGGAGAGTTAATTTTTTGGGTTTTTCTTTCCAGGACACACTAGTACCAGAAGAATGGAAGAAATGGGGAAAAACAAAGCAAATGCCTTCAGAACAGAAGTGAATAAATAACTGAAAGACCTGAAGAAGGAAGGCAGAAGCAGATACCTTTTTTTTTTTTAATATTAAGTCAAAAGGGTGCCAGTTATCCTTTTTTTAAAATCTCATTTTCATCGTTGTGTTCATGCTACTTGTGTGCTTTTCATATGAATCCAGAAAATCCGTTCTTCCCTGGATCCTCACCCCTTTTTCTCCCAGGACATTTGAATTTCCTTTAGAAAAAGAGGAAAAAGAAAGTATGATTCTGCCTTTCCCCAGGTGCCCTCTCCTCATCCTAAACGATTTGTGAATAAAGAGGAAAGAATGGTCCTGAATTTTGGTTTTTTTTGGCTGTCTCAGAGGCTCTGATTGGAAGTTGGGCTCACATGAGAATGAAAAGAGCTTTCTCTGGTGGGTAATTTTGTGTATGAGTCATTGCTATGTGAAGCTTCCTGTTCTTTCGTGTCCTTTCCCAGAGGGACATGTTTATTGGGGAGGACTTCCTACTCCTGCCTGTCCCTTGTGTGATGCTGTCATCTGTATTTCTTGACTAATGGCTCTTCTCTCTGACTTCAGGATGGCACCAGGCTGGGATGTGCTGAGTTCCTGTGGGTCCTCGGGCCCCAGCCCTTGCGGGGAGCCAGCTGCAGTGCTGGTGTCCCTGGCTGTGTCTGACCCTCGTGGCTTTGGTGGGTCCCTTGAGTGGGTTCACTTTCTTTCCAGCCTCTGGAAGTAACCTTTTCACTTCAAATATGAGTTTGATTGAGGTTATTGTCTCTGTTCTTCTATGAAACCAAATGCCAGGAATCTGCTCATTGCCATGTGGCCACATTTGAGTTATTTGACTTCTAACTTAGAGAATGGTTTGGGTTGGAAGGGACCTTAAAGACCACCTAGTTCCACCCCCCCCCTGCCCTGGGCAGGGACACCTCCTGCTAGACCAGGTTGCTCAAAGCCCCATCCAGCCTGGTCTTGAACATTTAACTTCTCAATTAATTAATGAACTCCTCAATTATTTACCACCTTCAAGACCACTAAGCAGTGTTGAGGCAGCAGACTTGGGTTTTGTTGAAGGACAGTAATAACCAAAGGCCAAAATCTCCTCTTGATGAGCAACTTCCGCATGGGGAACTTAACAGTTGCTCCCTCCCCTGCATCTATGTGTTGGCTTCTGTTTGTCCTGTGTCAGACTAGTTTATTTAAAGGCCTTTTGGCAAAGGAACCTTATCAAATGTCTCTTGGAGATCCAAGAAAATGATATCAGCCAGCAAGCATGTGGATAAAGGGTGTGGAGCCAAATCCTCCGAAGAACCTCACATGTGTGAGACATGACTCCGGTTTATAAAAGCCATCTTGCCTCTTCCCCGCTGCAGTTGTTCACACTTAGCTCACTCTTTGTGTTCTTTGCAATAGTTCCTACCCCTTTGTTCATTGTGAACATTGTACTGGATGCCATAGAGGTTTAATGAACTACTTTGACCTCCCCTGCACACCTTCAAAAACCTGATCTCATCCCGCATTCAAGTCCTCTGGGACTAAAGGAGTTTTAAGCAAGAAATAGTTAAGCTACTATTTGTAGTATTTTATCCTGGAATTCCTTTTCACCCCAGTGAATTCTTTTTGAGCTTCGTATTTTGTTACTGCTCACTACAAGCTTTGTTTTATAATTATTTTTTTTTACTGATGCTTCATGCTAGGGCAGTACTTCCCCTGTGCCTGTAGGGTCTGGCACGTTATCCAAGGAGAACACAGATACAAAAAGAAAAGCATGGAGTGCTACTGTGATGTGTCTTCTCTAAGCTGTGCGTGTTGCTATTGATTTTCTACCTCCTTGGCTATGCGTTAGGAAAGGTGGTTTTTATTCTTTTGGCCTTTTATTCTTCAGACATTTTCTGGTTTGCTTTATTTGATTTTATATTTTAATCTCCCAGAGTCTGAGCATTTGTTTCCTCATTTTGACACAAACTGAACTTTTGAAGGAGTCACTTCTATTGCAAATAGCTGCACTCCCCCAGCTGTTTAATCATGCAGAATTAGGTCTTTCCAAAGTGTTTTTTATAGGTCTTTTGATTTTATTGGGCATATCCAATCTAGTGTTTGCACATAGCTTTTATGCCACTTAACAGAATTTTAATTTTTTTGCTGCCATGATTACTTACTACTTTAGGAAGCTGCTTCATTTTTTATAATTCCTTTCCTTGGAGCAAGTAAGTCCTAATGACTTCAAGTGTGTTAGTCGTTAGAGAGCAGGTTTACAAAACACATTTTGAACCAGGCCTATTCAGGTTGTTTTTCCTTTTGCGGGTTCTCTGTCCAGCTGTACTGTGAAGCAGAAGGATGGCTTATGTCTCGCTGTGACAGCTGCCTACCTGCGGAAGGGTGACAGATTACCCATTAGTGCACTTGCTGCTGTCACAGCTTCACTGATCCCCAACATCCTCTCGTTGCTTCCCATCCTGCTGGGCACTTAGTAATATTTTCATAGTGCTAGAATTGTAAAACGGGAGCAGAGAGACTGTAATCTATAGGGATTTGCAGCAACTATGACCCCACTTCCATGCATGGATATCCTGCTGTCCTAAAACATGGTCACCTGTGGAAAAATCAGATTATCAAGGAATTGTTGAGGTGCAAAGAGGGATGATTTCAGAGGCCTTAACGTGTATTTGCATGGGACTGTATTTCTAACCTGGTCTTGAGTTACTGGTGCTGGACCCGGTGCCTTCATTAGCACAGCTCTGAGTCGTCCTCGGTGCACTTGACCACTGTCTTTGAGTGATACCTTCCATTCTGGGCCCAGAATCAAGAAACTAACATCTCAACAGACAAAGAGCCATCCTGACCTGCTGTTGGACGGGTTTATTTAGAACAACTTTTAATTTCCCACTAATGATGGGAAAGTAGATCCCATCCTGACATTATTTACATTTCTGAAGACATAATTATTACACAAACAATAGGAGAATTGGGGTGACAGGGAAGGAAGTAGCTGTATGATAATAACTTACTTCTTTGAAAACATTTACAGTTGTAACTAGCCATGGAGGAGTTCAGAGCCACTGGATGGCACTTTGAATTAAAACATAGTGACAGCCCAATCTGATGCACAGGGGTCTCCTTTAACTCTTGCAGAGCTGTAGCTTCGGTTTGAACACCTGAAGGCTGAGCAGTAACTGTAGCTGAGGTTTTTAGAGTTCAGTTTTGCTGCCAGGGCTCTGTATCAAGGAGCAGCAGCCCACAGTGGCGTTCCTAATGACTGGTAGATGTGTGGATTCATGTCTTACCTCGCCTGGATCCGAGCTGTGTGTGTGGTTGTGCCCTCAGCATCTATTTAGAGGAGACTGTAATCAATTTAACTCAGTTGCCTAAAGGTGCCTTTTGGTGGCCTCATGTTTATTAATCAGGTGCTACAAGAGAATGATGACTTGGCAGAAATTTTGCTACGTTTTGTGATTTGAAAGCCTTAATTAGTAGACAGTATGTCCCCAGGATCACAAGTGTACCGGTGGTTTTAGTCTTTGTATGTAAAGCAGCCTGAGGTTAAACCATGGAGGTTTGGTTTTTTTTTTCTGGAGTCAGTACACAGACCTGAATTTAGAGAGGGGAGTTAAATCATTAAGACTGAAGTAAACTAAATGGTGTATCAGAACTGCATTCCTTTGAACAGATCTGAGGAGTGTATGCATCAGTTTCCAGCTGGTCACATCCAGGAATGTCTTCATTGCTGTGAAGGGCTTACTGTACAGTTAGATCCATGAGCTCTGAATTATTCTAGACAGAAGCAGGAAGAAAAGAGAATTATAAGAAAACTTGTTAAGCACACACAGAAGTTATTTCATTCTTTGGAGGCTTTTCCTGGCTGACCTTATTTGTGGAAAGGTAACCAAATCAAGCATGGCAAGAGAGATGCTGAAATGCCTTGTTCTCCCAGCTGAATCCATAGGCACAATTTATGTAGTTCTGATCTTCCCTCCCTTCCCCAGGTCCCTTTTTATTTAGTGCACACAGGTCTCTCCGCACCCCTTTATATTGTGTTGGCTGGGGTTGGACAGGCTTAATTTCTATGGGACAGAGGAGTAAGATGAGGTGTCGTCAAACAGAGCAACTGACATTTGTATGAGTGAAGGTATTCCCAAGAATAGACTGTAGGCTGGCAAGATTTAGAGTGTAATTCAAGTTCCAGGTGACCTCTTCCAGGAGTGAGTGGTACAGAAAACAGTAAGACTTCCTCTCCTGTTCAGTGCAGGGAAAACCTGAAATGTCCCAGGGATTTAGAGGCAGGTTCTGCTCTTGAGGGAAGACTTTGTCTGCCTTTAGCCTAGCTTAGACACTCAGGCACACTGTCTCAGATGACTTTACAAGGCTGCTTTTGGTTACTGCAATCCTGTTCCCAGACTACATGCAGCTTCACAGCACATGGTCTATCTGTTCAGACTAACAGGACTTCAGGTACTTGACAAAATTGATGGGGAGTTTTTTCCCCTTAAATTGCAGCAAGCACCGTTTTTCATGGTCAGCAGTGGGAACTGGCTTCGCTGAAGCCTTCAGACTGCTTAAGCAGTACAGAAGCAGTGTGCTATGTACAGAATTGAGTAGGGAATGGTACTCACCAGAGCATGGGGAGATGAAAAAGGGAGAATTATTTACATGAGCTTAGCCAAGGTGCTGGGAAAGTCTTCTAACCGACTGCTGTTGATGTCCTGAGGCCTGTGAAAGAAGAGAATAAGACAGTGATGGCATAATTGGGATCAAGATAAAGTCTTTTTTTCTGCTGCTATTTTACTGAATTAGGGGGTTGAGAAGACAGCACAGTGATATGCTACTGTGCGTGGTGCAGGCTGGTTCAGGACAGGCTGTTTCTTATCCGCACCCTACTTGCCCACATAAGGGAAGGGCTGGGTTATGGGGTCAGGTAAGAGATTTATTCATTCCCTGAGTGTACCTGAAAGATGATACTTAATCCAATAGCTTCACATCTGGAAGCCAGACAGCAATAAGGCCCTTGTCTTATTCCTGCGGTGAGCACATAATGAACTGATTCCCACCTACCTTTGATTCTGCAGAATAGCTCCCAGGAAGTCCCTTAGTACCATCTGTTGGTGGTAGCGGCTGTCCATCAGGATGCTGTCAGACTGGCGCCTTGTCAGAAATTCATGCACCCCTTCTCCCGGGCTCCTCTCACTGCTTCTGTTATGCAAAGATGAGAAACATCTTTGTTTCAGAGACCTTTTTTTTTGTCCCTTGCTTAAAGTTTGGCTCAGGCTGAGCAGCACGGCAATGGAACCTGCTGGGTCTGAGCCTAGTGCCATTCTGTTTGATTTCAGTAAGAAATTGGTCAGCTGTATTTGCTCCTGTGTTAGAGAAGGGATTGGAGCTGGCTCGCATCTGACTAGTTGGTCTTATTTAGTGGCAGTCAGTCATCTATCTAGCCAAAGCTACTCGAGTGGTAGCGGACAGGCTGTTTTCTGCGTTCAAATCATGCCAGGGATAACTGTTTCCTACCAGTGAATGATCACTACAACGATTATTTGCAAATATTATTGCTTGTTGATACTATGGTAGAGCTCTCTGCTGATCTGACGTGTATAGCCTTGGAGGAAGGATTAATTAGGCTGTTTAATTGTCATTAGGGGGATCCGAGACATAGAGAGGCAGGATGGCCTTTGGGATGTGGAACAGCAGGAAAGAATGCTTCTGTTGCAGTGGAAGGCAGCTATTTCTGCTACATGCATGAAAGAAACTGCCCAGTGTAATAAGCAAAACATTGGCCCTAGGACAGCAGAGCGCTGTGGCTTACCCAAGCCGCTTGCCAATGATGGTCTGTAAGAATTTGCGGGCAGAAATCTGCCCCAGGAATTTCCGGTAGTTGTCGGTGAATATGGCATCAGCGTGGCGCTGCATCCTAGGGGGGAAAGACAAGGATAAGGTGTGCTCTCTGAGCTAGCAACGAACCTTCAAGGTGAGAAATGGGTGTTTTGGATGACAAAATACACCACATATAGCACTGCTGAGATCAGGGGCAGGGAACCATCGCAAACACCTTTTGGTATTGGACTGCATTGGTGTTGGAGGGTAAAACGGTTTGAGGGAGCTCAGTCCTGACACGGAGGCAGCAGGCAAAATAAAATGTCTGTTAATCAGTATCCACACTAGAATAAGGAGAAGTGCCTGCAAACCGAAGGGGTCAGAAAACCAGTGGAAAGGAGGAGGAGAACCACAGGCTGGGAGATGGCAGAGCTGGGGCTGAGACATGCCTGTGCTCTGCAGCAGCACCGTCACCTCCTGGGAGGACTGTGTCTGGGATGGGGTGGCAAGAGCCTCCAGCAGGTCTCTAGCCTGTGCTTAGACCCAGGCTCCCAAAAATCCACAGGTAAGGGAGGTACAAGCCATTTGGTCCCAGGGTTGTAAGGATGAGTCCTTTGCTTCAGACAGAAATAACCATCCTCCATCTTCTGGCAGGGGTGGAAAGGAGAGGCTCTAACAACCGTACAGATGGATTCCCAGAGCTCGGTGGAACATTTTGTTCCCTGTAGGAGTGCTGGGCATGTGAACCTGCACCTGTGTGTACGTCCCTGCTGCTGGGGGACAGCTCTGGACGTGGGTGATGGTCAGAGCTGGCACAGCCCCAGCTTTCTGCTCCGGTTGCAGGGCTCAGCTGAGTTCTCCCCCTGGAGCCTAGACTTCGTGGTGCTGGTGTGACTAAGTGACCTGCTGGTCTGCTCCTAGGCTGGGGGAAGATCATAACCGGCGTACTCTTGCTGCAGTGGCGATGAGAGGTGAGGTGCAAACCTTTTCTCAGTGGGGTCTGTTAACAAACCCTCCTCGTCCTGTTCCTCTGCTGAGGGGTTATGACTCTGCAATGGGCTGCTGTGCTGTAGCTGGAAGTTCACAGCCTTGCCAGGAACTGGCCCTGGGCTGTACCTGCAAGACAAACACAAGGCGTACTGCGAGATGTGCTCAATTGCCAGTCAGAGATCATCAGTCTTCTTGACCGCTACTCCCTGTTCTCCTGCTTTTTCTTTCTCCATCTCATCAGTAACCCAAGTGTTGTCCATCGCTCTCCCCAGCTAGAAACTGCCCTGAGGTTATTTGGGCAGTGAAAAGATGGTTGATAGAGCTGCCTCAAAACACACTTTCCCTGTGTTGAGCTCCCAGCATCCTCGAGCAAAATTCCCACAATTCTGGTATTGTTATGCCATGGCTTTGGCACAAGCCTAAAACATTTTCTATGAGACATTGCAAATGCAGATTATAGAACCCAATGCTCAGTTTTGTGCTTCCATCAATTTGTAGAGGTAGGAACTAATATTACAACTTATAACAGTCAGCAAGGAAATACTTGAAATATTAATAGGCAGCTGCTAAGTTCATGTACTAAAATATCTGCAGTTCTGATTTCAACGTAGGTAGCCTGCAGGCACAAATTTTAATCAGTGATGGAGTTGGAAGTGCTGCCTGCTCTGGAGATTCCCAGATTTCCCTTTTACAGGACCCAGCATTCAATTCCAAACCCAACTGCTTGGGCTGCTCCATGTCAGGTGCCTGCCTTCTTTGGAAACTGCATCTAGGGTAGCACTGTACCCAAAAAATTAAGCCAGGGTAAAGAAATTGGCTTACCAACTCACGCACAGTTCATCTGGCTTTCAGAAGTGCTGGCAACCTTAATTTGGTACATGCTTATTTTGCACAAAGTGAGAGATGAGGCAGGGAGTGACAGCGTGGATAAAACACTCAGAGGCTTACCTAAGAGTTGGGTAGAGAGGAGAGGAGACGGAACACGTGACTAAATGGAGGAACAGGAGCAGGGTGGCCTTATCCAGCATCTTCCACCCTTCGGGGTCACCTGAAACGCAGAGCAGGCCGAGTCAGCTGCAGTGAGATGCTCAGGGCCAGGAGGGGAGGCCAAGTGACACCTTTGTGTTCTTGGTCCCCCTGCTCAGTCATTGGCATAAAGAGACTGGAAGTGTGCCTCTGCGTTCATGGTTATGGTGCTTCCCGATGCAGAGATGTCAATGTGGCAAGGTCTTTGCTAGGGCATGCAGTGGCTGTGTGTGACCCCCTCAGGGAGCTGGTGTGTCCCTTGGGTCGGGAGGCAGGGCTGATCAGTAGGATTTCACAGTGTGGGACCCCCTTGTTGACCTGTCCCCCCCCCTTGTGGTTGAAGGAGAGCTCTCAGGCTGGGATAGCCCTGGGGATCACTGCATGGGCTGTAAGTACCAGTGGAAGAGCACCTGGATGCTGGAGGGCAGCAGGTAGCAGGGGCTGCTGAAAGAACCTCACTGCCTGCACAGGACCATCCATGACCGGCCCCTGGGACCTCACTCTCCCAGGGACGTGTGTCTGCTCACATGGCTGTACAGTGCAGGTCCGTGCATAACAGCTGAAGGGCTGCCTT
Organism: Fratercula arctica; assembly: GCA_947846985.1. Classification (NCBI taxonomy): domain Eukaryota; kingdom Metazoa; phylum Chordata; class Aves; order Charadriiformes; family Alcidae; genus Fratercula; species Fratercula arctica. The sequence goes on along the minus strand of CANTUZ010000013.1, from coordinate 11,540,118 downwards.
GCTGTCTGTCCAGAGATCGGGGAGAAACAGGGAAATCCACACAAAATTCCTGGGCAGGGGGATAATACTGGCCCAGAGGTAACCCTAGCAAACCCATTTATGGAAGGCAACGGTGCTGAGCTTGGTTAGCCAAACAAAACACAAACTGTTCCTTCAGTTGTTGTGCTTGGGTAGAGGAGGGGCTGGACTGAAATGCATTCCTTTGGGAGAGCTGGATGGCTGCTGTGTGGAATCGAGCCCCTGTGCAGCTTTGAGCACTGGCTTGGGTGGAAGGTGAGATGGACGTGAGCCGTGTGTGCCTGCCCTCCGGCAGACAGCTGCAGAGCTTGGCATCCTGGGGCTGCCTGAAGTGCTGCGAATGACTCAGGGATGAGTGGTCTGAGGTTGCACACCCTCGGGAGCTGAATGCCATGTTTTTGTCATTGGAAGCGAGGGACAGTAGGAAGGTATTTCAGTGAAGGCTCTCCCTGAGTTTTGGTTGAAAGCGATTGATCTTTTGCTCAAAAAAGATTCTTTAAGAATGTGGATAAAAATCTTTAAAATATGAAGTTTCCCTGTTCCCTGTCTTATTTTACACAAGAAAAGAGCAGAAAGATGTTTGATCTCCAGAAGAGGAAAAAGAAACTTTAGATATTTTTTTAAAAAATAAAAACCACCTTTCAAATGTGTAATAATACTTTGTTGCAAAGAGCAGTTTTCGAATGGAAAGGGTTTGGTTGGGCTTCTAATTTCCCAAGTGAACTTTTTCCAAGCAGTGGGTTTTACTGACGGTGGTGGCAGGAGGAGGCCCGTTCTGATGGGAAACATTAGCAGTGAGCTCTGTATTTCTGCTCAGACATAGCTGCTCACTCTCCTGAGAGTAGATCAAAATACTGAGGGGAAGGCTAATTAAGGACTGGTGCTCGTGGAATTGCGTCCAATCTTGGTACTGTGGAAGTTAATAACAAAATTAGTGGCAGTGTCAAAAGTGCATGGACAGATGTGGGTAAAGGTGGCGCACTAAGAAATGGGGTTTCTTATCACAAATTCATTCTCAGCCCGGTCCCTGTTTCCAGCTGCTCACGCTCCCCGCTGGGGGACCAGCAGCTTCCCCATCTCTTCCCCTTTGAGCAGCACCGATGCTCCTGGCTCCATCAGAGCTTCTTGTGAGCTCATGGGTGGCATCCCCTGCCTCTGATACCTGCTCTCTTATGGAATCGCTCTGGCCTCTCAGAGAGCTGAGGAATGTTCAGAAGAAGCAAGAGAGTGATCTGAGAAAGACTTACAGGGCTTCTGGTTTCATAACAAATTTCCTGCTTTCCCCCACCACCACCCTTTTTCATTTGAACTTGAAAAAGCATTCCCCTTTTGTGCCTTCCCCCCTAAACATCTCCAAGACAAATCCCAAATCAGATCTTTCTAGATACAGCAAATGATCTGAAGCATCTGTCAAGGAGTACCAGGAGACTGTGGCACCAGCATCTATAGGAAGTGCCAACCAGGAGATTTAATCAGTACCATGAAAGCTGCTATGTGAGCTGAGAAATGGAATATCAATGTAAAAGAAAACCTAGCCCAATGTTGTGTGCTTCCCTTTTGTCTTCCTAGGGTACAGCCCTGATTACCACTTTCTGTATCAGGTTTCTCTTCTTTGAATGCTGGGGTTTTTCTCCAGAATCACTTTTTGTCCCTTTGAGATTTATTTTTTTTATTTCTCTACTATTAGTTTCTTTGCAATACTTTCTTTGTTTTTGGTTTTGCTTTTCTTCCCCTGTCTTGCTTTGCCTTTTCTCCCTTAACTGCAGTCTGCTTCTCATCCCCGCTTTTTGGGTATTTCTGTCTCCCTTTTTTCCCTTGGGAGGGAGTCTGAAATGAAAGTCCTAACCCTTCACCAGAAGCGTCTGCTATTTCAGAGGAGAAGCCGGGGAACTGAAGTCTCACCCTGCATACAGGCAGCTTGACAGCTCTGCAAAACCTTGTCACCTTCGAAATTCTCCTGAGGTGAGGGACACCTTACTTTCCATTCTGGCAGTATGTGAAAAAATTATTAATAAATAAATTCCCCTTAAAATGAAGAGCTTTAAGTGCCATTCCAGCAGATAAAGCGTAATAGCTTCGTCCCATCCTGTGCAATGCTAACAGTGGCATTGTGATAATGATGTTGGAGAGATGGGGTAACTATCTCTCACTATTTCTGAAACCTTAGCCTGATCAGTCTTAAAAATACCACGATGTAGATGAAATGAAGCTTTTATTGTGCCTGTTCAAAAGTTATAAAGTTCAGACTTTTATACTATGAAATACTACATTAGAAAAGCAGGAATCCTTTTAAGTGCCTTACTCTGCCTCGCTGTAGCTGGCTTCGCATTATCTGTAACACACTGTTGCGTTTCTCCTCACACTTTGGTTTGGCTCAAACACAGTTTTATTGACGGGTGAGTAAAACAGCATTCATTTTCCAGGGTAAAAGGAGCTTGTGTCAGTATAGCAAATGAGGAAAACTGTGCCACAGATAGTTAAATGTCTAACGTTTTTACAAGGCTCATCTATATTACAATTCTATTGATTTGCATTTATCCTGTAGTTCAATTATTATTTCATTCTATAACTTGGTACCAAAAAAATCTTGTATGGTACAAAGGATATTGTACCTGTCGAAGCTGATTGCTGATGCCAGCTTTGATTGCATTTCAGTGTAATTTAATTGTCTCAAATTTCCCGTTATCTTGTTAAGTGCCCATAGAGAGACTTGCACTTACCGTTCCCTTAGAAAACAAGCTGTTCCTAGATCGGCTCCTGCTCAGGTGTTTCCCTGTTGCAAATACAACTTCTCCAGAGCTGCTTCTGTGAGCCCCGCTGGGTCTGTCCCCTCCGCGCAGTGCCTGGGCAGGACCCGTGATGTGCTGAGCAGGGAGGACACTCTCGGATCTCCCCCCAGCTGTCCTCTGGCTGCCAGGGAGGTGCAGCTCCTCTTTTTATACCTGGGCTCCCTCAGGAGTCCTGTGGGCTCCTACGCGTCAGAGATTCAATTATCCTCCTGAATTTCAGAGGCTGTGTTTAGCATCCTCCTTTTTGTGTGTGCAAGGATGCAGGCAGGGAGGTTGCGGGGAGAGGGTTATGCCTGTAGTTGAAGATCATTTGCATGCTTTCTCTTTATCATTGAAAGAGTGAAGAACAAATAATAACAACAATAATCTGGCAAAGTGAATGACAAATTGGCTTTGCAAGGTTAACTTCTCTTTCCCTTTGCAATTGCATTTTTTCCTTCTACTTCACAATGAGAGAGAGTTAACCATTAATACTTTCTCACACTGCCTGCTCAGGAGGGTTTATCTTTTTGCTTTGATTATCAGCCTTTTCTTCCTTCTCCTTTGTTACTCACACCTGCTAGCGTTAGCGGGGCAGTTCATGCTTCAGTCCCTCGCAAACATCACAGCTTCATATCAAGCACATAAAGCAGCTGGAGAGCCCTGCTCCGTTCGTGTGCTCTGGAAAAAGGCGAGGGTCTTCCCTGGGATGCTGCGTGCACTGGCGGCTGTTTTCATTCCTGGAACAAGGTTTATGAAAGCCCCATTAAAGAGAACACATAGTCTTGGTGCCAAGAAGACCGGGACAATTCAGAGGAGTTAAAAATGAGGTGCCAGCATGAGTTCCACCTGCCACATTTTTAGTATTGACTTTATAATGCCCAGAATTGATGGGGACCCAGACCTTCCTGTCTCGGAGCTTGCGTGACTCGATGCTGGGAAGAAGTCTCAGCAGGTGAGATGACTCGTATCCGCCTGCTGCCACATACCTTCACCTTGCACCAGAGCACTCATCACAGCTATCGGTGGCAGAGGTGGATTGTAAGGACAGACGGTGCATCTGGTGTGCATGTGGGTGACTGCTTGTGCAGGGGGTCAAAGCATTCAGTGCCGGTCTGACTTTCTGCCGTTGCCTCTGCTTCTTCCCGAGGTGAGAAATCAGCACTGTGATTATGGCTCACTTCTTAGTGAGGCAATATCCTCCTTCCAAACTGGGGGCTCTTGGTAAGCAGTACCCAACCATTTGGAAAGGCTCAAGCGAGCTCAGCGTGGAAAATGACTGTGGAGTTAAACAGCAGTCTCTCTGTATGTAGACAGATGTGCACTGACACCTTTGGGCTCTCCCTGCTTTGAGTGCTCCAAGGGCTCGCCTTTTCCTTGGTATCAAATCAGGACGAGGCCACTTCACAGAGAAATCATGGAAAAGGACTGAATGGACCAAAGCAGGAGCTCGAGCTGGCCCTGAACTGAGCAGCTGACCAGCGCCCTTCTAGTGGAATGGAGAAACAGCACAACAAAAATAAGCAAGAACTACTGCCTTCCTACAGTTTTTAGAAACAATGGGACCAGCCTGTTCATGGGGAGAAGGAGCTGCTATGCAAATTAGGCAGGTATATCACTTGTATCACCTACTCGTGAACACCAGAGAAGGGCATTTCTGGGTAGCACAGAGCAGGTCTTCCAAAACCCCTGTACTGGTGCACACAGCTGCGCGCTGTCTCTGCAAACTGGAAAGGGATTTTTGTTTGCTTTTTTGAAACAATCTGTTCGTGTTCTCTCATGTGTGAGGCCAGTTGCACCAATTTTTCAGCATGACTTGTTTTTCTTCCACTGTCTTGATGCTGCACTGGCTGAACAGATGAATCAGACAATGTTGTTAAACCAGTCGAGAGACTACGCTATTTCAAGGTCTTATCCTATAGCATGGTTTTGAGCTAATTCTCTACCCGCCTGGCCCATCGCCTTACACAGAGCTGCTGTAAGATACTGGGCAATATCTCTCAGATCAAGGGGAATCAGTCTATAATTGACTTGTTTATAGCTGCCTGCTGCCCAGCTTGGATTAGAAGGGCTGTGATTTGCATTCATATCTCAAGTGAGCTGCTTTCAAAGGTGGCTATATAAAACTCCATCGTCCTAGGGGTTTCCTTGCGTGGCTGGGGTTGGGTTCCTGTCATGCACAGCAAGACTCACACAAGCTCTCTTTATGACTTCAGATTAATTGCGGGAGGCAGCAGAAATTTCTAAAAACCCTCCAGGCTCTGTTGGGTATATACAGCTTAGGAGTTCTGAAATAGCATAAAGAGAGCAGCTTTTCTGTCCCCAGGATTTCCTGTCACAGCTTTAGTCAAAACCTTCATATCCTCCCAGGACCCAGAAGGGTCATTTGTGGAGTTCCTCTGACAGACTCCTTGAGCTCTCCCTCTGGCTAGTGAGGCTACTTCTGCTGCAGCAGAAATGGCCTAGATCCCCACTGCTGCCAGCAGTTCAGCCTTGGCTCGACTCCCACAGTGGGTGCTCTGGTTGCTAACATCTCTGTGTGAAGATGCTACAGACTGTGATAGGATCCAGTTTGCTTGGAGCCAGTTTTTACCAGTGTTGCAGTGTGTATTTGAGCTGGCAACTATGGTCTTTGTTCTCAGGGTCATTTTTTCAGTGGAGCAGCCATGCAGGTAGAGCTGGTACCCCCTGCATGCACAGGAGGGTGGCTCTGGCTGCAGTTCTGTACTCCTTACAGCCCAAGAGCTGCTCTGTGCACATCAGTGGCATTCAAAGTCTAAATGAACTAGTTGTGTGACAGCATTCCTCATGGGAACTTCATTTTAGGGGTAGTATCAGTAATAATTTGTCACGACAGATGACAGACTTGTTTAGCAAAATGAACAGCTTTTTCTCTTTAGAATATCTCTTGATTTGTCCCTAGAACCTTCCTGGTTTCTCCCCACCTCTCCTCCCTGCCACAGCTAGTGTTGTCAGCATCCACTGGCTCCCAAAACAGAGGTATGTAACACCCAAATTACCCTCCACAGATCATCACTTCAGATTAGCAGTGCATGGTGGGTAACTGTCGGTTTGCCCTCTAAACCCAAGCCCACACTAGTGCAAGCCCCATGGAGCCTATGGCCAGGTCCAAGCTGCCACAGGTACCTTTTGCAGCTGGAACTGCTGGATTTCAGAGTCACATCCATGCAGACTCGACCTCCCTAGGGTCCTTGGGTGAAGCATATGCCGGATAGTTTTATTTCCGTGCCAGTCCTTTACTGACAAAGGACACGGTGTTAGGATCCTGCAGCAATTTCCCAGATATTGATTTCCTCTTAGCTTTACCTCCTCCGGTCTCCATGCCGTGCTTTAAAAAATGGCCCCTGTCTATTCCAGGTGCACAACATACAGCTTCGGATAAGCTGAGCAGCATGTGAAATGGTCCTGCTCACCTTGTGAGGTTGAAACTAATGACAGTAAGATGTATCTCATCAAATGGCAAAAAACCCGATCCCATACTCTCAGCTACTAAAAGCTTTTCTGCACTTCTCCAAAACAGCACAGACAGTAGCTGTTGGTCCCCAGCTTTTCCAATCCCCACCACTCCTGAGAGAGCCCCACACAACTGTTGTCTCGGGTTTTCTTTTACTTGCGAGATGTGGTGGTAACTAACTCATTGCAATTGCCCTAATTGTAAATGAAACTGAACTGCCTAAGATTAGAAGTTGTATTTTTTGCCTAGGTTTGCCATTTTAAAAGTAGGATGGGACAGATTTTGGTTCAAATGTCTTATTGCAAGTGGCAGAACTAAGGCATGTTATAAATAAATTGATCATCAATCATTTAATTACATTGTCCATTACTGGTGTGTACACAGTAACTTTCATTCCTAAGTTCTTTGCAAAACTGCAGTCATTTCTGTGGAAGGCAAGCAAACAAAAATGAGATGAGAAAGACAAGATTTGGCCTGTGTCGCCAGTTTCTTCTAAGGAGAAGCGGAGGACTCAAAACTTAAACCCAGCAGGTGTGGTGAGACTTGCCATTAGAAAATTATATCAGACTTGGTTTCTCCACCTTGGAAGGATAAAGTGCTGGCATTTGGATCTTCAGATCCTCCAGGTTCAGTCCTTTGAAAATCAGTAGATTTCCCAGGGAGAATTTTCCCTTGAGGAATTCAGATTGGTAGGAAGCTGAATACAAACATGTATCAGAATAATCTCAAGGAAGGAAGTCCCTCTGGATGAGAGCACAATTTGCACTATGAGTCTGAAACAAGGCATTGGATTAAAAATAGACAAAATAAATCAGTAATTCAAAATGTGCAAGAAGTGCTCTATCAGAAAGGACTGTCTCACACAGTTAAAAGCCTGCTTGAAAAGCCTACTTAATCTTCAAACATTAATGTATCACTGAGACTACAATAGAACAAATGGCACCAGCCTGCGAGATGTGTATCTGTCAGGAGGCCTGATGAGCTCTGCGGGTGAGATCCACTTATAGAGCCTGTACCTGCCTGGCTCTGTTTATTTCCTAGCAGAGCTGCTGGAGCATTTCAGCATCACCCAAGTGAACTGCCAAGAGTTTCAGCCAGATGTCAGCATGTTGCACTCAGCTGCAGGCTTGAGAGTTACTGGTTCCTGAATTTCTGGCTCTCTAAATACCATCTAGTTCCTCTTCCAACCCCGGCAGACAGAGCCCAGATGCCAGCAGTGAATCTCAGTAATTAAGGAGTTTGTCTTTAGTCTTACCACTCCCATTTCAGTTTGGATAGGACCCTTGGCTAGGAGGTTACACAGCACGTTACAGCCAGAATCAATGAAGAGAGCTTCAGTCCTAACCCTGCCACCGACTCGTGGCAAAGAGGCTCACCGAGGTCTTTCGCCTGCTGATTCTTGGGTGCTGGTGCCCCACTTGAGGACACTACTCCCAATTTTTGGAAGCACTGAGACCTTCATACTCTGGGATGGAGTAGGCAGTGTAGGAAAGGGTCTGCAAACACCCACCCTCTGCACAGAGAGCTCTAGTGACTACCCCAACAAACCCCCTTCCCATCAGGGCAGGCTGGGTGTTGGTCTATGTGTTTTCTGTGACTTGGTTTCCCATCAGAATCCAAATGCTGCCCTTACTGCTCACCTTGGGAAAGTGCTTTGAAAGCTTATCAAAAAAACAGAGTTTGAGTGAGATGTTTTACTGGTATCGAGAAAGTAAAATGTAGTTTATGGAGAGGGAGTGAGGAAGGCCACATTTCCAGTAAGGAGTGAAAAATGAAAGCAGTTGTTGCTAATTTTTTCCTGGCTGAATAATGATAGGCAACCTGAGGATGAGAAGACCTTGGTGCACCAGGATGTGGTACACGTGCAATGAATGATAATAAATAGATCTCACGGCAAAGACACGAAGGAAATACTGCAATGCAAACCAAAGAAGAAATGTAGAAAGAACTAAAAAAGCTAAGGATGATTTGGTTTTGGTTTTGGAGAAAGGCTTCAGCCTGAGCTCTGTCTCTGCTTGGAACTGGGTGCTGACAGAATTGCCATTTCCACTTGTTGAATCAGTTTTAGCTTTGAAACCCACTTAACATCTTGTAGGCTTTGGGAAAAAATCTTCCCCTTTTTAACAAGTAGCTTCCTTTTTCATCATTTCACAACCAGGTGAAGCGCATGGGTCAGTGTGGTGCTGGCAGAAGGCAGGCAGCCAACGTGGGCTAATGGCACCACCTGCTTGCAGTTCAAAGGTGGAGTGTCTCCTCTGCAGAGCCTGGCTTTGCTCTCAAAGGGATTGCAACGCCCACGGGGACACGGATGGACTGGCAGTCCCCCCCTGCCTATTTCTATTTAGGAGATGTAGTGACATTTCTGTTGGGAGAGAGGAGGAGAAAGGAAGAAAACATACCGAATTGGTGCAACCTAAGTGTATATTTTCCCCTTCGCCTGCAAACTTTCAAGCTGCGAGGATCAGAGCCCGTGGGAAGGTGTGTGTGGACAGCAGCCCCACCAAATTCAGTGTACTGGTTGTACTGGGAAGAATTTAATCTGGCTGCTTAATCCATACTGATAGGATCTCTCCCGACATTCACAGAATTTTTTCTCCCTCCTCAGTGCTTTTGTGTCCTAAATACTCAGTGTTTGGGAGCTGAAAGGGCAGAATTTACTGCCTTTCCTGAGCTCTGGATTTATTCCTTGGCCAGTATAGCCACTCACCAGGGGCAGGGGAAGCTCTGGTAATTATTTGAGAGTCCTTTTTTTCTTAGGATTTTTATGCTAGAGGAATTTCTTTGTACGAGTGTCTCTGGCCTCTGCAACTCACAGCCATACACATTCTCCAGTTGTCTGTAAAGTCTTCTGCCGTAAAAAAGATGAAAGGTTTCTAATCCAATTGCTCAAAACCTTTGAAATTGTTTTCATTAATACCCATTTAATTCAAATGCTTGGTAACAGCCTAGAAAATCCTTTTATTACAAATGCCATACCTTACTCCCTCAGTAGATAAGTAACCGATTAGGTTTTCCACAAAGTATTTAGGTTCTCTGATAATAAAGCTCTGCAGCAAAACTAACCTGGTGCTACTGATATTTTAGGGTTAGGAAAAGGGCAAAAGAAATGGGATTCTTTAAATACCACAAAGGAGCAAAACAGAGTGCAAGCCATTTTTTCCCTTTGTGGGTCATCTTATCAAGACATCTCCATTTCAGAGATGGATACTGAACCAGGGCATTAAAAATTAAAAAAAAATATCCCCAGCAAGAGCAAAGCCAGAAGTGCACGTCTTAACTGTTGCTGCCAGAGCACTTCAAGGGAGCAGATCAAAACCTCGTGGATAAAGAGAAACCCGCTAGGACTGAAAGGCCACGGTGTTGATGGCAGGGATTAAAATATTTGCACTGATTTCGGGATGAGAACATTAACTCCGAGGCATAAAGGCCCGGGGTGCTTCGCTGCCAGTGGGGCCTCCTCGGGCCTGGCCGTGGGGACCCACCGGGGGGTCGGCGCCCACAGACGTGGGCGGGGCCCGCGGCAGCGTGAAGTCAAGCGGCCCCAGGAGCCTTTCGGGAGAAACCCGGCCCCCGCAGGCCCCCGGGCCCTCCGCAGGCTGCCCTTAGCAACGCGGCGCTGCGAGGCGGTTGCTAGGGATGGGGCGGGGTGCACTTCCGGCGAGGCGGGAGCCACTTCCGGAGCGGTGAGTCCTGGCGGAGAGGGGCGGTGAGCGGGATGGGCGGCCGTGAGGGGGGGGATGGGGGGCTCCCGGGCGGTCGGGGGCTGCAGGAGGGGTCTGGTGGAAAGGTTTCCTGGACAGGTCTCCTTTGGGAGGGGCGGAGCACGGGGTTCAGCCGGCGGCCGGAGAGCCCCGGTTGCAGGGCAGCCTGGCCGGCGCCGTGGCGGCCCGCTCCGCCTGCCGCAGCCAGGACTGGCCGCCTCTGCTGGCAGCAAGGAACGGCATAGAGCTGCTCTCTCGAGAAGGGAGGAGGAATTCGGGTTATCCACTGCTCTGAGGCTGCGCAGCTGCTGCTCCTTGCAGCCTCCGGCCTGACAGACCCGGAGACGGGTAATCCTGTAATCTGTATAGTCTGTAATATATATATATATATATATGTAACAGTCTGTAATCCTACAGACAGGCTCCTCGGCCTCACTGATGGTCGTGTTGTCAGCGGTGCCAGGCACGGGTAAATCCCCCTGAAGCCACTATGAATTGGCCATTCGCCATCCCAACATCTACTAAATCATTTCAGAAATCCAGCACCAGCTTTTTTTTGCCTCATCCGTTGTCAGAAGCTTTCATGTTCTGCACGAATACTGTTGCTGTTTTATTTCCACCCCAAGAAGAAGCTAATTTATATTACTGGAAATGCTCCTGTGGCTTTGTCCTGTGCTAATGATACACTGCTAGATCTTGAAGATGCCTGCTGGGAAACTCAGGACAGCAAAAAGAAAGCTTTGAGTCTGTCCTAGCTCTATTGAGGTGGCTAGTTTATGGCCCTGATCCTGAAAACATGGTTATTGATCACAGGGCCCAATCCTGCGCCCATGGGGACAGCTGCATCATCTTGGCACATCAGTGGTGGCACTGAGCAAAAGCATGAGCCTGCAGCCCTGAACAGCCCCTTGCTCATTCTGTGATACAGCTCTGTCTTTGCTACAGGACCAAGTCCTTTTGTGTGGGGGTAGCTAGCTTGCTATAAAACCCTAATAGAGTCAAGACTGTATTTTAAACAGATAGTCAAAATCAATTCCTGTAGCGCAGTGCAAGTGTTTGTGACCTGTTTCTGGTGTTACGTTCCAGTGAGATGGCTGGGCTTGTGGGGAGAGGTGGTAGCTGCTGTTAGATCAAATGAGTAAGCTGGAGGGGAAAAGCTTCCTCTCAGGGTCTGTAATAGGAGTATGGATCTTTAGATGCAATTTAAGAACAATTGCTTTCAGTGTAGGCATGTTAATAGGTGAGGCAGTCTGAGGAAAAAGGCGGTTAATAACCTGTGGAGAAGAGCTGTTAGCCAAGGAAGAGGTGGTAAAACTGTTCACTTCTTGGGAGCAGGGAGGAAGACTTCGTTATCATCCAGGGACCTGCTGGATTAGCTGCAAGACACAGTGTAAGGAGGTGGTACTCTCAGTGAGAAAACTCACTTTGCAAGTTTTGTGTTCAGTGCGGAAGGTGATGTGCCCGACACTGAACCTGGGTTCCCCAGTGTTCAACTTTGGCCTGATGATTTGTGTAAGGTTCAGCCTCCGTGCGTGTGCAGGTTCGGGCCTTGTGTTAACCACAGGAATTTTTTTCAAAACGGGGAAGTATTTTGCTAATATTAGTTCAGCTCCACTGATATCAGGGCAACTAATGGTCCAAATGTGGGTTGAATGCTGGGGCTTCTGTGCAAGCAAGGGTGCTCTACTATGACTAGTTGGAGCATGCTGTCAGGTTTTCTCTGAGCATATTTCGTGGGGTAGTGCTTAAAATGGTAGTGGCAGCTGCTACCAGCCTGCCAGAGAGCTCTTGGTGCTGGTCACGTCACCTGGGATTTGGTAGAGAATTGCTAATACCCTCAAGGGAGGTGGAATAGAAAGGGGGAAGAGAGAGGAGACTTGTGGAAGATTAGGATGGAGATTTCTTGTCTTCATTGTATCAGTTTCCTTTTATGGTTTATTTTTTTGCATTGTGTTTCAGGTGTATGAATCAGGATTATGAGTGGGAGTTTGTCCTGAGAAAACTCTGTGTGAGTAATAAAGCAACATCACTTCCTGCTCTGTTTGAGGAAGGAGGTGGGCAAGAATAACATTTTCAAAACATATCCCAATAAATAAAGTTGAGATAAAATGCAGCTCAGGGGTGGTTTCCCATGATTCTGTTTCTTGCTTAGGAACTGCTGCCTTAGACATAATTATATGCATTCACACCCCATCCCAGACAAATGCTTATCTGCTCTGCTCTTCTGAATCACCACTAACCGGGATTCCACAGTCTCTCTATTCCAATGGCTGGCGGTCTGTGCAGTTGGGAGTTTTTTCCTTTCTTCTAAAATTCAAAATAAGATCCCATACTTCAGCTGAATTAAAACAAAATAATTATTTCTTGTAATTTATGTACCACTCCTTTTAGTATGTCCCCAAATGACATTTGCCTCTTAGGCAACAGCATTGAGTTGTTGATTGATTCTCAGATTTATCAACTATAACTTTACTCAAATTGTACTCCGAGTTTACCATCTTTCTGAACTGGGTCACATCTGCAGGTTGTAGAGATCTTCTCCTAGCCTGAGAAATACAGAGCCAGCTTTGGAGATAATTTCTAAGAAGCAGATTACTACTATTCAACTGAAACGTGCATGCAGCACAATCTCACACCCAAGCTTCAGTAATATAGAGAACTGTAACTATCTAAGTAATGCTGATTCAATAAGTACACACTGGGATCGTACAGGTCAGGAAAACTGAGTAAGACGCTAATCACAACTGAGTTCTGATGACATCTCAAACTAATTGAATTTCCCTTCTGGGACTTTGTGTGGCATACTCCAGCAACTCTGGCAGGAGAGTTCTCCGTTATTGTAGAAAGCCATTAGTCATTCATAGAATGAATTGACAACTCCATTAGCAAAAGATAAAGGAAGGAAGAAAGGATGGTCTCGTGGCTGAGAAACTAGCTTGAGACCCAGGAGATCAATATTTAACTCTGCCACAAACTACCTATGTGACCGTCGCAAGGTATATAGGACTTAGTGTAACAGGCCACTAAAGCCATGCTTAAGTTTAAACACATAACTCATTCCTCTGTCTTCAACAGATCTGCCTTCTGTGTGGTTTATTTAAGTAGTAGTTGGTTTTCTACGTCATCTGAAACAACAAGGCTGTGACCACATATACAATGTAAGTAAAAATGAATAATAGCTGCCTTGCATGCATGATCAACTTCAGGGAGAAGTATATTCTTGTTCATTAAGCTTTTCCCTTATTGTTTCATGAATATTGTTTCTATTTTGTTTGTCTTGCCTTCACCTGCAAATGGACTAATACTGGCATTTGAGGTGTATTTGCTTAGGCCGGTGGTAAAAGGCAAGCATCTAAACAAAACGCAAGTTTCATTTCACTCTTTGTTATTGGGTCTGTAGATCAAGGGTGTCTTAAAAAAACTGCATGAGGTAGTCTGTAATTTTTTGGTAATGGAAAGTGAATACCAGAAAGTGATGCAAAAATAATTGCTCTTTTTTTTTTTCCCCCCTTATAGTAACCAGTCTTCTTGAGAGGATTAGAGGAGAAGGGTGCACTTACAATGGCTGCTGAGTTGGATTTCTCACCACCTGAAATCCCTGAGCCCACGTTCATGGAGAATGTGTTACGCTACGGACTCTTCTTTGGAGCCATTTTCCAGCTTATCTGTGTGCTAGCCATAATCCTGCCAGTTTCAAAGTCCCATAAGACAGTAAGTAGTGTTCTTTAATATTGACATAGATGGGCGGAGTCAGAGAAAATACAGTGGGAGGGAACTTTGAGTGGAGACACAGTGGTCGGCCCCTGGGATTGATGACGGGTTCATTGTCATTCTCTTTCTTTTCTTCCTTCTAGCTTTCCCATCTCCAGCTTTTGTCTTGTGATTTACCCCCAGATTAGAAAGTCAGGAACAAATACTTGAGCCAAGGTCTCTTTGAGTGTCAGTGAAAAAAGTGACCTGAAGCACTGGCAAGGTGTGCGAAATGTACATGCTGTTCCTGCCTGCCCACGAGAAGGCTTTAGTCCCAACCCATATTGTCATCCTTCTGATGATTTGCTTTATGAATTGCAAGGCAGGGTGTCCCCTTTGCAGAACCTGCCTTTCAGGGAATGACTCTGGCCTCTAGTTTGTGTGGTACTTTGACAACAAGATACGGGTGACATTTCTAGTATATTCTAACATGAGAAAGGCAGTTTTCAGTCCTGACACCAAATCCTGTGCTGGGAAGTGGGAGGGCGCTTTGGTGCAGTTAATGCAGGAGAAGGTTGAAGTGAAACATTGAGGTGAGCTACAGGACTCCAGTTCCTCTCGACTGAGACACAGTGGGATGACCTGCATCTACCTGACTTTTCTGATAAAAGAGGTCCATGTGCTTGGTAATGTCTGTGGTACTGGGGACAGATATTTCAGTGCTGGTGATCAGGCTGCAAGTTTCGTCATTTGATACAGATTTTGTCTAAATGCGTATGGTGTATTTTCAGTAAGAACTCAGCATGGGAAGTTCTGTTTTCAGGCTATCTTTATTGCCATGTTTTCTCCCTCTTGTGCAGAGGAAGCATGGAAATTTTCAGCCTCTCTGGGGAAGGAATGCCTGAGGGTGAGAGGTACAGTGCAAAGGGTACAGTTCATGACCCAACTCTTTCACCTATAAGTGTCAGTGTGATATGAAGTTGTGTAGATGTACTGGATAAGTGACACTGCCCCAGCATGGGTGCATACTCCCTCCTGCTAGTCCTGCTGCTGGATCTGTAGCTCCCAGCAGGTAGATGAAGCAGGTAGATGAAGCAGGTAGCCGCTAGTCACGATGCAGTGGCAGCTGGTGCAATCTGGTGCAGTGGTGCAATCTTGCACCGTTACGCAGCCACCAGTACCAGTCTGTCAGAGTCCATGGATTCCCCTGATAAATTTTTGAGTAGCCTGATTCTTGAAAGCTGAAAAGAGTGAGAGCTTTAGTTTCAAGTGGGAAACTGAAGACCAGGCCCCCAATTAAAATGATAAAACTCAAGGACCTGTTGCTGTTTAAGTTTGCAAGCATGCTTTGATGCTTGCATGCTCTACTTTTTATTTTCTCCATATGTATACTGTCCTCTTGATTTACTGTCCATATGACTAATTTACTAGACTGTAAACCCCAGAGGCTACTCCTCCAGATCTTGGGAATGATGCTTGAGTCTGGGTATGATATTGAAGAGCTTCTCTGTCTTGGAGGCTTCAGGCTTTGAAATCTACCTTGGTTTGAACATTAGAAGGCAGCAGTGTTCACTTTACAGCAGCAGCACACTGCATCCCTGAGTAATAACTGCATGCTGCTCCATTTCTCCAGAGCCTGCCAGCTCCCCATGCGCCGATTACAGCCTTTGGAAAGCCAGCCAAGTCTCCTTCCTTGGAATGCCACACAGATGTGAACCGTAATAGCCCAGTAACTTGAGAGACATTTGAACCAAGCTCCTTGATTAAAAGGATGGTGTCAGATGCTCACCTCCCCCTCCATTATCTGGAGCGCTGTCTTGGAAGCTTGAAACTAGCACGTCTTGCTCAGCCATTTTTTGTGTGTCCTTTTCCAGTTGGCACGCTCTAACTGATAGAAACCAAGATGCTAAACCAATATTTATACTCAAATGCATTTAATGAAAGGAGGCAATCTGCATGTGTGTGCTTTCTCAGATGAGACTGGCGCTGTTCCCTTGTGTTTTTACAAGATAACTAGACTTTATTTCCCATGGCTGAAATATTATCTATCATCTCCCCTGAAGGAAACAAGCAGGATACCTAAGCATTCCTTGTTAGCCCAGGTGAAGAAAACTTTGCTTGCAGTTCCCTTCCTGGATTTTGGGCTTGGTTTAGAGGCTCTGAACTTTACATTCTTACTACTGTTTTGGGGAATTTTTTTTGTCTTGCACATGATAATGATTAACGTTTGGCAGGAATACCTGCTGAATGTTTCCATGCACACTGGTTATTATATGGTATCTTCTCCTTTTTCTAATTTGAATAGTTTTCATTTAGTGTTCATTTTCTTCTTGCCTTTAAAGTTAGTTTTGTTTTTCTTCTCCAAAGCCTGTTTTAGGCACTTAAGTTTTTAACGGCTTCTCTGGTAACAAGCTGTTTCTGTGCATAAACTCACACCCATCAAAAAGCACATGTGGAAGAAGCAGAGATGGTGCTGCTCAAGTCTCATTAAATGTGGACTCAGTTTGATATAAATGTGTTCCAACAGAGATACCCAGCATTTGCTTCCCTTGGCTTCTACTCAGATTCCCAAAGTGAGCTGTCAGCAAATTGTAAAAAAAAAAAGTTATTGACTGTTTCTTAATTGATTCTTGTAGGACTCGGACAGTTTTGAGCCTAAGAATTCAGAGACAGTGAAGAAGCCAAAGGCAACTGCTCCACAGATCAGCAAGAAACCCAAGAAGGAAACCAAAAAGAAACGATAAAGCCATGACCGATGAGCCTCAAAAGACAAAATAATCAGCTATAATCATGCTTCCTCGGAGATGACATCAAAGGCAACTAACTATATTAAATGGTTTTCTGGCATTGCCATGCTTTACCTTTTGGGGACAAGGGAGAAGGTACTTATGAGAGTGGAGGGGGCAGGGTTCTGCCATATATTTCTCACAAGCAAAGAGGACTTTACATATCCAGGACTTTGTTTGACATGGTTAATGTGTCCGTCACCATTAAAGTGACTTCTGTCATTTCTTATGAGTAGAGAGGCCTGTTTTAGCTCCTCCATGCTGGCTAGGCATTGTTGTAAAGTCCCTGTGGAAGGTGGAGCATGGGTTTGCTACTTTGGATACCGGTTTGTGTTGTATTTTTTGAAGGCAGAGGGATTAAATGCATCAAGGATACCACACTACACAGCTTTGTATTCATCTCTGTTGTCATCTAGTCTGAAATACATAGCTGCATTTTATGGCTTAATAATAATGTCTTTGTCATATTCTTTAATTCTTTAGGTAATAACTCATCAGATTCCAGACTGCTGTAGATGAAAGCTTTCATTTCCCCCGCGTCGCTACCTCTTTCTTCTTCCCCACCCATGCAGTTTTCCTTTCTATTCCCACCCTTGAAAGCAGATAGATTTCAGGTAGTTGAGGCTGTGGTGGGGACTGCAATGACTACAAGGATCAGGGAACAATTTGATTCTGGAAGATGCAGAATTTAATGCCTATGCTAATGGGGTATTTTTGGAAACTTGGGAAGACCAGGTACTGCATGTTGGAGAAAAGCTGGTCCGATGTGGGAGTCTCGCAGTGCTGCGTTGCTCATGTATCAAACAGCACTGCCTGGCTGTATTGTTGGCAAACCCTTCTGCCAGCCAGCTGACTCCTAACAGTGTGCTCCATTTCAGCACAGCGGGAGTTTGCTGCATTTGCAAACTCCATCCCAGCCTTACCTGCTACAGTCTGCTGCATCTCCTCTTGCTGAATCCTTACTGAAGTTAAATACTATCTCAGCCTGAGGAGATGTGGTATTTTAAGATCCAAGGGGTGGCAGTCTGGCTGTGTAGCATGACTATATGGCAAGAGACGTATACACTGTGTTCCTTCAGGCTCTGGTTCTCCAGGCCCAGGGACAATCTAGTATTAGATTTAAATATGGCTAGACAGGACTGGAAAGAGATAGGTGGTGACGTAGACACGGAGTCTCTGTAGGGCAGCTCGAGCTTCCTGATGCCAGCTCACATCTTGGTTTGTTTGATCACGAATGAGTCAATGGGAGGAGAACCTGCTCTTTTAGGCGCACCCAGGGTTCAGAGCGGCTTTGAAGGAAAGGGTTCTCTGGCAGGGCTGCAAGTCTGCGATCCTTTTTGCATACATAGACTCCCATCTTAATTTCACAAACGCCTTGTGAGCCCAGATATGGTAGCAGTGTTGCACTGCGTGTTCTCCAACAGGAGTTGAATAGCACGTTTACAGGAACCATCAGTGTTGAGAATGGCCATGTTCTCTGCTCGCTCTTGCTTTTGGTGGGCGTCAGATGGATCCCAGTACCCCTTTGATTCTAACCTCTCACTGCTTCCCTGCTCCAGGCTCTCTGCTTCTCTTAACCAGAATGCTGACACCAAGTTGCACTGCTTAAAATCCAGTGTAGACTTCTGCTTTAAATTCAGCGTTTTCTTTTTCTTCTTTTTTTTTTTGAGCTACATAAAGGCAATACTAGGAGGACGGGACAAAGCACGGGAGACGCAAGCACTCTAAAGTTACTTTGAGTTCTCAGTACAAAGAAAGATTACAAAAATTTCCCACGCAAATAACAAAGAACAATATTGTGCTATGAGTTTCCATTACGGAGCTGTGTTCCTGTCTGTGATCTGCAAGGGAAAGAAAAGCGTTGCTACTGCCCTGGATAGGTACTGCAGAGCACTTCCTCCATTTTAATAAACGAGGATGGTGGTTGTTTAATCTAACAGCTCTGGCTTTCTGCAGGTTACCTAAAGGGGAGGGGGTTAATGTTTAACGGAATTGCAACTATTGAAAGAGTAGCGCACACATTACCCGAAATACAGAAGTGCTTCTACAGCTGAGAACCAGTTAGCAATCATCACTGTGTGGCTGTTACATGAAATACCAGGCTACTACATCATCATCTGCATGTAGCTGTTTGCAGGCTGGCTTACTCATTGCTAAGTAGAAATCCTGGATATTGGGGTTTGGTTTTGTTGAGGGGAAGAGGGATTAAGGTAAATTTCCCAGTCTGTTCCTGACAGCTTGTTACCTATTTGAATGCTCTTGTTAGCTGAACTTACAGTATGTTTTTAGAGATTAGCAATATCCCGTGTATTTTAGTTTCTCTTGAAATGTGTAATAAATACAATCGAATATCTTTGTTTAAAAAGAAATCTCTCTTTAAAGTTGTGTTGCCTCTTTCTATGCATTCATTGTGAAAGCTGCCAGAACTCTCAGACCATAGGAACACAGAGACATAAATAACCTATTCATAAAAATGATCCATGAAGGGAATGCCTTTCAGATCCTTTAATCTGTGAGAAATTGGTTAGTTAATGCTGTCAGGCATGTGTGTATCTGTGTTTCACTTGGAAGTAGCAAACTATCTCCCAGTGCAGCTTCACCTTCCTGGAAGGAAGGAGGAAAAGGTGCAGTGACTAAATTAATTTGCCTCTCATGAGAGATTTTGGCTCCAAGAGCCCCCCATGAAGGTAGCAATAATAAAGGCATCAGTTGTTAATAATACAAGCAGGGGATTAGATGGGGATTCAGTAGACTGGTAAACGGGATTTTCGCTCACCCCTCGGTGTGTGATTGCAGCTCAGGTTTACATGGCCGGAGCGCGGAGCTGTCTGGTGGCTCTTGTCTGTGGTAAGACTGGCGTGGTAGCCAAGCTCTGGCAAGCATCTGTTGGTTCCCTCACCAGAAGACCTAGAGAAGGACTAGTGTGGTGACTCCTTTAATTCCTAAGTACTTTTCTCCAGGCTGTTTTGTAATTAACATCCCAAAGGGAGCTGAAGACCTCATTAAGTCACTTTTATTGAAGGGGAGGTTTTCAAAGGTCTGCCTCCAGATCCCAGCCAGTAGGCTGCACCATGCTCTGCCACCCGGAGCCCAGGAGCTGGGCTGAGAGCTAGGTTTCCTCTGCTAATATTTGTTACGAAGTTCCTTTCCCTCAACAGGCCAAGCCTCATCTCTGAAGAAGACATGGCTGGGAGTTGGGAATTCCTTGCTTCATTGTTGATGATGTTCAAGCAGCTCTCCCTCCCTGGCCATGCTCATCTTGAGAGCTGTGGCCATCGCCATCCCCTTGAGCTATCCCACGCTCACAATGCATCCTTGTGCTCCTCCAGTGCAAGCAGCACAATCCCTTGAGACGGACTAATAAGTAGCTCGTGACTGGAGTTCTAGTTCACATAGTTCAATTAAATCCCTGTTAATCTTGTTCAGACCTAATTTACTTTCATTCTCATACACACACTTCTCTCTGCTTCAGAGAGATGCTGGTGAGGTTCCCTACTGATAGGAACTGAGGAGCCCGAGGCCATCTTTGAAGAGGACTGATGTTTGCAGAGCAGCCCCCTTGTTGAGTCAATAAGATTATTTCCCAGCCTGTCACGAAGAATCTGAAAATATTCCTTCAGTGCCTGGATTTCAGGGACTGTCAAGACTGGATCTGATGATGCTCCAGGAGAAAATAAGGAAGCTGTAGGAGGGGAGGACCTGCTCGGTATCTCTGTTTCCCAGGGCTCTGCTGAACTGTTCCCCTGTGTGCATGTGTTAATTTTTGGACAGCTGGGAGCTGGGGTGCTGGACTTCTCTCTTGGGAGCCTCTTTCACATGCTGATACTTCTTCAAGGCAGAAGTTGTGTTGTTCACAGCCTGTGGCCTGCAGGGATCGAGATGACTGTATTGATTTAGTTGTTTATTAATCTCATGAGGCATCAGAGATTGACTGCAGCGAGAAAATGGGATGATGAATGGAGAGTGCTGGAGTACAGAGCATGGTTGCTTGTTTGGTGATTAGGTGGATTGCCGGCTTTGGCACTGGGAAGGGACCTGAGCTGCCGCCTCCTCCTCATCCAACCAGAAGGGATGATTTGGTTGGGGAGCATTCCCTTTCTCTCTGGCAAGAGACACAGACTGTAATCAATGTTTGCGTTTCCTAAATTGGCAGTTACTGCAGGTCCAAGGTCCGGCTGTTCTCTTGTAGTTTGTGGCTTTTGAGCTGTTGTTTGTGGGGGTGTTTTCTGGCTTTCGGTACCCGGGCCAGTGTGCAGTAGCTGGTCTAAATGTCTCTTGCTTGGAGCTGGCAATTGTAGGGCAACGAACTCAGCTTCCAGCCTCTCCCTTGAAATTCAGCTGATTTTCCCGTTCCATGTTGATTCTCCCCAATTTGTGGCTTTTCTGTCACCGTAATTCGCCTCCATGTCCCCTCTTGTTGCTTCCTCCCTGTGGACTCGTGTTCATTGCAATTCTTCTGTCCTTACAGCCGAATTTTACCTGACGGTGACAGACGGCAGGTACTACCTGCTGTTACAAGGACTGATACAAAAAAAGAGCGCGTGGAGAAGCATCCAGGATGGAGAAAGGTGTCCCCTTGTAATCAGCCCCATCAGCGTGTTTCTATTCCCTGATGATTTTTTCAACCAGCAGATGTAATTGCTGGGGAAGGACAGCTCTCCACCTTGGCAGCCCCAGGTGTAGCCGAGAAGCTGTGCC
The DNA here is from genome assembly GCA_947846985.1 of Fratercula arctica. Classification (NCBI taxonomy): domain Eukaryota; kingdom Metazoa; phylum Chordata; class Aves; order Charadriiformes; family Alcidae; genus Fratercula; species Fratercula arctica. Next base: position 11,518,982 of record CANTUZ010000013.1, on the reverse strand, counting down.
ATGCGCATCAGCCTACCCCTGAGCCATGAGGAGCTAAAATGATTAAATATTATACTTCCAAGCTCTTGCCATAAGCGAGTGCTACGGTGCTGTGCATCCTTCACGCCACCCGTCCTGTGCTCCTCGCCAGCACATGCGGATTTGTCTTGTGCAATCCCAAACCTCTTGCAGTACTCGCTTCCCTCCTCCCAGCTTCCCTGGTTTCATTTAGTGCCTGGAGGCTCTGGTGTGGCTTTGGTGCTCCTTGCACCCTGCTTTGCTGGAGGCGGGAGCAGCCACGCCGCGGGAAGCCGCAGTCCCGCCGAGGACTGCAGCCACACAGAGCGGGTGGCTGGAGCAGAGAGGCTGACAGGTTCCTCCATGGCTCGAGTCCAGCCTTTTTGGCTGGTAGGTAGAAGGTAAAACCTGCTTTGGATCACATCTGCTTGGCTTTTTTAAAAACATCTGTTGCCTGGCTGATGTCTCTTGCCGCACTTGAAGAGCTCAGCTCCCAAATGGGGCATGCTGTGGGTGGAGGGGGTGGAAGGGCTCTTGCTTCTTCCTGTCTTCAGGTCTAGGCAAGGAGCTGTGTCCCTAGTGCCATGCCCTACTGAAAGTCCTATTTACATGCTAAATGCAGCATTCCTTATTTGTGAAACCTTCACTCTGGACCATCTCCTTGTTTCTTGCCGGAAGGCTGTCCAAGCCTTTCATGTACCGCCCCTGCAAGTGTCGAGTTCAGCCATTCCCAGCTCAGGGACCACGGAAGGCACCAGCACTGGCCTGAGATGTCTCGTAGGTGGTTCCTGCTGTCTTCCCTTCAGCCGCCGCTTCTGCAAAAGCCACCCCGAGCTTGCAAATTCACCTCGCCAAAAGCCAAAGTCTGCAGTACGACAGGGACCAGCGAGCTCTCACAGGGCGAAGCCTCTCCCTGCACTCAAGGAACCAGCTCCAGACATTTCCTGATGTTATTTGTGCTTCTGCACAGGCAGCACGGGCAGGACCCATGCTGGAGCCGTGCTGCCAGTGTGGGGCTTGGGGGTCGCATCCCCCCAGCTCACCAAGGACACAGTTCTGGCACATCGGCACACGCGGGGTGGGCCCATGCTGCGGTCAAACAGCTGGACTGTGGATGTTGGGGTCTGCGCGGGAGAGGGTCCCCATGGCTGTGGTCCCCATGGCGCGGCTACCTGTCATGCTGTGGTGGCTCCTTTGGATGGCTGAAAAAGATATCCCCGAGTGTCAGGCCTCTGCGGTGAAGGGAGCCCCAGGGGGAGCGGTTTTTGAGAGAAAGGGAGAAGCTGCAACCATTTCTGCTCCCTGCCTTCCCCCCTTATTTAGCTCACTAAACTGAGCACGAATCCAAACATCATATGGTTTAAATTTTTCAGCTTCAGACTTTGGCCTCCTCAGCCCATCCCTCGCTCGAAGGACCAAGACGGGATGATTAAGGGGAAACACCCTTGTGTCTGCTCCCGCTCTGCTTGGCGCGGGCTGCAGGATGCTGGCAGGGAGGCTGGGACTCCTCTGCCACCGAAGGAACCCACAGCCCCCAGGGCAGGGCCGCCTGGATGTGGCTACCAGAGCTTTGCGCTAGCCATCCATCCCTCTGCTGGTCTGCTAGCAAAGCAAGCTGGAACGAGGGCTGTAAATCTCATCTGGACGAGTTTCCGTGGGCTTTTCTGAACTGCTCTTTTCTATTGATACGAAGACTGGCCAAAAATGCGAACGGTTTGTGTGCAGCTTTTCTGCTGAGCCGAGGCAAGAAGCAGAAAGCGTCGGATTTTTGCCTAAATGAGCTATTCCAAGATACCTAATTCAGATTGTATCGAAACGTCATTATTTTATCAGGCAGAAACCTGACAGGAAATGTTGTGCCTCTGTTGAACATGCAGATAATTCCCCCCGACAGCTGTTGAACTTGGTGGCTCCTTATCAAACATTCGCACGTCACCCAGTCAGTGGTTTCCCCAGGGAATTTTGCAGTGACACTTCCTGGCTGGGGCCACCAAGGGCCACTTTTGCACAGCAGATTGTCACCACACCGAGGGTCAGGATGGGTCCTGAGCCCTCCTGGTGACTTCTTCCCAGCCGCCCCTTTTTATCCCACAACCTGTGGGATGCTGGCGTTTTCCGCAGCCCTGATGCTCACTGTGGGAGAGAATGGCCAGAATTAGCATTTCTACCATGAAATATTGCCAAATGGCTCGTACCGCAGGAGTTATTCTGGTCCAGTCCCCCTTAGTAAATCAGCTCATAACTGCAGCTTCCCTAACAGGGCCGATGGTGCCGATCGTTTGCTGTCGCGCACCAGCTATTTGCAGGGCTGTAAAGCTCAATGATCGTAAAAATCTCAGGGCAAGAGCCCTGGCTGCTTCTGCAGCTGTCCAGCATCTCAAACGCAACCATTACATTATTAATAGTAATAATTTGTGCAAATATATTTGGAATTTGCAGTGAACAAAATGCAGCGAGCCTCAGAAACAGAATCCATTAGACACAATTTACTCGCGCTTGCCAAAGGGATGCTTAAAAATAAATCTGGCTGGAGATGAATAGATGTTTTGTTGTAAATCCGCAGCTACGGTGGAGAGGTCAGGACTCAGAACAATTTCTGGACCCAAAAAGCACCCTCTTACAACTCAGGAAGGTTTCGGGAGCCCCATGGAGCAGTTTGGGAGCAGTTTGATCTACATACCTGGAGGGGAAAAGAGCCACGTCGGTCCTTACTCATGAGTGTGACAGCGCTCTGCCCACAGAAACTCTCATTCCTCCTTTGCCTGATGAAACATGCGTAAAGGTCAGCGAGAAAGCACAGAAATACCTGAGCACGGCTTCATTGTTTTGTCGGAATATCATTTCAAGATGTGCTGTAATAACTGAGGCACCAGAAATAGTCAGTTCTACTTTTTTTTCTTTTAATTCGAAAGTACCTGGTTTTCAGTTTCTGTGATCCTCTTCCTCTCCCCGGGATGGGTTTTATCGGTGCTATTTAAAAGCAGAGAAAAAAAATCATCTCAAGAAAGTAAGTTTAAGGGAAGAGACTGAAATCCCTACTTGCGTAAAAAAAAAAAAAAAAAAAAATTAAATTAAATAATTGTGGATTAGACTGTTTAAAGATAAATACTCGGAGTGGGGCAGGAGGGAAGGGAAAGCAGGCGGCGGGGGGGTATCCGTCAGGCTCAGGGCTCCGTGGCTGAGTCAGGAGCGCACTGAGGTGTGCTGGGTTGCTTAAACTTAAATCGTCTTAAATCGCATTATCGCCAGTGCTGCATGTTTAATGTCAGAGTCCTGTGAGGGCACATTCCTGAATCTGAGCCCAAAAAGATAAGAGGCTGGTTTTTAGAGAGTATCTATTTGCCATTTTAAATTTGCACATTGGCATCTTCTTCGAAGAAGAGATTATGTCGTGGACTTGGTCTGGCGCGTGAAAAGGCGCGGTGCCTTTGCTGTTTGCCTTCCAGCAACAGGCCAGAACTGCCGGAGATGAAAATGACGATTGTAGGGCAGCCTGTAGAAAAGGAGCCGATTGCAAAAGAGGAAAACAAAATTCAAAATATTTATAAGTCATAATTGCATCTTAGATTCAGGTCTGGATCCAGTCGAGGCTGAGTCATCCCAACCAGCTCCCCCGGGGCTGGGGCCAGGTCCCCGCTCCCCCAGGGTGCTCTCCCCTCTGGCAGCGGCTCCGGGATGGCGGAGCGAGCATTCCTGGGATCAGGAGGGAGAGGGGAGCGTCCTCGTGTCCCTGTGAAGGCGTGAGGGACCCCAGGCATCGACGTGCCACCCTCTTTGCCCTACGGTATGTCTGAAGTATTAACGTATGAGCGAGCAGAGCTGTACCCCAGGGCTGCCCCACGACTCATGGTTAATTCCTTAATCCCACATCGGACATTGGTTTGAGGAATCCTTCCCTACACATCCCCATGCCAGACGGGTGGCGGAGGGCGTGGCTATGAATTAACACCCCAAAAAAAGCCTCAATACAAACCAGGCTGCGGTTTGATGCTCCGGCAAAGACCAAGCAGGGCTGCTACTCCCCACCCCAGCCATTCCCTGGCACCCACGGGTGTGCAGGGATCCAGCCGCCCTCTCCCAGCCCTGGAAGGAGCCGAGGGGCAGGAGGGAAGGCAGGAGGGAAAGCGTCGGCCCTGCCTGGCTGTAGGGACCTTATCAGCAGGCGGCTCCTCCCAGGGAAGGGCCCCTCCGCGATGTGCTGGCCGGGGGTGATGGATCCCTGTGTGCGTGACTCCTTGTTCCTGGTGACTCATGGATTCGCGGGCCTTCGCCAGTGTCATGGGAAATATTTTTTTAATAACTCAAAAGAACGAGGCAGAAGAGGGGGGGGGAGGTAGGAAAGAGAAAGAAAAACTCCGCCACATAGTTCTCTGAAACTTGTTCATTTCCCAAATTGTTTCTGAAGTGTCAGGTCTCGCTTGGACTTGATGGGGTTTGCAGCAATCCCTGCTGAGTGGCTCTAAGGGCTGGTCGCAGGGGTGGGCAGGGGACGATGGAGGTGGTGCTGGCTGTGGAAATACAGTCCATGGGTCAGCGGAGCCGGCCAGCAGCCGAGTGCGCCTCATGAACTGGCTAAATGGTGGTTTAAAGAGCGGGCTGCTTCACCCCATTTCTTCCTGGAGGATAAAGCGACAGGGAACACCTTAGTGGATGGCTAATGGGGGAGGTGGGAGGGCTGCCAGTGCCGCTGAGCTGGTTGGGCAGCCCCAACGGGCTCAGTGCTGGCGTCGGGGCGCCCGGTGCAGGTGTCGGGGTACCCAGCCGAGCCCTGAGCCTGTGTGTGCACCCTGGCACTGCTCCGCGCTGGGGAAAGATGGGCATTCTCCACCTCCCGGAAAGGGGAAGGTGCTGAGGAGCGAGGGGAGGGATGGCTGGAACTGTCCCCATGTGCCCACCTGCCTGAGTGGGACACAGGGGGACCCACGCCTCACCCAGTCCTGTATGGGGTGATGCTGCCAGCCAGGGACTGGGCATCCCAGGAACACCCACAGCTCCATTCTGCCTCTTTTCGGAGACTGGACCCAGTTGCAGGGTGACCTGGCGATGTATTACCCCCCCCCCAGGGGTTTGTCACAGCACAGGTGAGTGAGGGACATGGCAAAGACGGGGCAGATGTCCCAGCGGGGCATGGCCACTGCTGCCCACCAGCGCTGCCTCCAAAGGGCCCCCCAGCTCCCCGGGGGAGGCCCAGGATGTGGTTTATCTTTCCCTGCTTTTCCTCCTCGCTTAAATTTGCCTCCTCCTGTCTTCAGAGACAGGGGAAGCGTGGATTGCATCCCCCTGGGATGACCAGGTGTCCCTCCTAGGGATGGGGATACGCAGATTCAAGCGCAGAATGTGACAAAAGAGCGTTTCTCCCTGCTACCGGCCGTGTTTAATAAAGCAAACCCCAAACCAGCCGGGGTTTACCCTCCTGGAAATCACTCCTGTCCCCAGCTCCGGCTGCCAGGTAAGCACACCGGCGCAGCCCGCCGGGGAGAACCCCGGGGCCGCGGGGAAGCCACAGCCCCTCACCCGCGGGGAGGGGGGTGCCGCGCCGGGGGGGGACGGACCCCGCCGCTCCCAGGCGTGTCCCCGCCGCCACCGGGCGGTTCCCCCCGCCGCGGGCCGGGGCGCGGCGGCAGAGCCGGCGGCGGGGGCGGCCCCCATCCCGCTGCGCGCCCTGCGGAGCCCGGCTGCCCGGAGCCTTCTCCCTTAAAAAAAAAAAAAAAAAACAGGGAGGGGAGGGGCTGCTGCTTTTTCCCCCATCCGCCGTTTCCGGTTTGCTGCCATATTCCTCTTTTTTTTTTTCGTTTTTTTTTTTTTTTTTCCTTTTCCCCTCCCCGTGGTTTCCCCCCCCACCCCCCCCGCCCCGGAGAAGGGGTGAGCGGGGGCGGGCGAGGCAGCAGCGCGCCGGATCCGCGGCGCTGCGCGATGCTGCTGCCGGCGGCGCAGCCCTGAGCGCCCGGCTCGGCTCGGCCCGGCCCGGTGCGGGCACCCAGCGCGGCGGCGGCGGGGGGCGGCGGCCGCGCCCCCGGCGCGGAGACAAAGCCGGAGCCGAGCGCTGGAGGCGAGCGGCGGGGCCGGCCCCGCTGCGCGACCAGACGGGAGGTGAGCGGGCGGCGGCGGGGGGCGGCTGCGGGGCCGGCGGGAGGTGCCGGGGGTCCGGCCCTGGAGTCCGGCGGGGGATGCTCGGGGTCCGCCCGGGGGGTCCGGCGGGGGATGCTTGGGGTCCGCCCCGGCGGGTCCGGCGGGGGGTATCCCGCTATGGGTCCGACAGGGGTTGCTCAGGGTCCGCCCGTGGCGTCCGGCGGGGGGTACACCGCTATGGGTCCGGCAGGGGATGCTCGGGGTCCGCCCGTGGGGTCCGGCGGGGAATGACCCCCTATGGGTCCGCTCGTGGGATGCCCGGGGTCCGCCCGTGGGTTCCGGCGGGGCGGCGGGGGTATGCCCGCAGTCCGGTGAGCTGGTTGTGGGTCGGATCGGGGATGCTGGCAGTTTGGCCAGGAGGCTGTGGGTCCAGCCGAGGAGTCCCAGTCTCCGGTGGGGCAGCTTTGGGTCCGGCAGCGGGGGATGCCCGCAGTCCAGGTTATGGATGCTCGTGGTCTGGCTATGGGTTTCGGTGGGGTGGCTATGGGTCCAGCGGCGGATGCACATGGTCTCGTGGGTCAGCTGTGGGTCTGGCTGGGGTTGCCACTGGTCTAGCGGGGCAGCAATGGGCCCAGCCGGGGATGTTGAGGGTCCGTCGGGGCGGCACCGCCTGCCTGCAACTCCCCTTTGTTGTGATCAGGGGCTGCGGGGGACCCCCGGGAGTGCAGGGCGGGGAGAGCTGGGCTGTATGTAGGCCAGGACATGAAATATTCATCGCCCCCCTGCTTTGATGTCTCCTGATCCGCTTCCCTTGTTGTGTTTGCTCACCAGTAATTCTGGGGCTCGTGTCCAGCCCCGGTGGGGCCGGAGAGCTGTGTCCGGCCGTGCTCCTCGCTTTGCCCCTCGCCAGGGCTTGCTGGCTCCCGCCTGCTGGGGGGCTGCAGAGCCCCGGGTTGCCCCATGAAAGGATTTTTCCAGATGGGAAGTTCCCCTATCGCAGCCTGGGCGATACACCCCCTGTGTGTGGCTGCTAGCAGTGGCGTTGGCATGCCCCCACTGTCTGTGTCACAGCTCCTCGTGCCATGGAAGAGTATCATGGGTTTTGCCCTCAGCCACACGGGGGTCAGGGTGGGCTTTTATCCCTGCTTGCTGCCCGGGGGGGGGGGGCAGGCAGGAGCTTGGGCAGGCTGTGCTGCGTCCCGGTGCTGTTTGGGATGGGCCCGGGGGGCAGCCTGCAGGGATGGTGCCCACCCCACAGGGCTGTGTGTACTGGGGATGAGGGCTGGAGGAGGGGTGGCATCTCGTGGTGCTGAGCCTGGCGTGGTCCTGCCTGTTGCCGAGCATCGTCTCGGGGAGCTGCACAGCCTCCTGTGGGAAATGAGTGGGGATCTGCCGCATCTCCCCGTGTTTTGCTGGCCCTGCACAGCACAATCCTCCCCCGGCCTTTCCCCACCCCAGGCACCGCTGCTGTGGTGTGCCAGGGCTCAGCCCCCGTGGACCCTGCGGTCCTGGTCCCGGTCCTGCTCCTGGTCCCAAAGCTGGGGTCAGTAAAGGTCGTAGGTGGCAGGGAGTGGGTTGCGCTACACTGTGTGTGCCACTGGCTCGCCTGTCCTCCTGGCAAGGGAAGGGACGTAATGTGGCCGCTCATTGTCCCCAAGACATGTGCCACCTCCCCGTGGCATTAGAGCTGGGGGCAGTGGAGGGTGCAGCTCCTGGCAGGGTTCCTGGGGCGAGCTCCTGCCTGGGGCAGGGACAGGACGGCACGTACCCAGCAGTGCCGTATGCAAACTGAGCTGCGGGAAGGTGGCAACAAAAGACTTGATTTTCCTTCCTCCTGCCGGGCCGGTGCTTCCCGGAGGAGGAGGTGTACGGCAGGAGGGAGCTGGAGGGCTTTGTCACTCTCATCTCAGCCCAGGAGACACCCACAGCCCCTAGTGACCAGTGCGTGGGTGGGAGAACCGAGTCACGACAAGCCCTCCCGAGGTCCAGCTGTTAATGGTGGGAAGGCGTTAGTCCCTGCCAGGCTCAGAGACCACCCCCCCTTCAGCAGCCGGCCACCCGCGTAGCACGTGTTGGTCAAACAGGGGCAGGGGGCTGGCAGGGCTCTCTGGGGAGGATGGGGACGTGTAGGGGGACATCAGCAATCTTGCATTTTAAAGCGATATCCTTGTTGTTATTTATACCGTGGGGCTGCTCCCGACACTTTTCCAGGCGGAGAGGCTGATGCTGCACTGCCTGGTGTTCTGTGCCACGCGGTGCTGGCCCAGGATCTGGCCCACGGCAAAACCCTGGCTGTTGGGCGTCTCTGAGATGAGGCTGGTGTGGTGGCTCCCTGGGGAGCCGCGTCTCTGTAATCATTAGCCAGTTAGTGCTCGTTCGTCAGAGAAGGGCACCTTTGCTTGGAAGATCGAGGGTCGGTTCCTGGTTCCAAGCTTTGACCCGGGAGCAGCAGAGCAGAGGCTTCTCCAAACACTTCGCCTTGGTGGCTCTGCCAAAACACAGCCCCATGATTTTTTTTGGTTTTTTTTTTTTTTTTTTGGGAGATGGGGTTATTTATGGGGCGGCGCAGCAGCAGTGAAGGGAAGTCCAATGTTCCCTGTCTGGATCGTTAGTGGCCTTGCGGTGCTCCCTGTGTGATGGAGATGCCCTAGCAATAGCTCTGCCCTTTAATGACTTTGTGCCAGAATGATGGAAAATCATGGAGGTACTGTGGGGAGGCAGAAAGGGCCATCCAAGCCCCTGGCCGGGGAGCTGTGGGGTGAGATGAGGAGAAGAGCTGCGGTTGGTGGTGATCGACCAGCGCGGAGGCTCTGCTGCGGAGGCAGGAGGCTCCTTTGCTGCCTTGGTGGCACGGAGGGGACATCAGCGGTCCCGAGGCGAGGATGGCCTTTAGCAGTGTGGGCACCGCCTGGGAAGTAACATCATTTCGCCAGGCTCACCGAGGCAAGGAGGGGATGGACCGTGGGGCTCCCCTGCCTCCGAAATCCCGCCTGCCTCTCCCTGCCGCTGGTGCCAGGATCATCACAGAGCTAAAACTCTTATCTAATGAGACCTGAAGGACTTGGCCCGTAACGTCTTGTTTTAATGACCAGCAAACATCTTGAAAGAGAAAAGGTAGGAGCGAGCAAACAGGCTGTGCCTCCTCCCAGCATGTATAAGGGGAGGGGAAAAAAACCCCCGAGCATTGCTGGGACGGAGCGCCGTGCTCCTGGCATCACTGGGGGAAATTTGAAAGCCTATCTGAAGAGCTATTGTTTCCTGTACTGTCTATTTTGCAGCTCAGTTTCCAACTTGTTCTTTTATCTCTCGGAACAATTTCCCATCTGAGCTCACTTCCGCAGCGCTCCGCGTCTCGCCCCAGAGCCCGCCCGGAGTCGGCATCCCAGCGCGCATCCCTCCGGCTGCGGGAAACGGCCTGGGCAGGTGCTCCATGTAGGAGAGATGCCTTTAATCCGACGCCCGGAGAGCGGCTCGGACCTCTGGATGGAAATAACCATCCTTGCATGGCTGTTCCTGGGACGGGAGAGCGGATTGTCACCATTTCCAGTCCAACCTCCTGCTCTTTTTCGGCCGCCTGTGGCTGTGGGTGGTTGTGGACTGACTCCCCCGGGGCTCTCGTCTTGCTGAAGTTTCCACCCATCAGCAAAAAAATGTGCAGCGCGTCGTGGGGCTATTTTAAAGCCGGCCTCGGAAAAATAGTAATGCCTTTGGTCTGTCGTCTTTTAAACCGGCAGCGAGCTGTGAGAGAGTCCGGTGTATGGTGTGCTTAGGAGGGGAAAAAAAAATATACATAATTAATTGGCTGAGCGTGGCTATGTCGGCGTGGGCTGCGGTCAGTGCTTGGCTGCCCCCAGGTCCCCAACTTGTCCCCGTGTTGGCACAGGCGACCTCGGCACGAGGCCGCAGCGGGAGCGGGCGCTGCTTTGCCACATGCCTCTGCATGGGCAGGCTTTGAAAATAAAGCCCTGAAACAGATTTCGGGAACAAATGCGGTTTGAACCTGGGCCAGGAACCAGGACCTGCAAATCTGCGTCTTGCGCTGACTTACTTCCCTCCGGGCTACGGATCCGCTGGCTGCGGAACAGGGAGGTGTTCGGGAAGGTGGGGGGGCTGCCGCGGGGCATCGTGGGGGGGCTGGTTGTGGATTTTAATTCAGAACTTAAAGAAATCTACCTGAGCCGCTCGGCTCCAGGTGGTGGAGAAGCCACGACCAAAATATCCATAGGCTGGTATTTGGGATCAATGGGCTTGTCTGGAGGAGTTTGGGGAATAGAACGGGCCTCGGCATTTAAGGCAAAAATGTAAGAAATGGGGCACGTCCCTCTCCTGGCAGTGAGGGAGCTGGCGGAGGCTTGGGCAGGGTGTGCAGGAGGGCACCGGGGCGGCTTTGGGGACCGCAGCGAAGGGCAAGCGGGCTTTGCTGGCTCAGCGCGTCCACCCACGCGTGACACGGGGACACGTGTGACTCAGGCTGCCCTCAGCTTCCTTCCCTGCGCTGCCACTGCCCTGGTTTCCCAGCCCCGTCCCACGCTTGACCTGTCGCAGTCTCGCTCCCGTGACCGTGAGGTTTCGGCTGGCCCCGAGCCTGCTGTGTTTGGGATAGATGGGCAGAGGAAAACCTGACTGCGTGCTGCAGCGATAGCTTCCACCCGCCGGGGCTGCTCCTGGCCTTCCCGACTGCAGTTGGCAATCTTGGCCACCAAAAAACCTGGGAAATTAGGGTAAAAGCTCACTGCTGCCTTCCCCCTGCGCCATGGGTGAGGTTAACAAGTCCAGCCTGTCCCGAGCCATGTGCCCCCTTCCCACGCAGCATCCCCCTTCCCACACGGTGCTGTTTGGGGACAGCATGATGGAGTCAGGTCGGTGCTAAATCGGTCCTAAAAATGGCTCATCATGGGACACCCTTTAGCAGGAATTTGGGGGTGGAGGTGCAGCGCTGTGCCTGGGTTTCACTACTCCACCATGCTTCCCCAACTGGTAAGGAGCATCACATGCCTCAGTTTCCCCCACCGGCACCTGGGAAGCTGCTGGGACAGGGAGGGTGTCCCCACTGCCATCCGAGGTTGGGGGAGCTTTACACCAAGTGGGTGCCTCAGTTTCCCCCCTCTCCCGCCCCATGCACCATGGGCAAAGCTCTTCTTTACACAGGGCAAATATAATCTAATCTTCATCAAGCACCACTGCCTCCCTCGCCTGCTCAGACGCAACCTCTCAGATGGTGTTTTTGAGGGTTTCCCCCCCAGACCATGGCCCAGCTCAGCACTGGTTTCCCCGTCCGAAACCAGACCTTGCAGCTTAATGGCTTTGCGGTGCTGCTGGGCTGCAGCCGGTGCCGGTGGCAGCGGGATCGGGGGTTGCCATTGGGGGTTCTGGATGCTCCTGGGGAGGAAATGTGTTCTTGGTTGCTTCTACAAAAAAATCAACATGAAAAGACTGTCAGAGTCATTCCCGGCTCAGCTGGGCCCTTTCCTTCCCCTGCCCATCGGGGACAGGATCAGGAAGCCTCGGTGGGGCTGGGGGAAGCTGCCGGTGAGCACCCGGCTGTGCTGGGCACAAGGGTGTCGCGGGACCAGGGCGGAGGAAGGGCGTGTGTGTGGCTGCAAAAGTCACCGCGACTGGGATGAGCTTCTTGCTCCGATATAACGGACGATTGAGTTTGGAAGTTTTTCCATCCGTGTGCAGATGTGCATGCACATGTGTGTACGTACGCTGACCTGAGCCCTTCTTGGTTCTTTGGGGATGGGGACAGTCCTCGCGCTGTGGTCTGGGTGGGCTGTGCTGAAGCCACCACGAGCCACAGGTGATGGAAAGCAGAGGAGATGCCCTTCATCCCTTCATCCCGTTCCTGCAGGCTCCAGGAGCTCCAGCTTGGGGTGCTTATTTTGGGTAGGAAGAGCCACATGAGCGAGGGTGGAGAGATGCCATGGGAGGGTGCAAGGTCCACATGCAGCTCGTCCCATGCTGCTGGCTGGCGTCGGTGGCTCGGGGCAGGTCCCAGACACCTCTCCCATAGCCCGTCTCGGTCCCCACCACCGCCGCAGCAAGCAGAGCGGGGTCTGGAGGTGTGCGGAGCCCGGCTCTCCCCTCCAGGAGCGGCAGGGATAAAAGACACCAGCTCAGCGTTTTTCTTTGTTTTTCAGCTGCTTGGGCTGTTTATAGCCAGCACCGTCGGGGGCTGCACCTCCCGGCCTGCTCCTCTCCCGGCAGCTCTGTGGGAGCTTGCTGAGCATCCCGCTTGCCCCAGGAGCGGCTGGGGAATCCGACACAGCTTTTTGGGTGTGGAAATGCTGTCCGGGGCTGGCTGATCTTCTCCATTTGCCCCTCAAAACCCTCCCAGATTGCTTCTTCTGGTGCATCCTGAGTGAGTTGCTTTGTTTTGGTGGCGCAGATGGGAGTGGCTCTGGGGACCAGCATCTCCCGGGGCTCTGCCACCAGCAAAGTCCAGGCTCCATGGCCATGCCTTGGCGTGGGGTCTGATGGTGCCAAGACCAGAGCCATGGGCCATGCCTGCTGCTGCGGCAGCCGGTCCCAGTCCCATCCATGCGCGTGGAGGTGAAAGCGGGAGTCGAGCGTGCATTGCTGGAGGCTGATCCTCATCAGCTGTCCTTGACCCACAGCCACCCCCTGCCCCTGTAGCATGTGTGTGTTAGGGCTGGTGGCCCCACAGTTCCCCAGAGCATGCCCCAGGTGCCCCGGTGTCCCCAAGTAACCCAGGAAAACAAGCCGATAATCAGCATAAATTTATTGCGCGGGGATCTTGCTTATTCGTTTGAAACTGTTCGGGGGTCTGCAAAGTGGGAAGTGCTGGAAATTGGTGAGGGAAGAGCCTTGGCTTGTGCTTGGCTTCTCCCATGGCAGTGAGCCCCAGCACATGTCCTGCCTAGTCCCCGTGGCTCCTGGCCAGGAGCGGGGCGATGCCCGGCCCCACGGGGTTTGTGTTGAGGCTGCAAACACCCTCCCTGCATTTTCCCTTTATTTATCAGCGAGCGTTTCAGTTCCAGTTCCATGTTAGGAGGGTTGCTGGGAGGTTTCCTGCCATAGGGGTCCTGCAGGACCCCTTTGCAGGGCTGATGGGGCTGCAGCTCCAGCCCTGGAGGGCCAGTGGAGCCCCCGGGAGCTCCTCTCCTCGCTGGACTGGATGGGCTGGTTTCTCTGACAGTGGAAATGTTTTAGCAGTGACGCCAGCGTGGCCAGGGATGGTTGTAACTTGCTCAGATCTGGAGCTTTTCTGCCTCCTTGCGTGTTCCTTGCCCCCTTCCTCCCTCTGCCCCAGAGATTGGCTTCCTGCCTGCGCTGCCATCCTCGCCTGGGGCTGAAATTCCTGCGGTGCCGTTGGGTGCCATGGGGTGCAGCAGCCCCTCGAGCCGGGGCACACGCCGGTGGCACCATCATTTTGGCCGAATCTGAGCCACCCATGAGTCCCATCAGCCACTCGCTGCCGCCTGCCGCTTCCCCAGCAGCTGGGCACGGGGCAGGCCGGGTGCTGTGCCACCGTCATCCCTGGGGAGCACCCGGGGCAGATGTCCCCTGCCAGAAAGCAGAAGCAAACTCCATTTCCTGGAGCCGCGCTGGGAGAGGCGCTGCACAAATGGGGAACAGAAATCCTTCCTCCTCCTCCTCCTCGAGAGGCCAGCTAATGTCACCGCATCTCCATCACCCCCTCCAGTGGGGCAGGTCCCTTGTCCCGGTGCTTCACCTGGAGATGGATGGGAACAGCGTTGATGTGATGGGGCCATGGGAAACTGGAGAATTAGGTGGCAGGTGGGAGGACCTGAAGGATGCCAGCGTGCCCGGGGGCTGGTGTTAAAAAGGCACATTTTGAGGGGCTCTGAACCCCCAGTGCTGAGCTAGAGGGCTGGGCTGAGGAAGCATCGCCCTGTGGCTCCAGGTAGTCCCGGTGGCCAGGAGCTCCAGCTCCTAATGCCAGCCCAGCTCGACATCAGTGCTTCCCTGCCCAACATCAGCGCTTCCCAGCCCCACGGGCACTCCTGCCCTTGGAAGCATTTCCTTTCTGTTTCCTTTTCCTGCACTTGGCAGGAGGAGAGCGGTGCCCTCATCACCTGCCTGGGAGAAGCCAGCTTCGGGTTAAGGCAGGCCAAAGGCTTTGTGTGCCTTTGGAAAGCATTTGCTGGAGCTGGTTGGGCAATTCCTGACTTTGGCTGGTGTCCTGGCGGGAATGCTGGAAGCGCAGGCTGAGTCAGGCTGAGCGGCACCAGTAGGCATCCCTGCTCCGACCCGGAGCAGCCCCAGTAAGGTCGGGCTGAGTGGCACCCAGCCAGCTTTGAGCACCTCCTGCTGGAGATCCCACCATCTCTCCAACCCCTGTTCCTGTCCTGGACCACCCTCCTGGTGAGAAAGCTGATTTTTCCATCTCTAAATGCCGGGATGCCCTTGCAGTGCAGAAGGGGACGGGGGCTGCGTGCTGGCTGGGACGCGAGGTGCTCCCCTCTCCCCAGTGCCTCCCCAGTGCCTCCCCAGTCCTCCGTGCCTGCAACCAGCAGACTCGGGCAGGGTTTGCAGGACCCATGTGTTTGTTCTCTGCCTGTCCCAAAGTGCTCGTGCATGGAAGATGGGGGACAGCGAAGGCTCCGGGAGCCTTCAATTGACTTTCCTTTCCTCCCTGACCCCAAACACTTCCTAGCAGCGCCCTGAACCCGGGGCATCTTCTTTGGATCAGGGCAATGGGGCTGGCGGAGCTGCGGCAGGCCTCATTTTTGGGGTGCCTTTGTTGCTGCATGGGGATGGAAAGGGGTGATGGGGCACCGCTGGCTCGCCTTGCAGCCCTTCGCAAGGGTCAGCAGCTCCCAGCACCCACAGCTCTGTGCGTGATGCCGGGAATGGTGTGCCAGGAGTTCCCACAAGCTTTGCTCAGTCAGGAAAGGCGGCTGCCGGCTCCCTCCGGAGCCCTCCACACCACTTGGTGATGTACATTAAAAACCAGCTGCCTCGGAGGAAGCTTTGAGCGTGCAAAGCTTAGCCAGCTCACAGGGACCTGGTGTGCGGAGCTGTGGGCCAGCACTGCGGTGGGTCAGCCCAGGGGGATCTGAAGATGTGGCCCCGTCGGTACCCAGCTCTGCTGCAGTTCAGCAATGGGGATGTGACACAGTGTGGCAATGGCCACCTTCCCTTTTCCCATCCCTTGGGGGAGAAAAAGGCTTAAAACCAAGCGCTTAGAGGCTTGGCACCAGCAAGCATGACTTGCAGCACATCTCGGGTTGTGTTATTTTGGGGAATAATACAAAGCTTGCAACCTTTTCTCACCAGCCTTAAGCAAGACGGTGCTGGTGGGAGCTCGCCATCGGGCTTCCCCTGCCTTCACCCGGGTTTGGGGTGCTGTGGGGGTATTGGGGGGCAGTGCCTGCAGCGCTGTGCAGCCGCTGGTGTCGGCAGAGCCGCTGCCCGTCGCCCTGACAAGCCCAAAACTGCCTGTCGAGGGGCCAGCCCCACGGTGGTGGGGAGAGCTCGAGCTCCCTACATGGCTCCCGGTGTGGGGGTGTTTGGTGTTTCCCAGTTTCTTGGCCAGATAAGCATCCAGAACCTGCTTTTTGTGCTTCTCAGGGGGTTGTTTTGGTCTTTTAAACTCCCTGTTTCAACACGTCCCTTTGGAGGCATGTTGCATTGCTCCCGACTGTGACTCTCCCCCATGCTTGGGGGGCTGAATTTGGATGGTTGATTTAATTATCCTTTCCCCTTTTGTGACCAACTGGCTCCTGCTCTAGCTTGGGCTGTGGAGCTTTAATTAAGATGGTTTTCAATTTAACAGGAGTTGACAGGGCCGGGTGGGAAGGGCTCGGACTTACATGTGTGGGGAGCGCGGAGCTGGGCCCCCACGCAGCAGCCCTGCCACCCTCCCTTCTCCTCCACCAGCCATTCCTTCTGTCTGGGAGTTTTTCGTCATCCGGGGGGAGCCAGGGGAGGGCTGGGGGGTCCTTTAATCAGGTGCTTTCGACATGCAGTCACTGGGTGAAACTGGGGTGGGCAGTGGGGACACCTCCCCGCGGCTTCCCTGGTCCCCGAATTGGAGCTGAGAGATGAAGTGAGCATCTCCGCATCTCTCCTTGTTTTAGGAATCAGTGCAGGTGAGAAACTGAGTGTCCTTGCAGAGGAGAAGGGCGACCCAGGCGTGCCTTCACGCCATCAGCCAAGCAGGGAGAGGATCTGCAGCATCGAACCCTGGTTTGCGGGGCTGGGGGAGCAGCTCCCCCCTTTTTCACCAGCACCTGGGACTCATGGCAGTGGGGCTGGTCCCAGCCTGGCAGAGACATGCCCCTGTGTTCCCCCTTTGTACCGGGCAAAGCCCGATGGCATGGGACAGGGGATGGGAATTGCTTTTTCCATGGGGGATGTGGTGACCTGGTGTATTTGGGTGGCAGGAGGGGATGGTGGGCTGAGCTGAGGCAGCTAGGCTTTCCCCAAAGCGCCGGGGGCTGCGCTGCTGTGTGCTCGCCCCCAACCGTGGGAAAAGGCAAAATTTCAGTAGCATCCCCTGGGACCGAGGGGGAAACTGCTATGTGTGCGTGTCTGGGGCTGCGTTTCCTACCAAAATCCAGTGAGGGAGTGGGGGGCAATGCAGGGAGGGGGACAGGGTGCAGGGGCTGTTCGGGTACCACCCTCGCAGTGGTTCTGGCAGCGCCGATGGAGCATCAATTCATCACCCCTGGTGTGGTGGCCGCCGTCTCACTGTCATGCTGCCATGATGGTGGGGACAACCCTGCCACCTCCTCATGGTGCCTGCACAGGGGGATGGCAAGGTGTCCTTTGGCTCCAGCCTGGGATCTGTTTTTAATGGCACCTCGTGGGCAGCTTCTGTTTGTCCTGCGTGGATGTGCCCCAGGGGGGTCGGTTGTGTGCAAAGGGGCACGGAGCGGGTCGGGGTGGGTTTGGGATCACCGCTCTCTGCTCCTTCCCGTCCCCGCTGCCTGCTGCGGTGGGCTGGGCGCTGCGAGGCTGCTTTGTCTCGCCTGCCGTCCCTCACGCTTCATTTTTCAGTCTGGCCTGAGACAGGGGCTGTTACGAATCTCAGCGGGGCTTTGCGAGCCAGGGATGCTGCTTGGCTCGCTCCGGTGGCTGCTGGGTGCTGGTGCCCCCGACCCCTTGCCCACCTCTCCCCCAGCACCTGCCCGCCCGCGGTGCCGCTCGACACCCCCCCCACTCCTCAGCAGCCCCAAGGACGAAGCCTGTTTTGCCAGAGATGTCTCTCCTCCCCAAGGCTCGGTGTCTGGTGTTGGGCCCCAGCCTAGCACGGCATTTCCCAAGGTTTCTGCTTCTGCCTCGCCGCCGCGCTGCGAGTGTTTTGTCTGCTCCCAATCAGTGTCCTTTGTTAGTGTCTTTGAAAAGAAGATAAGATCGCTCCCCCCTCCACCGCCAGCCCCGCTATCAGCCTGGCGCTACCACGGCCATTCCATCCTTGAGCGATCCGGGCGCTGTGGAAAACAGCCGGAGCGGGACTTTGCCAGGGAGCGTCGGTTCCCCTTGCTGCTGTCTTTCCGAGAGCATCTCTGCTGTGGGGAGGTAGGGCAGAGGATTGAGCCTTTTCCTGCATCCCAACTTGACAGTTAATATATTTTTTGGGGGGGCGGGGGGGGGGGGGTGGGTGTTGAGAATCCCTGGTGCCATGGGTGTCAGAAGAGCGGGGATGCTGGGCAGGTCAGGCGGCATTTCCAGCGCCGGCAGGGGAGGCCGCCGTCTCGCGTGCTGTGATCTGATGTGAGCTGAGTTGTGCAGCTGTGTGTGCTTCATTTTTAATTGCTTTTGGAGAGGGGAGGGCGGAGGTGGCCTCTTGCTGCAGCCTTGGCCCCGGGCAGGCTGTGCGGCTGGGCTCAGCCCCGGCACCCTCCCCTCCGCCTGCCGCTCAGCCCAGCCATGGCTTGCGGGGGGGCCTGGGGAGGGCCAGGGAGACCCCCGAATGCAGAACCCGGCAGTACATGGGGATGGCAGTACTGGAGGGTGCCTGAGCCCAGCGTGGCGGCGATGTGCCGGCTGGGATGGTGGCCCTGTGACAGAGCGGCCACCAGGGCTGTGCCAGGCTGCTGCCGGAGCAGCTGCTTTCAGCCACCAAATACCCAAACCTGGGGGTGTGAGGGATGCAAGTGCATCCATCCGCCTGGCAGCCGTGCGGGGACACGTCCCTACCCCATCGGAGGACCTTCCACTTTGCCGCCCCGGCGTGTGGCTGACCCCAGGCTGAGGCATGTTTGGGTTTCCCCAGTGGCTTTTTTGGTCCTATTTTGTCTAAATACAGCCACGGCCTCTCTCAGCCCGGGTGGTACAGCATGCGCGGGCGGTGGGGACATGGGGACCACGTGCATACACAGCGCAGCCTTATTTGTATGTGCTGCAGCCCAGAGTTGAGACTGCAGCTTCCCCCACCTTCCATCCCGCTGTGCAATTATTGCCGGCAAATATTAGTCAAGTACAAATTACAAACCATTCAGAGTCTTAAAGAGCTGTCAATCAGCTGCTGCTTGTTATCCTAATCAAACGCACTAAAAATAGTGACAAAAACTTAGTAGCAAGAGGAAAGGGGAGGCCATCAAAATAAACCCGCGGGGTTGCACATCCTCTGCCTGGCAGCCAGAGGGACGCAGGGCAGCCGCCCAGTGTCACACTGACCCCGCTGGGGTTTGGTGGGTGGCTTCCACCATCGCGCCGTGGTGTGTGCAACATGCGTGATGGTGCTGTGGTGGGACGGCGTGCCGTGATCCGGGTAATGCAAAGGCCGGGTGGATCGGGGCAGCCGGGGCAGGAGAGGCTGCTATGGCAGCTGGCGGTGCTGGGGGAGCAGCAGCTCTTTCTCCTTCACTGCTGTCTCTGTGCAAACCCCCCCCTCGCTGCGCCTTGGTGGCCAAGGACATAAAGGCAGGAGGCTGCGGCTGATCTGGCTTCCAGGCTTGTTCCCAGCAGGGTTAGATGGCAGGGTGGCAAAAACCTGCCCGCCCTATCCCCATCCATCTGTGAGGGCGGTGAGGCGCTGGAACAGGTTGCCCAGAGAAGCTGTGGGTGCCCCATCCCTGGAGGTGTTCAAGGCCAGGTTGGACGGGGCTTTGAGCAACTTGGTCTAGTGGGAGGTGTCCCTGCCCAGGGCAGGGGGGTGGAACAAGGTGATCTTTAAGGTCCCTTCCAACCCAAACTATTCTATGATTCTATGTTCCCCCTGGATGAGACACAAAACCGCGCTCCAGCTGGGGCAGGAACCTGTTGGGATGCTCCTCAGGGCCATGAAGCTGGGGGTGCTGGGGCGGGAGCTGAGTCCTTTCCATGCCAGGCAAGCAGTAGCCCCTTGGGAGCAGCTGAAGCCTCTGCCCTGCACTGGGCAAGCAGCACTGGCTGGAGAGAGATTCCCCTTTCGGTAGGAGAGGGGGCAGAAGAGGCAATTCCTGCAGGATCTGGGGGCTGGGAGGGGATAGCAGAGCCAGGCGAGCGACTGCCCCAGCTCTGCGGGACCCAAAGCTCTGCCCTGAGCCACTGCTGCTGAGAAGCGTCCCCGTATCATGCACACTTGCAGCAGGAAACCGTCCCTTTCAAAAGATTTGTCTAAAACCTGCTTTTCTGGCTGAGTCAGGGCATGGGCAGCACGAGGTGCTCCCAGACCCTGTGCGTGGTTCATGCTGTTGCACATCTGTGCTGTTGGGGATGGAGAAGGCAACTTGCGTCCCTGGGGATGAGGTTCCTGGTTGGTGGCCAGCCTTCCCTGCCACCAGTCCTGGCTCTCCGGAGACAGAGCAGTGGAGCTGGGAATGCTGGTGTGTCTGGAGGAACCATTTCTGTTTCTCCCCTGAAAATCCCTCGGCGGGCTGGGGGTGCCTGCGCTCCTCTCTCACATCACTCGGGGCAGCTCCAGCCACCTCCTCTCCCGTCCCCGGGGGGGTTTGATGAAGTGGAGCAGAGAATTGTCCCCTCTTCACACATGAGAGATCAGAGCGAGCGGCTGTGAGCTGCCGGCCCCATGCTGGAGGGATGGTGAGGAGGAGGAGGAGGAGGAACGCAGCGGCAGCCCTGGGCACCGGACCGTGGCGCGGGGGGGAGAGGGTGGTGGGGCGCGGGGATGGTGGCGGCTGCTGCGGGTGCTGACGTCCCCTCTGTCTCGCAGGCTGCGGCGGGAGCTGAGCTGACTTCACCAGTGGCTGGAGCCAGAACGCGCTGGTAAGGCATCTCCGACGGCCCGGGGAGGGGAGGACCAGGCTGCTTCGCTGAATGAACCCACCCGGGAGAAGGGGAAACCTCCCAGCCCCCTGATCTGGGGTACTGGGTGCTCTGCAACAGCTGGATTTGGCCCTTGAGCATCCTGGGGGTGGGCAGGGTGCTGGGAGCAAGAGCAAAAGGCAGAGCCCTCGCTTCATCCTTCCCACCCCCTGGTGCTCCCCATGAGAGCTGAGGCCTCGCAACTCAGCACCACAGTGGTTTGCGATATGCCGCTGGCGCTCCCCCCCAGGAGCGGAAAGCAGGGGAGTTCCTGCAGGCTGCGACGTGCCCGGGGTGCTAATCCCCGCCGCAGGAAAGCTGCCGCCTCGCATCAGACGGAGGCGAGCACCGGGAATGCTGGCCACGCTCCAGCCTGCTGCTGCCGCCGCCGTGCAAGCCTTGGGAGGGGAAGCTTTGCCGAAAGCCGAGGCACTGGCCGGGACGGGGAGCAGTGCTGGGCTCCCCCATCCCAGCGCTGTCGGCTGCGAGAAGCATGGGAGCAGGGAAATACGCTGCCGAGCTGTGTATGGCTGGATGTCAGTGTCTCTGAGCATCCCTGCAGCCTGTTACACGTAGAAATACCATGCGTTAGACATAAATACAGCACGGCTGCTGGCAGGGGGGGGTTATTTGCAATCTGGCTGCTGTGATGCGGTCCCACAGCTCCCAGTGATGCTGCTGGGGTGTGCTGGGAGCCGGGCGGTGGGTTCACCCGCTTCCTTCTCTGACCCTCAGCTCCAGGAGGGGTTTTGTCGCCGGCTCTGCCAGAGGCAGAGGGGTTTTTCCCCATGGTGTGTGGCCCTTTTTCCCCACCAGGACCTGAGTGCACAGCACATTCCTGCCATCATTAGTAACTTCTCTGCTGGGCTCTTGCACAACCCCCTACATCCTCCCAGGGCAATTTGCATCCTTTCCTCACTGGTGGCTGCAGGGAATTTCTTGGGACCCCCTGTCCTCCCTGGGGGCAGATGGGGAATGTCATCCCCAGGGTGGCCAGAGGGCTAAAGCCACACAACCGCGTTGTCTGAGTTACCTGTGACTCGGAGTGGGAATGGTGCAAGGGTGCCAGTACCTCTGGGCACATTTTGGGGTTGCCAGATGATGTTTTGCACTAGCCCAGTCAAAACTGGTGTGTGCTGGTGTGTAGATGCAAAGCTGTTTGCAACAGGAGAGCTCAGAGTGGGGCTGGCTGCTCTGCAGCCCCTTCCCCAGAGGACCACGGGCTCGTGCCTCTTCCTCCTCTTCCTCCTTCTCTCCCATCTTTGGCTCCTGCAGCTCAGGTCCCGGCGAGCAGCACAGACCCAGCAAAGCCCTTGCCGAGGAGGGTTAGCCCTCAGGCGTGAGCTGGGAGCTTGTGATGTGTGTTTTGAGAGCTCTCCCTCCCCAAAACCTGCTGTGCAAGGAGGGATGAACTCATGGTCCCGGGCCGGGACAGGTGTGGAGGATGCATGTCCTGTCCCTGCAGGCTGACGGCTGCGAAGGCAAGGGCTGCTTTGGGGACATTGGGGAAGTGCCTGGGGGACCCAACCTCCCCTGTCTGTGCTCTGCTTCTGGCTAATCTCCGGGCATATTGACTATTTTATACTTCGTTTTTTCTCAGCGCGCTGATAAATCAGTTGCTGACCCAGGTTGGCCAGGCTGGCAGCCCTGCGGGGTGCACTCAGGGGACACTTGTGTCCCCAAAGTGCCGCTAAATCCACCACCCCGGACGGGGTGTTTTCCTGCCTGGGGAAGTGCTGCTTCCAGGGGAAACTCTGAGCGGCTGCGCCCCTTGCTCACGGTCCCGTGGGCAGTCACAAGCCGGGCGGTCACAGCCCCGCCGTGCCCCTGCTTTCCTCCCCGCGCTGCCGCTGCCATCTCGGGAATACCAGCGGGTGCCGGAACCCCGGGCAGAGGTGAGCAAAGGGCTGGCTGGGGAACGGGGAGATTTGCTTTCCTTAGCGGTGGGGGCTTTTTCTCCTCTTTTTTAAGGTCCTGCTTCCCCCCACAGTTCTGCTTTAGCATCTTCTGCACCCGGGGTTTAAAAGTTCATTTATTTACGGGACAGACCGCCTTCCCTTTGCTGCGGGCTCTGCCTCTGGGTTGCTGTTGGTGATGATTTGTGAGTGCAAAGCTTAGATTTGACCTTCCTTTGCTCCGAGGCCCCCGAAGCCCAGCAAAGATATGCGTGGGCCGAGCCCCGTGGCAGATAGAGCCATCAGTCCCTCCTCATGGCCTGCACATGTAGGAGGAGGGACGGCTCCGCTCCCTGCTGGAGTGGCTGCCGCAGCTGTACCCAGCCCGAAAAATCAGTTTATTCCAGTTCCCAAACCCTGGCAGGGTCTGATCCCACCAGCGCGGTTGCAGCTGAAGCAAACCTGCGTGGAAGCGGGACAGGGGATGCTGCTGGTCATCTGCAATTTGGGAGCTGGTAAAACAGTAGGTGGAAGTTGGGTCTTTTGGAAAATAAGCCGCCATGGTCAGGCAAAGCCCTTGCTGTGGGGAGGGGAGCTGGGAGGGGAGCAGAGCTTGTGCCAGGCGCCCCTAAACTGGAGGCGGTGGGCTCTGCCCCACTGATGTCAGGGCTGTGGGGGCTGCTGGAGCTGCCCCGTGGCTCTGACCCTGCTCAGGGGGGCTCGGCCCGAGCTTCTTTTGGAAGCCGGATTAGAAAAACCATCTGTTGGGTGAGGCTGAGCCCTCGGCAAAGCCTCACAGGAGGCTGCATCCAACTCCTCGCCCCGTGGGCAGCAGCTGCCTCCTCTGCTCCTTTGCTGCTTGTTTTTTCTTATCGGAGATACTCTCCTCCCCGGTTGTCTCCACCTCCCTTTTCCCTCCTGCCATGCGTGATCTAGCATATTTCCTTCCATAGCTTCAGGACACTGCTGGGTATCCTGCCATCTTTGGAGACTGCAAATAATTCCCTTCCTTCATTTATATCATTACCTTGAAGGTATTTATAGAGCGTGATCTTGAGTGGAAAGGAAGGCACGACTATATATAAAGCTGAGATCCCTTGGTCCTTAGCTGCTAACTGCCTGAAACTACTCCTGATTTAAACTTTTATCCCGTTTGCTGCATGTTTTGGACTTCACAGGAACATCCTGAGTGTTTAAATCCCCACCCTGAGCAAGCAGAGTGATGCAGTTACGGGTTCTCCAAACTTCTGCCGTCTGAGTAATCCAAACTCATGAATATTGGTCTGGATCTCATCTTGTCATGTCTGTGCCCTGGTAGAAACCCTCGTGTGGGAGGAAATGTGGCTGTATGGGATGCTGAGCTACACCCGACGGCGGGTGCCTGGCCCTGGAGCATCCGCAGTCGCCTTCCCGAGCACCGGTCCAGGCTCTGTGCTCGGCATCCTCGCTCCCGTGGCTGAGCGTGCTTCCCTCCGCTCCCAAAGCTCCCTGGCAGCTCCGCTCCCGGCGTTGCGCTGGCTGCTGCGGCCACGCGGGAGGTGGCTCAGCTTTAATGAGGGGCGATGCTGTCCCAGGGCAAGGGCAGGATGGCCAGACTTTCCGGCAGCTGATGCTTGAACAGACTCCAGAAGTTGTTTCGTTTCCTAGTGGGCAGGCGTCTGTTGCACAAGCCCTGGAAGGCAGCTTAATAATAATAATAATGATGATGATAATAATAATAATAATAAAAGAAGCCCTATGCGTGTGTGTCTGTCTCCTGCAGCCCGGGACCATGGGGAGCAGCAAGAGCAAGCCCAAAGACCCCAGCCAGCGCCGGCGCAGCCTGGAGCCCACCGATAACACCCACCATGGGGGCTACCCGGCCTCGCAGACACCCAGCAAGGCGGCCGCTCCTGATGCCCATCGCACCCCCAGCCGCTCCTTCGGGACCATGGCTGCCGAGTCCAAGCTCTTTGGAGGCTTCAACACCTCCGACACGGTCACCTCGCCGCAGCGCGCTGGGGCACTGGCTGGTCGGTGTGGGATGGGACTTGGTGGGGCAGGGAGGGGTTCGTCGGTTGGGTCTCGGTGGGTTTGGTTCCAGCTCCTTCTTGTGATGGTGGGGTCTCCTGCTTTTGAGGGACTCAGCTGGAGCTGGAAAACAGGTGGAAGTTGGGTCTTTTTGAAAATAAGCCGCCATGGTCAGGCAAAGGCCTCGCCGTGGGGAGGGGAGCTGGGAGGGGAGCAGAGCTTGTGCCAGGCGCCCCTAAACTAGAGGCAGTGGGAGGATGGTGGGAGAGGAGGGTCCCTGGTGAGGGTCACCCAGCGCCGTGCCACGGCAGCACTGGTGGCTGTGCCTGTCCTGAGTGGTCTCTGTCGCAGGTGGAGTCACCACCTTCGTGGCCCTCTACGACTATGAGTCTCGGACTGAAACAGACTTGTCCTTCAAGAAGGGAGAGCGCCTGCAGATCGTCAACAACACGTGAGTGTCCCTGTCCCTGCAGCCAAGACCACATGGGTGAGCTGCCACCTTCCTCCCTCCCGCGGAGCCCCTGAGCCCGGCCCTGGCAGGGCCAGCTCTCCCTGGGGACAGGTGCTCAAAGAGGGATGCGCCAAAACTCACACGGACGCAATGACTTGTCCGAGGACATCGGTGCTGGAGACAATCATTTGCCTTCTCCTGTGTCCTCCTGGCCCTGTTGCTGGTCACCGTTGCCTTGCAGCCTTGTCACTAAGCCACCTCTGCTTGCTGGCCAGTCCGTGCCCTCCAACGTGGGGCTGTGTCCCCGCCGGTCCCCTGTCGCCATCAGCGCTCAGCTCCCTCTCATTTGCCTGGACACATCTCTTCAACTTCACGGGTGCTTTCCCCCGGGCTTGCACCGTGTCTCTGATCTCAGCTTCTCTCTTGACTCTTTTTTTCTCTCCTCTGTGCCATGCTGTCGTTTAGGAGAAAAGTGGACGTCAGGTGTGTATGGCAGATTTTTACTATTATTATTATTATTAACAATCTTACATGATAAAAGCCTGTCTGCTGCCCACATTAGGGCAAGGTTGGGTGGAGCGGGGGCTGGGAAGAGATGGTTGCTTGATGTTTTTGTGGTCGGTTGGGTTTGTCCTCCTGTTCGACCAGGGCAGAGCAGGGAGCCCCTTCCCGTGCTGGGGAACTGCTCCATCCAGAGCTGCGTCTGCACCCAGGAGCTCTGAACCTGGCCTGCTTTCCTCATCTGCGCCTGCCACCCCTCTGCAGTCCCTTTTCAGTTGTCTGTCTTCTCCCTCCTGGCCTTTTTTGCATTGATTGTTGCATATTTTAATTTTAGTTTTATAGTTTTTGTGAGTGGCTCAGGGTGCTCAAGCACTTCCTTTAGGAGCCTGCCTCCTGCGTGTTTGCTCTCCATCCTGGTCGTAGCAGCACACCCATGGCTTGCTGCGTAGAGCAGGGCAGTGTGACCAGCTGGAAGATGCTGCTAAACATGGTCCTGTATTAAACCCACGTGTGGTCTGTGCTGGCACATGTGGTCTGCGGCATCCTTCGGCCGTCCCCAGCGCTGCTATGAGGTCCCCGGGGTCCGCAGCTCCCGCTGGTCCCTCTGCTGCTGCCTCCAACCTGGGCACCCAAAACAGCTTTGCAAGGTCAAAGGGTGGAAAGATGAGGGAACGTCCCAGGGCTGATATTTCTCCTGCAGCGGTCAGGCAACGTTGCACAAACATGTTTTCAGTCTGATCCGTGTTCTTCGTGTTCCAACGCTGTTTGCTAATGGCAATTCATTTAATCAATGAAGTCCAGGATGTGCAGGGCTTCAGCACTGCAGGAAAAGCCTGAATTTGGGGAGTTTGGTGTTTCTTGCTTTCACAGCCTCGGCAGCGTACTAGCCCCAGGCTTGGGTTCTGGTTTGGGCTGTTACAAAGTGAGCTCTGCCCATTGCGGGTCCAGATTGTGTCCATGTATGAGGGTTTGTTTCTTTATGCCTTAAGCCCCTTCTGGGGTTTCTACACTTCTTTTCCTCTTCTGCTGTTGTTTGGCAAAGGCTTGGTCAGAGGGAAGGGTCGGGGTGTGGTGGGCTCTGCAGCATCCTGGGGCGCAAAAGGTCTTTTTTTGGCGATGGCGGTCCATTGGTGGAGGGTGCAGGCTATAGCTGCCGACCTTCCCGGTGTCTGCTGTGGCTGCGTGGGGGGGATATCCACAGGGAGAGGGGGGTGGGGAAACCTGTGCAGTTTGTGTGGTGCTCAGGTGGGTAAATCTCTCTTCTCGCTGAGTGCCCAGAGATGCTCGGATGGTCCGGGAGCAGCTCAGGCTGCCGCGCCTTGGGGACAGCAGAAGGCAGGCAGTGATGTCCCCTTTCTCTGGCTCTCAGAGGGGGCACAGTCGGTGCCCTGGGGCTGTGGGGAGGGTATTTGGGGTCAGCCCAGGTGCAGCGGGAGCCCATGGACATGGGGATAACCGGCCACCAGCGCCTTTGCAGGGTGGATGCGGGTTTTGGCTGCTCTAACAGGGCTGGGGTTGCGCAGGGTGAGAGGAGAAGCCTCCACATCGCTTACCTCCCTGCTCCCACATCCCAGTGAAGCTCCAGCTGTCTGCAGGGACACTTGGCCTCCCAGATGGGTCCAAATCCACCCACCCCAGTGCAGAAGGGCTCTTGTGGTACCATTTCCAGCAGGAGGAGGTCTCCTCCCAGCCAGCTGGCAGCCAGCAGGGATGCGGTGGGGTATTTTGGGTAAGATTGTGCAGGGAATTGTTGAAATGCTTTGTTTTGATGATGATGATTTTTTTTTTTTTTTTTTTTTTCCCCGGCTGAGACATTTTTGGAATAGTTTGTTTTTGCCGAATTCCCAGCTTGCAGCCCAAGCTGGAATAAAGCCACAAGTCAAAAGCTGGGCATTTCTCAAGCAGATGTTTTCCCCAGTCCTGTGGGAAAGGAGCCCAACCAGCCTCCTGTCCCCTTTGGAGCTGCCCCAGTAAAGGTGACTGGGGCAGCAGCTCTGGCTGGGGAGCCCAAGCTACCTGACACGAGATGCACCGGGACTAGGAGAAGTTACAATACCAACTGGGGCTGCTGTGGAGCTGGGGACTGACTCTGGGCAGGCAGCAGAGCCTGGCTGTGTGGTTGGGAGAAGATGACCAGAGGGTCCCTGCCTTCCCCAGCCCTGCTGGCACTAGCATGAAGAGCCAGGGGCCGTATCCAGCTTCTCCCGGCCGCTTCGAAGCATCACTGGTTTAGCTGGGACAGGCAAAAAATCACAAGCTGCTGGTGTGTCTGGAGGGAGGATGGAAGTTTACAGGTCTGCAGGGGTCTGGATGTGGTCTGGTGGATCTTGCAGTGGTGATTGAGGTTATTAAGGTATTTCTGTAAAGTGTTTGTGAAGGTCATCCTGCCAAGTTCTTGCATCCTTGCAGGGCTGTTCCCATGGATCTGCAGTTTTCCCGTAGCCTTGTCTCCCTCGCGGTCAGGATAAATTAGGTGACTCTGTCTTTGATGGGCGAGAAGATGCAGGTGGCGGGAGGAAGCCCTGCTGTCTGCGGGGAAGGGGAAGCCGCCTCCCGCTGTCCCCTTGTACTTCTCTGTTTATTGTCCCTTCCTGCCCCATCCCATGTGGGAGCCTGCAGGGAGGGGGCAGAGCAGTGAGAAGGCTCCCGGGCCCTGCCAGCTCCTGGGGACGTGCTTGTGGCCACCGTGCCCAGGGAAGCAGGGACAGCAGGTCAGCCCTGGGTTTTTGGGGACAGCGTGGGGGCTCCTGCAGGGCAGAGCCATGCTCGGGGGCCATGGGGCCAGCACAGCGGGTGTGCGTGGCTCTGTGCGAGCAGTCATAGCCCTTGCTGGGACTGGGGGAAGCTGGTGGTCAGGGGCTGTGGCCACGCAGGGTGCCCGTCCTAGGGCTGGAGGTGATGTGCCCAGGCTGGATGGAGCCCACTGCATCCAGGCCGGGCATCACCCCCTCTCCCCCCTCAAATCTCAGCCTTGTCCTGTTGCTTTTCTGCTGACTGTGTTTAACAAATGCTTTCTCTTGGGTTTTCCTGGTCCTTTTTTTTAATCACTACCATCGTGCTGTGACTTTTCCCCGTTTCCTCCCCCTCGCCTGTCGCTCCCCGCTGCCCTCGGATCCCCAGTGCCTCTCCAGCTCCAGCCAGACCCTGATCGCATTCAGGTGGCTCCAAAGGTGTTTTGGCTCGCTGGCTGCCCTGCCCCATTTAAGTTTAAAGCATCCTGTATGTGGATGGATGGGTGGCCCCAATACCGAGAGCTTGCCCAGAGGGAGCCACGGGCAGGGGCTGGCAGCAGGAGCCCTGGGGGCTGGGGGCTGCGGGGGCTGCACCCCTTCCTGGCCAGGCTCTGTGGACAGGAGAGGGTCCGGCCGGGGGGCTCCTGGCTTCACACTGAGTGTGTTTTGGTTCTCTTGCAGGGAAGGTGACTGGTGGCTGGCTCATTCCCTCACTACAGGACAGACGGGCTACATCCCCAGTAACTATGTCGCGCCCTCAGACTCCATCCAGGCTGAAGAGTAATTGCCATCTTTGAGACAGTTTAAAGACGAGCGATAGCAAACGCACCCCAAGCGCTCCTCCCTCCCCCTGCCCCTCTCCTGGGCAAACCCGCGAGGCCTCCGGGTTTTTTCCTTTTTGTTATTTTTCCCTTTTGAATTTGCACACCCCATAAGTGTTTTCCAGCCTTTCTATAAGGCCCATAAAGTGCAGAGGCACGGCGTGCTTGCGCGGTGGAGGGGTGAGCGGTGGCGTAGCAGGGGCTGATGCTTTGGGTCTGGTTTTTACTCCTCCGCAGGGACACACATCCATGCCTGAGGATGCTGCTGACTCCGCCTCTGCAGATCAGGCTGAGCACGGAGGCGGCTGTCACACAGGGAGAGCAGGCAGGGGCAAAGCTGGCCATAAGTCCAAGAGCAGGAGGTGCCAGCCACGTCCCCACAGCCTGTCCCCAGCCAGCGGCATGGCATCCCCCCCCAGCAAGAGCTTGGGGGGCTTTAGGGGTCCCCGGAGCCCCTCATTTGGGGAGGTTTTTGGAGTGAAAGCATTACGTAGTCCCTGGTTGCTCCTCGCGTGATGCCCAGCCTGGGGTGTACAGGGACATGGTGCACCCCAGGGTGCCCGAGCCCAGAGATGCAGCCCATGGTCTCCAAAACCTTCAGCAGAGGGGGGCCGGGGCTGAGCCCCCAGCTTGGACAGGCAATGGAGTCGGGGGGGGGGCGAGTGCTGGGTGCTGAGCTGCTGATTTGCTCTTGCAGGTGGTATTTTGGGAAGATCACCCGCCGGGAGTCCGAGCGGCTGCTGCTCAACCCCGAAAACCCGCGAGGAACCTTCTTGGTCCGGGAGAGTGAGACCACGAAAGGTGAGTGGGGGGTGAGGGGGCATCCACACAGGGACCCCAGTCCCCTCGGTCACTCTGCACGGTCGCAGTTCCCCCAGCTTAGGTGCACGGGGAGGGAGAAAGAGAAAAGAGTTGTCCCTTGTAGACAGGAGATGATGTTTGTGGTCGCTGAGCGATGCGCCTCAGCACGGGGAGCATCCTGGGGTCTCCCCTGCCGGTGCCGGTCCCCAGGGAGCAGGAGCTGATGCATGCGTCAAATCATCGGTGACATCTCTGTGCCGAACGCACCATTAGAGCAGTGAGCCCACAGGGCTGGAGGGACACAGCCCTTCAAAGGGATGGTTCAGCTCATGGCAGGGTGGGAGCCGGGTGCCCCATCAGCTCTGTCAGGACCACCAAGCAGGATGCTCAGTTTTCCTGTTTTGGGGGGTTTTTTTACACCCACAGGTAGATGTCTTTTATTTTTTCCTGGTCCCTATATAGTGGCAAAACCTTGAACATGTGCTTCCTGGGCAGCCAGGCAGAGGTACTGATGAATCTTTAGGTTCTTCTTTCAAGTCTAACAACTTGATGCTTGTTTTGTACCTCCTGAAAGTGCAAGTTGTGATATTCACAGTTCGGCTGCCTGAGGATGCTGTTTCTTACCTGGTCTTACCTGGAAACATGGTTTAGTTTGGCTCCAAATGCACCTTTGGGAAAAGCTCCTTGGTGTTCCTTTCTGTTTTGATGCCACTGTTTATTTTATTCTGGTGGAAACAGCTCATTCAAGCGGCGGCATAAATCTTCCCTTTGGTTATTTGGGGCCCCAGCAGCGCGGTGTTGCTCGTGTGTGGGCAGAGCAGAGACACGCACCCAAAGTGATGCCCACGGTGGGATTTGTGGAGGAGGGAGCTGGGCCCACCAGCCCCTTGGCTCCCCTCTGAGGTGCCGAGATGTTGGAGCTGTGGCCCAGCCTGCCTCCTGTCTGGTCCTCTCCCCTGCTTCAGCATCCCCTCTTTGCCATGTTCATCCCTTTGCCCTGGGGGCTGCTCACCCTCCTGCCTGCTGGGACCCCCCAAACCCAGCAGGGTCTCTTCCTCGGTGCCAGCCTGCGGGGGGGACACAGTCCGTGGGGAGCACCCATCTGCAGTGCATCTCCCCCCCAACCCCTCTGTCCTGCCCACAGGTGCCTATTGCCTCTCCGTCTCGGACTTTGACAACGCCAAGGGGCTCAACGTGAAGCACTACAAGATCCGCAAGTTGGACAGTGGCGGCTTCTACATCACCTCCCGCACCCAGTTCAACAGCCTGCAGCAGCTGGTGGCCTATTACTCCAGTGGGTAGCTACTTGGGGTCCCCTTGGGGTCTGGGTGACACCCTGGGTGCTGTGCCTGCCCTCACTGCTGGGGGGGCTGCAAACCAGTTGGGGGGGACCCTGGTGAAAAGCTGGTTTTAGGGAAGAGGGTGAGGGTTTGGGTACAGGTCCCCGAGGTGTTTTGTGGGGAAGATGTGGGGTAAAGACATCATGTGCCAAAATGCCCAAGTGTCACCCTGGTATTGTCCCTTCCTGCATTAGAACATGCTGACGGCTTGTGCCACCGTCTCACCAACGTCTGCCCCACGTCCAAGCCCCAGACCCAAGGTCTTGCCAAGGATGCCTGGGAGATCCCCCGGGAATCACTGCGGCTGGAGGTCAAGCTGGGACAGGGCTGCTTCGGAGAGGTGTGGATGGGTAAGGACTGCTCCCACCCTGCTGTCCCCCCAGTGTCACCACCTGCATCCTCTCCCCAACCATCTGCAGGTGCCCGGAGCCTACAGTGGGGTGGGGGAGCAGGCAAGGGACACGGCCCTGTGCTCCATAAATGTGTCCTGTGCCACAGGGACCTGGAACGGCACCACCCGGGTGGCGATCAAGACGCTGAAGCCTGGCACCATGTCCCCGGAGGCCTTCCTGCAGGAAGCCCAGGTCATGAAAAAGCTCCGGCATGAGAAGTTGGTTCAGCTCTACGCCGTGGTTTCGGAGGAGCCCATTTATATCGTCACCGAGTACATGAGCAAGGGTGAGTGCAGGAGAGATGCTGGGGGGGTGGCCGAGGGACTCTGCTCCTCTGGATTGCCGTGACCATGGTCTTCCTCGCAGGGAGCCTCCTGGACTTCCTGAAGGGTGAGATGGGCAAGTACCTGCGGCTGCCCCAGCTCGTGGATATGGCGGCTCAGGTGGGTTTGCGCATTCCCGGGCCTCCTGCATCCCCCTCCGAGTGCGCAGGCTGCCCAAGCACCTCGCTGGGCTGTCCTGACTGTCGGGTGGCAGGGTGATGGGGTGCTCCACAGCCTCACTTGGCTTGGGATGGGCGCCGCCATGCCCACCGGGTGCTCAGCTGGAGCTGGGTTGCAGTCAGGGACCATCATTTTGCCCATTCCTGTTGCTGTTCGCTCTCCCTGGTCAGCAAACCTGCGTCTCCTTGGGTTTTCCCGAGCAACCAGCTGCTCCCACACATTGGGTTAGGTCTCACTGCAGAGCCGTTCCCCTCAGCGGTGCCAGGCACTCCCTGGGGACCCTTGTGCCACCCCGTCAGCCTCAATGCCCTATGTCCCGGTCCCCACAGATCGCATCTGGCATGGCTTACGTGGAGAGGATGAACTATGTCCACCGGGACCTGCGGGCAGCCAACATCCTCGTGGGAGAGAACCTGGTGTGCAAAGTGGCTGACTTCGGCTTGGCACGGCTCATCGAGGACAACGAGTACACCGCTCGGCAAGGTGCGTGCCCGGGGCTGCTGGCACCATGCCCAGGCAGGTGGCACCAGAGCAATGGCCGCTCCATTGTCCCCCGTCCCCAGGGGCATGCGTTGCATCTGGAGCCAGCCCTTGGGGGTCCTGAAGGCACTCACAGCCCGTGTGCCCTCAGGCACCCTGGGGCCAGGAGCAGCCCCTCACCCTCCCTCCCCATCCAGGTGCGAAGTTCCCCATCAAGTGGACGGCCCCCGAAGCTGCTCTGTACGGCAGGTTTACCATCAAGTCGGACGTCTGGTCCTTTGGCATCCTCTTGACCGAGCTGACCACCAAGGGCAGAGTGCCGTACCCAGGTGAGAGCTGGCACCTGACAGCAGATACCCCATCACTGTATCCCCAGGGCCATCCACCCTCTCCCAGCGCTCAATCCTGGCACTCTGTGGCCCCCAGAGCCATCTTTGTGGAGGAGCAAACTGGTGCAAAGTTTCTCCTGCTATTTGGGCAGGGAGGGTGGGCTCAGGGGTGAGCTGCCCCTGCCCAGTTTGAGTCCTGCCCTCCCAGGGCGAGCAGAGCCTGGTCGGGATGCAGGGTCACAGCCACCCTGTCCCACTTTGGTCTCCAAGTAAGGTGACGGGATGGTGGGGACAAGTGCTGTTGAGCTGGGGGGTCCCTCTTTCCCTGCGTCAAGTCACTGGGGTTGCCTGTAGGGCTCATCCCAGCATGATGCCCTCGGTCTCCCCTCTGGGAAAGGCAGGGTGTGGGATCTGGCCCGTCTCTCACTCGGCGCTGTGTCTCTGCCCGCACGCAGGGATGGTGAACCGGGAGGTGCTGGACCAGGTGGAGCGGGGATACCGCATGCCCTGCCCGCCCGAGTGCCCCGAGTCCCTGCACGACCTCATGTGCCAGTGCTGGCGGAAGGACCCGGAGGAGCGACCCACCTTCGAGTACCTGCAGGCTTTCCTGGAGGACTACTTCACCTCAACAGAGCCCCAGTACCAGCCCGGCGAGAACCTATAGACCCGGAGCTGCTCCTGGCACCAGGGACGCCGTCGTCCTTGCTGCGGGGCGCTGAGGGCTGGCCTCCCTGCCGAGGGGCCGGTTTTTTGTGGAGCAGCCCCAGAGCAGGATGGGGCATCGCCTCCGGATGCGGCCAGGGGAGGTGCTGGGTCCCCTCATCACTCATTAAGACTTCTGGCCTGTGTTTAACGAAGCGGCACCGTCCTGTTGGCGAGAGGAGCCTGCGGGCACCAGCGGAGCCGTCTCAGGAGGGCGAGCGGAGCATCTCCCGCCGAGAGACTTGGCTTTTGGGAGACCTTTCCCCCCCACACCCAGCAGCTCTGGGGTGAGCTCAGAGGAATTGGGGAGCAGCACCCCCCACCTCAGACATGGCCCTGGCCTCCTACACCCCCTCTCTAAATCAGCACAAATTTCCCTGCCCCTTCGCCCTCCCCACTGTCCCCCCTTGGCTCCAGTTCTCCCGAAGGTGCTGGCAGAGACATTTCACCAAGCCTTGGCTCGTTTGGACAGGGCAATGTGCTGGGTGGTGGTGCCAGCGTGGGGTGACAACGGGATGCTGGTGGTCCCCCTTCCTCGGGCATCCCTTCAGCCTCGCCGTGGCAGGGCTCTGAGCCATGCTAGTGGGCGCCGGGAGCATGAAATGTGGCTGCTCCTGACTCCAGTGGCCGTCACCATCCCATAGGTGCACATTCGAGTCTTCCAGCTGCGTCTGTCCCCCCAGGGAACCAGTCCCATCTCTCCTGGGAGCGGCACCCGGGCGTGCCAGCAGAGCCCTCACCCTGCCTGTGGCCAGTCCTGGTCTTCCAGCCGGCCCCCTGGGAAGTGCACCACAGGCCTACCCAGCCACCCCCTGCCCCAGCTCTACCACCAGCTTTCCCACCAGCAGAGTCCCCTGGGATAGCCCTGCCACCAAATCTGGTGGCACCATGGGGCTCAGGAGAATGGCATGGGTGGTTGTTCAGGGTGTGGGAGTGTTTTGGGGGACATACTCATCTTTCACAGATGCTTTTGTCCACCAGGTACGTTTTTAGCTGCCTTCCCCCCCTCTCCCTCACGTCTCGGCTGCCGGGCTGTGTTGCCCACGTGGTGGGAGCATCCCCAGCCCCGGGCTGTCATCCTGGAGGAGAGCCCTGGGAAGCACTGTGCCACACGGGAGACACTTGAATTCTCATCTCCCCCCTTGCTGGCTCCCAAAACCCTCAGCCACGTTTCGGCAGTGGGTGGTTATCTGTGCCCAGCCCCTGTGCTCTCCCGCCCGGCACCTGCATTGTACATAGCCCTCCAGCGGCCCCCGCACCCTCCCAAACGTTGAATTAGTTGCATGTGCTGTTTTTCTCCCCCCCCTGAGGCTGTACCCAGCTGGAAACCCTTCACCGTGGTGGCTTACGAGGCTTCGCTCCCTCACCTCGGGTCCCGGCCACGACCTGGGGGCTCTTTGGATGCTCTTCTGGACCAGGGGTGGGATGGGGCTGGAGGATGCTGCGGGGCAGGGATGCTGTGGGGCAAGGGTGCTGTCAGGAAGGACCTGGAGAACGGGAGCCAGCGGCTTTGCCCAGATCTCGGTCCTCAGGCTGTGGTTTTTCTTGGCCTCCCCGTGGCTTGTGGGATGGGGTTTCCCTCCGGCACAGCCTCCCTGCAGGCAGCAGACCCAAACCACCTCTCGCCAGCCCCCACCATGGTGCCGGTGTCCCATGAAAGCTGGGTGGGTGCTGAATGGGGGCAGGGGGGTGGCCAAAACCCCCTTCCCTCCCCAGATCCCCATCGGAGCAGGGCCCGGGCATGCTGCTGCCTCCCGCTCGCTCCTGCAGCTCCCCGACCACTTATTTATGAACCGAGTGCTCACTTGGTTGGTGGGTGGCTCCTTTTTAATGAGTAAAACCTTCAAAATCAGCTTGAATGGGCTCTTCAGTGATATGGAGAGATCCTGCCTTTGCTGGCTTGGAGAACAGCAATTGGTTTAATGGATTTTTTTTTTTAAATAATTTTGGGACTTGGAGCCTTTTCTTGCCCCTCCCCCCCTGCCTCCTAGCAGGTTTGCTGTGCCTGCAGGGTACAGGGATTCTCCAAACCTCAATGTTTTGGGTCTTTCCATGTTTGCATCCCTGGGATGGGTGGCTGCGTGTCCCCGTCGGTGCTGCCAGAGAAGCCCCATCCCGCAGCAGCCGGTCCGAGGGGTGGCCTGTGCCATAGCTCTGCCGAAATTATACAAAATCCGCCCCATGCCCAGGAGAAACCTCTTAAAACTGTAATGTGTGGAAGCCAGATTTGATCCGAAAGCTGGGGAGAGAGAAGGCAAGAGCACATGTTGAGGTTTGGCGTTTGGTTTTCTGCAGCACGTAGAGGGTCTTGCATGAGCGCAGCGGGACGGGAACGGGCTTAACCCGGCGGTTTCTGGCTCTTTTGGGCAAGCAGCGGAGCAGGAACACAGCCTCGGCGCAAGGAACACCCTGGGCTGGCTTAATTCCCCATGGCTTTTGGCAAGTGCTGATGAAGGAGATGTGCTGGGGACATTTCAGGGCAGAAGATGGCGAAACGATCCCAGAGAAACCTCCCTGCACGGGGCTGGGGCTGTGTGTCTGCGTGTCTGTGTGTCCATCCCTGTGTCCATGCAGCAGTGCCGGTGGGACCCAGCATCTCCAGACTCACCACTGCAGCCATCACGACCCGGAGGCCCCGGGGACCGAGAACCCCTCCTCCATCACCATTGTCGTCTGCCAATTTATTTTTTAAGCCAATAAACTCCAGAGGGGGAGCCCCCACCTAAGGATGCTCTTTGGCTTCCCCGGGGTCAATAATGCCCTACAAATTATTCTCCTCTGCTGTCGTCATTTTTTTAAACAGTGTTTTGTAAGATCTCCAATCGACTATGCAGAGAACGTGTGGATCTGTGTCTCTCTCCCCAGCTCCCCTCTCCCCCCCACCTGCCTTTTTCAGTGTCAAAGTAAAATATTTAGCTTTTTTTTTTTTTTTTTGGATAATAATAAAACTTTGGGAAAAAAAACTGAGAAGGTCCAGCTTTGTGGGTGGGGGGGGGGGGGGTGGGTGGAGATGCTTTGAAGCTCTAATGTTGGTGTAAATACTTTGCAATTTGATAATTAAATACAAACAGACCTCACAAAAAAAAAAAAAAGAAAAAGGTTGTAGCTTGTGTATGAGAGGATTTCTTAGCATCCCTGTTAACAGGAGCTGATGGTTCTTGGGGCACATGCAATGTCCATGTGTGGCTTCTGGTGCTTCAGAAGCTTTTTCTGGTGGATGCTTCTGGGATCTGGTGCCACTTCTGGGATCTGGTGCCGCTTCTGTCCTGCTGGAGCCATTCCTGTGTCCCCATGCGGGCTCGTGGTCCAGCGCAGCCCCAGCACCTGCTCTTGCAAGAGGAGCCTCTTCCATCATGTCCCTCCTGCTCTGAGAGCCAGGGACAGATGGCTGGTGGTGGTGGGTGAGCTCCCCGTGCCCAGACCGCTCCGGCGGGGAAGTGCGGCCATGGTGGGTGCAGAATCAGGCTGGCGTGCTCCGAGCTGAGCTGGGATGCAGCCTGCACCACTGGTGGGATCCCAGCTGTTGCTGATGCCGAGCGGAGGGCTGTGGCACGCAGTGCCAGCACGTGGCATTAGCCATGAGGGACCCCACAGACTCCTCTGCTGCCTCCATTGCTGCTTCCCAGCCTCTGCATGCTGGGACAGCCCCACACACGGAGTGCTGGCCACCGCGGGGCTGTGAGGGACACAGTGGCCTTGGTGCGCACATCGACCCGGGCAAAGCCAGGGCCAGCGGAGCCGCCCCAAGCCCAGCAGGAGACCTGACTGCCAACCCCTATCGGCTGGGCTGGGGGGGACAGGACGGGGGACAGCCCTCCCTCCATCAGAATCTGCTTCATCAGCAACTAGCAGAAGCAGGCCTGCTTCATTAGGAAAATTAGTGGGTGCTGATTGGGATCCCTCACTCGGTGATTAAGTAATTGATATATAGCACAGCATTGTGGGGAGCAGACCCTCTGGAAGAAGGGTGGCTGCTGCTGATGCTGCTCCTTCACCGTGGTCTGGGGTGGCTTTAGTGCCCCAAGTGCCCTGGTCTGGCTGCTCCCTCTTCCTCAGACTGGTAAGTGACTGAGTCTTAGCACCTTTAATGTTTAATGCTTTATGTTTTGTTTCTTTTTAAAGCAATTAAGCGATTGAGGGATTATCTCTCATTGGCAAGTCCCTTGGTCTGTGTGCGATGTGTGGGCTGAGAGCGAGTTGGCGAGGTCGCCCTGGGAGGGGAGCTGGGGCTGAGGTGCCTCCAGCCCTTGGCTTTTCCCCTTCGGCATCACTGCTCAGGAGCAGGGTAGCCACGGGGAGGATGTGAGGAGGAGGAGGGGTGGGAGGCAGGGTGCTGTGAGGAGGCAGGGTGCTGCAGTCCAGCCTGAGCCCTGGGACAGCATGGGTGTCTGCAGTGGGTCATGCCCAGGGGATGAGGGGGATGGATTCAGTACATCCAAACCCTTCCTATGGCACCGCTCGCTTCCTCCTCTCTCTGTCCCCTTTGCTCCGTGTCCAGTCCTCAGCCTTGGTGGCAGCTGAAGCATCTTAAAAAGATGGTCACGGCAGTCAGCAGGACCTGCAGCCCAGCCTGGCCATGCTCAGTGGCTGTTTTGCCATGGAGTCACCCCCCTCGGTGACACCCCTCTCAACTCCCAAGTCCTTCCTAGAGGCCAGCCCTGTGAAATGGGGTGGGAAGGGGGTGATGTTAGCCTGGAGGGCAGAGGCGTGAGATGGGAATTGCTGCCGGGATCCGCTCTCACCGGGTGTCCCCAGCCTGAGCCGGGCAGATGCTCCTGGGGATTACGCCACATGCCTCCTTTAATGGACTTAATCTTGCTGTTTGCTTCATGCTCATGTTGCACCCTGTAAGCCCGGGAGAGGATTTAGGGATGGGGGCTGTGGCTGCCCACAGAGCAGGTCTGGCAAGGGATCCTGTGCTGGGCAGTCCATACTGGCAGTGAGTTTCTAAAATGGCAAGGAAAAGTTGTCGCTTGGCTTGAACATCCCCTTCCCTTTCCCCAAAGCTCAGTGTCAGCACCCACAAAGTGCATCGAGTCCTGGCTCTTGACCCAGGCTCCCAGAGGATAAATGCTTATGAGTTTGCTGCGGGAGCCCTGAACTCTGCTGAGCATCCCCTGGAGCAAACCCTGGTCTGCGCTGTGGGTCTGGCGTCTCTCCTGCAGCCCAGCGCCAGCAGAAGGGCTCTGGGGCAGGAGCAGGGCAGTGTTTGTTAAAGGGCTGGCTCTCTGTGGGGCTGTGCCCCAGTGCCAGCCGCTCGGGTCTCCGGCTGTGCCATTGCAGCCCCCGCTGTGCCTGCTGGCAGCGAGGCGTGATGGGGAAGCTGCTGGCACGCGTCCACTCAGAGGACAAAGCCCTGCGGAATCTGCCACTCGGACCCCCAGCAGGTCTGGGTGGCACCTGAGCCATCCATCCTCCCTTGCCCAGAGGTTTTGCCTTTGCTCAGAGAAGTAGCAAAACCCTCTTGCCAAGGGTTAATCTCCAGGCTCCCGAGGGAAGGGCTAAAGTCCTTACCTGATGTGTAGCTTACTTCCCGTAGTCGCTGAGGGCTAGGAAACTGCTCCGGTGCAAGGAGCAAGAGACAGGCAGGACCAAAGGGCACGGTGCTCTGTGGCCCTGAGGGATGTTTGTGGCTTCCCTCTCTCAGGGGTTTTGGCTGGACCAGCCCCAGGGTAACAAGGGGATGAGGTTGGAAGTGCTTCCAGCCCAAACTACTCCTCAGCAGGACCTGCTTCTCTCCTCTGTTAATAAGGCCACGTTGTGGGCTTGTCATGGGGTAAGCTGGGAGAGCACCCAAGTAGGAGGCTCTAATCGTCCAGCAAGATCCAATGATGGACAGGCAGATGCTGGGAGAGTGGGCTGGTGGCCATGGTGGCCCCAGACAGCTGGTCACCTACCTGCACCCCAAGCTGTGCTAGGGAGATGGACTGCCAAGCACCAGCCCCTGAGGTGAGATGCACCAACATGGACGTCTGGCAGATCTAGGGTTCAAAAAGCCACACCAGCCTGGCAGTCATGGCCAAAGCTTCCCCATGGGAAGCCTTGTGGTGTCCCAGTTGCTCGTACTGGGGATGCTGCCTCTCCCTGACCAGTGGCAAGGAGGGGAGTGAGAAGCTGGAGGACTGCCTGAGCTCAGCTACATCTCTGTTCCTAGGGATCTGAGCCTGGGTTTGGTGGTGTTTTTTTTCTCTTTCCTGACCCTGCTGCGTCACTGATCTGTTATGTGACCTAGAAAAGAAAATCACCTCTCCTTGAAATGGAAAGACAAAGGAACAGCTTAAGGCTCCTGCTTTCCCTGTATCTAGGGAGCACGGGGCAGATGGACGCTTTACGATGCAGCAAGGTGATGAGGCTCGCTCTGCGCCAAAGCCCTCGCGGGCAGTGTTCAGGCTTGACAGAACCTGGCACAACACAGCAGTTGTGTTTTAAACTCCACTCGCTGCTTTCAGAGTCCCTAGTGTAGCTAGTCTCCCCCCCCCTCCCCGGAGTGACTGCCCACGGGTGCAGTCCTTGTGCAGAGACCCCATGGCACTTCCAGGATGCCAGAGGACAGAGCCACCCCACTGCTCTTCTGGCAGAGAAACTCCTTGAGATGACAGCAAAACATCTCCTCTGAGCTTTCTTCTGTGTAGCCAGCACACGCCTGCCCAAGAACACAGGTGCCGCGTCTGGACGGGCTCGGTCCAATTTGCGGTGCACAACCAGGGAAGCTGTGATGATGCTTTTCAAAAGCCATCGGGTTCGACCTGTTCTGCAGTCACAGGCTGGTTTTTCTCGGTCTCTTTAAAAGAGAAGGACAAGCAGGGCATTAGCATGGGATGTGAGACCTGGTTGGGTTCCTCACTCTTGCCTGAGGCTTTCTGTCTGCCCATGATGAAGTGACTCTAATTTTCTATCTTTAAAATGAAGATGGTATCTCGGTGCCCTAAAGAGGGGAAGACGGTGTGCCGGTGAGGGCTTGTGCATATCAAAGGATGCTCTTTATCTACATTTGGGGTGGGAGGGCTGCAAAAAGTAGGTTTCTTACCCATCAGTGCCGAGATCTCTCCTGTGGCTGCACTGGCAGCCTCCCTCTTTTTGAAGTATTTTTTTTTTTTTGTTTTCCCTCCAAGTTGGGTCTCGCAGAAGGGAAAGCCTGCAGCTGCGGTGTGTGTTGAACCCCGTGTACAAAGCCAGGGCTTGCTCTCATCCAAAGGACTGTCTGGCTTCGTGGCGAGGATTTATTTAAATTGCTATAGAGTGCAACTTGGCTAGTTAGCAACAAAAACGTTCTCTTGAAAGGACTGCATTAGCTTAAATAAATTTAAACTTAAAAGTCGCTTAGAGCACAGACAACAGTCTTGCCATAGCTTGCAACGGAGATGCTCCCCCTCTTGTTTCTGTTTGTTATTTATGCTGTAGCTGGTATGACAGCTACTGGGATTTCCCTTGGCCTGACAGGTGACAGAGCTGTCATATCTATTCTTGGTGATGTGGCACATGCTTTTTTTTTTAAACATGTAAACACTGATACGCCCTGAACCCTTTCCAACTTGGACTTGGTCTTTAGGGCTTCGGAGCAGGGGTAGAGGAAGCCGGTTTCAGCTCTGGCAGCACAGCTCCCCCCACCCTTTAACTCTCCAAGGTGCTCCTGGGTGCCACTGAGGCTGATACTCCTGTGTCTGGCTGCAGCGGGTGCCCTCCTTTTCCCGTCAGCACTAGCCGGGGTCATGGCCAAAGCTGGGGAAAGGACACAACTGAGTCCCCCCTGGACGGCTCATGGCAGTTGGGTTGCAGCCCAGGCTCTGCCCACAGCAGGGAACACGTCGGGAAGACGCAGTGTCGTGGGACGGGCTTACACCACGTAGGCATCTGGCAGATAACACTTCTACTGCCGGTGCTGGGGATTAGCAGCTTTCAGGACACAGCTCTGTGGTTTAATTTCATAAGCTGTAAGGAAAGAGGGAAATCTGTCATGTAAGTGCAGAGATACAACCAGAAGCGGCCTCCTGTCTTGTGTGTACGAAGAGTCTGTTTAAGAACCTCCAGTGTGGTTCTCATTCTGCCCACGGTCAGGTTAAACAGTTAAGGAGAAGAGGCAGTACTGGGGAGCTACAGGGCAAACAGGCTCTGCCTCTTGCTGGAGACTCTCCGGAGTTACTGTGCTGGGAACAGAACAATACAGACACAGGATTGCTGGGCTAAGGCATCCACAATAAGCAGCCAATGCATCATGCTGGGCAGGAGGCCATAGACCAAAGTTTATAAAGCTTTATTAAACATTTTGAACAGCTGTGCAATGAACAAACAATACTCTGGAAGTTTCACAACCTCATAGCTTGAACTTCCTCGGGACAGCAACAGCTACTTCTGCTGCTCTCCACTACCAGGCTGAAGTAAAGACAAACAGATGGCGAAGGGGAGGGGAACCCTTTAAAGTTTAGAGACAGTATTTTGTGTTAACCTCTAAGGTTTCTCACAAACCAACCTCTGCC
Source organism: Fratercula arctica (assembly GCA_947846985.1). Classification (NCBI taxonomy): domain Eukaryota; kingdom Metazoa; phylum Chordata; class Aves; order Charadriiformes; family Alcidae; genus Fratercula; species Fratercula arctica. The sequence continues at coordinate 11,477,304 of CANTUZ010000013.1, read as the reverse complement.
CCAGCCCAGGATGAGCTCCCCAAGAGCCATGGCTGCACAGACTAACGTATGCAGCGTGGAGCTCTGCACAGCCATGGCATGCAGGACTGCCCCACCACCACCTCGGCTTTGTGACATCCTTCTGCCAGAGGAGATGGAGACACCAGATGCTCCTCTAGCCTCCTCTTCTCCAGTCAGTAGCACCAGCACCTTCTGTCACCCCTGGCCCAAAACCATCATCACTGAGAACAGCTGAAGCATTTACTGCTTCACGCCATGCCTCCACCTCGGGATCCTCTCCTGCCCTCCCCACACATGGCCTTTTGGGCTAGCATGAGTTTTACAGGGTGAGGTTCACAGTGGCTTTCAAAACCCCCCTTGCAGCATTATCGGTTCTTTATCCCAACAGTCAATACCTTGGTAAACCCTGGAAATCTAGGAGGAGGGGAAGAGACAGTCTCCACTACCTGTGAGGCTTTATAAAAGCAGCAGCATAACTGAGGCTTTCAGGCTATGATCTCGGAGCATAAGTAGTTCAGAAAGCACTTGGGCAGTGCACGCATCTCTTTGGCAGGCTGAGCAGGAGGAGATGACTCAACTGCCTCTGGCTCCAGCAGCTTTTGGCCAAGTGCATCTGTGAGCTGTCGAGCTTGCCCTTGATCAGCAAGGTGGGAAGGCTGGCTCCCCACAAAGAGAAAGCTGGAGAGAATCCTGTAGGTACTCGAGCAGAATCAGTGGGCTGAGAGCCCTGAGTTAGACCACTGTGGCCTAATGCAGATGAGTGTGACACACAACTCCACCACCGTGCAAACAGCTGGGCAGAGGCCAGCAGCTCGGTCCTCCACCAGTTCTGAGTTAGGAGGGCTGGTGTCCGCTCCCGGTCATACGGGAAGGAGAAAAAAACCAAACGATTTCTGCTTCTAAAAAAGCAGGTGGCGCTGCCAGAGTTCACACAGTAAACAAGTCGAATTTCACAGGCAGAGTGGGAGGAACTTACCACTCTAGTCCACACACAGTTACAGGAAACAGGCTGTTTTTACTCCAGTCACATGCCTAACACCCCCTCCCTCCTCCCTAGCCCCCCCCCTTTTTAAAAGCAAAACAAGAGCCCTCAGCAGACTGGAAGATTATTGCTTTCTAGGTGCCCACTATGCTGGGATCGTGAGCTGATTCTGGCAACTGGGATCCTGTGCAGTGATACAAGAAGCAGTTCCCCCAGCAGCTGTAGCAGATGAGGAACAGAGCTGCTAGGAAGACCAAGGCACAAATTGTGCAAGGTTTCCGTTCCAGGAGGAAACTGAGCAGGTAGAAGCCCATGAACATCGAGTGACTGAACCACAACGCTGGGTTGAGGGGCTTAGGTATGAGCAGGACAGGTAGCAACCACTGAAGGCAGTACATGGTGGCTGGCTGGCTGGGGCTTTGTGGCAGCAGCAATCAGATGTGCTCCAGAACAGTCTCCAGAAACTCCTCTGGCGGGCAGGCTGTTCTGTCTGGAGGGGTAAAAGGTCAGACTGTCAGAGAAACACAGCAAAAACAATCAATAGACATTCTTCTCCTACAGCTTCATTTACTCCCGAGCATCGTATACTGATGCTTCAACTCCCAGTACTAAATTCCGGTGTGTCTCGTAGTTGGTGGAAAGTTTCTTGCCTTCTGAACCCCTCAGCTGGGGACAGGATTATGTGTTGCTGGTGTAGAAGTATATCCCTTATGTGCTCAGTTTCTCAGGCTTTTACCCAGGCTAACAGTTGTGAGACCCTTTTCTTTAGCACAGTGCAGGAACAGAAAGGAAGACGGGAAAACAAGCTGCCACAGCCTTCCCTACACACATATTTATCCAAAGACTTGAGTGATGGTGTCAAGAAATGCAATTGAGAGGTGTAGCAACTCTTAGGTGCTACAAAGAAGTATTAAGGAAGAATAAGTGTAAGAAGCGTCTAGGAAGCGTTAAGTGCACAAACCCATTATAAAGTCTTCCAGCAAGACAGCATAAAGTTCAAGCTATACATGTAGCTACCCAGGAAAGCCCCGACAGCGTCCAGGCTGCAAAACAAAGGGGAAGAGAGTCCCTGATTAAGGGATTTATAATCCTTGCCAATCAGCTAAAGTCAGCTGAGATAAAGTATGTGAATAGATCAAAGAGGGGACAGTCTCAAAATGGCAATTTTCATAAGTGCTATAAACACAGGATTTCCTCACTTGGATTATTATAAACCCCTGTGGAAACAATGAGCTTTAAGGGCTTCTCTAACCAGGGATGGCAGCGCACTAAAAGTCCAGAAAACACACTTCTACCCTTAGCAACCACATCAACTATGCTAAGTGTGGGGTTTTCTTCTTTCTAAGCAGTTAATCCAAGAATTTCAAATGGCTTTAAAAATAATACATGCCTTACAGGTGTTTTTCAGAGCCAGAACTGTTGAAAGGGGGCAGAAGAGTGGAGTTTAGCAGTCTGGGATAGCAACAGCAGGTCAGGCTAGGAGATATCAGTATTGTTGGGAGGGAATAACTCAAGTTTTCCTTCAGTTCATGCAGCAGGGAAACCATAAGAGAGTACTCCTAGCTTATTACCCTCAAAAGGCAAAACCAGGCTAGAAAAGGGAAGAGCCTGGGAAGCGTGCCCTTCCCTGCTGTCCTGGAGGACATCATGAGGACATGCAGCAGCCCTGAAGGAAGCAGCTGCCAGCCAGGGCACAGACAGACAGGCGGGAGGACAGCCCCAGCCTTGCAGAATGCCATGGCCTCCCCCCCACTAAGCAGAGCCTGGTCAGAACAGCTTCTTGCAGCAATCCTTTTATCTGAAAATACCCAACCAGGTGCTCCATCAGAAGGATGAAGAGCTGAGCCGAGCCTGTTAGGATTACAACTTGGGGGGTGGGAAGGTTAGTAGGATGAAGGAGTGAGAAGGTAAACAAACAGCACATTCCACTGGCTCCTGTTGGCAGGAGAAGGGATTTCCTGGCAAAGGGAGGGAAAATGAGGGATCGCACAGAAAAGCCAAGAGAAAACCGCACATGGTTCTCTTCCAAAAAAACACTGAGGTCAGACTTGTCTGACAGCTCTGTAAGCTTGTAGGTACCAACCGGCTCTGTTGTCAGAAGCAGGAAGCACGCTGCCATCCACTGTGTTCTTAGCAGCAGGGTCTATTTTAATATTAATGAGAGAACGCAGGCCAAAATCTCCACCAGGGCAAACAGATTAAGAGAATTTGGGGAAAGTATGTTGTGCTGGTGCTCCTGCAAGAGAGCGTTCTCCAGCAGAGAGAAGGCCGCTGGGGTTGAATGAGTAAAACTAAGCTGCAGCTAGGAAGCTGAAGAATAAGGAAGAGGTTATTTTACGTTGCTCAGTTTTATCTCTCAGCTTTAATAAGGCCACGTATTGTTATTGAGCCTTTAGCCCCCAAACTTTACAACTGACTACAGTTTAAGAGTGTAATTATAACTTGTGACATAGCTGCATTTAATTCCAATCTGGCCTCCTCACCACGGCAAAGACTTAAGCAATAATGCTCTAAACAGTGAGTCGATTCTAAACACAGACCTATCTGAGAACAAGTTACCCATTTTAAAATATTGATATTTCCAGGAAGAGCCAGTTGCTTGTAGCAATCAGTGCAACTACTTTGCAGAATAAAGAACCATTTAATAGTGGCTATTTTTACTACGAAGTTTCAATGTCAGTGCCCTTTAATCTGCAGACCTCTTGGACTTTTAATAAATGCAGATGTTCCAACAGTTATTCTTGAATCTGTAGTCAGTTTGCTTGTATTTTCATGTGCGCCTTTGCTATCCATCAGTTAAAGGCTGAAAACCCTTTGTCTGCTGCATCCTACAGCTGATAATGTACCTACTACTAGAGATTTCTGCAGGTCTATCTTCCTCAAGGGACTTTTCACTAGTAAGATACATAGTCTTCACTGGAGATCCCTTTGTACAGCTGGCAATGAACTGAGTTCTCTTTCTATGCTATCAATCAAAGAGAAACAACGTCTCCTACTATCAGCTCGTTACTGAGCAGGGAACTATCACTCTCCTTGGTGCCCAGGACAGGCACCTTCTTGAAGCCATAACAATACTCAGTTTTGCCTACATTCTCAAGCAAGGTGAAACCTGCAAATGAAAAATTCCTACCTTGTTGTCTTTGTCCCCTCCTCATGATCCAATCTAAAGATTACTATGTCCCGAAGCAAATAAGAACCTGTCACCCAGCAGCACTTCTACCAGTTCCCTGTTTCACAACCTCATCCTGCTTTTCCTTAACCAGTTGCTCTTGTTCTTCCCTCCCTGACTCATCTCTTTCCTTAGCCAGCCCGGTGTCCTGCTATCCTCAAGACTGCTCTCAAGTTCCTGCTCAAGTCATCTGACTTGGCGGCCAGTCGTGTTTACCAGATGGCTCCTTTTCATCACAGCACTGCTGCCTCCTCTTGCTCTTTCACAGCTCTTAGAGCCACTTGAACTTGCTTCAGGCCCCTCAGCAGCAGCGAGCAGGCAATGCTCCCGCTGCTCTCCCTGCAGTCAGCACTCAGCGGCTCTGTCTGATCTCCATGTGCTGCCGGAGCCTCCTCCCTGCCAGTTCCTGCAGGCAGAGGAGCAGCCTGGGGAGGTTCCCTGGGTACCTCATTAGTAAGCAAACACCAATACTTTTCCACATGCTTATTAATTGGCTTCGTCATGTTCACAGCCCTTCCTTCTGTCATCTTCCCTCCCAAGACCATTAAAAACCAGCAGGTCCTACTGGCACATGTTTGTGGGGATGATTTTCAAATTCCAGGGCAAGGGTGCCCAGGGAGGTCGTGGAGTCACCATCCCTGAATGTGTTTTAAGAGTCATTTAGATGTGGTGTTGGGGGATATGGTGTAGGGGAGAACTTTGTAGAGTGGGGCTGATCGTTGGACTCGATGATCCCAAGGGTCTTTTCCAACCTAAATGATTCTATGATTCTGTGGTAGCAACACACCTTTCCCAGCCAGAAACAGAACTTTAATTATGACAAGACAAAAGTGAGTAGCACAGCACAAATCTGTAGTGCTTTGCAATCGATCAGTTACAGAATAAATCCATCTGAGGAGCCAGCAAGCTGTTCTGGATATTCTACAAGCTAATTCAGCAATTAGGAGGGTGAGAGATGTTTCTACACTATAGGTTTTATACATCAGTATGCCAACACAAAGTTTGTACCTTTCTCAAGAATGTCTTAATTCCTTAACAGTCCATTTACCCTGACAGGGGAGAATAATCAGCTGGCTTTCACTAAGCACTTAAATGGTAAGCTTGTTCAGGCCTTACTAAGGCAGCTATTAAGCCAGTGCTGTCCACAAGGAACTTCCCCAGCAGATGCTACAGAAACAGTCACCCAGGCTGGCAGCCGAAAGGTCTGCAATAAAACACTGAGTAACCTTTTTATTGGGTGGGTGATGCTATCTCTCACTTTCTCAGAAGCCAAAGTTTCTTCTTGGGAATGAAAAGCAACATGGTCTAGATAAAAATCTCTCAAGTTACACAGTGCACACAAGCTTAGAGTAAGCCTCAGGGACTTGCATTAAGTTTCTTGCTTATAAGGCTCACCTGTAGTACCGTTTGCTGAAAACTGTTTAAATCAAAAACCCTGTCACAGCCACATAACTTGAACTGAGGTGTGTGGGCAGTGCTTCATGCCGCCAGCATGTGTTCGAAACCAACTCTCAAATACCACGTAGCACTCAAAACAGCCACTAAAAATACAGACTATCCAAAGCACTGGCGGGGGAGGAAGTGAAAGAGCTAAGGAGTAACGAGTTTGAGGAGTTCAGCTAAGAAAAGCAACAGCAGATCAGCCTTCTAGATGCCAACCCTCTCTCTTAAAAAACCCAAGAACCATAACTGTTCAAACTTTAAGACCTATTTCCAGTATCAGGGATTTAACTTCTTCAGGGATTTTTTTGGCCTTGCCACTATTTCTTCTGTTTTTTAAAAGCTTTATCTGCCAGTATGACTCAGCTGGAAAAAGTGAGTCTTCAATTTTTGGCAAAGGCCTTACCCCAGTCTTTGATAAGTTCGTGCCTTTAACATTGATGTAGACTCAGAAATGGTGCAATATAATTGCAAAGTGTTTCCAAATGAGCAGCAAATCCTTGACTGACCAAGCTTTGGGGTTACGAAGTATTCTGATTTCTCAAGCTAGAGACAAGCCAAAGCAACTCCATGAAAAGCAGAGGCTCTCTGTTGAGCCGCTCTTTTCGCTACTGCCGTAACTGCTCTCTGAGCTTTGTTACTGACTGGGGGATTGATTAGCTTGTATCCACAGGTATTGCAGTGCACTCACAGCATCAGAGTGAATAAACCTCCACCTGTGAGCAGGAAGGCAGCAGCATGATCTGTATTTCTCTGCACACTAAATCACAGGAGCAGAATCTTAAGTCTAGTGGGAAGAGATGTCAACATTGACAGTTGTCATCTGAAGTATTGCTACTTTCATTTGTACTGATTTATTAATTCTCAGTGGTCCTCATTCCCACCCCCTGCCTTTGTTTAACTGCCAAAGATCATGAATTCCAGGCCCATTCCCTGAGTTCCCTCAAAAACATAATTATTTTTAGTTTTAATTTGGATCTCTTTTCTACCTTTTGTGCCCTCAACAGGCTTCAGAAATCTGAATACACCCTGATAAAGTCCAATTTTCTGTGTCCCAGGTAGAGAGGCAAAAATGCAGTATTGGCAAAGGGTTCTGGGACATTATGACACATAGATTGGAAAGGCAAAGGATACATATGAAAATGTTGGCAAGATAATTTATAATGTTTCAGTGCAGGGTAATGATGTATAGGAGAGTTCAGTGAGTTGCGGACTGCATTTAAGAGACCTGTTTTTTGCCTTCACTTGCATGTTTGGGATGTAATGATGTTCGTACAACAGACCAGCTTGTAAACTCGCTTTGCAGCTGGCCGAAGGCTTCGGTGGGGTGGTGGGAAGCGTGCCTGGCTGGGCAAAGCAGTGCTGCGAAGGGACGCGTTCTCTGCTGGACAAAAGGTTGTTAAAGAGCTGCCTTGCTCTGGGGAGAAGCAGGCCTGGTTTTGCTTTTGGAAGGTGCTAGAGACGCGCCTGGCTGAGAACAGAGGCATAGAGGGGAGGGAAAAGGGTCTTGGGGGGAAGCACACAATGTGTTATCTCCACGTCAGGCTGGCATTACCCTAAGCACGCCGAGGCTCGGCTGAAACCGGCTCTGTTGTAACCTACGCCCGGGCGGCTACGAGAGCACGGCGCTACTGCCCCGGGGACCCCCCCGAGCGCTTTCTCCGCTCCTCAGAGTCAGCGAACGGTCATCGCTCTCCCGCTCCGGCAGCCTCCGGGTCGCTTCACGGGGCTCCGGAGCCTGCCTGGGCCACGGCGGCCTCCCTGGTTCGCAGTAGTATCCCTCTCCCCAACCCCAGGCCTCGGAGCCTGCTCGGGCCCCAGAGCCTGCGTGGGCCCCGGCGGTCGCTCGCCCCGGCCCGCTCCCCTCCGCCCCCCGTACTCACGGCGCGGTGCCGCCGCCTCACGCCGCCATCCCGGCCCGTCCGCGCCGCGCCCTGAGGAGGGAAGGGAGAGGCCGCCCTCGGAACCGGCCGCGCCGCCCGGGGGACGCGCCCCCCCCAAAACCCCCGCCTCGCTCGCCGCCTGCGCCGCCGTCCCGACAGGACCCCGCCGCGGCTGCCCGCCGACCGCCTGCCCCGGGCTCGCACCGGACCGGACCGGCTCGGCCCGAGGCCGCCGCACAGTAGGTCGGGCGCGGGGCCGCGCTCCGGAGGGGTCGGCGGGGGCCGCGCCGTCAGGCAGCGCTGCGGGCAGCCCCGCCGGGCGGGCAGCGCGCATGCGCGGCGGTGGCGAAGGACAAACCCCCCCGGCAGTGCGCATGCGCAAGTGCGGCGAGCGCCTACGCTGGTGTATTTTGAGCGTTTTCTTGGTTTTTAAACAATTTCACGCATTTGTCTGTTGGCGGGCTTCTTGCAGGCTCGTGTTGCGTGGCGTTGCACGGGGTTTGCCTGCGGATTGCGGGGTTCTCTGCCTGTGGTGGCGGTTCCAGGCCTGCATACCTGTGGGGGCCTGCTCTCCGGTGGGTTTTCTTGGCCTGCAGTCCGTGTAGAGTCATAGGACGGTTTGGGTTGGAAGGGACCTTAAAGACCATCCAGTTCCACCCCCCTGCCACGGGCAGGGACACCTCCCAGCAGACCAGGCTGCTCAAAGCCCCGTCCAACCTGGCCTTGAACACCTCCAGGGATGGGGCAGCCACAGCTTCTCTGGGCAACCTGGGACGGTTTCTCACCACTCTCAGGGTGAAGAATTTCTTCCCTAATCTAAATGTCCCCTGTTTCAGTTTAAAACCCTTCCCCCTCATCCTATCACTCCACTCCCAGATCCAGAGTCCCTCCCCATCTCTCCTGTAGCCCCTTTAGGGACTGTAACAGGCTCTGAGGTCTCCCTGGAGCCGTCTCTTCCCCAGGCTGAACACCCTCAACTCAGCCTGTCCTCACAGCAGAGGGGGTCCAGCCCTCGCAGCATCTCTGTGGCCTCCAACAGGTCCATGTCCTTCTGATATTCATGTCCCCAGAGCTGGAGGCAGCACTGCAGGGGGTTCTCCCCAGAGCAGAGGGGCAGAATCCCCCCCCTCCCCCTGCTGGCCACGCTGCTGGGGATGCAGCTTGGGATGCGGGTAGCTTGTGTCCTTGTGTGCCATTGCACAGTGCTTGCCCTCTGTGGTACGCTGTGGTGGGCTAACCCTGGCTGGATGCCCGGTGACCACCAAAGCCACTCTGTCACTGCCCTTTGGCACCTGGAGCACCTCCTCCCCTTCCTTCTTCACTGACCCTGGTGTTTGCAGGGTGGTTTCTCTCACATACTCCTCTCCAGCATCCATTGTGAGTTGGGCTTTTTTCCTACTTCTTCAATACGTTATCACAGAGGCGCTGTCGCTGATGGGCTCAGCCTTGGCCAGCAGCGGGTCCATCTTGGTGCCAGTTGGCATGAGCTCTGTCAGACATGGGAGAAGCTTCTAGCAGCTTCTCACAGAAGCCATGCCTGTAGCCCCCCCACTACCGAAAGCTTGCCAAGCAAACCCAATATGCACACTGAGTTCATGCTTTCTTGTGTTCCATTGCATACTATTTTTAGGCTTGCTTGTGTGCTGCCTCCTTGTCACTCCTGGCAGTGCACTTTTGTTGCTGACTTAGCCCCATCCAGCCCCAAGGGGCCACACTTTTCCGTGCTGCAGGAGGGTGGGCACCTGCAGCCCTGTGCACCTCTCATTGCCCACTTCCTTCCTGGCGCTACAGCTCAGATGTAGCGCAGAGATGGCTCCGTGGCCTCCTCCCTTAAACACTTTTATTTTTGGCACCCCTCACTGGGCTGGCAGCAAAGCCCAAGCTGCTGCGAGCACTCCAGCCCCAGCGCTTCTCTCTGCAGACATCCAGCAGCAGGTTACCAAGCACAGCTCAGCCGTGCCCAGCTCCGGCTGGGTTCCCAAGGAGGCAGCCCAGGGAAGGGAGAGAAATATCCCGGGAAAAAAAACCCAAACACTAAGATCCTGGGTTTTCCCAGCCGTTTAAAACCCACCCAGCCGTGGCTGCAGGGCCGCCCATGTTTCCCGCAGGGTTTTCTGCTTGGCTGGCCCATGCGTTTGATGGATGTGATAAGAACGACTCCCTCGATGGCCCCACAGGTTTGAATCCAGCCCAGGATAGTTTCCCTCCTGCTCTGCCATTATTCTGGGCTGACCTCTTCACGGACTGTTTAAATTCTTGGTTTATGGCACCGCATGGGAATGGCCCTGAAGCCATGATGCCATCTCTAGCACCCTTTGCCCATGGCGGCTGCCGGCTGGCTCTGGCAGAGGCTGCCCTCATCATCCTCAGCACAGGGACCTTTTTTCCTGCAGAAGCAGTGGTTGGGTTTGCAGCAGTGCTGTGTTTCTTGTACTATTTTTGGCTGCTTTGGCTTTTGGTGCCAGCTGCATCCATGGGTGCTGGCCTCGGCGCTCAGGCGACTTTATGGAATCCCACCTAATGCCTGTGGCACACAGGCTTCGCCTGGGGAGCTGGGCTAGGGGCACCTTGGCCACTCTGAGCTGCTCCAGCAAGTGCTGATGGTTGCAGTCTGCAGGATTTTTCATAAAACAACTTGAGGTCTCCAAATCCTTTTGTAAACTGCAACATAGACCCTCGTGCTCGAGACTCCTGGCTGCGTCCCCCTGCCCCTGCGCTGCTGCAGGAGCTGCACACTTGCTAGGGTTTTGTTTGGTTGTAGTTCTAGCTTTCTGTAAAGAAATTCCGTTTTGCACTTGAGGCCTGGCTGGCGGAGCTGTAGCAGCAGTCCTGTGGCTGGAAGCAGCATGAGCTCCCAGCCTTGTGGCGTCCTCAGCAAGCAGGGATTGTCCCAAACTCACGTATTTGGGCAGCTCTGCAGGCTGCATGGAGCCATCCAGTGGAGTGGATCCGTAAGGAGCTGCAGGGAGAAGGGCATCTCGGGTAGGGAAGGGAAAGGTGATCCCAGGCTAGTGGGAACAGACTGTTCTGTGGAGGACAGGAGGAAACAGGGTTTTTATGGTCTTTCTGTTCAAGCAGAAGCTTTTAAAAGACCTCTGGCTGTGCTTTGCTTTGCTTTGATTCTGGGGAATATTTCTTCTAATGATTTCCTTGTGCTTTGTTTAGCTGCTTGTAGGCAGTTGTCTGTTCCTATCACAAAAGCCACATCTGAGATGCAAAGGCCATACCCCAGAAAACAGCACTGCTGGAGGCTGAGCAGCATCACCAGTGACCTCTCGCTGCTCTGTGAACCCCAGCAAAGCAGTACCTTGAACTGTATGGAAAGAACCGAAGAGCACAGTGGTGCCAGTGTTCCTGCATTCCCAGCCCAGGGAGGACCGAGGCTGCTGCCCACCAGCAGAACCCAGCCAGCCACAGCCCTGTGCTTGGGGTGTGCTGAGCCCGGGGGCTCCCCGAAGCTTTGGGGACACTGTGGGTGCAGGGGAGCCGTTGGGCAGACATTCAGAAACGATACCAGGGAGGCAAAAGGAGAATCTTGTGCTGCAGCAGAGGGGTGAGCTGCAGCATTTCAAAATGCTGCAAATAGAAGCTGGGCGCAAGAAAAGCTTTTTCTTGAGAAAGAAAATAAACCCTTGGTATGGCTGAGGTATGCCCAAACCCTTGGTATGCCCCAAAATTAATTTGCAAACTGGCTCAAATGTGAGGAAGTGTGGCAGGAGGGGGGCCGTGACATGTGGCAGTTGTAGAAGGTGAGATGGTAGAGCAGATGAACCCATCTTTTCACTGCAGACCACAACTCTTGCCCTTCCCGTGTCTGCATCTCCTCCCAGCTGACTTGGGTAGCATCTAGAGACTCAGCAGCTCACTGAGTTTTACAGAGTCAACTCTGCCTGTGGGGTTGTGGAAGTAAAACCAACCAGGAGCAGCACACATGTACAAAACAGCTCAAGTTTACTTCCAGAATCATTCCCAGCACATAAATTACCCCTCTCCCAAACAGGAGTCTTAACCCTTTCCCAATCCTGTAGCAGTGCAGTTCAGTAGTCAATGGGCTTAGAGCCGCTTCCCCTCTTAACAATGGAAGCGATCTCTCAACTTGTTGGATCCCAAAGAGAGATCCAGGCAACAAAATGGAGCAGGCTTAAGACAAAAGGCAGCAGTGCTCTGCTCCCTGGGTCTCCCTACGGAGCCCCACAGCCAGCACCGCTGCCCTGGTTTCTCTCAGAGGGGGGGCACCCCCCTGAATTTGCGTATGATGTTGGCCAGCCGCTTGGCCAACCCGCCTCGGCTCGGCTCTTCCACGTGAAACGTTCTGGTCAGCAGGTTGTAGAAGGAGCCGTAGCACACTGCCACCACGGTGCAGGTCAGGCAGATGACGTTATAGGGCATGCTGAAGTCTGGCGTCGGCAAGTTCACCAGCAGTGGCTCCGTGTACAGGCGCACAAAATAGCTGGAGCCATCAGAGGAAGGAAACCTGGAGAGTGGAAGTAGGAAAGGGAGTGTCAGCCCGCACAAGATCACTGCTTTGTGCTCACTAGTCGGGATGACAGCAGCCGGCAGCCTGCAGGCACTGCGGAACAGCCCCGCTCCCCAGCACAGGCACACTCACAGCGAGGTGAAGAGAGGGCTCTGCTCCACATCCACGTCCTTCATCGCAATGACACTGGGCACCAGGGCACTAAGCACAGATGAACTAAGGAGACAAAGGACATGCTAGCGTCAGTCCAGCCAGCAAAGAGTCAGCAAGAGTTTTTCCCATCTCGAGACCTGGGCAGCAAGTCCTACATGAGGCCCAGACGAGGACGAGGAGTTGAGGTATGTTGTTACCTGACGTAAAAGCCGTGATTGGGGTCAGGCGTGTACTCTGTCCACTTCAATAAAGCCCTCTCAAACTGGATTGTGATCTTGGTGACAGAGTTGGCTGGCAGCTGGATCAGCATTTCCAAGAGGTGTGGCCTTCTCCGGTCCTGGGCTGGCTGGTAGTGGATGTAACCTAACCCCACAGAGACACATCAGTGGCACTGGTGGGACTTTGTCCAATCTCACATTGCCCAGACACCTCCCACAGGGCGGGTGCTTCTGCTTCCACTGTCCTGGGAGAGGTTTTCTGGGCAAGTGAAGATGCACAGGTAGCAAAAAGCATGTGTTAAGGCTAAATCTGGCTGGTCTTTAGAGCTGATAACCTATGAAAAGTCAGGTGTGAAAGTCAGGTGTTCACAGGAAAGGTACAAATGCAAAATAAGACCCAGTCATCAGTTTTAAATCGAGTCTCCTTTACTATAAAAATCAAATCACTTTGGTTTAGATCCTTGTTGGATTATGAAACACTGTCCATGTGCCTCTTATAAAACAGACTTAATAAAGTCTCATCTGCTGTGAGTGCTGAACTGGAGGCTAGCAAAACATTCTAAAATGTTTTGTTTCCCAGTCCTGTTTCCCAGTGATCACTGGGGCCCAAGGGAGGGACTAAACCATCTCTGGAATGAGCCGCTTGTGCCAAAGAGAATCAGGTGGCATGTGCTCCCGGGAGAGCTGACTTACTTGGCTTGTTTTCCTTCCCCTTTGTGATGATAGTCAGAGTGTGCACGTAGAGTCGCAGATACCACGGCACAGTCTCCAGCAGGATGACGGGGAAGGCCCGGTATGGGTGAGTGTTGTAGATGAGTGTGCTGATCTCTCCAGTCTGCAGCCCATATCCACTCACATAGCGCTGAGCATGGAGTATGGGTGTTGGCAGGTCCGCTGCGAAAGAGAAAGGGACACAGGAATAAGGGTCAATGCCAGAGGATTTTTAGGCCTGGAGCCCTGACCAGTGGTGCAGGTGGAGTGCAGTTCTGGTCACTCACAGCTGTCTTGGGGCCGCTTCCACTTCAGCTGCACATTGAGGCTGCGAGATGTATTGAAGAGCGAGGGGCTCAGCAGGTCATAGACAGCATAGGTCCTCTTGTCTCCCTGGACAATAGCTTCGTGTACAGATGTTGGAGGGGGTGTCACTTCCAGTAACTCCTTTTCCTGGGAAAGCAAATGGACTATGAAAGAAAAAATGCCCCTTGAAATAACTGGCAGCGCTGGGCAAAGCCCCTCCAGCTGGTTCTGAGCTTTGCCACAGAACAGCCAGCTCAGCGCTCTTACTAACACCATCACACTCATCCCTGCAGCCCTGCTCAGAGGAAGGAAACCACCCTGCTTTGTTAGCCCCAGAGGGCTCCTGGGTGGCCCGGCCATGCAGGGGGTGGAGGTGAGGATGTTTCAGAGCCATGTGAAATAGCTGAACTCAGGGAGCAGGGTGTGTTCTCTCGTCCGTGAGCGTTACCTTGTTCTTAGGGGAGATGTCAACATAGACCTTGCTCTGCGATGCCAGAGGACATGCGTCAGTAAGTGTGCGAGAAAACATCTTAAAGAGGGACCAGTCTGTGGGAGGCAAAGTCAGTGGCAGGCTGAGTGAAGTGCTGTGGACACTCAAGGACCACAGCACACTGCCACCGAGCTTACCTTTCTTTCCTTGGCCGCTGGAAAAGGTGTCAAAGACCACAGTGAGGGTCTGTCTGAGCTCCCAGGACACAGCCAGGCAGGAGGCATCCTGGACAACAGAAAGAGAGGCAGCTCTGATCACACCTTCTGGAGGGACAGAACACAAGAAGGGAGCTGGAACTCCACCAGAACTGCAAGAATCACATCAGGATGCGGGTGACACCAGAGAGCAGGATGACAACTCTATTAGACACAGTGAACTCACCACAGAGAAGCTGGGCAAACCAGTGTGTCACCTTGCAGTGGTACAAGAAAGCTCTGGATTTTCTGTTGGGGGTGTTAAAGGAGGGAGCCCCGAGCCTCGCACTTACCCTGCAGATGGGGCGGATGTGCACTGCCTGTGAGTGGTAGCTGGTGTGGAACAAGCGCTCGGCCTTCAGCAGCACAGCAAGTCCAGCCTGCAGGGAGAAAAGCAGAAACTCAGCACTAGGTCTGTTCTCTGCTCCCTCTGAGAGAAAGGTCCTGCTGAGGCTTCTCAGTGCACGCTCCCAGATTGCTGTCAGGAACCCAGCTCCATCGGGCAGCAGGATTTGCCATTACCTTGGAGCCACATGGGAGCAGCTTCTTCCACGGTGTGAGGTTCTCCGTGCAGACGACCTCCCGGGGCAGGACAGCATATCGCAGGAGATGGTGATCTGTCCCTGTGCAGGGAGGTAGAGGGTCAACAGGCTGGTACTGTTACAGGTACGAGATCAGAAGCAGACCTGTTCCACCCTGCTGCGTACCCCACAGCCCACCACCCTCTCAGTATCCCTGAAATGCCAAGAGCTCAATGAGGAACAGATCCCACTCTTTCAGAGTGATTTGGAAAGAATATGTACGCAGAATTTTTTCATGAGTGCCTTCAATCCTGCAGTCCTCACTGTTTCATAAAATGCTTTTCAGAGACAGATGAGGGCCTGGGAAAATCTGCCACATACTGCGCGTGGGTTTCCTCTGTTCAAACGCACACGTCATTCATCGGGAGAGGAAACGCTTCCAGAGGAGGTTAACAGACCCTGTTGTACACAGCCAGATCCAGAGTCCTTGCAGGACCTGCCCCCGGACTTCCCACGGTGGCACAGCGCAGAACTAAAGCTAGAGGCAAGAGTGAGAGGGCAGAGATGGGCAGCCAAAAGCAGGCCGGGCTCACCGTTGGCTAAGCCCAGGGGTTTGAAGGATGCTGTTGGTGTGACGGTGTTGGTCGAGTCAATGAAGTTGAGAGAAGCACAGAATATTCCTGAGAGGATGTTACTCAGTTCTTCCCAGGCTTTGTCAACACTGTGTGAGAACAGATACCAGAGATTACTCAGCAGCTCAAATCCTCCAAACAAGCATTAAGTCAGTAATATTCAATAAATACACTGGGATGACCACACTGGCTTTCAGAAGCTGCAAGGAGTGTGCAGCCAGAGGCTGCTGGTCACGCACTCTCCAGCTCTCTTAGTATTTTATTCTAACGCATGAGATGTGGGGACATTCACTGCAGGGGCAGTCCCTGGGCTGGCAGGGCTTCACACAGACGGGGACCTGGTGATGGGTGTAGCTGGTGCACGAGGAGAGGGGCTGGGAGAGCAGGGGGCATGCAGGAGGTGATGTGTGGTTTATGGGGAAGAGGCTGTGAGACCTAAAGCAACACCTTGGTGCAGCTCTGAAGGCTGACCCAACCAGCAGACCCGGAATAGGCCAGGTGTAGGGAGAAGAAAACTCTGGGAGTCCATGCAGAGCTGCTGCGGCTCCAACAGGGGCTGTGTGCACTATGGGAGATGGTGACAGGTATTGGGTGGGAGTCAAAGGAAGTGAGTCACAGATGAGAGGTCATGATATAACCCCTGCAGAGAAGGGTCTGTTATTACAGAGCCCATAAGGGAATTACTTGTTCCTTTAGTGAACAAGGGTTTTCCCTCAACACCACATCCTGCCCTGTGCACTGAGTGGGGCTACATTCTGCTTTTCCTTAATACTGCTCCTAGGGTTGCAGGCTCTTTATTCCAGTGGACATTTTCCAATCCAGGAGGCCCCCACAGGCATCACAGCTGCCTTGTGTGAGAAGGGCAACAGCCCTCAGGAGCAGTGGCTGCAGAGGGGACCCGGAGGAAGAGACCCGTGGCTGGGGTACCTACTCGGTGACGGTGGGCTGGAACCAGACCCAGAGCTCGGCGCCAGCAGGTGCCTGCAGGGGCGGCTGCCCCCAGACGCGGGTGCGCCAGAAGCCCTGGGTGAGGGCGAGGTGGAGCTCCCGCACGCCCAGCGCTGCCACCAGCCGCCCCAGTGCCTTCGGGAAGAGCCTGTAGTGAGAGACTGCAGGCAGCGTTAGCCCCTGCCCTTCCCATTGCATCCCCCGGGGCCCTGCCCCTGACGTCACACCAGGGCCTGGCCACACATGACGTCATCCGTTGGTGCTACTCCTGCTTGCATCGTCACACGCAGCCCGCTTGCATCACCACGCCGAGCCCCTTTGTGCTGATGTCACCGCAGCCCCCATCGCCTTGCTGTGCCCTGTTCCCCCTCACCGCTGCAACCTCACCCTTGCCTCTGACGTCATTTGCCCCACTGATGTCATCACCCCGATGCAATACGTCATCACGTGGCGTCATCACCCCCACGAAACAGCCCCTGCCCCAGCCAATAGCGGCACGGCCTACCTGCGCCCCGTTGCAGGTCGGCGTCCCACCGCGTGCGGAACTGGAAGGTGGCGGCCACGTCGCCGTCGGGCAGCGGGCTCAGCAGCAGCTCCTCCCGCAGCGCGTCCCGCCCCGCCCGCACCGGCACAAGCCCCGGCGCCGCCGCCGCCAGCAGCAGCAGCGCCCCGCCAGCATCCCGCCGCTCCCGCCCCACCGAGCGCTTCCGCTTCCGGTCGTCCGGCCAATGGCTGCCGCTTCCGGGGTTGCCACGGAGACGCGGCACCACCGCAGCCGTAGCCAGGCCTCGCCTCCTCCCTCACGGTGTGGGCCCGGTCCGGCGGTTTTCCTCCCCCTTGGGCCGAGGAGCTGCTGCAAGGAGCAGGTGTGGACTTTGGAACCTGCCCCGGCCCCGAGGGGGAAGCGCCTGCCTGGCTGTGCCTGCGCCCGGCTGAGGGAGAGCAGCCGGCAGCCACACACTCCAGCCTCGGGAGTGAGGGCATCCGTTTTGTGGGGTGCTCCCCCAGGGCTCTCTCCCCTGGCTTTTAAAACTGGGGAAGTTCTTGGGCAGCCCGTACTTGGGTGGTTCGCTGCAAGGCTTTGCTGTACACGAGGACTCTGCGAGGTCTGGGCCTGTACCTGTGCCCCAACATGACTTCCTCTTCTCGACTCTTCTCGCTGTTGCCCTCTCTCCGTGACGTCTCCTTTTTCAGAGGGCAGGGTCTATCTCTGGGCACAGAGCCGTCCGGAAGCACCCTGCTTCCACCGGCTGCCAGCCTGGGGCCACCCCAGGAGGAAGCAAACTGGAGCCACAGCAAGGCAGTGCTGGGGGTGGCAGTCCAATGGAGCTCACAGCACCTCCTGCTTTGGCCGGTCCTTCCAGCTGGTCTCACGAAGGGCTGGCTAACACAGGAGGGAGTGCAGTAAGGTCTGAACACCCCCTGACAAACAGCCGGCATGCAGACCGTTCCCTGGCTCCTCTCGCTTATCTCCCAGGCTCCTTTCCTCGTGGGGCTGACCACGGTTGTGCTGACACAGCCCGAGCAGGGACAGCACTTTCCTGGCCTGCAGCCACTGATAGTGGCACCCGGCCCCTGGCTGGCTTTGTGCTTGACTCCTGCAGGGAGCAAGCGTAGGAGGTTGCAAAGTGGCTTCATTTTGATGGCTCATCCTTTACTCCTCTAAAGCAGCCTGCAGCCAGAGCTGCTGCCATCATGCTGTGCTGGGGGAGCCGCAGCTGCTGATGCTGTGCGTGCTGATGTTCTCCACTCAGCCCGTTTGCGTGGGAAATCCCCCATTATACTTGTGGCAGGTAGTTACAGGCCACCAGCAGCCATGCTGGCCCTCTCCCTCCTGAAGGCAGCACCCAAGTTGCTCAGTATGGTGATGTGCTCCACTAACAGCAGCCCTTCTCTGCTGAGGTATGTGCTGTCTGCTTCCACCCTGGGTGCAGGAATCATGTCTGTGCTGGAGCTGGGCATCATTTGCTCCTGCATGACACCCTGAGCACGCTGGCTTTACACCACACTCCCTCCTGCAGTCCCCACCTAACCCTCACCCTCAGTGCTGTTTTCTCCCAATAACACGCACACCCACTGCTTGTTTAGATCGGAGTGTTATTTCTCTGTATGCCATTGTTAAGTGCTTGTCTGGACAGGATCTTTGTCAGTAGGACAGGGGGAGCTGGGATCCCAAGGAATGGCTTTCTGGGAATGGTAGGGCTGTGGGATGCTGAGCATTTGGCGGGGGTGAAGCAGGGATTGTTAGCAGCAAAGCCTGAGGAGTTAATTTTGGGAGCCTACAATACCCCTTTCCTTCTCCTTTGGCTGCCAGGAGAACCTGCAGAGGGAGAGGAGGGGAAAACTACCTCTCTCCTCCTGCAGGGCAGCAGTCCAGGATGGGGTTTACTGAGTGCCAGCAGCTTTCCTTCCTCTGGGCTGGAAGGTCCATACAGAGGAGGCTGGGAGCAGGGCAGAGCTATCTGCTAGCTTCTTGCCACCTGCAATTTGGGACTGTCCTCCTGCAGGTCCTCCTCATCTGACTGCACCACGGGGGTCTCAGCCCCCTCCTCGCTGGTGTCCAGGCTATTCAGATCCGTGGAGACAGAGGAAGTGGAGGAAATGCGTGACTTGCTCTCGGCTGCGTTGGGCACTTGCAGGGTGATTTCCTCTGGGCACTGTCTGGCATCTGCCCCTGGAGGAGAGAGCAGTAAGAGAAAGAAAAAGGCTTCTCGAGGTTTATTGCTCCCTAAGCTTCATGGAAAGCCCCTCCAATGCACATGTCTTGTTTCTAGGCGGGCTGCTCCCCATGTGGCTGCCGTGGCTGTTCCCCACCTCACACCCCCGGCTTGGCTCTGGGCAGTGCCGCACATTCCTTCCCCGTTTTTGGCAGTGGAGTCTTTTCTGTCTCGCGTGAAACGGCTTGGAGCCATGCTGCGTGAGACTGTTGGCTGCAGCAGGCAAGGAGATGTTCGGCTTGGCCTCGGTGAATCACTACAGCGTGTGTCCATGGGGAGGAAGGTGCTGGCACCCCGGGCTTTCCCTGTGGGACCCAAGCCCAGCTCCCTGGGGTCTGCTGGGAGGTGGAGAGGTCCTGCAGTCTTCTCACTCAGCACAGTGAGCTCTGCAGCGTGGAGGGGACCTGGGAAATCCTGACAAGACACTGGCTGCTCCAGAGAAGCTTCAGGACAAAAGAATTTGCCCCACAGACTCTGGAAAGTGCCTGGACTCTCCTGTCTTCTGCAGCATAAGGTATTTACAGGGGTCTGCACCTCTGGGCTACGGAGGTGGATACTCACATGGACCAGCCCAGAGTGAGGTCCTCCAACCTCAGACTCCAGCACGTAATGTTTGTCTTTGTATGGGTGTGTGTGGATCTGCACGCAGGGTGGCCAGGGCTGAGGAATAAGTTGATGTGGGCACTGGGGGCGGGAAGAGCTCCCAGCCTGGCCCACAACAGGCTGTGGACTGTACGTACCTGGCAGGGGTCCAGCAATGCTGCTCTCCTCTGTCCCACAGCCCAGAAACACGTCCACGGTGTCCTGGTCTGACAGGTCCATCATGTCCATCTGCTCCAGCATGTCCACGTTCACCTCCATGGAAGAAATGCTACCTAAGGGGGCTGCAGAGACAGAGGCCAGTGAAAAGGCGAGTGCTAGTGCTAGGCAAAGGCCACTGTGAGCCCTGTGCAGGCAAGACCCCGAGGAGGGAGGGCAGCCTTGCTGTGGGAAGCGGAATTCTACTTGCTGGTAAGAGGCCCCCAGGAAAATCATGTTCCTTAAAACATCCCTCTGGAAGCCCCTGCTGTCTCGCTGCAGTCCTTGTGCCCACCCCAAACTGCTGCCTGGAGGAGTCTGTCTGAAGCCAGTGACTATGCAGGGTGCCAGCCTGGGTACCCACGTGCAGTGACTTCAGTTAAGTGGTGTGAGTAATCCACAGCACACCCACATGCAGCGTGTGTGGTCCTGTCTCAGTGCAGGACATGCGTGTCCCCAGCCGCCTTTAGACTGGAGGCGTCCCACCAATCTCTAACGCCCATGTCGTTGTTCCCTTGAAACACCCCTATCCCCGTGCTGGTGCCCACACCACTTACGTCTCCGATGCTCTATCTGCAGGTGAGACATAGGGAAGAAGAAATCCACATCATGCTGGAAAACCTCCTCAAAGAACTTCTGCCGGTCTCGTAGTTTCAGCTGCTGCTGCTGCTGCATCTGCTCTGCATCCAAGCTCCGCTGTGCCTGTTCCATGTCGGCTGGGGAGAAAGGTGAGGAGGGTCGGACCAGGCAGGGCTGTCTGAGCCCTTCTGCCTGTCCCAGCTTACAGCAATACAGCCATGCTGGGGGGTTGGTGATTCCCTTCTGCTCTGCTTTACCAGCGCACATTGATTTAGTCACCATGAATAGATGTTACATGCCAGAATGGCAGCGTCACCAGCACTTGCTGTGCTGGAGCCTCAGATCTTGCTTCCGACATGCAGGGCAGCCAGGAGTGGGGAGCTCATATGCTGCATTCACAACTGCTGAAGTGAATTATCGAGGAGGGAAAGGGTGTTGTTATGAGATCAGACATGGTTTGCACATGTTCAAGTTTCAGTTTTCTTGCTACAAAAACAGAGGGTTATTTGTGAACGCTAACAAGCAGGGAAAATTCCCAGTGACAAGAACTGGCGTTAGTGCTCCAGGCCTTCTGGGCTGAGAGATGCATAAGGAATAAAAGGCATCAGCAACCCTGTCACCCCTGCACACGCGCACCCCTGCCACCACCGTCACTATAAATACAACCGCACCCACGCTCGCAGGCTCCCCTGTTCACATCCTCTGCTTGCACAGCCAGCTTGGCTTCTGCCTGCACAAACATTTTCATTCCTGTAATTCCTCCTGCAGTTCAGCGCCGCTGCCTGTGTCCCTGGCTCGCACGGGAGGGAGTGATGGGAGCCCTCAGGCTGTTGCTGAAGGAGCTTGTTGCTGCATCCCTGGGCCTGGTACCTCCCTTTCAAGTTGGGTACCCACAACAGCAAGGACCCAAATCGCACAGAGGGGCTGTGGCTGGTGGCCCGGGCTGTTCCCAGGCTGGTGTTTGACCTCAGCCGTTCCAGATTTCCTCTGCTGCTTTTGGCCCAGCCAGCACAAGGAAAATGTGATTACTGGAGCAGGCAGTGCAGTAACCAAGGAAACCAAACAAACATCCTCTGCTCTGCCTGAGCATGGCCCAAACCCTCCGCTCCTCCAAGCTGGGGAGGAGGGAACGGAGCAAGCAGCATCCCCACCCTGTCTGGCAGGAGCGGGGGCGACGACAGCAGCGGGGCTGGCTGTCAGCAATATGTAGCAGCATAGGACCCAAACGGGAGAGAGGTGGTGGGCCTGGTGAGAAGTCCTGGAGATCAATGGCATATCTTCCCGAGAGCCCTTCCAGAGCTTCTGTGCACCCCGTTTCTGGGTCATCTTTCAGCTAAACCCCATCGTCTGCAGGCGCCTGCCCTGGGAGGCCAGGTTGTGCCTGCAGCACAGCATGGGGATGCACTGTGACTCAGGGCCAGTCACCATGCGCTTTCTGGAAGAGTCTCTGGTCCTCTTCTGGCTGCTCAGCGTCTTCCTGTGATGCCCGGGGCAGTGATCCTGGCTACCTGAAGGGGCCTTTGCTTTGGTATGTCTGACCTAAACACTGGGTGCCTGCTCTGGTGCGGGGGCTCGGTGTGCTGTGCAGTGCCCAGGCTAACAGCTATGGTGGTGGACACACTGTGCCAGTGAAGCTTTTCTTGCAAGGTTGCATCCCAGCACTGCTGGGTAAGGCAAAAAATTCCTGCTTCCCCTGTGCTATCTGCAAAAGAGAATGGAGGCAGGGGGTGACCGAGGCAGTGAATATGGAGTTGGCTCCCTTCAGCAGCTGGAGTCAGCCCTGTCCCATCTGTTCCAGGCAGAGCTCTGCCTCCCAGCCCAGCTCTGCCAGATCCATGGCAAACCACTGCGGTTCACCACACCAAGGAGAGCCGCTGGACTCGGGTCAGACGCTGCGCTGGCTCCCAGATTCAGGGCCACAGACCGGCTCTCTGTGCAGCATCTTGCCAAAGGGACCCCAGCGTGGAGGTAAGGAGGAGGGTCTCTAAATCCCCCTGCACTGCAAATACAAAATAAACCAAAATGCTAGCGGGCACTGCCCCGAGTGCCTTCAGCATGACTGATCTGTGCCATTAATGTTCTCACTGACCATCTGCACGTGACCGATACTTGAGGTAAGGGTGCTTGGGAGAGTCAGGACGGGTGCTAGTGGCAGCATTCCTGTGGGCGCCGGGATTTCTCTCACGGGAGAAATTAGCAGGACCTGTTTATGAACTTGTTTTCGAGCTCTCGCTGGGGAGTCGGGCACGAGCACTGAGATCCCATTATGTCAGGAATGTCGGCAGCAGGAGACAGCAGCTGGACTGTGCCTGGCCCTGCCTGACCCGTGACCGCGGTGAGAGTCGGGGATGGAGCCTCCCCCCCTCCCAGGGCTCTTCCGGGCCCGGGGGGAGCGAACAGCCCTGCTAGTGTAGCTGCCTCTCAGCAACCCTCGCTGGGGAAATAAAGGAGAGCGGCGTTCCCTGCCGCGGCCCTTCCCCATGTGACGGCCGGTCACACTCCCCGGCTGTCAGTCGCGGGGATTGTCTCATCTGGCTGGCATGTTCCCACTGCTGGACACGTTCGCACACACAAAGCGGCCCCTGTGCACCGTGGGGGATCTGTCGGTACCTGCTGGTGGCCTGGCTTTTATTACTATTGTCATGGTTATTACTACAGCCTGCTCAGCCAAGGGGCTGGAGGCTTATCAGCATTCAGAGCCAGGCTCTTCCCCGCTGGCTGAACCGCCCAGCGTGGCTGCGATGGCACCGAGCGCCCCGCTGCCTTCAAATCCTTCCGGTTTTCACGGCTTATTAGCCAGCGCAGCTCGGAGAGGAACCAGGGCCAAATGCTGGTGCAGAGGCTGGACGGGCAGGGCAGGATCCCCCCCAGGAGGTGCAGGCAGGGGTTTCCTTCTTGCCCATTCCCAAGCAGCTGCCTGCAGGGTGGGTTGCGGGCAAGGATGCCAGCCCCACTGGTCCCTCTGCTCTGCTGGGGCACGCCAAGGAGCCACCCCTTGCATGGTGTGGGCTCATGGCCACCACTGTGGTAGGGAAAGGCACGTGAGGGCTGGCCACGAAGCAAACCGCTGCAAACTCTCCCATCCACCACTTCGCCAAAATGAGCTGGGAGAGGAGCAATTCCTGGGGTGTGGTTAGCATGGGGCAAAGGCCAGGCAGGGCTTAAGGCTGCTGGGATCACCATTTTAGGGTGTTCTCTGACCCAGTATTGGCCTGGGAGCGGAGCATGGTTCAATTATCTGGCTGCATTTCTGCTGGGAGGGAATGTGTTTTTCATTCCTCTTTGGCTCGTGGGATCCCGGTACAACTCCCCCTCTGTGCCAGTGAATAGGAGGGGTGTATTTGGGGGTGGGAGAAGGCTTGTTAGTGGAGGCACAAGGCCAAGAGGGGATGGGGACAGCTTTTTCTTGAGGCCATGGCTCTGCAGTACCTTGCAGAGATTTTGAGGGTTTTAAAGAAGGACCTGAAAAATAATCTGGGCGGTGGAAAGGGACAGGGGGTGATGGGAAGGTGAGCAGAGTTTAAGCGAGGGGTTGCTCCCAGGACAGGCCAGTTCCCTGGTGAATGAGAAGAGCTGGGGCAGGCTGGCCCAGCCAAATTTTGCTCTTCTCCCTGTGCTTTCCCAGAGCCCAATCCCCTGACTCCACTCCTCCAGAGAGGCCCGGGGCACCCCACCGCTGCCCGGCTTGCCAGACTGCGCCTTGCCCTCCTGGCCCCTGAGTGCAGTGCTGCAAGGAGATTGAGTCGGGGAAGAAGGTACAGCTCCTCGGCTGCCATAGTATCTTCCAGGAAGCCCTGCAGAGATCGCAAGCCATTCCCTATCACCCTGCCCCAGCAAAATTGCTGCGGGACAAGGGTAAATCCCAAGGGCTTTCGGCACCTTTAGCCTTGGGAGAAGTGGCTGGAGTGGAGAGCTGGGAATGCCCCAGAGAATCGCGCAGGGTCCGGCTGTGCCGAGTCGGGATGCCTGCACACACTGGCTGCCTGAGCGTTAATTCCCTGCACGATCTTTTCTCGATCGGCACGTCTGACCTCGTGTTGCAGCACAGCAAAAAATAGCTGTAGCCCCGGTGAGAGGAAATGCACTAGGCGAGTGCGAGGGAGGCAGTGGTTTTGGCAGAGCCACTTGCTGGGAAAAGCTCGGGGGGGTAGAAAACTAGAGAGGGAGGACATGGCACCTTGTAACCCCTGTCTGTGCAGCGGTTTCATCGCCTGCACTTCTCCGAGCAATCTCCAAATCCCCTGCGTCTCAGCTCTAAAAATATCCCTGCCGCCCAGAGCTCCTTCCCCAGCAGAGCCTGTGTCATAAGACCCTGCTATTTACGGGCCCCTGCTTCGATTCAAGCAGAAAGAAGCGTAAGAATGAGAAAGCCGGGAGGGCAGCGCGGCGCCCAAGGAACAGCATCCAAGCCCCGGGCGCGGATCCATGTCAGGCTGTCCCCCCACAATCCCTCTGTTACCCCGGCCGCCGCTCACCGATGTGTTTGCTCTGCTCAGCCTCCTCTTCCCCTCAACCCCGCGGAGGATCCGCTCCTCCCGGGGGGTCCGAGGGATACCGATGCCACTCCGCCACAAGCCCGTGGCGCAACAGGTCCCCGAGCTCAGCCACTTCCCAGGCAGGTGTCCCGGGGGGTCCCGAGCATCCCCATCCCAGGCACGGAGCCTCCCGGGGAAGCCCAAAGCAGCCCGGAGAGCGCTGCCGGCGCAGCAGACTGGTGCAGCGGGGGTGTCCGGAGCTGGGGGCTCCGCGGGTGGAAGGAGCGGGGGGGGGGTATGGCTGCTTTGCAAGGGGTGTTGCGGTGGGGGGGCATATGGGCAGCCCCAGCCCTGCCCGCCCGCCCGGTGCTGTTCCCCGCTCCCCTCCCTCCAAGCACCCCCCGCCACCGGCACTTACCGGGCAGCCGCCGGTTGCGGCTCTGCGCCCCGGGACCCGACATGCGGCGGGCGGGCGGCTGCTGCTGCCACCGGGTGGGATGGGGTCGGGGCTCAGCTCGGGGCTGCCGACCCCCCCGCCGCTCGCCGCCACCGTCGCTCGCCCATGCTGCGCGCTGCGGGGCGGCGCTGGGCGCTGCGCGGGGCGGTGCCAGCGCGCCCAACCCCGCGGCATCGCGGCGGCGCCGCCGAACGGCTGCAGCTCTGAGCGGGGGTACGGCCCACGGCTGCCCGGTGCTACTGGCGGCCACCGGGGCCGGCTGCTGGAGTCCTACGGCCCCTCCCCGGTCCTCAGGGAGGGTCTTTGCAGAGGGTCCCCGTGCAGGGTGGCTGGTCCCCAGGGTCTCCATGCACGGTACCCGGCCTTCACGGGGAGGGGGGGGCTCTGCCTTCCCGGGACCCATAGAGAGTCCCCAAGGGGAGTCCCTGGTCCCCAAGGGGGGGTCCTTGCAGAGGGTCCCTGTGCAGGGTGGCTGGCCCCCAGGGTCTCGGTGCACAGTACCCAGTCCTCACCAGGGGTCTCTGCCTTCCCAGGACCCATAGAGAGTCCCCAAGGGGGGGGGGTCTCTGGTCCCCAAGGAGGGTCTCTGCAGAGGGTCCCCCCCCGCCATCCACAGCAGCCCCAGGCAGAGCTGCGTGCCCCACAGCGCCGGGCTGCAGGTGCTCTGCCAAGTGTGGAGGGGGTGGGCAGGGCTGGGGTCTCTGCGCCTGGGCAGGGAGCACAGTTACCATTCGTGCTCGCTTTTTTCCCCATTTTTCTTCTTTAAACACCCAGATCACTCAGGAGAGACGACAGCACACTGTGTGGATGGGCTGTGGGCTCCCTCCCCAGCTCACCCCTGGCTTCCTCAGACCCTCAGGCCCCAACAGATGCCAATCTGGGGTGTTTTCTCCCTCGTTGAGCCCTGCACACCAGGGCTGCTCCTTGCCAGAGAAGTGGACTTGGCCGCCTGCCTCCTTCCTGTATCTCAGCAGGGTGAGTCAGTGCCTCGCCGTGCCCAGCGCCAGCTCTGCCCGCAGCATGGTCACCGCTGAGCCGGGACTGGGGGGGCATCCACTCTGCCCTTTTTTCTGGCTGAAAGGGAGTTTCCAGTGTCTGTGGCGTGTCCCGTTCCCAATGTGCTTGTCTCACTGTCTGGATGACTAAAGATAACTGGGTATTGTTTGTGTCCCAGCTCTGTTTTGGCTACTGTTGCTTTGCTGTCCCCCTTGTCTCCTGGGAGCTCCTGCTGCCAAAAACTGGCTTTGTCCTGGGGACCCAGTGCCCGCACCCTGTGCATTTGCCCATAGCTGCTGGCATCAGCTCACACACGTGGCAGTGGTTCCGGGGCATGAGCTTTGCTCATGTGAATGTTTATCCTTATCCAAAAAACACTCTCAGCCCTCCCTGATGGTTTCCACCTGAGCGTGGGATGCCGGCACTGTGGTTTGGCCCTGGAGAGCTGGGGGGAGCCAGGCTGGTGTAGCAGGAGGTGGGGCTCTGTCTCTGAGGAGCTGCAGGAGCAAATCTGTGCTGGGTACCTGCGGGCTCTGGTTCGCTCACAGCCCCGTCAGGTCTGGCATGGCCTCTGGGCAGCATCAGCCGTTCACCACCATCCCTGCTGACCCCCTGCCCTGCACTGCCGGCGGGGAGGCAAGGAAACAGGGCCGGGGAATTAGCTCAGGTCTCTGCTATGTGACACGTCTGTGTCAATTGGCACCAGTTGCTACCACGAGGCGTGGAAGCTGTTTCTGTGCACAAGTCCCCCGAGCACCCCAAGTTCCCTGAGGCTCGCTGCAGCCCAAGACCCTGCCGTGGGAATGGTGTGTGTGTGGGTGCCACCCGTGCAGAGTAACATGCTCTCAGGCACCCCACTGCTGCGGCCCCTCCATCCTGCCTTCCTGGGAGGGGGCTGGAAGGGCAGTGATATCATCGGCACGGAGCCTGACTCATCCCAGCTCTTCAGCACAAGCCGTGCCGCTCAGCGGGGCACCCATTTTATTCCAATTAAACAAACGCAGGCAAGCCAGCTCCACATAATGATTTTGTTTGTTTTTTTTTTTTTTTGCTCATGGCCAAGTGGGCCTGCCCCTGGCCAAAAGGTGAGAGGGGACAGAGGTGACGCTGAAGACGGTGGACAGTCTCCACTTCTGGTAGGGAGCCCTAAGAATAAGCCTTGCCAAATACCTGCAGGGTCTCCCTCGGCTGTTCCCTGCCTCCCTTGTGCCTCCAGCACAGGCTGATGGCACTGTCTTGTGTCAACAGCCCTTGCCCTAACTGCAAATGCCCAGGTCCTTGGGCTGTGTCCCCTGGAGATCCAGGTCTCAAGCTCAGGTAGGAATGATGCCTCTTCTCCTCTCCATGACACAGAGCTCAGCTCCTGCCAAAAGTCCCCAGGGGAGCCAGCATCAAAGCGCATCCATCAGCGGGAGGAAATGTAACGTGACTTGTTCCTCCAGCCCTTCCAGCTCAGGTTTATTAGAGGTTTGGGAGGTGAGTCAGGGAGCTGTGGGCTGTGGATGGAGCTGGGGAGGCGTTGGCTGCTCAGGGAAAGGTGAACCAGTGCCAGGCAGGTGAATCACTTGCTGGTGAAAAATAGATCTTATTCTCTAGGAGGCGTGCGTGGACGGGGCTGGGAGTGAGCTGCAGCTTGACTCCATCAGTAAATTGTGGAGTCAAGAGAAAACCAGGACAAGGCTGATTTCCCAGTAAATGAGGTGATAGATTGCAGGGGAGCAGCCCGCAGCTGGCAAGGCTCCAGTGACCCGCAGTCCTGCGGCTCCCTTAAAAGGGGCGATTTTTAGCCTGGGACAGCGGGGAGACAGAAAAGCCATAAACACCCTCGAAGGAATGTGGCTGCTGAGCAATGAGCATCTCGGCAGGGACGGGGAAGGAGGCGAGGCGGGGGGAGCCGGGCTGTGCCGAGGTGCTGCCTGGCTGGGGTTCACAGCACTGCTCCGTGCCAGGAGCTGGCTGGCTCCTTGGCCATGTCCTGCCCCGAGGGAGGGGAGCCCAGTCCCAGCTCTAGTGATCCCTGTGTAGTGCCGGGGGGAGGCTCCTGCCAAGCCCCAGGGGTGTCGCATCCCTGTGTCCTCAGGCTCCACACCATGCAGACATCCCCGATGGCCAGCTGCTGGCACGGGAGCTGGTAGAGCTGGGAGGTTGTGTGCAGGCAGCAGGACACCCAGCCCCGGCCCTTGGCGAAGAAGGGGTACTCCTGGAGAACCTCTGCAGACACCTGGGCAGAGCGAGGAGAGGTCCTGCGTCAGGCTGGGGTGGGGGCAGTCCCCTGCCATCCGCTCTTGCCTGCTTGCCCCATGGTTTGGGCAGCTGGCTCCTTCCCAGCCATGCCAGCAACCATGCTCAGCCACTGGGCGTTTGCCCCTGGTAAACCCACCAGCCCTGCTGGACCACACAGCTCCTTTTTAGCGTTCTGCATCAAGAGAGATGACCGAGGCCATGTAGCATGTCAGTGGCAGAGCTGGGGTTCACCCACTCTGGCCCTCCCTGGCCACTGACCCCCTCTGCTGAAGGGACTGGGCCATCCTGGCTTTGAGAACCAGCACTGAGCCGGCCATCAGGAGGCCAGGAGCCACTTAGGTCT
The DNA here is from genome assembly GCA_947846985.1 of Fratercula arctica. NCBI lineage: Eukaryota > Metazoa > Chordata > Aves > Charadriiformes > Alcidae > Fratercula > Fratercula arctica. The sequence continues at coordinate 11,448,571 of CANTUZ010000013.1, read as the reverse complement.
GGCCGGTACCGTTCTGCAAGAACATTTGCAGAACCCATGGAGTTGCTTTGGGTAACAAGAGCTGCGGGCGTGCAAAGGACGGTTGCTTCTGTTGGTGACTGCCATGTACCCTGCGTGTTTGGGCAAGGTAGGCAGGGGGTCCCCCGCTCCCCCGGTGTCCTCTTTTCTCTGTAGGACGGTACCTTATGCACCTGCCTGTCCTGGTCCCTGAGGTAGACCTGTAGGCAGGCAAAGCCGGGGTGTGGGCTCCTCCAGATGCCCTGCACCAGACAGGGGCTGAGATGCAGCTCTGCACTTGCCGTGCACCCCAGGAAATCATCCGCCTGCAGCTCCTCCACCCTCTTCTGCCGGCCCCTGGGCAGCGCTGTCAGGGAGCCCCACTGGAAGTGGGGCAGTACAAAGGCCGTGCTCACCGTTGGCAGCAGCAGGGACCAGAACTCACCAGCATGGGATGGGGTTCGGCGCTGCCAGCATGCGACCGCAGGGCAGAGCAGCCAGGAATAGACCAATGCATGGGATGATCCCATGGGAGACAGCATGATGGAGGCGGAAAGGTGGGTAGGGGCTGGTGTGGGCATCCTGGGGATGTCCCTTCTGTTGGCAGGTGGCTTCTCCTCGCCCTTCTCATGTGGGGAAGAAGCCCTGGGAGGTGGCTCCAGAGGGGCAGCACCAGCGGAAGGCTGAGGTGAGGGGCTGGAGGGCTCCAAGGGGTTGGAGGGGGATGCCTGGCTGCTGAGCAGGGCACAGGCAGAGTGGCTGGGGCAGCCACAGCATCCTGCAGGCTGGCTTTCTCCCTGCCCAGCTCGTTCATACCTACTGCCAAGCCAGGGGCAGGCAGTCTGTAATACACCTGTGCCTGTGTAACGCAGGCTGTGGGCAATGGTGTGGCTGGGGGGAGCCCCCCACCCAGCTCTGTACCCCCTGTGGGCTCATCCCCTGAAGGTACAATAGGGCTGGCTGGGGACCAGTGGCCTGGCAGGGCCACCGCTGTCCCCAGCCCTCTGGCCTGCCTGCTGAGTGATGTCCAGCCCACAGTGTCCTGGCAGCTCCTGGTTCTGTGACAGTTTTGGGGGGAGCCCTCAGGGTCGGAGGTGCCCCAGCCCCTTCCACAGGCAGCCTCGGTGCCTGGAGGCTGCCCACAACCCAGTGCTGCCCTATCGGCAGTGCCCACCATGCTGTCAGCATCCCTTGCATGCCCTGGCAGAATGGAACTTGCCTGTGGTTGCTGCAGGCAGGGCTGGCAGAGGGTGGCTACCATGGCACTGCCAGAGCCGGGCTGCCCGGGGCTGCCCTCGGCTGGGAGGGCTTTCCTCTCCATCAGCTCCTGCTTCTTTGGGTGCAGGCTGAGCGGGCTGAGCCATCCTGCGAGGGGTCTGCTCTTGCTGCCATCGGGCAGCCCCGTGTCCTGGGGCATTGCGTGGGCTGTGGGCAGGTCCCAGCACCACTGCTTCACCTGTCCCACCCCGGGAGCAGCAGCATCTAGGAGAGCACCAAGCAGAGGGTTAGAGGGGATGGGGAACACCGGGTGCTCAGTGGCTGCGATGCTGGCAGGGATCCTGGGCTGGCAGCATCATTCCCTGTGTCCCGAGAGCATTAGGCACGATGGCATCGGAGGGAAGTGCCCTCGGGACTGGCTTGCCCCTGCAGCCTTGAAGGGTTGCAATGCTGTGGGCATGCTGTGGCACCTCTGAGCCAGGCTGGTGCCCATCCATGGAGGAAGGGGAGCAGGGCCAGGCTGGGCTGGCTCCTGTCTCCATCTCACTGTGACATCTTGGGGCCACTGTGGGGAATGTGGGAAGGGGTAATGAGGGATAAGAAAAGACACTTCTAGGGGTCGGGGTTGATGTGACCCATGGCCAGGTCAGGCAGGAGGCAGAACAGATGCAAGGACAAGGGGTTGAACCCTCTCGTACAGGGGTATGGCGAGAGGAGGGGAGGGGAAGGGAGGGAAGACGAGGTGAGGTGATGGAAGGTGAGACAAGGGAGGGGGGTGAAGCCGTGGTGTGGCAGGGAGGCCCGGGCTGTTGTGGAGGTTTGCCTGGTGCTACGACGCCCGTCTGGCTTTCTGAGCTTCAGCTGCAGTTCCCACCACCCCTACGGGTTTCGCCTCCTGTCTCTTTGCGATGAGCTCCCAGCCCTGCTGCCCTATGGGTGCTCCCCACACTGGGGAAATCCCACCGGCTCTTTTTAGGGTTAGTGCTGGAGCCCCTGCCATGCAGGATGCTTTTTTCTGCCATAATCATGCTTTTTTTCCCGCCATTAGCTTTAAAACTCAGGTGGCTTTAACGGAAAGGCAGTGTGAGGCAGCTCTGAGCAGGGCTGTGCCATGGCCCTGCTCTGCAGCTCCGACCTGGCTGTGCAGAGTCAGCCCTCGAATGGTGTCTGCAACCTCCCTGCTTGTCCATGGGGGTCTCTGAAGAGAGAGATTCCTTCCCTGTGGAATGGGAGCTTTGCACCCCCGGCCCCGGAGAAGCCTGGAGCAGGGACGAACCGGTGCAAAGCCATGTGCCCAAGCCTGCTGCAGAGGTGGTGGCACTGCCTCTCCCTCCTGCTCGCCCCTGGCACAGTTCTGCCAAGCTCTGGGCTTCCCCCAAATGCGTGTTATTCCCTCCTGCAGGATGGACACCCCATTGCCTCCCAACTTAGTGAGCAAGGAGCTGAGCCATGTGCTCCCCGCAACCTGCCCCACACCCGGGACCCCTCGACAGCATGGCCAGACCCTTCCCACCTGGGCAAGGGGTCGGTGCAGCCCTTACCTCCTTGCCGGGCTGAGCCGGGGGGTGTGCAAGCTCGTCCCATCTCCCGTGCTGTGCCGCAAGAACTGAGCACCGTTGAAGGAAGGTCACCCCACAGGGCAGCGTGGAGGCTGCTCGCACAGGTGCTCCCACTCTCCCCACCACCTTTCGAAGCAGCCACAGGAGAGGAGCGGGGAGCCCGGCCAGGTACATGCTGCAGCCCCTTGCCCCGGGAAACCTGAGCCCATGGGGTCGGAAGAGGGTTGCGGCCAGAGGTGGCTGGGAACACGGGATCGGTGGGTTGCAGCCCTCCCCAAGGTGACTCCACCAATGCTGCTATGTGGGGACCCAGCAGAACAGAGGGTGGCACTGGGAAATTGCCCACGCAGCTGGTGCCGTGCAAGCACTGGGCATCCCGACGTGGCCTCAGCCCCATGGCCATCCCAGAAGCGCAGGGTCCCGAGAACCCCCTGGGCCCTGCTCAGCTGCAGGGGAGGTGGGAGGAAGAGGAGAGCCAAAACCACCGCCTCCAACCCCTGATGTTTAAGGCACATGCTCTGCCTCTGGTTTGTGGTTAAGCACAGCTGGGTGAAAACGCCTTCCCTGGCTTGGCAAAATGCTGCTCACAGTCATCTCGGTACCATGAGCAGGGGACAGTAGCGAGGATGTACCCAGAGACGGTGATGTGGGACAGACTGCCAGACTGTGGGCAAGCACTGGCGAGGTCCTACAGCCTCAGCTCAAAGGCGTCGAGGGATCACTGGCATGGTGCTGAGGAGAAGACAGGGCTGTGAGAGATGCCCAGAGCCAGAAGCACTGCAGAGGAGAAGGGGAGCTGATGACGCACCATGCAAGGTAGGGACAACCTCTTGCTTCTGCTGTCCGGCTTCTTGCCAGCCTCTTAGTCCTGCCCCAGGGACAGCTTGGTTTTCCTCCTCTCCGAGAGCAGCAGGAAGGTGCTGCCATTGGGAGCATCCTTTGCTCCCCTTCCCCAGGGACCCCGGTGGCAGGATCAGGGTTGTTGGCTTCCAGGGCCAGTTCCCCAGGGATGCAGCCGGCAGCGCTCCCCCTTCTGCCTCTGCAGCAAATGCACTCCCTGGCCTTTCCTTCCACCACCCCGAGAGCCATTGGCTGCTGGCAGGAGTCACCGCAGGCACATCCCAGGGCTGGGGGAGCCGGGGCAAGCGGGGAAGGAGGGGGAGCTTCCAGTAGAAAAATGCCGTTGGGGATGGGGGGGGTGCTGCTGCGTGCATGAAGTGTGTGTGCAAACGCACACAGGGACATCTGAGTTCAACCCTCCTGAGCAGTTTTAGATCATTCTTAAAGCAGGCAGTCCTCGCCCCATGCTGATGGCAGCACATCTTGTCCTTTCCTCAGCAGCCTTCGGTGCACGTTGGGTACATTGGGCACAGCCATGTCCTACCGCCACCTGCATCCAGAGGTCAGATGGGGATGAATTCTACCCCCCACAGCCGTGTGTAAGCTGGAGGAAATCAGGAGAGTGTGGGTCGGCTCTCTGGCTGCTCGTGGGACGATGGAAGAGCGAAGGAGATGGTCCTCGCCCTATGGAGCTGGCCCTACGCCTCGGCCCTTCTGCAGCTTGGAGCTGCTCGGTGCACGTGCGCTGCCATCAAGAGGAGGTGGTGAGAAGTGGACAGGGGGCTGGCAGGTCCCCTCTGCCCACCCCAGTGTCCTGGGCTGCCCTGTGTCCCCTTCCCTGGGCCTGACAAGGGGGTGGTGGGAGCTGAGGAGAAGGGGAAGCCGGACCTGCACCCTCGGGACTGCAGGGCTGGGGGCTGCACTTGGGAGGGGGAGCCCCACTCCCAGCTGAGCCTGGAGCTGTTGTCACCCTCCCAGGCTCATCCCTGAAGGGGAAATTGGGATTGTAAGTGCTCAACAGTGGGAATTTGTGACCAAGGAATGCCCTGGTGTGGAGGGCAAGGCGGCCCAGCAGCAGAAGGGGCTGAGCTGGCTGGCAGCAGGGATGGCAGAAGCAGTGGGACTCCCTGCAAGGGAGGGGTTTTCCCTCGGGGAGGAGAGCAGAGACAGCCCCAGCACTGTCCTGCAGACATCTTGGGCTGGGGGTGCTCAGGAGCCCGCTTTGGGCAGCAGAGCTGGGCTGGGGGATGGACCCACGGACAGGCTGAGGTGCCCCATGCCACCGCTGAGGGATGGGTGCTGGGACAAATGGGGATAAGGGATCTGCTGGTGAAACATCTCTGGGGACTCCATGAAGAACCAGTGATGGCATCAGGACTCTGCCCAGCACTGTGTTCATTCATTTTATTTTATATTTAAGCACAGAAGTGTGTTGAATTTGCCTTGAGGGGTAACAAAAATTCCCCAACATTCCCCACGGATCTGCAGCCCATGAAGGTGTCATCCCCATCCCCACTGTGCAGTTGTCACCAGAACTCCCGTTGCCATGGCCCGTGTTCCAGCTGCAAGTGCCAGTCCCTGGCAATGGGCACAAGGAATCCCCTCTGCCCTGCGCCTGACACTTACCTTCTGCCCTGCTCCTTCTGTCTGGAACCCACAGCCCAGCCCTTCCTGCCTGATCACAACCTTTGAACCCACAGCCCTTCTGCCATGTGCCTGGTGCCTTGAAACCACGCCTGAGCTTTTCCCACCAGATCCCAGCGTTTCAACCCTTCTGCCCTTCTGTCCCACCTGTGCCCATCACTGTTATCTCTCTGCCTGCTGCCATACCATTGTCATCATCAAGGCAATGAAGAAGATGCTTGCGCTGGCAGAGGTACGTCCCTGCTCCCTGGAGCTGGGCACCTGGCAGTGCTCAGGGGGCCGGGAGCTTGGCTCGCCCTCTCCCCCCACCCCTGCAAGGCCAGGGGCTGGGAGAAGCCCTTCTGGACTGCTCATGCCCTGCTGGGATGCAGCATCCCTGTGCGGGGGGACATGTCCCCACACACAGCCCAGGCTGCCCCGGGCTGCTGCCACAGGGATGCTCGCCGGGAGCAGCCGGGTGCTGCCCGGAGCCTGAGCCGGTGCCTGTGCTGCCCCTTTCCAGGCTGGAGCCATGGGAACTGAGCCCTGACAGCGGAGCAGTGCTGAGCCCAAAGGCCGCCTGCACCGAGTAAGGAGCTTCTGGGTGCCCAGGCAGGCACAGGGCTGGGGTCTGTGCAGGGGGGACCGGGGTTTGTGCCCGGGGCCCCACGGGGCAGGGAGCAGCGCCGCTCACCCCTGCCCTCTCTGCTCTGCCAGATACACAGGACCGTGCCAAAGAACAAACTTAAGAAGATGCAGAAGCAAAGGAGCCTCCAGCTGCAGGCAGTGGGGCATCAGTGCTGGTGGGTGCTGGTGGCCAAGGAGCTACCCAGGTCCAGCCAGCTCCTGCTGGGGATGTGCCCAGGTGGCGAGAGGAGCAGGGGTGTGGAGACCCCTGTCCCACAGGTCCGCTGGGCTGGGCAGGGCAGGACCAATGCACTTTTCTGCTTGCCTTTCGGATTAGGATGTTACAACTCGCGCTGGAGGCTGGCGAGGCGGTTGCTCAAATTTTTTAAGAGTGGATGAACTTTGAGATGGCCATGGACATCGATGTGCCTGAGGAGGAGGAGATAGAGGTGGACGGGGAGGAGGAGGAGGTGATGGATGTAGACCCGCCATCAGGAGGACAGGCGCATGCTCCCCATGCACTACCCGCAGGGAGGGAGGGTCTCCTGCCACCGGGCTGGGGCTGGGGCTGGGGTGGGTGGTCCCCGCTGCAGGGACACGGCGCCCACTGCCCTCGTGATGGTGGCACAACCGCCCCCACCGCGCTGCCCTCAGCCCCCGTCCGCTTTGGGCTGGGAGCGGTATCTTAGGGCCGGAACAGGCAAGTGTAAGCCCGAGACCAGGTGGGGCTCCACGCTGGCAGCAGAGTCCCATTGTCCCCCAGCGTGTCCCAGGGCTGTGGCCATCAAATGCCTGTCAGGGCGAAGCCCGATGCGAAGCAGCTGCTGGCACTGAGCTGGCTCAGGAAACCCCAGCTCTGCTCGTGGAGGCGCTGCTCGTTAGCCAAATGACCGTGCCACTTGCTTTTCTTCCAGGGGCAGCAGATGTGTGGGAGTTCAAGGCAAAGTTCCAGAGCTACGAAGAGGAAGAGATGTATATAGTTGTATTTATATAGTTGTATTTCCATAGTATTTATATAGTTGTATGTATATAGTTGTATTTATAGCTGTGTTTTGAAGTTACTTGTGTTTTTGTCAGTAGTTGTAGGGAGTTGTTGTTAATAAAGACTTGTGTTCATGTTTTTCACACCCAAGCTCTGTGTGCATTTCTTGGGAGCCGCAGCGTTTGCAGAGTTGTGGTTCCAGTGTCTTGGGGTTGGTGGGGCTGGAGGCGGCTGGGGGTGCTGGCACGGCCACCCCGGGGACAGGGGGTCCCTGTGCACAGACAGGGTGCGGCTGACGGAGGGGACGGCCCTGGGCACCAGCAGGGTTCATGGGCTGCTGGAGAGTGATGTCCCCAAGAGCAAATGGGTCCCCAGCCAAGCGTGAGCTCTGTCATGACCGACCCCTGCTATGATGCCATCAAAGCAGGCAGGAAACCTTCTGCTGGCCTTGCTGCTGGAGGGAAAGGAAAGGGAGGGACGGGGCATGAGCCAGGATGAAGCTGCAGAGCTACAAAATGCAAACTAACCACCCGAGGGCCATGACATCCTTGGGAATGGCTGGTACAAGGGTCAGGGGAGGACGTTTTGGAGCTGTAGGTGCTGATGTTTAAGGCTTTGAACCTCCCCACGCTCAGGTCTTTGCTTCTGGTTCTGCCTTGCTTTACCTGGGGCCGTGCCCAGAGCCGAAGCCCGGAGCAAAGCCCTCCTTGCCCTGCCGGCATTCCCGCTGCTGGCAGCGGCCCGGGCCCCTGGTCCCCACTCGGGGCGAGCCGTGGAGTGGGCAGCGCAGGCTGCCGGGGGGAGGCTTTGGGGGGCTTAGGGGAGAGGGAGCTGGTGCAGGGGTGCAGTGGGCGCAGGGTGTCGGGGTGCGGGGAGCCGTGGGTGCTGGCAGAGTGCCGAGGGGGGGCGATGCTGTGCGGGCCGGGGGTGCAGGATGCGGGGAGCCGCGGGGGGCCGGGGCTGCGGGCACGGGGCTGCCCCCGGGCGCTCGGGAGCCGCGGCCCCGCCCGCTCCTTCATTAGTCGCGGCTCATTAGCGGCGGCCGGTGCCGGGCGCCCTCCCCGCGGCGGTGGGCTGGGAGCGCTGCCGGCCACGGGGGTGCGGGCAGCTGCGGAGCCGGAGTACGGAGCCTGATGGCGGTGCCGATGCCGACAGCGGTGCCGGTGTGAGGCGGCGTCGGGATGGGTCGGCGGTGGGGCACGGCCGTGTTCCTCCTGGCCTTGGGTAAGGCTGCCCGGGCGGGGGTCGGGCTGTGGGGTGCCGGGGGGGGGGCTGTGGGGTGCCGGGCTGGGGAGGGGCCGCTCCCTGGGGTGCGGAGGCGGGGGGCGATGCGGGGTCCCCTCTGTCTGTGTGGCTGGGTCAGGGCTGTGCGTGTGTGTCCGGTGGGTGTCGGCTGGCGGTGCCGAGCTGTCCGTGCCCCCCGGGTGTCCGTGCCCTGGACCCCGGGCCGGGGTGCGGTGCTGGGTGCGGGGTGCCCCGGCTGCCCCCGCATGGGCTCCCTGTCCCGACGGAGCGGCGCTTTGGGGCTCTGTGCAAAGGGCGGCGGGGCTGGGCAGGGGCGAGGGACGGCGTGAGGTTGGTGTGTGTCCTGCGTGGAAGGGGCAGCTCGCCGTGCCTGGGTGACACACCGGCACGGTGGTGGCCGTGGTGTGCCCGGGTGAGCCCGGGGGGGGGGTGTGGGGTGGGCTCTGTCCCCCGAGGTGTGGGCGCTGACGCCGACCCCGTGGGTGGCTGGCAGGGCACCTGGCCGGGCTGCTGGTATCGGGCACTGCCTGCGCCAGCGTTTACCAAGGCTTGTGGGACTGCGTCCTCCAGCTGGTGGAAAACATGGCCACATATGAGGGGGCAGCTGGTGTGGAGCTGCAGGGGTTGCACCGAGTCTGTACGGCCCCACGCTGGGACCCCCTGCCTGTCCGACGCCATGGGGACAGTCACCGGAGGAGGGTGGGTTGGGGGTTTATCCGTGGTGCATGGCCAGCATAGCTTTTTGGCATTGCCTCTGGGGTGGGTGCTGCTGTCTGACCTCTTCTCCCCCGGCACTCCTGGATCCCACCGGACTGTGCAGACACACACGTGCTCCCCACCTTGCTCTGATTTGAGACAGACCCACTGAGCTCCCTCCCTTGCTCCCTCCATCTGTCTGTGGTGCATGGCTCCAGCTGGAGTCGGTATCCCCAGCTCTTAGCAATGGCTCCCTCCCCCTGGACTTGTCCTGAGACCTCCTGCATGGGGGGGGTGTCTCAGGACTCCCCTTGAGCACCTGGGTGGAGTGGGGCTGGTGGGACCTGACCCCTTCTGCCCCCCTGGACACATGGGTTCCAGCCAGTGACTTGCAGGTGTCCGGGCTGTCCCAGGGTCCAGCGCTGCAGGGAGCAGCCTGCACCCAGTCTCCAGTCGGATCCTGCTGCCCAAAGCAATCCTTCTCCCTCCCTCCATGCTGAGACTCTTCCTGTGAGAGCCTACCTCCTTTTGGCTTGATTTGACCTCACCCTGGTGTTGGTGAGTTTGTAGCGAGTGCCCCAAGATGATGGTGTTGGGAGGACGTTAACTTTATCAGAGCTGAAATAGTGGTAGATGAGCTGGGTAACGAGGGTGGTCTTGGGTGGGTTTGGGGAAAGTTCTGCTTAAAAAGCAAACGAGCAGAAGGGGCAAGGTGGGGGGAAAGGTTAGCCTTAGATATATTGTTCTTAAAGGACCATGGAGTTTGCGGTATCATACTGAAGAAGAAGAACACTGTATTACAATTCACAATGCCACTCCCTTGACGGAAGAAGCTCGCCCGAAGACAAAGGAAATCGCTGCCCAGACTGGGGAACTGTTCTACAGTGTGCAGCTCGAGGAGTGCTTTGATGGATGGAGTCCCAGTTCTTGGCTAGGATCAATCCTGAGACGGTTGGGACTCACCGCATGGGGAAAGTGGCTACTGAGTATCGGGCTAACGCTGTTATGTGGATTTTTATTTTTGATGATTGGCTTGTGCGATGTATGATTAATGGCTTGTTCTCTTTGGCTTCCTCTCTCCTTTCACCCTCTGCTCGCTACGGACGGATCACCACCCGAGAAGAAGACGGACCGTACAGGAGCGAGATTCAGCCCCCTGTTTGAGCCACGGGGTGGTGTAAGAGACTGAGAAGCCAGAAGAGTTCACGTCTCAAACACTCGGCAGGAGAAAAGAGATGTTGCCGCCAGCTTGCCAAAGCTGGATGGGGCCTTTCTGAGGCCACCTTCCCTATCTTGGGTCACTGTCTGAGCCAACAGCGCACCTGCCCTTCGACAGTGAGGGGGAGGGAGACCACCAGTAGCCCCCCTGGGGCTGCCGCTGAAGAAAGCAGAGGAGCAAGAGGACATCCCTGCAAGGAGATTTCTGTTCAGAGCCTGTCCCGGGTTTTGGAGAAATAAGTGTATTGGAAAAACAAAAGGTTCAGAGAGCGATCGAGCTGCTGGGTCTCTGCCTCCAGAACAGCAGCTTTGGGATCCCTGACCACAGCTGCTAAGGAGTCAGAGAGCTGAAGGTGAGGGGGTTGAGGCAGGAGGCAGCTTTCAACCAGTTTTAAGCTGCGCTCCTGAAGCGGTGTTTGTGAAAATGGTTATGGGCTTGGAGGGGCTTGGCTTGTTTTGGGTTTTTTTTTGCCTTAAGTGTGTTACCTTTCAGGGTAACGCTTTCTGTGGCAGCTGGAAACAGTCCTTCTGGTACACCCAACCTAACCCCGTATTTGGAAGGGGCATTTAGGCTGCCGCAATGTGCGTTTTTTTCCCTGTATGACACTTGGCCCCAAGCACACACAGTCTTTCAGTTTGGCACATTCTTGTCCCGCTGGCTGAAAGATTCTGTATTTGCACGGGTTGAATGCTTCCTCAGCCCACCACAGGCCGTAATGAATGTGCCTTTACAGACCACTTTCCTTGCTCACTGGTTTCAGATTTGAGCATCGAAGCCATGGACGGAGCAGGAGAGCAGCAGCTGGATGTAGAGCACAATCTGTTTAAGCAGCGGTTGGGTAAAGGTGGCAATCGCGTGACTCCAGGGGCCGAGAGACACGGTCAGATGCTCTTCTGCCTTTCTTGGATGGATGCTCTGGTCGTCTTGCCATCACTGTCTGCCTGCTTTGGCTTTCACGGGAACAAGGGACAGCTGACGAGCATTTAAACACCTTTAAGGTGTTTAAAACTTAAGCACCTTAAGGTTAAACCTTAACCCCATTAAGGCACGCAAGTCTTCGAAACGTGCAGATCAGTCAGACTGCTTTTATACTCGCTACTTTTGCGGGGCAAATCTTTGCCTAGTCCCTCTGAAATTAGGACAAGGACTCATGGATGCATTTCAGGAATAAAGCTCCCTAGTTAATGGCCTTTTATGACTAGAAAGGAAGCAGCTCTCCTGGCAAAACTTGGCTTTGGTTTTGCATCTTTAAATCACGGTGGGCTGAGAAATGGGACGACCTGGTTAGAGGAAAGAGCCTCTCCCCAGGGAAGGCTCCGTCGACTCAAGCCTGTAAGCCTAAACTTGCCCCTTACCGCAGGGACTTGGTGTGTGTTCATGCATACCTGATAAATATATTGGAGTTGACTTATCGGTTACGAGTTGTAGGAAGTGGTCCTTGGCTACGTGACCCTCTCCTCTACCCTTTTTACATGTTATGACTCACCCTTGTTCTTCAATACAAACCAGAAAGGATGCTGGCAAAGTGTTGCAGTCTAACAGGAATACTGTCCTGACTTTTCCTTTCCAAAACATGAGCTCCTGACTACCTTTTCTGGGAGACAGTGTAGTTCTGTGTGTCAGCAGAAACGGAATCTGTTGGCTTGTGTCACTTGGAGTTAACTTTCTGTTGTTGAAGCTGAAAGGCTAAACTAAGGCAAGAGCTGAATGATCGGGAGGTACGAGGATTTCTCCCGTTGTCGCGGGAGTGTGGTGATAGTGCTCTTACTGCTGTGTCCCTTGGCAGCCTTTCTCTAGTCGCAGGTTGTGGCATTGCCAAGTTTAATGTCTGGGGACCAGTAGTATTTAAAATGTTGCGTAACAGGTCCCGTATCAGTCACAACGTACTGACTGGCACTCTCACTAGGGAACTAATTCTTTTTCGTTTGCTTGCAAGTGCACGAATTAAGGGCTGTAAGTTATGAAAGCTCATGGACTTGAGTGGTGGAGAAGTGAATTCCCGGGACAGACAAGGCTGGGGGGCAAAGGGGACCAAGCCCCGTTTGTCGTGTTTCCTCCTGAGCTCATGAAATAGCGCTTTATTCCCGGAGCCCGTTGCCCTGTAACTCTGAAGCTTTCTCTCCCGCCCCGGTTTCCCCGTTCCCTGCTGGCGGCCCGGGCCCTTCACGCTGCCCGTCGGGGAGGACAAGGTTCGGGAGCCGCCCCCGGGCACGTCGGGGTTTCGCCCCGGGCCGGGCCTCCCGCTCCCGCGGCAGCCCAGGCCGAAGCTGGAGCCTCCGGCAGAGGCTCCGGCGCTGCCGCCGCCTTCCCCGGGCGACGGCCCGTCCCCGCGGCCCCGGCTCTCGCCCGCCGTCCCGGCCCCCCCCCCGGCACGCGGCTCGCGGGGACCGTTGCCCCCCGCTCCCGCCCCCAGCGTTGGCCGGGGCCGGTAACGGTCTCCGAGCGGAGCCGGCCGGAGCGAACCGCGACCGGGGCGGCCTCTCCCCCGCGGCAGCCCCGCAGCCCGCAGGAAAGCGCCGCCGCAGAGCGGCCCCGAGCGAGCCCGTCCCTCCCGCCCCGCGGCTCCCGGCGGCGCCCGTCAGGCAGCGGAGCCCGGCCGGCGAGCGGGCTATGGCGGCGCCGGGCCCGGCCTCCCTGCAGCGCCGGCTGCAGAGCTCGCAGGAGGCGCGGCACCGGCAAGCGGTGCTGGTGCGGAAGCTGCAGGCGAAGGTGAGGAGCGGCGGCGCCTGCCGGGGACTCGGGCGGAGCCCTCGGGGGGACTCGGCGGGACGGACGCGACTCGGCGGCGGAGCCCTCGGCGGGCGAAGACGCGGCACCGGCGGGACCCTGCCCGAGCCCTGCCCGGCGCCGCCGCGGGCGGGACGGCGCCGAGGTCGGGGAAGGGAGGGAGGTCCCGGGAGCCGCCCCGCTCCGCCCGGCCCGGCCCGGCCCGGCCGCGGTCAGCCCCGAGCCGCTCGCCGGGGCTTGGCCGGGCTCGGGGGAAGCGAAGCTTCCCGGTCCCGTAAGGACTCGGTGTTGTAGCGGCAGCGCCGTGGCGCGGGCTGAGCTCGGGCTGCAGAGAGCGAGAGAAAAGGCGGTGCCGGAGGAGCCGGCTCTGTCCCCGGCTGCAGTCGCTCATCTTCATCCCCTGTCTGCGCCCAGGTCCTGCAGTACCGGACTCGCTGCCGAGAGCTGGAGCAGCAGCTGGAAGCAGGAGCGGTGAGTGTGCAGGGCGCGAACTCGAGAGAGCGGCCGTAGCGTTCGGGAGCAAAAAAGCTCCCCAAGCCATGACAGGGGAAAGCAAGATCGTGCTGCCGGAGGGTTTCGAGAAGCGCTGCAAGTTTGGCCGCCCGTGTTTTGCCCAGTTGCCGTTGTCAGAGCAGCCAGCAGTCCCAGAAATGCAGGATTGGAGTTCTGTGCAGGAGTGCTTTCTTGCTGGGGAACATTTTGTCCTGGGTCTCGGGAGAGGGCTTTGCTGCCTGTTGTAGGGCTGTCTCTGAAATAGGATGGGTTGACAGCCAGTGTTTTGGAAGGCAAGAACGCTGGCGTCCGACAGAGAGAGCTGGCTCTGTGCTTTTCGTTCTGCTTCACGGCTAAAGCAGATCACGGGAAACAAAGGGTAGGAGGGTAGGAGAGCATTCCTGGGCTTCAGGTGGGAGAATTGGAGTAAACATGTGCTTTCTTCTTCAGGGATGCCTCCCAGGCAGGTGGGAAGCCAGAGAAGCCCTGGAGAAAGCCCTGCTTCGGGTGGAAGAGGAGCAGCAAAGGTACAGGGAAGAAGCGTTCGCTCCTACTCGGTATCCTGGATGCTGACGGACGGGAGGGAAGCCCTGTCAGTGGTAGCCAGTCTGCCCAAGGGAAGTGTTGGGGCAAGCCCTTTTGAAAGGAGAAAGGTCCACAACCTGTTCTGTGGGGCAGTAATAGTGGTGTGTGCTGAACGCTTCTGTTTTGAGCAGGGCGTTCCTCCGGGTGACCTCCAAGGGTCCCTTTGCAGCCTAAATGATGCCCTGGTGCAGTAGGTGAGGGACTGGGGACAACGCTAGAGAAAGGTGATGCATGCAGTGCTGAGGCAGCACGAAGGGGAGGCAGCCGTTAACTGTGGGCATTGTCCAAGTTGAAGAGGAAGGGGAAACCCAAAGCGTAGATGGAAATTGAAGGCTTAAAGCAAGGAGAAGCAAATGAGTTTGCCATCACCGAGAGATCTTAGTTCATCCTAGAAAGCACTTCTCCTGCCTCTCCGTTTGAGAACAAAGTCAGTGTTGAGGGAGCCGGGAAATGCCGGGGATGGATGCTGCTTGTGGATAGGGGTTGTTCAGTGACCTCATGGCTGTTCCTCCCTTTCCAAGGTGCGAGGATCTGGCCAAAGTGAACACGCTGCTGCGGGAGCAGCTGGAGAAAGCAAATGAGGTGAATTCAGCCCTCCAAGAAGATGTTGGAAAGCTGACGGTGGATTGGATGAGGGCGCGGGAGGAGCTGGAAGCAAAGGAGCGAGAATGGCGCCAGGAACGTGAGGTGAGGCCCAGCTGCGGGAAGGTCAGAGGTGGTGCCAGCGTGGCATGAGAATGCCTTTTATTTCTGACGCAGAGAACTTGCTGTGAGAAGGTTGTGGCTCTGTTGAGGATGTGTTGGTGTTGAGGAGCAGAAGACAGGGGTTGTCGCAGATGGAGTGATAGACTTCACTCCTAAGAGAGAAGCAGCAATATATTTATTGATAGAAAAGAATGATTTAACCAAGTCGATAGTAGACGCGACAGTTTTAACAGGATGCTGTAGCAAGGTACCCTTGGTGTTTTACTGCACAGTGGACGAGGTCAGACAGAGCTGTCGGGGAGACCCTCCCGTTGAGTCAAGGTTCAGAAAGGACCCCCGGCTTTCTGAACTCCTTCTCAGAGAGGTGCGGCTGGACCCAGTCCCAGACTTGGTCAATGGTTCATGGCTAAAGGATTCTATGTGCTTTGCTTTGCTGATGTCCCCTCCCGCAGGAGAAGGGTGGATGCTGCCTTCTTTGAAGGCAGGTGGCAGGTGTGCTGGGGCTGCTTCTGTGGTGGCTCTGCAGTCCTTGATGCCCTGTTGGAGTAGTTATTAAAGGAGACCTGGCGATGGTGGTTGTGCTCTCTGCCAGCTGAAAGACTTGTACGGTGATGGCGGAGGCTGAACTGGCATTTCTTTTTGTCTTTGCATCTTTAGCTCTACGACAACTACTTCAGGGGTGACCGTGACCGTCTGCTCGGTCTGTGGCATCAGATGGTCACCTTCCGCCACCATTTCCTGGAAATGAAGGCTGCCACGAACCGGTGAGTAGAAGTTGAGGCCCGATCTCTTGCAGAAAAAATGTCGCTTCCCTTCACACCTCTCTGAGGTTCCTTTCTCCCAGTTGCCTTCTACACAAAGAAAAGTAGCGTAGCCGTGATAGTGTCTGCTGCTGGTGTCAGCAAGCAATTTCAGACTCTGGGTTACTGTCAGCCATTTATCTTATTGGATTATAAACCTTCCTTAACGCGTCGAGTGTGCCTTGGTTCTTGTGTTCTTTGTGCTTTTTTGTTACACCATTTTAGGCTTATTCTTACTCCACCTTCCTGAAATGTCTATTGTGTAGCTATTGCCATGAGCCTGTGAGCAGTCACTCGCCAAGGTGTGTCCTGATCCCAGAGTGTCAGAGGAATGATTTGTCCCCAGCCGAGATGTCATCTTTCCTGCCAGCTTTTCCTCTTTGCACGATGACGTGCGTGAGAAGCGAGTCAGCTGATAGAGATGGTGGTGTGAACGTTGGCTCTTCCTTTCTTCTTCTTCAGAGATTTGTCAGAGCTGAAGGCAGAGCAAATGAGGCTTTCTGGATCCGTGATTGCAAACTGCTCCCGTCTAAACTCCAGCGTGATGTCCTTACAAGCCAAGGGGGACCTGGAGAAGAAGGAGCTTCAGGACAGGTAAAGGTGTTTTAAACTTTGCTGTTACCAGCGTTCTCTTCTGTGGCTGCCCCTTGCATTCACATTTCAAACACACCAGTTCTGCACAGCCTTGTTTCCGTCCTGAGCCAAACTGTTGCCTTCAACAGAAAGGATGGAAAAAAATCTTGTGACTGCCAGAAGCTCCTCTGGGTAAGACAAGACTGGAAAAGAGGTTGCGTATTCCAATGCTTTTGCCGTGAACTGGTTCTTGGTGAGAAAGCGAGAGCAGCCTAAAGAGAGCTCTGTCTCTGGTACAGCCCTTTTGCTCCCCAGGGCAGTGCTAGAGGAGTTGGGAGAAATTTGCCCAGCACCATCATAAGCACTGTAGCACCTCTGTGCTGACAGCGCCTCGCAAGACTGAGTGCCGAAGGCCCTTGGGGCAAGAAGTCCCATTTTGCAACATGCAGCATGTTAACCTGGATCCTCCTGTGATCCCATGATTCTTGGACTGGACATTCCTCCCCATCTCCCCAAACAGCTTGCAGGGTCTTTGATCCATTCACTGCTGAAGGCAAAAGTAAATGTGGGAGTAGTAGCCTGGACTTTCCGAGTCTTATCTTACCCCAAGAAGAACTTGTGCAAGGCTTGTATCCAACGTATGAAAGAGGAGAGTGAGAACTAAGAGGCAGGAAGCTGTTGCAAGTACCTGAACTTTTTGGAAACGTTCTGTGATTTCTGGAAGCTTGTTTTACTTTGTGAACGACGAATGTTTCATCAATGACAAAGAGTGATGCAGCTCTAGTCAGGCAATGCCGGTGTTGTTTAGGTGTAAATACAAAGCTGTTGGAAATCATTCCAAGTGCCATATGTGGGACACAGTATGTACTCGTGGTTTTGGAAACGAGAATGTTTTTACATTGAAAACTTGTTTGTCTTTCCCCTTCTCGTAGACTGAAGGACTTAGTGGCACTTGAAGAAAACCATGCCTTGTTACAGCATGAGTTGGTAGTTGCGAGAGAGGCGCTGGAGGAATCGCACCTTCAGAGGGATGTGCTGAAGCAAGAGAAACATGAGCTTACCGTGGCCCTGGAGAAGGTATGGTCCCCTTGTGATAGCAAGACCAGCACAGGTGCTTTTTTTCTGGCAGTAGACGACAGGGAACGTGCTGTTCTCCTGCTTGGAAAATGGTGATGAGACCACGCAGGCTCTTTGGGGTCGTTTGCCCGCACGTGCTTATTGGGAGCGCTGACCTGGGAGTATGTCAGCGAGACGCAGGGGCTGTGGAGTTGCTGCTCGAAGGCAGGGATTTCCCTGCCTTTGTTGTCATGTTGTTCTTTTGTCTCTTCAGGCAGAGCAGTCGGTGGCAGAGCTGACAGGGGCTCAGAATAGGCTGAGTGCTGAACTTGCTGATCTACGTGTTGCAACAGCAAACATGAGCTGTATCAATGAAGCCCTTGCGTTGGATAAAGCGCAACTGAACAAACTTGTGCTGCAGGTGAGCAGAGTTGCCAAAGATCTTGGCAGGTGTTTGTCTCCAGCTGCTGCTTCTTCTCAGACTTCTTGCCTTCTGACAGTGTGACTGACTGAATATGGAACTGTTCCTTTTTCTGTCCAAGCCAAACCTCCATCGGAAGTCTAGCAAGGCCGGCACAGCTGCTGTTGCTGGCAGCGGAAGACAGGGACAATCCTAGACTCGTAGAATTGTCTAGGCTGGAAGGGACCTTTCAAATCATCGAGTCCAAACACGAAGCTAACACTGCCAAAACCCCACTAAACCATGTCCCTGAGCACCACGTCTACCCGTCTTTTGAACACCACGTTGCTCTCTTTCCATTCCCCTACTGTTGTTTAAATGCAGTGTCATTCTTCTTCTTGGAAAATGGTGATGAGTCCACGCAGGCTCTTTGGGGTCGTTTGTCCTCACGTGCTTATTGGGAGCGCTGAACTGGGAGTCTGTCAGCGAGACGCAGGGGCTGTGGAGTTGCTGCTCTCCTCTTCTTCATAGTAAGTCTTCCTGTATTTAATTTCCTCTGTGCTTCTGTGATCGCAGCTGGAGCAAGAGAATGAAGCTCTGTTGTGTAAAGTGGATGAGATGGAGAGAGCAAAGATCTCTGCCCAGGAGAAGCTGAGCTTGTGTAAAAGAAGAAACAAAGAGCTCTGGGCAGAGAAAGCCCACCTGGAGCAGCTGCTGAAGAAAGCAGAGGAGCAGCAAGAGGAGCTGTGGGTAGAGCTGGGGATCCTGGCAGAGGAGAAGGAAGAAACCCAAGGCAAACTCATTCAGGTGAGACCAAAGACCTGGTGCTTCTGGCTGGGCATTTGGCTGCTTGGCTCGGGGAAGCTGTCGGTGTTGGCCTCCTTTTTGGCTTTTGGTAAGTTGCAGAGAGAGGACTGCATCCACGAATCTGCTGTTCTCACATGTGGCAAAAGAAGCCAACTGTGTAGCTCTGGATCCTTTGTCTGAGGCAAAACCCAGGGCTGCACGCAAGGACTCTCACCGCGTTTTGTCCCGCTTTCAGGTTTACCGCCAGCAGGAGTCATCTCGCAGTGGCCTGGAGCAGTTGCGCCAGGAGTCCTCTCGCCAAGGGCACGCACTGGCCGAGGTGTCCACAGAGAAGGAGTTGCTGGTGCGGGAGAAGGCTGCCCTGGAGGTGCGACTGGCAGCCATGGAGCAGGACAAACAAGGCCTTTTGGAGCAGCTGTCAGAGGCCAGGTAAGGGCGGGGAGGAGACCCTGGGCAGGACATTCTTTAATGTCTGTAATGATAAAGGTGACAATCGTTACACGGGGAATGATTGCATCCTGTGTGCTTTTCACGTGTTTTCACTTCCATGGACAGAAAACGGAAGAATTTCAAGCAAAACAAAAAGTCTACCTTGATTTCAAGGTTATTTTTCTGACACCTAAAGCTGGCAAAGCTCTCCTGAGCGTCGGGCTCATGTTTATGCCCCCGTACACATTCCTCTGTGACGTCCACAGCAAGCCGACTCGTCTCTGAATTCAACCCTAATGAAACCACACAGACGTTTCCTGGAACCTGAAGTTTCTCTCTGGTCTTGGGTTCTTGTTCGGTGCATTTGAACATCGATCGTTCCTTATCACGTAGTTTGACATGGGATCTTCAGAATTCACGGCTATTGCCTACGGAGGTTGTGAGTAGGACGCTGCCCTTCAGGAGAAGCCAGAGGCTCCTGCAGAAAAGGTGGAGGGCCTTCTGTTTCTAAGCTAACTCGTGTTAGCATGGTGCAGGACGTAGAGTGGGTTACACCAGCAGCAGGAAAACCTCTCTTGAATTCTCGCCGGCCTTCAGGGGTTCCTGCCCATCACTGATGTCTGTTAAAATGGAGATATTTACTTTGGACCGCCAGAGACTGGCGTAATCAGAACTGTGTGCTTGTTCTCCTTCTTGAAGATACATCCTCCATTGTCCACCCAAGTTTTGCTTGCTGGCACAGACTTTGTGGGCGCAGCTACCCGTGTGTCATGGATCAGACACCAGCAATTGAAGATTTGGCTATTGCGGTCAAATTTGGCTGGGCTTTCTGTGTTCTGCCAGGTGACAAGGGAAGCCTGGCCATTCCCTCGGAGGGGCCCGCATTGCTATTTTAAAGGGCCAAAATAGGCTTTCTGTGTACGAGTTTCCATGCAAGCCGTTTTCCGTAGGCAGGGGTAGGGATCTTGCACCACTTCTTCCTGGAACAACTCCCTGTGGGTGTCAGGAGCAAGCAGCTCCTTTCTCTCTGTATTCACGATTTGCAGGTCAGGGAAGGAGACCCTGGAATCCAGCCTGTTGGAGGCTCAGCAGCACTTATCTGAGCTGGAGATTGCCAGGAGTCATCTTGAAATCCAGCTTCACACAGTGGCGCAGGCCAAGGAGGTGATACAAGGTGAGAGCCTCATGTTTCTGGTGATCCCGTGCCTAGGGAAGGTGGTATAAAACCAGCTCTCTGTCCGCAGTGCTTGTGAGGAGTGAAGGAGCTGGAGAGAGATCCCTCCTACACTGAAATTCAAGCGGCGTAAGGTCAGTAAAGTCAGCACCGTTGCTTGTGCAGACTCTGACTCTTGCCATTTGTCGTGTTTGCAGGGGAGGTGAAGTGCCTTCAGTGGGAGCTGGAAGCAGAGAGATCTGTCCTGAAGCAGGAACGGGAAAACATGGCGCAAGAGCTCCTGCAGAAAGAGCAGCAGCATAACGACACCCTCAAACTTCGGGAGAGTGACCACAAAGCGGAGATAAACAAGCTCCTGCAAGACGTGGTAGGAAACACTATGCTTCTGACTCCTTCAAGCAAGCTTTGTGGGCTGGCTTTAGGAGAATAACAGCCTGAGCGTGTGAAATGGCAGCAATCGTCTGTCGTAGGCGCCACGGTGCCGGGCCAGGCAGCAGAGCCAGTGGCTCGTGCTTGAAGGCACGTGGAGACCCCCAGGACTCTGGTGGGACAGTAAATGCAGCCACAGGTTGCGTGTGGGCGTAAGAGGAGTTCAACAGAAGGTTGGGTGGTCCCCACCCAACGCATGGCAGCAAAGGGGTGGGATCTTACCAGACCCCCGCCTACCATGAAGTAGACTCCTAGCACTGCTGCCAGCTGCAGTCAGGGGAACTTTGTTCCTTCCTTTCTGTCCTTTGGCGGCTGACAGAGGTATTGAAGCAGACGGAACAGGCCCCTTGTTCCTGGTACTTGAGTTCGTGGCCTGTCCTGTGAGGAGGGCATGAGGGTATGGTCTCTTTCTGACCCTGCAGTCCGTCTGCACTTTTTCATCGATGAAAAGGGAGCCGAGCGTTGAAAACAGAGACTGTGAGCCTACACTGTTTTGAGGAGCTCGGCTGAGACTTCATAAAATCACTGAATGGTTTGGGTTGGAAGGGAACTTAAAGAGCCTCTAGTTCCAACCTCCATGCCAGTGGGACACCTCCCACTAGACCAGGTTGCTCAAAGCCCCATCCAACCTGGCCTCGAACACCTCCAGGGATGGGGCCACCCACAGCTTCTCTGGGCAACCTGGGCCAGCGTCTCACCACTCTCACGGCAAAGAATTTCTTCCTAATATCTCGTCCAAATCTCCCTTCTTTCAGTTTAAAACCATTCCCCCTTGAGCCCCTTTAGGGACTGGAAGGGTCTCTAAGGTCTCCCTGAGGTCTTCTCTTCTCCAGGCTGAACACCCCCAGCTCTCTCAGCCTGTCCTCACAGCAGAAGGGCTCCAGCCCTCTGATCATCTCCGTGGCCTCCTCTGGACCCGCTCCAACAGGTCCATGTCCTTCTGATATTCATGGCCCCAGAGCTGGAGGCAGCACTGCGGGGGTTCTCCCCAGAGCTGAGCAGAGGGGCAGAATCCCCTCTCTCTCTGCTGGCCACGCTGCTGGGAATGCAGCCCAGGCTGCGGAGGGCTTTCTGGGCTGCAGTGCACATTGCCAGCTCATGGTGACCTTCTCATCAACCATCACCCGCAAGCCCTTCTGCTCGGGGCTCTCTCAATCCCTTCTCTGCCCAGCCTGTGTTTGTGCTTGGGCTGAGAAGAAAATGTTTGCTAGTAATTCACCATTCACCTGCTAAAATGTTTTCTGTCCAGCCCAGAACTGATGAAAGAACGACGCAGCTTGCTGTTAAAATAATGCGAGTCCAAGAGCTGTGCGTGGGTGGTTGGTTCTCTCCTGTCTAGGCAAGGTTAAGCAATGTGTCGTGGTTGGGATTTGCCGTGGGAAGGAAAGGGCACAGTTGACCAAACGAAGGTACTAAACGTAGTAGAATTTTGTAAGGATGGCTAAACAGCCGCGACACTGATGGTGCTTAGAGGATGCTTTCAGAGATGGAGACTTCCGAGGTCCAGCTTTTCCGGGGTATTAGAGAGAATGGAATTGGTACCGTTGGCTGGTCAGGTTGAAGGCTTCATTGCGCTTTCAGGATGTTCTGTTGCCAGGAGGCGAAAAGCATGCAGGCAAACTTGTGTGGATTTTTCCGAGGTGATGTGGAGGAGGGCCCCTGGGAAGGGAGAGTGTTGTTTTGGGCTGTGGACCGGGAGGAGGAGAAGAAGGGCCGTAGCACTGTCCTTTCCTCCATGGTCACGCTCCCCGACGTGTCGATTCTGGCCCTTCTCTCCTTGATGTGGCACCACTCACATCATCTCCTCTCTGAATCCCCAGCAGGCGATGGCAGAAGGGCAGCGTCTGTCCTGGCTCTCAGAGAAGAGACTCCTGTCGCAGCGGCTGGAACGTCTGCAGCGAGCAGTTGCAAGGCTGGACCAGGAGAAGACGGAGCTGAAGCAATACAATGCTGAGCTCAGGAGGACTCTTGAGGAGGTAAAACAGGCTTTTGCTGCCTCTGCACAGCATCGCGGTCCTCTGGAGGACAACGCATTTCCAGAGACAGCACTTTGGAGTCCTCGGCTTGTTTCCTTCCCTCTCCCACTGTCCCCTGTGGCAACAAACTTTCGTCTTTTCTCTCTCTTCTGGCACCCCGTTGCCTTTGCAAATGCACATTCCCTGCGGTACCACCCTTCTTGCCCCAGTGTCCCCATACACACACATTGGACACTCTTGTGTCAGGAACTCTTTCCTCGGGCTCGCTCTCTTCCATGGGCTACTTCGAGTGCTTTTTGGCCCCAGTGTTCTGTGGTGCAATTCGCAGTCTCTGAGCAGCCATCTCCTTGCCATGATGTCCAGAGGTCGTTTTGCTCCTTGTTTGGTGGCAGGTGTCTGTGACCCTTTCTCCTATCCAACGTGCAGGTGGAACGTGAACGGAGGAGACTGAGGAGCTATTGCAGAGGTCGGGCGCTGCCAGATGCCGGCGGATTTTCTCTCTCCGAGTCTGACCGGCACAAGATGCTGGCGTCTCAGCAGGTGAGAACAGGATCTTACTTGGTGGGAGGAGGCTCTGGCCAGAGGGAGGAACGATGGCAGCAGCCCCCCAGTATAGACCTCATAGAAGTTGACTGTAGGCCATGAATATAGACCCTGACCAAACTGGAGACCAAAGGGAAATCCTTGCCTTTTCTTCACAGGAGGAGTCTCACACGTGCTGCAGTCGTCGACTGGCTGAGTTGCAGAACCGGGTGAGGAGCAGGAAAGCTCTCATCAAAAGGCGCTGTGGCTGTGCTGATGGGCACAGCTCTGCACGATGTTATGGCCCAAGTTTTGTTTGGCCATCAGGAAGGGAGACCAGCAGGCAGTGGGAATACCCAGTCAGACGCGTCCCTTGGCCATGGCCAAACAGCCTCGTTCACCGAGGTCTGGCCTCTGTGGTGCCTATGGGTCAGGCAGGGTGGGAGAGGGATTGGAGGAAACTCAGCAAATGAAATGGACGGAAAACAGAGAATAGTCTAAGGACGTTCCCCTTGAGCCTTCCTCATCTTGTTGACCTTTCCCATTTTCCCTTTTCACGCGCTAGCTGTCAAGTTTTTAAGGCAGATGAGAACAGAACAGTTCTTCAGTGCCTTGTGTAACCAGTAGCCCTCCTGCTGAGGAAGAAGCCTGTGGAACTAAGGTGGCAGTAGCCCCAGTCTCTCTCTTGGAAAGAAGAATCGGGTTACTTAATCCTGTAGGAACCTCCCTCTCTCATATCCATGTAATGTCTCGGTGTTGTCCATGTGAATGGTATGCCAGAGAGAAAGTCAACTTGTTGATAATCTGAGCTGAGGCCAGGGTGACCCTGGGAACCTGTGACTTCCATTCCCCGAAGACCAAGTGTTTGTCGGGGCTGGCGTTAGAGGATGCGTCTTCCCCGACAGCCGGTACCGTGGAGCTACGGCTGGACCTACCAGCGTGGGCTTGTCTGAGCTCGGCCTTTGGCCTCTTTCAGGTGTCCCTTCTGCAGACGCAGCTGGCGCAGGAAGGAAAATAGAAGCAGGACTGTACTGAGTGCTGTGCAAGGACCGGCCAGGAACTTCAAGACCTTCGCCAAGAGCTGTCTGGCTCCTCAGCAGCTGCCGTCTGGGAGCCCAAAGCTGCTGCTCCGGTGGCAGAGACTCGGGAGCTGCGCTGAACGTTGTCCTGCCGAGGAGCAGCTGCAGCATCGCGGGGTTCCCATCTTGGGCCCTGCCGTGGACTGTGTTTGTTTTCCTGTGGGCAGGGGGGGTGCATTTGTTCTGTTTCGATTTTCAAGCATCTGCTAGTGATAGCGGGGTTTTCTGTTTTTGTAATAAAAACCGTTTTGTACTCTTTGTGAAGGAAGAAGGGAGAGGGGTTTTTATGTTTTTTGTAATAAAAGCCATTTTGTACTATTTCTGAAGGAAGAAGGGAGAGGGGTTTTTATGTTTTTGTAATAAAAGCCATTTTGTACTGTTTCTGGAGGAAAAAGAGAGTGGTTGGTACATTCATGGGTTAGGAAAAGGTTGGAGTAGGGATGTCAAAAGAACAGGGTTAAAAAGTTACGGGAGCGCTTTGTATAGAATTGTAATAGAACTTTGATGGAACCTGAGCTGACCTCCTGAAATTAAACCTTCATTGGCCTAACTAGGGGGATCTCCAAAAATGTTCCCAACATGGACTTGAAGGCATGTGCATGATGAGGGATGGTACGGGAACTGTAGCTCACTCATCGGCTGTATCTTATCACTCTAAACCTGGGCCTGTCGGAAACGTGTGGGGTGCTGGCTGTTGTTAAACGCCCGGCACCCGATTCTGCAGAACCAAAATAAAGACAAATATCTCGACTCAGTGTGTTGATTGGTTTTTGCACAGCGGGTGAAGAACCCTGATTTAGGGACATCTCCTCCCGCCTTTTTTTTTCCCCATTCCCTGCTTGTAGCTCTCTTTGGCTGAGCCCTGGCACCGGCTGCTCGAACCTGCTCAGCTGCACCATTCTGGGCCTCCACCATAGACCTGCCCCCCTGCTGCGGAGCGAGGAGACCCAAAGGACATGTGGCAGAGTGGTCCCGAGAGGGAGACGCCACCGTCCCTCCCCGGAGCGGCGAGAACAAAGGTTTCATGCAGGGCTGCTTGCTGTGAGGAGAAAGAGCCCTGGAGAAAGGATCTCAACACAAAGGCCACCAGAACCCAGGCTTAACAGAGCTGGACCAGCCCCTCTGCTAGCCCGGCCACAAAGCTTCCCAAATGAGACAAAAGCTGGGTCTTTGCCTGAGCGAGGCTGTGGGAGGGAGGAAGAGGAGGGAAAACATTGCGGGGAAGATGCCCAGACAGACACAGTATGGCCTGGCCTGAAGGAAGGCAGGCACAAGGAACCCCCTGGGAGCAAACGTTTGCTTGTCCGCCTGGTGGAGCTGCCCAGGGGCTCTGTGCCCCAGGAGCCGCACACCTCCTCAGGACCAAGCGCTGCCCAAAGCTCCCCAGCACGCTCGCCACAATCTCTCCAGCCACCAGTCCAAATTCCTCCCATCGATCCGCAGGAGAAGTGTCCAAAGGCTCTGCCTCTCTGGCACTGGCAAACAACCTCCTGCGGTGGGTGCTGCTGCCTGACCTCTTCTGCCCCGGCACTCCTGGATGCCACCGGTGTGTGCAGACACACACGTGCTCCCCACCTTGCTCCGATTGAGCCCTTCCCTTCCTCCCAAAGCCGCAGCACTGGCAGTCTCCCACATTTGCTGTCCCCTGTTGGGAGTGCACAGCTTCCTGCCAATAAAATTGCCTGATTCTTGTATATCTTGTATTAATATTGGCATTAATACTGTTTCTTTAGTGTTATTGTCAACTCTTTGGTCTTATCCTGTTAAATCTATTTCTATTTCAACCGTTGGGTTTCCTTGCTTTCCCCGATTCCCCTTCCTGGGTGGGGAGGGTCATCGGGTTAAAGAACAATTGTCTAAACAACATTAAGTTGTTATGGCTTTTCTCAAACCACGATAATATTGTAAGGGGGAGCCGGGGACACTTTTCTATGGCTTAAACCCCCCCTTCTCTCCCAGCTCAGCTTCAAGCTGGAGTTCACTTGGTGGCTCCACACTCCTTGTCCTGCGAGAGCCGAGGAGGCAGGAGGGACCCCACCGCGAGTCCAGCTGGAGGATTTCCAGCTCCCTGCAGCAAACCGGCCTTGGGGGGCAGCCAGAAGAGGGGCAGATCCCCCGGCCCTTGCGCGGCTGCCCCCGTCAGTGGCCGCACCAGCAAAGCGGGGAGGATGCAGCTGCGCGGCAGCGTCGCTTTGCTCCAAGTTGTTCTTGTGCGCCCATTGCTCAGGTATTTGTCTCTTCTCAACATTATTTTAGACAGCAACGAGGGCGATTGAATGCTTTAATGAAGTCACTGGGGGGATGACTACGTGGTTAAAATGTTGCTGTACCTGAAGATACAGCTAATACTGAAAAAGGAATGCGAAAGAACTTGAGATATGATTTCTGCTTTTTTTTTTTTATAGATGACATAAATTTAGGGTTACTATGAGTCATATGCATTTTATTTAATGCAATAGCTCTACGTTGTAGTTTTGTTTTGTCAGAAATGAAGGTGTAAATGACTGAAGCTTGCTAACAAATGTTTAAATCTTCTTCTTGCTGGCACGACTCCTCAACAAACTGATAGAAGCCCGGGAGGAGAAGACAAGTGGGGCTGCACCCCCTAAACCGTGGGGACCGCTTGAAAAGTGGCAAATTGCCTCTGTTCAGGTGCTCCAATGGTGTGACTGTGAGAGTGTCCTGGTCACCTTGGATGTGTTCTCAGGCTGCAGGCCTGGCCTTGGAAACATGCACATGAAACAGCTGTGGCAAAAAAAATTGCAGAGCGCTGATTCCTGGGTTGAGTGTCCCCCGACAGGAGAGAGCAAGAAGGGGACCCTTTTCACTGGACAAGGAATGCAGAAAATGTGGGCAGCCCTACAGGGAGAGCCCAAGGGTCCTTGTGCCCATCGCCCCCAGTGCAGGGGGGCTGCCGAGAGGGAGAACACCTGCAAAGTGCTGCCTCCTGCCGCCGGCGTCTCTGGCGCTTTGGTGCAAATGTGGTGACTTATGGAAACGGCACAGAGCAAAGCCCCAAGCTGGAGAGTATACACCATCAGCTTCCTCACAAAGCTTTTGGGACAGATCCAGCAGCAGCTGAGGCTTTCATGCCCCCCAGTGTGACACAGGGGACGCCACACCGTGACGGAGGAGGAGAGATGAGCGCTGTCACCGTTGGCTATGGAAATGATTTTTGGTGGTTTTTTTTTACTCATAACTGAAAAAATTAAGAGTTATGGGCTCTGAAACCTTATGACTTGAATGGTGAATAAGTGAATTCCCCTGATAGACTGGTCTGGGCAAAAGCCAGGTTTGTTTCTCTGTTGTACGTCTTCAGGAGCCCATGAAGCCAAGTGTAGAGTATGTTGTC
Source organism: Fratercula arctica (assembly GCA_947846985.1). Classification (NCBI taxonomy): domain Eukaryota; kingdom Metazoa; phylum Chordata; class Aves; order Charadriiformes; family Alcidae; genus Fratercula; species Fratercula arctica. The sequence continues at coordinate 11,421,459 of CANTUZ010000013.1, read as the reverse complement.
CTGTCCGTGGCCCCATGCTCCCGTGCACCCACCTCCCTCTGCAAGGCCTCTCGTGCCTCCAGAGAGCCAACAGCACCTCCCAGCTGGGTATTGCCAGCAAACGTGGGTGTTGGCGGGTAAAGGGGAAGCTCTGTCTTCTGGGGGACACCCCAACCTCCCCTCTGTCCCTGTGCCGTGGCCAGGCCTTGGCCTCCTGCTCCCTCAGCTTTGTGAGGGCCCCGAAGCCGAAGGAGAGCCGCTTGGGAAAGCTTTGGGCTTTGGGGGGACCGAGTCCGAGCTCTGTCTCCTGGGGGATGCCCAAATGTCTCCCCGGTCCAAGCAAATGTGGGGTTGGGGTTGGGGTTGGGGTTGGGTTTGGGTTTTTTAGCCTTTTCCTCCCCTCAGGAGCTGGGGCCCTTGTGGGGCCCTCAAAGCTCCTGCCCTGAAGGACAACAACGGCCCGGGCACAGGGACGGGCCAGGGGACACTTTCGGTGACACCTCTACTGCACTGAGAGACACAGGAATGACCTCTCTTCTAATGCTTGGAAAAACTGCACTTTTAGAAGACTCTAGTGACTGAATTTGTGAAAATATTTACTTCACAGCCAGCTAGGCTTTGTGGGATTCAAAGTCTGGGTGGTTTTGAGCCTTGCCAGGTGCAGGGATGAGGAGCAGGGAGACCCGGGCACTTGATCCAGCCTGGACAACAGGATTATTTTATACCAGGAACGCCAGATACAATATAAATTAGAAAGTTTGCTGCGTAGTTTCTCTCTCCCTTGATGCTGGCGCTCTGGAGAACTCCTTGCCCTGGTGCCGGAGCCCTGAGCCCTTCCCTTCCTCCCGAAGCTGCAGCGCTCGCAGTGTCCCACATTTGCTGTCCCCTGCGGGGAGTGCACGGCTTCCTGCTGATGGAATGGGCTGGGTATGATCCTTGTCTATTTTGTATTGGTATCGGGATCCATACTGGGTCTTTCCTATTATTGTTAATCATTTGGTCTTCTCCTATTAAATCTATTTTTATTTCAACCCTCGTGTTGCCTTGCTTTTCCCGATTCCCGTTTCCAGGTGGGGAGGGGTCATCAGGTGATAGAATAGTTGCCTAAACGACAATAAATTGTTATGGCTTTTCTCAAACCAAAACACCAGCGCAGCAGCCCTGGCCGGTGAAGGGCTGAGATAAGGTGCAGAGCCCCGACTGCGCCGCAGAGCCAGGGGTCCCAGGCTCATCCACCAGCGCAGCAGGAGCTTTGCTTCGCCAGGTTCAGTTCTCCTGACCCTGCTCTGCACGGGCTGCTCGGCCCCACAGATGGGGTGATGCCATCAAAGCAGGCAGGAAACCTTCTGCTGCCCTTGCTGCTGGAGGGAAAGGAAAGGGATGGAGGGGGCATGAGCCGGGATCACGGAATCACGGAATTTCAGAGTTGGAAGGGACCTCTAGAGATCATCTAGTCCAGCTCCCCTGCTAAGGCAGGATTGCCTAGGGCACATTCCTCAGGACTGCATCCACATGGGTCTTGAATGTCTCCAGGGAAGGGGACTCCAGAACTGGGCCCGGTAAGCCTTTGGGAAAATGAACACTCAATTACAACAGGTATCTGGAACGACATTACAAAATAGGTTGGCCTTAGATATGTTGTTCTTAAAAGACCATGGAGTTTGCGGTATCATACTGAAGAAGAAGAACACTGTATTACAATTCACAATGCCACTCCCTTGACGGAAGAAGCTCGCCCGAAGACAAAGGAAATCGCTGCCCAGATGGGGGAACTGTTCTACAGTGTGCAGCTCGAGGAGTGCTTTGATGGATGGAGTCCCAGTTCTTGGCTAGGATCAATCCTGAGACGGTTGGGACTCACCGCATGGGGAAAGTGGCTACTGAGTATCGGGCTAACGCTGTTATGTGGATTTTTATTTTTGATGATTGGCTTGTGCGATGTATGATTAATGGCTTGTTCTCTTTGGCTTCCTCTCTCCTTTCACCCTCTGCTCGCTACGGACGGATCACCACCCGAGAAGAAGACGGACCGTACAGGAGCGAGATTCAGCCCCCTGTTTGAGCCACGGGGTGGTGTAAGAGACTGAGAAGCCAGAAGAGTTCACGTCTCAAACACTCGGCAGGAGAAAAGAGATGTTGCCGCCAGCTTGCCAAAGCTGGATGGGGCCTTTCTGAGGCCACCTTCCCTATCTTGGGTCACTGTCTGAGCCAACAGCGCACCTGCCCTTCGACAGTGAGGGGGAGGGAGACCACCAGTAGCCCCCCTGGGGCTGCCGCTGAAGAAAGCAGAGGAGCAACAGGACATCCCTGCAAGGAGATTTCTGTTCAGAGCCTGTCCCGGGTTTTGGAGAAATAAGTGTATTGGAAAAACAAAAGGTTCAGAGAGCGATCGAGCTGCTGGGTCTCTGCCTCCAGAACAGCAGCTTTGGGATCCCTGACCACAGCTGCTAAGGAGTCAGAGAGCTGAAGGTGAGGGGGTTGAGGCAGGAGGCAGCTTTCAACCAGTTTTAAGCTGCGCTCCTGAAGCGGTGTTTGTGAAAATGGTTATGGGCTTGGAGGGGCTTGGCTTGTTTTGGGGTTTTTTTGCCTTAAGTGTGTTACCTTTCAGGGTAACGCTTTCTGTGGCAGCTGGAAACAGTCCTTCTGGTACACCCAACCTAACCCCGTATTTGGAAGGGGCATTTAGGCTGCCGCAATGTGCCTTTTTTTCCCTGTATGACACTTGGCCCCAAGCACACACAGTCTTTCAGTTTGGCACATTCTTGTCCCGCTGGCTGAAAGATTCTGTATTTGCACGGGTTGAATGCTTCCTCAGCCCACCACAGGCCGTAATGAATGTGCCTTTACAGACCACTTTCCTTGCTCACTGGTTTCAGATTTGAGCATCGAAGCCGTGGACGGAGCAGGAGAGCAGCAGCTGGATGTAGAGCACAATCTGTTTAAGCAGCGGTTGGGTAAAGGTGGCAATCGCGTGACTCCAGGGGCCGAGAGACACGGTCAGATGCTCTTCTGCCTTTCTTGGATGGATGCTCTGGTCGTCTTGCCATCACTGTCTGCCTGCTTTGGCTTTCACGGGAACAAGGGACAGCTGACGAGCCTTTAAACACCTTTAAGGTGTTTAAAACTTAAGCACCTTAAGGTTAAACCTTAACCCCATTAAGGCACGCAAGTCTTCGAAACGTGCAGATCAGTCAGACTGCTTTTATACTCGCTACTTTTGCGGGGCAAATCTTTGCCTAGTCCCTCCGAAATTAGGACAAGGACTCATGGATGCATTTCAGGAATAAAGCTCCCTAGTTAATGGCCTTTTATGACTAGAAAGGAAGCAGCTCTCCTGGCAAAACTTGGCTTTGGTTTTGCATCTTTAAATCACGGTGGGCTGAGAAATGGGACGACCTGGTTAGAGGAAAGAGCCTCTCCCCAGGGAAGGCTCCGTCGACTCAAGCCTGTAAGCCTAAACTTGCCCCTTACCGCAGGGACTTGGTGTGTGTTCATGCATACCTGATAAATATATTGGAGTTGACTTATCGGTTACGAGTTGTAGGAAGTGGTCCTTGGCTACGTGACCCTCTCCTCTACCCTTTTTACATGTTATGACTCACCCTTGTTCTTCAATACAAACCAGAAAGGATGCTGGCAAAGTGTTGCAGTCTAACAGGAATACTGTCCTGACTTTTCCTTTCCAAAACATGAGCTCCTGACTACCTTTTCTGGGAGACAGTGTAGTTCTGTGTGTCAGCAGAAACGGAATTTGTTGGCTTGTGTCACTTGGAGTTAACTTTCTGTTGTTGAAGCTGAAAGGCTAAACTAAGGCAAGAGCTGAATGATCGGGAGGTACGAGGATTTCTCCCGTTGTCGCGGGAGTGTGGTGATAGTGCTCTTACTGCTGTGGCCCTTGGCAGCCTTTCTCCATTCGCAGGTTGTGGCATTGCCAAGTTTAATGTCTGGGGACCAGTAGTATTTAAAATGTTGCGTAACAGGTCCCGTATCAGTCACAACGTACTGACTGGCACTCTCACTAGGGAACTAATTCTTTTTCGTTTGCTTGCAAGTGCACGAATTAAGGGCTGTAAGTTATGAAAGCTCATGGACTTGAGTGGTGGAGAAGTGAATTCCCGGGACAGACAAGGCTGGGGGGCAAAGGGGACCAAGCCCCGTTTGTCGTGTTTCCTCCTGAGCTCATGAAATAGCGCTTTATTCCCGGAGCCCGTTGCCCTGTAACTCTGAAGCTTTCTCTCCCGCCCCGGTTTCCCCGTTCCCTGCTGGCGGCCCGGGCCCTTCACGCTGCCCGTCGGGGAGGACAAGGTTCGGGAGCCGCCCCCGGGCACGTCGGGGTTTCGCCCCGGGCCGGGCCTCCCGCTCCCGCGGCAGCCCAGGCCGAAGCTGGAGCCTCCGGCAGAGGCTCCGGCGCTGCCGCCGCCTTCCCCGGGCGACGGCCCGTCCCCGCGGCCCCGGCTCTCGCCCGCCGTCCCGGCCCCCCCCCCGGCACGCGGCTCGCGGGGACCGTTGCCCCCCGCTCCCGCCCCCAGCGTTGGCCGGGGCCGGTAACGGTCTCCGAGCGGAGCCGGCCGGAGCGAACCGCGACCGGGGCGGCCTCTCCCCCGCGGCAGCCCCGCAGCCCGCAGGAAAGCGCCGCCGCAGAGCGGCCCCGAGCGAGCCCGTCCCTCCCGCCCCGCGGCTCCCGGCGGCGCCCGTCAGGCAGCGGAGCCCGGCCGGCGAGCGGGCTATGGCGGCGCCGGGCCCGGCCTCCCTGCAGCGCCGGCTGCAGAGCTCGCAGGAGGCGCGGCACCGGCAAGCGGTGCTGGTGCGGAAGCTGCAGGCGAAGGTGAGGAGCGGCGGCGCCTGCCGGGGACTCGGGCGGAGCCCTCGGGGGGACTCGGCGGGACGGACGCGACTCGGCGGCGGAGCCCTCGGCGGGCGAAGACGCGGCACCGGCGGGACCCTGCCCGAGCCCTGCCCGGCGCCGCCGCGGGCGGGACGGCGCCGAGGTCGGGGAAGGGAGGGAGGTCCCGGGAGCCGCCCCGCTCCGCCCGGCCCGGCCCGGCCCGGCCCGGCCGCGGTCAGCCCCGAGCCGCTCGCCGGGGCTTGGCCGGGCTCGGGGGAAGCGAAGCTTCCCGGTCCCGTAAGGACTCGGTGTTGTAGCGGCAGCGCCGTGGCGCGGGCTGAGCTCGGGCTGCAGAGAGCGAGAGAAAAGGCGGTGCCGGAGGAGCCGGCTCTGTCCCCGGCTGCAGTCGCTCATCTTCATCCCCTGTCTGCGCCCAGGTCCTGCAGTACCGGACTCGCTGCCGAGAGCTGGAGCAGCAGCTGGAAGCAGGAGCGGTGAGTGTGCAGGGCGCGAACTCGAGAGAGCGGCCGTAGCGTTCGGGAGCAAAAAAGCTCCCCAAGCCATGACAGGGGAAAGCAAGATCGTGCTGCCGGAGGGTTTCGAGAAGCGCTGCAAGTTTGGCCGCCCGTGTTTTGCCCAGTTGCCGTTGTCAGAGCAGCCAGCAGTCCCAGAAATGCAGGATTGGAGTTCTGTGCAGGAGTGCTTTCTTGCTGGGCAACATTTTGTCCTGGGTCTCGGGAGAGGGCTTTGCTGCCTGTTGTAGGGCTGTCTCTGAAATAGGATGGGTTGACAGCCAGTGTTTTGGAAGGCAAGAACGCTGGCGTCCGACAGAGAGAGCTGGCTCTGTGCTTTTCGTTCTGCTTCACGGCTAAAGCAGATCACGGGAAACAAAGGGTAGGAGGGTAGGAGAGCATTCCTGGGCTTCAGGTGGGAGAATTGGAGTAAACATGTGCTTTCTTCTTCAGGGATGCCTCCCAGGCAGGTGGGAAGCCACAGAAGCCCTGGAGAAAGCCCTGCTTCGGGTGGAAGAGGAGCAGCAAAGGTACAGGGAAGAAGCGTTCCCTCCTACTCGGTATCCTGGATGCTGACGGACGGGAGGGAAGCCCTGTCAGTGGTAGCCAGTCTGCCCAAGGGAAGTGTTGGGGCAAGCCCTTTTGAAAGGGGAAAGGTCCACAACCTGTTCTGTGGGGCAGTAATAGTGGTGTGTGCTGAACGCTTCTGTTTTGAGCGGGGCGTTCCTCCGGGTGACCTCCAAGGGTCCCTTTGCAGCCTAAATGATGCCCTGGTGCAGTAGGTGAGGGACTGGGGACAACGCTAGAGAAAGGTGATGCATGCAGTGCTGAGGCAGCACGAAGGGGAGGCAGCCGTTAACTGTGGGCATTGTCCAAGTTGAAGAGGAAGGGGAAACCCAAAGCGTAGATGGAAATTGAAGGCTTAAAGCAAGGAGAAGCAAATGAGTTTGCCATCACCGAGAGATCTTAGTTCATCCTAGAAAGCACTTCTCCTGCCTCTCCGTTTGAGAACAAAGTCAGTGTTGAGGGAGCCGGGAAATGCCGGGGATGGATGCTGCTTGTGGATAGGGGTTGTTCAGTGACCTCATGGCTGTTCCTCCCTTTCCAAGGTGCGAGGATCTGGCCGAAGTGAACACGCTGCTGCGGGAGCAGCTGGAGAAAGCAAATGAGGTGAATTCAGCCCTCCAAGAAGATGTTGGAAAGCTGACGGTGGATTGGATGAGGGCGCGGGAGGAGCTGGAAGCAAAGGAGCGAGAATGGCGCCAGGAACGTGAGGTGAGGCCCAGCTGCGGGAAGGTCAGAGGTGGTGCCAGCGTGGCATGAGAATGCCTTTTATTTCTGACGCAGAGAACTTGCTGTGAGAAGGTTGTGGCTCTGTTGAGGATGTGTTGGTGTTGAGGAGCAGAAGACAGGGGTTGTCGCAGATGGAGTGATAGACTTCACTCCTAAGAGAGAAGCAGCAATATATTTATTGATAGAAAAGAATGATTTAACCAAGTCGATAGTAGACGCGACAGTTTTAACAGGATGCTGTAGCAAGGTACCCTTGGTGTTTTACTGCACAGTGGACGAGGTCAGACAGAGCTGTCGGGGAGACCCTCCCGTTGAGTCAAGGTTCAGAAAGGACCCCCGGCTTTCTGAACTCCTTCTCAGAGAGGTGCGGCTGGACCCAGTCCCAGACTTGGTCAATGGTTCATGGCTAAAGGATTCTATGTGCACAATCAATCCTTTATACCACAGACGTTCAAAGTTCAGCATGCTGTAAACCACTTAGGGAGGATCTGTTGCAGCCAGGAATCTCTTCACCTGGAGGAGTAATCCTGAGCAGCGTCCCCGCTCACGGGGAGATCCTGGCCGCAGGCCGCTGCCGTGCAGGAGAGCTCCAAATGCCCTTGGGCTCTTGACTATTTATGGGGGTAAGATGACGACTTGCAGTTGCATTTGCATATTGACCACAGTACCAGTATTGCGGTGAGGTGGGCGCATTGCTCACGTTACCATTGACTGTTGTGGTGTTTTCCATCTCCCTGAGACCACCTTTGAGCCCCGGATGCCGCCATCCCGACTAGATGCACCCATGACGACCACCACGGGTGGTTATCGCTTGGGCAGGGTTATGGGAGACAAAGATCAAGTTGGTGCGTGGGAGGGGGGAGCTCAGGGTCACAGGGGTGTGAGATGGAGGAGCTGTCAGCAAATCGTGGCGATGGAGGAGGCCCACCTGCTGTGGCCGTGCTGCTCGGTCCTAAAGGCAAATGCTTGTTGCTGCTGGATGCTGTAGGGCAGTGAGACAGGAGCGCCCGTCTTTTTGATAGTTCTTAAATCTCCGTCTAGAGCCGTGAGAGCAGAGAGGTCTGTGTGCTTTCAGATTCAGAGTAGCCAAGGGAAGAACAAGACAGGCCTCCCTCACCCATAGCAAATGGGACAGTGGTCTTGGATGGGCTTGTCTGTCTTCCTTCACCAAGACTGTGAGACACCTCTGCAAGGCGAGGTGCTGAATCGGGGTCAGCTTGCTTTGCTGATGTCCCCTCCCGCAGGAGAAGGGTGGATGCTGCCTTCTTTGAAGGCAGGTGGCAGGTGTGCTGGGGCTGCTTCTGTGGTGGCTCTTCAGTCCTTGATGCCCTGTTGGAGTAGTTATTAAAGGAGACCTGGCGATGGTGGTTGTGCTCTCTGCCAGCTGAAAGACTTGTACGGTGATGGCGGAGGCTGAACTGGCATTTCTTTTTGTCTTTGCATCTTTAGCTCTACGACAACTACTTCAGGGGTGACCGTGACCGTCTGCTCGGTCTGTGGCATCAGATGGTCACCTTCCGCCACCATTTCCTGGAAATGAAGGCTGCCACGAACCGGTGAGTAGAAGTTGAGGCCCGATCTCTTGCAGAAAAAATGTCGCTTCCCTTCACACCTCTCTGAGGTTCCTTTCTCCCAGTTGCCTTCTACACAAAGAAAAGTAGCGTAGCCGTGATAGTGTCTGCTGCTGGTGTCAGCAAGCAATTTCAGACTCTGGGTTACTGTCAGCCATTTATCTTATTGGATTATAAACCTTCCTTAACGCGTCGAGTGTGCCTTGGTTCTTGTGTTCTTTGTGCTTTTTTGTTACACCATTTTAGGCTTATTCTTACTCCACCTTCCTGAAATGTCTATTATGTAGCTATTGCCATGAGCCTCTGAGCAGTCACTCGCCAAGGTGTGTCCTGATCCCAGAGTGTCAGAGGAATGATTTGTCCCCAGCCGAGATGTCATCTTTCCTGCCAGCTTTTCCTCTTTGCACGATGACGTGCGTGAGAAGCGAGTCAGCTGATAGAGATGGTGGTGTGAACGTTGGCTCTTCCTTTCTTCTTCTTCAGAGATTTGTCAGAGCTGAAGGCAGAGCAAATGAGGCTTTCTGGATCCGTGATTGCAAACTGCTCCCGTCTAAACTCCAGCGTGATGTCCTTACAAGCCAAGGGGGACCTGGAGAAGAAGGAGCTTCAGGACAGGTAAAGGTGTTTTAAACTTTGCTGTTACCAGCGTTCTCTTCTGTGGCTGCCTCTTGCATTCACATTTCAAACGCACCAGTTCTGCACAGCCTTGTTTCCGTCCTGAGCCAAACTGTTGCCTTCAACAGAAAGGATGGAAAAAAATCTTGTGACTGCCAGAAGCTCCTCTGGGTAAGACAAGACTGGAAAAGAGGTTGCGTATTCCAATGCTTTTGCCGTGAACTGGTTCTTGGTGAGAAAGCGAGAGCAGCCTAAAGAGAGCTCTGTCTCTGGTACAGCCCTTTTGCTCCCCAGGGCAGTGCTAGAGGAGTTGGGAGAAATTTGCCCAGCACCATCATAAGCACTGTAGCACCTCTGTGCTGACAGCGCCTCGCAAGACTGAGTGCCGAAGGCCCTTGGGGCAAGAAGTCCCATTTTGGAACATGCAGCATGTTAACCTGGATCCTCCTGTGATCCCATGATTCTTGGACTGGACATTCCTCCCCATCTCCCCAAACAGCTTGCAGGGTCTTTGATCCATTCACTGCTGAAGGCAAAAGTAAATGTGGGAGTAGTAGCCTGGACTTTCCGAGTCTTATCTTACCCCAAGAAGAACTTGTGCAAGGCTTGTATCCAACGTATGAAAGAGGAGAGTGAGAACTAAGAGGCAGGAAGCTGTTGCAAGTACCTGAACTTTTTGGAAACGTTCTGTGATTTCTGGAAGCTTGTTTTACTTTGTGAACGACGAATGTTTCATCAATGACAAAGAGTGATGCAGCTCTAGTCAGGCAATGCCGGTGTTGTTTAGGTGTAAATACAAAGCTGTTGGAAATCATTGCAAGTGCCATATGTGGGACACAGTATGTACTCGTGGTTTTGGAAACGAGAATGTTTTTACATTGAAAACTTGTTTGTCTTTCCCCTTCTCGTAGACTGAAGGACTTAGTGGCACTTGAAGAAAACCATGCCTTGTTACAGCATGAGTTGGTAGTTGCGAGAGAGGCGCTGGAGGAATCGCACCTTCAGAGGGATGTGCTGAAGCAAGAGAAACATGAGCTTACCATGGCCCTGGAGAAGGTATGGTCCCCTTGTGATAGCAAGACCAGCACAGGTGCTTTTTTTCTGGCAGTAGACGACAGGGAACGTGCTGTTCTCCTCCTTGGAAAATGGTGATGAGACCACGCAGGCTCTTTGGGGTCGTTTGTCCTCACGTGCTTATTGGGAGCGCTGAACTGGGAGTCTGTCAGCGAGACGCAGGGGCTGTGGAGTTGCTGCTCTCCTCTTCTTCATAGTAAGTCTTCCTGTATTTAATTTCCCCTGTGCTTCTGTGATCGCAGCTGGAGCAAGAGAATGAAGCTCTGTTGTGTAAAGTGGATGAGATGGAGAGAGGAAAGATCTCTGCCCAGGAGAAGCTGAGCTTGTGTAAAAGAAGAAACAAAGAGCTCTGGGCAGAGAAAGCCCACCTGGAGCAGCTGCTGAAGAAAGCAGAGGAGCAGCAAGAGGAGCTGTGGGTAGAGCTGGGGATCCTGGCAGAGGAGAAGGAAGAAACCCAAGGCAAACTCATTCAGGTGAGACCAAAGACCTGGTGCTTCTGGCTGGGCATTTGGCTGCTTGGCTCGGGGAAGCTGTCGGTGTTGGCCTCCTTTTTGGCTTTTGGTAAGTTGCAGAGAGAGGACTGCATCCACGAATCTGCTGTTCTCACATGTGGCAAAAGAAGCCAACTGTGTAGCTCTGGATCCTTTGTCTGAGGCAAAACCCAGGGCTGCACGCAAGGACTCTCACCGCGTTTTGTCCCGCTTTCAGGTTTACCGCCAGCAGGAGTCATCTCGCAGTGGCCTGGAGCAGTTGCGCCAGGAGTCCTCTCGCCGAGGGCACGCACTGGCCGAGGTGTCCACAGAGAAGGAGTTGCTGGTGCGGGAGAAGGCTGCCCTGGAGGTGCGACTGGCAGCCATGGAGCAGGACAAACAAGGCCTTTTGGAGCAGCTGTCAGAGGCCAGGTAAGGGCGGGGAGGAGACCCTGGGCAGGACATTCTTTAATGTCTGTAATGATAAAGGTGACAATCGTTACACGGGGAATGATTGCATCCTGTGTGCTTTTCACGTGTTTTCACTTCCATGGACAGAAAACGGAAGAATTTCAAGCAAAACAAAAAGTCTACCTTGATTTCAAGGTTATTTTTCTGACACCTAAAGCTGGCAAAGCTCTCCTGAGCGTCGGGCTCATGTTTATCCCCCCGTACACATTCCTCTGTGACGTCCACAGCAAGCCGACTCGTCTCTGAATTCAACCCTAATGAAACCACACAGACGTTTCCTGGAACCTGAAGTTTCTCTCTGGTCTTGGGTTCTTGTTCGGTGCATTTGAACATCGATCGTTCCTTATCACGTAGTTTGACATGGGATCTTCAGAATTCACGGCTATTGCCTACGGAGGTTGTGAGTAGGACGCTGCCCTTCAGGAGAAGCCAGAGGCTCCTGCAGAAAAGGTGGAGGGCCTTCTGTTTCTAAGCTAACTCGTGTTAGCATGGTGCAGGACGTAGAGTGGGTTACACCAGCAGCAGGAAAACCTCTCTTGAATTCTCGCCGGCCTTCAGGGGTTCCTGCCCATCACTGATGTCTGTTAAAATGGAGATATTTACTTTGGACCGCCAGAGACTGGCGTAATCAGAACTGTGTGCTTGTTCTCCTTCTTGAAGATACATCCTCCATTGTCCACCCAAGTTTTGCTTGCTGGCACAGACTTTGTGGGCGCAGCTACCCGTGTGTCATGGATCAGACACCAGCAATTGAAGATTTGGCTATTGCGGTCAAATTTGGCTGGGCTTTCTGTGTTCTGCCAGGTGACAAGGGAAGCCTGGCCATTCCCTCGGAGGGGCCCGCATTGCTATTTTAAAGGGCCAAAATAGGCTTTCTGTGTACGAGTTTCCATGCAAGCCGTTTTCCGTAGGCAGGGGTAGGGATCTTGCACCACTTCTTCCTGGAACAACTCCCTGTGGGTGTCAGGAGCAAGCAGCTCCTTTCTCTCTGTATTCACGATTTGCAGGTCAGGGAAGGAGACCCTGGAATCCAGCCTGTTGGAGGCTCAGCAGCACTTATCTGAGCTGGAGATTGCCAGGAGTCATCTTGAAATCCAGCTTCACACAGTGGCGCAGGCCAAGGAGGTGATACAAGGTGAGAGCCTCATGTTTCTGGTGATCCCGTGCCTAGGGAAGGTGGTATAAAACCAGCTCTCTGTCCGCAGTGCTTGTGAGGAGTGAAGGAGCTGGAGAGAGATCCCTCCTACACTGAAATTCAAGCGGCGTAAGGTCAGTAAAGTCAGCACCGTTGCTTGTGCAGACTCTGACTCTTGCCATTTGTCGTGTTTGCAGGGGAGGTGAAGTGCCTTCAGTGGGAGCTGGAAGCAGAGAGATCTGTCCTGAAGCAGGAACGGGAAAACATGGCGCAAGAGCTCCTGCAGAAAGAGCAGCAGCATAACGACACCCTCAAACTTCGGGAGAGTGACCACAAAGCGGAGATAAACAAGCTCCTGCAAGACGTGGTAGGAAACACTATGCTTCTGACTCCTTCAAGCAAGCTTTGTGGGCTGGCTTTAGGAGAATAACAGCCTGAGCGTGTGAAATGGCAGCAATCGTCTGTCGTAGGCGCCACGGTGCCGGGCCAGGCAGCAGAGCCAGTGGCTCGTGCTTGAAGGCACGTGGAGACCCCCAGGACTCTGGTGGGACAGTAAATGCAGCCACAGGTTGCGTGTGGGCGTAAGAGGAGTTCAACAGAAGGTTGGGTGGTCCCCACCCAACGCATGGCAGCAAAGGGGTGGGATCTTACCAGACCCCCGCCTACCATGAAGTAGACTCCTAGCACTGCTGCCAGCTGCAGTCAGGGGAACTTTGTTCCTTCCTTTCTGTCCTTTGGCGGCTGACAGAGGTATTGAAGCAGACGGAACAGGCCCCTTGTTCCTGGTACTTGAGTTCGTGGCCTGTCCTGTGAGGAGGGCATGAGGGTATGGTCTCTTTCTGACCCTGCAGTCCGTCTGCACTTTTTCATCGATGAAAAGGGAGCCGAGCGTTGAAAACAGAGACTGTGAGCCTACACTGTTTTGAGGAGCTCGGCTGAGACTTCATAAAATCACTGAATGGTTTGGGTTGGAAGGGAACTTAAAGAGCCTCTAGTTCCAACCTCCATGCCAGTGGGACACCTCCCACTAGACCAGGTTGCTCAAAGCCCCATCCAACCTGGCCTCGAACACCTCCAGGGATGGGGCCACCCACAGCTTCTCTGGGCAACCTGGGCCAGCGTCTCACCACTCTCACGGCAAAGAATTTCTTCCTAATATCTCGTCCAAATCTCCCTTCTTTCAGTTTAAAACCATTCCCCCTTGAGCCCCTTTAGGGACTGGAAGGGTCTCTAAGGTCTCCCTGAGGTCTTCTCTTCTCCAGGCTGAACACCCCCAGCTCTCTCAGCCTATCCTCACAGCAGAGGGTCTCTAGCCCTCTCTCCTCCGTGGCCTCCTCTGGACCCGCTCCAACAGGTCCATGTCCTTCTGATATTCATGGCCCCAGAGCTGGAGGCAGCACTGCGGGGGTTCTCCCCAGAGCTGAGCAGAGGGGCAGAATCCCCTCTCTCTCTGCTGGCCACGCTGCTGGGAATGCAGCCCAGGCTGCGGAGGGCTTTCTGGGCTGCAGTGCACATTGCCAGCTCATGGTGACCTTCTCATCAACCATCACCCCGAAGCCCTTCTGCTCGGGGCTCTCTCAATCCCTTCTCTGCCCAGCCTGTGTTTGTGCTTGGGCTGAGAAGAAAATGTTTGCTAGTAATTCACCATTCACCTGCTAAAATGTTTTCTGTCCAGCCCAGAACTGATGAAAGAACGACGCAGCTTGCTGTTAAAATAATGCGAGTCCAAGAGCTGTGCGTGGGTGGTTGGTTCTCTCCTGTCTAGGCAAGGTTAAGCAATGTGTCGTGGTTGGGATTTGCCGTGGGAAGGAAAGGGCACAGTTGACCAAACGAAGGTACTAAACGTAGTAGAATTTTGTAAGGATGGCTAAACAGCCGCGACACTGATGGTGCTTAGAGGATGCTTTCAGAGATGGAGACTTCCGAGGTCCAGCTTTTCCGGGGTATTAGAGAGAATGGAATTGGTACCGTTGGCTGGTCAGGTTGAAGGCTTCATTGCGCTTTCAGGATGTTCTGTTGCCAGGAGGCGAAAAGCATGCAGGCAAACTTGTGTGGATTTTTCCGAGGTGATGTGGAGGAGGGCCCCTGGGAAGGGAGAGTGTTGTTTTGGGCTGTGGACCGGGAGGAGGAGAAGAAGGGACGTAGCACTGTCCTTTCCTCCATGGTCACGCTCCCCGACGTGTCGATTCTGGCCCTTCTCTCCTTGATGTGGCACCACTCACATCATCTCCTCTCTGAATCCCCAGCAGGCGATGGCAGAAGGGCAGCGTCTGTCCTGGCTCTCAGAGAAGAGACTCCTGTCGCAGCGGCTGGAACGTCTGCAGCGAGCAGTTGCAAGGCTGGACCAGGAGAAGACGGAGCTGAAGCAATACAATGCTGAGCTCAGGAGGACTCTTGAGGAGGTAAAACAGGCTTTCGCTGCCTCTGCACAGCATCATGGTCCTCTGGAGGACAACGCATTTCCAGAGACAGCACTTTGGAGTCCTCGGCTTGTTTCCTTCCCTCTCCCACTGTCCCCTGTGGCGACAAACTTTCGTCTTTTCTCTCTCTTCTGGCACCCCGTTGCCTTTGCAAATGCACATTCCCTGCGGTACCACCCTTCTTGCCCCAGTGTCCCCATACACACACATTGGACACTCTTGTGTCAGGAACTCTTTCCTCGGGCTCGCTCTCTTCCATGGGCTACTTCGAGTGCTTTTTGGCCCCAGTGTTCTGTGGTGCAATTCGCAGTCTCTGAGCAGCCATCTCCTTGCCGTGATGTCCAGAGGTCGTTTTGCTCCTTGTTTGGTGGCAGGTGTCTGTGACCCTTTCTCCTATCCAACGTGCAGGTGGAACGTGAACGGAGGAGACTGAGGAGCTATTGCAGAGGTCGGGCGCTGCCAGATGCCGGCGGATTTTCTCTCTCCGAGTCTGACCGGCACAAGATGCTGGCGTCTCAGCAGGTGAGAACAGGATCTTACTTGGTGGGAGGAGGCTCTGGCCAGAGGGAGGAACGATGGCAGCAGCCCCCCAGTATAGACCTCATAGAAGTTGACTGTAGGCCATGAATATAGACCCTGACCAAACTGGAGACCAAAGGGAAATCCTTGCCTTTTCTTCACAGGAGGAGTCTCACACGTGCTGCAGTCGTCGACTGGCTGAGTTGCAGAACCGGGTGAGGAGCAGGAAAGCTCTCATCAAAAGGCGCTGTGGCTGTGCTGATGGGCACAGCTCTGCACGATGTTATGGCCCAAGTTTTGTTTGGCCATCAGGAAGGGAGACCAGCAGGCAGTGGGAATACCCAGTCAGACGCGTCCCTTGGCCATGGCCAAACAGCATCGTTCACCGAGGTCTGGCCTCTGTGGTGCCTATGGGTCAGGCAAGGTGGGAGAGGGATTGGAGGAAACTCAGCAAATGAAATGGACGGAAAACAGAGAATAGTCTAAGGACGTTCCCCTTGAGCCTTCCTCATCTTGTTGACCTTTCCCATTTTCCCTTTTCACGCGCTAGCTGTCAAGTTTTTAAGGCAGATGAGAACAGAACAGTTCTTCAGTGCCTTGTGTAACCAGTAGCCCTCCTGCTGAGGAAGAAGCCTGTGGAACTAAGGTGGCAGTAGCCCCAGTCTCTCTCTTGGAAAGAAGAATCGGGTTACTTAATCCTGTAGGAACCTCCCTCTCTCATATCCATGTAATGTCTCGGTGTTGTCCATGTGAATGGTATGCCAGAGAGAAAGTCAACTTGTTGATAATCTGAGCTGAGGCCAGGGTGACCCTGGGAACCTGTGACTTCCGTTCCCCGAAGACCAAGTGTTTGTCGGGGCTGGCGTTAGAGGATGCGTCTTCCCCGACAGCCGGTACCGTGGAGCTACGGCTGGACCTACCAGCGTGGGCTTGTCTGAGCTCGGCCTTTGGCCTCTTTCAGGTGTCCCTTCTGCAGACGCAGCTGGCGCAGGAAGGAAAATAGAAGCAGGACTGTACTGAGTGCTGTGCAAGGACCGGCCAGGAACTTCAAGATCTTCGCCAAGAGTTGTCTGGCTCCTCAGCAGCTGCCGTCTGGGAGCCCAAAGCTGCTGCTCCGGTGGCAGAGACTCGGGAGCTGCGCTGAACGTTGTCCTGCCGAGGAGCAGCTGCAGCATCGCGGGGTTCCCATCTTGGGCCCTGCCGTGGACTGTGTTTGTTTTCCTGTGGGCAGGGGGGGTGCATTTGTTCTGTTTCGATTTTCAAGCATCTGCTAGTGATAGCGGGGTTTTCTGTTTTTGTAATAAAAACCGTTTTGTACTCTTTGTGAAGGAAGAAGGGAGAGGGGTTTTTATGTTTTTTGTAATAAAAGCCATTTTGTACTGTTTCTGAAGGAAGAAGGGAGAGGGGTTTTTATGTTTTTGTAATAAAAGCCATTTTGTACTGTTTCTGGAGGAAAAAGAGAGTGGTTGGTACATTCATGGGTTAGGAAAAGGTTGGAGTAGGGATGTCAAAAGAACAGGGTTAAAAAGTTACGGGAGCGCTTTGTATAGAATTGTAATAGAACTTTGATGGAACCTGAGCTGACCTCCTGAAATTAAACCTTCATTGGCCTAATTAGGGGGATCTCCAAAAATGTTCCCAACATGGACTTGAAGGCATGTGCATGATGAGGGATGGTACGGGAACTGTAGCTCACTCATCGGCTGTATCTTATCACTCTAAACCTGGGCCTGTCGGAAACGTGTGGGGTGCTGGCTGTTGTTAAACGCCCGGCACCCGATTCTGCAGAACCAAAATAAAGACGAATATCTCGACTCAGTGTGTTGATTGGTTTTTGCACAGCGGGTGAAGAACCCTGATTTAGGGACATCTCCTCCCACCCTGTTTTTCCCCATTCCCTGCTTGTAGCTCTCTTTGGCTGAGCCCTGGCACCGGCTGCTCGAACCTGCTCAGCTGCACCATTCTGGGCCTCCACCATAGACCTGCCCCCCTGCTGCGGAGCGAGGAGACCCAAAGGACATGTGGCAGAGTGGTCCCGAGAGGGAGACGCCACCGTCCCTCCCCGGAGCGGCGAGAACAAAGGTTTCATGCAGGGCTGCTTGCTGTGAGGAGAAAGAGCCCTGGAGAAAGGATCTCAACACAAAGGCCACCAGAACCCAGGCTTAACAGAGCTGGACCAGCCCCTCTGCTAGCCCGGCCACAAAGCTTCCCAAATGAGACAAAAGCTGGGTCTTTGCCTGAGCGAGGCTGTGGGAGGGAGGAAGAGGAGGGAAAACATTGCGGGGAAGATGCCCAGACAGACACAGTATGGCCTGGCCTGAAGGAAGGCAGGCACAAGGAACCCCCTGGGAGCAAACGTTTGCTTGTCCGCCTGGTGGAGCTGCCCAGGGGCTCTGTGCCCCAGGAGCCGCACACCTCCTCAGGACCAAGCGCTGCCCAAAGCTCCCCAGCACGCTCGCCACAATCTCTCCAGCCACCAGTCCAAATTCCTCCCATCGATCCGCAGGAGAAGTGTCCAAAGGCTCTGCCTCTCTGGCACTGGCAAACAACCTCCTGCGGTGGGTGCTGCTGCCTGACCTCTTCTGCCCCGGCACTCCTGGATGCCACCGGTGTGTGCAGACACACACGTGCTCCCCACCTTGCTCCGATTGAGCCCTTCCCTTCCTCCCAAAGCCGCAGCACTGGCAGTCTCCCACATTTGCTGTCCCCTGTTGGGAGTGCACAAAATTGCCTGATTCTTGTATATCTTGTATTAATATTGGCATTAATACTGTTTCTTTAGTGTTATTGTCAACTCTTTGGTCTTATCCTGTTAAATCTATTTCTATTTCAACCGTTGGGTTTCCTTGCTTTCCCCGATTCCCCTTCCTGGGTGGGGAGGGTCATCGGGTTAAAGAACAATTGTCTAAACAACATTAAGTTGTTATGGCTTTTCTCAAACCACGATAATATTGTAAGGGGGAGCCGGGGACACTTTTCTATGGCTTAAACCCCCCCTTCTCTCCCAGCTCAGCTTCAAGCTGGAGTTCACTTGGTGGCTCCACACTCCTTGTCCTGCGAGAGCCGAGGAGGCAGGAGGGACCCCACCGCGAGTCCAGCTGGAGGATTTCCAGCTCCCTGCAGCAAACCGGCCTTGGGGGGCAGCCAGAAGAGGGGCAGATCCCCCGGCCCTTGCGCGGCTGCCCCCGTCAGTGGCCGCACCAGCAAAGCGGGGAGGATGCAGCTGCGCGGCAGCGTCGCTTTGCTCCAAGTTGTTCTTGTGCGCCCATTGCTCAGGTATTTGTCTCTTCTCAACATTATTTTAGACAGCAACGAGGGCGATTGAATGCTTTAATGAAGTCACTGGGGGGATGACTACGTGGTTAAAATGTTGCTGTACCTGAAGATACAGCTAATACTGAAAAAGGAATGCGAAAGAACTTGAGATATGATTTCTGCTTTTTTTTTTTATAGATGACATAAATTTAGGGTTACTATGAGTCATATGCATTTTATTTAATGCAATAGCTCTACGTTGTAGCTTTGTTTTGTCAGAAATGAAGGTGTAAATGACTGAAGCTTGCTAACAAATGTTTAAATCTTCTTCTTGCTGGCACGACTCCTCAACAAACTGATAGAAGCCCGGGAGGAGAAGACAAGTGGGGCTGCACCCCCTAAACCGTGGGGACCGCTTGAAAAGTGGCAAATTGCCTCTGTTCAGGTGCTCCAATGGTGTGACTGTGAGAGTGTCCTGGTCACCTTGGATGTGTTCTCAGGCTGCAGGCCTGGCCTTGGAAACATGCACATGAAACAGCTGTGGCAAAAAAAATTGCAGAGCGCTGATTCCTGGGTTGAGTGTCCCCCGACAGGAGAGAGCAAGAAGGGGACCCTTTTCACTGGACAAGGAATGCAGAAAATGTGGGCAGCCCTACAGGGAGAGCCCAAGGGTCCTTGTGCCCATCGCCCCCAGTGCAGGGGGGCTGCCGAGAGGGAGAACACCTGCAAAGTGCTGCCTCCTGCCGCCGGCGTCTCTGGCGCTTTGGTGCAAATGTGGTGACTTATGGAAACGGCACAGAGCAAAGCCCCAAGCTGGAGAGTATACACCATCAGCTTCCTCACAAAGCTTTTGGGACAGATCCAGCAGCAGCTGAGGCTTTCATGCCCCCCAGTGTGACACAGGGGACGCCACACCGTGACGGAGGAGGAGAGATGAGCGCTGTCACCGTTGGCTATGGAAATGATTTTTGGTGGGTTTTTTTTTACTCATAACTGAAAAAATTAAGAGTTATGGGCTCTGAAACCTTATGACTTGAATGGTGAATAAGTGAATTCCCCTGATAGACTGGTCTGGGCAAAAGCCAGGTTTGTTTCTCTGTTGTACGTCTTCAGGAGCCCATGAAGCCAAGTGTAGAGTATGTTGTCCTGTCTGTGGCCCCATGCTCCCGTGCACCCACCTCCCTCTGCAAGGCCTCTCGTGCCTCCAGAGAGCCAACAGCACCTCCCAGCTGGGTATTGCCAGCAAACGTGGGTGTTGGCGGGTAAAGGGGAAGCTCTGTCTTCTGGGGGACACCCCAACCTCCCCTCTGTCCCTGTGCCGTGGCCAGGCCTTGGCCTCCTGCTCCCTCAGCTTTGTGAGGGCCCCGAAGCCGAAGGAGAGCCGCTTGGGAAAGCTTTGGGCTTTGGGGGGACCGAGTCCGAGCTCTGTCTCCTGGGGGATGCCCAAATGTCTCCCCGGTCCAAGCAAACGTGGGGTTGGGGTTGGGTTTGGGTTTGGGTTTGGGTTTTTTAGCCTTTTCCTCCCCTCAGGAGCTGGGGCCCTTGTGGGGCCCTCAAAGCTCCTGCCCTGAAGGACAACAACGGCCCGGGCACAGGGACGGGCCAGGGGACACTTTCGGTGACACCTCTACTGCACTGAGAGACACAGGAATGACCTCTCTTCTAATGCTTGGAAAAACTGCACTTTTAGAAGACTCTAGTGACTGAATTTGTGAAAATATTTACTTCACAGCCAGCTAGGCTTTGTGGGATTCAAAGTCTGGGTGGTTTTGAGCCTTGCCAGGTGCAGGGATGAGGAGCAGGGAGACCCGGGCACTTGATCCAGCCTGGACAACAGGATTATTTTATACCATGAACGCCAGATACAATATAAATTAGAAAGTTTGCTGCGTAGTTTCTCTCTCCCTTGATGCTGGCGCTCTGGAGAACTCCTTGCCCTGGTGCCGGAGCCCTGAGCCCTTCCCTTCCTCCCGAAGCTGCAGCGCTCGCAGTGTCCCACATTTGCTGTCCCCTGCGGGGAGTGCACGGCTTCCTGCTGATGGAATGGGCTGGGTATGATCCTTGTCTATTTTGTATTGGTATCGGGATCAATACTGGGTCTTTCCTATTATTGTTAATCATTTGGTCTTCTCCTATTAAATCTATTTTTATTTCAACCCTCGTGTTGCCTTGCTTTTCCCGATTCCCGTTTCCAGGTGGGGAGGGGTCATCAGGTGATAGAATAGTTGCCTAAACGACAATAAATTGTTATGGCTTTTCTCAAACCAAAACACCAGCGCAGCAGCCCTGGCCGGTGAAGGGCTGAGATAAGGTGCAGAGCCCCGACTGCGCCGCAGAGCCAGGGGTCCCAGGCTCATCCACCAGCGCAGCAGGAGCTTTGCTTCGCCAGGTTCAGTTCTCCTGACCCTGCTCTGCACGGGCTGCTCGGCCCCACAGATGGGGTGATGCCATCAAAGCAGGCAGGAAACCTTCTGCTGCCCTTGCTGCTGGAGGGAAAGGAAAGGGATGGAGGGGGCATGAGCCGGGATCACGGAATCACGGAATTTCAGAGTTGGAAGGGACCTCTAGAGATCATCTAGTCCAGCTCCCCTGCTAAGGCAGGATTGCCTAGGGCACATTCCTCAGGACTGCATCCACATGGGTCTTGAATGTCTCCAGGGAAGGGGACTCCAGAACTGGGCCCGGTAAGCCTTTGGGAAAATGAACACTCAATTACAACAGGTATCTGGAACGACATTACAAAATAGGTTGGCCTTAGATATGTTGTTCTTAAAAGACCATGGAGTTTGCGGTATCATACTGAAGAAGAAGAACACTGTATTACAATTCACAATGCCACTCCCTTGACGGAAGAAGCTCGCCCGAAGACAAAGGAAATCGCTGCCCAGACTGGGGAACTGTTCTACAGTGTGCAGCTCGAGGAGTGCTTTGATGGATGGAGTCCCAGTTCTTGGCTAGGATCAATCCTGAGACGGTTGGGACTCACCGCATGGGGAAAGTGGCTACTGAGTATCGGGCTAACGCTGTTATGTGGATTTTTATTTTTGATGATTGGCTTGTGCGATGTATGATTAATGGCTTGTTCTCTTTGGCTTCCTCTCTCCTTTCACCCTCTGCTCGCTACGGACGGATCACCACCCGAGAAGAAGACGGACCGTACAGGAGCGAGATTCAGCCCCCTGTTTGAGCCACGGGGTGGTGTAAGAGACTGAGAAGCCAGAAGAGTTCACGTCTCAAACACTCGGCAGGAGAAAAGAGATGTTGCCGCCAGCTTGCCAAAGCTGGATGGGGCCTTTCTGAGGCCACCTTCCCTATCTTGGGTCACTGTCTGAGCCAACAGCGCACCTGCCCTTCGACAGTGAGGGGGAGGGAGACCACCAGTAGCCCCCCTGGGGCTGCCGCTGAAGAAAGCAGAGGAGCAACAGGACATCCCTGCACGGAGATTTCTGTTCAGAGCCTGTCCCGGGTTTTGGAGAAATAAGTGTATTGGAAAAACAAAAGGTTCAGAGAGCGATCGAGCTGCTGGGTCTCTGCCTCCAGAACAGCAGCTTTGGGATCCCTGACCACAGCTGCTAAGGAGTCAGAGAGCTGAAGGTGAGGGGGTTGAGGCAGGAGGCAGCTTTCAACCAGTTTTAAGCTGCGCTCCTGAAGCGGTGTTTGTGAAAATGGTTATGGGCTTGGAGGGGCTTGGCTTGTTTTGGGGTTTTTTTTGCCTTAAGTGTGTTACCTTTCAGGGTAACGCTTTCTGTGGCAGCTGGAAACAGTCCTTCTGGTACACCCAACCTAACCCCGTATTTGGAAGGGGCATTTAGGCTGCCGCAATGTGCCTTTTTTTCCCTGTATGACACTTGGCCCCAAGCACACACAGTCTTTCAATTTGGCACATTCTTGTCCCGCTGGCTGAAAGATTCTGTATTTGCACGGGTTGAATGCTTCCTCAGCCCACCACAGGCCGTAATGAATGTGCCTTTACAGACCACTTTCCTTGCTCACTGGTTTCAGATTTGAGCATCGAAGCCGTGGACGGAGCAGGAGAGCAGCAGCTGGATGTAGAGCACAATCTGTTTAAGCAGCGGTTGGGTAAAGGTGGCAATCGCGTGACTCCAGGGGCCGAGAGACAGGGTCAGATGCTCTTCTGCCTTTCTTGGATGGATGCTCTGGTCGTCTTGCCATCACTGTCTGCCTGCTTTGGCTTTCACGGGAACAAGGGACAGCTGACGAGCATTTAAACACCTTTAAGGTGTTTAAAACTTAAGCACCTTAAGGTTAAACCTTAACCCCATTAAGGCACGCAAGTCTTCGAAACGTGCAGATCAGTCAGACTGCTTTTATACTCGCTACTTTTGCGGGGCAAATCTTTGCCTAGTCCCTCCGAAATTAGGACAAGGACTCATGGATGCATTTCAGGAATAAAGCTCCCTAGTTAATGGCCTTTTATGACTAGAAAGGAAGCAGCTCTCCTGGCAAAACTTGGCTTTGGTTTTGCATCTTTAAATCACGGTGGGCTGAGAAATGGGACGACCTGGTTAGAGGAAAGAGCCTCTCCCCAGGGAAGGCTCCGTCGACTCAAGCCTGTAAGCCTAAACTTGCCCCTTACCGCAGGGACTTGGTGTGTGTTCATGCATACCTGATAAATATATTGGAGTTGACTTATCGGTTACGAGTTGTAGGAAGTGGTCCTTGGCTACGTGACCCTCTCCTCTACCCTTTTTACATGTTATGACTCACCCTTGTTCTTCAATACAAACCAGAAAGGATGCTGGCAAAGTGTTGCAGTCTAACAGGAATACTGTCCTGACTTTTCCTTTCCAAAACATGAGCTCCTGACTACCTTTTCTGGGAGACAGTGTAGTAGAAATGGAATTTGTTGGCTTGTGTCACTTGGAGTTAACTTTCTGTTGTTGAAGCTGAAAGGCTAAACTAAGGCAAGAGCTGAATGATCGGGAGGTACGAGGATTTCTCCCGTTGTCGCGGGAGTGTGGTGATAGTGCTCTTACTGCTGTGGCCCTTGGCAGCCTTTCTCCATTCGCAGGTTGTGGCATTGCCAAGTTTAATGTCTGGGGACCAGTAGTATTTAAAATGTTGCGTAACAGGTCCCGTATCAGTCACAACGTACTGACTGGCACTCTCACTAGGGAACTAATTCTTTTTCGTTTGCTTGCAAGTGCACGAATTAAGGGCTGTAAGTTATGAAAGCTCATGGACTTGAGTGGTGGAGAAGTGAATTCCCGGGACAGACAAGGCTGGGGGGCAAAGGGGACCAAGCCCCGTTTGTCGCGTTTCCTCCTGAGCTCATGAAATAGCGCTTTATTCCCGGAGCCCGTTGCCCTGTAACTCTGAAGCTTTCTCTCCCGCCCCGGTTTCCCCGTTCCCTGCTGGCGGCCCGGGCCCTTCACGCTGCCCGTCGGGGAGGACAAGGTTCGGGAGCCGCCCCCGGGCACGTCGGGGTTTCGCCCCGGGCCGGGCCTCCCGCTCCCGCGGCAGCCCAGGCCGAAGCTGGAGCCTCCGGCAGAAGCTCCGGCGCTGCCGCCGCCTTCCCCGGGCGACGGCCCGTCCCCGCGGCCCCGGCTCTCGCCCGCCGTCCCGGCCCCCCCCCCGGCACGCGGCTCGCGGGGACCGTTGCCCCCCGCTCCCGCCCCCAGCGTTGGCCGGGGCCGGTAACGGTCTCCGAGCGGAGCCGGCCGGAGCGAACCGCGACCGGGGCGGCCTCTCCCCCGCGGCAGCCCCGCAGCCCGCAGGAAAGCGCCGCCGCAGAGCGGCCCCGAGCGAGCCCGTCCCTCCCGCCCCGCGGCTCCCGGCGGCGCCCGTCAGGCAGCGGAGCCCGGCCGGCGAGCGGGCTATGGCGGCGCCGGGCCCGGCCTCCCTGCAGCGCCGGCTGCAGAGCTCGCAGGAGGCGCGGCACCGGCAAGCGGTGCTGGTGCGGAAGCTGCAGGCGAAGGTGAGGAGCGGCGGCGCCTGCCGGGGACTCGGGCGGAGCCCTCGGGGGGACTCGGCGGGACGGACGCGACTCGGCGGCGGAGCCCTCGGCGGGCGAAGACGCGGCACCGGCGGGACCCTGCCCGAGCCCTGCCCGGCGCCGCCGCGGGCGGGACGGCGCCGAGGTCGGGGAAGGGAGGGAGGTCCCGGGAGCCGCCCCGCTCCGCCCGGCCCGGCCCGGCCCGGCCGCGGTCAGCCCCGAGCCGCTCGCCGGGGCTTGGCCGGGCTCGGGGGAAGCGAAGCTTCCCGGTCCCGTAAGGACTCGGTGTTGTAGCGGCAGCGCCGTGGCGCGGGCTGAGCTCGGGCTGCAGAGAGCGAGAGAAAAGGCGGTGCCGGAGGAGCCGGCTCTGTCCCCGGCTGCAGTCGCTCATCTTCATCCCCTGTCTGCGCCCAGGTCCTGCAGTACCGGACTCGCTGCCGAGAGCTGGAGCAGCAGCTGGAAGCAGGAGCGGTGAGTGTGCAGGGCGCGAACTCGAGAGAGCGGCCGTAGCGTTCGGGAGCAAAAAAGCTCCCCAAGCCATGACAGGGGAAAGCAAGATCGTGCTGCCGGAGGGTTTCGAGAAGCGCTGCAAGTTTGGCCGCCCGTGTTTTGCCCAGTTGCCGTTGTCAGAGCAGCCAGCAGTCCCAGAAATGCAGGATTGGAGTTCTGTGCAGGAGTGCTTTCTTGCTGGGCAACATTTTGTCCTGGGTCTCGGGAGAGGGCTTTGCTGCCTGTTGTAGGGCTGTCTCTGAAATAGGATGGGTTGACAGCCAGTGTTTTGGAAGGCAAGAACGCTGGCGTCCGACAGAGAGAGCTGGCTCTGTGCTTTTCGTTCTGCTTCACGGCTAAAGCAGATCACGGGAAACAAAGGGTAGGAGGGTAGGAGAGCATTCCTGGGCTTCAGGTGGGAGAATTGGAGTAAACATGTGCTTTCTTCTTCAGGGATGCCTCCCAGGCAGGTGGGAAGCCAGAGAAGCCCTGGAGAAAGCCCTGCTTCGGGTGGAAGAGGAGCAGCAAAGGTACAGGGAAGAAGCGTTCGCTCCTACTCGGTATCCTGGATGCTGACGGACGGGAGGGAAGCCCTGTCAGTGGTAGCCAGTCTGCCCAAGGGAAGTGTTGGGGCAAGCCCTTTTGAAAGGGGAAAGGTCCACAACCTGTTCTGTGGGGCAGTAATAGTGGTGTGTGCTGAACGCTTCTGTTTTGAGCGGGGCGTTCCTCCGGGTGACCTCCAAGGGTCCCTTTGCAGCCTAAATGATGCCCTGGTGCAGTAGGTGAGGGACTGGGGACAACGCTAGAGAAAGGTGATGCATGCAGTGCTGAGGCAGCACGAAGGGGAGGCAGCCGTTAACTGTGGGCATTGTCCAAGTTGAAGAGGAAGGGGAAACCCAAAGCGTAGATGGAAATTGAAGGCTTAAAGCAAGGAGAAGCAAATGAGTTTGCCATCACCGAGAGATCTTAGTTCATCCTAGAAAGCACTTCTCCTGCCTCTCCGTTTGAGAACAAAGTCAGTGTTGAGGGAGCCGGGAAATGCCGGGGATGGATGCTGCTTGTGGATAGGGGTTGTTCAGTGACCTCATGGCTGTTCCTCCCTTTCCAAGGTGCGAGGATCTGGCCAAAGTGAACACGCTGCTGCGGGAGCAGCTGGAGAAAGCAAATGAGGTGAATTCAGCCCTCCAAGAAGATGTTGGAAAGCTGACGGTGGATTGGATGAGGGCGCGGGAGGAGCTGGAAGCAAAGGAGCGAGAATGGCGCCAGGAACGTGAGGTGAGGCCCAGCTGCGGGAAGGTCAGAGGTGGTGCCAGCGTGGCATGAGAATGCCTTTTATTTCTGACGCAGAGAACTTGCTGTGAGAAGGTTGTGGCTCTGTTGAGGATGTGTTGGTGTTGAGGAGCAGAAGACAGGGGTTGTCGCAGATGGAGTGATAGACTTCACTCCTAAGAGAGAAGCAGCAATATATTTATTGATAGAAAAGAATGATTTAACCAAGTCGATAGTAGACGCGACAGTTTTAACAGGATGCTGTAGCAAGGTACCCTTGGTGTTTTACTGCACAGTGGACGAGGTCAGACAGAGCTGTCGGGGAGACCCTCCCGTTGAGTCAAGGTTCAGAAAGGACCCCCGGCTTTCTGAACTCCTTCTCAGAGAGGTGCGGCTGGACCCAGTCCCAGACTTGGTCAATGGTTCATGGCTAAAGGATTCTATGTGCACAATCAATCCTTTATACCACAGACGTTCAAAGTTCAGCATGCTGTAAACCACTTAGGGAGGATCTGTTGCAGCCAGGAATCTCTTCACCTGGAGGAGTAATCCTGAGCAGCGTCCCCGCTCACGGGGAGATCCTGGCCGCAGGCCGCTGCCGTGCAGGAGAGCTCCAAATGCCCTTGGGCTCTTGACTATTTATGGGGGTAAGATGACGACTTGCAGTTGCATTTGCATATTGACCACAGTACCAGTATTGCGGTGAGGTGGGCGCATTGCTCACGTTACCATTGACTGTTGTGGTGTTTTCCATCTCCCTGAGACCACCTTTGAGCCCCGGATGCCGCCATCCCGACTAGATGCACCCATGACGACCACCACGGGTGGTTATCGCTTGGGCAGGGTTATGGGAGACAAAGATCAAGTTGGTGCGTGGGAGGGGGGAGCTCAGGGTCACAGGGGTGTGAGATGGAGGAGTGTCAGCAAATCGTGGCGATGGAGGAGGCCCACCTGCTGTGGCCGTGCTGCTCGGTCCTAAAGGCAAATGCTTGTTGCTGCTGGATGCTGTAGGGCAGTGAGACAGGAGCGCCCGTCTTTTTGATAGTTCTTAAATCTCCGTCTAGAGCCGTGAGAGCAGAGAGGTCTGTGTGCTTTCAGATTCAGAGTAGCCAAGGGAAGAACAAGACAGGCCTCCCTCACCCATAGCAAATGGGACAGTGGTCTTGGATGGGCTTGTCTGTCTTCCTTCACCAAGACTGTGAGACACCTCTGCAAGGCGAGGTGCTGAATCGGGGTCAGCTTGCTTTGCTGATGTCCCCTCCCGCAGGAGAAGGGTGGATGCTGCCTTCTTTGAAGGCAGGTGGCAGGTGTGCTGGGGCTGCTTCTGTGGTGGCTCTTCAGTCCTTGATGCCCTGTTGGAGTAGTTATTAAAGGAGACCTGGCGATGGTGGTTGTGCTCTCTGCCAGCTGAAAGACTTGTACGGTGATGGCGGAGGCTGAACTGGCATTTCTTTTTGTCTTTGCATCTTTAGCTCTACGACAACTACTTCAGGGGTGACCGTGACCGTCTGCTCGGTCTGTGGCATCAGATGGTCACCTTCCGCCACCATTTCCTGGAAATGAAGGCTGCCACGAACCGGTGAGTAGAAGTTGAGGCCCGATCTCTTGCAGAAAAAATGTCGCTTCCCTTCACACCTCTCTGAGGTTCCTTTCTCCCAGTTGCCTTCTACACAAAGAAAAGTAGCGTAGCCGTGATAGTGTCTGCTGCTGGTGTCAGCAAGCAATTTCAGACTCTGGGTTACTGTCAGCCATTTATCTTATTGGATTATAAACCTTCCTTAACGCGTCGAGTGGGCCTTGGTTCTTGTGTTCTTTGTGCTTTTTTGTTACACCATTTTAGGCTTATTCTTACTCCACCTTCCTGAAATGTCTATTGTGTAGCTATTGCCATGAGCCTCTGAGCAGTCACTCGCCAAGGTGTGTCCTGATCCCAGAGTGTCAGAGGAATGATTTGTCCCCAGCCGAGATGTCATCTTTCCTGCCAGCTTTTCCTCTTTGCACGATGACGTGCGTGAGAAGCGAGTCAGCTGATAGAGATGGTGGTGTGAACGTTGGCTCTTCCTTTCTTCTTCTTCAGAGATTTGTCAGAGCTGAAGGCAGAGCAAATGAGGCTTTCTGGATCCGTGATTGCAAACTGCTCCCGTCTAAACTCCAGCGTGATGTCCTTACAAGCCAAGGGGGACCTGGAGAAGAAGGAGCTTCAGGACAGGTAAAGGTGTTTTAAACTTTGCTGTTACCAGCGTTCTCTTCTGTGGCTGCCTCTTGCATTCACATTTCAAACACACCAGTTCTGCACAGCCTTGTTTCCATCCTGAGCCAAACTGTTGCCTTCAACAGAAAGGATGGAAAAAAATCTTGTGACTGCCAGAAGCTCCTCTGGGTAAGACAAGACTGGAAAAGAGGTTGCGTATTCCAATGCTTTTGCCGTGAACTGGTTCTTGGTGAGAAAGCGAGAGCAGCCTAAAGAGAGCTCTGTCTCTGGTACAGCCCTTTTGCTCCCCAGGGCAGTGCTAGAGGAGTTGGGAGAAATTTGCCCAGCACCATCAGAAGCACTGTAGCACCTCGGTGCTGACAGCGCCTCGCAAGACTGAGTGCCGAAGGCCCTTGGGGCAAGAAGTCCCATTTTGGAACATGCAGCATGTTAACCTGGATCCTCCTGTGATCCCATGATTCTTGGACTGGACATTCCTCCCCATCTCCCCAAACAGCTTGCAGGGTCTTTGATCCATTCACTGCTGAAGGCAAAAGTAAATGTGGGAGTAGTAGCCTGGACTTTCCGAGTCTTATCTTACCCCAAGAAGAACTTGTGCAAGGCTTGTATCCAACGTATGAAAGAGGAGAGTGAGAACTAAGAGGCAGGAAGCTGTTGCAAGTACCTGAACTTTTTGGAAACGTTCTGTGATTTCTGGAAGGTTGTTTTACTTTGTGAACGACGAATGTTTCATCAATGACAAAGAGTGATGCAGCTCTAGTCAGGCAATGCCGGTGTTGTTTAGGTGTAAATACAAAGCTGTTGGAAATCATTCCAAGTGCCATATGTGGGACACAGTATGTACTCGTGGTTTTGGAAACGAGAATGTTTTTACATTGAAAACTTGTTTGTCTTTCCCCTTCTCGTAGACTGAAGGACTTAGTGGCACTTGAAGAAAACCATGCCTTGTTACAGCATGAGTTGGTAGTTGCGAGAGAGGCGCTGGAGGAATCGCACCTTCAGAGGGATGTGCTGAAGCAAGAGAAACATGAGCTTACCGTGGCCCTGGAGAAGGTATGGTCCCCTTGTGATAGCAAGACCAGCACAGGTGCTTTTTTTCTGGCAGTAGACGACAGGGAACGTGCTGTTCTCCTGCTTGGAAAATGGTGATGAGACCACGCAGGCTCTTTGGGGTCGTTTGCCCGCACGTGCTTATTGGGAGCGCTGACCTGGGAGTATGTCAGCGAGACGCAGGGGCTGTGGAGTTGCTGCTCTCCTCTTCTTCATAGTAAGTCTTCCTGTATTTAATTTCCCCTGTTCTTCTGTGATCGCAGCTGGAGCAAGAGAATGAAGCTCTGTTGTGTAAAGTGGATGAGATGGAGAGAGGAAAGATCTCTGCCCAGGAGAAGCTGAGCTTGTGTAAAAGAAGAAACAAAGAGCTCTGGGCAGAGAAAGCCCACCTGGAGCAGCTGCTGAAGAAAGCAGAGGAGCAGCAAGAGGAGCTGTGGGTAGAGCTGGGGATCCTGGCAGAGGAGAAGGAAGAAACCCGAGGCAAACTCATTCAGGTGAGACCAAAGACCTGGTGCTTCTGGCTGGGCATTTGGCTGCTTGGCTCGGGGAAGCTGTCGGTGTTGGCCTCCTTTTTGGCTTTTGGTAAGTTGCAGAGAGAGGACTGCATCCACGAATCTGCTGTTCTCACATGTGGCAAAAGAAGCCAACTGTGTAGCTCTGGATCCTTTGTCTGAGGCAAAACCCAGGGCTGCACGCAAGGACTCTCACCGCGTTTTGTCCCGCTTTCAGGTTTACCGCCAGCAGGAGTCGTCTCGCAGTGGCCTGGAGCAGTTGCGCCAGGAGTCCTCTCGCCGAGGGCACGCACTGGCCGAGGTGTCCACAGAGAAGGAGTTGCTGGTGCGGGAGAAGGCTGCCCTGGAGGTGCGACTGGCAGCCATGGAGCAGGACAAACAAGGCCTTTTGGAGCAGCTGTCAGAGGCCAGGTAAGGGCGGGGAGGAGACCCTGGGCAGGACATTCTTTAATGTCTGTAATGATAAAGGTGACAATCGTTACACGGGGAATGATTGCATCCTGTGTGCTTTCCACGTGTTTTCACTTCCATGGTCAGAAAACGGAAGAATTTCAAGCAAAACAAAAAGTCTACCTTGATTTCAAGGTTATTTTTCTGACACCTAAAGCTGGCAAAGCTCTGGCTGCTCAGGTGAGAGTTTTAAAGCTGCAGAAGGTGGGCTTGCTCCGAGTCCTGCCAAACGGCAGAGAGCTGCTGATTCCTGGGTTCAGCGTCCCCTGACAGGAGAGAGCAAGAAGGGGACCCTTTTCACTGGACAAGGAATGCAGAAAATGTGGGCAGCCCTACAGGGAGAGCCCAAGGGTCCTTGTGCCCATCACCCCCAGTGCCATGGGGCTGGAGAGAGGGAAAACTCCCAATTTTAGAACGGAAGCAGTAAGAACTTGTGCAGAAAGTGGCTTGAGACATGGGGATGTGTTCCCTCTGCCAGGGATGGAGGGGAGCAGCAGTGGGAATAGAAAAGAAGGGTTGTCACCTCCGGGGACTTTCCGGGGCAGACCCAGCTGGGCGTCTGACACAGCCCCTTAGCTGCTGTGCAGTCAAACTGAGCAGCGACGGAGGATGCTTTCCTGAAATATTGCCACATCTTGATGAAACATGGGAGGCCTTTCCACACACGGCTGGAAGCCGCTTTAGCAGAGCCCCCCTCTGCAGCCTGTCCCTCCCGGAAAGCAGGAGCCGGGGTCTCCCTCCAGCTGTGCCAGTGCAAATGGCCTTGGGCTGCGCTGGAAGGGACCTGCCCAGGCCCTGGGAATTCCTGATGCTGCAGCCGTGGGCAAGGGCTGCTCACCTGCCCCCGCACTGCCCGGCCTCCAAGGGTCCCAGTGTCTTCAGAGCCCACACAGAGGGCATGGCCCATCCCAGCAGAGCTGGGTGCTCTCTCGGAGCTGCCTTGGCTCAGATGCCACCAGCAGTACAAGCTCCAGGGCTGCCCGTAGACTGCCATGAGCCTCGTGGTGTCAGCAGGACCTGTTGACTGGTTTTCCGAGTTGTAGCTGGGTTTGCTGTGGGGTTTTGCCTTTGGACTTCTGTTATGCTTGGTCACCTCCTAACGCGTAAGAGCTGTTGTATGATGAGACCGTAAGGAATGGAGGAGGATGAGGGGTCGGCAGCTCAAAGGCCTGGAGGGTGCTGCCTGGAGACTGGGCTGGCACTGGTACGTGAGGAAGGGCTGGGTTTTTCCTTGGCATTTCCATCCGTCCAGACCTCTTTGGGAAGGACGGGCATCACTTGCCCCAGCATCCCACAGACAGGCTGCAATGCCCTCGGCAAAACCCACTTGTTAAATAGCCAACAAACGGGCTTCCACCAGTTTCTGTGAGCATTCCTGCCCTAGCAATAATCCAGCAGGATTGTCAAGGGCTGTCGTAACTCCACCTGCTGCCATGGTAGAGATGGGCGATGCTCTTCCAGCCTTAGAGTGGGAGGGCACACAAGCATCCCGGGTAGCCCTGCCAAACACCATGGTCTTAACTGATGTGCTGGTCTCTGGAGAAAGGTCCATGGGCACTGCTCAGCACCATGTGCTGTACAGATGCAGAGCGAGAGCAGAGACCAGAAGGGATGGCCATGAAATGTGAGGGGAACATCAGCTCCTGCATGAAGTAGGTGGAGAAGAACATTCCAGAGGGGTGTGTGTGACTGCCAGGCATGCGAGGATGGTTAGGAAGAGCCGCTTAAGACAGGACTGAAGTGTAATGTGTTGGGATTCTTAACTTTGGGAGATATGTATGTATTAAGCTGCCCCCCCTTTAAGGGGGCTCGTCCCCGTCCTCACTGTGCTCCCGTTGCCATGGCCCGTGTTCCATCTGTAACTGCCAGTTCCTGGTGACGGGCACAACGCATCCCCTCTGCCCTGCGCCCGACAGCCCTTCTCTCCTGCTCCCCACACAGCCCTGCTCTCCTGCTCCTAACGCTTCAGTCCCACAACCCACCCCTTCCCTTGCTTTCCCACCTGCTCCCAATTTCTTTCCCGTAGCATTGTGATAATGAAGGTGATAAGGAAGAATCCACATGTGCTGGCAGAGGTACGTCCCTGCTCCCTGGAGCTGGGCACCCGGCAGTGCTCAGGGGGCCGGGAGCTTGGCTCGCCCTCTCCCCCCACCCCTGCAAGGC
The DNA here is from genome assembly GCA_947846985.1 of Fratercula arctica. NCBI lineage: Eukaryota > Metazoa > Chordata > Aves > Charadriiformes > Alcidae > Fratercula > Fratercula arctica. The sequence continues at coordinate 11,389,219 of CANTUZ010000013.1, read as the reverse complement.
CAGGGGCTGGGAGAAGCCCTTCTGGACTGCTCATGCCCTGCTGGGATGCAGCATCCCTGCATGGGGGGACACGTCCCCACACACAGCCCAGGCTGCCCCGGGCTGCTGCCACAGGGATGCTCGCCGGGAGCAGCCGGGTGCTGCCCGGAGCCTGAGCCGGTGCCTGTGCTGCCCCTTTCCAGGCTGCAGCTGTGGGAGCTGAGCCCTGACAGCGGAGCAGTGCTGAGCCCAAAGGCCGCCTGCACCGAGTAAGGAGCTTCTGGGCGCCCAGGCAGGCACAGGGCTGGGGTCTGTGCAGGGGGGACCGGGGTGTGTGCCCAGAGCCCCACGGGGCAGGGAGCAGCGCCGCTCACCCCTGCCCTCTCTGCTCTGCCAGATACACAGGACCGTGCCAAAGAACAAACTTAAGAAGATGCAGAAGCAAAGGAGCCTCCAGCTGCAGGCAGTGGGGCATCAGCGCTGGTGGGTGCTGGTGGCCAAGGAGCTGCCCAGATCCAGCCAGCTCCTGCTGGGGATGTGCCCATGGCTGTACCCAGGTGGCGAGAGGAGCAGGGGTGTGGAGACCCCTGTCCCACGGGCCTGCTGGGCTGGGCAGGGCAGGACCAATGCACTTTTCTGCTTGCCTTTTCGCTTAGGATGTTACAACTCGTGCTGGAGGCTTCCGAGGAGGCTGCCCAAACTGTGAAGACTGAGGAAGACATGGAGATCGAGGAGGAAGAGGAAATCGAAGAGGTGGAGGTGGACAGGGAGGAGGAGGAGGCGATGGATGTAGACCCACCATCAGGAGGACAGGCACGTGCTCCCCATGCACTGCCCGCAGGGAGGGAGGGTCTCCTGCCACCAGGATGGGGCTGGGGCTGGGGCTGGGGCTGGGGTGGGTGGTCCCCACTGCAGGGACACGGCGCCCGCTGCCCTCATGATGGCGGCACAACCACCCCCGCGGCGCTGCCCTCAGCCCCCGTCCGCTTTGGGCTGGGAGCGGTATCTTAGGGCCGGAACAGGCAAGTGTAAGCCCGAGCCCAGGTGGGGCTCAGCGCTGGCAGCAGAGTCCTACTGTCCCCAGCGTGTCCCAGGGCTGTGGCCATCAAATGCCTGTCAGGGCGAAGCCCGATGCGAAGCAGCTGCTGGCGCTGAGCTGGCTCAGGAAACCCCAGCTCTGCTCGTGGAGGCGCTGCTCGTTAGCCAAATGACCGTGCCACTTGCTTTTCTTCCAGGGGCAGCAGATGTGTGGGAGTTCAAGGCAAAGTTCCAGAGCTACGAAGAGGAAGAGATGTATATAGTTGTATTTATATAGTTGTATTTCCATAGTATTTATATAGTTGTATGTATATAGTTGTATTTATAGCTGTGTTTTGAAGTTACTTGTGTTTTTGTCAGTAGTTGTAGGGAGTTGTTGTTAATAAAGACTTGTGTTCATGTTTTTCACACCCAAGCTCTGTGTGCATTTCTTGGGAGCCGCAGCGTTTGCAGAGTTGTGGTTCCAGTGTCTTGGGGTTGGTGGGGCTGGAGGCGGCTGGGGGTGCTGACACGGCCACCTCGGGGACAGGGGTCCCTGTGCACAGACAGGGTGCGGCTGACGGAGGGGACGGCCCTGGGCACCAGCAGGGTTCATGGGCTGCTGGAGAGTGACGTCCCCAAGAGCAAATGGGTCCCCAGCCAAGCGTGAGCTCTGTTATGATCGACCCCTGCTATGATGCCATCAAAGCAGGCAGGAAACCTTCTGCTGGCCTTGCTGCTGGAGGGAAAGGAAAGGGAGGGACGGGGCATGAGCCAGGATGAAGCTGCAGAGCTACAAAATGCAAACTAACCACCCGAGGGCCATGACATCCTTGGGAATGGCTGGTACAAGGGTCAGGGGAGGACGTTTTGGAGCTGTAGGTGCTGATGTTTAAGGCTTTGAACCTCCCCACGCTCAGGTCTTTGCTTCTGGTTCTGCCTTGCTTTACCTGGGGCCGTGCCCAGAGCTGAAGCCCGGAGCAAAGCCCTCCTTGCCCTGCCGGCATTCCTGCTGCTGGCAGCGGCCCGGGCCCCTGGTCCCCACTCAGGGCGAGCCGTGGAGTGGGCAGCGCAGGCTGCTGGGGGGAGGCTTTGGGGGGCTTAGGGGAGAGGGAGCTGGTGCAGGGGTGCGGTGGGGCGCGTGGGCGCAGGGTGTCGGGGTGCGGGGAGCCGTGGGTGCTGGCAGAGTGCCGAGGGGGGGGCGATGCTGTGCGGGCCGGGGGTGCGGGATGCGGGGAGCCGCGGGGGGCCGGGGCTGCGGGCACGGGGCTGCCCCCGGGCGCTCGGGAGCCGCGGCCCCGCCCGCTCCTTCATTAGTCGCGGCTCATTAGCGGCGGCCGGTGCCGGGCGCCCTCCCCGCGGCGGTGGGCTGGGAGCGCTGCCGGCCACGGGGGTGCGGGCAGCTGCGGAGCCGGAGTACGGAGCCTGATGGCGGTGCCGATGCCGACAGCGGTGCCGGTGTGAGGCGGCGTCGGGATGGGTCGGCGGTGGGGCACGGCCGTGTTCCTCCTGGCCTTGGGTAAGGCTGCCCGGGCGGGGGTCGGGCTGTGGGGTGCCTGAGGGGGGGGGGGCTGTGGGGTGCCGGGCTGGGGAGGGGCCGCTCCCTGGGGTGCGGAGGCGGGGGGCGATGCGGGGTCCCCTCTGTCTGTGTGGCTGGGTCAGGGCTGTGCGTGTGTGTCCGGTGGGTGTCGGCTGGCGGTGCCGAGCTGTCCGTGCCCCCCGGGTGTCCGTGCCCTGGACCCCGGGCCGGGGGTGCTGGGTGCGGGGTGCCCCGGCTGCCCCCGCATGGGCTCCCTGTCCCGACGGAGCGGCGCTTTGGGGCTCTGTGCAAAGGGCGGCGGGGCTGGGCAGGGGCGAGGGACGGCGTGAGATTGGTGTGTGTCCTGCGTGGAAGGGGCAGCTCGCCGTGCCTGGGTGACACACCGGCACGGTGGTGGCCGTGGTGTGCCCGGGTGAGCCCGGGGGGGGGGGGGGGCTCTGTCCCCCGAGGTGTGGGCGCTGACGCCGACCCCGTGGGTGGCTGGCAGGGCACCTGGCCGGGCCGCTGGCATCGGGCACCGCCTGCACCAACGTTTACCGAGGCTTCTCGGACTGCGTCCTCCAGCTGGGGGAAAACATGGCCACGTACGAGGAGGCGGATGGTGTGGAGCTGCAGGGGTTGCACCGAGTCTGTGGGTGAGTAAGGCAGACACACTCATGCTCCAATTTCAGGCAGACCCGTTGAGCTCCCTCCATCCCTCCCTCCCTCTGTCTGCTGCATGGCTCCAGCCGGAGTTCGCATCCCTGGCCCTTTGCTATAGCTCCATCCCCAGGACTTGTCCTGCCACCCCCTGCACGCCTGCAGCCAGGAGGAGTGGGGCTGGTGGGACCTTCTGCTCCTCAGGAAAGGCTGCCCTGGACACATGGGTTCCAGCCAGTGACTTGCAGGTATCCGGGCTGTCCCAGGGTCCACCGCTGCAGGGAGCAGCCTGCACCCAGTCTCCAGTTCAATCCTGCTGCCCAAAGCAATCCTTCTCCCTCCCTCCGTCCCTGCTGAGACCCTTCCTGTTAGAGCCTTCCTCCTTTTGGCTTGACTTGTCCCCAGCTTTTGTGTTGGTGAGTTTGCAGTGAGTGCCCCGAGATGATGGTGTTGGGAGGATGTTAACTTTATCAGAGCTCTAATAATCGTAGAAGCGCTGGGTAACGAGGGTGGTGTTGGGTGTGTTTGGGGAAAGGTCTGCTTAAAAAGCAAATGAGCCGAAGTGGTGAGGTGGGGGGCAAGTAGAAGGTTGGTAATAAAATGTTTGTCTGGGTAAATGGGGTCATCTCTTTGTCCCCAGCAGTGAGTTGTGGGGATCACAAAGGAGTTATAAGGAACTGCAGACAGCGATTAAAGGAAACCCCAAGTGCCTTTGGGCACCTGGCTCCATGGGACAGCCGAGCTGAGGATGAAAATTCTCTCTGGGATGTGGCTGAAGGCTGGGTTGAAACAGGAACTGCTCTGCGCTCGGCTGTAATATATGCCTTTTTTGAATATGTGGCCTCTTGGTGTGAGGAAACAGCTGAGCACGCAGCCAAGCACATGCTGTGGCTGACTGATGGTGGAGTGATTCCTCTGCTGAAACTCACATGAAATGTGTGAGGTGAGGGTTTTTTACAGGTTCTGGGGCACAAACCATCACAGAACAGGTCCTGGGATCTTCCCCGCTGGCAGGCCTGGGCCTCTGCACCTTTAGAGCCATGCCAGCTTCTCCTGTTAGTCCCACTGCACATCTAGCTGGGCGTGCTGTGGCTAAAGGAAGCAGGTGATAATGTCCCAGCTTCCTGCCAGGAAATATTTCTGAATTATTGGTCTTTAAGCTTCAGCCCTCTCTGCTGCTCTCCGCTTTCCTGGATCTGTGGTCCCATCTCTGGGAGTGTGGGTGGGGGACAGATGTGGAGCTGGGAGCCGGCATGGGGCTGGTGGCATCTTGGCTCTACGTGCACCGTGCTGCCCCAGAGCTGACGGCAGCCTGCCTGGCTGAGCAGATGGAGGCTCTGAAGGGTGAAACACTGGGAATTGCCATCCCGGCTGAAAGCAGAACCAGGCAGGAGCTGTCATCCTTCCCCCAGACATCCTTTGCCCAAAGACATGGTCAGGTTTAACCCTCACCTGGCAGAGCTGCCTTCTGCTGCAGCTCAGGAACGAGCGTGGGAGGTCACCTGGGTTGGCACCAGCTTTTCTCATTTTCTGGAGACATTTATTCTGCCAGAGTGACTCGGTTTAATGAACTCCCTCACAGCTGGTGTTCTGACATAAGCCCCGGTAGGAAAACTAAGTAGAGTGCTCGGGTTCGCCTGTCTGCACAAGGTGTTGTCTCCAGCACAGGGCACTTGAACAAAACCAAGGTGCCCCTTTCCCACATGCAGGGTCCCTGCTCAGCTGTCCAGGCTCTATCTCCTTCCCGAGGGGTGGCACGTGTGCCTGGTGTCCTGGTGGGATGGGGAAGATGGCAGAGCAATTGCTGCTGTCCTCTATGCAGTCCACAGCTTGCAGGTAAATTATGGCCTGGAGGTGGTGCCCATCCCCAGCTAAGCTGGAACAGCAAAACTGAGGTGCAGGAGGTGCCTCGGGGTGCAAGTCCATGGGTGCTGGGGGTTGGCAGAGCCTGGGGAGCTGGCTGGCACCCAGGGGGTGTCACACGTGGCCAGTCCCTACCTTGCCCCAGTGTTGGGTGCCAGCATTCCTCCAAAGAAGCTACAATAGGAAATGCTTTTGTGAAGCTCTTTTCAGGTAAAAAAACTCACTTTGAAAGAAGTTGTGGGGGGAAGGTTAGTAGCAAGCATGGCATAGAGCCTTATCTGTCCCTTGGGGAAGTTTTTGTTTTGGAGAGGAGCCACTTCCAGAGGAGAGGATGGCCCAAGGCATTTGCTGAGGTTTTTGGGCTCCTACTGTTTGTTTTGTAGGTACAAACCCACAAAATAAGAGACTTTGCCTGTGAGTTCAGCTGTGTCAGGACTTACAGGCACACTAGAGCGGATGCAACCACCTGCCATGCTGTGGGTGCCCTCCCCCTCACAGGGCAGCACCTACAGCAGCTTTTGGGGGGTCTAATGCCCCACTGTCCTCAGGTACTTGGCATCCAAAAAAAATCAGGCAGGGATGCCATTCTTGTCCTCCCTATGCCGAGTGGGGGGGACATGGCCCAGCTTGGTGCCTGCTGTCCTTGTCCCTGGGCAGCTGGAGCCCACCCCTCTCTGCCTCAGCCTGACACCCGTGGGCATAGGATCACTGGAAAGGGCTCAAACCCCGCTTCTTCAGAGCCTCTGCGCTGCTTCACCAGAGGTAAGGCAGGAGCTTGGGGAGGGGATGAAGCTTGGCAGGCTGAATACTGCTCTGGATAAATACAGTGTGGGGTCAGCCCACGTGGCGCTGGCCCCAGCATGACGGACTGGTGGGGTGGTGTCCACCGAGCCCCTCCTGGGACAGCTTTCTTGGGGGCTGCAATTTTAAGCTCAGCTTCTGCTGGGATTTTCTGTTGCCTGGTTATACCCCTGGATCTGAAAATAATCAAATAAAAAGTAAAAATCCAAGTCGTCATCCCCAGGGGAGGCAGCCCATGGGTCTTCAGTGAGCAGCTCCTGATTTTTTTTACTGCAGGACTGTGGGTTACCTTCGCCTGTCTTGTTGTTTTCCCCTGGTGCGCCCCAAGAGCCTCTTTCCATTGAACAGCTTCTACTCACGCAAAGTAATACCCGGCAGATCAATGGAGACGTGTCTAATGAGAACACAGTCAATCTCTCCTCCTGCCCCTGCCCATACCTTAGTTATAAAGCTGCAACCGCCTGCGGGAGACGTAGTCCTTCTTTCTTTGTGCCTGCGTTTTGCCCTTGACTCAGCTTGGAGAAAGCTGTGAATGAAACACGCTGTGCCTTTGTTTGCAGCCCATTTTAGAGACTCAGGGTACTCAGTGCCAAAGGGAGACATTTGTTGATGGAAAATAATGGAATTTATTGACTTCCATAGAAAGGAGAGGGGGGAAAAAAAAAAAGGGCATGAAAGAATTTCAGCGTGTTTTGCTGTTTGGAGTTTTAGCCAAGATGCTCTGGGAGATGATGGAGGGGATGACAGAATACTGAGGCGGTTGCTGCTCACAGGGCAGGCTTGGGGGCAGCAAGGCTCTGCCCGGCTCCTTGGTGTTGTGCTACGGCAAAGGGACTGATGGTGCGGTGTCTCCCCCGACTGCAGGTACTGGGATGAATTTCACACGTGTGCCCTGGCAGCACTCTGGGAGTGCCAGAAGGAAGCAGTGGCCGTCTGGGAGATGCTGAGAAGGGAGTCTCGAAAAATCAAATTTCAAGGCAGCTTGTTTGACCTCTGCAGCCCCAGCATGACCCAAAGCTTTGCCTGGACCCACGTTCCCAACGTTTCCATCCTGGGCATCCCCCTCATCGTCACTTGGCTGAACTTATAAACGGCAGCTCTGTAAGTATAGCAACAAAGGTGGTGGCAGCGTGTCGTGTCATTTTTCCAGACCTTTGAGGAATACGCTGTGCAGTGCTCTGTGAACACTTCGCTCCATCCTGCGCCTGTGAGACATGGAAGAGCTCGGCAGCATCTCCCATATTTTGCTCTTCCTCTATAATTTGGAATAACACCTGTCCCATTCTGCCTCAAGGCACAGATCTGGTGGACTGCGGAATTCGGGAACTTGTAGATGTGGGGCAGAGGATTTGGGGAAAAATGATAAATTGGCTGTGAACGCTGGATTCTCTTGTACTCTTCTACGGCTACTGGAAGGAAACCTGTTTACTTTGCTGGCTCTTTCTACCAGATCAACTCTCCAGATTTTTGATTTGGACACTGAAAACAAGATGGGTGTTTTTACCACTGATTTGTGAGGTGCAGGGGATGGTGTATGTCCTGTCAAAGGCAGAAAGGAGACCTTCCTGCCTGTACTGGCCTCTTTTCTTTGAGGACATGGTGAAACCCCTGCTGAAGAACAATCTCAGGTGCATGACCTATTCTTGTTCACATCTGGATTCCTGTGTAAATCCCATGTAATGTGTAAATCCCTTTTCTAAGGAAATAGAGGACAAAAGTATTTGGGGGAAGAGTGAGTGTCAAAATAGAATGACAAAAGGATTTAGAGCAACTCTCTTGTTTTAAAGCTTTCTCCAGAGGTACCTGTAAGCAGCTCTGTGGGTGACAGTGTGTAATTCCAGAGTATTAAAGTTTGTTGTAGAGTCTACAGAGTTAAAGAAGTTTCTTCACCCTAGGTTTCCTGCAGCAGAGTCTCAGATAAGAGAGATATATAAGTAATTTAAAGTAAAATAAATAATTTATTTGAATGGTACAGCAGCATGAACAGCTCGAGCTGGGTGCCTCCATGGAGAATAATATAGAAATTTGGGCAATTACACCCTTACAATCTGAGTTTCCACCCCTCACGTGACAGTTTGGACCAACAGTAATATTCAGGTCTGGGGTCTTCTCATTCCTCACTGGATTCTCTCTCTGTGTCCAGGTGGGACGTTCCTTCTCTTCTGCTGGTGGCTGAGGCTTCCTTGTCGTCCAGCTTGAGCCACCTCTGGGGCCTTATTTTACTAAATTGGGTAAAATTCAAAATATCTAGTTGAAAGTGCACAACTTTCAGCCTGAGGCTTCAGTGAAATGCTCATGTAAGCTTTTCATAGTGCAAGCACCGTTGTTCAATTCTAGTTCACTCTCAATGCTAAACAACAATGCTAAAGTCTCATTCGTTAATAGTCCTTAACCACAGCACGATAGAAGTTACTTGTCCCCCCTCCTGCTCGACAGCAGAGTCTCTTCTTGCCTCCTTTGTGGCTCAGGGAATTGTTAGTTTTGCGGCTTCGGTACAAGCATGACGGTATTTGCAATAGGGAGGTGCTTACAAGTGATTTCTGGGTCTGTTAGAAACACTCGGCAGTATTTTTGGGTAGTAAGATGCAATTGTGTGTTTTAAGGATGCTAATGAAGCTGTGTGCCCTGCCTGGCTGCACAGGGCTGTGGGAGCCGTGGTGACCCAGCGTGGGTGCGTAACCCGTTCCTGGGAGGGTCTCAGGGCAGTTCCTTGCTAAGAGGAAGCACACTTTCTGCTGCTTCCAACACATTCCCCATGCAGTGCTGAATGGGGAAAGAGCTGGTCTTCATCATGCTCTAGACTACGGCTCAACAGCTGGATGTGGTGGTAAACTCCATGTTCTAATTATGGGACTCAGCTGTCTTTCATCAGATCTGAAACTTCCACATTCAACTAATGAGGTGCTTCAGCCCAGCTTTCCTAGATATGTCACACAGCACTTTGGCTGTTTCCAGAGATTGTTGGTTCCTGACAAAGGGCACTTGCTTTGTCCTCAGTTGGGGCAGGCAGCCGCTAACAGCGAAGGGTGGCCCTGGCACTGATGGTCTGAGTGCTGCCTGCTGTGGGAGTGGGCACAGCAATAGATGCCTCCAGCTGTAAATGGATCTGAGAGGTTCTGAAATGGTGTCCCCAAACCTGAAAATGTGCTTTACAGTATGAACAGGGAACCTGGGGCCCTGCTAGCCCCAAAAATCCCACTGGATGCCTTACAGGCACGTGGGCAAGCTTCTCCTACAGCAAAGGATCTTTTTACCAACAGTGGTGTTGGGCTTTTTAATGATGGGTCATGCTGCTCTGCTTTGGCATTCATGTGTTCTTCCTCTTACCTTCCCTCTCACTTAACACTCTGCTCCTGCAGCAGCAGGAGGGAACGAATTAAATTGAGGCAAATTCCAAGAAATAAGTCAGGGAGGAGAAGCTGCTGTTCAGGCAGCACTTCAGTGCAACGAACCTAGGCTTTCTACAGACAACAGAGTTGTTACTTATGTACTCGGCATCTCAGACACAAAGCCTTAAGATAAGCAGGAGAGAAAGGGTAAGCCAGAGCACTGCAGAACCTGGAGTGAAACACTCAGATGCTTTGTTTTTTCTTCTTACTCTGCTCCAGCAGCAGCATGTGCTGTTTGATCCTGCTCCCCCCTCCCCCTGTTATCTCTTCTCCTGCCTCTGGTTTGTAGCTGGGGAAAGCTAAAGCAGGTGGGTATCGTGTACAACCAAGGCTGGAGTCTTCTGTATCCAAATCCTGTACCTGCTCTTCATTTAGAATAGGCATTTAATGCCTTTAGGAAAACAAATAAGCGCAGTCCCCCAAAACCCCATAACCCTTAGTTTCTCTTTGGATTTGGCGTCTTTCTCTATGTTAAAATTTTCTACTTTTAAACAGCTTTGGGGAAAGAGAATATAAAAGTCTCAGCAGAGATCTCCAAGAAGTCATCTTTTTGCAAAACCATGTATGCAAATGGCTAACTGACACTACCACTGTCTCTAAAAAGAGCAGGTGTTGGGGCGTATCTTCCCTGGAAGCAAATCCCTCAACTCCATTGCACAGAAAAAACAAAGATTCATTACGAAACAAAGACCATCTGCCACCATTCTGGTATGGAGCAGCAATTTTTTTTTTTTTTTTTTAACGCCAAAGGTGCTCCTAAATCTTGACTGAAAGCATGTGAGTGAAAATTAGGTCTCACAGTATGGGAGTGATGAATTTCAGAGGTTCCCTCCTCAATCAATATTTCATTTTTAGTAGAACTTCCCCTATGGCTAGGACAATTACAGTAGATTTCCTTTAAAAAAGAAAAAAAAGTGATATAGATTCAGTCCTCAAAGGCAAAGTCAGCAGACCTTCAGAATTTCTAATCCTACAGCACACTTCGTGCTGATGCAGTGCAGCTCGTTGGATCTCCCACAGGCTCAGTGTTAAATCCACATTTGTCAAGGATTCTTCTCGTGGCCTTGCTCTGAGCATCTCCAGATACCAAACTGTACCCAGACTTCACACCCCCCCACACACCCCCCTGCAAGGGAGGCTGCTGAAGCAGTTACAGCATATCCTATGTTCAGAAAAAAAGGAGGTAAGTGTTCCTCAGTGAACTTTTCATCCCTGTCCTTACAGGGGAACAAACATAGCACCTCTTTAATATGGTCTCACAGTTCAGCTGTGGGTTCAGCTACCCATTCTCCTTTAAGAAATGGGATGAATGTGGCTTTTCCTCTGCTCTCTCATATTCACTGTAATTAGTCTTCTAGCTCAGATTTGCCTTAAGACCACCCTTAAAGTACACATAAATTCACACTGTGCTTTGGTGTTAAGTCTTGAATTAAACCTGCAAACTTTCCCTGTGCAGGACTGGGATGTTCTTTCTCAATAACAGCAACAAAAAGCAGGAGGACAAAATGACCCTGAAAGAGTCTTAAAATATGACTGACATCAATCCAGTGTTTGTCCAGCCCGGAGGCAGAGCGTGCCTTCTGCTGTGAGCTCTGATCCCAATCGCTCGCATGCTCACTGCTCTTTTCTGAAGGAAATACTGGCACCTACTGGAAAACCAGTTTATATCTAGGCTGAAGGTGACTCGAAGAAAGGCAAGTATCCTTATATATGAGAAACGAGTAAGGGTTTGAAAACAGTCTGTTGACTGCACAGCAGAGGTTTTGATGAACTGCCTTGTTGACTGCACAGCAGGGTTGCAGGGGAAGCCCTAGGAAGTGACCTCTGGGTGGCCCTCCAGCAAGCATTGGCTCCTGCCCAGAAAAAATCTTGTGCAAACTCTTCCCTCTGAATGGCTGCTGCTGTTTAAAACTGTGCTTAAAGGGGTTTTTGGTCAGGAAGAGGTCCTGGTGAAATCTCAGAATATAAAAAGTTAGGTCTAAACAAATGTAACCAGCAATCCTCCTCTGCGGCAGATCTGCCAAATATTTAAAACATCAGGATGTTATCCTGTCCCAATTTATAGTATCTGAGTATGAAAGCAGGAATTGAAATACAGCTCGCCCAGTAACAGAAGTCAAAAGAGCAGCTTCAAAGAGTTTATCAACTTCTACATCTCAAATCACCCCACCACTTTTCAACAAACTGAACTAGCAAATAATTTATGCAAATTAACACTTACAAATATCAACATACAAAGGAAAGTTACTGCAGCAAGATGCTGCACAGGAGAAAAATCTGTCCTTAGAACTGGCTTTGCCCTCATTTGGTATTGCAGAAACTGGCCACCCCTCAGTGGAAATCAGGCAAGATGCAGATCTGCTTGCTTGGGCTGTGTGAGCTGGAGGAACCATCCAACTTTGGCCCCTCGGCAGTAAGCTGTTGTCCCTGCCTGCCCACAGGTGATGTGTATTTGAAGTGCCACTAAAGGCAGGCACATCCTGTTATTTTGGGAAACAAGCAGCAGTCTCTCACTTAACTGAACATCGCCTCTACCAGACCAGATCTGTTGCTAGACTTCTGAAGCCTGACAGGAAGACCCAGGCAAGTGGGAACAGCAGCGTGGCTCCAGGACACCTCTGCAAGCTTCCCCAGGTCAGCTCCAGCCTCGGGCTGAACACGTGGAGACCCTGGATTGCTGACAGCTCCTGAAGCGAGCATTATACTGGCTGACTTCCCAAGACAGCACTCATTGATGCCTTCATTTCAGAGCAGAGGTATGAAATATTTATTGTAGGAAACTTTATGTGCCCTGAACAGTGGGCATCTTACAGCCACATGTTCTCCTCTGGCTGATGACTCCTGTTGCCATGATACAGACACTCATAGTACTTCTTGAAGTGCTCAGCTTCCCAGGAGAACCATAACACGCTCACAGCAACATAATATTTTTATTATTACAAAAGATTTCTTCAGCAAACTGCTGTCTGACATCTCTATGTATTAAACATGGAAACGGCAAACAAACCCATCTAACGTTATGTTATTTAGGGTCTCAGCTGGTGATTCAGGTAAGTACAACTATTTTCTTTCTCCCCATCCATTCTCTTCCTTGACTTTTTTTCCAACCAAAGCCCAAACAAGTTACAGATCAGAAGCAGCAGCTCCCAGCCCCACTGCTCACTGTGCCAGCTCCCGCAAGAAGAGCTGACCATTGCATTACCCATACAGGGCACCCCCACATTTGTTAAATTCCAGATGCTCCTCACACATCCAGTTTTGCTACCTGGCTTTTAACAGTCTTAAGAGTGAAGAGTCTAAGAGCACGCTTGCCATACAGTCATATTAAATGCTTTGTGTTAACAAAATAAACATCTGCTCCTCCCCCATTGTCGGCTGATGCCAGAGAAGATGCTCACGCTCATGCAGTCACCAAGGTCCAAAAAAAAAAAAAAAGTCTAAACAGACCTGCTGTGCTTCTTCAGTGGTGATTCTCAGGCATTTAGATGCACTTACGTTGGAAACAATGGCATAATGCAGCATGTTGTTGCCAGAGCGAGTCTATACGTTGGATTTGGGGGCAGAATTGAGGGGGATTTCTCTGAGTTCTATCCTCATGCAGAGGTACTCCCCGATCGCAGCCATCAGCGCAGTACACACAATGTGCACCAGCCACCACGTCAGAGTTGAGGGAAAGTGTGAGTTATAAATCCAGCAGCCCAGAAGGTGGAAGAAGTGAACTGTGACTGTGAAATCCAAGCACTGCTTTCCTCGTCGGATGAAGTACAGCAAGCCCAGAGCACTGCAAAATAAAGACAGAGATTAATAAACAAACTGTGCTGTGTCTGTGGGAAAGCGGATACAGCAAGAGCTAATAGGAGCTGTCGGTGCTAATTATTTAGCTGCTTTAGACTTCTTAAATGTTTTAAGGATAGGTTGTTTCTGATCTTGCTCCCAGCAGCTGCAGCAAGACTTAAATGCTTATAGCTTTTTAATCATCTGATAGCAGGGAAACGAGCTTTTAGTTTAAAATTTCCTGCCTGGCTCTCTGCACAATCTCCCCCAGTAATCTTTGCCCAGTGGCAGGGGCAAAATACATTCTTCTTTGTAGATCAGCGTTTGCTGAAATCCATTAATTCTAACTTTCAGTAAAAGCTCTCACAGAAGCAAATCTCATTGCCAGATGGGAAACTGAGGCTGTGAAGTGAAATGACTTATCCAGGCTTTAGAAAGTCAGGAGTCAGCAGTTCCCCACTGCCATCAGCACATGCCTTCAACCAGGCACAGGGCTGTCAGGAGATGTTTTGAGAGAGGCAGTATGTCATGCTGAATTCTCTTGAAGTTTGATGTTATGAAAGAACAAGACACAGGCACTCCAGCTACTTGCCAACTTACCAGGTGAGCGCATTGAGGATGAAAGCCATCATGGAGAGCCTCCCCGGCGGGGTTGAGAAGCCTAGAATCTACATGGGGACTATTAGTAGGAAACCACGGCACAAATCACAGCCCACAGCACGTAATCTCCTCCCGTGGCCCAGCCGCATTGGTACGGCCCTGTGCTGGTTATGATCCCTAAGTGGAGCCTGAGCAGTTACAGCAGTCCTTCTAAGAGGTCTGTCTCTCTGCCTGGGGGTACCTACAGAAAAGGGACAGGTCTGTTTCTATACTGAGGGGTACCACCTAAACAGGGGCTGTGCCTCCATACTGGGGTTACCTATATGGGGGGGTGCTTGTCTTTATACTGGGGGAACCTATACAGGCTGTCTGTCTCTTTACTGGGGGCGGCACCTATACAGCTGTCTCTGTACTGGGGGTTGCACCTATTCGAAGGGAGGGCCTCCATACTGGGGGCACCTCCACAGACAGCGGGTCTGTCCGTATACCGAGGGGTAACTGCATGGGGTCGGGGCGGTCTGCCTCCATAGCGGGGCGTTACCTACGGCGAGGGGCTGCCTCTCATACCGGGGAACGCCCACACGGGGAGCGGGGCCTGTCTCCCCCAGGGGAGCCTCCGAGCAAGGCCTCCCCCCCGCCGCCCCAGGGGCCTGTGCCCAAGACGGGCCCGCCCCCTCACCTCGTCGCTGAAGACCTGGTGGAGGGAGGGCCCAGTCCTGCCCAGGGTGCCGAGGAGGGCGAGCCAGAGCCCCAGCGAGCTGTAGTAGCCGGCCTGCAGCAGCACCATCTGCGCCACGATCAGCGCCGGGTCCCACACGTAGCTGCGGAACTGGGCCGCCATCGCCCGCCCCGCCGCAGCGCGCCGGAAGTGGCGCCCGTCCCCCCCTCGCCTCACCCCGGCGCTGCAGCGCCCCCTAGCGCGGCGGAGGCCGCGGGGCTGACCCCCTGACCCCGACCCCCGCCCCCCGCCCTGTTGGTCGCGACATGGCGGGCGGCGGTCGTCGAGGCGGGGGGGGAAGCTGCCTCCCGCCCCCGCTGACAGACAGGTAAGCACCGGGCCCTGAGCCACCGGTCGTCCCCGGGGAGCTGAGCCCGTCGGTCGGCGCGGCCCGATCCCGCCTGTCAGGCCTCACCGTGAGCACTTGGGCCTAGGGTCATGGCTGAGGCATAGCCCTGGAGCTCAGGCCGGGCGGCTGCGGGGGGGAAGGCGCTCCCCACCCCCCCCGGAGGCAGCAGCACGTATTTGATTTATTATCCAGGGAAGTTTGTCGGTGAGGGGGTCTTGGCTGTGTGCTGCCCGCCCGGCGATCCGCACCCAGATCAGTCTCATGCTGGCGTGATTTGGGCTTTCCCCATCTCCTGCACAGTGCCAGTCTGTGTTTGTTTCACTGGATTCAGTAATTTGGCTGAGTGAGTAACCGTTGCTAAAAAGACAGATAGCAGACATGGAAGAAATTACTGTCTTGGGATATTTCCATTCATTTCTGGGCCAATTCTCACAGGTACCGGGACTGTTGGTAGCTGCTGCCCAGCTGTACGCATTTTAGTTTTAGGTCACAGGGCACCAAGATGTTGTTATGAGTCTTGGTGTGCCCTGGCAGCACCATTCTGTTACAGGTCATGTGTAGTGCTTGGCTTCTTTTGGGAGGTTTCTTCTGGTACGTGGTGGTTTCTTCTTTTCATGCCTCATGGAATGGTGAGGTGCCAGAGTCCTTCATGCTCAGCCGTACCCCTTCTATCATTTGTCTTGGCTGCTGGATCTCATTTAGTGGCCTCAATAAGCTGTCCTGCTTGCTTACCTTCCGATGTTGGAATCGTCACTAACTGAATACTAAAATCCCCAAGGCTGCGTGGGAAAACAGAGCATTTTGGAGATAAGGTCTTCACTGGAAAAAGGAGAGGAGACTGGCTGCGCCAGTGGACATGAGAGTTGTCACAGAGCTCTTGTCACCTAGAAAAGAAAGGAGGAGGACAAAAGGGGAACCCAGCTTTTATGGGAGGTGGTAGACTCAACATCAGTCATGGGTGTGGAATATTTCTGGCTATGGGAGCTCAGATTATGATGTCTGACATTCTCTCATGACGTTTTTTCCATGTCCCCGTATGGGAAGTTCCCTGTGCAGCTTTGCTGTGGGTTTTCCCTTCCTCATTCTGTGGAAGTCACTGTGCTGAGGCAGCTTTGACACATTTTCCTCCCTGTTCTGGACTTGCCGCTCCTGGAAAGGATTGTGCAAGACAGAGGTGGTGCACAGTGGATGTGGGCCACTGCTGCTGAGTTCTGACTTGGGCCTTCGGAGAATTTATCTCTGTAGAAGCTTACCAACCTTAGCCAGTGCAGAAATGAACATGGGAAAATCCCAGCCCTATCAGGGCTGTCTGCTGCCAGCATGTTGCTGAGCATAAATTGCAAGACTTAACACTTCCTCTGTTAACTCTTGGTAGAAATTGGTTTCCTTTCCTGAAATCTGCTATGCTTGGCTCTCCAAGCCACTGCTTAGATATTAATTTTCACTTTTCTCCTTCCTTTTCAAGCTTTATAGGACTGACTTTCCTTTGCCAGCAAAAATTTCATTGTTTAGCCACAGCTGACTAAAACTCCTAGCATAAGGTAGGACTGTTGGTATAATTTCTGGGTGTCTTTCCACAGCCAAAGTCACCAGCAACAATATTTCTGGTTTATCCAACAGTCCGCTGGTTAGGAGCTGGTGTTTTGGGAGGCGCGGACTTGAATTCCTTCCAAGTTTGAGACTCCTCCCTTCTTGGTTGCTGCCCTGTAACCGAAGGCACGGGCACAGCAGCAGTCGCATCAGAGGTATGAGTTGAGGCTTCGTCCTGCCTTGGGCAGGCAGTGCACCAGCACAGACGCAGTGAAGTGCTGTGGTACGAAGACATTTGTGCTGTGAGTCAGCTGCAGCTTGATTCATGGATTCATCTTGTGTCTGACTTTGCGACGGCATGGTGCATGGTCACATTTGTTGGTCTGCCCACTGAATTCGGCCCTCCCTCCTCTCCAGGCTGCTCCAACTAAGGGGACCATGTCCTTGTCCTGGAAGAGAGGGTGTTCTCCCCATGCGGAGGCTCTCCCCATACACTTGCTGTGTGGGAAGGGTTTAAAGTGAACTTGGGGAGCAGACTTTTTGGGGAAATAAGTGGCATTTTCAGTTTTTCTTTCTTTTCTCTTTAGCTCAAACAAAAGTCAGAGGCAGCTGTGGAGAAAAGATGTGTAAAGGGGAAAAAGGATGTTGAAACATAAAGATTATGCTTTCTAGGATACCATAGTAGGTGCTGCTTGTTTGGCTTCTACTTAGAATGTCCTTTTTTAACCAGCTGACTGTTTTGTGCATGACACCTGCATGTCATGAAAAGCAGCAGGTGGAAGAAGTGGCAATATGCCCAGGACATCGCAGATGCCCTGAGAATGTACCCATATCACATGCAGCTATCGTGGTCACTTCTTTATCTGGAGTGTGGAATAAGAATGCTCTATTTAGGCATGGATTTTTTCCATAAGAAATCGCTGTATAGGATGGTATTGTTTTTCCTCCTCAGGAATCATTGCCTAAAACAGGAAGCTGCTCTTGCCAGGCAGGTAGGATTTGTACTTAGGTGACCTTTGCTAAAGGGACAGTAAGGCTAAGATTATACATTTCCAGAATAACTCGGCATTAAGTAGCTCAAAATGTGGGGTGAGAGTTTTCAGTCACTCCTCTTCCTCTGCCCACATGGTGTGCCAGTGTGTTTTTCCAAAGAGCTCAGCACACTGAACGGACTTTGGGAGTTGAGATTTTTTTAAAACTCTACTTAAGGTTTCTTCATACTTGAGAGTCCTGCTCTAAGCTCATTTTAAAATCCGCCTGTAGGAACTATGCTGAACTTGGCTAAAGAATCTCTTTTTCTGGCCAGTGCAGTAGCATTTATGATCTAGAATTGTCTAAATGGCTCTGTGTGTGGCCTTCTCAAAATTATCTAGACATTTCTTTACATGTCATGTAAAAATGTAATTCCCCTCACCCGCCAAATGCATTGTATTTGGATGCTCCATTCCACTTCCAGCATGTTTGTGTTGTGTATTTGGAACTGGCAGTTATTTATTTTTACTTTCTATGCAAGGGTTAGGTGACTGTTCACTGTTGAACGCTGGATTAGGAACAATGGTGGCCAGCCTGTTATTTCTCTGCCAACTGTAATTTTTAAAAGGCAAAGGGAACTGACACACCTTGAATGTGAGAATTCATCGCCCAGAACAAATGTGTGGCTCAACACGTGTTTTATTTTTCTTCTGCTTCTCTCACGTGTAGTGAGGTTTCAGGAAAGTACTTTTCAGTTGTGCACTTTTTCTCTGTGGACCCATTTGTTCTGTTTCTCCTGTTCTGTCACATACCCACGATTTTTCTGCATTATTGTAGAGAGAGGAGAATGTCAACATTTTGAGAGGGGACACTTGAAAGGCAAAATGAAGCAGGCTATTTTATGTCATGGGTTTATGGAACCATATTATGATTTTTGTGGCTGCATTTCCTCTCATACGAATTCTCTTGAGACAGTCACAGAAAGTTGTGTGTGTGTGTGTCAGGGAGCTGGGTCTATGTAATGCACTTTGAAAATGTCATTGGTAAAGTTATGTAAATTTGTTCTTGAGGTTGGAAGATACATTAGGGTGGAGTTAATTTTCTCTTCTGTTTCCAGAGGCCCAAAATTTCTGGCACTTTGCTTGAAGGATTGTGCGTACAGGTGTGACTTTGATGGACAATGTGTGTGGTCCCTGGGCCAGGTAGGCAGACTGGCTCCTCTCCATTCTGTCAAAGCAGAACTTTTCTAGGAGAGGAAATGGTGTCCTGTGCCATTCAGGGGGACGTTTTGGTGGAGGGGGTGTGCTGAGGAGTATGAGAACCAGGAGGAATAAGGTGTATTGTGCTTGTTTGAAGAGGAAGTTAACAGGCAAGTGAGCAGTATTTGTAGCCACAATACAGAAAGCTGGTTTTGAAAGCGTCTTTGTGGTGGCTGCTTTACCTGGAAGGAGGTGTTAAGGGGTCATGGCCACACACACACATAGAGGTGCCGTTTAGAGGGTTAGGGAGGAATGGAGTGCTTCTGGCCACCTTGTGGTGCTGAGGCTGTCTCCTGCCTGGCAGATGTTGTCATGGTACGGGCCAGTCTTTGCACATTCGACCCAGCCCATGTGCTCTTGTTCCTCTCCATCCTCTGCTGCCCACCTCTGCTGGGTGTCCAGACCTGGAGGCTCGCTGGAGCTGGGCTCCCCAGCTGCACCAGGAGTGACTTTCACCAGCTCCTCTGTGTGATGAAGCGAGGGTAATAAGGAAGGTTAGTAACCTAGCCCACAGCGCAGATCCCTCCCTCACGTCCTTGGTGGCCTTGGATGCTGAGATGAACCAGAGGGTTAGCAGTACGTTGCCGTCCTGAGCACAGAGGGTCATGTGCTATGGGAAACTCCACCACAGCCTCCTAACAAACATCGAGGAGACCTTTTGACCTCAGCTTGCACCCTCCGTACCTATTTCTTCCCAAAGGAATAGGAAGTTGGGAAAGCTGCTTCACCTTAGCGATCTTATTAATTTGAGCGTTAGCATGCTAAGGTGGGACAGGGGGAAAGCTACAGGTTCTCTCAGGGTAGTTTTGTAGTGCTGGAGTGGGCTGAGAACCACATCTAGTAGAGTTTGCATCCGTACCTGGCAGTTGGGATCATGGCATACACGCTTTCCAGTCTGTGCTTTGCTTCCCTGTTAAGAAAATATTTTATTCTCTACAAACTTAGAGCACAAGTGCAAACTGATGTGACAGCAGAATGAATAAGGGACTGATGCAGAGGGCAAACCAGTATGGCAGTTCAGGTGCACCTCGGGCTGTTAAGGGGCTGGAATGGATGCTTTCAAGCAAATTCTCGTGGTCAAAGTTATTAATGAGAGAAGAAAAACTGAAATAGTTAAACTGTGCTGTTGGGGGTTTTCCCCTTCTTTATCTGTGTGGGTTTTTTGCACTTGCTGCTTACAGAGAAAACAGACGGAGCAGTTTCATTCTTCATCTCCAAGAAGAGCTGTGTGATGTGTAACACCCCGACTGATAACCACAGCGATGACACGCTGCCAGTCGCAGAAAGTTCGTCTTGGTTTTCTGTAAATGTGAGACTGTCACTTGTGGAATGCTGTGAAAGCAGAAACTGCTCCCCCCGCCCCTTCCCTTTCCCCCCCTCTCTCCTTCCCCCCCCCCCCCCCCCTTTTTCTTTCCCCTTCTCTTTTCCCTTCTCCCCCTCCTCCTTTCCCTTTTCCCCCCTTTCACTTTTCCCCATGCCTCCTTTTCCTTCCCCTCCTTTCCCTTTTCCCACACTCCTCCGTTCCTTTTTCCCCCTCCTCCTTTCCCTTCCCCCTTTCCCCCCTTCTCCTTTCCCTTTCCCCCCTCCTTTCCCTTCCCCCCTTCTCCTTGCCTTCCCCCCCCTTCTCTCCCCGCCCTTTCCTTCCCCCCTTCTTTCCCCCCCCCCTTCTTTCCCCCCTCCTTTCCCTTTTCCCCCTTCTCCTTTCCCTTCCCCCCTCCTTTCCCTCCCCCCCCCCCTCGTTGCCCCCCCTTGCCCTTTTCCCTCCTTTCTCTTCCCCCCCTTTTCTTTTCCCCCCCATTCCTTCTTCTCCCCGCCCCCCCCCCCCCTTTCCCCCAGCCCCACGGGCTCAGGCCATGCCAAGCAGGCTCTTCGGCTGACCCACGGCCCCCCCCCGCCCCGGGTATCACAGCGGGGCTGAGGTGCCTCGGAAACAACCCGACAGTGTCGCCGGGGCCCCGTGCCGGTCCCCGGGCTCCCGCGGCGGGACCGGCGCCGCCCTCCCGGGGATGCCGGTGCGGGGTTGCTCGCATCCCTCTCGGCCTCCCGCCGCCGGGACGGGGGTGCGGAGCCCCACATCCCCCGCTCCGCACCCCCGTCCCGGCGGCGGGAGGCCGCGGGCATTCCCGGTGGGGCGGGCGGCAGCGGCGCTCCGCCCCCGCGGGCGCCGCTCCGGCCCTATAAGAGGCACCACGGCGGCGGGCGGCGGCTGGATTCCGTTCCGCCATCCGCTGCGCCGATCCGTGTAGCCAGCACAGCCCGGCCATGCCGCTGCCCCGCGTCCCGGCGGTGCTCCGCGCCGCCCTGCTTGTCGGCCTCCTTCTCCTGCAAGCTGTCGCCGCCGAGTCGGTGAGTCCCGTGGGAGAGAGGAGGGGGCGTCTCCCCCCCAGCTCTGTGCCCCGGTAGGGAAGGGTGGTCCCGGTACCGGGGGGGTCTCAGCCGAGGGCGCACATACAGCGGGTCCCGCTTGCCCGAGGGCTAATACCACCGGTGTCCGCCTGGAGATCTGCCCCCGGCCATTTGTCCTTCTCCGGGGAAGGGGGGGGCAAAATGGGCTAATGGCAATAGGGCAGTTGCCATTCTCTCCTCCGGTTCCGCTGCCTCCTTCCTGGCTTGCACGCTGCTTCCTCCATTTGATGGCAAAGCGGTGTTGTCCTGGCCCGTGTAGACCCCTTGCCCTGTCATTAGCAGCCCTGGTGGCTATGCCGCTCCTCACATATCCCTTATTTCCCCCTGTGCACTGGTGAGCCTTGTCTTGCTCTTCCGTAATCGGGCTCGGTGGAATTAGGGCAGTTCAGGGTACAAGGGTACGTGATAAAAGCGAACTGCTCTCCATTACAGCTTTGATCTCCAACTGCTGGTCATGGACTTAAGTCCTTTAATCCTGTGCCTGGGTAGGCTTTCTAGTCTTAACCTGAGTTTGGTTGTGCCGGTACCTGGTGTCATTTCTGTGTGTACCAAACCTTCCTCGCTTCCACATCGGAGTGAAAAAAGAGTCATTACCATGGAGGGTTTAAGAGTCTCTTAAATACAGAATGAGGTGAGACAGTTTGGATGCTTCAAGCTGGGCACATGTGGGATCTTTGTGGTGAAGCAGAGATTTTGGGATTCTGCCTTCCCTGCTGTTTGTTTTGTGTGTGTGTCCACCTTGCTGATAGTGCAGTCAGGGCAGATTCCTCTGCTAGTCTGAAAGAGCTGCAGAGATTAGGATAACTGCGGGAGATCAGGGGGTCTCAAAACAAGGTTTAATCATCCACATTGCTTCCTTCTGGATGGAAGGCTGGGTGGGCAGATCACAACTGATAAGCCTCTGTTGCTCTTTAATAGGGACACGGGATTGGGGGTGTTGACGGGATTGGGGGTGTTGATGGTTGTAGAGTAGGAAACTCCCACAGAGAGCATCTGTAGTAATTGTCAGCTACTCTCTGCTAAAACCAACCATCCCAAATCCACTTTACTCTAATCTGGTGTCTTTATCCCTGCTATTAAGCACGTGAATCACTCATTTGAGAACTGGCCCAAACTAGTAGGGCAAACCTTTGGGGCAGCCAGCATCTGGAAGTTGCATTGACCATGTTTGGTATGAAATGCAACTTGGTGTCCCTGGGGAATGGAGTGGTCTGCGAGCATCGTATTTCTGCAAAGACAACAAATTTTGCACAGATGTATTCTGTAATTCCTTATATAGAACTTGTATGGAGGATTTGTCCATATCTTTTAAGCTACCTAAGATGGAGTGTATGCTTGAGAAGTAACACTGGCCTACTATAAAGCCTTATCCAAACAATTTGTTTGGGTTACAGGCTGCTGGGGAGGAAACGAGGATGACACACTGTTTGGGAGAGTTCTGCTGGTGCTCCTCCCGTTTTTTTTTTTGTTTTTTTTTTTTAATAGCACTCCCAAAACGTGCAGGACTGCACAGCATGTGGCTCTCAGTTTTTCTGTGCGGGCAGGGTGAAGACAGGTAGCTGTTTCTTAACAAGACAGGGATTGTATTTCTCGTGCTTATGTAAGAGCATGGCTTTTGAGAGTGATTCGGTGCTTGAATATTTCCCCAAGCCTGTACAAACAAAAATGCCTTGGCTCCTTTCCCCGTGCCTGGCTTTCTGGTGTAGATGGGATTTCTCCACGTGAAGCAATCTCGGATGTGTAAGAGGGTGGGGAATATTACTGAAGTGCTGAAGTGTGACGTTGGTGCTTGGGCTGTGGGTGGGTTGTGTTACAACAGCTTTGTGTGAGAACATCCCCATGTTTCCTTGGGGTGGGGGGAGGCTGGAGCTGAAGCCTGACATCTCCCAGTGGTCCCAAGCCCTCTCTGGTTGACTGCTGTAGAAAGCAAAGGCTGTGTAAGGCTCCGCTTGTGCTGTGCAAGGATGGGGCTCCTGCAGAAGATGCTTTAGCGGCCTGCAGCTGGGGATGGGCAGAAAGCCACCAGCGTAGCCAAGACATGGCATCAGTGGAGTTGGTGTAGGACTTGAGGTCTACCTTGTTTGGGCAGAGTAGCATCCTTCAGCTCTCCCTGCGCTTTTAGCGCCTAAAAGCGCCCCTGGCAGCACAGGAGGGAAGCAAGGGGTATTCCCCTGCAGCAGAGGTGTCTGCCTGTGGTGGGCTTGGGCTGCTCCTGTTTTTGAGCTGCAAGAGGGGCTCCAAGTGCCCTGAGCCCAGCAGGGCCGTAGCAGTGCTAATGGGCTGCAAGCTTGTTCCAGCAGTCCTACTTTTCTGCCTTGAATTAAGCAGAAAAAGCCTCTGTGCCGCACCACGTCATGTGTGTGCGTCCCCAGCAGTGTAGACAAGCAGAAATCCAGCCCAGAAGCTGCTGGCAGAGGATTGCTCAGGGAGAGGGGGGAGGCTTCATGCTGTTTGTGAGCTCTGTTTGCTGGTTTAAAGCAATCATGCTTGGAGGCCTCCTGATTGGCAAAGCTGGTGTCTTGTTGATGATAGCTGTGTTTGGAAAGTAGTGCAGTATTATTAATGTTAAAACCGGTTTGGCTTGTCCTGCTGCCATTGATCCCCGAGGCCTGTTCTTTCTGCTCTTTGCCCAGTTTCTCATCTGTCCCTCCCAATTAAATCAAGACATTGCTATCTGCACGTTTTACTTTATTTTACCTTCTGACTTGGCAAACTCACGGGGCAGCTGAACATGTAGAGAAAATCATTGCTTTGCTTCAGCCTCCCTAAACCACAGAGCAGGAAAATTACAGTGTCTAAGGCGATGTCCCTTAGTCCTGAAGGGAAGGAGCCCATGACTTCTGGTAGCTGAACCTAGAGCTGGCTGTCAGGATGAAAAGTTTGTAACGTGTGAAAAGAAATAGCTTCTCTAGCACCTTGTACCTTGTTGAACTGCGTGCACAACCCATGGGGTGGGATTTTAGGGGTGCACAGGCCCCCTGCAGCCCAGCACCTTGTTCGTACCAGCCCCGGAGGTCCCCAGGTGGGTGGGAGCAGTCACCCCGCAGTGCTTGAGGTACAGTCAGGGAAACGGTGCTGCTGCCCAGTTCTCCTCTGTCCTAAGCACCTGCCAGCTCCCATGCTGGAGAGCACTTTCTTGTGGTTCAGAGTTTTCCGACAGCTTACGCAAGAGGCAAATCGGGGCTGATCTTGGTACTTTTCAGACTCACAACACTAGAGACTCATTCACTCTAGGAAGTTGAGGCTGTTAGCCAACATGATTGCCCTCTTTCCTGCCACTCCTGTCATTGTCCCCCAAGGCCTTGGCACTTCGAGGTCCTGCAATGGCCTGTATCCAGTCCAACAACCGTGAAAAATATTTTTTCCTTGTATGTCTTCTCCTCCCCTCCAAGCCTCTGTTAATGGCTTTACTATTATTGCCTTGAGCTGTCTGAATGGTTGGGGAGGCCGTTTGCTCCTCTCAAATGCCTGAAGTGGAGCCTTAATGTGACCTTGCCATGGTTTTCCTATGGTGGCTTACTGCCTTCTTGGTACACTTGTGTCCTGCTTCCACCACAAGCTGGAAGCTGCTAACTTGACTTTTGGAGTGACGTTGGAGAGGAGGGCACCTGGCTGGCTGCTTGGCACACAGACTTCAGCACAACTCCTGTGGCTAGTTTTCCCTTCCCTCCGACTCCCGGTGCTGGTAAATGCTCTGTTGAAAATGTGATGGCTGCTTGAATCCACTTGTCTGGCTCTAAGTTGAGTTGCATTTTGTGTGTGTTAAATTGTTCTCCCTCAAATGGATGGATTGATGGGCTTTGTCTTTAAAACCAACATTTTCTTTTTTTTAAAATTTGGTGGTAGTGACTGTACCAACAAGGGGAATCGTGGTAACTGTGGTTCTACGGTCTGCAATGTAAGTGACTTAAGTTGACTCAAGATTACTTGATTGAGTTATTGTGGCTTGTTGATCCCGCAGAACTCCCTAGTTATCACTTCAGCTAGATAAAACAGAGCATCCATCTTTCAAAACACTTCCTTGCTCTTGAGTCAACACTTATCCCCTTCAGCCTGCTCTTAGATCCTTGCAGCTGCATTCTCCTCCTCCACTCAGTACAGCTTGTTCCTTTATGCCCTGTAACAACAGGAGGGTTGTGCTGCTTTTGCAGTCTCAAACTAGAAGCTAATGTAGTTGAAGCACTACAAAACCGGTGGGGACAAACCCTGCGTACGCGTGACCTTTGGGCTGCTGTTGCGGAGCATGTGTGGCTGTTTGTTTGAGACTCGGTGGAATGCAAACACTTCAGATTAAGGATTCAAATGATTTGCACTAGAATGAGACTCTTGTGATGAGACTGGGCTTGGTGGCTCTGAATAGACAGGGCAGCCTAGTTAAAGAGTTTAACTTCTAATAAGCCGCTGCTCTGAGGGGTTATAAAAGATCCTACGTTAACGAGCTGTTAGGGCTACACTTCTAGATTAGCTCAGACTTCTATTTTTATTTTTTTTGTTGTTTTTAAGCGTGTGCCTGAATGGTTGTCCAGTGAATGCTGCTGCCTCTGACCAGCTCTGCTGTGTATCACCGTCAGCCCCGACTTGCAGCAGTCATGCTCTGACTCAGGGTTTCCGGCACTTGCCTGCCCTGCCAGCTCCCAGAGCCACTGCTGTCACCCTCTGAGTAACGGCCCTGGCCCCTTACCCAAAGCAATGACTCAGGCTTCCGAGGCGCTGCAGCACAGAGGTGGATCTCTTCTTAGGGGGGAAGAAAAGCAAGTGCTGCTTGGCAGCGATGGTCTGTGCTGCCCTCGACACCGAGCGCCTGCGCTGCTGCCTCTTGTCTAATCTGCTGTTTGGGCACGGGTGGGCAAAAAGCTATTGGGCTCTGACAGATGATTGCTGCCAGTAGCTGAGTTGGCGTTGGCAAAGGCAGATTAGAAAACAGCCTTGTCTTGAGCAGCCACTGACTTGCTCTGGCAGCTCTGTGGTGATTGTGTTCTCAGACAGATACAGCTGGAAACGAGAGTTGCACAGGCGAGAGAGGAAAGCAGCGGTATTATCTGAAATGACTGAAAGCATTCAAAGCAAGCTAAAGGAGCGGAAAGTCTCAAAAGAGGGGGTTAAATACTTAATCCTGAATCTGGAGAAAATGTCAGCGTAGGAGGGGAAAACACGCACGATGTAGCTGCGTCCCCTCTCAATTTCTGAAGGCTGGCTGACTTCAAAAATGCACTTCTTGTAAGAGTCTTTATTTTTGCTGGAAATAAGCACTCTTGTCAGTTTTAGCCTTAAATCCTTTGAGGCTGAGACTCTGCTTATAAAATGCCAAGTGTCTCTTGTTAGAGAAATTATTTGGATAACTTAAAAATCAAAGCAGTTAATTAAAATCTCAGAGAGACACTCCTTGGGGCGGGAAGGAGACTGGGAGACCCGTAGTACTGTTACCCAAGCAGCTAGTGTCACGTCAAGCAAAAACAAGGTTTCTTCTTGCTTAAACAAATTGCATTCTGTCAGGGAAAGCAAAGCCTGCCATGGGAAGGATTTCTCTCTTCTGATGTTGCTCTGCCTCTAGCTGCTGAAGGGGAAAAGGTGTCTCCACCACAATACAACTAAAATAGTGCTGCTGTTCTTTGTAAAACGAATACGAAGTGCCATGGCCTTGCCTTGTTTACTTTGCTGTGAGGCTAACCCTGCCTCCTGCCCTTCAGCTACCATTACAGTCAAACTACAGCAATAAAAAGAAGCACTAACATGCATTAATGACTGTGAAAGTGCATGCCTTGGACTTACACCCAAACGGCCCGCACAGCACAGCATGGTAACCAGAAATCTCTGTGCATGAGGTTAGTGCGGGGAGCGTGGCTGGAAGGAGGGTGCCTGGTATGATGGGGTGCTGCCATGCTGGCCTGGAGAGGAGTGGGACCCACGGGTGGAAGGATGATGGATCCTGGCCAGTGTGCTGCTAGGAGGGTGGCAGAAGCTTCTTTTGTGGGCTAGTGTCCCCCATTAAAAACAGAGAAGCTTCTATGGGTCTGTCCCCCAAATGGAAATTTAGTCCTTACTGATGTCGGGAGCTTTTGCTTGGAAGACTCTCTTCCCCAGCGAGATAAATATTTATTGCTCCGCTGCACGCTGTGGATTTGCAGACTCTGGAGCCAGGATCTTGCAGGAGACTGTTTATGTGCGGGCTGTTCTTGGCACTAATTCTAAATTTCCTGAGGCTGAGTATGAGGAGCTGGTCCTGCGCGTTGGTTGCTAAACGACTTGCTAGTCCAGCTGAGCACAGGCTTTGCAGAGCCAGGGAAGGAGTGACCAAAACAAGAGCTGGGTCCCTCTGGTCCTGGCTGTGACCATGTGGGTGCAGAGATGTGGTCAGGGAGGGTTGGAAAACTGCTACCAGCTGCTGACCCCCAGCTCGGAGAGGGGAGGAAACCTGGCTGGGAGTCTAGGGCTCTCCAAGAGAGGAAAACGCTCCTGGGAGTGACAGGTTTCCCCAAGTACAGCTGCATTATCCCCAATAGCACGCACTGTGTCTGCTGCTTTCTGGGCCCAAGCCAAGGCAACCTCTGCACAAGTCAGGAATGTCCCTACTGAAAAAAAAAAAACAAACCAAAAACAAAACCAAAAAACCCCAGGCACTGAAAGCCAGCCTCTGCATCTGTAGCTAACTAGGAAAATCCCTGCTGTTGAAATGTTTGTTTGTATAAATGCTTACATGGGTATAGCCTGATAGTGCAGTGGCACGGATACTCCATCTCGAGTGCTTTTGTGCTGATAACTTCCTCTGCTACATTTTTGCTGGTAGCTTTGCCAACAGGGCAAAACTTTAAATAGCGTAACTGGTGCTGGCAGAGCTCAACCGCCTGGGCTAAGCCTAAATCTTTGGGCTACTACTTCTGATTAGATTAAAATGGATTGTGGGAGGGGAAGCATTTGTAGGGTGCAGCATCAGGAATCTTGACTGTACAAACAAGCTGAGATTAGCTGCATGGTGAGCCAGCTGGGAAAGGCACCCTTTGAAGTTGGGTGTCTGCCTGGCTTAATTTTGCTAACATTCTGGCATGAGGGAGCATAAAGATCCTGAAAATGCATGTCGTGCGTTTCTTGCCAAGTGGAAATTCTGCTTGTGTGCGTGTCCAGGGAAATATTGGGATGTAGCTGTATTCTAGGAAAGGGCAGTGAGGGCAGACCTCTCCCTGGTGCGAGGGGGGAATGTGATGTATGAAATATCCCAAGCCTGAAGTATCAGCATGAGAAACCATCCTTGATGGAAGAGCTGCTTTGCTGGGGCCTTTATATCCCTTTTTTTCTTCCACAGACGAGGATGCAGTAGGAGACTCCTGGTGCAGAGTAGGGCAACTCAGAGTGGGTCGTGATTCAGAAAAACTGAATTCCTTTTTTAACGTTGAATAGAGTTCTCCAACTTCTGAATTGAGACCTGGGCAGTGAAGTATATGCAATACCTATGATCAGGTTTGTAAATACCATAAAAAATACAATCGCTTTATGAACTAGGTGTGTATTCACTGCCTGTGACCGGGAGAACCTTTCAGGGGCACGAAATGTCTCTGCTGCAGTTGTTTTCCTCCCGAGTCACATGAGAGCTCCTGCTTTCCCCTCCTGCAGTTCTCCTCTGAACCTTATCTTTATTTGCTTCAGGGCAAGTGATTGACACACAGCCATCTGCAACTGCCTGCTGAGCTTTATCTCCTCTAGCTGGAGGGGGGAAGCAGCCATCTCCTTCCCGATAGGACTCTCTAGGTCTCTGGAGCTGGGCATTGAGTATTTAGAGCAGCTATTTTGCCAGCATTGCAGTAAGCAGATCCCAGCATGTGCCTGCCTGGCAAAGGACTCAATCTTTATGGCTTTGCTCTTGGTTGATAATCAGGCAAGAGCAGTTAAACAAGAATTCATTCCTTTGTAATCTGTTCGTCCTCCTCTTGCTCGCTCCTATGGCATGGCCTGAAAGGCACACGCATACGGTGTGGTCTGAAGAGAGCAGGCTGTGTGTAAGCAAATGCACGAGTGAAAAGGTAACTGAGGTTTGACTTTGTGAGTGCAGGGAAGCCTATTTTGAGCAAGCAGAGCCTGGGAGGATTCATCCCTGCTGCAGGGAAGGCACCCGTGACAGCGGGTCGCTCTCCAGAGCCCGGGATTAGGGTGTAATTGTCATGGGGATTATGCCTCCACTGCCGCATGAGCCCCCAGGAGAGCTGCTTGTGGCGATGCAGCTTAAAGAATCACCCAGGGAGTGGGGGCAAGTCAGGGGGTGACCCGGGCTGAGGCTGCGTTAGTGCAGGACGTGCATTACTGCGCCTGCCCCACGCAGCATGTGGGCTGCCGAGTGTGAGCACACAGGAGTGGTTATGTGGCTGCAGGGAGACGGGTACCTGCTTGGACAGGGACTGGGGATGCTTCTCTTAAGTCACCTTGAATGAACGATGCTTTTACCAGCCGAACAGTTCATCAGCCTGGATGTTGCTCTTGGCTTATTGAGCAAGACCTTGCTCCTTGCCTGTATTACTGAGCACAATTCAAAAAATAAATGTATTTTTGGTAAGAGGCATAAAGAGATAGCATGCAAGAACTGGTACTGAAGACGCAGTGCTATCCCCTGCTGCCAGCCAGGAGCTGCCTGCAAGCCCCAATCTGTGCTTCTGTCTCTGATTTCCCCCTTAGTCCTCAGAGGCGTTACAGATTTACTTTTTCAGCTCACTGTGATGGGAGTGCTCCAGTACAGTGGCTGTCGGAGAGGAGACAGGCAAGGCTGGCTTTGCCCAAGCTGCTGTGGCTGTGGTCCTGCTCTAGGATTGCTTGAACAGCATTGAGCAAAGGCATAGTAGTATTTAACCATGTCTGGAAGCCTCGGGGTGAGCCTGTCATGCAACTAAACATGCATATGTGCCTGGATGGAAGCTGATTGACTTCTGTCCCTTGGCACAGAGGCCAGTGCGGGCCGTGTGTGCTGTGAATTATGTGGGACAGACTGACCAGGGACAAGCAAGAGTTAAAATGATACCCTCCACGCATGGGTATGAGCAGTTAGCACAGGTGGATTTGCTACTGTGGCTGATGTGTTGGAGGGAGTTAGGTGTGACCTGGATTGAAATAGCAATATTTGCTTTGCTCTCAGAACAAAAGTGACTTTTGTATTTTTCATTTTTTTCCTCCCCAAGGAGCTGGAGCCTGGAGGGAGGGGAGGGAGTAAAGGGTGGTTTGAGGGGAAACATAGACCCTTCCCTTACTAGTCTGGCAGGAGCTGCCTCTGCCAGAAGCTCATGTCACTTCTAATAACTTTCTTTTAGTGCTTATTAGGATGGGAACATAGAGCTGTCCTTGCCTGTTACCTCCCTGTGTGCTCTGCTCCCCTGGTTTCGGGGGGGCTGGCGTGCTTCGAGGGGGTCAGCTCAGCTCCTAACCCCTGCTCTTTTGCATGGGCTGTAAAACCTTCCTGCTGCTTTGTGTGCTTCTGCAAGAATTTGGTGGAAGTGGACTGTATGGAAATCCCCTCTCTCAGGCTTGGTGGTTTATAGCGCTTTGCATCCTTGCACTGGAAAGGCCCCATTGGATTCGGAGCTCTGTGGCCTGTGATGCAGGAGAGCACGAGGGCCAGGGTGGTGGCTTTGCAAGAATCATCTCTTAATAACCAGACTCCAATGCTGGGCTATGCAGGCAGCCGCTCATGTCATCCAGGAGGCTTTTCTTGTTCAGTTGAGCTGGTTGTGTATTGTGGTGGTGTAAGGTGACATCTGCCCGTGACAGCACACGTCTGGGAAAGGTGTTTTGTATAATACTGTGCATGACGTGATCCATATGACTGTCCCCTAGTACAGAGCCCCTGACAGAAGCCCCAGGAGCCACTTGCATTTATCTGTCCCCGCAGGCTATAAAGAGTTAACAGGTCTACACCTCTGCCCCGTCTTCTGCCACCTCTCAGGCTGGCCCAGCTCCATGTGCTTTTGTCTAGGAAAGGCTGACTTTCACCTTGCTCCTGTTTACTCCTGGACTTGTGTACACAGTGCTGGGGAGGGAGACGCAGGAGTGAGCGCTGGGTCTCCACGCCAAAGTTATAAATTTGATAGAGAGCTCTCTGTGCTCTGGATGCCCAAGTCGCTCCAGGTCTGACTCCCTTTGCAGCTTGCTGGCTGTGACCCTTCAAAGAAGCTTTTAATGAACTCTGGTGTGTTTGATCAGAGACAAGGGCCAGCCATAAAAACCAGTTTTATGTCTGTAAAACTTTGTCTCTGCCCCAAAACATCATTTGCAGGTTTTTTTGAAAGGGTTTGCAAAGACTGTGGCGAGGACATGTGGACTGGGGCAGGCGAAGTGCCTGGGTTTGTTACTTCCCAGAATTAGCCAGCGGCTGGGGAAATTCATGCATTGGACAGAAGCTTTGCTTGCTGCCTTAATAAATAGATGTTCTTGCTTTGAGAAGAAGCTAGTAGTATACTGGGGCTGTAAGTGAAGGCCTCAGGAGCACAAAATGGAGTGGGGTGGGCTAGGGATGGAGCCCAGCAAGGCTGCAAACCCCTGCCAGGCGTGCAATTCCTGTGATTGAACTGAGTAAACAGTGTCTGGCTTCATCCAGTAGTACAGCCTCTCTTGGGCTCAAACATGAGACCTCTGTGCCCAGCTTTTCCAGGAATGATGCTCATAGTTCACGTGCCTTATGTGCTGGTTGTCTGGCAGGGCATAAACCCTTATTTTTTTGCCACTGGCAGGCGGGAAAAGCTTCTGCTCCCCAGCACATTGGTTAATCCCCCATGTTGCTTACTGGGGATAAAGCTGCCTAACGTGAGGAAGAAATCCTGGAAGCAGACTCCTGCAGAAAAGCTTGATTTCTGTACAGACCCCTCCTAGAGAGGAGCATATTAATAACAGTAGGGCTCGACTTCAGCTGCTGGGGCGAGGCGCGGCTGTGCAGCGGCCCAGTCCGACTCTCCCAGCAAGTCCCTGGCCCAGATCCAGCGCTGGGATAACAGGTGGTGGAAAGCAGACTCCGGGCAGCGCCGGTGCCCTTCTCCAGCTGGCGGTTGCAGAAGGTGTTAAGCTAAATGTGGCCAGAGACAACTTGGCAAGCGCTGGCCATCCTCCTGTGGCAGTCTCCTAGTTTTGTCCTCTTGGCTGCAGCTTGCCAGCCGAGAGGAAGCATGGGCACCTTCTTGGTTCCTATTCACCTGGTAGTGGTGCTATAGGGAGGGACAGAATCTTCTTGGAAAGGGATGCACTTCTTAAGGAATACTCTTAAGAGCTCTTTATGTGGCACTTGGGAAGCCCAAAGCCTTGCTTTTAAGTCTGTGAAAGTGCCTGTGTGCCCTCTCACAGGTGTGTATGTGAGGAATGTGCCTGCTCCAGACCTGCCCTGTGAGCACAGCACTCCAGTGTTAACTCTTCCCGGGCTGTCCATGCCCCAGATCCCAGGAGGAGCCTGCTCCCAAGGAGAGCATGTCTTGAAACCTGGAGGGTAAGTACAGAGATGCCCAGCACCCCTCTAACTTCCCTGGCAGATGAATTTGTAAAATGAGGCTCACTGCCCACAAGAAAAGATTCCTGTATGTTTTGAGAAGCTCCCATGGCTTCCAGGAACTTCCCTGTCCTTGCTCAAGAGTGTGATGAGTGAGTTCAGGGAACGCTCCCATATAATCTTATTTACACTTGTGAGTCAGTAATTTCCTTGTTATGTCCTCTGGCCTGTAAACACTGTCTGTCCTGATTTAAATAAGGTTTTCTGATAGCCAGACCTGATGCGTTCCACGGTATGTACTAATCACCGTGGCTGGCTGCCACCGCTTTGCTTGCAGCTGGGCTGATCTGATAAGGCCAGCCCGCTGTCCAGCCACTCGGTGGCCTAAACATGGGCTTTCTTGAGCCTACCTCGTTAGGACATTAGTTGGCCATGATTCATAATGAAGCACGGCGTGAGCTGGCACAGGGGTGCGGCTTGGCACAGCGCTTTTGCCAACATTGATCTACCCTGACGCAGCAGCCGGGTTATACAGATCTGCAGCAAACGTGCTCCCCAGCCACGGTGCCCTGGCTCTAGCAGACGGGAATTGGGCTCTTCTTGCCCCTTGATGTGATGGCCTGAAGCTCTCATGGGAACAGCTAGTGTGTGCTGGCAGCAGTTTCTGTTGCAGGTCTGGCTTTGGCTGGGTTTCATATATCTTGAAATGAATTTGCCTTGGAGCGAGTGACCCATAACGTTAGGAATGCCTGGTTCCAGGCTGGGAGGGGATTTCTTCCCAGCTGGCCTTCTTCCCCAGCCCCCTTCCCATCACCTAGTGCCAGGCTCGGGCAGAGCGGAGACAAGGGGTCTAGGAGGCGAGCTGGCCTCAGCACTTCATGCCCTCTAGGCTGTTCATTTGGTTATCCTCCAGCAGAGTTGCTGGGGAAACCAAAGATGCCTCAATAAGCACATCTAGTAGCCACTGCTCCTTATGCAAAATGAAAAACATCTTGTCCTGACCACAAGACCTTGTTTGTGGCAAAGCCAGTATGCTAATGGGCTGGGAAATCTGGGCTGGAAGCAGGGCTGGGGCTGTGGGCAGAGGAAGCTGACACATGGCTTATAGCTGATTGTTGACCTTCGCTTGTGAGATTGGTAGCGGATGTAATTCATCAGTCGGTGTAGCCGCTGGGCTGTAGGATGGGCCACATGTGGCCAGGTGAGCAGGAGGGCTGATCCCAGCCACTGGAGCTGCAAAACCCCTTATCTCATACTCAGGGGCTCGCTGCTGCCCTGATGAAGAAACAAGTGCTGGGTCTGGGTTGGTGCCACCCAGCTCTAACTGTCCCCATGAGCCTCTGCTCTTCACCCCCTGTGAGGCTGTAGCTAATGGTAAACCTGTATGTTAAGAAGAGCCTTCAGATGTGCAGGACTGGAATGAATTAAAAATGCTGTCCTGGGTAGTTATACCTTGAGCCCAAGTTCTAGGAGACACTCAGGGAATGTGTTCCCAGTCTTTCCGTGGGGACAGCATGGAAAAAATGCTGACAGCTTAGCCCCTAGCTATGGGACCCATCCGTCTGCATTGTGCATCTTGCCGTAGGGGAAGGGGTCAAGTCCCCCACCACGACGGTGACTTCATGGCTGTGGAAGCATCTGGGAGTTGCTGCAGGCTGGTGTTAAGCAACCGGAGAGCTCATACCTTGGTACGCTCACCAGGCCCGACCCTAGGGCTGTGGGGTGAGGGGAAATAGTTCTGGGGAAGTTGCGTAACCTTGGTGAGGGCAGGAGGTTTGGGCTTGTGGCTCCTTGAAGCCAAGTGCATATGAGGTCTGGTGTTTAAGTGGCCATTGTGGCCAACGAGCTGATTCTCTGGGAGGCTCTCCTGCTGTTTGGCTAACGTGTCTGTAGCTGCAGTCACCCAGACTTCATTTTACAGGCTTGTTTGTATACACGGGTTTTGAGAGGTGAGGCAGGGGAAGCTCTACCTTCAGGCAAGTCATTATTGATAGCAAGTGCTCTTGAACGTCACACTATATTGCACTGCAGTTCAGCTGAACTGACAGGCCACTTTTTAACCCTTGGGTGATAAAATAGGTGTGTTCTCAACACAAGCAGCAATGAATTGTCTTGGTGTGAAGCTTCAGTGCTATGCAAAAAAACGCCCCGGCTTTTTCTCTGGGAATAGCAAGTTCTTTCAGATCCCCCCTTAGCACAAACTGAAGGTATTGCTTTTCCAAATACTTTTGCTACAAAGTCCTGACCAAGATCCTGTTGTGTTATTTTCACCCTTTGGGTTCATGTGAACCTCCTGAATCTGTAGCCCTCAGGAAATTCCACTCACAGGCAGGGTCTCACTTCTCTCCTGAAAAATTCTAGGGGAATTCAGCTATTTCCAGGCTGATGAAGATAATGCTCTTGCTGGAGAGGAAGTTCAGCATTTAATGTTCTTCTGATGGAAGTGATGTGCTCAGTACAGGCTCTGAACTCCTGACCTTTTATGAAATGCTTCTGATGAGTTGCCTGATACTTAACACTTTTCGACCTCCATTTTCAGGTGAGAGAAACTGAGACCATGGATGCCCGATGGCTTGACTACCCTGCCTCTGGAGACTTGCCAGATGATGAAGATATTGGTGAATTCAGACCTCACTTAACTTCTGATGAGTTAGATATAGATGAGGCATCTGCGTCTGGAGGTAAGTGGGGAGGTGCGAAATGGATCTCCCTCAGTTGGCGCTGTGAAATTCTTCCCAGTGTCACCAGTTGTGAGTGGTGGGCTAAGGGCACAGCCAGAGCTCCAGAGGGAACTACGGTGTCAGGTGGAGATGAGAAAGCCGTGTGAATCGTAGGCACTCATAGATGAGTACAGTGAAAGTGGTTGTACCGTGATGTTGAATCACTTGGAGGACAGATGGAGTCCAGCCAGGCTTGTCTTACTGGAAGTGAAAAGGCATTGCACTTGCTGGATCTCTTTCCTATTGAACTCCAAAGAACTTCTGAGACACTTGGGGGGATATATATATATATAAAAAAATCTATTGTTGGGGCAGTGTTAAAAGGCTTAAAGTTAGTGTCTCAGCTGAGGCGAGACAAGGTAAAGGGCTAACTGGTGTTCAAGTGAACTCTGTGTGACATGCAAAGCTCCCTGCCCAAACCAGTTTCTGTAGCTCCATGTCCCCTTTATGTGAACATTTGTTCTCTAAGAGGGAAAGAACAAGTGCTGAAATCGGTTCCTGACGTGTTCGGGCAGATCTCGTAACTAGAGGGTTGGCGAACTGCCCTTCAGGGACGGGTGGTGAGACCATTGCCCTCCATTGGCAGTAGCTTAACAAGCCATAGCAGACCTGCTTTGCAGGGCAGCTCCTGATGATCTGCAGCAGGGGCCAATGGATCCATCTGAAGATCCCTCCCATGCGAGAGGTGTTGGCCTTAAGATTGATTACATCTCATGGTCTTGTGCAATCGAAGCTGTTTAGTGAAAGTACTAGTAGATAACAGGGAATTGTAGTCAGAACATAAGGTCTAGTTTGTCTGCAGTTGCTGGTATTGTTGGAAGTGTCTGAATTCTGGACAAAATCAGGTAACGAGAGGAAAAATTAGTGTCCTCTTTTTTTATTTTTTATTTTAATTAATTTATTCCTCCCCCTCCTATGCAGACTACCCAGACTCTGAAGATGCCATATATCTGACCACCATGGATACTCCTGTGGTAGGTATTGCTCTGCATGTTTTAAGCAATACGTAGTTCCTCTGGTCTGTCTGAAGCTTTCTGAATACCCTTCCCCCTGCAAGACATGGCATCAAGATGAATCTACCTGCATGAGCAGGAACAGTATACTTGTAATGCACTAAGCAAACTTTCTTTTCTCTGCACGCCCTCTTACTTCTAATTGTAGGTAGGCTGGGTGCTGCTTACTGACGGGTGTGGTCTGTCTATATTCTGTAGATATCTGACAACTATATCCCTGGAGATACTGAAAGAAAGATAGAAGGTGAGAAGAAAAACACAATGGTGGACAATGAAATCATTCCAGACAAAGCTCTACCTGTCGGAGAAAACCTGTCCAACAAGATATCCATGGCAAGCACAACCAACAGCAGCATCTTTGAAAGAACAGAAGTCCTTACAGGTAATATTCCACCTCGTCCTGATAAATCATTAATACTGTAAATCAAAATGGTTTCTGTTGCTCCCAGTTTCTCTGGGGAGCAGCTACCTGCTGACAAGGGGAGTGAGATGTGTTACCTCTGTGAGTACCTGTAGCAGGGTCACCTCTCCCTTCTAGTCCTTAAACAGCAGAAGAGCCTACTACGTGCCTTGCTGGGGTAAGCAGCTTGGTTTTGAGCCTGCCAGCTGACTGTTGGCCTAAGTGCCACGCAAGTCATGTGGCAGCTGCTCTGCACCCAGATACTACCTCGGTGAGAGGCGTATCTAGCCATAAATCAATGACATCATAGACTATTGTATCAAATGCAGGCATTTTCCTTCTAACCTCTGCCCAAGTCCTGCCTTTTCTGAGCAGCCTTGCCAGGAATCAAACAATTCCTGTAAGGGATTTGAACACCTAATCGACTGTTACGAATTTATCTATCTAGGGCAAAACCAAGCGACTGGCTTCCCTTCAGCATGTGGGGGTATATCTGTCTCAAGGCACACTTCATCCATTTGGCCTGATGGTCCAAGTACAAACCTCAGCACATCTTGCTGATCTGCAGCCATCCTTCCAGCTGGAGGAGGGGCTGTAAGAGTGGATTGCAAAGCCACCTAACAAAGAAGTTGATTTACGGCAATGAGTAGGTGTCACAGCAAACTTCGCTGAAGTCTTGTGGCCGCCCTTGCTGTGAGGAGAGAGAAAATCTTAGTGGTTTTTTGTGGCTTTGTGGTTTTTCTGAAATTCTTCCCAGGGTGTTTTTTGGAAGGAGGTGGTGGTGGTAGTGGGATGTTGCTGTTTAATTGAAATACAGAGTCTCCAGAGTGTGCTCGCACAGGTAGTTAACAAAGCAGTTGAATCGGAGCTGTACCATTTTCCTGGAGTTGTTGGTGGTGGTATTTGTGGGTTGTGGTGGGGCTTTTTTGTGTGTGTTCGTGTTGTTTTGTCTCCATGTGAGGAGCGTGTCTTATTTTTTTTTTTTTTTTAATCATCAAAACTTCCTTCTTGCACTAAACTGGAATATTAACGCAAACTGGTTAATGTGGAACATGTGATTATTCTATGGTTGGATGAAAAGCAATTTCTGTCCTTTTCCGAAAACATCTGCTGTCACTGAAAATGCCAGCACATATGGTGACAGGCACACGGAGAGCAGGGACTCCGGAGGCGGTTCTAGGGGCTGGTACTCTTGAAGCAGATTTTGAGATGTGGTTGATGGTTTGGAGTTTATGCTTATTCCATGCTCTTTTTCCTTCCCCAGCTCTCATTGCAGGAGGGGCGGTGGGCCTCCTCTTTGCTGTCTTCCTCATCCTTCTCTTAGTCTATCGCATGAAGAAAAAGGACGAAGGCAGTTACGACCTTGGGAAGAAACCGATCTACAAGAAAGCCCCTACAAATGAGTTCTATGCTTAAAGCTCAGCAGCACCTTGTGCCCAGCAAGGGACAAACAGACTGTATGGAAACCCAGTGCCCTCAGATGAGATGTGCTGAACAAATGCTCTTTTTGGATTGAATTTCAAAGCGACTTCGAGAAAAAACAAACTTCCTACGTGACCCTTCCCATCCTGCTCAGCTAACAAGGGCCCAATGAAATACAAAGAGTCTGAAAAAAACCACCACCTCAGTGTATTTTTTTTCTAAAGCTAGTGTAAAAAGAATAAAGATGCTAAATTTTCTGCTTGGTTTTATAGAGGGTATATAAACACAAAACAGACTGTATGGAAGCAAACACCATGTGTTTGCATCCAATGGGCCGTGCTCAGATTGGATGCTTCTATAGAAGATAGCTTTTTTTTTAAAAAACAACAACAACAACAACAACAAAAAAAAAACCAAAAAAACCCATCATGCTAATAGATGTCTTCCAGCATGCTGTTGGTGTGAAGCTTTTTTGTGGAGAACTATTTATGAATCTCTTACACTACAGATAACTGTTGCCTTATCAGGGAGTAAAAGGCCCATAGGAGCTCAAAATCCCTGAATGCCATAAAGGGCCTATGGGAATGTCTTTCCCAGGAGACTTGTGTCTCTTCCTGTAGGCCCCAGGCAAGGGTCATTAATCCATGAAATCAGGACAGCCAGTTCTGTTTGGCTCTGACGACACCCTTTCCTTGCCTTCAGTCTCTTACCTTTTTTAAGGATTGCTTGTAGGATTTATTTTTTTTTAATAACAAAATTTTAAAGAAAATAGCCTAATGTTTATATAAAGTTTGTAGAAATTGTTTTGAAATAATAATAAAAAAAAAACCTCTACTTTTTTAATTTCCTCAGATTTATTTTTTCAATCCCTTTGTGTTTCCTTTGGCCGGGCATTTCTCTGGAGATGTTGTTTTATATGATTCATGTTCTGAACTGAAGCAGAGTTAGCTACAGTGTGTTACAGGTTTCTTTTAGTTCTATAGCAGCTACTGTAGAGCGTAAAGATATTTATGGTTTTCCCGTAACTTTTTTAGGATTTGATTTTTTTTTTAAATAGAATTATTTATAGTGTCTGAAATGGCTGCTCTTCTCATTTGGTAACTTTTATCCCTTTTTATGTAAAACACTAATATAATGAGTCTCTGTGAAAACTATTTAAGCTTTATTCTGTGAATTTTAATTATAAATTCAAGGCAATAACTTCTAGGGTTAATCTGTATGCAAAATTGGATTCATAATATGATTGAAGTAGGGAAAAGATGAGAGTATTTCTAGCCTGTAATATATTATAATCAGTCCTATAGAGCTATATATTATATATTTTACTGAGAAATACACAGTTCAGAGTGAAAAGGCTGGAGTTAATTCTTCAGCAGCCTTACTGTGTGTAAGAGGCTTGATCTGTTTGTCCTGCTGTTTGTCCAGTGTCTCGGCTGGAGCATGAGTGGGCTTGTTCTAGGGAAGTCAGCCGACAGCAGCCGGAGCCCTGGGGCTCGGTGGCGTGTCCTGAGCAAGGACACGGAGGCAGGCGGCAGGCGGTGATGTGCCAGGTTTCATCCTCTTGAGTTGGAGCAGAGATCCCCAAATCTGTTCTGGGGTTGCTTTTTGAAGCAAGTGTTGGAAGGGTGCAGTACAGAGAAAATACCTCTTTGTTTTGGGGGTTGGCAGTGCTGCCGCATCCCCTGTGGTACTGTGCCGAGTGCTGCCTCCTGCAGAAGGAGCGTTGGTAGCTACAAGTCTGCCTCAGTGGCATCTCCTGGCTGGGAGCGCTGAGCTTTCCTAGATGGCCAGCTCTGAACCTCCTGCGGTGGATTTTCATGAATATATCATGTACATAGCTCCTACCTCTGCGGAGGGTTAGACTGATTCCCCCAGTGCTCCCAGAGCGAAGGGTAACGTGCGTGTCCCATGCCTCTGTTTCAGGAGGGCGTTACAGAATGACTTTGTGTGGGTCATGTCCTGCTCCAGCTCTCCAAAGCCGGTGTGGTTTAGGACAAAATCCCTGAACTGTGTGACTGGGCAGGCAGCGCAAAACCAGGCGGTTGTGAAGGCTGTTCAGAAATCTCATCGACTCACGAAGGCTTCTTCCCGAGGCTTTGTTGTAGGCTTGGGGCCAAATTCGTAGCGGCGATAGAACAAAGAAATTCAGCTTCAGCCAGCAGTAGCTGCCTGTCGGAGCCAGGGAGGCGAAGTGGAGATCACAGGGCAGCCGTGTATTGAGACATCGCTGCGAGAGGGCTTTTCCCAAGGTTCCTCCACTGCGTTGACTCACTCCCTTGGTCCCAGTACGAGTGTGTTCGGGGAAGCTGTGGGCTCTGGGAGGCTCTAAAAACTGCACAGAGTTCACTGTAGGCTGGGAAGGAGAGGGAGGACTTCACTGCCTACGGAGAGCACTATCAGGAAGGCAGGAGCAGTGTCTGCTTCTCGGGGTATTTAGATTCTCTTGTGTAATTGCTCTTGGGGATTTTCCACTGTTACTGGTTCATTATTTTTTTTTTTTTTTCTCAAATAAACTGGTACTTTGTAAAACTGGCTTTTTGGACTGTTTCTGATCTGAAATTACTTTTGGGAGCTGGATAACAGGGAGCTCATGTTTGTGTAACTTCTTGGTTTACCGAAGGGGTAGGTGCGCTGGGATCTGGCTTGGCGGTGGCCTGCAGCTCAAAGGGGCTTTGTCAGCCGCTCCCGAGCTGTCCTCAGTGTCTGACCCACAAGTGACTCCTGTAGGACCAGCCTCACTGGGGTTCTGGAGCTACTGAAGCTCCTCCAGGCAAGTAAAGCAGATGCAGCATGGCACAAGGACGTGAGTCCATCCCTTCCCTGGTGATCAGTTTTGTGGTGGCACTTGGAGAGGGCTGTCCCCTTGCAGACAGAAGGGACAGAGGGAGGTACAGGTGGCCTCATGTGTGTCCCCTGGTGACAGCAGCACGTTCCTGTGCCCTCAAACATAGGGGAGCAATGCGCAGTCTTGCTCCACCAAGTTTCAAGCCAACCCCCCCCCGGGGGACCTTCAAGTGGGGATAGACCTGCAATTCCACAGGTGACCTGATGCCGTTTTGGACTAAAGCAGCTCTTCTCTTAAGCAAGACCCTGGAGGAAGCTGCTGCTTCTCCAACCACCTCTGCTCTGACAGCTTGGTGTTCTCGAAGCATGGGACCCATCTCTGTCTCCAGGAGCATGAGAGAGGTTGGTCTGTGTGGAGAGCGGGGCTGCTGGCTGGGGAGAGTGCCAAGTCTCCTACGAAGTGCTGTATTTAAACGGATTATCGTCCTCGAGAAAATCTAGTTCCCTTCTCCCTGGTGGGAACTCCTACTCTAGGTGGTTAGGATTAGCAGGGATGGAGGAAACAAATTAGGACTAGTACGCAGGCTCCCTGTGGGATGAGGGAGTAGCAAATACTTGCTCTGCTCCTTGTTGCCTGCTCCATCACTGATGTGCTCTCGAAGGTCCTCTGAGAACCTGCTTCTGGTACCAAGAAGAAGCCAAGCGCTCGCAGGGCTGGTCTTTGCTCCATGGGAGCTGCTGTTTGTCAGTAAATAGGTGACGTATTCCCGCGATCTTCATGTTCTTTTGCCTCATGTGGCTGTGACGGGTTCTTGGACGTGCTCCTTGGAACAGCGTATGTTTGTCTCTTTTTTTTTTTTTTTTAATTTTTTTTTTTCCCGTTCTCTGCTGGGATTCATCTCTCTCTGTTGCAAGAATCCCATGTACTTTCCAAAACCGCCCTCAGTGTAAAAGCGCCTTGTTTTCGCAAAGCAATCTGGACGGGTACTCTGCAAATCCCTGGAGCGCAAGCCTGGCTGCCTGCCCATGCTTGCAGAGCCGCAGTTCCTGCCATGGATTTGTCGCCGTTCCCTCCATCTGCATTTCTGCCCTCCCCGGCCAGCCGGCCTGTGTCTGGTGTTAGCCGAGGGGTGACTCACACTGATGCCTCGCGAATTCCTGGTGGCACTGACCAGCTCTGACCCGGTTGTTTTTCCTCCTAGCACTTGCTCTGGTTTTACAAGCAAAACCCTGAGGACCTGCTGTGCCTGGCTTGAAAAATAGCTGGAACCCTCCTGGGTACTGATGTGATGGAGTGGCCGCGGGCAGCTCTGCCCTTCTCAAACGCTCCCTGGCAGCAGGGGATGGAGGGAATGAGTGGAGGAGCTGGAAGGTGAAGCATAACCTTTACTTTATGGCTTACAGGTGGTTTTGAGGTGGAGTTACGGGTGTTCGGGTCCCTTGTTTCACAGGCTGAGGTGGGGTGGGTGCTGTGCTGCGTGCCAGAATGGTGCCAAAATGGGTCACGGAGATGGTGTGTAATAGTGTTGGTGATGGCCGTGCCTGTCCCCACCCCCTCTAACCCCTCTGGAGGGGCACCCATATCTCCGGGTAGGACACCCAGGCTGCCCACAGAGACTGTGGAGTCTGGGGGGGGAAATTCCTGCACCCTGGAGCCACGGTGTTTCCCACGAGCATCCCC
Organism: Fratercula arctica; assembly: GCA_947846985.1. NCBI lineage: Eukaryota > Metazoa > Chordata > Aves > Charadriiformes > Alcidae > Fratercula > Fratercula arctica. Next base: position 11,346,920 of record CANTUZ010000013.1, on the reverse strand, counting down.
CAGCGCACTGGGTGCTGGGCAGGGTGCACAGGGGGACCCCCACGGCTGCAGGCGGGGGAGAGGGCAAGCAGGGAGATCCCAGGGCATGGGGGTCCCCAGCACAGCCCTCCCCTGCCCACTGGGGCTAGAGGGGGCCAGTGGGCTCCCAGTTGGCCAGATGAATGGGTTGTCCTCGGGGCTGGGGCCTGCGAGGTGAGAACCTTCCTCCTTCGATACGGCTGGGCGCAGCTGACCCTTCGCCGCAGGGATGTTCCTGTCGCTGGGGATAAAACTCCTCCTTTGCTCTCCTCTGTCCCACCTTGCTGGGTGCCAGCTGGGGTGCAGGTGGTGCTGCCCGCAGGTCTGGTGTCTTCTGGGGGGGGGGGGGCTGAGCCCATCCCTCATGCCAAAGTGGCTCCTCGAGGGTTGTGTTTCGGACAGACCCGGAGGAAGGGGGTGCTGGGATGCTCACTGCCCTGTGCTGGAGCAGCATTGCCCACCTCCCGTGGATGAAGAAAGTGGGGTTTTTTTTCGCACCAGCAGTTGCATTTTTGGGGTGTAACAGGGCTCTTCTGGGTTTCGGCTGCGAACTTTGAACGACGGCTGCCTGCCTGCCTCCCCTGCCCGTGCCCCCCTGCCCGCCCACCAGCCCCGTCTTCCTGCCACCCCCCCACCGAGCCCCGCGGCCGAGCACCCCGGGCCCACCCCTGACACCCCCCGTGACACCCCCCCGCCCCCGGCCCGGCTCCCCGGGGCCGTTAGCTCCTGCTCGCCCGGGGTCTGCTGCCACCTCCTGGGCAAACCCCTCCCGGCACAGCCGGGTCGTGCCCCCCCCGCCCCCCCCCGCGGCTCCCACTGGGGAGCGGGTTTTTTCGGGGGGCAGAGCGGGTCGGGGGGGCTCCTCTGCTAAGTACAGGCTGCCGGCCGCGGGTGGGGATTCCTCGGCAAGCAGCGGGACTGGGAATTGCAATGGTGCTAATGCTGTGAGGAAATGCAGCTGCCTGCTGAGTGTGTAGTTTTTTCCTTCCCCTACCTTTTTTCTTTCCCCTTTTTTCCCCTTTTTCCCTTTCTTTCCCCCCTTTCCCTGCTTTCCCTTTTTTCTTCTTTTCCCCCCTTTTTCCTTTTTTCGTCTTTTCCCCCTTTTTCCTTCTTTCCCCCTTCCCCTTTTTCCTTCTTTTCCCCCCTTTTCCCCTTTTTCCTTCTTTTTCCCCCTTTTCCTTTTTTCTCCTTTTCTTCTACCTTCCTTTTCTTCTCACACTCCTTCTTTGCTTCCCCCTTCTTCACCCCCTTTACCCCCTTCCCCCTCCCCCCCTTTTTCACAGTGCATTGCAAGAGCCTCAACACAGCTGAAGGCCCTAAGCCCTTGGCAGGAATGGGGAGGAGGAACTGAAACAGATTCACACCTGGATGAGCCACCAGCTCCTGAATCCTCTGATGGGAGCAAGCGCTCCCTGGGGTGCTCCACAGTCCAGGTTTGTGCTCCTTAGGGGAAGGATTCAGAGAAAGCGTTACCGAGGCATTAGCTGTGTGGCGCTTTCCATCCCAGCTATCACAGCCAAAACTCTTGGGTACCTTTATAGGGGTGGCCTGGGGTCTGAAAGGCATCTGAAAGGGCTGGGAAAAGCTGCACCTCCCCCACAGCACCCCCGACCCCCCGCTGTAAGGATCTGCTTCGATTTGTGTCTGGAGATGATCAGACCGGGCTGTGCCTCACACTGTAGCCCAGGCAGGGAGAGCCCCCCGGCTCCCCAGCACCCCTCTCCTGCCCCAGCGCCACGGGGATGGGCCCTTTCCCCAGCAGAGCAGATGGAGATGGAGATCCCCTGTCCCCACATGGAAACCAGAAGGGGTAGGGATTTCTCCTGCCATCCTAAAATATCGGTGCCTTGGGAAAAGTGTGGGTGGGAAAAGCTGTAATGGTGCATTCGTCCTGGGAAGAGATTGAACTTAATAACGTGGGGTCACTGCGGTGAAGGTGCGTCTGATCAGCGCAGTGAAATAAGGCAGAGCTCCATGGTAGGGAGCAGACGCTGGGGATCAGCTCCTGCGTGTCTGGTGTCACCCTCCTTGAGAAGGGGCTTGGGGTGCCAGCCAGCCTGCTTTGTGGAGGAACCCACCACCCATCATGGGGGTCCTACCAGGCTGCAGGGACAGCGGGTGCTGGCAGCCCCAGTGGCTCACCCAGGCCCCCCCTGCTTGTCCTGGCCTGGGACCAGCACCCTGCAGTGAGCTGCCACGTTCACAGCTCCAGGAGCCACGTCCCCAGAGCCACCGGCAAGCCCAGACCTGCGAGGGCTGTGCTGAGCATCACGGAGGGTGTGGTGGAGCCGGGCTGGCTCCCAGCGGCACCCCCAGCCTCGGGGCTGGGGGCGGAGGTGGCTCCGTGCAGAGCCCCAACTCCTGGGCATCTCTGGGGCAGGGACGCTGGCTCGGCTCACTGTCCCCATCACATGCTTTGCCACGGGTGGCTGAGCCCTGTGGGGCCGTCCTGAGCCCAGTGGGTGCATCTCCATCTGGCTGCAGGGATGGGAAGCTCCCCTAGGACTGGTGGCCCCTCGTCCCGTGTGCTGGTCCACGTGGCCAAGGCAGCCAAGTGTGTGGGGTGCTGAGCGTCTGCCAGCAGCCGGTCTCAGTGTGTCCTTAGCCTGGGTGGTGCTTGTGCATTATCCAGCCACCAAGGTTATTGAGGCTGTTTGGCTCGTTGCAGGTTTGCTTTTCAAGTCCATCCTTGGCAAAGTTGATCCAAACCCCTGGTCCTCCTGTTGAGCCTTTCCTGGGGCTACCAGGAAGGTGATGGTCACGGTCCCTTCACATGCATCTCCTTCGCACAGCCTAAATGCAGAGGCAGAGCTTGGGGCTGCCTAATTCTGAAGGCAACCTGCCAGGACTGGCACGAGGACCAGGCTGGTGTGCTCTGTCCTTCCGCTGCCCCGGCAAGCAGCCGTACCACCAAAGACCAGTTCCTTGTTGGAAACCAGTTTGCTACAGCTGCAAGTCCATTGGGTTTTGGCATGGGCAAGGATGGACACGAGTAACGATGTCCTCATGGCTCTGCCCAGCTGGGCTGGTGGGAGGGCCTGGGGTGCTGGGGGTGCTCCCTGCCTCAATGAGCACCCAAGGCTGAAGTTGCCTCCCCGGGGAGATGGGGATGCTCCCACTGCCAAAGGCGCTGGCTCACCCGTGGGCACTGCCCTTGCTGCCGCAGCATCGCCCTGCCGGCCCCGGGCAAGGGGGAGGCTCAGGGCGTTTTGCCCAGTGTTGACGTTGTGGAGGGAAAAGACCTGCTTTTTAATCATGGGTTGGTTATTTTGGGGAAGCGGGGGTGCAGGAGTTGGGCTGGCGGCCCCAGGCATGCGGGAGGGAACAATGGGGCCACTGTGCAGCCAAATGCCCCGGCTCCTGTCAGAAAGGCCCAGCGAGGAGTTTTCAGCATGTTTCTATTCCCTTGCTCAGGTATAATTACACGGGGGAACAAAGAGCCCTTCAAACCTGCCCACTCCCCCCGGCACAGCCCCGGGGGGTTGCGAGCATGCACGCGTGTCGGCTCCCCACAGGGTGCAAGGGAACAGTGACCATGCACTCCAGCGAAGGCAGCCCGGCAGGGCCGGTGACACGGGGCAGTGGGGTGGGGACAAACATCCCCAGCTCCCCTGGGACCCACGGCCGGGGTGGGGGGGCTCCTCTCCCGGATCCACGTTCCTGGTTGTGCCCCCCAGCGCAGAAAGCAAAGAGCAAATCTCGCCCTGCCTCTCAGCGCTCTGCTGCTGCTGCTGTTAATGGAGCCCTATGCCAGAGCGGGTTTGATAAAGTGCTTTTTCTTCTGCCCCTGGGGGGGCAGCTCCCATTCAGGTCAACAGCTGCTGGCAGCCCCTCTGTGTGGATTTGGGGTGGGAAGGCCCCCCCCACAAGCAGTGTCCCCTGTGTCAGCCCTGCGTGGGTCGAGGAGTTGAGGACCACACTGAGCATCCCCATGGGGAGCGGGTGTCCCATGGGCTACAGCCCCCATGCTGCCCCCCTGCAGCGTGTCGCCTGGTGCCCGTCCTGACACCCCGGTCCCCTTCACAGAGACCAGTTGGTGTGGGATGTCCCTTCCAGGCCTGATGCAGAGGTGAGGGGCAGCGATGGGCGACTTTGGGCCTGCGTCCCCAAGCTGTCCCAGCCCAAACCAGCCAGGGTGGGAGGTTGGATTTAACAGGGTGGGGGGGGACAGTGCTGCCTGCTCCCTGCGGTGCTCTGAGCAAAGTCACGCCAGGGTAGCACCGAGCTCCACGGCCCTGGGGCTGCAGAGGAGCACCCAGGGGTGCGGCTCAGCTCCTCTGCTGGCGGATCCAGAGAGGCCAAATCCTCGCTGGGCTCACCGGGAGGGAGATGCACACGGTCATTTCTTTCTCATGCTGCTGTGTAACTGCCTGGTTTGCATGCCTAATTACAGCAATGATGCATGGAAATCAGGCCTGTGTTTTCCAAGCCTAGTTGTTTATTTAAGCTGTTTAAAAATCCACTTTCCTTCCCCAGTGAACCCTGAGAAAACTATCTGTGTGTTTCTTTGGAAAGGGGAATGAGAGCAGATTGCCAGCTTCCCCCATCCTGCCCCCCGAGCCGGGCTCCCTGGACCCCCCAGCAGTGCTGCAGTGTGGGGCTGGCCGTGGGGAGCCGTGTCCAGCACTGATCCTACACCCCCAATCTGGCCAGCAAGCCCCAGCTGCAGCCCCGGGGCAGTGGTCCAGCCCTGCATCCCGGTGGGATGCTGCTGGCCCCCGGGCTCAGTCCTTCCCTGGGTGGCAGGGAGTCCGGAGCTTGCCAGGAGTGAGCTTGTTTTCAACTTGTTTTTAGGGAAAAAAAAAAAAATGAAAAAAAATTAACCCATGCTGGAAAACCAATTTTCCACAGGCTTTTTGGCTGCATGGGCAGGGCTGAGCACCCAGAGCTGTGGGCACAGAAGCATGGTGGTCTCTGCCCCTGAACAGCCCATTTCGGGACAGGGGCTAATAATACCCACTTTTGGCATTGCTGGTGACGCAGGCACCTGGGTGTGTCTCTGTCTCGCTCTGTCCTTAATGCTCTGTGGGGTTTGGTTTTTTTTAGAGTCTGGCCAGTGGGATCGCACGCCTGGGCAGTTCCCAATGCGCTTGGAGCCTCTTGAGCAGGTAACTGTAAGTCCTCAGTGACCCAACTCAGCTTATTTTGGCCCCAGCGTAGTTTTGCATCCTGCTGCCCAGCTGGGTTGTTCATAGCTCTGTCAGAAAAAGGATAAAGTCAGCTCAGGTTTTCTGGGCACTGCCCAAACCTACAGCCCCGTAGGCAGGGCTGCGCTGGGCTGGGGCCAGGAGTGCCCTTGGAGGGATGCTCGGGGTAGGGGGACCATGCTGGGGTCTGTGGGTCAGGTTAGGACCAGTGTGAGGGGTTGCTGGGGAGGAGGATTTTTAGGCTCCTGATGTAGTAACCGGCCCTTTGGTTCAGTCTCATTGGCTGAGCCTGGTTCATGGACTGCATCAGCCCCAGGGGCACCATGTTTCCAAGAAAGGGGGTTTTCTCTGGACCTTTCCCTTGGCTGATGGGCAGAGCAGCATCCCCCGTTCTCGAGGGTTGGCGATACAGGCGTTTACACCGAGCAGCATGGGTCACGGACCACCAGGGGGTGCAGGGCAGGGACAGCCCCAGGCACAGGGCTTAGGGCTGGGGGAGACAGGCTGCTCTGGGGGGGGGGGGTGGCCCCGCTCGCCCCCTGTCTCCAGCGCTGGCTCATCCTGACGTGGGGTCCCCGGCAATGGTCACCCGCAGCCCCGTGCTCCTCCGCAGGGGACGGGCAGGGACCTGGCAGCGCTGCCACCGCCCCGGCCGCGCTGTTGCTGGGGAGGTGATGAAGCCGCAGCGCCGCAGAGAGGGACCTGCCCTGGGCTGCCCTTGCCAAGGCAAACACCTCGCTGGTACAGAGCAGCCCTGTTCCGTACAGCCCCCTGCCCATCTCCCCCTCTCTGCCCACCCCTCACGCTCAGGGCGGTGCAAAAAATCCCCTTTAACCCGAGTTTTTCTGGCCTTTCTGCAGGTGTGGTTGGAAACGGCCCTACAAGAAAGCTGGTGCCGGTGCCAAGAACGGTGCCACCAGGCTGGATTTGGGCTGGGTGAGCAAGGAAGGGACATTCCCCGCACTCCCCATGTGCCACGGCTGCCCCCCGCTCCCCAAAAAACACTCAACATCAGGAAACCACCTGTATGGTCTGGGACAAAATGCAATGCAATGACTGATTAAAAAAAACAAAAAAAAACCAAAAAAACCCAAAAAACAACAAAACAGCCAACCCCTCTGAAATGGGCAGAAAATGTCCCCTGGGGATGGCCAGAGATGCCCGGGTGATCCCCAGCACCCAGTGCGGCTCCCGGGCTGGCCCGAGCCTGTGGGCAGCCTGGGCACAGGCAGTGTGATGAGCGCGGCGGTGCTCAGCAGGCAGGGCGCTGGTGGCCGGGCTCACTAGATGGCAGCAGCTCTTCTTCCAAAGGGCCGGGATGGTGCCGCACAGCCCAGGCAGAAAGGGAGACAGACCCAGACCAGAACTTCTTGTTCCTCTGGGGTATTGTTTCATGGAGGGGAAAACCCAGGATTTTATCTTCTTCTTGAAGGCACCTTTTTGGTACCTTCTGGGTACCTCTGGGACCTGAAACGGCTCCTTGATGTGACGGGGCTCCAGGCAGCCCCAGCTGCATCCCAGACCGGCAGGAGCAGGGGATCCCCATTGCTTTCAAGCCTCACCATCAGCCAGGGATGCTCATGCAACACCGTGGCTGCACACAGTGTAAGTTATCCTCAGCATCCCTAAGTTAATGCTTTTCCTAAATCCCCAGCTCTTGGAGAGATGTGAAGGGTGTTTTTTTTTCATGCTTCATTTTTATACCCATGTTTCTGGCTGCCTTGGGGACAAGGGAAAAGCTCCATGCACAATTCAGGAGTGCAGAAAAGAGCTGCCAGACAGGCTCTGACACGCAGCCCAGCTCTGAGCCAGCAGCCCAGCTCTCCGGAGCCGGCAGGACGGTCCATGCGTGATTCCCCGACATGTGCTGGTTTATTGTAGGATCCGGCAGAGATGGGCACTGCCAACTTGCGAGCGAGCGAGAACATAGAACTGGATGGCTGGCGCCTGTCCGAAACATTTGTGTTAATGAGTGATTATGCAAATAAACAGCTCTGCGGATGCTACGAGTTCCTCCGCCGCGACGTGGAGCATATGTTCCCCGTGGCAGGGAAGTGGCTTCTCCAGGAGCTGCAAAGCTCCTTGTTTCCATTTGCAGGTCCCGCTGTGAGAAGCAGATTAAAAGCAGCCCACGGCTGGTCGGGGGAAGGCAGGAGCCCCTCAAGGCGCCCCCAGCCCACCCGCCGCCACCTCTGCCTTTTCCCCATGTGGCTTGAATTACCGCGGCTGTTTGCTTAATCCATCAGGCTTCAAGAATGAGCCAGTCGGTGCTTTTTTGGCCTCTCCAGCAAAGCGCTGCGCTGTAAACATAACAAGGCAGGCTTGTTCCAAGCCCTTGAAGTCAACAAGTAATGTTTCTCCTGCCCTTTGGGACCGGGCTGCTGCTAAATATAGCCGAGGGTGCTTTCCATTCATAAAATGTGAATTATGCCCCGGGCTCCGAGGGAGGGGAGCGGGTTGAGGAGTCCATGGGCTCCAGCCACTCCTGCATGGGATGCAGTCAGACACTGAAAGGCTTGGCCCCATCCTTTCACTGCCCTCCAGCTCTTCATGGCGACATGGGGGAAGAAATGCTTTTGGGGGAGCATTTCATGCTGGGTGCATCTGTGCATCTTCACGCTGGGTGGTACGAGGCCGTCAGTCCCCTGTAGCCCCGAATTCAGCATCCTGAGCCGCAGCATGGCAGGGGACGCACATGGCGAGGCCAGGGCTGTGAGTGCAGTGCTGGCATCTGAAACACGCTGGATGGCGCAAAACGTGTAGGTAAGCCAGGTGATGAGCCGGGGGTGCCCGTGGCGGGTCCAGGCACCCTGTGCTCCTGGGGTGCTGCAGGTGGTGGGGCACTACGCATCCCCCACTCCCTGCCCGCTGCCACCGAGGTCAGCACGCGTTAAACACCTCCCTGGGTTTGGCAGTTGGGTTGTTTCAAAACCCAACTCACAACTGCCAAACCAGCAGGTTTCCAGGCACACCATGGGCCTTTTGATGCCACGGAGATCTGAGGACTTAAATAAAGCTGTAAGACTGACTCCGCGTAATGCTCAGGTCTGTCTCCAAGACTTTCTTTTTATGGCATCTTCAGATCGGCAGTTTCCTGCTGATGCCAGCACTGCAATTTCTGTGTGTGTCTAAGTGCATGTATGTGTGTGTCTGTAAGTGTGTAAAACAGCGGAGCTTGGCAGAGCTACGCCAGCTAGGAAGGGGCTGGGTTTCACACTAAAGTTTTTCTTTCTCTCTTTTTCCCGTTTCCTTTTGAAATAACCCCATTTGGGCCTCTTAGGAAAAAAACCAGACCATCTGGTACCAAGTATTTGACTGCTGGAAATCGGCTCCTCCTTACTGAAAAGCACAGACGCGATGGAGGGATTCCTGGTAGAGATCAATAACGCTAAAGGTCGCATTTGTTCATCATCCCTCCCGGCCTTTGAATATATGGACTGAGGACATCAAGGGAGCTGTGATGCTCTGTGCCATCACGGGAGGTAAATCGCAAAGGTGAGTAAAGAAGAAATTGTATCAGTAAAGAGTCCTTGAAGCCTGATTTATTGATGCTTTCATGTGAGATCTCAGCAGGGTGAGATGCTGCCACGAAGAAGAGACAAGTCAGCAAATCACAGTAACTCGGTGGGCATTTGATGTGTGGGGAGGACCCTTTGGCTGGGACACCCCAAGCCCTGGATGGGGACCCCTGGCAGGACTCGGGGCTGCTCCCCTTCCCCAGGGCCGGCGGCGAGGCTGAGCCTCTGCCCGCCCAGCTCACTAGTTCTGCATGAAGAGGTGGAAGTTGGTCCTGGTGAACTCCTGATGGATGCTGTCAAGTAATTTGTCCGAGTCTTGGGGGACATCTGAGAGGACCTGCTGTCCCGGGATGAAGCTCTGCTCCGGGGTGTAGGTGAATGTGAATGAGCTGGAGTAGATGAGGCCATCATCCCTGATCAGCAGGAGCGGGACCGTGATGGGGTATCGCAGCCACCTCCAGTCACTGCCAAAGGCAGAGACGTCGGGGACGACACACACGAGGGACTTGGGGCTCCTGGGAACAGCATGGGAGAGGAAAACATGCATTAGCCCAGGAGGGCGCCGTGCAGGAGCAGCTGGCAGTGAGTGCTGGCATGTCTCCTCCAGCCTGGAGCTCAGCGTTTTTCCTCTCCTCCCCAGTGTTTCATTCCCCTTGCCGGGGTTGCTTGGTTGTTTGCAGCCCCTGAGGTCCCTGTTGTCCCCCAGACTGCATCCAGAGCTGGAGGCACCAGTGAGACTTGTCCCTGCTTCTCCTCTCAATGCTCATGCTCAGTCCCACAGAACGGGCAGTGCCAGGGTCCCTGTCCCCAAGGCTGGCAGCCACGTCCCTCCCAGAGCTGCCCAGCACAGCCCAAATCCAGCTGCCGTTCCTTGCCCACTCCCTGGCCCCCTCGTCCGCATTACCTGTACATGGTCTCTGCTTCCACGTCTCCGAACCAGACCTTGAGGTGTGCGTGGAAATACTCCCCCTGTACATCCAGCATGGCCACGTCCCCGCCGCCCGTGAGCTGTGGCAGAGCACACAGCAGCGCGTTACGTGGTGCCGTGAGCCAGATTCCTTCTCCCCCAGGATGCTCTGCCCACGTGTCCCATCCCCACCGCAGCGGTCCAGACCCAGGCATTCCCACAGCATCCCAAACCTGGGAGACGCCGAGTGCTGGTGCAAGGGCTCAGGAGCCAGAGCCACGTTGGAGGCAGGTGATGGAGAGGTGGGGGTGGCCTGCAGCCGGCACTGTGCCTACCTGCAGGGCAGTGATGAGTGGCACGGGGCTGACGGGCTCGCGGATGCAGGCCAGGCTCTCGCTGAAGGTGTACTCCACCATTTCGGTGCCAATGATGGTCCAGCAGGAACCATCGTTCAGCAGCTCCCGGTTGGCTTCCTTCGGGCAGGGAGATGCCTGCGGAGAGTGTCACAGCTCCAAAGGCACCGCAGGGAACCGGAGCCAGGATGCCTGGCTTCTGCTCCCCAGTGTCTCGGTTCCAGCAAGCCACTGCTTTGCTCACTGGGAAATGGGGATCACGATGCCTTAACAAAGACCTTGGTGGTGGTGTCCCCACCAAAGCAGACAAGCTGGAGGCAGACAGCTTTGCAGTGATTCTGACCTTAATGTGGATGGAAACCCCGCTTTGCTGGAAGACCCCTCCCAGTGACATGTTCCCCAGCCAGCAGCAAAGAAGAGGAGCTTGGAGAGAGGATGGAGAGCACCCTGGGGGTCCCCGCCCCCTCCTCGTGCTGCCATACCTGGAACTGGATCACTTTCTCCGTGGAGAGACACAGGTACATGCGGTCGCTGCCCTGGAACTGGAAGGCACATTTGTGGAGCTGGGAGATGGGCTCATCTACGTCCAGCATGGCATACTGCTTCGTCACCTTCCGGATGATCTGCAGGCAGCAGCGTCACACCAGGGATGGTACCCGTCCCTCGGAGGCCCAGAGCAGCCAGGTCCATGTGCCTGGCACCCGCAGGGATGGAGGCTTACCAGGGGAGGCAGGGTGATGCCGGTGGCCGTGCAGACCAGCTGGACCACAGAGCCGTAGCGGATATACCCTTCCCGAAGGGGGAACTCGCTCCGGGTGCAGCGCTCATCGGCTTGCAGGGAAGGAGAAAGGCAGAGTCACCCCCCCACAAGCAGCCCAGGAGCTGGTTAACCTGGGCCCCCTTGTTATGAGCAGGTCTAGCCATGCTCCTGGTGCTTTCTTACTGCTTTTTCTGCTCTGCAGGTGCTCACTGCTTGGAGAGACCACTGCTCCCTGGGAGCCCAGCATGGGAGAGCAGGACTGGGATGTGGTACCTCACAGGGACACCGCCGGAGGCAGCGTGGGCAGGGATGCTCTGGGCTCTGGCCTCTTCCAGGCAAGTTACTTGCTTGGATTCATGGGCCTCCAGACTGGTACGGCTCTTGCTGCCCCAGTCACAGCCTGTGTGCTCTCAGGGCATGATGCCGACCCTCAAAGCCAGTGGGAAATGGCCATCAGCTGCAGATCCACACCAGGAACACCGGGCAGAGGTGAGACCTGAGCCAGGTTCCCGCATCCCCAGCCTATTTCCAACCCCTTCCAACCCCAAGAACCGGCTGTGCAGGAGGGCAGAGCCAGGGCTGGAGGCAGGCAGTGGCCCCGCGAGGCTCCTTACCCAGGTGGAGGGTGAAGGCTGCCCACTGCCTGGCGCTGGCGATGAAGGCACCCCCCTCGACGGAGAGGTAGCGGGTGCTGACGGTCTGGGAGCGCAGGCGGTTGAAGAGGGAGACTTTGGAGCCCGAGGAGATGCAGACTGTGGGGACAGGTGGCTGCGTTAGTGCCTGCCGGGGCTGTGCTTGAACTATGGCTTTTGTCAAGCCAAGGGAGGACAAGTCCTGGTTACTGGTGTAACCAGCCTGGCAGGAGCCATCATCCCCCCGCTGCCTTTCTCTATGTGAGGGCCAGCCCAGCTGGGCTTTTCAAAGGTGCAGGTGAAGCCCACGGTGTGGGGAGCATGTTGGCATCAGGGCATTACACATGGTGGTGGGTGAACCATTTGGAAATGCAACATATGTGCAGATACATCCTCTTTTGGAGGTGCCCATGGGCTTTGGGTCCAGCCTGGACCACTCTGGAGCCAAGCAGTGAGCACGCAGAGAGCATCCCAACGTGGGCTCATGTCCACTTTCCTCCCCGCAGAGCCACCCCCACTACGCACGGTCTGTGTTCTTCAGCGACTGCTTCTTCTGCGAGGGCTTGGAGATGACCTTGATCAGCTTGCTGTGGAAGGTGCCGATCTCCTGCCCGTTGCTGAAGAAGAGCTTCAGGACCAAGCGGAAATGCTTGCGCTTGTCCGCATCCGAGATGTACAATGCCTTGGCACAGCCGAAGCCCTGCCAGGGGCAGAGAGGGGCTGTGGGCACCTCCAGCCCAGCCCCGCCAGCCTTCCTCGCCCTCCTCACCCTCCTCACCACCCCGCCAGGACATAATAGCCCCCTTTCAAAGAGCCCCAGGTTAGTTAAAGGGGGAAATGACCAGAGATGTTATTACAGGTGGAATGAAGAGCTGGGGCTCGGCAGAGGCTTTATTTACACTGGGGGCAGAGAATTCCTCATGGAAATGAATGTTCACGTGTGATTTATCCCACATAACATGAGAAATCACCCTGGGTTTATGGTTTCCCCGCCGTCCTGGCTGATAGGCCATGCCTTAGCAGCAATGCAAGCGCTGCAAACAAAGGCTCTTTTTGTAAGGTTTCTGGCCCGACTCAGACCCTGTGCTCTTTGGGGACCCCAGATAATGCTATTTTTTTCATTTCTTTTTTTCCCCTATCAAAAGATGCCAGATCTCTGATGCCAGATCTCTGCTGAAGCTCTTGAACTTCAGGATCCATTGGGGTGTGTTGTTGTTGGGGGTTTTTTTAGCTGTTTATCAGCAAATCAAAGACTGGGCTTTCGTCTTGCGATAAGCGGCAGTGCTGCTCATCGGGAGAAGGTACCAGGGCTGAGTGAGCTGTGCGATTTTTGGCAGCTCGCCTGCCACGGGGCTGCCGGCCTGTAAAGATGGTGCCAAAGAAAGATGGGGCTCTTGGCAAGGCAGGGGAGCCTGCCCAGCTGCTTGGGCATGTGCCACAACAGGGCGGCAGAGCAGGAGCAGGGAGCGGTGGCTAAGAAGGCAGGACCACGACATCCCAAGGAAGGGGATGATGTGACATCCCAGGGCATGGGGTGATGCCAGGGAAAGCCCAGCCCCTGTGGGAGCGGGGTCCCCATGGTCCTGGGGAGTGGCGGGCATTACCTTTGCATCCGGCTGCTCCTCAAAGCTGAGCTTCTGGGTCTCCATCAGGCTGCTGCCCATGCTGTCCAGCCCCATGTACCCGCACACCCGGAATCCTGCCTCTCCCAGGTCGCTGGCTGGAAGAGATGGGGAGAAGCATCCTCCAGGCCCTGCACAGGCATGGGCTCAGCTCCTCCTGGAATGGTGAGTGGCCCAGGGTCCAGCCCTTCCCGGGACCGGACCACAGAGGGCTCAGCCTCGAGGGGGAAAGAGGAGTTTGGGGGGGCAAAGATAAAATAAACTGGGTGACTCCCTCCTTTGCTGAGGTGGAGGACAGCTCTCCGTGGCACGGGAAGGGAGGGAGGAGAGGTCCAGGGCTGCCACCCAGCACTTACCTTTTATCTGCTCCTGTTTTAACTTCCATCCCGGCCCGCTCAGGTAAACGCAAGGTGGGGGGCAGAAAAACCTGCAGAGATGAGAGGACGTTTTCTTACTGCATTTCAGCATCCAGAAAAGGTGCTCGGGGGTGTTGGGATGGCTGCGCTGAGAGCAGAGAGCTTCATCCAGGGTTCTCCAGTGCCGGGAGCAGCTCTGCACCCTGGCAGGTACGTGGTGCTGGGGGGGGGGGGGGGGGGCTGGTGACCTCACAGCGGGGGGTATGGACAGGGCTGGCTGGAGGAACTGGATTCTGCTGCCTCCAGCCACAGGGTCCGGCCCCAGCCCGGGGCGGCTGACATATCTGTCGGTGTCTCTGGTGGCCATGAGCCCATTGGCCACAGGAAGGCCCTGGGAGGGGAGGACAGGGCACCTTGCCCCCCCTCCCCTGCCCCGAGCCAAGGAGAGATGAGGCTCCCTGCCTCTGCCCGCCTGCCATGTGGGAGTTTCGGCAGGTTGGGAACAGAGTTTGCATTCACAGCCAGATTTGGAGCCCAACGCAAATAAATCTATAGCCAGGGTTTTGGAAACCTATTTTCCTGTGTTTTATTTGGGTTTCCACTGTCTTTGCCCTTGTGTGAATGGTGCAAATTCATCCTCTATTAACACTGGGTAAAGCGTTAGCAGAGAAAACACCAGTTTGAGGGGGTGGTGGTGGATATTTCAGAGCCCTAAAGTCCTCGGTATGGGTTTATTTAAACAAGTCAGCCACAGCACAGGCCCCTAACTCCCCCCGTGAAGGTAAAAAAGCATCAGCACCTTTAAACTTTAACCTGTGAGCCTGTTTTCTCTCCCTCTCCAGACCTGACATCTGATTTTCACGCTCATCCTTTGCCCGGGGTCCAGAGCAGGGGAAGGAGGAGACTGTCCCCAAGGCTCAGTGACACGGGGGCTTCCCTCCTGGCTGGGACACCCTGTCCCGAAATAAAACCTTTAGCTGTGGACCAGCAGCTCCTGGCAGGAGCCTGGCTGCAATGAGGACTTTGCAGGCACAGCCTCAAGCTGTCTCCTGGGGTGGCTGGAGCCTGGGTGCGGTTGCGCCTCAGAGATAGATCTCGTCACCTCACCGCTGCTCCACACTTGGGAATAACTGAGGATTATTTATATCACAAGGATTAATGGAGGATTAATTATATTACAGGGCCACAGTCTGATGTCACTGCCCAGGAGTAGCAATTCTGGAGGTCTGAGCCAGAACCTCAAGGTGTTTTTGCAGTGCGGGAAGGATTTTCAAAAATAGCTGCTTTTTTGGAGACTGCGGGCATTGATGGAAACGCCCCAGTCCCTGCTGTGGCCGTTCAGATTTTAAGACAAGATTTCCAGAGTGCTAACCTTTCCCCTTCTTCTTCTTGCATAGTTTATTTCCTTCTTTTACTTCATCTTTCTGATCTTCAGTGCGTCATGGGAGGAACCTAACCACTGGGAATGGCTAACTGGGGTGGATGCAGGTTAGTATCATTAGTTCAAGACTAAACAGTAGTTTTGGATGTAAAGAGGTTATGAATGGAAGGAGACAGGATATGTCACATCATTTGCTTCACCAGCTTGGATCAGAGAAATCTAACAAGGCTGAAATGGAGCTTTGGGTGGCTGGGTTTGGAAGTGGCTACCGGAGGAGCTGGAGCGATCGCTTACCTTTTTTCATTGCCGTATGACTTCTGTGCGACTTTGGCGTGCAGTATCAGTACTGTCTGGTCCGCCGGCAGCTGCAGGTACCTCCGCACACCGTCTCGAAGCAGGTTGGTTTGGTACGGGTTGGGTCTACAAGAGAGAGGTCCTCCAGCACCGTAACACCAGCACTGGGCTCCTGGCCTTGCCCTACCAACCCTGCGCCGAGCCGGGAGCAAGGACCTCCTTCTGTGTCCAGCATGGCAGGGTGGGGGGAAAAGAGGGGAGGCTTTCCCATCGGAAAGCACTGGAGCTCAGAGAAAATCTCAGCCGCCGCAAGACCAGGGTTGGCATGGAAAAATATAAAGTTTGGATAACTGAGTAATGGCTTCATCAGTCTTCAATCAAACACACACGGGGCACTATGTTTGTAGCTCTAAAACACACATTTCTAAGACTTCCAGTCCCACGTGATGGTGGCAGTGCTCTAATTGATCATTAAGTTGTTTTTCCACCTGATGTGCTTGTTGCCATGTGGCTTTTTGGCGAGTGGGGAAGCGCTGCTGCTGAGCCGTGAGTCCAGCTGGGGAGCTGGCACGCAAGCAGGAGCTGCTCGGTGGCTTCTGCAAGGGCTGCTGGGTGAGAATTGCTGCATTTTTCTCCGAGCCCTAAGAAGTGGGTGGTTTTGCTGATTGTTTCTGCTCTATTAACTAGAAGGAGTTCGCATGCACATGGAATTTAACTCTGCTAACTTAGTAGGTTGGGCGTTAACCGGCTGGAGAGAGATGAGGTGGGTCCAAGCCCGAGGTGCCCTGCTCTGCCACCTGGGACACGTGAGCAAGAACTGGGGGATGAGAGGGGAGGGTTGTGGGGTGTCTACTGGGGAGACCTTTTGTGGTGCTGCCTTGCTTTCAGAGGAGGCGAGACTGCCCATCTGAAGACCATCCTGCCCTACGGAGATCCCCAAAACCACTCAGGTACCTTTGGCTGGATAACAAGAAACCAGAGGAGGGGAAAGGGATGTTGTGTGGGCAGAAGACCCTTGTTGGCACATCTGCCGATGTCTGGCACGTTGCAGCTGGGCATACTCAGGAGAAATCGCTCCTACCAAGGGGACCCAGCCTGGATGGTTATGAAAAGGTCTTGACTTAAGCCTGAGCTCACTTCTTCCATGTGCTGAACTCCCTTGCCTTACTCCAAAGGGGTGTTCATACCTGCTGGTACTTGGCCAATGTGTTTCAGCTCTGCATGCCCAGGGGATGCTTTTGGACCCACCTGGATGAGCATCAGACCCAAACCAGATCCAGCATCCCCAGGAGAGAGAAAGCTGTATGGAAACTGGCTTCAGGCTCTGGCTCTTGACCCTCCCATGGATGGCTACTGGGATCACTCATGATCTCTCCGTGCAGTGATGGCCTCACATCCGAGACAGAGAGAAACAGC
This sequence comes from Fratercula arctica, assembly GCA_947846985.1. Lineage (NCBI taxonomy): Eukaryota > Metazoa > Chordata > Aves > Charadriiformes > Alcidae > Fratercula > Fratercula arctica. Next base: position 11,330,516 of record CANTUZ010000013.1, on the reverse strand, counting down.
AGTGGCCAGAGAAGGCTGGGAAGCCCCAAGCACAGCTGCAAACACGCTGCTGAGCCACTGGGAGAAAGTGGACAGGGACTGCAGGAAGTGCCAGGGGATTGCTCGGAGGAGAAGCAGTGAGGATGGGGGCTCTTGCAAGGGAAAAACTTGCAAAAGGCACCCCATTAAAAACAGTCTCTCTTGCTCTTAAATGGGCTAGAAATGGAGAATAAATGAGGGATTAAATGATCAGATGTGTGAAGAGAGGTAAATTGGGTCCTGCCAAGTGCCCCAAGGCAGGCCATGGTGAGATGGGTGCTCGGAGGCCAGAGCAAGCTCCCAGGGAGAGAAGCAGCAACTGCTGCCATCCCAAGCAGAGACCAGTTCATCAGCCAGTTTTACTCTTCCCAGTGCAAGACATGTATTTTAAAGAGGCTGTGCCCTTCGCAGCTTCTAGGACCCACATTACAATTAATCTTAAACTTCTATCCGTTCCCTTCCCGCTTTCCCACATTGCGGATGGAGCCGATGCTCTCCTGTTTGTGCGTGGAAGACAAACGCATCTCCCATACCAGCAAATAGGTACCCAGCATCTCCACTGGGTAGTCCCGTGGGGACTTGATGCTTTTCACTCCACCGATTTTCCCATCACCGCTGTGTTTGGGCAATATAATCTCCTGCCCTCCTTGTTCCCAGCTCTTTATCCTAGACGTGTTAGCCGGATCACCGGCAAACATAAATCAACAGAGCCCTGACAAAATCAGATTTACAGCCAGTGCCAGTGTCACCCACAGCATTAGCTGCCGCTCCGTGTCTGAGAAATGAAGGTTTTATGGCCACGGCAAGCCCCTTCCTGACTGCAGAGCACACGCTGCCGCCGAGCTCCTCTCCCCATGGCAGCCCCAATGCTCTGGAGCTCTGGGCTTAGCCCCGGCCAGCACTCACGACAAGGCAGAAGGAGCTCCTTTGCCAGACAGACCTTTGGATCGCCCTTAACAGCCCCCACAGCAGGGCTGGATCTGTTCCTTCCAACCCCCCATCTGGGACAGTCTTGCTCCAGCACCTGAAGTTGAGCTTTACCAACCAGTATCCCACCAGTGCCTTCTCTAGGAGGAGGTCCTTGGAAAGGCTGGAGTGAAGCTTTTCAGCAAGACTATCTATTGACTGGTTTATATCTTTGCACAGCCAAAGAGATCCTGTAAGAATGTTGTTTTATCTTTTTCCATAATGGCAATGCGGAGCTGTCTCCCTGCTCTGCTGCCAAGCTATAGTGTGATTTCAGCTTTGATCCACCTTTGCTATTTTTCCCTTCATCTAAAAGCACCGTTTGGGAATCTCTTTGCAAAAGTCTGTTGTTTTTTGGTTTTGTTTTTTTGTTTTTTTTTGTTTTTTTTTTTTTTACAGAAGTACTGATTGTGATCAGCATAAATGTGGAAACAGATCAAGGAAAAGGCTGCCTGTTGGCCTGACCTTGGCTATTCTTTTCCACTAATACAACATGGTGAAAAATGAGCATTATGCCTCCATTCAGCAGCATTTCGCCTGCAGTTTGTCAGAGACAACGGGCAGAGAGCAGGGGAGAACCAGACTTGCTGTGTGGATTTTTTCCTGGTGAGTCTCATCATTTGGTATTCAGTGCAAAACGAGGAGCGTAGCTTTGGGTCCTTGCTTGTGTCTCAGCTGTGGGGACACATGCTCCATCCCTGCTAGTGTCACCCACCAGCACCCGCCTGTATAGCTCATGGTGGGCTGGGGAAGCACCGATCCCGCAGAGGTGCTGGAGGGAGCCTCTCCCATTAACCCCTCAGCAGAGCAAGGATCACCCTGGTACGGAGGCTGGGCAGTGGCAGGGAGTGTTCAGAAGCAAATTGCCAAATCCTGTGGATTAAGATGTGTGCTGACAGCGTGGCCAGCAGCAATGCCTGCTCCGCAGAGCCTCCCGCGGCACCGGCTCGGGGCAGGGCCAGGCTTGTGCTGGTATCGCTGCTCCCTGCCATCCGCACGTAATACCAGAGGCACGTGGGTTACTGCCTGGAGCTTATTAAAGAGCATTCTGGAATAATTATCCACATGCTATTTACTGCTTAAAGTGGGGAACGTGCATGCCAAAGGCAGGTAAACACACCGGAGTTCTTCAGATTTGATGTCTAGCTGGAGGAACGACTATTGAGAAACTTGTTTTTCTTTCCTTTGTCCGTTCTCTGCAGCCATTGCCTTCCAAATTTTGGGGCTAAATTGTTTCGGTGACGCACTTCTGAACAGTGCTCGCCATTCTGCCCAGCGAGGCGACCACCCAGCGTCCATCATCTGGTTTAAATTTACCTTCAGAAAGTCAAAGGGCTATTGCTAAAGCAGCTCAATATACCCACTTGGCTCCTTCTGGCACCTCCAGCCTCCTCAGGCTTACAGGGAATTATTCACTCCTTCTGACATTTATTATATTAAATTATTAAAATGCTTTGATTGTAGTGCAGTGTTAGTTCAGTGTCATGTTAGCAGCACCGCACGGGCCAGGCTCTTGGAGCTCAGGCTAAAAGCCTGCTTTTCAGAGCCTGAGGTCTCAGCTGGGACTCGGCTTCTCTCGCACACAGTTGGGCATTATGTGGAAAAAGTTGAGGGGGGGGGAGAGCAAGGGGGGAGCCACCACCTTTCTCCGATGCTGATTTTTGTAAGGCTTTCCCCCTCCCTGCTGAGCCTGGCATTGCTAAAGCTGAAGGCTTTTCCCTTTAGCTCAGGCTGTGCCTCAGGAAGGGGTGCGAGGGCGCTTGGAGGAGCATCTCTGGGGTGGCTCTGCCCCTGGTGGGATGGTTCCAGAGCACCCATGGGTGTTTTGAACACCCTGGCCGTGCCGCTGTGCCCTCATCCATGGGAAACGAAGCCGAAAAGGAGGAGTGCCCCGTGTGCTTTGCACAGGAGACACACAGCTGGACCATCTCGTGAAACATCTGTTCTATGTGGGCACGCAGGGAACCCAGGCAGGCGCCGAGAGGCTTTGGTGGGGTCGGACCCTGCAGTCCCCTCCCTAATTTTAGGAGAGCTGGTGTTTAACACCGCAGCTGAAAATTAGCCCTTGCCTTCCCAGCAGCAAGTAGGGGGGGGGGGGGGCCTCAATCAGTGCTTTGTCCTGCCTCCAGCTGGGAAATGCATTTTCTCCTTCCTCGGTCCCGGGGGGTCGGGCAGGGCTGTGCATTGCTGCCTACCCACCACCACAGCTCGGGATGTCCTGCCGCCCTGGGTGACAGTCCTGCCATCCTGGGTGACAGCCCTGCCACAGGCATGGCTCCTGCCTGTGTCACAGACAGGGGGGAACTCAACAGAGGGACGTCTTCTGCTCAGCCTTCCCCTGCCACTGCATCACGTGTCCCCGCTGAGACAGCCACACTTGCGGTGTGGGACATATCCTGGTCCCTGCATTGCTTTCTGCTCCGTGAGGATGAATTGAGCCAGAAATCCCACAACACCCTGTGTGTGCACCCTTGGGTAGCTGCAGGAGCAGAAAAAGCACTTTATGGGTACTGAGAGAAGCAAACCACCTTCTACACTGCTGCTTCCCAGTTTGCTGATGTTCACCAGCTCCACCTGCAGAGGAAGGGATGCGACTTTTTTGGTCCCCTGGGAATAAAAGTACCCAACTCAGGAGACCAAAATACAACCCCAGCAGCTATTGTTTAGAAACTGTGTCTTCAAATCCGCTCTTTATACAAGAACTTTAACTCATGGTAATGCTGTCCTCAAGTGCAGGTAACGCTTAATTCAAGTGCAGAGATTTAATTTGCTGCTTTTCCCCCTCAAAGGAGCTGACGTTTGCCTCACTCAGGAGATGGCTGCCCAGCAGCTTGCTGCCACAGAGGGCAATTGTTCTTTCCTAGGCTTGGGGAAACCAAATGTCCTAATAAAAAATATCCATTTTAGAGGTCTGGGTTATATTTTGTACAGAGCAGGGTAGAAAATGCCTGAAGTGCTCTTGGGTATGGAGTCAATGCACTGTTTATGCAAAAGGAAAAGCCATTAGAAATCACAGAAATGAGAAGCCTGCAGTTTCTGGCTTCCCTCATTTTTCAATACCTCCTTTAATCCAGACCAACCCAACCCACAAGCCCTTGTATATGCATGGGTATTTATAAATCCTATATTTTCCTCACTGCACACACAAGTGAAATTCAGCCTTTTCTGGGCTTGGGGGATTTATCGACCACACCAACGGCAAACAGCAGCAGAGAGCAGGAAGCACAAAACCCCTGTGGCGGTGAGCTCCGCGGGATGACCGGGGGCCAGCCGGGGTGGTCACCCCGGGCATGTTCCCAGCTGCCCTGCGCCTGCCCCAGCAGCACCAACACCCTCCAAATGCCCCAGTTTGATAAGGCAGTATTGGCCCATCTGCTAGAAAATTCAGACAATGTGGGTGATTTACTGTAGTCCCCTTTCTCTGTTCCTCGTGTAGCTGTTGATGTTAGTGCAAAAAGGAAGGAAAGTGCTGTTAAGGCACTAAAACACAGTTGTGTAAAGCAGTAAAGGTGGTTCCTACCACCACTATATTGATCTATGTGCTGAGAAGAGGTGGAGGGCTGGGAAGGTCTATTACAGGGTGTCTAAGAAGCCTCTGCTAATGATCGCCATTGCCACAGTTGGGCACATCACTTGACCTTCTTGCTGGAAGCTCAGCCTGAGGCTTTACAGCCCTCAGAGCTGTGGTCACCAGCTCCCTAGTCCAAGCCCACCTTCTTACACTGGCTGCAGCCACTATCTGTGGAGGTTCTGAAACTCCCAGGGCACCGTAACTCAAATGCATTGAGCTTGGACTCTGCTTTTTCCAGGACCTTCTGAGTTTATGGAGTTCCCAGGTGCACTCCCACATCAGGGGAAGATGAAAATAAAAAACCCAAAACTAAAGAAAAAAAAAAAGGAAAAGGAAAAGAAAAAAAGAAAAAAGTAAAGAAAAAAGGAAAAGAAAAAAAGGAAAGCAAAAAGAAAGAGAAAAAAGAAAAAAGAGAAAGGAAAAAATAAAAAAGGAAAAAAGAAAACAAAAAAGGAAAAAAGGAAAAAAGAAAATAAAAAAGGAAAAAAGGAAAAAGAAAGAAAAAGAAAAATGAGAAGAAAAAAAAGAAAAAGGAAAAATAAAAAAGGGAAAAAATTTAAAAAAAGAAAAATAGGAAACGAAAAAGAAAAATAGGAAAATAAAAAGAAAAATGAAAAGAAAAAAATTAAAAAAAGAAAAATGGAAAAAAGAAAAAAAGGAAAAAAGGGAAAGAAAAAAGGGAAAAAAGGCAAAATAAGGCAAGCCTTCCCCTGGACGACAGCTCTCCTCGCCGCAGGGGCTTTGAGTGACCCCGGGCCGTGCCCGGCTCGGCGCCGGTGCCACCGCACCCCTCTGGCGGTCGCCGTTTCCACCTGCGCGCAGGTCCCGCTTGCCCGTGGGCACCTGCAAGGACACGACCCGCGGGGCGGGGGCAGCGGGGAGCCCGCGGGCACCCCCCCATCCCAGCGCTGCCCCGGGGCCGGGCGGGGGCGCGACGGCCGTGCCCGCCCCCCCCGCTCCCCCCGCCCCGTTAAAAGCCGAGCGGGGCCCCGCCGCCTCCTAGCGCTGCCGCCGCCGCGCACCGAACCGCGCACGGCTCCGCGCACAGCTCCGCGCACCGCTCCGCGCAGCCCCGCACTCCGCCCCGTCCCCCGCTCCCCGACCCGCGCAGCTCCGCGCCCGCCGTACCTGATCCAGCAGCGCGGCGGGGAGCGGCTCCGCGGCCGGCAAGGGTGAGTGAGGGGCTCCGCGGGCACCGCCGCCCCTGCGGGAAGGAAGGGAGAGGAGCGGGGTGAGGGTGAGCCCGGTCCCCGCGGGGGTCGGCAGCATCCCGTGGCGGGGAGGGGGCTTTTCCTTGGAGGGGAGCAGCGATGCTAGGCGTGAGGGGCAGAAAGTAAAGCCGGGAAGGGGGAATGAAAGCAGAGCCTTTGACACAGGTTTTTCCCCAAAAGCTGTGGGCTGGAGCCCTCCCGAAGCACCCCGGCCTGTGTACTCTTGTTCCCCGGCAGCGGTGCCAGTGGTCGCCCTCCCTTCTGGGGGACACGGTACCCGGCTCTGTCACTCGGTGCCTGTGCAGGGGATGTAAACTCTGCTGGGCTGTGGGCATGGAGCAGTTTGCCGTCTGCTCCGCTCACCTTTTGCCTAGCTTTCGGGCAGGTTCCTGCTTATACAATGGAGGATCTCTTTTAGCAGGAAATAATAAGGTCTGGTACACCTGGGCAAGGCGTTCTGAGCAATAGGAGAGCGAGATCCTGCAAAAAGATAAGCTTGAAAGTGTGTTCCCTGAGTTTGTTATGCGCTGTTTCTGCACGACTGGAAAATTGGGTCTGTGCATACTCGTAAATATGTTTGCACAAGCAATCACCCACCTTTGGCTTGCAATTCCAACCATTTCCCAAGGAAAAATTAGCTTTGGGCACTTCTGTTCCGAGCAATTGCGTGGGAAAACTTGTTTGGAAAATTAGATTATTCTGCACTCATCATATTTGTGCTAACACGCAGCAGTCAGAGATAAGCGGGGTCGAGCAGATACGCGATGTGGTGGTACATGCTCTGCTGGGGGAATTTTCCCCCTGGTTCTGCAAGGACAGCCTTTGCTGCTGTGCTGGGAGCTGCCAAATCCATGCGGGAGGCAGGACTCCAGAGCGAGAACCGATGTCGGTGAGGAGGCTGGGATGGAAATGGGACTGTCTTGCTTTGAAGGAAGCCACCACGTGTGTGCAGGGGGACTGGGGGGGGACAAGGAACCTGTTCACACAGAATCACAGAATGGTCGGGGTTGGAAGTGACCTCTGGAGATCATCCAGTCCAACCCCCTGCCAGAGCAGGGTCACCCAGAGCAGGTGGCACAGGAACACGTCCAGGTGGGTTTTGACTGTCTCCAGAGATGGAGACTCCACCACCTCTCTGGGCAGCCTGTGCCAGGGCTCTGCCACCCTCACAGTAAAGAAGTTCCTCCTCATGTTTAGGTGGAACTTCCTATGTTCAAGTTTGTGCCCATTGCCTCTTGTCCTGTTGCCGGGCACCACTGAAAAGAGCCTGGCCCCCGTCCTCCTGACACCGTCCTCCTGACACCTATCCTTTGAGTATTTATAAGCGTTGATAAGATTCCCCCTCAGTCGTCTTGTTTCCAGACTGAAGAGACCCAAATCCTTCAGCCTTTCTTCATAAGAGAGGTGTTCCAATCCCCTCATCATCTTGGTAGCCCTTCAGAACCCCCACTCTGAGACGAGGCACACAACTTCACCTCCTCTGCCTAAACCCATAGGATTTTTGCTTCGATCAAGCCCAATTTATTTATAAAGTCGCTATGAAGTCCTCCCTGTGGGACCCTCTGTAGCGTCTTTTGACAGTAAAAATTATTTTTTTTTTTCTTTTTCCAAGAATGGAAGCAATTAGTCAGAGGCAACGGGTGTGCAGGTTCTCAATGACAAGTAGAAACTGCATTTCATAAGCAGGTTCTTGTGATCTCTGCAAGGATTCATGAGATAGGCATTTGATATCAGCAAAAAGTGTGTGTGTGGGGGGAAATCTGCTCACAGATCTCAGCCCTGATATTTGCCACCGGGATATGGATAAATTTGGCCTCATCCGAAATACAAATTCCCATCTGGAAAGCATGCCAGAGATCTTGGTGTTTGTAGTAAAATGACACTTCCCATCAAAGCAGGCGGCGTATTGCTGCATCCAACTGGAAAAGGCTGTTGTTGATTTTTGTGGAAGTTGTAACTTTATTTTTTTCTCGAAGAATGAAAGAAATTTGATGTGATCAGTACAAGATGGGCTCGGGAGCTGCCCTTGTTGGTGACGGTAGCCAACAGAAAAGATGAAGCCAACAAGGCAGCCCGTTGTAGGCACTCTGCGGTCACAGAAGATGTTTGTGCTCCGATTGCTCATAACATAGCATTTCCCTTGAGGTTGGCATTAGGGGTTAAAGGTTTTCAAGAGAAGCCTTTGTTTAAACATCTTTAAAGTTTCCAATAGGGGCCCCTTTGTTCGCTTCCCGAGCAGTGTGCCTGCCTTGTTAAAAACTCAGTGCTCATAAAATGCCATTTACAAATGCCTGATGAATGGAACACGGAGGGGGAGAGAAGCAGCGTTTGTATCTACACGCACATGAGAACTACAGACAAGTCCTGCCACCAGTGAATTAATGGCACCTAGAAAAAACACGGGGGGGGGGGGGGGGGGGGGGGGGGGGGAAGGTTGAGTGGTGCTTATAAAGAAACTTGTAAAAATCATCTATTTCCCCCGAAACAGTCAGTCCCTCTTGTGCCAGATGTCACACGTGTCTCCTCCAGACGTGCCTCTCGGAAATTGTGTTTTCTCCGCTTTGGGCCCGAACAGTAGCAAATTGATGACTGGGGGCTGCGTTGGCGGGGCGGGAGCAGACGCAGTGGCCATAAGGGCTCCATTGAGCGGCCAGGCCGGGGGACCCCGGCTTTGCATGGTCTGTTCCCTGCCGTGGGCTGCCAAGAATCGCCCCTCTGTAGGCACTTGCAGTGCGGATATGTCTTTAGGTGTTGAGTAACATTTTTAGCATTTTGAAGGATTTCGTCCCCTCTCCCATCCTGGCTAAAGGTAAAGGGTTTAAATACATCTCTCATAAAGCAGGGGAGGGCCCAGGTGTGTGCTCAGAGTCTCGCTGAGACTCCAGAGACTGGTGCACAGCTATGGCCGTGTTTCCCCACGGGATGTCCCTGGGATGCCATGTCTGATCCTGTGTCTGAACATTTTCTGCTTCTCAAGCAGCTTGTCCTTCGTGATGTTTTTTTACTGGAGGCTGGATCCTTCTTCCCTAGCAACTTTCTGTCTTTGCCTGTGTCTCTTTGTCCTCAAACTTCTGATCTCTCTCGCCTTGCAGGCCCTTGGTTGCGCACGTGAATCCATCACTAACCCGGTCCCTCTGGTGCCCATCAGGGATATCTGTAGGGATCAGCTGTGGTCCCTTGCGGAGAGGTGTCAATAAGTTGGTTTCTCTCCAGACTTCAGCCTTCCCCTCTCTGGGCTGTGTCATGCTGCTTTGCTGCTTGATGGCCAACATAAAAGTATGTGAGTCTTGAGTTGCAGTCTGCGGACCCGTAGGAGACCATGGTCTACGGCAGGAATCAATAGGAGCAGATCTGCTGACAGCAGAGGCAACCCATTATACAAGAGTCTGCATCTTGGCAGGAAAATTAGCAAGGTCCACAAGCTGAAAAATATAGGGAAACCCTGCCTTTTGGTGTTCACAGCTCCTACGCTTGCAGCTGGACTTGGATGGCTTCCCCAAAGTGTCATGTTAGGCATCCCCCTTGTTCTTTTTCTCTTTTCACAGCATCTTGCTTTGGCTTTAACAGCACCAGCCAGGACAAGAGTGACACAAAACATTTCAGTCTGCGCTCAAATGCCAGGCAGCGATCTCGCTACCGCTCCTGCGTTTCACTCTCCCTTGTCATCTGCTGAACCTCTCATGTCAAGTTGTTGAGGCAGATGGTGGGCTGAGAGCGGCTTCCCCATGCTCAGGCTCCCTAAGGCATGTCTGGGTGTTCCCTCATCTGTCTTCAGGTGCCCTGAGGTGTGCCCTCACCCTGGGATGCGAGCGGGAGAGCCAGCACAGGTCCCGGCTCTGCCACAGTCTTGAGCAAGTGGCTTTGACTCTCGTGGTCTCTGGTTCCTCATGCCATGATGTAGGACTTTCCTTGGAGAGCCCCATGAGGCCTGAAAGCCTCAGTGAAGCAACCTCGGACTGTTCCCTGATCTCTCCTGGAAGCTAAGACCTTGTAGGCACCTTTGGCAAGAACTTGGTAAATGCAACAGGATGAGATGATTTCAACTGGTTGCTCCCAGGTTTGCCAGAAAGGGCTAATCCCACAGAGGGGTGCGGTTGAGGTCAAGTGGTCCTCAGCCGCGGCCTGCAATGCTGCTTTGAGGCTCTGGGGAGGTCCCACAGGATGTTTCCATGCAACATCTGCGTGTGCTGACAAGGACAGGATGATGCTGAGGCACAAGGGTCCCCGAGACACCTGCTCTTCAGTTTGGGCAGCAGTGAGGCCACAGGCCACTGTGACAGTGATGGAAGTTCTTCTCTGGTGCCTCTCCTATGGGCTGATGGCATCCTGATCCTGGAACAGGAGTTCTCCTGCCATCCTGCTGTCAGAGGGACATGGCAGCCATGAAGTTAAATGGGAGCAATTTCCCACGCTACCTTTGGGAAAAGTTTCTAGACAAAGAATTCTACCAGCTTGCTTTTCTGTCTTGAGGAGGGCCGAAAAGTCTAAGCATGCCTTTCTGCAGGCGCCAAACACTCCTCGCATTCTGCTATTTCAATTAAACCCATAGCAGGATGGGTAGGATAAAGGGGAGAGGCACAAGAATATTCTCCTGGCGTGTTTCCTTATGCCAACACATTGAGTCACGTCTCCAGAGTGAGAAATATGATATAAAGATTTAGAGAAGGAGGTCAGGCAATGGATCTATGATTGCGGGGCTGAAATAGCAGGCGCTCTCTGTGGTTGTCTGTGCCGTGTTAAGCTTGCTGGAGGTCAGCTGGGGATATTGGTCCCAGCAGATTCAGGAGACAGACATCCTGCTGGTAACTAGCAATCTCATTGCTTAGAGATACCGGCTCTGCTGCGTCAGGAGCTCAGCTGACAATCTCTGCACCAGCCCAGGAGCTGCTCTGGGACATTTCTCTTTCCTTTGTGGTTGAACATGCATATTTCTGGGGAAAAAAAATGCTAACACCTTCCTCCCAGAACAAGAACTTGGGCAATGGATTGCTGCCTCAGCTTCTGGATGGCCCAGAACTCCTTCCCTCCAAAGTTGGAAGTCTCTCGGCCCAGTTCAGTTGTCCTCCAGGGGCCTGTTTGCCAAAGAGCCTTTGCTTTTTAAAGAGTCAGTAAGGTGGGTCTTTCCCCTGCTGATTGCTCTTCATCAAAATCTAAAAGGATTTCAAGATCCCTCTGGTTTTGCTTAAAATACCAGTTAGGAGCAGGACTGAGTTTGCCTGTCATGCAGCCCAGGGGACAAGTGCAGCCTAAGGGGACAGAGAGGAACAGAGAAATGCCACCAGCAGTCCTGAAATAGGAGCCATCTCTTGACATGTTGAGTAGAACAAGCGGAATTGGCTGACCGTGTTTTTTCCTCTTGGCTAGATCTTTAACACGGGCTTCAAAAGGCCGTGTTTAATTTGCAAGTGAATACGGCATTTATTCTTGCCAGCTTTCTCCACAGCAGCCCAGGTACGGCGTGTTTGAGAGCAGAGGCTGGCTGGGCGAGAGGCTGTCCTCCTAGCCGAGCTTGCAGACCTCTTTTAGGAATAGACTGAAATTAGACTGAGTTTTTAAATTTAGGAATTAGGCTGGGAGGTCTTTTAGGAATAGATTGGCGGCAGAGAAAGACCCCATAGTGCTGTCGTGGAGAACTTCTAAAAGGGGATGCTCTGTCCATTGCTACACTCAGCATTTCCCTCCCCAGCGGGCTTCAAATGTTATAGCAGAAGCCTGTCAGGACTTGTATGAGCTGAGAAACAAAGACATCTGTCACTCAACCTGCAAATGGACCTGGACAAAAAACCCGTCTTCCTCCTGCCCTCCCTGCAAAGATGCTAATCCTTTCCAAGTGCAGGAGTGGTCCCCATAAAACGAGGAATTGGCTCTTTAGGGGAGCAAGGGGAGAGAAAGAGATGTCCCAAAACCTTCCAGCAAGGTTTTCCTGTTACAGCACTCCTGCCTGTTTGCTCCTGTTGGGTTTGGAGCTGTGATGTGCTGTTTGAGAAATGCAGCCTTGTTGGTTTTTTTTTTTTTTCTTTTCAAACAACGTGTCCTTCCAGGTGGCACTTGGCCTGGTAAAGCTGCCATAGCGTTGTAACCGGAGAGTACTGCGATGTCCTGGAAAGAGTCTGCTCTTGTTCTCCCACACATGTGTTTGGGAAGAACCAAGGACACAGCAGTCCTTAAAAAGAGACAAAAAAAACATTTCCATGCCATTTTCTTGCTTTCTATGTTCTTGCTCAACTCTCTCATGGGAGTTGCAACTCGTCACCCAGCCGCTGTTGAGGATGAGCATTGAGATGCTGAACTGTGATGCAGTGCAAGGTCAACACTGCCGGTAAAATGGTCCAGAGGGTGGATTTGGTGCTCGTGGGCAGCAGAGGCACCGCTGAGAGCCATCACCTGCAGGCAGGGAGTGCCTAGAGATTGTGGCTTATCTTGGGAGAAACCAGCTTTTGGGCAACCCTCCAGGAGAGGGTGGATCCAGCTCTACGGCTGCCCTGGGCCTCAGCTGTTCAGATGGCTTGAGGGTCTTGCAAATACGTGGACCACATGCCAGCGGTCCATCAGGGTCTCCACAGCAAAATCTGGCATCAAGAGGTGCCTCCCAGTTGATGTAAGCTGTCTCTATCTCTCCAGGCAGATCTGGTTGCTTCCTTGTCCCCCATGCCTGGGGTAAGACAGGCTTCTGTCATCCTCTCTTGGTCTTACGTGCACTTTTTGGGCAGCCTTTCTCTCGGGCATGGACCTGAAGGATGACTTGCTGTCCCGCAAAGGACAGATGCAAATTTGTCCCCCAGTCCTCCAGCCTGAGGCCAGCTCTTGCTGTGTTTCTGCTGTTGTCCTGGCAGGATTCATGTCCTAAGCACAAGGAGTTTGTATCCAGGCTCATGAACCTGTTTTGAGGGTTTTTTGACACTTTGATCAAATAACACTCATGTGGGAGTTGAATTAGGACCTGCCAAAACAGCTTGATTGGGTCTCCACAAAGAAAGACCCTGCAGAACAAAACAGGCTCTATGGAGAGGCAGGTGAGATGGGTGAGTCTCAGGAACACCACGTCTAGGGCTGCTCTACCATCGGCCAAGGCTTCCACCACAGAAATAGGTGCTATTAGCTGGTAGCGCATGTGGCATCAATATCATGCACCCCTGCCATGTGTGCCTCCTCTGGCACATGGGCACGCTGCATGGCACAGCTCTCCAGCCTTGCTCGTGTTGGGTAGCAGCGTTCTCGGTCAGAGGCCCCCAGCTGTGCCCTGTGACTTGCAACGCGTGGGGATCCCCTGTCCTGGCTTCTCACGGGGCCTGGAGCTGGGGCAGAGCTGCTGCTGCTGCTCCCAAAACGTGCCAAAGGTCTGCCAAGCCCGGGCAGGTGCTGGAGTTGTCGTAAACAGAGATCTCAGCTAAAGGCTGATGTGCCCAGATATATGAAATCTTGTATGTGGTTGGATGTGAGACCTGGCTCATGACTCCATAGCCGTGGTCCACAACCTGCTTTCCTCCTCCTGACGCTATGGTTGGGGCTTTTCCTGGGCTGTGGATGCACTGCCTTCTGAGTCTTCCACCCCTTCTTTCTCCATCTGCTTCATCCCTTCTACAATTCAATATATAAAGCCCCCACCCCTGTAACGGTGAGGAGGGTACGGAGCTGGCTGCATCCCTCACCCTGCTCCCTGCCCTTCCCTGTCCTTTGGGCTTGACCAAAGGATAGTGCACCCAGGTCTGACCTGCGCGGATGAACCAGAAGGGGAATATTCAGAGCGTTTCTGTTAACCTGTAGCCAGGAGAGAACTGCCAAGGAGGCCGTGCTGAAACCCGAAGCGTCTGTTTTTCCCGAGACTCAGCACTTGGCAGGGAGAGCAGACGGAGGAGCGGCAGAGCAGGGAGGGACGCAAGCACCTGGCGGGCAGCGCTGCCAGGGAAGGTACCCAGGGAATGTGCCTGGGGAAGGCATGCTGTCTTACCTGTTTGCCTCTGGGGATGCATCTCCATGTCCTCCATGTCCTCCTTGTCCAAGATCGTGAGGGGAGCCGAGAGGACACTGGGGTCATTGCTGTCCCTTCCGTCCTTACGTGTGGCTCTTCCCTTGGTCACCCTCTTTGTGCCATGTACTGAGCATCTCCTTCAGCAAACAAACAAACACTGGCTGGTTTTCCCCTCGCGTTGCTCAGAAAGCTCAGGAGCTGGTCCAAGTGTCTCTCTCAGCTCGGCCGCCGCAGGGTTCGACAGAGCCAGCCTGTCCGGCAGCGCTCACCCTGCCTGCACCTTTTTTCCTTTATAGCTCAGCGTTATCTCAAGGTCTCCGGTGCTGCGGCCAGTGCCGTGTTTGCCTTGCCTCGCAGCACCTGCCTGCCAGCCGCTCGCTTCCCACCCATCTCCCTCCCACTCCTGGCTGGTGGCAAGGGGCTTGGGGGGGGGACATGGGAGCCCTTGGGGTGGGGGGGACCCCTGCGGGGCTGCAAGCCAGCCCCGGTGCTGCCAGCCCCGGGGGAGTGAGGACAGCGAGGAGCCGGGGATGTTGCCCAGTGTGGGATGGTGGGAGGGATACTCGGGAGCATCTGTCCCATCAACTTTGCTTCTCCATCCCCATCAGCCTTGCTGCTGGAGCAGGGCTGGGCGTTATATTGAATTGGGGACCAGGGCACCATCCCATCCTGGGTCTCTCCTGCCAGGACCAGTGCTGGATGCATGGCTGAGCCGCCATGCCCTGCCCCATCCAGGCAGCATCAGCCCCTCCAGCCAGGAGGAGTGCCAAGACTTCATCCAAAGCTGAGATGCTGTTAAAAATAGATCAGTCATGAACTGGTTTTCTCCTCCTTGGTTCCTGGCCCAAGAGCTCATTCCTCTCTCCGGGCTGGCTTTGAAGCTATCTGGATGCTGCAAGACGCAGGCTGCGTGCCAGCCTGCCATTGCAGGGAGCCTTGGAGAGCAGAGGACTGCAGGGACGTTATAGGTGGCATAGCTGTCCCTAAAATATTTAGTGGTTAGTGAGTACATTCTCTCCCTCCCCCAAAAAAGCATCGCTGGAAAAAGAATTTTGTGGGGAAACGAAGCTGGGATAGGAGGGGCTGTTTTCTCCTCCGCTTGCACGTGGTGCTTTTGTGAGGGGGCACAGGCACTCGAGCACTCCTGGCCACAAAGCAATGCTCGCCTCGGCCCTGTGGCTTCCTAGAGGATGTTTGTTGTGCTGCAGCCTCCCCTCATCTCCCAGCCCAGAGCGATCCCTCCACTGCACGGCTCTGCAGGAGCTCCCAATGCCCACGACGCGTCCCAGGCTGGCTGGGCTGCTCACCCTGCCTGGGAAAAGGCCATGTCTGCCACTTGGAGACTGGTGTTCTGGATCCTGGTTTCCTCTTGTAGCCCTTTTCTGTCCTTCTAATTCCTCACTATTGTTTTTCAGGTGTGAACTCTGAGTCTGGAGACAATTTTAAGATGCAGCTGTGAAACCTATTATCAGCATCACTGCTATCAAATGCGTTAGGTTCAGGGCTGCACGTAACCACTGAGCAATTAAATGGCAACCCTGGTGATGAATTACAACTGAGACCTCCTGGGGCTAAATAAATATCGGCTGATAACTACTGATAAAATGAATTTCCATGTGCTTTTTTCAGAAGCACCCTTCCACTATCTGTGCCTTGTCGCGGTGCTGCATGTCTCCCGGGGGAAACCGCATTAACTGTGGTATTTCCCAGCCTCCCCCCCCAGTACCTTGGGTTTCCAACCAGAGCTGGAATAAAAATAAGCCAAATAAATCTGTGTCCCTGTAGGAGCCAGGCAAGGGCAGGGAAAAGCAAGGCAAGACAGGGATGGGCAGGGAGGGGGGACAAGTGACAAGCTGAGGTTTTGGGTAACTGGTCTAAATATTTTTCCTCCACCTCAAATGCATGAAAAACCTGTCGGGGTGCAGAGCGTGCCTCGGAAAAGCCATCAGGATGGGGAGCGCTGGTTGGAGAGCGGTGAGGTCCCCTGGGGTGATGCTTCCCCACGAAGGAGGAGAGCAGTGGGCTGGCAGTGCTTCTGCCCAGGGTGGGGGGACGGCTGCAAGGCCATTTGCACAGGCACCCTGCCACCCCATGCCTGAGGAGGCTGCTGCTCTCCTTTGGAAAAAGGCAGAGAATAAATTAATGGAGCTTCTTGGAAAAAGGGTCTTTGCCAGTGACTTCAAGAGCCTTCTGAGCAGGTTTTGTCTGTGCTGGTGTTTCATCTGGGGGCTTCTCTTCCCAGCACGTTGCGGAGGGAGTGTCAGGGGGGGCCGGTGCTCTCCATCTCTGGGTGCAGCCTTCCCACTCTCCGGCTGGCTGCGGAGAGCCGCTGCACTGCCAGTGAAAAAGCATTTGGCTGAACATCCCATCCGCCTGGTTTGCAAGTGAAAATAAGGTTTGTCCAATGGCCAGCTCCACCCAGAGCAGAAAATCAGACCCTTTGGCAGATGGTTGCTACTGTAATGAAATTTAGCTGTGCTGAGACTGCCAGTCCTTGAATGGGAAACGTCCCACGTGGGTTCAGAGGAGCTTGGGGATGGCTCTGTCACAACTGCTATTGCTGCCCAGGGTTTTTGGCACTGTCTGGGGACATCCACCGCAGGCGAGCGTGGCCCCGCATCTCAGCCCACTCTCAGCACTGATTGCACATCATCTTCTCCCCACAGCGAGTCCCCCCAGCCACGGAGCCGTGTGGTCTCGCAGAGCCATGATGAAGCTCCTGCCTGTTGCGCCTCTCCTCCTGCTTCTCCTGACGGCACTGGAAGCCAGACCAAAACCTGCAGGTGAGCCCTGGCTGGTGGGAATTGCTTGGGGGAGAGACAAGGGAATGTGTCAGGGCAGTGAAGCCCTCGGAGGACAGCTTGCTGCTTGAGGTGGGGGGGGGACCTGCTGCCTCTTCTTTGGAGGCATCCCCAGGAGGATGGAGGATCCCCCCAGGCATGGGACCCGAACTTCCCGGCACTGCCCAGGGGAGCAGGAGCCCAAGCCTGGCCCCAGCATGGTGGGTCTGGTGCCACTTGCTCTGGGCACATCCTCAGCCTTGGCACAGCCCAGCGCAGGCCTTGTCACCCTCCTGCCCATGGGCTCCGACCACCTGAGGGGGGGACAAAGCAAACCTAGGACCACCAGCCCCTTTCCTCCCAGGGCAGAGGGAGCTAATCAATTCCAGTTTGAAAACAGTGAAGGCACCGAACAGAGAAAAGAGCTGGGTATGTCTCGGAGACCTTCGGAGCAGTTGAGATGACAGCCTGGGTCTGGGCACCGTCCCAAGGGGATGCAAAGTGTTTGCTTACCATTAGGGCCAAATTCTCCCAGGCTTGGGTACACACAAGCCAAGCAAAATATGTTCCTTGGCATTTCACTTGCTAAACACTCTCCCGGTTTGCACTGGAAGTTGCACCCATATGTCCAGGAGAGGCTCTTTGGCTCCATCCCTGCCATGTGTGTGCCCTTAGCTGTGCTTTTCACCATCTCGTTTTCTGCCCTTAAAAAAAAAAAACAGACCAAAGAAAGCCCTGTTTTTAGGCAGAAACTGGCAAAATGCAGTAAAACCAGGGGAGGCTGGAGCTGCAAGGGGAACAGAGGAATTGCCCAGAGCAGTATTTTCATGGAAGGTGCCACAGCAGTGGGAGTCCATGCTGGGCAAGGTCTGGAGCAGGAGCTGTGGCTTACGGAGGGCAGCACGAGGCACTGGGCTGTTTTACACTTTAATGCTCTGATTTACTGCAGAGATGAAGATGCTGCTGCCTAAAGCTGTGCCTAAACCTTGCCAGGGCAGATGCTGACAGACAGAGAGGCATTTCTGCAGCCTGGGACCATCAGCTGTGGAAATACAGGGAGCAGGAGCTGGGTCTGACTGCAGGGACAGTGTTGGGGAGGAGGAGACACTGCCGTTTCCCCACAGCCCCACGGCTCGGGCACATCTCCCCAGCCTGTCATCCCTGCTCCCCCTCTGCCGGCACCCTCCATGGGTTTATTTGGCAGGGGGAAGGTGCTGGTCCGTGGGGGCTGCCCGGACCTGCCCTATCCATCCGCAACTGAGCACCCCTCCAGCCACCCAATGGGGATGTCTCCGCTCCCAGCCCTGCTCCCCACAGGCAGCCACAAAGCTGAACTCTCTCTTTGCCCCCTTCCAGCCCTGAAGTGCAGGACAGGACCCCTGGACATCGTGTTTGTGATTGACAGCTCCCGCAGCGTGCGCCCCTTTGAGTTCGAGACCATGCGGCGTTTCATGATGGACATCATCAGCAGCCTGGACGTGGGCCCCAACGCCACGCGGGTGGGGGTGATCCAGTACTCCAGCCAGGTGCAGAACATCTTCTCCCTCAAGACCTTCTTTACGCGGGCGGACATGGAGAAGGCCATCAACAGCATCGTGCCGCTGGCCCAGGGCACCATGACGGGGCTGGCCATCCAGTATGCCATGAACGTGGCCTTCACCACGCAGGAGGGCGCGCGCCCTCTGCACAAGAAGATCCCCCGCATTGCCATCATCGTGACGGACGGGCGGCCCCAGGACCGTGTCACTGAGGTGGCCACTCAGGCCCGGAATGCTGGCATTGAGATCTACGCCGTGGGCATCCAGCGGGCAGACATGAACTCACTGCGGGCCATGGCCTCGCCACCACTGGAGGAGCATGTCTTCTTGGTGGAGTCCTTTGAGCTCATCCAGCAGTTTGGGAAGCAGTTCCAGGACAAGCTCTGCGGTGGGTGAGAGCTGCGGGGTGGCAAGGGTGGCCCTGGTGCCTGCTCCTCATCCAGGCTAGAAGATGACCTTCAGAGGGGTGTTTGGGGTGGCTGCCCTTGCTAGGAGCAGTGTGGACAGGGAAGGAACCTCCCCCATGGGGTGTTGGGACAGGCAACCTTTCTTCTTGCTCACCTTTCTTGGGGGGAGATATGGAAAGCTTTGAAAGCATTGCAAGCAGGTGCTTTTCTTCACCTGGGCTGTGCCCCAAGCCAGGACATCGTGGCAGCAGCGATGGGAATATTCAAGAGCAGGAGACGTGGAGTTGGTTTCCCTGGGTGTGATGGGGATGGGTGACACAGAGCCTCATATACATTTCGACGTGGCTCTAGCAGGGTTCTACTCCTACGCAGACACGTGCATGGCATCTGCTGCGCGCACATTTGTGTTTAATAGAACCCTCGCAGCGGGGTGCTGCTCTGGAGCGTCCGGCCGGTCTCGGCGGGGAGCCGGCAGGCTGGTTCACACCGTGGCCGTGCTGGCGGGGCTGGGACCTGTCTGTCCCCTGCCATGCTGGTGGGTTTTGCCCAAGACCTGGCACTGCAGCGGGCTGGCAAGACCTTGCTCACGTACTTCAGCACATGTTGAAGGGCAGAAGGCAGCTGCCAGCATCCTTCGGGCAGCGTTTCCCAGCCAGGGGCATGTGCGTGCCTGCAGGGCTGCATTATTGCCGTGGTGGGTCCCTGCTTGCTGGGGCTGGGGGCTCCAGGGCTGACCAGATATTGCCCCCCTGGGGCCCTGATGTGCTCCTGCACCTTTACAACACCCTGTCCATCACCTGCCTGCCCTGATGCCCGTTTCCCAGCTGGCTCCGCAGGCTCTTGGCCGCATGGACATGCTCCTTCGGCGTGTTCTGGCTGAGCTCAAGCTTTCGCTTACTCAGCTCAAGCTATTGACAGTATCAATTAATATTGAGCGTTAATTTAGTGCTTGGGTAGATCAGAAAGCTGAGGCAGTCCAGAAACCTGCCCCATGTGGTGTCCGTGTCCATGCACTGGAAATCAGCGGGTGAGCACTGGGGCTGGAAGGGCTGGGGCCATGCGGGTTGTCCCAGTGGCTTCAGCTGCAGGGACATGGCACATGCTGGAGCTGGGGTCCCTGCGCATCCAACCTGCCCGTGGCCTGCTCTAATGCCCTTTCTGTCTTGCAGGGGTGGACATGTGCGTGGAGCAGGAGCACGGCTGCCAGCACAGCTGCGTCAGCACCCCCAGCTCCTTCTACTGCGAGTGCAACCCGGGCTACAGGCTCAACGCGGACGGAAAGACTTGCTCCCGTAAAAACCCTTTTTTTATCCTAACTCTCACAGAGGGCTTGTAGTTACAGGTCTCAGGGAGGGAAGCTGGAGAGGACCCAGCAAGGCCAGCAGCAGCCTGCATGCTCTGTTCACCAGGGACGCTGCCTCCCAGGTCTGTAATGACTGTGGATGTTCAGCATTGCTAAACCCTGGTCACCTCTCTGGGATGGGACACTTGGGGCTCATGTGGGTGTACCTGGCTGTCACCCGAGGGAGCCACAGGCAGTAGGTACCAGACGATGCATGTTCCAGCCACCAAAGTGCACAGTGTTTTGGCCCCATATTTTGAGTGCAAAGCGGTATTCATTAGTTCTGGCCACCACCCCAGGACTTTTCCTTCTCGTCTCAGGGCGATGGGAGGTTCCTCAAAGCCCTGGAGTGGTCCCTGCTCGGCTGCCCCAGGGAGACCAGGGCAGGAGGGTGACGGGTGTCCTGTTCCCCCGCAGCCATTGATGCCTGTGCAGATGGGAGACACGGCTGTCAGCACCAGTGCGTCAACGCCCGTGGGTCCTACTCCTGCCGCTGCCGTGTGGGTTACTACCTCAACCAGGACAAGAGGACCTGCTCCAGTGAGTCTCCCTCTCCCATCCTGTCCCTTTGTTTACTTCTCGCTCTCCCTCTCCCTCTCTTGTCTCTCCCTTTCTGCCCACCCCTCTCCTTCTCTCACCAGTGATCGATTACTGCAGCTTTGGAAACCACAGCTGCCAGCACGAGTGCGTGAGCATCCCCAACGGGCACTACTGCCGCTGCCGCAGCGGGTTCACGCTGCAGCCCGACGGCCGGTCCTGCAGGGGTACGTCCCAGCGCGGTGGCATGGCATGGGCTGTGGTGTACGGCGGACACCGTTATGTCCTGCCTGGTCCCCAGGGGAAGGGCTGTTCCCGGGCCACCCCGCCTGGATGGGGATAACCCTGTGCTCTATGTCTTCCAGCCACCGACCTCTGCAACGGGGTGGATCACGGCTGCGAGTTCAAGTGTATGAGCACAGAGGGCTCCTACAGCTGCGTGTGCCCCGAGGGCCAGCAGCTCCAGGCTGACGGCAAGGCATGCAGCAGTGAGTACCGGGACCTGGCTCTTGGCGTCCTCCTTCTCTGGGCTCTCTGCTCCTGGTGAGGTCTTACCTGAAACTAGGCTGGGGGTCTAAGTGGGACTTCATCTGAGCTGGGTTGGAAGGAGGATGGAGAGCTGGCTGGGCTTGCGGGAGCACCCTGGCTGCTGTGGGGATGGATGTGGGCTTGTGTCCTCAGAGACATGGCCCAAAAGATGCAACAGGAGCTTTGAGGAAAGACTCAGGAAAAGGGAGACCTAGAAAGGACTTTCAGGGGACGCTGGGGTGGCAGTGGAGGTTTTTGGGCTGAGACCCCTGGGCATGCTTCGCCCCGCTTCCTGACCTCACCCCAGCTGAAGATCCAGGGGGTCCATGTGATGTTCTGGAGCTCTGCCCCAGCCCTGGGCATCTTCACCCTGATGGTGTCCCCAGCCAGGCTGGTCCCTTCTCACCTTCCCCCTCTGCCCACAGAGTGCGGGGCTGGGCACGTTGACCTAGTGATGGTGATTGATGGCTCCAAGAGCGTCCGGCCCCAAAACTTCGAGCTGGTGAAACAGTTTGTGAACCGCATCGTGGACCTGCTGGAGGTGTCCCCCCACGGCACGCGGGTGGGGCTGGTGCAGTACTCCAGCCGCGTCCGCACCGAGTTCCCCCTCAACAAGTACCACAGTGCGGATGAGATCAAGAAGGCAGTGATGGAGGTGGAGTACATGGAGAAAGGCACCATGACGGGCCTTGCCCTCAAGCACATGGTAGAGCACAGCTTCTCTGAGATGGAAGGTGCCAGGCCTCTCTCCCACAACATCCCCAGAATTGGTCTTGTCTTCACGGATGGGCGCTCCCAGGATGACATCTCTGAATGGGCCAGGAGAGCAAAGGAGTCAGGTGCGGGGGGCCGAGGAACCCCCATATTGCAGTGCTTTGGGCATCCCAGGATGGTTCCTTGGGGTGGTTGGCTCTGGGGGAGGCTGCAGCATCCAGCCTTGGCCTTCTGCATTGCCTGGGTCCTCAGGGGCAGATGTGCCTCTGCTGTGGTCGCAGGGCACTCTGAACAGCATCCTTTGTGCAGCATCCTCCACCGTGGCGGTGCTGCTGCACTCCTCACCATCCTTCCCAAATTCCTGACACGGATTTGGGAAGCCCAGGGGAAATCCTGCATCCTTGGCTTCCCAGGGGAGATCCTGCATCCTCGGCTTTGCTCCCTCGGGGCTTGAGGCTACTTGGTGCGGGGTGGCTGGCACAGTGCTCAGGATCCATCCTTGCCATGCAGGGATCGTCATGTTCGCTGTGGGTGTCGGCAAGGCTGTGGAAGAGGAGTTGAGAGCGATTGCCTCCGAGCCGGTGGAGCAGCACTTCTCCTACTCAGCAGACTTCACCACCATGACCCACCTCGTGGAGAACTTCAAGCTGAACATCTGCCCAGGTGGGTGCTCCTGGCCACAGCCGGGGGCTCAGCCCCAAGCCGGGGGAGGCCTCCTTGCCCTGCAGAGCTGGAGGGGTGGTTTGTATGTCTGTCATCCTGTCATGTACCCCAGGGCTGAGCTGGTGTGAGCCTAGGCTGTCTCTGGATCTCACCAGGCTGTTGTGGGTATAGAGGTGGGTCTCAGGGAGGGATTTGGAAGAGACAAAGGTGGAGCTGGGGGGTTTAATACAAAAATATTCATGTGAGTGGCCACTCCAGTGCCATGGCGTGGGCGGAGGCTGGGGTTGCACCCTGCCTTGAGGGATGCCCCAGCTCTGAAAATGACCTGTCTCCTCATCCAGACTGGCACTTCTGCTGCTGCCAGGTGCACCATGGAGGACCATGGTGGTTTACTGGGAGGGTCTCCCTGCCCTGGGGCAGGCTGGGGCTCCCCAGTGCCCTTGGGACCCCCACAGGGCTGTAGATGGGGGGGTCAACATGGCTTCTGCCACCACGGCTTGAAGGCAAAGTGAAGGCCTGTCCTCATCACGCTGTGACAATGTGCACAACAGCTCCACGGGATGCCTGGCAGCGAGCTTGCTGGGCCCAGAGGGATGCAGTCTGGGGAAAGGAGTGAGGCTGGAAAATGAAGGGAAAATAGAAGGAGAGCCTTGAGGCTCAGGTCCGGTGGCTGCAGGGACAAGGGGCTTGTGCTATGTGGGAGCAGGGCAGAGCCAGGTGCCGTGGGGCTCTGGCTCTGACTGCACCCAAACCCCCCCGGTCACAGAGGAGGGCAAAGGGGAGATGGAGATCCGCAGCCCGTGCGAATGCGAGGCACTGGTGCAGTTCCAGACGAACACCGTGGCCATCCTGCAGAGCCTGACCGAGAAAAATATCCTTTGGGGTGATGCCTGGGCTAGCCAGGGTGCAGGGCAGGGAAGGGAGGGGTGGATAAATGGGAGCATGGAAGATTTTTAGGCTTTTTCCCCTTGAAGGAGTCTTTTGCCCCCCAGACCATTGGGCTCACAGTGTTTCCTTAGCATGTTCACTTGCTCAGATGACGGCCAGACTTGAAGACCTGGAAAAGCAGATTGCCAACAAGAAGTGATCCTTGCGGAGGGCTGCAGCGCTCGGTCGGGGCATGGGGACGTACAGTAGCTACGTGGCATTGTTATTGCTAGGTTATTGTAAAGCATCAGTGTTTGTTCTTGTATCACAAAATCCCAGGGGGGCATGCGGAGTGTATTTACAAAAACAAAAACCCTAAAAAAAAAACCAAACAAAAAAGAACTTGAGCAAAAACCCCTGCTGTGAAGCCAAGGGGTTCAGCCGTCGCTGTTGCCTCGTTCCTCCAAACTGGCAGGACTGGGATGAGGTGGGATGACTGCGTGGGCAGGCTGGGCTTTGGAGGAGAAGACATGACACCCGGCCTTCTCCCTGGGATGAACTAGCTCCCCCCCCACCCCCCGCCCCAGCGCCCAGCGAGCTGCTTTGCAAGAGAAAAAAAATACCTACAGTGATCGCACCCTGAGAGCTTCTGCCATCTCAGCGGCTGCTGAGTGGTGGGGCAAGGAGAGCCAGGCGCCGCAGGCAGTGCATGGGGGTGGGTGCCCCCCCCCAGCCGGCTCCCAGCATGGTGCCCGGGTGTGCACCCACAGGAAAGCCCGGGGGGGGAGTGTGTGTGCAGGAATCAGCAGATCCCCTTGCCCCCATTTCGGCAGAATAGTTTGGGAATTGGTCATTATCTTGTTTTTTTATATCACATAGCAAAATGGTAATAATTCTTTCTATAAACATCTACGTGTGTGTGTATATATATATATTTCATTTTGAGAACAGGGTAGTGGTATTTTTAAACACTTCTTTTATATAAAAAAAATTTCTATCCTGACAATAAACGCCCTGAAGATTTGTATGACACGTCCCTCTCCTTTCGGCTGTGCTGCAGGGCCATGGAGGCAGTTCTGCGTCAAAATGGGGGCCTCTGGCTTGTGCAAAGGCCCCCTGTCCTCAGGCTCCAAAATCCTTTGGGAAAATCCTTGCTCTGTGGGCACCTCAGGATTTTGCAGACCTGGCCTCGGCTGGAGGGAGCCAGTGTGGCATGGGGGGCTGTGTCACCATTCCCAGTGTTTGCTTTGGAGCCTGCGCTTGCCAGAGCATGGGGAACTGTCACGTCCCAGGAGAGGGGGAGTAAGTGACTTCAGATTCATAAATTCCCAATGGCGCGGACTAAGGTGAGATAAATCTCAAGGTCCATATAGAAATATTTATTAGCCTCCCCAAATGGTTAGTGTAGGTCTTAACAAGTCCACGATAATTGGTTAGGTATATGACAAATTATGGCAAGTGGTGGGGTATGCATTGTGTTACTTAACAACAGGTAGAGGACAACTCATGGCAAGCGGTACTTAAGGTAGTACTTAAGGTCGTTACTTAACAACTCTAAGAGAAAAGAGAAACTGAGGGATAGAGAAAGGAAAAGACAGAGAAAAAGGCAGAGATAAAGAGATCACTGGTCCTGGTTCCAGCGTCTGTTTCAGGGGATCTTCCCAGGCAAAATCTTCTTCTTTCTTGGAAAAGTCTTCCCAGGTATGGTCTTCTTTCTTGGGAAGGATGTTCCCAGGCACTATCTTCTTTTGTTTCTTCTTTGTTCCCCCTTAGGGGCACTTATTTTCCCCTTTTATGTTTGCTGAATGAGCATGGTCCACCCCCCTTGCTGAGGACAACCTCATCTCAGGTTTCTGCCTTCTCCCAGGTGACGTGTAGCATGATTTGGGTGGAGAGACAAGTGCCATAGTCATACGTGTTTAGCGTGATCTCTATAAACTTCATTAGCATATGCAGGGTGTGCGCTTTCGTATGCATTTTGTGGATAATGAAGCAAAGGTGAATTATGGGACACAATGGCCTCGAGAACTGAGAACTGGCAAGCTCACCACACGAGTGTCAGAACGATCCTGTCTTCACAAGAAGAGCTCTCCCACGCTTTCAGGCGCCAGAAGTGTTAGCCTTACCAGTTCCTTGAAGGCTGTGCCTGCATTATTTATTTCCTTGCGAGTGTTTGAGGCATTCCATTGAAGGCTTGGAGGGCCTTCTGCCCCTCGTCAGGGAATTTGCAGTCCGTCTCTTACAGGAACTCAGTGCCTGCTTTAGAGGGGTGTAAACGTGCCAAGTCAGTGGTGCAGGGCCACACACCCGTGGTGGGCATGGCCCTGATGCCGGGAAGTGTCTGCTCGGGGCAGGAGAGCCACTGAGCGCCCTGTCTGGCTGCACGGGGAGGGATGCTGAGGCAGCCGGGGACCCATCTCCCACAGGTGCATGGGGCAGAGGTGGCTTTTTAGTGACAGAACTCTGCCTTGGTGTAATCCATGTGTCCCACACCCAGGGAAAAGGAGGGGTCCACTTAGTCCTGTCTCCTGCATGCAGGCAGAGGCTGCTGGATAGGGACAACGACAGGTTTTTGGAAGGTCCTTCACGTACCCACCTTGCCTGCTTGCTGGTGCAGGGTGCCGTGCAGCCCCGGGCTGATGGGAGGAAGAGGAAGAAGAGGAGGGTTTCAGCCCTGGGCTCACACCACTTCGGCACAGCTCCTTCTCCCCAGGGATGCTGTTAGTGGCTCCAGCACCCACCTTGGCTAATTTGCTTTGCAGAGCTTGGGTGTTTCCACTGCTGTGACTATTCCTGTTAGGTTTATAGGGTGCTTTCAGGGGTGACCCGTCCTGCTGGTCCTGCTTCCAGGAGCAGTTTGCTCAATGGGACTTGTGTCCTAGGGAGTGTGAGCTGGGATGTGGAAAGGTTTTTGCGTGCTTGGGGCTGGGATGTGGAGCCAAGGAGCAGGAAGCTCAAAGCAGGTCCTGGGCTGGGATGTGGGACTTGCTGGGACTGCTCCCAGAAGAACTGGGAAGTGCGCAGGTATTCACTTTACGAGGTGAGGAGTAGCTTTTTCCATGTGCAATCGAAAGCAGCAGTTCCCTAGGTCAGCGTGGGGGTTTGATGGCTTGTGAGCAGGGCTCTTGTCCCAGTTGGCATGGACTGGGGCATTTGTGGCCTCGTTATATCTGTTTGCTGGGCCGGCAAACGAAGCCCTGCTGATTAGCTCTGTGTATATCCCAGCTGGCAGCCCTAACCCCATCTGTCAGCCCTATATCCCACCCATCAGCCCTGTACCCTATCTGTCAGCCCTATACCCCACCTGTCAGCCCTATAGCCCATCCATCAGCCCTATATCCCACCCATCAGCCCTATATCTCATCCATCAGCCCTATATCCCACCTGTCAGCCCCACATCCCATCCATGCACACCCCCCCCCCGCATCCCTCTCACTGCCCCGCAGCCCAGCAGACAGCCCTGGGGGGGTTAGGAAGGTGCTGATGGTCACAAGCCACAACCAAGTCAGATCCTATTGCTACAGATCGCAGTGACCAACAAGCCACAACAGTGTGTTGCCAGCTCGAAACTGGGGGCTGGGAATTCCCTGCTTTGTATGCAACTCCCTA
This sequence comes from Fratercula arctica, assembly GCA_947846985.1. NCBI lineage: Eukaryota > Metazoa > Chordata > Aves > Charadriiformes > Alcidae > Fratercula > Fratercula arctica. The sequence goes on along the minus strand of CANTUZ010000013.1, from coordinate 11,303,796 downwards.
AAAAATCACACAGTAACCGCAGGGAAAATTAAGCGGGGGGGTGGGGGGGGGAGGGAGGAAGCAATTAATTGAGTTTGGGATTTAATAACAGGCTCGATTAGGCCAGATGATGGCATGGCCTGAGGGCATGATTAAGCCTCCGTTGGCCCAATGTAATTTTGGCAAATGGTAAGGGAGGTTGTAGACAAAGTGGAGCTGGGCTGGCATCACGGTGTGGCCTCTGGGATGGCAAAGCGTCAGTGGAAAGGTGGGAGAGGAGAAGCAGGAGGCACCGGGATGAACAGTGGGAGCTGGGCATCAGCTGAGGTGGGATTTTTTCAGGAAAACATCGCCAGAACACGCTGTGGGATCACATCTGGGAGCAGGACCATATCTGCATGGTCCTGCAGAGCTTCATTAATGGCTTTTCACTAGATGGCACCAGACACCAGCGCTAATGAGGGTGCGCTGGGCTGGGGGCACCCAATCTCCCGGGCATCCCGAGGCAATGGACCTGGCCCGGGGCAAGTGGAGCATCCTCAGCCGTGAGCTGGGATGGATGGATGGAGCTCGGCATCAGGCAAAACATTGCATCGCCCGGTGAGGGTGTCATGATTTGAAGAACACACAGATTTTTACTGTCATTTAGACGATTATTCTATCACCCGATGACCCCTGCCCATCCAGAAAGGGGAATGAGGGAAAAAAACCCCAAGGAAACACGAGAGTTGAAATATGAATAGATTTAGTAGAATAATACTAAGTATTTAACATTAATAATACTAGAGAACCAATATTGATCCTGATGATACCAATATAAAATAGACAAGGATCATTTCCAGCCCATTCCATCAGCAGGAAGCTGTGCATTCCCAGCAGGGGACAGCCAACGTGGGACACTGAGAGCGCTAGGGCTTTGGGAGGAAGGGAAGGGCTCAGGGATCCGGCACCAGGGCAAGGAGTTCTCAGGATCACAGCCATGAAAGGAAGAGAGAAACTCCGCAGCAAACTTTCTAATTTATATTGAATATGACGTTCATGGTATGAAATATTCCTGTTGGCCAGCTTGGGTCAAGTGCCCAGGTCTTGCTCCTCCTCATCCTCTCACCTGACAAGGCTCAAAAACACTGAGACCCTGAAACCCGCAGGTGCTTTGTGCACCCTGCTAAGGCTGGGGCTCGGCCATGGTCAAGCCCTGAGCCAGGGGACCAGGGGCTGCTGGCCTCCCTCCTCGCCATCCCTGGGAAATACAAACCAGAGAGCCCTGGCCTGGGTGGGAAACTGCAGCATGGGCCGGCAGCATCCTCGGCATTGCACAGCTGCACTTGGCTCAGAAAGTGCTTTGCATGGAGGAGAGTATGAGCAGTGTGGGATGGGGACAGCTCTGAGGGACCCTGGGGCAGTGGGTGCTGCACCCGTGGCAAAGTGCAGCGCAGGGACTGCAGACAATCCTGCGCACAGAAATGCCATGGTCTGGGTTATTCCATGGGAATTTGCAATAGAAGCAGATTTTAGACTTTTCCCCTAAGGTCTATGCTATGGATAAAGCACTATCAAAAGTCCCTCGGATTTCTTCCCCCCTCAGCTTCTCTGCAGCCAAATCCAAGCCTTGCTCCTTGGTGTTTCCTCCTCTCTTGGAGAAGAGAGGAGCACACCACCCAAGCACCACCTCAGCCGGATCCTGGCACCAGCTGGGAGCACAGCACTGTCCTCTCCAGCCCTGGCAGCAGCTGAATGCCAGAGGATTGCTTAAAAATTAATCCAATGCTTGTATTTCTCATTAGAAGTGATAAATTATTGGTGCATGGCCCAGAAAGTCTATTTGGGTTGGCTAAATGCTCTCCTGGTTATTTAATAAATGACTTCACAAAGAGCTAAGTGCAGCCACAGAATCATTAGGGAAACTGGACAATAATTAACAGATACCCAGTAAGTTAAGGTCCAGTTAACGTGCCCCATGGAGACCCGAGAAGGGAAGTCTGAGCAGGAAAGGGCACAGTGAGATGCCCACCATGCCCCGGGTGGGAAGCGGGGGCTCTGGGGGCAGTGCGATGGCTCAGGGGCTGCATGGAGCACGTTGGGGCCCTGCCCAGTTGTGAAATCAGGGGCTGCCCAGGGGGACCCTTTGCAGAAGCACGGGGGGTTTGGCTGCGGGTGCCTTCTCCTCCCAGGGCATTCCCAGCACCTCTTTCCAGCACAGCTCAGGTTGCTGCCAGCCCCAGAAATCCCAAGGAAAGGCTCCGGGAACCCATTACACAAGGCGAGGGGGACATTGACCCATTGGTAGGAAATGGAGCAATTTCCCATTGCCCAAGAGCACCTAAAGAAAACAGCTTTGCCCGGAGCAGGGGTATGATTGCCTTGTGAGGGAGAAGATGGAGGCCCGAAGGCTGCTGAGATCTTTGCCATCTGAGCAAGGACCAACAGTCCCTGATCCCTACAGCCATCAAGAGCTCAGGCTCGGTCACAGCAGGGATGTTTGGCCGGTGACAGGGCTTTATGGAGCTGATGCTCCTGCTTCGGTGAGGCCAGCCACTCTCTTCCAGCACCAACCTGCTTCCCACATGGCAGCAGCCACCCAGAGAAGATGTTGGGGTTCAGCTGACCCCCATAAAACTTGGGAAAGACTCATTCACCCCATCCTGAGCCAAAGCTGCTTTCCCCACACTTGCTTATGGCACCAGTGGGGCAGGAGCCAGCAGGGTGTGGGGCTGGGGCAGGTTTCCTCTGGGAAAACCTCGAAGGATCATCCCTGGAAAGGCACAGGCAGCCCCACACTGATCTGCGTCATGCTGTAAGGTTGGGTTTGCAGATGCATGTGGAAGCAAGGTACAGAGGGAAACCCACATAATGGACCCCCAGAAGGGAAGACAGCGTGGTCACCACCTGGAGAAACGTATCTGCCCAGGAGAAAGCAGCTCCACTGCTTCCAGCCTGCTTGGGGAGATGGTGCCCTGGGCTATCTCCCCTTGGCTTGTCCCTCAGCCCCAGGTGTGGCTGCAGGGGACAGTTGTGCAATGGAATAACTGCTTCTTGAGCAATTGAAGCGTCCTGTTTGTATCTTGTGCAAAAAGCTTCCCTAAAACACAATGGCAGAGGAAAGAGGTACAAACATCGGCATGTGCCCAGCCCAACTCCCCACCCCCATCCTCCCCAAGGGTTTAAATGTCGGTGTCCCCCAGCTCTCCACGCTCGCACCTCTCAGGGACACGCAGCATGAAGTCGGTGGCCGCCCTCCTGCTGGTGGGGATGCTCATCCTCTGGACAGAGCTGCCAACAGGTATGAGGTGTCCCAGGATAAGGGACAGGGAGGAAAAGCACAGGGGCTGGGGAGGAGCCGCGTTTTCATGGATCCTGTGGGATGAGAGGGGAGAGGAGCTGCGCCTTTGCTGGGGAGCATCTCCCCAGGGCCCCTCAGCAGCCTGGAGCAAACAGGTCCCTCCTCTCGCAGGCAGTGCCTGGTCCTGCCCACCCGTCCATATCACCTGCGCCATGCTCAACCCACCAAACCAGTGCTACAGTGACCGGCAATGCCCGCGGTACAAGAAGTGCTGCCCATCCTTCTGCGGGAGGAGATGCCTCTCACGTCAGCCTGCCCTCCCTGTCTCCTACGGTAGGGTCTCGGGAACCCCCCCGGGTAGCAGAGGGGGGGTATGGTGACAATGGCTCTGGGCAGGGAGCTGTGTCCAGCTGTCAGAGCCCTCCACTGTCAGGCCAGTGGGGTGACCAATGGCCAAACGCGCGGGCTGGGGTTACTCTGAGCACCAGACCCAAGCTGTTGCTTTCTCTCCCTTTCCCCAGTGTGAGCTCCTGCTCCCAGGAGAGACCGAGGATCTTCTCAGCATCCCCATGCCACCCTGGCACCAGCCAGCTGCCCACGCCTCTGCTAAGGCTTGTCCTGCCCGATGCCAGCTCCTGGGAGGATGGGGACAGCCACCACGCTCAGAGACCACCGCGGCTCCGTGACCACCCTGCTCCCAGGCTGCCACACGGTGTCATGTGCTGCCCGCTCGCCCTCTCCCTCTGCTTCCCCACTGCTCTTTTAACAAATAAAAGAACTTGTCCCAGGGATGCTCATGATGTGCGCCTCCTTTCCCCACCTCCTCCTGCCTCTCTCCAGGCTCATCCTGGCACATGCTCCCGCTGCCGCTTTCACCCCAGCACTCCTGCCTGGGGAAGAGGAGGAAAACTGTCTGACTGCACACCCGGACTGTGGGGAGGGGCTGGCATGGGGGAGCAAATCCATCCAGAGGCACACAAACCCCGGGAGAAGAGGGCGATGGGAAGGGGCTGGAGTAAAACACAACAGGGTAATTTGGGGGACACTCCTGGCAGGCTGCGAGGGGCCCTGGAGAGCAGCGTGTCCCCCAGGCACACCCCGAGCCAGGCAGGGCTGCAGGCAGGGGACTGACCCTGCTGCCTGGGGGATGCAGGAGGCAGAGCATCCCTGTGGGTACCCACTTGGGGCACGGCTGGAGGGGGGTTACATAGACCTAAACCGCAAGAGGTGCTGAGCCCCTCATGACTCACCAAACTCAAGCTGGTGGGGAAAACTCAGCTGAAGAGAATTGCCTGGGAAAGCCTCAAGCCAGGGCACACACAGCTCTATGGGGTTCTTCTGACTTTTGTACAGCTGAGTGCTGGGGCCAAAACCCCAGGAAATGCTGAGAAACATCATCAGGAGAAAGTGTGCGCAGCCTGAGGGACCTGCCCGGCCTCTGCCCAGCGCAACAGCAGAGCCGGGCATTGCCACCAGGCACGGCAGGGGCAGAGCATCGCCCAGCCTGCGCCAATGCCCAGCAGACAGTGCCTGTCAGCCCCCCCCAACCACATCACATGGAGCCACGGCTGATGCCAGGCTCGCACGTCCCATCATCGTATTCTCAAGTAGCAGACCCAGCCCAGGCTGGGAGAGGAGCCTGCTCTCTGCACGCACCAGAGAGAACAGAGAGGAAAATGAGCGAGCGCTGGAGGGCAGGGGAAAAGGAGCATCAGGGGGGCTGGCTGGGAGGAGGCACTGTGCTTTCATGGCCCTCGACCCGCAGGTCCCAGCCGCACAGACCCCGCAGGCAGCCCAGCTTTGGCCCCTCGCACCTCCCTACCCGGGGGGAGCATCCTGCAGGCACTGCCCAAAAGGTGCTGCTGCGGGAGCTGCTGCCGCCCCAGGGCTGAGCCAGCCACCCCCACTGCCAGGCACGAGCCAGGCAGCCCGGAGAGCAGCGTGAACTGGGCAGATATTTAGACCACCCACAAACGCAGCAGGATGAAACCTCTGTCTGCGGCATTGACATCTCACATGGGCCAGGGCAGACACTGGGAGCTCCCTGGCCAAGGCTGGGGAGAGCATCTGCTGGAGCGAGTCCTCCCCACGGCCACCCCCATGGAGGAACTGGAAGGAGGGAGGCAAAGACCCAGAAATTATTCAGTGACTGAGAAGGAAGAAGTCCTATGGTGAAGGACCACCTCTCTGCTTATCTCTGCCCTCCCTTGGCTGAGCTAACTGGAGAGCTTGTGCAGGAGGCTGGAAACGCCAGGTGATCTGGAAGGAACAGGCAGAACAAGGGCTGGGAGCTCCTCAGCCAAATTCAGTGTAAAAATCAGACATTGCTTCTGTCCAGTGCAGTGCTCTACTGGTGTGTGGTGGGGGGGGAATAACTCTGCCACCCTTACAGCAGCCCACCCCCCTGTGTGGGGAGCACTGTGCCACACAAGCACTCCCCTGGCCATCCCTGCCCTGAGACGGCCCAGGCTGGCACTGGGGCCAAGGGCAGAGAAGCCTGATTACAACTCCCACCAGTCATTAGTCACAGATCACAGCCCTCCCTCCTCCATCAGGACCAGCTATTATCAGCTATTAAGCAGGCATTGCCATAGAGCTGGCTAATTTGATAATGCTGCAATTATCTTGGTTTGTTAACAAGATCAAATTGCTAATTGGTTTGATTAAGCACAGAGCTCCAGGCACCGGGTGCCTCTCGGCTGGTAGCTCTCATGCCCTCGCAGCGCAGCAGCTCCTCCATGGAGACAAGGGCAAGGCAGCAGCCTAGGAGGGGTTCATCCTCCCAAAAAACTGCTGCCTGTGGCCTCCAGATCCCCATGTGATGTCCAGGAGAGGTCCCTCCTCCTGCCCTGAGACACAACCAGCTTTGCCCGTGTCACTGTTGTCAGCCAGCTGCTGGCCCAGGCCAGCAGGAGGAGATGGCTATGGGGCCAGAGGATGCTATGGGGACATCTGGTCTGCCTCAGTCCTGCTTCTTTCTCTTTGGGAGCACTGCAAGTTAGAAAGCCCTGGGGCAACACTCCAGCTGTTTACATCCACCTGCAGCTGCCTCAACAAACCCCCTGCCCTCTTCTCCCCAGGCACAGGTCCCTACCACTGTGCCCAGTGTTTCCAGTAACACCCATCTCACCGTGCAGCAGTGTACTGGGGAACTCCCATCACCAGGGGTTAGGCTCACCTGTACCCCTCCCCCCATGCGGTCAGCACCCACCTGGGAGGAGCTGGGCAATGCAGCAAAACACACACCGGGCTGGATCAGCGATTGTGGTGAGCTCCTGGCAGTGTGCTTTGACTGAAAATCCTTTGGATCCAGGTCTCTAGGGAGGAATAGAATTCCCCTCTGCATCTTAGGTACGTGCCAGTGAGATAGCAGGAAAAGCAGCAAGTCCCATGCCAGAGAGGAGATGTTTCCATGCTGATTCTTCCCACAACATCTACTTCCCCAGGGCTAGAGCAGCCTGGAGATGGATGGATTGGTTTTCTTTGTCTTGGGGCTTACCACAGCTCTGGACTCGCTTCTGTGGGCCCTTCTCCTGGGATGAGCCCACCAGGCAGGTCTGGGGCTGGGAACATGGGCAAAGGCTGCACTCAAGGACCCAGCTTTGGGTTAGGAATGTCCATCATGGCATGTCACAGCAGCAGCAGCACCATTGCAGGGCAGGAGCCATTCAGCTCCTTTTGCATGTGGCAGCTCTGGCTTACTCCGTCTTCCCTCAGAACAGGGGTTTGGGGGCCAGTCACCCTTGGACCGATCCCAAAGGAGACATCCAACACTCCCTGACATCTCAGAGGGTGGGATCCAGAGGGGCTCCCTGGGGAGCCAGTAGCATCACGGAGGCAGCCTTGCTCCACACAGAAACGCACTTTGGTCCACTCTGAGACGGAGACAGGGCAGAGGATGGAGAAGTAAGGGCTCGCCCGCAGCATGCCCCTTGCACACCTGAATGTCTTGTTAATATTTTCTCAGCACCTTCTCCCTGCATATTTCATGCTCTGGCTCAGGAGACTGGGTGATTAGGGTCTGAATACAGAACAGTTTGATACTCAAGTGATGCGAGACCTTTTCAAGAGACGATTCAAACCAGTCTAATAAGAATTACTACAGCTTTGAAAAGGGAGGGTTATTTAACTAGCCTGGCCCAGGAGTGGGAAGCTGTAGTCCCAGCAGGATGCAGCAATCCCATCAAATCCAGAGGAGAAAATACCCCAGGCTGAGCAGATCCGCCCAGCAGTGGCTCTGCCCATGGTCGGGTGCTGCACACAATCCCCATCTCCTCCGCAGAGAAGCAGCCAGCAGTATTTCAGTGGGAAAAGGACTCAATACCATTCTGGTCCCCACCATAAAAGAAATATATATACACCTCTGCAGAAAAATAAACCATCCTCACACTGCTGAAGGTCAACAGTTGCATGAATTCACTCTGTGCTTTCTTCTGTGGGATGATTTATATAAACTCAGCTCCTCAACTGGACCGAGTCACTCTCCAGCCCCAGGGAGAGGGTGGTCAGGGCCTGAGCTGTCTCACACCAGCTGCTGCCCTCCAGCATTTTCTTTCTGAAGACGCAGGGATGCCTTTTTTCCTGCTCTGGAATCTTGCCATGACCATACCTCAACTTTCCTGGCTGGGATGCGATGCGCTGGTAACCTTTCCCAGTGCCCTCCCCAGACACAGTGAGGGGGAACACACAGCACTGGGAGGGCAGAGGGGGAGCCAGGTCCCAGGCTGGCATGGCGGAGGGAGGCTGTGGCTGCCACTGAAAAGCCTTTGGGAGAGCCAGGGTGGAAGTTGTCCCTTCTGTCTGGCTCCGACATGTCACCCTGGTGCATTGCACCCAGCCCCCAGTGTGGTGGGGAGCCCCAGGGTCTGGCAGAGGATGGCACTGTGGTCCCAGGGATGCCAGAGCTGCCTACTGCCATTTCTCTCCTGCCTAAAGTGCCGCCAAGCCTCACAAGCAGCTTGTGAGAAGATCCTTCAATCTGGCAGAGAAACCCCATTCTCCATGATGACCAAGAGGCAGCGGAGCTGTGCCCTGCTCAGCTGAGCCAGTTGGCTCCATCCTTCCCTTCATCCCACTGGGAATCCTCACCAGGCAGCTCTCTGCTGCAGCAGCACAAGGCTGCACATCCAGGAAGCCTGTCAGATGCTAGCAGGACTTCCTTTCCTTTTGGTTCCCTGGCTCAGGGAAGGCAAAAAACCCAAGGCACTGGCAGTACCCTGTAGCTGGGGGAGATCCCTGCATGCCAGCAGTCCCTTGTCCCCACACAGAAGTGGGGCAGAGGAGATAGAAAACTCTTTCCTCTGCAGTAAGCATACGTGAGGTTGATCAGGAGGCTGGGCAGCAGTGCAGGCAGGGCTGGGGCTGCCCATCTCCCTCTCCCACATCCTCTCTGCAGCCCCAGCTCTCTGCTCCAGGGCCAGACCCACAGCCCCTCAGACAGGCTGAGGTCTGCATTCAGCCAAGCAGCTGGGATGCCACAAAAATAACAGCTTTGGCAAAGGCTGGCAAAGCACTCAAGGACTCTCACATGAAATAGTCTGCAGAGAGTAAAGCACCAGCAGCAAGCAAAGCACCTCATTTAGGCACCTGCCCTGCAACAGCCCCCACGCACCACCAAACTGCAGCCCAGATCCCAAGCACAGACAACACGTGTGTCCTGGGCAAAGTCAGGGTCATAAACTCACCATCACCCCCAAAGCCACCAGCACAGGCACAAAGGTACACACACCCCCTCCCACGTGGGGCTGCTCAGCTGACACCAGCACCTCCCCATACCAAAACACTTGGAGATGGAGGGTGGGCTATTTCTGCTTTAGAGCAGCCCAGACGAGCTCCTGCTGCTCCCCAGCTCCAGCTGCAGAGGGGAAGCCATTTCCCATCTCCTCCGGGCTCCAGCACCGGCTCCCCGTTAGTGCCAGCAGCATCACATGGGGGAATTCCTGCCTCTTCAGTCCTGCCTGTGCCAAGGCGCACACAGATGCTCCTTTCCCCGACAACTATGTAGGTTAATAACATGCAATGTGATTGCAAGACACAGGGAACCGCAAAGCTATATCAATATTTAGCTTTTACACATTTGGCTAATTAGAGAGCAACCTGTGATTCCCTCCAAAGGAGACACGGCAGCTTCGCCCGTCTTCCTCCCCTTCTGTGTGTTCCCAGTTCAGATGGGATAAACGTCAGCTCATTATTTCTGGAGTTCGCTGGTCGCAAACGGTCTGTCCCAAAATGCTATTCCCAGGCACTGGATGTCAGAAATCATTATACTAAATAAAGCTTCATGAATGATTCAAGGAGCTGGGTTTCACATTAATGAGGGAGAGATGGGCAAAAACAGCGCAGCGTCACAGACCGCCGTGTTGTGTTCTTGCACAGACAGGCAAATGGAGAGGTTTGGACCTTCAAGGCATGAATCAGAGACACAGTGCAAATCAGAGAAACACCCTGGTCCTGACATGATCGGAGCTTGACCAAGCGGAGACCAAAAGCAGGCAATGGGCTCTTGCCCAAATACCTTTCTGCTTCAGGAGCTCCTGTGGCTGGATCCCATTAATGAGCCCTGGGCAGCCCGCCGCTGCTCCGAGCATCCTTAGAGATGCACGACTGCTTTTCTCATTAGCCCCGGTCTCCAGCACGGGGCTGGGCCAGCGCTCGGGACTCACGTACTGACTCCCTGGCTCTGTGCACTATGGCCACTAAAAATAGAAAAAATGTTTCCCTGAAATGTTGTCGGGAGGCTCCTTCCAGCGCCCAGGCAAGCGGGGCTTCTTCCTGAATGCCACGCTGTGCCCCAGCATGGGCTGCCCACCACTGGGTGTTCTCTTGGGATGCAAACGCTTCTCCTGCTGCTCCCAGATTTTGGAAAGAAGGTAGATGTGCCTTCTCTTGGTACCTGAATCTACCTAAAAAGGCAAGCCCTGGATCCCATAAATCAGTCAAAGAGTGAGGGGAGCCCATGACGTGGTGATGCTGGTGGCAGGAGGGGATGAAGCGTGGGATGCTGTGTGCATTTTGCAGGAGCTCAACCAGCCAGGCTCCGCCAGCGAGATCCCATCCTTGGGTCTGCCCCTGCATCCCTGGCTGCTCCTTTACTCCCTGCTCAAAGACTCCTGGTAAAAAAAACCCTAAAACTACAAAAATACGGCAACAAGCAGCCAGACCAGCTGTACAGCAGGAAAAATCCATAGCTGCTGTTGTAAAATCTGGGCTCTGACATGAAGACAACAGTGATTCTCCATGCAGCAGCAGACGAATACCTATCAGGAAGCCGAGGAGCCATGAGACACTCCTGCTCCTCTCCACTGAGGCTCTGCAGCCTTACTGGGGCTGGCAGTGGGTCACCAACCCTGAACCACGGCAGGGCTGATCTGTGTCTGAGGACACCCACCTGTGGGGAGAGACCTGGGGGTCCCGTGCCAGCCGGGAACCCCAGAGCCACCCACTCCCCAGCATCTCGAAGAGCAGATCGCCAATGCTGCAGCTCCATCAGCCCCAATTTCTCCTCCTTGGATCAAGGTGTCCTGCCCACGCAGGGATGATCTCTGCAGGAGGGAGAAGGCAGAGAGGGGATGGAGGAAGCCAGCCAGTCCCCCAGCATCCCTCAGAGCCTTGAGACCCGAGGACTTTCCACCACCAGAGCCCCTCTCACCACCCCCTGCACTGCCAAAAACTCCTGCAGGGAGCCCAAAAGACAGCATCCTTCCCCAGATGGGCAAGCTTCAGCCCCTCAGCCCATGCCCCATTAATCTCCAGCTGTTATTGCTTCTGCCCTCACACCCTCGCTGGCACAGAGGCGGGAGGCAGAGCCGCAATGGGAGCTGGGCACTCACCAAGAGCCTCCAACTACCGGGGCACTTTCCCCTGAAAAAATAACAACAATAGTGACAATTCATCAGCAATTTGTAGTTTTGCCTTGGAATTTCCAACTGTGTCATCACAGTCGGGCAAGGACCAAAGGGGCCCAAACCCAGCGGCCACTCTCCGACCCAGCTCCGATGGGGAGGCAGAGACCCAGGGCAGTTTGCTGCCCCTGCTCCCGCCGATGCCAGCCCCTCGCCTCTGCTTGCTATGGGATGAAAGTTCCTGTAGGATCAACTGTCTCAGGAAAATGGCATCTCCCTTTATCCCTACCAAATCCAGGTGGCAGGGAGCAGACCGAGTCCTTGCTATTAAGCCCCCCTCTAACACCATGCTGCCTTCTCGCAGCATCCCTGCCCACCGTGGCTCCCAGCCCTGCTGGGAACGGTCTGGAGAGGGCTACCAGCCCTGCAGGAAGCCCTGGCCCAAGATGTTCCAGCAGGTTAATGATGAGCCTGGGAATGGCCCTTGGCTTTTTTGAATTTGATTTTGGGGACAAGTCCTGGGCATTAGAGGGCAGTGAAACAACCTGGGGCAGAGACAGAGCAGAGGGAGGGGATCCAGCCTGGGGGAGATTGCAAGTTGCTGTAAGATGGGGACAAAACCTGTCCTTGGGGTACGTGGAAGCCTTCCAGACAGTAAGTCATTGCTCTGAAGTGCCTGACCTTACACTGCAGTGTCTCCCTGCTCCCTCTCCAGAGGTCCACTGTTTATATAAAAAATAGCCACCGCTGCATTAAGACTCTCCAAGTTTTCTCATGTTTCTGGTTTACAGCTTCAGAGCCCAACTGGAAGCCAAGGTCTCCAGCAAGTTCAGTGAATGTTCATTACTCTTGTCTGGCTTAGGCACCCAGTGGGATCAGTAAAACTCCAAGCCAAAAAAGTCCCGGGCTGTCAGAACCATGGGCTGTAGCCAGGTAATACACCAAGAGCCTGTCCCGTGCCACTGCAGACAGATGGCAACGCAGTCACCTTACTGCAGGGGCTGGATGCCGCGGGTGCATCCAAGGGCTCTGGCACAGCCTTGGGGAGGCTCAAATCTGAAGGAAATTAGTTAAATAATCTCCTGGCATGGACCAGGCTGAGATCCCCCCCGTCAGCAGCACCTACAGACAGCCTGTGGCTCTGGGAGGAAGACGGGGGTTGTGGGGGTGGGATCCCTGGAGCCAGTGGTCTCCTACTCCCTTCATCCTGCTCAGAGGATGCTGCCATCGCCACTCGGCTTTCCCTCCCCACCACCCCATGGGCCGGCTCTGGGGGGAGGCAGGGCTGCGCGGGGACAGCCCGTGGCACAGGAACGGGGACAGCTGATGGCATGGAAAGGAGAAGCCCAAATCCCTCTGGCCACAGCTATCGCCTCTCAGAGTCCGTGGGAGGCCAGAGGGGACAAACATACCAGCGAGCGCAGAACCCACCATGAAAAAAAAAGAGTATTAAGGAAAGCCCAAACGCCTTTGCCACCCAGAAATGCAAGAGCAGGCTTTTGCGTCTGCCCTAATTTAGCTCCTTCCCTCTGGAAAGGGCTATTTGTTAAATGCTTTGTGTTTGTGCCCCCAGCATTAATCAGCCCCCGCCGGCAGCTGGCTCCACGGATGCCCCTGCGCTCTCAGGTGCTCGCCCCGCTCCATCCCACCCTCCCCCATGGCAGGTACCCAGCAGCTCCAGCCTTTCACAACGCATGTCCAAAGGGCTGAAAAGTGCTTGAACATTTTTCTTTTAATTAAAGGAGCTCTGCAGATAGGCTATGTTCATATATATTTTCACCTATTTTTTAATTTATTGCTAAATCAGCTATTAAAGAAAAAAAAAAGGCAGAAAGAAGAAAGGAACGGAGCTGCCACAAGCTGAGCGCCTTTCAGGATGACTCACTGCGGTACTGAAATGGCTGCTGGCTTCAGACTCACCCTGCCTCTGCGATTTGCTTCCAGACAGCAGAAGAGACCACGGCAAGAGGTTTTGTCCCCCGTCCCTGCGTGGAGGATTTGCCGTGTGGTTATCGACATAATCCCCCCCGGGCTCCAGCGGGAGGAGAGGAAGATGGGGGGAGACATGAAAGGAAGAGATGGCAAGGCGTTTCCAGATGACCTGATTTTCTGCCTGTTCCCATCTCCACATCATGGACAGTTAGTTCAGGAAGTGGTGGCGGAGGCGCAGGGCTGGCCAGTGCCATGGGGACCTGCAGCATCCCAGCATGGCTGCAAACCCAGCTGTACCGAGGAAGGGCCCTTGCACCTCAATTTGCTGGGAAAGAGCCTTAAAATGGGAGTCTCCCTCCCTTGCCATGGCTTGCCAGCATCAGTGTGAAGTCAGGCCAACAAGATGTCGTCGGCTAATGGGGGAGTCTGGCCATTCACATCTGAATTTGTGCAGCAAAGGGAAAATTCACCTTGGGTACCATTGATGCTGCAGCCAAGTCCCCTCTGAAGGATGCTGTGATGCCAGCACAAGCCTACGTGGGGCCTCTGCAGCCCAAAAGGTGAATTTTTCTTTCCTGCAGCCGCTTCCAGGCAGGGCTTTGAACTGCGGTAGGAGACATGGAGGTGTCTCCCCTCCGTGTCTCCCCAGCCCTTCCCCAGGGTGACCCCTCCAGCCTGGTGGCATTATGGACAGACCCCCCACAGCTCCCTGCCTCACTTCTCACTCACACTTCAGCTCCTTTGCACAGCCCAGGGAACACTCAGCAAACCTCACGGTGCTGGGAGAGCTGGTTTTTGGGGGGACAGGGCTCATGTCTTCCCTGTGGCTATGTGTAAATGATGCCCCGGTGCAGAGACAAAGTGCCAGACAGAGCGGGCACCCTCACAGCCGGAGGTATGGCTCCTGCCCTGAAAAATGGCTGGCCGAGCCATATTTTCAGAAGGGAAAAGAAAATTCACCCTGGTCACAGGATGTCAGTGACAGGCAGAGAAAACCGCAGGCGGGAGCCAGTCCTCCTCCCACCCCATGGGCTGCACCCTGCCAGGGCTCAGCACCCGCCATGAGCTGGGCTGGAGGTGTCTGCTGCAAGCACCCAGAGCAGACAAAGCTGGGCATGTTTATCTTGCAGCTTCCAGGGATGCTCAGCCATCCCTAATTGCCATAAAAATAAATGCTTTTTGCTTCATATCACTAAACAGAGGAATTTCCCTCAGGTTTTTTTTTGTCCCTCCTTGGTTTGTTTTTTTTTCTTGTTTTCTTTTTTTTTTTTTTTTTCTCTGAGGCCTCCCTCAAAGTCGTCCCTTCCCCCTCCCTCTGCTGCCTCCTTTCCCATGTAAACAAGCACACGGCACACAGTCTGACACATCACACACATGGAAACACACTGCTGGCCCCGCAGTGGCAAGCGCTGCCTGGCGCAAGGACAGGGCTGGCAGCACGGGCGGCCGCAGGAGGCGGGTGTGCGGGCAGGGGGAAGGATGCTTGCCACTGAAAAGAGCTCTCAGCCAGCCACATGCAAGCCCAGAGGAGGGTGAGCAGCCGCAGGCTCCAGCCCCTCGGGCTGAAATCATCAAACCGATGCAATGCGATGCGGAGGGTGGTGTGAAGTCTCGCCCTGTGCGAGCCGTCTGTCTGACACAGTGGCTCTGTGCCAGCTGCCGGAGCAATGAGCCATCACTGCGTGGACATGCAGCCCCGGCTGTCACCCCAGGAAGGTCTCCCATCCTCTCTTTCTCATCTTTCTGCTCTGGTGGCTGACTTCTGGGGGAGTTGGTGTGCTTCCAGCGGTGCCCGGGCCGTGCGGGGATGGCCTCGAGTGGCGGTGGCAGCTCACTGACCTGAACCGCAGCATATGCCATGCCTCGGACTCTCTGCCTTCGCCCACCTCCCAACGAGCATCTAAAGAGACACCGGGAAGCTCAGCGAGCCAGGGGGGCTCTTCCCTGGGAGGCTCCCCCTGTGCCCTACGCACCCCCAGTCCCAAGGAGGAAGATGGAATTGGATCGCATGGAGGGTGACTATGAGGGTCGAAGGATATCACCTGGCTGGCACAGGGCAGCTCCACTGCTGGGGCCCTGCTCAGCCTGAACACCCGCAACACAGGACAGCACGCTGCACCCCCCATAGCTCCAGAGGGCTCAGCCCCCCGAGGGCAGCGCTCACCACTTGGGTGGCTTTGCAAAGAGCTGGAGTAGGCAAGGGCTGGATGAGGCCCGTATCCCCACTGCGGCTCCCACCAGCCGTCCCGCAGGCTCTCCCGGCTGCTAAGGGCACTTCCAGCAGGTAAGGAAAGGCGATCGGGGCAGGTGTACCCGTGCCTGGCCCAGGTTCCCCATCCCCACTGCCAGAAACCACCTGCCTCGCACCGGAGCCGCGCCAACCTGCCAGCCGGTTCTGCCAAAATCGGGTCCTCTGTGTTGCCATCCCGGTGGGCTTCCCCGGGGGAACGGGTGGGCTCCCCCCCGGACATCCCCGGGCATCCCCAGCCCTCTCCCCTGCACAGAGCTCGGGGGCCGCCCCCGGGGCCTCCCCAGAGGACCGGGAGGGACCGCGCTGCTCCCGCCCCACCGCAGCCGCCGGGGGACCGGGAACCGGCCTCGCCTCCCCGCTCCCACCCCGCGGCTCCGGGCGGGCGGGCCGGAGGGCGGTACCTCGGGAGGGGCGACGGGCGGAACCCCCCCGGAACCCCCCCCCTCCTCCCGGCCCCGCCGAGCTTCTGCCGCCGCCGGCCCCGCAGGGCTCCGCGGCTCCGCGCCGGGCGCGCACGCTGCGGCGGGGGCGGCGCCGAGGCAGGTGAGCGGCGGTGCGGGGCCGGACTCCGGTACCTGGGGTGCGGCAGGGACCGGCATCGCGGGCACCCGGGGCACCGGCATCCCGGGGAGGGGCGGGAACCCAGGGCACCGGCAACCCGGGGCGCGGCGAGGACCGTGAGATCGGCAACCCAGGGAACAGCAGGGAGCGGGGCGCAGGCATTCCCGGGTACCGGCATCCCCGGGCACTGCAGGGATCAGCACCGTGGGGCGCGGTAGGCAGCCGGGGCACCGGCATCCCGGGGTGAGAGGGCAAGCGGAGCAGCGGCATGCGGGGGTGAGCAGGGACGGGGGCAGCGGCACACCGGCATGAGCTGGGAAGAGAGGCACCGACATCCCGGGATGAGCAGGAAGCCGCCGTGCCAGCACCCGCATCCCGGGAAGCTGCTGGGATCCCGGGCACAGGGATATTCCTTCCCATCCCTCTGCAGGCGGGTGTAGGAGAGTCCCCTCTCCCCGAAGCCTTCGCCCCACGGTGGAGTGCATCTCCCCCTCCCCAGGGAGTCGGGCAGGGTGCGGGGGTCCCCTGCGGAGAGAGGCACCCACTGCCTGGGACCTGGGAGCGGAGGCTGGCACAGGGCAGGGCACCATCTGCAGCAGGCGCTGGGCTGCCCGCTCGCAGTAGAAGCCCGAGCTGTTGGTGATCACCCCCTCCTGCAACCCGAAGCAAGCAGGGAGTCCCCCCGTCATCTGCATCCCCAGCCCTGGGCGTTTCGGTGACCTCTCAGTGTACAGCCACAGGTTATCCTCTGTCTGCGGGGAGCAGCCAGCACTGGGAATCCCCCTTCCATCCTCCCTGCTGCCTGCCTGGCAAACCCCCCCCCCCCCGCCGCCAAAGGAAGGGCTTGGTCCTGAGCATCTTCAGGCCGATGGGCACAGGGACACTCAGCGATGGGGATGGGGCTCCGCACGGGCACTTTTGGTTGACCAGAAAGCAGGCACCTCCCTCCCCAGTCCTGCCCCAGCGCATGGCTGATGAGGACAGCATCCTGCAGAAGCTGGGAGGTCACCCAGCCCCGCTGCCCACCCAGGTACCCAGCGGGGGACCCCTATCCCTACCCCAGCCCCATGGGCATCCCGCACAGGACTTCCTCCAACAGTTTGCAGCCACCAGCCCTGCACAACTGGGACGTGCAGGGTTGCAAACCCGGGGTGACAGGGCATTTAGGACTGGGCTACAGGCAAAGGATGAAGGGTTTCCTCCTTCTCTACACATTTCTAATGGCTCCTTTGAGACAAGGCACATGACTCCCCTCTGGGAAGCCTCGCTGAGCTGTAAGTACAGGGCTTTTTATTTGGACTGTTAATCTAAATCCATTGTACCTGGCTGGAAAAGCCCCTGTGTGCAATAATCCCTGCACTTGCTGCATCCTCTCTTGAATGTC
The DNA here is from genome assembly GCA_947846985.1 of Fratercula arctica. NCBI lineage: Eukaryota > Metazoa > Chordata > Aves > Charadriiformes > Alcidae > Fratercula > Fratercula arctica. The sequence goes on along the minus strand of CANTUZ010000013.1, from coordinate 11,286,568 downwards.
TATTAGCATCTTCCTTCCCACTCCCTTGGGTCCCCTCTGCCAGTTAGAATAAATATACATAACTTCCATTTGAAAGGCTTTAAGAAAAAAAAATACGTTGTCAAGGGAAACTCTTCTAGCATTTCTTACAGATATGCTTGATCTGTTTTTATATTTTTTGCTGTCATAAATGCATGTATCAGAGGTTTTTTTCTCCACAAGATACATATTCATTTGAATGCCCAACACCCAGCTCACACTGGGCTTGTGTAATTCTGATGGTTGTCTCCTTAAAATAGCTTACAGTATATTGCAAAATTTATCAGAAAGAAACTGGCTCTATCTGTTCTATTTTACCAGTCATTTATGGAAATTCTGCTTTAACTAAAGGAAAATTTTGCAAATTCACATCATTCCAGACAGACATATTTGTATTCTCTGTCCATTGTGTTTTGAAATAAAAAAACACCCGATCTTTGCGACGTAAGCTTCTGTTTCCCAGCAGATACCCCTGCAAATGCGAGACAGGCGCACACTTTGATGATCCAATGGGGGAGATCATGCCAGGTCTTAGTTCAAGCCTCAGTTTTATTCTAAAGCGGAGCTTAGCTAGTCATGAAATGAGTTGGGAAAAGAGTTATAAAACTATTAATTGCTGCTTTAGATTCCTAGATGAAAGCTGTATGTGGGCAGAAATAATTTGCTCTATTCAGAAGCCGACATCAGAAAGGAGCATCTCAGACAGTTCGCGACCCTTCTCCTTGCTCTGCTTCCTGCGCAGGAGGGAGGGAGGGAGGGATGGAGGGATGGATGGATGGAGGGAGGGATTTCCTGGGGGTACAAAGGCTTGTGGGGTCCTGACACCCACTTTTTTCTCTTGAGCTGGGAGAGAGGTGGGAGCCAGCTCCCTCCTGGCTCTCTGGGTTTGGCCCGTCTCACCCACAGCCATGCGCTGGGGATGGTCCTGCTGAGCTGGACCACGCTTCAGGCTTGTCCCACCATCCCAGCACAGCCCCCATAGCTACCAGGATACCCCAGCCCAGCCCCCAAACCACCTTGCCTTTGATTTCGGGGACATTTGGCCTGTCCCCCTGAGCGGCTGGTGTACAGGGAGGGCACAGAGAGAGGGTGAGGACGGGTGTGGGATGAGCTCGATCCCACAGACCCACCCCCACGGCTCTGTGTGTGTGTGTGTGTGTGTGTGTGTGTGTTTGTAGCCTGAATGCATGAGCATCCTTCTGGAAGGAACCTGGATTAGTCATCCCCACCCCACAGATGGGCTGTGTGATGTCTTCCCTTGGAAAAGCTAATCTGTCACAGAAATTCCAATTTATCCCTGAAAAGGAGTCTTTACACCCCGTTTTCTCCCTTGCTTTTGTCTTAAGCATTCAAAAAGTTGAGCCTTCTTTTTATTTCCTCCCCTTTGAAAGGCAAGGCAGTGAGTCCATTAAGCTCCGAGGCTTATCACAAACCGGTTGCCTCCTCCAGACCTGGTGTAGTGGGAAGCGCTGGCTTTGTGGTGCAAAGCCTGTGTCTTTAAGGAGCCCTGGCTGGGAGATGCAGTGGAGTTAGCAGATGCCTCTGCCCGGCACAAATCTGGCATTTGCTGCACCCACAGCCCCGCTCAGCTTAAAAACATACCTCTGGGGTTTTTTACTAACCGTTACTTTGGTACCTGTTCCTCTCCAGGGCCACTCTGACCTCCAGATTTAGATGTGAAAATGTCCCCCAGGTCCCTCCCAGTCTGACAAACATTTTACACTGCATTTCTCAGACACTGGAAAACACGCAGAGCCCGTTCCCTGCTTTGGTGTTCCCCGTAAACCGCATGAGATGTCCGGTGAGCAACGCAGGGCTGGGTGCAATGGGGTCTGCAGGGGAACCGGGATTCCCCTGGGTGGGGGGGACCCACTTCATGTCACTGACCTGGCCTCGGCCCTTGGTGGCTGCTGCTGGTCCGGATTGTCCTGCGCAGGGCCTGGTGGCATCTTGGCATCACCACGGGGGTTCCCTCCTTTCCCACTGCCTGTCTGTGGCCTCTGTCCCTGCGTCACCTAAAAGTTTGAAAAATTCACTGCGTGACACCAGGCAGAGAAGGTGAGGGATTTCTCTAACAAGCTGCTGGCTGATTAAAACCGGGGAGGGGAGGCTTTGGGATGGGAGACAGGCCAGTCTGGAGGTCACAAGTGCCTCAGTGACCGCTGCAGCAAAAGCATCAGTGGCTGCAGAAGTCGTGTTGGTACCAGCAGCCACCCTGAAGGGCAAGAGGAGCTCAGGAGCAAGGCATGCCTAATAGAGGGATTTTTCCAAAGTAGCTGATGCGCAGGGGAAAATGTAATTCCTCAGCCAAGAGAGCAAAGGTGGTGTCCCTCCTGAGGACACCCAACGCCCCCATGGCAGGAGCGAGGGGACGGCGCGGGTACGGGGCTGCTCTGCGTGTCCCCAGGCGCTTTGGTGAATAAGGTAGGTGGAGAATGGCTGATTTCAAGGTGATGCAGGAAGATCACATACCTTTTTATTTGCCTTTTTATTCTAAGCTTCTGGTCAAGATGGGTAAATGGGTTTGGAGATGTGGGAATGCTTCTCTTTGTTAGATGCTTTAACTGCTGCTTGTTAGAAAATGGAATTTCTGCCGCACGGAAAAGCCCAGGTCCCTGAAACTGTTAAAATCCTGAAACACAATAGAAACCAAAACTTTGGTTTTTATTTTCCTACCAATGTACAGATTTTTTAATTCACAGTCATCAATGATTCTGAATCATGTTTTTGTTATGTTTCAACATTATAAAAATAATATTTTATATGGCAGAACACACAAGAGGAAACAAAGCAGGCAGACGAATTGTTTTGACACTTCTTCTGCTGAAACTCTCCCTAAAACTGACACCTTCTGTGAAAACACTTTGATTTTGGCAAAACTGCCTTTGATGCCGGGAAGATTGCACCATCTAAGGGCTTTTTGACCAGGTCTAGTTAGCAACATAGGTAGCTGGGCTACAAAGCTCTTCGGCGGAATCGCTGGGGTGGTGATTTGATGAGAGCTGTTTTTTCCACCCAGGAGCCTCTTTGGGGGGATAAATCCTCTCCTCAGTGACTAATTACCTGTTTGAACAAGGAAAGTCCCGTGGATGAGGTGCTGGAGGTGCAGCAAACTGCCTGCCTTAGGCCATTAGCAAAGGGGGAAACTTTAAGAGGTTAAAAAAAAAAAGCAAGGAAAAGTTTGACCTGGAAAAATCATTGGCTTTTTTCTTTTTTTTTTTCCCTTCCATACAACCAAAGAACAACTGTCCAAAGCTGTTTCCCTCCCTTCTCCCTAGTTCTCACTTTTCAAAATGCAGACATCCCCCCTCACATCCCTGGGGTGCACCTGGCCCTCTGCCCCCTGGGAGCACCCAGGTCGGGGGGAGCCCTGTGTCCCCTCCAGCCCCACTGTGTCTCGCCCACAGGTGGAACCAGCTCCCGCTCTGCTGATCATGGTCAACAAGACCTTAAATTACTGGGGTCCCGGTTTTGAGGAGGACGTTATCAACATCAATGTGGGGGGTCTGAGAAGGCGGCTCAGCTCCAGCGCCCTCTCCAAGTTCCCCGACACTCGCCTGGGACGCCTGCTCTCCTGCGACTCGGAGGAGTCCATCCTGCAGCTCTGCGATGACTACGACGTGAGCGCCAGGGAGTTCTACTTTGACCGAAACCCTGGCTTCTTCCTCTATGTGCTCCACTTCTACCAGACGGGGAAGCTGCACGTCATGGAGGAGCTCTGCGTCTTCTCCTTCTGCCAGGAGATTGAGTACTGGGGCATCAACGAGTTCTTCCTGGACTCCTGCTGCAGCTACCGCTACCATGAGCGCAAGCTGGAGAGCCGGCACCACAACTGGGATGAGGAGAGCGAGGTCAGCAGCGTGGACACGTCCCCTGATGAGATCTCTGACATCAACCATGACCTGCTGCGCTACAGCACGCTGCGCTGCGGCAATGTGCGCAAACGCCTCTGGCTCACCATGGAGAACCCTGGCTACTCCATCCCCAGTAAGCTCTTCAGCTTCGTGTCCATCAGCGTGGTGCTGGTTTCCATAGCCACCATGTGCATCCACAGCATGCCTGAGTACCAGGAGGTGGACGAGAACGGCAACATGCTCGATGAACCTGTCCTGCACAAGCTGGAGTATTTCTGCATCTCCTGGTTCACCTTTGAAGTGTCTTCCCGCCTCCTGCTCTCCCCCAACCCCAGAAAGTTCTTCAAGCACCCGTTGAACATAATTGACATTGTCTCAGTGTTGCCCTTCTACTTCACCCTCTTGGTGGACGTGACCATGGGCAGTGACTCGGAGCTGGGCAACCTGGGCAAGGTGGTGCAGGTGTTTCGGCTCATGAGGATATTCCGGGTGCTGAAGCTGGCTCGGCACTCCACCGGACTGAGGTCACTGGGGGCCACGTTGAAGGTAAACTGGCTCTCTATCTCCTTATCTACTCCTGGGCTATGGGTGAGAAGGAGACCTCTGGTACAACCAGGGAAAGTAGACATTCCCGTTCCTAGTGAGTTACCAGCTCTGGCTGGTGTCTGGTGAGCCTGCTTGGGGTGGTGGGCTGGGTTGTTTGTTTGTGTGTCTGCTAAAGCAACCAAGCGTGGTGAGCACTGCGTGAGTCCTCTTTGTACACATGGTCCCAGCAAACAGCAAGTCCCTCCAGGGATGCAGACTTTGCTTCATGCAGAGCTGGTGTTCCCAGGGACTTGGCCATCCCTTCCCCACCATGGTGTGCAAGCCCCATTGCACGGTGTTGGAACGGGCTCAGCCATGCATGGGTGGGTGGTGGTGTCCCACCAGAAGCAGGTCAGTGCCTAGCTGGGCTGCAAGCACCCTGCTGAGCAGGGACTCGGCCAGACAGCAGCTGCTGGGTATGCCAGCACCAGGGTGTGTGGCTTGGAGCTGCTCCTGTCCCCAGTCTGGGAGAAGGGGGAGCCTCCTAAGGGCATGCTGCCAGGTGGCCGGAGGCCAGTGTCCAGCCCTTGATGTCTGCCCATCTAGGGAGACATAGAGATCCTGGTCCAGCTGAGCTGACACTGGGATACTCCAGGGGATGATGAAGTTGGGACTGGCACATGGTTAGCCATGGGTAGCGCAGAGCGGCAATAGAAAAGCTGAGGGTTAGCAGCAGGGCCAGGGATGACCAGCCCAAGACAGGGTCCGTGCCCCCAGCAGAACCTGAGCCACCAGCAGCTGCCCCTCAGCGTGCTGGAAAAGCTCGGGGAAAGCATGGCATGCAGGACTGGGGGAAGCTGGCCCCAGGACAACATGGTTCTCAGGAGGAAGAGCTGGATGAGGAGATGCTGAGACAGTGAAGGACCAGGGTCCAGGCATGCCAAGAGGTAACATCCCTGCAGAGGAGGTCCTCATTCTCCATGGCATGCCCCAAGGCTGTGTCTCTCCAGACCCCCTCCACAGCACCCCCAGCTGCCTTAAACAGAATCAAGAGCATCTGTGACAGGAGTCAAAGCATGAAGCCATCATGGAATCCTCACCAGAGCCTGGTGCTGCAGCCCAGACCCCCGTTGCTGCAGTGCAGTTGTGCAGCACGGACCAGCCGCGGTGCCCTGCGCAGCTCCCTGCTCTCCCCCACCATCCCTCCATCCTCCGTCCCTCTCCTGCCGGGGGCTGTGTGCCCAAATCTGAGGAGGGTGAAACTCTGCCCTCACCTCCTGCGCTCACACAGAAAATCCAGCCTGATGCAGAGGCCAGTTAAACTCAGCCTTTAATTGTCTCTGATTCTTGGCGACTACATCAAGACAAACCCGAAAGCCGGTCCTCGAGCCTGCCAAGACACGGAGTGACACACACTCCCCGTGCCCCACCACACATGGGGCTTGTGCTGGGCACGGGGCGATGGTCACCAGGGCACACACCTCCTCTGCTGGTGGGACTGCCTCTGGTCCCCACATTCAGACCAGAAGACTGGTTTTTATGCACCGCTCATACAAATATCCCTGTGCTTTTTCTCCCTTCAAACAAAAGGTGTGCCAAACAAATGGCCAAGGAAAGCAATCTTCATAACAGAGCTTGAAATTCAACCAAAGGGACGCTCTCCTCCCACTCGGCGCCTGGCAGGGGCCAGAGCTGCAGCTCCTGGTGCTGCTCCCTCCGAAGGGCCACCACAGGGATGAAGCGGGCACAGCTGCGGCTGGGGACACCCCCTTTCTCGCTGCTGCAGCAGTGTCGGGGCCAGCATGGGATGTCCTGGTGTCGGCAGGACTCGACTGCTGGGGTTGAACCCATTCCCGTGGGTGAGCTGCAGAGAAAAGCAACCCTCAGTTGCGGCTGGGGATGAGGATGGGCGGCAGGAAAGGTCTGGCAACTTCTGCTGTGAAGCAGGACCAGCCCTGCATCAATCCTGCAAATCCCACAGAGCACCAAAAAAAAAAAGGGGTGGGGTTGGGGGGTGTGGGGTGTGAATTCCTGGCATCCTCAAAGTCTGCTGGAAATAGGTCCAGGGAGGATCGTTTGAAATGAAGATGACTGAAGTCCTACCTTCACCATACTTCTGAACACTCACCTTGAGAGAACAATTAGCAAGTGACGGACCTTGTGGAATTTAAATGAAATTGCACACGTGGGAACGGCTCCCTGAACCCTTTCTGTGCTCCATTTAAGCGTGAACAACACCTTGCAGCAGAGCAGGGACTGATGGGCTCATCTGCATGTTATTAAGCAGCAGACAAGATCCGGGGAGCCGGCAGCATCCTGGCTCCGGCCTCTGCCGAGCCGCTGATTCAGAGTGACGTGCTGGAAAGTGCCGCTTCCCGGGGACTCCGGAGCCAGCTGTAAATGGGGATGAGTGAAGACACAAATCTGACGCAGCAACCTGACATTGTGATTTACTGGGCACATAAATTACAATGTCTTGTTAATCATAATTTACTTCCTATTGCAAGAGCATAAAGCAGCAGCAGAGGAGTAAAGGCTGTTAACAGCCAGGAAGCGGGAGCGATGGCTCTGGCAAAACGAGTAATTGTTCCCCTGCCACGAAAGTGCTAGCAGAGGGATTTCTGCCATTTGTGCATCATAAACCCCGAACCGTCTTGAGATTGCCTGGGGCCTGATCCAGGGTCTATTTAATTTGAGGAGAGGCTTCCCACACCTCCCTGCTCTTCCTCCCCGCCGTGCACAACATCCATTACCGTTATTGCAGCTTCCCGGGTGCGGGCTTGGTGGCCTGTCTCCCACTGGCAGTCAATAGGTGTCAGGCAATGAGTAATTTAGGCATCTGCAGGGATCTACAGGAGTTGCTTTCTGTCCCCTTAAGGGCCTAAATACACAAATACGTTGGAAGAGCTGGAGCTGCACGTCCCCAGACAGCATATTCATCACCCTGCTGTCGTAGCCACCTCCATGGGCTGTCTCCGTGCTCCATCCCCACGCTGCTGTCTCCGTCCAGCCTCAAACCAGGCTCTTCCACTTCCTTTGTCTTCTGCTGTTCTGGAGGAAAGGTGTGCATTCAGCTGGGGAAGGAGCCTGCTCATAGCTGTTGCGAGGGCAGGCAAACCTCCTCCCAGGGCAGGAGCCCAAAGAGACTGCTGCCGGGGTGGCTGCTTTGCTGGAGACTTTTATTACCCAGCATCGCCTCCCCAGGCTGCTTGCTAAGCCTGCATCCCTCCCAAACCATGGCTAAAACTGCATCCCCACCTGAACCCCGCTGAGCCTGCACCCCAACTGAACCCCAGCTAAAACTGCATCCCCACCTGAGCTTTAGCTAAGCCTCCATCCCACCCAAACCATGGCTAAAACAGGCAGCTGTGGCTGCCTGTCCCTGGATCAATGAGCCACCCACCACACCTTTTGAGGATAAATGGCCGCAAAGAGGTGGCAGCCAGTGCCTGAGGACCAGCTGGGAGATTCCTGGAGCCGCCCTGTGCCGCAAGCCCTGACCCTGCTTGTAAATTAAAGCAGTAGGAGCTATCGAGCTGCCTGACTTCCCTCTCGTCTTCACCCTCCGACACATCCCAGGGCCATAACTGATACTCTTTAAAAATGTATAAGGTTATTCGCCTCTGCTGCTCCCTGGCTGGGACGCACAGATGAGCCGTTAAGCTCCAGCCAGGAGCAAGCCTTTCATGGCCAAGTGATGCATCCTTGAAACTTGGTGGCTCTGAGCTGTTTGTCCTTCTCAAGGAGCTCCCTCGGAGCTGCTCTAGGGCATTTGCAGCCAGAGGCGATGGCAGCGCCGGTGGATGTTATTTCCCCTCGGCGGTGGATGTTATTTCCCCTCGGTATTACTAGCACTAGCTGAGCAGCTTTTGCCAGCAGTCTGAGCAAAGTCTTCTTGCTCCCTGCTGTGAATCCACCTCCTTTACGTCTCATCTTGATCATGGAAGCTCTTTTCCCACGTCTTCTGCTGTTAGCTTTGCTCAAATGTTGTTTTGTTTAGTCATTATGTGGTCTCCAATAAAGCATTTCTCTGGCTGTTAGGGGACTGGAACCCACCCCCCCCTATGATGACGATGAGAGCTCTGCTTTCCTCTCCCCAAAAGATGAAGAGCAAGCTGGCACATCAGTGGGCAATAACATCCAAGAAATTCGCTTGTGACAATCAAAAAGCGAATGGCCTGCGAGGACAGCAGTGGCTTTGGCGCTGGCGGGATGTTGGCCTGGCCCTGCCAGTAAACGGGGGTTCTGCGGTCCCCCCTTGGTCTGCGAGGCTCTAAGAGCTGGGGTCCCTGTCCCCGCTGCGTGCAGGGCTCTTGGCTCACCCCTCACCAGCCCCAGGGCAGGAGCTGGGGGCTGGATTTGGCCCAGCGCCAGCCCATAGTGTTTTGCCTGGTCCCAGCTTGTCCTCCTCCAGCAGTCCCCTTCCCAGTATCACTGGCTGCCTTGTCCCCTAAGTGCCCACTGCCTTTCCACCCCCCCCCCCCCCCCCCCCCCAAGGCTTTCGGCACAGGTTTATACTTTGCTCAAAAATTAAGAATATCCAAAGAAAGATCGCAACATAAATGTTTTAGTGTGAAACCAGAGGAACGATGGCTTCTTCAAGGAGCACTGGACACTACTGCCACCAGTCTGTCCCCCCAGGTCCTGCATGCCCTCCTGGGAGGTTGAGTGTCCCATGGTCCTGTTCCCACAGGGGCTCCCAGACCCCTCGGTCTGGGGCTTGGCGAGCCGGGGGGTGCGGCACCCCATGGGAGTGGGAGCTGAGACCAGCCCGCGCTGATGTTGGATGGATCCCCGCACCGACCTGATGCCCAGGGCTGCTTGGATTCATGTCAGCTCTCAGGTTCACTTTGAGTCTCCCCTGCAAAACCTGCAGGGAAATGTGATTATCTCAGGAACGGTAATTTCTGCAAGAAAACTCCCCCCCCGCCACGTGTGGGTAACAAAGGGTTAAATGGCTGCTGAGACTGTAGATGGTGTTGGGGTACAGGAAGGATGAGGTCCCTGGGGCTCTGGTTGTGGGGACCCCGGGGCCGAAGGGCTGGAGCTGTGCCTGCAGCGGAGGCACGTCCTCCCTGCGAGCGCATCGCCCGCGCCTCAGGAAAATACAAATCACTTCACTTAGAGGCTGCCTATGAGGTGGTTTCTGGGGACCTGCCAAGATAAAAGGAAAATGTGTCTAAATATTGTTAGCCGGGATCAGGTTGGCGCAAGTGCTGGAGGCAGGGGGGCAGCCTCTGCCGGGGAGCAGAGCTCCCCTTCCCCTCCCAGCGCTGCCTCCCCCTCGCAGGCTGCTGGAGGGGCGGCTGGGGGTGCCGGGGATGATTTCCCGCCTGCTCCAGGTGTGGGTCACCCACACCCCCCTCAAGCTGTCTCAGCCCAGCCCCACAGCGGGACTTCCCACAGCAGAGATGGATAGAGGCACCGAGACCCCCGACAGAGGCATGCAGGGTGGTATTTGTGCTGCAGAATCCCGGTATCCTGGCCATGACGGGTGCGGTGGCACCCACTGACCACCGCTCTGCTTTGCCTTCCAGCACAGCTACCGGGAGGTGGGGATCCTGCTGCTCTATCTGGCTGTGGGGGTCTCCGTCTTCTCCGGCGTGGCCTACACCGCTGAGAAGGAGGAAGACGTTGGCTTTGACACCATCCCAGCGTGCTGGTGGTGGGGCACGGTCAGCATGACCACCGTGGGCTATGGCGATGTGGTGCCCGTCACGGTGGCAGGCAAGCTGGCCGCCTCGGGCTGCATCCTGGGGGGCATCCTGGTCGTGGCGCTGCCCATCACCATCATCTTCAACAAGTTCTCCCACTTCTACCGCAAGCAGAAGGCGCTGGAGGCGGCCGTGAGGAACAGCGGGAAGAAAGACCCCGAGGACGTGGAGAGCATCTCCAGCCGCGACCGAGACTCGGAGGCTCTGAGCGAGACCTCCCTGGGCAGAGGCAGCCCCGACCGCTGTGGTCTGACCCCCGGCGCCCACCCCACACCTTGACCCCCACTGTGCCACAGCACTGGGGCGTGCGCAGGACCCCTCGCTCACTGCAAGCACAGCACGGCTGTGGCACCGGGACACGGTGCAGGAGCCGGGCTCTCCCTGTCTTGCACTGCACCTGGCGTCCCCCCTGCCCTGCCAAGGACAGGAGGGGTTGGAGAGGATGCCCAGGGGGTGCCGTGTACTTCCAGCCCCTCAGACGCAGTGGCCGGATCCACCTGGATGTGTCTCAGCCTTCACCCGGTGACGGCCCTGCTCCCCCGTGGCTGCACACGGAGGCTGCGGAACTGGACGTACCCCTGCCAGAAAGGGGGTGTGGAAAAAAGAAATAGAGGTGACTCCGGATCAGGCACTGCCCCGGCTGCGTGAAGGGGGATTTCCTCTGCCCTGGTTTGGTGTTGTCGAGGGTGAGGTTAAACAGCCTGAGGGTAACGCAGCCCCCAACCAGGCTGGCTGCCTTTGCAGGTCCTGTGCCAGGTCGGCATCAACTCCAGCCCCAACCTCGTCCTAGCCCCAGCTGGAAACAGCCTCGAAAGGCTCAGCTGCCTCGCCGGCCATGGGGGAAAGGGGGCTGGAAATGAGTCTGCATGGGAGGAGATGTGGTGTCCAGCTCAGGGTGAGCCCCACTGTCCCCAGTCCCTACAGCGGGACCGGCTGGACCTCACCTTCCTTCTGCTGTAGGTGGGATTTAACTCCTCTCCTGTGCTGCCGCCGCTGGGACCCCCAGGGATCGGGGCCTGGGGCTGTGCTGGGTGCGTGGCACAGCTGGGAGCACTGGGGGATATGTGCAGGGAATTGCGAGGCAAAAAGGACCCTGTCCTCCGAGGCAGGAACAGCCAGAGGGGATCAGCCTGGGGGAACCAGGGGGCCACCCCTGGTGGGGGTCTCCTCCCCAAGCCCTTTGCTCCACAGGGCTCCCAAGCCATGGGGCATTTGTTTGGGAGGAGCGGCTGGTCTCTGTGGCTACTGGCACCCAGCCCTGGGGCAGAGAGGAGGCAGAGTCCCTACAAAGGGCTGCCAGGGAGCAGGCATGGGGGGGACGCTCCTGGGTGCAGAGAAACTGCCTCTGCCATTGCTGTGTGTTTGTGATTTCCGCTGCGGGAAGAGCTGCCAGAGAGCACAGGGGCTGCAGCAGCCCGTGATGGGATGGAGGAGGTGACCAAAGCCAGACAGGTTGGGTACATTCCCCGGTCACCCTCATCACAACCCCCAGCCCGGCTTCACTCTGCTGCCTCGTCCCTCCCCACCCTGGGGCCAGGCAGGGGCAGGAGGGGGGGGTCACACCACCCCAGGCATCACCGATGTCCCCGCAGGAAGCCGAGCCACCCGGGTGCCAAAGCACTCGCCCTCCCTCCGTGGGGGGGGGCACCCCCCATGTCCGCGGGAGAGCCGGGGCAGAGGGGATCTCGCACTGCTCCTCATCACCGCAGCCTCTGAGCACCCCGCAGCCGGGTAGGGAGGTCCGGCACTCCTGCCCGGACACACGACCCAGCTGAGCACGTTCGGGGCTGCTCCCAGCACAGCATTAATTCCATCTGGAGTTTTGCCCTTGGATCCCCAGCTCTCTGTTTGGAAACCCGTGCAGCTCCTTAGCGCGCAGAGGAATACACCCAGCGCTGCCCGTTCCCAGCAGGAGAAGTGCGCCCTGCAGTCACCTCATCGGCTCAAAAATAGGCTGATGGCTGCAGGATGGCGATGTTTGCCACTGGTTGTCCCAGCTGGCTTTTGGCACAGCCGCAGCTGCCGGCGCTGGCTCTGCCTGTAGCAACCTGCTGGTCACGGGGAAGGAAAGACAAACCAACGCCGGTGCGGGTCCAGCCTTTCTGAACCCCCGTGGGACTCGGGGAGGGGTCCCCAGGGAACGGCGGTGTGGGGTGGGAGGGTGTTCAAGCCCCTGGCGTCATTGAGTCTTCCAGTATCGACGGTTTGTGTCGGCTCTGTGCTCCTTACGGCGAGCAGGGGCCGGCCAGCTCCATCGCCCGCTCTGGCCAGCTCCCGCTGCACTGTTACTTGAATAAAGGAAGGAGTTTCCCCTTCTCTCCATAAATATTCCAGTAGCAAAGTATATTAAAATGTGAAGACTGAATTACATGTATTAATTAAAAAGCATTATGCAAATAATTAAAAGAGCATGTAAATTAATTTTCTATCTATGCATGGGATGCATACTGTATATTTTATTAAAGACCTCAGTGACTCACTTAGGAGGCTGGTTTTGTGTTTCGCGGCGGCTCGGGGTGCCTGTGCTCGTACAGCTCATCATCCGTGCCAGGGACGGGGCGATGGGTCGGTGCCAGGCTGCTCCCGGAGCCACTGCAGGGTCCCCAGAGCCACATCCAGCACCATCTTGGAGACAGTCCCCACCTCATCCCTGCCCCCATGGCGGGTGACAGCTATTCCTCGTGCCTGGACCACTGGCGACATCCAGTCTGGAGTATTTTGGATAACCCATCTCCCAGGAGGCCTAAAGAAATGGGCATCCCCTGGGGTGGGAGGGAGTGGTTGGGAGCTGGTGGGCTCCGGGACAAGCTGCATGGAAGGAGGGAAGCACAGAGCAGCTTTCAGAAGGAAAGACTCGTAATTAACATTAAAAATGCAGGATGATTCCCAAAGCAAAGAGCTTGCCCCATCCAAGCACGGTGCATTCCTCCGTCCCATTCGTTCTGCACCCATGGAATCTGGGAAGCAGGCAGGGAGGAGGAGGAATTGGCAGAAAGGCACACACTGGGATCGGCAGCACCACGGGACACGAGAGCTGAGCCGCCGGCGTGAGCAAACCGCTGAGAGCAGAGGAGCAGCCGAGCCACCGCCAGCCATTATTTCCCCGAACAGCCACTCTGGTTTTAAGAAATTAATTTTAACCGCAGGCTTGTGGGCCTTGTTTTGGACTGAAGGTAGAAAAGGCTCCATTTTAATAGAAAATATAGTTTAGGTAGCAAGAGTTAATTGCTTAACTTGGTTAACCAGCGTTTTAGGCACACCTTGGCCAGCAGAAGGCTGGAGGATGTGTGTGTGCGTTCCCTGACGGTGTCCCAGCCGTTCCACTTGCAGCCGTGGCTGTCAGCAAGGGCAGGGGAGCAGTGATTGGGGATGAGGAGGGGATACAGCACACATAGCTCCGGAGACTCAGGAGGAGCCAGTCCATCACACCGACGGTTCATCCCCCCCCACCCCTGCTGCTTTCCTTAGCTCCAAAGATTAACACTGGGAGGGCTGAAGCCCACCCAGACAAATTCGTGCCGTCTTGCCCAGGCCAGCAGCTGCTCAAAGCTGTGATTATATCCCATCTCCTGGCATGGAGAACGTCCCCTCGGCTCCAGTGGCCCCAATCGCATCCAGCCTCCGCTGCTTTCCTTGCTGCCAAGGCAAAGCTCAGCCCGGCTTCCAGCCAAACTGCCCGTGGCAGGGACTGCGGTCATCAGCAGACGAGAGCTATCACCAATTAAGCTGCGTTATCACAGATCGCCCCCGCCCAACGCCGCTTGTAGACTTCAAAAAGTTGGGTGGCCCCTTGGGAGGTTGAGAAGAGCCCAGAGGAGAGCAGCACGCAGCACCGGGCTGCCCAAGGAAACACCTTTGCACCTGCAGAGGGTTTTAGGCCCCCAGGCAGGGGCTGCGCACGCGGGGAGCAGCATCCCCAGCAGCAAGTTTCTCTCCAGGGAGGAGGTATCCCCCCAGCACGCCCCGCTGGGACAAGAGGGGACAGGCTGCTCTTGGGGAGCTGGCTCTCCCGTGTTTCAGGGGGTGTACTTTGTGCTCCGATGCTGCCTGGGCTTTCTCCTCCTTTATCCTGAAGGCAGCATAAAAGGCTGAGCTCATTGCCAATGCTGCAGGCGGCCTCTCTGGTGCTCTGAAATGAGGGGGGGGGGTGTCTCTGGGCTGCTGGTGTGCAGGGGTCTGGCCGGGCAGGGGGAGACTCACCACCACTCTCCCAGCGGCAAGTGCATTCCTCTGCTAGACGTGATAGCAGGGGAGGATTAAAAATAGCTTAATCTTTATTCCTTTGAGAGTTTTTCCATTAAAAAAAATAAAATCTGCATGCTGCTTATCTTTCTAAGGCCAAAGCTCCCCCCAGTTTGGGGGTTAAAAGCGAGGCAGGACCCCCCCACACCCCCACCACCGCCGCGCTGCAACCAGCGGCTGCCCCGGGGAGCGGGGCTGGTGTACCAGAGCTCCAGGGTTGGGGAAAGCCAGGGAAGATGTTTTCTTTTTTTAGCCTCCTGCTCTCTGTCGAAGGCGTCGGGGTTTGCACGGCTGTGAGTAACCGCACCAGGAAAATCCTCCCACTGCTGTGCAGGCAGAGCCAGCAGAGCCGCAGCTCTGCAGAGCCGGGAAGAGCCGGGTGCGGGAAGGTGCCCAGCAGCAGAGGAGTGGGTGATCGCAGCCCACCTTCGCCTCAGCAAGACGCTTCTGTGCAACGACGGGTTGCCAGGACTGGTCCGATTTACTATTTCTAAGGCAAGGAGGCAATTCGTGCTCTTTCGCTAATCCCTAAGCAGTTTTCCTGAGGGTGCCTGCGTTTTCATTTGGTACGGTGGGTAAATCAATTAAACGCTTTATCAGGCTATTTCTACAAAAACTGCTCTGCGCACTCACGAGATGATTGATGAAAGAGTGACTCTCTTGCCTCCGGGGAACGGTGATTAAGGAGTGACCTTATTAAGCTATTCCCCGCAGCAGAGAATTAGACAACTCCGCTCCAAAGAGACAAAGTAAACGTCATTACTTCTCTTTAAAACTTCTTTGCCAACTTCCAGATCCATCACGAACGACCCTGAGCGTGGTCTGTGCGCTCGGCCGGTTATGGGGAAACCCAGGAGATTTTACAGGGATCTGTAGGAAGGAAAGACGACTGGCCAGCAGCGTTTCTGGGATGCGCCCTGTGATCCCAGCTCAGGGAGTGAAAATCGGAGCTGACTGCTTGAGTATGTACCTGTTAAATCAGCATCACTTGTAATTCCTGTATTCGCTGAACTATGTATGGAGACCAGTAAAGACAAACAGCGCTCTAAATCAATTCTTTTTTTAACAAGATAAAAACACTTTCTCCGGTAGCAAGAAATCCCCAAGGTCTGTATATCCTCATGGGTTCACTTCAGCCTTTATCTGAACCACAGCTATTAACTTAGTTGTAAGAAATGTGTAAACTCAAGGCTTTCATTCTAATCATTTGAGAGAGCGAAAGGAATAGCCTCAAAGGGGTGGAATTAAGTTAACCGAATATGCCTAGACAGGCCACACGACTCCAGGCGCGCAGGGAAGCAGCAGCGACGCGTGTTCATAGCCAGACCTCGAACCCGAGCAGCAGAGGGGGAGAGCCTTGCCCCGCGTCTTTTCTTTCAAGATGATCCCCTCTACGGTCAACGAGCAACAGTCCAGAGCTCATCAGCCTCTCAGGGCTGAGGAAAGGTCACCCTACAGCTCAGCCATCCTTTGGCGGAGCACAAACAGGTCCGCAAGAGGCCGTTCTGTGGCCACCTTGGATGGGATTCAGGGACTCTGGGCTCCCTCCACTGTTATTGATTTTAATAGCGACAACCCCGAGGGGAGCAGAACAGACTGTGCTTCGTAGATGGAATTGAATTGTTTTAAAAGTTTTTAAACAAGTTGGCTGTCTTCCTGGCCTCTTAAATTAAAGGGCAATTAAGTCACTTTCAGTCTGGAAAGAGCTAATGGGTGTTTTCCTGGTTTGACTCTTTAGATTTTTGCCAGAGTGATGAATGTGATGAAAAATTGTCAACTCTCAAGTCAGGGCTGTCAGCCAACGCTCAAAGCATTTATCTAAGCACATGCTCAGACTCTTTTGGCCTGTGGACAGGAGGAAATGGGACAAAATGAGGGTGTAGGAAAGAGCATAAAGGACACCGGCAACACCTGTACCTTAATCCTGATAATCACTGTGGGAGGAGAAAAACTGCTGGTGCTACAGCTTCATGGGAAGTTGACTTTTCCCCATGGTGGGGAAAAACCTGGCTGACCATCAGCCCCAGTTCATGGCTACCTGTCAGGTGTGGGTTTTGTTAAGTGATATGCAATTAATTGTGCAGCAGGTGCCCTGCTCCCAGCAGGAAGCTCACCCCTGGGAGCGGCTGCTGCAGCACTGGGAGTACAACCCTCCCTTCGCGCTGGGGCTCCACCATATCCTGGTAATGTTACTGAGAATATGCAAGAGCTCCAGGCTTTCCCAGTCACTAGAAATGCCTGTGGTCTCCCTCCCTTTGATTTCCATGCTCCTTCCTAACATTTAAAAGCTCAAATGTATTTTGTTTTTTCCGGGATTGCTAACCAAAGCTGACTCCTGAATGAATTCTGTCTCTGCTTCGGTTAGTCATCCCTTCAGGACAGATTTAGTAACTGCTCAGGGAAACCACGTAGAAGCCAACAGTTCACTGTTGGAAGGCAGCACCCACTCACTGTCAACTTCATCTTTTCCTGAGCTAGAAAGCTGAAAGTGCAGCAAGTCAGCCAGAATTAGGAGAGCAAGCCTCTAGCCTCACCTGGTGTGTAGGAAGGTGGATAAATTGGTGCATACCTAGTCCCAAACCTGACTGCAGGCTCTGGAAAGTGGCTGCAGCGTGAAGTAAGAGCAGAAATAGCAAGTATCTACAGCAGAGTGCACCCTCCCCATCTCCCGGAGCATCGCCTGGGGACAAAGAACCTGGGATCGCAGCTGCAGGAGGGGCTGCCAACACTCCTCGCTGCAGGGAAGCAGCCTGAACATCCATCGCCCATCCTTCGGAACTGCCCTGGGCCGGCAGCATGCGGAGCTGCCCCCAGACTGAAGCAAATCTCTCCTCGAGGTGGAGAATTAGTAACATTTCAAGGCTAAAGAATTGCCTGTTAAAAAAAAAAAAAAGTATATCTGACATGTTTACTGCTTGTTGTTATTAAAGCTTGTATGCTCCTCAAGAATTTTACATAGTGCTGGCTGACTACAGGCATGGCACGCTCCAACTTGTCCTGATAAACCAGAGTATTTTAATGCATAAATATGACTCATGACACCAATGCTTTCAGATAAGGACAGTTTATTTGCCCTTTTGAACAAATAAGGCAAGATATTTGAGAAAGATCAAACAAAGTCTCCTGTATCAAACCCAGAGGAATGCAATAAAAGTTACTATTTCATACATATACAAACAAATGACCCAACACTTATATACAAACAGCCAGATCTTACAAAATAGCACTTCAAGTCAGCACTTTATGCCAGTGTTGCTAATTTCTTTGTTACAAAAAAGTTAAAGCTACAAACTTCACATTTTTAAGTCTCACATGACTGACATCATCAGTATCTCTGGGTTTTAGAAGCAAAGATAATGGTTTGTGTCCAGAACGCTTTCAGCAATGGCAGATGGACCCGAGGAGCACACAAACGCAGCTGCACAATTAAGTAAGCTTTTTTGCTTAAAAACTTGGCCAGAACAGCTTTCTCTTATGGTACAAGCCTTGGTCTTAGCCTGGAGAACTCTGAAAGTGAGCAGTTACTATGCTCCCAGATGCTCTACAAAGGGACCAAAAAGGGAATTATTTTCTCTAACAGATTGAAAATCAGTGAAGGAGAAAATAATTCCTCTGCATCAGAGCTCCAAGTGCAAGAAATATCATCAAGTCTCAGCCACTGCAAGCATTTAAGAAAGGTTCAGAGACAGTTAAGCCACTGGACCAGTTGTACTTATTTTGGTTCATTTGCTGTATTTTAAGACAATCACATCAGCAAAGCAGAGTATTTCAAGAGTGCTTACATTCAGTTACAGCAGTCACAGGTTGCATATTCTGTAAGTAGACACCACCCTGTGGTGTTTCACCTAAGACTTGGGTTTTCTAATGCCCTCCAATCACTCGAAAGTTACCTACACAGTGCAGAGGTAAAACTACTCCCAGCAGAATCTGCTTGATCCACGCCGCAAGCAGGCAGTGCGCCATTTACCACGTCACACATCCGTACGTCCGTCCCACCGGAGATGCTGGGCCAGAGCCATCCAAGTGACTAATTCAAAATCAACACTTGACCAGAGAACTCCCTCCTAAGTTACAGAATCATAGTTGTGGGAGTTTCTTTGATGCAAAGGACGCTCACGAATATTGCTCGTAATAAACACACGTTTAGGGCAAAATGTATTGCACAGATTTCAGAGGAGCACTGTATGAGCCCTGATGTTCACACAGCACTTCACCAGACCCTTAGAGAGTCCGGACTAAGGGATTTTAGTCTGTTAACAGCAACAAAGCTTTTAATTACTTGGTTTTCCTAATTCAGAACTTTCCCAATACTTGAGGCTATCAAATAGCTGGGTTATCCCAGGATGTACCTTACTTGGGCACCCTGGATACGCTGCTCATCGCCTCCCTTTTCCCTTCGGGGAGCTGTTTGCTGATCTCTGGACAGCCGTGTTCGCACTGCGCATCAAACTCAGACAAACCGATGCAACCAGATCTGCAGAGGGGGTAAAAATGGCTTGGTTCCTTTCACAGCAATGGAGTATAACTGGTAACAGCAGCCAAGAGTCTGCTCCAAGGGGTAAAAAAAAAGAGCCTATGGAGGCATGAAATGAACACTTCACCTCTCTAGCAGCACTTGATTCAGGAGACACTGCTATTTAGTTAATTATCTAGGTGATGTACCAAGGCCTATTTCAGAAGAATGACATGGGAACTGTTGCCTCTATCAAAGCAAAATAAAAATAAATTGGTAGAAATACTTGCTCTGTCCAAATATTTCATCATATGCTAGGTAAATCTAAAACTATGCAATTCTGCTGTTACAGCCCATGGGGCAGAGGCATCACTTGGTCTCTGCCCTGCAACTCAGGCTCATTTCTTCGCTGCTTCTCTTTTACTCTCCACTCTACCGGAGTGAGTTCATTGCACCATCCTCACAGCGATTGTACACGCTGGGGCATTTTCGTTGATTGAGCTATACTGGGCAGGAAAATTTAAAGAAAGAACACAGGAGCATGCAGAGGAACGGGAAGAGACTGAATCCCTTCCAGCAGGACATCAGTAATTGTCTTCTCATCCAGACCAACTCTGCCTTCGCTCCACCACCATAAATGCTCATCTTTGCTAATTCAACAAAGTCTTTACTTTCAGTTTCAACTTTTCTGACGTGCTAAACCTTGCAGAAATGTGAAGGATTGTGAATTTAGGTTTTTATTCAAGCACCTAAAGATGTAAATCTGAAATGAAGCCTATAAAATATTTCTCAAACTGTGGAGATTATTAAGTCCTCTCAGACACAGCAGAAGTACCTAATTCCTGAGAGAGGTTCACACAACTTCCACCCATTCCAATACTGTTTCTTTTTCCTGTACTCCACTGTCAGCAGGGTCCCCCTGAAGGACATTTCCAAACAGACGAAGGGAAATCGGCTCGTCGATTCGCTTTTGGTTTTAAGTCGGTGTGGATTTTAAATCGCAGAATGTAATTTCTGATGGAGGCACAACATGCTTTATCTACTCGTATTAACTTGTAAAGTACACAAAAAGAGGACAAAACTGAGGTCTTGAAGAAAACACACTTGCTTAAAGCACACAGTGTAAGGCATGGGGCTTATTACAGGCTTTTTAAAAAAAATGAGATTTAAGTTTCTTTCAAAAGGCTGGAACAGTTTGCACGTGCTCTCACCTGCTCTCTTCCGTGACCTAAAACTTATCAGTACCTTAACAGTAGAAAGATACATTTAACAGGTTGAAATTGTGTCTGTGCATTGACAAACAAAAACAAAAACCACAAAAGATGCAGCCGTTAAATACCACAATCCATATTAACTTAAAACAAAA
The DNA here is from genome assembly GCA_947846985.1 of Fratercula arctica. Taxonomy (NCBI): domain Eukaryota; kingdom Metazoa; phylum Chordata; class Aves; order Charadriiformes; family Alcidae; genus Fratercula; species Fratercula arctica. Next base: position 11,266,396 of record CANTUZ010000013.1, on the reverse strand, counting down.
TGGACTACTGAAAGTTCAGTTGAAGAGAGTGAGCCACCTTTCATTAGCCTATTTCTATCTGTTCCTCTGATTTAAAAACAATCCCCCTAAAACCAGTAACAAAAACTCCTTCGGAATAAGGTTTTAAATATACGTCTAACATTAAAACATACCATCAGGATTTTGCACTTAATGGCATTCCTGAGTTCACAAAGGTGCTATGGAAAAATAAATGAGCAGAAGTATTGCCCTCTATCTTGCTAGCGTATTTCAATAGAAATCAATATGTTTAGTAGTCATAAAAGCGAGGAGGTGATTGTTTGAGGATGGAAGAATATTCTACCAGTGGCTCAGAAGTTCTGCTGCCGCCGCTTCTTGGCTTCAATGGCATCGAGGATCGGCTGCCGCTTTGACTGGTATTTCTGGCGGATTTCTTCAATCTCCTGCTCCATCATGGGGTCCAGGGCCGAGAGCCTCCTCTGAAGTTCATCGACACTCCAAGTCTTCAGCTAGCAGGGAGACAACAGAACAGACATCGATGTCAGTACAGCCACCATCCACGCACCCAGAGGGACTCTGCTGCCCACCCGATGCTCACAACACATCTTCCAGCAGGAGAAGGCAGAAGAGTCCTGCTCCAGATGCTGGTCTGTCAGACTGGCATGAGCCTCAGGATACTGGGCTGCTTTTGCTCATTTTACAGATACATTACATGCTCTGTTTAGTGACAACGCAAGTGTATAAAACAACCGGTGAAATGTTTCCCCCATTGAGCTGTTTTTCTAACGCTTCATTTTGCAGGCTTCAAAGAGAAATACTGCATTGAGATGCAGCAGAAGCCAAGTTCTCTCCCCCTCCTCTTTCCCTGCAACTAAACTTCCTTCAGCTGTGACAAAAGGAGACAGAAGGGAACAGAAAGAAAAAAAAAATTGACAAAAGTTGCATTTGGAAAAAAAAAAAAGCATTTATATACAAATTTATATACAATCAGGCTGAACCTCAGTCACAGTGAGGAATTCAGACTCCTGTAAGCCAGAAATCCCAGAACACACACACACCAGGTCACCTTGGGTCAGCCTCACGCTGATATAATATGCCAGTACCATTTGTATTTTACTGTACGTGTGAAGATGTCAAGCTCGTCTGGACAAGCGCCCCTTCACCGAATTCCCTCTCTGCCTGCCCTTTGTTTAATTGGCTGTCTTCTGCCTGCCAATTTGCCGAGCACTGGCACAGGAAAGTTTTATTCTGTGGTTAGAGATGCCAAGTGTGGCCTGGGACAGTCTACACTGACCAGAGCTACACCCTTTATGTAATATTATAATATTATAACCTGTGGAACAGGCAGGATTTTAGGACAACATTAAGAAATATGGGCACTGGAAGTGTTCAAGTGTTCACCTTTTCCCATCCAAGACCAAGTGACGCTCAGAAACACATGGGGACACTATTTCACAGCCACTGCAGAGGATGGGAATGACCATCTGCACCACCTGCTTCCACTGACCACCTGCTGCGGATACTAAGAACATACAAAATAATTTGGGTTTTTTTTGCGAACAAAGAAGCGTCGATTTTTAGACTTTCAACAAATGTCATAATCAAGCAACTTATCTTTACTGCAGTTAAATGCAAGCGATGCCGCTGCCTTGGCTTAGCTGTTAATTAGTCAGCTATTGTGGTTATTCTTCAAGCCATTTCTGAAGCCAAACACACAGTGAAAGGCTCGCTGCCCATTACAAGGCAACAACTGAATTACTGGCTGTTTAATGGCAGTTGTACAGTTTGCATCAGTCCTTAAAACATATGTAAATACTAAAATACAGAAATCCTGATCCTTCTTCCTGCGGTGGAAGAGATACCAGTCCCCAAACCACAAAGTCACCTGCCAGTGGATTTCTCACAAGGTCTTCTGAAATTCTTCAGCATATTCCGCTAAAGATATTTCCTAGTTGCAGTTACAGGATCATGAATCCACTTTAATAATCTAGGCACATGCGTAACAAAACCTTTCTTGCAAGGGTATGCAGTCTTTCGGCCTCTCCAATCAGGCAACTGTTCATTAGAAAGACAAAGCACTTCCTCCACAAAGATATACGTTATTTATACACATTAATGCAACTTTACCAGACAGCAGTTTAAGTTGATGCATGGCACCCATTGCCTTTTCACACTAATTTATTATGGAGCAGGTAATTATTCAACATTCCCCTTCCTCACAGTCCAGGGAATTGAACAGTCAAATAAAAATGTAAAAAAAAAGAAGCAAACATTAATTCAAGTACTGAACACCGAGCAGCTACATCAGAGCGAATGGCTGCCAGCTCTCCCAGAGCACCCAGTGCTAGACTACTAGAAGAGAGGTTTGGAACAGATCTGAAATACCTCGCTCACAGCTTAAGCCAACTATTAGATGTCAGAAATTGTCCTAGGGCTGCAATTTTCCATGGATGCCCCTTGAGCCTCCTCCACCGTCCTCCCGAAGTGTTGGGTGCCAGAGACAAACTGCCAGAGCTGGTGGGCCAGAGGGCAGAGCAGATTTACAGCGATGGTTCTCTCCAGACCCCAAGAAGGTGGCAGTAAGAGGAAAAAAACTGCCCTACTCATGTTCTCCAACAGGATCTATCATCCACAGATACCGACACACAAAGCCTTTCTGCTAACTGTAAGCCACTGCTTGCCAAGGGACGCGATGGCTGTGACAATTCCTAGGACTGTGTGTTTGTTAGGACAGATGGCTAACAGTATGGAAGTACAGCTGAGCCTGGAGTGGGCAAAAGCCTACAGATATATATTAATATGAACAAATCGGGACGTGGGTTACCTGCACAGATGCGTGATGCAGGACAAAGTAGCTACTTAAGGAGACTGATCATGGGTTGAACAGAATGGGGCCGGTGGGAGAAGGGAGAGAGGCAAGGTGATGCCAGGTGAGAATCTAAGAGCAGAGGAACACATCCCATGCGCAATGCTGCACGTTGATGAGGATGAACTAATTGCAGAATTTTCATCTGGAAACTCCTGCTGCTCCTAAAAGAGGCAGAGAAGCCAAAGGGCAACACTAGTAAAAGGTTCCGAATGTGACTGCTCACCACAGATGAGCTGACAAGGGACTGACAAGTGCCTAATTACTAACGATTGCCCGCGCAGTCACAGGACACCCAGCCCTCTGCTCCCTCCACGCTTCAGCCCCGCCACACCACCAGTCCTGCAACCTGGGCCGGGCTATTACCCAGCTTGTCCTTCACTTGCACACGCATCTTTAAAAGGAAAAAAAAACACACACACACACACACACACACACAAAGAAAGAGAACTGCTTAAAATGTGATGGCCTCCATTTCACTTTGCTGCGTGGCATTTCACTGCGAGCCAATGCCACAGACAGACTTTCTCCCAGAAATGAAGTTTTTAAACTCTGGCATATCTGTCTCCGCAGCGGTAGGCTCCTGGGATACTGACATTATTCTCCGAGAGAAACGCCAGAAGCAAAATACGAAAAAGAAGGACAAGGACAGAGCATCTCATGACAGACAGTTACTCGGGGTAAATCTCAGCACTGAAGAGCTGCAATTAGAGCGGGTTTTAGCCACAGGCTCAGTCCCATTCCGCTCCTCCCTTCTCCTCAGCAATCCTGCTGTTGTAAGAAGTCGTAAGTGTCTTTGTAAAAGCTAGCTATTTTTGTCCACAGCAATCAAATAGCCAAGACAAACTTTTAAAGGAAGGAAGCTCATTTCAAATGTAAAGACCAACATGAAATACTTGTTCTAAGGTTGGTCAAAGACGTCTATCAACAGGGAGAGGTGGCAGTGCAGAAAAACTGTTCAAGCAAGGCTGTACGTGCAGAAAGCCAATTTTTAACTATTTGATTAACAGCTGTATTTTTACTCAAGGTTTTGAGAATGACCTTAACTCTGTAAAAATGCCCAACTGAAGACAAACGTCAGAGATGCAAATGTTCACCTGAAAGCCCATGGCCACGCTGTTCGCAATTCTCAGGCTGGGGACATCACTGGCACCAACATCTTATTTTAATATGCTGATTATTCCTACTATGTAATTCAGAAGGACATATATCATTACATCCTTCAGAAGGACATAACCTACAGCCTTTCCATGCATATGTAGTAACGATGGAAAAATCGGGAACAGATCATTTGATATACAATTTCTTCCTGAAGGAGATTTGTAAGCTGTTCATGACATCCCTTTGCCAGCATTTCGGACAGACTTGGGGATCACTACTCCGCTGAACAATGTTCACCTCAGCAAGCTGCTTCTGAGTTACCCTCCTTTCAAATCAGCATTTTAAAAATAGGGGGGAAAGAAAAAAAATTCCACTTGCATTTGTTACAGTCAGGTAAAGTGTCACTGCAACATGATATTCTGCTGAATGTAAATGAATCTAAGCAGCAAAAGGAGAATAACTAAAGGCTCTCTGCAGACACATTAGACAGAGCCACAGGTTCAATACTCAAGGGCACCCTGGTCTTGAAATTTATACCTATACAGTTCTGTCCTGAGCAAGAGTCTGTCTAAAAACCTGCCACGGTATTTTTAAACAGACCATGCCAGATTTATGCTTCACACGAGGTCCACTGTAAAACACAAAGCCTAGAGAGCTGCCTCAGCCCCTTCCCTGTCCCCAAGAAAAACAAACAAAAACCTCAGTGAAAACTTTTTGAATTAGAAGCTGATGCAAATGATTTATCACAGGTCTCTTGGTACCCACAGTCCTTATGCTGAAGAGCGCCCGTGCCTGGTTTTCCTACAGCAGGGTCTGGAGCTTGACCAGTTTGGGACCTCGCGTACTCCTCTGGTCCTTCAATGGCCCTTCAGCAGCACAAGGTCACCACTGACTCAGACTGGCATAAATACCATGGCGCCCAGTAATCCCCAAGTCACTTCAGCTATCATTCTTATTTGCTCTTCTACCAAAACCACTGCTGGCAAAAACCTCCTGCCGCATGAATTATGAGCATCAAATAGAAAGGAGCTGTTTCCCAGCAGCTTTCACTCATTTCTCCCCAACAAAGGGTTTCGGCAGAGTACTAACTCACCAGCTGCACAGGAATCAAAAAATATTATCTTGGGGCAAGTGAAAAAATACATTCTTCCTGTAACTTTCTTTTTACTTGACACTGAATCTGATCCCTGGATTTAGCACAAAGTCTTTTCTTTGCATCTTTGCAAGGTTTCACGCTATCTGGGCTTTGTTTTTAAATAGCGTCTTAGAAGCCCTGAAGCTTGTGCCAAACATGAATCCTCCATCTCCAGGGAGGGGATGCAGGTCTTCTACCATCGTCTTTGAAATGCGCAGATGGACCCTGACTTCTGCAACAAAATCGGAATATATATGATATTGGTGAGATGGGGTTATTATTTTCCTCACGGTGAAAGTATTTGAAGTTTTGCAGAAGGAGGATATTTTCAAGTCTTGATACTACAGCAAATCCTACAAATAAAATCAGGAAGTTGTTGTTTGCTTCCTTAGCCCTCTAGTCATAACCCTCTACCTTCTAATACCCCACATACCCTCTAATTTCTGCGAGTTTGAACACTTGCCTTCCACATGCTCACACAGAGTATTTTCTGATTATCCTCCCACCTTCACCACCAACAGCCCGTGGCTTTTTAGGAAGGAAATACCCGGCTGCAGCAATCGCTCTGCCTTTAACCCAAATATTACAGGTGGCATTTACTGTTCAACATTAACTTGATGTCAAACTTTTAAGTTTTAAATAGCCTTTAGAAAAAACTGGCTTCAGCAATTATCACTTCATAAGGGGCAGTGGGAGTTTGACGACTAAAATACAGAAGTAATAAAATTGCAGCTTCCCACGCTACACAGGGCAATAAATTCTTAGTGGAAAATATATAAGCTAGATGGGAACTAAAGAAAAAAACAGATTAATTGTCTATTTAGCACAGCTTTTATTGTTATATCTTCCTTTTCTGCTTAGTTTTACACTGCTATCTAACAGTTCTTGACTGCGTGCCCAGTGATCAAAGCCCCCCCCAAGAAACTCAAAACATCTTGAACCACAGTAATAGGGAGCACAACTCATTGACTTGTGTGTATTTTGACAAGCAAAATCTAAACAGGGCTTGAAAAGGGTTTTTCTTCAAACCAAGTTACCCAAGCTACGCTAAACATTAAATGCAAAATAGAAACTTGCTGCTAGAGATAATGAAAAATATTACCACTGTAATACAGTAGCAACAGGCTACTTTAGAAAAACAAAATGAAAAAGAAAACAGCCAACTGGGACTCCAATTGCATGGAATCACATCTGAGCCCCTCACAGAGGGCTTCTAATTATCGCATTCCCCATCAGAAGCGGCTACGTATTAGAGAGAAGTAGAAAAAAATTCCTGCAAATAGTCTATTAAGTGTTCAGGTGTCCTTTGGGAAGGGAGGCTCTTCACAGAAGAGACTAATTAAACTCTTGCTTCACTCGACCTTGGCTATCAGCAAAGCTATCAAGACATTTCCCTTCCGATAAAGCCAAGGGCACCCTGGCAGATCCTCTCCAGGATCCTGCAGACCCCTTCGATGCATATCCACACCTCAACTTTTGAACTTTTCTTCTCTCACCTCCCCGAGCAGGGTTTTATTTTTGGCAGGCAATCACCCACTGGATGCCACTTGCTGCAACTATTTGTAGCAACCACCTCGCAGCGTAATTCAGGCTGCAGCGTGTGAGAGTGCACGGGTGCGAGAGACCACAAGCTGGGGAGAGGTGTCAGAACTCAAGGATTCATGAATGTGAGCTCTGACAAGTGTAAGAACCGAGATTATTCTGGAATTAGCCTTCTGCAACTTGAAAGACTGGTTAAACACGGTATCAATTAAATGCTCGTATCAAATATACTCAGAGGGAACAGATTACTGAATAGTACTATGCACTTTTTTTAAACCAGCAAAAAAAGCATTCAATTTCTCTGGCCAAAATTAAATGTAGAGGGTGATTTCTCATGCTAAGCAGTGCTCCAGACTTTAGGTCTCGAAAACGGTGATATAAATTGGTGTTGGAATAGCATGCCGTTTTTTTCCTTAGCGTTTTTCCTGAAATGCTGGCTCAATACCATTTGGCATACTTTCAATCACCGATCTAAAAATTAAGTGCCTTGTTCTCATTTCTGTTCCTAGCATAAGGAGGCCTCGATGTAACGTATGAGCAGGCATTAACTATTTATTGACTGTAAGTTGTCCAATGCAAGGGACACAAGGATCTAAGAACCTACAGGCAACTCACCACCCACTTTTCATCATGATTGTCAGGTCCCTACAACTTCACGAATCTGTCAAGAAGCCATGCTACAAAGGGGCTACAGTAAATCAGAACAAACCCCAGTGCCTACACAAACATTAATTATCTTGATTTTCCCTCCCTTTTAGCCATAGCATGTCAGTGAAGTTTCTCACTGTTATGAAAGTGGTGGATGAAATGCACTCACCGTGGGATTTCATGCAAGATTAAAAATACAGATATTAATCTTTCAAAGGGTTTGAAAAATAAGTCTCAGCAGTACAAGCTTCTGCTTTTAATGCATCTTAATTATTTAGGCAATGTGCTAGCAAAACACATGATGGGCTGCAGCATCCAGCACAAGTCAGAACAGTGCTGCGGCTATAACTTCCCAAAGAAAGCAAACAGGATCTGCCATCAGGGCACATCTGGAGCCAGCTATTTCAGGCCACCCCATCTGGACAGCAGATGACTTCCCACAAAGAAATAACTCCCAAGTTTCAACGAGATCAGCATCTGCTCTAGAGGCCAAGTCACCTTAAGTCGGTGCAAGTCCAGCAGCTGAAACAGTTAAGTGAGAACAATCACAACACGACTTTTTGTGGAGGAAAGACAGACACTAACAGTCACTCAGCATTTGGTCTCTAGGTGAACTGGAAAAAGTATTTCAATAGAGTTATATCAGAGGAGACCCACACTGTCTCGAATGGCGTGTTTGGGCTAGCTCTACCTTACTTTCACCAACATGGAGTTTTACGGCTACTGAAAGTGAAACATCTTACTGCTACTATGCCAGTGAGGACCCTAGTTATTGTCTATGTGGCTCTGCTTATTTGATTAAACTAAAGGTGCATGATAGCAGGCTGCTGTGTCTGCGCTATTCCCACAGAATGACTGCAAGGTGATGCGCGCCATTCTGCTCCCTGCCAGACACACTGTGAAGACCACGTCTAAACTGGAAGCTTCCCTCTGTCCTGCATCCACAGAACTGCTGCCAAGACCTCTCTCGTCAGCTTAGCAGCTTGTTAGCTTAGCAAGGCTTCTCTCAACCTGCCACACGATGAAGCCTGATGGGCTTCTTGGGAAGCTGCCCCTCCGCTGGTGGCACCAAGTACCACTTTACTGATGGAACCTCACTCACCAGCTGCCAATGAGGCAGACAAGGAAAGAAGCCCAAGCTTCGTCAATACCATCTTGCTGGCTATTGCTTGGGTGGCAGCAGCGGAATGCTGTACCATGGATTCAAGCTGAGCCCAGACTCAGCTCAGCCTGAATGACCACTCTGCTGTACCCTGGGGCCAGGCAGCCCCCCCTGCCCACCAGCCCAGCTTGTCTTCAGGCTGGGGGCTTCTGCTGCACCCTGGCTTGCTAGCCCAAGCTACATAGTCACCAACAGCTCCTTGATGGAAATTACTCACACGTTTTCCCAGTCACCCTCCATTCCTCGGTTGATATATCCTATCCTAATACTTGATTATCTGATTCCAGGATCTATATGAGAGTGAAAGTATATGTGTATGTATGTGCGCTAAGTCCCACACCATGCTCAGGATTTGTCTCTTCCATAGCAAGAACTGCCATAGTACTATTACTCAACTATCTTTTATTTGAGGGTATATTTACACCCATACTGTTTGAACCTGCTGGTTCAGCAAGGACCTGCCTCAGGTGCACTTTCAGTAGGTAATTCCTGTGACTGCCATCCACAGAATCATAGAACTGCCTAGGTTGGAAGGGACCTTTCAGATCAAGTCCAACAATCAGCCTAACACTGACAAAAACCATCACTAAACCATGTCACTAAGCACTATGTCTACCTGTCTTTTAAATACCTCCATACATACATGCTTTAGACACACAACTGTTCTTCACCAGCTAAGAGGCATCTTTGCTTTCTCACCCTCCTCACAGTCTGGAAGTTTTTTCCCCCCATTTTCCCGAAGCCTGTAAAGAGCCAGGGGGGAGCTTTGCTGTCAGCAAGATGTCAGAAAATTCCCAATACAGAAACCAATTTCAGAGGATTATAGCAAACACACAGATCTCCCTGGACACTCCAGACGTGACTACACAGCGATTACGCAGAGCAGTCACCCACGGAGCAGAGAAGGCAGCACAACTGCGGGAGCACTGCAGCCTGCATCCATAACACTGGCATCCCCCAGATGCTCTCAGTCAAGAATTGGACTTTATCAAGCCTTATTGTAATCCCTAAAAGGCTCAAGAAAGTTTTGGTGTTCCAGCCAGCACATCCGTATAGCCTCTGCGTACTGTTATTACCCTCTGCATTGTACAGGAATTATATTAAGGAAGAAAACCCATCCAAAACTCTACTCAGTGATATGAGTGGTCATAAAAGAAGTCTTTTTTAAAAAGATCAATGCATTTTAATCTGAGTTCCAAGATTAAATTTCCTTTTTTAGCCTTAGTATCAATTATGAGTATGAATAACCGTATTCACTTCCAAAAATCATCCCAAGGATCATAGACACTTAATCTAAACAAAGGAAATGACAAATTGTGTCAGTAGCATTCTGCAGCACTGAACTTCAAGAGGTCCAAACCTTAAGATCCTTTAGAGACTTAGAAAGTGTCTGACTAATCCTGTAACCACAAAGGCAAGTTATCTCCCTGATTTTTTTTTTGTTGGTTTTTTTTTTGTTTTTTTTTGTTTTTCAGTAACTGAATTAGAACCAAGATAAAAGGTCAGCCTGTCTGGACAAAGAAAAAAAAAGCCGCATCACTTGCTTATAAAAAACACTTCCTTGACTGAGATTTAATTAAGGAAAAACACAGCAGAGGGTTTTGGGGTTTTTTTTTTTCCCCCCCTTCTCTAAGTTGCTTTTAATTTCCTAAGTAAGAGTACCAAAATACCTCTGGACATGCTAAAATAAATCATGTCATTGGGCTTTGAAGATCTGGCTAGCTGCACAAATCAACTGTGAACTACACAGCTGACCAATGTGCGTTTTTATTTTTTTCTTTCTTTCTTTTTTAAGAAAAGCAATCTGTCAGAAAACGCTGATTCCTTTAAACCAAATAAAATTGTCTACAAATCTGAGATACTTAACTATGTTCTGCTAGGAAGGGTACATGGGTCTGTAATGGAGTTTCCCTACAACCCGACATACCCTTTCCTCCCCTCTCCCTTGCTCTTAACAGCTCTACTCACCTAAGGATTAACAATTAATTTACTCATTCAGGATCACTTATCCTGAATAAAGCAGAATTCCTGAAGAATAAGTAGTAAGAATACCTGAAAGTAAGAGCAATACCTTCACACAATATTGCTCAGTGTACTATTACCATGGAACACAGATGTAACTGAAGCGGTAACTGATTAGTTAACACTAAATCAGTATGTGAATGTAGTCTTTGTTAGTAAGGTGGAATGAGAAGTTTGCTACTGGTATATTAACGTCATTAACTTATCTGAAAACTTCACACACTTAAGCCTGCGATGCACAATGAAGGCTTAAGACACCCAGATTCAGTTTCAAAGGCTTAAGACTGTATCAGCCATGGTAAGGAGCCATTATAGTTTTAAACAAATTTGGCCTATCCATCTTAACACTTAAGAGTATTAACCATTTCTGAACCGTTATTCAACAACTGTTTTTAATTTGAGTCTTGGTCTCGCAAATTATTTCCACCTCCAGGAGGGCTGATGATGAGGGGTTTCCAGGAGAGTCACAGCAGTTCCCCCCCCTCCTGGGTCACTGTAAAACCCTGTTCCAATGCTGCTCTGCCTCCCCTCCTTCACTAAGGGAAAGGCAGAAAGCACCGCAATTTGAAGGCAAGGAAGACAGGAGAGAGAATCAAAAGCTTCCGAGGAAAGACTGAACTACAGAGATTTCCAGGGCATTTTGAAAAGCACAGCTGCATGACCGTGGGAAAGGCTGTCGTCTTTAAAATCAGGGGCATATGTTTAATATCTCAGAGACAAACATTTTTTTGGGACAGGCCCCCAGTGAACCACCTCCATAAAATCCATGCCACATGAACCTGCCTGCCTCGCCATGCACGGTTTTCCCAAGAGTTCGCTATCATTTGGGCATCTATTTATAATGATCCTGCATGACGGCAAGACACAAAACAAGGAGGAATTAAGCACTTAATTTCTGAATAATATTCCTTTACAGTCCGTATCAGTCTTTATGTATTAAGGTACTCTTCTCTCCCTCCTTCTTGAAGGTCAAAGCTTGAATTGTGAAGCTATCTGGTCACTGAGGTTATTAAAATAAGTTGTAGGGCAAACCTCCCAGGGTACCCTGGCCATTGGAAGCAGCCACAGTCCACTGCATCACCTTCTCTGGATGAGCAAGACCTCAAACATGCCTCTCACACGATGAAACTCCCCCTTGCAAAGTCTCCTGGTGAGGTACTCAGGGAGACACGCAGTAATTCCATGCACCAAACAGCACTGGCAATAAACAGCATTGAGATTTTTCTGCAGATTTTACACTGATACAAGAAGTGGGTGCACAAAGGCAAATGCACCAGGCCCAGAAGTCAGAGATGAGGTAACTTTGCCCCTCCACAGTGCTTCATTTCAGGCACTTGTCCAGTTGAGCTCCTGCCCACTGGAAAGTATTCACAGAGGCTTGACGGAGACTTTATCCCCAGGCTTTTCCCTTATGGTCCAGAGACTCCATCCTCCAAGAGACAATCCAGAGCAGTTCCATTAGGTTCCTGATGCAAAGAGTCTCCAAAAGGAGCCCTTTTTGCTACCAATGAGAAAAACCTGGACAAGCGTGTCTTTTTAAGCTACATTACCCTTTACAAACATTTGTACTGACAGATGAATTGCAAGAAGATTTTAGAAGCATTTCAAATAGATCTCGTTTGAGCAGCAGTGTTCTTTCTTTAAGGGAGATGCTGTGCCAAGAACACATCCAGCCTTGAAAACAGATCTCAAGGCATAACAAGGCTCAAACAGGTTTTTCTGAAGAATTCAGTATGCTCAGAGATTTTTTTCCAGCGTCACACCATCAATTATTAATTCCTCTTCCCTTTCTCCCACAGCAGAAATGCACGTTGCAGCCTGACCTCAAACATACGGCAGTAGTGGAACAAATCCCACAATAAAAGACCCTGGCTGAAGTCCTGCTGGTTACCCAGCTCATCCACAAAACTTTCAGTCAAGGTCTCAGCTGATTAAACGCTACGGTAGCAAAGGTGCCTCAAAGATGGCCCAGGATGTTGAATTTACAAGTCGGAATACTCTCAGAGAAAGTTGATTTCAGGTTACATTATTTCATTCTCCATTAAGGGCTATGACTTCAGCAATTCAACACAAACAACAGCAACTCATTTTACTTCCCACTCACCGCAAGTTTAATTTAAAAAGCCTTATGTCACAGAAGGCCTACTATACACAAAAATATAGCAAAAAAATGAAATTTTGACAGCAAGTTGTGGCAGTAAGTGCTTTGCAATCAATGTCAGTATGCACCAAAGTGAAAGCAGGCGGTGAACAATGACCCTGTTACCAAATGTAAGACAGCAGAAATCTATTCTCTTCCCCAACAGATAGAAGAGCCAAGCCACTGAACCACCTTTTTCCAATTTCAAATATTGCTAACAAATCTTAATACCAAATGTGGTATTTTCTGGGTTGGTTTTTTTTTTTTTTGGTTGTTGTTATAACAGGAATTTAGAACGGTTTATAAAACCTATGTACATAGAGCTTGCTGTAAATCACATTGGTGGCTTGAAGCAGCCATGAATCTGATGAGGTTTGCAGTGAGGTTCTTCCTTATGCAAATGTTACAGAAGATTCAAGACCACTTAAACAATAAAAGAGACAAACAAGCTGTTCCTGGGCTTATTTTTAAAATGACTGTATGTGTGATTACAAGGTGATAAAATGAACCATTTTTCCTTAATAAAGATGTCACTAGTTTAAAGTATTTGCTGGATATAACATACCAAACATGCTGAAAAGGTAATGCTTAGAAGAATCACAAACAATTAGCAGAGCTTTAAAAATTCTTGGCAGATGGCTGAAGGAAAGAAAAAAAGAAGGAAATCCATTTAATGGACATCAATGTTATGAATCAAGGCAGGTGACATTTAAAACCAATGAATAAAACATCACAAAACCCTATCTCTTTATAAATCATACTTCACAGCGTAAATTACAGCCAAGTACTACACTTTAAGATCTCCCTCAATTAGCAGGAGATACTGTGGGGTTTGGAAATTAATAGTTGTCTATTCTGGACTGTCTTCTCTTGTCAGAAAAATACTCTTTTAGATTAGAGTCTGTCGTGTTGTCCCCGTCCCCCCCTCCCAGAATTACAGTGTTACTACTCTGCCACTGAACAAAAGCTTTATTTTAGATTCATCCCAGCACAAACAGGTTGACTGGTTTCCCAACTAGGAATCAGCCCCAGTTCCATAGGACCTAGACAGGGTTATCTATCAGCCATCTGGCTTTCTCTCTCAAACTGACGAATGCCCCAGCAAATAAGTTCATTTTGCAATCAAGGTAAGACTATTGGAAGAAATCAGTGCCTGAGAAGTAATTTTTATTCCAGCCACCACTGGGAAAAGGAGGAGCTCATCTGTCGACAGATGAGGGGAAGAAACTTTTGGACAGAGAAATCCCTGAAGATTCACTCAAAGTGTTTGGTTTAGTCTTGGAAAAAATGTTACTGAAAAAAGCTCTGCTTTAACCAAACTTTTTTTTTTCTTCTATGTAAAATTGTACATATTCAAATGTATTTTCAGAACAGTCAATCTTCATTCATCTCGCAAGGGTCACAGTAACTTGCTGTCTTAGAAAAGAAAGAATGTATTGCAAGTTTCCTAATAATTCAATAGAAGTTTCAAGATTACTTGGTTCTCAAATAATCCCACTTAAATGACATGCAAATATGCACACTCCAATAAAGCTCTTTTTTTTTTTTTTTGCTCCTGTCCAAGTGGTTAGACTTCCTGGAGTCTTAGAAACCATCTCAGATTATTCACTTGAATAATTTGGATGGAGGAAAGGAGGAACAGAAAGATTATTGTAGAGGCTGCATCTGACACCTTTACCAAGCTGCTTAAAAGACAGAAGTAAAAAGAAGATAAAGCGCAGGGGATCACAGTAGAGTCAGGAAACACTATAAAATGATAAACTATAAAGAGTCACACAACAGCAGCTTACCCATATAATACAAGTACTTTTCTTCTAGCTTCTGCCCTATCCATGTATCCTCAGCATGCTTCTTCCTACTGCTAGAAGAGACCCAAAGCCCCATTCCAACACAACAAGTACCAATTATTTAGCCTGTCATCATTTTCAAAGCCTGCAACTGTACAGAAAATACTCCCAACTTTTGAATCGATCGAACTTTCAGGACAGACAAAAGGCAATACAGCTATAAAGCATCAATATTAGATTGCTAATAAATGCTATCCAAATGAAAGTTCAAGAGAAACCAAAGACATCGAATGTTCCAGGTACTGTTAGACAACAAGCTGTTCGCAAGACAAATGACACCTTCACAGACAGAATACAATAAACTAGAGACTCTGGTCATTGCAAAGCAGAACGTGTTTACTGTTATTGATAAGCAATAAATCACTTGCCCTCTAGCAGTTCCTCCCTATAAATCACTTCCATTGAAAGAAACAGATGGTTCCAGTACCATTCTTCACCACAGTGCTGAGCTGGGGGAAGAAATATACTGCACTGAGTGATCTCCACTTTTAACCGTAGTCATTCTATGGTGGCGCAGGGGAAGCAGCAGGGCAATGCAAGAGACATAACATCATGCAATACCAGCTGCGGCTTTTGCAGACTCATGGCAGGGCTGGGCAGCACCCAGACCAGAGCTGCAGCATGCATCCCTCCCCTCCCCACGCCGCGCATCCCTCCATCCCTCCCCGTAGCACCCTGATCTGGACTCTAGCCTGCAGCCATCCATCCTGGCTGGCATCCCCACCGCCCGGACCACACCTGATATGCATAAGTAGCCGCTGATCTGTGGGCACTGTCAGGCTGGTGTCTACCACCAGGCTCAAAAATACAGTATGATCCTAATGCGATTTGACTTGCTTCAAAAGAATTAAGCTTTCTATAAAACTCTTCAGTAAGAACTTCAATCTCTTGCTATCACACCAATACTTAATCTGTCTAACTAGAAGGAAAAGGATTCACATTGATGATTTCACTGCAACCAACAGCCATTTGTCCAACTGAACAAGCTGAACACCATTAGACTAACACACTTTCCTTTTCTGCTAGTAAAGACAGGAGAAGTTGTTTGTTCTACTTATTTAATTACTGCTTCCAATGTAATGTTTCAAACTACTAAGTGAAAGCATAGAAACGAGGACGTTAATAAAAACCAGTATATCCCAGATGAGAGCAGCATAATGAAACATTGTCTCAATAAACAGAAAATTGTATTTTTCTTTACTACTTCAAGAAAAGGAATTGTACCTCCACTCAGCTAAGAAGGCTTGCTTTCGTTTCCGTTATACTTGTAAAAAAGAAAGATCTAAGCAGTTAAAAGCTCTGCCTAGAAGCTGCTTACAGACAGACAGACACAAAAGCTACCACGGTTTCCTATCAAGTAAGTATAAATGGACATACAGTTACCCAAAGTTATTTAAAGGAGGCTGCAGCTGCGATATGAACTCTTGCAGCTAATTCAAGAACTCCAAAAGATGTGAATATACTTTTAGAAACTAGACTTTATGAAAATTTACGTGTTTTCTTGATGTTTTGCTTCAACAGTTTGCCAGACTACTGCTTTGTCTCTTACCAGTACAAATTGCAATCTCTGTTGCTCGCTCCTTTGTCCCACGGGCTCAGTGAAGCATCCAGCTCCAACAGCCTCCTGCTCCAAGGAGACCCTGACAGGACCCGGCATAAGGAAGAGGAACACTGGCTGCAGCAAGAGCTCCTAAACAAAACCGCTTTTGAAACAAAGATGTCTCATTTCAAAATGAATGAATCTTAAGGAGCACAATCCACAGAGAAGCCGGGTATCGACAGTGAGCTGTGGCCCAAGCACTTTGGGAGCAACAGGATAAATAACTGGTTACTGGAAAGAGATCTGTAGCTGTGGGATCAAACCCAGCCCTTCCTCCATCTCCCGTAACTCAAAGTCCCTTCTCTGCCCATCTCTCTCTATCAGATGGTAAGGTGGAGACAAGAACATCAGCTTGTACACAAGGGCTCTGGCTGTGCAGCCCTGACAAAAGTGGCAGCTGATCAGCACCTTCATTCTTCCCCCCAATTAGAGAACACTAGCACCTCCTGCTCATCCTTCCTTCTTTTGCCCTGCAAAAATTTCAGAAGCAACAGTACTGCTGCTTGCAGGACAGTCTTCCCCAGCAGCAGAGAAACAGATGACACTGTGCGCTGAAAAGTGATCAAGTCCATTTTGGAACTAGGGGAAAGCACACCAATCTCTCCCGTCCAACGAAATTCCCATCAGCAGCCAACGAGACATGCTCCAAAGGGAGCTAAAAAGATGAGCTGGTGCAGAGAACAGCACTCCCAGCATGGAGACACAAGACCTGAAAAGCACAGGTTCGCTCAATGGCAGACTGAAGGGTGGTGAACCTGCGAACAAAGGCCATGACAACAGTCAGCTGAAGGATTTGCCATGTCTACTCCTCCTCCTTCTGCAAACCTTGACACTCTCAAGGATACACATCAATTTTATTTTTGTAAAGAAAAAAAGCTCTGCTTCAAAGTTTTTTCTGTTTCAATGAGAAAACCTGTGAAAGCAGATCCTCTTCATTAAGCCAAGGAGTGGGAAGGACAGACCCAAATAACTAGGAATAGGAAAGGTCTGATTCACCAAGACGTAGCAGATGCAAGCTAATCAAAGTCTTCCCAAAGGAAGTAGGATACTTCTTAGGAAAGAAGACATAAACCTTGTTTCTGAAGGTCAGCTTCCTTCCCAGAGCTGCAGCAGCAGGATGGAGATCGCCAGGGCAGAAAACGACTGCTGATGGCTGCAGTTCTCCACCGAGGTCCTGCAGGTGATCGGCAATGCTCCCCTTCAAACACTCAGCTATCACCTGGCACTCTTCCAGCAAAGCACAGATAGCAAGAGCAGCTAAAGACAACATAAAAGTGTCTGTACCAATTAAGCTCTTGACAGGGTTACCACAGGCCAGGAACGGTCAGCAGATACACGGGTGCTGGAAACAAAAAGCCTTCGAGCAAACAGCTTCAACTCCTGGTGTAAAGCCTGCGGAAAGATTTGGTGTCCTGCAGCGCTCTCGCTCTAGTGTCTGTTAAAAGTTCAGGTCCTATTTGACTCCACATCCAAAACAAGCCCCTAGGATACTTAATTAGCATAGATTATATGAAAAATTATGAATTAGACCTACGGCAAAACCTAAGCTCAACACTACAGGTATTAAAGCAACAGGAGTTGCATCATGATGGCAAAATTCAAGACTGACAGGGGCTCCACCTCCTCTCATTCTCACCAGTGAAATCACACTCATGAGATAAAAATGAAAACATTTCAGTATTGTCATAGCTACCATAAGCCATGAATGGCTGGAACCTGCTAATTTGCTAACAAAATAGGCTTTCAATAAAACGATTAGTGATAGAATACCCAACATTCATGACTGGATGATCCACACCTACCGCTACAATAGGTCTGTCAAGACTGATGGCCTTTCAAACAGGGGCAGAATACAAAACAAAGTGATCCCACTTTAGTCACATGTGGTACTAGAACACTGACCTGCTCAGAGCAGTTAAAAGGCTTTTAAAATAGGAATAAGCAAAGAGCTTGTTGTGTCTAAGGGCAGGAAACACCGCACAACAAGTTTCGCTGTATGTTACAGTGCTACTGAAAGATTAAAGTGAAAAAATGTATGACATTGTCTAAACAAATCCTCTAGCATTATTAATTTAAGTCTGTGCAACAGTATGCAACTAACGTTCACTGGCAAAATTAAATTCAACTACAAAAATTTTGAGATCTGATTATGGCAATTAGGAATCCTACATGCAATGCAGCCTGCCCATTCACAGCCTACCCTGCAGCATTTTCCTATTAGTTTGTTATATTCTTCCTGAAAGCAAGAATTCTTGCCCAAAATTAGTATGTTTTCCCCCATGTTAAATAAATAATAATGTTCTTGAAAACATTTTTCATAATCAAGCAGGGCTTAAGTCTTTAGAGATCCTTGTTGAAACATGAGTAGAGATAAACATTACCGGGCATTGACTAATCAGTTAATAATAACTTCTACCTCAGAAATCCAAGGCTGGAAACACACTGCTGGAATACGCAGGGTTTATGCCATCTCAGACCACAACCAGGAATAGCCAGAGCATCACGCTGGGGAGGAATGGAGCTCATCACCTTTTAGAAGGGGATGTCTGGGTTTTCAGCGCTGCAGTGGATGGGGCTGGCTCGATCTAACCCTTATCTAACATGACATGGCCATTGTGATATAAATAGTGTCTTACTTGCCTGCTTGAGAGGAACAATGTTAGTCAAGAAAAGGCCAAATGGTTTTGCCACAGAGGAAAAGAGCAAAAATCTTTTGTAATTTAATATTGCCCTTTTTGGTTTTTTTGGAAGAGAGGAGACTCCGGGTGCTGGTCACACAGGAGGGAGAGGAATACAGAAGAGAAGCCAAAGCATATTTACCCAGTCTGCAGTAGCACAAAGCAATAATATTTCAATCATTTCTTAAGGCCCAGGAGGAACTAGTATTCACCCAGCATCTCGCTGATCTCATCTTTACTTGGAATCCTGCAAACCCTATGGGGAACGGCTGCTCAAACCTGCCTACTTTGACAACACAGAAATAAGTCATAGCTGCAGGCACGTCTAGGACAGATACACTTGATGCACCTGCTAGTGAATGTGTATTTTCTTATTCCACAATGCTTATTGCATTGATGCTTTCAATTAATAAACATGACTTTCACCCATAGCTAGCCAAATTGATCTGTTTTCAGCCAAATACACAGTTTTAAGTATCTGAATACATTACACAACCTGAGGTTACTCCTACTAACGCTCAGATAAGCACTATACAAATACCCACGTGCATTTCTTAAGGTTGCTTTCAAGCACTTTTCTTATCCTACAGAAAAGAAAGTAGCTCTGTTACAAAATTTGCATGCAAGACAGGCTGGTACATTCATACACAATTGAACTAGAGAAATACATACAGCTGGGAAGTGAAATTTCTGCAAATTACTACATGAAGGTGACCTAAAGCCCAATTTATTGCAAGCTTTTATCGCTTGCTTTTATTACTTCCAGCGTGCTGGTAATCTACGAACATGGCGATACTTCAGTACTAATGGCAATCAGTAAACAAGGTCGCAGGCGTGTCAAACAGTTGCTTTGCACTTTCTAAAAATATTTGTAGGTCCTGTTTGCTAGGATGGCACCGACCTTTCGTCATCCGCACCGCCTGTGCCGCTCGCTGGGTTGTAGCCTGCGCCTACAGCTCGCAGTACGTGGGGTGGAATACATCCTGCTCGCTGGAAATAAGTGTAATTGCTAAACTTGTTATCAACCGAATTAGAAAGTAAAATAATTACAGGAAGTTTCCCCTTGGGCCATTTTCTGCAGACTACGAAAGATACTCCAAACCAGCCCATCTTTCCTGGGAAATACCACACATCAAAAAAATGATTGTTTATCATTAAATTAAGTTACAGCATGTAAGGTGAATGAGATAAACGGAGTATCTGACTCAACTGGAATCGTGTTTGGCCCAGACCCTGTGATACACAGGCAGCTTGCAGGTTATTTTTGCAAAACATGTTCATGCAGTGGCTTTAAGCCTTCAGGCTAAACATAATGTAGTGCAAAGGGCTACAAGAGAGACAACACAGCAGGTGCCCTCCGCTAGCCATCCTTTTCAGTCTAAATACAAAAATCTGGGATGCAGCAGCAAAGATAACAGAATATATGTAACAGCAGTAGTCTATACAATCTGTACAAAGAGAATGAAAGGCTCCAGCTATTATTCCAGCCTTAAAGTAAAGCACCTCCTCGAGTCGTGACTGGCAGAGGGAATTCGCTTTCCACGCTGCCTTGTGAAGGTGGAGTGAATCTCAGCAGCTCCTGAACGCAGCGTGACAACCCCGACCACGGGCAGCGCGAACAGCCAACATACGGGTGCACAGTGCACTTAAACAAAAAAAGTGGTTGCAGTGAAATATCATTGAAGGAAAATGCGGTGTTCTGTTCAGCAGAGCATGCATCTTCCGGCATTTTGAACTCAAACCAGAAATTCTCCATCCTCACAAAAAAAAAAAAATTAAATCCATTTTATGAGTAATAGATCTTTCTTTTGACTTCTGAAAAGTTCCTGAAAATTCTGAGCATGTGAACCTTAGTTAGGAAGACTGAAATTGAGGAAAGAGAAATGAAGACAAGCTCGATGTTTATATAATAAAACAAAACCCAGTGCCAAAGCTTCGAGAAAAACAAGGAAATTCAATGGTTCTAACACTGTTTTTTGTCAAATGCTATACATTCAGGATCTGCATTTTCCAACTGCCATCTGGAATTCTGTTTTTTTATTTTAAATGCATAATGGGGAAGTAAAGCAAAATTTCTTGCACGTTCATGTCCTCAGGTTTTTTTGTTCATTTGTTTGCTTTAAAACAAGGACAGTATACAGGTAATGACTGGTTACGATTACCGAGAAATACCTAAAGAAAATGAGTTTTTCAAAATGCCCCATCCAAATGCATTTGCAATTAGATTCTCCTCAAGTTTCCATTAGTCTGTCAAAGCAAGAAATAATCTTAGAGCAGCTCTGACTAAAACTCTTAAAGATTGTCACATTGATTGAATTTCAAAGTATAGACTTACAAATTCGTAGTCTCCATCCTGTGGTACTTTCCAATCAGATGAATTTTTTGTCTGGCCAGACACATTCTTCCCAAAGCTATTGATTTGATTCTCTTTCTCCTTCTGCTCAAAATATTCAAGGAATGATGGTTTGGCTGGCTGCATCGTTTCATCCCTCCCTGGAAATATTAAAAATTAAAAAAAATATGTTGTTTTGAAAAATATATTTTCGGTTATATGGCTTTACATCATGGCCAAAAGTGATTTTGGTTTTTTTAGCACACACTAAATCACGTAGTACTGCTAAAGCACTATTTTTTCAGAAGGTTTTCAACCATAAAGCTGATTGCACAGCGAGAAAATTGGAGAAAGGGAGCTCAAAGCGCACCAAACAAGTGATTACAACGCTGGAGGCCTTGGCCTCTGGACCTGCAACCCCTCCATCAAAGCTCCCTACCAGGCAACCGAGCTTCATCCACTGAACGCAAGAACTAAACTGCGACCAACTAGAGACACTGGGTTTTTTTCATCCCAGCCAGCACTGCAAAATACGCAACGTTCCAAAACTAAACAGCATTGTTTTACAAGCAGAAACTCACCTTTATATTTATGAAAGGAACAGTACAAAAGCAAGGCCTTCAAAGACCATGTCTACCATGCAAATATCACATCACTCGCCTTGGGTAGAAGAAGTCGTGTTCTACATTTCTTGGGTAGAAAGGATTAATTAGTTTGCAGAGCTGCTCTTTTTTCTTTTTATAAGCAGTGAGTAAATTTTCAAGTTTACTGCCCTAGTTTTCTTTTTGTAAGTTAATTCCTCTGAACACACCTTCTGAGTGGATTACTCAAATAAACCACAGACAGAGATGAACCATTCAACTCTAGACTGCACTTAAGAAATTTGGGGTAATAAGAAATGGGCAAGGGTACAAAGAGAGACAGAGGAGTCAACCCCCTAAATCTGAATAGTTCGATTTTTAAGAGCAGGTCTCATAAGCCTCCCAAGCACCATTCTCAATAACACAGAGTTCACCCATACCGATGGGAGAAGAAAGGATACAGCCAAGAGCACAAAGTTTAGCACATCTAGATTTACATTATTCTCATTTGTCTACATTATTCTTTAGAACAAGCAGAAGTTAACAGAAAAGGATGAAGGCTGCTGATTCATTAAGATTAACGAGCCAGTAAAACTACATTCTCATCAGTGCCCAGGTATGTTGGGTGGTTGGTGGGATCAGGGATACAAGCACCAATGTATTCCTTCTTCCTTTAGCCATTGCACCATCCAAATCCCTGCTCGTGTGATTTAAGCACCATTACATACAAATAAAACTAGCAATCCATTCAGCCAACAGGTTTCCATCCCTGAAGGAAGAAACGTGGGGTCAGAAGTTCCCAGATCAAAGCAGATCCCCAGCGCTGGGCTCTATCACCGAGGGCAGTTCCAGCTGCAGGGTGACAACAGTGAAATAGGGGAGGAAGTGATGAAAAGCGAGAGGATGAAAATACCGATTCCTAACAGAGATGGCATAAAAGTCAATACAGGAATAACACACAAAGTTTAACGTCACAGACAGTAAAGACCAGATGACCTTCACTATCTCCAAGAGAAGATTTCTCCACTGATGCAGCCAATACAGCATCGCATGCTGCCCGGGCTACTCACGCTTAATTCTGGCCTGTCCTGTAACTTACAGCGCTGTTAATACCTCATCAGGAGTCTCAATCCAAATGAAGAGGCAGGTTCACATAGTAAGTGTGCTTTACCAGGGCCGCACCACACCACCAGGAGAGCTGACACCGCAGGTAAAGGCTACGCGCAGCTCAATGCCACCGTGCTGCTCTTTGGGATAAAACACCTCACAAAAACCTATGAGCATTATGGAAGTAAGCAGTGTAACAATACCTAGTAAAACAGGTTTGTTCTGATAAAATACGGTTCTCTAGACACTGGAGTAGGTTAATCATTCCTGAAACATATGTTTTTGTCAATGCAGAAATCATCATTTTCAGAAAGTGGGATTAGGACTAGACTTAACAGAAAACAGCATCAGAACAGCCTAATTCTGGACTGTGTAAATAAGTTCACTGTCCAATGCCATACATTTGAAATAATGTCAGGCAGGCGATCGACCAAAAGTTTAGAGCTTCAGACAAGCACACAGGGGATGGAGCCGTCCCTTGATGGGTCTGTGGGGTCTGTGTACTGCAGAGACTCTCCTATCACAGTTTGTACAGAAGGCAGGCTATGGCAAGACATTCTTACTGAGGACATCCAACAGCTCTTTCCTCTCGAAAAAAATATTAGCTACTCTGGAAACCCATTAAGATTTAATCACAGAATATTATTCTTCCACATAAAGTTGCCATCCAGTGATCCAGAACTTCCCTGGCAGACTCTGTCTGATCCTCAGACAAGTGGATGAATTCCTTGGTCAGCTATGAGATAGTTGAGGACGTTATTTGTCTATAGACATGTTAAATAAAGAACAATTTTCCGCAAAGTATGAGAAATCTTGGCAGGATATTTGGGTTGTGATACCGAGGGACGGGTGGTTCTCCACAGCCTGAAATGTCACGATGCATTTTGAAAAAGCCCTGCCTCGTGCTGCCTCTCCAGGGCCAGCTAAAAGCTCAAGCATGAACTGAAGTGCTTATACATTTATGCTATGACAACTGGAGCAAAGACAAATTATTCTACCCCTGGCAGTAGTTCCCCCTTTTTAAAAAAAACCAAAAACCTCATCATACCGAATTACATAGAGAAAGACACCTTCAGACAGGCTGCGTGAAGGTCAGTCAGGAAACACGTCTGCGAAGTGGAGAACAGATTTGCTGTTGGGAATAATTACTGAAATACAATAGCAATCCAATTACTGCTAAGTGATAAAACATTTATTTAGAACGAGGTAAATACACCCTTTGCGTTCTGCTGCAGTGCAGCCTGTTTGGAGCGGGAGGTAAGGTGTTATGGCAAATCATGGCAATGTTTAACACCGAGAAGTTTTGCAGAAATAGAGGAATTCATGACCACCTAGGCTAATCTATACACAGCTTACTGACCGCCAGCCTGGGTCGCAGTAATTTAGGTTTCCTAGGAAAAAAAAAAAAAAAAAAAAAAAAAATCTAAATCAAGTTTGTACTGTATGTTTTGAAAAGAGTTGTTTGCAGCACAGGAGACTTGGAAAGCAAGTGTTTCACTCCAGTGACATTGGCTTATTCCGTGGTTTTTTTTTTTTGGTTGGTTGTTTTTTGTTGGGTTTCTTTTCTTTTTTAAAAGACTGTTCGCTCATACCAGAGCTTAATTCAGAGCATCGCTTAAAGTAATCATGCTCATTTCCCCATATCTTGTATTTCACCAAGAACTGCAATATTCATTAACAACTAGTTACATCTACTGAACAACCACCTATTGTAGCATCACTGAGTTATCAAAAGGCATAATCGAACCCAAGTTTTACTAAATAAAGCTTGGGTTTGGATATGACTTTTGATGACTCAATATTTGATAAAACTTCTGTTTTCATGCAGAAATAAAACAGACAAAGAAGGAAGCACATGAAGTGGTGGTGGCAGTTTATAATCCTGAAGAGTACAACTGGATTTTCAGCCCCACCAGTACAAGTGATGGAAAAGCTGGGTGGCTGCAGGGGAAGGCTGCTGGGACACCAGAGGGCTCCCTGCCATGGGTGGGAGGGCAGGAGGGGCTCTAGCTGCAGTCTCCCACCCCAACAGGCCATCAGAGCCCCCCTCTCCCCAGTGAGAGGATGGGAGGAAGGGTCTGAACTGCAGCAAGGGCACTGCAGCTGAACGCAAGGAAGAAAGTTTCCACAAGAGGGATGGTTGTGCAATGGAGTGGGGCTGGAGCGGCCATGCAAGACCCTGAGCAACCACATCTGACCCTGCACTTGGTCCCAGCCATCACAGGGGGAACCGGACTGATGGGCTCCAGTTGTCCCTGCCAAGCCACTCTTGAGGGTGGTGAGACACTGGGACAGGTTGCCCAGAGAAGCTGTGGCTGCCCTACCCCTAGAGGTGTTCAAGGCCAGGTTGGATGGGGCTTTGAGCAACCTGGTCTAGTGGGAGGTGTCCCTGCCCAGGGCAGGGGGTTGGAACTGGTCTTTAAGGTCCCTTCCAACCTAAACCATTCTATGATTCTGCAGCTCACACTTTTCACACTTGCTGTCAGACACCTCCAACCTTGCAGTCACCATAGGCCTTTCAACTGCATGCCCCATTTAGTCACCAATTTTAGTACATTTCTACACATCAGCATGTAACGTTGCATCTTTATTTAGTGTTGGTTTGTTTTCTGTTTAAACCGATTAAAATAGCTATTGCTAACTGACAAAAAAAAAAATGGAAAAAAAGATAATATAAAGCGAAAAAATAGGTGAAATACAGATCTAAGGGGTCTGAAACGTTAGTTGCCGCTATGATCTCAGTAGGGGTGTGCATGCAGCAAGACCAACAGAAACGTTGCCGGAGACAGAAAGACATTACACCAAATCAATTATCATCCCAGCACGACTGGATTTCTTCTCGTCAATCTTGGCACTTAACAGCAGCGTCATCTTTCCAAAGACGATCTGCTATTAATCCAACACAAGAGTCACCCCACTATATCTTTAAGATTTTGATAACAGGCAGCTGAAGACAAAAATCGATCACTG
Source organism: Fratercula arctica (assembly GCA_947846985.1). Classification (NCBI taxonomy): domain Eukaryota; kingdom Metazoa; phylum Chordata; class Aves; order Charadriiformes; family Alcidae; genus Fratercula; species Fratercula arctica. The sequence continues at coordinate 11,240,686 of CANTUZ010000013.1, read as the reverse complement.
CTATTTGCAGAAGCTGCTGAAAGATGAAACTGCACTGTGCCAAAAAGCATTTAACTTCCTAATTCCATAGGGTTAGACTAAAATATGAACATTTGACAGAAAGTGAGATCACAAGTGTGGCAGAGAAGAGCAAGAGAAGAGAAGGTCACCCTGTGGTGACAAGAAAGGCTTCTCCATGCATTTATTTTGGAACCTAAAGAGTTGCTTAGAAGGATGAGCCGCGAGAGCTCCCCAGAGCCATTAACGGTCTACCATTTAGATACACAGTCATCTTTTTAGGACCTGTATTAATTACGCAAATGGAACAGCACGGCGCTGCTGGAGCCGATCCAGCTGACTGCAGGATGGCAGGTTTGGGCTCGCTGCGCAGGCGCTGGCACGGCCACTCGGCATCCAGCCTGCTGGGTGGTGAAGAGCAGAAGCCCTCCGCGAAAAACTCATGAGTGCTGCCTGGTATAAAGTCACATTTAGAAAAGTGTAAGAACATCAGTATTGTTGTGTGTGAGAACAGGAAAAGATCTGAAATTGGTGGGTCCAAAGGCAGAGAATGCCCTAAGTTGTGAACAACAAATATCCCCTTAGATTTTGATCTTTAAAGGAGTTTACTACCTCTGTAATAGAGTTACCCTTTCAGCGCTGGAAAGCACAAGTCCAACTGCACCATGGAAACTGGGACAGTCCTTACCCAAAGCACAAAGACCCCAGACAAGCCAAAAGACAACAGATACAGGAAGGCACTGCAAGAAGCCAGCGAGGCAACATCAGCAACAGCCGGTGGCCTCGGCATGCTGGATCCTCTCCTCTGCCAGGCTACAACATGCCCTCGTTTCCTTTAAGGAAAAACTTAAAAAACAATGTGCTCCCTGTCAAAAAACGTCACCTGTCTGAATACTTGAGAGAATGGAAGAGGTCCATCTTAGTGGCTGACTGCAGCACACAGACCTCCTCACATCAAGCCGAAGATGACAAAGAAAGCGTGGAGAGCCTTCAAGTCATTCGTATTTCTGTAGGATGCTGCAGAGAAAGCAGCATGATAAAGAAAAAAATAGAACAGTCAATTAAGTCAGCAAGAGATTTACTTTTTTTTCCAGCAGTAAGAACATCCATGAAACCAGATCACTCAGTATCATCTAGTCAAAGAAATCAAAGTACTCATTTTGTTGATTTTGTCAAATTAGCTGTCACAATTGAGAATTTTCAGAAGCTCATGAGCTTCAAAGGACGCCTTCAAAAGGAAAGTGGGATTTACAAAGTCCTTCTATCCATCTGAACAAGCTTGCCGAGTAATGAAACTACAATTTCTGCTTTTCTCTAAAATTATTCTTCTTTACTCAAACTTGGCAGCAGAAGAATCCCTGTTTTGTTATTCTTTCCTCTTGAAAGAGATTGCTATTATCTACCTAGAGTGAATATTCTAGAGTCACAAAGCTTATCACGAGAGAGAGTAAGATAACCTCGGGAACACATTTTGTGTGCTCTTTATTCAAGTCACTTAATACTTAAAATACTTATTATTGAAGCCATGGTGAGAGATTTCCTTCCTTATATCACAGAAACTGGAGCTCAAGCTGTGGCTGGGAACAGTCAGGAGATCGTGCCACAAATGCATCTACAAAGACAGTAATGTAAATCAACAACAATGAAGTGATCAGTTGCTAAATTAGCAGGATCAAACTAAAACATGGTACTTGGTACACATATACGTATTTGTCAAGGTGACGTGAGGTTGCACTCTTTAGAAAGACAACTGGCCTCAGCTCTGAAGAATACTTGTGTTTGTGAGAATGGGGTGTCAGGAGCAACAAAACCAAAAATTTTGAAGTCGATTTGTGCCAGGGAGGTATCACGAATGCCCCCCACAAAGCCCAGGAAGATGCGTCCCTGTGAGCAGGAGCTCAAACCAACTCTGCAGAGATGCAGTGAAGAGCACTCACGTTAACTTTAAAGCAAGCAGGGCTATCACTGCCTTTAGTCAGACATTAATGCCAGAAAGGATCCCCTGGGACACACAGCAGTTTTCTGCTACCCTATACAAGATTATACAGTCCCTTTCACTGAAGGATCAAGATCTACTGTAAAGCAGTTGGTTTGCTTTGTCTTTGCTGTTGCAGACTCGCTGCTCCCCTGGAGTTATGAACCCTCTCACTTCCAGTCTGAAATTTACGGGTAACCAGTGTATGAGTGCTTGCTCTTGAGCAAGCCTCAGCTCTTCAGCATTCAAACCATCATCCTCTACAGCATTCAGCTTCCCTCCTTCCCTTTTTTTAATTTTTTTTTTTTTTTTTTTTTTTTTTTTAAAAGAGTTCTCATATCCAATGACATCTTTCATTTCAGTGGTCTGAACAAGCATCGCTCTTTCACTGACTTCTCACTTTACAGGCTCCGTCCCCGGCAATCTCATCAAGATTCTGTCTGCTTTGGATTGGATTATGGAACTTTAAGGCTGAAAACGCACACATTTAGGATGCATAAAACAGCGCCCGATGATTATATGCAAGCAACACTTCATTAATATTAAATTTCAACTGAAACTGCAGTTTTATTCACTTCAGGCTATTTCTTAGATATCACAGATGAACTTTAGCAGCTGGACAGCATAATTTGTACAGTATGAACAGGACTGAGTTGTTTTATGCAGCAGAGCAGAGAGATACCAATTTATTCAACCAGAGCAAAAAGTGCTCCATCATTAATGAATTCACCCCGTGGCAACACAAGCTGAGATTTCCTCACATTAAAAGCAGTCCACATAACACTTCATATCTATTGAAGCTTATAAGGACAAGCCTTTCCATAATTATGGCCTATCTCAAACTAAATCAAAGCAGAACACGCCTGACAGGTCCTGCTATTAAGAAGGAGCTCCTAAATGACCATAAAAATCAACGCTAGGTATCCTAACTAATCTCTTTTAATGAATAAAAGACATCAAAATCATCTAAGGAAAAGAGCAGCAACACTCGTCAAAAGCTGTGGTGTATATAATTGAGGACTTTTTCTGAACGAGGAGGAAATCCTCACAGTAATGAAAGCTGTTTAAGACCAGGTTTGGATCTCCTTTTGGATCTCTCTTACATAAAAACTCAGAAAACATTATAAACAAAGCAGCTTTCTTCCTTCATCACAAATTTTCAGTGGACACCTACATCTTTCACCTCATTAGCTTGAATTGCTAATTTAGTCCAGCAAGTACAGTCCACGACAGAGGCAGGGAGATGTGAAGGTGCATCAGGAAAAGAAGTGAACATTTCATATTCTGCATCATCTGGCTCAGGTCCTGATGAATCTTAATGAGAAACAACCTCATCAACAGGGCTTTGAGTTTTCAGGTACAGTGCACCATGGGCAACAGCCCAGGCTCCCCAAATGGCATTTTCTAACACCCTTTCTATGCGTAACACGGAAACTCATCTGTCATATTCACAACGCAAAACCTCATTATCTAGAGAGAACAGAAAACAACACGGCAATGAACTTGAACTTTTTTTTTCTGAAGCTAGAAAACCTGCTGGTAAAACCGAAATTGGTTTAAAACTTCTGCAATTAAGGAATTTAAGAGTTTACAGAGTTTTCCTCCTTCCTGCTCAGGAGGAAAGCCTTCTCCGTGGCTTATTTTTGATCCAGTAGGAAGTGAGTTTATTCTTAGAAGAGACAGGTAGGTTTACAGTTTGCCCATACATGCAAATATATGCATGCGTACGGGACAGAGATATACTTACTACATGATTTACTACTACTCTGCCTCTTGCTTGAGTCTCCTGAAACATATTTCCTCCCGTGTGCTATTGAGGACTCTGTTGGTCATACTTCCCATCTTCAAGACAATGCTTCCACCCAGAAAAAAACATCCCCCTACTTTCTATCCCCACCATCACAAATGCAGGGCTGCTTAATAATAAAGTGTTAGGAACAGCAAAAATAGCCGCATTAAACACAGCTACATCTCTTTCTCCAATTTCAGTGTCTCTGAAAATACAAATAGTAACAGACGATGAACTTTGCCTTAGCATTAAAAGCTTTGTCAAACATTCAGGACAACTGAAGGTAGACAATCATCCATCTCAGACCCCAGACTTAACTTTTCTTCATGCGTCAGTCTGCACAGAACCGCTATCTCAATTGCTAACACGCTGCACAGAAGTCCAGCAGCCCACCACTATTCAAACAGAAAAAAACCAAAACCCACAGCAAAAACCCAACTACAAAAATGACAGCATCTACAACTCCCATCGCTCAAAAATACTGTCCGCATGTCCACACAACTCGATATTTTTAAACAAACTGTGCTGGCTGCTGTTTATGCCAAGTTTACCAGCAAGGCTGCTATTAAGGTAAAAGTCAAAAAGTAACACAGTTGGAAGTCTTATCTTTGAAGATTTATATTCTCTGCATCTCAAGAGTGGCAGTATAATGCTTCTTACAGTTCGAGAAGGATTTAATCAATGTAGGTGTTTCTATAAACAGTGTGTTATTTAAATGCATAACGCTGAGTGTTTTATGGTCTGGTTATGCCTAAATGGACCAATTTATTTTAAACACAGAAAAGCACCACTGGACATTAATAACACTAAGCAGTGGGAAGCTGCTCCGAAGAGCTTTTGTCTGCGCAGAAAAACAGAGGCAAAACACAGGCAATATCTCTGACATACAGATGATGTAAAACCTGACTAAGCGTGGAGCTATTCTCTCCAGTACCTGCTTTAGCTATTTGGATAACACGTGTCTGCACTTTTTTTGGACAACTACTGATATTCCACCACTTATAGCTACCTCAGCTACATACCAGGAATACTTGATTCAATTATAATATTAATGCATTCACATAAACCTTCTGCCATCTAAATTCATTCTGCTGTCCACGTTACAGCTTTTACAGTCATTGCTCTACATGAAAAATTACAATTAGTGGAGAAAAAAAGTTTCCTGAGCCTTGGCAGTGACACTTCTCTGGTTTAGGTTTCAGTGCCACCCACTGGATGTCTCACAAAGCCACCAAGACTAACAAGCTTACATGGAATCATTTTTCTAAAAGGAAATTGCCAAGTTTGCATCTCAGCTCATTTAATTTGCTAATGAAACCCAATCTCCCCTCAAAAGGGGAAATATAGCTTTTTAAAAGGACACAACCAGGCTTAGCAGCGTGGGCATGGTAAAAGCATAAAAAACCCCAAACCCCCCCTAACTTTATTACAAGAATTAAGCCTAGAATTTTTTATTTTAAACATTTACAAACTATTATGAATTTTTACCTACATATTACATTATCAAGGTAGAGGCAAAGGCGTTTTTAGAGCTTCTGGTCTCCCTCTGCAGCAGATGCTCTACTGAGCATGCGCCACGTTAACAAAAACCCCCACACACCCAATTCTTCCACCCTCTGCAGACGCCTCGTCCACCTCCACCCAGAAACCAGAAAGCCCAACTTACACCACTGTTGGCAGTTCTACATTCTCCAGTGTCGTTTTATTTGGTGCTTCAACAAGCCAGAGGCACTTTAACATAGAAAATAAGACAAACTAGATCCTATTTCACTTGGATCCGATTGTATTGCAGTATGCAAGGAAGACAATATGTTTATCTGCTTTATTATAAAATTATGTTCCACTCTTTAAATCGAAGAGACAAACTCACGCCAAGTTTCCACTATCTAAAGACCTACAGCAAATAAAGCAGAAACAACCAAAAAAACCCAGTACAAAATGCCGCACTATTTACTAGCACTATATGTTCTCTCATAGGAAAATTAAAAAAAGATGATTTCAGACATATACACAGTGCAAAAGTTATTCTGGCTCTCAAGAACAATGGAAATGTCTGTTATTACAAATGATTATTCATCTATAGTTCTTCAGCTACTTCCAAAGTTTTCCTGGAATAGTTTAACTGCAATCCATAAGTAATCTGTTAGCAATCGATTTATAAGTAAAATGTGTCGCAGTGCAATTTAGTATCTGCGGTTTCAGGCAATCACTTGAGTGCTTTCAAAATGCATAACAGAATGCCATAGTGACATTTTTAATGCCGCCTGGATATTTATATTGACTGCCCAGAAAAAAGCCAAGCAAATGAAAGAATTTCAGCAAATAGAATTACAGCTCAATTGACTACTAAACAAAACTTCCCCTACAATGTAAAATACTAGAATTCAAGAATGTTTTTCCTCTGAGCCTGAAAAGTTATGAATCGATTTAAGCAAGAGTCACTTTCAAGGCTATTGGAAGTTGTTTGCTAGAAATTTCGAAGACAATCCTATCTAAAGCATCACATTCCAATGTCCTACAAACACTTTTTACATTAAAAAGAAATAAAACCAACCCAAAATCTGGCAAAAAGACAGAGTTTTTTTAAATCAGGAGGAAGGGCTAGACCGCTAGCTCAGAAGCCTGCAGTTAAAAAGCACCAGACATGCAGGAAAGCTAAATTTTCCTACTAAGAAATGCAAGAAAAAAAATTAGAATTTTTTTATTGACTTAAAACAGGTCTTATTGAGAGTCACAACACAAGTGGCCAAGTGAAATATAGCCTTCTTTAAAAATATGAATCAGTGAAGCTTCTTCAAACTCAGTGGTTTCCAAGCGCGATTATTACATTTATGTTTAAGATTACAAAAAAGAACTTGCTCCAGAGAGTTCTGCAGCAGGCTGATGAGCTTCACAGTTAAATTAACATAACTGACTGTTAAGAGAATATAAATATGGAAATGGCAAGCTGTAAAAGATGGAGCTATAGGTCATTCACGTGGAGGGCAAGCTGCTCAGAGACACTGGCCTGCAGCACGCCCAAGGAACACATACAGAACTGCTTTGCATGGCAGCACGAATCTCAGCATCCTGCTACTGAGGAAGGAGGGGAATAAGGCGTGCAGGAGAAGTTAAGCTTCAGCCTGGTACAATCATCTCCATTATCATATTTCTTGGAATGAAGGGTCAAGTGATTCAACCTGCAGCAAAACGAGCACTGGAAAAGGCTGCCCAGAGAGGTGGTGGAGTCTCTGTCTCTGGAGACATTCAAAACCCACCTGGACGCGTTCCTGTGCAACCTGCTCTGGGTGACCCTGCTCTGGAAGGGAGTTGGACTGGATGATCTCCAGAGTCCCTTCCAACCCCTGCCATTCTGTGATTCTGTGAGCACTGAGCACAGCTGGGTTTTACTGGGGAGGGATGCGATACTGATGCCAACCAGCGCTTGCACCCAGGGGTTCCAAACACTTCCTCCAGAGAAGAACAGTGGTTTTAAGAAGTCTGAAGACTAGGGGGGGCTTAAAAGCAAAAACTCAACTTTCTAGTCCCAGAGCTCTCAGACCTTGTTCTGGAGCTCCCTCTTGAGGTTAGCTACTGCACCGTATTAAAGACACTGCAACAGCCTCATAACCAATTCTACTCAAAATGAGACCGTGTCCTTGCAAAAGACACATTATGAAAGGCATCCCCTCAAACCTCTGTACACTCGTTTGTAGAGAGCAATAGATGCTTTTGAGCTGCAATCTCAAAAAGATGGTGAGAAGATAAGCACGTTCAACAACAAGGTACACTGAAAAAGAGGCACTTACATACACACCTTTGGGAGCCAGTGCAGGAGCACCACAGGCAGTAAAACCACTGCTACGGTGAATCAGGAAATGGAACAGCACACACAGACAACACTGTTAATTTCTCATCGTCCATTTGTAAAGAAACAGCAACTTCACTTGGTTTGTTTAAGGCTGTTAACATGTCCCACTCTTTGGGTGTCCCTTTAAGCTACTCTAAGCATCCCTCCATCTCCTTGCTAGAGCCACCTTGTTCCACAAAACCCCATGGCATTACTCCATCGTCACTGTTGCCACAAGCTGCTACACAGGCTGGCACCTCTGGTTTTTAATGTGCTGAATCAGCATTTGCCAAAGTTCACAAAACTCTTTATACGGGTTCTGCTTAAATTTCTATCTCAAAACCAGTATCTTTCCACAAGCTCTAGAGGGCCCCAGCATGGAGGAAGCTTTCAACACAGAAATTCCCGAGGAAAGGATTATCCCAAAGTCCCGTGGAGAATTTTTTCCTCTCCCACAACTGCTAGAGGTTCAAAAATCTGATGGCAAAGGAAATCCATGCAAGAGCCAAAGGAACAATCCTATGATGGTCATATTTTATTCTACTACTGCTGAGCCCCCACTCAGGACTTTCTTCAGTGCTTGAGCAAACATCCACGCTGGCCAGCTGAGTCATCTCCCACTCCCTCTGCCTCAACTGTCCAAACTACCCAAACCAGTGGGAATGGATTTCTATGAGAATCCGTTATTGAGAAAAGACTCTTTTTCTTCTAGTTATACTTTTCCACAAAGGCTCTTTCTGCCATCTCTTTAATCAAAAAAGCATTTTTAATCCTTTTCCAGGTCAAGCTGTGAGGTCTTCCACACACTATCAGGGATCAAAGTCACATCATTTTAAACCTTACATCCTACGACAAGGCTTGTAGTTTTAGTAAGCTTTTATATTTTAGGGCAGAAGGGATTTCAACTTGAATGTCTCAGAACAGCAACACATACTTTATTCAGTGGTCCTTAGCGATTAAAGTAACACTAAAGGAACACCAAGCCTTGAGAGATGCTAGCTCCTCCCACCGTGCCTTGCTGAGCTCGAAATGTGCAAGGTATTTCACATTTCATAGATGTAGCCCTTGATTTGATGCATCAGTTCTTGCTCTTTTAGATACCAGGTTACAGCCAGATCACCTTCTACAGCACCAGAAAATTTTTTACTAACCTTTTGCTAGAGTCTCCCTCCTCTACATTCTGTGAAAAAGATAAAAGAGACAAAAAAGAACCAACAATCCCCCCCCATACCAGCTAGAATCAGCTCTTACTCGATGAGCACAGAAGCTTGTGGAAATTGTGCATAACTCATCAGCTATACCAAGTGCAAGACTAAAAAGAATGGCTTGAAACTAGGACCTAGAAAGGATCTCTCTTCACTACTGCCAGAGTTTTAGCTCCCTACAACGAAGAGATACCACAAAAAGCTACCAAGAATATCAAAGCAGGTTGGGAATACATTTCATTGCCCACAGTAGGTCCTAAGTAATCTTCTAGAAGTTAAAGAAGTTTTCTTACTTTTCATGGTGCCCTCCTCCTCTTCCTCTTCTGTGTTTATGACCATTGTACCCAGCTGGGATTCCAAGGTGCCGTCATGTTCTATCATGGTGTTGGCTCCGTCACTCATCGTGTTGACAGCTCTTATGGTACCAGTTTCATCTCCACTCGCCCTCACCATGGTACCTGAATCGGTTTCATCTTCTTCCTGTACAAGGATGCCGTAAACATATTTTTACTGATGGTGGTGAAGTCCGATTAAGAGTATCCGTATTCAAGGACGCTGGCAAGTCTTACTAATTCAGAGATTTTTACAAATACACATGGAAGCCAACAACATTTTTATTTTATGCACTTAGTTCTCTCCCTGTCATCTCCAAGCAGGTAATGAAAAGTCTTCAGACTTTTCTGTCAGTTTAATAAATAAGAGAACGAATAAATAATCAGCAAAAGCTTCTCGAGGCAAATTGTATCTCATTTCTGACCTGGTGACCTGTCTGTAGGAGTAGATTACAATACTCATTCAATCGTTAGTGTTTCTATTTATGTTATTAGTTTTAACAGTTAACCTAAAACCCCTATCTCACATGGTACACTTCACTGAGGAGTCATTAGTTATTAGACGACAACAGGTCTAAGTCTGGAGTGCATGTGGCACACTGAAGAAAAATGATTTACCTATTTTTTAGGAGTTTGTCTTTAACATTTAGGTAGTTTTACTTGCTGTAAACTTCAGAAGCACTGAAGAAAAATGAACTGAATTTGCAAATCTTTAAAAAGGAATGAAATTATCAAAGTCTAGTCATTGTTTTCAGATGAAAATTATTTCTTTTCTTAACAGGTACTAATATTATAGAAGTCTGAATTATTGTTGTCAAGGCTTGAGAGACTGACTGTGTAGGAAAACACAAGCTCCTGGAACAAATTCTGGTAGAAAAACTTCCTGGCAGACAGTTACCCTGGCCAAAGACAGTAGTTTCATTAGATGGTGTGTGCTTCACCAGGTATATATTGTGCTTAGGATTTCATGAAGAACAAGGTCAAAATTTCCACAATCTGTTTAGTCTTGGACACGCGGACCAGGTATCCAACTACAGCAACAGAAGTCACTTCCTAGGTTTACAGTGATGCTCATGCTTTGTTATGGTGTGACCATGGGCTTATTGATCTGTATTAGTGCTAGAGGGAAAACACAGGTCTTGCACATCAAACAGTAATACTGCATCTCAATGTCATTGAAAGAAAGGACACCCCTTCACATTCTGGTGTTTCATACATTTCATCTGTTCTGTCAAGGATGTCTATATAATTTACTTCCCAACCTCAAAGCCAACAGCAAGAGGAGGAGAAAACTACATGTGATGTTAACGGAGGAAAAGCAATTTTATGTGATGAGTGGGTGAGAGGAAGTAATAAATTTGTTAGCTACACATCATTTAACAAAGGACTACAGCAGAAATTTCCACAGCACTTGGGAAGTGCTTGGGAACACTTTCCTGCTGGCAGACACAGAGCAGAGAAGACTCAGGAAAACACACACACACCCCGACAGAAACCACTCAGCTCCACTACACAGACACCATCTCTCAGCAACATGACTGCAGATCGGTCAGAAATTAAGGAGAGACGGTAGGGACAATACTCGTAGAGTCAACATCATGGCAACGTGACCGATACTTCCGCACTGAACAAATAGCCAGTCCTAAACTGGAAAACTAGACGAACAACGTCTTCAGCATAGATACTGTGGACCATGCTACTCAAGTCTAACCTCTGAGGAGGACTCTGGCATACAATGCCTTTTGTTGCCCGTTTCATTTATTCAGGTTGAAGCAGGCAGGCTCAAAAAACAGCTTTCAACATGCTTTCCATATTCACATGCTGGAACCACTGAAACAAGGAGCCCGAGCTTAAATTCACAGCAATCCCCTGAACACTTGTCATGCCCTCACCTCAGGTTTCTGTCGGCTGCTCTTGTGGAGTAGAAAGTTTCTATAAGGGGGATTCTAAAGCACAACAATAGTAAAACAACATAACATACTTATATCATAGTGCATCACAGATGATATTATTATTTTATACCAGGAAAGCAGTCTAAGAACTGAATCTACAGTGAAAAATTCTCATTACTGCACAAATAATATAATTTAACTGGGAAAATGTATCAAGACTTTTGCATACGCTACTTTACAGGCTTGTTCAATCACAAGTCTCTAGCTACACTCTAAGCTAAACAGTAAGCCATCCACGCTGGCTATCCTGTAAAAAGATTTAGCGGAGACCAAGCATTGGGTCAAGCAGTCACAAAGTAGAAAACTCAAGAATTAAGTCAAATCCACGAGCAATTGGATCAAATATTGCAAACCCAAAGCAGCTAAGTTTTATGAAAGGAGCAAGAGTTTGAACTTCATACGCTGTTGCTATTAAATACTCACTGAATTTTCTTCATCATCTTGATCTAGTTCACGCTGTTGTGCCTCTTGCCGTTTCAGCTTGATATCCATTGCTTCATTAATCAGGTCTCGCAGAATCGACACTCCTTTGGCACTTTTAACAAATGGATGCTGAGAAGTATATTAAAAACAAATAAGCACTGCATCCGAACCAAGATGTAACGGTAAAACACTGTTACTATGGCCTACTTTTAATCAAAATTAAAGTTTAACTCAATACATTACTAAAATAAAAACCCAATACTTCTGTTTGGCCCAGGAGGGAGACCTCCTGCCCTCCAAACATGCTCCAGAGGCACTACTGCTGTGGGACCTTGGGCTCATTCCCCTCCCACAACTCTACTTTCTTTCCTTAGCAGCTTAATTGTCAAGAACCAGCTACACAGGTCATCGCCATGCCTAGACCATTCTCAGCAATCACTTTCATTTAGCCTCTCCTTTCTAGTGCTTTAAGAGGCAGTTTCTTGGCAATGCTGATAAGAAATTGAAAGTAAGAACTCCAGAAGCCAAACAAACAAAAGAACAACCCAGAGAAAACAAAGATAGGAAGTTAGACTGGTTCTTAGAGAAGAACTGAAAAGTTGAAGTTAAGTGGAAAATTTCTTAAAATGAGATATTAAAAAGTAAAATCTGTAGTGAGCAGGACCAGCAAGAAATGAAACCAACAGCTCGACAGACAGGCAGCACTGCCTACCCTAGCAAGAATTCTCTAAAGCTTACGTTCTCCTAAGAAAAGGCAGACCTGCAGAAGCTGCGTTGCAGTGGCACGCTGCTCTGGGCTCTTCACAAGACACTGTTTTACGAAGTCTGTAAAATTGTCTGACCAGAGCTCTGGTTTCCGGAATGTTGGAGGTGGATTGGTAGGAATCATAAAAATTGCCTGAAAACAGAAGAATATTCCAGATTTCAGTTTAAAGCTTTCAAACAATACAACATAGATACACTCAGACATACACTGGTACTAAAGAATTATAGATATTTCAAGTTAGCTGCTTCTGAAGAGTTTGTGCCAATATTATACAAAAACTTGCTCGAGGGGATCAAGCAGCCAGAAATCTGACTTTTCTCACCAGGTGCTTACACTTCTGTCTGAGCCATTTTATGCCGCAAAAGGTGTGAATCTGCTATTTTTAAGTCTTAAAAATTTGTGCTTATGTAAAAAAAAAAAATCACTTCAGATAATACAGTTAAAAATATGTTTCTTCACACCCAACACAAGGAACTTCAGCTATGTCTTAGCAGAAGAGGATCATGATTTTCCTCCCCGTGAAGATTTTCCTTCTCAAAGACCTGTTTTTCATTGAATCAACAGTACAAAGAACTGACAGAAAACAAATCATTTACTCTAAATTTAAAGCAAGATGGTATGTTGATGTTCAGCCAGCTAGAATAGCAAATCTTTTCCATACAGCAATACATTTCAAAAGACCACAGTCCTTACCCTCATAGGATGAATATCTGCATATGGTGGCTTGCCTTCAGCCATTTCTATTGCAGTGATTCCCAGGGACCAGATGTCTGCAACGCAATTATACCCAATTTCTTGAATCACTTCTGGAGCCATCCAAAATGGGGTCCCTATAACTGTGTTCCGCTTTGCCATGGTGTCCTGAGAAGAGCAGGATAAAGATCCAGACAACGGTAATTGTATTAGCCACAAACATTCACCAATGAATTATCTTTCACTTGCACACAATGCACATTATTAGATTCAGCAAGACTGGGATATGGTGGGCTGCAAAGAGGAACTGAAATATGCTTACAGAAGTTAAAAATATCCTGAAGAAAACAGCAAATGCTATTGCAAACCATTACTCAGGTACCGCTGCTTCCATAGAGGAAGCTCTGCTCTAATGTTTTGCTGGTTTAGTATCTCATTATGTTGATTTAAAATGCTAAAAACCAGTTTAGAACAATTTCTCAAAGTATTCGCAAGCACATCACACTCACATACAAGTTAAAAAGATAAACTGAAGGGTACACAACCACCTTGGGTTTACTTACTGTAAGCTGTCCTGCCACTCCAAAATCTGCAAGTTTAGCGTGTCCCTCTGTATTTAGTAATATATTTCCAGCTTTGATGTCCCTGTGTATTTTCCTCATAAAATGCAGGTACTCTAGTCCTTTCAGTGTTGATTGCACTATTGTAGCAATTTCCTCTTCTGTGAGCTAAGGAAAAGAAGAGTTACTGCCAACCTCTCAGTTGCTGAGATGTAACACTATTGTGTTTCAGTCTATGTTTTCCTGAGATTCACTAATTACCATTTAATTGCCTTCACTAAAGGTTGCCACGCTACTGGGAATTCAGTTAGCGACTTACAGCATTATGCAGAAGAATTAGATTACAATCAGCACACATATACACACGTACCATGTTTCACACACCAAAACTTCTTCTCAACTATTAATTCCTACCCTGCAATAACCAAAGCAAGGCAAAGTGCAGTCTGTTATTCAGAATCAGTCTGGATTTTCAGGAAAGCCAACAAACAAAAATCCGCTCCACCAATTACATTATCCAGATAACCAAAACTCAATCAGTGCAATCATCTCTCCCACTTTCAGAGGAACAAAGGACCAGCACCTCAACCCACGGTCAATGGTTGTGTCAGGCATTGAACCCCGGGAGAATTATGCCCAAACTACTCCGCTTCCTTGAGCTGCTGGACACCCGTACTTCCCATTCATACATTCAAAGGAGAAGTGACGTACAGTTTTATTTCGTAATCGAATAATATCAGACACAGATCCAGCGCCGCAGTATTCCATGACTATCCACAGGTCGGTGTTCTTGAAATAGCTGCCGTAATATTTCACCACATGAGGACTATGAAGTGTGAAAAAAGGAGAAGAAAACAAAGGGTCAAATACCAGTAACAAGCATAACTGAAAAACCAAAATAGACTGCAGAGTCCCTACCTATGTTTTAGAAATTCAGAGCTGAAGTGCCACTGGAACCCTGATCAAAAGTATTCCAAAACAATTTGAACTTGCCCACGGCTACTGCAGTCCTGCCAAGCCTCTTCCCCACAGCGCTGCTCATCCGATCTGCCAGTAAGGCAGTTCAGAGAGCTAAACTGTCTGAAAAGAAATCCTATAGAAATAAGGAGCGATTAGCCTTCAACCTGGTTTAGCTCCCTGAACCGCATTACAAGGTCAGCGCTGTGGCAAGCAAGAAGGCAGGACAAGGCAATGAGAAACAGACCGTGGCAGTCCCTAGTAAAGCTGCTGCAGAGCATTTGCAACCAAATGGAAACATTAAATAGGGTCCAAAGTTTGCTGGAAAACAGCTATAATGTTCATTAAGAGGAATGTTCCCCCACTACCACACGGACCTACTTGTTCCTACAATTTAGTTGACAATGTATTTTAGGAATCCAGTACAACCTAAGACTGCCTCTCGTATCTGGCTGCCCAGAAAGCAAACAACCTAGTAAAGGAGGTTGGTCAGAATAACCATCTGTCCTCTGGAAAGGTAAATCAGAAAACTAACTGTTCCTAATTTTATGGGAATGGAGCTAAGGAACAAAAATGCACTTAATCTATTCTCTGCTGAATATTTTCTAACAAGAAACCGTAAAACTAGCAAGTCAGTCACACCGCGCTGTGTCCCTTAATGCTTGCACAGAAAATGTGATGCTCCAGTGATCAACTCCCTCTGCTGTTCATAACCGTAAGCTCTCATTTTAGGCCTTACAATGTTAATATTTAATTTCTTTTAAGAAAGAGACACCTAGTAACGCTTTCCAAGTTACACAGTAAGATTTTTCAGGAACAAATTCTTTTAAAATTACATTTTGTTCTCTGCCACCTAGTCACCTTCATTTAAAGATAGTGAGAGTGAAGTGCAATAGAGTTAAGGGACTGGGACCATAGTTTTATATTGCGAATGTAATTTATTTTAAATGGTTTTCCATGCCTGAAGTCCATCAAAGTAGTGTTTCTTAAGGCTAGATTCCTAATATCAGAGAAATCAGCATATTTTAAACTTTCAGCCTAGGACACGCTTGGAGAGGAGGTCTTCTGCACCCATGAGCTCTTCATTAGCGAAGTTAGTACAACATCTTTTCCCATAAGAACCATGCAAAGGCAACCCAGAGAGCCAACCACCAGCCTGCAGAGCTGCCAGTGAGTTATTCTGGGGATGCTCAGATCAGCAGACAGCTCATACTGCACTAGAACCTGCACAGGCAGAAAACAGCCAGGAAGGACAACTCTGCCACTCAAGCAGATGGCAGCACATAGATTACACACATGCAAGAGCAGTCATGCATTAGTGGCTCTCATCCACGTGCCCCTTAAAAACAAACAAAAACCCCTCTTCTAACAGTTTTCTATGTCCATACCAAAACTTATTTAGAAGTCATCACCCCTTTGGGCGTGGGAACTGCTGCTGTAGCACACAATCAAGTTACCACTGTTCAACAAGCGATGGCGCACGGGGGGAACTGCAGTCACTGCTCGCACGCGTGGCTCATTGCTGGCAGCAAGTGCAAGGTTATTCGACTTGGCTTAACGCTCTCTTGGTGGAAGCTGAATTTTTGTTGTCTTACCTTTGCCTGGGTTAACACTACCCAAATGGTCAGTTAACATGACTCAGCTGATATGAGGTAACTTGATCGTACAAGTCCAGCCTTTTAAAAAACATTTAAGGCAACATCATGGCTTTTATTTGATTAAATGCCAGATCACAGACAATAATTTTTTTGCATACCAATAATGGGTTTTGTAGTATACGTTTACCTGTCACATTGCTGCATTATGGATATTTCCTTTATAATCTCTTGCAGGTCAGATTCCACAGGAACTTGTTTAATTGCAACAACTTGACCCGTTTCTTTATGAATGGCTTTGAACACACTGCCATAGGAACTACGAAACAAAATATAAAACAAATACTGAATACAATAACATTTTAAAAATGCAAATGTTACAGGTTTGCTTTTTGCAAGTGCAGATATCAGGTAAAAATCAACTATCCTGATAAACATATTTTGTATTCTAATGTAAATAATCAGTCCACTAACTTCTAAACACTGTAATAATACAAATAAGTCACAGTACACTGAGTCAGAAATGAGCCAACCATCATTACGCTGCTCATAGCTTTGGAAGGGCCTTTCACACAAAACCAAACACAAGTCTCCCTTTTTCCAGCATACAGTACCAGCTGAGCACCAGCAAGAACTACTTGGTCTGTCTGCTTTGGCTCTGGTCAAAGAGGTTTGCTTGTTCTTGTCAGATATTAACTGTCTTATTGCCAGCTTCTTTACTTACAGCAGCCAGGCAGATTTACAACTTGGCTCTTTCAAATGAACTGCTTAAGGCAGCAAACGTGAGCATTCCCACACTGCTCTGCCTTATCAAGTGGCACGATGCAACAGAAGTTCATTTCCACCACACAGATCTTCCACAAGAGGTACCAGGGATGAACTACATAACCTCTTGAGTTTCCACAGAGCCCTATCAACTCTAGGCTGGTATTTTTCAACAGTGTTGACTCCCTGTTGCTGAACCATAAGCTACTGTTTGGATTAAGGTATCTTACTCTTGGGAAAGAAATTCCTTATTCTGTTACTAACCAAACATTGTCACTATATTAATACGTACCTTCGCAGTAACAGGATCATGACAGAAGTGAAAAAATCAGAGACCACTGAACACATCCCTGTTACACAGATTTGTTCTTAGAGAAACGTACATTGGGCACACTGCAATAGAACACTTACCCTTCTCCAAGCTTCTCCAATACATCAAATACTTCTTCAGGTTGTTTGGTTAAACTGTCTTCATCTAACTTCTTCAGCTGCCTGTATATGTGAGAATAGAGAAATCATTACATCTAATTTTACAGCAGTTTGGGCTTTGCAGAAACAGAAGAATGAATAGCACCACTTAAACATACGCAAGGCTTAGCATAAAGTAAATCGATTATCAAGTTTATTTCACCTGACCAGGAGACCGAATATTATTAACATCCGACAGCAGAAGAGGACTGGGAATTACAGAGAACAGAATTTGATCAGGCACACAAATTTAGAGTTCCTTTTGGTGGAAATGCATCTCAGAATCTGTACACTGGTGGTCAAATCCCAACACAGCACTGCAGAATCTTGCAACTATTGAACATACCTGCTAAAGGTCAATATCTTGAATGGAAGGGTACGTACTAAAGCCATGCAAAAAGAAACATCATCTTCCCTGATGCCTTAAAGCATGCATGGAATACATTTGTTGGGAGGAAGGAGGCAATACTGATCTTGCCTGTACGTTTTTAACATCAGAAGTTCAGATATTAACTTTGCAGGCCTGGGCAGATACTAGGAAAATTCTATCAGGGGAAAAAAAAAGAAAGGAAACTGATAACCTGACTCTTTCAGGATCTTAACGCTGCTTGGTTCAACCCTCTTTTAAATGCATTGCTACCATGCTCTGTACAGTGATCCTTCGCTTCGTGCCCCTCACCCCCAGAACAACTTTCAGGGAGATTCCGTACAAAATGCTACGAGATCAACCTCATTTCTTTCAGTCCACCAGTACCACAACAGAGGGCAGTTCACCAGGAAACCTCTTGAAATAGCTGGAGACTACCTAAAAAAAAAAGTTCTGAAAACAAAGTATTTTACTGTCAAACAGTAACCAACAGCCCACAAACAAACGCTCTTTCACTTTCAGACTAACTAAAAAAAATAACAAACTGAAACAACAACAAAAAACACAAAAACCACTCAAACAAAAAACCTACAAACTCCTCAAACCAGCTCATACAAGTTTTTGAAACACAGAAACTTGTTAGTCTCGGAGTTTTCAGAACTTACTGGTCACACAGTGAGCAGTGTTTAAAATGAAACGTGCATGGTCACTTGAACTGCAAATTGCGACTGAAAGCTCTTACCGCTGCTGCTAAGGATCACAGCTCCAGCCACTGTCAGACTAATTTTGATACTAAATATGTATTTTTTTTACCAACAATTTCCTCAGAAACAGAGTGAGAAACCACTCATTAATCCCCGGCTATTATGCACAAAAGCCATGCAGGAGAAGCCGCTCACACATGGAGCACATACAATGGCTTCCTGAAGCAAAGGAAGCATTATAAAGCAGCAGACTCAGGAAGTGGTGAAATACTGAAAGTAGTCACTAGCTTCCCTGCAAAGATAAGTGTTAACAAACAGAATGTCACTTGTTCTTGTGAAAACAGGGAGGTGTGGGAATAGAAGAAAAGGGGAAAAAATAAAAATAAAGATGTATTTGTAACCACACAAGCTGCCATTTCCAAGGAGCCCAAATATGTGGCAATGGAAGAGGCAGATCCTTTTTGCTGAAGTTAAGATAAGGTCTAAGTGCTATTTAAAAAAAAAAGGCAGCTTTTCACATACTCAAACACAACAGACAACAAATCCTGCACTTGCATCAAAGTCCCTCATTTCTGCTATAATCTGGGAGCACGATTACTGTGCACTGCCCAGTTTGCCCAGCGTAGCTGCTGCTGTCAAAGACATGCTCTGCCTTTTTACTGTGTGTTTACCCAACATACAATAAACGTGTATGTTTATGGATATACATTTATATGTACACATAAATATATGTATTTATATGGATATAAAAGCAACACAAACCCCACCTCCCCCGATGTGCTATTCAGATCTAGCCAGAATCATCTTCCAATTGAAAAGCAATTATAAATAAATACAGAGGGATTTATTTTAAAATAGAAGCCACATGTGCGATGTTTAACAAAAACAGACCGTGTCGCTAAAGTCCAGAGCCGGCAGCTTCCTCCGGGCTGCCCAAAGGGCTCCAGCTGCAAACCACCGATAGCGCTCCGACCGCCCGGTGCCCTATCCCCACCCCCGCCGCCCCGCTCCGCCGCTCGGAGGCCGGTGGCTCACGGCTTCGCTCCAAGGTGGCCCCAAAGCCCCCGGCCGAGCCGGGCTCGCCCCTCGCCGCCGTGCCCGGAAGGCAGGCCGCTGCGGGAAGGTGACCAACCCGCACAGAACTCATCCAAAAGAGAGAAGAAGAAGCTCCTGGGGGCTCTGTCACCAGCGGGACATCCCTTGGTACAGCGAGTGTACCGAGCTCCTACAGTCGCCGGGGCCAGCGCCTCCTCCGCAGGCGCCGATATTTCAATTTAAGCCACTTTTCCACCAGCTGAGCTCGGCGCTGTCACCGCACGGCGCTGCCCGGTTCGCCCTGGTACGAAGCGACCTCAGCCCTCCGTCAGCCGCTGCCTGCCCGGGCGGGGAGCACCGGCCGTGCCCCGGTGAGGCGACGGGGCAGGAGCTAAGCGCGGCCGGCTGCCCCGCTCCCGCCCGGCTGCCCCGCTCCCGCCGCCTCAGGCCCCTCACCGCCGCCTCAGGCCCGGAGCGCGCCGGCGAGAGGAAGGCCGTGGCGCGCACACACACAGGGGTGGGCCGGACCACAGTACCTCCAGTTCCCGCGGGGGATACACCCCCCACTGCTTACCGACGGGGGTTCCGCAGCTGCACGGTCTCCATGACGCTGCGGAGCGGCGGTCAGTAGGTCGGTCACCCCCTCTCACTCCTCCATAACAGCCCGCCGCTCCGCGCCACCACTTCCGCCCGCCGCCGGAAGCCAGCGTGGAGCGCCCGCCCCTACCCCGCCGCCTGGCGGGGAGGCGTGGTCTCTGCGGGGCCACGCCCCTCAGCCACTGGAGGCGTGGTCTCTACAGGCCCCGCCCCCGCCCGGCAGAGGGGGTGTGGTCTGTACAGATGCTGTCGCTGGGTCTCCGTGAAGGGGCGTGGTCTCTACAGGCCCCGCCCCCCTCGTCGGGGACGGGGGGCGTGGCCTCTTCCGGTCCCGGCCCGGCGCGGCGATGGCGGCGTCGCCTGGTGCCCTGCGTCGGGCCGGTAACGAGGAGTTCCGCCGCGGGCAGTACGGGCCGGCCGCCGCGCTCTACACCCACGCTCTGGCGCTGCTGGAGGCCTCAGGTACGGCGCGGCTCCGGGCCGGGCGGGCGGTGGGAGGACCCGCACTGAACCTCTCTCCCGCTTGTGTTCCGGTGCAGGGGAGGCCGCCGCCGAGGAGCGCAGCGTGCTGCTGGCCAACCGCGCCGCCTGCCACCTCAAGGACGGCGCCTGCCGCCTCTGCGTCGCCGACTGCAGCGGGTGAGCGGCGGCGGGGCCGGGGCGCCGGGGGAGGCGGGGCTCTTGTTGCTCCCCCCGCCGTTAGGGTCTGGCGGGAGGCGCGGCGGGGACGGTGACAGCCCCGGAGCAACGGGGGCCGCGCCCTGACAGGGCTCCGAGGCTGCCCGCCATCCCCAAACCGCCCTGGGCATCTCTCTCCCCTCTGCCGCAGCGCCCTGGAGCTGGTCCCCTTCGGGATCAAGCCCCTCCTCAGACGGGCGGCCGCCTACGAGGCCCTGGAGAGCTACCAGCTGGCCTACGTGGACTACAAGACCGTGCTGCAGGTGGACTGCACCGTACAGGCGGCACACGACGGCGTCAACAGGTAACACCATGCTGTGCCCTTGGCGGGTCACACTGGAGGGCTCAGGGGTACGGCAGGTTGGTTAGCCATGGCTGTGGGTCACACTGGAGGGCTCGGGGGTACGGCAGGTTGGTTAGCCACGGCTGTGGGTCACACTGGAGGGCTCAGGGGTACGGCAGGTTGGTTAGCCACGGCTGTGGGTCACACTGGAGGGCTCGGGGGTACGGCAGGTTGGTTAGCCACGGCTGTGGGTCACGCTGGAGGGCTTGGGGGTACGGCAGGTTGGTTAGCCACGGCTGTGGGTCACACTGGAGGGCTCGGGGGTACAGCAGGTTGGTTAGCCATGGCTGTGGGTCACGCTGGAGGGCTCGGGGGTACGGCAGGTTGGTTAGCCATGGCTGTGGGTCACGCTGGAGGGCTCGGGGGTACGGCAGGTTGGTTAGCCATGGCTGTGGGTCACGCCAGAGGGCTTGTGGGTACACAGGTTCATTAGCCACGGCTGCGGGCCCTGTGCTGTATCTGCAGCTGTGGCAGGAGCAAGTGGGGTCCCGAGCACAGGGATGAAACACTGGAGGTCTCGGATGCTTCAGACAAGGCCTGACCCAGCTCCCTGTGTCTGCTCCCTTCCAGATGCTGGTTGCAGGCTGGGAATGGTTCCCCAGGGACTGTTTCTGCTTTGCTCAGGGCCTATTTTAAACCAAATAATAAACTACAGGCTCCGGCACCCTATCCATTAAGCCTCCCTGTGCCAACTGGGTTTACAGGCTGCTGTGGTCCTTTTCTCTTCCTGGAGCTTTCTGCTTCATTTCCTCGCTTGCCGGCTGAGGAGGGACCCACACATCTCTTGCTCTGACAGTCCCAGCTCTTGTCCTGTGGTATTTTTAGCCTTGCTGACACAAAGATGGTCCTTTCATTAGTGTCCTGTCTGTAGAAGGAGCTTAGTTTAGATGCATGTAAAGGGGTTAGTGGAGAGATGCCATCCCGATACATGAGCCAGGTTGAAAAGTCACCCTACTGCATGGCCTGTCCAGCCAGCAATGGGGTGATGGCCAGCCATCTCTTCCAGGATGACTAAAGCCCTGCTGGAGAAAGATGGCGTGAACTGGCGCCAGAAGCTCCCGCCAATCCCCACGGTCCCTGTTTCTGCCCAGACAAGGTGGAGCGTTCCTTCTGCTGCAGTCCCCGGGGCAAACACTCCTCCTGCTACTGCACCACGGGGAGAACCAGGTGAGAACGTGCCCTGGGGCCAGGCATGGAGCCCCGTGGCCCAGACAGGTGACGAAGGCAGCAGCTGCCACACCTGCATGGCGTGTCTGCAGCTGGGGCTGAGGCCAGGAGAAACCTGGGCCTGGTTCTGCCACAGCCTTTTTTTGGTTGATTCTGGCTCCTTTGATGTCTCTGTGTCTCGCCGCTGGTATGGAGATATTTGCTTTCAGAGAGGCTGCGCTGATCTTGTCAGTTTTATAGCATTGTGTGTTCTTTCATGCTGTTTCCAGACCAGACTGCTGCTGGCATGGAGAGAGCTCGAACTCTGAAGGAAGAAGGAAATGAACTTGTAAAGAAAGGAAACCATAAAAAAGCAGTGGAGAAGTACAGCCAGAGTTTACAGCTCAGCCAGGAATGTGCGACTTACACCAACAGGTACTACTCGGCTCTTTGCCCAAGTCCTTCTTTATAAAAGTACCTTTATAAAAGCCACCATGGTTACTTCTGACCGAGCTGTCTAATGCTTGCTCCCAAACCAATGAATAAAACAAAACCACCCACACATTTGCCCCAAGTGCAGTCTTCCCCGTAGCTTGTATAACGTTCTTTGATCAAGTAGTGCAAAAACTCTTGGAGACTCTCAGCTTAGGGCTGCGAAGAGTTTTCCCCCTTTGCTGCTTCTCTGCCAGGACTCTGGTATTTTGAGTAGTGTCTGCTGCCCCATGAACCACAAATTGCAGACTGCTGTACTTAAAGTACTTCTAAGGCAATTGCAGCAGGCAGAGCATATTCGGGACAGGTATAGCATCCTTCAGGTGGAGGTCCTTAGCTTTAGAGCAGGTTGCTCTAAAAATTCTCTTTTTTTTCAGTCTGAAAAAATGTTTTCTTTTTTCCCCCCTCTTGTAAGTGAAATAAACTTGAGCTCAAGAAATAAGATTACACACCATATGAGGATAAAGACTGGTTTCAGAGTCCAGCTTTGTGCTGCTCAGGGGTTGGCTGAGATCTGCTACTTTCATTGCAGCTCTAGATGCTGCTGTTAGCCAAGGGTCTCTAACCAGGTACCTGTATTGCAGAGCCCTCTGTTACCTGACCCTGAAGCAGTACAAGGAAGCAGCGCAGGACTGCACGGAAGCTCTGAGATTAGATCCTAAAAACGTTAAGGCGCTCTACAGACGTGCTCAAGCACTTAAAGAACTGAAGGTAAGTCAGGAGTTTTTGAAGAGTTTTAGGCTAGGACGAGAAGCCTGTTCATGCATGATCAGGGCGATAGATGCCCTTTAGAACTCACTTCTGTGCTAGACAGCATCTGCCGTCAGATAGCCAAGACCTGTGTGGGCTTGGGGGGATTTTCTTTCACATCACTATTTGACGGTTGGCTCTCGTGAGTTTTCACAGGTCCCCTTTCTGGAGCAGCTGTGTGTTGCATTGAGCTTTATCCTTTTGTGTCTGGAGAGAGATTCTCTAGGCAGTACTGGAAGACTTAATGCATTGATGCTGGACTCAGAACCCACTTGAGTAATGAAATGGTCTTCTCAGCCCTCATTTAAGCATGTTTTATAACAGCCACATTGATCCCAGTGCTTAAGCAATTATACAGAGGGAGTCACCAGCTTAGTTGTGTTGTGGCATAGTAATTCTGCAGCAAGAGACTGCATTTTCAATGTGTTAACACTTAAAAAAATATTCTCCTCCTAGGATTACAAATCAAGTATTGCTGATATCAAGAGCTTGTTGAAAACTGAACCAAAGAACACAGCTGCACTGAGATTACTGCAAGAACTGAACAGAGCCTAGGGTAACCAAGCAACACGGAAAGCTTTGTTTTTCACTGCAGAAGAACGCTTCTTCCCTTCAGATGTTGTTAGAGGGACCAGTCTTAATGCAGGATGAGTACTGAAACGCAACTTCCCACTGCTGCTAAGATGTAACAGGTTCTGTGCCAGCACAGTGAATGTTAAGATACACAATTTGTATCAAACTCTATTATCTGGCTCTAAGACGATTCAAAGATTTAATGCTCCTCCCCGAGAGGCATCTAGGTTAACTTCCCTGGCTGAAGTCAACTTGCTTATAACTCTTGGCCTCAGGGACTCTTTCCATGTTGGCTAAGATGCATGTGAAGTGGCTGTTCTCTTTCTGAAGAACTACAAGCAGAGGTGGGGTTTTTTTAGTCCTTATTCAGGTGACAGTTTTGCTGCGTTTGTGCTGCTATTACTTAAGTAAGGTTGATGCAGGAACATCTGCGGTTGCCCCAGCACCACGTACCGTTCTTGTAACAGCAGGACAGTTACTTGCACAGGGCCAAGTGTGTTCCCTCTCCCTCTTGACACCTGCTGGCCCTCAGCTGAGTTTCTGCTGCTTAGAGTGGCTGGGCACATGTTTGCAGTAGCTGTTTTATTTTTAATTATTCTGCACATTAAGAAAACAGCAGCAAGTTAAACCTGCCTTGTTACATGCTGCACTACTACTTTGAGATTCTGGGTGCTTGGGAATTTTACAGTTGGGGGGTTTTTGTGTTGTTTTTTTGTGTTGTGTTTTTAAAAACCACTTTATCTCCTCTGTGCCTTTTGGAACAGTTGTTACAGGGTGGAAGATATGCAGTAACATCCCAGCTGAGGTCTGGCTTATTACTTCAATGCATGTTTATACTTTTTGATCTTCTCCTTATCGGGTAGTGGTGGCACTGACTTGAAAGGGTAGGTAAAGAGACATTTGGTGTTACTTTACAAACTGTTAAAACCAGTTCTCATTAAAGCCATGTTTATTTTCACTTTAGAGCTGTGGTTTTTCCGTGACGGACAGTATATAGGGGAACTGGAACACTTTAACTGCTTTACTTCATGTCGTCCCCCCTTTTTGTCGTCCCCCCTTTTTGTCGTCCCCCCTTTTTGTCGTCCCCCCTTTTTGTCAGAGGGCTCCAAGCGCTGCTGTACAGAGCCTTGCTTTGGAAGCCATCCATCAGCTGGTGACAATGTGTCAGGGTCTGTAACCACAGCTCAGCCTTGCACACTGTGCAGGGGTAGAGTGCTTTAACTAGTACATCATAGAATGGTTCGGGTTGGAAGGGACCTTAAAGATCCTCTGGTTCCAACCCCCCTGCCCTGGGCAGGGACACCTCCCACTAGACCAGGCTGCTCAAAGCCCCGTCCAACCTGGCCTTGAACACCTCTAGGGATGGAGCAGCCACAGCTCACCACCCTCGCAGGAAAGAATTTCTTCCTAATATCCAATCTGCATCTCCCCTCTTTCGTTTTAGAGCCATTATTGTTACAGTCAAGATACTGGACAACACTAGACCTCGGTACAGGCCAGGAGCTAGAAGCTAGCCCATAAATCAGGGTTCAAATATCTTTATTTCCCACCTGACTTCTCCCCGCAGTCAGTGTTTCAGGCAGGTACCCCACTGAACTGAATTTCAAAAGCAATCCCTCTAATGCCATTAGAGACAAAGACTTCTTGCCTTAGCCTGATATTAAGTAGCTTTCTGTAGGTCCCAGGGCTGTACTCTATCAGCCATAATGGGCCAGGACTTGAGACCACTCATCCCTGAGGGGCACAAATTGCTCCACTCCCACTTCTAAGGCCACAGCTCCATCGATCCCGCAGGCAGCGCAGCCCCAGCTCTTAGTGAGGAAGTGTGATGGATCTCAAGGTGGGGAAGCACAGGCCAGCAGTACGCTGATAAGCGGAGGAAGGTCACAGAACACAAGAGGAAGACTGGCTTCACTGAGTTAAGAGCTATCATTTTAAGAGCCCTGCTGTTATCTGGAGTGGCAGATACCTGCCCTGTTCAAGCACAGCTCGTTACAACACCTCCAAGCAGCAGCATTCACTGTCTGCTCCTGCTCTCAGTAAAAGCAATGTGTTTTTCTACCTTATCTCTGAGACTTTCCCCAGCAATATCACCAAGTAGGCAAAGATCAAGCACAGCAATAACACACTAACCCCAGCCCAGGGTGACTTCAGCTCAATGGCCCCTGCTGCTGTCTGAGCAGGACACTTCCCAGACACACACAGGCAGCACTGTCCCCAGGGGCAGCTGGGGAGTGCGTGTCAGAGCCACAGCTTCATGCCCTCCTTTCAAAAAGCCACAGCAGCTATTCCAGACCGGAGACTCCAGATTCGCTTTTGCATTTCTGCTCCTGCCTCAATTCCCTAAAGCCTCAGGCATCCCCGAGCAGTTCAGCCAGGGAGATAGCCTGAAAAGTTTTCCAGTATCCTCCAGTATACCTGGGGATCCAAGCTCCAACTTCCCCTTTTCTAATAAACATCTTAAAGACCCTGGTCTTCACATCCTTTCATGGGCATTGCTGATGTCCCAGTGTTCCTTGGCCCCGCTCTGAATTCCCTGTAGCTTTATGGCTGTCTTCTCAAGCCGAGACATCCGGCATTGTAGGTGGTGGCACAAGCGCAGCTGAACTTGCCTGTTACACCTGAATAAAGGTTGCAGACAAGCTAACCAACAGCCAAATTAAAGTTTACCTGTACAGTTCCGTTTCAGCTCCTTATACGTATTACACTCATCCAAATATACATTTTTCCTCTAGAGACCAAGCATAAAAGCTTCCAGCCAGTTTTACACTTTGGGAGAAACAACAACTTAAATGAAGGTCCTGTATATTAAGTGGATTAAAGTCCTTTATAAGCATCTCACTGGGAAGGAGATATCTAAATAGTGCACAGCTGAGGCTGTGAACTTCTATGAAAAGAAATATTTAGGGAGGTCAGAGGAAGAACTGGGGGGGGCAAGAAGAAAAAAAAAAAAACAAACAAGAAGAAAAAGGAATGATGAAAAGCCCCAGGGAAGAGTCCCAGCAGAGCAGAACAGACACCACGCAGGAGCAGATGTGTAAGTGATTCTATTAAAATGCTGGAAGGAAAACAAGAGGTAGGAGGGGTGACTCAGCAGCGAGCTGGAGTGAGAGCATGATACAGCACAGGAGGGAGGATGAGACGGCAGCATCACACAAGTTGGACAGAAAGGAGGTAGGTGGTGCCGATGGAGGTGTGCTCCTGCCAGCCCAAGGAAGCAGTCAAGTAAGGTCAATACTTGACCAGTCTCAAGTACCAAGGAGCCTCTAGGGACTGAAATTCCTTTCCTTAATAGGAAGAGCAGAGCATCAAGGCCAGGATGACGACACCGACGTGCTCTGGAAGAGAGCAGAACACAGTAATAATGGGTCCCAGCTACTCCTGCGAGCAGGGAGCATCCCAGCAGGACACAATGCCATTACGAATGTTTTCAGTCCCATCAGCGACTCCTTGAAACCCCTGGTCAGGAACACACATCGGAGAAGCAGCTTTTGATTTACAGCTGCTCGATAATACCTCAAAAGCTGGGTCTTGTGTACCACAGACATACACACACAGCATGGTGACCAGCAGAAGACACTCGGTGCCAGTACTCCTGCAGGCATATGTGGTCCATTACAAAAGGAGAACCACTGGAAGATGATGCCTTTTAAAAGGAATTTAAAAATGGCTAGCTAGAAAGGATAAAATCCGGGTAGGTGGTGTGAAGTTTGCTTAAAGCCATCCTCCTAGAGAGTCAGAAAGGACCAGGAGGGGCTGTTCGTTGGCCATTTGTGCCTTTAATTCTACATGTCCCTTCCAGTCAGCTCTCAAGACTGCTGCCCCGCCAGCATCACAAGCTTCAAACACTAATTACAGCAGCCTGACCTGAGTCCATCCCTCCACCTGCATGAAACAGAGGAAAACTATTTGCTTGTCTTTCTGCAGAGGGAACTAACCCATGCTTTGGGGGTGGAAGCATCGGGTTGTTTTATTAGTGCGAGCTACAGGAACAAATAAAACTACAGAACCCAATAAATTCACTAAAAGTGATGACTCATCAGCACTTGTCATTTCCTGGGCAACTGAACCCGGCTGGATTCTGCACGGCATTTCACGAGATCCTTTCAGTAGCAAGAAGAGAATTAACATGGGGATTTTTTTTTAATAGAGGTGTGGGAGGAAGCAATTCTGCGAGGTTTACAATACACACAAAAAGATAGGACAGGGCATTGAAGACAAGCCAGGGTCACTCTACGGGCACGATTCCAAAAGCACGGTGGGGTTACTGCTGCTCTTCTTCAAAGGCAAAGTTCACAGGGCTCACGCTCAGTCCTACAAAAAAAACAAAAAAACAACCCCAAAGAACCCACATACGCAATTTTCAACTGCTAGAGGAACACCTTCATCCAGACAAGAATTCACCTGAACTTGGATTCAGCACACAGTTCCCTTGTGATCACAAGTCAAGAAAATATTATAAATATTATCTTCAAAGGGGTACGCGAGAGTCTGGATTGCTTGTTAACAGGTCTGTCCGTCCCCCCCAGCAGCAGGGCCAGCCCTCCTCCCTGAGCCCACACAGGGCCGCC
Source organism: Fratercula arctica (assembly GCA_947846985.1). Classification (NCBI taxonomy): domain Eukaryota; kingdom Metazoa; phylum Chordata; class Aves; order Charadriiformes; family Alcidae; genus Fratercula; species Fratercula arctica. Next base: position 11,212,124 of record CANTUZ010000013.1, on the reverse strand, counting down.
AACATTTTATAGGGTATGTAGTGACAGAATTCTGAAAAAAAAAAAAAAAAAAAAAAAAAACCAACCACTAGGAGATCCCAGGAAAGATTGTGCCAGTCCCCACTGGACCTACAGAAAAGCAAGGTCCTTCCCTGTCTTCCTTTCTGGTTACACAGTCATTGCCCTCCTGAACATAGGAAAAAAAAAAAAAACCAAACAAACAACACACAGAACCATGTCTCTGCAGTACAATTAAATCTGGAAAAGGGAGGATGTGATTTAAGAAGTGGAATATTACAGTCAGAGACACGTACGTTGCTCGTCAAGCCATACTTGGTCTGGACAAGCAACCCAATCCCCAGTTTCAGAGGCAGAAAGCAGAGATCCCGATCCCACCACGCGCACCCCGACACTCGGAACGCGTCCCCGCGCCTACCCGGGGTCACTGCAGGAACGCCGCGGCGCTGCTCTTGTGCGAGGTCTCGGTAGCCTGGTGTGCCTGGAGAACAGCAACCGCCTCCTCGATCTTAGGACAGAGAGCACAAGGTAGGGGAGAAGAAGTTGAGCTGCTCCGATGCAGGAGCGCACTGCACAAGAAATCCAACAGCCCACGTCCCAGTCTCGTCTCCGCGCAGACCCACTTCCAAAAGGTAAAGAACTTAATAATAGTTATAAAATCCAAGTCTGCTGCTTCTGCTGGAGACTGATCAGTCCAAAGACCTCTTCTGTCTCATCCCTAGGGAAATGCTGGGGCATCTCTCCTTTTTCTACAGGAGTCAGAACTTGCCGGAGAGAAATCAGACTCCTCCGTAGGTGAAGCTGCCTGACGCCACCCAGCAGAGCCCAGGCTCCTTCAGAAACCATCGGTGAAAGTGAATGCTGTCTCCCAGGAGCAACAAGGAGATGCAGTCGATTCACTGCAACCGTTTTGATGGGAACCAAAGCTGAATATTCACTGGGATTAAGGAGGAAACTGAAGAAATGCTGCAGAGAGGCAGTGTTTATCTGGTTTCTATTCTCAGAAAAGAGCATCTCCCTGTCTCCTTCCAGGGAGCGACACCCACCCTCCTTTCCCCCCCCCCTCACTTCCCAAACCACCCCCAGAGCTTTGTCCGTGCTCTCAGGGAGCTGCTCCAAGCTTCTCCTTTTGCTGAAGGCAGGCAGGCCTTCAGGCACTGAGTGCGGTGCCATCAACCCAGGGCCTTTTCTGCACATTTTTTACTTTAAAAAAAAAAAGCAGCTACTTGCTTTTCCCATGGCTATCCCTGTCCTTGGCCCATCTTCCAGGCCACAGTCAGCAGCAGCAGGTCGTTAGCCCTTTGGGATGCTATTTGTTTGGGCACTGAGTGCCTCCTACCTTGGAGCGCAGGGAGTCGGGGGACTCCAGGAGCAGCAGCAGCTCGGAGTTGTCGATCTCCAGCAGCATCCCGGTGATCTTGCCAGCCAGCGAGGGATGCAGCGTGTGGATCAGAGGGTAGAGGCGCTCACCTGCTCCGAACACCAGGGAGGACATCAGCACTATGCAAGACCGCCCACATTTTCAAACCCAGTGCAAGCCCTCCTGCCCTCCCAGCTCCGTCCTTTCAACTGAGGAGGGACACAAGGGTGGTGACAGTGGTGGAAAAAGCACTGCTCACATGCAAACCTACTGCGGCATGTCACGGCAATAGTGTCTGCAGGCAAAACGCTCCCAGTCCCATACAGCTGGGAGAATTAGCCCTACCTGTGCAGCATGCTTACCAGGAAGGAAAGCCATACAAGGAAAGTGGCGTGGAGGAGGAAAGCCACCTTTGACTGTCCAGAGGCAATGCTAACCACCCTCCTCCCGCCATCCCATCCTCCAACACGCAGATTATTTCACTGCCAGCTTCCCCACCAGGGTGCCTTGACCCTGTGCATATGCCTCCCTCTTCCCAAATTGCTCTGCTCCCAGCCCTCCCTGGGGCTGACCCTATCCCCTACGGCCACCAAGAGTGGCGACGCAGGATGCCTCAGAGCTCAGGGGAATCACAAATGCCCTGGTGCAGCCTGGGCAGGAGGAAGCTGCCTCTCCTGCAGAGCTTCGCCAGACCCACTGCCAGGTGGGGTGGCAGACTGGGAGCGGTCCTGCTGCTTCCATACCCTTCCAACACAGCCCGGATTATTTTTTGTTAAAGTAGCATAATATCAGAGCAATCCCACAAAGGCTTACAGCTTCTCCTAGCAGCTAAGTTTTCCCTGGTGCCTGCAAGTCTGTGTGTCCTTGCGTGCCCGTGCGGCCCCGCAGCTGGAGCTGCTCCAGCAGAGCAGCCCTGACACTCACCTATCATTTGCTTCTGCTCCTGAGGAGGGGCTGCTGCAAGCACGGATGCCGTCAGCGGCTCCTGCCCCTGGATGTGCACAGCAGCTTCTCCCACCTGGAGGAAAAAAACCAAACAAATAAACAAACATGGAGAAAAGCAGCAACCAGGCTGGAAGCGATGCACAAGCTGCCTGGCTTACAGGAACGGTGCTGGTCCCCAAAACTAGTGGGGCATTTCACCCTTCTGAGATGCTGATGCCAAACCCAGCATTGCCTGCTTGTATCCAAACGCCGGCTTCCAGGAAAGCCGGAGACAGGATCCATAGCCCCAGTTACCCCTGCAGTCACTGGGAACGGTCCCCATAACACCAGTCATAAATGGATCCATGGGTCAGCCTGGGGCCATTAGCCATGCCAGCCCAGAGCGGGACCAGGACAGATGCTCGGTGCGGTGGCCATACCGAAGCCCGTGGAGCGTTGTTTACCTGCGGAGCCGCCACGGGCGGCACGTGCCCCATCGGCTGGACGTTCCTGACGGCCGAGGAGTACTTGTACTGCGGGGCACCCCGCGGCAGGGTGGGTGAGGAGGGCACCCGAGCGCTGACCGTCTGCGTCCCGATGTTGGCTGCAATGGGGACGTGAACACTTCTAAGGAGGAGCCCCTTAAACACATGCCCACACCAGGGAGGCTGAAGCCAGCAGGGCAGCGTGCTCAACCAGAGGGCCTGAAAAATGTCCCCAGGTCAAAAGCAGCTTCCCCGGGACAGGCAGGGCACTGCCGTCCTGTTCCCCAGGCCGGGCTGGGCTGATTTTGCACAGAGGGCAGGAGAGCTGGCAAGGGCACCTAAGCCTGGCTGTCTCTCCTCCAGAAATGCCTGTCTGCATCAGTAGCCAGAGGACAGGCACAGCACCAAGGAGGGCGGGCTGCAAGAACAAGTGCCCCCAGCCCACCCTGGCCCCTCTCCTGCAGGGAGGCAAGGGCAAAGGAACGAGAGGGCGAGGACAAAAGTAGAGGGGACAAACCAGGGCCAGCCCTCCTGGTCTCCCTGCTCATTTCAGTGGTAAGAGACCACCTTGGGCTAAATCGCATGAAGCCATGAGGGTTGTAGGTAGACACTACCCCACCAGATGTTTTGGTGGACCTCAGACCTTCACCTGCTCACCAGGTGGGCAGCTTCCACCCTGGGCTCCTTCTACCTCTCCTCAAAGCCCATCCATGGAGGAGCCTCAGAGGGGGCTACACTGCAAACCCTGGCAAGCATCTTCCTCTCCCTCACTCACATGAAAGGCAGAAGGGTGATGGGACAGACGTGGGGTTGAAGCACTCTCAGGGTGAGGAATGCTCCAGACCCCACGTGTGGGATAGCAGCTTTGTCACCACCCTGCCAGCCCTGCAGGAGCATGGCTGTGTTGTCCTGGCAAGGTGGAGGGGACACCCCGGGACACAGGGACAGCCCCAGCACAACCAGGCACTGGAGGATGCCAGCGAGGTCTGGTTCTTGGGCTCCAAACACCTCTAACAAGAGCATCTTTTACTGGAGGCTTGGCCTTGGCAGTGGCTCCGCTAGAGCCTGTAAGAAACTCTGTTTCTGCCCAAGAGGTCCTTTCCCAACCCCACCTCAGTCTGAGCACTAAGCCTAGGTTGCCACGGCTGCATCATCATCATCTTTAATGAACATATTCAAGGAGCAACAGTCAACAAGACCGATCTGCCTATCAGAGACCTGTCCCATTACCTGAAACACCAAAACCTTCCCCCAAAATTACACACTTATTTACTACAGACACTGCTCCAGTCCCATCACACCCAAGGGCGCCATCCACACTCCTCCACGAGCAATCCCACAGACCGATCTGTCTTCGGAGGCAGACCCAAGCTTGCAGCAAGCACCCTTGCCAGCACCCAGCCACTATGGCGATGTCCAAGCTGGGTCCTTCCCCCACTCACCCACTCTCTGGGCCTGGGGGGGCACGCGGGGCACCTGGGTGGAGGCCTGTCTCATGGTGCTGATGTTGGACACCAGGCGCCGGGGCGGCGCGGGAGCCCTCAGGATGGGGGTAGCGGCAGGATACGCTGCTGTAGAGATGGAGCACCATTAATAAAGCTTCTCGGTAGCAAAGGTGTGTAAGGAGATGTGGCAGGGGATTGACCACGGCTGGGGAAGGCTCAGGAGCACCTCACCTCTGGGGTCAACCCCAATGGTTCATCACCCAGTGTCCATCACCATGACCCCTGCACCAAACCCGCATGCGCTTCTCCAGGTGATGCGCCGCCGTGGTTACATGCTTCATACTGCTTTTAGAGACCCTCAGTCCCTGACTGAGCCCAGCTCACACCAAGAGTCCCCGGGGAGAGGCAGGTGGACTCACGGGGAGGCCGGGAAGGCTGCGCACTCCAGCGAGTGGCAGGACGGACTGGGACAACTGGGCTGGGGCTGTAGAAGGTAGCTCTGGTTTGTGGCTGGGAAAGGAGAACACGTTATCCAAGGTAACTTGGGGGCTGAGCTGAGACAATTCTAAAACACAAAGCGTCTCAGCGGCCACCGTGCACAGACAGGTGAGCCAAAACCACGCTCTGCAGTGTGGCAGAGGGCTTTTAAGGTTAACCCCCCAACCTACTGCCTGTGTGTCCTCCAGCAGCTCCCCTAATCTCCTCCCCACCAGCTTTTGCACCTCTGTAAACCTTCTCCTTCCCCTCCTTTCATCAGGGGACTCCTTCTCCGTGCTCACACCCTCCCAACAAACTCCTCCTTGGTTCCCTCTTCTGAGGAGCAGTTGGTGGCTACTCAATCCCCAGCCCATTGCCCAGAGCATCCGCACCCCACCAGCATTTTGGCAAGCCCTGCCACTTACGCAGGAGCCTGGCACTGAGCGCACACCAGACCAGTGTGCTTAGGTCTGCACAAACTGGAAACACATGAGGTCCTCTGCCCCACTGCCACCCGCCTCCTCCAGTCCAGGGCAAACTGGGGTCCCTGTGTGAGGCTGCCATTCGGGAACGGGGACTCACCTGGGGGATGGGGGGTAGGAAGTACCCCGGGGGGGGCTGGAAGGAGCCCAGGAGGGGGCCAGGCAGGGCCCTCATGGTGGCTAATCTCTGCATGTACTGATTGGTGAGGATTGCTTTCCGCTCCTCTTTCCTTTGAGCGAGTGCGACGTAGAGAGGCTTGGTGCTGACGATCCGCCCGTTCATTTCTGTCACGGCCTTGGTAGCCTCTTCTGGGGAGGAAAAACATACAAACCCAAACCCTTTGCTGTGGCCACCCTCTGTCATCACCTAAAAGTGGATCAGAACAAGACAGCTAAGTCCACAGATCGCCACAGCACCCGCGAAGCGCAGCACGGCGGGGGGGGATGCGTGGGACCCGCAGGCACCCCACTGCAGCCCCCACACCCAGGGTGGGACAGATGGGGCTGCACCCACGGGGCTTCATGGAGAGGTTTCTCCAGGGAAGGGTAGGATTTTCTCAGGCAAAACCAGTAGGTTTGGGAAATGAAGGTGGCAGAGCCTGGGCAAGCCCAAGACATGCAGCCTGTGATCTTCCAGGGGTCTGTGCCCCAGCCCCATGGGCCAGCAATGCTCTGGTGCTTAATGCCACAGAAGCCAGCAAGGGGTGGGGATCAGTGGGACACTGTGCCCTGCCCGAGGGTCAGGCAGTGCCTGTCCCCAGCAGCTGGCAGGTTACTGGTATCTGACCTTAAAGCCAGACCATCCCTCTGCACCTGTAACCCCAGCCTTCAAGAGAAGCTCGACACCAGTCCTGGTGGCAGGACTGACACTTCTCGAGTTTTTCCAAAAGGCAAAACACCGGCCTGTCAGCCAGGCAAACCCCGCTCTTCCCTGAGCAAGGTGACTTTTGGGTTATTTCCATGACCAGTGTCACATTGGTCCTGAACCGCAGAGCGGCTGTGCAATATTCAGAATTATATGGCTTTAAGGTCCCATACCCTGCACCTCACCGGGGCTGGGGTAACTCAGCAAAGATATAAAATATTTGCTGAATCAATAAGCTGCTCAGGACAACGTGGGGTACAAGGGGCATGTCCTTCAGACTTGGCTTGAAATACAAAGCCATCAGCAGTGAACCATAACTCAACAGGATGATAATCCCGATCCATTTCCAACGGCTGACCCCGGGAGCCCCAGCGAGAGCCCCATTCCCTCACCTTGGCACTGGTGATGGTGCCATAGGGAGAGAACTCCTTCCTCAGCCTCTCGTCATCTATCCCATCATCCAGGTTCTTCACGTACAGGTTGACCCCCTGCAAATGGGCAGAAAAGCAACTTAGCCTCCTCCCAAAGGCACAACGAGCTCCCAAAGTTTACAGTGGTTTTCAAGCTGGATGCCTGTTTCACCAGCAGCTCAGCCAGAGGGTGGGGACCCAAAAGTGTCCTTCCCCAGAGCTGCTGCAGGACCAGTGGCATGGTGAGGAACCAGGACCATGTGTCTGCTCCACTTGTAGGCGAGACACCCTGAGTGAAGGGGACACCCACAGCATCGCTACGAAGCTGCTCCAAGACCTCAGGAAGCTGCCTCATTTCCAGGCTAATATTTTGATTTCTGGAAGAGAGCAGACCTGTTTGTTCACCTGCCGACATCATCCTGGGTTTAGATCTCTCTCCTCTCCTGATACTGCTTCCCAGGACATTATCAGGCAATGACTGGACCCCTGCGTGGGTGTTCTTTAATTGCAGAAGGGACCCAGCACACTGATCTGCTCTGGAGAGCCCTGTGCTGTCTCCAGGCTAAGGATTTTCCTGGATGCCCTTGGGAGCATGTCCCCGGTGCAGACCTGCAGGATGAAGCATCCCGTTCTCCCCTTACCTGGTACCTGCTCACTCGCTCCTGCTTGATCTGCTCAAATTTCCGCTTCAGCTCACTCTGACGCTCCAGTCGCTTCTGGGCTCGGCCCACATACACCATCCGCCCGTTGATCTCCTTTCCGTTCATGTCGGCCACAGCCTGCCAGTGGAGGGAAGGGCTCTGAGTGCCGGGGGAAGCCAAAGGCCACACACAGGTCTACTCTTCACTCACCACCCCAGTCCAGGCCTACAGCGAGCTGAGACCCCCCCCGACTGAGGGCAGGACATCAGCTCTGCTCCCCTTCGCCAGGTCCTGCCCATCCAAGCTCCCAGGCAAGATCGAAGCCAGTAAGTTTCCCCTCGAGGAGAGGTGGGAACATCAATAGGTGACAAGATCAGGGCTGAGACAGCAGATGGATAGTGAGGAGCCTCTTGCCTTCTGGGCTTCTTCGTGCTTCTCAAAGTTGACAAACCCAAAGCCCTTCGAGCGGCCAGTGTTGTCCATCATGACTTTGACACTTAGCGTCTTTCCTGCAAGAGGAAAGGAAAATATCCATCTGAAGAAGGGTGTCCCTAGAGAAGGGGCTCGGTGTTTCCATCAAGCACTCTCCCCAGCTTTCTTTGCAGTTGCCCCAACTCCAGTTTATCAGACATGAGGATATTTTGCTTCAGCAACTCTACTCACCGAACTTGGAGAATATTTCCCGCAGTCTGTTGTCATCCATGTCATCCCCAAAGTTTTTGATGTAGACATTGGTGAACTCCATCGCCCGAGCCCCAAACTCTGCCTCACGCTCTTTGCGGGATTTGAAGTGGCCAACAAACCTGCAGGAAGCAAGGAAAGGGACATGAGACCCTCTGTCCTCTGCAGAGGGAAGACGGACACAAGCACATCTGTCCAGGTACAGGCCAAGAGAGACCCTGTCACCTCAGGCTGTGCTTTGCTCTCCCATAAACCCACCATGTGTTTCACATCCAGCAACTTGATGATGTCCCACCTGGGTTCCCCTACCCAGACTGCACTTGGCACTACTGGAACGGGGAGAGTGGTAACACAGGGGGTGACTGGGGGTGTCTACTCAGGACACCCCAAAAGACCCCCAAGGGATGCCACCAAGTGCCAGCTCTCTTCCTCCAAGGTACCCCCCAAGCCCCTTGGGCAGTTGCTTGCCACTGTGGCAACAGGGATGTAGAGAATAAGGTGATGCAATGTAAGCAGAGCTGAAGAACAACAAAACCTCTTCCTGCCCCGTTTATCTGATGCTGACAGCCGAGGTGGAGGACCAGCCCTGCTTTGTGGGTGCTCGCCACACCACCTCAGCAACAATACACAGCCTGGGGCTGGACTCCTTCCCCAGCGTCAGGAACGGCTCCAAACCATTATCACACTTCCACCAGCATCAACCACGAGTGACTCACCGCCCCGGAAAGCGGTGGAGCTGCAGTGCCCAGCGAGGATGGGTGGGAAGAGAGGAGAAAGGGAGCAGCAGGAGGGGAGAGCCCCAGCAGGGCAAGCTTTTGCCCCCAGGAATGCACCAAGGCAAGGGAGGAACAGAGCCAAGGGCAGAGCTGAGGAGACACTCTCCTCCGGCACTTACACCTTCCGGTCATTGAGCAACATCCCATTCATGGTCTCGATGGCCCGAGTTGCTGCCTCGTGAGTCTCAAAGTGAACAAAGCCATAGCCACGGGATCCGTTTTCATCACAAACCACCTACAAATGCAGAGAAAGGAGAAGGGAGAAAAAAACCCCAAGCAACCAAACCAGACAGATGATAGTTTTCTCCACACTTGTTCTTAAGTCACAGGAAAACCCACCGTCATTTTCCAGTGCATTTGCCCTCCCTGACATCCCGCTCCCACAGCGGCTGAGCCATGTTTAGGTGCTGGCAGCAGGGCAGGGAGCCTGGTGAGTCCAGGGCGGACACCTGGTGCTTTATATGATGCCCAAGAGCTTGTAGCTCACCAAGACCCAAGTGCCATCACTGCACCAAGCTCAGGGAGGACAACACACAACCCCTCTCTGCAAGGGACTGGGAAGAGGGCGGGGGCAGGGGAACAGCCCCCACTCCCAGGGGAAACACAGCAAGGCCTGTTGGCTTCAAAGCAGGTGGGAATTTAGAGGAAACTTTGTAGGAATTGAAAGAAGAAAGTGGGTTTCAGCTGGCTGGAGCACGCTGCTGAGAACATGGGGCAGCTCTGCAGCCAGCCCTTTCCTGCAGGGCCCACGTACCTTGCACGACAGGATGTTTCCAAAGGCGGAGAACGTGTCATACAGGGCTTTGTTATCAATGGAGTCATCCAGGTTCTTGATGAAGACGTTTCCAACCCCTGATTTCCTGAGCCCGGGGTCCCGCTGGGACCACATGATGCGGATGGGACGGCCTTTGATCACTTCAAAGTTCATGGTGTCCAGGGCTCGCTCAGCTGGCAAAGAAGCCAAGATAGGGGGAGAGAGGAGGGTAACAGAGACAGACCCCCTTCACATCCTACAGCAGCTGAGATGGGCACAGAAATCAGGGATACTGTTGGACAGGGGCTCATTAACCTAAATGAGACAGGCAGCGCTGCCTCCCAGGGCAGCAGGGCCAGGCTGGGGCTGCTCTCCTCCCCTACCCTCCCCTCCAGCCACAACACTCATTCCTTTTTCATTTTTATTTTTATTTTTCCCCTCTCCAAAGCATGTCCAACTCCCACGGGATCATCCGTTTCACTGCAAGCTCCAGTTTGGCAGGTGCCCAGCTCATTTACCCAGTAAGGATTTTGGTCTCCAGGGCAACTAACCCAACACCTTCCCCATCACCGCTGCCTGGCTCCAGCATGAAACGCCTGTCAGGTACCACTCCACGCGGCGCTGTATCGCCGCAATGCCTGCCAGGAGAGGAGCCTCGCATACCCATGCTGCGAGCCCACATGCAGCCAGCTGCCCTGGGGAAGGGCAGAAGGGGTTGTGGTGCCCTTCTCCATAAACTCATGGAGGGAGGCAACTCTTCCAAGTCACCTTCTTCCCCCCTACAAGCCCCAAACCCAGTCAGAGCAGAGACGGGAGTGGGATGGGTCACCACCTGAGCACAGATTTGGATTAGTTACAACTAAAACCCAATACTAGGAGCATATTGCCCCACCCCAAGACCTGATACATCCACTCAAACAACTGCTCCCCACTTTTCTACCACCTACCCTTCCTTCTCTTGCACTGCCCCAAGCTCCCACTGCGAGGCAGCCCCTCGGGGAGCTTACCATCCGCGGGCTGCTGGAAGTTTATGTAGGCATAGCCCAGCGATCGGCGCGTGGCAACATCCCGACAGACTCGGATGGACATGATGGGCCCAGCAGGCGAGAACTTCTCGTAGAGCATGGCTTCGGTCACGTCCGGGTGGAGGTCTCCCACATAGAGAGAGGCTAACGGGTAGCCAGGACCGCTAGCGTTCATGGTCAACCACAAAGCTCAGCTGTGGAAGAAGACAGAGCCAAGGCTGCAGGGCGCAGGTTTCAGATCACCTGCAGCAACCACAGACCCACGCTGGGGCTGCCCCCACCGCGAGCTGTGCCCTCCCCGCCAGCAGTGGTAGGACCAGGAATGCCCCGAGGATGCTGCAGTTCCCAGATTTTTCAGGGCCATTTCAACGTTGGTGCAAAAGCTGAGCTGGGGCAACCTGCACACGCCAGAGCCGCCGCAAACCTGGGGAACAGCCAGCCAGAGGGACACAACACACCGCACGCCCCCCCAATTTGTTCCTTTCAACACTCAGATCCCAAGAGAAATAAAACAGAGTTTAATTCCTCAGAAGGTAAACAGCCCTTCCCCACCAGAGACTTCCATTTTAATTCCTCCTAGGCGGCTCCCTCCAGCCGGCTGCTCGGCCAGAGCAAACCCAGAGAGCTCGGGGTTGCTTTTATATAGCAGAGCTGCCCTGCCAGGGGAGAAGCTCCCCCCAGCAGCCCCCACCGCTGCAGCCAGCGCTCCCAGCAACTGCCTCCATCTCTAACAAGGCAACCACAGGTTTTTAGCCAGCTCTTCCCACAGCAACAAGCCTCAGCTTGCTGACGAGGTCCCCGAAGCAGGAAAAGCGAGGCTCAGTCTCCCACTGTTTTCAGTTGGGTATAAAGTTGTGCGTGAAGATGTCAGTCGCGGCTTGAGACCTCCGGGGTACTGCGCCGGAAAACAGAAACACAGCTTCTTCCCTAAAAGCTTATAGCCCGTCCTTGGGGCTCTTACCTTAAAGCTCAAAAGGCCTGAGACACCCGTTAAGATGCCTTATTGGTGCCCCAAATAAATGCACACACATAGGCGAGGTGCATTAAGGAATCCCTCAGTCAAAGGCAAGTCAACATCGAGGGCAGAACACGGAAGACCCGTGCACCAGCTCCGTGAGACCCCTCACGCAGCCAAGACCATAGAATCGTCTAGGTTGGAAGGGACCTTTAAGATCGCTGAGTCCAACCATTAACCGAAACGAGCCTCCCAAGGCCCTCCCAGCAAAAAACCCCACAGGCTGAGAGAGCAAACACAGCGCTCCCCTGCAGCTGGTGGGGGCAAAGAGCGAGGGAAGGGAAGGAAGAGAGGGAAGGGAGGACTGAGCCGGAGCGGTGGGGCCCGGGCAGAGAGCCAGAGCCGGGCCCGGGCGAGGCGGGAGCCCGCAGGGATGCGGTGGGAGCCCCGTCCCCGCCGAGCCCCCAAGCGGCAGGAGCGGAGGGGCTGAGCCCACCCCCGCGGGGGCCGGGCAGAGCCGGGGGAGCGGCGGCGGAGGAAGGAGCTGCTCGCCCCCCTCAACCCCGCTCCGCCGGCGGGGACCGACCGGCCACTGACGTCCCCGGGAGAAGCCGCCCCGGCCCCGCACTCACGCCGAGGGCTCCGGCGGGCACCGCTGCGGCTGCGGCTGCCGGCGCTCGCCGCCTCTTCCCCCGGCGGCCCCGGGGGCGGGACGGACCCTCCCCGCCCTCCGCCAGCTGCGGCCCGGCCCGGCACCGCCCCCGGCGGGGCGGGCGGCACCCGGCGGCCCGGGTAGCCAGCGGGAGCCCTGCGGTAGCCCCCAGCCCCGCGGGGCTCAGGGGTTTAGGCAGAGGGCCAGCGGTTGCGCCTCCTAATTTCTGCATATGGCAGCTCGGGTCTTCTCAAATCAACGGCGGGGTAACGGCCCTGCGTTTCGCCCTTGAGCGCTGCCAGCACCGCGGGTCCCACCCACGCATCTTTAGAAAATCACCTGCAATTTTCCAGTAGGTAAAATTCCCTGAAGCTGAGAAATCCAGGCGGGAGCCAGTAAGATTGGATATCAGGAAAAATGTCTTCACCCAAAGGGTTATCAAGCACTGGAACAGGGAAGTGGTGGAATCGGCATCCCTGGAGGTATTTAAAAGACGGGTAGACGTGGTGCTGAGGGACATGGTTCAGTGATGGGTTTTGTCAGAGTTAGGTCAATGATTGGACTCAATGATCTGAAAGGTCCCTTCCAACCTCGGCAATTCTAAGACACACGCAGCTCAGGAAAACCCCCTCATTGTTAGGCACTTACACGCTCCCAAACCCCACAGCGAGCTCCCTCAGCGCCCAGCAGAGACCCACACCACCTTTGATGACAGACGAGTGTTGTAAGGTCACCTTCATCCACAGAGCCCACCATTATGTGCTGGACATAATGGTACGTGTGTGAGGGGTGATGGTTTGTCATTAAACAACTTGAAACGCTGGATGAAGAAGCTCAGGAGCCTGGGGTGACAGGCAGGGCAGTTCCACCAGCAGCTTCCCCAGCAGGGCTGTGTTTGTGGAGCTGAGCCACCAGCACCTGCAGGTTTCAGCCAGACCCGTTCCTCATGTGCACGCTCCGTCTGCTTCCAAGCAGGGAAGTTAGCGCAGCAGGACAAGTGTCTTGTGTTGACTCCAGCTGAACAGGTCTGCTGGATTTCACGAAAAAAGGCAACTCCTCTGCTACCCTGGAGTCCTTGAATGCTGCTCAGGAGACTCTCAGCTTCTCCCACGCCAGTCTGCTCTGGGCAGCACCCGCCATACAGCACCCCGCTCCCATGCGTTAAAGCAAAACGAATCCAAGCATGCTCAGCTCCACCCCACCCCGTACTCTCATAAGGGTCAGCTGCAGCACAGATCAGGAAGAACCTTACCCAAAAGCCTTCTGGTGGTTTGCCACACTGAACTGCCTCAACCCAGAGGTCAGATGAGCATCAGCGCCAGAATGGAGAAGTCACAGCAGCACCGATTACATCAGTTTAAACACGTAGAGTACACCTGGGCCGGCTGGAATACCCTCTCCCCAAAAGATATAATTACTAGAGAAATTAAGATAGGCCCTTAGCTCATGACTGCTGCAGACCAGTTTCCTAGGCTCATTGTTTGCCCCAAGAGAGACAGCAAGGATGGGAGATGTTATCTGAAAGAACTGAGGCAGGACAAGTGCAGGACGAGGGATTTTTTCTTCTTGGAGCTGACAATGTCACCAGCATAAATTGGACTGGGAAACAGTGTACACTATAAAATCATTTAACAGCAGGTATGTCTATAAAGGCTGAAGAAAATGACAAAGCAGCAGTAATTATAGACCTAAACAGAAGGACCACCATTTGAAGCCATGGCACGGGACAGATTAGGGCTCGATCAGCAGCCAGTTAGATTTTGGTGTAATGCCTTTGCAGTGCTCTATCTAAAGTAGTTGAGAGACATCGTCCACCGAGCACAGTTCTGTATCGCCTCACTGCAAGAGCGAGAGGCTCTAAGAGCAGGCAGGACACTTACTTCCAGCCAACCTCCACAGTGCTTTTAGGGTGACTGGTACCAACTAGCCTGGCTCTGGCTACCCATCTCTTAAAGCACTTTATTTCCAGGAAGAGACCTCCACTTCAATGTGCTTTTACACTCCCAGTAGTGCTCTTGCACCACCATCTGAGCAGTGCGGTTACCCAGAGCGTCGGCAGGTTGTAGCTCACCAGAGCAGGCGGGTGTGCGGGTGACTGATGGAGGGCTAGCAGAAGAGCTAACCCTGTATTCCCAAGGGTGCATTTAAAGGATTCCCTGAGGAAAAACCTTTAAATGTAACCGCCAGACTTTTCACATGCATGCTGTGTCCAACCCTACAATGTGCAATGACTCACGGCAAGTTAAATAGATATTTATAGCTGCATTTCTTTTAAGTCTTGCAATGACACTATATTGTAAGTATGACTTCAACAGCAATGAGGAGAAGCAGCGTTCTCTACTACAAATCTGGGAGGGTGGGCAGGGAAGTCTCTCTGCAAAGGAATGAGTAATTAAGTATTAGTACCATTTGGAAACCATGAATCAACTCACACAAACCAAGACCTAGGCATTTAATAGAAGTAAATGGTGATTTTACTACCAGAAGTTTTTTTGCCACTAGTATGGCAAAGATAACAGACACAAACAACTGATAAAATTTTTTTTTATTATTCACTTTTGAATTCTTTTACACTTTCCTGATTATTTCGTGTAAGGTGAAACTAGAACTGTTTAAAAGACATACACAAATCTAGTACATCAATAACCAGGTATTTCTTTTTGCTATACTATTCTCACAACCACGTGTGTGCTAGGCAATATAACCGTCACAGAAGCAAACTTTAGGCAGAATACTGGTCAGTAAAAACAAAGCGAAAAGAGCTACCAGATATACAGACAGGCTCGGTTCCACATTCACTACTGCATTTATCAAGCGCCAAGTATTAACTGCACAATTTGTTCAGCTAGTAGAGGGGAGTTTTAAAATCAGTGCATGAAGTTCTCTTCAGCAGACAGATGGACAGACAAACAGATGGATCCTATACCTAAGTGGAATGTGAAGGCAGGGGGATGAGACCGCGAGACTGATAGGTGACTATTCCTAATCTTTTCCACTGCATTATTCACGCAACTCTTATTAGGTTTGCTTTAATGGGACATGTTTGAAACATAACTAGGTGAGGACGTCTGGAGCTCAAATATCACAAGTTACAAGCGTTGCGAATGTGTAGGTCTGCATTCCAGTACAATGGGAAATCCTGAATATTTGAGCCAGATCCTAGTACTACCAAAAGAAATGGCAGACAAGAGCTGAAGACTGCAACAGCACTGGCAGCTCTCAAACATCCAAGACAGAAACCTGTCCTCGAGTAGGCTCAGGTCTCACCCACCATCCTAACATCACCCCTAATCAAAGAAAGGATGATGTGTATGTGGGAGTCCAAAATTGCTTTAATGGAATTTAAACAGGTGAGAGGGTCAAGGATGAAGAGAGTCCAATGGGAGAAAAATTTTCTATAAACTGAACTTAAAGGTGGCTCAGTGGATTACTTAAGACATTTTCAGGATAAATTCAAAATGGAAATACCATGGAGATTTTGATTCACCTAAGAGTAAAGTAATGCAAAAGTGGGAGATCACTTCATGGTATCATCCAAACTAATAAGGCCATTCAAAAAATTGAATCTTCTCCTATTGCAAGTCCATGGTAGCGAACCAAGAATTCTCACTACTGAAGAATATCTAAGGTATAATTAGGTACGTTATTGCTGTGGGAAGGGGCTTAGTCATGCATGTTGTATGAGCATGAAAGCACTTTTAGAAGTCAAATCCCAGCTATCTGCCAGTGTAAAGAGTTTGGAAATCAAGCTGCTAACTCCCCCATCACCCTCCCCCTCCCGCAAACAAACCCCATCCCCAGAAAGACAGGATTGACAAAGTGAGCTTTTGACTGAAAGCGGTGCCTCAGACTTGGTTACAAATGTCTACAGAGTGTGCCCGTTAAACTAATCCATAGCAGTGTCACTAACTGGAATGCCATACATCGGATTGTTTTCCTTCCATGCCCCAGTGTCACAATAGAATCTCTATAACTTTCTGTACAACTTTACAATAGAATTGTACTTCGACTATTTTGGTGCCAAATTAAGCTCGCCAGAGTTACATAATTGATGTCTACTTTTCTACCAATAAGAGTTTTGTAAAGTCAATTGCAATCACAAAACCCATAATCACAGTGTTCAGTTAAAAATATAAACACGGTAATCATAACTGTAAATGTTCAGAATAGGAAAGTTCGGAATGCCATTATAATAACCGACCTCCGCTTTAAGTACACAAAACACCAACCAACCGTTTTTACCCCACAGACAGTTTTTGCTACGTTGAGGTTGTGAAAGTCGATGTACTATTCTTTTTGCTTGTCGCACAAAGGGATATATGTGTAGGATACAGGGTGACATTGAACATATAGTGAAGCGTGATAGCCATTAGTTCTCTCCCTCCCCAGCATCCCCTTCATCTCCCTGGTTTTCCGACGTCCATAGCTGTAAGAAAATACAAACACATGTTTATGCTGAGAGCAGGCAGTTAATCACAATTGTCAGGAAAGGGAAGACGGCACTATTAGCAGTAGCTGTGCAATATTCTCAGCTAAGAGCACCACAGAACTGAACTTAACAGTAAAGCTAAAGAATAATGAACTAGGAAACAGACAACTAAAAGGCCAGAAAAAGTTTGCAAGCTCAACACAACAACAAGCTGGCTGTTGAGAACAGACAAACTGCACTTTCTCTTACAAAAAAGCTGAGTTTGTTACAGTGGTTGACAAGTGATCTCAGGTTTAAACAAGCAAGTCTAACTGGTCTGGTTACAAAAAGCAGTGCAGTTAAGACACGCAGTTAATGCCTCAAAAAAGGCTTTTAATGGCACAGAACTACCTAAGTTGCTGAGTCCCACTGAGTGGAGTCCTGCAGCCTAAAGAATTAAGAGCGCACAGTGCCGCGGTTTGCCCTGTGATACTTACAGTGAGGTTGTCCCTAAGCAGCTGCATGATCAGAGTGCTGTCTTTGTACGACTCTTCATTCAGCGTGTCCAGCTCTGCTATCGCTTCATCAAATGCCTAAAAATACACCAGACTTTCACACTCTGCTCTCTGAATTCACTTCTGCTTACACTCAGCTTACAAATTTGCCACATTACTATGCAAATCCTGTGACAAAAGCTTCCAGTATTTTTCTTTTCCACCAAGAGAAGAAATGTAAACCAAAGGGAGCACCAAAACACTAGACAACCAGTGGGAAAACAGAAGTCTTCAGGGGACCCAGACAAAAGCCCAGAACAACTTTACTACCGTGCCAACAGCAAGGAGTGAAGAGGCAAGCGCACTCTCCGTCATACTGAAAAATGATTCACACAGATGTAAGAACAACACTTAAAAGCAATACGTTCATTAAAAATGAAGTCTCACTGGTCTAAACTGTCAGTAAAAGACAAAGGTAACATTTGGTATACATATTGTACATGAGTAAGTAGGCAAGAAAATGGAAGACAAGGGTTTTTTGACGGTGGGTGGAAGGGTTTTGGATTTCTTTTCAGAACAGCACAGGAAATCAGATTAGAGATTAATAAAGGCATTCTTCCCATCAATCTGTTACACATGACAACCCATGCAGCAATTTTCAGAGCTGCGAGCCATAAGTAAGTGCTATTTCTTCATTCAAGTTTCAAACAGATGTAAGCATGTTAACTAAAAAAGAAGGAACAGCAGCAGCATTTTACACAGCAAAACTTCACTTTTGTTACAAAATATTACTGAAGCGTATATTAAGAACACAAAGATTCACCTAATGCAGTATTATTCAAGTTACTACTGACAATTTTCACAGATGTAAAAAGCTCTAATCCTATTTTAGGGAGAAGGAGGCTAAGAAAAAAAGTGACTAGCTAGTTGCTTGGTACGACCCATCACACAAGCTCTTTTTGGAGAGGCAGGTACACACGCACGCAGATACACAAGGACATTTAGGGCTACAACCGTAGTCACAATGACAACACTTCGTGTATTCGCTAAGTGTTCAAATTCAAGTCAGCATTTCACTTCAGAAGTGCTAAATGAATCAAATTTCAAATTTGACACAAGTGCATTCTAAGAGAATAACATGGACGTAAGAAGAGGCACTTTGTCTCCCCTTTCACGGGATAAACTGTGCTAGCAAATTAGCTTTTCTTAAAGGTAAGATAGCTTAACTAACTTACCTGAAAATATACTATGACGACAGTAATTTAAAGACAACAGCATTTTTAAGGAATTTTATATGCAAAAGTATATAATCTACAAAGTGCTGCTGCAACTGTGTAATTATCTCCTTAGCATCCGCAAAAAATGGTAATATGAAGAGTCTGCTTACCGTCTTTGCCAGATTACAGGCTTTTTCAGGAGAATTTAGTATCTCATAGTAGAAGACAGAGAAATTTAGAGCCAAACCGAGTCGAATGGGGTGTGTTGGCTGCATCTCTTTCTTGCTAATTTCAAATGCCTCCTGGTAAGCTTGCTGAGAGTTTGCTACTGTTGCTGCAAGAAGTAATTACAATCATATTAATGCACAGTACACCACTGTACTTCACGGAGGAAACGATCATAATTTTGGTCTAGACTATGCCACCAGAAATTCATACAATTACATACGCACAGATGCTTCTTTCAATGTTTTTAGATGTAAAAGCCTACCACTGGGTGAGCTATTAAAGCACAAATATTTGTTCAGTTAAAGCTTTGAGATACAGAAATTAAGTTCAACATTTTAATAGAGACTTAAAATGAAATTTATTCAAAATAAATTCCAACCAATCTTAATACATACAAGCTCTACCTAAGTCAAAGCATACTGTGATTAAACACTCACTTCCAGCCTAGCTGAAGAAGATTAGTTCTGAATTATAAATCCAGACAAAACCATATGGGGAAGAAGAGGTATCTAAATTACTTATTTAAACTTAAGGAAACATTTAGCAGGTAGGTCATGAACGTTATATTTCACTTTGGGGTTTCAGAGGAAAAATAACAGTCCCTTCTTGGCTAATGGGTAACAATAAGCTCCAGAATGGCATCAAACTAAGTTTGCAAGATGTGGACTACATCAGACACTCCCCAGGAATTCAGGCACAGTTCAGCATTACTTTAACATTTCAGGATTAATTGACTTAGGATCAGTAACCCAACATCCCATACCTGCATGCAGAAAGCTTGCAAACAGCAAAGACTTGTGAGCTAAATTCATAGTTTAAACACGAGATGACAGGAACAAAGCATTTTCCATGAGAAAAAGACACATTCTCCAGAGAAAGGATTTTACACTGCCAAATATGCTTGAGAATCAGTCACTGAGGTTGGGGCTGCAAGCAGAATTTGACTGGTTTGATGAATGTTTGTGAATCATTTCTATTAATTTCAGTGAAGTCTTTCTCTCAAAGTGACTTGCACTGCACTTGAATACTACAGAGCAGTAGCAAAAAGAAATAAATACTTAATGTTAGGGCAGAAGAACACAAGTATTTTTTATAGTTTGTTCTGCTCAGCCCTCAGCAGAATGAGAGACTTCATCTCTACTTACTTTGCTTATTGTCCCCAGATGCCACCTCTGAAAGGTATCTGTAGTAATCGCCTTTCATTTTCAAATAGAAGACCTTGCTTTCTGGCTGTGTGGCATTGACAATAAGGTATTTATCCAGGAGTTCCTGTGAAAGGAAACATCAACTTTTTTTCCCCCCGAAGTCATAAAAATAATGTCTGAAACAGAGCCTGTGTTACAATGGTAAGCATGAACTGTTAAAACACATTAACAATGACTTATACTCATGTGTTAATCAGTTTGCCTACTGTTGTCTAAACTCAGAAAGAAAAAAAAAGAAACTACTTGCAACCTAATTCCTGGAAAGCAGAGAACTTGCTGTGTTGAGGCTATCCACAACCCCCTCCTGCAGAATCTAATGGCTATCAGGGCTTAAGACTGCAAAGATTTTCCTTGAAATAAACTGATGCAAACCGGTGTCCACAACCAAGTTAACAAAAAGCAGCAGCCTGGCATTAGCACAAGCCTGGTCACTTTTGCTGCCACAAACTTGAATTCTATACAAAGCAGTGAAATTATCTGCAGCAAACTGATTCTATCTGTGACTGCAGCAGAATTCAGTGAAAAGCCGAATAGTGACACAGTCTGCACGTTTGCATTCAGAAAGAGATGCAGAGACTGACAGCAACTTCTCATGACTGATTTTTAAAACCAGTTTGCAGGAAGAAGTACACATCTTCTCCATCCAAAAAAAAAAAAAAAAAAGGTACTAAACCAGCCTCAGGATGTCAGCATTCATTAACGAAAGAATTTAAATGGTAGGCGTTTTAGCAGGACTCATGCCAATGCCCCAGATCTAAGTTTGTTTTCATGGTGACCCCTAGCCGGCAGCCAGGGGTCTTCAACATTGCCTTGTTTGTTTCTCTCTATTAAAAAAACATAAATGCTCTTTTATAACAAATTCCCTAAGAAACAAACTAGATGACTTAGGAGCTAGAATTGGACCCAAGCATGTGGCTATGCAAAATTATTCCCCCGCTAAGGTGCTGCAGTGCCTACAGCACTAGTAAGATGCCTTAAGCCTCCCTGAAGAATGCTGCAGTACTAACTACTGTTATGTTTGCTGTTGGATGATTACCAGAACATCATTGCAGATATCCTGCAATTCAGCCTCAATTTTCTCACGATATTCTCTTCCCATCTGCTGTTTCTTCTCATTCCTCTCTGTTTTCTGTTCAATGCTGGAAATTACACGCCAGGACGAGCGACGGGCACCGACCACGTTCTTGTAGGCAACTGAGAGTAGATTCCTTTCTTCATTGGACAGTTCATGTCCCTGCTCAGTGACAGCCTTCATAGCAGCAGCCATGTCATCGTAACGCTCAGCCTGTTCAGCCAGTTTGGCTTTCTGTACCAACTCACTTTTATCCATGGCTCTCCTGTAATTAGCAGGGGATAAAAATAGAGAAAAACATCTCTTGATTCTCTGCACTGTGGAAGTTAGTGTTGAAGGGTGAAGCAGAACTCACAGTCACTAATAAGTAGAAAATCTATCAACTCTAATAAAGTGACATGAAAGGTTTCTTGTTAAAAATTTATTTCACCTTTTGCCAAATATGTGTAATTTCCATGTGTATATGACTAATCACAATCCTGAAGATACTGAAGCATTATTCTTCAAAATGAAGCAAAATTCATATTGGCATTAAGCACAGCACATCAGCATGTTCCCTATGTAAATCTTTCCCCTTCCCTATACTGGCCACAGCCCAGTCTGGGAGACGCTGCATGTTCTAACTCAGAAACCACCACTTTGGGTTGGTTTTCGGTGTTTTTTTTTTTTTTTCCCCCCTCCATTTGTTTTCCCCTACTATTATACAACAGCAACTACTCCAAAGCATTGAAGCACTGGACAGCTCCAAATGACACTGAAGATCTTTTGCACACTACAGGAGATGTTCCTGTGGGTTTAAATAAACCATACCCATGAACACTGTAGTTGTTGGCAACTATGGAAAGTACATTTATACTGTTCTGACAGAAAACTGGGGAGTTTTATACCTGCATCAATGTACATATAATAGACAATTCTACACAGCTAGGACGGCTGCAGTCTCAGGTTTTCAAAACCTTCTAAATAACATGGACATTCACAAAACCCGAATGGGACGTGGCCCACGGGATGGTCACTACTGCAAAACTAATTGCTTACATGGAAACAACTTGTTTATCATTTCTGATAATGCAGTTCAGCAACTGAAGCCAAGAAAAACACATCACATGAGCACAAGGCCCCTGAAGAGCTTAAGCAATGAAAAATGAAGTTAGTAAGGAACGTGCCAGTGAGGCAGCTTGAGTGTTGCTTATTTCTACAAGACAATGCTAACATACAGTTAACTCGGCCGTTGAGCTACCAACCTTATACTCAACCACCTAGGGCCAGGTTCACAGGAGAATTTAAACAAGTTTCCTTGCCGTTATCAAAGTAAGTGGTACCTTACAAACTCCCAGACACCCCAAATTCAACTGTAAAATTTCTTCAGGTGCATAGGTTTACTTCTGGACAGACCCAGGACTGTAATTCTTGTCAGTACCGAGTTTCTCTCCTACTTCCTAAATCCCAACCAGGACTCTCGCTGTCCAGATAAGGAGTTTTCAGGCTGACACCTAACAGCCTAAAAACAACTTCCAAAAGAACAATAAAAAGCAAACAAGTACAGTAAGCTCACAACTGTCTTCCATAGGCTTCTGCTCATTAGACAAACATCTACAGCCCTATTAGAAAGGACCAATAGGTTGTAAGCAATTGCTGTAGCCTTCTCCCTGGCTCTCTCCTTTGAAGATCCCAGTCTGACAGGCTCCTGATGGAGAACGTGTCGCACACACTGCTCAGCTTGTATTTTAATCCAAGTATCACCTACCACGCTATTATACAGGGAAACTAGCCCCCTATACTAAATCCTTAACCAGGACAACGAGATGCAGACCCAAATTCCCATCATGAGTACGAACAGTTTCAGAGTTTCAAGGACGGACTCCTAACTACAAAATTACTTTGAGATGAGCGTATTCAATCCCTCCACCTGAGGATACTCTAGCAAAAAAAAAAAAAAAATCACCCAAGAAATCAAGCCAAACATTGTTATTTCACATGAAAGTTCCTGAAGTAAACCAAATGTCCTACCTGCTATATCTTTTCAAGTCACACTTGCTCCTGCTTGCATTTGATCCTTTTTAGATCTAGCCTAATGCATTCATCCACGAAAGCCGCTCAAGTAAGAATATGCAATGCTAAAACCAGCCTCCGGGAAAGAGACATCTTGCAGACTCGTAAGTAAAGTTGGGCTGCAGTTCAGTTCCATCTCAAATACCGCCATAAACTAGTGGATTCTGGCACCTATTAAAAGGTGACACACAGACTTCAGATCGAAGCCCTCAACAAGACAGACTGACTGTGGGTAGTAGTGCGACAAGTTCTTGTAAGGCATGATTAATTTGGCTCTCTCTTCCCCAAGAGGCTTTTACCACGGGGATATGCTACAGTATCATTGGCTTCTGCAGATTTATCAAAAGGATAGCTCCTAAGGACAGAAAGGCCTAAGTGGAGTTTGTGATGTGCATTTTTTTTCTCCCTACTCTGAAGCGTATCACAGTACCAACACATAACAGGCCTAAGGAAATCATCAGGCCGTTTACCATTGATAGAACCCATCCCACTTTTCACTGTTGAGTCTATCAGACCTCGTAAACCATTCCCTTAACACTAAATTTAGACTATGTGCTTAGCGCAGGAAGTAATTTGTGAGTGGCATTTCTCTACTCACTCACTAAAATCTGAACATGAACAAAGTACACCTGAAGAATGCTTTTTAAGTTACAAGAGCCAACTTTAAAGAACCAGCCATTTAAACACAACAGTTTCAGAGCAGTTCTAGTTTCCTCGCAGTCTGCACAGCTTCTAGAAGCATTTCTACTGCAACTGTCTTATCTTCCCCTTTTCTTCTTATGGAATGTGATTATTATGTAGAAAAAGCCTGCCTGCTGAAGTCCAGAGGCAAGTAGCTCCAACAGAATTTACATTTTGCCATTGAAAGGTCAATTTTATCTTTGATCTGCACTTTGCCAATAGCAGTCAAATTTGTAGACAAGTAATCTGTGCAGAATTATGTTTACAAACAACATAGAGTTTAGTTTAGAGATGGTGCAGAGTTTGTTTTATCAAGCTCACTGACATATTTATCTTTAGATGCAAGTCAGTTCACAGCAGTCAATGGGTTCATGTAAGGACACATGAAGGAAATCACAGAGCGAACTGCAAGGGCATAAAGACCTAGTGGACAAAAGAGATCCAGAAACCAGTTTAACATATCAATTATACAGGCAAAATATCATCACAAAGCATTAGAATGTTGTTCCTCACCAAACAACTTTCCTCAGTAATGTAACTAATTTATGCATATCTTAAGTGTAATTCAAACTGATTACTGGAGTTCCTCTGAACTTCACTGGCTTAGTTTTGACATAAAAATTCAGTATACAGGAGCTTGAGTTGTGTAGTTAATTCATCTTAATATCTGTACTGTTAGCAGGTTTGCCATGAAACACAAAGTATTATTCAATAACATAGATTTAACAGAATTTAAGAAAATCATTGTCCACACCAAAAATATCTGCAATAGAAAGCCTACCATTATTTTGTTCACAGGGTGGTGCATAAAGGAACACTTAAAATCCTTATTGGATTCTCCATTGCTTACCTTGTTAGAAGCCTGGAGAGAGCTTTGCAGAGCTATGCTGGCTTGAGCTCCAAAAGAGGGAAGTGTTTGCCAGAAGGAAAAAAGATACAAGGAAAGGAGTGATGTTTGAAAAGGCAAAGAAGCAACTATCAGTTATAACTGGTCCCTCCCATAGAGGGGATGAAAGCCACACTCTAACAATGGATCAGTGTGCCACAGTCTGAAACAAGCAAAGCCTACAGCTAAAAATACTCCTAGGCCACAAACAGAAGCCATCTAACAAAGGTTACCTGCAGCTAGGAGCAAAACACACAGAGGTGACGAACGGGAGGCCGACAGGAACGATCTATTCTAGCACTAACGAAGCCATGCCATGTCGGCAAAGGGGAAAGAGGGAAGATGGAGAAAGGAGCGGAGACGTGCAGATCACAGCCATGGAGGAGTCCTGACAGTTGCCCGTTCTAAGCAGAAGATTGTCATATTACATGCGTTAACACATTTCAAATTCTTAAGACTCTGTCTTCTTAAGAATCTGTCAAATCACAACTTAGTAGCCCTCCAAAGAGAAGTGGCTGGACACTATTTACAATAAGGAATGCCAACCACTAGCCAGCAGTTGCAGCCAATAGTACCAGCTGCCAGAAATTTGAATCACCCTAAATCCCACACTCAAAATGTAATTTTTTTTATTATTATTTTTTTTCTCTACCTCCCATACAGCCTCCATTCTTTCAATCTCCCTTACAAATGCAGAATAGCATGTATACAGGTACTAAAAGTTACAAGTTCTTACTTCCCGCCCCCAGAAAAGCTTTACACCTGGGTAGAAAAGACTCTGAAACATATTACAAAGCATCAAAGGTAAAGAAGCGAAGGTCAGAACCAGTAAAACACAGTAGTTTGTAACTGCCTTGCTACTTTTAGTGGAAGAGGCAGAAAGAAGGGGATGGTGCAGCCATCCTGGGAACAGCACCTGAAGTCAGTACGCCCACGGATCTTTCAAGAGTGGATGGACACAGAGAACCGGAGGTTTACATCTCAGTACCAGCTGAGGAGTACAACATACAGATAACGGTCTTCAGAAGACTGCCGGAGCTCAAGAACTACATCTTACTGCTCAGCAGTTACTACATCTGCTTCATGGCCTTTATCGTTTCCAATCTCGATGAGCTGTTTAGGACAAAGCCAAAACAGATCAGAAGTAACTGTGTTTAAAGTCTGCAGAAATCAAATGAAAACTGACACTGAAAAAAAAATCTGGCTTATGTAAAATATTGAACTGACAAGACAATACTAATAAGCCTACGATGGCCTGAAGTCTGCTGCTCTCGATGACCTGTTCTTCTGATGCTAATTAAGTCATTGATTTTTGTGTACTGTTTTTCTCTTTATAGCAAGCATTAGAATCTATCAGACAAACACTTCCACTTTGTAAAAAAATTGGTGTGAAAGCAGCATGGTTACCGGTTTGATGTACCAGTCCCTAATGAGTCAAGTAGAGATGCAGGTTAACAGAGCCGCGTGTTTCACTGTGAGAAATGAATGTAAAATCAGATTTGGTGAAATGGGATGCAATTGTACTTCTCAGCCACGAATTCTGAGTCCATTCAACTTATAACAGGAAAAGCAGCAGACTGGTACAGAATTTGTAGTTCAATCTTCCAACAATCTGTGGACACACCCTATTTGATTTCTGGATGGGCAATTCATTCCAAAATTAAACATTCACATGAGGTAAGTGGTATTTCGAATTACAGTTCTATAATTACAGAGTAAGAGCTTTGGAGATACTAGTTCTAAAACAAATGGAAAATCCTTCTCCAAAATTCAGGTACACGCACCCCGACACAAGAATCTGCATGATGTTGATGGCATTCACTGTCAAGCAGACATCGCTCCCAGGAGATATTCTTTACAGGAAAGGAACCAACTCTCTTCAAACGGAGTGCAAGGAACCTTCCTTGCTTTATTGTAGTACTAGGCATTTGACTTCATTAGTTGTGTTTCTCTATTTTGGTTCCCTCAAAGGCTACCATATATTGTTAAATAACTGATTAGAAAACGAACGTGTCTGGTGAGATATGAACAGTGAAATCTTCCACAACTGTAAAGAGCAAGTTCAGTAAAATATACTGCAAACATAATGAGGGAAAAAGGAAAATGACTTCATAGTTGTGATATTCTTGCTGATCTTGCACATCACATAACTTGAGCCTCCTCTGCATCTACTGATTAACTGTATGCCCTGGCCTTCAGCTCAAATCTTTATGCAAATGTTCAGATAAAATTAACACTCTATAAAGCCATGCCTAAACGTGCGCTGGCCATCTTCTGTCATCATTACTTACTGCTTCCTGAAACTGACCAATATAATTTTGAATAAAATGACATTCAACGGTTTTCAATCTCAACAGACAATTGTTAAATTTCTATGACAAGTACAAATAGTATGTAGGGATACCGATATTGTATGGACAACTTAAATTTAGTGACAGTAGTAGCCTTATTCTTCATGTCATTTAAACGAGAGACTGCAGGCTGAAAAGCACTGCACTGCTACATACCTCTGGCACTTCACACAGGAGAGTGGCAGGTGGAGACAAGCACACAGTTCCAAAGTACAATATACTTACATGGTAACACCTTTTTGTTTCAACTAGCAGAACTGTTTTTGGCTAGAGTCCAGGTGGAAATAGTGAGTTATCCCAAAAAATCTTCCCCCAGGCATAAAGTTCATGCCAAACTAATGTATTCATATCACAAGTAAATCGCTTTTGTTAATAATAAACTGCGAGTATTTATATTACAGGGTGGGGCAAAAAGTGTGGCCATATAGAAGACACACCACTATAATGCCTAGTCTTACTGGGATGTATTAGCACACCAGACGGATTAGAGCGCTAGCTTTTTACCTCATTATTCAAATAATTATTTACTTAACTCCTCCTCATCTGAGTTTATTCACATGCAGCACAAAAAGCTGCATACTGGCAAAGGCCTGCTTAGAAAAAAAAAAAAAGACTCAACATCAAAATAGCAGAGATCAGAACATGCGGTACTGACATAATGAGGTTGAGAAAACTGCACTAGGCCCATCTGTGCAACGAGCCTATCGCTTTATCGGTACCAATTTAATAAATAAAATATTATACAGGGTATATTTTTGCAGTCCTTTAACATGAAGGGTAAAAAAGGCACAAGCATTCTTTCTTGTTTTCTTTTCTAGAACAGTTTGTTTCATTATTATTTTAAAATAAAAACAAGCTCTTCTTTTCATAAAGAAGTATTAAAATTTCTGACTGAGGTGTCCTGCAGCAGGGAACGTGTAAAGACACAAATATTCCCACGGCCACTGAAGTTACAAAACCTTACACATGTTCTCAAACTCTTTGATATCTTTATGTAGGAATTTAGCTTTTATGGTGCTGGACGACGTGCAATTGGTTTTCCTACCACCAGAAAAGTTATTTTAACTATTAACAAGGAATTTAGCTGAAAGCAATCGATTTATATTGTGGTCTTTGCATTTGATGCATTTTTGCTCCCATATGCTAACACAGGGAGTGTACGCCACTGACATTTGATCATCTCAGTTAATATCTGATTATACATACCTCAAATAAAACCTATGGTTGGTTGGGGTTACTGCCCAGCCTTCTTGTAGGCTGGGGCTGACTTGAAGCAACCTTCTTTCTCTCTGGAGTCCTCCCTAAACACACCTCTATTCGCAAAAGGACACAAGTGATCAAAACTGGAAACTAACAATAAAATCGTTTTGTTTCCTTCTAAAGTGCTCCCAGCATTGCTGTGATCGCCTCTGCTCCTAGGTGAGCAGGCTCAGACCGACCGGCACAGAAAGGGCCCCGCATTTCGGCTGGGCACAGCGCTCCCGCTCTGGTGAAGCCGGGGGTCGCCCCAAGCCCTCTCCCGATGCGGTGTGCTGGAGGCCTGGGCTGTGACCGGCACTGGCCCTGCCCCGTGGCGAGGCTCACCTCCCTTCCTCCCCGGCGGCCGGGCAGGGGAGCCCTTCACGGTACAGGTGTGCGCGGCCGGCCTCACCCTCCGGGGGAGCCCATGACTCACCCCGGGCGGGGCAGGGCCGGCCGCTCGGGGAGGAGGCGGCACCGCCCGCCCGGGCTCCGCAGCGGCAGCCGAGGGAGGGTCACACCGTTACTCGGAGCGGGGAGGAGGGAGGCAGGCAGCCCCCGCGGCCTCCGACGCCCCACCCCGCCGCGGGGCTGCGCCGGCCCGGCCGCGGGGGGGGAGGGGGGCGGGAAAGGCAGGCCGGGGAGGCCTTCCCCGCACGCTCCCGCGGGGCCGCCGCGGCCCAACCCCAGCGGCGGAGGAAAGAGAGCGGGGGGAAGCCCGGACGGCGGGCGGTGGCGGCGGGGAGCGGCCCGGGACCCTCACCTGGCGGGGGCGGCGGCGGGGCGGCGGCCTGGATCCCGGCGGGCGAGGCGACTGGGAGCGCGGCGGCCGCTCGGCGCACGCACACACACCCTGCGGCGCTGCGGCCCCGCTTCCGGCCCCACCGACACGCCCCTTCCGGCGCCAGGGGGCGCCACCGCCCCTCCCGCCTCCCCATTGGGCCGCCGGGCGCCGCACGGCTCCCGGTTGCTGTAGCGACGGGGGGGGCTGAGCCCCCTTCGTTCTCCCCGGTACACCCGCCTCCATGGGGGGGAGCCGGGCGCGTCCCCCCGCCATGCGCGAGCTCCCGCCATCCCCTCAGTCCCCGCCGTCCACTCAGTCCCCGCCATCCCCTGACACCGCCGTCCCTTCAGTCCCCGCCATCCCCTCAGCCACCGCCGTCCCCTCAAACCCCCTCAGCCCCCCACGGTCCCCTCAGCCCCCGCCATTCCCTCAGCCCCCTCAGCAGCCGCCATCCCCTCAGCAGCCGCCATGCCCTCAGCCCGCTCAGCTGCCGCCATCCCCTCAGGTTCCGCCATCCTCTCAGCCCCCTCGGCTCCGTCCTCCAGCGCCCGGCGGAGGGAGCTGGGCCAGGCCGGGGGAAGCACGGCCCTCCTGAGCGTAGCCAAAGGCCTCGTGGCCCCCGCCTGCTGCATGAACCCACCCCGGGCTGCAGAGCAGGGAGGGCCTGCTTACTCTGTCGCACCTTGGCACTCTTTAGACGGTGAGCTCTTTGTCTTGTTTGAGCTCGTTTCATGCATGTAGGGCAATCCCTGATGCGTTTCTGGTCAATGCCGCGATAATGAGGTGGGTGGGTTTCTAGGGCAGAGAGCTGCTCTGGCTGGGAAGTGCAGCAACTTCTCCAGCAACGAGACAACAGCATTTCTGTTTTTCTTGCTGTTTCTCACTACCGTTCTCTGGCTGAACCTCACGATAAGGGACGTCTCCACAGACCACAGACAGTGGGTGCCATTCTGTGCTCTGTCATGTCAGTAAAAGTTCACAAATGCTTTGAATTGCAAGGTCACCTTTAAACACTGTTTTAGTAGTGGCTCCTCCCTACGATTTAAATTGCATGTTTTCACTGAAAAAACAAGATCCTTATCAACTAGATAAGTTTTATGCAACTGTAATAAATGACATTTATTAGAGAAATGGAGAGAGAGCGAGCATTTTTGGGGCATGAGGAAAAGTCTAGCTTGGTCTCCAAGAAGGAATCCAAGGAAAAGAGTTCAATTTTGTAATCTTTTTGGATAGGAACTGACTGAAAACACAACCCCCCAGCTCCCAAGTCTCAAGTTTACAGCAGCACTGCTTGTCAAAACGTTGTTATTGGGGCTGAAAGGCAGCCTCTTCAGTTACGGTATCTTGGAGCCCGATTTTCTCTTACACTTTCAGATACATTCCTGGTCCTGTCAAAGTCACTCTCGGATTCCTTTTCGGTGATGGAAGGACTTCATTAGCTTCCTGCTTAGCCTTGGTCCAAAGGTTAATTACTTGTGGAAAGTCAGGAGGAAAATTACTTGGCACCCACAAGTTATCTTAAGCTGCAAACACTGATTCAGCTAGATCAGTTATTGTCATCTCTCTCTCTCTGTGTCTTGTTTTTTTCTTTCCTAGGCTAAACTTGTTTTTTCCCCTGATCTTCTCCATGGCCCCTATTTTCCAGGTTTCCACCTGGACCGTTCCCAGTGTTCCTGCTGAGGCCGTGGGAGTGCTGATTCACAGCAGAATTACTTACATTCAGCACTCCTTTCATTTATATCTCCATAGGATCCTGGGTTTGCAGAAGTGTGCTGTCAACGCCTGTTCATTTCGTTGCCCGCTGTACCTTCTTCAACCTTCTTTCCTCACTGGTTGCTCCAGCTCCTCACTGGCCTGCCCATGTTGTCGTGGCTCAAGCCTCCTGCTTCCAGCGAGGTGCACCCAGCTCCCTTCATGCTGCTCCTCCGACTTGTCCAGATCAAATTCCGACACGACCTCTGAAGTGCTTGCTGGTAACCCTTCTTCGCCGGTATTTTTGGACCATGCATTCTCCATCACACTATCCAGGCAGAGCAGTTCAGCGCTGTGTAGGCACAGAGGTGAAAATACCACCCTCTGCTTTTACAGAGCACACTGCCGCTCCTGACGCTGGGTCCCTGTTGGGCCAGAGGCTACCAAGAGACAACTCTTAATAATACAGTTCATCCCTCTGTGAGCTCGTCCTACCCTGGGGTCTTCCTAGTCCTTGTATGCCTGGCTCGGTGGGAGAGATAAGCAATGCGTCCCGCAGTTTCTCCAGGCACAGAAGGGTGAAGGCTGGAACTAACACCAAAAACCTCAGCTCTGAAACATGTTGCGACCACAAGTCTTTTAAGTGTCACCTTTCAGAGGAGGAAGCGCAGATCAGCTTGAGGCATCTCAAAGCATCTGAGACAGGAGATCCAAACCTTTGTGAAGGAACAGCCCTTATCTCAGGGACAGACTCAGTCCATGAATAAACAAGTTCAGCACAGAGAGCAACCTACCTGGCTCTCCGGTAGCAAACGCACTGCTCTGTGTTTTCCCAGAGACACTTTTCGGGTAAATAAGCATGAAGTGCAAATCATGAGTGCCTGCTCACTGAGAGTTGCAGGCAGGTGCCGAGTGAAACCATGAGGACAGAAAGCACAGGATTCTGCTCAAAAAAAGGAGACAGCTCATGGCTGGGAAGGCGTCCTCTCGTTTGAGGAGTGGTTCATTACAAGAACTGTGAGACCCATGCTCTTTCCTGGCCACATAATAGGCTTCACCTGTAGAAGAAGCCGCTGCAGACAGCTGAGGTACAAGGACAGTTTGTTCCTGTCTTCAAAATGCTTCTCTAGCATTAATTTACTTAGCACCAATAATAGCTGAAAGAAGTGGAACAACCTCTTTGTCAATAGGTGGCTTGTTGCAGAACAAGGAGGGCTGGTTCTGCTCCCCCTGCAAGCAGCCCCCCTCTGCAGTTCTTCCCAGCAGATGGCACAAGTGCTTGAGCTGCTTCCATTGCTGCTCGCAACAGCAGGTACCTACCCTCGGGGGTCCAGCTTCTGGCACACAAAAAGAGATTTGTAGCAAACTGTTGTATTTAAATTGATAAACTTTCATTCAGAAATAAAATCCTGATGAGTTGCTCAATTTTTTAAATTTTTTTTCAGTCATTTTTTACTGAAAGCAAGAGACATTAGGTGATGTGGATACCAGAAGCAGACAGTTGATGGCACTGCGCGATCACTGTGTCCCTGCAATTGATGTCTCCCTGGCTACCCAACAGCCTTTCTCTGAATGAAAAGGAAAGGTGCTACACTTTCATGCTGTAGGAAAAACACTCACAAAATGTAATCGTTACCTATCAAGTAGACTTATTTCTTTCTTCTTCTGTTACTCATTTTCTCTATCTTCTGCTCTATGTATGAGAGTCTACAGCCTGGACGTTTCAGTTGTTCTTGAGCTGGATCTCACAAATCACTAAATAATGTATTAGGTGATGGATCCCAAATGGAATTAGCGTAGTGGTCTGTGACAGCTGTCGTGGCTGCCCTGCTGGAACTGGTGGCTGGAATGGCCAGCAGAAGTCTGGTCTGAAATTAGGAATTTCATCAATTGTCGGGGCTGGTTGTGGTGCTGCTTTGAACTGTACGTGATGGAGTTAAAGAAGCAACACAGAACACATAGAAAGGAAAACAATCGGTATTTTTTTCATTAATATTTCTACAATGGGAAATAAAAAAAGCCTCAAGGGAAGAATTTCTACATTTCATGTCTGTCTTGTATTTTCTCGGTACATAAACTGTGACATTAGACAGCTGCGATGAAGTTAAAACTAAAATTAGGTTAGTTAGAATTAAATTTACAACCAAACTGGGATCAGGGATAAGCATCTTGCATAGGATAGAATTAATATTAGCATTATTATTAACTTTAATTAAAGCAATATTTAAAACAACGAGCAGCAGGTTTTCCTCATGGTCCCTGCCAGCTAAATGCTAGACTAAATAATACTTTGTTTGGGCATCTTTCAGTTCTTCCTTCTGTCCAAGGAATGCGAGTGGGTTAGTACAGCTTTTCTATTAAATGCAATTTGGACTGAAGTCAAACGGCTATTTTAATTTTGAAGGTGTTTAAAGGTCTGAAGGTGACTTTAGAGAACAGACTTAAGAGCATAACTGCAAAGCAACAAAGCAACATATAAGAAGAAACTGTGAGAGCATGAAAATATAAATGACATAAACAGCATAAAATAGTATGATGGGAAATATGGGTAGAAGAAATGTCTTGGATGGGATAGGAATTCAGTTCCAGGAATGCAATTTTGGCAGTAGCGTCCCAAACAGAGAATGCTATTTCTGGGGAAATGCACTGAACTCTGGGTCATGAATTAAACTCAGGTAATTTATGTTCAGCTCGTAAAGAGTGGCACTGCAAAAAAACAAGCAGAAATGGAACTGAATATATTGCCGTGACTTTTGTAGCCGTTGAGACCTGTAGAGTTGTCGCATACATCTGATGCCAGGTAATGCCTAAAAAAAAATTCCAGGCAAGGAACACACAGCAAGCCCTTCAAAGCTGCCAACTCAACGACCTTAAGGAAATCCAGTTTCAAAGCAGCATGTTAAGAGAGGTTTGAAGAGGTAATTTCCCAAGGCCTGATCTTTATTTATTAGCTGTTTCTGACAAGCCCTAAAGAAAGTCAAATGTCTTGATATTTTGAAATTGCATGGCAAGCATTCATTTTATAGGAAACTCTGATCTTCAGGAAATACCAATACTATTCCATTTCCTGATTTCTCATTCTTTTTCTCCCTTGGTATTTAATACCAGTCTGCTGCGTAGCTCTTCCAAGCCGGTGTTGGTTCCAAGGCTTGGCTGCCTGGGGCTCGCAGAGCTCCAGCTTCCTCAGAACCAGCTATCTTCCAGCTTCCTTTGAAGTGTGATTTCTGCTAGAAAAGTAGCTATGGAAGAAATATACCCCCATGTTGTAATCAGAGTTAGGTCTGCTAAAATGTTGATAATATTTCACTCCTCAGCGGGTGCAGGTCAGCTGGACCTCTTCATGGGGAGACACTGCCAAAGGAAAAACCTCCATTTGGCAGGAGGATGGGTCCCTTTGGGGTTCGATGAGATCAACTTAGACAAGTCTGGGCCCCTTATGGCAAATATGGGAGAAACCTCTCCCTAATGCATGGAGTGGTGGAGCTCCTTTGGTATAAAGCCTCGGGGAGCCTGGCATGATGTTTTCTCTGAATTTCTCTGGGGAAGGGCAGCTTCTCTCACAGCAATATGTACCTGTTTCAGGCCATACTTCAAAGTTATGCCTGTTTTTTTGGTGTTTGCTTTGCTCCTTTTAAATAGAAACTATCTGAAGGCTTAAAAATCGGAAGCTTAAAGAGCTATGCAAGCTGCCTAGAGCTCTGAAGAGTTTCTTTATAATTAGAATAAATGCATGAGATATTTAGCCTTCATCCTGTGCAAACCCTGACTTTCAAAAAAGAATTTACAGCATAGGGTGGAGTTTTATCTGCTCCTAAATAGGACAACAATTTCCCTCTTTCCATTTCTACCCCAAATCTCAAATTCCAGTGTGCGATGAATCAATTGCAGAAGAGGAGATGACCGTTCCTCCGCCTCCCTGTGCAAATGACTCTCAAAAAGTCCATTTTTCTCAGAGAAGTCAGGGTGAGAGCTCTGAAGCAGCACGTCTCCAACTGGATTTCTGTTCCTTATTCTCCTTTGTGCTTCAAGGTGTCTTTTTCTTAATAAGCACCTACCACTAGACCACTGATAGTTTAACAGTCCACAGCTTCCAGCGAAATGCTTACCAGCAGTCAGAGCTGGAAAATAACTCAGAGGATGGCATAGGTCTGATAAAAGGATTAATAAATCACAGCACCGAGACCTGTGAGTTCAGTTTTGTCTGACACTGGCACTAAGGATTCTTTCCTATATTCAGTGCCCTTAATTGCTTTTTCTCCCCAGAAGTTCAGTGTGCAGCTCTGTGATAGGCTTTCGAGAGCTTTCCCAAACAAACTGAACTAGATTTCTTCCTAATTTATATTTAAACTCTGCTCTTTAGAGCAGACTCTTGTGTTTGAGGTAGACTGATTGGACTGATAAACACAGAGGCTATGGGATGGCACCTTTTCTCACTTCCATCATGGCAAAAGTAGAATATTTTTGCAGGAGGAAACTGTGAACAGTTCCAGCCTAGCTCTGCTATTCCACTTTTCTTGGAATTGTTCCGTCTGTTTCTCTGAAAATGAAAGTCTGTTTTTACTCCTGCCACCTGCTATTTCCATATGCAAAAGCTGTTTTGTTATAATGAAGGTACCGTTTCTCCCAAGGGCAAACTAAGGACATTTCATCACACTGATCTTCCTGAAATTTCAGTAACCAAATTCAATATGTTACTAGAATGGATCTACTTTTTTCACAGAGCGGTAAAGACTTTCGGGGAAACCTCAAGTTCTATCTGTGGGTATTTACAAAACAAAATGTCACCTCCCTGCTGAACTGTAAGACAGTCTCATCTGGCAAAACAAGGACGAGAAACCAAAACCAAGATTCACTTTAACTTTGAGGCTTCTCTAGTGACAAGCGTTTGGAAACCAGGGTATGATTTCCAAGCACAGACCATATTTTTATCCCAGGCACAAGTAAAGAACATTGTGACCAAAAAGTTCCTTCTTGGCAACTTCTTGGTGAGAAGAACGGTGGGACAGTTGAGGTTTGTCTTCTGTGCGAGTCAGCTTTTGCACATTCACTTGTGGTTTTTAAGAAACAATTTAAACTGCCCTTTGACTCCAGGAGAAACTCCCCAAATGAGTCATTTTTGACACCTGCCTTTTAATGAACCCCTTAACATCACAAGCACTGTTCTCCCAACAGTGTGGGGCAGTCCCACTTTCCAGGAGGAGAGGAAAGAAAAAGTCAGTGGGGCTGCTCACGGGCCATCCAAGTTTCCTCAGCAGGATTTCTAGGTGAGAAGCAGGGAAAATTGATCCTCTTCTTCGCTGTTGTATAGATGAAAAATTTGTAACCCAGCAGAGAGCATACTCTGGAGAACACAGGACACCTGGGAGTTTAATTCGCCATGAGTTGGGTGTTGTGGGCCTGGAGGCACTGCAGGAGATTCCCGACGGCTGCCCAAAGCTTCGGCATGGGTAAGAGCCGGGGGGGCTGTTGTGGGTCATCTACTGACCTTTCAGCTGTGCCTCAGGTCACCTTTTCGGAGCGGTACAGACACAAACACAAAATCAGAACAGATATTGCCACAGTTACGCAGCTCCGCTCAGCGCTGTACTGTTGCCCCTGGCAGGCTGGCAGTCCCCTTGGTTGAGACAGACTCTTTCCTCTGCCCAGGGTTAATAGGTATCACCAGGGATGAAAAGGAACAGGCTGCATTGAAGGCTGAAGAGAAGACACAGCTGAATCTTTGCTCAAATTCCCAGAAAGCCACCAACTGTCAACAGACCTCTGGCCAGGATGCTACAGCTGCTCTGAGGCTTTCCAGGTTCAGAAAAACACACTAGAAGTGTTGCTTCTTTTTGACTCCTTTAAGTTCTTGCCTAAGGTGAATCCTGCAGGAATAAGGACTGGGGCCCATAACAGCCTGAGGCTTCCTTGATAACCCCAGCTAAGACTTCCCTATTCATATTAAAGATCTGCCTGGTTCTGTAAAACATCTTTATTTCAGCCCTGATTCATTTATCAAATATTCACAGATCAGCCAAAGGCCAGGACAGTATATGGGAACATGTTAATGCATTTACCCTTGGATTGCCAAAACATTATCTCATTAT
The DNA here is from genome assembly GCA_947846985.1 of Fratercula arctica. Lineage (NCBI taxonomy): Eukaryota > Metazoa > Chordata > Aves > Charadriiformes > Alcidae > Fratercula > Fratercula arctica. The sequence continues at coordinate 11,175,800 of CANTUZ010000013.1, read as the reverse complement.
CTATGTTAATGCCAGCTGCCTTGGAACACAAAAAGCCCTTGATAAAGAAGCAACTGTGGTATAAAAATGATGAAATGAAAATAGCAGAAGACGGCTCCCCAAGCTGGGCGAGTTTGAGATGCAAAGGGATAACAAAACCATCATAAAGGCATACTTAAACATTTTGCAAACATAAATGTGTCAAGGAATGAAGTCATCTGTAGTTGTAGCTCCAGGAGGTGAAACAGTGTGCGTCTTTTTGTTTTAAATGAGTTTTCTGCCAGATTTCTTGCAGGAAGCATCGCAAAATTGCCGTGAGCCCTGGAGCTGCAAGTGCTACCAGCCACTAGATGTCCCAGAGCTGCGCTCAAACCTGCAGCCCATCAGCTGTAGGGACAGAGGAGGGGCAAACTCGGCGAGGTGGGAGGGACAATATTTTCTAGCAGACTAACTGATCGAGCTGGAAGCTTCATATGAGCTATCGAGCACATATGCCCGTCTTTAGCTTTGTAGGCCTAGTGGGATTGTAGCTGTGATGGTGTGAGGAAATAAGGAATCTGGACAGGTGGATCTGATGAAGGGCTTCTACAGCCCACAGTTGGTCTTGCTTCATTTATTATTACCTTAAACTGGGGTACAGTACACTACTGCCACAATAGGAAAGCAAAGTGAGATGGGCAACGTTTGAGCATTTATAAGCTCCTCGAGTAACAATATGGAAGAGTAGAAGAAGTATTTCTGCTCTTGCCAAGCCCATGCGATCCACATGTGCCGGGTCACATAAAGGCAATGCCAAATTGCTTTTCTTTTCCTCTTCCTCATTTGTGGTTTAGTGGCTTTGCTCAGCAAGCTGCAATGACGCAAGTTTCGATACACACATACACCGTTTTGTGCCCACTGGCTTTCCCTTCATTTGATTGCTTTGCCTTAATGTTTGGAAGGTTTTCTGATTCTGCATGCAACCAGGAGAAAGTTGTGAACAGCTCACTAAGAGGAAAGAAACAGAAAATGGCTCAAGTATGGGTGGTGGTCCTTCCCACAAAAGTGTTTGAGAAACAAACACTTTTCCAACATCCCAGTACCCACAAGTCCTCCTTCATCCCGCTTAACCTCCTGCACACTATTCTTTGCTAGCTCTTCTCCTCTGAACAATCTTTATGACGATGCCTTGAGACCATATCTCTGCTTGCATGAAGCCTTTTGCTGCGCTGGAGTATTGTGTTAGGGCTCCCATATTTCTCTTCTCCATTTTTTCCTGCCCGTGGTCTCTGCCGTTGCACGGTACATCTGTTACCCCCCAAGCAAAATGGCTTTGCTGGACACACACGGCGCATCAGCACTGAGAGAGCACAGCAGGTCCTTCCTTCCTTCCTTCCAGGATCTGCCAGACAACTGCACAGGTACCTTGGGATTGCTCTGAGTGTCCCCCTAACACATGGTTGGGATTTTGGGGTGCTCGGAAACCCTGGGAAACAAGCTTCAAAAGCCCACAGCTCTGCTTCCTGCTCTGAGTACACTCCTACGCATAAATGCTCTGATTTTTTTCTGATTATTAGGGGAGCCAGGAAGGCTGTAGTCCTGTGACATACCCGAATCCACCTCTTTCATGGATCTTCAGGACTCACTTGCCACTGAGTTGCTATTTCTTTTCTGTCAGAGCAGTAATTCAATAACACATACCAAGAACCAGCCAACAGGTCCAATAAGGGAACTGAAGCAATTTAACATGATTCATGATCAGTCACAACTAAGCAACAAAGCTAATTTTTTGGCATTCATTCCTGGGAATAAGGATTCAGGAAAAAAACCATATTCTTGATTAGGTTTGAAGAAAATAAAGGAGTCTGCAACCTACCCACAGACAGAAAGGAAGGCAAATTAATCCAGGGCAGCATTTTTTTCTAAGTTACCCACTGCGCTGCTGGGTGAGGAGGGAGAAAGGGTCGTGTCCTGGCACTGGGGTGCTGCCACCTGCCTCCTCCAAACCATTCCTGCCAGAAGTTATAAAAAATTTTAGGAGACAAGGCTGGATGTGGTAGTACAAGGTTCTTGAAGTACTCTGATCTCTTGTTTCCTTCCTCTTCATTATATCCGCTCCTAAGGAGGGTGAGACAGAAATGGGTTTCTAAAGGGGTTTTGGAGGCAGGAGGTTGCACAGGGGCATCTGATCTCCATTCCAGTGCAGAGTGAGTGGTATCATTTGTGCTCGGCAGGTCCTGAGGATGAATGAGAGGGGACTAATGAGAACATCAGGAAGAAACCATCTATTAATGCTTCCCTTGGTAGGAAAATCCATCATGTCCTTCTCCTGTTCCTTCTACCTTACTTACAACCCCAGTGGCCCTGGGTGACATTTTTTAGCTTGGTCATTTTATCAAGCCTGTGAGATAAATCACTGCCCAGTGAGGGAAATGAGCTCAGCAACATTTATAACAGTGTGGGGTCTCATGAAATCTTAATTTAATGACCTTTGAGTAAGAACAGCGGCAAATCTACACCACTGTCAGGGGACCATATCCCATCCTGCCTGGGAAATGGACTTAATCAAATCCTGCCATTTGCATCTCTACTGTTCTGAGCCTGTACTGCAAATGGGCCCAGGCCTCAAATGTTCCTCTCATTTTGTCTAATGAAAGTGCACAGACAGGTCATTTCTGCAGCCAGAGCTACAGACGGAGGGATAAAGCCTTTTTCCCAGGGTGCGGGAAGTGCTGGAGAAGGAGCTGTCAGTGGTCAGTTCTGCCAGGCACTGGCTGGAGGCTGGATGCTCTAATGCCATCTCAAAGCAGGCAGGGAGAAGCTGCAGTCCTGCTCTTCTGCAGCTTGTCTGTGACCACCACAGCCACAAAACAGGACCTGTTGCAGCATCAGCAAACTGCGTTCATCCAACAAAGCTGTCCTTTTGCACCTTGGTCCTGGGGAAGCCCCACGGTAGGCAGGAAGGCAGCCAATATGCATGGTGTGACAGGCCCTCGCAGTGCCTAGGAACATTCCACGGGCATGTAATAGCGCTGCGGTCAGTAGCATTAATACAGACAATAATTGTAATAGATCAGGACAATGTCCTGGGAACTGCACCCCACAAGCCCAGCAATGGCAAGTTTACACTGCAGCCGCACAGATGTTATAACCAGAAGGTAGGAAGACAAAGTGCGGTGTGGTTGAGTTGAGCAGGTGAGCTCAGACTGCCCAGGCTCTTACACTCTTCCCGTCTTCCGAGGACTGGTGTTACTGTCCTTTGTAATACATTCTTTTGATGCTGCTTTATATGTCCACTTCTTTATATGGCCATACATCTATGGTCTTCTCTGCACATTTATCTTAATAATAGAAGAAATCACAAGAAACACCAGGGAAGCTGTGATGCCACCATTCCCGTGATCATCATTATTTGTCATATCTACCATCAGTTATGGCTTGCTTGTGCTGGGTTTTATCCAAAACCACGGGAATAAGATATTCCTCACCAGAGGGAACACACAGTGCAGTTTAGGGCGTGATGCAGCAGATGGGGGTGGTCCGGGCTGGCAGGGGACCATCGCTCCCTGTTCGGTTGCGTGGCGTTTGCTGTGGTCCTGGGCAGATTCTTGTGGTCCTGGGCAGAAGGTGGCCCCACCGACCAGCAAGTCTCTCGCCTGTGAGGAAGCAAAGATGAAGCGCTTGATGCCAGCTTTGCCCAGTGCCAGGGAGAGGAGGGCTCCTCAGAAGCGGAGAGCTGGCTTTGCCAGAAAGCCAAATTCCTGGGTGGTGGGACGCGGCTGTCAGGAAGCCTGGCCAAATGTCTCAGAGAGCTTGTGACGTGGCACTGCCTCACCATCACACACACACCATCTGCCACCAGCCGTCCCCAAGCACAGCCTGAACACGGAGCTGCTCTGCAAAACAAGGCTGCGAATTAGCTCAAGGAGAAGGAGGCCGGTAACGAATGCCACCCCACGCAGGGGTTTCGAGCGTGGTCTGTGAAACGCAGCAGGAGAACTGCACAGCATCCTGCTGCTCAGTCTGCCCGGCACCCAGCACCCAGCGTTCACACAACCGCCATCTCTGTGGGGCAAAATGGCTTCATCTTCTCTGGCTTTCTCACTGCCAAAGGTTTGAAGAAACCTCCAAAAAGAGAGGAGGCAGCAGGGCTGGTCTCTGGCTCACAGCAACACAGTTAACTCCATGCTGGGGTGGTGTGGTGGAGCACGTGCATGTGGGACCCCTCACACCTCGGTTAGCTCGAGCTGGTTTGGAGCACAAGAGGTCTATCAAACTGCTGAGTCCTCTGCTGGTGCTGCTCATCTCCTGCAGCCCAGACTTCCCTGGTTGCCCCATGAGACGCTGGCAGAACCGACTCTGCCTTCCATCCACACCATCACCAGGAAAAAGACGCGGATGCCTCCCACGGGTGCATAAGAAAACTTGGAATTGGCGTTCATTTCCCATAGTGCCAGTCTCCCACATACGGTTTATTGCCTTCTTTACTGCCCAGTACCACTCCCCTGGAGCTAGAGAAATTTGCCATTTTAAGAGAAAACAGTTATTGATGAACACTAAGGGTGTCAGATTTTGCTCTCCCCCACCTTCTCCCTTCTCTCTCCCAATTTTCTTGCTGGCGGAGACAGCCATCTGCTCTGCCTGCCCCAGGGCTCAACCCTTGGTATAATAATATCTCCAAGCAGTCCTGAGCTCAGGGAAGCTGTGAGCCAGCAGAGGCTGCAAGTACCGGGATGAGGAGCCTCTTGAGAACGGAGTGAATAAACAGCAGGCCCAGCCTCATCATCCTCTCGGAGCACTCCCATCACTTGGAAGGCTGAGACCAGCAGCGGAGAGAAGCTGCTCTAGGTTCTCACTGCTGCACATGGAGCAAACCTGCGCCAGGCATCTTTCTCGATTCCCAGGCTGCTTGGCACCTACCTACCACCCAGCTCAAATTCAGAGACTTTGCAAAAAAAAAAAAAAAAAAAAAAGACAATCTTTTGAAATGATTATGAGTTCCTTCCCAGGAAGGAAAAGGTGGCTTTATAATGCAGCCCTTATTCTGTACTGTTTTACAGTAATTAGCTGCAGACCAACATCACTGTGACAACTTCGGCAAAGCCCGGAGCCATGCTGCGGTCAGCAGGAGCTGGGAGGAAGGAGCTGGCAGCTGTAGGGTCACCCCTTGCCTGACCCTCTGCAAACTGGGACTCAAATGCAGCTGCATGAGGCTGGTACATTGCATTGCCTTGTGTGCGCACCACAAAGCAGAAGGCATTGCACCCCGTTGAGCCCTTCTTATCAAGAAGTTGGAACGTCCAGTCCAGCCTGGCTGGCAAAATCGATTCCTTCCCGTCCGAGGGCAGGGTGAGCTCAACAGACTCTGCAGTGGGCAGGTAGCACAGGCAAAGGTGGCTTTTTGCAGCATAGGGTTGAGTTCCACCATCCAAGGCTTTTCCCCACAACCCTCAGGGAACAGGACCGTGCTCCACTTTATCTCTAAGATCTTACTTCTTTCTCCCTGCAGTGCCACAAGCCTTTAGCTAATGAGACATCCTTGCTCTAGAAACTCAGAAGAAGAAAGCAAATTGTTGCCAACTTTCTGCGAGGTTCCTTTCCAGGGAGTCCAATAAAGCACAAGAATAGATCTGATCTGCTAGAAAGTAGGACTTTTTCTTCCCTAGAGCTTGTTCTTCCTGCCGTGGAACAAGCTGTGGCAGGGTGATCCACCCACGCCTAGCAGCGTGGTGGGAATAAGCCCAGAGGCAGGTGGAGGGTCCCCAGCACTGGCTCAGCAGAGCTCCTGGAGCACAGGTGAAGGGCTCGATGCTGTGGCTCCGTTCATCATCTCCTGGGTTTTAAAACAGGGCAGACATGCATTAACTCCATTTCTCTTACCCTCGCCAGGTATGTGCTGTAAGTGCTGGAGATGGCTTCTGTAAACAACCTGAAGGGAAAGGAAAGTTTATAGCACACAAGAAGTGGTGACATGGTGTGGGCCACAAACAGCCTTTTAAAGAGGGACCTGGGAGGCCAGGGGCTTTCCCAGCTAATAATCCAGGCTGAATTGGGTCCTACTGGGGTGGGGATGGGGACAGTGCCGCAGCTCCACACCTCTACAGGGTACTGTGTCCGGCCCAGGTGGTCCTACAGCCCAGTTGGGCTCCCTGTGGAAGGCATCTGCATAATCCCATGTTTACAAAATGCCCACTTAGTGTTGGAGCTGGACACACCGGGATGACTGCCTTTGCCAGGGTAATAGGCTTGCTCGCTGTGACAGGCTGCCCACAGCACTGCACAGGCGTGTAGGACAGGAAATCAAGGAGAACAAATATCCTGTTCAAATACCAGAAGACAGCGTGTAATTACCTGAGCTGGGAGCCAGCCAGGACTCCAGGAGCAATATCGCTGCAAGAGTAAGAGCTGAAAAGCAGGAAGGAGGGAAGGGTGGGGGAGGTGGGTACCAAAAAAACTTGTGTGGAATTTGACTCTTTTTTGGGAAGGCAATAGCTCAGCATCTCTGCACTCTGCCTCTCCCTGGTGCTTTGCTCCAGCAGGGATGGAGAGAGACATGGTCCCCAGCATGCCCTGAGTAGGTGATGTCCCCAGCTACCCCCCTGCCCTCATGCCCTGTGGAGATGGGGGACCTGCCCAGGGGATGCTACAGCCCAGGTACTCCTCGTACCATCCCTCGCTGCTCTGACCCCTCTTGCTAGAGCCCACAGGAGCTCTGCTGGCCTCTTTGTGCTGGGTGATTTTATAGCCCGTGCCAGTCCCAAGGGAAGATTTTGCATCCACACCTGACTGCTGCTGGAAGGGCAAACAAAGACTCGAGCCCAAACCAGCCCCCCAGCTTGGTGAGGAAGGTGTAGGTGGTTTGGAGCGATGCGCCATGACATCCTTCGGGAACAGAGCAGGGCATTGTAAGCTTGATGGTAAGAGCCCACTGTCAATGGGAGCAGCATTGGGAAAACAGCGCCAAAGGCTGCCGTGCTTGCAGAGACCGACCCAGAGTGGTTTCAGCCACACATCTGTGACCTTCTCGGGGCTGGATGGAATCTGCTGAATTCAGACTTCTCCAGGCTCTTCAGGGCTGTCAAGCACCAGGTCAGACTCTGCTCTTTAACTCAATAGATGGCAGCTGCAGGCTTGGTGCCAGGCTGCTGTGTGCATCAGGGAAACCCTTGTGCTTCCTGAGGGAGGTGGTACTGGAGTCTTTGCTGAGGAGCTTTTTCAAATCGTGTCAAGCGCTCTTGGCTCATTTTTGTGCCTGTATTGAAGGAACATGGATGCACCCGGGATGATGATGTTCCATTTTCTCGGGACTCTACTGGGTTCCCTTGGCTGGCTCATGCCAGTCCCCCAATCTCTACTGACAGCAGCTTAATTTCTGAAAGAGCAGCAATTACATGGCTGGGGAGGTCGGACCCAGAAGCACCCCCAGGCGTCAGCCTCATGGGGCTGACCTGGTGTGACTGACATCGAAGAGCAATCAGCCTGGAGGACCAGGCTTCTTCATTGGAGCAGACCCTCGCCCCACAGAGCCTCATCCCACCGCCTGTAGATGCTCTTCCAAAGAGCTCTTTCTGCTTAGTGCTCCTGGACCTGACCTACAACCCCTTTGGCCCTGTGGAGCCACTGGCTTTGGGACATGGGACCAGAGCCATGGCTGGGGGAGGAAGCAGTGCCCTGGGCAGGCAGGCGGCTGGCACCAGGGGACGTGTGTTAGGATCCAGGCACCGACCCTCCACCCTGACCTTCTGTGTCTCCCTCAGGATCTCAGAACTGGTGTTGAACTGATTCAAAGGCCAACCCGGTCTTGGGAGCTGCAGTTCGGTGTCCTCTGGAGTGCCGTTCCTTCTGTGGAGAAGCGAGCACCCGCTGCCATCTCCTCCTTCCCATCCATAGCACTGTGTATCCCATCACACTTTTCAAGAACAATTTTTCTCCTTAACCACCAGCCCCAAGTTTCAAAGTTAATTGGGGCTGGTGAGGTATAAATAGATGCTGGACCAGATGGAAACTCTGTCGTGATTTATAGCTAGCTGAGCCATCACATGTTCCACTTGTACTCTGAGCAAGGGCACTATTAATTATGACAGTGCCCAGGCAGATTGCATGGGAGGTTACGACAATGATATTCAAGCTGAGGACTTAAATATAACCTGGCCGTGACGTTTTGCTGAGTAAGTGAGACGCAGAGATGACCTGCCTGTTGCAGGCACAGTTTTTAGGCCATTTCTCCAGCAAGGCCCAGGGGAGCAGGTGTTTTGGAGAGCTTTGGGTGGACAAAACCGATGTAGCTAGTCCTTCGCAGTGACTGTTCCTTTGCAGGATCCTGCTTTTGTTCAGGCACAGTCCAATAAAACAGAGGGATATTTTCTCTGCGCTGAGGCTGTGTTTTCACACTGTTTCCAGCAGCTGCTTTGAGAAGAGCGCTGTGCTTTGTCACTGATGCAGACGAAACCTCCTGCTCCAAATGGGGAATTAGGATAGAGCTTCACCCAAAAGACTTCTCTTGCAGTAATTTCCCATCCCTGTGCCTCTACCTGGAGCCCCAGCAATGTGCTTCTGGATCCTGAATCAGTCCTCAGAGGAAGGAAAAGGTTCCTATATGAAACCCCAGGAAAGGGAGGACTGGAATATAGTAGCAGGAGAGGACGGAAGCTGTAGACCTGATTGTGGCTGGCCTCTCCTGCAGAAGGCAAACTGAGCCCTGGGAAGGGAGCGCTGCGTGTTCCTGGCCTTAGGAAGCCTGTAAGAAAAAAGACTGTGTCAGCATCCCACCCCACGAGCCCCGTACCCTTCACTCCCTGGATCCAGATGGCCGTGGACCATCGTCCTGCCAGTCTGGAGCCCATGTGTCACCCTGAGGGGCTGCAGCCCAGGCTGATGGAGTGGGGGAGAGGGATGGCTCCTTATCAGTGTTTCCAGGGCAGATATAAGGATCAAAGGACTTGCGGGAGGTCATCTGGGAGAGTCTGAGGCTGCACCAGGTCTCCTGAGTTTCAGGCCTCTTTTCATCACCGCCTGCTTCTCCTTGTAGCCCACACTATTCAGTTATCCATTGTGAATTGGGATTTTGCTAATTACTGGAAGAAAATGAAGCCCAGGGCAAGGGGGGTGACTATTCCTACCTTCCCCCAAACCCTTTCTGCCCGAGGAACAGATTCCTCATCGTTCATGCTGCAGTCAGTTCAAGAACGGTTTGCAGATGTCCTGATTTTTCTGGGACCTGCTGCTCAGTGGTAAAATGAGAACATGAGCCGCAGACGCCTCTTGCTTTTAGAAAGCATCGACCTCTTGCCTTCCCTGCACTGCGTAGCTTTCAAAACACATACAAGTGTCACACAGTACCGTCAGACACAAAGAAATCTTTACAAAAGCTTCCTTGGGTACTCTTTGGATTGCAAACTGAACGAGATGTGCAATTACAGAGACATGTTTTAAGAACTTAAAACCCAGCTAAGCTTGATAGAGGGTATCAGACTAACAAACAATATGTAGGGAGAATTTAATCTTGCAGGGCCTGCAGTTATTTGAGGGGGGAGATTCTGTTTGGGATTAAGAACCAAATTACTGCACAAGTTTTTAATAAATCGTTATATTTTCAGCCATACCTTATTATGGCTCTTTTGGGACAGGCACTTGGGTTTACAATGGGCATAAATCCAGAAAAATAGTTCAGATTCTCTGAAACAGGCAAAACATGAAGAAAATGGATTTCGGGGCTGCTGACTACTTAAAGCTCACACGCAAGCATTTCATTAAGGCATGCGATTTTCCAGAAAGCACCAAAAGGAGGCAAAAAAATATCTACTTTTACTCATATTCCTAAAAAAACCAAAAAAGCCCATAGCACATACACCCACCCCTTGCTGGGAACCCTCCGTTTCCACCTGCACTCACGCTGGGAAGCGCGGGTCTGAGCACCCCTGTTCTGAACTGATCCCAGCATTAACACACTGCAGAAACATTCACTTAGGGAAGCACCATCCTCGTTATCTTAGAGCTCAAGGGACCAAAGCCCAGCTCCTCCTGTGGGCTGCCGGGTGGGCATTAATGCTCTTTGCAGGGCTCTGCCAGGGCCCGGGTGGCTGCAGCCCTGGCTGGACATGTGCGGTGGCTTTGTGGCAGCCGGGGGAGGTGGCGAGCAGGGGGCTTGGGGGCTGCAGGGGCTATGGCTGGGTCCACATATATCTATCCTCCACCTGACAAATTAATCCAAACACATCAACATCACGTTTTGGTGTGCACCAGGCACATCCGTGCAAGACGAGTGTTTGGCTTAAGGGTTAGCATCATAACTGTAGGGGAGAGGGCAGGAGCTGGGACAAACACTTTTCCCCCTTAATATCTCAGATTTCGGTGGCTTTATGCAGCTGGCAGCCGACACTGGGACCGGGAGCAGAGCTTGGAGCTGAATGGAGCTAGTTATCCCTAGCAATAGCGTGGCATCCCTCTGCTGCTGTGCGATGGGTAATGTCATGTTATCAGAACAACACTGCCTGCAAAAATACTTGGGGAAGCAAAACCGAGCATCCCTGACTTGATGCAGGCAGTGCTGGCCCCTGTGGCCCCGTGCAGCAGCTCCCTGCAGCCCATCCTTAGTGCCAGTCACCTGGGTACAGCGCTCGTCCTGCTGAGTGATGTTTAACAAACCTGTTCGTGCCTCTGCTCCTCTGTATGTGGTGTGCTCTGAGATCCTCTGTATGTGGTGTGCTCTGAGATCCTCTGTGGGAAAGAACTCACTCCCATCACCAGACCTGAGCATGTGAGCATCATTTTATCTCCCAGGAATGCACGTTTATGCCAGATGGAGGTGGAGATAGATTGCAGGTCATTAAATGAACCACGGAGGCCAGGAGTTGGGAGAAGGAAGGAGCAGTCTGGGACAGGGAGCAAAATACTAAGCGCTTACTGAGGGGTTTGTGGGTCAAATCCATGGCACCAGAAACATTGCAACCTCTGCTGCGAAGAAATGCTCCCTGCTCACCTAGTTGCCAGCCAAGGAGCAAAGCTGGTCCAGAGCCTGTGTGGTGTCTGGTGTGGCAGGGGGAGGAGGGCTGTGTCTGTGCCAGAGCCGTGCCACCTTCCCAGGACACAGCTCTCTGTCACCTCTCCATGTCACGGCTCCGTGCAGGCTGCTGAGACCCCGCTGGGGCCAGGCACTGTCATGGCTGACACAGCGGCAGGAGAAGTGATCTGTTCCCTGTTGCCTCTCGCTGCTGTGCCGCTGGCTCACCCGCTGCTCCTTAACGGGTCACTGTCCCCAGCTCCATTTGCTGCTTCGCCCTTTCCAGCCCAGGGCAATTGCTTTACTGCTGCTGGGATTCACATGGTTTCCCAAATTGTGTCAGACTGGGCAATTCCAGGTTGTGCCAGGTCCCAAAGACCTTTTCTCCTTTGCACTTTGCTTTGGGAGAGGCCGAGGGAAAGCCGAGGCAGCAGCGGGCACTGACCTGACCTGGGTATCAGGGAGCTGTACCCACTGAGAGCATCACGGCCACCATGGTTGTATGGATTAAACGTTATTTGAGGAGTAGTATGAAAGTGCTCTCCTCGTCCTCCTTGTCACCATGCCTGTGGTCACCTACCACTACAGACTGATCCAGGCAAAGTCCCCTTTCTGTCAAACAGCTTCGCAAACTCTGGCTCCCACTCCCAGGCCAACTGTGCTCCCCTGCAGCATCCTCCCAGGGCCAGCATCGCCTTCCCGGCCCGCTGTCTGCTGCTCTGCCTGGGCAGCAGGAAGGACACGGGAAGGGAAATATTCACTAGTTCAGGGCTGTCTTCTCATTAGAGAGAGGTCTGATTCTCTCAGCAGGACAAGCACTTCTAATTTATGGTGACAAAGGGAAGTAATTTGATGTTTCCCAGTGGCTGCACTCTTCTATCAGCCATAACTTAATCCCCGTTGTGCGGAGCGCTGGCTCTGTGCAGAGGGAGCTGCTGGACAAGGCTCCCCAACGGGAAATGGCCCTGGCGAGGCTGTGGCCAGGCTCTCCATCAGGACACACCAGACTTGGCACTAGCTCCCACATACCCGGAGCTGTTTCCCTGCAGGGATGCAGCACCGGACCACCGTGCACACCTCGCTGACATGCCCTGCACCTCCATGCTCTCCCGGGAGGGAAAACCGTCTGTGCATGCTGCTGTGCCCTCTGGGCTTCGCACACAACTCCTGCCACAGCTCACGCCCTGCACAAGCTCCAGGTCAGCAGCAGATGAGGAAAAAGCGAGGGCCCTTCCCTCCAGCACCTTTGCCCAGGCAGCACCGTCCCCGCTGTGGGGCTGCTTCCCCCTCCCCGAGCCACCAGCTCCTTCACCAGTGACCCTGGCTCACTCCCACTGCGGTTGCTGCCATTCCGGGTGATTAATTCAGTGTGAGTAATTTTGGAGCAGATGATCTCATTCACGTGGTTCCTTCTATTGCTTTGGCAGAGCAGAGGGAAGGGAGAGGAGAGGAGAGGAGAGGAGAGGAGAGGAGAGGAGAGGAGAGGAGAGGAGAGGAGAGGAGAGGAGAGGAGAGGAGAGGAGAGGAGAGGAGAGGAGAGGAGAGGAGAGGAGAGGAGAGGAGAGGAGAGGAGAGGAGAGGAGAGGTGGTTCCTTCTATTTCTCTGGCAGAGCGGAGGGAAGGGGGAGAGGAGAGGAGAGGAGAGGAAAGGAGAGGAGAGGAGAGGAAACACAATGTCCATGCAAGCCGTCCCTCCCTGCCTCCCCAGGAAGCCCAGCATCAGCCTGCAGACCACTTAGTGCTACAGGCAGAGTAGAAGGGAATTTGCTGGTGAATCGGTTTCTCTCAATAGTGGGCAATTTAATCATTTAGGCTGTTAAGGGCTCAATGATGGCTTTGCAACAAGGGCAGTGTTTGGGGCAGCCAGCAGCTGCCATGGCTGAGGGGCAGCCTGGCTCACTGGGCTGGGGAAGGTCCCTGATGTGGGACATGGCACTGGATGGCCGAGCCATCAGGGACTGCCAAACTCTGTCCCTGCCAGAGGAGGGGGAGGCTTTGTGAGGGGTTGCAGGGACTTGCTGCAGTCCCCCCCTTGGCAATGGGAAACCCCAGTGGATTTAGCATCCTCCAACTGCCTACAAAGAGAGTCAGAGCCATTAAAGAAATCTGTGAGCCTGCGTTTGGAGGGTTGGGACCTGCATGGAGGCGGCTGCCCTGTCGTGGGTCCCTGGGTGACGGGACAGCCATCAGCCAGGAGAGTGAGGGCAGCAGCACTGCCCTGTCCCGAGCTGCACCACGAGGAAACTGGAGTGAACCCTATGAAATGAGATGAGATTAGCAAAGCAGCTGAGTTATTCTAAGCTAATAAAGTACCTGGTCCAGATGGCTCCCACCATGAATACTACTAAAGAGAAAAACTCAGGGTAAATTAGGAGATTTGAGGCTAAGGCTTTTAATTCGTGTGCAGAAGATGCTCTGTGGGGTGGCTCCAGGGGCAGAGATTTAGTGCTTCCTCCCAGCCCTGGAGACTGGGATATGTGCTCCTTCTCCCCCAATTTCTGCTGTCTTTCCCTCAGAAGCCCATGCTGGCCGCTCTTATTGCCCACTGACGCCACCAGGCTCGGAGCCATGGAGGTATTTTCCTGCCACGCGAGTGCCCACACAAACTCCAGCTGCTTGGGATCTATTTGCAGAATTATTTCCCATCCACAAGAGTGGTCTGAGCCCCCCGATGCCTCTGTGCTGGCCCCCTCCTGCTGTCTGATGGGAGCCCACACTAAGACTCTCTACTAACGGAGCAGGCGACATGAGTTTGCTCCTGAATTTTGGTGCTTGAAATAAGCTGTCAGCAGCAATGAGACCTGTGCTGTGCTTGCCTTGCGAAGGGCTAAGCTGCAGCCCTGGACGCAGAGGGGCTCAGCAGGAGGCTGTATTTAAGGGCTGGCTGCAAACCGCAGCGTTCCAGCTACTATTTATCCCTCCCTCGCCCTGGGAAATGGATGCCAGAGGCAATAAGTGAGATATTGGTGCAGAGCAGGGGTAGACGCAGCCCTGAGCTGAGCTGGAGGGAGTGTGGCAGTGCCAACTGGGGTCCAAAGCGCCTGGTACATCTGTGCCATGCGGAGGAGAGTGACAGCTTGTGACATGGGCTTGACACCTGCCAGAGCAGCTCCAGGCAGGGAAGCAGAGCTGACAGGACCCAGCGGGGGCTTAGAGGCATGGAATTTCCTACACATCCTGGTGTTTGACAGAGGATGGACATTTAAAGCACATCCTTATTCCAACAGGGAGAGGGAGAAGCTACGGCAGTGAGAAAAGAACTGGTTTTGCTCTGTCTGTAGTGACTGGGGTGATAGATGGCTGGTGTGTTTAGTTTTTTAATTACCCTGATGAGATGTATAAACTTGTTATTTGTTTTAATTAATGTGAAGGAAGCTGTCAGAATGCCAGAAAGTGGTGAGAGAGGGGGAGCAGGGAGGGGAGATGGGGACATTTGGAATTGAAGCATCCTATTAATATCTCCGCTGTCGTATGAAAGGTCATTAATGAACCAAAGAAAAATGAGTGGGGATGGAAACAGGAGAACCAAATCTCTTTCTCTGCCTCCTGCTGTCCACATTGCCACCAGGACACCTTCCAAGCCCTGCTGAAGCCCTGCTGCCCCTTGTCCCCTGTCTTTAAGCAGCCAGGGGAGAGCTGGGCTCTGGTCAGTGCTGGATGGGGTGGGAGGATTTCAGGGAAGATGAGAGCTGGTGCCTAACCACACTGACACCAGGTGGCTCAAAACTGCACCCATCTGCTGCCGTCCAGAACTCTCCCACCTTTGCCCCAGGACCTCACGTGGACACAGCCCTGCACCCACAGCGCCCTGCTGAGCCGCAAGGGTACAAATGTCCTGCTGAAGACATTGAAACCCCCGCCCTGGAGTGATGTTTGACAGGGAGAGGTGCTGCAACAGGCAGTAAAACCTCACTCGGTTTATTTATCTCATTTTTTCTGCTCTCTTGGAGGTTAACGTGACCAGCGTGTGTTCCCAGCCCTGTGCTGAAGCCATGCTTGCCCAGGAATTGATTTGCCACGCTTGAGATGGAAGAAAACAAAGATTAAATTTAAGCTATTTGTTCAGTATCTCAGTTATGCAATTGGACATCGTAGATTAGGGAAGGTGACCTCCTGTAGCATGGGGGAGGGGGGGGATTTACTGACATGTTTGAGCAAATATTACACTTCCTGGGATCCAGCACAGCTCAGGATGGAGGAGAAAAGACTGTGCTGCCTCCCTGCCCAGGTGCCTAAGCCCTGGTCATCTCTGTATTCCCCGAGAGCCTCAGACCGGAGGACCCAGGATCTCCAAGGCAGGGGCCAGCCTTGCTTCCTCCAGCCAGGAGGAAAGGGGGAAAAGGAAAGGAAAGAAAGATGAGTAGGAGGGGAAGGGAGCAATGAGCATTTGCAGGATCTCCACCACCTGCTAAGCCTGACCAGCCCCAGGAGATGGAGAGTTTTGTTCCAGTCACCATTTCCCACACTCCCAGCTCCTGAGAGCTTCGTGGTGTTGGTGGAGCCAAGGCTTCGGGCTCTCGCTTGCTGCAGGGAGGCTGCCAGGGCCAGGGCCAGTCCCGAGGGCTGTGGCAGCGGGCAGGGGCAGGCAGAGGAGAGGACGCAACACTAGAGACCGTGGGGAGGTTCGTTCACTCAGGAGGCCGTTAACGGGCCAGCAATTTAAAATTTAAATCTGTGTGCTTAAAAAAAGAAAAGAAGGGGAAGAAGCCAGGTGAGGACTGGTGTTTGCATCGCAAACTGTCACTGTCTCTGTTTGTGAAAAGGCTTTTGACTGACAGCAAAGTTTGTCAGAGGCATCTGACGTCAGAGCTCTGCGCAGAGAGGTGTTGGAGTGACAGCCTGCCAACGGCAACAGCAGCATCAGCCGCCTCTGGGTAGCTCCGAGCTCTCCTCCTCCTCCTTGCCAGGGTTTCAGAGCAGACAAGCAGGCAGCCCTGGCACCAACCTGCCCATGAAACCCTAGGGAGGAGGAGGAAAGGAAAGATGCTTTCATGCTTACTGGATGCCACATGGCTACGGAGCTGTTGTACTTCCATGATGGAGACATCCTGGCACAGACAGAGCGAGGTGCCTGGAGCCACCTCCCTCTCCCGCAGCCCTGACCTCCCTTGCCAGCAGCTGGACCCGGCTGGCAGGAGGGCAGGGGAGCGATGAAGGGGAGCGGGGCTGCTTGCAGAGGGCTGCAACAGAGCAGACTCCAGCCTGGTACCTCCCAGGTGCTGTGCAAACACCTCCAAACCTCCCCCAGGGATTTCTCCTAACAAAGTGCTCCACAGCCCCTTTTCTGGCTTCTTCCTGAAAATTCATGAATGTGCTGAGCACCAGACTGCAACGCTAACCACCTCCTGGGCCTTCCCCCTCTTCTTGCTGGCTTTTGTGCCACCTCCGACACGACCTGGACAAAGCAAGGGCTCTGCCTGAAGCAAAGCAGGCAAACCAGCAGGAACTAAACTACTTATTGCATGCTTTGACACTGAAACAGCAGCTCTGGCAGTGGCAGGGCAGGGTCGGGGCAGAGCTGAGGACAGAGGAGGAGGCTGGGGCGAAGGCAGGACGCATGGCTCATGTTTGCTCTCTTGATGTGGTATCTTGCAAAAATGATTCGCCAGGAGAGCATCTGTTCCTCAGCGAGGGGCTGTACCACTGCAGGCATCCTCCAGAGGCATTGGTGGCCCTTTGTGCAAATAAATAAATAAATACAAGCAGTGGCTACAGTGAAGGATTTGTCCGCCTGGGCTTGGAAACACCTGAGCCATCCAGGATAATCACCCTGTGGCCGTGGACCAACAGGTTTTCTGAGCCCTGAGAGACCTGCTTGCTGCTGAAGTGGTTTAGTCCATCTGTTTAATGCTGTGCTAGCTGGGAAATTGTTTCTCTTCTTCAGCTTTAAATGATGAATTGTTGCCTGAAAGATTATCCTTTGTTTATCTCTCTTTGTTCCAGTGACCCCCTTCGCTGCCTCTCTTCTCACCTCCACTCAGGTGCTGCTGGAGCGAGGGAAGAAGGAGCGGGAGATGGGATCATTCCCAGCCCCGAACATCAGACTGCTCATCTTTCCTCCAAGCCATCCCATCCCCAGCTGAAACTCTGCCTCCGTCCAGCTCATGGCTTCTCCAAAAGACTGAGCGGGGTCTGGCACTCCTGGGTCTACAAAGGAGCACGAGAAATACGTACTTGTTGGAATGAGAAAGGTAGGGAGGAGAACGACCAACCTCCCCATCTCACCCCCTCCCTGCCTTCACCTCCTGCCTCCAATCTCCCCCACTTCCATGGAGAGAGCTCGGGGCTGCTCTCTGTGCTTGCACAGGAAGGTCTATGCCTGCTCGGGGACAGGGCTGTGGAGGCATCACCCTCCTGTTGAGGGCCAGAGAGACATCCTGGGGTGAAGAGACACAGGGGTGCTCCACCCTGGCTTGGCCAGGGCAAACTCCAGTGGGACTGAGCCAGGCTGGGCACTAGGCGAGAAGAGCTGGGCTTGGAACTGGCTGCAAGACCCTGCGTGGGTGGTCCCTGTGTCACCCTGCACCCTGAGCCCCAGCACCACGGGCACCTGAATGTCCCCAGGGTGAGGCCACCTCTGTGGCTCTGCTCAGAGGATTTCCTCTGCTTTCCCAGTGTCCAACAGGATGGTCTCTAGAGGAGGAATTTGCCAGCTTGATTTGCGGTTTAGATTATTTCCCTTAGAAAAAATCCTTGGGCTGAAACTCTTTAAGAGGACCAAATATTTTCTCTCTGGAATTTGGCGTGGCTTGCCACTCTATCGATGCAGTGTGTGAAGCTGTTAAATGTCCTAAGCCAGCTGTGTCCCCTACCCTAAATAGATAGGAGCAGCAACCCCAAGCCACCTTAAATCTAAAGGAGCAGTTTCCATTTCATTTGGGTGTTTCTGAGAACTGTAGCCCAAATTCCTCTCCGTTCCCTGACGACAGGGACCCACAGCTTAGGAACCAGGTTTTCATGCAAATGAATTCATGGAGGAAACGGAGCTGTTACAAAAACGAGTTGAATCTCACCGAGGAAGCTTTGGAGCATGCACCCAGCACAGAGCAAGAGCCAGAACAAAGCAATGAAGCAACAGGATGGATTTATCTGTAATTTGGTTAGAGCTGGGGTGGGAAATCTGCAGAAGGTCACAGTGACACTAAACAAGTGTCTTGTATTAAACCCAGCTCAAGTTTTCATGTCTCAGTAAAAGAGCTGGAGCATCTATAACTAGTAGCAGGTTATTTTTGGCATCCCAACCTATTTTGTAGCTCCCAAGAGGACAAAACTGCTTCTCTTTGACTTTGCAAAGCCTGGATTTCTTTCTGTGTCTGCAGGATGCTGGGATCTGCATTTAAATTCTTCTGACACTGCCTGTCTTAACAAAAACTCACAGGTCCAGGCTATTACTGTTCTTGCTCACTTTACACAGAGCAAAGAGCCCGCAACCTAGGTGGGGGCTGTGTTCTCCAAGCAAAATAACAGTGCAAAAGGGTGTCGCAGCCCTAAAAAGCCTATAATTCTCAGCAGATGCGGCAGTTCAAGGGGTCGTTCTGTTAATCCCTTTCTTACAGGTCACTGGGCTACAGACATTTGCTCGAGGTCACTTGGAAGGTTGGTAGCAGCAGCTGGTACCAGAGCCAGGGCATCGGTGGCTTCCATGGACCCGTCATCAAACAGCTTTCCCTGACTCTCCCTCTTCCCAGCGTGTCCCTTCCCAAGCCCCGGCTGCACCCACACCGTGTTCCCACACATCCTCAGGCTGTTTGTCAGATGGGTGCCAGATCTCCAGTTCTGCAACACACTGTGTGATATCTGGTCTGCCTTCCCCCCTCCCCTGCTTCTCCCAAATGGAGAGAGCCGGAAAAATATTTAAGCCAGCATACACGGACCCAGCAAAATCAAAGTACTTCAAAAAATTGACTGCGTTTCACTGGAATTTTGTTTGGAAATGAAACAAACAAACAAAAAGATCTGGCAGCATCAAAACATCTTGTTTCAGCATTTTCAGGAGAAAGAAAACCTTCCTGTTCTATTCTGAAAAGGCTTTTCACTGCTGAGATTGTTTCAGAAAATAGCTAAATCAAGCAGAAAGCAAATTAAAAAATCAAAGTCTTTTGGAGACAGATCCAGTTTCCAGATTTTGCTGTGTTTGGCAGCCAAGGGAGGCAATGCCACTCCGGGCATCCCACCCGGTGCAGCGCTGGCACAGCACTGCTCGCTTCTGGCTCCCTGTGTCTGGAAGAGTGGGGAGGCGACCAGAGGTAGCTAAAACCTAGGAAAAACAGGCAAAATCAGGGAAACCCCACTATCCGTGAGAAGATGCTCCTCCTCTCATCAAGGACCAGCCCCCAGAATAAAGCTGTGAACAGAAGAGGGACAAAGAGGACTTGTGATGTGACAAGAGCAGATGTCTTAGAGGTGTTCAGACAACCCCTGCCTCTGTCTCCTGCATAAGTAAGAACTGGGCAGGTTCTTCCATCGCATCATCGCCCAAAACACCCACGACGTACCCAGGGACAGGAGTGCTCCCACAGTGCCAGGGCCCCATCCCAGCAAGGTGGGGACAACAGAACTGAGTGCCGCAGCACCCCAGCGATGGGAACAAACCCCCCAGGGCTGCGGTACAGCTCCCAGGGTGCACAGGTTTCTGCCGCAAACTCCCTTATAGGAGAGTTTTCAGGGAATTCAGGGCTCTGTGCTTAAGCCTGGTCTACCCCAACATTTCATCTCTTCATATGTCAGTATTTCACATTTCCTTCAAACACTTGGATGTATAGGGCCACTCTCACTCTCACTGGCATTATGGAAAGTGGCCTTGTTAGGGAGTAGAGCCCCTGTCCCAGGGAAGCTGGGCAGGTGCCTGCAGAGCCATCAGCTGGGGACTGAGGGAAGCATGTATCGGGGCAGCACCTTCTCCAGAATCCATCCAGGGCTCCAGCATCAAGTGTTTTTTGCCTTGAAAAGCAAAAATAAGCAACTACTCCAGTAAATGATCTGCCCCAGGGCAGCAACGCATCTGCTGGAGAAAAAGCCCTTCTGTGCTCAAGCTGAAAGCGGAGCAGTCGGTGGTGCAGGGGTGTTGCATGGGAACCAGGGCAGTCAGGGATTTCCTGGGGTTCAGTGGCATGGGGTGCATCTCTGTCAGAGCTGACACGTGACATCTTGACACATATAAGTGTATTTAGGCAATTGGTTCATGAAAGAAATGAGAGTGGATTCGAGCCACTGGATCCCCACAGCGAGCTGGTACAAATGCTGAGAAGCACGTCACCAGGACAGCAAAGACCTAGGGCAGACGCTGCTGGATAAACAAAATTCCTGCCTCCTTTAGTGATGTGAAAACTAGACAAGCAGGAGGGAGAGAAACAAACACGGTGTTTACAAAACTAAAACACCGCTAAACCTCAGCATCCAAGATGGGAACTGTACTGGCCACCCAGTCCACACGAGATCCAAAGAAGAGCTGGTACAATACGTGCTGATGCATGATCAGGAGTGAACACCTCCTTCCCATGTTTCCACATCCCCCACAATTTTATTGCAATAAACTAAAAGCAATTCTTGGACCTTGTAAGGCAAGGTAGTTATCTCTAGAGCCAGCCAGCAGCAGATTTATTGACCTGTAGGATGCATTCAAACCATATTTTCTTTCATATGACAAGTGTCCTATTTTATTGAAGCAGTATTTCAGCAGTCCCGAGTCACTGCTGCAACTCCATTTTCTCAAAAGCAAGCCGAGGATGTTTTCCACTACAGTCAAGGAAATTGAACGCAGTACCTTTGTGAAATGGGGAACATCAAGCCTTTAATGGCAAGAATTGAAGTAAAAAAGGGCAGGTTTTCAGGCAATAATGATAAACGCTTTAATAGTTGAACCTGAAAGTGAGGGAGTCTTTTTGTCAGCAGAAGTAAAAAAAATACGGTAAACTGTTTTTACAGTATTTTCACTGAGTATTTGGATGAGTGGGCCTAATATTTTGATGATTGGAAGCAATTTGGATGAACTTGAAAAATTCTCCTTGGCAAAAAGTGTGAAACCCAGTCTGAAACGCATTAGTGATGTTGACAACGATGTCCTCAAAAACACTGGCAAAGGTGAATGGTTTGATGTATTTGCAAATGTTTAAAAAAAAAGTTGAAATTAAATGCGAAGAGGGGAATAAAAATAAGACCGGCGAGATAGGAAATGGAGTGAAATATTCATGTACTTGGTGTGAAATATAGTCTCAGTAAAAACATGAAAACATCATCTGGGGTTTTATTGGTACTACCAGAACCAATGTATCTTTATAGACAGATGATGAGAAATATAATAGCTTTGAAACTACTAACGCCATCAATGTAAAATTTCCAAGATATGCATGTAGTGAATTTTATCACACGCTTCTTTAATTTTAACTTTCAGAAGATATACATTCTTCCCAGTACAAAATCCCTTACATTTCCTCCTATAGTTTTCTATACTTGGAGAATTGAGAGAGGAGCTACAACACTTGAAAGAGCAGTCTGCTGGCGGCATATAGAGACAAGGCATTTTGAAAGGTAGAGCACATTATTTTTGGTTTTAGGACGGGTTATGTCAGAAGACAGAAGAGAGTTGTGAAGCTAAACGTGAGCTTGCTGGTGAAGACTACAGCAGGGTATTGAGATCTCTGTTTATTTTCAAGTTGATGCAGTGTTTTAGGGTATTATGATACAACTTGTGTTATCACTTGGCTGATCATAACTGGTCTTGCCTTCGGTTTGTAGTTACACAGTTTGAGTCACAGCTTCAAATTATTTGTCTTGTATATTCTTCTATAAACAATCTGCTGGGGCTCCTTATGTAACAGGATTCCTCTCGAGTTCAGCAAAAAATGCTGCATCGTGAAAAATGTGCATAATGTATAACAAATTTAGCCCCTTTGGTAACTGCAGACAAGTGAATCTTCCTTTCTTTTTGGAACATGGTTATCGCAGCCTGGAAGAAGGAGAGAGGGAAAATGCAAAGCAAAACAAAAAAAAGGGTAAAAGCAGCCTTTGTGGCAGTACTGTAAAAAAAGAAATGCATTTTACCAAACTGCTGCTGGCATTTGAGGTGAAGAAAAAGCATTTTTCCCTTTCCCCGTTGGTTTCTAGGGTCTTGCCCGGTGCTGAAGGACACAAAAGCCCTTTTTGTTCGAGACCTGCCTCAGCACAGGCGCAGGCACAAGATGGCAACGCATTTGAAGTATCCTCAAGTGCTTGCAGTGATTTCTCCCTCCAAGATGCAGTTTTGCATCACCTCTCATTCTATAAATCTGTCAATGTCTATCCAAGCCCGGAGCAAATCCATTTGCTACAACTTTTACAAGTACTAAAGCCCATCTGTAGGAAGCCATGCACGGGATTATTTCTGTCCTCATTACAGACTCAGCAGACTCATTTATAATAGATATTTCACAAGCCTGTTGCCTCCCAGGCTGGGAGCACGCGCGCAAGCGGATGGTAGTCCAAAAGCGAACAGGTTGCCCAGGGAAGTGGTTGAGTCCCCATCCCTGGAGGTATTTAAAAGATGTGTAAATGTGGCACTTAGGGACATGGTTTAGAGGTGGAATTGGTGGTGTTAGGTTTATGGTTGGACTCAATGGTCTTAAAAGGTCCTTCCCAACCTAAATGATTCTATGGCTTCGGCAGCATCGTTGACCCCAACGTGCCACTCCTGCGGAGGGAGCAGAAATGCAGAGATGAGGCATGCTGCAGTGAGGAACATTTCATCCACATGATTATATGTTCTGGCAACTAAAGGACCCAAATCCTAACGTTAAATCTAAATTAAATTACCATTCACTGAGCTGCTGAGAGGTATCTGCTTTAAGGGAGGGTTTACGCCACAGACTGCAGCAGAACCCAGACAAAATCAGCTCCCAGTGAGCTCAAGCGCCAGCAGCACCCCAGCTGCTGCAGCACAGAGCTCACATTCCCTTCTCTGCTGGGGTTCTTGGCCTCCTGACTCAAGGCTGAGCTACCCAAGCCTGATGAAGCTGCCTTGGTGCCTTGGGGCTGCTCATGCCATGGGGTGGTCCCCGCTGCGGGATGCTTCTGCACTGAAGGCTGCCAACCTCCAGCACGTGGGGGCAGCTGACAAACTCAGCCTGAGCTTAGATTCACATTTTCAAACTCAGAAGCTAATATCAGAAAGCTGAGATGTCTATTTTCTTTATACCTTCTGCACAGGTAGCAGAACTTCCCAGTCTTGGCACTGAATATCGACGTTACAACAGTATTTAAACATTTACTCTCCTTTCACACACACAAACATGAGCTCGAGTGTGTGCACGGGGGAATCGG
The DNA here is from genome assembly GCA_947846985.1 of Fratercula arctica. Classification (NCBI taxonomy): domain Eukaryota; kingdom Metazoa; phylum Chordata; class Aves; order Charadriiformes; family Alcidae; genus Fratercula; species Fratercula arctica. Next base: position 11,152,549 of record CANTUZ010000013.1, on the reverse strand, counting down.
GCAGAGTCACAGTCCTTCTAACGTCAGGGAGAGAAGGAAGCCTGAATCTTTCTAAGCATGACCTGGGACGGGTGCCATAACATTGCTATGTGATTTGGCTGGATAGTTCTGAGCCATCTTAATTCCCCAGCCATCATTACTTTGCTTGGTTATCATTCATACATTTCTATATGCTAGTTTGCTTGTAGGAAAGAGGTTGGCAATATACTGCCAGAGTGGATGAGCCTATATTTTTGGAATTGGAGCTAAATTACCCACCAGTTGAAGCATTATTGTGTTTTACAATAATTGCTGATTAAAATTCAAATGCACTAAATTCCACCTGTCATTCCCAGCATCGCCTCCGCTTGTGACAATGCCAATGCCACGAGCGGGTGTGAATGAAAGGACTGAAGGAAGCGGTTTGTCTGCACGATTCCATGCTTTCAATCAGCCACTCTCTTCTAACTCCCCTCTCGCAAACCCTCAGGATTTTTTCCACAAAATGTCTGCTCTACAGGATGCTTTGTAGAATGGAGACACCGTGGCTCAGGTTTTCAGAAGCAGCCTCTTTGTTTTCACAGCCATGTGGGACAGACACCCACCTGCCTGAGCTGCAGCCCTCTATCATTTGTGGCCATTCAACCTTCTGCTTTAACACAGAGACACTTACGACTATTGACTGAGTTTCCAGGTGGGTTTCTCTCTTACAAAGCTGTTTAGAGGAGCTAGATGTGCTGTTCATGTACATGAGCTCCTACTTAGTGCCTCATTTTTGCTCCTGGACATAGGATGTGCCCCAAATCCATTTCTCCATCTCTCCTGAACTTGCCTGTGGCTGCAAAACTTCTTTTGACTGGTTACGCACCCCAGTTCTTTCCTTCTCCCTTTGTGCCTCCTCCAGTTCAGCATTTTTGTCCTCCTTCTTGCTTTTGCTCTTCCATCTTCTTTTTCCCAGATCTCTCAAGCTTTTCCTCACTGTGCCTAGCATTTCCCAGCCTGGAGAGCCTGGAGACCCTGCGGAGGTGGTGTGTTTCTGATAAACCGGGGAAGTGGATAAGCAAGTACCTTCTCTTAGCAGCATTTTCTACATGCAGGTGTCTCCTCTTCCCTTTTGCTTGTGGCTGAATGTTGCAACAGACAACATGTGTCTGCAAATTACTGCATCAGTCTGGGTCCCTATTTTAGTCATCAGAAAAGAATCAGCCTGATTTGACATCCATTTACCCATCCTGGCTGTCTGAACTGAAAAAAAACCCCAAAAAAACCAATCAAACCCCCAACATTTGGGAAGGCACAGTGAAGCAGAAGATGCTCTGCTGAGTTATCCCCCATGGCAGTGCTCAACCCATTCCCGCACTCCTGCTCCCAGGGTCTGGGAGACACTGAATGGGCTGAACCCGTCCAGATTTAGTAGACGCCAGCTGTGAAAAAAGAGTGCAGCACGTGCTGTGAAGCCTTGAGATCTCTTAACCCTGGGGAAAAGGCTTGCTAGACTAATGTGAGAAGAAGCAGGGCTAGCAAGGGACCCAAGGCGGACGGCTCAGTATCTCATTACTCATCCCCTCGGCTCTGTCTCATTAGTGGGTTAGCACCTTTGTGGGATTGTTTTTGATAGCTAAAGAGGGAGAGAGAGAGATGTGACTCTAAGACAACAGGACATTAGGAGAGAAGGGTGGGAGAACAGCAAGACTGAAAACAAATCTGCTTCTAGATGGGGTTTTGGGTTTAAATAAGTACAGTGTATTTTGAACTACATGGTGCATACAGCGTAGCGCTCTGACTAGCTCTTTAGGGCAGCACTTGCTGTGCCACAGCAGGGCATGCGTGTGGCTGGGCTATCAACAAACCAGAGCACCCCTAGCTTGCCTGGATCCCAACCAGCAAACGATGCTGTAAAAGTCTGTCTGGCTTACAGCGTAATTTTGCTAAGCTTAGAATATATGAATGCTTGTATTAGTGAAAAGCAGAAGGCAGTCTTGAGATTAAGGCAGGAAATCTGCGTTCAGTTCCTAGCTCCAACAGAGACTTTCCTTATGTGGTCCTGGGGAAGACAAGTAAAACTCCCATGCTTCGTACCGTGAACTTGTATAAGAAAAATTATACTGCCTTCTCTTCTTTGTCTTGACTGCTTAGACAGTGAGCACCTAGGGAAGAGAAAGGCTTTCGCTCTGTGTTTGTACTGTGCCTGGTTCTTCAGGGCATCAGTCTACAATACTCCCTCAACACAAATAACAAGAAGTAATAAAAAAGTTAAAATGCGTATTGTTATACAAGTGTACAACAACCAAGTCCAGGGAACCTGTGGTACTTGGTGCAGCCGGGCATGTGAGTTAGTAGCTCTGAGCGTCATCCCATATTGGTGCAATGCCACAAGACCTGAGGTGCCAATGCCAGGCTGTTCTGCAGTATTTATTCACTGGGTATGTGTATCCATGCTCAGCACATCTCACCTCCCGCCCTCCAGCCTACCCAGAAAGACCAAGGGGAACTCAAATCAGGAAAGGGAATCAATGAGAGCCCTGAAGAGCAGGGCTGATCAGGTTTGCATTTGCGTTTGGGAGCTGGAGAGCATTGTGTGCTACCATCGACGAACCACCTGGCTCCAGCATCAGCTTCGCCCTGGGGAAGGAAGGGGTAGTATGAGACAGGGAGGAGCTCAACTCTGCTCACCCGCAGGGATGCTGTCTTTACTCTGAGTAGATTTAAAGACAAGATGTGTTCTCACTAGCAGGGTTTGTTTCTCCGCTGCATTTGAGCTCCCAGCACGTGGACTCTTTTTTGAACAAGCAGTGGGCAGGCAGGGCAGAGAGAGCAACATACACAACCCAGGGAGTTTGGTTTTATTTCCAAACAGGCATACACAGAGCCATAGGGGAGTACAAGAGGGAGAAGGCAGCATATCCTCTCACTCCACTATATAGAAACTAACCTCCTAAGACTCAAGGCAAAAATATAAGCTACATGACTAGTGGGAAGAGAAAGAGCCAGGAGGAAAAATCCATCAGAGCTTTCCATGGTTCAATCAGTCAGAGCCTGCTTCACTGGGGAAACAATCAATTAACCACTTCCACTAGAGCAGCCATAGACGTGCTGTTCTGGAGGTAGTAAATCTTTCAGTTTATTTGTTCTCGGTTGCACTCTCAGCTTATTTACAACATCACAGGAATCTGCCTCCTTGCTTATCCTCACTTCTCTAAGTTTCTCCCAAGGATCTTTCTGTCCATGATGATTGCTGAAGAAGAACGCTTATGGACTAACAGTCTCCAGCTTCACTACAAATCCTTATTTCCCTTAAATGGCTAGTCAAAAAAACCTGTTTCCTCCAGGCATCTGGAGGACATTATGCCTTTAACTGTCCATCTGATTTCCATCTGTCAATATATTTTGTCTCACTTTAAGGCAGATGTTTTGGTTTAGGATGTTTTGGCCCAACCAGTAATCAAAGAGCCCTGCAGTACACGAATTAGGAAGGTCCCTGTCCTGAGGAGCAAAATGTAGCAGGCAAATGAGAAGCAGATGACACCAAAACTAAGGGATGATGCTGAAAGCACTCAGCCCAAGCTCCTCTGTAGTGGAAGGGTGCAGGATGGGACTCGAGCATGGCTGGTCCCACAGGTATGGTAAAGATGGAGGTGAAACAGTTTGGAAAAAAATGCACAAGAGGAGCACTGAGAAGATGTGACCAAGTGTTGCTGAGAAGCTGTGTAGGCGCAAGAGGTTCTGAGGGCACCTGCAGAGGGAGAGGAAGATGGCAGATGGATGGAGCATGGAGAAAGGTGCACAATGGTGATGTGGGTGACGGTGATGGTCTTCCTCAGCCCCCCATAGGTAGATCTCAAAGCACTCAAAGCAGAAGCGTTTTCAGTCCTGGTGCGCTGGTGAAGAAAGCAAAGGACAGAGAAGAACATTGAGGACAGAGATCAGCTATCCAAACCACAGGCCTGTGCTGTCCATTAGGCACTGGTGCCTCTGCCATCCCTATGCTTTCAAGATGTACTGAAACAAGGGACATTTAGATGACCCCAGCATAAAGTTGAGATTAAGTTTCTATTCCCCATTTAAATTTTTCTTCGCATGCTTTAAATGAATAGAAAGCAGCTCTCAGCACTTCTAGGTAGGTCCTGTGCCTGGGAACCTGGAAGCAGATTTTGATTCACAGATGCCTTGCTCCTCCGATCAAATGTGCTGCCAGGGCTGGTAGACGGGAGCTGCTGTGACAGCTTTAATGCACTTGGATTTGTCCCTGTGGTTTCTGCTAATGCCTTGATTGGTGCTACTGAAATCTCTTCTTAAACATATGGTAATAACGTTCCTCACTGATGTCCCTGCCTTTCAAAACTCAGACCTGGAGTCATCATTGTCTGTAACAAGTTCATTCTGTTCCTTCTGCTTTACTGCCTGCCCAGCCTAGCTTTGATGAAGGAATTCATGTAACTTTCTAACTCCAGAGCAAATTTTGATTAGTTTTTGAATTGAAAAACATATTTTCTATTGAGAATCCCTGCAAACTCAGCTTGGTATCTGACATTCAAAAGACTTCTGCTATTCTGGATGCATCCAGAATATTATCAAATTATAAATTGTAATTTGAGCAACCTGGTGTAGTGGGAGGTGTCCCTGCTCATGGCAGGGGGTTGGAACTAGATGATCTTTAAGGTCACTTCTAACCTGAACCAGTCTATGGTTCTATGATAATGAAGACTCTGGATGTCAGGGCTGGGAGTGCACTAATAGGCCTTAATTGCCCTGACGAGCCTCATGTGGGGCTCATATGCACCCTCTCTGCTAGGAGGTCCATTTAACCTCCAGTCCTAGGGGTCTTCAGTTCTTGCCTGGGTGATGTTGTAGGTCAGCCTGTCTTAGACTAGAAACTGCTGTTTGGCTGACCTTGAAGCTAGTGTGTTGATGGGACCTGTTGTCATCACCATGTTGCTCTACCTCCCATGGCATGGGACTGTGCCTGCCCTGTGCTGAGGCTGCTCCTGGTCCCCTTCCCTGGAGCAGCCCTACTCTTGTTGCTTCCTGACACTGGCAGCCACAAATGCGCTACAGCTCTGCTAGGATTTTCAGCAGATAGAAGACTCTTAATGGATTGATTTATTAACTCTTTGAGAGAAGAGTACAGGTAATATCATGGGCTATAATTCTTATGTTGCTTACTGTAAACAGAAATATAAATAAAAGCAGTATTTGTAAGTATGAGGTCTCTAGCTCCATTACAACTTTGAAGCTCAAGTGAGGTTGCGCCAAGTGCTGGGAATGACCAGAATGCCCGGTCTGGTCATCTTCTGGTTGTCTGCAGCTGGACTCCAGCACTGGAGGAGGAAAACACTGTTTCACTTTAGGCTGTTGTTCTGCAGCACTCAATGTATAGTAGTTTTAGCCACAGTTTTCCTTATGGAGATGTTGGGCTCTAATCTGCCTTTTTGGAGTAGCACAAACAGGCCTGTTGCCCCATGTGTTCAAGTGGGACAGCACTTGGTTATTGTGGTGGGTGGACAGACCAAGTGCATGAGGAACATCTTCCTTTGTGCCCTCAGGGGACAGCATCCTTGCTGGGCAGATCAAGTTGCTCTCAGAAAACATGCTCTGTCTCATCTCATCTCAGGTTTTGTTGCACCAAATAAACGAGGATATGCTGTGTTTCCTTCCCCAAAGCAGGAATGGGTGATACTGTGATGTCTATGCTGTGGACAGCTGGTACTTTTGAGCCAGGAATTCTCCATAAGGCTTGTTGGAAAAGAAATAAAAGAGGCCAGCCTTTGGGAACGATCTAAAATTCACTCCCTTCGTGGAGCACCCCAAATTCCCACCAGCACCTAACCAACAGTGTGCTGCAGAACTGGTTTAAATGCTGAGCCAGAACAGGCAGCAGCCTTCCAATGTAATTTAACCCTCCAAATGACCAGAGGAAAACTTCTTGGCTTATATGCTTTCTGCCTGGGAGCTTGTGTGCTTCCAAACAGCGGATTTTGGGTTTTGGAGGCACTCTTTTGGCACCTGAAGAGAGGTACCTGGGGAGAGAAGACTGTTCTGCTGGTGGGTGGTGATGGCCGTGACCCTTGGGGTGAGGCAAGGGGAGAGAGTTTAATGCATGGAATTAAATGTTACAGTGGCCTGGTTGGGAACAGCCTTCTCTGGGGAGAGAGGCCCTTCGGATACAGGGAATGGCTGAAACATCCCTTTGGAAGCAGGAGGGATGGATCTCCCCTTCAGCCTCCACGGGTGTCTGAGGAATGCCCTGCCCCGCGGCCGCCTCAGGCTGCCCCCCAAGATGGCTGCTTGTGGGGCCGGGGAGCCCAGTGCTCCTTAAACTACACCACTGTTGCTTATCTCCCGCCCCCCTTTTTGGTAGAAACACCCTGCAAGTCTCAAGATTATTTTGGGGGGGATCACACACAGGGCCGGGGGGGGAGCGTGAGGAGCCACCGTGTCCCGCCAGGGGCGGAGGGAAACTGGTCCCGGCGGCCCCCTACAGGAAAATGGCGTCAGGGGCGAGCAGCCCCCGACCCCAGCTCCGCCGCCGGTCGCCGCCGCGGCCCGTCCCTCCCCGGCGGGCGGTGCTGGCGGCCGTAAGGCGGGGCGGCGGGGCGGGGCGGCGCCCAGAGCGCCGGGCGGCAGCAGGTGCCTGCGCTCCGCTGCGTTCTGCGCTCTCGCCTCGCCTCAGCCCCGCCGCCGCCTCACCGCGGCCCCCGCCGCCGCCAAGACGCCGCGGGCCGTGCTTCGAGTGAAGAATGGGGCGGCCAAGCTGGCCAAGCCGCCGGCGGCGGCGGCGGCGGGCGAGGCCCCCGGACCCGGGCTGTTCATGGAGCGGTCACAGAGCCGCCTCAGCCTCTCCGCCTCCTTCGAGGCCCTGGCCATCTACTTCCCCTGCATGAACAGCTTCGACGAGGAGGACGCAGGTACGGATGGGGGGGTGGGATGGTGTGGGGGTGGGCTGCGGTCGCCAGTGGGGCTGGGGGTGTGTGGTGGGAGGGGTGTGGGGGCCCCGATGCAGGGGGGGGGCCCGGGGGTGTCGGTGGGGCTGGTTTACAGTGTGTGTGTGTCCGTGTCCACCCACGGCTGCTGTGGGCGTGGGGGGGACTGCGTGGGCCAGGAGTGGGTGGGTTTGCAGCGTGTCGGCCGCGGGTTTGGGGCGTCAGGGGTCCCCCTTCCACTACCTGGCGGGGTTTGTGTGTGGCAGGAGGCCGGGGTGGTGAGGGGTTTGTGCAGGGGAGTGTGCGGCTGTGGAGATTAAAAGGGGGAATTTATTCATGGCGATGGAAGAAAAGCGGTCCTGCTCCTTGTCGATAGCGAGCCCGGGGTGGTTGCAGATGGAGCGGCTGAGGCGGCTGCCCTCCTTCTGCCCAGCTGGGTGAAGGGGAGAAGGCATCCATTCGGCTGGACGTGGTGTCCAGCCTGCCACTGATGTACACACCAGACTCTCAGATTAATTGTTCTGAGGGGTCATTAGCTCTATGCTGCCCTCGGAGAGGGGAATAAAAGGGATTCCGTTTAAATGAGGGCGAAGTACATCACAAAACACACACAAAAACCTTTCAGAATGGATGCAGTGATTTTTGCTCACTTCATAAAGACCTTTCTGGCCTCAAATAGTTGGTAGTGGTCATAAAATAGGACTAAGCTTCAAAAAGAGGGCCACTGGTCAGGAAAAGTAGGAAAGAAATTGGGTTGAACGGGAAAGGAAGGGCGCAGGGTGCTGGAGAAGGTGCTGGGAGGAGAGGGCAGCGCAGCAGCTGTGTGGGCAGGGAGGATGGACGAGGGAGTGGATGGAGAGCGGTGTATCAGCACTTTGTCCCTTCACAGCAGCTCACTTATAAATGAGGGATGTTTTTCACAGTACACACCGTACCGGAGACCGAACTTATAAGTGAATCGTCTGAGTGGCAAACAATGAAAGTTGGTAACTAAGGCGTGCATTAACACTGACTGTCATGGTTGCATCCCTCAAAATGCCGGCGTGCTCCTTTGTCTATCGGCTCATCCCGAGATGTGGGCATGCCAGCTGGAATACATGGGCAAATCAGCGTGCTAGCTGCTACACCTGTAATGCTGTTGTTTTTAAAGGAATTGACGTAAGAATAAATTCATCATCTGTGATTAACCTAGGATTGTCATCAGCATTGTGCAGGGGTGTCAAGCAGAATATTATATCTTCCAACGGCTGTTGTTTTTTTTTTTTTAAATTTTGTTCTCAAAATATTGCTGATGATTTATTTGCACTTCATATTTGGTTAGAAAGCTGGAGAGCATACAAGACAATAATGGGAGCTTTGGGAAGTCTTGGCGCTGTTGCTTCAGAAATGACTGATAGCGAAACAGGCTCGAGTACGAGACCCCGACACAATGCCTTGAACAGCGTTTCATTCCCTGATGTCTGACCCCTCTTGCTCTGAGCGGGGTGACAGTTTAACTGAATGCTTCCTCTTCCAGTGCTTAGTAAAATGGTTTCGCACTAAACTGCGTTTCTTCGCGCTTCCTGGATGGTGATGTGTGGATGTTAACAGGCTGCTCTTAATACAACACAAGTAGTTGTCTCTGAATTAAATAAATTTACAATTAAGACCTTATTTTCCAGTAGCTTATTAGTGGATCTCACCTGCCTGAGTTAGTCTCGTTAGTAAAGCTGCTTGGGGTAACATTCAGTCCAGTGGGGACATTGCAGTATAGCTCCTGTGTTTTGTGCCTGTGAGTGTGTATTCAGACATGTCTGAGCAAACGGCAAGAAAGCCTGTGTGCTGCTTTCTGTTTTTTTTGTGTTAAAACTACAAGCATATCATTTTCTCAAGAAAATAAATGTCATAAAAGAGAAATGATAAAAGAAATGCTGAAATTGTGCCAAATAAGATTCTGTATTATTCATACCCATGCATGCTCCTGAAATTGAGAGAGATTCTGACCAGTTTTGGTTGCAGCGTGATTTCTGTCAAAAAAATAGATCTTGATAAGTCATTCAGGGAGATGAATACCGCACTTGGCAAGATGTTCTCTGTAGGAGATGGCAGGGGAGAAAAAAATTGATCCCGTGAGCACTGACAAAGTAAACAATCTTATTTCAAACAGACACATCATCCATTTTGTCTGAAGCGGAGAACCACATCTTTAAGAGAATAGTCATCCTACGGAAAAAGAAGAGATGCTGATAAATGGCCAAGCTTAAAGGAAACTCGACATTTTCCTCTGAAAAGGGAAAGCAGCCTCATGAAAGCTCAAATCTACAAACAAGAAAAATTCTTGAGGTGTTTCATTTAAGTTACTACGGGTGTGCCACATTAAAGGAGTGCAAAAGGAAATTTACAGGAGTGCCTACACTGAGAGCCATGGTGATGTGGAAACATAGCTAGCCACATTTGGCCAATGCTAGTGATACCTGTGAGTTCCAGTATGTCCCACTTTAGGTCTTGAAAAATGCCTTATTTCTTACTTACAGAATATTTCCTTTTCTGCCTTGGCCTTTTTGTTCTTCTTTACTGTCCACCTTCTGGACATTAGGTCCATTAGGTCTTCTGACTCTTCTCATCTTCCACCACTCTTGCGCCTGCCACCCCACCGGGGATGTCCGGACTGAGTTCTTGGTGATGAAGTGTATGCAGATGGTGCCCACTTACATCTTAGCACGCAGAAGCAGGAGGCCAGCATAGGCAGGATAGCAACAGGACTTGGAGCAAGAAACTGTATCTCTTCTGAATGCTTCTAGAGGTAATCATGCCGTAGTGAGGGTGGCTGAGTTTCAGATGTGTCCTCTGGCAAATAACGCCACGTGCCTATCTCTCCAAAGAGGTGGATGTGGACTTGTGCTCCTGTGTTGTAATACCCTTTTTGTTCCTCAGCTGCGTATACAAAGAGGGTGCTCTGAGCAAACACTGAGCTCTGTTCACCAGTAAGCTGCAGTGAGGCTTTGAAATAACAGAAATTACTGTTTGCACTCAATAGTGTAAGGACTCTGGGTTAATAACTCTTTTGATCTCGGCATGGTAATGCTGCTGTCCTTACTGCTGAGTGCCGCTGTCTTCCCTCCATTGAGGTCCCCAGCAATGCCAGTGAAGTTAAGGATTTTGAAACTGCAGTTATTATCATCTTAATTGTTGGTTTAACTTATGCAAATGTCTGCCCTGAGCTCTGATAATTTTTCAGTTGTGGAATAGTAGACTAAAAAGAGGTAAAAGACAATCATGCGCTGTTTGTGGGCACACAGAGACCCCATCCCTGGAGACGTTCAAGGCCAGGCTTGATGAGGCTCTGAGCAACCTGATCTAGTTAAAGATGTCCCTTCTTACTGCAGGGGGGGTTGGACTAGATGACCTTTAAGGGTCCCTTCCAACCCAACACATTCTATGATTCTAAATCGGTGCCTCTTTCTGACAGTGTGAACACAAATCTTAGCTGTCCTGAGGGTCTGCCATAGGCTTGGTCTTGGCTGGAATCAGCCATTCAGTATGCCGGTGTTTGTGTGGCAACATGTTGGAAGAGACCGAACTGCCAAGTGGCAAGTGCAGGTGCGTTAATAATAGGGTGTTGAGGATCCATGATAACTGTGGGGACCTGCTTTGTAGACAACTTGTGAGTCTTGGGTGCAGTTTGCAATTAAAACCACAGGATGTGGAACAGGGGTACATGAAATCCACCTTTCACTAACAGTGGCCTTAGCACAGTCTTGCCCAGTCCAAGATGAGGGACGTCCTTAAGGTTAATGGGGATGCATTTGCTGGCATGGAGGAGAACCAGCTTGCTCCACGCATGGAGTTTGGAAAATTTGCAAAAGCAGAACAGAATGTGAGGTTTTGGTAGAGAGCAACAGCACCTGACTTGGAGCTGCACATGCAAAGCCCAGCGAGCTTCGGGCAGGAGAGAGGAGGCGACTTTAGTAGCAGGGACAGTCAGTGTAATGGTGGACCAGCTGGGAGTTGGGATGCCAGAAGCAGTCCTCAGCTTTGAAGAGAGCTTCCAGATGGGACCCTGTGTACTCCAGAGGACAAGGACTACACCTAAAGGAACACAGGTAGGGAAATACCAAAAATCCCTGGAGAGGATGGGATTTCCTTAAGCCACTGTGCCTAAAAGGCAGGATCCAGGACTTCTCAGGCATGGGTGTGCACTCCAGCTGTGCTGTAGCTTAAGTGGGTGAGATGCAGGCATGCTCCAGTTCCTTTCTTTGTCATCCCGTGTCCTGGTTTCCTCGGGAAGGGCACCCACTTGCACTGGCAGAAGGCATCTGAGGCGTGCCCTGCCAGGGATGCAGATTTGGGTGTTTGGGAGACTGTAGCCATAGGTCATATTGCAAATGCAGCTACCCTGAAGTCCAGATACAACTGGAGCATCTGCACAAGGGGAAACGTGTGTTCCTTACAGGGATCTTGTATCCCTGTGAGAGAGCAGTGAGGCTTTGATCGGGAAGCAGGGGAAGGTGCCGAGTAGCTGCAGGGGACATGTAAGGGTCCCGTGGGTCAGGACCCCAGCACAAGGACTGTCCAGACCTCTGCCCTGGCTGCAAGATGGCAGGATAAAATTGTGTCTTAGCCACCTGGAACCAAGTGTCTGGCAGAGAGAAAATGGTTTCCAAAGTCAAAATGTCTCCTAGATACTGACGGTAAGCCTTCCTTGTGTCAGCTGCTCTTTCAGAAAAGAGTTGAGTTAGAGATAAAATTCAGCCTAGGCTGCTGCTTTCACACACTATCAAGTACTGGCAGATGCACTGTGTTACAATCAATTGCTTTGAAGAGAAGCTATGTGAAATATTAATTTAATGGATTGATTAAGAACATTTAAAACATTGGGATGGAAGAATGTGCTGTGAAAGTGTAGTTCAGTTTAGAATACTCTTTTGTCTGGGTTTTATCTATTGAAGTTCTCTATAATTTTAAACATTAAACTTCTCTATAATTTTGAACATCAAAGCATCACAAAGTTATTAAATAGAGAGAGCCCCTATGTGTGTTTTCGTGTTGCCATGGATATTTCTCAATTGCAGCACTGTACTGGATTAGGGTACATATGATTTTTAAAGAAAATGATGATTCAAGTCTTTTTAACTAGTCTGTTTGTATATTTTTAAAAAATATATATATCAAGGGTGTTAAGTCCTTTTGGTGCTTAGTCTGTTTTCACTTCATCCAAAGTTACCTTTGAAGTTTTGTTAGTTGTTTGGTAGGTAACCATGTTCACATGGCAAACATACAGCAGACAAGGGAAATAATTTGCACAGCTGGAATGCTATTTTTCTTATTAATCTTTTACAAATTAAATGATAGTTCATCCCTGTAACCTTGTGAAGACACAAACTCTCGGGCTCATCTGCATTACCCCAGGGATGCTGCAGGACAAATGTGAATCAGTCTTGGAATATACAAGTACATAGAGAATTTGCCGGTTGCCTAATCCCTGCTGTGCATTTAGCCATCTCTCCTGGCTAGTGCAGGAGGCAGCAAAGCCATGGCTTTTCCCTCTTCTTGCACAGTCAGGGGTCTGTCCTTGGTCATAGGTTATCCTGGAGATTGTGAGAAATGCCTCTTTCCCTGCTGGGCACACAGTAGTTCTAGGTAAGCAGATGTTTGTTTTATAAATGGATTAAAATGGAGAACAATTTTAGGAGGGCTGCTGTCAAATCAGTCTTTTATCAGAGGAAATGGTATGAAACGGACCAATAGCCTGGAAGAAGGTGCTGCGGATAATACCTGCAGAGGCTGGTGATCTCACACCCGGTTATGAGTTAATACAGATTATAAATGCAACAACTGACTTTTACACAGCAGATGCGCCTAGTTGGTGCAGAGCTGAGCAAGCTGTGCTGTTCCTTACATCCTCTGGGCACTAAAGGCAGCTTTCTGTTCTCTGGATCTGTTGCCTGCATGTATCATCAGTAGACTGCAATTACAGAGGGTGGCTTTTGTCTTCTTCTGTGTCCGTGTGAGACCAGGTGAGAGCAGGAGCCCTGTGAGTCAGCACTAGGAACAAGAGATTTGAAACCCTGTCCGCATTTGTGTTGCTCTTAGTGTTGCGGCCGCCTGCAAGAGCGGTAGTCCTCAGCCAAGTTCATGCTCTGCCTGTAGAAATGCAAGCAAAGTGTCAGTCTCTGTCCCAAAGAGCTTACAGTTTGTGGCAAAACCTGACAGATGGGTACGGTTAGACAGATGGGAGAGTGCAGGGGATCGATGACGTCGTATCGGTCAGTGCTCGGCGTGGCGGGCAGCCTTCCTGGTTCACCAGCTGCCACCGCTCCCCTCTCCTGCTGGGCACCCCAGCAGAGTCCTCCAGCATGTCCAACCTGGAGCATCCACCTGGTACTGGATGTAGGCTGGGGAATTGTTTTAAGTGATGTAGGATGGGGGAGAAGAGAGGTATCAGCTAGCCCGGGAATGTCAGGCACTGTGCTGCGGTGGGCTCTGTAGGCATTTCCTTGGTGGTCATCCAGGTGTGGATTTACAGGGGAGAGGGAACATGGATGAGGTCATGGACCTCCTGATGGTGGCACAATGCTGTCCCCTGAGCACTGCTTATTGCCGCAAATGCCTGCAGTCATGGGGAAGCATGATATTGTCTCCTTCCCTCGAAGGTGACTGTGTCTGGCCTGGCGTACGTTACAGGTATTTGGAGGGTGTTACGTTCCAGCCATGTGTGCAGGAGCTGTAGAGGGCTGGTTATACGTGACCCCTGCCAGCCACAGGGGAAGGATATTTCTTTCTCTTATTTTGCTGTCAATTTACTTCCAAATAGAAGAGTCTGTCCCTGGAAAGCTTTCTATCTAGGAGAGACTGTTTCCTTGCTGCTTCTTTTTCATGTGAAGTTAATTCTAATGCAACATTTATTAATTCAAAAGCACTCCGTTCTCCAGGCTAAAAAAATTATCTTTGCTCGGTCAGATTCCTACATCAGGACAAGTAACTACTTCGCTTCAACATTTCTGTTTGACAGAATGTATGTATCTGCTTTGTGTAGGGAAGAATTAAGTTTGATTGGAGTAGTTTTGAAGAATTAATTTATCTGTGCAATTATTTTCTGAAGCGCTATCTGCTCGTATTTGAGTGACTTCAGTTAGATTAGAAATGTGAACATTTTAATTTAAGAAACAGTCTGCAAGTTGCTCATTTGTTTTAGCGGGCAGTGAGACCTGGCCCTCACAGGCTTCTCAGCCCTGCCATCATCTCCTCTCTTCCCCACAAACATCTATCCTGAAGCACCCTTAGCATATTTGAATAAAGATTTCTGGTCTTCTGCAGAACTGCTCAATTTGAATATCCATCTATCCAAATGATGTTCCTGTGAGATTTGGCTTTATTTTCTGGGAGAGGGTGCAAAAACCATGCTATACTGTATGAGAACACGTGTCTTGATAGGGATCCTGCAACACAAATGGTGCCTCAGTAGGTGCCATTGCTTAAATCGTCTGCTGATGACATACGCAAATTAGGCATGCTCTGATTTCGCTGTCAAACCATGCTTGCCTTGGGATCTGCATTTAAGTTATATCTTTGGCTTTGCTTTTGGAAAACAGTGTGCATGTAAAGGCTGGGAAACTCTGGTACAGCCTGACTTCACACAGGAAAATGGCAAAGCTCAGCAGCCCTATCTTTTAACCAAATCCAGACACAGTTAAATCACTGTGGCACATAATGTTTCAGCTTTGTGCCATTGGAGTGCTATATCACCTTATATCACTTCTGTCACTATAGTACACAAAGACCTTGTACAGCCTTGCAGAAGCCAGTCTAAAATGTTTGAGTGGTCAACAATTTGGAGAGTACAGCATGTACAGAGGTAAATGCCACATTTTTCTCAAAACTGTTTTATGACTAAGAGGAACTTGTGCTAATGTCTTAGAAATGTGGAGGTAGAAGGGGTCCTGAAGAGTCACTTGTGTCTGCTCTGCAAGTAACTAACCTAGTCCTAATTAGAAAGACAGTTTACCCTAAAATTTAGCTTATGTCTCCATGGAAATTAAGCGGATTACTATTGCCTTGCTCCCAGCAGCATGGGAAACAATTGATCGCTGCCGTCTTCAGAGCAACTCTTCACATGGCAGAACTGTTCTTCCCAGTGCCCATAATCCCAAGCCAGCAAATGACCATACTCAACGACCATTGCTGCCTGGCATCGTCTTCTCCCTCCTTTTGCTTTTTGGACCAAAGAAGCCTGATTGAATTTTTTGCATAGAGCAGTTTTCCAAGCATCAGGTTGGCCTTCTTGCTGGACTTGGGATCTTGCAGGAGGAGCGGTGCGGACAGTGCTCTGGCTCCTAGCAGGGAGAAATAACTGTCTCCCGCGCTTTGTGTGCAGTATTCCTATAAATACACATGGTGCTTTGCAGGAGCGTCCCCACTCCTAACTCACACTTGGGGTATGATCCGTGCCACTTTCCAGATCATTCTCTGCAGAACTGCTGCCTGGCTACTCATTCCCTTTCTGGCATTTGTGCATTTCATTTTTTCAGCATTCTGAAGTTACTGCTTTTTGCATGTCCCTTTATTGAATGTCCTTGTATTGATTTGGAGGGATGAGCTATTTTATCCTATCGGTATTGTCCTGAATTCTGTATCTATTGTTTAGCAAGACCCGTGCTGCTGGGATGTTTGTGGGATTGGGAGGTGCAGTAAATGGCTGTTGGCAAGGTGCTTTGTCCGCCGGGCTCCAGAAATACTGCACCATTTTGTGGATGATTTTGGCAGCTGGAGGAGATCCTCTGTAACTGAGGATCCATGGGTGAAGCGCAGCATCCCTGGAAACCTTTGCTTTCAGTTCGTCTGGAGTGGCCTGCTTTTTCAGGCACCTTCTCATCGCCTCATTTTGCACTGAGGTTCCAGGGACTGTTGAAGGGTCTTTCACAGTTTGTAGCTAGAGTAAAGATACTTGTGGTTAATGGTACTTCACACTGGTGACAGATCTGATCTAGGAGGTTACAGTCTCCCTCCCCATGGCACACGTGATTGTGTCCCTCTTTGGAGCTGGCCATCCTCCTCGGTGCAGCTGCTCAGCTGTTGGTGGGGTCAGACCTGCAGAATGACCCACCTTGCCAAGGAAACGGCAGCATCACAGACGGACAGGAGTGTGTGGGCACAGCCTGCCCCTCGCTCGGCTCCATGGGCAGTATGGATGATGCTGACGTTTCCCAGTGGTGACAGTTTCCCAGTGGTGTGGGACTTTTGCCAGCTGTCCACCAGCAGTATGTGTATTTACAGTTAGCAGGGAATGTATCCTGCCATGTGGATGGAAAACATGTTAAATGTGTTGCAGCCAAGATGTCTAAGAAGATTAAGATATTTTTTTGTTGAAAATCCAGTTCCCTGTTTAGCACTTTTCAGCATCCTGGAAGGATTGTGTAGGTGGGTGATTTTTTTTCTCTTTTATTTTTACTATTTACCTTTCCTTTCTTGTATTTGATGCATGACATCACAGCACAAGTGAAAAGGTATGAAAATTTGATTCAAGATTTTAAGGTTGCTGCTTTATATCCATATTTGGGTTTTAATCAGGTTGTCAGGAAAATAAATGAGAAGGCTTTTACTCTTTCTGACGCCTGTTAGACTTCCAGCTGTTGTAGTTGGTTCATTTCTGGCTGGCAGTATCGTGACAAATCTGTGTGGACAAATCTGTGGACAAAACTGTGTCCAGTTCTGGGCTCCCCGGTTCCAGAAGGACAGGGAACTGCTGGAAAGGGTGCAGCAGAGGGCTACCAAGATGATTAGGGGACTGGAACACCTCTCTTATGAGGAAAGGCTGAGGGATTTGGGTCTCTTCAGTCTGGAAAAAAGACGGCTGAGGGGGGATCTTATCAACACTTATAAATACTTAAAGGGTGGGTGTCAGGAGGATGGGACCAGGCTCTTTTCAGTAGTGCCCGGGGACAGGACAAGAGGCAATGGGCACAAACTTGAGCACAAGAAGTTCCACCTAAACATGAGGAGGAACTTCTTTACCCTGAGGGTGGCAGAGCACTGGAACAGGCTGCCCAGAGAGGTGGTGGAGTCTCCATCTCTGGAGACATTCAAAACCCGCCTGGACGTGTTCCTGTGTAACCTGCTCTAGGTGACCCTGCTCTGGCAGGGGGGTTGGACTAGATGATCTCCAGAGGTCCCTTCCAACCCTATGGTTCTATGATTCTATGATTCTATGAAATCAGACCCAGTAGCTTTCTTTGTCCCTTGTGTTCAGTTCATGCTGCTGTCCCTCTGGCTGAAGCCCTGCTGCCTGTCATGAAATCTCACCGGGGGCCTGTGGAATGAGAGCAATTGCTCTGCAGCAGTTCTGCAGAGCCCTCCCACCTTTACAGTACTTTAATTAAACTTATGATAAAGGTGGATAGTGGTCCAGACTAACTTTTGAGGCTTGACAGTATTCTGCTTCCCCCCAGCTCCCTCAAAACTGGGAAGAATTGCAGGAATTGCTGTCACAACCCAGTGTTATATTTCAATGATGATTTTGGTGTGCTTGTGAAAACCCCACATTTTTGTGTGGGTTGATCCCTGTACATCTGCCTTTGTGAATTACATAGTCCATGGTTGCATCTCCTCCAGATCTGGGATTTTTGTGTCAATGTAAGTAGACAGGAAAAAGTTAGGTAGTATTCCTTGATGTGCCTTGAGATAAAAACAAGCTTTCTGCAATGAACATAGTTTTGACAAGAGTCTGTCCTTGTTTTAAATACTGAATATGCAAAGTTGGGCATTTTCAAAAATGCCTGGGAGTTTTGGTCTCTAGTATTTGTTGAAAGTGAGTGGGATTTGGGGCTCTACCTGCCTTCAGCAGCTCAGAAAATCACGCCACAGCCCTGCGAGCATGGGGCTGAGACCGGTGCTTTCCTTGTGCAAAGGCAGCTTGAGCAGAGGAGCAGACCCTCCCTTGGATTCGCCAATTCAAGTAAGTTGATGAAGGAACACTGAAGATACTGGTCTGTAAAGCAGGGCAAGCAATGCCGAAAGCAGGCGTGCAGGCCAGTGCTCAACCTGGCAGACAGTGCGTGTTAAATCAGGGTGATTTATGGAACTGTTTCTGTTAAAAGCTTCCTCATGCACTTTAGAAAGCAGAGCTGCCAGATTGGTCAAAATCCAATACCCAGACAGTTTGAATTGGCTGCCGGCTGCAGTAATAACCGTGGCGAAACTCTAACAGCCGTTTCATGCAGGCTTTGCAGGCTGCCACGTCGTTGCTGCTTCACAGAAAACAGACAGTGTCAAAATGTTACGCGGTATGAGGACATTTCCATGGTAACGTTAGCATCCCATGACACCCATTCTTGTACTGCCGTGTCAGTGCATGCTGTCATTGTTGCACATTCTTCCTCCATCTGGGGCCTTTAGGTACTGATCATGTGGATTTCTTCAGTGACTGCTCATAGTTATGGGGCTGAGGGTGGAAGAGGTGCTTTCTCTGGTGCTCTCTCTTAAATTAGACAGGTATTCCTGCTTTTAGCATAGCAACTCTTGCATAATTCAGCTTAAAAGCACCTGGTTTTGCTGTCTGCTGCGCTAATTTTTAGCAGCTTTTTCTCTCTGATCAGACAGCTCAGTGCAACGGCTGTTTCCTACCTGGCATCAGAGGCACTGCACTCCTATCTCACAGCTTTGTCAGGTGGCTCCCAGATCGCTCAGTTCGTGAAGACGCTCCAGTCTTGTTTCGGGTCTGATCGTTTCAGCCTGGAGAATGGTTAGCGCTGATGTCCATCTGCAGCCCAACAGCACTCTGCTCCCTCCTCCCCTGCCTTGGCAGGAGCCATCAGCTGCTCTGACGCTGCTGACCACAGGGCTGGTTTTGGACAACAGCCGGAGGTCTTTGGGTAGAGTCTCATCCATGGCTATCTCCTGGTTTCATTCATGTCTTGATCAATGGTTCTGGCCTGTAAATATTTCAATATTTTATACTGCAGTAACAATGTCCCACTAGAATTCCCAGTATTCCCCCTGTATTTTTTTTCCCCTTTCCTCTCTGTATTTCTGTATTTCCACCAGGTGATGTTTTCCAAAATTAGCATATGGGTTTTTTTTTCACTGTGCAGGCAACACGTGTTTATTGGCTCCTTTCCATTGACATAGAGAAAGCTGTTCTCAATATTTTATTGATAAGCTAGAGCTTTGGCAAGAGATAGTAAAGGTAAAGATGTTTTCTGTAAGGCAGCCCATGGCCCTTCCACCACTGCACGTTTTTCACTTCTGTCTTGTACTTTGTAAGAGCAGTAGAGAGATCTTGGTTTAGTTACTGTGCACGCACAGGTTCTGAAAATTGCTTGGGTAAAGAGACAGCCATTTAACTAATGATTTGCCTACCCGATATGCGTAAGTGATGGATGTGTGAACTAGGTAAGTGGGTGTGCAGCAAGGGTATTTCTCACACAACCATGCTGTGGCATAAAGGGTCATGTATGATAAAACTCAGGCTTGTGATTTTAACATCTGGTCTAAAGTATTTCACTTAAGGGGACTGAGAGGATAAGTGGGAGACTTGAGAAAGTACAGGTTGAGAATAGGGGAAGGGGCAGAACTTGACTTTTGATCATATCTGTTCCTCAGAACCCACTTCTGGACTCTTTCACAACAATAATTCTCAGCTCTCCCGTTCTGCCAAGGGCTCTGCTTTGAGCCATGCCAGAGTCCCAAGTTATCTTTCTATAAACTTGTTTTTCATCTGTTTCCACTGGATTCCTGGCTTCTGCTTAGTAACAGAGTAGGTCTGTTCCTGTGACCTGTCTGCTCTGTGTCTGCAGAAACACTCTTACTGCTTCTGGACAGGAGGCGACTATTACGTCCTAAACTCAGTTTTTCCCAAGACCCAACCCAAGCCAAGTGCCTCTAAACCTGGCATCATGTCGGCCCAATTTCACTATTTTTCTATTTCTGTCTCAGTACTGCCTGGCTTACCTACTAGAGAGGTCTATGAAATATTGCATGGCCAGTTGAGGCAAAATTTGGCTTGCTGCTCTAGGAATAATACCAGGCAAATTATCCACAGTCCATTTTAGTTGGTGATTTGACTCTGTTTTCACAGTCTGTTCACTGCAGCCATCTGCTGCAGAGAGACAGCAAGCTTGTAGGACAGATTGGCTGTAAAAATCAGGAAGTCTTATTTCAGGCCATAATTTCATTTAATTTCCTGAATTCTAGACAACTGTTTATTCCCTTAAGCACCTTTCCCCTAGAGCCCTAAGACTGGGTCTCCAAAGATCACCTGTAGAGGGTATTAACTGCATGAAAATTGGAGGGGGGGGGAGTGAATCCTGAAGACAGGTCAACATAATGACCTGAAAATGTTTCACTGATCAAAACATTCATTAATAATTTGCAAGGCTTCTGTCAGTTTTGCTAAGACTGTGCTTTTATGTATGGGTTGACCAATAAAAAAAATGTTCCGCAAGTGTCAGTCATGTGGATTAAAGCAGCATTTGGCCTCTGATATTCAGTAAATGGTTTGAAAACTGGATTTTGCCTGCTCTAATGCTAAACTACTATGTCAGGAAAGATTCTCAGCCTTTTATTTCAGTTTGTAAGGGTAGGGGGGGCAGGGGAAGCTTAACATCTTGATATGAGTACATCTTACAAGGTTTAGACATTGTAAAAGATTTAGTGACCTGCTCTCTTAAGCTTTTAGAGTCATCAGATTTGAGAGGAAATTGCAGTCAAAAGTGAACATTTTAAAACTTGCTGATCTAAGCGGTCTAATAGTTGACCTGTTTTTCCCCTTGATATTCCTGTGCTTATCTCTTCAGACCTGCAGGTGTTCAGTCCACTAAGGCTGCAGTGCAGAGAGGGGAAAAGAGCTACAAAACTAGGACAGACTTGAATTATATTTAACAATGTTCTATTTTGACTTGACAACCAGCTATCGAACACCTACAAGTTTGCAACTGTGATTCACTCGGAAGCTGGCATAACTGATGTCACGTTGTATTAATAGCTACAGAATTGTAACTGCTTTTAGCAATGAGATTCATTAACAGCCTCTACAAACACACTGACAATCAGTTGAAAACCTGAAAATATTAGGTGTATATAAAAATGGATTATGCCATAAAGGAACCTCCTGGTGCTGCCAAATGTGTTTACAGCAAGTTCTTGCAGGTGTTATGCATAATGATTGCTCTTCATCACTTTCAGTAGGTCTTACTGATAGCAAAAGGTGTTTGAGGACTGATCCACACTCTAAATTAATTAGGAGTTGCTGATTTAATGGAGTTATGTGATGTGAGTGTATTTGGGAGTTACTGTGTCCACAGCGTTCTTCTTGGCAAGTGGAAGCTCTCCAGCCCATTCCTGCATAGGACTGATGTTGTTTTGGGAGGCGTTCGGTCCTTCACTTGTTTTAGTTGAACATTTTGGCTTCAGCGGAAAGTGTTGTGACAAATCATGCCTAGACGATACTCTCCGAGCTGTACTAAGTGCATTGAGTTCATCTCCCCTTTGAGCTTTGCATGCTTTTCTCAAGGTGGGCTGCCAGCCACCTCTGAGGAGACTGGCGTGGAGGAGGTGGAAGTGTTCATTGCTCCCTACCATGTTCCTTGAAGATACTGAATTAGTAGCTAACAGCGGCGGCATATAACTGGTCCTCACCAGCCTCCGTTAACTGTCCTCTGGGGTGAATGAGTCAGTTACTCTTCCAGGCTCTTCCTAAAGTCGTCTCTGTGTTACATACGTGCAGTTTTAAGGTTTGCATCACTGGCATGATAGGCCAAGACATTGTTGTAGAAGTGAAATGAAAACTGAGATTCAAGAGAGGAAGTGTTCAGGTTGGCGTTGGCTGGATCTTGAGTGGTGTAGTCAGACTTGTCGCCGGGAGTGAATCTGTGGACGTGTACTTTTGGGCTGACATGTCTAATGCTCTGGGTACTTTTGCTCCTGACAGCAGTCAGTCATCCCCTTCCCTCGGTTCCTTCTTTCCCTTCTTTCTCTTACATCCATCACACTGCCTCTTTGCTTCCTTTTGGCCATGAATAATTCAATTGTGTTTAAGTTTTCAGGTGATGTCTGCTCTGTCTCATTCATCTGTCGCCCGTTTTTGGCATCTGTCATTTCGATGCAACTTTGCTTTTGCTGACCTGCGCCTCTTAGGCTGGCTTCGTGTGCTGGCTTCTGGAGACGGAGAGTCTCCTGAGACCGGCGGGAGTGGTTGGCTCAGGACGCAGCAAAATTGCAAATAACAGTCCTTTGAAAACAGCACTGTCCAGCAAGGGAGCGAAATGTCTTATTTTGAGAAGATGGAAATCCTAGGCATTTTTTCCGCTTTCTCATCATTCTTTTTTACAGGGTTAGAAACCTTGTTTTCAAGGACACCACCAAGTGTCATTCACTCTTCCTGCCCTAGAGTTGTAAGTAGGTGTCCAGATAATTAAGTACAGTTGATCATCTTCCAGTTATGTTGTTTATATCTTAAATGTTGCAATAGCAAACGATTTATTGAGTATATAACACAGCAAGTGATCAAATTACCTCTGGCTCAACATGTCTGTGTTGAAACAGCCTATGACAGTGCAGGAGTGTAATTAACGAGACACATAGAATGGGATTGAAAAAAGATGTGAAAATAAGCAGAAGGATTTGAAAAGGATGAGGAGAGTAAATGACAAACCAGTAGTTAAATGGTGCATGATTAATGACTGAGAAGTAAAAGGTTGACTAAATATTGTAACTCTGTAATGGCTGCCCCGAAGTAATAGAAAATTGTTTGGAAGATACCAGAAGTGGATTTATATCAACACATGTGCTGACTCCGGGTTTAGACCTGTTTCTTAGACTTGGCTTAGGTCAAGGTGAGCATCCCCTGAGATGCTTTCCTGTCTGACTTGATGCCCTGAGATTCATCTTCCATCTTAAATATTAATGATCAGCATCAAAACACCAGGTACCCCACTGAAATGCTGCAAGATAGTTTATTCCACTTCTGAGCCCTGGTACAGGTGGGAGTATCAAAACTGTCTGGTGACACAGAGGCAATTGGTGGCTCTTTCGTATTGAAGGAAATTATATCTGTACTGGGACTGCTTTTCTTAGTGCTGGAAAACTGCTGTGTGTACGCAAAAAGAATCTGAACAAGATGCAACTTCCACAGTGCTTAGAGGAGTAAGTAGGGGTTGCTGTCGGTAACATGGAGTTCCTGGGTGTAACTCTGACTTAACACCAGCTTTGTCATGTCTTTTGTATGATGCTTGATTTGGGACTGGATTTTATCTCTGGTTTCTTATCACTGCATCTTAAATTCTAATTTTCAAGGTGGTACTGAACTCCTTCATGTGTTTAGTAAATATACTGTTGAGGACTTTGAGAAAACTCTGAATTTTCTCATTTCTGTAATATCTGTGTGTCTCTGCTGTTCCAGTATCAGTGTTTGCGTTGTTCCTAGCCATGCTTTGCCTTCAGTCTAGGCCTGCAGCCATTCTCAGCTCTGCTCTCTTGTGTCTTAGAGGAAACAAAGTTGTATATTAATGTGTTTTAAAGGTCAAGATTTGCCTCAAACTGATAAAAGCCAACAGAAGTGGAAGTGCCATCCTAATATTGAGATACTTTGACCAAAGATTTGTGGTTGATGTAATTTTTCCATTGGGAGCATTGAAGCAGAGCTGCAGGATAGGGGAATTTTGAGTGCAGCTGCGTGCGTGGTTTTGGCTATCGTGAAGAACGTTTGCTGTTAGTATTGCAGTACGGAGCCCCAGTGAAATTATTCTGTAAACTTTGATTGGTGTTGTGTGCGCTTCCCAGAGGGGAGGGAGCTATGGAGGGCATCTGCTGTCTGTTCCTTGCTGCAAAGGACGCAGCCGACCTTGGAGGAAGCAGTTTCTCTGGTTTTCTTCCTTTTTTTTTTTTTTTTTTTTAAACAAAATCTTGTTACTGTCAAAAGTAACATTTTTTCCTGTTACTGCTTATTTATCACAACAGAGTTGGACATGAGTAATGGTATGTAATTGTTACAAGTTTCTTGTTTCTTCGGTAGGAGCGCACTCAGTTTCTGTTTCCCTGCATGACAAGCAATTCCCCACCATTTTTGGGGGGGCTTTTAAGTTATGTTGGGAGAGAAAAGAAAAACTCTTTCAAATAGGTGAGTCTGACTGTAAAATCACAGAAACTGGAATGATGTGTGAGTGGGAAGGGGACAGATTTAGGACTCTAAACTGGTTTTGACTCATATTTGGAAGTCTGCATTTCAGTTGGTGCTCCTCTCTGCCTTCTAAGGACTGTTGCAGGTAGAGCTGAACTAATTACACGTCCCAGACACCCCCACTGGAGCTCTGCTGGCTCCTGCCACCATCTCCAGGATTTGGATGCGCGGGCTGCAATCTGGGCACAGCTGGAGCCTCCCTCCTCACCGCTCACCTGGCTCTTTCTGCTTCTGGCAGATACGAGGCTGAAACAGGCGTTTCCTCTGGTGGGGGCACTAATTCAGCTCTCTCTTCTGTCCATGGGTGCTCATTTGCATGAATCTTTGGGAATGTGCTACCTCTGAAACCTGACCTTTCTGCCCAGTTCAAAGGTTCAGGAGTTATGAAGGATGGAAAAAGAGTAGAGGCAAGTCTTGTTTCCAGCGGCAGCTCCTTTAAAAGGTTCTCTCTCCTCTATGGAGAGGGAAATTACTGTGTAGAGCGAGGGTTGGATTATCAAAGGTGTTTAGACATCTAAAGAGCCCCCAGAGCTTTAAAGAATGCTTCATGAGCTAATTCCCACCGATCCGGTATCTGTCCGTGTTGTCAAAAAGCTGAACATCTTTAAGAATTTGGCCTTTAACTGCAAGTGATGTGAGGCTGGGGGATGCTGTTCTGTGTGCAGGCAGCCAGCATATACTGTCCTGACTAGAGGCAAGTTGAACCCTCCTCGCTCACTGTGGTGGGAATCCTGCAAAGTCTCCTGGAGGCTGTGGTCCTCAGAGAGCTCCAGACCTTTCACGGAGTCAGAGGCCTGGGGTGTGAAGTGTAAATAACCTGAAGCTGCGGTAAATAATTAGCTCTCAATAAAATGTCTGCAGTGACTTTCATCTTGTCAGTGAAATCGTTATTAGAGGTGTGTATTAGGAATCTGTTAATTTTCAAAGATAAAACCATCTATATAAAATGTATCAGTACAAAACATATTCTGGCGCTGTGGGTCAAATATCTGTATGAGAAATGGATTTATATTATACATTGCTTTATAATTGGGATCTTTGAATATAGGTCTGTGTTTGTTGGGCACAAATTTATAAGAAAAAGATTTTATTTGATGCAACTGCTGTTTTATTTATAATGCTTTCAATAGGAAAACCTTTCCATTGTATTATAACAGTCTGTGCAGGGTGCTATTGATTTTAGCAGGTAGGATTAAGAAGAGTTCGGTTCTCTCCTGGATACATATGCCTGTGCTGCATTGCAATGGGAGTTAATGGGAATAGCCAGGATACATCCCAAGGACTAGATCTTCTATAAGAAATTTCAGCTGACGTTTATGCAGGGCTCGTCATATAAATTGAGTTTGAATAGAAAAGAGATCAGTAAATGGATTACTGTCATCTACCCATCGTCTGCTGGGCATCAGGGGTTAATCAGCAAGTGATGTCCAGAAGACCAGTGAGCGTCTTCCAGTGAGACTTGTGAATTGTTACTAGTTTTATCTTCCTGTGTCCTGGCTTACCTACAGAGGAGGTCACACGGTGTTAGAGGTGGGCTTAATGAAGACATGAGATGGTGTTTCCTCTTTGAGGTTTCCGCTGGACTGGCAGTCTACAGTGTGTCAGGAAAACTGTTCCGAGGGAAATAGGGCTCTGTGGTCAGTAGTTCCCAGCTTATGGAGTTTAGTTTTGTCTCTGAGCACTAAATTGCTTTGAGTTCAATAATTCATCTCCCTCCAACTGCTTTATTGTCATTTGATTTATTAATGAGTTGGCTCGGACATCTGTCCTAATGTTTTATCACAGCAAAGTGAAACCAAGGGTTGCACTAAGCACAGATTGCAAACGCGAGCACATATTGTGTGAACAATACACCATTTCCCTGTAGCTGGTTCCAGAGGGACAGCGTGGTTAGTAGATAGGGCATGCAAGAACTGGAGCTCCTAAAGTCTAACCATGTTTTCTCCATCAGTGTCCCTTCCCAACACTCATCATCTCTCTGTTTCTGTCTTGCTGTAGAAGAACTTCAAATCATGCTTCCTTTTTTTCAGAAGTGGATTGTGATGGTTAATTAGATAATGTTTGTAGAGCAGCATACAAAACCTGCCAAGGGTTACTGTCCTCGCTGGTATTATTAGAGCTGGAGGAAGACTGCCAGAAGGTATTGATTACTTGGTAAAAATAAACCCTTCAAACTTCTTTGGTCTTTATTCATTATGGCTTTTTATCTCTGCATCCTGCAAACATTTCAGAGGGTGGATTTGTTTGCCAGAAGATCAAAACAAAATGTTGACAACTACTGGTGCCAATTTGTAGCCTCCTGTGTGGGCGACATCAGAGGGATTTGTGCAGTGCTCTGGAAAGTCTTTCTAGGCTTTAAATCCACTTGGATCCTGGAACCGTTTTGTTGAGCAAAGCATCCAAGTGGCCAGGTAGGGACAGCACACCGAGTATCAAAAATAAGGAAAGAATCTCTTTGGGGCTTGTGAAACTGCATTATGTATAGCAGCTTGTATATACCTCCTAAAGTTGACCTTTTGATTTGTTTAGTGAAGTTTGTTAATTAGTTGAATAGAAGCTGGGCCTTGCAATGTATAGTGGGTGCTGTTGAGAGAGCTGTGGCTGACTGGTGGGAAGGGCTTGCTGCCTTCTGTGTTTTCTAGTTCATCTCGCAGTGATGGTTTACAGCTTCTCTTATACCTCACTGTGGAAAACAAAATGTCACACTTTGAATTCACTAAGCAGCTGTGCAAAGGAGTGGGGACTGTTGAAAGGGAAAGCTGTTTTATGCAACAGTAAAATACAGGGGGAAAAGTCGCATATCTGTAGCAGAAAATACATGAAAAAGACAAACATTATGTAACATTTAGAAGGGCCAGGTCATGCTTGCTAAAGTGAAATTTCTAAGGAGAATGGCTACAACAGGAGGACACTTCGAGCAGAAATATGGCCTACAGGGTACCAGAAGGATGTACTAGTGGATCCAGAGGACTGAAATTTAGTAGTGACTTCAAAGTAAGTGCAGCCTTATGGTTTCTCAGATTGAAATGTGCAGTCAGAGCAGAAGCAAAACATAACGTCTTTCTCCAAATTAGGCCAAGGACAAAGCACAGACCTCCAAACATCTGCACGTGTTATGACCTAGAAATTGCTTCAGCAGGAGACTAAGGCCAGGCTTCGGTAGAGACTGCAAAGTGCTTTCTGTGCTTGTGTCAGACTCGCAAATGGATTTGCTTTGGTTATCACAAGTCCCCTTTGTGTTCATTTCCAACCATTAAGCTTCTTCGAATAAATAGTTGGGTAAATAGGAGGTTTTTAAGCAAATATTGATGACTGCAGTTAGTGAGAGTCATCCAGCAGCCTAAGACCGATGCAAGGGGCACATCTCATCAAAGCCACCCGTTGGTGCTTGAAGGTCTTGTGCTGGCCTGGCATGCCAGCCTGCTTGCTCAGGGACAGAGCACCTTCCAGGTACACTGTCCAATGTTACTCTTTGGTAATCTTCAACTACTACCAGCTTCTTTTCTTTTAAAACTCTGGACAATTCGTGAACTAAGAAAGGGCAAGATCCATCAGCAGATGCTATAAACTCACTCCCCCAGTGCTAGTTGCTCAGTTTTCTTCTGAAAGTAACTCAGATGTGAGCAAGTCTTCTAGCTGCCTGCTGCATAAAGTATGGGTGAAACAGGTGAAACAAAAAAAAAAAAAGGCAAATGACAGAATTACTGTGTAGCTGTGTAGGTGCGTTGCTGGTGAAGGGGAGGAATAGTGCCAGTGCTGAGAAGTGGCAAAGAGGTTTCTGTTACTGAAATGTGTCATAACCCATCAGTAACTTAGAGATGGGAGAAGAGCTGTTGGACATGGGACAGTAAAGACCTGACAGTACAATTTTAATGTTTTTCCGATGGAGCTGTTTATATGTAACTGCCCACTTGAGGAGACCACTGAATATAGGTTTTAATGCTGGTGCTGCTAGGCAAGTTCTCAAGTGGGCATTGCAGCGTCATCCCTGATGCTCCATGCACATGTGGAGTTAACCATGAGCATGTTGAGTAAGAGTGGAGAAGCAGATGCTCTATGGGAGGACAGGGCCTGCCCTGATGGGCTGGGCACAGATGGAGCAGGGAGACCATGCAGGACATGCAGTAAACCTATTGCACAAGCTGTAGAGAGGGAAACTTGGAAGGAGCTTGGGAAGTGAATGGGAGACTACTGCAGTCTGAGGACTGTGATCTCACTTCTCTCTGTTATGGCAAAATGGAAGGAGTAAAAGGTTTTTGTGTCTGCAAAAGTGTCTGGAATAAAGTCAGGGATATGGTAGGAGAATCCGATACCATGGAGGAAACCTGTGAGGGAGATGAGTGCTGGGACAAGGCATCAGCCTGACCTTCTGATCACCAGCAGTATGGGTTTACCACCGTCCATGTGTAATGCACAGCTAAATGGGAGATGGTGAAACTTGAAAGCAGAAGCATGGCTTCTTCCTAGAGAGCCCCACTTCTGCCAGCCATGAGCTTGGCCTCTTTTATGAGTGCTCACTTCGCAACCCTGCGAGTAGAAGCTACCCAGGTTTATTGGGACGCTTCTTCAGGATGCTGGCCCAGCCTCCGCTGACTCCTGGCTTGGGAACTTCCTCTGCTCCTGACTTTTTTCCCTCGTTAATTTTGTCCAGTTGCTTTTTGAACCCGTGTTAGTGTCCATCAGCATCACAAAGTCCTGCAGATATCCACTCTTTGGCAGGAACAGTGTCTGTTGCCCCTCTTGCCTCATTAGGATGTCGTCTCAATTGGTGGCATGATGAGTTCTTGGCTGTGGGTTGCCACAGAGCTGTGGTGGGGCAGACCCTAATTTTAGCACATTATGCTGATTTAATGACAGTAATAGAAAGTCAATTTATAGGCAAGAACAAATTGCCTTTTTATATGGGGAGGAGAATAATTCATCCCCTGTGTTACATTATTAAATTTGTAATCTTCATTTCTAATGCTTTTCAAAAGTGAATATTAACAGAATCTAAAATACAGATCTTAAATTTATGAGCTGCATTTTTTTCCCCAAACTCCACAAGTTCTATAATTTGTCTTTAAAGGTGAACTTCAGCAAGTTGTTTTTTTTTTTTAACTTAATAAATTAAAATCCCTTACTCACTACCTATCTCTGGACAAGCTTAAAGGCTCCAAAGATACTTACGTTTTAAATAGCAATAATGGATATCTATTTCCATCTTTGCTGAGTAGCGATATTCCCTAATGATAAAAGATACTGGAGAGAAAAAAATGACACGTTTTTGTATGTCATTTGCTAGCGAGGAGGCTGTTGTGATGCTCTTTTTTGTTGCCAAGGAAACAGAGCCCTGAACTTGTGACTCCACAGGCAGGAGAAAGAGGAGGAAAGGGCGTTATTTCACTCCTCAGCTTGCTTGTAATTTAGGCTCGTGATTGGAGACTGCGAATGGGTTGGGACTGAGGGTCTCTCTCTAAAGTTGGCTTTCAAAATTGTGTGTCCTATCTCCGTGGGTTTTTTCCATGTTGAAATAAATGTGAAAGCTGGAGCCTGATGGCACAGCTCCTCTCTCGTACTGATAACATGGGGTAGGTGGCTGTACGTGCGCAGGTCACTAGTGCAGTTATCGTACAAATCGGAGCGAAATGGAGCAGTTGGTGATGGAACGGAATTGTGCTATGTCTGAAATGAACTTCTCTGACCTTGCCAGCACCACCTCAAGAAAACCCAAGACCTCCTTACGTCAACCTGGTCTTTAAGTATGAGAATAGAAATGTAAAAGTTAACTGCAGGTATGAGAAGCAGCAAGTTATGCAGACACAGGTGCTTCATAAGCAAGGTTAATGCACAGTGTCCTCTTCTGACCTTGTTTCATTCCTGTTGGTCAGTCAGTTGCACATCTTATAAAGAGGTTCCCATCAAACATCATTTTTTTTAGTTAAGTTAAAACTATTTTTTTCACTCCTAAATAAAGATACATGCTGCTCTGTACTGCATTTTCTGCGTGTTTGATTTTCCTGAACTGGCAGTGTTGTGCGCAAGACTGATACTGGCTGTATCACAAGTCCCCACTTCTCTTTTATTTCTCCTTCATCTCTTCTCTTTTCTGCTCTCATAGGAGAGAGACAGGAATCACCAAGGTGCTCTAAAGCATTTTGCTCATCCCCATTCCTTCTACAAAATGCGTTTAGAAATATTTGGCACAAATCATGGGATTTTGGTCAACTTGCTGCCATGTATGTGCCACAGGGTAGCGATGCTACAAGCAGCCATCTGTTTCTCATGAAGCTGGGCTAGTGTGCCACTGTTTTACACTATGAGTGATTAACACAAATTCCATTCAATACAATATTGAACACCGTAGTGTGTCTCTTCTTGACAGAGGACCAATTCACCAATTCTTCCTGCATCTAATGCTTAGTAATTGAGAAAACTAGATCTTGGTATTGTTCCTAAAACATATTAATCTGCTCCATTGATGGCTTTTTTTTTTTTTTTTTTTAAATCTAATCCTCAGTAATCTTCAGACAGGCATGATATTTTGCTTGATTTCCCATGTTCTGCAATATCTTTCAGCAGAGATGAAGGTGTTATGTCTATTTTCCAGCTCTGGCCAAAGGGCTTTTTTTCCTCCGTTGGAAGCCCAATACTCTGCTTAGACAAAAGGTGAACTGAATTTCCCCGTGGACTTCAAATAATTTGGGTGGTTTTATATCTGAGTGTGGCTTTTGTGCATGCAGAACACAGATGTTGGAGAGTTTATCACTCAGATGAAAGCCTGTGTGCATCTCTTCAGGGTTTAGGCTGTGAAAAGTTTTGCTTGAATGTGGTTTGTTTGTTTGTATTTCTGTGGTTTTGTTTTTGTTAGGAGGCTGCTGGTTATATTTCAGTGCTTCTGGTTTTGGTATTGGATAGTGTTTTCCATGTTCAATGGCTTGACTTGTCACCAGTTGAAGATATTTATGCTGTATGATTGGCAGGGCTGTTTGCTATGAGATGAAACCCAATGTTTTGACCACTTTGATTTCTTAGTCACCATGAATCACTTTATATTGTAAGGTCCTGCTGCTCCTGTCCTGCCTCTGGGCACTGAAGCCTGACCCTCTCTTCCAGCTGTCCAGAGACGCCGGCAGCCAAATTATCATGGTCATGAAGGGCAGGGTGCTCTCCTTTCACTCCACCCAAGCAGAATCAGCCACTTGGTCTGTATTAAAGTGATCCTGGATCCTGGCAAGGGATCCGTACGAGAGAACCAGTGTGTGTACAGTGAATCCATTTGCAAGAGCAGAGCTCTCATTCATGACTTGGAAGAGCTGGTGAGCGAGCTGGGATGCTGCTGTGCCAGATCCTCTTTCTACCTGCCAGAAAGCGCTGGGCTCTTCCCCAGACTTTTGGGAAAGGCAACCACCCTCCATGCTCGCCGCTTCAGCATTGCAGGGATGCTGCAAGCAGAGGTCTTTGTAGTACTTGGGAAGAAAATGGTTCCCTTTGGTGCCCCTACGGTGGGATGTGGTAGTTGCCTGGCACAGTGGGTGCTGCATGGCCACGGACCTGTCAAAGGATGTCTCCGCAGGAGTCAAAGCAATGTGTAGAATTAGGGGGTGAAAAATGTGCTGGCTGGCTTGCTTCCTTTAGCATTGGCTACAGGTATTACATGAAAGCACCTCTGGGGAAAGACTGACACAGATATCTGTATCATCTGGTGAAATTGCCTGGAATTGGAAGCTGAATGCCTGAAATTGTTTGACTTCTCTGGAAACCAGACCATCATTTTCCCCTCTCTGCTTCCACAGTGGATCAAATAATTGCTTCCAAATGGACTCAAGTTATTAAGCAGTGTGTATAATTAAAGTCAACTCCTTGTGAATTTGATCATTCATTTCCTTAAGGAAAATATGATGAAGTAATTACAACCCAAGCTAAACACAAATCAAACGCTATTCTAAGCATGATTCTGCACCATGATTCTCGTTTATGAATGACTCCAGGGTTCTGTGGCTTCATGCCTGTTAAGGAAACGTGGCTGTGTTTTTAATTGTGTTTATAACAAATGAACAAAAGGTGGCATGACTCATTCACTGTGCCAAGACGGTTGCTCGCTCTCTGTATTCATATACACGTGGCCTTGACAAAGCTGCTTGCTCCTAAAAGAGCATCCTTTGGACAGAAGAAAAGGGAAATATCTTGTTAGTAAGTTTGCTCTTTCCCGTTGAATTTTGTCTGGACCAAAACTAAACTTTACCTGCATTAGCTGTGAATTTGAGGGAGTCAATTCTTTCTTAAGCCAGAGCCCTGTCCTCACCCTCTCCCCTTTCTCCAACATTCCTATAGCCCATACTTTCCAGTTTCAGCCAGATTTGGTAAGAAGTGGAACACATGCAGACTCTACAAATGCTGTGAAAAGATGTCTCTGAGTAGAGAGAAAGACCCACACTTGTGCCCCCAGAAGGAAAGGTCTGATGTATAATCTCAGCTGAGTTCAAGCAAAACCCTGGAGCTGAGCACCAGCTGAGCATCCCCTGGATGGAAAGGTGTGTCAGCTCCTCTGAGAAGTTTCAGTGGCTTCAGGAGGCTCATGACCCAAGTCCCCTTCTGCAAGGCAAAAACACAGCTTGCAAACAGGCTGCTTATGTTATTTTGCCCACTGCGTTCTTCCCAAGAGTTACAGAGTGAAGAGCGGGACGCTGGGCCCTTCCAGGAGGTATCATTATGGATCAGGCAGGTCCAGCAGGCTCAGGAAGGGCAGAACAGCCTCCTGCAAAGCTTCCCGGCTTAGTGACGCTTCGGCAGGGCAAATCTTTCATCTCATGCCATCCTTCTCTTACAGTGACGCTTTCTAGCTGCTTTATTTTTGTGAAGTCACCTAATTTTTGTGATTCTCTTCTAAACTGAGAGGTTTTCTGTGGCTCAGGCTCATTCATATTTCAGATCCTGGACTTAAGCAACATCCTCAGAGTTATTAATAGTGTGAGATGGACGGCAGAATTAGGACAGAGTGCTCCAGTTCAACTCTTTTGTAATTAAGTAGAGATCCTGACCTGGCCTTCATAACTTATGTTGGTCAGCTGGAGGACTTCCAGCCATGGGGATGCAGATCGGCTCCACCTCTGGTCCTCGTGAAATAACAAGAAAGCCCTGGGCTGGCCCTGGCAGACAAACTAGCCACCTGCCTTTGGGCTTTGCATGTTTTCCTGATGTCCAGATCTTTATAGTTGGCAAAGTTTAAGAGTTTTGAACTGAGAACACTTTGTCTTAAAGCACTGCTGGTTGGTGGTGCTGTGTCTGACATTTTCCCCAGCTTTCTAATAAATATTACAATATAGTAGTTTAAATAAAATCAGTTAAAATCAGCAGTCCCTGCGGATGGGGCAGTGTTTGGGTTTCATTGCCAGGCTGCTGAAGAAATATTCCAGCAGTGAATTTTCTGTATGCATATGGACATTTCATTTAATCAGACTCTTGCCTGCAAAGCATGGAAGACTGGGGGAAGAGAAGGGGGCAGCGTGTTCTGTTTTCTTACAAAAATAAAAATGCAGAAGCAGCCATCAGATGAAGCTATTTGGATCCTGCTGCTGCAAACAAAATAGAGACATGGAAAGAATGCTGAAGAGTTGCATCTCGCTGCAAAGTAGTTCCCATGAAATACTCTGAAAGAGATGAACGTTTTTGTAGTGTTATGGTACTGTAACTTTTTTATGGTGAAAAGCTAAACAATTTTTTTATGGCAGTCAATCTTGTTTAAAAGTCATTGTCAGTGGAATATATATGTTTACCTTTTAATTTCTTAGCTTTCTCTTTTTTAAGTGAAGGGAAAAAATCTCAAAACTAATTTTCCTGGCTACATGTTAATTGCAGAACTTTTTCTTCAGACATTTTTAAATGAAAATTTTGGTTGTTTAATTTTTTAATATAGATGAATTATCAAAAAGGTCAAAATTAAAAATAGTATCATGGGAACTGTTTGTTTTTAACCTCAAAAGGAGAAGAGAAAGTATATCACACTTTCCTAGTTTAAAACATCAAAATGGATCTCAAGAAAATAGGAAGCAAAATCAATGATTTACCAGTGTTCTACCCAACCTACAAGAGGTGATAACATCTGACTGGGGGTGGATACCTGCTTAAATACGGACATATAGCTGGATTTAAAATAAGCTGCAGCTCAGACCAGCCTGGGGAAGAAAATGCTGCTTTGAAGTGGCTGAGGAGTTGGGATTTGAGCTGGGTTGCGGCTTGTTAGGAAGTGCAGGCGAGCCTAAAAAGCCACGTGTGGGGTTTGGTGCTTCCCCTGCCCACGCCACTGTGGTGAGAGAGGTGGAAAGGGGGAAATGCTGTTCTCCTGGGATTGTCTCACTGGGGTGGGTGGGAGGGAAGGACAGGCTGTGCAGGGCAGCCTCAGGTCTGTGTTCCATTTTTAGCATTTATAGGAAGGAAGAGGAAGAAGGTTAGCTTTGTCCTGCCTAAATTAAGCTCCTGTTAGGCCTTAAAAATAGGCCTGTTGCTTTATGAAGGCTTGCAGAGCTCCCCAGCTGTGCACAGCTACATAATGAGTCATCCTCCTGCGGGCCAGAGGAAGTTTTCTGTTGTGCATCTCGTGCTTGGTGGGTAAAGAAGGGAAGACAGACTCTGAGACTGATGCCAGGTGCCTAATTAATAAAAATAATCCTGTTGATGATTTTTGGTCCTCCTTGAATGGTGAGGAGGAAGGAAAAAACCTTACGGGTTCAGGGGGAAGTTGGTTTGATGTGCACATGTCTGGGCATGGGTGCGACCACTGCTGGTCGGTGGGGGTGAGGAAAGGCAGGGTTGAACCCCAGGATGAGAAAGCTACATGTACTAAAATACTGTATCGTGACCCAGGAGCAGTGGGACGTGCCCGTGGCTGTTACAGGTGGGAGTTCAGAGGAGGTGTCTTGCTGGCATCTTCGTAGGCTGCCCGTGCAGGTAGGGTGTCCTGGCCTTGCTCTGCGTTCAGCTGGGGGCTGTAGCTGTCACGGTAATACAAATAGTTGCTAATGTTTCTGGCTCTCACAAGAAGAGTTGACTGACCTTTCCCAGCCCAGTGGATGTACTTAATCTGCACAGATTAAGCACTAGCATGCAGAATTATTTTTTTCCCCATCCCACAGAAGATTTTCTGCTTAATTTGGAAAGAAAGGGTGTGATTTTAGTAGCATCTGAAACTAGGACAAGGGGAACAAAGCAAACAGCCTTATTAGTGCCCCTGTTTATCCCCAGTCATTTTTCGTCATTTCTGGTGGATTGTTCAGGCTGCAATGATAGCCTGGCATGTTTTGGAGCACAGTACAAACTGCCTCTCTTTAGGTGCTCATAATTCACGCTCCATTAGGAGGTCGATGTAGGGAATACTTGTCAGGATGTCAGAGCTTGCTAGGCATGATGAGATTGAGTTCATCTCGTTAAACTGCATTCTGAAATGACAATCCAGTATTTATATATTATTTTTTTTTCCTCAGCAGGAGCATCCCCTTAGGAGAGCAGCGTAGCTTGCTCCAAACACAGATATCGATGTAAAAGGGCCTGTGATGCCCACCCCGACAGCCGCTCTGCGCAGCATGTGCCAGGCTGTCACAGGTGTTGGATATTCTTGTAAGGCTGTGGGAAGACTTTTCTTTTTTTCCCTTTCAAGCCAAACAGTGGGATTTTTTTATTCATCTCAGAACTGATTCATGGGACACGAATTTTAGCACATGTCTGTAGGGATTCAGCATCTGACTAAACAGAAAGAAATCTTTTATTTTTAAACCCATTAGGAACAACAATGCAGTGACAAAGTTTGAAGCTAACATGTTGGCTCTTTTCTCAGAGTATTTGAAAATAAGAAGTAGGTAAAATAGTCAGTGCTGCAGCAGAGTCTCACAGGGTGCTGAGCTGAGACTCCCACTGCTGCTCTTGCTGCATGCCGCGGACACGCTGAAGACCAGTTGCTGGACTTGGGGACCTTCTTCCTAATCTCAGCAGGTGATAATATCCAGATGGGTACTTGGTGTTTTCCTTGTTCATTTTCAGACCCAAACTGACTTACATCATCGTGGTTTTTTTTCTGGGACAAACTTTCATGGAGAAGAAAGCAAGAAGCAACTCATTGTATTTGACTTTATGGATGTGGGAAATGAAAGGGCTTGTGAGTCCATGTTGGAGCCAAGGATAGAGCAGGCAGATTTGTCATTAAGTGCTGCATAGCTCAGGGCATATCTCTTCTGCAGGCAGGCAGGTACTGTCCCACCCAGTCATGTTCCATGGTACCACTGGATGCTGACTGCAGATGCACTCTGCTGTCACAGTTGTTCATCCCCCTCATCTCTGCTTCTACATGATCTACAACACGCTCTGAAGGGTACATGACTCCATCAGATGGGTTTTTCTCTGTTTCCCCACTGCGATTGTCAATTCTCCATCCTTCCTAAGTGCTGGTTTGTATTTGGACCTCATTTTGGAGCAAAGCAGATAATTCACTTGCTGAGGAACCCAGGTGTGAAGCTGGAGACCAGAGTCTGCCCAGGTCGATACCCTGCAGCATATATGGATGCAAATCGATGAGTACTGCTTGGCTTGCGTAAGAAAAGCAATAGAAATGCACTCTCTTCGCTCAAGCTTGGACTAGTCTTTCCTGGAAAATACAAAATGCTTTGCAATAGGAACAAATGAAAGTAAGCATTCAAACAATTTCCTTTCCTGATTTTCCCCTTGTACCACAAGGTGATGCTTGCGAAGCAAAAAAAGCAAACCAGGCTGTTTTGCCGGACCCTTGGTGTGTATCAGGTGGCCTGGCTATGTGCTTTGGGTACCAATGTGTTCTGTGTTTGGAAGCAGCTGGTTAATTTAGGAGCAAAGCTGACTGAGTGTAAATCACTCAATTCCTCATTTCAGGGTTAAATCAATATCAATTAATTCAAAAGTACAGGAGGGTCCATAGCACATGTGTCATGCTGGCTTCTTTTTGCGTTGTTAGCATCCAGCAAACTGAGCAAACATGGAGGAGAAAATTGAAACCAAACTGGAAAGAGAAGGAAGGTACCAAACACTTGGGTGGGGGAAAAGGAAGTGACAAGAGAGGAGATAGTGAAAGGGACATGCTCTGTCCCTCAGAAACATCAACTCAATAAACATCTATTGCAGAGTAATTCTGTGTAGTAGTAATAATTATTGCACCATGACCTTGTGATGAGCTATTGCAGAATTTGTGTAGACTTTTTATCAAGACTTGATATCCTGTGAGCACAGAGAGACCTGTCAGCAGCAGAGGAAGGGCTTTGAAGCGTTGTGTATTAGACTGACATAGAAGAGCACATGAGAAATGGTAACTCTTTCCTCGGGGGAGAGTAGGAGATGCTGCTGCTCATTTATTTAGTTAGTTAGTTAGTTACTTCCCACCCCAAGATTAAGGCAAATACAGTTCTCGGTGACCGGCAGTTCTGCCACAGAGGCTGCATGATCCTTGAGAAGAGCTGCCCCTCGATGCTGTTGACAGCTGGAACTGTATTTAAGGAAGGGAGCTCTCCAAAGGATGCTCTGCTCTGGCAGGTCCTGCGCTGTCACCTTACTCTTCGCCTGTTACTGCGTTGTCTGGAAGGAACTTTTGGTTACTTGGTCTGATGTCACTCCCAGACAGAATTAGGGGAAACATTATAATGAGATTCAATTAATAAAGAACAAAATTATGGGAATATAATTACTGCCAGTCAAGAAGAATTTAGGGAAAATGGGTCTTGTCAGATATTTTTTTTCTTCCAAGTTTTAGTAGAAGCAGGTATCTGGGTAAATGTGATAAGTATGTAAGGGTTTTGTCCTAGAACAACATGACCCTAAAAAATCTGATAGTGATGAACAGATAAGAAACTTACTTTACATCTCAAAAAGCAGTTATCAAGGAAGAGCCTCAAAGGCAGGAAGCTCTTTTGAGGGCCTGGTGCTGTTCAGCTTTTTCATTTGATTTGGAGCAAGCATGAGTTTAAACCTTCCTAAATTCACAGGTGATATGCACATTAGCAGGATAGTAAATGGTATTGAGAGTGGGCGAGTTATATAGAGCTGTCTGGACTTTTTGCTCTCTCCCTTCAAATAAAGTGTGTTTTCTTACATATTTCTTAATACAACGTTCTACAAGGTCATACCAGCAGCACAGGCAGGGGACTGCACAGTGTCCAGGAGAGGTGTGATGCTGTACCAAGAGTTTACTGTGTTCTTGTGAGATGCAAGCAGAAGCAGTGAAGATGAGAGTACAAGCTGATTTTTACCTCTGTACGTGTTTTTGCACTAAAATGCAGTCTCCAGTTCTGCTGTGTGTGTTCTCAAAAGGGCATTTAAAACCTGGGGAGGTCATTAAAAAGATTCAAGGGCAGGAGAAAAAAATGCCAGAGCATGAGAAACATAAAGAGCTCAGTCTGTTTAACTTGTCAAAAAAGAGTAAGAGGTGACTTGATTATGCTGCAGAAGAGTCTTTACAGCGAGAACACAAAGCGGCTCTCGTGGTGGAAAAGAACATTAAAAAAACTGATGGCTGAAAGCTGAAACCAGACAAACTTAAGTCGCATCTCTAAATGTCAGGTAGTAAAATCAACTGCACGGGCAAATGGCAGATTCTTCATCTCTTGATATTGTCAAATCCAGAGTGGATAGCTTTTTAGAAGATACTCCTTAGCCAAATGTGAATTATTTGGCTGAACAGAGGGAAATCGAAGCGCGTGTCAACACAGAAAACTTGGCAAAGTGTCTGCTGGTCCCTTCTGGTTCCTGGCGTCTGTGAGGTGCTGGGTGTCAAAAAATGTCTTCTTCCCAAGGTCATTTGAAGCAGAATCTGCTCTTCAGCTGCGTGTTGCATTGCAGGCTTGACCAGCTGCTTAACCTTTGTCATTTACTGCTTAATTGGAAAAGGTGCAGGGAATAAATCTGGGAATGCTGCAGAAAATGTCAATACTGCTTTTACTCGTTCCAGATACTGCTAACAACTAAATTAAGATAAATGGTTTTGCCAGGCAACACCCTCATAGAGGCAAATCATCTACCTTCTTGATTTGCAAAGATATTGAAGCACAAGATGTCGTGTAGGAGACGAGGCACAGCCCCTATACCATGCTCCACGCTGGCCAGAGAAGGTTGCTGGTAGGTGACTATGGCTTGTAAAATGTTTTTGGTCTGCAGGTAAGCAGTACAGCTTTGTACATATTTAGTTCCTTTCCAGGCGTGCCATTTCTGATCTGCCTTCCTCTCCCAGCTGACGGGGTTAAAACACTCTATTTCTGTAACGTACTGACTATGGGTAAAGTTTGACCAGAGGGTTTGAGTGATTTAGGAACCTATGTCCCATTTCTGATGGCATCTCTGGTACTTACGCCAATGTCTTACTCTGTTTCAGTCTTGACGGGCTGCAGTAGTTTGTGAGCTTGCCTTTTTGGCAAAAGAGTTTCCTCCCCTTCTGTTCAAGGGAAACTTCTGGCAAAGAGAGACTGGAGGGCAAAAAGGCTGGAGAAACCTTTCTCCAGAATAATGAGAGATGGTTTGTGAGATGCGGGAGTTGCTGTGCATCTCTGTCTGGAAGAGGAGGGAGGAACGAAGGAGTTGCTGTGCATCTCTGTCTGGAAGAGGAGGGAGGAACGAAGGATTCTCATCATCTATTCCTGTCTTCTTGTTTTCCAGAGTTTCTTCTTTTTTTAACTTATTTTAAATAAGAATATCCATGTGTTATAGCCATAAAAGCAATAAGGAATACTAGAAAACCACTCACTCGTAGAAAGCCAGCAGTGGAAAGCTGTGCATGTGGTGCAGCAGCTGAACTTGCCCTGTGCCAGCTGAATGTCTCTGGTACAGTGCTCTGGTACTGCCCATCTTCCACGGTGCTGCCTTTCCTGGTTTTTGGTTACTTCTGCTTTATGTCATTAGCTCTAAATCAGGAGATGGCTGATAGAAAGCAGGAAGCACCTTGGGTTGCTCTAAAGCCTTGCTCTATCCCAAACCTCCAGTTTGTTGCCAGATGTGGATGCACAGTCTTCTAAGTATGAATGTCTCCAGGCATGTCTCATTAGATTGGGGAAATAAGAGATTTTTTTTTTTTTTTTAAACAGATGTTGCATAGTGGGGCAAGGGGCATTTTTAATTTGTTTCCTACATTTATGTCATTTGCTGCTTTGACTCTGGTTGCCCCCAAGGCTCTCATAAGGACTAACCTAAAAAGTGCAGAAAGATGAGTGTTCTGAGAGAGCACACACGAAGGAGGGATGGGCATTGATGGATGTAGATGACTAAAAGATTGTTTGTGGAGGTGAATGCGAGGCAGATTAAATGGGCCATCAAGTCTGCCCACAAGGCTATGGGATGCTCTCTGAAAGTTACTTAGAAACAGCATCAGAGGATTCAGCAAGCTGTAGAAGGCTTGTAGAAGGTGTGTCAAAGAGGACGGTTCTGCAGTGGCTGGGGAGGTAGGCAAGGCTGTTTCACGAGGCTTTGTTTTTATTGATGCCTACATTATTATTCTTGCCTGAAGGTTTGGATTTTGAAAGCACGTTAAAAATGTTTTATGTTTGTGTAACTTCCTGATTTATACAATGTGCTTCATGCATTGCTCTAGGCACACAAACAATACCCAGTGTAGTTAATGTTAACCCAGAACATGCATATTCTGTCCTCTTAGCCCATGGGGACTCGCATACACGTGCTGCGCCATATGTGGGGGCAGCAGCTGGTACAGAGCCCTGGGGCCAACACATTTACCCAGTTGGAAACCTCATGATACCAGAGGAAAAGGGACTTTATGGCTGTATTTATAGGCAAATTTTTGTCTCTGCGTTTCAGTGTAGGAGTAATTTGAGAAGCAGGATAGGAAGCATTTCTGATATCCTACTGATTTTTATTTTTTTTTTGAAGTGCCTTTTCACACCAAGATCTAAAGAAAAGTATTTTAGGTCAAGCAGCTTGCTACACAAATAACAACATTCCATGTATTTTAGACAGGTTCTTACAGGTATCTTCATGTTTCCAAAGTAGTTGGGAAAGACTTGTTTTCTTTAATATTTGGGCATCCTGAGTTCTCTAGACTGTAGTATTTGGGCATCCTGAGTTCTCTAGACCCAGTAGCTGGGTCAGTTCTTCTCCAGGGGTGGTACTCAAAACGCTGTAGGGTTTCTGAGAGCACCGTGGCTCAGAGGTTTGTTGTCTGAATTGGGTTAATGGACGGGCATCTTTAAAGGATTTAGATAATTCTGCTTTGTTCAGAAAACTTGTAGCAGATGTGTTTCAGGATGAGTGCTGTATGTGGGATGAAATCCGGAGCCTCCTAACACTAGCTAAAGCAATTAATAGTAATGGTATTCATTACATGTTCATTACATAAGATGGTTTGTTCTGGGAAACAGGCTGCTGGAGATGGAGGATGAAAATAGCAGCTGTTAATTTCAGAGGGCTGAGCCTCTGAAGACTGCACTCAGGAGGAACCAGAACCTACTTAATTGCCTTTGCGCTGTGGCCGAGGGCGTGTACAAAGGGGAATAGTCCTCTCCAGGGTTTTCCACTGCTGGTGCCTTTCCAGGTGCCACCAGGGAACGTTTTGGCTGTGCCCATCTATTCCCCTATGGCCCGTCTGGCGGGGCTTCTGCTTTCATGACACGTCTGGTGCTCCCTGGCCTTTTCCTCCCCTCTGCTCCCTTGAGCTCACCAAGAGCTGTGGCTCTTTGCTGCTCCACACTATCTGAGGCAGCAACATGGGATTTGGGAAATGTTTCGAGGCACGGTCAGGCCGTATACCTCTGCTCTGCCCATGGCTACTGCTTCTGTGTTCCCGAACTGGGTAGCTCCCTGTACAGCCAGCTTGTAGTGTGCCTGCA
The DNA here is from genome assembly GCA_947846985.1 of Fratercula arctica. Lineage (NCBI taxonomy): Eukaryota > Metazoa > Chordata > Aves > Charadriiformes > Alcidae > Fratercula > Fratercula arctica. Next base: position 11,110,682 of record CANTUZ010000013.1, on the reverse strand, counting down.
TGCACCTGCACTCGATGCATAATTAATTGGTAGAAATGGTTGCAGTAGGTAGGGTGGTATGTATGTGTTGAGTTTCTGCTGAGCCCTGGCTTGCTGGAGCACTGGGTTTGTTCCAAAGATGACTGGGGGCTGCTGATGAAGCAGGGCTGAGTAACAAAACGCTGTGTGAGTGCAAAATACTGCCTGGCTGCCAGATGCCAGGCTGATCTTCTGAAAGACCTTCTCTGCTTCTCCTTGACTCTGTCATGTCAAAAGGTTCTGGGAACAATAGCTGACTGTCTTTTCTCCTCTTTTGTTCCTAGATGGGGATGGTCGGAGACTGAAAGGAGCCATCCAAAGGAGCACAGAAACTGGGCTGGCTGTCGAAATGCCCAGCCGGACTGTCCGTCAAGCCAGCCATGAGTCCATTGAGGACAGCATGAACAGCTATGGATCAGAGGGAAAGTAAGTCATTAAAAAGGGAGCTGGGTAATCACTTGTGGGATGCACTGTTCTTCTTATACCTGTTAGTTTTCCTCCAGCGTGATAAATGCTGTGTTTGTCTCACTTGCCTATGCTGCAGGTGTACTGCCCATTCAATTAGGGAAGAATGGATCTGTCTGCCTGCATAGCTGGCACATACTGTAGCTGTTTATATACTTTTTTAGTGTCCTCATTATTCTGAGCTGAAGCATATACCCATTACTTTTAACCACTTTGCCTTTAGAAGAATAATTCAGGGTGAATAGCTGAGGCTCATTACTGGTAATAAATTATAAGCCAGTAATCTTTAATGTTGCACAATCGCTGTCCATCCTCCCTATTACAAGATAGCTTTTTGGTTTGGGGGGAAAAAAAAAGTGCTGAGGTGACAAAAACAATGCAAGTAGCGAAATAGTCATTCTTGTATCAAAATACATATTTAGAAGCCTGTGTGTACTTTTCGTAACAAACTTTCTTTCATTTCATCTGAGTTAGTGTCCTAAAAGAATGTATTTTAGACATGTTTTTTGACCCCAAGAAAAGTTATAACATGCTTTGCTGCCCTTAGGCTTTATACCAGAATGCAAAGCAGGGGATCCTTAGCCTAGAACTTTGGGGGCTGACTTGTTTCCAAGTCTTGTTTTTGTATTTCCATTATTTGAAGCCATATATGGAGATTATCATCTTATTAAGATGACCATTCATGGGAATCTTTGGAGACAAAAAAAACCCCAGTATTTAAAAAAGGGGGCAATATATACTGTCAGATTGCGTGCTTCTAGGTAGGAGGCCAAAATGTTTGTATACCTAAAACATGCTCTGTTTAAGCCAAGTACCATGCTTGGCATCGCTCTATACATTCTCTAGTCCTACGTGGTATTCCAAGTACACTGTACTGCTAAAATGCTGTGATGGTCCAAGGGCGCTCTCAATTAATGTGATTCTGGTGTTAAATAAGTAACAGGCTGTAAATTAAGAGAGACTAGCTTTAGAAGTAGGCTAATCCTGGAAAGGCATCATAGATCTGTGCTGAAGGTTGGAAATAGTAATGAGGCACAGGCTGCGATAGCAATTTTGTCACTCCAAAGCTGTGATGTACTTTATCTCTTCTGTGAGCTGCTGTCTCTGGGGAAATATTCCTGCTACACCAGCACAGTCCTGTGGCTTGGAGTTCTGCCTCCGCTATGAGATGCAGAGGATTAGTGATTAAGTTCAATCCCTTGGCAATGTGGGGCAAGAATCTGCTTTCGTGCAGAGTAGAATTCTTTCCTTTTTATATTTACATAGCTTACCCTCCTGAGAAGGGGTATAATTCTCTGAAAGGTCTGTGTCCTATCATTGCATATGCTGGCGGCTTTGATTGCACTTTCCTGGAGAGAGAATATTTCTGCCAACAAACTATTGCACCCATACAAGTGCTGTTTTGCCCTGAAGGCAGGCGGCATGTAGCTATCAGCTCAACAAAGAAAGCAAAATATTGTCTTACAATCCAAATGTCTTTATTAGAACAAGTCTAACGTTTGGTATTCCAACCTCGAACACTGCCAGGACATCCTTGCCAGCCCCTCTGCCAGGGGTGGGATGGTTTCTCCTCTTACTTCTCAGAAAAGTGTGATTAAGTGGTTCCTGGATGCTTTGTTCCTAGGTGGGATAATTGATCTCCTCTGGAAAGCCGGTGGGAATTGCAGCTGGCTGTCTGAGCTGGAAGTGATAAGCAAACACGGATGAGAGTACAAAGAGCTAACAGGGCTCTGTTCTCTTGAAACATGGTGGGAGGGTAGTTTCTTTGCTTTCCTTTGCAATAAAGAAAGGAATTGTATGGGGAATAGCTTTGAGGAACAGAAATGTATTCTCCTAAATCGGATGTGTCTTGACCTCTCTTGTTTGCTGGAGCTGTGTTCCCAGGGAGGCAAAATGAAGATTCATATGACTGTGTTAGCTGAGGCAACTTTATTTTCTTTTTAATGATGGGTTTCTGACTGATGCAGATACTCCTAGGTCAGGGAGAGTTTTCACCAGTGACTGTTAAAGACCCAATTTTCAGCAAGATGAGTTTGCCCTAGTTCTTCCTATCCATGCATCTCTTCATTATGTTCACACAGGAAAGAAAATAGATTCAAAACCTCATCTTCCAAGAGGGTTTGTTTCCCAAGTTCCGTATGTTTTTGTAATCCTTTTCGATTTAAGGACTAAAAGGACAACTTCCAAAAGCGACACACTGAAATGGCAAAAGATTTGGTGAAACTTTGCTGCAGAAGGTTTTAAAATACCTGCTGTCAGTCATACGAACGTGCTTTCAAAGTGATGCTGATGGACTGCTTTCATGTTTGTTGTGTCGAGCTGGCTGCAGCCAGCTGCAGCTGCTCAGTGCCACTGCAAAGCATCCCAGTTGAAGAATTTTCTGTAGTGCACGAATTCGAGCAATGCTGCTTTTCATGTCAATACCGGAGAGCATGAAATCTGGGGTGGTTTTTTTATGGATAGGCTTATTATGTAGGGATATACTTCTCCAGTATGCTAGACCTTCCTTCAAGAAAATACTCCCTATAGGGCTTTACCTGAAGACAAAGTATACTGAAGATTAGCTGGTCTAAGGGATGTATCTTCTGGAATTTAAGCTTGTGTGCGTACCAGTAAGTGCTAACAATGTCAACACACTGGTCCATTTAATTTTTTGCCGTACAAAAAGTCCCCCAGGTATATTACCCAGCTTTTATACTGCACAGTGGTTGTGCACCAGTGTAGGAAATTAATATAATAAAACTCAATGTGAGACCATATAGAAGGGAAAGGTGATATTTATTCTAAACAGAACTGTTTTCAGTCATTCATGCTTCTAGGTTTCACTCACTCGTGCTCTCACCGCCCCGTGCAGGCACCAAGCCTGGTATATCCAGGTGCTGTAGCCGGGGACCAGGGACGCCATCTGTCACACTTTCGCTGTGTCTTCTGAGTTGTTCTTCACAAAGTGCTGGCTCTTGGACTGTTTCTTACACTTTCTAGGACTTAACCTGTTATTATGGGGTGATCTTTCATCTCGGAGTTTTGCTTTTTTCAGTTTCCATAGATCTTAAGCCGTGCTGCTATCTTTTTGCTTCCTTGTCTGAGAGACCTTTACAGCTATAGCCTGCCTTCAGACAGGGTATGGAAGTGATGTGCTCTCTAACTTTGATGTCCTCCTGTCGTTGGAGAACAGGTCTGCTGCTGACAGGTTGGTTGTGCTTTTGTACACACAAATGTTACCTTTCATAATTAATCCAGTCCAATTTTAGTACTGGTTGCAAGTCTCTGCAGCAGTGAGTGTTTTCTTCTATGTATGTACTTAAAAATCTGCATAAGAGGACAGTAGCACTGTAGCAAGTGCCTACCGGGTAGTCTCAGGACACCACACTTACTGCAAGGATAAAATTCCGAATATAGGAATAACTCACAAACAAACCCCTGAGATTCAACAGAGATCTCCAGCTCCATCCTGGCTCTTGCACAACCTACATCTTGTTTTGGCTGGGTTTTGCTGCAGCTGCATGAGACCATGTACAACATTCAGAAAGCAATAGGTTCTGGACTTAGGTGTAACTTATTCCTGCCAACCACTTTTCTTTCTGAAAATGGAGCAGAAAGACAAAAATGAACCCGGAACAAAGGACTGCTAGCTCCCTGAGAAGCGGTACTCATCGGCTGTTTTATTCTTGCTGGCTACTGTTGAGATGATTAAGTTATGGGGAGCTAAGGCGATTTTTACCTTAGAAAAGCACAGCAGGTGATGACTAGCAAAGACATAGAGGATTGTTCTTGTACTGTCTGAGATGAGTCTGCCTGTCCAGCAAGGAAGCATCTTGTCATTAGCTGTATCATCTCTCTCCCCATCGTGCGGGCGGCACCAGCCTGAGCCCAGCCTGAAGGCAACCTTGTGACGAGGGCTGGAGGCAGAATGCAGCCTGGCAGTGGGCATCTCGCGCCTCTCGGCTTTGTTCTGTCTCGTGCTGTTTCTGCAGACTACGGCTTGTACCAGTCCTCCCATCTGTGCATCCAGGGCCGAACCAGTACTGGGACTTAGGCTAGGAGAGCTACCTGCCCATCTCTGCTTCACGATGGAGCAGTAACTTAAAGGAACCTAGACAAAATGCTGGGCTGGCTTGTCACCACATGACCATGTGAAAATTTGCTTTCCTTCACCAAAAATTATCCATCGTCATTCGGGAATTACCAAAAGACTTGATTCCTAAACACACCATTCAGGAGATTCATGTCATAGCTATTCACTGAATGTCTCTCTTCTGTCATCCGAAGCCGGGGGACTTCTAGATTCTTTTACAGCAAATTATCTTTTGGGGTCTCCTTTTATCCAAGTCCTTTTAAGAAAATGGAATGAAATGTGTTGTTGATACAGTTCAGGCTATGAGAAATCCAGACCTTTCAAGATGGAAACCGGGAAAGGCATGGAGATTGTTTCTGTAATATGCCAAGAAATTAGTCAGCCTGTTCAGCAACGGCACATCCTTTCGTGGTGTTAAGCTTGACCAGCACAGCTCAGAGAGTATGCAACCTTGAGAGCTGTAGTTACAGCAGTAAATACAGTGAATCCCACCTTCAGGAACCTCTTGGGAACAGGCAAAATTGCTCTCTGAAGACAGGTAGCTATCTTTTATTCAGTGCATCTGAGATGACTTGCGATTGCTAAAAATGGAGCTAGCCTGGTAAGGGAATGGGGGAGGTCTTTGTACATTATTCACTGTATAGTTTTTATAGCTCCGTTTAGGTGGCAGAATTCATACAGCAGAAGGAATCGGATACACGAGTGGAGTACGGGGTGTTACAGCACATAAGACGGCACGTCACGGTGCTAAAAATGTTACAGAAAGCGGAGTGGCCAGGAGAGAAGCGGAGCTTGTTGAGAGGCAGAGACGGGGACATTGCCTGACGGAGCAGAGGTGTGGGGTTGGGTTGGGTTTGGGTCCTGCAGGGATAATTACTTGTAGAAAACCTTTCCAGCCAAAGAAAAGGCTCCTGCAGCAGTCACATCGACTCTGACAGGGTAAGTTACTGTTTGCCAAATCCCCTGACAACATAGTCAAATGCATATTGCATTAATAATTCCTCAAGTGCACCATAAATATTTTAAAGATAGGGGCAGTGGACGTTAAATTAACCAGTTCTGCCTTCCTCCTTAGCTGATAGATATCTACGCGGCTTCTGCCTGTAAGATGTGATTTAAAAGACCTTAACATGCAATATGGATGAGTGTGATTGTTATACAGTACATTACTGCTCCCTGAAATTGGACTTCTGATGATTATTTTTTTTTATTCTCAAATAAAATAACTATCAAATATGTTATCCGTCTCAAAGGAGACTTCTCTCCCCTTCCTTCTTGTGGATGAAGGAAGTATGTGTTGCTGTCCCTGGTTTTTAAAAACAGCTGGAGAACTTAGGTATGCATTAGTTGTATAGTAAATTTGTTAGTTCAGCTGTGCAAGTCAAACCATTCAGTTGAATGGCTGTGTTTAGGCGACTTGCTTATTAATTGCAATTTTGTGCACTAAGATGACCAGAAAAACATCTTTTAGAAAATATTTATGAGAACAAAACAATAATTTCTGAACCGTAGACTCAACCACATCCCATGCACCTACTAAACACAGTGGAGCACCTCTTCAAGAGTGTATTGCTGTTAAACACTTGATGGCAAATAGGCGGTTGTGTGGATGGTGTGAATAAAACCATGAAAAGCCCAAGACAAAATGTTATCTTCTGAAAATAGCTGTTCTCTGGGTGTGCCAGGGGTGGCTGTGGTGAAGCTATCTAGCTATCTGCCTGCACCACTACCCCACCCTGCTGAACCCACAGCAGTGGAGCAGTGCAGCTCTGCAAAAGTCAAGATGCGCAAGTGCAATAGAGAGGCAGTAATGGGGATTTGGTCCAAGGAGGATGCACACAAAGTCCTCTCAGAATACCCCTCTTCTTGGCAGAGCTCCTCAACAGAAGGGTGTCACACCCAGCCTGTGAAGGGAGCAGGAGATGAACACCTTGCTCTGCATTTCTTCTGCTCAGACATAACCAATGTGTGGCCATTATTATGAGTTAGCACAGTCAACACCAGTCCCAAAGTCTTGTAAGACAGAACTAAAAAGTACTGTATCGAGGGCAAAAGAAAGGAAATATGCTGGTCTGTGCTTTGAGCTGATAACTCACGAATGGTGTTGAGGACTGATGTGCAAAGAGGAAGGACTGGAAGAAGGTTTGGAAGGAAAATGTAAAGCAAAGCACAGGAATAAATTCTCTAGGGAGGGATTTTAAGAACAGGTTAGACAAGCAGCTGTCACGATTGATGTAAATAAAGCTGCTCTGGCCTTGGGACCTGGGTGTGGAGTGGGTGACCCATGGAGATGCCTTCTTACCATATTTCCTGCAAGTTTTGCAAGGTTTTGACAAGCTGATTCTGCAGACGCTTGCAGCAGCATAATGGTATATACCTGGCATACAGAGTCCCAGAAGCAATTTAAAAATAGATTTAGAAAAGAGGTCAGACAAACTCCGCATGGACAGGAAAAGAAATTAATGATATGTTTTCCCTAAATGTGTCTGTGCTGTTACATGCTCTGCATGCTAATGCGCAGCCAGCGACGGGTGGGGGTGTGGAAGAGGCTGAGCAGAGACACGTATGCGGTATGAGAGGCATCGGCACAGGGGCTCTGAATTTTCTTTATGCCATTTTATATGGAAATCAGCATTGTCCATCTAGGCATTCAAATCCTGATCAGTTTATAAGTCAATTTTGAAAAGCTAGTTCTCCATTCGAACATATCTGAAGAAAAGTGACCTTGCCGTGAAGAAACCAACTGCTCAATGCTTTACACGTGGAGAGGGAGGACACAGAGCTTTTGCAATGGGTAGGTCAGGAAATGCTGCTACCTTGAGAGAGCAGAGAAGCAAGCAGCTGGCAAAGAGCCTTTAAGCCACTCTTAAATTATGCTACAGAGGACAGATTTCATATGCCCTGACCTACAGCGCACAACGCAGGAGCACAGTCTTCAGAGGCTGCTGCACAGATTTGCTAAATAATCAGGATTATGAATGTTGTGTTTATAAAGAAGAACATCTAGGCAATCTCAGCCCCAGTTTGAGCACACGGTTTTATTCCGCATATAAACGTGTCACAAAAGAAATTAGTTTTTATTTTTTTTATTCACTCACCTTTTTCTCATCGTGGGAATGGTGACAAGGTACATGCTCTGCATGGGTACGCGTGCAGGCAGTGCCTCGGCTGCGGGTGCTGCTGGCCCTGTCGCCCGGTGTCTGCAGGGTCTTGTCTCCCTCTCGCGGGTGTCTGGACGACTGCAACAGGAGCCGTTGTCCCCTACTGTCCCAAGGGGTGTCCCTGCTGCCATGCCTCCACACTAGCTGGTTGCTGTGCCAGGGACAGCTTGGGCTTAGAAATGGCTGTTTTATCCGTGTGTCTGAAATGGGTTTTGCAGCCTGTGCTGAGCCTTGGGGTGGAACTGGTACCTGTGCAAACAAAATTAATGTTCGTGCAGGTTTTTGCTGATGCTGCTTGACATTAAAGGACTCAGAGACCCCAGGATCAGGAGTCTCCAGGGTGTCATCCAGCTTCTGCCCCTGCTCTGCTTCCTTACCTGCAGCTGAGAGCCGTGTTCTGCAGGTCCTCCAGCAAAATACCCTTCATTTGTCCTTGACACCCCAGAGGTGTCACTGACCTCCCTGTACTCTCTCTCTGCCTTCAGGTCAATAACAGAGTCCTATTCAACTTAAAACCAATTCCACAGCAAACCCCATAATCTTTAACTTCATTAAAATCATTCTCATTCAGCTGTGGCAAAACAGAGCCCATGAATCATGATTAGTGCAAGCAGAGGGCCAGAGAAGAGATAATTAATTTCTCTTTCCTGTTCAAAAGGCTGTGCTGCCCTCGCTCAGTGGAGGATTTGTGCCCTTTAGACAAAAGGTTGACAAGTGTCACCTGTTAATCTTCTCTGTATGCGGCTGTTTGTCAGCACGAGATGGTCCTGCCGGAGCCCCGGTCCCCAGGGCACTGCTGGTTATGACAGTTGCTATTTGCAAATCAGCTGCAAAAGGCTTCCACTTTATTCCTTCAGCTATTTTTAGCACTTCTTTTTAGACTGCAATAAAAAAAAAGACATTTCGTATTGGTGATAACCAGGTTGTAGTGATTTTTCCCCGTAAGGGAGAGGTATGTTTGGTGATGGGAGAGGAAGGGCTTTCCAGGGTTGCTCCAGTGCGTGTGAAACCCATCTGCTGGCTGTCACCCAAGGTGGAGCTGCCACTGTCACCTGTGGTGGATCCCTTTGGGAGCACATGCAGCGTGTGGTGGTTCAGCTGGAGAGCCACTTGCTGAATCAAGGGCAGGTTGAGGAAAGGCTCAGTTTCTTCAGAGGTCAGGCAGGAAAAGTCTGCTGAGCGTGCAGCATGTGGCAGAGTAGCCGGGGAGGGCTCTTGGGAGCAGCAGGGCTGCGTTTAAAGACCTGAAAGAAGTCATGGTGGTCCCTAGAGGAAAAGCAGGCGACTGAATGGGGAAGGTCTGTCCCACGGATCTCAGAATCACACCGTGTGCGGCCCCCTCACCTCAGCATCCCAGCTTCTCTCTGAGCACTTGACAGAGCTCACTTAGCTGGATTTGAGCATCCTAAATTTAGCCAATGCAGCTAAATGGTTCCTGCTGTTTTTAATTCACGTTCATACTAAATTTCTGCAGTTTTATTTTCCCTTTCCCTCTCCTCTCAAGGGAGAAGCAATGGCTTTCTTGGAGGTAGCTTATGATTTTTCCAGGCAGAAATTGTTTCCATTCCAGGGTTACTGGCAATACCCAAATATATGTCCAGGAATCGGTCAAAGCCAAGGAGCCTGATTTAGAGCTGCTGCTTCTAATGTCTAATAAAGCAGCACTGCAAAATATCAGCCTCTGTGCAACATAGCAGCCAGTCCCGCCAGCTAATGGCATAATCTATTAAAGAATTTATTCCCAACATCTTCCCTTCCTGGTCAAATATAACAAGAATGGGGAACATTACTGTCTAACCTAATATTGAGTTTCATATAGTGCTAGTAAACATATTAACTGAGGCTGTTACCCAAACTGCCGGAGTCTTGACCTTGGCCCGTGTTTTTAAGTGGGCTCTTGCCTTTCCTCTCCAGACCCGCCTCGGTGCTAGAAAGCGGCAGCAGCTTCATTGGAGCAGCAGCTCCGCTGCTCCCCTTGGGAGTGTCCATGCTTGCGGCACAGCCGTGGTGTCCCTGCAGCAACGTCCTGCCCTCTCGCTGTAATTTGCACTGAGGAGCGTTTAGCATTTTGAGGTCATCCTGAGCCCTCTGACTTCTCAATCTGTGTGGAGGTAACAGCAATGTTTGCTTTGCTGTAAACACTGCCAGTTGCCATTTGTTGGCATTTGTTCCTGTGCTTTTTAACGCGGTTCTTCATGCTCTCCTGCTGTTTTGCTCCATATCACTGATGTAGGCTGTAGCATCAGCTGCTCTGTTACCACATGCTTTTATTTTCTCCGGAGCTGCCCCAGCTGCTGGGCAGAGCCTTTGGGAGTGGCGTAGCCCAAAGGAGGAGTGAGCTGGTGTGTGACAGCACGGGTGGTTTCTCTCCACGCACGTATCAAGTGCCAACAAATACTTGGCATCAGCCTTTGATGTGACTCTCTCCCAGCAGGTAAGGGGAAATGGTCTCCTGTGGCAGGTTTTGTGAATTATTTTGAGTATTCAGGGGCCAGAAGGGTGTCTCTGCTCTCCTGCCAGTGAGTGGAGTTTCTGTTGGGTGGTCTTCTCCCGGCTTTGTGTTCCCACTGCAGTAACGCAGCTGGAGTTCACCCCAGAGAGGGATCTCTCTGAGACCTGATTCTGGTTGTGCTGTGGGCTCTCGCAGTGCTAGGCTTCGCTTGGTCCTGGGTTTCCCCTCCGCTGTCGTGGTCCTTGGCATCTTGTTAATGAGCCCAAGCATCTGTTCTGAGCGCAGCAGTGAACATTTCCCTGAACAGCTGTGGGTTGTCTTGCCAGCTTGTTATTTACGTGCTCGTTCAGGTCACATACTCCCCAGGGTAGGAGTGAGGCCCAGGCTTGGCCCATTTATCTTCCATGAGTTGAGGAGAATAAAGAAAACATTTACCTTCTGGCTGATAGTCCATTCATCTCCTGCTGAATCTTATGTCTTTCTCTGTCAGGTCTCCTTTTTCTTTAACTACTTTGGGTTCTCTAAGCACTAATTTTCATCGGTTTTTGACTCTCTATGGGCAGCTCAAAATTCCTGAGCCAGCAGGCTCAAGGAGTCTCACTGGTCCTCACGTGCACCAGGACTCACTTCTTCCCTCCTTGTATGGGCAAATCATGAGCCTGATAAAGCCCGTCTGGCTCCAGGCTCCCCCTTCCCCTGCTTTCCTCATCACATGTCCATGTCCCTGCAGATTTACCAGCCCTGGGAGTGTCTCTGTGCACAGTCTGTCCCCAGCAGCCTTGCTACACACCCAGCATCTCTGCCTTGGTCCTGTGCGCAGAACGCTGCTCCTGGAGGGGAGCAGATGCGGCTGGGTGATGGGGCAGGAGTTGCGGACCCACAGGGTACCCCGCGCTGCCTCTGCCCCCGAGATGGACGGTGACACTGGGGGTGCATCTGAGGTGTCAGTGATGCTGAAAACTGAGAAAAATCCAAGCCTTCTCTGTAATTAATGCCAATTATAAATCCTGCTGATTCTGTTGTATCTCAAAATACCACCAGGAGTGTTTGTGCAAACAGCGGATGCAGGGTGAAAAAACACCAAGCCAGGGAGAATCCACCTCATGCAGACCCCCTCCCAAGCCTGTCTTCCAGGACGCCAAGGCTCCCTCCTCCATCATTTCACAAAGGTGACATTTGTAAAGAGCTCAAGGGCAGGTTTTTCCATGCTGAAGGCTCAGCCCCTCCCTGTGCAGCAGTGATAATCAGAGCCGGGTGAGTGCAGAAGGGAGGTGCAGTGCTCCATGGAAAAGTCTGGCCATTTAATTCGGTGCCCCCGTCACAGTGAGATGAGCCACCCTGTGAACCTGTCATGAGGACATGTGCCAGTGACACGTCCTCTTCAGTCCCGTGCATAGCAAGATGCTGAGGTGTGTGTGCTGGCTTCCTTGTTCCTCATATGAATAAATAAATATTCCTGTGGGGCTGAGACCAGGTCTGCAAATAGCTAATGAGACCTGAAATCCCAACCTGAAATTAATGCTCTTCTGGCTGAATAGGCTTTAAAAAAATTTCTTGTTTTTAAATATCTTTTAAATGTAACTGGTTTGCAGGGGGGAATCAATGAATCTTTGTGGCTGACTCAGGCTGTGTGAGAGCCTGTGGTCCCCAGCCTGCCCCGCAGGCAGGGTTCCCTCTCCGGCTTCACTTCTACCGAACATGCAGCCTCCTGGTGGCATCCTTTCTAAGAAACGAATTTGGGGCAGCAGGGAGCTGCGTCATGATGTGGGTAATTGTCCCCCACCAAGGACGTTTGGAAAAGTGCAGGAGGTTCATAATTTTGCCTGACTTTGGTGTGCAGCAGCTTCCCCAGAGGCAGAGTGCAAAACGCAGCGTGGTGGTGTGGGTACCCTGGCACAAAACCCCTGGCCTGTGTGTTCAGCAGCCATGTTTCAGTTTGGCAGATGCCACAGTTTGACGGAGGGCCATGAAGATGATCAGAGGGCTGGAGCACCTCTCCTATGAAGACAGGCTGAGAGAGTTGGGGTTGTTCAGCCTGGAGAAGAGAAGGCTCTGGGGACACCTCATAGCGGCCTTCCAGTACCTGAAGGGGGCCTATAAGAAAGCTGGGGAGGGGCTGTTTGCAAGGGCATGTAGCGACAGGATGAGGGGCAATGGTTTTAAACTAGAGCAGGGTAGGTTTAGATTAGGCATTAGGAAGAAGTTCTTTACAATGAGGGTGATGAGACACTGGAACAGGTTGCCCAGAGAGGTGGTGGAGGCCCCATCTCTGGAGACATTCAAGGCCAGGCTTGATGAGGCTCTGAGCAACCTGGTCTAGTTAAAGATGTCCCTACTTACTGCAGGGGTGTTGTGCTAGATGACCTTTAAAGGTCCCTTCCAACCCAACACATTCTATGATTCTATGCCTGTAGGCCAAAAGTTGGTGTCGAATGGTGGCCTCAAGCTTCTTCCTTAACCGTTCGCAGCAAGTGGGGCAGCAAGTTTTCCCACAACCTGTGATACAGCTGCATAAATCAGGGTACAACTGGGTAAACCTTGATTTGTATCAGTCTACCACAGGTTTTGACCCTTTTGCATTGCTTCACACATGTCCAGTGCAGTGACCAGCATCTGTAGCCATGCCGTAGACCAACCTCATGTGCCTGGTGAATAGATTTGGGGGCTGTGTCCCCCTGGTTTGCTGCAATGGCAGTGGTAGAGGCATTGCTGGTGTTTGAGGGTGTTGTCCCTTTAGTCTTGCACCCATGTTCAGGTCCTCTTCACGATCACTTCAGGCCCGGTCGTGGAAGCAGATATGAAAACCGCACAGTGGATGTGATGGATGCTTCTGGTGTTGAGCAGTAAGAAATGGGGTCTTCTGGTCAAGAAGGAGATGCATTGCTCTGTGCGTGTGTAAGAAACGAATAGGGAACTGAATCCCGAGGGGACTGATGCCAGCACCCCTCATCTCACTTTTACCTACTGCTCTAGAGGCATTATTTCCTCCCCAGAAAAGAAGGCTGGGAAGGGACAGCTACCAAGAGAGATCCTATAAGCTATGCTAGGAAACTGCTTAGGTTATAATGCTATCTGGAAGAGGTGACAGGCTGCATATGAGCCTGAGATGGCAGAGATTTTCATTACAGACAATTAGTTGTAGTTAAACAAGTATTAACCAGCTGGTGACTGCAACCATTATTGGTTTGTTGGGTTTTTTTTGTATGAGGAAAGGGATTTTAAATGGATTCCATGTAACTAAACTGCCCAGAAATCAGGGAGTTTTGCAAGAGAAAAAGGCTTCTGTAGATGTCATTCATTTCAACGATATATTACATCTGGTTCTTTAGTTACTGGATTGCTTTAAAATGCAAATTAACCACTTGCCAAAATCAATTTCTCTTGCAGCTTGAATTTCAGTGGAGTCCATCTGGCATCTGCTGGGCAGTTTAGTGACTTCCTGGGGAGCATGGGCCCTGCACAATTTGTTGGGCGTCAGACCTTGGCCACCACCTCGATGGGTAAGGAACACAAAGATGTTAGGTAGCTTTAATTTAATCTTGAACAGACCGCTCCCACAAGCCACCTAATAACATGATAACATGTCCAACATCTGCTGCTCTACCACTCCTCCACTCCGTTTCCCTGTTAAGTCAAGTAAGCTTGGCTGAAAGGTTTTGCTGATCGCTGCCAATGTGGTGCTGGTAGGAGAGCACCAGCTTTATGCTTTCCTCTGTCAGGTCTGAAAGGCATAGACTAAGTGAAATGCAGCTAAAATCCTGAAAATGCACCTTGTGCATCTTTGTGTTTTACTTGCTTCCTAAGGCCCACTCTGCTCTGTGAAGATTTTCTTATGGTCCACCATAATTGCATTTTCCAAAGCAGCCTGCAACTCTAGGTACTCCAGTTAGGGAGAGGGGAGAGGCTAGCTGCCACTGAAGAGCATGAGACTGAGTCACCAAAGCCATGTTAGAGGGCTGACATTAAGAGATTGCTTTTGAAAATGTGGGCTTGAATCACTGCAGAGCTGCTCCAGAGTAACGCAGGAGGAGATTAGGCACTCGAGGCCTACAGTTTGTTACAGCTTGTAGCAGGCGTGATGTGAGGATTGGGGTTTTTTAAACATTTTTATAGCCCACAGATACGTCGTTTTGAAAGTCTTCTGTCTGTTTTGACATTTCGGTTTAGGGGATGTGGAAATTGGCTTGCAAGAGCGAAATGGGCAGCTAGAAGTGGATATCATTCAGGCTCGAGGACTGACACCAAAACCCGGCTCCAAAACACTGCCAGGTAGTATGCTTTGACCTCCTAAAGTAATTCACTGACCCCCAGCCTCCTGCGATGCTTGTGAATAGGGAAAAATTTAATTCTGCTCGGCTTCTGCAGAAATAAGCAGCCTGTATGCAGTATTGAAAATAAGGCTGGTTGAGCAAATCTTTTCACTGCTGTAAATGCCTTCTTTAGAAATACCCAAGACACGGCACTGTCTTTTCTAAAGTGAGCATGAAGATTTTTTCATATTTGACCATATTTATTTTTTCCAGCTGCTTACATCAAAGCTTACCTGCTAGAGAATGGCGTGTGCATTGCGAAAAAGAAGACAAAAGTGGCTCGCAAATCATTAGATCCTTTGTACAATCAGGTGTTACTGTTTGCTGAGAGCCCACAGGGCAAAGTATTACAGGTAAGATGAGCAAGTCTCAGGTCTGCCCATCTCTCTCTTCCACCTCTGCTGGAAGAGATTAAGTTTGGCAAGGGATGTGGATAATTAACATAGATGAGAAAAAGCCAGTGTTTTCACATTGAACTGAATGCACTTGATCTGAACATAACGAATGGAAAGGAAAACCTTTTTTTCATACTCAAACTGATGAGTATTTGACACCGTGCCAGGTAACATGAGTGCCTACCAGGAAAAGGTTGATTTTTATTTTTTTAATTCTTTTTCCCCTGCCCAGTTAGGAGATAGGTAGTACCTATAGATGCTAAACAATCTTGCAGTGCAGGTTGCCTTCTGTGTTTATACGTATTCAGAGAACTTTGCTTTGGCCATCTCCCAGTCACATGTCCTACCTTTTTCTACTTCTTTACTGCCATGCATTTTCTGCCATGCTCGTTTTTTCAATTCTGCACCTATGTTTCCAGAGCAAAGAGTGATTTGCATTGTTAATTCATACCTAAATCATTTCCATCCAACAAAACCTGTCTAAAATCCACTGGTAATACTGATTTAATTAATCTGCAAGTTTCTGTTGCTTACCTCCACTGGCACGTGAATTGCCAGCTGAGCTGCTGGATCCTTCTCATTACTGAACTCTTCCTCATTTATCTTGATTAGAAGCATTTTCCCCTGTTGCAACAAGACTGCACATTTTTGACTGAAATGGCATGGGACCTGGCTTGGTCTGCTCTTGCCTTGCATGGGTTTCCTTTCCTGCTGCCTTGCTGCCAGGAAAGGCACTTATTCCAAGAGAATAAAATGAGGGGCTTGGCTCTTTGCCAGCAGCCGTGCCACCAAACCAACCTTCTGCAGTGGCTTGCTCCATTTTGTGCTTACCTAGAGTGTTAATTTTTGGCTTATAATTGGCATTCGTTGTCTCTCCTACCTCATTTTACAGAAAATTGTAATGTTCTGGTTATTCGGAGCCTAGGGGAAAGAAGCTGTCAGGATTAGCCAGAGGTCACTAGTCACTATCATAATCCATCATACTCATCCTCTCCTCTTCAGAACATGGACTCGCTCTGGAGTCAGTCGTCACCTTTGTCTTGAGCCACATAGGGCCACTTGGTCACACGCGGACCTCCAGCATGCCTAAGCCCATGACCCTCACTACATCTGTTGTTCCCACCCACTGGTCTCCATCGTGTCGTAAGTGTGATTCAGCTTTCCCTGCTCGTCTGCCAGCTCTCTTTCATTAGACCTTCCTCTGCGTCTGCAAGCCTTTCTCGGCAGTCTGTTCTGCTTCCCCTGCATGCCACTCCATGTGTGTCCCTTGTGTCACCGGTCCCGCTTGCCAGTGCTCGGCTCCTGCCCTTCCTCCAGGTGAGTAGCCGTGCCTTGTCTCCATCTGCCCTGTGTAACGAGCTCTGAGTGCAGAAGTTAAGACATGCTCTTTTCTTCAAACTGTTGGCTCATGACCCAAGCTCTTGCCCACCTTTTTTTTTGTTGATGTATTTTTCCAGATCAGGAGCCCTTCCTGCTCCTTTCCCACTTGGGCACTCGTTGTGTCCAAGGCCGCCTACTGTGCCAGGACCAGGTTTTACCTGCAGGTGTTGCAGCTCCAGGGATGCTTTGTGCATGCCCAGCAAGTAAAACAGCAGAATGGTGTCTCATCCACATGTACATTCACCTCTTTTCCATGGCTGGGCGGGGGGGGGCAAGTCTGATAACATTAGGATTTGTAAAACTGTGCTTAAAAAAAAAAAAAAGTAAAATAATCAGCCAGAGCTTCACGTCACCTGTTGGTAGTGTAAATCTTTCTGTAGTAAAGCCCTGGGAAGTTTGATGAGTAGAAAGAAGGATTGATCAGATTTGTGCTTCCCAAGGAAGTGTGCAAGTTGGAGGATTAACTGTGCTCTCCCTCTTGTTCCTAAGGTGATAGTCTGGGGAAACTATGGACGCATGGAACGCAAGCACTTCATGGGAGTCGCCAGGGTCCTGCTGGAAGAACTGGATTTGTCAACTTTAGCAATCGGCTGGTACAAGCTCTTTCCAACCTCCTCGATGGTGGATCCCACTACAGGCCCGCTCCTGCGTCAGTCCTCACAGCTTTCCTTGGAGAGCACAGTGGGACCCTGCTGTGACAGGTCTTAGTGAGTGAGGAAGGGGGAACTGCTTTTGTTTTTTAAACATGCTGTCAAGGTTTTGTTTGCTGGAACTCTGACCTCAAGCGCAATGCATGTTCAATCAGTTCTTGTGGAGCTGGAAGAGGAGGATAAACCAGTGACCTTAGACAGAAGACGAGGGGGAGGGCGCTCTGCCCTCTCTGTCCGAGGAGGAGGTGCCGTGGGGCATGAGTCCTAGTTGTCAAATTAGACATACACCTCTTGTTTCACTTCTCTCGCTGTCATTCTTGGACCCTTGTTTCAGATCAGTATTAACCCTGGAAAGTTGCAGCATTTGAAAGAATTTGGGGGGAGTAAGGAAGGAATTTTTCTTGACTATGCGTCTTAGAAATTTCTAATACGGATTCTTTCATGAGAAAGTACCTGAAAAATTCAGAGGCCGATATCTGACCTAAAAAGAGCAGGAGCAGAAAGTTTAAGAGGAAGTCTTAGGCTCTTTCTTCTTGAAAGGAAGAAAAAGAAAGAAACCTGCAACTCTTTCTTTAGAAATCAGTTCCCTATCACTGAGTCATGTTAACTGTAACAGTGTTGTTGCTGTGTTTTCAAACTGTGCCAAATTACCAGCAAGTGTCTTTACTGCATTACTTGTCTAACACTGCTGATGAAGCATACTTGGTGGGAGAATAAGTAGCGCCTACTTAGACCAGACAGTTTGAACTGAGTTCGAGTTTAGCAGGCTAATTAACTGCAGTTTTGCTCTGAAAAAAAATCCACTAGAAGTGGGAGCTGAACATCAGACTTGCAGCTTGAGATATGTTTTGTGTTGTCAGATACAACATTCTGCAATTTACTGACTCCCTTACTTGTTGCTGTGCATCCTTCAGTCACAGTGTCTTCTATCTCCTGCTTTTCTTCCATCTCCTTTGTACTGGTACATATCTGCTGGAGATGCTGCCCTTCCTGTTGTGCTATGGACTGACCTGAAACAGGACTGTTTTATTCTGCCACGGGAGAGGAGATGGAGGTTTCTGGGGGTGCAGAAGAAAGAAACCTCAGTTTGTCATCTGACAAGAAGGTGCTGGGGAGCGCGTAACCTTCCTGGTGGAGAGAAGGGTGATGTAGGCAGTCCCGGTAGTCCACAAACATTGTCAAGTGTCCTGCAAGAGGAGATGCAATCCCCAGAGTCTGGAGAGGTAGGGGGTGAGGAATCTGAAGACGCAGCGGTCACAGCATGTATATTTTGTTAATTAAAGTGCAACACTAATTGTAAACGAGTCACATAGATTAAGCCAGTAAAGCACATTCTCTGAGCTGCTGAGTTGCAGCGGTGGTTGTCAGCGGAGTCACGTGCTGGAGTAAGTGCGCTAGATCCTTCAGACAGTTCAAAACTCGTTATCCAAACTCACAGAGAATCTCCAAAGATTTTCTGTCGATAGACCTCTTTTGGCTAGGTTTTGTCTTCGTTCCTGATGAGGACTTGGTGACTGCTGTCTCAGAACAAGCTTTTGGAGATGTTTTACTTTGTGATTTAAAAGTGAAGGTCCCATGTCACGTTTAGGAATGAGCAGATTTGTGACCTGTCGTAGAGGCGTACTGAACATTTATTTCTGCATGTGGACCTCAGCTTTGTTAGAATAAAAGCATGAGTGTTGAGTGGATGGTAAAAGCAGTTGCTTTTGGTCCTAGCTTGTCTATGGCATTTTAAATTATTTTGAGATAAATTACAGGATAGATGCAAAAGTAATAGGCCTTACAATAATCTCTGTAAAAAAATATATAATATAAAGGAGAGGGAAGGAGGATAAGGGACATAGAATGAATAGTTTTTTGAGTCTTCAGTGGCAAAAGCCTCAACATTTCAGATAAATCTCTTAATTTCCTTGATCAAACACGTCTCTGGCCTCTCACTAATTATATTTTCTAAACGTATTAGACAATTTCTATATATTAGCTGAAGAAAGTTTGTTGCATGCTGGTCAAACTATGTTGTGGCTCTCTCTTTTATTTTTAAAAAAAGCACATTTACTGTAATTCAAGTCAGCATCTTTTCCTCTTGGTATGTAGTGAGTACTAGGCAATATTGTATAATATGTGTATGAACTAGAATAGATTAGGTAGATTTAGTGGTTTGTAGCACTGGATCTTTTAATAACTATGTCTTTCAAAGGACCGTGGGGAGCTCCAGGTACATCCCAGACCTGGTAGCTGAGTAACAGGGCTTCTGTCTTGAGTTATGCTGAAAACTTTTATGTTGGTACTTAGTTTGGACATTATCTACCAGTAATAGCGAGTTAATCATGGTTTTCCTGTGTCCAATAAGATGAATGCAACATTTTTGCAGTCTTTAATGGGGAGTAGGAGACTATATAGGCCAAAAATACTTGCCCCAAAAACTTTGTTTAATGACTGTGTGTTGAAAAACTCAGTTCCTGTACACCTGGGAAATGTCTCTATATCCTACCCCCACAAAAGCTCTGCAAGCTCGATGATGATCAGTTTAGTTGCAATAGGACTACTTAACACGGAGGACTATCTTCCGTATGTTTTTAATCACGCTAAATCGTCACTGTCAGGGTAAAAAAACCACCTTGTTACAGTTCTACTTGTGTTATTTTTGTTAACATCTCATATTCTGAAATTTGGAGGCAGTTTTAACAGTCTGCTCCGTCCTGTTTTCTTCTGCATTTTTTCCGTGGTTGATTGTAGTCCAGTGGTTCTCGCTTTTGTTTCCACCCACTTCCAAGTCCTGTTTCTCCCCAGTAAGCGAATGTTGCAAGCCCTGGCTGCCACACACAGCAAAATCAGGCGAACTGGCAAGTGCAGATGATCTTTCTTCGAAAAGCAGTCACAGGAGCCCTGCTGAGGGTCCCCATGGGGCGCAGTGTGAGGTCAGGAGAGTTGCACGGTACCCTACAGTCTAAATTCTTGCGTCACTCATGCCTGGGATTCCTGCACTGACCACGGTGTATTATAGTTAAAAAAGAAGTCTTCTAGTTATCCAACATTTTGAAGACTCCCAGTATAGCTATCCAAGGCAAGTCGCAGGCTTGGAATAGTTTATTTTTATAAAGCCTAACCTTTGTCTTTTTTTTTCCCCACAAATTTGACTTGCCAGTTTCTGTCTAAGGTGATGTGATACGACAGTTGGGATTGCCAGTGTGGTTGTGTAAAAAGTAGCGGTTTGCTAGTGATGAGCAGCTGAAAACGAAACTTTGGTCCCCTTTGCAAGTCCCGACTGAGTTTTTTCCTCTGTCTGAGTCTAGCTGTTAGTTATAGTCAGGGAGGGGGAGAGAGAGAGGGAGCAGGAGACTTAAAAAAGAAACAGGCTCCATAGTATTTTTGGTCTGTGAGCAATGATGAGGGATGAGACTGAGGAGAGAGAAATACCTGCCCAGCTCACGGTTGATTCCCTGTTCCTGGTGCATGAAATTCTGCATTTTAATAGTAATGGGAAGATTGCTTGCCAAAAAAAATGGAGAGCTGCTCCCTAAGTGTTACCTGCATTACTATTACCATGGAAAACAAAGAAATCCTGATGCTGAGAGCAGAATGATCTCTACCCAGTGGGAATCCCCTGCACACAGGGAGAGCAGAGCACTGAGGCCATGCCTCGCACGTGGCTTTGTCCTCCATGTGGTCTGAGCAAAAAGCAGCCGTGACTGTGGTTAGTCCTGGTTTGTTCAGGCAAAAAATGTGATATTTTCCCAGTCTCCCGGTGTTGCTTTCCCTTTGCCCCAACACAGCTGGGATGCCACAGAGCCAACACAAGGTCCTCCCTCTGCAATTCAATCCATGGGTCTTCATCCCGCATCCGCGAGGGGAGGCTGGAGCATCCCTTTTGCACTGCGTGTGGGCCTTTGTGTCCACAGGCAGGGTAAGGGCCAGATGCCTTTATTGTTCAGCCAAGCACATCCCCATTTCTTGGCCATGGATTGTTTCAAAGGACGTTGTAGAATTATTTGCTTGGAATGAAAATAGATATTTAGTGTTTCTAGCTACCGGATCCTTTATCAATGTACTGTTCTAAATTTGCAGGTCTTCTGGAGTATGAATATCACAAGTTCCTGTAAAGGAGCTATTTTTAATATGTTGAGGCAGTTAACAGAATCTCAACCTAAGCATGTTTTAGTAATGTTTAGACAGCAAGACAACTTTTTTATGAAATTCATTTTAAGTTAGTTTATTACATGCTGTTGGTAATATTTTAAAACAGGAAAAATATTTTTCTTTAAAGACAAAATGCTGTATGTTTTTTAACAGATAACATAATTTCGTGTTTTCAGAAATGTTTAATGTTCTTGGTATGAAGTTTACTCATTCTTTTGATTTCTATGTTCCTCGTTATATTTTATCAACTTTTTTCCAAAAGAAAAGAGGCATATGTAAATAAACACCAGAAAAGAGTCCTATAAGAAATTCTGTTCAAACTGGCCATAAAATTATTAGTAAATATTTGTTATCGTTCATTAACTCTCAGCTACTATTCAAGCCTTTGTTGAAAGAATTGATGTTGTATTTTCAAGATGAGGACTACTTAGCTAGTTTTGTCATAATCCTGTACTCTGTATAAAAATCTTTTTATAAAGAAAGTCTAATAGGCTAACAAGCAATAATATATTCCATTTGGTGTGCACAGATTGTGACTTGCAGGCTGTAGTACATATTGTTGATACAGTTTATAATTGTCTTCAATCTCAATGACATCACTTTTGAAAGAGATCCATATTAACTTTGATTGTAAAAAAAACAAAGACTGGGCTGTTGCCTTGTGAGATATATTCATGCTATAGACTTCTCTGTGAGTATATGTGCCCATCGACATGAAATCTCTCTTAGGTGACGAATGAAACAGCTGTAGGCGACTTCATACTACAGAGGTAAAAAATAGTTTCAGTATAAACTTCATGACTGTTTCAATCTCCCTGTTTTTCTTAGGCTATCTAGTATTTGTAACTCAATGAGAATGGTTCCCACTGCCACTGTAGCCCTGATAAAGCAAAAAAGCCTTTGCACTCTGGGGCCACATGAGTTCTGCCTGACAGCTGCCTAATTTCCTCAAGATACCAGGGGCAAGCTAAAGGGAGCGTTTTTTTCAGAGCAGCAGATTGAGCTGCTCTTCTTTCAAGGCGTTGTGGGTTATTTTGTCCATTTCATAGGTGGGATTTGTCCGTTGCGTTAGAAAATTCCACCCAAGGCAGAGAGATTGCACCTTTGCAGAGGGCCACGGGGGACTAACGTGTAAAACGGGAACAGGCTGTTCTGTGCCGTTCTGCAGAAGTTACCTAATGCTGGGCTCATCTAAAGATTTTTCCAAGGTGGCAGGATCAGGATATTGGATTTTAAGTCAGCTCTATCATTGATGCAGTGCATAGAATAAACCAGCTTCAAAACAGCATCCCAGTTCATTGCCTGTGGATTTCTCGCAGCATTTCCCGTAGGAAAAATCTCCATGTTGTTCTTGAGATTGCCATTCTGCTGGCCATGCAGGCAGCAGGTCGCTGACCCGGTGGTGCTGGGAGCCCCAATGAATGATGAAATAATTCACATTTTTTTGTGAAATGCTTTGAGGAGAAAGAGAGACGTGTAAATGCAAAGTGCCGTCAGTAGAGAGATCCAGGGCATATTGAGATCTAAAATAAAATTGAAGCTACCATATTTGAGCCAAAAAGTAAGAAAAGAGGCTGATCAGTGAACGTCATTTCATGTTTACCCCAGTGCAGACCTGCCAAGGCGCGTATGTTTGTGGATGTCCCTATGTGTATGAACATATACAGGCATGCAGCGCACAGTAATGCTTTGGAAAATGCCAGGTTCCCGTAGGGAGGGGAAATCCCGCTGAAGGGGCTGCCTGGTGGTACAATCGATGTTTCATTCCCTTGTATGAGCCCTTTGCCCCCCCAGGACCCAGCAGCCAAGTCTGTGGGACGCTTGTGAAACTCGGCATGGCAGAGACCCCAAGCTGCGCTCCTGTGTCCTGCCTGCGTCCGATGGTCTGCCTGGCTTTCCAGCGTGTGTCTGTGAACGTGGTAATTCCCCGGGGAGTGTGCAAGTGATTAGGTATTCTCAAAATGTGGCTAATGAGTCTTAAACTCACACTGCCAGACCCCTCTCTGCTCAGTGACCAACGTCCCAGTGACCAAGCAGCCGCACGTCCATCCCTAGCCCCAGCCATTCTCCCACCACAGCAGCATCAGGCACCTTCCTGGGGAACCTCAAGCTCTTCCCATGGTATAGACACCCTTCTGCCCTCCCTTCCCTGTGGTAGCTGCTCTCATCCCGGTGGAGCAGAGGAACCGGGGAGAGTTTCCTGTAGCATTTGGTTCTTTGCACTTTAGCGGCTGAAACTGAGGAGGAGCCAGCACCAGCCCTTTACAGAGCACCAGCAAACAGAGGCTACGACCCAACGATTTTCCCTTCGTGACTTTTCCAGTAGCTAAAATGGCAACCAAAGCTATATCGTTAAACCCCACTCTGCCGGGTCAGTAGACAGCCTTTGCATTTACGCTGCACACTGGGCACCTCGCGTGGGCTTGAGACCCCCTCGCGTGGGAAGGAAGGGGCTTTGTCTTGACGAGATGCTGCGTGGGCAGCAGCGAGCTCTGCTCGCTGAGCGGTGACGGGGGCAGAAGCAACCTCATGGAAGAATCGAGGCACACCTTCTGCTGAAGCCATGCCCACAAGCTCCCCAGGAGCTAGGTTTTTGTAGTTGCTTGGGACAGCTGCCCACCGGGGCTCCAGATCCCACTAACCACCAGCCTGGAACTTTAAATCCTGCGGCAGTTTTTTTCTTTGAGGCTGTTGCTCCCTGCTCGGTGCTGCTCACTGGTCTCTGCTTTGGTGGTTCCATCTCCTCGCCCTGGAGCTGGTTTTAGCTTTGTTTCGAGCAAGGAAGAGTGAGGTTTGGAGGGTGAATCCAAGACACGTTCCTCCAGCCTCACTGCGCTGAGCTTTCCTTCCTCCTGCTCCCTGTGCCGGCTGGACAGGGCATCCTGGGGACGCAGTGCCTCACCCGAGACCCCTCAGCAGCACTGCCATGGCCTGCCACCCACCTGGGATGCCAGTGTCCTGCTCATGTTTTGTGACAGTCCTGAATTCAGACCACAGGGGGTCCTTCCTTTCCCATCCTTGGTAAGAGCTGGGTGTCTTCTGCAGGGGCTACTGATGCGAATGGCCGGGAGAAGGCAGGGACAGGGAGGGAGGTGGCTCTGTGCTGGCCAGGGAGGAGGGGAGCTCCCACCAAGCTTTCCTCCAGGTTCCCTTTGCTTTTCCCTGCTCCCGCTGCTCCCTCCATGGGTTCTCTCTTCCCTCTCGATACGAGGCCTTATTCCGACCCGAGGGGACCAAGGCTGCCCGCAGCATCTTGTTGCGCTGGAGCATCCATCCCGCACTGCCCGCGGGGAGCCCCGGGGCGGTGCTGCAGAGCTGGCCTCTGCTTGGGGATGGAGCCACCCCCTGGCCCATCCATGCTCTCTCCTCCCCGGCACCAGCGTGCCAGCGCTCTGCCTTGTACCCTCACTGCCCAGGGGCCTGGCCACCATAGGGACATCTGCTTTCATGGGGTTAAATGTTTTTACTTCATCAATTGCTCCACGAAAACCCATAGCTTTGCAGGGGCACTACGCGGTTGCTGCCTCTGCTGTTGCCTTTCCATAGGAGTGGGGGCAGCTAATCTGCTCTTTTTGGCCTCTGTAACCCTCTCCAAAACTTTTGGGAGGTTTTTAACGTCCTCCAGTGAGATGTAATCTCCGTGGAGCCGGAGGGAACACAGGCAATAGAGCCGGGCAGCCTGCTTGCCACCGTGGCGAGTTGCTTGTGAGGTGCGTGGGCTGCCTTGGGTGGAAGGTGGGACGCCGTCCCGGCAGCGCCGGTGGGACGCCAGCTGCTGGTCTGTAGTTGGGAGAGGATTCTGCTGTACTTTTTTCCTGTCTGTAGGTTTTATTCAGACAATATGTAATGATTGAGTGATTTACAATTCAGTGTTAAGCTAATGAAAACGTTGATAATGGTGATAATAAAACCTTTCTTTTTTTTTCCTATGGTGTTTTGGAGATTTTTTGTGGAGTGTCTCTGCCCATTATCTTCACCCTGCAATTTCAGCTGGCCCATCCCTTCTCCCTGTGCCTAAAGGGAATGAGAGGAGCGTAGCCTGGTGTGTCCCGGCACTGTCCCAGGCTCCTTCCCAGTGCTCTCCATGGAAGGTCCCTCCCTCTCTGAGTCATCCCCAGCTTCAAACCTGCATTTCCCTGTGCCATTTCCAGATGTGATGTGGCTGTGGGCATCTCCAGGCACAGAGCTGAGCCTGCTCCCAGCCCGCGCTCTGCTCCCTGCCCCCATCAAAAGCCGCCTGCTCTTTTCTTCCCAAGACCCTTCGTGGTCAACACTGGCCATTAGAGATTGGTTTCAAAACTGGAGGTAAAGATGCTGCTGGCAGAAAAAACTACCCCTGACCAAGGTTGTTGGGAATTCCAGGGGTCCGTGCAGGTGCAGAGGGAACCTGGGGACCCTCAGGGAGGGAGACCTGGGGGTGTTACCGGGTGTGCAGCTACTGCCTGGTCCTAGATGGCCGCAAGCAGGGCCCAGTCAGGGGCTCTGGTGTGACTCCTGCTGCAGGAGGACAGGGCAAGAACAGGCAGCATTCCCTGTGGAGCTGCCACAAGCCCTTTTCCCATAAGAATTACGAGGGATCACAGTGTCCCAGTTCTCTGAGAAAAGGTTTTTCTTATGCCTCCAAATCCCTCTGCAGGTCATCGGGGCAGGGCAGCTCCCTACCAGCCACCCACCTTCCCCGGCTGCAGCCCCGTGGGGAGTGGTGGTGGAGGTGGAGGAAGGAGGAGGAGGATTTCTCCAGTGGTGCGAGCATCTGGGGAGTCAGGACAGCCCAGCCCAGCATGGTACTGGGGATGAGCAGCATCTCCCACCCTCAGACCATCACCAGCCTCCAAAAGCAGGAGAGTGGAAGAAGGGTGAGAGGTGCTGGCTCCGTCCTGGCCACTTGGAGGGTGTCCCGGGTTCAGCATGGAAAGGGTGAGAGATCTCCATCTGCTGCTCAACTCTGATGGCAAGGCCACCACAGCACTCCCGAGCCTCAGCCTTGGTGGGGGGAGGTGGGATACGGCAACAAAGGGGATGAGCTGGTGGGATCAGCATGAAAGGACGCCGCTGAGAAGCCAGTGAAAGTCTCATTTTTAAGCCTTTTTTATATGCTCACAGTTTGCTCCCCCCCCCTCCTTTTCTATTTAAACCAAGGCTCACACAGCTGGTCCAGATTTGGGGCCACTGGTGCAAAGCCGTGCAGCTGCTGAGCACCTGGGGGAACTGGAGCCAGGGCACGTTGGTGGTGGGAGAGTGGCCGCAGGTTGGGGCTGTGCTCCTGGCTCAGTCACTGTCCCTTCCCTGCCCCCATGTGGAACAAGGGGACAAGCTGAGGCTGGGAAGGGACAAGCATCTTGCACAAGAGTCCTACTGCCCCAGGGCAGGCAGGATGGATCTACAGGTGGAGAACCTGGCAGGGAGCAAGCAGCCGTGCCAGACAGACTCCCCCAAATCAAGGACACCCCCCCCCCCCCCCCCCCCGCCTGCCCCGGCAGCGCAGCGGCCCCACTGCAGCCCCTCAGCGCCCGCACTGCCCTGCTCTGCTGCCAGCCCCGGCCATCGGAGCTCCTGCCCGTCCCCGCACTTGCCCACTTGGGCATCACCCATCTCCAGGCCCATATCCCGGCCATTTTAGAATCTGGAACAGGAAAGTCCCAGTCGTAACAAGCCTTCACGGATTTGAGGTGACATGAAAGCCCAAAGCTGCCTCCAGGGAAGCCCAAGCACCAGGAAAGGTTGGAAAAGTGGAGATCACTGGCCGGGGAGGGTGGAGGAGCCCAGGGCATCCCTGTGCGGAGGGCAAAGACACCATCCAAACGAGACCCAGCTGCTTCCCAGCTCTGAGACAGCCACTCCGACCCCCTCCTCCCTCTGATGCCCAAACATCCCAGCAAACATCCCCAAGAATGATATTCCTGGATATAAACACTGCCCACCCTCCTTGTGGCAGGGGATCCAGCCCTGGCATACCCCAGCAGCCAGGCAGGGCTGGGATCTGGGGCTTGGGCATGTCCCTCTGCTCACCCTTGTGACAAATAACCAACCACCACCAGCTGGATTCACCTTTTATTAAACTGCCCAGAACAAAAGGAGAGAGCAAAGCTTGCCCTGAGGCCTTCTCAATGCCCTCTGCATGCCTTCTCCACCAGGAAAAGGGGATTTTCCTCTGGGAGAACCCCCTCAGAGGGTATTTTAGGTAGAACTAAGAGTGAAAATGTCCCTTTACTGGGGGGAAAAAAGTGAAACGGAGCTGCTGCTGCTGTCAGAGCCCAGTCCTGTTTTCTTGCAGATGAGGCAGGACGGACATGGGCCATGTCGGGGGGCACCAGCTGGAAGCAGCCTCCCAGGTGGGGCTGTGCAGGTACCGCATCCCGCCCAGGGATGCACACCGAGACGGCCTCACCCCGTCTCTCATAACCCCAGCAGCAACAAGGGCAAACCCAAACCATGACACACACTCGCTGGGCTGCCAGCTGGGGGCAAGGTGGGGAAGGCAAGGGTGGTTTTAGCTAGTGATCTCATCAGGGCCAAACCCTTTGCAGGTGGCTCTACAACGGTTCAGTGAGGCTTTCCCTGGGGCTGTGCCCTCAGCAGGGTCCAGGCTCATCCCAGAGGAGGGTTGTGGCTGGGCTGGAGGAGCTCAGCTTTTCCTAGGAACGGGCCACTGCATCCCGCCAGCCAGCTCAGCCTGGGGGACCTGCTGCCATGGGGTAAGGTGAGCAGACGGGTGAGTGTACGGACCTCCAGCTTCCAAAAGTACTGAGCCAGCCACGAGCCGGAGCTCAGACCCAGAGGACTGGCGATGGGAGACACGGTGCCAGGAAGCTGTCCCCACGCACTGAGCAGCAGGACCGCAGCGCATCCCCTCCCTCCCACCTCCCCCTGCCCATCCACCAGCTGCAAACCCGCTGCGTGGCGCCGACTTACCTGCACCCCCTGCCAGGGGAGAGCTTAAAGATCCCCAGCCCCGCAGGGCTCACTAACGCGGGCTTTGTGTATGGTAGGCTCTCAGCAAGTGCCACCCAGTGTCACGAGAGGCGGGTGCTGGCCGCGGCCACAGCCAAGGCTGGGCAGGGTGGGAGGGCAGCAGCATCTCCCTTTGGGGAGCCGGGAGGTGGGAAAGCAAACCTACAGCTGGCCAGCCTTCACAGCGGGGGGCGCTTCTTGCCAGACCCGAATGCTCGAACCTACTTGTGAGGAAAAAGCAAAGAAAACTAACGGTGTAATTCGGTGCCTGCAAAAAAGGAATGATTATTTCTCAAGGGGGCTTGCAGGCGCCTGCTGGACCCTGCGTGGGGCTGGCTGCCGGCTGAAAGGGGAGGGGAACAGAAGAAATGAGAGCAGTAGAAGGACCTGACGTCTCCGTTCATAATTTATCATCGTCGTAAGACTCAAGCACCGAGTACAGCTCGGCACGTGCTCCTAGATGGATTTCCTCCGCAGCCGGGGGTGTTGCCGGCAGTGAGGGCTGTTGGATGATGAAGTGCTCCCCGGGGAAGAGCCGGTCTGACCCCGCGTGCTCAGGGAGACCTCGTCGATTTTGTAGGAAATGGAGTTGTAATAGACGGGGTTGGTGTGGCAGCTGAGGGTCTCGGGGTGGGAGGGCACGGGGCTGCCGCACAGCTGAGGTCTATAGCACAGGCACGTGCAGAAGGAGGGGACCGCGGCCGCCGAGTTGGCCGACTGGCGCCGCTGCTTCTCGACGTCCTCCTGGATCAGCGGGATGAGGTTCATCTGGCTCGTCCTGTCCTCCACGGGGAGGAAAATGGCATTGCTGCTCCGGCTGTCCTCTTTCGGCTTGAGGTGGATGTTGTTGCGGGCTCTCCTCAGCGAGGCTCGCTCTTCAGCGTCCCGCCGCTCGTCCTCCGAGTTCATCGTCAGGAACCGCAGCACCACCAGGTTGAGGAAGGCGCCGATGACGGTCAGGCCCACCAGGATGTACATGAAGCTGAAAGCCACGTACGGGGGCTTCTTTTGCAAAGCCTCGTTCTTCTGCAGAGCCACAAAGTCTCCGAAGCCAATAGTGGTCAAGGTTATGAAGCAGTAGTAATAGGCATGAAAGAAAGTCCAGCCCTCGAAGTAAGAGAAGGCTGCTGCGCCGATGCACAGGGTCCCCATACAGGACAGAAAGCCAACGAGGACCATGTTCTCCATGGAGACGTTGGTTGTCCTCATGCCCAGACATTTCTTGATCTTCTTGAGCAGCATCCGCACAACGGTGTTCATGCGCTCCCCCAGGCTCTGGAACATGACCAGCGTCAGAGGGATGCCCAGGATGGCGTAGAACATGCAGAAAACTTTGCCAGCATCCGTGCCCGGGGCGGCGTGTCCATAGCCTGCGAGGGAAAAAGGAAAGGCAGGCGTCGAGCCCTCACTGGGGTTTCCAGCAAAGCTGCCCTGGGACCAAGAGGAACAGTAGAAGAAGGGTGGGGAAAATTAATCAGTAACAGATCTGCGGGGGCCACAGGATGCCACATCTTTGGGATGATGGCACGTTGCAGCGTCGTGTGGGCTGAACCCCATTTGGCCTCAAAAGAGAGAAGGTCCCTCCTGATAGCCCCCGAGCTTGTGTGAGGAGGCCAAGAGCAGCCTTAGAGCTGGGCTGGGGTCTGCAAGCCTTCTGTAGCTCACCAGCCATGGAGAGACAGTGATGCCGAGTCTGTGGGGTCACTGCATCCCCGCAGTGAGGGGGGGGACGGAGGCACCGCAGAACAGTGACACCAACAGCCCGGTCACCCTGCGGGGAGGTAGGCACCCAGCCAGGCCCCTCCACAACTGCCCTGCAGAGCCATCGTCCCCTCGGCACCCACTCCCGCCCCCCCATCCCCTCTCCCCAAGTGTCACGTGCATCTTTGATGCCACATGACCATTCTCCGCGTGGACGGTTGGACAGGAGCTATAGGGCCCCTGTGCTATAGGGTCTGCAGGAACAGCTAGGTCTGGGAGGACTTCTGCAGAACAGCTTGGGATTTACTCCGGTGTCACTAAGACTCGGGCCAAAAGCCACGCTGGATCGTTGGGGAGGAGGGGTTGCGCTGTTTTAAATGCAGGGAGGTATTTCTGCCACCGCAGCCCTGTCAGCCCTCATCCCAGGGACAAGGAGCAAGGAGGACAAGGTTCTCCTTGAACGCCTTCCGAGATTTAATTTCCCCACCTCACTCCAAGTTTCAGAGCTGTGACTCAAGGACACACACAATTATACCGTGAGTCGTAATGAGGTATTCACCGCAATCTTCCGGACTTATTCTGCGCCCACCTCACCTCATTATACAAGCTTCACAGGAGCCGGTGGCCTCTGACCGAAGCGGATGAGTAAGTAGCTCAGTGCCAGGGAGTCATGCCACGTGGGGAGTCACGGCATCCAAAGGCATCCAAGCCCTTCTTTTGAGTTTCTATGAGAAACTACCGGGGCTGGAAACTTCCTTTCTAAAGGCGTCTGCAGAACAGCGCCGGCTCCTTCCTGGGCTGCTGGGTGGCCTGTTGCGAACAGCTAGCTATATTCGTCACTTTTTTCTAGGTATCCACGTGACTTTTGCATGAAGAACGTGTTGGGGGAAATGCCCTCTTTTTATTTGTCAGTCTTGTTCGTAGCTGTGACTTGGCCTCACCTCTGCCTCTGCTGCCAGTGGATTTCCAGGGCTCTTAGGGAAGCAGGGATGGGAGAAGCAGAGGATGATAACCACATTGTCCCAGGCTCCCAAGCGCTCCAGAAAACCCCCGC
This sequence comes from Fratercula arctica, assembly GCA_947846985.1. Classification (NCBI taxonomy): domain Eukaryota; kingdom Metazoa; phylum Chordata; class Aves; order Charadriiformes; family Alcidae; genus Fratercula; species Fratercula arctica. The sequence continues at coordinate 11,079,933 of CANTUZ010000013.1, read as the reverse complement.
AATGGGACAGGGCTGAGGACAGAGTAATCCTTGACCACCTTGTGCCCCAAACTGGAAGCAGGCAGGAAGGGACCAGTTTCTAATTGCTCTGTCTGTTCATCAACTCACGCAATCAAAAATGATAAACTTAATGCCTGCATGTCACATTCCACTGAATATGGAGCAGACATGAGACTGCAGCGGCAAAAAAAAAAAAACCAAGTCAGATCCAAGCTTAATAACCATGTGCAATTACCGGGTCCTAGGCCACAAGATAATACAATGACAGCAATGAGGAGGTAAATATAATGATCCAGAAGAGCAGTAAGTGGAAAAACAGTTGTTGTACCCTGAGAGACTCCTGAAAGAGCATTTGACTGATGCTTTCAAAATGACAAAGAGAATTAGGAAGAGTAAACACAGCTACATTAACATTAAAACTGAGATTTGGAGCACAGCCCCACATAAAGAGATCTGACATGCCAGCGTTTTAGAAATATGGCATCTGGGCTGAAATTATTTATTGCACGGTGTGTGTGATAAGCATAGCCATTGTTTGTCACAGTCAACAGAAAAATAATGTAAATGAAGCTATAACCTGTCACGAGATGATGGAGATTTTCATGGAAGCCATTCATCCTACCCTCCTGCTGGGGCTTGACACTAGCCGTGCCCTGAGCCCATGGCTGCCCGCTGGTCACAGGCATCGCCAGCCATCCCAACCCCACCCCATACCTCCTGGGGGCCCGCGGGGTACCTGCCCCTCCGCCACCTCTTGTCCCCTGGTAATGCTGGGTTGATCCCACCAGCCCATGTCCTGAGGGATGATGCTTTCAGCTGCCAGCCATGTTTCACCCATCCCAAGCCCCTCAGCGAGGCTGAGCCTCGTCCTGCAGAGGAGGAGGTGGCTGCTGGCCGTGGAAGGGCAGGATTTGGCCTCAGGGTTCCTGCCTCCAAAACACGGATTGAAATCCCAGCACGAGCAATGGCATGAGCACGGGATCCCATGCCTGTCGGCCCCCATGGGATGCTCGGGGTGCATGGATTAATCAAAGTGGATTAATTAAACAATGCTTAGCTCCCATGTGGCTAATCTCACCTAGTATTAAGGCAATCCTCATTCAGTTTAGCTTCCTTCTCTTGCAAAATTGAAGAGGGCAAACCAAGGCACTGGGCTCTAGTATGGGTAAGTGTCTACCTGGGGATTTAATAAGGTTCAATCACTCCCCTCCAAGCTAATTGACACCCATCTCTCTGCAGGTTCCCGCGCAGGCAGAGGAGGTTCAGTGGCTGGCGGCTGGCTTGGCTCCCCCAAGCAGGTCTCATACAGCCAAACATCCAGAGTTTTGAGCTGGCAACGAAGGCAACAGTTCCTGCCCAGCTCCTCAGCCTGGCTTGCTGGCTACAGCACTGCACAGAGGACGGACGCAGCTCCCACCTCTGCCCTCCGACACCCCCCGGCAACTGCAGCTGCCTGCCCCAAAGGTGCCTGCAGAAGCCCCATGTGCTGCTGCCTCCCTGGGACAACGTGCATGTCACGTTTCGTGGCCCCAGCCATAGCAGCACCCCTGGCATCCCCCAGAACCCCACAACATGGATTACTTCCCCCACCGCTGGGCACTGGGATCCCACAGGGTCAGATCAGGGGGTGGCCCAAAGAGGTGTCCCAGCATTGCAAGGGTGAGACCTGCCTCTCCTATGCAGGTAACCCCCCCAGGGACGTCCTGGGGCACCCAGCTGTGGTGGAGGTTTTCTAGGAGCAGAGGTGTGGGGATGGAGGGATTTGGGGATTGAAGGGATGTGGGGACGGAGGGAGGCAGGGATGGAGGGATGCGGGGCTGGAGGGATGTGGGGACGGAGGGAGGCAGGGATGGAGGGATGCGGGGCTGGAGGGATACGGGGACGGAGGGGGGCAGGAGGCACGCCGGGATGCCAGCACTCACCGATGGTGGTGATGACCGTGATGGCGAAGTAGAAGGAGCCGGCGAACTTCCACTGCCGCCCGGCGCGGTGCGGCTCGGCCTGCAGCACCAGCCGCTCCAGCTCCCGGTAGTCGTCGGCGGAGAAGCGGTACTTCCTCCGCAGCTCCCCGCGCTTCTGCTCCAGCAGCCGCTTGCGGCCGCTCTCCGCCTCCGACTCCAGCGCATCGAAGACGGCGGCGCCCACCAGCAGGTAGGAGAAGATGCAGAGGATGAGCGCGGCCGTCCGCAGGTTCTGCCGCTTCATGGCGAGGGGCGGCCGCGGCGCCTCAGCCCGGGCTCCGCATGGCCCCGCCGCCGCCGCCCCCCGCGGGCCCCGCCGCGCATCCCCCGCGCCCACCCGCGCCGGCACCGCGCCCGCCCGCGCCGCCCCCTGCGCGCCCGCGCACCGCCCCCCGCGCACCGGCACCGCGCTCCGCCTGCGGGCACCGGGCACCAGCTGTTCCGCGCACCGGCTCCTGCATGCACCGGGCACCGGCTCCCCGGGCACCCCCTGCTTCGGGCACCGGCTCCTGCAGGTACCGAGCACCGGCTCCTGCATGCCCTGGGCACCGGCTCCCCGGGCACCGGCTGCCAGCCCCCGTGCACCAGGCACCAGCTCCTGCATGCCCTGGGCACCAGCTCCCCGGGCACTGGCTGCCAGCCCCTGTGCACCGGGCACTGGCTCCGGTGGGCATCGGGCACCGGCTGCTTTGGGCAGTGGCTCCTCTGGGCACCCACTGCACCGGGCACCGGCTGCATGCACCGGGCACCGGCTCCTGTATGACCCAGGCACCAGCTGCTCTACGCACCGGCTCCAGCAGGTACTGGGCACCAGCTCCTAGCAGCACCGGGCACTGGGTCCCCAGGCACTGGCTGTCAGCCCCTCTGCACCTGGCATTGGCTCCTGTGGGCATCAGGCACTGGCTGCTTTGGGCACTGGGCACCAGTTGCTCCATGTACTGGCTCCTGAGGGCACCGGGCACTGGGTCCCTGGGCACCAGCTCCTGTGGGCACTGGGCACCGGGCACCGGCTGCTCCACGTACGAGCTCCTGCAGGCACCAGGCACAGGCTGCCCAGACACTGGCCCCTGTAGGCAGTGGGCACCAGTTCCCCAGGCACCAGCTCCTGTGGGTACCAGCCACCAGCTGCTTTGAGCACCAGCTCCTGTGAGCACCGGGTACCGGGTCCCTGGGCACCAGCTGCTCCAGGCCCCAGCTCCTGGGGACACCAGCACCGGTTCCCATTTGCACCAAGACTGGCTCCCACATGCCCCGAGCCCACCGTGCCTGGCAGCACCAAGCTGGAGCTGGCAGCCCCAGCCCGCCAGCAAGCCCTAGCCCTTCATCCATTATGGTGACATTAGTAATGGTCCCTTTCCCCAAAGCTGCACCTGGCTGTGTGCTCCCAGGCTGGAGGAGCTTCTTGTGCCCGCACCCTCGCTGCCTGCCCTGCCTGGAAGCAGGGACCTTTGGGCTGTGCGGGCCACCGCTGGTCCCGCAGCCCTGCGGTGCCATCCCCGTGCGGGCAGCCCTCGCCTCCGCTGCTCTGTCCAGTGAGGAACGCGCCCCGGTGCCCGTTATCTGTCACCTCTCTGCTTTTTCCAGCCAGCCTGGCCTGTTGTGCCCAGTGCTGTTTTAAGGGAGCAGAAAGGAACAAAATAACCAGATTTAGTGTTTCTGCTGATTTCTCTGACACATTGGTCAGATGCTGCGGGTGCAGGGGGGCGCAGGGCCCATCACCAGCGCTGTGGTGGCGTCGGGGTCAGCGAGCAGAGCCCCCCCTCGCTGATGCGCTGCGGACAGCCCAGGTGCGCTCGGAGGTGCAGGGGAATTAGTTTGGTAGGAGGTAGAGCCCACAACATGAAGACCCTGTTTCTCATTACTGGTTTCCTGAGCTTTTATGTAAGCCTTATCTTTCACTTTTAAAAATAGAAAGATACTTCTCTGAGTTGTATGTTGCAGGAGATGGTATCTCCTTCAAGATATAAACTCTCCTTCTTTTGACTGGGAATAAAACAAATAAGGCAAACAAACCAACGAGTGGGTTTACATCCCTCTTCATCTCACTTCTCTCTCTGGAGAGGACAAGATGCTTTGGGCTTTAATTGCAGCAAAGGAGGTTTGAATTGGACAGAATAAAAACTTTTTAACCATGAAGACAGCGAAACACCGGAACAGATTGCCTGGGGACATTGTGGCAGCTCCAGCACTGGAGGAGTTTAAAACTAAGACAAGCAGATGTCTGGTTGTCTGCTGAAAGCTCTCTGGGTAGAGCTGATGCCCTCCCGGCGCAGGGGGTCACTCGCTGCCGTCCTGGAGCCCCTTCCAGCCCTGCCCTCTGCATTTCCATGGCCAGCATGTGGGACACGGTGCCCTTTCCCGCTGTAATTGTGAACTCTTTCACCCTGGACGCTTGCCACTTCCCTCCTCTTTGCCAAGCCTCCGTGCCAGCACCATTAGTGAAAGTTGTTACTGAAGAAAAAATACAGGCGCCGGCATCCATCACCAGTGGCACGAGCTGTCGGTGCATTGCTGTTTGACATCGTAGCGCTTGCAGCCTCCTAATCAGGCAGCAAAGCCTGGGCTGGAGGAATGCGTCTGGTTTATGTTCTCCGTAGTGTCATTGGCAACCCTTCTAATGGGGCCTGGGATGGTGTCAAACCTCCGGACCCCAGGCAATCGGGGGGCCGCCTGACAGAGAAGATCCACTTCTGCTGCCATCCAGCTGCTGGCGATTTTTCTCCACCGGTCGGCAATGACATCGCGCCTCGAAGACAGGACACAGTGCTGCTAATTGAGCTCTTGCTGGTTCCATTACAGAGGAAGGAGATCTTTCGGTGATCACACCACTGGGTTGTCTGTCACACATCTTTTAGGAGGGGTTCAGGGGACTCCCATGCTTTGCAGGTCGAATTTTGAGGTCCCCAGGTAACATTTGGAGCATTAAGCTGATGCTGTAGCGTGTTATCCGAAGCCAGCTGCTCTGTGCAGACGTTGGGCCAACACGCCAGTGCAGGTTCGAGCACGTAAAACCCTGGGAGATGCTCTCCAGCCGTGGGTGAAGATAGGCACAAGCTACTTGCACAGTTTCCTTTAGCAGCAGCATTGATCTTAGATGGTCGTGGACTACCTGAGTCCCCCACAGTTTGTTTCCAAGCATGTGTCTGCGGATGACAGCCAGCAGTGCTTGGGCAGAGATGGTAGAGCACAGCCTTCTCAAAGCAGTACCTACATAGGAGGGGGTCTGTGGATGGGATCTCACCCTGCCTGTGGCTGGGGCCGTTTGGGGCAGGGGGGACCATCCCTGCCCCTGCAGTAAGAACAGCTCTCAGTGCTTCCTCAGTGGGGTTTCTGCCAGTCCTGTCCGCTTTGGGCCTGGTGGCAGGTTGACCTTGGCTGGCTCCAAGGTGTTCTCCCGACCGCAGCAGAAATCCTCACCTGGCAGTGTCTCGTGGAGCGCGTCTTCCCTCGGCATGGCCTTTCCCTGCTGCGCTGAAAGTTACAGAGATTCAGGCAAATCCTTTTACTGGAAAAGGGGATGCCATTGGTGGAGCAGCATTGGAAGAGGGTCTCATTCAGCAACAGGCACAACGAAACTGCTGCTGTGACTCCCACGGGGGCTCCTTTTGGGGTTTGCTTTGACCTCCTGCAGGTCACAGCTCCCTGTGGAATAAACGCTGCCCTGAAGGAACAAGGGTAGCAGGATCCATCTCCTCATGAGAAACTCCTCCAAGAACAAATCCAGTGCTGACGAAGCCAGGACCATGCGGGCAGAAACACAGGCAGCCGTGCGTTCTGCACGGCGTCGTAGCCTTCATAATGAAGATGACGCTGAGATCAGCCTGCTCTGCGCTCTTACTGCTCACGCATTGCTTTTTCCTGCATGGAGAGAGACCAAACTGCGTTCAGATCGCGGTGGTGCAGGGCAGTCCCTCCTGAGGCACAGGGAAGTTTCACGCCTTCCCACTGGGAAGCTCCTTCAGTTCAACCTTTGTCTCTCCCCCGACTTCACTGCGCTTGAGAAAGGTCAGGCTGGAGCCGCCGGATCAGGCCAGGCAAGATAATGTGCTTTATCATTGATTTTCAGTGAGAAGTTGCATTATGAGATTAAATGTCTCATTTTTATTGCATGGGGAGGCAGAGAGAAAGCAAGAGCTCTGAAAATAAAATAGAAGTTGAAACGATGTGTTTCTGTTACAAGGTGCTTGTGACCGGGAATGAGCATACCTTGTTTGTTTGTTCGGTCCTTTGGAGGTGAACTTTGAGAAGCTGCTTCCTTCCGAGGTTGGTAAACAAAGTCAAACCTCATCTGTGTTTAAACCAGTGCCTAATTAATGTGTCTAATTGGCCCACATCTACTAATTCCAGGCTGGTGGGGAATTTATTAAAAAGCCTTTCTAGTTTTAATGGATTGAAATAAGCAAAGCAGCTTAACGGTCTCAGATGAGAGACGCTGAACAGGGACCAGAACTGTGGGTTTGTCTGAGGGGGTCCCGCAGCCCGACGTGCGTGGGGAGGGGTGGGAGCATCCCGCCAGCTCCGCTCACACTGTCTCGGGCATCGGCGCTGCCTCGGGATGCGCAGGCAGCTCGGGGTCCCCAAGAAAAGGTGTCAACGTTAACGGGACGCACGGTACCCACTGCCATCGCACCCCCGGCCGCGCTGCCCACCCACCCAGGGCCAAGGACGGGCTCCGGCAGGTGTCAGGCCCTCCACGGCTTTCGGCCGTAACGGGGGCTCAGGGACCCTCCTGGCGTGCTCTGCTTCTTTCTGTTATTTTTAGAGAACAAATAGATGTTTTGTTTTGCCTTAGTAAAAGCATCAGCTATTCTGGTTTTAATGCCATTTAATACCCAGATTATAGCCTTGCAATGCCACAGGATATTTTTAAAGCAATGGATTAGTTCATTTCTAAAAAGGATTAGATACTGAGATATGAATAACTACCAGCTGCAGCTACCCAGGCGGGAGCGGGACTCCGAGCCCTGCCCGGCTGTCCCAGGTCAGGCGGCACCGGGAGCCGGGCACCGGGAGCAATCCCCCCTCTCCACGCGATGCCCTCTTCTGTGGACACAGAGTCCCTCACTGTATCCGGGCTGCACATAGCAGTGTTTGCTTCTGCCCCATGACTCCATAAATCTTCCTGTAAAGTACCCTCCTGGTAGCCAGAGCTCAGGGTTACTGGAGGCTCAGGAACCTCACAGCTTTCTCTCAGCTCCGGGATTGCCCTGACCCTTTGTAACTCAGGCACTTTGCTCTGCGTTGTAAGCTGGAAGCTCGGCAAGGGAATTAATGAAGCGTTGGATATAAACTGGTTGCAAACGCAGCTTGCCTCCGCGAGGTCACCATGGATGTGGCTTGGAGGTTTCAAACCCCAGGGCAGGTGGACACAGCTCCACGTATGACTGTCTTTAACCACCTCGCCAGGTACCAGCCAGACTAAACCTCATCCGTGTCCCCTCCTGATGCCCCACAGCTCATTAGTGAGCCTTCCCCAATTACCCCTCCTACCCAAAATGGGTCCTGCAAGGGGCTGCCCCATCCTCCCATGGTTGTTGGTTGTACACGGAGCAGACCTGGGCTGGAAATGCTGACAGTGCTCTTGACAGTTTATGGCCACAAACTATTTTCAGCCTAATAAGTTTTTTATACGCTTGGAAAGCTGTCAGTTGAACATCAGCCAGGCACAAAGTACCTGCCATAAAGCGCCTGGACCGCAACCAAATGGGAAAGGTGCTGCTTCGCTTTAGCAAGTTTTGATCTCAGCAGCTTTAGTTCGTTTATTTGGTTTTAGGATCTCGGCTTCAATAATAAAATAATAAGATAAAATAATAATGCCCCTGCTTAATTATTTGCGGAAATATTTGCTGAGAGCCTGTTAAATTAGAACTGGAAACCAGTTTGGACTGGGGCTTGGGGCTGGGAGGCTCCGTGGTGCTGGTACCGGGGTGGGCTGGTTCCTGCGAGGAGCCACTGGACCCAGTGACAAAAGAGAGAGGCTTTGGGAATGTGTCTGGAGAAGGGTCCCAGTCCCTGGGAAGGTTAATTTGGAGATGAGCTGTCGTGGCCACTAACCATAGAAACACGGCCACGTCAAACCCTTGGCCAAATGGAGAGCAGGGCCTGATCCTGAGCGTTGCCTCTGCTCCCACCGTGGCAGCATCACGATGCTATAAATGACATTCCTGCATCACAGCCCGCGGGGCTGCCAGGAAGGTCAAGGGCAGGGGGCCAAAGGGTCTGGGAATGAATTGCAAATATGCGAGGCTCTTTCGGAGGGTGCCCCGGTGACAGCTTCGCCCCTGTCCTTCAAGGCAGCCCCTGCCACTCCAGCACTGCACCACTGGAACGGGAAGGGTCCCGGACCGCTGGGGGGTTCCTGTGGGACAGCCCTGGGTGAGCGATGGGCTGTGTCATGCTGTGTGCCGCATCTTAACCCACGTGGCACCCGGTGAGCGCCGCGGCCCCTGCCAGGAGCCCTGCAGGTGGCTTCAGTGCCGAAGGTGTCTGCCTGCATGGTGGGTTCATTAACCGGGTCCTGTGGCACCCTCCTTCCCATGGGAGAGCTGCAGGGCAGCGTGTCCCACCACAGGGACCGCAGCCTGGCTGGGCAGGAGAATCTGCTGCCAGCTCCCGGCTCTGGCAGCACATTTATGTGCTGGTCTAGGTGTGCTTGAGGGAGAAACGGTGGTGGATCATAGAATCATAGAATGTGTTGGGTTGGAAGGGACCTTTAAAGGTCATCTAGTCCAACACCCCTGCAGTAAGCAGGGACATCTTTAACTAGACCAGGTTGCTCAGAGCCTCATCAAGCCTGGCCTTGAATGTCTCCAGGGATGGGGCCTCCATGACCTCTCTGGGCAACCTGGGCCAGGGTCTCACCACCCTCATTGTAAAGAACTTCTTCCTAATGTCTAATCTAAACCTACCCTGCTCTAGTTTAAAACCATTGCCCCTCGTCCTGTCGCTACATGCCCTTGCAAACAGTCCCATCCCACCATCGAGCTGAGCCATGCTCCGGGTGAGATTTGACCGTGCCGGCAGCCGGGGCGGTGACCTCATGATGCGGGAGCTGCGGCAGCCCCGTCTGCTGCCCCGGGGCTTCGCTTCCCAGGCAGACAGCTTACAGCAAATGGCTCGTTTCGATGCTAAAAATAACCTGCTAGGAAACAAACTAGCCCCAGCACTTCAGCTGGGGAAAAGTGCATTTATTAGTAAAACTCAAGATGTCCTTTCCTGTTCTGCCTCCGAAGCTCAGGGAACCGGCTCTGAGATGCTGACTGCGCTTCCCGGCCAGGCACCAACTTATTTCGATGCAGCGTTTGATTCCACCAAGATGCATTTTCCTTTCCCTGCCAGCGATGCTCCCCAGGCTGGTCCCAGCCGCCAGAAGCAGCCCCGGCTTTGGGGCCACGAGTGATTTCCCAGCCGAGGGAGCTGTGAATTGCCTTGTGAACGCGGTCCCAGCTGCGCCATGCCTGAGAGTGCAGCAGGTTCCCGGTGGGGAATGCATACAACAAAATTAAAAAATTTGTTTTCTCTTGTGGTGAAAGCACCGTGTCGGGGACGTATTTCTTCCTCTACCTCAAAATTGCAGATTTTACCGAGTCTTGTTTGTATGCAGAGATTTTCCAGCTGCTTCTCTCCAGGCTTTGCTCTGGAAGGATTAACTGGGGAGATGAGACACATCCTCTCTGAATTGCAAATGCAAAAATGTTCCTGTGTGTGCCTGTCCCAGCTGTTTGTGCCCTGCTCCAGCCCTGCTTCTTTCTTTCCAGCCACGCTCAGGGGCTGTGCAGGGTCCCTGGGGCAGAGCAAACGGCGGCACAGGAATCACAGCTGTTCCGGGCATCAGGACGCCAGATCTGCCATGAATCAGTTATAGGGAATCAAATTAACACTAGGCTTTTCTGGAGGCGGGCAAACCACCTGAGCTAAATGGGAAAATAAACCGGAGGCTTCTCTGGGTTCAGAAATATTTAGCTAACTTTGAGGTCCTGTCTTTGAGCATCTCTTGGGGTGGGAGCTGAGGCAGAGCAGTGACGGGGACAATGCTTTTCTGGATATCCCCCCAGGGCACCTCCACACAGGGCTAGGCAACAGACCCTGTTTGGCATGGCCAGTTTTGGATTTCTGGCTTTGGAACTGCATTTGAATGGTCCCCTTTATGTAGGAGGATTGAGAGCTGCGAGCTGTCTCCTGGCCTGGGATTTGCAGGTGCTGATGCGACTGCAAGTCCATCGCTCATCCCCAAGCTGTGCCTTTGGGCGAAATACTGCCCCAGACTCCTGGGCTGAGTCTGCTACTCAGGTTCATCCATGAACAGCCCTCTGCTCCTCACCCCTGCGCCACTGGAAAGGAAAATAAACCCTCTTCTTGCCTTCCGTGCTGCTGGGTTTGCTCCCATTGGGGCTAACCAGAGCTACTGGCAGTAAATCTGGGGATGAGGAGTGATGAAATGGAGACCTGACAAGGAGGGGGAGGCGGCACTGACCCACCCAGAGATTGCTTCCTCCACCACCAGCTGTGGCCACAAAATCCAGCCATGGAGAGGTGGTTCATGCTCATCCCTATGGACAGGTGGGTTAAAACACAGACTTCTCCCTTATATTTCAGCTCACGGGGCCTCTCTCCTTCACTGTGCACGTTGATATCTCTGTTCTGCAGCTGGCCCTGGGACAAACCTGCCGCAGCTTTTCCCACCTCCCAGATCAGTGCAGTGGGGTGGTGGCTGCGGGGATGGGACTGTTGTTTCTGCTTTGCACACAGACAGATGCTTTCTCCCAGTGTCTCTGGGGAGGCTGCAGCATCTGCTGGGTACTGCAGACCCGCTGGTGTCCACAGCAGCCCCAGAAACCCAGATGAGCTGCGTCCCAAGGGCTCTCTGCATCCCTGTCTCCTCTGGGCTCTCAGCATGGCACTGTGTTGCCATCCCAGCCTTGCACGCTCTTTTATAGGGGGATTTTTGCTTCCACAACCAAATAACGCTTCATTTGGTGAGAGTGTCTGGCTCTTGGCATCACCGCCACCAAGCCTACCCCTGAGCTCTCCTCTGGGCCAGCAGCTTCCCATTGACGTGGGACCGTCTCACCCTAAATGGCCTGGACCGGAGGCACAGCATGGTGGTCTGGGCCAGTAAGAGCTGACTGGGAGACTGTGTGCGGTTCTCCCCCACCTCTGCTGAGCGGCACCTCCGCATCAGAGCAAAGGCAGCCAGGATGGAGTTAATGTCTCCTGTCCTTGGGTGTCCTCTGCACAGCATGGAAGCAGCCTCTCTGAGGAGGAGCTGTGGTGGTACTGAGAAGCCTGGGAGCTTTCTGATGCTCCTTAAGGTAAGCGTTTTGCCCATGAGTCCAAACAAGCAGAAGAATTTCATGCTGGCTGGGCTGCGCCCTGGCACGAAGGGCTCTTCAGGGAGCCAGATCTGACCTGAGCATCTCCTGATCAGTTGGGGCAGAGCAGAGCTTTTGGGCGAAATTTAAACTATAGTCTCCAGTGCAGGTCGTGGCGCACAGAGCAGCTCCCGGGGGTTTCTCGCTGCCCTGCTCTCCCTGCTGACCCCTGCCTTGAGCAGCGAGCAGCACGGATGGCAAGGGACACGGAGGGCTCGCTGCCGGGGGATATTTAGAGGGACAGTCTGAAAAATGGCACATCTCTCTTAAACCTGGGCTCCCCGAGTCCTCCAGGACACATCCCTTCCTGCAGGGTGCAGCCGCAGTCGCTCTGTAACGCACATACAAATGCGTGTTACAGCTGCAAGCTGCGCAGTGCCGCTGCCGCCCAGCTGCAAGTGCGTTCCGTAGCTCTCGCTCTCCCCAGGCCCCACGCCACACGGCATCACCTATTTATAACTGCATGCACTGCAGGAATAATATTAGACTGATGGCCTCACACAGTCATGCTAAATGTTATTCTATTTATGTGATTTGCTCTTCTTCACAAGCTGTTGGTCTCCCAGATGCCAAAACACTCTGCATAGCATAGACAAAGATTCAGATTTTTCTCTTTTATTAAAATCTTCACCAATGGCACCCAGTCCCAGGTATATTTACCATTTTTTCCCAGGTCACCTGGAGTAATTGCATCTACTATTACTTCCCCCTTCTGATTGACATCCTCAGTAAATAAGATAACCTGCCAGGTCTGATGTCCCTGTAGCCAAAGGTACTTTAGCAATGAAATTGTTTTGCTGCAGAAGTAAATGCCTCTCGCTGAATCTGAGGATGCTGTGACCTTTCATTAGTGACCTGAGTGACTCATCCCTTTTTGTGTGCACACTGCAGCCTCCCACCATCCCGTAAAAGATGCACCATAAAGTCCCGCCACCCGATCCCCGGCGTAGCAGGGAGCCCAGACCTGCGGGAGCCTCCTGCTCACACTGCTTCTCCTCCGGCTTCGCACGTGGTCTTCACACCTCTGCCTGGGCCCGGGGGCTCTGCGCTATGGAGATGCCCTGTTTGCACGGCGGGGACCCCGTGCGTTGTCTCAGTCCCCAGCCTTTGTCCCAGCAGCAGGTCCCGCTCTCCCAGGCTGTGGAAATCCCTGACACAAATGCATAAATGCATGTTTTTCCAGCACAGGGCAGACAACCCACGTTTGTTTAGCAAACAGGGCTTTACTGCCTGTACCAACCCCCCCAAAGTTAGGTGGGCGGCTCGGTCAGAGCCAGATTTCAGCCACAGGCCATGCATCACACGCCATGAACACCGCGGGGGCTACCATCTTGTACCTCTGCAGCCAGCAGCTGCGAAACAAGGCTGGGCAGTCACTGGGCTGAACTCGGGGGGTCTCTGCGGCTCACTCGTGGCTCACTCCCTCTCCCCACCACTCGCACACGGAAGCCTCTCGCCCCTTCGCTTTGCTGGGTGCCTCTGGAAACCACAAAGACCTTGGAAACACAGCGCGTTTAGTCTCTTTTTAGAAATCTGTGCAAAGTGGAATAAAGAATTAAACAGAGTTGAGTCCTATGCATTTAGCTGCTGCTCATAGCGATATTTTCTTCTTGTAGAGCGTTTTGCATGCCAAGAAAAAGAGTTTTGCATTTTAGGGAAAGAAAGTGGTGGTACGTCTGTGCATCTGTACATACACTTGTTAATTCCGCCTGAACGTCTTCCCGGGACTGTCAGCTCAAAAGTTCTCCTTACAGTAACAAATCTTGACTGTGTTTGCAACAAATCTTCAACCAAGAGGGGTTTATTTAATGAAGCAAGAAATGCTGCCAAATTTCCAGGCTTGATCCCAGTCCCATTAATGTCAGCAGGAGAGTTCCCACCATGTTTGGTTTGTTGGTTGGGTCTAATCTGGATAAGGGAGTTAAAAACCTACGTTAGGGTCAGATTTGCAGACAAGTTTATTGCTCCACTTCATTGTGCCAGAGAGTCTGTGGGAAAAGCAGATGGTACAGGTGGGACTCATCTCGACTGATTTTAGGCATCTTCAAGACCAGCAACAGATAGTCAGGGGAGGGAAGGAGGAACATTCAGATCATCTTAAGCCAGGAGCCTCAAAGAGGTGAAATTAATTTATTTCTTTCTGCGGAGCCATCTCACCCCCTGAGGATGTGCAGCTCATGTGAAGGAACCTGGCAGGGCTGGAAGGTCTCTGCAGCAGAGAGAAAAGGACCTTGCTCAAAGCCAGACCCTGAGCAGGCGAGTGCCGACTCAGGTGCTGCTGCAGGTCTTCTGCTCAGGTCTCCTAGCTGTGCCAGCCAGAAACCCAGGCTGATGCCTGGTTCAGGATGTAACCACGGCAAAGCAACTCCGGTGGGCACTCACCTCCTTTTGCCAGCAGCAAATGCTTCTGCATGGCCCTGGCAAGGGCTGGCAGAGCTGCTGGGAGAAGGGGAAGGAGGAATGTGGCAGCTCCCCACCTTCCCTGCACCCTCACCCACTGCCAAAACACATGCTACATCCTCACCTCCCCATGCCATGAGTGGGGACCAGCACAGAGCAAGAGTTGCCCATGCTGGTTGCTCCAGGGACAATCCCACCACTCTGCTCCCAGGGGATAAAGAGCACTGGGGAGGTTTGGAGGGGCCAGCGGTGCCCACATATTTTGAGGGGGGTCCCCAGCAGTGACCATGCACCTGCAGTGTCCCACAGAGATCAACAGCTGCTCATTGTGAGGGAAGGAGCCTCCCTTGATGGGAAGAGCTGGAGGAAGGAGGGCCGCTCTGCTGCTCCACCACCAGCTGCAAAAGCTGACCACACAGGCTCAAGTGCCAGCAGTTGGCCCTTAATTAGATATATAGCTAATAAAGGGAAGGAGTTCATTTCTTCAATTCACAAGGGGAAGCAACATTGAGAATCAAGGGGACTGCAAAGCATGAGATGCCAAAAAAACCCCATATCTCAGGGGCATCCTGGCTTTTGCTGATTTGACAGAAGCAGGATACAGAAAAATGAGCACATTTATGGCTGTAACTGCCCCTGGGGCTCAGAGATGATTCTTGGGATACAGCTCTTTAAATCATCATTAACAATGACATGAGCGGGCACTGGAGAAGAGGGAGTTGGGCACAACAATGCAGGGGGTGAGAGCAGAGTTTGCTGGCACGTCCTATGCAGCGCTCCTGCCCCGGGATGCAGAGATGATTCATTTCAATCAATCATGCCCAAAGTGGGTGCAGTGACAGGGTGCTGCAGCTTCTACGGGCTGTGGGGAGCTGAAGTTGGATCTGTGGGGAGCTGTAGCATTATGGATGGGATCCGTGTGTGAAGATGGAAGACCTGGATAGCTTTTGGAGGCATGGGTATTTTTTCAGGAAAGGAGGGGAAGAGTTTGGAGCTCTGAAGAAGCCCAGATCCAGGGACTGCGTGCAAGCAGCAGAGGCCAGACCTGCTCCTACCATCCCAAAGATCTTCCCTACTGCAGAGACAGAAGGACATCTCCTTTGGGAATTTTAGCTTTGTCTTTTGATTTCCTCTGGATGAGGTGGGAGCTGAAAGTTTCAGGGCTTTGCTGAGCAGACTTTGGGGACCTACCTTAGCGCGTGCCTGCCCCAACACTGCTCTCCACCGTCTGCCTGTGGTCCTGCTGTGCGGGCAGGCAGCGCTCCCTGCAGTTCCCTGTCTGCAGAGACCTGGGAAACTTGTCACCGCTCCCTGCAGCAGGTGGGGCCCTGCTCCAGACCATGGGCCAGCTGGCTGCTGTGTTCCTATAAAGCTTTAAAAGAAGCCAGATGACTCACGACTGAAAGCATTAGGTGTTTATTTGCACTTTAGACATTAACTCCGTCTGAAAGCCAGCCACAGCTGCCTTTGCACAGCAGCAAAGGTGGGTCCGTGCGAGGAGCGGCTGACTGTGATAAATGCTGGGCTTTGGTCCAAAGAGCGCAGCGTCCGCGGGTCGGTACTTTCCTGAGTGATTTTAACTCACAATCCACTTCCTTCAGCTGAGCTGCAAGATCTGCTGTTGCAAATCATGTTGCTTCTTTCACACGGACGGAAACGTTCAAGCTGTTCATGGTGGGGAACACCAAGAGCGAAAAGCAAAATGCTGCTTGGGACCGTCTGCTCCCCCCCAAAGCAGAGATCCCCCCAGCAATGACACACACACTGCCCTCGCCATTGAATCTTGACTTCACAAGCCTTCAAACCAGTGTTGCCTCTCTTTTTTTCGCGTGTCTAATTTTTAATAGACATATCTAATCCCCTCGCAAGGCTGGATGCAAGAGTAAGATGCTGCCACCCACCTGAAGATTTCAAAACTCTCCTGGGGTTTGCCTGCTGAAAGCAGTGGTTCAGGCTACTGCAGTCATTCGCCTTGCAAAAAACCCAAACCCAGCCAGCAGCCTCCAGGAACTTTAAAATGCCAGTTTGTTGTCTGCTGCATGCTCTTCCAAAAAAGAGTGAGTAATGCTAAAATACTTTTTTTCTTCTGTGAAGGAGGTGGGCAGTAGTATATAACACAGATCCCGAAGCAGCTCAGTCACCCAGGAACAACTAATCCGGGAACTGGCACAGCTTAGTCATATATTTAAAACCTGATATTTTCATTAATATTTCCATTTCCAAAGCACTTCCCCCTGCAAAAATTCATCCTCTCAGTTGTTCTGCAATGCAGGTAGTTAATTACTGGTGCCCTCTCCTTGAGGGTAGGATGGAATCCTGTCTCAAACCCACATCCATTGGGGGAGAGTGGATGCAGTGGGGGGACAAAGCATCGTTCATCCCCATCCCTCACTCACCGAGGAGCTCGATGAGCCTCCAGGGAGCCAGGGGGATGTTAACTAGCTTGGACCACTGCATTGGAGGCTGGAATGAGAAACACTTCAGGACTGGAGTAAACGCAATGTTCCTCTCTTTCCATCTCCAGGTGTACTATAGGCAAGATGGTTGGGTGGAGTAGCTTTGCTCTAAAACCTGGTCCCAGTTTGCTTCTGATGCCAGCAGTCCTGTCTGTCCCTTGTGTGAGATTAGAACCAGTGATGCTGCAGTCACCATCTTTCTGCAAAACAGGCATCAAGGTGGGGGGGGCTGCTCCCGAGAAGGGGCCAAGCGCAAACTGAAGTGGTGCCATCCTTTGGAGGGGGTGTTGGGTACCTCAGAGCTCATCAGAAGCTTCCTCCTCACAAAGAATGATGCTCATCTTCTTCTCATCTGCCTGGCAAGAGATTTTCCTGCTGGAGTTGAACCCCAGGGACTGGCTGGCTCTTTGGCGGATGGTCCTCATACGTGACATGCAGTCTTCACTGGTCATCACGTAGATCAGGGGGTTGAGGGCACTGTTGAAGCTGGCCAGGCCCCGGGTCACCTGGTAGGAAATGTAGATGTTCTTTAAAGCCTGTGTGCAGGATCCTTGCAGCTGCCAGCCTCGAGACAACAAGTTGAGGTTTCTGAAGATGTGGTAGGGGAGGAAGCAGATGGAGAAGAGCACCATCACGAGAATCACCAGTCTGATGCTTCTTCTCCTAAGGCTGAGGTCCACGGTGTCATTCCTGCAGAGCACCACCACCACATGGCAGTAGCATCTGATGATGATGAGGAATGGGATGATGAACCCAGTCACGGTGATGGCCGCGTTGTACGGCAAGTAAACGCCCAAGTTCTCATGCCCCGTCGTGTCATGGCACCGCGTCCCCGTGTCATCCATCTTGCTGAAGGCAAAATCTGGAGCTACCTGCGCAATGACCCACAGCCAGACCATCACGCTGAGCCAGGCAGAAGAGGTTGCTCCCTGGTACCTGCCCCGCACCTTCAGCGGGTGCACGATGCCCAGGTAGCGGTGGACGCTGATGCAGGTGAGGAAGCCGATGCTGGCGTAGAGGTTGAGGTGGAAGAGGCCCCGGGTGATCCGGCACCAGCCGTGCCCAAAGAGCCACGCTCTGCCCCGCAGGTAGTAGCTGACGAGGAAGGGCAACGTGCTGACGTACAGCAGGTCGGCCATGCCCAGGTTGCCCACCAGCAGGCTGAGGGGATGGCGGGTGCCCCGCCGGGGCCCGGTGCAGAGGTGCCACAGCCCCAGCCCATTCCCCGCCAGCCCAAGGGGGATCACCACCAGGTAGACGGCGGGCAAGAAGCGCTGGGCGAAGGCGGCATCCACGGGGCACAGGGCCCTGCTGGCATTGCCGGGCCACTGGCCGAGAGCCTCGGTGGCCATCAGGCGCTGTGGCGGCCTGTCCCAGCTGCCGGCGGGGCAGTGGCGGTGACAGCAGGGCTCGGTGGTGGCAGGGGCGGGGCGGCTGCGTCAGCGCCGTGCCCAGAGCTGGCCCCGGCAGCCCTGTGTTCCCCGGGCCTGCGCTCCCCGCTCCTGCCGGGCCCCGGCCGGGGGGTGTTTGGGACGCAGGGCTCTCCCCCGGAGCGTGGGGAGGATGTGGCTCAGCCGAGAGACCCGGTGTCCGCAGGCTTCCGCTGCTCCCTCGGCGCCTGCCGCCAGCCCACTTGAGATATTTTGAGCCGGGCGCCAGGGACACGCAGGCCCATGGCTATTTCGGATGCCGCGGAGGAAGGGAGCAGGGAGGGGGGCCCTGCCTCGGAGCCGGGGGGAGATGTCGGACAACGCGGGGGGGGGCAGAGCTTTCAGGCTGCTTCTGTTCTGTCCCACTCGGGGTGAGGAGAACCCCCCCATCCCTCCGGACGGGGGGCTGGAAGCCTGCACCCCACGAGCCGCCCCGCACTTTACCCCTGACAGCCATTCTCCTGGCCCCACGGCTCACCCAGGAGCACTGGGACCCGGGGTAAGGTGGAGACCCGCAGCTTTCCATGGGGCTCGTGCTGCCAGCCCCGCGCCAGCAGGCAGCCATGCCAGCAGCCCCACTCCCTGCCGAACGGCTGCACCTCCCCTAAGCACACAGCAGCGACCGACTCTTGCTGCCGCCTTCTGTATCCCTACCCAAGCACAAAAATCCTCTCCCCCCACCCCGCCTCTTTGACCAAAGCGGGGAGGGAATGCCAGGCTGTGACCCTGCCTTCCCTGTCTCCCGCATTCCTTGTCCTGCCTTCCCCGTCTAGGGGATGTCACGCAGAAGACGCCCCAGATACAGTGAGACTGGGGCAAGAGCTAAAACCAGCGACCCCAAAGAGGACCCCCAAGAAAAGGCAGCCCCCGTTTGCATTGCTGAGCAGCTGCCGCCGCATAAATGAAGCCAGAAATAACTTTATCTCCAGGCGCAGGAGTAAACATGCCAGCAATCAGAAGGGAGAAGGTTTACCCTGGCAAGCCATAGGGAAACGACCTTGGCAAAACAGCTTAATTTGAAGGGCTGGGCCCAGGACGGACCATGGCCACCTGCTTTCCTGGAACTCAATCTCAGGCAGAGGCTGGAAAGAGGCTGATATCTCATCTGCCAGCAGGGGAGGAGTGGGGCAAGTCCTGCTGAGCCATCCTGACTGCCCTTCCCTCCTTGGGAACAGGCGAATGTTGCTACTGGACCGTGCTCAGGCATGGCAGGTCGGGGCCAGCGTAGGGAAGCCCTAGATGGTGATAGCTGCCTGTTGTGTGTATCAGTGTGTTGACTCCAAAAAGCACTCGATGGAGCAGATAAACGATGGGAAAGGCTGTATGTTATTTCCTGCCTATGTGATAATATCTAACCACTTCAGATGTGCCCTGGGAGGTGAAGCTTAAACACTGTTTCCACGGGGTGAGGATATGGCTTTTCTGAGGTTTGCAGAGGTTCTGGTGGGACTGTGCTCCTGCAGCGGCAGCAGAAGAGGGGTCCGTGGGGGCTCACCTCTCAGGAAAGCAGTCCTCCATCCTGCCCTGCTCCTGCCCCCTTCACCTCCATGTGTTTCAGCTGCAGCCTGGGTTTGGGGTGGAACTTGCAGAGCAACTCTATGGACGTGTGGAAGTGTGGCGAGATGAGAGGAACAAACTGGGGCCGGTTCCCTTTGTCCCAGAGCATCAGCCATTGGGGAAACTGAGGCAGAGACAGTAGCTGGTTGGGAAGACTTCTGTAATCATGGGAAGGGTCACAAGCTGCTCTCAGCAGTGTAAGCAAAACTTTTTTCGTCCTCAAAATGAAGGCTTGGGGCTGGGTGCCTCCTGCCACGGGAAGAGAGGAGCAGGGCAGGGCACAGAGAGCACTGCCCGTGCCCAGCTGCAGAACTGTGGACCTCATCTGCTGCTCCCTGGGCCTGTTGGAGGCACGCATGCAGCAGTACAGCTCCTCTCCTCTCTCGTGCTTGCCTCGTGTGTGTTTAAGGTGTCCTCTTGACCCATGATTTCACATGCAATAGAGGTGCTACCACCCGACCCTGCCTGAGCATCCCGTATCAGGATGCTCCTCTTCAGTGCCCGGCTCCGGCACACAGCAGTGATGCTGCTGCCAGGGCAGTGCGAGAGCAAAGGGCTGGGATGGCTCCTGTGGGTACCAAAGAGGTAACCAGAGTGATGGGCTTTCAGGCAACCAATTCAAGGCTCTTCTACAGCAAAAAAGAAGAGCTTTGATCTACTTTTTACTGAGCACTGCACTTCTGTGCTTGGGGAGGTATCTGAAAATGGTTGCCTTAAATGAGGGGCTCACCCAGCCCTTTCTCGGCAAACACTGTGTATTTAAAAATCATCAGTCATGAGAATGGCTTGGAAAAAAAATTTCTGATGCATATTGTTTGCTCATGCAGTAGGACACAGTTTCCCCTTCAGCTGCTGAGTGTGCTTGCATTGAAATGAGCTGTGATCTGTTGCTCACTGCTGGTTCAGGAATATGGTCGTCAAATCACATGCCATTTATGTATGCAGATGTGGCAGTACACCCTGAGGACAGGGGTGAGTTGTCTCCTGGTTTGGGGTTTTTTTTTTATCTTTACAGGTGAACATAATCATCTGGGCATGGCAGAGTATTTACCTACTGCCCCACAAGAGCAGGTAAAGCCTGGGACCTGCTGTGTCAGAGGCTGCAATAAACCCGATCCTCAAATAACCATGTTTCCAGGGTAGCAGGGCTTTAGAGGGAACAGCAAATATTGTGAGACTAGCAATCAAATTGCAAGAGTTGATTTCCCTGTATTCTTAGGGAAAAATAACTCTGATTTATTTGGATTCATTAATTCATTATTTAGATGTTCTATGCTCAGTGAATCAGGGAGAAATGACATTTTGCAGGAAAAATAAAAAGGAGAAAATTATAGCAGAGGTGCATTGAGTCATTTCTGTTTGAGATAAGAATTACAGGTTGCTGCTTAAAAAGTGACCTTTTGATTTTTATCATCACCCAGAAGTGGCTGGGCCAGATTTGGGAGGGGGTGAGAGTCCTGGCAGCACGCCCTGACAGCAGCTCACCTGGCCTCGGTGGCCATGTCCCAACGTACTTAAAACCTGGCTTAAAAACAGGATTTTCATCAGTACACAGGACATATCTCATCCATGTCAATCAAGGAACGTTGCGGTTTTAAAGTCTACATAAGCCTCATGTCACCACTTTTTTTTGGCACAGCCATCGCAGAGGTGAAATAAGTCAACAAAAGCTGCAGACTGGGCCACGTTCATTCTGCGATTTGCTGCCTGCCGGAGGTTCACCACGTCCCCTGTATCAAACTGCATTAACGATTTGTATTCGGGCAGAGCACCAGATGATCACAGTAAATAATTCTCTTTGTAAGCAATGTTTTACTGCATGAGCAGTGAGATTTTCTTTTTCTTTTTTTTTTTTTTTCTTTTTTCTTTTTTCCACCCCAAGAAGTGCTGGAAAAGCATCCTTGACTTTAATTTTATTTTCAGCGCTGGCTGGGGGAGCGGGCGAGCTGCCTTTCCTGCTGCTTGTGCGGAGGGAGGAGAGAGGAGCTCCCTCTGCCATTCAGCCTTTTGCCCCTGCACCCCCAAATCTGCCCCGGTATCGTGTTGGCCTGGGTCAGGAGGACAGTTAGCTGGTGACGGTGGTGGCACAATGCTCGGGAAATCCTGGTCCAGGGTGAGCGGAGGACATGTGTGGCTGGTGGGAGGTGGGATGAGTTACAGGGGGAGAATTTGGGCTTTGGTTTTTGGGAGGCTGAGAAGAGGAATGGCCCGGTCTGTGCTGGGCTGCAGCCCCAGCAGTAATGCAGCCCCAGTAGCAATGCAACCAGCTCCACGCCGTGCTTTCCTGTGCGCCCCGGCAGCCGGTGGAGACCAAGGCACTGCTATGGCCAGGGCTGGTTCCATTGGCAGAGCTGATGGAGTTACAGCTGGGTGAAAGCAAAGGGGCAGAATTTAATCCAGGGTATAATATACTGTAATGTTTTCAATGCTTTGATTCACTTTTTTTTTAAACTTTTTTTATTTTCTTATTCTAAGCAGCCTGAATTGAGGTGCCTCCAAGCTGCCGGGTCCTGGGTCAGGCCTTTCCTGCAGCAGCCAGGCTGGAGTGAGCAGCAGGGATCCCGGGGGTTCACTGGAGCTGGGATCACCCCGCACAGACAGGCCCAGACAAGCTCCACACCTAGAAGAGCACATCTTTATTTTCAGTTCCACAAATACACATCTAAACTGTCCAGATCTCACCTGGACACGTCACCTAAACTGCTGCTCCTTTCCAGTTGCCCTTTTCGCCCCACTGTGGGATGCGTGTTCCCTCTGCATGCTTGTGCGAGGCCGTTAGAGGGCATTTGGGTTTCATTTTTCAATCACCCAGAAGGATTATCGCTCTGAGAAAGTTAAGGCAGAGCTGCCGAGCCGCTCCCCTGCGCCGACTCCTGCATAGCTGGAGCAGCTCCAGCCCGTCGAAAGAGGGCCCCGACTCATCTTTGCGATTTGTTTTCTCTTTTTCCTGCTTTTCTTTTGGTCCTGGCGTGCGGGGTATGTGCTTGGATGGCAGGCGGTATGTCTGGTGCTGCGGAGCGGTGTCTCCTGCGTCTGAGCTCCTCGCTCGCCGAAGCCCTGCCAAACCGCCAGTGCTTTGGAGAGGAGGAGGCCAGGCGGAGCAGGAAGGCTCATGTTTATTCTGGAGAGATGCGGGGAAGGTGAATTAGAGCTGCCATCAGGAGGATGCCTCTGCCTGTGCCCAGGAAGGCGGCTGCAGGGTGGATGCTGTGGGATGGCTGAGCTCGTGCAAGGTCAAGCTGCTCAGCCTGGTGCGGCGGTGACTTGTGGTGTGCAGCCCGAGGTACCTGCTCCATCTCTGGTGGGCCAGGGCGTGAGGGTTTCCCCCGGGAATCTGGGCTTCCAGGTGCTGGATATGGTCTCTCTCACAGCCCCCGCAGAGCAGAGCTGCGTGCGTGAGTGATGTGGTGGAGGAGCAGCATCGCCTTGCCAAAAGCCCCACCGATCCGGGAAAGGACCAGTTCCTGGTTTCTTGGGTAGGTTCACGCTCAGGGCAGGGTTTCCCCATTTCTCATTTCATTCAGCCTAAGAAACTTGCAGATGCTGCCCAGTAACCCTGCCTGGGGCAATGGGGTGCACAGAGGAGGCAGGTGCTGTGCAACACGGGGATCTTGTTCTCTATTTCCACCCTCTTTCGCAGCCAAAGTCCATCAGTTCTTCCCCAGTTTCCCAAGGGACATGTCCTCCATCTCCGCCGAAACCACAGTGCCGTGGGCTTGTGCCAGACTCTTTGCCAGGATGAGGTGTTGGCTCTGGGATGCGACCGGTGTGGGCATGGCTACAAACGACCTCCTCTTCTCCTCTGGAAAAGCAAAACAGAGAGTGATGGGGAGATGGAGGGGGTGGTGGTGTGTCCCCCATGTCTAGGGCGCAGGGGCATGTGCTGGTGTGGGTGTCTGGCTCTGGAAAGTGCCAGCTACATGCGAGCAAGGCAGTTTTGCACCGTGTCCGTGCTAGGGCTGTGCCAGGCTAATTAAAGCGGTGGCAGAGCCCTGCCTCTCGGGTGTACCCAGGGAGCCAGGCAGGAGCTGCAGATGCATCTCCAGCCATACGGGCAGGTCGACCCCACCTGTGCAGCTCAGGGTTACATGGGATTCATGGTGTTCTTGGATTCAGACAGCCAGAGATCCCAAAATTCAGGTCTGCACCTGCAATCAGCTATTTTCCAAGTGCTGAAACTAGGAGACAGTTTGTCTTTTGCTGAGACACTGTCAGCTCGTAGCTGGGGAGGGGTGATGGGGTGCCCACAGGTAATCAGGGTGTCCCATGGCTTGTGTTGGCAGGCATTTCCCTTTCGTGGTCAAACCTATTGCCTAGAGGCACCAGCTTCACTGAGGCTCTCACTTACCGCTGGGGATGCTGCCGGCAGGGCTGGGCAGGGTCTGGCCATGCAGAGCCGCCTCTGGGTCTCCAGCCTGCAGTAGCGGTTCTGGTTGGAGATGCGGGTAGAAAAGCCCACGCCGCAGGTGGCCGAGCAGGCGCTCCACTCTGTGCCCCACTCCTGGCAGGGGTATGGCAGCAGTGGGGACACTGCCCCGGGGGCTGGATGAAAAGAGGTGAGGGGAAAATGAGTAGTTGGAGCCAGGTGCTGTGCAGAGTGCCCTGCGGATGCTGCGGGCATAGCCCTGCATGGCAGGGAAATGTGCAATGAGGTGTCTCCTGTTGATGCTCACTGTCTGGGGTGAAGGGACCACCCCCAGAGACCTGTGTGGGCACCCCCTCATTGACGTGTCCTGCATTTTACCTGCTGCAGCATCCCGGAGGAGGTGCTGGTCCCGGGCTTCACAGATCCACTCAGGGCAGCACTTCCCGGGGACCTCCACGCGCCGTGGGTAGGGGCAGTCCGGGGTGGGCAGCCGGACGTCCTCCTGGCAGAGCGGGACACAGGTGAAGCCCCCGTCCAGGCAGCGGCACTGGAGTTTGCAGCTGGGCTGGAAAACCTCCCCATCTCGATAGACCTGGCCGTTCACCTCGCAGCCCTCCTCGCTGTCTTCAACTGCAAGTGACAGCCAGGAAGCCCGTTAGGGACAAAGTGACAGAGATGTGGATGGCAGAGGGGACTGCTGGGGGAAACCATGGGGCTAGCACGAAGAGACTGAACAGGGGGGGCAAGAGAAGTGACTGAGAAGTGACCTCCTCCCCTTCCTGCCTCCTCTCCTGATCTCTCTGTATTTTCAAAGCAGCACCTCACCGCTTGGTGAGGAACCTACTGCCCTTCAGCTCTGACCCAGCCTTTCCAGGTGTTCAGGCTAGAAAAAGTGTCTCTGAGATTTCTCTGTAGGACCCCCAGACTCCAGCCACAGCAGGGTGACTGCAGCATCCCCAGGATCCCCATGTCCATCCCTGCTCAAACCACCCTGAATCCCCAGGTGGTAAATGGCACAAGAGCTGGCTGGAGCTGCAGCATAGCCCCAAAGACGAGCTGCAGGCACCAGCCTCACTAAAGCTGCTTTTGGAGCCTTAACTGCTTCCCTGAAGGTGCTGTGGGACGCCTGGCACTGTCCGTAGCTCTGGCCGGAGCCAGGGTTATGCTGGGCTGGGGGCGCGGGGGCATCTCCGGGGGACGCGGGCACCCCTGTGCTCACAGTTGCAGGTGGCTCCAGTCCCCACGGGCGCCGCACTGTAGTCGCAGACGAGGCCCTGGCTCTGGTCACAGACGTGGAGGAAGTCGCAGGGCTCTCCCAGGCGTCGGGCGCAAATCTTACAGCAGCCACAGCCATCCAGGACCAGGGGGGACCCGCGGGGGCAGCGGGGTGGCACCCAGGGGCAGTAGCATGGTCTCCGGCACAGCTGGGCACACACCTGCGGAGGCAAAGCCATCCCTGATTCCATAAAGGTTGTTTTTTTGGCTAATGGTTGCTATTTCACTGGGGCAGCCAGGTAACCTTCTCTCAGTCAGGGGGGCATGTTTGCAATGGAGGGAGGCTCTGCAAATCCATGTGAATACGGTGAAGCAGCTTGGAAAGCTACAGTCCCCTTAGGGCACAGTGTGACAGCCACCTATGGAAAACCGGGGAGAATCAGGGATACTCTGCAGGATGAGGACTTAAACACACCACTGCTCTGAATACACAGGAGGAGGATGGAGCTACAAGGTGAACATCCCAGGTAGCGATGGTTATTTAGGGGGGCTGTCAGCCCTGGAGGCAGCCGACGCTGCCCTAAGCAGCCCAGTGGGAGGGAGGGAGGTAGGGAAAGCCCCATGCCAGCCACCAAGGCAGCAGGTTGTGCCCAGCTGGAGATGTGGCTTTGCAGGGGCTGAATGCACATGGTGATGGCACAGCCTCTCACTCCAAAGAGTCTTATTTTCTCATTTATGCCGAGAAACAGGGCATCGCATCAACAGCAGGGGAACTGAACCCAAGCAAACCTCCCTGCTTTCCTTCCTGGTCCAGCTGCAGCATCCTCTGCCCTGTCCCTGCCTGCAGCATCCTCTGCCTGGCCCTGGCTGCAGCATCCTCTGCCCTGGCCCTGGCTGCAGCATCCTCTGCCCTGGCCCTGGCTGCAGCATCCTCTGCCCTGGCCCCGGCTGCAGCATCCTCTGCCCTGGCCCTGGCTGCAGCATCCTCTGCCCTGGCCCTGGCTGCAGCACCTTCTGCCTGGCCCTGGCTGCAGCATCCTCTGCCTGGCCCGGCCCGCTGGGCGAGGAGCCCTGAGATAGGCACATTTTTGAGGACTGGGAGCTACATTTTCTGCTCCTAGCTAGACTGAGTAATGACTTCTGCAGGGCTGTGCACTGCTCATCCGATTGTTTGCCAGGGATGTGCCCGCAGGAGTTCACCCGGGCAGGTATGTCTTTATATCCACAGCTTATTCTGCTCGCACAATTACCCTGGCACAGACAGCTTTTGCAGGCAGTGCTTGTGCTCCCGTCATGTCGTATCTAACAGGGCTGTTGCATATAGGGCCCCAAGCCAAGTGAGTTGGCTCTGCGGTTTGGAAGGGAATTCTTTGCCCGTACTGGCCCAGCAGTGTGTGAGCCCCGCGCAGCCGCCCCCCGGCAGCCCTGATGCTCAGCACCACGCACGCTCTGCTCGCTGCATGGCCTGCACCTGCAGCATGGGCAGCAGTTCAGCAAACGTGCAACCGAAAAATTCATCCCTGTGCTGGTCCAGATACTGGTGTGTCTGCTGAGGCTGCCAAGAGATTGATGGGTTCAGCTGGACCACGTAAATTTTTAGATACTGTTTTTCTTTCTCTTTTAATTTCTCCCAGTAGCATCAGGACTGACGTGACCAGTTAGACAGAGAAGGTAGGTACTGGTGTGTTATCCGTTTCCCATTTGCAGCAGTTCAGATTTTTTTTATGGGGCTGTAGAAATATCAGTGCCAGCAACTGGAGATAAAATATATCTAAAGTGGGCTGGGCAATCTGTGTCTTGTTCTAGTTTTATTAACGAGCACCATTATTAGTGTGGCAGAAACCAGAGACTGGCGGCAGGGACCGAAGGCCTGGTTTGGGCTGGAGGCACAAGGGCCCTTGGTGATTCTCCAGACACTCATGAGCGCCTGGGGCAGGAGTCATTTCTCCACCACGGCTTACCCAGGCAGCCAAGGGCATTTTTCATCTTTCAGGAGGCTGCTATTACAAATCAATGTTTTAGAAATGTTAGCCAAGCCAACTCCATTAATCCATTCCCCCCTGCGCCTTGTAATTAACTTGTCTTTAGATGACAATGTGGCTCCTATCAGAGATCTTAACTGTCTGGGAAAGGCGCCAAATAGGCATGACGCTGCCATGATGTCCCTGCTTGCAGAAGGTCTGCTTTGGGATTCAAGCAGCAATTAGAACTTGGAGCTGAGATACGCCAAACTTTTCAACTTTCCTGCTCTCTGCACAGGCAACTATTTTCACATGGAGTCCAAGAGGAAAAAAAAAAAAATTAAAAAAAATAACTGCAACAACCCAAATCCTGTCGGAGGTATTGACTTTGCATGAGCATCCTGAGGAGTCAGGGGGGAGCTGAGTAATGCCGAGGCTGGTGCTCGCTGCTTGGCCCCCTGCCTCGGGAGCCTGGGCAGGGACCAAGGCGTCTGCAGGAGCTGCTACCGCCGAGCTGCTGCTCTCTCGCTCGCAGGGGCGCATACCACAGCCCCCGCAGAGCTGCGGGGATGGGCGAGCAAACAGAGCGCATTGCTGTCATTCCTGGGCACTCCGTGGGCTTGCACAACTTTGGCCCACGAACCTTTAAGACCCCGCTGCTTAATTGCAAATGTCTCTCCCGAGCATAGCGCTGCCTCCCTGGGACTGCATAAATACAGCCTGCCTGCCAGCCGGCGTTAGCCACTGGGCTCGTTATAACATCCCAGCCCTCCCTGCATCCCACTTTGCAAGAACCGTGTGCTTGCCCGAGTAAGGCTAAAGCCACCCCAGGGCCCCGTCTCCCTTACCTTGGAGAGGATGCAGAGGAGGGAGAGGAAGAGGAGCTGCTTCTCCAGCTGGAGCCTCATGCTGCTCTCCCCTCTGCAGCTTCAGCACATCACCCCCCAGGCAGTTTGGAGGCAGCGGCGTGTTCACAGGTTTTAAAGCCCCGAGTAGGTCCTGCTGGTGTTTATACTCTCCCTGCTCTGATGTCACTCACAGGCTCCAATATAAACATGAGTAGGTTTGGACAAGCCTCAAGATTTTCTCTTTTTTTTTTTTTCTCTTGCCTTTTTTTTTTTTCCAGCCCACATTCCAGCTGCCATTTCCACTCCCCTCAAGGTGAGAATGTGCCTTCCAGCCAGACAGGGAGCGAAGGGAAGAGACGCTGTCCCTGGGGAGCACGGCAGAGGGACTGGGGAGCCAGGCTGGTGGGGTGAACCGGCTCCTTGCTGCTGGCCAGGACCGGGAGGGAAGGTCCGTGCCTCTTCCTACTGATCAAGCTCTGCCCAGGCAGAGCCGGTGTCTTCCTCCTGGGTTTTGAAGGGTTTGGTGGGGCTGGCCCTGTCACCATCTACTCTGGGACGTTGTCCCCACGGAGTGGGGGACCCTGCCCTATATTTTAAGCTGGATGCACTACATGGCAGGCTGTGGGACTGGGGTGAGTTGCCCACACTATACTCAGGAGCAGGATCCTGTCCCTCCATTGCTGGGGACAGTGCGTGACTTGCTTTTGATTGCCGGCAACTGATGTTGCAGCAGTTTGCCCGGCAAACTCTCCAGGCAGTACAGCTGTGCTTCCTTCCTTCTCCGTTTCTCTGGCACAGCAAGAGCCAGAAAGGGGTTTGCTTTGGTGGTGGTGCTGCCACAGCATCCCCGTGCTGCGTGGGGCTGCGGCTGCCCGGGGTGGGGGTGTTGGATGCGCATCGTGTTGCATTGCCCAGGGTCCACGATGCAGAGAGGGCTGCAGCCTGGCCCTGCTGGTTTCAAGCCTTGTAAACCTCTATTCAGCTCCTGAAAAATTATGACTGGCTTAAACGATCACGAGAACTTAAAATCCAATTTTGGGGAAGAGGAGCGGGTGCTCAGCATTTGCCTACCAATGCTTTGCCTCTTTTCAGTCTGCCCTTTGCAAACTTTCCTCATGGTGAGGCTGCTCTTCGGAAAGAAGAAACTAAACATCTCAAGACCTCCAGGAAACTGAGCCCCTTCTCCACATCCTCGTCTCCCAGATCTTATCACAAGATGTAAGAAGGGGAATCTGTGAGTCCGGAGCTCCAAGGAGAGGCCTGAGCTCAGGTAGGGATGCGGGATGCCCTGCAGCTCTCCCCGGCTCCTCTCCTGCACCCCCATTGCCTGCAGGATATGATTTGGGGACTGGGACCTCCTGCCCTGCCCCAAGGGACACATCCTGGCGGATGCACAGACTGTCCCTGCCTTGCAGGCACGATGAGAGCTGCTGCTGTATATCACATATTATGATATATGTTGGCAAACACGCAGAAGGGGCTGGGTGCTGTAGAAGCAGAGCACTGAAATTATGCCCCATCCTGTTCTCCATCATTCCCCCCCTCCCCCCTCCCCTTTTTCCTTTTGCAAAGGCAGGTGACAGGTCCTCTGTCACCTGAGCATCAATCCCGACCTCAGCTTCACCATTTGTCATAGCCTGGAAGCCGGGGCACGGAGCAGGGAAGAGCACACAGTCAGAGCTCTCCCATTACCACCGCGATTCTCTGCTTTGGTTTTGCTTCATTAGCTGCAATCAGTCTGTTAACGAGGTCAT
Source organism: Fratercula arctica (assembly GCA_947846985.1). Classification (NCBI taxonomy): domain Eukaryota; kingdom Metazoa; phylum Chordata; class Aves; order Charadriiformes; family Alcidae; genus Fratercula; species Fratercula arctica. Next base: position 11,050,614 of record CANTUZ010000013.1, on the reverse strand, counting down.
GGCAGCTTGTGGAAATACCAGGCCACCTTCCAAAGGGTGCTGTCACTTACCCTGGCACTGGAGTCTCCGCTTTTCCTGTCAGAGCCCCAGCTCCTTGCATGGCCCGAGCCCTGCCTGGAGGCAACCCAGGGAGGTGTGAGGACCGCGCGTTGCTCCGTCCTTGCTAGCAGGGGGGTTCAGGCCCTACTGACGGGGGCTGACGAGCCAGAAGGTTTGACGCCAAAGGCTGGAGGCACATCTCGTGCTGCCGTTTGCTCCTCCACACCCTGGAGATGGTGCCCTCCCGCTGGCCACCACATTTGGGATGCCGCAGCCCAGCCAGATGTCCCGGAGGCGGCTGCGATGCCTCTGTCAGCAACGGCTCGAGAGCAGCCAAAGCGCTGGTCCAGCTTTGCCGCAGGGGGACAGCGCGTTCAATTAATTATTCCAGGCTTGTGTTTATTAGGGACTGCTGATTAATGGGCATGACTTCATTTCCCAGTTAGAAATCAGGTGACAGAGCTGGTAAGGGAAATAAAAACCTCTCGTCGCCCTCACTGAGCAGCTCTGGGAGCAGCCAGCAGCCCCATGTGTGAGGTCTGGGGGGCAGTGGGGCACCCCCCGGGGGGGCCACAGGGCTCAGGGCTGCCCAGGGGAGCCCACTGGCAATGAACACCCCTGTGCCTGCCCTCTCCTGGGTACAGGTTTGGATCTTTGGGGTGGGGACCCCTTCTTTACCCTCTCCCTTGGCTTGGGACAAGAGGAGACATTAGTTCCACAGCTGATACCACTGGGATGCAGTAAGGTGACATCACTGTCATGGTGTGACATCACTGTGATGGTGTGACATCACTAGGAAGACAGCAGAGCTCGGGCAGTGACAGAGAGTCGCAGTACCAAGTCAAGCAGCCAGACAGAGGCCAAAGCCACCATCCCGTGCCTGGCCAGATGCCCATCCTTCAGATGGCATCGGCGATCCCTAGCAGTCCCTTGCTGGGTTTTGGGGGTGCCCAGAAGAGCTGGCTGGAGGGGTACCCACAAAGTCCACCATGATTCTGTCTTCCCAAGGAGGATTTTCCATGGGTGACATGGCCTTGAGTTTCCCTTCTCCCGGTGTCCCACGTGCCCACCCAGGTCACCATGCTGGGGGACCAGGGGCTGCAGGCAGAGCCTGACAAAGCAATACAGCCCTTGCGCAGGCTTTGATTTGTGAAGCTGCATGAGAGTGGCACATTAGCAGTTCGTTTTATAAATACTCAGTTATAACCCTTCCCCTCTGGAGCACATACCCCATATGTGTTCTGTACCATACATGTGATTTCATAGCTAGTAATTAAGTCCATATGTTGTGCTTCGCAGTTGCCATGGTATTATTGTCAGGTTTTTTGGGGGGTTGTAATTTTTTTTTCTTTTTGTGGTCAGCTGTGCAAGAGAATAGTTGATACAGGGATCTGAATACATCTCCTTTGAGTTAGCCGCTGGCAAGCTCAGCTGTTTCTATAGAAATGAAGGAACTGACCCAGTGAATTTACATTTTAGACAGCTGGTTTTTTTCATGTCTGTGCAATTTAACGTGCCATCATGAATAACACGGCAAGGCGCTCATTTGCGCACCCTGCTCAGCTGAAATTGCATCCATCTGTGATGGATATAGACCATATTCTCCCTCCATCCCTTTTCCTTTGCTCAGGACTCTTCCCTTCTTTACTCTGTGCTGTGTATTGAACACCCTCCCTGGAGCTGGCTGAGGTCAGACCAGGGTCTGGACATCCATCTCTGCTGGGGAGCACCTGGGCTGGCCTGGGGCCTTGCTGGGTTTGTTTCTCTTCATACCAACAGTGAAATTATGGGTCTAGCATGAGCCCAGCTCCATACCTTGGATGGGGAAGACATTCCCTTTGCTTCTGGGCGCTGCTGGCTCAAAGTCCCACTGCAGAGGAGCAGGGCTGCCCACGGATGGTGGGCAGCACCGGTGGGAAAGCTGGACAGACACCCAGCTTGGAAAAGCCAAGAGCCCCTCGCCAAAAAGGAGATGTCTCAGGTCTCCCTCAGCTGTTGGAACCTCTGGGGTGGCTGCTGGCTGTTCTTCATGAGACTTCTGGAAACACCCCGGCTTTGGGAAACTTTGAAATACCTTCATTTTTGGCAGGATGAGAAAGTTGTTTCCTACCCAGAATGAATCCGTCTCCAGTTTCAAACAGCAAAAGCCGAGAGGGGTGGTGATGGCCATTTCCATCCCTGTCTGGCCATTTTTATTCCCTCTGGTTCTCACACCTTAACTGGAGAGCGGAGCTGGGCTGGGAGGACTGGCCACCCCGAGGGACGGGCCAGGCAATCTTTTACCTTGAGGTCACTCCTTCCACCCCAGAGCCGGGCTAGGAGAGACTGAAAGTATTTACCATCTGGTGCCTGTCCAAGTGACTTGTGAGAAAAGAATTCAGGGCTGCCGTCCAGTTTCTTGATGGTCAGGCAACTACATCAGAAAACCTCGGCTTCATCTGGGACCACTTGACCCCTCCAAGCTCCCAGCCGCCGCGACGAGGCCAGCGAGGGAGCGAGCAGCCGCCAGGCAGTGCCCTCTCCCTAGGAAAAAGGGTCTTTCGGATGGGGAGCGATGCGTGGTGGTGGGGACGCTTGATCCACTTGATCCTTCACCATTTTCCAGGCATTTCTAAGTAGGTTTCACTAGAAAGAAGCACTGATAAATGGGACTCAGTGCTGGTTCTGGTCTCAAAGCCTGACATTGCCAAGAGGAAGGAGCTGAGTGACTACAAGGGGAGCAAATGGACTACCACAACCAGGAAAGGGCTTGCTTAGCCAAAACTATAGCGAGATCCCGTCATTCAGACTGAGGGACGTCTCATTAGTACAGCCCAGACTTATATCAACTGTTGTGACAGAACAACGTGTTTTCTTAATAGACATATCAAACCCTGGGCAGTAATTCTGCGTGGTTTCTTTTTTTTTTCTGCAGTCCAGACGAGAGTAATTCATAATTGTCCCCCTAAGTTAAACATTCAGATAACCCAAAGCATAGGACTTTTGTAAAACAGATCCTGGAAACTTCAGCCAGATGAGTCTTTCCATTATTATTTGGAAAACAGTGTCAGAAATCATCATGTATCAAACATTATGATCCTCTGAGGGTTTATTTTTGGTATCAAACATCATCAAACATAAACTTATTTCAAAAAAATCTCACTAGAAGTTTTGTCTTTCAGACAAGATATAAACCCCAGATCCTGACCTTCTGTGGTTACTGACAGGCCCTTGGTATTTTCCATGGAGCTGCACGGCTAACTCATGTTTCCTGATCAAATTGCTCATTCTTTTTGACTATCTCTGTTTTTCTTGTGGTTTCAGGCTAAAACAGAGTGTTTTTCCTTCAGTTCTTGTCCTGCTCGAGTGTGCTATGTGTTCTCAAGCAGCTGCCATGTCCCTTGCAGCATCAAATATGCTGCAAACTGAGGCATGTGCTGAGGGTACAGGCAGTGATGCTTTTAGGTCTTGCCAAATTGACCTTTTAATTGCAGCCAGCTCTGCTTTACAGCAGGAGAGCTTAGGTGACGCCTGCATTTCCTTCCAGCCCTGTTTTCTGCGACACTGGGAAGACCTTTGAGGATGCAAATGCTGCACCCTTGCAGCAGCTCGTGCTGCGCCTGGGGAGCGGGTGGTGCTGGAAGAGGTTTGGGTGACACGGGTTGTGTCTGCTCCCAAATGTCACAGCCCTTCACATCCCCAGAGCACTGCGAGCCAAAGCAGCCCAGGGCACGGGTGGATCCAGGACACTGGGACTGTGTGCAGGGAAGGGAGGGTTGGGACAGGATGGAGCTGGTGAGAGGACAGTGACTTGGGGCAAAGATACACCTCTTCCACCGGCATATCGCCAGTGGGTGCTCCGTACAGCTTCCTTGCAAACTCCTTTTTGTTGCTGGGACCTTCCCAAAGACCTTGTGCGCCAGGCACTTCCTAGCATCCGTGTGGACTGGAAGGAGTCTGGCCCCTGCAGGGAAGGGGTTTTCAGTGTAGCCACTGGGCAGGTGAGCAGGGCTCCGCGCAGTGAGCTGGTCTGGGGAGGATGGAAGAGCTGCCAGTTCACCTGTCTTGCACCTCGTTCACACCCCACACTTAAAAAAAACCCAAATGAGTGGTCACCACCCAAAACCAGCTGGCAAGGGGACCTGCTGCTACTCCCCAGGGAATAAAGCAAGGACTGGGCTGGCTCTCCACCTCCTGAGCAAGACTAGAAAGGCTGAGGCCAGCGATGCCTCCACGTGCAGAGGGGTCCTAGGCCACCAGCCCTCCCCTATGCCCCCTCCCCATGCCAGAGACATCTGGAGACATCTCCCAAGCATGCACTTTACATAAACGACCTCCTCTTGTCCACTTCCCCAGCCAAGTCAATAAAGACACAACTGAAACCTTTAGTGTGTGTCTGTGGGATCCAGTTGAGAAAAACAAGCCTCTCGGTCTCTCTATGGTTATGAAAGCGACGATGTCGCCTGGAAAGTATGTACCAGCGAGCAAAGAGAGCTGCCTGTGTCGAGGGGCGAGCGGAGGAGGTGGGCACCGGCTCAAATATGACTCAAAATCAAGGGAAATTATTTCTGATGAACGTAATTACTTCGGCTCCAGCCCTGATCAATACGAGGAGCTGAAATGCTCATAAACCGGCCGAGAATGCAAACTATGCGGAATGATTTGTAAAAGGTGTTTGGCTGGGCGCGCTCTCGCCCGGCTGTCAGGCTGCCCACGGGGCAGGGTGACCTGCTGCCCTGGGAGGTGGGAGACCGGCAACTTGCTAATTGCAAACCGGTGGCCCCTAAACGAGAATCCCCCACGAAGGAACAGGCAGGCGGCTGCCTCACGCAGGTCCCGAGTCTAATTAAAAGCAACTTGCTTGGCTTGGCTGGGTTTCTTTTGTGCTCTGACCACAAAGCAAGAGCTGAGACTGGCTCTTTACAGCCAGGCTGGCTTATGCTGGCCCCCACGGTGTGTGGGGAGGTTTCGGGGGGCTGGCACCCAGCACAGCCCAGGCACGGTCTCTGCGTGGGCACTGGGGGGGCTGGAGACCTGCGGGACCACAGGGACAGAGCTGGAGGGGACGGTGTCCTCAGACCTCATGCTGGCTGAGCTCCAGCTGTGTCAAGCATGGTGTCAATCTGCAGGGGAGAGGTGGTTCCTCCTCAAGGGCATGGCTGCGTCTTGGGGACCCGCACCCACAAAAGCGGATCAGGAGGAGGAAAGGCAGCCCAGGAGATACCCTGCAGCAGGTTGGCCGTCAGGAGGAGGCAGGAATTTCCTCCTGAGAAAGCAAGAAGAGCCTGGGGAACGGTGTCGCAGGGCACAAGAGTCTCCTGTGAACCGGCGTTTTTTCTGATGTGGTGAGGAAAGGGAAGGAGAAAGGCTGTGACAATCTCATTTTTGTCACACTGTTCCCCAGGGAGACTGGAAAACCCCACCGTGAACATCTCCCACCATCTAGGCTTCATCTCAGGAGAGTGTGTCCAGAAACCACGATGGCAGAGAGGCAGAAATGGGAAAAGAAGATGAGCAGAGCCCCTAGGCTGGGAGCTACACACACCCCGGCACCGCGGTGGCAGGAGGAGATGGAGCAGTGACAGCTTCGCCTTTCTGCTCAAGCAGCAGTCAAGCTGCTCTGCTGCCAAGGTGTCTCCAACCTTCTGTGGTGGCAGCTCCATTTTTACCTGGCTGCAAGTTACAGCCACGACCTGCTGCCGCTGCACTGCAGCCACCCCACCTCACTCCCATGAGATGCTTGATTAGCAGTTGCAGCAAAACTCCCCGATTCTTATTTAATGGGACCCTCTTGGCTTTCAGCCACCCAAGCCCTGCCTGCAGAGGGTCCCTGCACCCACAGCCCTCCCAGCCATGGGAAGGGAGACCGTTCTGGAAGTTTTTCCTTTTCTTACTAATATTGTTTTATTATTTTCTTTAAAAAGAAGGAGAGAAATAAAAAACCAACAACAAAAAACCCAAACCCCCATCCGTGACTCGTGACTCACTGGGATGCGTCAGGTTCTGGATTAGGATCTGCTCATTCTGGGCTGGTCCCCTTCGCCACGGGTTGCCTTTTCCATTTGCTTAACTGGGCTAGTTCTGTTTCTGGCACGGAGATCAGCACCTCCCTGGCTCTGACCGCACTGCTGGGAACCGCTCCTCCAAGGAAGCCACTGGTGGGCTCCCTTTGACAGCTCGGACAGCCCGGGGCAAGAGGAGCATCACCAAGCTGGCCGCAGACCTCCGGGACCATCTGCAGAGGCGTCCTGGCGAGGCGGGCAGAGCAGTGTTGTGAAAACCATGTGTGCCTTGACAGCAGCCCAGATCCCTGCAGCCCCAAGCAAAAAATAGCCAGAGCTCCTGCTGGGGGTCACCAGGGCAAGGCTCCCACCCGTGGCCACTGCATCCACCCTGGGAAAAAGCCCAGCAGCTCATCATGGAGGTGCGGCAGGACAGCCTCCTGCCCTTGGCCATGCTGGGAACTGGGCTGGGCTGGGCTGTGCTGGGAATGGCAAGGGATTCCTCCACTAAAGACCATTTGTGGTCGGGTTTCCACCTGCTGCAGGGCTTTGGGGAGGGAAATATAGAAAGGGAGTGTTTGACTGATGGGCCTGTCGGCACCTGGCAGCCCAACCCACGGCTTGGCTTGTCCCGGGAGCTTTCCTCTGGGTTGGAGTCAGCCAGAACCCCGCAGAAGCATCTCACGAGGCAGCTCCTCTCATGGGCCAAACTCCAGGAAGGGAAACACAGCCCAGAAGCTCACTCTGTTGGCCAGGACAGACACCTGCTCTCCCTGCTCTGGCTGAGCCCAAGGAAGGACAAGGGAGCAACTTAGAGCGTGGAGAGCTGTGTGTGCGTCGGGCAGTCAGGCTGCTCTTCAGCCCTCGCTGACGGCCCAGGCTGGAGGGGATGTTCTGAGGTGCTTTTGGCTGCCCTTCATGCTGTCCGTGCCACATTTCTGACATTATCTCCATCTCCTTCCTCGGGCAGGGAGCTCCCTGGGCCACATGGAGAAATCTGGTCTCCCCATGCTGTGATTTTGCTGGAAATCACATCTAGCACAGTGTGTTTGGGGTTAGGAGAGCTGTTTCCCCAGCAGTTGGCTGCACTTTCCACCACCAGAGGCTGACCGCATACAAACCCCGGTTTTTCTTTACATCCCCCAGTCCTGCTGAGATGTGGTCTGCCGTCTGTGCAGGAGAAGCCACTCCGCTGGCCTGCCATTCAGAAAACATGCTCTGCATCGCCTGTATGAGAATCGAACACAAACACGTTGCAAACCACAGTCCTTGAATGTGAGGCAATGAGCCAAGAGCTGTCAAAGCAAAGGGGAAGATCCTTGGAGCTGCCCGGGCGAAGCCGACCAACCTGGTACACACAAGCAGAGAAGCAACAGTGGCTCCAAGGGACATCGGCCACCCTCTGCGTCCAACCCTGGCTTTGAGACCTCACTTTGCTGCTGCTGCTGTTCCCCAGTCCTGCCTATGATCCCTGTCACAGAGGTGGTGCTGGGCGTGAGAGGAGACTGATGGTGCAACCCCTGCTGCAGACCAGCCCCTTTCTCCATCAGCTTGGCCCAGGGATGGTCTGCGCATCCCAGTGTCCCAGCAGTAGGGCAGAGCCGTGCCTCCAGCCCCTCTGTCGCAGCCTCTCCCCACTAAACCTGTGCCATGTCGGTACCACTGTGCCTTCCTCTCCATTGCACTCACCCTTATGCCACCTTTGATGGCACCAAAAGGTGCTGCAACTCGTGGAGAGGCAGCTTGATGGTTCTGTCATGACATACAGCTTCTGCTGGGACCTGGCCATGTCCTCCACAGCCTGGTTGTCCTCTCTGTCCCCGCGCAGGGCCACAGGCACCTGCTTCGAGCCGGCTTTCCTCTTCCAGGACATTCCCTGCCTGGGCTGGTCTGCAGGGTACGAGCCCAGACTCTCTCCTCCTGCCTCCAAGCCCTGGCCCCTGGAAACATCTGCAAGGAAATAGCTGAAGGTATTGAAAGGGGAGGCAGGAAATGCTCCGAATTTTTTTTTTTTTCTAAATATAATGACACTAATGCTGTTTGCAGTGTTAAAAATAGAAGTGGAGGGAACCTGCCTTTTTCCTGTTTGCTTTCAGCTCTCGCTCTCCTGCCTGTCTCTGCGTTCTGGGGATCTGCGTGAAAATAAACCCAACAGAAAAGATCTCAGTGGTGTGTGTACAAAGCAAAGCCAGATGGGTTTGTCTTCGGCTCCAGTTTCTCTGAGAGGGGCCATGCCCCCCTGCGCAGTGCAGGGAGCTCAAGGCCGTGATGTCCCCACCACGGGCAGCTGTCCCCACAGGCTCCATGCTGCAGTGGGACCATAGGCTAACCCAGCTGCCAGGGTCCTGGCCACTCTCACTGGTGTCTCTGGGAGTGTGGCCACCCTCCCACACCCCATGTCCTGGCTCCGGTCGCTCTCCTGACTTTCCCAAGCGTCTCAGTGCAGCAAGTCGGCTGAGAGCATCGTTGCTGCTCTTCCAACTGTGGCTGGCAGAGCCGTGCTTGTGCCCGGGGCTGGATCTGCTGGTGTGCTACCACACAGGAGCCCTGGGCAAAAAATGCCCACCTCTCCCGCTGGAGACGTTTCTCCAGCTACCTGTGGCTGGGCAGAAGCACATCCCTGTGCCCTGTATGTGCCCATTCCCAGGTCTCCCTCCCAGCCTCTGTCGGTGCATTGGGGGGGATTTTGCTGCCAGTGTCTCACCAGCTCGTTAGAGAGCAATGGCCACGCTCAGCACCTGCATCACTGAATTCAGCAGCTGATGGATTCAGACTCCCTTTGGCAGCACTGAGCCAGAGCAGGGCACCCAGAGCTCGAGGGATCAGGATGTGGGAGCCAGCTCCCTGCCCTGTGTGGGGAAAAGAAGAACGTTGGCGTGCAGCAATCCGGCCAGGGAGACAGTGTCTGAGCAGCAACGTGCCTTTGATTCAGGAGGCGATGCCGCACCCCGGGTCAGCGCGGCTGCCTGCCTGCTGCAGGTGTTCCGATGAAAAGCGAGGCGCTCATTTTTCAGCAGACCAACCCGGGATGTGCGTGTCTTGGATGGAGGCTGCTGCCTGATTTATTACAGACTCAGCTCTAGGTGCCTCGGGAGAGTAAGTCCTGGCAGAGGATGAGAGGCAGGCGTGTGTACGGATGGATTGCAGCGCACAAAATGCTGCATTGTAGTACAACTGCCTGGAAGGCGCCGAAACTGGGAGCGGGGAGGATGAATGAGTCCTCCATCCTGGTTTGCATTCCTCTGCCCTCCCCATTCCTTTCTCCTGTCGGTGAATGGGGTGGACGGGCAGTCCCGGGCTCTCAGTCTGTCTTGGAAAGCCAGGAGGCAGAGAAGTGCTGGCTGGGAGCCGTGCTGGCACTGGCCTGGCAGAGCACATGGAGCGCGCTGGCAGCACCAGGGGACCCGCTCCGCTGTGCCGTGGGTGCCACCCTCTGCAGCATTCCCCCCAAAAGGCTGATTTTTGGGAGTGGTTTTCCATAGGGTGACAACTTACCGGATTGACCTCGGGTTGTTCTTTCAAAAGTCTTTGGTTAGCTGGAAATAACGGTGTTTAAAATGTCCCCGAGCTATCACAAGTCACTCTCTGGGCCACTTTTGGATCACAGACCCAGTTCTCCTGCATGTCACTTGAACCTGGCATGACGTGATTTTAAAAAGGCCTCCACAAGAAGCTTCCCCGAGTTTCCTTCTCCCTCCAGCTGCTTTCCTGGCCCTGGCACAGGCCTGACCCCCAACAGCCAGCACACCCCTGCTGCAGATTTTTGTCTGTCTTTTCCCTGCCAGGTATGTTTGGTCCCATTAGCGCCCGGTCTCTTTGCTGTCAGCGAAGGTTCAGGTCTTTCAGCAGCGGAGTGTCAGCAGTATCCAAAGGGGCCATTGATTTGCAGACGTGACAATGTCCTGGGCTGGCATATCGTGCCCGCCTGCCAACAGGACACCCCTCTGCTGATGTGGTTTCACTGGGAACTCACTGACAGTGCTTTGGGGGCCCATTTGGGCACCAAACCTGTGGTGGGAATGGCATCCTGACCCCATCTGGTGCTGATCGGCAAGCTGTCGTGCTGTTAACTGGGGCCAAACTGGAACCATTGATGGAGGATGGACACACAGCCATGGGGACTGACAGCTCATCCCTACGGGCTCCTCCCCTGCTTAATGCGTTGTATCTGCACAATCCCTCTGTAAGGCACAGCGGGGCGACTGCCCCTGATGTACAGATGGGAGCTGAACCGCAGGGACTTCCCAGGCTTTCCCTTCTGCCTAGTCCTGCTGCTGACCTGCAAGACATCCCATCCACAGCCCATGTCTTCGGTGTGAACGGGGAACGGGACACAGCTGTGACATCCAAGCTGACACCAGAGGAGAAAATAGCCCTTCAAAAGGACTTTAACCATAACTTATATATTTAAATGCTAATCTTCTTTTCCCCAGCCAGGCCTAGCAGATGAACCAAAGTTCCCCTGGACGGCGGGCAGTGATCTCCTCAGGGACCACAGGAGGTGGCTGCCTTCCCGCAGGGCACATGCTCTCTTACTGAATTGGGGCCCATCACCCCGCATGGCCCTGGCTCCGCGTGCGGGGGTGGGGGGCTGAAGCCGTGGTCTGGGGGGAGTCAGGCGGTGGCAGTGCTGCATCCCCCAGCCCCACAGCAGCCCCTGGCCCCACAGCCCCCAGCCCCACATCCCCTCAGCCCTGCAGCCCTCATCCCGCAGCAACCCCTCCGGCCCCGCAGCCCACCCACTCCCGCATCAACCCCCCAGCAGCTCTCGTCCCCTCAGCCCCCAGCCCCTCAGCCCTCATCCTGCAGCAGCCCCAGCCCTGCAGCCCCCCTGTCCCGCAGCAGCCCCTGGCTCCGCAGCCCCAGGCCCCGCAGTCCCCCCGCCCGGCAGCATCCCCCATCCCCGCAGCCCCCCCCCCCCGCATCATCCCCCGCCCCCGCATCGCCCCCAGCCCCGCAGCCCCCCCGTCCTGCAGCATCCCCCTGCCCCGCAGCCCCCCCGCCCCTCAGCAGTCTTCGGCCCCGCAGCCGCCAGCCCCGCATCGCCCCCGGCCCCGCAGCCCGCCCCCCCCACGCAGTAGCCCCCAGCCCCGCATCGCCCCCGGCCCCGCAGCCCCGGCCCCCCCTCCCGCAGCAGCACACGGGCTCTGCCTCCCTCTCGCGGCCGCTCTGCTCGGGCTCCGCCGGGGACGGGTGAGGGGCTGCACTCCCGGTCCCGCATCCCCCTCCAGCATCCCTGCCCCGGGGTCCCCGCCTGCCCGCCAGCCCGCCCCGCCCCCCGGTGTGTCTCCCCGTGCCCCTTCGCTGGGTGCCCACACGGGTTTATCGTAACGTCGCGCCCGCGGGCGCCGGAGGTGTGGGCAAGGCCGGCAGCAGGCAGAACCTGTTCTTTCTTTGCTCAGCACCGTTCCTGGATATTTACCTTTTGCTTTTAAGCAAAGCCCTTTCGGCTGCCCCCGGGGAAAAACTTTTTATAGTCAGACTTGCATCACGCCTGGGGAATGACTGGAAATGAAGCCAACTTCACTAGAGACAGCTGTCTAAAAATTGAAGCTGTTTTCTTCCCAATAATCTGTTTTCAATTTCTTCTGCAGCCCTTGAAGCCAAGAAGAGAACAAAACAAGAGCTCCAGAAGATCCTATAGAATATTAATTGGGTCGGGGCCCTGGATTAGATGAATTAAAGCATCTCCAGAAATTTCCAGCTCGGCACAGCGAGGATCAGTTGCTCTTCAAATGTTTTTTGCCTGAGCCGTGCCCAGTCTGCCCTGGGGCTTGCAGCTGCCTTTCTCTGGGGCAGCAGCCAGGCAGCCCCCCGTCTGCCCCAGCAGCACCAGGATGCCCCCCAAATGCTCCCAGCACCTGCTGGGAGCCCGCACGGGGAAATGGGTGGGAGCACCTGGATGTTCCCCTTCTCCCTCTGCATCTTCTCCCCTTCACCTGCTTTTCTCTCCCTTCCTGCTATTTCTCCTTTTAATTGCACCCACTAAAACAGCCCCTAGTGCTGGTATTTCTGCTGGTGGTCTGCAAGCCCAGCTTGAGGAGTGAACATCTCCTGGGACCAGGACCCCATGTGTGAGTGCTGTGACCCTCAGACCCTACCTAGCTGGCACTGCAAGGTGGGTCATCTGGGCATCCTGGGATGGCAACCTTGAGCTGGGACCAGGGAGGACAATTGAAGTTACCCCTCCCTGGGTATGAAAATAGCTGCTGTATCACTCAAAACCACCTACAGGCAGCATGGAGCAGTGGCAAGGATGGACCAGTGCCAGGACCAAACCCTGGTGTCTGCCAGGTTTAACATCTCCATAGGGTCTCACGGTGCCCTGGCTCAGGGTGGCAGAGGAGCAGAGACAATCCCCCAGCTTTGCTTTGCAGGATGTGACACTGCAAGCATCAGAGCCCTGAGAACACTAATGGGCCATAATGGCCCTGACCAGCCCCACCTGGCCCCACACCTGTGGGCCCAGGAGCTCTATTTAAGCTCAGCCCAGGGCCTCAGACTCTTCCTAAGCTGTGCTGGAGGAGTGCTGGGTTCTGGTGTAGTCACAGTGGTGCCTTGGTTCTGACCTCAACTTGCTGCCTGTCCTCTTGGCTTGGTGTCAGCCCTGACCCATTGCTATGGACATTCCTGGTGCTCCTGGACCTGATCCTAGCTCAGGTGGGTACACTGACTTCCAGGCTTGGCCTGGGACCTGCCTCATCACTGTGATACTGCCTTGAGAGCTGTGCTCTGCGATGGACCTGGCTGCTACCTGTGCTGCTCCCTGTGATGGCACAACACCTGGGTTTGGGCATGGTTCCAAATATCTGGCCTGGACTGGGATGGAGGTGCAGGCATGGGACAACTAATGGGCTCCTTAGCCCTGGTCCACAGGTGCTGCTGAGAAGACCAGGGACCCCCTTCAGCTCTGGCGCTGCTGTGCTACAGCCCGAGCAGGATGGCTGGGCCAGAGCCTGTGCTAGTGGAATAACTCAGCATTAGGCCCCTGATCTGGTGGGGTGACAGATGGAGGGGACGTCCTCTCCCCCTGGTGCTGAGGGACCTGCGGGCAGCACCTCCGCACACCTGACCTGTCCCATGCAGTGGCTCCTGCATCCCTGCAGCAGCTGACCAGCCCTGCTCCCAACCCTCTTCCCCACATCCCACCCCGAACGACTGTGTGATGAAGGGCTGAGAGCTTGGTTGAAACCCCTGAAGGAGCACAAAGCTGATCCTGTGGATTCTACTACAAGAAAGATATGGATGTATTGGAACATGTCCAGAGAAGGGCCACGAGGATGATCAGAGGGCTGGAGCACCTCTCTTATGAGGACAGACTGAGAGAGTTGGGGTTGTTCAGTCTGGAGAAAAGAAGGCTCCGAGGAGACCTTACAGTGGCCTACCAGTATCTTAAGGGGGCCTACAAGAAAGCTGGTGAGGGACTTTTTAGGATGTCGGGTAAAGGTAGGACTAGAGGGAATGGATTAATACTAGAGATGGCTCAATTCAGATTGGACATTAGGAAGAAGCTCTTCACCATGAGGGTGGTGAAACACTGGAACAGGTTGCCCAGAGAGGTGGTGGAAGCCCCAGCCCTGGAAGTTTTTAAGGCCAGGCTGGATGGGGCGCTGAGCAACCTGATCTAGTGTGAGGTATCCCTGCCCATGGCAGGGGGTTGGAACTAGATGATCTTTAAGGTCCCTTCCAACCCTAACAATTCTACGATCCTTGGGAGGGGTGGGGGGGAACACCAAACAAGGCTCCAGAAGGTGTTGCCTGCGGAGGGGTGAGATGTGATATCAGGTTCAGCAGGAGCTGGGAGCTCCCAAATCCCCTTGGGCCCTGTCTTCCCTGGGCCAGGGGAGCTGTGCTGAGGGCTGGGGAGACCAGGGCTTTCTTGCTGTGACAGCATCCCGCTCGTGAGCTGAGGCTGTGATATTAGAAAGAGTCTGAGGGGGGCAATATTATGCTGCTGTTTTCTGCTCCTCAGTCCCAACCAAAGCACCTCTCAGAAGGTCAGGTTTGGCAAAAGCGTTCTCCTTTTCTTTTTCATCATTGCGGTGAAGATGGGGCACATGGCGCTGACCTGGGGCATCACAGCCCTTCTGAGAAACTCTGTCCTCAGTTCCTCTCTGTCCTTTAGTGGCCTGGGTGGCAGTGTCTGGCCGAGAGCTTGTAATCTAATTACCTGGCTTATGCTGGGGGCTGGAAGGCAGCTCAGCCCCCCCAGTGCAACACGTGCTGCTAAACCCCAAGCATGCAGGGTCTCCTCTGGGGCTGGAGAAGCTTGTTGCTGCTGGTCACCGCTGCCGGGTGTGTGTACACCACCCTGACCAGGCGTTTCACTTGGGATCCTCGTTACTCTGCCCCAATGCGGTGACTCTGCAACTTTTAGACAGCACTTGGCCATGGGACAAGGTGTGAAAACTGATCTAGCTCCTTGATGTGGCCTGTGGGGATGGAAATCTGCTCCCAACACAGCCCTGGATAACAGGAGGAATAGCTGGGGAAGCACCGCGGGTTTGGGGCTGCAGAGCTTTGCATACGTGTAAAACTGCCCAAGCCTTGGCGCCCTGGGCCCTGTTTTGCAGAGATAAAATCAGAGGTGTCAGACCATGTGTCTCCTGGTCCCCGCTCAAAAAGGGGATTTGAATAGAGACATATGTTAACCTGCCACAGCTGGGCTTACGCTTAGCCTTGGGAGCTGTGTCTGCGTTGCTCTGCTCAATGACCCCCTCGCAAGAGCAGGGCAGCCCGCTTGATGCGGAATTTCCTCTAGAGAAGTGCTGCAGGAAGGGGTGTGGGGGGGATTTGTTCCGGATGAGGTTTGGCATGCTCCCCTTTGCTCCTCCCCGGCAGGTCCCACTGGCTCGGGATGCTCTGAGCCAGGCCCAGTAGGGCTGGTCCAGCACTGCAGGAGAGCTCGGGTAGGTCTGAGTGGGGCATTGGGATCACATTCCAGCCCCAGCCTGGACACCGTGCTGCTGCTCCTGCGGAGGCTTTGATCTGCAGGTGAGCTGTGCCTTTTGAGATGGTGCTCAAAAACCCTCAGGAAAAGCACGTTGTGCCAGGCTGGGCTGAACCTGGGTGCAAGTCTTGATCTCTGTTGGTGCATGATGCCTACAAGGAGGCCACCATCCTCCTCCTCAGCAAGGGGAGAAGGGCCTGATCCCCTCTGTCCCAGAAGGATGGTTCCATCTCCTGTGGAACGGCGACGATTGCTCTGCCCTGCCTTACCCCTTGGCTCCTCTGAGTGCTCCTTGAAAGGCTTTGCTTGGGGCGGCAGCGCTGCGGTGTCAAGTCCCAGCTCTGTCTCACACAGTGCCTTGAATAGGGGATGTGTTTATTTAAGGAACAACAAAACAGAGGAACGTGCCCTGGCAATGACAGCACCTCCTTATTGCTGGGAGTTGGACCAAGCTCCTCTGGGACCTGCCCCAGTGTGGTGTGTGGACCAACTGGGACCTGCTGGAGCATGCCTGGTTCCCATCCTGCTCTTCTCTCTGGGTTTGCCTTTGTGAGAATCGGAGCCAGGGCAGGGAGGGACTGGTGTGTGCTCCCTGGGGTGCAGGCACCATGACGGTCTCTGGTCCCACATGGTGGAGGTGTCTGGGCACTGACCCAGGCAGCGGGGCAGGAAGGGGGACCTCTCATCCCAACCAGCTACTGGTGAGAAGGTGGCTCCAGTCCTGCAAGTAGCATCAGGTTCAGTAATTCCCTGGCAGTAAAGCCTTCCTCCAGTGCCTGAGGCATCACCCATCATGGTGAAGGTGGTGGGCTTCTTTCAGCATGCTTGGCCAGGGAAGCCTTGTACCCATCCACCCCCTTATCTCCTGGCCTCCTCAGGATGATCTTGGCCAATAATGATGTTGGCCTTAACCTGAGAAGAGGTCAGATCCCAGTGAGGTTTCTGTCTTAGCTGCTGCAGCTGGTTCAGGCTTTTCTCAGCTCCTTCTCTTGACAGCGTTGGCACAAGAGGGACATGGCTGTGTCTTTCCATAGGATGGAAAGATTCCTTCCCATCCTTCTCTTTACCCACAGGAGGAATCAAAGGGCAGCTGGAGTCCAAGGTCCCAGGAGGAGACGAGCTGTCTGCGCCTCACCTCCATGGCACAGCAATGTGAACCTTGCTTCCATTTGTGGTGATATTACCCTGGGTCTTGAACTTGAACTTGCACACTTGATTTTAATACTGTGAAACAGGCTGATGAAGCAGCTAGGGCAGAGGGAAGAGTGGTGCTCCTGCCAAGGCAAAGCTGCCCCATGCTGCGGGGACCGTGTGCTCCTCTTGCCTGCGGGCACTGGGTCCATCTGCGCCCCGTGACCTGAAGAGCTGGATGAGAGCAGCACTGCCTTTATCCTTGGGTAACCCACAGCTTCCAGCATGGACTTTGAAGGCATTTCCAGGTCTGAAATTCTGCCAGATCCAGACCACTGCTCTTTTTCCCAGCTCAAAGCAGTGGCACTGTGTTTCTCTGCTGCTTCTCTGCTGTGTCACCTTCAAAGCTGTGCTAGACCCATGTCCTGTGGGCCCTGGAGCAGACAGATGTCCCCATAGCTCTATTCAAGCATCCCTTCTGGTCCAGGAGGTGTTCAGAAAAGGTTGAAATACATTAGCATGGCCTGATGCTCAGTGCGAATTGGCCCTCTGTGTTACAGCCCTAATCCGGTTAGGGGATCAGCATGGCAGGCTTGCAGTGGCCCACGTGGCTCTGCCTGCGGCTTCATCCCGGGATGTGCCTGTCTGCCCGGGCGTCTGTGCAGGGCATCAGCCAGGTGTGCATTTCTGTGCTGCTCAGAAATGCCCCAAAATGGGAAAATGCAACCTGTTTATAGGATAGCCTCATCTGTACCCTAAGGTGGTACATCTCAGGGAAAAGGAGGGGGGTTCCACTCTAGAGGTTAATAGGTCTTTCTGTTTTCAGGCCAGTGCTGCATTTAGTGGTGTGAGGGTTGTGGTTTCCTTGGGAGCAGCACCAGGCAGGAGGGAGGCAGTGGCAGCTCTCGGGTGTACCCTGGTAACCATCAGCCTTCCAAGGAGCTGCTCGGTGGCAGCCCATGCTTGCCTTAATGCTCTCGGGGCTGCAGTTGCATGAACATCCTGAAGAAAAGCCTGTCACCCACTCCCTGATGATGGAGAGCTGAGGGAAAGTCTGCCTGGGACCACAGTGCAATGCAGGACCTGCTGCTACTTTTGGAGGCCAGTGTTGGGTCTGCTCCCAGCTCCTTTGAGAGCAGAGGGGAAATGAAGTCCCTTCGGGGAGCAGGGTGGCTCCTCAGCTGGTTTTTTGCCTTTCCCACTGACCGCAGGGTTCTGTGATCCTCAGCAGGAACCGAGCGGGTCACAGCTGAGTTCCCACCAGTGACTCCAGTGTGGGGACTGGTGGTGGCTCGCCCTGGGGCAGAGGTTCTCCCTGCCCTGCGGGGAAGCTGCAGAAGTTAAATGGGAAATGCTGAGACAAGTTAGGGCTTTGTCTCAAAAACAAAGATTTTGCCGAAGCGATGGATGCTTGGGCTGAGGGCATCTACTCTTGCAAAAACGACCAGTATAGCAGTATGTTGTGGTTATACAGGATGTAAGCATTTATAATGCCTTACTGGTAGAACTAATCTAAACACTTTTTCCTCTCTTAGTCACTTAAAATGGGCTGCTACTCATTGGTATCTGGTTAAAAAACAAACAAAAAAACCCCCAAACCAAACAGAGAAGTACTCCCCCCCCCCCCTTGAAAATCAAATCCCAGCATAAGCACAATTTTTAGGGTTGGTGGTTTTTTTTTTTTGGAAAGTTACTTGTGAGTGTCAGCAACCCTGACACACAGCTGGTCTTAACCTGTGGGGGGCAAGAGAAAGGGAGCGGATTTTAATATAATCCCTGGGAAATAAGCATTGGAATATCTTCCCAGATCAGTTTTACCCCTACATTGCTGCCTGGAATTTTTCCTAAGGACACAAAAGATAAACAATGAAGAGCAGAGACGGGAGCCATGGCCAGGCTGTGCAGATGAGCAGTTGCTTCCCCAGAGCATCCTCCTGTGGTGCCCTGTACTTGGTCAGATGACCCCAGGCATGAGGTGTGTCCCTGTCCCCTTACCATCCCTACTAGCCCATGGTGGCTTCTACACATGGTAATGCAGCCTGGGGTGTCTTTTGCGTCCCCCAGCCCTGTTAGTGTGTGCACTGATCCCTCACTCCAGCAGCCCCCTCCCGCTGTGCCTGGGACTGCCTCTCCCCCTGCTTGCAGCGCTCAGGAGGAGCTCCTGGCTCGGGGCAGTGACATGAACCAAGGGAGCAAAATCACACTGCGGCCACTTCATAACCATGTTTTCCCCTGGAGTTGTTGTTCACTTCCTATTCCTAACAGCGAGTCGCCGGGGAGCGCCTGTCATGCTGAAGGGACAGAGGGGTTTGGTTTCTTCTCCACCTCAAAAGCACGGCTCCTCAAAGCTCAACCCAGTGCAGGGCTGGGTGTCATTACAAGTGACTCCAAGGCTTGACTGAAATGGAAGGGAAAGCAAATGAGGTCTAAGTGTTGGGCTGACACAAATGTCCAAGCAAGGGTTTGGGTGGGACAGAGGTCCTTGTGTGTGCCCCTCTGGCTTCCCAGGTGGGAAATCACCATCAACCATTAAATAACAGACTCTTGTTCTTCTTGAGCCTTCTGGCTGCAGGGAGATGTGGTGTTCTCTCTAGGAAAACCTTCATTTAATATCAACAGTACAGCAGTTGTCGCAACCACCCGATTAAGCCAGTCGTAAAGATGGATAAAGTGGATCAAGGTCAGGTCAATTAAAATCAGCCCAAGCCTTATTTCTAAGGCTCTGCAACACAGTTGAGTGCAATGAATGTGCTACGCGGTCCTGGCGTTGACACTCCTGGAAAGAGCTGAGCCTGCAGTGCACATGTATTTGCTAAGCAGGAAAAAAAAAAAACATCAAAAAACCCTTAGTGCACCATTCCCCGTCAATGGAGCCAGTTCAGCTCCATTTGCCTCTTCCTGACCTTTGCTAAAAACCCCCCTCCCGACAGGAAAATTACCCACGTTATTTTTTTACCTTGTAATTTCCTTGAATCTCAAATAAAGGCTCTAACTGACCTCTGTCCTTCCAGCGTAGATGACACATTGAGCAAGGCTGTGCCCACAAAAAACCATTAGAAAGCACCGTATATTCACACTGGGACCATTTATGCTGCAGATGCTTTGAACCAGAAGTCAGACCTCAAATACATGATGCTGCGGGACTTTCTCCAGGCAAAATAGATGTTTTTCAAATGGCTGCTAGAAAAGCCCATGATGTGGAGATGAAATAGTCCAGGTGAGCCAGAGCTCACCTTGCTCAGGGACAATTTCACACCCAGTTGCTAATTTTTATTTCTGCCCAGACCCTCTGCGCACACCCAGGGGAGTTTTACCCAAATTCAGTGCTTGCAAAGCTTTGGGAGCCTGGAAAATCTCACCTTTTGGTGGCTCCAGAAATCACAAGTTTTAGCGCATAAAATACCTGCTGCTTATTCCCACTGGTTTCCCATGAGCCTGGTTTAGTGCTGCTCCATCCCACTGGCTTCTGAAAGCCCTGAGCGACGCTGGCACTGTGCTTGGCAGTTACTTTCCCCTGCCAGCCACTATTTTGTAAAGAGTATTTTTGCCGGTTAACTGCGGCTAATGTGCTTTCATCTCTACAGTATGGATGCAGTCAGGGCATCTCTGAAAGGTGGTACTTAATAAAAAAGAACATGTTGATGAACTTTCCTCCCCAGCCAAGCCCTGTGCTTTTCCCACGAGCTCCGCTGCAGTGCACATACCCAAATGACCTTGGGATTTGAGCTGAAAAACTGCTGTTTTCTCAATGCCTACTTGGCTTTGGGGCAGAAATTCCATCACTGCTCTCATGGCAAAGCTGGGGAGGAGTGACAAGGGGTGCCAGGGACATTTCCCTGTGGAGCAATGAGTCTGCAGCACGTCCTGCATTCACCAAGCAGTGCCTAGCACCAGTTTAGAGTCACCATTTTCAGGGCTGCTGGCTCTCCTGAGCTGTTTCATGTCACCTTGCTGGGGCGGCAGTGCGGCTGTGACAGCACAGGGCTGGAGGAGCGCCCAGCCCTCCCCGTCCCCTCAGGCAGGACTCTGGCATGGCTAATCCCCTGCTGCCAGCTTCCACAAACAGTGTCCCTCTGGTGTAAACACAGCTGGGGAAGAAGAGGAAACTTCATTTTCAAACCATTTGTGATAGCATTCACGCCTACAGCCCCAAGTGCTTTCTCCGCTTACACACCAGCACGAGCGATAATAGTATTTTACACTGATTTTCATCTGCAAGGTTCCCCAGAGACCTGGCCTGCAGTCTGGGGACAGCCTCACCTGGGCAGGTGAACTCCAGTCATGCAGAACAAGGCCATGATCCTAGTCTCTGCAGTGATTTTGGAAACATCACCCTCTTGCTTAAGGCCCTCCAGGCAGCTTGGAGCTCGTCTCCCCTGGGGCTGTGCCAGGACCCAAGGGATGTTCCTCAAAGCTCACTCTGGGGAGCAGTTCCACCTTGCAGATTTGCCTTTGGTTAAACGGGTGCGACTTTGTGGGTGCTCCAAGACCAGAGTGGCTGAAAGCTCTGCTTTCTCCAGTACCGCAGAAGCCATACTCGGCGGGGAGGAGCAGGACGTTTTGCCACACTGTCCCTCAAGGATGCGGGCTGCCATGTGCATCACCTATGGGAGAGGAAGGCAGGAGGTGGAGGAGCAGCATAAAACATGGCCAGGTCACTAAAAATAAGAAATAAAACACTGAGCATGAGTTTGCAGGAGCTGAAAGCAGGTGTATGATGGACCAAACAAGTCTGAAAAGCCATCAGACACAATAAGTGAGTCACCAAGCAGCAGCTTTGTAAGCAGGAAAGGGGGGTGAGGGCTGAGTGCTCCTAAGCTGAACAATTAAGTCCTTTTTAGGTTAAAAAAAATATTGTTGCATTGGCTTAAGATCGCTCTCAAAGCCGGAGGTCGCATTCCAGTCCTACTGGAGCTGTTTTATCGTGGTGTATTTTCCTTCGATGTTATCGCCGGAGGAGCGGCTCCGCCCGGGCTCTGGGATCCCGAAGGAAATGGGGTGGGGGAGGCATTACCGGGCGGGATTTGGGGGACGGGAGGCGGCAGAGACACCCCGCCGGGACGATGGCGGGATGCGGCGGGGCGGGGCCGGCGGGGGAGGGCGGGGCGAGCGCGGCCGGCGGAGCGGGGCGGAGCGGGGCAGCGGAGCGGAGCGGAGCGGAGCTGTGCGGGGCAGCGGCAGCATGGAGCGGGGGGTGTGCGTCTTCGGGGACCCTAAGGTGAGGTGGAGGCGCTGCCGGGGGCACCGGGCTGGGAACCGGGGCATGCCCCGGGTGTGAGGGGCTGGGAACCGGGGCTGGGAACCGGGGCATGCACCGAGAATGGGAGCCGGGGAGTGCACCGGGTGTGAGGTGCTGTGCACCGGGATTGAGAACCGGGGCGTGCACCGGGACTGGGAACTGGGGAGTGCACTGGGTGTGAGGTGCTGTGCACCGGGGCTGGGAACCGGCGCTGGGAACCGGGGCGTGCACCGGGGCTGGGAACCGGGGCATGCACCGGGTGTGAGGTGCTGGCGCTGGGAACCGGGGCATGCACCGGGGCTGGGAACCGGGGCATGCACCGGGTCTGAGGGGCTGGGAACCGGATCTGAGAACCGGGACGTGCACCGAGAATGAAGCGCCGTGCACCGCGGGTGGGAGACGGGACATGCCCCGGGACTGAGAACGGGGTCGTGCACCGGAGCTGAGCCGCCGCACATGCCCCGGGGCTGAGAACGGGGTCGTGCACGGGAGCTGAGCCGCCGCACATGCCCCGGAGTGAGAGCCCGGGCGTGCCCCGGTGTGCGGGGGAGTGGGAGCCGGGCGCGCCCCGGGGCTCGGCGGCTGAGCCGTGAAGGTGTGCGTGCCCTCAGGTCTCACTCGGCGGTACCAGCCGGGGGCTGCGCTGCCCCGGCCCGGTGCTCCCCGCAGGGACAGGCAGGAGCTGCTCCGGGTGTCCCGGGCATCCTGCTGCCGGGGCGGTGCTGGTCCCTCGTCTCCATCGGGATGGAGATGTGCTGGTGGCACGGCTGGGGAAGAGGCATCCCTGAAGTATCCAACAGTCTAACCATTGCCTTGGTCTACTAAAAGAAACGTTTCTCTTGGGGTTTTTCTTCTTTTCTTTTGAGGGTTTGGTTTTGCTGGTTTATTTTTTGGTATTTTTTTTTTCTCTTAAACCCTTAGTTCAGTTATTCCTCAGATACCTGAGATACCATCTTTGGTGGCTGCTGTCAGAGGGTGCCCCAGTCTTTCGCTCTTACCACGTGCTGCGTAAATACATCTCAAGTAGGATCACACAGTAACATATTTATTAATCAGATTATAACAAACTTGAGAAGGAAGAAGATGGAACAGATGTAGTTAGCAATAACCCTGTATCTGATGGCAGAGCGCTGCCTGTGCTGCAGGACAGCTCAGCTCTTGGGCTGTGGTCCATAAGCCAGTGTATGGGGAGCCTGGCTGCCTTCGGGCTCTGATGACCAGCCAGGGTTGGGCTCTTGGTGGGCAGCGAGGGACCAGGGCAGAGGAGACCAGGAGAAGTGATGTGAGGGTCGTGGTGGTCTGCTCTGTGAGAACCTGAGTGGTGGCAACTGCACGCAGCTTTCCCAGGGAAGACTGGGTCTGAAATCCCAAAAGGTTGTTTGGTTTTTTTGCCACTATTTGCGTCCCTTACCGCTCCCAATCCATTTCTCTCTCAGTTTGAGCTCACACCAGAAACATCTAGCATACTTGGAAAAGCCTGTGTGCACGGGTCTGATTTGTGCTTCGTTCCGTCAGTGCGTGAGGTTTCCCTCGCAGGGAAGGCGACCCATGTGATAGCAGGCAAACCTTGATTCCAAAACCAAGGGAGCATTGACATCTGTTAATGGTTAAAGCCTTTTTAAGGCTGCTTCAGTTTTGGGAGATGTTGATGTTTCATCAACTCCACTAAGACCAAAAGCTGGTGGTTTACCCCACTGATCTTAAACTTTTGGCTAAGAGAAGCAAGTTAAGTTCTTTCACTTGTGCTTCTTCCTACTTCTCTGGTGCGTGGGAGAGCGGGATGCCAAAGAGAGACCTGGGAAAAAACGTGCAGGGTTTGACCACAAAGATCAGGCTTCTGTTGTCAGGTTGCCGGCAATTACGAGACTGGTTTTCCTGAGTCAGGCAGTCCCTTTCAGTCCTGCCAACCTGCTAAGTCAGGCTTGGGGAAAAAAAACGGGTCTGAAGTCAGTTAATGAGCCCTATTCATTCCCCTGGACCCTCTGCCATTGGGAACGATCAGTTTTGTGTTTTAGAGATGTTTCTGGTCACTGGAGCGGCTTCGAGCCCTGGCTGAACGTGGGGCTGGGGCTGCTTCTGTGTTTTTCGGGAACTCGCTGACTCCCGGCTGCTGCAGCGGATGAACCGGGAGCTGCTGGGGCTGCAGCAGGGCGACTTTGAACCCTGCTTATCGTAGGCCGTGAAAGAGCAGAAAAGACTGCTGTTCCTTGGACACCGACCATCAGCCTCTTCGCCCTCTGCTCCACAACCAGAGCAGAGACGGTGTCCTTGCTCCCTGCTGGCTCCTCTACCCAGCTCAGGGGCTTTGGGACTCGTGGCTCTTTCTCCTGCAGCTCCCACATTGCAGGGAGCAGGATGGGACCAGGTTCTCCTGGGGTCAGACCCGACTTTCCCAGCAGCTGGTGTAGCTCTGCCATTGGACGCTTGTTGCCCAAATAAGCTCAGGTGGCGCTGCGCAGGGGGTCCTGCAAGCCCTCCCAGGGCACACTGTGTGTGTCACGGCATTCCGGGGCCTGTCCCTGTCCAAGGGGAGGCGGTTGTCTCCGATGTGCCCTTCCTGTCTGGGAATTGGGAGAGATGGCTGGAACTGGCTGTAGCTGCCTGTGTCCTGTCAGTGGTTAGGAGAGGGCCTGGGGACCAAATCCGGGTGGCACCAAAGGCGATGGCTGTACTGTAGGTACAAAGGTGAGCGCTGGCCATACCCAGGGGGTTTGGGTGGGCGTCCTGCCCTGCTCCCTGCAAGGCTGCAGCCTCCCCCTGCTCGAGGCAGACCTACCTGACTGTGCCGAGCCGGTATCACAGGTATCTGCTTTGCGTGCAAAACTTTTAAAAAAAAAAAAAAAAAAAAGAAAAAGAAAAAAATAAATTAAAAAATAATTTAAAACAGTGACCCATATTGTGTGGAGTGAAGCTCACAAACGTGTGCTGAGGGCGGTGTTTTCTTCGGCTCATCCTCTCCTTGTGCACAGCCTGACCCCTGACTGTCTTGGTGCGGGTCGAACCCTGGTGCCGCCGGGGCTGTGTGGGGCTGAGCCATACCCAGGCAGGGATGCGCACACTCGGTCCTTCAGCAGCGCTCTGCGGGCATGTAACCCTCCTGGCTCAGCTTGCCAAACGTGAGGGCAGTAAGAGGCTGGCCCGGGGCTGCTCAAAGTGGAAGGGCTCCATTTACTGCTCCCAAGCATTGCCTCATTGTTGCCACGTGCGGTTGCGAGGTCTGATATGGGAGGGATGTTGTCCAGCTGTCCCTGCAGGAGGGCGACACACAGCCACCATCGCCTCTTAACGGCACCAGGAGCCTCGTGCCGAGGGGTTGGTGCTGGGAAGAATGGTACTAAAGGCTGCTCCGCATGGGAGCATCCTCCTCCTCTGTCACCAAAGCCACGTCTCACGTGAACGCTTCTCTAGAGAGCACAGCTATTTCTTGCAATGGAGCAGTGGGTGAGTCTTGTAGTCCCCCGCGTTTCTCTCTCAAAGGCTCGCACCTTACAGCGTATGGCAGATTCACCTCCAAAATGCATGTGTGGGTGGCGTCAGGTTTGAGGATAACACTGTGCCTCTTCTACTTCACATCCCTCTTGATCCTGGTGCTTCTAGATAGCGTTTGTGGTGAGTTTATGAGGACTTGGCTCCTGACAGTGCACTTTCATAAAACCAGTATTTGGGGAGCACTCTCCATGTTTTTTGCAGTGGTTGGCATTTGTCTTATCTCTTGTTGAATTTTGCTCTCTATTAACGTTTTCCTGCCATGTCTATCTAACAATTGACAGCTGTAATGATGCTGGTTTTCAGTTATTGAGACCAATAGAGTGAACTTTAAATTATCACCTTTTAATGTGCTGATAAATAATCCTGGGTAAAGTCACCACTAAGGGTTTTAAAATGATGCAACTTTAGCAGCTGCCTGGATTATCTATTAACATCTGCTGGAAACCAATCAAAATAAAAGGTGAGGTTGGTGTTACTTTTACCATGGTGTCAGGGCCAACTTTGTCCATTGTATGTATTTGAAAAAGGACCCTAAAACCACCTGATACAGGCATTCCCTCCAAGCATTAGCTTGGATAGTACTTTTTACGCCACATAATAGGCGAACTGAGCAGCTAACTGCTCTGCCATGGTCTGCTGAGCAAACTGTAGAGTAATAGAGAAATTCTGTTGGGTTGACTGTAGCTGAAAATATTTTGAATATTTGGTTAACTTTTTCCTCTTAATTTCACTAAATTGAAAATAATCAGACTTGGTCTTTGAACGGAACATACTTGCTTGCAGTACCTCATTTTGCCTTTGAATTTATTTCTGGAGCTTATTAAGTTCCAGAGAAAACATTACAATATTTTCAGAAGAGAAAGGTCAAGCCACAGCCCTTAAAGCTTCTCCTTTTTTAATATCTGAACCAACTTGCTGATATCTGCACTAACGAGTCACGTGCCGTGATTGAGCTTAAACTTTTTTTGCATAAAAATGGAAAGCGCTCAGTTTGCTCTGACAGCCTTGCTGGGGGTTGTTTGTGCTGAGGATGCACAATTTATGGCCGGTTACGTCTTTTTGAACTCATCCCTCTGGCTTTCGGCAGCTCTTTAGTGAAACTCGGAGAATTGCGGGATGGTTTGCATCATCGCCCCGTGACCGCGGGGGCCGGTGAGCCCGTTTCCAGCCGCGGCCTGGTGGGGGTGCAGGAGAAGAGCTGAAGGGTGGCTACGCAAAGGTGGCCCTGAGGGTCCTCGCTGTGGCTGGGGGAAGAGCAGTGCTCTCTTTAAGAGTGTTTGAGAGCTCCGCTGGTTTCTCCTTCATCAGAACAGAGGTTGCCACGGCCAGGTTTGCTGTGAGAGAGGGAGGCATTGCTGGTCCTGGCATAGCTGAAGGCTCCAGTGCCGGTGCAGCCCATGGTGCCATTGGGGTCCTGGACCGAGTGTCGAGATCCCTGTTTAATCTGTGTGCGCAGGCTTCCCTTCCAAATAAACTGGAGGGCTTGGGGTGGGAGACCATGTGTGCCTGGACCTCTGTGTGCTGCAGGGCAGAGCCCTGGAAGAGGCACTGGGCTCCTGCCTTCACCCTATTTCTGCTTGCTCAAGCGTCGTCTCCTGGAGCCACAGTTCGGAGAAAACTCTTTCATCTTTATCTGGGTAGTTTCCTTGACTTAAAGCAAGGTCATGTCACCCACTTGTATCTGGAAAAGTCTTGTGCTTTGTTTACCCGAAACAAACAGGCAGGAGGAGAGCCGCGGTGCGATCGGCAGCGAGCAGCCTCCCACGGACCGGGAGAGCTGCGGGGTTTGCGAGCGAAGCACCTGGGGCAGCCGAGCTGCTCGGCTGTGCCTCTGCTGATTGCATCCTCATCTGGGGCCAGCTCTCGGTGGAGACCCTTGTAGGCACACCTTTCCTTCTCCACTTGAATGTCCTTTGGTAATCTAAATAGCCCAGATTAGTCCCCAGCTGGAGAAAGCTCCCCCGAGCACCGGTCTTGAGGAACCCCACAAAGTTTTGGGTTGAGTAGCATTGCACAAGAGTTTCTTAGCGCTTAGTTTAGGTTCCTCCAGACCCAAAGAAATGCATGGCAGTGGAGGAAGAGCCTGTTGGTGGTGGTGGAGAGGAACCTTGCTGCTTTACAAGCGTCTTGCCTGCAGCGGCAGCAGAAGGAGGTGGTTTGCATGGGTGAAGGGCACCCCTGAATTTGTGTTCATATTGATGGAAGCGTCACATTGGGATGTTCTTGCAGGAAATGCTTGAGAAACGTTTGGAATGAGAAGACCCCAGTAGGTTCGGGTTGCTTGGTTTTTATATCCATCATGAGCAAGTTTCAAGCCTGTAACTCCATCAGAAGGTCGCAAGGGCTATCAAAAACCTCAAGGAATGGAGCTTGTGTGGTTTTGAAATAGGAAGCGGAGCTCAAGAGTGGAAAACTTGCCAGGCATCCACATCTGGTGATGTGGATCATGTCCATAGTCTGTTATTTTATCTGCTGCTTCTCGGGACATTTAGTCCTCCTAAGCAGGGTTGCGTAACTCGAGGTGGGGGGAAAGATCAGGTTTTGCCCTTTTAAAATCTTCACCCCTGTAGAGTCAGATCGTGTCTCAAGGGTAGGAGAAGTGACAGGGATATCTTTTTACAACCCGCTAGCAGGGGTGTCAGTGGGGATATTCATGACCCCTGGGCCAGCTGATTGCAACGGTGCAGGACCAGCAGCTCCAGCTGCCCTGAGCCGGGCACCTGCGTTTTGCATCCCACCGGTGCACATTTCAGTGGTAGCTTCATGGCCATCCCATGGAGA
Source organism: Fratercula arctica (assembly GCA_947846985.1). Taxonomy (NCBI): domain Eukaryota; kingdom Metazoa; phylum Chordata; class Aves; order Charadriiformes; family Alcidae; genus Fratercula; species Fratercula arctica. The sequence continues at coordinate 11,023,004 of CANTUZ010000013.1, read as the reverse complement.
TGGCCTGAACCCGAGCACTGTCCCACCCCAGCAATGATGGCCACAGAAGGGGTCAATGACAACCCTGGCCGTGGGTCAGAAGATGGGTGTCTGCTTGCATGGCAGGTGTCTGGGGCTGCAGGAGGAGGTGGGGACAGGAGCGAGCTCCTGGGCATCAGCGTTTGTCCCAGAGGTGGACACTGCCAGTTCTGCACCGGGAGCCGGGCCAGCGGCGTTGAGCTCACGTCAGCCGCTCATGGATGCTTCTGAGGAGGGCGAAAGGATCTCGAGGTGGACAATCACGCATTGCCCAGCTTGGAGGAACCGCTTACTCGTTTTTCTTCCAGCTCCTCCTAGTTATTGTTTGATGCATACCCTGACGCCAGAGGGTTTGTGGGTTTTAATTAGTAACCCTGGGCGGCTTAGTTATCTGTGCAAATATCCGGTCCTCTTCTGAATCCTACTGCGTTCCTACCCTCGGCATCCTGTAGCAACCATCGACACAGCAAAATCTGCACCACATTCTAACTAACAAGAACTTTGTGTATTAAGTTGCTGCTCTACAGTTTCATTTAAAAAAAAAAATTAAAAATTAAATATGTATTTTGTAGGCTATTTCATTGCGTAAAAGAAAACAGTTCTGGAAATAAAAAGATCTAGCTGAAACGTTTTACAGCTAATATTTTCCTTCCCAGTTCAACTTCCAAGTTACATTTGTCATGTTCCTCCAAAAGTCCCAGCTGCCTAATGGAAAAAGCTTGCTTTTTGCTTTTCTGGGGCTCTTTCTCCAAAATCCATTGTTTCAGCAATAATCGGGAAACAGGGTTTGAGAGCGAAGAGATCCGAGTTACTGTCCCATTTTTAATGAGTCAAAATTCAACTGTTTTATTTTGAAACCATCTTGTTAGCTCCACATGGGGCAGCTCTTTTTTTTTTTTTTTTTTTTTTAAATTTTATTTTATTTTTTACAGCACCTTGTCCCATGGGACTGACCCCATGTGTAGGATTAGAAAGCCTGTAAGCTTTGATAATGCCAAGTAATTAGCAATAATATATCAGGAACTGATTCTTGGAAGTGAAGTCAAAGTTTTTGTGTAATAACTCCTGTCAAATTAATTGATGCTTGGATGTCTGTGAATTCAAGAAGGAGCAAGCTGGAAAGTGAAGGTGTTTGGGGTTTGCTTTTTTTTAGTCTTCCCAAACTCTAAGCCATGCAAGCTAAACAAGGACAGGGCAGTTCCTGAAAATGACTGGAAACAGAATAAGTTTCTAACTGTCCATTAAATGTGTGAGCTGCAGCAGCGATAAGAAGATATTTAGACAATACTGAGATATTGAAAAATGGTGTTTTAAAGACGCTTTTGTGCTTCCTTGTCATGGCTTTGTCCCAGTGTTGGCTGCATTTGTACCTGTGTTAGCACCAGCCGCTTATCTCTAAACTTTTGCTGCAGCTCTAAGAGTACCTCACTGATTTCTCCTTATCTTATTGCAGGTCGAACTTCACGTCCACCTGGATGGAGCCATTAGACCAGAAACAATCTTGCACTTTGGCAGGTGAGTTGCGGGGGGGGAGGGGGGGGGGGGGGGGGGGGGGGCGGGTAAGAAACTCTGTGAGCTGCAGTTCAAAAGCATTGTCCCTTCTGCTTGTCCCGCTCTCCCACAGAAGAGCTCGTGCTGGCAGGCTGGGAAAGCTCTCCCTTGCTGTGCAGGCACCAAACCTGTCTTATCTCCGCATGGACCAGTCCTCCAGCTGCATGGTGCGAGGATACTGAGCCCTTCCCAAAGCCCAGTGTTGCAGTGGGGCTGGTACTGGTGGCAGGAGCATGACCAAGGTGGCCCTGTGAGCCGGGCAAGCTGAGAGGAGCCACCGCGAGAAAAGTAGAGAAGATGTCTCACAGACAGAGCTAGCCGCCTTTGAAGCGTACCCGGGAAACAGTGGAGTCAGTGTATTCTCATTTCTTTTTCCACATTCCCAATTGCAAGAGCAAGTGAAATGAAGGCAGGCTGGGACCGTCGTCTTGGTGGTGGTGGTGGCGGTGCCGTACCACGGTCTGGGGAGGAAAAACCAGCTCGGGTGCTCCTCCCTGCCCTGCTGCCGTGTGCCTTTGAAGCCAGGCTGTCTGCCCGCTGCCGGTGGGCCGGGAGTCCTGCTCCTCTGAGGGTGACCCAGGAACTTGGCAGTGACTTAGGGAGGTTGTTCCCTTGACAGAGCCCGCGTCCATCTTCTTGCTTCAGCGTAGCTTGTGTGGGAAGCAGCGAGGTGAATGAATAACTGGTGCGAGGGCCTGGCTCCACAGCTATAAGCAAAATAAACTTAAGGCTCCTTCCAGCTGTCGCTATTCAAAAAGCTCATGGAGACTAGCAGATACCCTCAGATGGAGAAAGTGGCAAGCTTAAATATTTCAGGAAACGGCTCTTGGGCACACCTCTGGTACTTTGGGGAGGGAAATCGGTTCTGAGGGGGATGGGAAGTGGCTCTGGCATCCTGCGAGCCCAGCAGTCTCCCAGGCAGTGCAATCCTAGGGGAAAATATTCTTTCTAAAGTAGCTTTTTCTGCAGGGAGTGGCCATACAGTTTTGCAGTGTTGTCAGAGTAAGGAGGGTGGATCAGAGGTGTCCGTCTCATTCATTGCGGGATGTTGGCACGGCGAGCTGGGGCAGGGTTCCTGTTGGCTGGTGGGCTGCAGGGCTGGAATACAAGTCCCGATGGACAGAAGGGTCGGTTCTGGCCACCTGGGGCTCTGCTGGGTCCCTCTGCCAGTGAAGGAAAAATGGCAGTGTAGTCCCCCAGGAGGGCTGTAGGAGCCCTGAAGCCCCGGAGGCACCAGCCATCTGAGGATCCTGTGCTTCTCTCTTGCTTAGGGCAGAAACTTTCGTTGCCAAGTGTGTGCTGAGTTCCCTCTTATTTTTAAACAGCTTTGGCATCCCTCCGGAGCTGCCAGCCCTCGGGTGGAGCGAGGCTGTGCTATTCATGGGCTCTAAAACCAGCGCTCACACTAATGCAGAAGCAACAGGGCAGTGGAGTAGGCTGCAGGGGACTGCCTTGCTAACCTCCCCCTGGACACAGAAAAGAAAGCTGCTTGTGGTACATTTTTAAAGGTAAAAAGAGCTGGAAATAAATTTGCCAGGTGGTGGCTGACCATGTCCAAATAACCCGAAGCTGCTGGGATGCACAGGCCCCCCCCCCTTGGGCAGTGGCTGAACTCGGCTGGTTTTGGAAACTTTGTCTCCAGTTCTGTCAGGTCTGGGTCAGGCTTTGCATCCCCCCGTGCCCAGCCAAAGGGTTTAGAGCCATGGCAGACCCCAAGATGGGACTTGATGGGGCTGAGTGTCCCTGGGAGACACGAGCCCGTTCCCCTGGGGCAGGTTTGCTGCGGGAAGGCTCCCAGTTACCAGGTGGTTTGGTGGGACAGCAGCAGCTCCCAGCGCCACGCTGGCAAGATCCACCAGGGCCCCTCAGCTGGAGGCCTGACTCCAGTGTCTCTGCGGATCATCCCAAAGCACTGTCACTGCCGGCTGCGCGGAGGCAATCCTTCAGAAAGCTCACGGAAGAGGTCAGGGAAACGGCTTTGCTGCAGGAAACTTTCCCTGGGCAGGTGGAAGAAGACATGGGGATGGTTCCTGGAGCAGAGACTGATGTGTCAATGCCATGGAAAGGGCAAAGCGGGAAGGAAAACCGATGCCCTGGCAGCCATGAACATCTCCTGCTGAGCGCCAGCAACTTAATCTGTGCAGATTGCGTGTGAAGGCTGAGCGTGGGGCTGGTTTCCTTCCTGCCCGAGCAGGGAACGAGCAATGTTTACTGGGCCCAGGAGCGGGGTCGTTTGGGCTGCTTCCCTGCAGGGTGCTCATCGGGATGGTCGCTGGCATCGGGATGCTAAAGCTGTCGGTGGTGTTTTGTCTCTATTAGCAGAGAGATCCGTCAATCGGCTGTAATTCATTGTGGCAGGAAAGAGGATTAAAAGCAAACATCTAGTTATTATTTCTAATTTAGGTTGGCATTCATGACAGAGTGACAACCTGTGGGGTGGGGGGTGCCTGGGAAGCATGTAGCATCCTTGGCTCACAGCCCCTTCAAACCTGGCTGCCACCCCACTGGGGACACCTCCACCCACCCAGGACTCCAGGGACAACAACCTCTTCCCTCTTGGAAGAGTTTAGGTGGGCTTTACCTTCTCCATCGCTTCGGTGAGAGCAGTTGTTAGGATGGCCGTTTGCTCCTGCGTGGGAGGTGTCCCCATCAGAGGAGATGCCACCACGATGTTGGGCTTGGGCACCAGCTTGCTTGCAGGCGTTAAACCCGTGAGCCATGACACTTCTGTGCGTGTGATCCCGGGCCTGGGAGAACCTCCATGATTTTTCAAGCCTTTGAGCCTGCATAAGTGGAAATTAACTTTTCTAAAGAATTTTGGCAATTCTGCCACTAGGACTAAGAGGTGCCAAGAAATAATCCAGAGCCCCTTTAGATGAACTCCTTCTTAAGCTTAAAATGTGCTCTGGCTCTCTTCCTGTTGGGTCAGTCTGGGCTTGTATTTTGAGTTGTTTGTGCTTTGCCTGTGTTTTGGATTGCCTTCCTCCCCGCTGAGATTCAGGGCTGCATCTGCAAGGAGATTTTGGAAGGACAACGCGTGCCATATCTTTTCTGTGAAGAAATGGCGGTTAATGCTGCCAGCTCAGGATGCGATTGCTGCATGAAATGGACTGATTAAAAATGCGATAGACTTCCCCATCAGTAACACGTGCCTTCATTTCCAGGAAAAGGGGGGTTCCTCTCCCCGGCAGCACTGTTGATGACCTCCTGAAGCATGTCAGCTACAAAACACCACTGACACTTACCCAATTTCTAGAGAAGTTCAATCACTACATGCCTGCCATTGCGTAAGTACCCCGCTCTTTGCTTCCGCCCCCACAACCCTTGGCAGGACCCCTTGGCTAACGTTGCTCAAGCCTTGAAGGTCACCTCACCCGTCCCTGGTGTGCCCCGGGGGTGACGAGTCCCGGTGATGGGTCCCACTGCCGTCCCTGCAGGGGTGACCGTGAGGCGGTGAGGAGGATCGCCTACGAGCTCGTGGAAACGAAAGCAAAGGAAGGCGTCATCTACGTGGAGGTCCGGTACAGCCCTCACCTCCTGGCCAACTGCCGCGTGGATCCCATCCCCTGGGGCCAAACCGAGTGAGTGATCCCACTGTCCCGGGGAGCCGCTGGGTGGCTGGTGTGGCACGGAGAAGGCATGGCCCACGCTGTGTTCAAAGTCGGGTGTAACCAAACCTCTTCTCTCCTCCAACACGGGGAGCGCCGGCACTCTTCCACCTCTCTTCCCCATCGACGGGATTTTGCCTCTTACACTATCTCCATGTGTTTTAACGTCCCTTGCTTTGGGCAGCGAATTTTGCGTGTGGGGAACTGCTGGGCTGGAACTTCTGGCTGCGGCCAGTCTCTGAGCGAGGGGAAGCAGCGTTCAGATGTGGATCGCCTGCCTGCAGACTGTGAATTTGAGTTGGCCAAGACAATGGGCAATGTTGGAGGGGCCTGGCCGTCCAATCCCTTTTTCACATGTCGTCATGCCCTCTTGTGGTGTGTGCCTTTGATTAAATCAGTGCTGGGCTCTGTGGCCCCTTGTAAAATGCGTTGTGACGGGCGCTGAGCCCCTGTGCTTGCCCCTGCCTGGCTGCAGGCACTTGTATGCCCTAATGAGATGCTCTGGCAAAGAGAGGGTTCCTCTGCTCGGGCAGGATTGGCTTCCAGTTCTCCGAGGCTTTTCTAAATCTTACTGTCATCTTTGCCTGCTTTTGTGCCTGACATCTGGTAGATCGGGGCATGGCATGGGTGTAAAAGGTGCTCTTTGGCTCTGGGTGGTCTTGTCGGGCTCCTCTGGATGTTAAGGCAAGTGGGACTCCGGGCAGCCTGGGTTTTGCGTGGGGTGTCCCATGGGGATGCTGGGCTGGACTTGCGGCTCCTGCCTGCCCCCCTGGTGGGTGTCCGGCCTCTCGCTGATGGCTTTTCTTCCCTACAGGGGAGACCTCACTCCAGATGAAGTCGTTAACCTCGTAAATCAGGGACTACAGGATGGAGAAAGGGATTTCCGCATCAAAGCCAGGTCTATTCTATGCTGCATGCGCCATATGCCAAGTAATGTATTGCAGCTCCCCTGCTGCTCTGCTCACGCGTGGCGGGGGGGTGGGATGTCCCCTGGGTTCAGGTCCCCACAGAAATGCGGGGAAAGCCCCAGTCCTGTGGCCCTGGGTCTGACATGTGGGACCAGACAGTGCTGAGAAATAGGGTTTTTTTTCTTGGTGGGAATCCTCTGTGCTCTTCACTATGGGGAAAGGGTCCACTGGATGCGAGAGTCGGGGTCTGTGGGTACAACCAGTATCTGAAAGGTCCTGCTAGAGAGACAAAATGGGTTCTTCTGTCCTCTCCTGGGGGAGGTGTGATTTCTGCTCATCCCTCACTCCCTGCCCAAAGGCTGGAGCTCTCCTTGGGCCAGATGAAGCCATTGCCACAGTGAGCGGTTGCATCTGCCACAACCATCTGGTGGGTCCGAGAGTGAATGGTCACAGGAGGAGGACCAGGCGTAAGATCTCATGCTTTCCCTGCTCATGGTCATGCTGCTACAGCAGTGAACTCCTTCATTAGCCTGGGCCATGGGTCAGCCAGAGAATCTGCTGGCTGCAATCTCCGCTGGTTTAAGCTGAAAACACAAGTAAAATATACTGAAGTCGCATACATAAAATTTTTTTATAAAATCAGCAGCTCTGAGCTTCATCGGTAACAGGTGTTGTGATCCAGAAAAGGAAGAAAACCCAGTTTCCAGTGTTTCATTGGGCTGCTGAGTTCTGTGAGCATCTTCCTCTAGGGAAAGATGCAGTTAGAGTGAGGTTGTATGAGAGGAGCCGTTCTACCTGAAGACTTGAGATATGACCTGAATATCTTCATACCTCGTAACAGTTTTATGTAGGCTTAGTAGGGAAGATGGTGGAAAGATTTTTGCTAATGAGTACACGGTTAATTTTTGTCTAGAAATGTGAAAAATTACATTCTTGGAAACCAGATTTGAGAGTGGATTTTTTTTTTTTCCTGCCTGCATGATCAACCCCAAACAATACTGTGAAAACTTGACCCTTAAATTTCTGGTTTCTAGGAAGAGAGCTTTTTTTTCTTTGTAGAAACTGGAAAGCTGTAAGGCAGTGTCACCCTTGTCTGCAGCGACAGTCCCTGCCAACGCACAAGTGGTGAAGGCAGAAGGTGACAGGGCACCCGAGGGCCCGCGCAGCAGGAGGGGCTGCTCGTGCGAATGACGGAGTGTGCATTCCCATCCCTCTGTCCCAGGGCACCGACTCGTTACCCAGAGCCAGGGATGCGCTGGATAGAAGGGGCTTTAGCACCGCATTCGGGATGCACTGCACAGCGAGAAGCCACCCTGTAATTTATGAGCTGTTGAGAGAAAGGCGGAGGTGCCAGCCAGAAGTAGCTCATATTAAACTTGTTAATAAAATAATGGTTCTAACCCAGTGAGTTGGAAACGGATGGAAAAAAGAAGATGAAATTGCACACGTTTTCTTATGTGTTCGTATGATTTTGGGATTGTATGTACAGAGCAGGTGCCTGTTAATTATTAACACTGCTGTTTATCTCTGTTTCTTGGCCTTTTTGCTAAGGGTAAGTGCTGTATGAGCTGGTGGATGCATGCTCTTTCTCAGAGGTTATCCTCTACCCCAGTCAGAGATAACTGTCCCTGCTTGCTGCAGGGGGGTTGGACTAGATGACCATTAAAGGTCCCTTCCAACCCAACACATTCTTTGATTCTATGATAATTCTGAAGTAGTTGATGGCCACTTGTTACTCTCTTTCTCACTGATGCCAACAGATAAAACTTGGTGAGTGTTAAACCTCAGCCCTCCAGGAGACTGACCAGCTCCTTCCCACCAGGAGTAGTGTCCATCATCTTGTGCGGGGGAGCCGAGGATGCTCTGCAACAGGGCAGGGCTGGCTGTCACGCAGGGTTCCCTCCCGGCCCCCAGCCCGAGATCCCTCCCAGCCCGAAGTCCTCTGTGACACAACACATCCAACGGGCAGGTTCTTCCCTTTCCCTCCCCTTGCCCAGCCTGGGATGCGGTGAAAGCTCAGGAGCGAGTTGAGGAATTTCTCCCACACACCATGTTCCAGCATCCGGGCTGTGGAGTTCAGCTTACCTCAGGCCAACTGCAGCAATCACCACTGTCTTTGGAGGGTTTTTTCTTTTTCTTTTTTTTTCCTGGTGCTCAAAGTGGGCAGAAAAAGATGATGAGAGCAGTTTTATAGCTGGTAAATGCATTTGATTTCCCTTTCAGTGACGCTGAAGTTGGCAGCTTTTATTTGCCTGAAGATGGGCAGACCTTTCTAGGAGCTTGTTAGCTTTCTTTTTGAGCGTCAAATTTGAGGAAAGACCAAAGAAAAGAGCTCCAGCCTTCTAGTTATAGGACCAGGGTTCGTTTAGAAAAAGGCTGAAGGTGCCCTTATGAATGCTTTCTCCTGAACCCTGGCGCTCTCTCTTCCAGGCTGGTCTCCAGAGGTGGTGGAGCTCTGCAAGAAGTATCGGAACAACTCGGTGGTGGCCATCGACCTGGCTGGGGATGAGACCCTGAAGGTGGAGAATATCTCTGAGCACAAGAAGGCTTACGAGGTTTGTTGAATAAGCTTCTTAAAAGAAATGATAGGAAAAACATATACTGAGGGGACACGCAGCATGGTGTTCAGGCTGCAAACAGCTGGGACAGCTTAAAAATTCGTTGCGGCTATTAGAGACATTCCGTTAAATAGCAAAAGTATTTGTTTGCGTTTCCTAAATGATTAATGGCAGGCATCATTGCTTAAACGTGGCCTTAGAGCTGGAGCTCGGCACGCTGCCCCGGAGTACTGTGTGTGACACAAGTGACAGTGGAGCCCGTGTCCCCCCCACTGCTGGCTGGGGTCTGCTCCTGGGGCTCTGCGAAACCACCGCTGAGGCTCAAAGAGACTGGTCTTTCCAGTCTGGCAGAAATCACCCGAGGAGCAGGAGCGGAGAAGAGGCTGTTTGAAGTGCTTTTATCTAATCATCTCAAATGCAGATGCTGGAACAGCTTCGGGAGCCTGATCCGAGGAGGCTCTCGCTGGACCTCGACAGCAGCTGGAAGGCAAAGCTTTGTTCCCCACTGCTCGTTGCTGGTGGGAGTTTGGGGTTGTTGGTCTCCTGCAGCAGTGGGAGAGGAGATTGGGCACCGTCACAGCCAAAAAAGATGGTGGTTTGCCAGCAGTGCTCAGGTCTGAAGCGACACGGGGCTTTCTCGGGGTCTTTGCCCCCGTCAGTGGGATCTCATACAAGGTCCGCCTGCAAGGATGAACTGAATGGTTATAAACTGAGACGCGGGCGCAGGGTTTTATTGACCGATGGGCATCAGCTCATCCTGCCCTGGCGTGCCGGCAGTACCCAGGTCCAGCCTCCCCCATCTGAAGGATACGTCTTGTCTCTGTGCCAGGGACTCTGAGATGCTGAAGAAAGCCCCCACTCCTGACCATCGGCCCCTCTCGGCCTGCGTGCCAGGGATGTGCTTCCCCATAAATACTGCTCCGTGGGGTACGTAATGCATCCAGGGAAATCGGAGAGATTTGTGGTGTCACTCGGGCAGACAGGTTCTGCCTGGGAGCTCTCAGGGCTATCAAGATAATGGTGAACGCTCAACTGTGGCTGCTGGCTGCAGAGGAGCACCAAGGCAGAAGCAAACAGCCAAGGATCCCGGGACCACCATGTCCAAGGAGGCAGCAATTCATGGAGGAGAAACCAAGAGAAGCACCATGCATCCTCAGACAAATGGGCTGAAAAAGGGATGAAACCACTTCAGGGAAGATACGCCCATGGATGGACGTTAGACGCAAGCTCCCTCCTGGATGCAGCGAATGGGGGGTCAGGCCTTGGTGGCCATGAGGGTTAGTGGGGAAGTCCTGGTGCATGTGGCATTCCTGACCCCTCTCCTACTATCCCCAGCTCCTGTTGGGATAGTTAAGGATGCCTGTCTCGGGAGTCAGGGAACAAGAGTTTCCAGTTTGTCTTCATCCCATGTAGAAACAAGTGGAAAATCTCAGTGCTGTTGTGAGTCTGTCTGTCTGTCATCTTAGTGTGGTAGTTCGGCCAGAGGGATTTTGTTATTTTAAAAAATGTAAAAAAATTAGCTGTTTAGGAGAAATCAAGAGTCACTTCAATGCAGGGAGCACAGAGTGCCTTTCAGGGTGATGCACAGAGGGCTCTTTCGTAGGTGTCCCAGGTTGGGCCTGGGTGTGTAGCACACCAGGAGCTGAAAATTAAGGAAGTGAAAAAAATTAATGTGTGAAAAGCTCTGAAGGAGTGCCCGGGAAGAGTGTCTGCTGCGAGATGGGGCTTGCAGCCTGCCGGCTGGGTGGCCCTTCTCCAGCAAGGCAGGAGCTGGGCTTCCCTCGAGGCTGTGCAGCTTCCCAAAGCCTGGGTGATCTGTAGTCACCCTGACCAGGGGTTTTTCAGGGTGGCCATCTCAAAATGCCCCCAAAGCTGAACCTGCAGGGTCCTCCCGGCTGGGCTGCCTCCAACCCAGCCCCTTACAGGAGGGAAGCACTCAGTGTCTGAGCATCATCTGAGTTTGGTCTCTGCCCTGGGGGCTTTTAAATTCTCCCACTAGGCTGCAGGCAGCCAAAAAGGTAGAAGTTTCAAAGACAGGAACTGCTGCAAGGCTCATGCAGAAGGGCAGGGGGGTGGAGGGAGATGAGCTTCCAGTTTGCTGCTGTCTGGAGAGGAGACAGCGGTGAGCTCACTCAGTATTAAAAGACCCTGAGGAGTCTGGCCAGGCTCCAGGGGAAGGTAACCCGGCTTTCTAAGTTTCTCTGCTTCTGGCATTACCGAGCTCTCCTCTCGCAGCCGGTGCTACAGCAGAGAGCGTGCACCTCTCAGGGTGGAGGGCTCGTGATTTGGGGGCAGAGCCCTGTCGCTCGCTGTGCCCCCCGAGAGCGGTGCCAGCCCAGGGGTTTGCTGACCTGGCTGCAGGTGATGGGACAGGAGCGTGTCCTCCCTTGCTTTGCAGGAAGCTGAAAGATGCGGGATCCATCGCACTGTCCATGCTGGGGAGGCCGGCCCACCTGCCATGATCAAGGAGGTATGAGGAGCTCCCAACTCGGGGCAAGGAGCGGGGCAGGGCTGGGAAGGTGCATTCCCTGCACCTGGGAGAGAGGAGCCTGAGTCCTCTCTGTATTCATAGCAGAGCAAACGCTGGGGACCCAGGCAGAGATCTGGCCCCGATGGCTCAGAGAAGGACCTCCTTGGGGCTGGCTCGGTGCGGGCTGCACCCATGGTGGGGCAGGGACCTCTGGGCAGGCAGGAGAGGTTGGAGGTTTGGAGGCTGTACGTGGTTTTCCCATGCTCTCTAGGCAGTTTATCTCCTGAAGGCCGAGCGCATTGGCCATGGCTACCACGTCCTGGAGGACCCCGAGCTCTACAAGGAGCTGTTGAGAGCAAAGATGCATTTTGAGGTAAGGGTGTGTGGTGGGAGGGTGGCAGGCGGGTAGCTGCTGTCTGAGTGGGAAATCAGCCCTCGCTTGGGCTGTGCTACAGCCGGGGGCACAACCTGACACCCGAGTGCTGACCACCCGTATGGTGACGCTGACGTTGAACCTGGGTGCCCAAAGCTCCGCAGCAAAAACGGTGGGAACACCTGGGTGTTTGCCAGGATCTCTGCTGGGAGCAGCACTGGTGCACACGGTAGCTTGCCGATGGCAGAGAGAAATGGATCCTGCTCTGGCTGAGGATGAGTTTTGGAAGGCTTATTCACTAATTTATATACTTCCTCCTCCCACAGATCGGGCTGCTGTACCAGACCATGTCTGGTTGGAGGGTGGAAGTGCCTGAGGGTTACTGTGCATGGGCAGATTTCCTTGGCTTTTCCCCAGAATGGGTGTATCCAACTAATATATGGAATATATATGTATATACTTAATGCCAATGGTGTTTTAACTGTGGTCAACACACAGCCGGTGGCTGGCTGACCTTGGGAAATATCACACCATGTCCTGCCGTTGTCACGCAGGCTGTGGGCTCGTTGCATCCCTGTCCTGGCACGTGCAGCGGTCCCAGCGCTGAGGGGTAGCTGCGGACAAAGCTCTCCCTCCACTATCTGGCTTTAGCAGCGTGCTGAGCTATCTGTGTACGCAGCTGTGGAGATCCGCATGGCTGATGCTGGTTTTCGTGTTTAACTCCTCCAAACAGGTCTGCCCTTGGTCCAGTTATCTCACTGGGGCATGTCTTCCGGACTTTGGGAAACACCCAGTAGCACAGTAAGACTTCTCAATTACGTGCAATCTTAAATAAGCGGGATTTGGGTTGATTGTAGCTGCTTTATTGCTTTACAAAAGTAAGGCGCGTCTAACTGCTTAGGAAAATGTGGCACACCCTCACCCTTTGGCACAGAGGGGCCGGCGCAGCAGCAGGGGGTGCGGGGGTCCTCGGGGAGGGGGGCTGTCCTGTCCCCCTCCACCCCTGCTCTGAGCTGTGGGGTGCTCACACTGCCTGCAGGACCTAGTTTGTGGGTGCCAGCTGAGGTCGCTGAACCTCTGGGTGAGAGATGCCCCTCTCCCTGCCGTACCGGAGAGGCCGATCGGCGCAGAGCGGTGCTGAGCCAAGCCGAGCCCTGTGTTTGTGTCCAGCAACCCAAGCTGCGGGGATGGACACGAGGCGTTTGCTTTTACTGCGTTTTACCCTGAGAATTGCATGACCAGTGCCGCGTCCGGTGTTTTTGCCGCCGGTTCAACCTGATTTCCTTGCAGATTTAGGAAGGATCGCGCTAACTATTCCATAAACACTGATGACCCCCTCATCTTTAACTCCAATATTGACAAGGATTACAGCATAGTGAAGGACTACATGGGCTTCACTGAAGAGGACTTCAAGAGAGTGGTAAGTCCGCCTCGGCTGGGTGCTCTGCTGGTGTCCCAGTGCAGCCCAGAGCAACCCGCTGTTTTTCTGTATAAGCTGAAGGTTTTTCAATGGAAATCGGAAAATCCTGCATTGGCCTTGCAAGCAGGAGGCTGAGGAGGGCTGAGCTGGCTGGGGGGGATGCGGGAGCAGCGGGATGTGAGTGCAGGGTGGGCTCTGCAGGGGCTGCATCGCTTGGGCCGACTGCTTCGGGCTTCCCGGCGACCAAATCAGATGGAAACTGTCTGCTGAGATCTGAGCAGGAAGGAAGGAAGGTGCCTGTTGCCTTTCCCCCCCACCCCCCCCACCCCGGGTTTGGAATTACATGTAGGTTATTTCAAGGTCTGGCCCAAAAGTTAGTGAGGTTCAGCACCTACATAAGTGCTTGCAGTTTCTGCACGTATAACATGAGCAACAATGGAGCTGGAAACAAAGTGAGTGGTGGCTTTGGTTTTGGCACACAGTCGTTTATGTACCTTGATTACATCCTGAAAAGTGGCTTTAGTCATCGATTTTCTAATTACTTACCCAAGACAGACAGAGAGGATAACTGTTGGGAGTTTGACTTAGCTGGTACCAAGCAAACCTTTCCTGGTTTGCACTGGAAGTCATGCTCAGCACTCACCTATGTTTCTCCAGAGATACTTGCTTGGATTGGGAAGCACAGGATGCACTTTACAGGAGAGCATCTGCCCTGCTTTCAGCTCTGGCTGGAGGAACAAGTCCCTTTCTCCTACAGACCTCGCTCTCTGGATCTGGAAGGGGGAACAAGGACAGCTCTGAGCTCTGGGATCCTGGATCCACAGCTCTTCTGCTGCCAGCTGTCCTCTCTGGCTCTTGCAAAATCCAGGTCGTTCCTGTGTGATAAAAGAAAGGTCCCCGCACAGAACGGACGAGCGGGTCATGTTGCAGAGCCAGGCTGTGTCCCAGCCGTGGCACATCCGGCTGCCACCACCGCTGGTGGGAGAGACCGTGTCCAAAGGGGAGCTGGGAGTGTAGGAGCAGGTCTAAAGCGCATGTGCTAAGAACTCCAAAGTGTTTAAAGGCCTTTGCTTTGTGCCTGCCTCGTTCCTCTTGGGACTGTTGCTAGTGATGGGCCAGAGCAGTTGGCCTGTGAAATGATGCTGTGGAAATGAATCTTGGAGTGGAAACTTTGCACTGTCCCTTGCCTTTTGCTGTTCAGAGCCAGATGTTGGGCTGCGCACAGCCACGTGTTCATGTCTGACGTGTCTCAATGTCTCCCTCGTGTTCCCCCTCTGCCTCCCCAGAACATCAACGCAGCTCAGTCCAGCTTCTTACCCGAGAAGGAAAAGCAGGAGCTGCTCAATACGCTGTACGAAGCCTACGGGATGGTCCCCAACGCGTCGTGACCCATCCCTGCGAGCCAGCGTGGAGCGGTGGCCCTTCTTCATGCGTGCTTGACTCTCCTCTGTGCCGGTGGGAGCACTGGGAGAAGGTGCCCAGAGTTGGTCTCTATTGCTGGCACCCCTGTGTTAACCCTTACAGTGCTAAGCAGAATCAGGCTATCACATACACCTGCCTATCACCCCCTCAAACTGTCTCCCAAATGGATATCCAGCTTCCTATCTTGCTGTTGTGCAAGCAGACTAAACCTGCCTCCTGGCCTGACTCCCTTCTCCATCTGCCAGTCTTTCTGTACGGCAAATGAGAACAAAAGAACCTCCCCTGCTTGTTTTTTTTCCCCCCTCTTCCCCTGTTCTATCTGTCCTGCCTAGCCCTTGTCTGCAGTGCAGAAATAACCACCTTTAACTGTGACTGTGGGCTGGGTTAATCTTCACCTTTCCGAGGAAAAGATGGGTTGGTGCTGACAGGGAGTGAGCAGACAGTTCAGAAACAGAGGATTTATTCTCATCCGTGTGGGTAGGAGGGTTTGGCCACAGCTATATTTACCCAGGGTTAGTCTTGTACTAACAAGACTGGAAGAAGAACAAGCTGGAAGCTGGTGCTCTTGCCCATACGCAGGTCTAAAGGGCATTCAAAAAAAAAAAAAAACCAAACCAATTTTTTTTTTTTTTGCATCCTTTCTTGGATAAGGGCTCCCATGTGTCAGGCCTCTCAATGCCACCGCTGCAGAAGCGCACGCCCTGGGCTCAGCTTCCAGCTGTGCTCCACAGTTGGCCATGACCATGCTCACACATGCATAGGAAGTTGGAATGTATTTTTTACCAATTTGGGCCGAAATCTGCCTTCTGGGACTCTTCCCAGTTTTGTACTCATCCCAGAGAATTCCGATGAACTGCAGTTTGCTCTTCCTCTATCTTTGTTTAGGACTTGGAAAAACCATGATCGATTGCCTGTTTTAATCATTCTGCCCTTTTCCTGACTTGACATAATCTTTAGGCGCTATTAAAACTGAGTAAGTAAATTAATAAGCCAGGGCCCAATGTCACATATTGACTCTGGTCCCACCTCATTTGCTTCTCTCAACCACCACACTGGCTGTAAGACAGATCTTCAGTTTGGTGGAGAATATATACAGAAATATTCACCAAAATTCCCCAGCAATTTTGGTGCATTGTAGTATTTTTACTTCGTATGCAATAGAGCCTGTGTATCCAGAGAAAAGACCATAATTTTCTTACGTGAGTGTGTGGTGTGCTTTAGCATCCCGGGTGTCTGCCAAGATGCTTCCTCCAAAGATACCGTACCAAAAAGTTGCCTTTGACACGGGGCCGTGGTCACCATTACCATGGACTGTGTGTCAGACTGGTCCAGTCTCAGCCACCACCAGCCACGTGCTGGGAGTATTCCCATTCTTTCTGGGCTTCCGTTTTTGTCTTCTGAGTAAAATACTGAGCTCTGAAGTACATGGTGCGCGTATATATATATATATATATATATATACACACACACATATATATATAGCTAGATAGATGGATATGAGAGAGTGAATTTCTTACTTTTATAAAGCAAATTATAGAGCATCACTTTTAAGAACATGACTGCAGTAAGAACTAGGCTTTTTTGGGGGGGGTAATTTTTTCTTCAAAAATTGTTTCTGAAGAAGAGTTGCTTGTTTGGATTCTGGACAGTTGATTGTTAATCCTGTTTAATAAAAATAACAAATTCATATTAAAAGACAAATCCCCTTGCCTTTCTGTTCAAGGGTGACTGTTAGGAACCGTGGTCCACAACGTGATCCGTCCTACCCCTGCTAGAGCACGAGGGTCAGTCGGTCGGTGTGATGGGGGCTTTGACATCCCGATTCCTGCCTTCTCCTGTTGCCAGGTCGGAGCACTTCGACAGCCGGAGGGAAGGTACCCCTGCTCCCGTGCTAGGCAGGCGAGTTGGATTTATGGATGCAGGTTATTCCAGCCTCACTTGTCCTTTTCCCTTCGGTGATCAAAGCGATGTGTATCACTGCTAGAAGCAGCAGCGCCATCACTGTGTACTCTCAGGGTGGTTTTTTTGGGGATGTATCAAAAATATTTTACAATTTTTTCCCCCTCTCTCCTGGGTTTTGCGCAGTGGGTTGATGCTGAGAGCCGGCAGTGGGGCAGCCTGGCTGTCAGACTGCCCCGTCAGCTGGGGCAGGGGAGTGTTTGCTGAAGGACATGCCGATCGTTCAGTGCTTGGTTAAGAGTTTCGGGAGGTCTGGCGTGCCCCTCTGTTCAACTGAAAGGAAGGGCTCGGAGCATCCGTGTGCTCAGCAGCTTTGCAAGTCAGGATGTGGCTGGATTTAAGCAAGTGCCCTTGGTCTTTCAGCTCAACCAGGGATGGCAGCTGAGATGCCTCTTTCACTTGCAGGGGCAACCTGATGCCTCTGGCATGTCCTCTGAGGGTAGCTGGCCGACAGGTCCCTAATCATCTGCCTAAATATAATTCTGGAACAGATATTTTCTGACCAGGGAGACCTAAGATTATCCTGTGTTTGACTGCTGGAGCTCTTGCGCGGTCCCCCCGCTCCGCCTTTCAGCTTTCTCTCTGTGTGTCAGCACCAGCCAAAAATACTATTTGGTGGCAGCGAGGGGAGCTGGAAATGGGGCTTAAAGACACAACTGTGTGGTCAGCCGAGCCCAGGGGCTACCTGCTGTTTTGCCTCCGAGCGCAGGGAAAAGGGAACAGGCTCTTGGCCGCCATCCGGGCACAGAGCCGCAATAGTATCCAGGCAGCGCCGGGAGCCGAGCTGGTTTGCAGCTGCCAAAGCAGCAGATGCAGCCCCTACCTGGCTGCCAAATTCTCATTTCCCGTGGGGGCCGGACCCGTGGCCATCTCTGTGCCAGCCCCGCGGACATCGCTTCCCAGCGGCCCACAGACAATTCTCCCCCTGCCTGGCAACTGCTTCTCTGCTTATTTATGGCCTTGTTTTCTCTGATAAATCTCAAAACTCGTAACATTCAGTTCTTCTCTAGGCTGACAGGGTGATGCTTGTCCTTGTGTCACCAGTGGAGAGTCTTTCTCAGGCCAGCCCTGCCTTGTCCCTGCGCCGGCCGGCCGTCCATCCATCCATCCATCCCAACCGGGCTGTGGCTGCCTCCGGCAGGATTGGCTCTGCCTGGGCTGGGTGAAATGCTGGCGATGTCCTCGTGGGAAAGACACCTCTTCCGCTGGTGTCTGGGCCGCTCCGCCAAGTCCCGAGCCAGCCTTGTGCTTGACTGCCCGGCTGGTAACGTGGAGGGGAGCAGGGCTCCCCCAGCGGGGTGAAACACCCATGGGGAAAGCACTGCCTGGCAGCAAACCTGGGAACCTCGGGGAAGACTTTTAGCATTTTCTGTGCTCTGCTTCTACCTGGGTGCTGCAAACCTGGGGGGTTTCACAAACCCAAATGTCAGGGACTCTTATAACCCAGCTCCTTACCTCCCTGCTGGGAGAAGCTGGTGTAACCACTCTGCAGGTCAACCAGCTACCGGGCAAAACAGAGGAAGAAGAAAACACCCAGGCAGAAAAAAAAACACAACACCTTCAGTACTTGAAGGCTGTGTTATTTATTCCAACAGCTTATATAGTTTTATCAAACCATCTTCAACACAAAAACATGTCTCCTAAAAGAGAGAATGGTGTGAGATTCTACCAGAGATCATCTCAGCTAACAGCTTGCAAAGTTAAGCCTGAATTTCAACAGTCAAACCAGCAAAACGTTTCTCCCCCTGTCCCCCCCCAACTTAACAATATCTTAAAACGGTAAAACCCGAAGAAAAAGATGCCTGTGGCTGGTGCTGCTGGGTCTGTGAGTTGGGCTCGTCCACACAGAGCTGTGCTTTGGTCCTTTCCTGATGCTAAAGCGGCAGCAGCACAGGGGAGCGGTGCTTGACATGAAGGCGGTGGGACTGGCCGGGTCCCTTCCCCACCGCCCACCCTGACGAGGGGCCGCACGGACAGTCCAGAGGCCAGGTCAGGTCTGAGATGCAGGTGAGGGTGAGGCTTAGAAAAACCAATAATCTAAATTTCTAATCTATGGAAACAGAATAAATAATAGCCTAAATTTGCAAAGGAGGAAGGTACCTTGGGCAGGAAAGTCTGATGTGTCTATTATTACTGAAATCGGTTTTTCCCCTAAGGGAAAATTGCAGCTAAGGCATCTCGAGAATGGCTCATATCACTACAACCACGGCAGTGTTGCTCTAAATCGTTAGGGATGGGAGCAGAAGTCTTTTGGAGGTGCCAGTCCTTGCACAGCATCTTGTGGCTCTCTAAACAAAAACGGTTGCAGCAGAGGCATTTGACAGGCCACTTGCTCTTCCAGATTGGCTTTTTTCCCACAGATTCAATCGTGAATTCTTGTTTAATGTTCACAGCAAGGCCCTCCTCCTGCCCATCCCACCCCCTGTACACTGTCATGGGGAGGGGCTGTTTTCTTGCCCCTTTGGTCTTGCTCCAGGGTCATTCTCAGAAGAGGTGGCATCTCTTTGGCTTTCTGCAGAAGGAAGGATTGGGAAGAAAGCACAGTTACACCCTGCGGAGGACACAAGCGATCAGTAATTGCTATAGCTGATTTTATTCAAATTGCCACCTGAAGACCCGTTGCTACCCTCCCTGTGGCCAAGATATTTGGCTTAAGAGCATTGGGTTCTCCCTTCACATTCCTGGAGTACAAAGGCTTCTCAATGCATCTGGTGATGCTGGGGGGGAGCCTGGGGGCAGGGATGTCCTCTCCTTGTCCGACCTGTAACAGCAACTTGGAAGCACTCCAGGAATGTCTGCTGGACAGCTGGGCTTGCTCTCAGAGAACTCTAATTTGTGCTCATTGTGGGCGGGTGGATGGACATGTGCTAGTATGGACATGTTGAAAGCGGTACAGTTGGGGTTATGTGTTTTAAAGTGTTTTTATGGTTACACATTGTAGGCTGGAGGAGCAAAAGAGCAAGGGCAAAAACCTAGTTTACCCTCTGCAGTGGTGCTGTGTGTTTTGTTGCTTATTAGTGAAATCAGGGTGGCTGGATTGCTTGTGCTCTGAACAGAGGGTTCTTGCTTCTTGTAGTCAGCTGGTCGGCATGCATAGAGCAGGGTGGTGCTGCTGCCATGCCTGGCCTACAGGGGAAGATTTGGAGATGGCTGGTGGTGTTTAAAATTACTGCTGCTGTTACTTAAAATATGGTGGAACTACGTGAAGGCTGATTTTTAAAAAAATCAAAACCAACCAACAGAGAAAAAGCAAACCACAACCCGCCTCACACTTGATTTTTATAAAGCCTAAGGTATACCTGATGTGTAGTGTGCCCTGGGAAGGCTCTTGGTTGGTCCATGTCTGGTTTAAGCACCAGTATCTCTACAGACCAGCCCAGCAAAGGGACTTGGCTGGATCGTGCAGAGCTCATGTGCCAGGACCATCCTGTTCACTGCAAGACCCCCTCGGCCTGGGGAGTCTCCCACTAGCTGAGTATCCACCAAGCACAAAGGCTCTGGCTGCAGCGAGGAAGGGGATGTTCCTCCTGAGCATCTGTGTGATGCTCCCGGAGACAGGACTGGTCAGCTGCCTTCCAGTCCCTTCCAGCCTGGGTGCCAGGAGCTGGGCTTACTGGTGTCTGCTCACCTGCTCCTTCAACGGCGAGGTCACCTAGGTCCTCGGTCAGCTTGCGCATGCTGATGGTGGTTGCATCTCGTTGGATGTCGTGGACAGCGTTCCTCCGACCGGCCCGATCGCAGGAAATAAAGTCGGTGTACGTGCTGGACTCTACCTCCATTGCATCTCCATGCACCTGTAAAACGCTGCAGAGAAAACACAGCGGTGAGGTCAAGGGTGCTCAGCAAGCCTCCAGTCATGGCTCCCTCCAGGTTAGGTTACTCCCCGGAGTTAAATTACAGCACGAAAAAATAGTCCCTGTAACTCTGCTCTGGTTCCTCTAACAGCAGCGGCTGAAATCTCAGATATGAACCCCGTCATGTGGAGCAGTGTGTGGGATGACCCACAGTGCTGGGTGACCCCCTGTGCGGGGTGACCCATGGTGCTGGGTGACCCATGGTGCTGCGTGACCCACGGTGTGGGGTGACCCATGGTGCTGGGTGACCCACTGTGTGGGGTGACCCACTGTGCAGGGTGACCTGTGGTGCTGCGTGACGCACAGTGTGGGTGACCCATGGTGCTGGGTGACCCACTGTGTGGGGTGACCCACGGTGCTGGGTGACCCACGGTGTGGGGTAGCCCACGGTGCCGGGTGAGGGCAGGTAGGCAGGAGGGATCCATCCCAGCTGCCTTACTGGCCCTTGTTCTGCCTTCCCATAGCAAAGCAAGGCAGAGGCGGCGGCTGCCTCCCCTTTTGAGTTTCTGGCCTTCTCCTGTAGGAGCTGCAAGGTCGCGTTACAGAAAAAGCCCTCCTTCCTCCTCAAAACACCGTGGGAGGCTTTGACCAGAAGCCAAATTTGGCTCGCTTCATGGGGGGGTGGGGTGCTGATCCAACCTGAATTTGTAATGGGAAATGATGATTTCCCCAATGGATACCCGCTGGAAAGCTCGGGGAGCAGGGGAGTATTTTATAGATACGGGGCTTTGGATCAGTATTGGCCTCCACTGGCTGTCAGATGTCACTGAAAAAGTGTTGGGCTGGACTGCTTTGAGATAAACACTTTTAACATGTGAAAATCAGCCCTTCCGTGAGCTGTTTGGATCCCTTCACTCCAGGCTTGTGTCTCTGCCAAGCACAGAGCACGAAGAAAGGCTCGGAGCGGCCACTCGTCACCAGCCAGCTCCGCGGCGAGCCAGCTCTCAGTTCAGCCTGAACTAAATCCTGAAGTGGTTGGTTTTCATTTTAGCTGAGGGTTTAACTTGCCAGCGTTCGCACAGCGTGCAGAGTCCAGGGACATCAGCAGCTCGGGGGACGTATCGCAGGCGTCCTGGCTGCCGGGCACAGGGACAGTGAGCACTAGAAACCTGGTGCTCTTGCTTCCTGCTCGTGTTTAGCCACTTTGGCACTCAGTTTGT
Organism: Fratercula arctica; assembly: GCA_947846985.1. NCBI lineage: Eukaryota > Metazoa > Chordata > Aves > Charadriiformes > Alcidae > Fratercula > Fratercula arctica. The sequence continues at coordinate 11,001,703 of CANTUZ010000013.1, read as the reverse complement.
TTCTCTGCATGGAAATTAGAGATTAATAGTTGTCTTATCTCCAGTTTTACGCACTGAAAAATACCTTTAGCTCTGCCAATGGTGTCAATACTAGAGGGAGGTTTTGATTAGAAATGCTTGTGTGTAATGAGAAAAAATTCAGTTTCTTGTCATGCACTTGCTTTTGTGTCTTTGGGTTAATGTCCCACTGAGAAATTGGCTTAGCTCCTGCACAAATCCTGCTTGATACTTATCTTCCTAGCAGGGAAATCTGCTGGCAGACCACCAGCCTGGGCAGGAATCGCACTCCTCGCTCTGTAATCCCCAATGTTATGGCAGCAGAAAGAAGATGCTGGTGAAGATGCAATAGCCAGGATAAAAGAGGTTAAAGTATCCCTTTTCCTGAGACTGAGCAGGGTGCAGTAACCTCAAACCTGCCTAAACCCAGTGCGTGTCGGTAGCCCCAGGGGCTCCTCTCTTGGTGCTGATGCCAGCTCAGGGAGCACTGGCACCCGCGCGCTGGTCGGATGTGGGGCTTGGCCCACCCAGACCTCCCCAGGAGAACCTGCTCCTCCAAATCCAGCAAGTCCTTGCAAACACCCACTTGGCATCCATCTAGCCTCTGTTAAATGAGCTCCAGGAAAAGCTCCATCCTTTGCCCCAGGAAGAGATCCCAGATGTTGTTTTTCCTCATCTTCCCTCTTTCCTTTCCAGGCTCCTGGGATGAGGTGCCTGCCCTGGCTGGCTGATCTCAGCGAGCAAAGTGCCTTGTCCCTGGGACAGGACGAGTATCCATCATTCCCAGACAAGTCCTCCTTGCAGGTCATGGGAGCCCAGAGGCTGCTGACCTCCTGTAGCTGCTGGAGAGATGTCACACGGACATGGGAGGCTTCCCTAAGAGCGGTCCGCACAAGCCTGCGTCCATCTCCACATCAGTGAGGCCAGTTCAGAACTGATTTGCTCAGGAGGCCTCCTGCCCTTGCACCAGGGGCTGGACCACCTGGTTCATAGGATGGACTCCACAAACGGGAGCAGGAGATGGCCAGCCCCCGGGATGCGGCATTTTCCCGGTGTCCCTTGACGTAGCTGACAACGGTAGATGTGCTCGGCTGCGACAGCACTGGGCAAGTGATAAATGCCCCATCCCATGGGAAAAGGGTGGGATCTTGATTTAAAATCGGGGCAGGAACCAAGCGTGCAGAGGCAGGTCCTGCTGGGGGCCGGGCTGGGTCCCGGCTCGGTGGCCGGGAGATGGCGCCTGTGATTTATTTATTTTCCGTGGCTGGGAGAGTTCCTGCCTCCAGCTCTCCGCTGGAGAGGGGCGGCTTTATGAGGAAAGCTTTCAAATTTGTGCAGTTCCTTCAGGATTTTCAAGGTGGGCGGCTCTCAAAAGCCTTGCGGGCAGATCCCTCCCCGCTGGCAGAGACTCTCCAGCCTCTGCCTCCGGGAAGCTGTTGGACCGAGGAGGCGATGGGAGCGCTCGCTTCGATTTTTGATAGAAAAAAGCATGATTTTTTCAAAGAGCATTTCCACATTTCCAGGCAGGTGCAAAACGTTTCAGTGGGTTTTTAGTCAGTGGAAACATCTTTTAACGTCTGCCAGGGACAAGAAAGGAACCACCTTGCCTCTTGCCTGCGTAGCTCAACCTGAAACTGCGTCACGGTGGCCAGTCATTTAACGGTGGCAGGGGGGTGCAAAGGGGGGGGGTTGCATCACCCGCCAGCTCCTCACCTTTGGTTTTCCATACTGCCGTGGGCCGGCGGGAGGGAATGATGTGCCAGCTCTTGCCAGGCGTTGCAGGAATAAGCCCGCAGCGCACAAATACCCTGCGCGAGGTTTCCCAGGGCGCTTCAAAGAGATGATTCAACTTGTCCCCAGAGGGTCATTTCCTGCCTCCCTTCCCTCCTCACTGCTGACGGTAACAGAAACGGTCCCTGCACCCTCCGTGCAGCGTGCCAGCCCGCGGGGATGGGGCAGGGGATGCGTGGCACGATGACAAAGGCCGTTGGCAGGGGGCTGGGACCTGCTGCCTGTTGCACATTCCTCAAAAGCTTTTCTGTGCTGCTTGGAGGGAGGCTGTGTCCCCTTCACCGCGGGGACACGGCACTGCCCGCCCCAGGGCAGCTGGCCACAAGCGAGGAAGCCCCTCACAAGCTCCCATAGACACCAGACGTGTCCCCCAGAGCCGCCTCTGCTCCCGTGCCCCCCCATCCGAGAATAACCTGGCTCTGCCAAACTTGCTGTTTGGCCTGGACTTATTTTTCTATAGTGTTTTGTGAGGACTGAAAAAAAAATATGGAGCTGTAATAGTCTTTGCTTTGCTGGCCTGGACTCAGCTTCCCGAGCGGTTTTGCTGTCGGACCGCAGTTGGGCTCACCAGCATTTTCCAGGGAAATCATCCAGCAGCTGACAGAGCAGCTGGCTCTGCTCTGGGGGCTGCAGCTAAACCAGCCCCACACACTGCAGGGCTGAACTTTACCCATTTAGAAGGTGGATGCTGAGAAATTAAAGGGTTAAATGTTTCTTCTGCCTTGTGGTAGAAGAAACCAGGGCATTTCTTTTGGGTCAGCTCAATGCCCCTCTCGGTCCCACTGACAAGCCAGCAGTTAATTCCCATTTTCCGCCCTCGCCTGCTTCTCCCAGGGACTACGAGCAAAGAGTTACTGGAAATAATATGAGTGTGGCAGAGAAATGACCTGGAAACACCACGGGCAGGTTAAAGTCACCACAGGGTGGTGTGCCTGCAGAGCAAACCTGCGACCCGAGCCAGCGGCCGGGGTCTAACGCAGAGGGATCGGATGGATGTTACGGTCACACCCAGCCCTGGACTCCAGTTTCAAGGAAACCCTTCACACGATATTGCATCTGTCCCTTGTCTAGGTTAAACTGTAAGGTTTTTACAGCTAGGAAGGGCTATTTTTGGACTCTGCACTGATGCTGGCTATCAGCAGGCTGTGCTGAATTCAGCCTGCTTCCCCTCCGTTCTGCTCTGCCTCTCTTACCTCTCACTCTCCTCAGTATTTTCCTCTCCATTTAACCCACCTTTGCAGTGAGTGCAAAGGGTCTCTAGGTCAGAGAAAGTCCCGTTCGTCTCTGGATGGCATCCGTGGCAGTTTTGGTCATAAGGTGGCTTAGCCTCTTCCTTGGACATCCTTGCCCCTTAGGGTAGCTAGCACAGCGCGCCTGGGCTGCTGTAAGGAAGGAGGTTCAAAGGATTTCCCTGCTTAACTAAGCCTGAATCATCACCTGCTCCCACCCTGCTTTCCTTTAGGGACCTCCCTGTCCCTTGGGGACAAGCAGGAGGAGTTGCTCAGCCTGCTGTGCTGTCCCCCCGGGACAGCCAAGGAGGGCGTCCTGCACCTCAGCCACCCAAGGAGGGGACCCCGGCACCTCGGCCACCTCTGTGGCCACAGCAGGCAGCCCCTGAGGGCAGGGGTTGGGACACCGAGGTCCCCGGGGGCAGGAGCCCCAGCAGACTCACGTCCCGGGGTGCTGCTGCCTGGCTGTGGCCCTGTGACGGCCTGTTGCCAGCGGCCGTTGGGACCAACAGTTGCAGGTTCTTGTTGAAGATGGCTCCTCGGTGCTGCAGCCCAGCCGGGGACATGTTCTCCCACCCGCTTGGTCTCACACCAGAGGATTTAACGCTCTCTTTTAGCCCCCAAAGCAAGCCACACAGCCAAGCTAAACCTTGCTGTGTTTTTGGGGTGAAATTTTGAAATTCTGCTCGGGAACAGGGATGTGAGCCCTTCTTCTGCTCATGCAGCGCATCCCGCTTCTCTCCCATTCGTTGTCAACCAGCAGGAACCAAGGCATGAAGTGGTACGGCCGCCTTCGAGCTCTCCGTGTTGTGCAGTGCCCCTTGCCCTTTCATTCCAGGGTACAGTGACTATTATTAGACCTCTCCTGCTGGGGCCGGATCCATAACAACAGCAAAACATGCTCCACAGCCCTGCTGGGGCTTTTAAAATATTTACAGTGTAAGATGGTTTGCTGTGGAGGGGGGCCTGGTAGAGCACAGAGACGGGAGCACCGGGATTTCTGTGCTCCCTGTGGGTCTGCTGTGAGGTTTCCTGCTGGGACAGTCACATCCAGCGAGGAGGAAAAAAAATCCCGTAGGGCTGAAGCCAGCATTTGAGGTCAGGGGGTTTCCACCAACTGTCTGACAAGTTCCAGCTGGAATTTCAGCAAATTTTCCACTGGCTCTTGTCTGGGAACACGCATGAGGGGTTGCACATCAAAGAAGGAGAGCTCTGTAACCGTGTTATCGGGGTTATAGAGTATTTTTAGACCCGTGCTCGTGCCTTCAAGGCCTTGCTATGGCTCATGACCCCCATGCACTAGAGCTTAGATCCGCAGCCAGAAGCGGAGCTGAAGCTGCAGATGTCCTGTTGGGAGCCTGGTTTGGTCGTGGAGACACACAAGAAGCAGGGTCTGCACCAGGCACAGAGCTCCCCTGCTTTCCTGCTGGGTCTATGTCCTCCAAAATGTAGTAGTGGTTGGTCTTTTTGGCCAGAACTGATGTGCTCCAAATTGCTGAGCCCCAAGTTTCCCAGCTGGGTGAGAAAACAGGCAGGACCAGGGCAGCAGCCTGCTCTTCTACCAGCACAAGTGTGTCCATGTCATGCTGAGCAGCTTCTTTCCAGGAGAGAATAGCATGGAAAAGCCTCATCGCCCTTTGGTGGTGAAGAGATGTCAAGGTTGGGCATAGCACATTGTTATTTTTGGAAGGCTTTTGCTGTGGGATTCCTCGTAATAACTCTGCACCCTCTGGCTCTTACGCTAAATACAATGAATTCAGCCAGCGCAGATGTCACAGCTTCTCCAGCCACTGCAGTGGTTTTGCAGGAACAGAGCTTCTAGGCTTCTCTAGGACTTGGTGGAAAATTATAATTCATATAGGAGGAGATCAGACACAGCAAGGGGAATGAGGCTCAGTGCTCGTAAACATATCCTTTCTTTTGCTTTGCCCTTGTTTTCCAGTATAGATCACTTAATGCCTGTAGAACTGATAACTAATTGCTTAGCTCCAGATTTAAAATCAGGCTGAGACTGATTCCTCTAGGACTTTGCAAACCTTGCATTGAGCTTCTGCCTCTACCGAGCTCCCCAAACTCCGTGCTGCCCCCCCACCCCCCCCACCTCCTGGCCTTCAGCATGTCCCCAGGGACCCCCACTGCAGTGTTCCTGCTGTCCCAAGTCACCTCCTGCTGCCCCACATCCTCCCGGCCACTGCCTGGCTCCCAGCTGACGTAAGAGATGCCCCAGATGGATTTCAAAATCCCGGCCGACCCTTGGCATCAGGGCAGGGTGAGTCCTTCTGCACGCTGCTGCGGTCCCCAGGGGAGGGGGGAAGGCTTGGGGAGGAGTGGGGGAGGCGGGAGGGCAGTGCTCAGCCCTGTCAGCATCTCCTTAGCATCAGGATGTGTGGGCGACGATGGGAGGGAGCTGCCTGTCCATCCGTCTGTCCACCAGAAGGGCACCCTGGTGCCCAGTTCTGGCCACACAACGCTGCCAGCCTGAGCCCCCATGCCCAGAGCAGGCAGCACCCCTCTTTCTGGTCCCCATGGTGCATGGGTGCTGAGCATCCACTCCAAAAATCCTCTGCCATGAGAGGAATCATGGTTTGCCTTGGCAACCAGGGTCTGATGGAGCTCTCTGCTCCTCCCTCCCCTCAGCACCGAGCCTCGGCTGCAGTTTAAGCCTCTTCTGCAGCTTCTCACTAAGTTGATTAATGGAAATAATTGGTCTCTTCATGCATCTGGAGACAGTTGCCGTGACAGCAGTTGTATTTTTGTTTTGTTCCCAGGTCGAGCTTGTTTTTCACATCCCACAGCTTCAAGGTGCTAATAAATCAGGGCACTCCAGTTCCCCTCCTCGCCCCCGAAAGCCGCACATCCCCCTGAGGGATGGGGTTGCAGAGCAGGATGGGGCATACTCAGCCCCAGCCAGCCCTAGGATGTGGCAGGCTGGCACCTTTCTCCCCCCATTTTTCACCCCCTCAAGCCAGGCTCGCAGTGCGTGGATGCAATGCCGACTTCTGCACAGCAAAGAGCAGCGAGCCAGAGCCCTCGTGTTCACCCAGCACAGCCAGGAGCACCCATCGCCCTGTGAGCCAGTGCCCATGGGCCTCTCTGTCCCCTGCAGAGACCCTTTCAAAGCTGTGAGGAGTATGAGGGTACAAGTCCCTTCTGTGTTAATTATCAATTTCTCCCAACTTCTTATTTAGCTGCCGTTATAAGCCAACATATTTTTACATGAACAAAACCAGTGACTGCATGGAAGATCCGCTGATGCCTGAACTTGCAAAGCAGACGAACCACAGACCAGTCACTTCAAACCCTTTGTGGGGCTACAAAAGCCCCACAGCTGCTGTTGCAGGCATGTTCCAGGAAGACTCACGTATTGTCCCTGTTTGTGATGTGTGGACACCCCGTCACACTTGGGCCGTGGGGTAGATTCCTTTGCAATGGGGATCTCCTTCAGGCTTAGGTTCCCTGTCTTCCCCAAATCACTCAGGAAGAAAAGTCCCTGCTGGATTTCACCTCAAAGGCTAGAATCTCCCCAGTACTCCCACAGCTTTTTTGATCATGCCAGGGCCCTGACCTCTGAGTGAGCACCACCTAACGCAAACCCCACTTGAATTCCTTGCCCAGGGATGCTCACCCCCAGTACAACCTCCCCACCAGCTTGCAGGCTTCCCTGGGCAAGGAGAAGTCAAATTAGTGCAGAGGACATGCAGCTGGGGCTAATTTCTAGCACAGCTGCCCTTGTCACATATAAAAGGAAGGTGAAGCCACAGCAGGTCTTGATGGGATAGTTGTGTTTCTGCGTGGAGGAGGACCTCTCTACAAGGACAGAGGTAAGCAAGGATGGCTCTTTATTTTTATGCCTAGCAGAAAAAAAGAGCAATTTTTGTCCAGCTTTCCTTTGTGATCTGAGGATTTGAGCTCTGCTGCTGCATGACAGCAGTGCTTGCGTGGCTGGGAAGGAGAGCTTAGCTTGGAAGAGGTGGTGTACGGGCTGTAACTACGCGGTTTGGGCTGCTGCTAGTTGAGGAAGCTCAGCTAAGCACAGGGTGCATGAAGCTGAGAGCCCCCTGCCTTGGCTCTTCCTCATTCAGGCTTGCACAATTCCCTAGGAGCTCACATCCAGCATCCAAAGAGTCTCCTCCCGACTCGGTGTGGTGCGAGGGGCTGAGTGAGAAGCTGTGAAACCCCCTGAGGTGCAGGAGCCCTGGCAGCTCCCAGCGGGGCCTAAAAATAACCAGGGCAACTCTTCGGAGTGGAATGAGGCTGACTAGCAAAATCAGGCTTAGCTCTGCCCCCTGCAGCTGGCTGCCCTGGCCATTCGCCCTGCTGTGTGGAAGGGACCCATCAGCAGGACACAGCCCAGGGCCAGGGCAGTGCTTGCCTGAAAGAGGGGAGTAGGGGGGGACATGCGTCTTTGGGAGCTGTGAGAAGGACTGGGTGGCTGGGATGGTGCTTTACATGCAATAGAAAAGGAAAGTGTAGGAGTTAAAACCAGGCTGGCAGTGAGGGGTGGCTGAGCTAAGCCCTTCTGGGTGGCTCCGTGGCTTCTGTTACCCACTGAAATCAGTAGTCCCTTTGGCTGCGCTGCCCTGCTGGGACCCCTACCTGGACAGAGAAAGCTTTGCTGGCCCACACACCCTCTTCTCTGTGTGTTTCTGTGACGGATGGAGAATGTTTGTACAGCTCTGTCAGGTGACAGCAGCTTCTGATCCTTTCTGCAGGCAGGGTAAATCTGTCTGCACAAGTCACCAGGGATATGACATCTAGACACGAGTTGAAGCGGTGCTTGAGACATGCCTGTAATGTTACACTGGGGATGCTCAGCGATCATTGCAAGTTATAGCCTCAGAAAAGGGAAAGCTTCTACTAAATGAATCGCCAACTATTTTATTGCCCACTGAAATGTAGCATAGGCATAGAAGGACACAGGGTGTCTCTAGCATACATGGGAAAGATGCTGGATACAAGAGACAAGCCGCTCTGGGAGACCTGCGGGATGAATGTCTACGTGCCCCAAAGAGTCCTGAGATCCTGTGTCGCCCGCAAACAATGCGGCAGTGACGACTCTGTGTAAGGGGAAGCTCAGCGTGGGAACACGAGAAAGCAGCAAGGTGATGTGAGGAGATGCCCTGAGTGCGGGAGCCATGGGAGTGAAACCACGGAAAGGACTGGCTGAGCTGGCAGATCTGCCATTTACACGAGTGCCACAAAAGGTTAAGCTTTGGGGGTTCCCTGGATCTCGCTGCGCTGACTCTATGTGCGAAGCAAAACTTGCTTACATGGTTATGTACGGGCAAACGATATTCCCGTGCAAAGCCTTCGGGCTGCCCGTGAGCGGGATTGGGACACAACGTCCCTGTCGCTGGCAGGGAGATGCCACGCAGCACGGCTTGCACTAGGGGCTGCCCTTAGAGTCAGCGTTGGAACATGGCTCGGGACGAGTACATGGCTGTGAAGTATGGCAAATACAGCAGGAAAGTCATTACAGCAGGATTGTTGATATTTTTTTTTCTCTTAGCCGCTTTCTAGCATCTAGTAATTGAGAATACAAAGGGAGTTCAAGTGACTCTCTGAAATCAGAAGGGAAAAACCCATTCCTGTTTATGTAATATCTCCCTGTGAATAAAAATTATATCAGTCCATAGTGTGAATCCCTACCTGATTTAGTTGACTTTCCTTTTGGACATGACTTCAAACAAGCTTCACACGCAGCAGGGCAGCGGCTTCTGGGGAAGGAAAAGAAAATAAACGTAAGAAAATGTTATCTGTGCTTTTGTTGGAAAGCATAAAGTTCAGCTGCTTTTTCCGCCGTCTGTGACCAGGGCAGCAGAGGGGATGCGGGGCCTGGAAGGGCTGTGCCCGGCTTGGTGAGCACGGAGACACCAACCGAAGGCTGCGGAACGGTGGTGGTCGTGTGGCACCTTCTCAGGAGGCTTCACGCTCATAGAGACTAGGCCCCTTGCGTCTAAGAACAAGGGATGTCCTGGCTTCAGAGAGAAGTTCCCTTTGGTTTTGCTTCTCCTTTTGTGAACTTCACGTGGGTGTGCTGGGGGAGAACCGCGGCGACTCGCGTCTCCTGACCTGCACCACGGGGGGATCCAGCAGCTGCCTCCGCACTATAAATGAATATTGGTTTGCAGCTCCACTGCCCTTTAAAGAAGTGAAACTTCCACATCAGCTTCTCTGAGGCAACAGGGGAATTTTGATCTGGTACTTCTAGTCGCCTTGCTTGGTCCCTCTTCTGCCCCTTGGGTCTCTTTGCCGTTCGTGCGCAGCTGTGCCTTCTCCTGCTGTCCCCAGGCCCCACTCACAGGCATTTCCTCTGTGGCCTTAACATCTGTGGGTGCTTTGCAATCCCCTGACCTGCAGAGCCCCGCCAACAAGACACTTGCTTATTTTAGCAGCTGTTTCAGCTTTCAGACTTTTTGGAACATCATGGACTGTTTTTTTTTCCACTTTGTCCCAGGGACAAATATTAGCAGAACAGAAAGGAAGAGATGAACCATTTAACCATATAAGCAGTAGCTCATCCAGCCATTCATCCGTCTGCCCCATCTGAGTTGAGTACCACTCTGGTTTCAGTTTCTAAGCCAGGACAGATCTACAGCCTTTCTCTTTATTTTTTTGACCCACTTTTAAAACTCCCTAGTTGTTGAAGCCGGCTACTTGCTGGCTCTGGCCCTGCTTCAAGGACAGGGCACTTGCTGCTTCTGTGTGTCCATTTGCCCATCTGTTAAACGCAGCTAATAATACTCGCTCCCCTCGCTACATGCTTCAAATATTTGTAAAGCACTTTCAGACCTGCAGATGACAGGCTTACAGAAGTGGAAAATACTAATTATGATGGTGACAGTAGCCAAACAAAGACATGGGGGACTTAACAATACACTTTTGTTAGTGTTTACCCCATTTACAGTGAAGTGCTTACTGGAAACACTGGAACGGAAAAGAAACAGTATTCCCACAACTCTGGGAATATGCATTGCCCTTTTAGGGCACCAAGCAGGCAAACAAAAGCAGGAAGGAAGAAAGCCAACTTTGGAAATCCACAAGTCTTTATTTTCCTCCTTTGCCTTCCTGCTTCGCTCTGCCTCGTGTGTTACACAGCCCAAACAGTTAAACCTCCAGTGCTCTAGATGTGTTGCAGAATATCTCAAAATATGTGGCCCTCTGCCAGGAGAGGTTTAAAGCAAATTGGAGCAATGATGCTCTGAAGTAAAAGTTATCACTGAGCAGCCCTGTTCCTGATGGGGTGGGGGGGGACCCCCATTTTCTCTCCAAAAAAATCTGATTTTGGAGGCAGAAACTATAGCAACTGGTATTGGCTTTCCAACCCTGCCACCCTGGCTCTGGTTAGATGTTTGTCCCCACAGCCCTCGCTTGGGGATCTGGAGTCTGCAAATCTGAAGCTGGCCCCTTGTTCCGTCCGTAAAAGCTCATCCTCTGCTAGCCCATCCAGTCCTGCTGCTCCCGGGGTGATGGGCAGAGCTCTGAAGGCCCCTCTGTGGAAAGCCCGGACAATATCCCAGATGGGGAGTTTGGGGATTTAAGGGTGGTGAGGTGGATTAGTCCAGGCAGTGTGACTGAGGATGGGTGAAAGTAACTTGTTAAAGAACACGTTGTATTTCCTAATCGAGGTACCATGGATTATTTTGGGACCCCTGTGGAAATGTTCATTGGATAGCTAAACATCCATACGCCATCAGGAATGAACTACAAAGGCATCAGAATGATGCATGTGTTTGGGGTTCAGATTCCTTCCATGCTTATTAGCTGTTACCCAACAGGAACAAGCACACAAAACAAACTCAGTGCTCTCATCATTGCTTCAAAATGAATATATGTTCCAAAAAAAAAACCACCAACCCAGAATGCTTTTTGGGCAGAATTCAGTCTTATTCTACATAACAGCTGTGATGGTGCTGCTTTTGATCCAGAGAGGAAATCCTCTCTGGTTTCAAGCAAGGTGATGGCAGCAGTGAGAAGGTCGTTCTCGTTGTCTTTCGCCTCCTGGGTAAACAAGAGGCTGTTCACATCCCTGATGGGAGCAGGAGCCCGCTCCTCCCAGCCCAGACTGAGAGACTCTCCCATGCACTGCCCGGTCCCCAGGAGCAGCTGGCACCCTTGGCCTCAGAGGTGCAAGAAAACTTGTAATTGTAGTGGAATGTTTTTCATCAGTCACTAATTACCCTGAACCAGGAGGTCTTACAAGCCCTAAAATGCAATATCCTCTTAACCATACCCAGGATTGTTTTGTTACCAAAGATAAATACCTGATATCTATTAAAACGCCTTCTGAGCTCTTTGTTCCAGTGATATCTCATGGCAATGAGCACCGCAGATTAATTACGCTTTGTGGAAACAGTAATTCCAGTAAAGTTGATGACGCTCCGGTGGGGATATGTTTGGCTTATTACATCACTGCAAATATCAACAAACGTTGGCGTTTTGGCGCTCGCCAGGGAGTTCCCGAGGGGGTGGCTTGTGACCAGCAACATGCGTGCATGAAAACTGATGTGGAGGAGCCGGGCAAAGAGCACTGAGCCTCTCCGGGGCTGTGCAGGGAAGGAAGCATTTGGGAATTCATCATGCAAACCAGAAATGGGTGGTGTAAAGTAGATAGCTTGAAGGGATTGAGAGTTTTGAAACAGGGGAATAGGTGGTTCATAGTCCAACTGCTGTTCTTCCTGCTCGTGCCGCAGGTGCCAGCTGAGTCTTGGAGCCATGTCCTGACCTCTCCAACTGCCAGGTTGAGGAGCCAGGGACAAAGTCCATGCAAATCTGCACCTCCCCTTCTCACTGGCAAGCCTTGGGAGCAGCTCTCTTTATGACTTGTCTTCGTCTAGTCATGGACTAGAGACAACTAGAAGCATGGGGGTTTTTCCCTCTCTAATCCTCTCTAAAATGGGTACTATGATGGAAAATTTGTTTTCTGGATCAGTCCATATATACAGCTTTGATGCTAAGGAAACCCTTAGTGGTGTGGAGAAACAATTGGATCCAGGTTTTGAATGGGAAAATGGGAGAGATCAGAACAGGGTGGCATAGAAAGGCAAACAAAAAGCTGGGTTGAAGCTTCTACTGTTCTTTATGGACTTGTAGATTCATCCCTGATTCTGACACAGACCTCATATGAGCCCAGGAAAATAATCTGCTTTGTGTGTAGCCCCTCTAAAATGGGACTAACGTGGGTGTTCGGTTGCCCGGACAGGCTGGAGGGATTAATGCATGGCAGTATGGTGCAGAAACTGGCTCCAAAATGTGGAAGATCAGGAAGCGTTAGGAATTTGGAAACCATTTTCCATAGTTATTTTGGGGCTCTGGGTTGTATGCCTGTTGTTATCCCTCTGAGTGGGCTCAAAAGCAGATGGACTTCTCTTTGGAATACGAGAAAACAGCAAAACTCTGCACCACTGGCCACTGAGTACAGAAATACCAGGTGGCTAGAAGACACATGGCTACGAACATTCTTGGGTCTTCACTTCCCCATGACCAAGCTACCTACGCTGGGAGCCTATGGACTATATTTAATGATCTCCAATTCTTTAAGGCACTACTTAGTCTGAGCTCTCTAGAAACTGTCCCTGAAAATGATGGCATGGGGGACACATATATCCACGGGGAGCTCTGTCTGAAGGACTCAATGCCCTGTTCTGTGCTCGAGGTACATTAAGCACTACTGGTGCATCCATGTTTGTAAACAGCCATTTAACCTACATCTGCACTATGAATGAATCCAGACATTGCGGATCTCTTCATGCATCCTTCTTTCCCAAACATAATCCCTCACGAGAGTGGAAACGTGATAATTTCTCAGTTGGGTGGCCATGCATTAACATGGTGGCTCTTCCAGCCCAGAGACTCAGAAGCCAAGGTGTGCCCCACAGCTACCCAAGCGAGGCGCCCCAACCTTGCCGCCAGCAAATGGTCCAGAGCCTGGGGGGCTGCAGCCACCCGATGGTCTACCACCTGGCCAAGCCGTCTCCACCCCACAAGTCTCCTCTGGCTCTTGCGCTGCTGCAGCATCCCTGCTGCGGCTGCCTCTTGCTCGTTTGACCCAAGTGTGTCCTCCTCCTAGTTTGTGCCACCAGCCCAGCCACCCAGGGCATTGCTTCTGGATTCATGGCTACGCTTGGCCCTTGTTCTGTGGACCCGTTTACCCCTGCCAAGCAAAGGGAAACGTTTCCCCAACACTCCCTTGGGGCCAAGGCATGACATGCATGTGAAAGCTCACCACCGCGGCTCGCTACCAGCTGCTTAGGGGAATCCAGAGAGAGGAGAGAAAGACACACAGCTCCGAGGTGGAGGAATTTGCAAAGCCTCCTGAGAATACCACCACACAGCAGTTCTTTTTTTATCCCAAGTCTTTGCCTTTTAAAACATTTGCTTGGAAAGCTGGATGCCAGGGAGTCTCTGAGCCCACTTCCGACACCACGCTCTGCAAAGCCCTTGCCCATGGCTGGAAGGGGAGCCCTGGGCAGCCCTGCAGCTCCCGACAGCCCTGAGGATGGATTCACACCATGGCCCCGCATGGATGGCATGCCGGGTGCCTGTCCCGCAGGCTGGCATCCCTTCCCCAGTGAGCACAGAGCCTCCTCGACGCTGTAAGGGATTCCCTCCGGCAAGTCGCTCAGAATATGTGGACACATGTGAGAAATGAGGCCAGAAATCCCCACGGGTGTCACCGATCCACGGTCCTTTGTGATTTCTAACTGCCGAGTCTGCTCTCCCTGCTACCCCTTCGCAGCAAGTACTGAACGGCATCATTTTCCAAGTGAAACAGCAGCCACCTCCCTGCCGTCAGCCTACAAACGGTTTCTCCCAACAGCAGAAAAACCGGGATGCAGCTTAGTTTTTCAGCCCACGGCTTGCAGGCAGCAAAAATCTCGCTGTTCGCAGTCATAAGCTGAAAGTTAACTGTATCTTAAAAAGAAATCACCCCTTTGCAGCTCCGGTTCCCGTGCCGGGGGGAAGCTGGTGAGCAGCCCCTTGCTGCGCTGCCAGGTCTCCTGGCCACTAACCATCCCAGCCCGTTGCCGGCCCCGCAGCAGCGTGCACAGTCCTACTTACGGCCACCCCGGCTCCCACTGCCTCTCGAATTCCAAGTCCCACCGTCCCGAGGCAGGAATCGAGGCTGGATTCCACCCTCCTGGCGCCTCTGCCCGCTGTGGCGAGCGGCCAAGCCGGCTGGGGAATCGCAGCCAGTTTCAGACTTGCCGTTTCCTTGTACTGGGAGCTGCTAAATGAAGTTGCACTTCTGGGGCCGAGGGGCGTGTTCTCCTCCCCTCCCGAGTCAGTCCCTGCCTGCTGTAATCCAATGCTCATCCCGATGATGTCAAGCAGCTACTGCTCAGCTCCTACCTTACAGTCGGCAGGAGGGATCCGTTTCCTTCTCGCGGCGATCTTTGTTTAGCTGCGCCTTGTAACCCCATCTCCCGGCAGCTGCATGTGCCCGCACATCCTTCCTTCGATGCTCGGCGCTGCGGGTTTTGCTGCTGGGCGCTTCCTCCTGCCCTCCCGCCCCATCGCTCCCTGGGGTTTCTCTGGCGCATCGCTCGGATGCACGTCCCAGTCCCAGCTGTATCCCGCCGTTCACCCTCTCCATCAGGGCATAGCCAAAGGCACCATCGCACCCCATGCGGCCTGAGCTGTTTCACCGGGTGTAGCTCCGGGGAAATGCCTCCCAGGAGGAGAAAAAAAAAAAAAAAAAGCTTTGTGTCTTTTTACAGTGCCTTTTGCTCCACAGACTCCCACGGGCTAAAATCCAAGCGTGCTTCAGCTCATCTGCCCCTGAGTTGCCAGCCTTATTTGGGGGTGAAATACAGAGCTGGTGACAGCAGCCAGGTTTAAGGAAGAAAAGGTGCTTGGGGCAAGGCAATACCGCGGATCAAGCACATACCTTTGTATCCACCCTGCTGTGAAGCGCGGCCTAGGAGCTGTCATTGAGCTTGGGGCCACTCCAGAAGAAGAGGAAGTTTTGGCTGTTCTTGTCACCCCGGGGGCCCAGGAATGTCCCTCTGGGTGGTATCACCTCCTTGTGTCACATCAGCCTTGGAGACACCACTGGGTGGCTGAAGCCAAACAAACAAGCTGGTTGCAGTGCCAGGTCTCCAGCCGTCCTCCTGGCCCGTGCTCCTGCAAAGTCCCACCGGCGCGGTGGAAGGTGTGTGAGCACACGAGGGTGTAGATATTGCTGCCTGCTCCTGCCTTAATGCCCAGACTGGAACGGGGCTCGTTAGCGCTGATCGCTTTGCTGGGAGAGGGAAAGACTCGCTCCATCCCTGCTGTAAGGACACTCCGGTCCTCAGCCTTGTGAGGGGGAGAAGAAGTGGGACAACTCAACTGGAGAGCACGAAGGGCGTTTGCCAAGGAGCGGATCCAGTCCCTGCTCGAGCTAAATGAGCTTTAATTTCAGGCTGCGTGCAAAGTTGAGCAGTGCGAGCCGGGAGGACTTGGCTCTCCCAACCTGCCATCTCGCCGAGCACCAGACAGATGCAGAGACGGCGCCTCTGCCACCCTGCAGCTCTCCCACCACAAATGGGCCTTGGAGCCGTTCATCCCCAGGCTCAGCGCCTGGTTGAGAAGCACCAGCTTCTCCTCTCGCCCCGGCACCGACTCCGCAGCCAGACCTGCTCCACCTCCACCCCGATCCCCGCCTCCAGCCAGAATCTGTCTGCGTGCCCCAAAACCAGCTGTTTGCCGTCATAGATACCCACACCCCTGCCATGGCACGCAGGAAGAGATAAAAAACACCAATAAAAAGCTGCAGGCAGTGCAGGAAACACCCTGATGACAATACTGAGGCACAGAGGAAGGGGAACAGACCTCAATAGAGCAAAACATACCCATGCTCGGTGGCGTCCCCAAACTGACCTCGTGTAGCTCTGCCTCCCAATTCAACTCTGTTTTATTTCAAAACCAGCCCTGGGAAGCCAGTATGATTTCCTGAGATGTATCACTTGGCAAAAAGTTGTGCTTTTGAGTCACACATTACTACCTACCCAAAAGTAATGGTACAGGATTCACCCCAAGGACCTGCCTGCCTTCATGAGATGCAGCCAAGGGAGGAAGGCTCAGCCACGCTGTGCCGAGGGACCAGTGCAGCCCCGGGAGATTGCTACGCTGGCCTGGTGTTTTCTCTTCACTCCAGCTCGTATTTGAAAGCGATCTAGAAAGCTACAGCTTTACACTAACGCTTGGACTGTGGTGTCTGAAGGCCAGATCTGGTAAGGATGCAAATGCCACCCCAGCAGCCTAGATATTTTCTTGGCAGCCTGTGGCCAGCACTGTGACAGTACACGCAATATATAGCAATGGTAATAACAAAGCACTTCAAACAACTGGGAGCACGGCATATGACCTGTACTCCTTAAATAAGATGTGTCCTATTTGTCGTACTCAAACCTCCCAATGCTGTGTGAACAAGCCCCCCAAAGCACCCACCAAAGAGTCCGTCCTTTCCTGCGCATGCTCATGTGTCCTTACAGTGACCTCCTCATCCAAGACTATCCCCTACAAGGTCAAACGTTTTCTGTTAAAGCTCTTTTTAAGTAGAAAAATGAAGTTTGGGGGTGTCTACAGAATGTATCTTCTTTTTTTTTTTTCTTTTTCCACAAGGAAAAAGAACAAAAGATGCCAAAACTTTTGCCTGAAATCTTAACACATGATGATAAAAATGCAGCGCTTTCAATGTATTCATTCTTCCTATTTTTAAACGGAAGTTGACATTTTCCTCTGGAAATCCACCCTAACTTCTAGCTAACTCTCAGGTTCACCATCTCTTGTCCCATTGCTTCGCACGCCATAAGCCTTTCACCCGGAGGTCTGGGCTGTGAATAAATGCAATTCCTGTCTTGCTGCAATGAGAAGATGTTGCAGCTGCCTGGCATGGCGCACTCCGCATGATGGATGGTGTTGCAGCCTTGAGCCAATCAACTTGACTGCAGCCACCATCAGCCTTTAATGGCTGGCTGCGCTTTTGTATGGCTGCTTCTTGATTAATACGCCTGACTTTGGTGAGGGTTTTGCTGCCTCTTGCATCCACCTTCTGCCCAGGGAAGTGGTGGAATCGTCACCCCTAGAGGTATTTAAAAGATGGGTCGACGTAGTGCTTAGCGATATGGTTTAGTGATGGTTTTTGTCAGTGTTAGGCTGATGGTTGGACTCAATGATCTGAAAGGTCCCTTCCAACTTGACAATTCTGTGATTCTATCCTGTGTGGTCTAGGACTGGTGTAAATGACACCGCTGCTCTGGACACTAGGAGGCCTGGCTCTGCTCTGGTGGCTGCTGCTGACCGTGCAGTTGGTCTGCAGAAAACATGGGGATTATTTTCTTTTTTAGCCGTGCATCCCAGAGTGGGATGCAGAGAGCAGCATCCTGGGGAAGGAATGGTCCTACAGTGCCCGAGCACGGCTCAGGGAAGAGCGAGAAGCTGTCCCACAGGTTGACTGTCAACCTTTAGCTGGAGGAGGGACGAAGCCAGAGCGATCTCGTAGGGCAAGAGTCAAAACGAGGTGAGACTATCCCCAAGGGTGCTAACGTGAAGATACCCACCCCCGGCGCAGCGCTGCGGTGCTGGATTGCGCTCTGCCTGCTCCAGCAAGAAAAAACACCCGCGCAAAGGATCCTCCGGGAAGCTCAGAAGCCCACGGAGAGAAGCTGTCGCTTCCGAAGGATCTGACCTGCCTCTGACCTGAATGTTTTTGCAGCCTGAGTCCCTGCTTCCCGCAGAAGCTCGTGCTGCCAGTGTCGGAGCAGCGCTGCAATAGCCCTCTGATGTAGCGTGATGCCTCCTCACGTAAGAGCTGCTTCCCGCTGCCTTTCCCAGGCGTTGAGCTCTCCGTGTCACTTGATGTCATCAAGATTGCAAGGAAATGTGCAATGGCACAAGATACGCATGGAAAAAATGTGACAACCTGATTTTTTTTTTTTATTTTTTTTTTCCAGACTTCCTCCTCCAAAATAAATACTTTAAATAAACTTTTGATCAGAAAAACCACAGAGCATATTTCAGTCTGCCCAGTCTGCCGGGCTCCCTAAGGAAAGTGTGGATGTCTTAAGCCATCAAGTAACAGCTTGTGCTCAGAGATTCATGGGAAGAAGAGGAAACCGACAGGTAAAAGCAGCTTTAGTGACAAGCCGCTCTCTACGCTGTCAAAGAAAGGACACAGTTTTGCTGTTGATTAGAGAACAGAGAGCGGGTGTCGGGATGTCTGGGTGAATCACTCAGTGCTCAGACCCATTTTGTTTCTCTAGAAGTTGCTCATCCAGAAAGGTTCATCAACAAGTGGAACGCACACAAAAAAAAAAGCTTGTAACGAGGCCAAACTCATTAGTGACCCCCCTCCAGGGTCACCTCTCTTAGCAGGCGGGGTGGAAGAGTCGAGCCTGGCGGTGGGGAGCCCCTCTGGGGGCTGGGACCGTGGGGACGTGCGTGGTGGCTGCTGGCCCGGTGGCTCGGCACAGGGCCGAAATGCCAGCAGGGCAGAGCACGCTCAAAAAAACTGTTTGCTTTGAGATGGAGCTATTTTTAGCTCCTGTAATCTGTGCAGAGACGATAAAGCTTTTCATTGCAAAGTGAGCGGCTGTGCTTTGCTTCTGGGCAATTTCACTCCATGAGCTCGTCCCTCCCCGGCCGCTGCTCCCCGGGGACCTTATCTTCTCTCTCCGCTGAGCCAAACACCTCCAAAAGGTTTCTCCCAGTTAGATAGGTTGGACTCTCAGCCCAAACTTCCTTTTTTATTTTTTTCCTTTTTCCCTAGGGAATGTAATCAGTTTGGAATAGAAATGAACTTTTTTTTTTAATAGTCTCTGAAGTCTAGTTCAAAGCCTTTGCTGAAAGCCCATCGTGGACGTGCACCCTCTAATCCTTCATTTCTGAAAAGTTTCTCCTGTCCAAAGGCTCTTGCAAAATAAGTCACTTGACTGTTACCTCTTTGCAGCTGCCACAAATACAAGCAGTTCCAAAACTCAGCTCTTGTGGCAAGCCAGGTTTTGCCCAGAGGGTCCCAAAGCCCATTACAAACTCCCTCACACACTCTATAGAAGAAGAATTTTACCTGCTGCTGATAGGAGAAAGCGCGGCAGCCGGGTAGCGGCACAAAGACTACAAAACAAGCATAAATCCTGCTTGGTAAGGGATTTGTTTGTCTAAAGGAATCCAGAAGCTTCTTCAGTGTAAACCCACAAAGGTCACGTACCCAGCACATGCTTCACCAGAAAATCATCCCACTGGCAAAAGCTTTCTTGTTTGGGACACAGGGTGAAGAGCAATGTGGCTGGCAGCTCAGGGATGTATTCAGAGGAGGGGGGAATACGCAAGTATTAATTAAGGTTCATTCTGCTTGCTAAGAGGGGTCAGATATAAAGAGAGAGCTAAAAATGACTGTCAGGATGAGAAGGGGCGACAGGAGGGGTATGGTGTAAGCTGATGGCCACTGAGTGCTCGGGACTTGCTGGCAGGGAAGCAGGAGATCCCCCGAGCTCTGCAGACAGAGACTCCTTCCCTTCGTCTCCCTGTTTCTCTACATGGGTGGCTGGAGAAAAACAAGTAGCAGGCTGGGTTGGCAGTTGGAGAGCAAAGGGGTATGCTAGTAAACAAGAAGAAAACAGCCATCTCTGTCAGCTTTATAATATATTCCAGAGCCACCCAGCCAACGGTTATGATTTTTCCCCAGCGTTTGGCAGCCAGACAAGGCCTCCTGTTGCAGAAGTGCAGGAGCTGTGTAAATATTTGGATCCTGACTTATACTCTCAGTTAAATGGGCTTTCATGTGACTTTATTCCACGGACTCCAAGTGGAGTACTCCTGCTTTGGAATGGTGAGGGATCAAACTCACGTTATTAATTCTCTGTTGTGAGTCAAAGGACTGTGATCTTCAGGCTTCACCATATACACTCATTCTCTATCTAAGGTTGGGAAAAAATTCAGCCTAACCTCCTGGCGCGACTCCCTGCTTTCCGTGTCGGTTCACGAAGGGGGTACGTGTAACGAGATGCCGTCTCGTGAAGCAGCTGGTCACTGCAGCAGCCAGGATAAGCTCAATAAGGCTGTTCCTGTGTCCCGTGCCATCCCATGTCCTTAGACACGGCGCTGTTTGTCTGTTCTAACTGCTCCTGAGGCCACAAAGACTAAGACTAGGGAGGCGCAGCATCCCCGCGATTTGGTCTGAGAGCAGCAGGAGTTCAGGGTGCCCCGTGGGAAGGGCTCCATGTTCCTGTCAGGGAACAAAATATTGTTTGTGCTGACAGTGTATGTGAAATAAAAGCAGGGATTGCCTGGTGACCTGGGAGTATTTCACTCAGGCGCTGACACACAGCCCTCCGCTCCCAGCACCGTACTGGGAACATGCCCTGGGTTTCAGGTGTTGCCCAGGTGTGCGGTGGCTGACACAGGGGGGTGTAAGCAAAGGTGATGGGGCCACCATGTGTATTGGGTGGCCCAGAGAAGGGCTCTGCCACCCCGGGGTGGACACAGGGGCTGACAGAACCCTGTTGCTCCTTACTGACTGTGTGGGAAGAGTACGGTGCTGGCTCCCAGGAAGAATTCAGGATGCTGCGGGGCATTGGGATTTGCCTGGAGGCAGAGCCATCAATCCTCAAGTGATCCTGGTGGTGTCACAGCAGTGTCTCAGACAGATCCCACGCTCCATCCCTACAGTAGTAATACATACTAAAGGCACAGTCCCAGCCTCAGAAAGCTTAATCCTTTAAATAGCCAAGGCAGACAAAAATAAAGGAAAAGAGGTGTTATCATCTCCTTCTGTCAGTTGGCTATGGAAGGACAGAAGGCTAAATGACCACTATAGAGACAGATTATCACCCAGCCCACAACATTAACCTTGTCTGCACTGTTACTGGCAGCTCCTGCATGTCCATCGCAGATGGACAGCCTGATGCTGTTGTGGGTCCACGCCAGCAGACCTTCCTCACCTAATAACGGCCAGTCTCACTCCCTGCTGCTCTAGAGATGTATTTTACTTACTGCTCTTTGTGTCATGACTCTTCCCTTATGGTTATTCTAGCATTTCCAGTTTTTAAAGGGTTCTACTTAATCCTGTAATTCACTGTATCTGTTTCAGATTCTTGCTTTCTCCCAGAGCTGGGCTGGGGTTTTTGGACAGGTGTAAAATTTTCACTTTTATGCAGGATTATAGCTTTTTGGACACAGAGTTTAATGTTTTCATACAGATCCTAGTTGCCTTTCACTTTTGTTGATTAAATACTTTTCCTTTTATAACATATCTCAAGTAATTGTTTTCAGCTTTGGCCTGACAAAGCATCAAGTATCTCTATTTAGATTATCCATCGCAAGAATAACCTAGCAATGGTGTTTAAATAGACATCAGCTTCCTTGAGCCATATGTTAAAGCCTTAGCTCCATACAGCACGAAACTGTTAGTCATAAGAAGGTCTTGCAGAAGACCCTTTAATAGAAGCCCACCATCCAGGCTGCCCTGGGTCAGAAGATTTCAGTAATATTTGACCTAAAAGTCTGGGTTTGGGTCTGGGTTCCTTGCCCTCCAGGAGGGAGAAACAAACGCCAGTCAGGGTCAAAAACATCCTTTGCCCAAATTGCTGTGCTGCCTAATAGCTCCTCTCTGCGTGCAAAGGTGGCTGCAATATTTGTGACCTGCCATGTACGCTGCAAGCTATCGGTGTGACAGTCATGCCATTATTTCTACACGGACAGATATATTTCAATATTTTAACATATTTCTATATGTTGGCCATCCTGCAAAGAGCACGTTCAAGGGGGCAGCCTCTACAACCAGCTAAATATCTGTAAAATGGCCCGCTCTATAGGTGGACACTTTGCAAGCTGCCCGTCTCAAGCTGGTCGTAGCTGCTGGGACCTGGCCGACTGATGGAGCTGCTAATTAAGGGGATGCTGTACCCAACAGGCGCTTGCATTGCAGAATTGCTACCCCAAACGGCCTCCGCTCTCCCCATCGCTATGGCAACCAGCGGGAGATCTCACTGTTCGGACAAAAGGTGTGTGCTCCACAGCAGCGCTGCCTGCTCTCCTGCAGAAACGGGGGCTCAACCTGAGCAACCAGGAGGGAAAATCCTCTTTATTTTGACTAAAAGGCCTTTTTAGTTATTATTTATCCAAGTCTCCAGGCACTGTAACGTATCATTAATAATACAATCAAATCTCAGCAGTCTTCAAGGATGAGTTGAACAAGAATGTAGCCAGCTGGGCACCGAGAAGCATTCCTTTATGCCTCTTCATTGCTATGGGAAGTTCATCCTCGGCTCTCCAATGGCTCCACCAAACACACCATTTCTGTGCTGAATGCAGAATGTCATCAGCTTTTCAGTACCTAAATCAATTTGGGAAGTAAGTCTGCTAGCTGTGGCATTGCTGGCTAGCAAGACATTGTATGACACTGAGAACTAGAATTAATGGAACAATAGAATCCTCTTTTCCCCTCTTTATTTGCACGGGGGGGGAGGGGGGGAAGACTCATTCAATCTAATGGTTTATTAGATATATTTAAGATGTAAAATTAAGAGAAACCTCACACATATTGAAATGTTGGATGCTGGAGGGAGAAGTGTGTGATCCCACCTGCAAAGTAATCTGGAGTAAACCACTACATTACCCCAAGAATTAATATGGAGGGGCCTGTGTGCTACAGATTTAATCCTAATTTGGCTGCATACTGACCTCCTCATGTAAACGGGTCATTTTGACAAGGCTTATGGTATATTTTCCACTATTTGTTCCATGCTACTTCAAACCGGGACACCACCACAGTCCAAACAACTGAGCTGTGTGGGCTGGATCCAGCCCAGCGAGAGCCAGGAGCTGACACTGGCACCGTCAGCCACAGTATCCAAACAAGCTAAGTTTGGGAAGCTGTTAGGAGTCATCTTTCATCATTCAGCATTTTCAGTTGGGTTCGTTTAGTTCCAAGCTGGGCAATTACAGCCTCATTATTTTTCCTTTTACAATGAAGACAAGACTGCAAGCCAGGCAGAATAATTCCTCCTGTTACTGTTGCCAAGATATGATAGCACATCTACGCCATAAGGAATGTGTCATGGTATCAGTTTTATTAATGGTAAATGATGGCTCTTCTGTTAAGCAACATCCTAACGCTATCTGGTGCCTAACCATAAAACGCTAACTAAATTTCAACCCCTACAGACAGATAATTGAGCCGAGATTACCACTGGCCAGCACGTTACTCGCTGGCAGGCACGCGTCAGGTTTTGCATGTTATTTTCTTCACTGAAATTAGTATCCAGCTACAATCAGACTTTAATTCTAAAGCCACAAAAACTTATCTGAAAATAAGTCATCAAGGTTCCTGTGACAGTAAGTAGAGGCCAGGACTAAGGGAGTCGTGCTGGATCAGATATCAGAGAGCATTTGATCCCGTCTGTCCATCTTCGCTGGCTAGAGAGAGAGAGCTCGGTAACTACCGTGGGGTAGATATTTATCTTGCAGGCAGCTTCAAGGCAGTGAGATGAAACCCATCCAAGCAGGAAAGGAATAGAAACACCTCGTTTACGCTGTTGTATCTCACCAAAGGCTCTCTGTTCTTGCAGGGACTATTTCTCAGCCCAGAAACCACTGCTAGCGCAGGGAAATTTTCTGACATACACATGGGCACCAGTGTGTCTGGTTCTGCTTTGCTTTCATGGCTCTTCCATGAAATTATTTGAGGACTGTAGCAATATTAAACATGTTTGGGAAAAACAGCTTTGAAAAGAAAGTACCCACAAGAATTGCATTACTGGCCTGTCAAGGCATTGGGTTCTGCATAAGCCCCTAAAAATACGGTAACAAATACAGTTATACTAACATACATTTTAACTACAAATTCTAAGCCATCCTTTAGAGTCTGAAAAAAAAGCTTCTGCCATTATCTCACAAAGAGAGCAAATTCAGAACTGAACTATTACTTATATCAGGGGAAAATCATTCTGCTTCTGCCACTGAGAAGCCTGCGGAGCTCAAGCTTAGCAAGGTCCTACGGACGCTCTCAATTTTGCACTAACATGATACCCTCAGTGTATGTTTTAAAAATTTGCATGTGTGAGTTGGTAGTAAAGGTTCAGCGTTCTCAAGTGTGCTTTGCAGCAGGAAGCCGGTTTGTAAGATCCCCTGATAAACCAACACTCGGCCCTCAGTTCTTCCCCTTCCTTCCCTTCCAGAATGAAGCTTGTGGCTGTTTCTGGCCCCTGTACACGTGGATGTGGTGAATGCTGAGCCTTGTCAGCTCTTGCTCTACGCTGCCTTCGGGAAACCGCTTGATTTAGTCTCTCTTGGGCAACAACCCTATTGAACTCAACAGTGGGACTAGAGATGGTATTGTATTATTAGACTCCCTTAGGATACTTTTTTTTCTAAATCATCTAGGATGGGAAAAACATTTAGATAAAGAAGAATGCTGTGACTCACCCTCCAACTCCATGGAGGTTCAGAGCAACCAGAAAAGAGTTAACAGCACAGACGCCCCCCAGTAGTATTTCAGTCTTTCTAAATACAGAGTTCCTTTCCGATCTGGATGCCCATTTTTGTTATCTTAAAAGTATTTCTGGAACTCTTGGCCAGCTTTAAACAAACAAACGGGGAGAAATATTTGTGAAGATAACGTAGTTGAGAGTGTTTGGTTAGTGAGTCGTTCTAAGTTGAAGGATTTCATTTTTAGGCTTCTTTTCTTTAAAGCTTGTGAACAGAAGAAAAAATTGCTCCAGAGACATTAAATCACACAACCATCCCAGCTATTGGTTTTGGAATAACAATCACTCAACTTAGCAAATATCAAACGTGGGAAGGGATTTATCTGACGCATCTATATGATCATGTGAACTCCCTCCTCAAGGAGAAACAGTCTCTCTGCTAGAGACACAAGAGGAAGGAACTGTTTTCCCTTCTTTAAAAAAATACAACAACATAAGCAACTGTAACATGGTAAATGCTTCCTGGAACTAGTGCAAAAGTGCAACATCTAAAATGTCAGCTGGTACGCCAGGAGGATTTACATGATTTAAAAGACTTATGAGAAAAAAACTATTTCACTAGCTTCAGAGCATCTTGGAAAACAGCATCACCAGTGTGGGGGACAATGGAAAAAGAGGGGAAAAGAAACTTCCAGCTAAAAGAAACGACCACAGCCAATATGATCCTGTATTGCTCTTTTCATTACTAGAAAAAATTGGGTCAGGCACTCATCTAATTTTAAGCTGTGTGGAAAGATGAACAAATGGAGCCTGCCATGACTCTGGGATATGCTGGTTTTCTGACTTTACATATTGACTCACATAGTCCTGTGGCTCACCTAAAGCCGCACGACTCGTCACTGTTTGAGGCAGGATTAAATCCAGAAATTCCTGACTTTTCCTCCCACTATTGTTTCACCAGAAGCTGTTCTGCTGCAGCGATCGCTGATACAAGAAGGCTGGCCAGCTGGGTTTCACTGCAGGCTCTCCTGGGAGAGATGGGGTCACTGAGACAGGGGAAATAAATCCTGGCTTAATAAAAAAAAATATATATCAGGCAAGGAAAAATCATGAAAACATTTGAAACGATAAACTCAGCAACATTTTGGTTTAGACTGGATATTAGGAAAAATTTTTACACCTAAAGGGTTATTAAGCATTGGAATGGGCTGGCCAGGGAAGCGGTTGAGGCACCATCCCTGGAGGTATTTAAAAGATGGGTAGACACAGCGCTTAGAGATATGGTTTAGTGATGCTTTTTGTCAGAGTTAGGTTGATGGTTGGACTAGATGATCTGAAAGGTCCCTTCCAACCTCGGCAATTCTATGATTCCATGATTTGTAAGTGTGCTTGGACAATGCTCGAGTATAAGATTGGCTTGTTTTGTGGCTACTCGCTTTTGAAGTGGCTACTTAAAAGCAGGAACCTTGACGTCCTGTACAACCAGAGGGGCTCTGGCATCAAACCCGAGCCCAGAGCAGTACTGCCGGCTGGAGCAGGGGCCAGTGCCTGACTCCGCACTAATTCTGTCTCGCCTCCGGGGATGGGGGAAGGTGCCAAGCTCCAGCAGCGCCTCTGGCTGCAAGGCTCCTCCTGGGACACTTCTGCTAGCTCCCGTCAGTGCTGGGCTAAGGCTGCTCCAACAGTGCCAACCTCTTCATGGGCAGATCCTGCTCCCCGCGGGGCCCTGTCTGAGCGTCTCTCCCTCCTCCTTTTACCAGCCATCTGTTGCTAGTCCCTTCCATGGTTCATTCACAGATGTCACTGCAGATCTTTTGTACAAAATATTCCCTCCAGTATATCTCTGTTTGTGTTTTGTTGTGGTTTTGGGGGGTTTTTTGGTTATTTTTTTTCAATAAGCTTTTATTTAATGTTATATAAATACTTTTCAACACGTTTAAGCTTCACTAGTGCTTCTGTAAATAATGAGATGAAAGAGCTCGGTAATATCATTCCAGAGTATTGGATAAAGGTGAACATTTCTCTCCGTCTGTTTTACCAATAACGCAGTTTCCAGACCAGAGCACATGATCTAAAGCGGACTGAAGTCAGTGAAAAGGTCTCTGGTGACATATAAAGACTTAGAGGAGATTGAACAAAGGTGTTCTATAAAATAAATTTCTGGCCAAACAAAACTGGACAGGCACAAAGATTACAATTCCTCTATCATAACAGCAGTGACTCATCCAGTTGCATAGTCACTTGGGGTGAAAAAGAAAACAGTTACTCAATCTCTCAGGGATTTAGACACAGAAGAATATATTATGCAAGTTTTAGCAGCATTACTAATGGCCTTGAAGCGCACAACTCTACTATGACTCTCACTCAGCTCCGCAGATCACAAATAAGATGACTCACGTATCTATGACATGATAGGAAAATAGAGAGTCTAAGAAGTGCAGAGGCAGGTGCTAATGCAGTCACAGAGCACTCAGTCAAGGGAAAAGAATTATAAAATCGTGAGCAAAGGACTGCGGAGAAAAGCAGCTTGCATATCTGAAGACTCGAGAGTGTGGACTAGGTTGGTTTATCTGCAATCCCTCAAATTGCAGGGGCTTGTGAGCATCCAGCCAGCCTGTGCACAGAGCAGAGCCCCGCTGCTGGCACCGGTCACCTGCGCTTCCCCAGGGAATCGCAGCCGACAGCGCACCTCCGCCTTTGCCTGTTGGTGGTGAGCAAGTCCCCGTACCTACAGCACGCCATTAGATCAGACCCCTGCGAAAGTCATCTGACAGCGCCATAAATTTAACGATATTTATACTTGGGAGGACTTTCTACCCTGCTGGAACATCACGATTTTGTAGAAACTATTAACTCTGACCACTTAAAGACTAATTAAACCCACTGGTGGTGTCAGCCATAGCAGTATTTTGCCCATCATCTAATGACTAACTTCCTCAAGGATGGAGGACTTGTGACAGCTGTTCTCAAAGCATGGTTTAAATTCTGGATGGTGGAATAGAGCTGAACTAAACAGCTGGAAAAGCAGCTGTCCCTAAAGAAAATTGTGTCATTCTTTATGCTCTGGAGAGCCAACCACAGCCAAGTTATAAACACTGTTTAAAGCCAAACGCTTTACAGAAGTCCAATAATTAGAAGGGTTTTATTAGAAAGCTGATGCTGGTACCTCAAAATTTGGAAGTTTGTGCAGACCAGAGCACAGTACGATGTTTAGACCTGTGTATGGGTCAAGGCAGCACCACTGTAGAAACACAGACTATGTATGATTTTTTTAATTTTTACAGTTGGTTTGACCCAGCCATTCCAATCTGCAGTTCCCTTCACCTGACTGGAAGATTCTGGATGGTCAAAGGATATTTCGATTAGAACCCGTCTGTGGGACCTGCAAAAATAAAGCCCATGCAGAGCAGGGACCCTCAAATGCTCCAGGGAATGTGAGGAAAAGTTCTGCATTTTTGTTATCATGAAAGGGAGACCCTTGAGATTAACAAGAATAGCACTAACGCACAAGCTTGAGTGACATTTTTTTATGAGCTCAGTTGCACAAAGAACTGCAGAGGACTACTTTCAAATGACTGTATCTGACACATTTCCTTTAAATATTACCTAATTTCAAGGGCTTTATTCTAGGCATTTCAACGAACACATAGATGTGTATGGGATGTAACGTACAGATACATAAGGGATGCACCATTTCATTCTGCTGCCAGAACTGATTAACATACCAGGGCAGGGTATTTTTGTACAAACTAGGATAACCTCCTGCCACATCCTGTCTCGTTCCCAGGGCTGACAGTCACTAGGCTGACTTCATCCTTATCTCCTGTTAAAAACGTGTGGTTTGAGGTGATGTTACGCAGACTCAGAGGGGGTTTATGTTGGGAAGCAAAATGAGCACTTCGAAATCTCTTGTTACATGGACAGTGGAAGGAAAAAGCTTTTTATCTGTATCCTTTGTCTTTCCCTGGCATAATCTAGTGGAGGATCCCAAAGTACTTAACAAAACTATTAGTCTCATAACTTTCCTGTGAAGAAAATGTTTTCAGATTGAGGATTTAGATGAGTTTCATCACTGTATTAGTAATATACCTATGAAATTATTTATCCGGGATTACTGGGAAGGGAACAGAATTTTGGATTCTGCCTTTATTCTGCATACATACATGTGAACAAATGGTGAAGTAGCAGGGATGTGGCAAAAGCCTTCTGACAGATCCAGCTGATGCACCCAAAAGGGTAATAAAAATATGTTAATAATAAAGTAAAGGCTCATATATTATCGGAAGGAAGCACAGTTTCAATCATTTATGGTGTGATCCTTTTCTGAAAGAAGCCTGTGTGTCTTCATGAATGAGGCTGATTACAAGAGAGATGATACTGCTAACATAATGTTCGTATATTCTGAGTCTTAAAGCTGCTGTGGAAAGTAAGTGCCTGTTTCACTGGATGCTTTTTGTCATTTCTTGGCAATTTTAGATGGCAATAAAGCTGTCATTCTGATTATTTGTCCCTTTCTGTGATGAAAGCAGGTTTTTCAGAAAGGGAATATGTGAAGGAAAGAAGGGTTTGACACAGTGGGAAGTGATGTGCAACAGCTGGAATTGCTCCAGCCAGAATATATCCAGTAACCCCAACTGGTCAGTTCTGACCCAGCCCTCTGATATTTTGCAACACTAATGCCAATTAAATAGCTCCAGACCGCTTTCCTAAACTTCTGTGTTGACTTTTGTCATCTTCTTGCTGCTGTTACATCCTCACAGCCTCTCATCCATTTCATGTGCTCCCAGGCTTTAGCAATGAGGAGCTCAGCACTCAGCTGTTTCTCTCTAACTCCTCCAAGCTGCAAGTCGGGCAGTGTGCTGGTAATCCAAAAGCAGAGGGGCCCCTGCGCTCTGGGCAGCGGCAGAACAATGTCTCTTTTCACGTAGTTCCTCCTCTTCTTCCACTTTAAAGGAAGCTACATCTCTAGCTTTTACAGCCGTACACCTTCAATATATGGACTGAGCCTGGTGTGAACTGATGTAGAAGTGTCTCCTGGAGAAACCCCACCTCTGAAAGGCTCGGGAGGTTTCCTGTTTCCACTCAGAGCCCCGTTACACCACCACAAAGGCCAAAACTCATGGACGCCGTTCAGCACTCTGCAAAGCATGCGGGGAAAAAAGGGGCAGCAACATGATGCGAGTTCTGCGGCACGAGTGCTTGTGTCCGTATCACCATGGGACAAGAGTGGAAATGAACTACAGGTTCCTCCCATGTCACAGAGTTCCAAGGGGCCAAGCAGGCCCCTGGGCCGCAGGCAGGGAGGTGACAGCTGCGTGCCCAGCACGCGAGCAGCACAGCCATTACTCGCACCCCTGTGACCCACCCAGGGCTGTACGTGAAGCGGCGGGAGGCCGCCACTCCGCTTCCTCGGGCGTCCCGGTTGTCACATCCCCTGCGGTGAGGTCAGCGCTTCAGCGGTGACGCAGGTGTAACTCATACATCCTCAACGCAATCTTTGCACGGAGGTGATGCTTGTCACCGCGCCCGCTCACGGCTTCTCCCCTCCGGAACCCGGGCGGGTCCGTTTTACCCGTTAGCGCTCAGGGGCAGAGAAACGCAATGCGTTGGGCCCCGAACCCTGGCTGTGGCGGGGGCGGCCTGGTGGGAGGCCCGGTGGCCGGCCCGGTGTGGTGGCAGGCCCTGCCCGCCCCGCCGCCATGCCGGCGGCCCGCCCCCGCTGCTGCCATGGCAACCGCCGAGCGCCCCCAGCGGCCTCCGGGAGAGGGCTGGATCATTCATTGGCTTGCGCTGCTGGAGGAACCGCCTACTCACAGACCCTTCCGACCAATCAGCGTCCCTTCTCCATACGTCGGCCTCACGTCAGAGGAGGCGGAAGAAGTGTGCATAAACAACAACGCCCCCGCGCGCGCCCCCTGCCGCCCCCGCCTATCCTCCTGCCCGCGCGCGGCTCCACCCTGCCTTCCCAATGGCGGGTAGCTTCTTCAGCACGCGCCAGCATGGCGGGGACAGCCAATGAGCGGCGGCGGCGCCGAAGGGCGGCGGCCTGACGCCGCGGGGTGGGGGCGGAAGCAGGAAGTGGCCCGAGGGCGCTCGGTGGTGGCGGCGGCAGCAGTAGCGGCGCCATGGGCGCGGCGCTGGGGGTTTGCTCGCTGGCCAGCTGGGTGAGTGGCGGCGGGGGCAGACGGTCAGACCTCCGGGGAGCGGCCCCGGCCCCGAGCGGTGCCTCCGTCGGGGACCCGGCTCCAGTGCTCCCGCTGGCCGCCCTCCCGTGGCCTGTGGGCAGTAGCCTGGTCCCGCCGGCTCCGGGAGCGGCTCCAGCCCCTCGGGGCAGAGCGAGAGCCAGGCTGTAGCTACGCTGCTTCTTCCCCGCCTGGTCGGGAAGCGAGTCGCTAGCCTTGCCCGGCGGGGTCGGTGAGCGCGGCCCGGGCGGGCCCCCGGGAACGGAGCCCAGGCTGATAAGGTTATTTACGGGTGTTTTCAAACACGATGTCAGTCAGAAACGTCGGTTAAACGGCTTATCTGTGTGGTCTGGCAGGGAGTGGGGTGTCTGTAATGGGGTTTGGGTTTTCCTCTCTCGAATACCGGTTCAGCTGCGAGGGGAGTGCCCTTACTATTCTGTCTGTCCTTCAGATTCCCTGTCTGTGCAGCGGTGCCTCGTGTTTACTGTGCCGATGTTGTCCCAACAGCAAGAATTCAACAGTGACGCGTCTTATCTATGCCTTCCTCCTCCTCCTCAGTACCATTCTTGCCTGCATTATGCTGGCACCAGGGATGGAACAGCAGCTCAAAAAGGTATGGGAGAAAAAGCCTCTTTCTAACTGTTTGCAAAACCATTACTTGTGCCAGTGACTATTGTTTCTCTTTACTGGGAATGGATTACATGAGAGACAGAGACACCTAAATGTGCTTTGTCCCCTGAGTTAAGAGACTGCATGTACTGAAGAGCTTCTAGCTGAAATAGCAAATTCAGTGAAAGTACTTTTTTATGTATGTGCCTGGTCTCTGAAACCTGACCAGACCTGGAGATAGCCAGTCGTTATCAGAGCCTTGCTACTTTGGTATCTTCCTGGCTGCACTTAGTGATGACATGGGGAAAGAAAGACGATAATAAGGTCTGTGCAGGCTGACTGAGCACAAGGTCTTTTGTTATCAGAACTCCCAGAAGAGAGCTGACTGAGAGCCTTAGCTGTTAGAGTACTTAAAGAATGTAATTGCAAATGCAGATGTAAATTCACAACTAAATGTGTCTTTGCTCAGATACCTGGATTTTGTGATGAAGGGCTTCATACTCGGATACCGCACATGAATGGCTTTGTCAGCTGCGATGTGTTTGTTGGATATAGAGCTGTGTATCGAATCAGCTTTGCCATGGCAGTGTTCTTCTTTCTCCTCTCTCTGCTCATGATACAAGTGAAAACAAGTAATGATCCTAGAGCCTCGGTACACAATGGGTATGTGTGTGAGCCAGCTGTCTGGTCTTCCAACTTGTTTCTTTTCTCAAGTTTCTTTGCTGAACACAGTGGCGAATTGTTTATGCATACATTGAGATCCGCAAGTTTATTTTCAATTGAATACAGAGTAACGCTTTAGTCTCCTGAAAAGCTTTCTATTTACGTAACGTGTTCAATGTAGTGATAATGCTCTGAGGTCAGGTAACCAAAACGGCAATGCTCTGGGCACCCCTCTGTGTTTCCAGAGATGCTAGATTTCAGCTAGTTTATATCCGCATCCTTGCGCTGACTCTGTCACTCATTAGGACATTCACCAGGCCAGTCTGACTTGGTAATCCAGCAGAAACTGGTTTCTGATTCAGTGATTTAACTGAGTTAGTTCTGGGATAGATGACTGAATTATCAGAGTCACTTAATTTGAAAGGAACGTTTGGAGATCATCTGATCCAGCCCCCTGGTCAGAGCAGGACCAAGGTGGAGCAGGTTATTCGGGGTCTTGTCTAGTTGAATTTTGAATGTCTCAAAGGTTGGTGATGCTTTGACCTCTCTGTGAAACCTGTGCAATTTTTTGCAGTATCTAATGTTAGTTTCTGTTTTTGCAACTTGCATATGTTGCCTCTTGTCCTTTCATTGTGCACCTGCAAGAAGAGTCTGGTTTTGTCTTCTTCACACCTTTCTTTTTGGCAGTTGAAAACAGCAATCAGATCTCCCTTTTCCTTTCTCCAAGCTAAACAGCACAGAGTTAGCCTTCCTCCCTGCAAGGATGAGCTTGTGACTCACCTTCCATTTCTTGGAACAAGAGCTCTTCTTTCAGCACAACTTTCTAGCTGGTTGGCCCCCAGTCTGTCCTGTTGCATGTGGTTTTTCTGTCGCAGGTGCAATGCCCTGTATTTGCCTTTGATGAACTTTGAGGTTTCTGTCTGTCCATGTCTCCAATGTATTGACCTTTGCTTCACCCTCTCCCCCTCATTTGGTGAACATTGTTATCTGTAATCCCACTGAACACAACCTTTGTTTCTTTAGACACTCATCTATGTACAGCAAACTGCTTGCAGATCATGTAAAACATGATTATTGTGTGCAAGGTAAAACCAGTATTTTCAACTTATATCTTCTTTTAAAGGTTCTGGTTCTTCAAAATAGCTGCCATTGTAGCTATCATGGTTGGAGCATTTTACATTCCTGAGGGGCCTTTCACAAGAGGTACAGTTAATATGTCACCATGGAATTCTGTTTAATAAACTCAAACCTTTTCTCAGACTTACCAGGCTATAGTTGTGATAGTGAAAGTTATCTTGTAGAAGACACGGATTCTGTCCTACTTCATTAAGAGTATCTTGGTTCATCCAGTATTTTGGTGACCAACCAAAGTTATGACAATAAGCAATCTCTTTTCAAGTGCAGAAGTATCATGTATTAATAATTCGGTACTCCGTGACACAATCGGTACTGGGCTGTCTTCTGCCACTCTCTAGATTAGAGGCTGCTCAGAACTGGCAAGTGCTAAATGCTTCCCTAGAGCCTCTGAAAAATCTGTGCAAGAAACCTTTACCGTCTGGCCACATCGCAGTAACTTGAAAAGGTTGTTGATCCTCAAAGAAATGTGGCATGATGGTACTTACGTACACAAAGATGTCTTCTGTTAGATCTTACATTCATTCTGGAAACATGTTGGGCTAAACCTTCCCGTGCTCAGCTTGACTAGCATAGGCTGCACCCTTCTATAGCTGCGACTTGTTGCACGTTTCTGCAGGATGGAGGACAAAGTGATTAAGAGCAACTGCATTTCTAAATATAGCTTCAGATTTTTTCATTATTTTTCTGCAGTATAATAGGAGCTTTTTATTTTTTTAAAACTAGGGTAGCATGGAAATGATGAAACCTAACCCTGTTTTTCTTGCTCCCTTTTCTAGCTTGGTTTGCTATTGGTGTTTTTGGAGCTGTCGTCTTCATTCTTATCCAGTTGGTGCTTCTTGTGGACTTTGCTCACTCCTGGAATGAGAGCTGGGTTAAGAAAATGGAGGAGGGAAATTCTAAATGCTGGTATGCAGGTAGGAATCTTAACCTGTAAAGGATTTGTTTCTGCTGGACAATACTCTGCAGAATATCACTTGCTAGTTTGCAGACGTACCTAGAATTACACTCCACAGTCTCCTTGAGTTACTACTGTAAACATTTGGAATTAATAGCTGCAGTGTTGCTTTTTTTTCTCACTAAATAAAATGCACAATATTTTAGGCTTGTGATTAGCAGATCCAACAGTCATAATTAATAACATTTGCCTAGTTTGCAGTGTGAGTGCAGAGCTAGTAGCCTGGATCTCTTCAACTCAACTTTGCTTTGCCACCTCCCCTCCTGAGGTCCTCAGGAAGTCCGTTATGTCAATGACAGTGGCTGCAGTACGACACAAAGCATGCCTCAGCGCACGTTCCTGAGCTGACCGCTAAATTACAAAGTGCTAATTGTTGTGGTTCTTTGCTCATAGCTATGAATGCTGCAACAGCATTTTGTAGCTTCTTATAAAGAACATAGCAGAATGGAAATGAAAATAAGCATCCTCTAGCACAGAAGGGCGAATTCAGGGCTTATAAATAGCCCATGAGAAGTGTGCAAAAAGCCCTCTCATTTTGACAGTGTGACTTGGCATCAGTTAAACCAATTAAACTGATGCTGAAAGGCAGGTCTTATTCCCCTGATAGCAGCATTGGCTTTCTTCTGAGCTATGCTGCTTAGTGAGCCAAAGCAGAAATTTAGCCATACCTAATAAAAATGCGTTCTGCTCGACTAGTTTTCTGAACTAGACTTCCAAGTGAGGAAGGGGGACTCTCCCATTACATCCCCTCCCATCACCTTAGATGTACTGTTAAACTACACGTGTATTTTAACAGTTAATTTTTTTTCCCTCCAGCTCTGCTGTCCTGTACAAGCCTGTTCTATGCCTTGTCGCTGGTTTTTGTTGTGCTTTTCTGTATTTTCTACACGAAGCCTGATGACTGCACTGAGAACAAGGTCTTCATAGGCATTAATATCATCCTGTGCATTGCTGTCTCCGTTGTTTCTGTCCTTCCAAAAGTTCAGGTATTATTTTTCTCTGCTACTTTCTTCTGACACACAAAGCAGGGAAGTAACAAAGATGTAGTACCACTTCAGTCAGGCATAAGAACTTTAAAATTTGGCTATCATAGCTATGCTAGCTAGGAACATTTAAAAAAAGCTAATCTTGCTCTGAAACCCAGGTGCTACATAGAGACATATTTCCTGAAGATAGGCTTTTTTTAGATAACATTGTTTTGGACTTTGTTTCCATGTGGGGGACTGCTGGTGTGGTTTTAGTGCTGAAGGTTCTGACAGAACAGAGAAACCCATTAGGGAAAAGCAAAATAAGATGGGAATTTATTGGCTTAATACTGTGGCTTTGAAATTATGGTTAAGCATGTTTAATATGAGAGGAAGCTTGTATGTTACTTGATTCTGAACTTGGTATTGCTCAAATAAATCCCATGCTACATTTGTATCTCCATAACTTGTTTAGGAAGTTGGGATTAACTCAGTAAGAACTCATAACCAAATCCTGCATGCAGAAAAACTGAATTTGGTTTGCTTATTCCTTCTATGTTTGAGTTCCTCACTACATAAATTGTATTACTCTAAGGATTTTCTTCCAGTCTTTTAAACATAGAACAAAGCCCGATGCATTTCTAAAATATAAAGTTTTGCATGCTAGTAACTGTTGAGTCTGTGGCAGTAGGGTAAAATTATCCAATTATAGGTAAAACTTGCCCTTTTGACCTTGTCTTGCTATTCTGTCTTTGAACAGGAACATCATACTTACTCTGGCCTCCTCCAGTCCTCTGTCATCACGCTCTACACCATGTATCTCACTTGGTCAGCCATGTCCAATGAGCCTGGTAAGCAACAGGCTGTCTTGAGGAACAGATTTTGGTGTGAAAGCAGAAGCTGATGATGGGGCTCATAGTTATTACAGATCACTGTGTGAGGACTGCTGATCTGTCTAGATAAAATTGAGTGAGGCAGTAAAGCTGATATTAGTGAAACCATCAAACTGCCTCTTTCCAGAATTAAACTGGGGTATTTGTGAAGGGTAGGGTTGGGGGGAAAGTGTCAGGGCATGATGATTTTATTTATTTATTTATTACATACACCCTTGCCATAGTCCATGCCATTGCTGCCTCTGGGGAATCAGAGAGATCACCAGTTAGAGGGAAGGAAAAAGTGCAAACTTATCTGCTGTATTTTGTTAGCTAAATGCTGTCAAAGCTCATTTCTCTTTAATCTCCCTTGAAATCTCTTTCAGAACGAAACTGTAACCCAAGTTTGCTGAACATCATTATCCAGATAGCTACACCCACAGTTGCTCCAGCAAATACCACTGTTGTCCCTGCTACTCCAGCTCCCCCCAAGTCCCTACAGTGGTGGGATGCCCAGAGTGTTGTTGGATTGATTATCTTTGTCCTTTGCCTCTTGTATTCCAGGTAGGACCTGCACTGCTATCAAATGATAAACAACTGGGATTTGTCTGCCTTTTTTTTTGAATCTGGGTCTAGTAAAAAATATACCTGCATTTATTTATATCCAGCTGCTGTCTCAGCCCAAGCCTAAATATGGCTAATAAAACTGTGTTCTGTTTTGTGGATGAGGATAGGCTTTATTAGCCCAATTCAGATAACAGAACAAAATGTGTTATAAGACCTGGACTAGGAACACCATTTAATTAGGTTAACAAAAGCTCAGTTGAAAACAGATCTCATTGAGGAAATTCCTTGTGTTTCTAGATGGATTTTAAAAATTGTTATTTGCTAGTCCCTGACATTTACTGTGGTCTGTTGCTTGCTTTATTAGCAAACATAGCTAACTGAAAAAGGAGTTTTTAACTATGTCTATCTTTTGGTTTACACTTCAGCATTCGCTCTTCAAGTAACAGCCAGGTGAACAAGCTGACACTGTCTGGGAGTGACAGTGCCATTCTGGAGGAGACTGTGGGAACAGGCAGCGGGGCTGCAGAGGAAGGAGAAGTGCGCCGTGTCATGGATAACGAGAAGGATGGTGTTCAGTACAACTACACCTTCTTTCACTTCATGCTCTGTCTCGCCTCTCTTTACATCATGATGACACTCACAAACTGGTACAGGTAAGAGCAAGAGAGAAAGCAATGGGTTGTACGTGCCAGCCAGTGTTTCTAGGTGGAGAGTCCTGCCATATAGGCTGCTCCTGCCAAGCTGGTTAAGGTGCTGTGCCTATCCCAGTTACATTAAGAGTTGTGCCTTCTCAATTTTATGTTGCTGAATTAAGATGTAAAAAGAGAAAATCAGCTGTTGTAGTCCTAGTGGACTGCTTCACAGCTGCAAGGGCAGAAAGGGCCATCCTTCAGATAGGCAAGCAGCAGGAAGGACACACATGAAATTGGTTTAAGGTAGTGTCCTGCAAAGTTTGTCAGAGGCCAGCCTAATGTTACTGGCTCTTCACCCTGGGAAAGATGTGCAGGGACAGCCATACGTGCCACTTGGATGGAGATAAGAATTCCTAGGCCTGTTGGGAGCACTTGGACATATCCTCTGCTGCTGCAGCTTATGACTGTTTTCCCCAGGACTGCCATATTGTATAAATTAGCAAATACACTGACAGAGCAGCAGCCATCAGGAGTCTACTGCTGGCTGAGTTGTCTTATGTTCCCTCAAAGACTTTTGCACTGGAGTGTCCCAAATGATTGAGATAAATTCATACAAGAGGTAGCAAGGAATAGTGGAAGGTGCTTTCTGTATCTATTAATTGACTTCTTTACTTTTTAGCCCTGATGCAGATTTTAAGACAATGACAAGCACCTGGCCAGCTGTGTGGATGAAGATAACCTCCAGCTGGCTTTGTCTTCTTCTCTATTTTTGGACCCTAGTGGCTCCTCTTGTCCTTACTAATAGGGACTTCAGTTAAATTGTTGCACCTGTCTGAGCTTACAAAAGTGGAGAGCTTTTTGCTGAAAGCCAAAATGTTTGTGTATTGCTTTAGTTACACTGTTCACATTACTGTTTCTTATGTTAACATGCAGGTGGACAGAAAGTTATGATGTATTGCATAGTGCTTGGTGCAGGATGAAAATTATCATCAGTTATCTTTCTATTTTAACCTTCAGTGATGGTTATCTTATTAGTACACTTTTAAAATTCACTACAGCTGTGCTGTGAAAGCACAAACTATGTTATGTCCAATAGCCACAACCTTTCTATTGAATAGAAGTAACATTTAGCTAAATATGAAGTAATATATTTTAAAGAACAATTATATTCAGCATAATGCACTAGTATGCTAAGGCTTCAGTTCCTGAAAGCGTAAGCCATGCTACTTGACTTCTACATTCCACTGTAAAAGTTTTATTTAAATTTACACTTACTTACCTTCCTATGTTGTGGCAAACCCCTCCCCCCTCCTTATTCCTCACCAAAAGAACAGAACTTTGAGGTTGAAAAACTGATTAACTCTAATGCCTTTTAAGAACAAACTTGCCCTTTTTAAGGTTAACTTCTTTTTTAGTATGTTTGCCAAATATTGAGTGGTAAGTGTATGACTAGCTTAAACAACGTTATGATGACAGTGGAAACATAAAGCTTCTAATTGATTGCTTACAAAAATAATGATTATTATTGACACTAAGGCATTTGCACTGTAAACTCATTTGAATAAAGTGGACTAACTACTGAAACTGTCCCAGCTCTCTTGAGAAGTGTTAAGAAGCAGCAGTTATTCTGCAATGCAAAATACTACATACAATGATTAAAATGCTAGTTAGCTGCTGCAGCGTGCAGTTGGAGGTCAAATCCTCTCTCTTGAAGTTGCTCAGGTACAGTTGTTCAACTAAAACTGAGTTCTGCAGTAGAAAGCAACACTTTTTACTAATGTAACATGTGGGACTAAGTATGTGTCACTATTGAGTTTTGTAATAAAATATCCCAAGACAACACAAGACAAAAATATTTAAAATAACAAATCAGCAGCTGTTACAACGTGTTTAATCACCCAGTCATGCATCATAAAATTTACACATTTTGACCACTCCATTTTATAAAATGCAATATAAAAATAAATTTTGTCAAAATAAGATGTACACTTAACCACCCAACACCTCTAGGCCCACATAAAACAGGAGGCAAAATTATTAGCTTGACTAACACTATGATTAACTCATGCCAAAATGAGATTTAACAAAACCAATACTTCACTCAATTCCTGAAAATACCTCAGGGTTTGTAACACCTGTTTGCAAAAGTATAAATTCAAGTACTTTTATGTACAGTATGCAGCTACCTTTTGTCCCACTTAATGCTAAAAGCCATGGCTGCCCAGTGCAGTTCAACTATTTTTCCTTATTACATGTTGGATTTGGCAGGAGGGCTTATGTACTGGGCAAGGCATATAAAAAACCTCTGGAAATATAGTTATTTCAAGTGGAAAACAAACAAACTTGTAAGCTTTTCCTATCTCTTGGCTTGCAGAAAAGGAGACTCTACACTTAAAATGAGTGTTTATTTTCCAAATGCTGACATGAGAAATTTTGGGAACAAACTGATTTCTCTGCTAGTAAGTGCTAAAGCTCAAACAGCATTCTCAGCTCAGTAGTCAGGCGCATATAAGACAGAGCTGTTCTTTCTGTAAGATAAGCCCAGCACTGGTTATAAACCTGAAAAAGGGTAAGGATACAGCTCAGTAAAGTTGCAACTCTCTCTGAGTTCTAAAGCCAAGAAAGAACAAATTAGAAGTAGCAGTTAGATGCTTGATAAAGGTAAGCCTGGCTTAGTTCAAGCATCCTGATATCAACTGCCCAGCAGCCAGCTTTAAGAAAAAGAAGTTCTGGAGGCATAACGCGGGCTATTTTCAGCACTGATAATGTAGCCTTATCTATTATGTTTAAATCATACACTTTATTCTTAGTTTCTCTGCAAGCAGAGGAGAAAAGGGGAGGGAGAGATGGATCTAGTTTGCCTACTATTTAAGGCATGCAAGAGAATATAAAAGCCTGAAAAAAGGTTTGGTTTCTGTAGAGGTTCCACAGCCTTCTCCTGAACACCACTAGATTTTTTTTCTTTTTGAAGGACACTAAATTGAATTTTGAATATTCAGCCTCACTCTCTAGTAGCTACATAAGGAGAGCAAAGTAGTTCTGTTCTTATAGGTTAACTTCAAACCCTGCAGCACAATTAAGGAAAGAATATCAAATACCAGTCATGCCTTCACCTCTGGGAAAAATGGTCGATCCATTTTTTGTTGCACATTGTATCTGGAACTAAGAGGCACTAAAACAACATGAACACCACTCTGTTCTGGCAGTTAAAAGGCACGGGCAGCCACTTACCTTTCTAAGTCCTGGTGCTGTGTGCTACTGTCTTGCTAGGTGGCACAAAAAACTCAATTAATCTCTGCAAAACACGCAGCATGTTCTGGTCAGAAATGAGGACGAAATGGCTAGCAGTACTCTTTTACCATATTTTAAGTCAATGAAAATGGTAAGGTTTTTCCCCCCCCAGCACTAAAGGTAATAGCCAAAGAGGAAAAAGAATTGACTTACGAAGGTAGGAAAAATCAGATTTTCAGTGAGGAAATTCATCTCTTCCCACCTTTAATCTAAAGCAGTTCAAGTGATGAGTTCCTTGCTCCCACAAATTCTGAACTGCTACCCAGAAAAAAGCTTTATGGTTTACCCCTTTTCAAAACCCAGTCTCCTTTTATAATGCTCAGATAACAGGTATGGCATTTGCTACCCCTAGGATAAGGATAACCAGGATAAGGTCTGCTGCCAGATCAGGAAGTCATTATGGTGGTAGAGGCGTCTCTTTTTGGCAGTGCAACCATGCTGTAGGGGGACTGAGAGGAAGACAGACATTCAAAACAGAGTTTGGCACTTTGAAAAACGTATGTCTGAAATCCTCAAGATGCTTTAGTTTTATATTTACAGAAACATAACTGGTACCTATAATCACACTTGGCACTAAATAAAGATTTCATCCAGAGAAAGTGCTCTAGAGATAAGTCTCCAGTTAGGAGGGATGTTCTTTTTCACCAAATAGTGAAATATTTCACCTTGAAGTAACAGGGTGTGCTTTCCTGGTCCAAGTGAGGTTTCCCATCTCCACACTATATTATAGTGCAGAAAAACGTGCAAAGAGTGTGCTGAGAGTTAAGTTCTAATTCAAGACCATTAAACAGATTGAACCTGGGGAGTGGGAACAGCTTATTTAGACAAAGGTATCTTACCCTGATTTGACATCGGAGTCTTAGTTCTGTCTCTAGACAAAGACCTAGAAGCACAGGCATACAAGCTACAGGTAAATATTACAGAGATGATTAAAGTCAAACTTCATACAGGAACATGACAACCAAAGACAGAAGAGGTCAACAGAGTTGAAAACAAAGTTGTAAAATTGCACAAAAGAGCAGACAAGCACAGTGAACAAAGTGCTACGATGCCAGGAAATTTAAGAATGTGCTTTCAAATAGCCTGTCTGCATTTGGTTTCACAGACTTAAAACTCAAATTCTGCCTAAAGTAACAAGCTAAAGCAGCACCTTGCTGTCTTAAAGTATTGCCTTCTATATGTCATATGCCAACTGCTACAAAACCTCCTTGCAAATTGTATGCATGAGTTACTGATACAATTCCTCATCACAACCAGCTGAAGAAAAGAACTGACAATGTGGGGAAGGTGGCTTTTTCTTAAGGGAAAATAAGCTTTTTCTTATTTGGTCCTGAACCTCATTATTTGAAGCTGTTATCTAATCTAAAGCATTAGTACTTAATCTGAAAAACTTCCTGTTTTCTGAAAATGAAGATTGCATCTGTTTATAATAAGCCTTGGCATAGATGTTATAGTAGTTAATCCACCAGTTATAGTTCTTCCTACTGTGAGGAAGTTTCAGAGATGATCTCCATACTGGTATTCATGGATAAGAAAGTTTTGCTGTATATTAATTTGAGACAAATATTCATTGAGATATTTCAGAAATGCCAACTCACAATCTGAACCAAGTGATAAGAGGACGGGCCAAATTAGACTTCATGTTTTTAA
The DNA here is from genome assembly GCA_947846985.1 of Fratercula arctica. Taxonomy (NCBI): domain Eukaryota; kingdom Metazoa; phylum Chordata; class Aves; order Charadriiformes; family Alcidae; genus Fratercula; species Fratercula arctica. The sequence continues at coordinate 10,959,753 of CANTUZ010000013.1, read as the reverse complement.
GCAATCTTCACTGACAGAACTACATTTTGCAGGGTTCAAAAGCAATTTTCTTGTCTTGGATTACTGGTGTTTGCAGAAGGGGAAGGGAACAGATGGTCGCAAGGCTAGTAAATCATTCTTGTCACTCTTCCATCTGTGTAGGGAGGGGGTAAGAAACTATCAAGTTTACCATCCTGCAATATTTTTGTTTTCTTTATCATTAGCAAGAATAGGCCAGTTTGCATCATTCACACAGAGGCTGATGAACCTCAAGTATTCTACATAACTTGTGCTCTTTGCCTTTACCCTCCTCAAACTCTGCCCTGCCCCCTTTGTGCCCTCTTCAGCTTCCTTTGGTTCTACAGTGTAAAGTGCCTCAGCAGTCTGTTCCTCACTGCAGGTTTAGGAGTAAGGCAGAGTTCACAACATCACCTATCAGAACAGATCTTGACTGTGCAGGAAAACTTCCTTTCACTGGTTTGTTAGTAACAGTAATAGAGCTGAGGTTTCATGCCTCGCAGAGAATCATCACATTGCTTTTCATCAGCATCCCCACTCACTAGCATGTCATGGGGAGAGCTGTCACATGGGAGAACCAGCTGGGAAAAATCATGCAGAAAGTCCTCTTCAGAGGCTAGCAGCAGCTCGTTCCATGCGGAGATGTCCAGCTTCCCTGCAGTACCACCGTACTCTTCAGGAAGGATCACTGGAGGAATGTTTTGATGAAGGGAATTCAGATCACAGCCATGAAGAAAAAACTGAAGAAGCAGGCAAAAGATAACTTTAATAGTGCATATCAAACACTTCACAGCAAATTACTGAAACAGTCGGCTAACAAGCTTATTTTGAGCTAAAGAGCGAATTTTAGAAGTGATGACATTATGGGCAAGTGGCAGCATACAACACTGGGCAGGTGCAGTTAGACACACTAGTGAGAGAAGCCTTGAGATGATCCAAGTCTAGTGCAGTTTAAATCCTAGCAAGAGAGACAACATTTGCTAGCCTGTGCAGAGGTTCCAAATTCAACTAGTCCCCAGGTTCATTCATGGGATTGGAAGGAGTTACACTTGTGGAAAAAAGCATCATCCTTTGCAACTACATCCAGTCCTATGGCAAGAATGCTAATGCCATGCCATCAGGGAGAAGAGCAAGGTAGGGGCAACGCAGATTGTGTGTGACAGCATCTCATAAACCAAGTGTTACTTGCCAAGATAATCCAACCCCAAGAATGGAATTAGTGTCCTGAATACATAGCATGTGTGCTAAAGAACCATACTGGTGTTATGCCAATATTAAATTCCTCAAAGCTTCTCTCTCATGAAGAATTTTACCAACCAGCATATTTTAAAAATTAAAACAGAAAAGACCAGTTAGATCAAATAAATGGCACAAACATTTTCCTAGCTGTGAGGTTTTTCAACAGTTTTTAATTCCAGTGGCCAAGCAAGGAACTTACAAACATTAGCATTAATGTTAAAATCACACAAATCCTTACCCGATTTGCTATCTTTTCCTTCAGAAAAGGCTTGATGATTGCAAAAATGCCTTTGAATATACGAGGCTCATTTATTATGTTAACGGCTTTTATTCGAATGGGGAATCCATCCTGAAGGGTAAAGAAGATTTTTATAATGCAGTTGAAAAACATTTGCCATCTTCCTCTTTTTAAAACCTCCTGAGACTGACTGCCAGCACAACCTACTGGCTCCCAAACTTCCATGTGAGGTATCATTATAAACCAATATGGCAACAGAAACGCACCTTGTAATATGGAATACTCTTAAAATGAGATCCGTGGGCATAAAAATAAAATCAAGAGACAAGAAAACCTTGCATTGGGAAATATATTTCTGTCAGTAAATCTTCATTTTCTTATGTTGCTCTTCATCTCCCCTGACAAAGGCACTTAGGTAATCGCTGTCCTTCGAGTATGCCCAACCCTGATAAGGATGCAGTTACAAAGTGGCAACCCCAGCTTCTGAGGAGTGCACCAGAGCAGGCTGGTTCTAATGCTGTGTCCAACTACAAGATTTGGTGCCCTAGATACTCTAAAATGCAGTTTTTTATAAGGAAGAAATATCGCTATTTTTCTGCCATTCCAACTATTCTGTCATGCTAACTGCAAAAGACAAACAGGCTCTGCTGCTAACAGAACACACTGTGTCTCCTATACAACACAGTTTAAAACAACAGTTAGTTATGGGATTTCTGCCAGAGAAATTTATTTGCAGAAACATTTTTCCAAGGCAAAAGCTCATGATCAGCAATTAAGGCCTCATGTGCCACAGTGAAGTTTCTTTCCCTTATAACCAGGTCTGCATATACAAAGCAGTCAATGCTTGGAGTGAAAAGCAGATAACATGCACTGCAGGAGTATTTTTCTCCTTATGAAGCTCATCTTTACAAGAGATGCAGCTCAGCAAGGTTGATGCAACACGTTTATATACCACCCATACTTTTACATCCTTCACCAATTCCAGCTTTTGCTTTGTGAATAGCTTCCAGTAATAACAGCAGGATACCCATCATTTTATTTGTAAAAATTAAATATGTGTTCAGACAGTTAAGTGACACATTTAGATCATAATTTAAAGGACTGAGTTCTTATATAGGCATTCATAAACTCACTAGTCTCATTTCCATAAACTCCCCTGATTCCCCCTTCCTTATCCCGCCCCCCCCCAGACACAACAAAGAACATAGCAAGGTCAGGCCAGAATAAAAGTTATGAGGGAATGAAACCATTCAAGGGAAGTTTTCCTCATCTCACTCCTCCAGATAGCCCACTAAAACATCAACTAAAATCATCAGACCTTCCTGCCACTTTGGCCAGGTTATTCCTCACTCCTTTCACCTTCTTATTTTGTACAACTCCACTTATGCACTTAGAGCAAGGGAGTTGCTCTAACTTGTTCTCCATCATTTTCCTTCCAAACATCTAGTCAGAGATCCTTTTTATTACTGTCTCTTTTGCTGCCCCCTATGCTGAAGAAGCCTCTCTTCCTTCAAATTCTCCTGAAGTCACACCCATTCAAAAGTCCTCTCTGCAAAATTTTTGCAGCAGCACTTGAACTTGCACTCGCCCAGTGGCAAGTGGCCTGCTCCATCTTGGAGTGATCTGCTCCTTCTTGGCTGACAGGAGCCATTTAAATAACTAGCCATTTCTCAGCATTCAGGCAAAACAGTGTCTTCTCTCTAACCGTATTTCACTGCTCTCTCTCTCTCTCTTCCTTACCACTACCAAGCAGAAGTACTTTTTTCTGTTCCAACCCAAAGTTTGCATTTCTAATGCAAATTTAGTTTTAGGGATGTAAAAGTCAAAAAAAAGGCAAGTGAGGTAAGTTGGCAAGGGTCTGAGAAACTGGTTGGGCAGAAACATGTTTTAACTCTGCTAGTAAAAGCCAAGATGCTTAACTTTCCAGTGACATAGTCAAGAATTCTAGACACAGCAGCAGTCATTTACAATGCACAAGCTTATTTTCCCACCAGTTCAGGTCTTACCTGAAGAATTCCAATCACTTTTTTGGCTACAAAAGGACCAAAATGAGACGCCTTAGATAAGCTGACTCCTTTGTAGTCTGCCAGGATTACAATTCCATTCACCTGGGTCTCTTCGGACTGAATGAGTTTTTCTAACGTTAAGTATATGGCACGAATGTTCTCAGTAATCGGATAATTACTGGGTGTCCATCTGTCTGAGGTTACAAGACATGGATGGTAAGTCGGAGAGTAAATATAAGCTAACAATACACATTCCAAAAACTGATTTTCTATTTTCCTGGACTCTTAAAAGTTAGTCTTTAATAGCCACAGTCCTAGTTGAGAGCAGCCTTTCTTAAGCAAGAGATAAATGGCAACTCACGTTTACTTCAGGGAGCATAGGCAATAGTTTTAAGAACCCCGTTCTCCACCCAGCAGAGCTTATTAGAAGCAGTTTCAGCTCAGAAAGAAAGCAGGTAAATGGAAAGGAGGAGAATGAATGAAGAGAAATTTACAGCAAGCCTGGCAGTATCAAAGCACACAGAAGGCTCCGATTGTTTACATGGGAGTCAAAGCCACAGGCTCCTCTCTCCACTTATTGTCAAAGCAAATTACAAGCTTCTAACTGTAGGCCAGCAGCCCTGTTTCAATTTGAGTTACTACACATTAATTTTTCTTGAATCATCTAATATTTAATCAACCCACCTCACTGCATTTTTGTTTTGACATAACTGCAGTTATTGCTGACACAGGAAAAGGAACTGGTATAACGTTGGCTAACGGCAAACATGTTCCTTCACAAGTTCACTTCTCCAGTTTCAAAGGGAACCCACATTCTCTGTGTAAGTAACCAGTGTTCACAGGAGAGCAGGAAACACATTTTTGGCTCAGACACACCTCAAAGACGGAGAACAAAGACATTCATGCATTTCAATACCTGGACGGATGCACACGACATGGCGTCCCTCTGGGTCCAGACGAGGCAGCACAGTGACAAAACCAGACTCTAGGACAGGCTTTATTGCGGATGGCTTCAAATTGTTGAAGACCTCAGGCCAGCTCCTCCTACAGGTATGGTAGTTCACCAGAAGCTGAAGCGCTCGATCATAATCGAATTTCCTGGCTCTGAGGAATCTTAGCAAAAAAGCATCGTCCAGGCAGGTCCCCAGGGAGGGATAGTCTTTGCACACCATATCTCGGAGCGCTTGCACGTCACGGAGCCTCCATTCAGGTTTCTCTTGGAGCTCTTCCCGAGCTTTGGTAATGAGATCAGGAGACAGTGAGCAAACATACTTTGGCCTATCTGGCAAGAACTCATTGTCTGATGGAGACCCCGCTGACGGACTTGTCCTGGTGCAGTCACTGTCTCCTGACATACTGTAGCAGGGATCTGTCAAAAAGAAAGTGCTACACATGACAAACAATCCCATGCAGTAACAAGCTTATTTATTATTTACGTATTTATTATGTCCTACATCCCTCCATTTCCCTGGTGACAAGACTGCCCTTGCAAGAACCAGCACTGCAGCTAGAAGTACAGTTCAGACATTTTAATTCTCTTCCTAGGATTAGAAAGTGCAGGTTTCTCTAATCTCTTTATCCTGCATAGCAGGTAGAAAACAACCTTAGATGAAACTTAACCAAATAAAAAAAAAAAATTAAAATATAGAATTACAAAGCTTCATTACAAAATACAGAGTTTAAATTTGCCTTAACATTTATTTCCTATGTCAAATTGGAAACTAAAGCAAAGTAATCGTATCCCTGTTAGGCAGGATTCTCACATTTGGTCAAATTACACCCTCTTCTGAGAAACTCTCCTAACTGAGCTGAGACAGACGGGAGTTTTCATTAACTTCTCTGGCAAAAACGTATGTCAATCAGCATGTCTGTCCAAATGAACGTTTTGAGCAATTCAGGAGGAGCGGCATTCAGGAATATAAGAAATGGCTGCAGTTCAGAGACTGGATAAGCAGGTGAGAAAATTACAGGCTCTTATGCCAGCACCGCATAGGTATTAAGGTAGGCTTAATCTAGTTTGCAGTGTGCTGCCGATATTTCTGAACTAGGAGCTGAATTTCCAAATCCAGTAGCAAGTGGATAGAGTGACAAATTATAAAATTACGAGTCTGGCGTACTTCCTGTAGCTTGACCTGGGACTGGAAGGGAAAAAATATGCCTTTTTTTTCCTGAGCTACTCCTATTCAGAGTCACTCACAACACACGATACCATTCCTGGGTGTCACACAGGAATCACCTATCAGAATAATACCTGTCCCACATAACCAGCTTCCCTCTTGCAGCTCAATCGCTTACTTCTACCACACCTTCCCCAGGCTCCTCGGGGAAGATCCTGGGGCACCGGGATCACTCACAGGGATGTGCTTCATCTTGCTATAGCCTAGGCTGTGCGGGACACGCACGGGCAGGCTTCTGCAGAGGAGCTGGCACCAGGGAGCAGCACTCCCTTCCCACTTTTCTCAGGGCTGAGGGCCCCAAATCCTCGGCCTGCGCCCCAATGGCCTGAGCATCTGCCTGCAGACAGCACTGGAGCCCCTGCACCCTGCCAGTGCTCCGGGCATTGAATGTGGCACAGGGGCGAGGAGGCCCCCCCAGCCCCTCAGTTCCAGCATTACCCACACACACACACTCCACAGCCCCAGCATCAGCCCCACACACCCCACAGCCCCTCAGTTCCAGCATTACCCACACACTCCACAGCCCCAGCATCAGCCCCACACACCCCACAGCCCCTCAGTTCCAGCATCATCCCCCTGCATGCCCCCTCACAGCCCCTCAGCAACAGCATTAACCCCCCATAGCCTCTCAGCTCCGACATTAACCCTCCACACCCTCACAGCCCCTCAGCTTCGACATTAGCCCATCCCTCCCCCCCCCCCCCCCCCCCAGCCCCTCAGCTCCAACATTAACCCCACACAACCCTTCAGCTCCAGCACCCTCCACCACACGGCCCCCACACCATCACGCAGCCACACATCAACACTCCAGCCCCACACGTCCTCCCCGGGCCCGCCGCCGTACCGGAGCGCTCCCGCGAAGCAGCGCCGTCTCCAGGCAGCGGCGCCCCGGAACTGCCGCGGCTGACCGGAAATGACGCACTGGCCACGCATGCGCGGTGCCGCCCGGGCGCTGCGGGCCCCCCGGTGCCTACCCGGGGCTCTGCCCGGCGCCAGCCGCCGGGTCTCTTCCACCCGGTAACGTCCCCTCGCTGGGCGAAACGATCGTGAGAGCGCCGGTGTGTTCGGCCGTGGGCCGAAAATGCGGGTTTTCCGCTATCTCTGGCATCCGTGCGATACGGCGTGAGGGAAACGGGGTACCCCTTCGGGGGAGGGGGGGGGCACTTCGGGCCTTTATAGAATCATAGAATCGTTCAGGTCGGAAAAGACCCTTGGGATCATCAAGTCCAACCCTCAGCCCCACTCTACAAAGTTCTCCCCTACACCATATCCCCTAACACCACATCTAAACGACTCTTAAAACACATTCAGGGATGGTGACTCAGCCACCTCCCTGGGCAGCCTATTCCAGTGCCTCACTACTCTTTCTGTGAAGAATTTTTTTCTAATGTCCAGTCTAAACCTACCCTGTTGCAGCTTGAAGCCATTCCCTCTTGTTCTATTGCTAATTACCTGTGAGAAGAGACCAGCACCAACCTCTCTACAATGTCCTTTCAAGTAGTTGTAGAGAGTGATGAGGTCTCCCTGCAGCCTCCTCTTCCTCAAACTAAACAGTCCCAGCTCCTTCAATCGCTCCTCATAAGATTTATTCTCCAGGCCCTTCACCAGCTTCGTTGCCCTCCTCTGCACTCACTCCAGCACTTCGGTATCTCTCTTGTATTGAGGTGGCCGAAACTGGACACAATACTCAAGGTGCAGCCTCACCAGTGTTGAGTACAGGGGGACAATCAGGCACAATTATACATATTTATATATTTTTATATATATATATATATATACACATATATGCATTAAGCCCCCTGGAGCTGACCCTCGAGAGCAGGAGTGCTGGGGTGGTGACCTGCCATGTCCTCAGGGCCTCTCCCTGCTCAGGCCGGGCCTTCCTTCCCCCGTCTGGGCCCAAGCCGGTATCTGAGACACCAGCGACCTCCAGGGCTGCGAAGAGAGGAGGAAGGTGGCTGGGAATGGGGCCATGGCACCATCTGTGGGCCCCAGAGCAGATCCCTGCCAGCCAGACCTCCCGGCCAGGCAAAAGCCAGGGCAAGGGCAGAATGCAATGTACTAGACAACCTCTGGAAATGTCCTTCAGCCACGTTTCCTGTAAACCTCATGTTCACCCACAAGCTCTACTTGATCTTCTAGAAATTTGTGCAGCGCTCAAAGAGAAGGAATGGGATTAACTCTACAGTGTACTGGAAACCAGTGTAGAGAGCAGAGAATGCAGGAGAGATTGTGCTCACAGCAGACACAGAATTACCTGGTCAGAACTAGGGGAGCTTCAAAGCGGGGCCCAGGCAAGCACAACTGGCTCCTGCATTGGGATGGGACTGGGACCCAAGAGACATGCTGGCTGCAGCCAGAATTTAAATGCCATCAGAGGGACTAAATGCTAATGATTTTTTTTTTTGCTGTTTTTCGTTTGGTTTGGGTTTTGAGAGGACAGAAAGCTACATCCTACAGGAGTTCAGATAGTGATGCCTGACCTCTCTGCGTGGAATTTGTAATAAAAAAGATGGCCACTCCCAGGCTTGTTGCATTAAAGAGAGTTCAACAGGGAGTTCTGTGGAGGGTGGGGAAAAAATAACATGTTTAACCCCACTGATCAATGGACGCAGAGTGAGATTGCAAAACGGGCTCAGCATCCTGACAGGGACTGTCCCCCAGCTGTGTTGTCCCTGCGAGCTCCGAGCGCTCTGCTCTTTCCTCTCGGCTGTAACCCGTGTTTTCAGCCAGGAGAGGGAGTCAGTGATAGCTAGACAAAGAGAACCCCAGGATCCCGCAGTGGGAAACAAGGCCTTTCTGCAGCAGCTGAGATTCGGCTCTGATTTATTTCTCTTCCAAGTTTTTGTCCTTCCAAAATGGAAAATATTTCAGTGATGCCATGCCTGGCAAGAGATATCCCAACGTGGCAGCAAATTGAGCATGCCACTGGTGTTCACCTGCAGAGAGACATTTCAGAGAAGGGGAGTACACTGATTCAACCCCGTGCTGATGTTCCAGTCCAGCCCTGCTTTGAAAGCTCCCTCAGCTCAGAGCCAGGTGTAGCCTGGCAAGTTGGTGCCCTAAGCTGGGACCAGTTTGGATCTGTGTGAATTAGACCCGTTGATGATGTTGCTCCATGCCCTTTCCAGTAGATCATGGGATAAATGAGGTTGGAAGGGACCTCAGGAGGACAAGAGACCTTACGTTGCTCCTGTTTCCATTCATGCAGCTCCTGGGCACAGAGACCTGCAGCACAAGCGTGAGAGAAGCAGCCAGGTGGGACCTGGAGTCCCAGGGCAGAGGTAAGAGCCTGAAGCTGGCAGATGCAGACACGGTTTGGAGGGACCTGTCTCTGGGTAGGAGTCATCCCTCTGGAGAGAGGGAGAAGATGTATGTTGGGGAGACTGGCCTGTGGCCTCACAGCTGAAGGAGGTTCCCAGGTACACCTGACCCAGCTAATTGCTGAAATTATAAGGGAGTCAGGGCTGATCTGAGAAAAGGCTTAAAAACACCAAACAGATGGGAAATACTGGAACTGCAAGCAGGAATTTATGCTACAGATTGCAAAATCTGGTTGGAATTTGCACCCCTTAAACAAAGGAGGAAAATTTAGCAAAGAGGTGGTAGTTCCAGAGCTGACTGGTTAATAGCTGCTGCAGCAGGGTGTTAGGAGTCAGCAGGGATGTTTGAAAGGAGTGACGTGTGAAGGAGTCTCTGCTTTGGGGGACAAGAAGGGCAAGAAGCAAGTGAGAATGAGTAGCAATCACATTGAGATGTGAAAAAGGATATTAAAATAAGAGCAGGAGTCTTAGGCAGGTAAGAGAGAATAACGAAGGAAGGAAGGTAAAAGTAAGAATACTATGTAGTGAAGAAGGACTGGAGGTGAAATGTAAGTTGGGGATGGTCCGCAAATAAAGTAACTACCTTACCTCGGTTCCTATGTGGGGAATGTTAACTTGAAGAGAGTGGTAGGTGGTGGGTGGAAATGAGGGGTTCAAACACCAAGTCAAGTTGTAGGGGGAGTTTTAAAGTACTGGCACAAGAAATCACAGGAACGGCAGCAAGAGTTTCTATAATTTACTCTTAACTGGTGTTGGCATCCTGTGACTAGAAACCAGTAAAGGCAGAACCTGTCTATAAGGAAGTAAAAGCTAAAAACTGAAAACAAACATCCAGGCTCTGACAGTCCTCCCCTAGTTGGAGAGTTTTGTCCTTACCCACAGCTGCAGGAGGGAGAAGAACATACTGCACCACATGCGTGCAACCCTCCCCACATGCTGAGAGGAGATGAACCGCACCAACTCTGCCACTTCATCAGCTCCAAATCTGCAGTATTTTGCAGGAGCTTCAGTCGGGACTTGTGTTTCCTGACCTTGGGAGCCACACCTGGAGCCCCATGGGGAATCCAGCCCGTCTTGTGTTCATCTCTCCTATCACATGCGATACATACCTTTCTCAGCTCTTCTCCTGGGAGCTCCCGCGCCCTGCCGTTGTGTTATAAATGAATGGCTGTTGGTGTTGGTTGATATTTAATGAAGTCCATGTAATAGTCTTCACTCATTTACTTATCCGAACAGTCTTAATATCCAGCCTGGGAAAGTTATCTTGGCTTAAGCTTTTCCACCATTAGCAATAAACATTTTACAGTCTTGGCAAGCTGAGGCCGAAAAGAGAGCATGACTTCAAACAGCATTGCTCACAGAGAAGGCTTTAAACGGATATTAAATCACTAAACTGTGCAAACATAACAGTCCTGTAATAAAGATAATCTATGTACAGTTCAAGCCAAGAGGGGCTCTGGTCCTTGGGGTGCAGGTGGAACCTCTGGGCCCCACAAATTACACAACCCTTTTGGGCAGCTCAGCATCAGAGCAGAGAGCCACTAGTCCCATAGCGCTGGGTGAGGTCTGCCCGTGCACGGGGCCATGTATCTCAAGCTCGAGTTTCTTCCATTGCACCAGTCTGGCAGCATGGAAAGGGCTGTAGGGGAATGGAACCCCTAGTAAGCTCCCCAGGCAGGGCCACAGCAGGCTGGTGTAAACCTGCTCCAGACACGGTGCCTGGCCTGCAGGGCGCTTGGCTGTGGTACAATCCAATAGCTATTCCTCTGCACTCCAAGGGTGAAGTGACTAAGAAAATATGCCTTAAATTACCATAAATATTCATAGTCTCACAGCCTGGAAGTGTACATCCTCCAGAACAGGCTTGCATGCCTGCTCTTACCCTGCATGTCATGGTGAGGAGAGGATCTCACAGGTGACAGCCTCAGTTGTAAGAAGCAGAGAACTGCCCTGCTCTGCACGTGCTCTCCCCACGCACGTGTGGCAGGCCTGACCCACATGCAAAGCTATGGAAACAGGCACTAATAGGCAAATGCATGCAAATTTGTAGCATCTGCTGCCGAAACAGGCACATAAAGTCATGCTAACGTGCAGTTAGACCACCAGGAAGCCAAGTGTGTGGTGCAACACAGACACACAGCCATACCCAGCCAGGGCTTTGAGAGACGACTTCCCCCCCTCCTTGGGCTTTGCTAGCTTGAAGACCAGCAATGTTTTTGCAAAAACTTGGCGAGGAATGTGCTTGGCAGGACCTCTGAATGTTTTAAATATGATGGGATTTTTGAAGTTTAATTTACTCTGAACTGAGACAGTGTTTTCTGTCTCTCATCATGTTTCATAGTGCTCTTGCACACTGGAAGGAAAGCAGCTGTCTCCATGGTAGGATGGGTTCCTGGCAGGATTATCCCTTGCAGGGGGCTGTGAAGGTGCTGCTCAGGGACCTGTCCTCCTTGCCAGCTCCTTCGTGGCAATGGCTGCAGTGCTGCTGAGTGTATTAAAGCAGTAGAAGCACTTGGGTTTGCTCCTGCAGGAACGTGGTTGGTAAATGGTGTAGGATACTTTCCAGAGGCAGGATGAGGGAGGCACTGCTGCTCCCTAGATTGTACTGGGTGCTTTTGCTCTTGGGGCTTTCAACCTGGTACCCGTCACAGGACCTTATATCAGTGGGAAGGAGCGGAGCTGGTTTGGGTGTTGGAGTAACCCCTAAGCAGTATCTCGGGCAATTGCACAGCCTTGGGGTAAAGGAATGCAGCCGCGTGGTGGGCTGTGAGGAAAGGAGCTGCACGCAGGAAATAGCGGGAATTGATGGAAATGTAAGAGCCTGTAATGCTGGAGCTGTCTCCGCTGCCTCCTCCATGGGCATGCAGCACAGCAGATCTCTAGTGTGCTCTCCCAGGCGAGATGCTGCCACTGTAATCCCACACCTTAAGGTAATTTTAAGAGAGGGCTAAAAACCGCCCAGAAGTAGGGATCCCAATGGTTTTCTTTCATCTGTGCCAGAAGTGCTATAGTCCAGAGTCAGGGATTCTGGGTCCGGCCTAAGGTTTCTCTTTGCTGCTTCTGCCTCAAGCTTTTTTTCTCAGTTGCTTACCATCTTAGCTGGTGCACGGGCTGGGGACCTCTACATCTCTTTAGGTGGACTTTTAAGGCTTTATATCCTTTGCAAATCAGCTCTGAGTGTATCCTAGGATATGTATGAACCAGTGCGCTCCATGTCAGTAGTTAATGGTAATACTAACCCATGGCAAGGATTAATTAATAGGTGTTTTTAAGGCACAGTGAAGTTTCGGAGAGTCCTAGAGAAAAAGAGAAGTGTATTATTGAGTTACTTTATTGTAATGATTTTCCCAGTCAGTGAGGGGGAACAGGTCATGTTCCAGCCAGTGCTAACACCTAGGCTGGCAACCACAGTGAGGAATTCCTGCTTGGTGCGCGACGCTTTCTGCTGTGGGTGTCTATTCAGACATGTCCCTCAGGCAGCTCTTGCACTGCTTATTGCACCTGTGGCAGTTTCTAGGAGGAGGCAGGGAATCACAACAGCTCCACCAGACCAGAGTCATCTGGTGTGGGGTCCCCTGGGCTCAGAAGGGCTCCCTGGTCTTTGTGTGTCCATGGGGTCACAAGGGACTGCAGGTTGCAGCCAGGCAGAGCTACCAGAGGTGAGGGACTGAAATGGAGCATGGCCTGCAGAGCCCAGTGGTTTGTGTAACCCGTATCTTCTTCTGCAACTGATCTCCCAAGTTAGGGGTGGCCTCAGGCCTCTGAAAGCTGATAAAGCAGCCACGATCAGGCAAGCCTGGCATCACTTCAGATCCAAAGCCAGAGTAACCCTTGGAAATACAATTCCCAAACCACCTTCCTTCCCAAGACCCAGGTTAGACTCGGAGCTCTTCTCCCCCTGGGCTTGAACTGGGAGGACTCTGTTGACCCCAGCAGCCTCTTCTCTCTTACACAGGACACTGAACTGAAGGACGTGACTGCAGTCTTGTTTGTGCCGAGCTCACTCCACACCTAACAAAACTGACAGTATATTGCCATTTTTATTGGCCTGGCTGGCAATTTTTCAGGTGCTAGGTGTGTTTATGATTATCAGGGTCACACCTCAATTAGGAATGGGGAGAGGGATTTTAAACATACCCACACCTTACCCTTCCTCCTCCAGCCTCTCCGCGTGGAAGGGGGTTGTGCAGTGTGTGGCCTGAAATCCCAAACTGGTTGGTGATATTTGCACTCAACCTTGAAGGAACTGGCCAGCCTGGCACACAGAATTGCCTGGCTCAGCAGTGCCACGTTGCTGAGCTATCCCTGCTGCCTCTTGTTGTTCATGACAATCTGTGCCTGCGTGTGCACTTGCAAGTTTAATAGCAGCAATAGTTGCTTTTGTCAGAGATGATATGCAGGCCATAAAACTCGTTTGCCGTTCTTTTTTTTTCCCCCTGCTGAGATATGAAAGCTGTGGAAAAGGCTCTAAAGCCTGTTCGCTATTTCAGATGAAGGTTATATAAGGAACATGAAAAGAATGCATTTCATAGTGGCCAGAGGACCTAAAAATACCACTTCCCCAGATCTTTGCTTGGACATCGTGAAAAGATTTCGCAACTGGAGATACTGTTCTCCAGGAAATCCTCCTTAGTCTAGGTTGCAAGCACAGAAGAGGACAGTAAAAAGCTCTTGTCTCCAAAAACAACATAAGGAAGTTGTATGTTAAAGGCCGATACAAGTTGTCCTTACAGCAACCATCTCCTGTGACATGGGACATTGCCTGTGGGCTCCAGGGAGCCCAGCAGCATTAAAACACAGCCCACAAGTGGCAAGACCAGTGTCTCAGGGTGATTCCAGGCTGGTGTGACAGAATAATTGAGGGCTGGGATCGAGGATACCACTTAAGGACAAGGTTGTCTCTGGGGCAGTTTGTGGTTTTTTTTCAAAGTGAGCTGAATCCAGCAATAAGAAACCTCCTGTAGGGACTGCACTGATTTAAGATTAACCAGGTAAAGGGCAACCTTGATAGAGCAGCTCATGGGATTTATTGCTTCAAAGATTTGATATTACATAGATGGAGTTTTTAGGGCATATACCCAGGCAAAACCAACCGTTGGTCACAGGGTTTCTGTGGCAGACAGAGGAGTCCTCGTTTTTATTCTGCCTTAAAGAGAAGGAACTAACTCCTTTTCCTCCTCTTCACTGGACTAACCACTCAGCCACTGTGTGTGTGCTGAGATAACACATGTCCTGCCACTGCCTTTGCTGACCTTGCTCGTGCATTCAGCGATGGCATCGGGGCTCTAGATCATCACGGGTGCACACGTGTTGAGGGCATGCTATTTGAGGTCTGTCCCATTCTCCTGGGTCCTTGGCCCCAGAGTGGAGGCAGTCTCTAAGTGCTGTCTTCACATGCTCCTCAAACGCGGCTCTGAATCTTCTTCCTGCATCTCGCACCTGCATGACCATCACTGGAAAGCCACTAGATGTGCAAGTGGGATGGAAGATCAGGCTGCTTCTTGAGCCCTCCTCATACCTGGGATGAGACTGCCCACCTCATTTCACCTTGAGGGCAGGAGATGGGGGAACATGAGGGGCATCTGCTGCAGATCAAAGCTGAAAATGCTGAATGTTCTTCCTCCCCAGATACCTAATCTTTACAGCCATCTAGACCTGTCTCCCCTCTTCCCATTATCTTCCTGGGCATGCTACAGCTGAGAGCAGGGTCCCGTGATCAGAAAAGCAGGTCATTAAGAGCCTTCTCTAATTGTCAGTGTATTTCTTCACCTTTACAACCAATGACAAATTGACTTTCACTTTATCATCTTACTGTGCCCCATAGGCTCAGTCTGCCTTTGGCTGCACCTGCTGCCAGCAGTAGGTTGGCTGTGTGCAAACCAAAGCAGAATCATCACCCCAAAGTGCTCAGAACTTACCCTTGAAATGCGGGAGATATACTTAAAAATGAACACGTTCGAAATGCTAATAACATATTTTGGCTTCCTTTGCTTGGCTTTCCGAGTGTGGTTACTTCAAGTCTTTAGTCTCTCTGGAATCATGAAAGCAAATATTTATTCTTCATGTTTGTTTCTCTTTAAATGAAAATTGGGATTGTCATTTAATCTTATGATTCCTGCACACGTGGCTTCAGGACAGACATCAGCTAACATGAGGCTTGCCAGGAAATAGTGACAGCTGGCAACAGCATCAAACACTTGTTTGGGCTTTTTCCTCAATACATATATGCTTTGTGCTCAGACCAACAAGGACGTGAGCCCTTGATTTAAAATAAATCCTCCCAGAGGAAAGAAATCCATCTGTCTGGGAAATGTTAGAAAATATTTCTGCATTTATTTCTCTTTTCTTTTTTTTTTTATGAATACAAACTCTAGTGAAGAAATATTCCTCTGTTTCCATTGGAAGGCAGTAACCAGCAAAAATTAATGTACAGTATCGAGGAACGCTTGGTGCAAATGGACCAAACAGGATTCCCCACAGAGTATCTCTACGTACAGGAAAAAAGGTTGCTGCAGTTGGAAAAGACAGCCTGCTTACTACGGGTTATTTTTGCATTTAATCTCCCAATTATAAACAATCAATGTGATTTACAAAATAATTTACAGAAAATGATTGGATTCGTCATTACAATAAATTATTCGGTACGATGCCACCAGTGTTGAGAGACAATACAATACTTCTGACACCGTCAACGCAAGGTGAGTGGTTTTGTTTTTGCATTGGAAATCGAGGGACAGATCTACAGCTCCTCTGGCTGGGCTGGCTCAGATTCGTCCCCACCAGGGACCTCTCGGCAGCTGTGATTCCACCAGCTTCATCTTCCCAAGAGGCCAGCACCCCACACAGTCTGTGGTTTCTTGGAGCAGCTATTGCCTTGCGCTGCCAGAAATGACTCAGGCCTGAAGTCGTGCAGGGCTCTGCGAGCTCCAGCCCTGCCGGCAGCTGGAGAGGCGAGCGCTGGGCACGGGAGGGCTCCTTTCCTGGTTTCATCTGTAAACCAAAGGTCACATCTGCAGGGTTTTGGCACAGAGAAACAGGGACTGTGACAGGGAGGGAGCAGGGCAGGCAGGTGCAGAGCCAAGGCTGGGGCAGACCCAAGGGGCTTGGGCAAGACAGGGTCTTTTCTTGACCTCTGTCGTTCTCTGCAGGACTCAAAGCATTGTGTTTTTGAGGTTGCTGCCTTCAAACCCTCTGAGGTCTGAAGGAGCCATAACGAATTCTTATCTTGCTATGAAGACCTATAAATCTTTTATCAGCCGCTCACTCTAAGATGAGGGAGTGGCACTGGACTGGACAAATATGGCATATCTTAAATTAAAGCCGGGTCACAATGCTTCCAGCACTTGGGTAGCCCAGGATCTTGGTTCAATCTCTGAGGCTTGGGCTCTTCTCATCCTCACAGGTCTCTCCCCTTCATATGTCCTTCCCCCCTGTTTCCTTCCAACTAGGCATCCAGTGGTCATCTTCTGACTGCTGAGAAGCAGTAGTGGGACCAGTGATATTTTGGGCAGTGCTGCCCACTGCCAGTCTGTATGAGGGTGACCCCATCCCATTAGCTGAAATCTCCTGAATCCCATGGTCCCCCAACTTCCCAGTCCAGGTAGTAAGGAGGCAGTAAGTGGTGTAAGGGAAGGATTTGGCAGTGGTTGTCCCTCTGGGCCTTGTGGTGGGAGGGCGGTCATGGCATGGAAATAACAAAACCCCTCAAAAGGCAGAAGGATCCAAATAGTGGAGAATCCTGGTGGGGCAGACTTTGCCCCAGTATCAGCTGAACAGATTTGTTAGACCTGGCTGGGGGGGTTAGCCTGCTGGAGGGTGACACCATGCAAAGACCTGGGACCAGCCAAGGCTGAGGAGCGGTTCTGCCAGTGCTGTCTAGGCAAAACCCATGTGCTTCCCCTGCTGCGATGCTCCTGGGGGAGCTTCCATCTCCATCAAGTTTGGGTGGACTGGGGACTGTCTGGGGAGCTGGCATGGCTGTGGAGGGAAGCCCTCCATTCAAAAAGCACAGAGAATTGCTTGTTCTCAGGGTGTGGTGTGTGCTGAACCAATGCTGAGAGGTGGCAATGGGGGAATAGCCAGCTGCACTGTCCCCAGCCGGTCACTGCAACCTCTCCATGGAGAGAGGCAGAAATCTGGCCCTTCTTACAAGGACTGAGGGTTTCAGTAAGGCTTCAACCTTAGTTCTGGGACTGGGGGCTGCCCATGGCACATGCTGTCCATAGCTGCAGGAAGACAGCTTTTGGTGGTGGTGGACTAGTCCAATAAGCAAGTCCGTGTGTTTGTGCCCAGTGACCTCTGGATGGCTTCTCTTTTCACAGTGGCAGAGTCAATTTGGGCGTTTCTCCCACATGGTCTTCTAAACGAGGCCAGCTGGTCTGCAGATTGCTAGATGACCTCCTGTTTCGTGATGGCGGGTTGCGGGATGGAGGTGGGCTGTTTTGCCACAGTTGCAATGGCTCCGGGCAGCAGCTTATATTGCTCTGGTCCTGAGCCTGCAGGTGGAGATGGCTGTGGAGTTTCTGGAGTAGCTACAGAGAGAGAAATAAAATTAGAAGAGTTGACAGCACTGGGGACTGCCCTCAGTCATGTCAGGTTCAGGTGTAAGCAAAGCAAAGGCCCTGTAGCAAAACCATAGCTCCTAATGTTTGCTGCAAGGCAGCCCCGGACACAGAAGCATGGCCAGATGGCTTGGAAGAGCCACAATAACGAACACTGAATGAGGGGAGCTACTGGCCACTTTTTTGTTCAGCTGATGTTGTTTCAGCCCAAATTCCCAAGTGGTGGCCCCATGTGGTGGCCCTGTGTGGTGGACCAGATTCTCCTGTGTTTCTGCAGAGGGCAAAGTGAGGTGTGTCTGAACCATTCAACGGAAGGGGAGCCTTTCCACTGATTTCAGTAGGCACTGGATGGGATCATTCGTCCCTACATTTAAGGGCCTGATAAAAGTTACAGTCTGAAACAGAACATCGTGTTGAATCAGTTAGTCTAGCCTAATCTAATCTAACCCACGTCTCTGTTTGTCTTTCCCTCCTTTCTGCATAGGAATTTCTCACACACTCATTACCAGAGACTCTTGTCTTGCATGGAAATTTGCTTGCAAGGTAGAAACTACCTCCACAGGCTTGCTGGAAAGCTCTCAGCTTCTCCTGGGAGCTCACCGTCTGTCTGGCAATACTCACACATCTGCCCATTGTGCATCTGAGGAGGCATTGTGTTGGCCACAATGACGTTTGTTCCCAGGTTCTCCTGGATCAGATGAGGGTGCAAGGGGTGGTGAGCATGCGGCGTTTCACTTGATGAGCCTAAAAACGTGCATATGACATTAGTTGCCACGATGAGGGAGGAGACAGTTCAGATGGGCAGACCCCCAGCACTACAATGTCCAAGGCTTTGTGCATGATTAGTTTGTGCGTTTGTGATCGGAGCACATCCTCCCCATCTTCCCCCATGGATGCCTTGGGCTCACTAACCCCTGTCTGCTGCCTGCTTTTCCTCATATACGGGATTATATTCCTCTCCTCCTGAGTCACACCTCCACATAAAGAATATCACAGTGGTAACTTGTCATTTTGTTTTGTCCCATTGGATGCTCCCAGTAGAAAATCTGGGACGCTCTTTTAACCTCACCTTTCAGACCCTTTTGTTTTGATGACTCCCTCTGACACAGAGGAGGATTAGTGAAATGGCTGGCTGGTAGGAGTTTGGGGGTTGCACAGCAAGGCTTGTCTACGTGCAGAGGGGATGCCTCTCTGTAAATAGATGCACAGCTAATGCATCTCTTTAGGTGAGAAATGAAGGACCCTTTGTTACTGCTGCCAATGATAGGGGGAGATGACTTTGTGTGAGTCAAGGGCTGACCCGCACACAGACTCTCTCTACCTTTTTCAAGTAGGAAACAGTGGCTATGAAGGTTCTCAAGAGAAGAGTGATCAGGGAGCTCTGAGAGGGTTCTTCTGGGACCCTCAAGTACTCACCTCCCAATAGCATCTCCTGCAGCAGGTTGTCGATCTTGGCCATGCCGAAGAGCTTGACAAACTGTATCTGCTCTATCATCTGCCAGGTGATGCTCTGCAGCACAGGCAGCAGCAGCAGCAGCTCCCCAAAGCGGCCCCGTGAGTCATATTGCCGGTCATTGATGTAGTCCTCCAGGCTGACCTGCACCTGGTACCGCATCCGCTTGATCTTGGAGGGGTCACTCAGTCCTTTGGCATCTGAAAGAACCCACAGAGCAAAATATCCAGGCTGCGTCCCTAGGAACTACCCTTCAGTAATAGCATGAAGTCTGGGCGCAGGCTGAGGTGAGCTGTCTCTCATTCTGTATCATCTGCTGTAATGGATATTTTTTTTTCTCTTCTTAGGCTGACTTCTCCCCTTCCTCTAAGAATAGTTTGACCCAGAGAGGAGACCAGGCAGCATTTCCACAACTCAGGGCCAGTATTAGTCAGCATAACCCAGACTAGTCCCCTCTGACTAGTACCCTCACCAAGCTGGACCGTACCTGGGTCGAAGAAGATGATGGCTTTCAAGCAGGCATATTCATTGTCATCTATCTGCAGCTCCTGGAAGGGGAGGACCAGCTCATCGAGGATGCGGATGGCCACACGGTTCACCTCCACCAGTTCAGGGCAGTTCCGTGGGATGATGTGGTCATTTCCTTTGGACAAACAACACAGAAACCATCACCATGTCATTAAACAAGATTTACCAAGGGTGGCAAGGAGTTCAAAACCCAGGTAGCCAATGCTGAGATAATTTTGAGGGTGGAGGACTTAAGAAGTTCCTTCTCCTTCTCTGGCTCAGCCTGCTAGAAATGCTGATCTGTGTTGCCAGAGCAGCCTCTCCTTACTCAGGAGTCACTCAAGCGAGGAAACGCTGCAAGGAGTGAGAGCCTTTTTCTCAATCACACCACAGCCTGCTTACACAAACCTGGGAGGGCAACATGAATGTTCATAGTCCCCCAGCTTTGCCATGATGTAGATGATAGCCAGGCCTAGCTGCACCCAAAGGTTGTGCTAAGATTGCTAAAATACAGAAGAGATCAAGCCACCCCCCTGCAAAAAGGATGCCCACAAACACAGAACCACCCTCTCCTTCACCCCAGCAGGGAAGCTTCACAGAAGCAGATGGGCCAGGAGCAGAAGCACACTCTTTACCTAGCAGCAAGACATCCTTGAACACCATGGACCTCTTGGCAGCTCCCAGTAACAGATGTTCCCCTGCATGTGCTCGCAGCAGTGCTACCTGCAAGGGCAGGGAAAAGCTATTTGGGTGATGCAGAGACAGAGACAAGGCTGTGGTTTCACATAAGCAAGAGGGAAAGCCCAACGTTCTGGTACTGCGCTCAAGGATGGGGAGTGAGAGACCC
Organism: Fratercula arctica; assembly: GCA_947846985.1. Classification (NCBI taxonomy): domain Eukaryota; kingdom Metazoa; phylum Chordata; class Aves; order Charadriiformes; family Alcidae; genus Fratercula; species Fratercula arctica. The sequence continues at coordinate 10,939,405 of CANTUZ010000013.1, read as the reverse complement.
TCTCCAGTCACAGTCAGGCAAAGAGGTCAAAAAATTATTTACTACTGTGCATAAACAGCTATAAATCCAGCAGAACCAGTAGATAATAGACAGCACCTGAGACATGCCATCTTCACGGCACATGTCACGAACACAGCCGTGCTAGACTGTCCCAGCACCTCACACCAGCAGTGGGATGTATTCACTGTGGGCCGTTTGCAGACAGAACAACTCCTACCAAGTGCAGAACCAGGGACCGTGCTCCAGCCTGGGAAGTGGGGAGAAGTACGATCTGCTGCTGTGGGCAGTTACTGTCCCTCTGGGCTGTGCCCACCTCCCATTGAAATCACGCTCACGGGGACCCACGTCCGCCCGGCTGGTGGGGTCACCCTCTGGCCATTCGTTCCCTGTGCAGAAACAGGCATTTGGGCCAGGGAAGAAAAAGGGATGTTTTTCTGCCCTGATGTTAATGATTGAAGTGTTTCTTTTTACACCCTCCAGTGGCTCCCGAGAATGTTCTGTATCTTTTGCCCTCCTTCAGTTAAAAATTTCAGAGATTTAGGCAGAAACAGAAGTTAACAATTGGACAGCCTGACACAGAGACTTCTTAATGTCCAGCCAGGAGCCTCTGCTGGAGAAAACAATCATTAAACATTAATGAAGAGATTCTGAAAAGTGTGTCCTGATGGGAATGGTCCCCTTTGCTAGTGTGTTATCCCTCAGCATCTGACAAAGCCAAAAGAAGTCCTACACTACCAGCAATACCCGGAGAATGTGTGACCTGTAGAGGAGAACTCTGGTTAGAAAAGGTCCTGATGTCTGAGAGGGATTTTTCTTTGCAGAGGGTAAAAAAGAGTTATGCAAAATAAACAGAGTGGAGGTCCTTGCAAAAAGACTACACACACATGATGCCGAGGAACCTTTATCTATATGCCAAAATCTAGCCTCTCTCTATCGCTATCCAAACATGGGTGGGTGTGTTACCTGAGCTGCTTGTAATTACCAGAGCTGGACAAAACTGAGCTTTGCAGGACATCTATCTGATCAAACGTCAAGAAGGATAGAAAAACTGTGAGTCCCAAGGGGAGCAAAACCCTCATGCAGAAATTTCCTGCCTAGTGCAAATTCAAGAAAGCTCAGTTTGGAACCACCATTTTTGTTTCCATAAAATTTGCTTGTTTGAGCAGAGTTAAAGTAAATTATTTCAACAAGGCAAAACCATCTCATTTGATATTTGTTCTTGCAGTGATCAACCCAAGAAACATCATTCCATTGTGAATTAGGATAAATATAAAAGTTGTAACACAACAGAGTAGAACTTTAACTTTGAAATGAAATGGCTTTGCCCCACCAAACCCAGTACTTTGACATTTTGGTGGGGAGGAATAATGAGAGGTTAGGTATGACCTTTCCTATAAAAGTGTTGGCAGAGATGATTCATTCTCAGGCAACGTTTTAATGGCAATGTAACAGTGTTTTCCAACATTAAATATTCCCACTGGACATGTCTTGACTGGCTCTCGTGCCCCTTGGGCAGTTGGCTTGCACATAGTTTTGTTCATTCCAGCTCGCTGGTATTTCTGTCCTTCCTCCCACGCTCCCCTGAGTGTCTGCTGCCTCTGTTCTCACACCATCCTTCGAAAGCATGGATGGCCTTAATTGATTAGTTTTAATGCAGCACAATCTTTCCTCTCAAGACCTTTGGGACTGACTGGGAACTGGCCATGATGGAGGATGGCTGGTCATAACAGAAGACCTATTTCAGTTGAGACGAGGCTGTGGAGCATGCCGGGAGCTGCCTCTCCCCTGTGGGAAGGCAGGGTTCAGACAATGTCACCTTTAGGTTTTGTTTTCTTCTCTGAGAAATTTTGCAGCCCCACAATTGTAAAATGAGCTCATGTGGACATTGCTGTAGTTTGCAGAGTTATTAACCAGGTTTACTGCCTCTGTTCCAAATGGCACAAGGATGCAATGGGTTATGCAGAGCTGCCCCAAGCCTCCGCTGGGCTGCAGCCTATTTGCTGTGTGAAAGTCATTTGCCGTTGGAATGCTTTTTGTGTTTCATAATTTTTGAGTTGTATTTTGCCTTAGGGGATTAACAGATTTCTTACCATTTTAAACAATTTAGTGCTTGCACACAATAGAAAAGAGGGAATGTGCTCCCGTGTTAACAGCACTGAATTCCCCAGGGCTCTGTGCTGCTGGGTGATCACTGAAGAGCTCAGATTTAGGATTTAGGGGGTTTTGATATATAAATTACCTCTAGGTCAATAGGGCTGGAGACTGATCCTAGCTGAAGAGAGCACATGCTGGTTTTGTGACTGGACACTAGGCAGATTGGAAATACATTCTTACCTGTGACAGGACCTGGGCTGGCCACTGCCAAAAGTGCTGTTCTCTGCCAGAAGTGTTGTCCCTTCTCTCTGGAGCCTCCCCACCATGCACATGTGCTGTTCAAGGCTGGGCACACATCATGTGCTGCAACATCTGCTGCAGACCTCTGAAATTTAGACTTACACAGGAGATACCTCCTTGTATCTCTGAGGCTGCCTGAGATCCTGCAGTATGGTTTTAGAGAGGACATCAAGCCCACTGTGTTTATCTTGGTTATGGAACCAGCAAATGTAATTTTAGTAATTTGTGTTAAATGCAAATATATTTCTGTTTTCTGACTCTGAGGAGAGATTTTCTTATTACCTTGGGAGCAAACTAGTGGTTAGTTTCACTAATTCCACACCAGGAGAATGGATACAGACATATGTATGGGCAAGAGGCAGAAAGAAAGATAGACAGGCAGATTTGGTTTTAAGTCTTGAGCTGACCTTAGGCTAGAAATCTGTCCTACTAAGTCTGATTACCCTAAGTATTTGTATAGCACTTCGGGTTTTCAAAGTGCTGCACAATCAATAATTAATAAATAATTGACTGATAGACCCATGCAAAATGCGCACCTGATTATGTACCTAATTTGAGCTCAGTGTTATCATGACTGTGCTCATCGACTGATTAGCTGCCCATGCAAATGGCCTGTGCTGGCATTGTATGGATGCCGTTCCCAATCAACCGCAGCAGTCAGGATAACAGAGCGAACAATGCACATTTTCTTTGAAGGTCTCATCTGCCTGGCTCTCCTTCGGCTCCCCGCTGCCTTTGACGGGGCAGAGTGTGGTGGGGTGGAGGGGGGGGACTTGCCTGGTCATCCAGGGGCAGCTCGCAGAAGGCAGGGATGTACTTGGCCCACTCCACCAGCACCAGAAGCTGCTGCTTCATAGATTCGCATACGTCGGAGATGTTGGCAATCTTCTTCCCTCGGATGTCTCCATTGATCACAGGAACTGGGGATGATATCTGGAAGGAGAGAAGAAGTCCTTCAGCTTTCAGTGCCACAGAGGAAACATAGACAAGAAAATCCCCAGCCCATGGGTTGCAGACTCCAGCATCAACGATTACTTTTTCTGTTGCACATCCAGCCCCCAAAATATGTGGCACAACTTATTTAAATTGAGCTCAATGTGGGGATCTGTGAACATGAAATGCTTCAGAGCTGAGGCTGTGGATCATCTTGGTAAACTGTCACGCTTTGAATAGACTGGAAAGCACAGAAGAAATGTTTCTAAAGCCAAGGTCTTCCTCCCACTGAACAAATGTGCTCAGTCAAGATCCAGGAGGGAACAGAGGGGCTTGTGTAGCAGTCAGCCTCACTAGTAGCAAGGACACGTCCACTCAGTGCTGCTGCACAAGCTACTTGGTCCCACCAAAGGGCAGAGAACTGCTTCCCCTTCCACTTGCTCCAGAGCCAGTGCTTGGCCAGACCTGCCTCGTCTGCTTTAGACGGGAGACACACAGGGTCTACTTCTCTCTGAGTCAGCGTGAGCACAAGAAATCTCTGCTGAAGGTAGCTTTCCAGGTCTGACATTGCTTTCTGTGAGCACCAGGTCATTAATATTTGACATTACCCACTTTGAAATGCTAAAGACAGACTTTAAAGACAATGATCTCCCACCTCACCCCAGCTTTTAGGCTGTTTTGGCAAAACTGCGCACATGCAAACATGACCACAGCACAGGTCAAATTTTGTGATTGCAAAGGCAAATGGGGCCACTTCATTTGCACAGAACAAACCTGACAGCTCTGCAAGTACCGTCACACAGAGCTGGAAAGAACATCTCTCCCAAACCAGGCACCCAACCTTCTGCTCGGTTCTCATGCATAGCTGCTCACCCAGCTCATCTGAAAATTTGCCCTTAGTCACTACTTTATCCTCATGCTCCTGTGAGCAATTAACTCAACCCCATCACTGCCCTCTGCCTGCCCTCTCTGCTCTTGTACAACATCAGCTCTTCCTGTCCTGTTCCTGCCAGCATTTTCAGCTTGGACCCTGCCAGCCTACCCAAGGAAATGGAGTTCAAATGCCACCTGCAATTTTTTTTTTTTCAGGTTGCATTACCTGGAAGCTTTCCAGCTCTCGAGCTATTATTCAATAAATAAGATTGTAAAAATCTCACCATGTATTACCCTAATCAGAGAGCCCGGAAGGCTTAGCAAATAAATAAAGACCTCTGAGTGAGTGACCGGAGATCTTGGAGAAAGCAGCTCCTCAGCAGTATCTTGTTCTAATTAGCTAGGCACATAAAAGTTACCAATTACTGTGCTGGAGCCTGCCTTGTTTAATGAGTCTCTCTGTGCTCTGTGGGGGAGCAGGAGCTCCCCTGGATTTGTTGATGGTTGTAGTTTTTATCAGCAGACCCTGCTCCAGACTTAGATGTGATGCCACTGCGGGACTCAGACTCCCGGAAATGTCCTTAGATCTGGTGACTTGAGACCCCATTATCTCACGCTTCTGGGAGCAGCACCAATATTATTTTTATAGGGTATATAAATATATTAGGGCCTGCGTAAGACAAGGTGAGATGTGGGATGAGATTGGATAATGCTTCTTGTGTGCAGGATTGGCCCCTAGCCCTTCTGGCATATTGCCTCCTGGGGAAAGTGGACCTTACAGCCCGAGCCCTAGCATGGAGCCCAGAGCACAGCACATCCTGTCCTGGAACATCTGCCTGGACAGTCTTCAGGGTAATGTGACCCCTGAAGCAAGGAAGAACATGGACTGTCAATTTGAATCCCTCTTCATTTTCCCCAGGAAAAGGAGCACTGCTCTCCCCAGCTGCCATGAAGAGTGGCAGCTCTTGCCTCCAGCACAGCCCCATCCTCATCACTTGTTCTTGCAGACAAACCCACCCCGCAGCCACTGCTCTCCCATCCCCTCCTGTGTCCTCCCAGACAGTGCTGATCTGATGTACACCATTTGCAACATCCAGATTCTTAAATCAGAATCATCTTTTCAAGTGAACACTCTAGGAAATAAGTCTTGGTGGTATGCTCATGGAAATGGGGAATTTCAAGCAAACACTGGAAAGAATATCTGCATAAAACTGATTCCTCGTGAAACTCTGCAGGAAGCCAGAATCTAAAGTTCCTAACAGGGAAGGGAGGCTGCTCATGCGAGGCCAGCCCCTCGGCTGGCTTAGGTGGCCACAGCTCCTTGAATTTCAATGATTCTACCCTATTTTCTTCCAGCAGGTTCTCCAGCTTTCACATGTCCCATCAAAGCAGAACAGATTATTGCATATTATTACAACTGAGTTCTGGACTAAGGAGCATTAAAGGGATGGTTTCAGGTAACAAATGCCTTTGAAAAACCAGTGTTGAGTTGGCAGATAAGTTACTTAGAAAAGAGGTGGTAATTTGAAGACTCAGCTGGTAAATACTCAACTGGCTCTACTGGCCAGATAGTGCCTGATGCTTTTGTATTTGCCAAAGAAGAACGAAGAGATACCTGTTGTGCCAGGACTTCTGCCTGCAGTAAGACGTTGATGGAGGGCAAGCTGCTGTCTTCGTAACTTGATCTGCGGGTGCTGATTCGGTCCCGTTCATTTTGTACAGCTGCAAGAGAGCATTCTGGCTGAGCGGCAGCTCGTTCATGGCAATGCACACCAAAAACTAGCACAGATTTTTGGTGTTTCCCTTCCTTAGCTGCAGTTTCCCAGCTTCCCTGCCTGGGAGGGCAGAGGTGCAGCTGTGTCTGATTTGTGATGGGATGCCTGCGAGAGCTGACTACATCTGGTGGTTCTGTTTTCACGTTCACTTTATTAGGCTTTCCTGGGAAGGGGTCATTTCAGAGCCCAGGCACCTGGTTCAAAGCCTGTAGAGTTCAATGGGAAAGTTTCCTTTCCAAGGATCTGGCTCTGAGTTTTTTGATTTCAAGATATAGGGCCTGAAACGGTGGCCATGCTCACACATGCAGCCCAAAGCTTATGTGTGAAATGGAGGAGTCGAGTATCTGCATGGCTTCTTCGTCTGTCCACGTGACTTCTGTGAGCTCCGGGAAGATCTTGCACTGCGTAGGTGCAGTTGGAAAACTTCCATCTAAGCTACAATACGGAAGGAAGTGCAGAATAGCTCCTCCTTATCTGGAGCAGCAGAGCTCTCTCATACCATATTGTAAAGAGACTCCCAGGACAGGTTTGACCCCATCCCAGGACAGGTTTGACCCCATCGTGCCTCCCTGCTTGGTCTAGTCTTGAGGATGTGGGCTTTGAGTCTCGAGGTGACAGCAGCCAGAGCAGAAGGAGTGGTGCTGAGAGGGAGGATTTGCCTCTCTATCTGCCACAAGGGCTGGCTGTAACTCACCACAGCCATGCCAGTCAAAGCCATCTGCTCAAACAAGGTATTGATCGATGGCAGGGGAAACAGAACAGTCCCTGCCTTAGGCTGGTGGCTCTCTGGATTAATACGTTCTCAATGTATAAATCTGCCTGATAAAAAGCAATAATGAGGCTGGGCCAGAAGAAAAGCCCTGCAGTCAGCGGCTGTAAATAGGAGCTCTCAAGGTTATGCTGCTTGTTATCAGTAGCAGGCCCCCGAGTTCAGTCACGCCATGATGTTTTCCAAATGTTTGCTCAGTATTAGCTGGTCATGCACCTAATGTAACTTCTATTGAATATTAACAGACAGCAGCAAAGCTCTGGGCATGGGATGAGCGGGCGCTGCGGGGAGAGGAGGATTCCTATGTTCTTCAGGAAAAGCCAAGCCAAGTTCCTTGCAATACCTCATCCCCTTTAACAGGGAAGAAATATTCCTGCTCAGAGGTGTTCCCGCAGGCCGGTGTTCCTGGGGAAGCCACCCAGGTACTGCTGGTACTTCCCTGGTGTCTTCAAGGAACCCTTTTCTCCTAAGTTCCTCCTCAAGGGGGTGTGAACTGGGGGAGCACAGGTTTAATTTCTCTACATGGAACAACAGGACGAAATGCTTCCCAGTTCTCCCTTTGCAGACATCAATGGGGTGAGCTCTGCAGGGTGCCAGGCAGCTCCTCTGGGCTTCTGCTGGCAGTTTGTCCCTCCACCAACGGGGCCACCAGCAGGACCACCAGTGGGGTCACCAGCAGGGTCACCAGCAACCTCAGGTTTCCTTGCCACTGTGAATACTCCTGAGAACCAAGCAGGGATAAACAAGGGGTGAATCCTGTCCCGTTGTGTCTGAGTCATGGGGACCTGGAATGGCTGCAGAGGCAGAGAGGCAGAGAAGTTGGTGGGGTGAGCCTGGGCTATGCAGGGGGGTGGATATCTTTGCTCATTTCATATGGAATTAAATAGCCAAAATGCTCCACCTTGCTCTGGGTCCTTTCTGCTGTGGCTGATAAAACTAAGGTCTCTGCAGAGGATCAGCAAGAACCTACATGCACATTAGGAAAAAGAGGGGCAAAATGACAGTTGGACCTTTGCTGGACTTGCCCACCTACCTGTGGATTTCATAGTGACTCCGGGGCACTCTCATGAGCTTGTCTTTGCTGGCATTTTGAGAGGTGCCCTGAAATTGAATTGGGAGCACACAGGTCCCCCTCCCATGCCTTGCCCTCAGCTGTTGGGATGATGGCTGCTTGCAAAGACTTCGCATGGGTGGGAGCCGGGCAGGTTGGGCACATGCAGGGCTCACAACTGGAGGCCAAAACTCTCCTTAAATCCCCCTGTGACGTCTGGATCTGTGCACAGGGGAGCATTGTGGAGGGGAGACAGGGCTGAGCTGGCTGGGCAAGTATGTACACAGCAGGGACTGGCCTTGGGCTGCAAGGGCTTAGGGCTTCCTCAAACATATGCCGCCAGCGTGACTGCTGCTGGGGGGAGCGCAGGGAAGCCACACCATCACCCACCTTCCTTCTTCATTCCTGCTCGGAAGCACTTCTTAAGCCTGCAGTATCGGCACTGGTTTCTTTTGTCTTTGTCTACCACACACTGCCTGTTAAACCTGGGAAGAGAGAGAGGTGTGAGGAGAATAAGATACTCCAGCTCCGAGATACGCTCAGAGCAGGTTCCCAGAGGCTCACCCTGAGAGAAGAGCCCCGATCTGTGTGATTTCCATGCTTGCTTTAACCTGAGGTTTCTTCTTTGCACTGAACATCTCAGCCCTCTGCTCTCCCTCTGGATGTTCAGTAAGGATGGGCTAGAGCTGACAGTCGCATGCAGGAGCTCAGGCTGCTGGTCTTACTCATTAAGCACTGGGCATAGGATGCTCATGATGGACTAAACAAGCCCCAGTCAAGTTAAAGGCGTGAGCCAGGAGGGTCAGAGCCAACTTGGTAGCCTCTATTGCAAGTTAGATCCCAGTTAGAACAGAGGAAGAATGCATTTATTCTGAATTTAAAAAAAAAAAGCATAAAAGGTTGTTCTTGAGCTAGTCAGGTTAAGAAGTGGGTCTACGTCCCTGCGTCTCTCCAGGGCTGTGTCTGGGATCCAGGCAGGCAGGTTCTGACCCCTGGACAGCATCGCTGGTGTGCCTACAGCTCTGCAGCCACCTGCGCTTCAGAGGGGACTTGGGAAGCGACCAGTTCCTTCCCTCCACGCTCGTACCACCAAATCCAACACACATGGCGGGGCAAACGGTCTCCCACGTTTGTGGCTCTTGTATGTAGCACAGGCCTGGTGGCCATTTGCAGCATGCATTTCACTTGCAAATTTTCTCTAATTTACTGCGAATTGATCAGGCTTGCAAAGTGAAGACAAAGGCATACAGCGCTGGGAAAGGGCTCCCAGCCACGCCGAGTGCTGTAGCTTTTGAAAAGGCTGGTTTCTACCATCCTTTTTAAAGCCCCAAGCTAAAATTTGCCCACATGGATGCCTGAAAGCAGCTTTTTAAGCATTTCTGTAGCACTTACATAAAAGCTGTAGTCTCCAAAGAACTGGGCACCTTGGCTTTTCCCGCTGGAGCTGTAGGGAGGGGGGTCCCTGGGCAGCCAGCTTCAATAACGCTGGGGTGCAAGTGATAATGTGCTTCATGTGCACTCACAAATCAAGGGCTTTCTGTCCCTCAGATTTGAGAGTCATGTTGCTGTTCATGCTCTCTAAGTGGCTGTCAGGCCATCAGGAGTAACTCACTCAAAAAGCCCACGTGATTTAGACAGTTTGAGCTGAGGATTCCTCAATTTCCCCTGCGACTCTCTATGTCTCAGTTGCTCGGAGCAGGGAGGTCACAGCAACTGGTGGCACAGGAGAGCCATGAGCTACCACCAATGACACAAGGTGCAGTGCATGAGTTGCAGGAGCAACATGTGTGTCTCATCCACAGAGACGTGCATGCCGTGCTCCCCAGCTTGTGTCCTTAGATGTTCTTTTATCATGTAACAGGCAGTGACAGCATTTTCGGTAGATGGCAGACACACTTCCACCTCGTGATGGAGAAGGGAAGGGAGACCACTGAAGTGCCCCCAGGGAGAAAGCGGGGTTTGTGCTGCACTCAGAGCACAGAGCGGCGAGGTGCTCAGCGCCTCTAATAAGGTTTCCCCCCCCGGCACCACTTTGCTCGCTGGTTGCATCCATGGTTGGCCACATCCATTTGCAAAGAACATGATATTGGCCCATAAGGAACAGGGTAAGACCTCGCAGGGTCTTTCCCCGCTGGTCACTGGAGGGCAGTCCCAGAGTGAGGGATGTCTCTGGCCCTTCCCAGCTGGGGGTGAAATCAGGGAAGGTGATGGAGGATGCAGGGAGGATGAAGAGCATGAAGGACCGTGCTGCTCTGCTCTGAGGGCTTTGCCATTCAGCTCCTAGGGACTGTTTTATCTCAACCATGCGACTCTGTCCCCTCTGTCCTTACCTGCAGGAGTACATGTGGTTCTTCCGGACGCTCCTCCTGAAGAAGCCTTTGCAGCCATCGCAGCTGGAAGCCCCGTAATGCTTCCCCGTGGCGCGGTCCCCACAGATGGCACACAGCGCGCTCACCCCAATGCTGTTGGAAGTGTTGAGGTTGGCTGCTTCTGACGGAGACGTGTCTGCTTTGGGAAGGACACAGGAAGAAGAAGACAGTGAGACAAACAGACAACATTTTCTAACTCAGTTTCCAGTGAGAGACTTGATTTTTGGAGGAACCAGGCAGCTGCAGCCAGGCTGTGCGGCAGGGGCCGGTCAGAGAGGTGTTTGAGGAGTGATGAGTGCTCTGAGTGTCTTCAAGTTACAGCATTTTGAGTGTGCAAAAGCTCCCTGTGTGCCAGGGTGAGACAGCTCGTCCCAAAGGCCTGACTCCAGTGACACCTTCAGACAAAAGTGGAAGCCCATGCAGGAGTCACAGAGCAGAGCCAAAATTCCTTGGGGATTTGCAGACGCTTTGGGCTGCAGTAGTGTGGCCAGAGAAAAAAACAGTGCAGAGTTAAAGCCGAGGTATTATAGCTCAGGGTGAGCAGCTGAGTTATTAGGGACATGTTTGTGTTATAACCCCAAAAGAGCCCAAGACAGCCCTGAACAGACGCTATTAGAGAAACGAGGCGACCAGCTCCCTTTGCTGAAGAGCTTCTCTGCCAGGCATAGAGCTCCAGCCTGCACGGCCGTTCTTCAGGAGAAGAAGACTTTAAGTGCACAACAAACTCAAACAACTTCATCTGGAAAACTCACATGGGCAAACACTACAAGGAAGGACTGATCAAGCTAACCCAGAAAGAAAGGGTGAGGCTATAGCATAGAGGAGGCTGTACGCTGGGTGTCTTCCAGAGTCCGGTGGCACCACAGCTGAGATTGATGGGTTTTACAGCCCTTACAGACCGAGGAGGGCTGGCAATTGCAGGGCTCTTTTGGGAGGATGGGGAATTGCAGCAGCCTCTGTAGCAAAGCACATCTGAAAGGCTCGAAACCATGCAAGCCCCACACTAAAACCCCTCCAGCAAGCCAAACAAACCTCAAGGCTGAAGGGATCAGCCCTTAATTCAGTTGATCTAATTGTCCCCTCCCATGCACATTTTCCTGTATCATCACGGGCACATTCCCCTGCCTCAGTAGAAATCCTGGCTGCAAATGATACCTGGGATCTACAAAACCATAGAAACCTGCTGGGATTTTAATACTTGAGTATATCAGTCCCTGGCCTTGGCGATTGGCAGGGATGCAGTTAACTCTCACCCCAGGAGGGCCACAGCTGCCCCCACTTGACACCCAGCAGAAAGGGGGCTAGGTGCTGTAAAAAGGCTGGTCCCAAGAGGGGCAGCTGGAGCATGGGTGTTGGGGGAGGATAAGGCAATGCTGCCTGGGGCAGGGATACAAGAAAAGAAAAAGGGATAGTGCAGCAGGTGTTGCACAGCCTCCTCATGCCACCCCTTGCCGTGAGTAACCTGGACTGGATCCTGAGATCCCCAGCAGCGAGCTGGCACAGGGGATCCTGAGCCAGCCCCTTCTCTGCCTCTGGCAGCAGCTTTCATTTCCTTGCCTGTCTTTCTCGTTCCTTGCGTCCCTCCTGTATTTCTTTCCTGAGTCAGTTTGCTGCCTCTGCGCGTCCTTGCCTGGCACACCCTGTTGTGCAGCCACATTTCTCTGCGTGCAAAGCTCCTCTCTCCATTCCCCAAAGCCCTGAGCTCCTCCCAGGCCCGCTCTGGCTCGCTCTCATCCCTCTGAGCTCCAAAAACATCCTTCCTCTGAATGCATCCCAAGGGCTCGGCTAGATGGAGGTCATTCCAGAAGGAAAGTTAGATTTCCAGTTTCAGCTAAACATAGGACTTACAAGAGAGAGCAAGAGCTGATCTGCCTATAATCTCATTACTTGTGTATCTGTGACAGCCGAGATAAATCCCTTTTTAGCAGTCTCTCATGCTGTAATCAGATGAACATAGAACAGGAAAAACTGGCACCATTACCAAAGAAATTACAACATCTTAGTCTAATAGCCAACTGACAGTGAAATTGCCTAGTGGATAATTTTCCAATTAAGTTTATTTTGTAGTCCAGAAATGTGGGCTTCTGGCTGCTGCAGTGAAGTGGGTTTAGTGGGATTGATTTGGAGTTAAGGTAAATAGAGGAAAGAAGGAATCCTACTTAAAATTTGAGCTCTTATGGTGGAGACTTGTATTAGGAGGATAGGAGCTCCTTCAGAGATCCCATTCTGAACATGGGATGCATTTGGTCTGTGACAGCGTCAAACTTGGTCACTGCTGAGCAGCCACCTCTGGGCTGGAGTTGTGTGGGGCAAGGACCGAGCTCTCCTGTGGTCCTCGGCCAGAAAAGGAGGCAGAGGTTTTGCAGGCAGAGGTGCGGGCAGTTGCCGGCGTGCCAAAGCAGCCCTGGAGATGAGACCTGCCCCAGTCTGGAGCTGGGCAGAGGAGGAGGAGGAGGAAAGGTGCTGGTGCCGCCTGACCCAGCTGACTCATCCACCCCGAGGGCGTATTTCATATTGCACCTGATCTCGTCATATAGAATTATCATATCCCTCTGCCCGGTGGAGCCCTCGGTCCCAGGGGGGCCAAGTCACAACCCCCTGCGCAGGAGCTTCTGCATGTTGGGTGAGAGAGGGGCACAGAGAGGGAGCAAGACCTGGGCTTTCCTGGAGGGTCCAGATGGGCATCAGCAGAGACAGAGGGGGCTGCTCTCAGCCCCGACACCCCCAGGTGGGTAAGGCCAGCCTGGGGAGCGGAGAAGAGGCTGAGACCCAGCATGGCAGGGGGTTATTGCACAGCAGAGCCGCTTCGGCACCACGCTGTCACGTCCGTGACGGAGCAGAGCTGTATAATGGGGAAGACCCCAAGACAGGCTGTAAGGGGAGAGCCCAGCTGCCAGCACAGCCCCCCCGGCACAGGGGTGCCCTGGCAGCCTCAGTGACACAGCAGGCAGGAGGAAAGGGCTTGAGGGGGTCATTTCTGCAGCGTGCTTCGTTTAGTCATTAACCTCGTATTTAGAGAGACTTTAGGGGGGACTTGGAGAGGAATCTCCTGTTATCTCTGAGCATTTGATCACCGGGTCTCCTTGGTCCCCAAATGGGTGGGCCAGTATTGCAAATCCTGGTGGGTTGTGTGATCCCATCCTGCTGAGGGCACGGGAACACTTGTCTGTCCCCACCAGGTCCCCTCTTCCCAGGGGCTAAGCCTCCTGGTCCCGCAGCGCTGCCAGGGAAGGGGATGTCACCCTGCACCCCAGCGCTGATGGGAAAGGACCGTGCTGCAGGGGCAATACCTGAATCACTTTTCCTAGTGATTTCCACTCTTTTCAGGCACAAATGGTTTTTTGCTCTGGGAAAAACTAGCTTCAGCTGCTGCTGGGGTGGGACGGGCTCTCTGCTGTGGAGCTACAGGCTTGGTCATCTGTCCGGGGAGCTGTCAGTAGTGTTTCGCTTGGAAACTTTTGTCTAGTCTTTTCTCTTGCCTGGGGTCTGGTGGAGGTGAGACCCCCCTGTGCTCAGCCCCAGCCCCGGTCCCTGGGCTGAATGTCTGGTGGGGACCTCTCATTGCACCCATCTCCTGGCATCTGCCCGTCCCCGAGGTGTCTGGGCTGCAGGGCACCATCCCGCTTATGCCGAGCACAGCATTGCTCTGCCACCTCTATTTCTCCCCAGGGAAAGCAGAAACCCCTCAGTGAACTGCTGGGAGCCCCGTGGCTGACACCCCCGCCATGCCCCAGCCCTCCCTGGGAGCATTTCGGTGGCCACCCCAGGGAATTCTCCTCCTGCAGCCCCCGGCTCATCCCACCGCAGTGGAGGGGAGAAGACGGAGGGGACTTACCGTTGCCCATAGCCAGCACCTGCATGTTCTCAAACTCCAGAGTGGTATACGCCGGGTCTAGTGCTGCGCTATAATCTGCCATCTCCATGTCTATTAGGGCTTTGGAAAGGCGCATTATCATCAGCAAACACGGGCCAGATTGTACCGATTCCCTTGTCCGAGTCTATTGGCCCTTCTGCCTCCCTCTGCCTTCACTGCGTCCCCTATCTGTTGTCTTTTATTTCAGATATTTCTCTGAAAGGATTTGCTGAGCCTCAAGGCCTATACTCCCCAGAGGGGTGGAGGCAGGAGGCAGGGGGTTAATCTTTAATCATCTCACCCACTGCCGAACACTGCTAAGCTGTTTTTTTTTTTTTTTTGGTGGAGCAGCAGTGATTCTTGTTGACTGTTTATGATTGAATCTCGAGGCACTTTGCCGATCCCGGCTCCCAGGCACAGGTAGCACCGTGGGAGTAGGCACTCGCCACCCAGGGAACACCTTCCCGGGCTATTGACCTTGATGCTGGGCTGCCGGTGTTGGCCTTAATTGTACCTGGGGTGGAAAACTTGGAAAAAAACCCACCAGGAGAACAAGGTTGCTCTTCACTTCTGTCATTGCCTTCCCCTCTCCACCACTGGTTGCCTTCTCCCCCTGATTTTCTCTTCTCTCACTCCCTCTATTCCTCCCACACCTTTTCCTTTTTCTCCCTCCCTGTCAGAGAAGGTCATTGCCTGCCTGGCAATTTACATGTTGCTATGCAAAGTAACGACATACAACTCCTTTTACTTCCCTATAAACTGAGTTTTACAGGGGCTGGATGCCCTATAAACAGGTCCCACTCTGCAGCCATGCCCAAATAGCAAGCGGGGCCAGGGGGTGGCACGGGTGTCCTGGGCATCGCTGGGGCTGCTCCTGTCCCACCACCAGAGCCACCCTTTGCCAGACCCCCCCGGTCTTGGGTTTTGACTGTCATGTCTTAAAATTTTCATTAGGCATTTTACAACACAGCAGAGCTTTACTCTGCAGCGAGATTTTTCCTTCTGCAGGTGCCAGCTCTGCCACTGGCACCAACGGTGGCTCTGCCGCCTTACCCAGACCTGGGGTCCAACCCGCTGGTCCTGGGCAGGGAGGACTGGAGCGAGTGGCAGAGCTGCCTGTCCTCTCCTTGCTAACCTGGGTTCTCTCTTCCCCAGCTGACCCTGGGGACATCACTCCTCCACTTTAGACAGGACTGAGATGGTTCAGTGTAATTGCAAGATCAACAAGTGGGAATTTAATCAATCACTGAATGGCATTGGCTGGATGGCGCAAGACATTCAGCAATTAATGGTTTGGTATCAGCTCGCTCTGCATTGAAAACATCCCCGTGATTTCGCAACGAGCAGCAGCTGACCGAGTCCACACACTGCTGATGTAGGCTCCCAACTGGCTTGTATTTGTGCTTCCCAGGCACCCCAATGCAGTCCTGGCCCCACTGGCGCCCCAAGCCACCCTGGCCACGGTGGCATCACTGTCATGACGTGACACCAAGGTCTCTGGCTCCACAACAGCATGTGCCTTTGGGCAGTGATGCTAGCAATGATTTGCTATTTACAATTTAGGAGCCCAAGGGGTTGTTCAAGCAGCCATTGCCTCCAGAAACTATGACCTACGCAGCACTTCCAAATAGCTCTTCTACTCTAAGGCTACAGGTCTGCAGGAGCGAAGCTGAGCACAGGGGACAGCCCCTGCTTTCTCACTGGGGACTGGTGACAAACAATCCTTTGCTGCGAGGAAAACAGTCATCCGGTCTGTGCTCCCAAGAGAGAGGCCAGAGCTCTCTGCACTCACGTGCCAGTGGCTCTGCCCTTCACCAGGAGCAGTCCTGAGCCAAAATTTGTTTTTGCGATGTGCACGCTGGGATGGGGATGCTAAGGTAGAGCATAGCCCCCTCCGTGGCCTCATCCCAGGGACCTCCGTCCCAATCCTGGCCGGGCCACGGTGATCCCTTTGATTAGATAAATGCTACAGACACTAGGTCAAATATGTGCAGGATTTGCCGCAGTGTCTAGTAAAATATCGTAAAAGCATGGCCCGTTTTGCTCTGCTCAGCAAAACAAACCTTTTGCTTAAATCACCTGCTGAACAAGAAAGGATGAAAAGGCCATTTGCTCCCCAGGCAGGAGGGATTAAGAGGGCCAGGAATAGAAATTGGAGAGGCAGTGTGTGCGGGAGAGCGGCAGATAAGGAGTGGGGAAGTTTGGAGAGCATTAGGTGGCTCACGAGGCCGGCACTGTCAATGGGACGTGGCGCTTTCCACCCCAGGGTCGTGTTGACTATCGTTTTCTCACTACCGGTGTCTTCTGTCGGTCACTGGTGCCCCTTCCCCAATCCCTTGGCTTGGCGTGGAGGTCGAGGACCAAACCAGCCAAGGACACCCCCTGCTTCCTTTGCCCTAGAGGTGGGCTCATGATGGAAATGTGTTGGTTGCTCCCTGGGCACAGTCTGCTGCAGGAGACAGTTGTCTCCCCAGGGATGTTCTGCCTTGGGAGTCCTCGTCTTCCCCTGCCATCCCTGCGTGGTGGGCTTTGGGACAGCTTGCCCATGTAGTACTAGCTAACAGGACCCCTGCAGCTGTTTTAGGTTGGAGATGTTCAAGTCAGCAGCTGGTTGTGGGGGTGATTCAAACACTGCTGTCCTACAGAAGATGTTTTGTCATTTTTATTCCAGAGAGAGACAACTCGTAGCTGACAAACCCCCACTGGAAGGCGAAGGCTGTTCCCAGACCAGGTGCTCAGGGGAAGCTGAGCTTTCAGGCCCTCTCCTCTCTCCTCCTGTCACCCTTTTCTGTGCCCTCCACCCACCATTTCCTATGCCAGGAGATGGCTGCAAAGATGACCATGACAGGGCATGAAGTGTTCCGCATCAAGCAATTATTTAATTTTTATCTGTTTAGGAGTAAATCCTTTCCCACACTGGCATATTATGACACTAATTCTGCCTTATCTGTAGATCTCTGACTGGCAAATTCATCCAAAGTGAAAGGGGATTCCCTGAAAATGAGATCCATGCTTCTCAGTAAATCACAGAATCACAGAATGGTCGGGGTTGGAAGGGACTCTGGAGATCATCTAGTCCAACCCCCTGCCAGAGCAGGGTCACCCAGAGCAGGTTGCACAGGAACGCATCCAGGTGGGTTTGGAATGTCTCCAGAGATGGAGACTCTACCACCTCTCTGGGCAGCCTGTGCCAGTGCTCTGCCACCCTCAAAGTAAAGTTCCTCCTTATGTTTAGGTGGAACTTCCTATGCTCAAGTTTGTGCCCATTACCTCTTGGATGTAACAGGCATCCAAAATGAGGATCAGGAATAAAGTATTAATAGAACGTTTATGGTAGGGATGCCATCAGCTACCATGCTTGCTAGCTCTTCGTGTCAAATGGGTTGAACAGGGTTTTGTAGGATCAAAGGATAACTGTGGTTGGAAGGAACTTCAAGATCTCTACTCCAACCTCCTGCTTGAAGCAGGGCCAGCTGTGAGAGCCACATGGATTGCTTGGGGCTTTGTCCAGTTGGGTCTTGAACATCTCCAAGGATGGAGACCATACAACCTCTCTAGGCAACTGATGCTTGACTGTCCTTGTGATGAATAAGTTTCTCCTTAGACACTGTCTGAACCTCCCTCGTTTCTGTTTTTATGCCTGTTGATCTCCTCCTGCGTGCACCCTGTGAGGGGCCTGGCCCCATCCTCTTGATGCCTTCCATGTGGGTTACTCTCCTGTGGTTCCTGCTGGCCCATTTCTCCAGCTTGCTGTGGGACAGCAGCCCTGCCCTCCAGTGTATCAACCAGACCCCCCCAGCCTGTGGACTTTCTGAGCATGGACAGTGGTCAGGCTGCAGCAGGAGCCTGGGACCCTCCTGCCCTTTGCTTTTCTCTCTCACAGCTCTGCACTTTCAAGAAATCCCGGGCAGAAATGCCAATGCCCAGAGCCAACAAGGACCAACCTCATCCAACATCAGAGATGCCACTGCTGCCCCTTGCAGATCGCTCCTCCCATGTCACTCACAGCTCCAAGGCCACTGCAGGGCTGGAGTGGCTTTTGCTTGGCACACAAGTGAAGCAGAGATGGGCTCGGATCTGAAACCTCTCCAGAGCAGGAAAGCCCTGAACAAGGTCAGGGCTCGGCCACCGCCTTTTGGCCAAGCAAGCTGTTGGGGAACCACAAAGCCCATTTACAAGACAAAGAACAAAAGTCCCTGGGGAACGTCACCAATGTAGTCATCTCCACACATGCAAAGGTCCCTTCTGCCTTTTTTTTTTTTTCCCCTTTGAAATTTCAAATTCCAGTTTGTGGACAAAGTCCTGCCTATCTGAGAATATAGATCTCCGACCACTGACCAAACTCCACTCCAAGCAGTCCGAGGGCTGCTCTTCCCCTTGCCCACGGATGCCTCCGCTCAGATCCCAGATCTGCTGGGATTGCGCCGAAACTTTTGCGCCGGAGCAGAGCACTCATATGAGCACAGAGTGGATTTTGCACGTTTCAACCTTAACCTTAACCAGCAGCTCCCTTTCGTCATGTGGAATGGGAAGGACTATCGGGAATAACCAGGTAGGAGCCTTATCACCTCCAATTCAACTGGGCAGCCATTGCAGATAGAAAATGAGAAGGAGAAACAAGGGCTTCCATTGTGCTTATACCAGCAATTTTAGCTCATCATTTAAATTAGGGAAGGGGGAAAAAAAAAAGGCAGCTTCAGAGGGGATGGAAAATGAGAGGAAACATGAGCTTGTGGAGGCAGAGACACTCCATATGGTTAACTGATAACTCCAATTTGCCTCTTCCCTCTCATCTTTTCTGATTCTCCCAATTAAGCTCCGCTATTCTCATGCTAATCATTTCTTGACCTGTTTATTCTGCATTAAAAAATTAACAGAGAGCAGTTTACTGCATGACTTGCTCAGACAGGACCACTACAGATTAGCACGCAGGCTTTAAGCCTCTGTGCAAGACTTTTGGGTCCAGCAGCCAGTGTGCACAGCTCGAGGATGAGGGTTTTTTTCCTGTTTTTGAAGAACAGCTTTTTCTAAAGTCAATATAAATCCCCCTCCCTTCATGCCTTGAGTATATTTGCTTTGTGGCTATTTCCAAATGGGAAAGATAAAGCCAAGGGCTTGTGTTTTGTCAGACTTTTTGTAAACAGGGATATTTTGGCCACGCTGTCAAACCCCTCTGCCTTCTGCCTCGGCGTGCCATGACTCTGGAGCAGAGTTGTCAGTATGTTAATAAGCAGCTCCAAGGAATTCGGCAGGGGCTGGGGGGCTGCAGGTCAGTGCAGCTGAAACAAGCCCCCGATTCAAGCGGCGGATCTTTGCCTCCACTCTGGGCAATCATATGACAGACACACAGATGGGGGTCTGCTCCCGTGTCTGTCCCCAGCATGTCCCCAGCAGCAGCGAGAAGTCTCCAGGAAAATGGATGATTCAGCAGGAGTTGTTCAGGGTCTGTTTGCCCCTTGCCAGCTGCACACAGCACGTCCCTGCCCCAGCAAAACACTTTGTGGAGGTGAACCAGAGAGATCCACCACCTCCATCCAGGGAGGTGGATCAAAAAGATCGAGCCCCAAGAGGCGGGAGGTGACCAGACCACAGCCACATGCCGGACCTGTGCCCAGGAGAAAACGCAGGCATTTTATTGTCCTGTTCAACAACAAGTCGCCCTTGGTGATTTATTTTCCTCAGCGCTGAAGCGTTTGTCGCTGTGGTTGGGACAGATGCTGTTTGGAGCTGGGGTCGATGCCCAGGACAGGCGATGCCTGAGCAGACCCCGGACACGCTGTCACTGGTGAGCTTGTGACATGTGGTGGCACCCTGGGCTCCCCAGCACAGCTAAGGGTGACAGAGGCAGCTTCACCGCAACCTCAGGCTATTTCTCACCAATGACAAAGTTATCAAAAAGTGGCCAAACCAGCCAGAACTGTCCAGGCCCCCAGGCCATAAAAATCACCATATGGAGAATTAAGGCAGTTTTTGGACGTGAGGACGCTTCAAAGGAGGTAGCGGACTCTGCTTGAATTCCTCTCCAAAAGCAACATGGGCATTTCAGCCAAAGCTGGGATGGATGTTGGAGCTGGAGGCAATTATTGGAGCTAAAATAAATAGCTGCTATGCAGAAGCGGTAGGGAAAGAACTGCAAACATGGGGACAGACAGACCATTTCAGCGTATACTGCTCTAGCGATAACACTCTGCGTGCCTTTCATCCCAGGACCAGAAAGGGGTTTATTATCCTGCCATACAAAGGCTCTGAACACTTGAGGAAGTAATTATTAGTACTCTTGGGAGCTGTTGTTTTGCAAGGACAGTAAGTTTGAGCTGTTCTCAGAAGGGCAGCTGTGCTCAAAAATGCCGGTGCGTTTGCTGGAGTGGATTTGCAATCCCTCTGGCTGCATTGCAGCCCTCCGAAACAGCATCTGTCCTCTGGGACCCGCAAGTCGGCACTTGTGACTCTGGAAACCTGGCTGCTGTGTTTTTATGCAAAATCACGCAATGAACCCAAGACCAAGTGAGGAAGAGGAGCTGTTAGATTCATCTTCTTCCGTTACACCACAGGCTGCAACTTGGCCCAAGCTACAGCTCCCACCACTGATCCCACTTGCCCCATCCAAACCCTACACCGGGAGCACTGCACTCCATCCAAACCCCAGCCCAACGGAGACCCAGACACTTCCCAGCAAAACACTCTCCTGCCTATTTGGGAACAAATCCAGAAAAACCGTGACTTTGCCACGTGCTGCTCCAGGTTCACTGTCTACGCTGGCAGATGCTCAGCTCAAATCCAGTGGTTTAAGCCCCATTTAAATTGGGGATCAGAAGCCACGGGGAAGCAGCAGCGCTGGAGAGAGGGTTTGCTGCCGGCAATAAGCACTTACTGCCAGCTCATGCCTTTAGTATGGCAGGGATCGCAGCGGCCCATGTCTGGACCTGGGGAGAACTTGTTTAGCAGGTGGATATGATCCCTTTGGAACTGAAGTAATCTTGCTGCTTCCCAGGGAAAAAATCCCTACTGAGCTCACAGTCTGGCAGGCAAGCGAGTCTCTCCCATCACCCCTGCCAGCTGTTTGCAGGGCTTTTAGGTTTCATCGACTTTACATGTTCATTACACACACATGAAACAGCCCCTGAATCGTTCCAGCTGGTGGAGCAATAGGTAGAGGAGGAGAACAGCCAAAATCAACAAAGGTTACAAAGCAAGTTTTACTTTTTTAAAAATTTCTCTTCTCTTTTTTGTGAAGGTGGATGCATCAGCAAGCCATGGCTGGAAGTGATCTCCAGTCACTGCTGGGACTCTCAGGATCAGGCCTCACTAGAAATTAAGGCAAAAGGCTGCAAAGCTGCTGGGGTTGTGGAGGGAGAGCTGCAGGGGGGCAAGGGCAGCGGAGGGACGGTCTGAGCCCGTGTCCACATAGGAGGGCAAGTCAAGGGCTCCTCAAGGGCAAAAAGCATCTTCCTGAATGCAACAGCCATGGGCTGCTCCAGCTGCCCTCCTCCTGCCCCGGGCGGGCTGGCAAAGGCAAAGTTCAGGGAGCTGAACTGTGGGGGAGCATCTCAGGAAAGGGCCACGTGTGTGTCTGACGGGAGGCAGCACAGGGAAGGCGGAAGGCTGCCGTAGGTGGGAGCACTGGTCAAGTCTGAACTGGGAAAGGTAGGCTGGGCGTGGAAAAAAATAAGAAAAAAAAAAGGGGGGTGGTAAGTTAAAATTTGAGAGATTCTGGTTTCTGGAGTCAAAAGGAAACAAGTTAGTGCAAAATGCTTTTTCTCTGCAGGAGTGTGCAGGGTGCCTGAAGAGCCTGTCTTGTCCCCAGTGTCCTCAATTGCCAGATCCCAGCAGGTGCCAGAGGATTAAGTGGGAGCAAAACAGTACTCGGGAGCTCCACGTCCAGCAGCTGCACAGCCCTGCAGCCTGTGGCCACCACAGCGCTCTCCGATGCTGTCCAACCATCCTGTCTACTGCCACACAAACAAAACCCACAGCAGAAAGCAAGGTATGGGAACATCGGAGCTTTCTACATGCAAGGGGACAACAAGGGGAGGGGATCACATGTCTCCACAGTCCCATAAACCCATGGCCAGGACACTGCAGTGCTAACTGCCTGGCTCCTGGCTAACAGACAACATGGCAAACTGCTTTTTAGCCTTTGTCTCCAAGACAGGATAATAATATTATTTGTCCCTTTGCATTCCTGCAAGGCCCGGTGCCATTGGCCTCTTGTATCATAAAGAAATTAAAATATATTATGACCATAAACTACATCATTTGAGGAAATGAACCATTTCTAGTAAACGTATCATGGGATGCTGAAGCCATGAACTTTTCTAAATCAGTCGCCAGCTGATAAAATGCGCAGGTATTTGCTGGGAGCAGCTCCCAGCACGTGGCTCCCAGCACGGCGCTGATGTGGGGAGCTCATCCCACAGGTTGGTGGCTTGGGGTGCAGGCTGTCCCAGTAGGCACAAACCGCACCACCGGCACAAGCTCTGCTTGGGGCATGAGAATTGTTCAAGCAGGAGGAGCCCCAGGATTTTTGCTGTGCCCCGGGGTCGCGCGGGGGCTGGGGTGGTGTTTTGTGGATGAGGCTCTGCGAGGCACAGCGCTCCCAGGGCTGGGGATGCTCAAAACATGTCTGAGTGCCTGCAAAACCCCCCGCAGCACCCTGAGCCCAGCCAACGTCCCCCCTGCCTCACCTCCATGCCTGGGGCCCTGGGGCTGAGCATGGAGATGGACAGTGGGGGACCTGCACTGGAGGCAGCCACGGAGGGGGACCCAAAAAACCTTTCTAGTAAAAGCTCTGTGCAACCAGCAAGGCTTGCATTGAAACTGTTTTCCCCTTAGTTGCTTTTAAGCTTTCCTCATGAGGGCTGGGCAAGTCCTGCTGCAGACCTCTTTGGCTAAGGAGCAGGCAGCAAACAGGGCAGGACCAGGGCAGGATCCGTCCCCAGGCAGCAATGCCAGACACCGGGAACTGGGCTGAGAACGACCAATTCATTTCCCAAATGGTGCAGGCAGTCACCGGGGCACCTGTGGGTTGCCTGCCCAGGTCCACTACCTCTTTCTTCAGGGAGTCACAGCACCCACTCCACCATGCCACCCGCATCAGGGTGTCTCTCTCGAGAGCCCCAGAACCGAGCTTGAGGACATCAGCCATCGCCACCCACAAACCTGGCGTGTTCATGCTGCACAAAGCCAAACAGAAACCAGAGATTTGGGGGTCCCCTCAGATGGGGACCAGCAATAGTATGTGGGGGATGAGCCTACATCAGCTGCTCTGAAGCCCCCCTGGACACCCCATGGCGGGGTTGCCAATGCCCTTCATTCACAGAACCTCCACAGCGCTGGCTACGCCACGACTTCTCTCCCTGCTGCGAGTGCCAGGGGGAGCACGGTGGGTACCTGGTGTTTCCTGGAGCAGGTCGTATCTGCTGCCATTCATCTTCCAGGGGTGCTCAGCTCTGCGGGCAGAACTAGGGGAGTCTCGCCCTCGGACGGGGCCGTCCAGCTGGCGAGACCCCCGCGGGCTGCAGGGCAGGAGCCATGCCCGGGAGCTGGCTGTGGTGCAGCAGCAGGGACCAGCTAATCCCTTAATGCTGGTCACAATGAGATTTGATGGGGAGCAGGAGTTTTTGTTGCAGTGACACAGGTTTAAAGGGTTATGGCCACTACCCGGAGAGGAATTATAAGGTGGCTCTGGGTTTGTGCCCCGGTGCCCGGCAGTGATGCCCGCTGCTTTCTGGGCCACCTTTCTGAGGTGCCCTCACCCTGGCCTCTGGCCTGCGGCTGCATTTCTGTGGGGCAGGGGATGCCTGACGCACATGCAGCTCTAGAGGCTGCTCCAGAAAATGTGCCTTGATTTGTTTAACACCGGGAGTGGGTCTGACTCCCTCTCCGGGGAGAGGCTGGCTGCTTTCACTTTAAAATGTTTCTATATAAATACCCAGAACACCGTATCCTTGAGAAACAACCTTTGTCTTCCCTCCCAGCTGCCATCACGACATGTGGGGCGGGGAGAAGCGAGGAAGGAGCAGGGTGGCAGGGGGGAGCGGCACACGTGGTGCTCCCCATCTTGGGCAGCCCTGGGCTTTGTGCCCTGCAGAGCCCGCAGAGCATCTCCAATGGTTCAGACCACCCCAGGGCATCGCTGCTGGAGCCTGCCTGCGGCTCCCCAGGCACCTGCCTGCTCTGTGACGGTGCCCTCCTCTCCCAAGGAAACTGGGACCTGGAAAACTCTCAGGGTTGAGATTTCTTAATCGATTGTGCACATTGGTGCTGTCGATGGGGAATCCAGGAGCCTCCATGTCCCAGAGAGCCCGAGATTTCAGGTAGTGCCTTGCAGGCAAGCCCAGCAGGAAGAAAAGGGATTTTGCAACTGCCAAGCTACAAGAAATCCCTCTCTGCCACCACAGAACTGTACTCTCTGCTTTTTTTTTCGGGAGGTGAAGCTGCTGTGACATTCTCATGTTGACTCATTTGGCCCTGGTCCAGAGGGAAGCACAGAGGCCACTGAGCACCGAGATTTTTCTCCTGTGCGGGGAGCGTGTGCTGGCGTGTGTGGCCCTGCTTAGCCAGGAGGAGGAAAATTAGGTGAGGGATTAGAGTGGCACTTCCCTGGGTTTTCACAGGCACGGAGCAATGAATTCAATGCTGGAAGGGAGAATGGGGCGCCTTTGCGATGCAGCCCTGTGCTGCACGGCTGTGATCCCGACCAGGGTGGGGAGCGAGTGTGGCTGTGCTCAGCCTCGGTGCCTGAAGGAACTGACTGCGGGGCCAAGCCCATCTGAAACACCCATTTTCCTGCACTTTCCTTCCTCCTTGGATGGCTTTCCTCCCACCAAGTTTGCCTCTGCTTTCATTGTGCCAAGGAGGAGAGAGTTCATTCCTGCCCTCCAGAGACGTCGGACCCCAAGCGCTGTCTCGAAGGCACGAGTCTAATGGAGCAAAGCTGTTCCTAAACAGTTCCCATCCTGTCTGTGTGAGCCTCCACTCCCAGCCCGCGCTGCTGGTGTTCATACGAATTAGTTTGGAGCACACATGGCTGCCAGCAGCTTCCAGAAGGCTCCTGATGGATCAGGGGTGGGAAATGACCCAGCTGGTCCATACGTCTGCTCCGTGCCCTGGAAGGGCTGTGCTGGTGGCTGGGGCAGATGCCCAGTGTGCCCAGGCAGGGCCAGGAGAAGCATCAAGGACGGGACTGGCTCTGAACTGGGCATAACCCCATGACACGTCACTTCGCTCTGTTTCCTCATCGGTTTTAACGCCTGTAACAGGGAAACACACCCAGGTCAACAGAGGTTTCTCCCAGTCGGTGGCAGTCCCCAGGCACACACCCATGGATGAGCCATGGCAGCACCCAGCTCTGCTTCCACCAGGGTGTCCATGTGGTAGCAAAGCCACCACCTCCATCCCACCACCATTTAGTCCTTGAAGGCAGCAGACTCCGGGCAGGGGAGCAGCCAGGGCTGTGGGTCTGAAGCCCGGCTGTTTGTCCCTCCTGCCTCCTTATCCCGCCCTTCATTTCCTGGTGCCACCTTTGCCCTGCCAGCGCCAGACTCTCTGCATGGGCTGGATCCCCTGGGCACCCATCAGTGCCTTCTCTGCTCCTCCCTGCTGTGACGTCTTGACCAGGCTGAGCCTGCCCATCCTCAGAGCAGGACCTGATCCTGCTCACAAGCCGTGGCGACTGCAAACAAGAGGCCACACAACTTGCTGGATGGGAACCCACAACGCAACAAGGGGATTTTTTCGTGGGGTGGTTGCTCTTTTCTGCCTTCTGCTGAGCCTCACAGTGTTGCCCTATCCATTAACCTGACACCCTGCCCAGCCTCGCAGTCCGTAGCCTAATTTCCTTGGGCAACGTTAGCACCAGTGAATCCTCTTCCTGGGCTGGGCTGCTGCTTTTCATCAGGGGTGGTGGGATGGACCCTGCCATCCTGATGGACATGATGGGTGGGATGCAGGACTTGCCCGGTCAGCTGGAAATGGTGGGCAGGCTGGCATGCTGGAGATGAGGAGAAGCAGCAGCTTTTATCACAGGGCGTCAAGGCTTTGGGGACAAAATGACAAGCCTCCCGTATGGGGGAGCGGGTCGGGAGGAGCCGGGCTCTGCAGCCTCCATGAACAGTGCTGGGCCATAAATGTGGTGCAGTGGCTGTCGTTTATGTGTCGGCAAACACATCGAGTGGGCTCGACTATTGATTCTGACTGCATAAAAGCGTGTTGTGGCACTTGTTCAGATTTGCGCAGGTTTTACAGCTCTTGTTCTGAGAAGTGCCCATGTATTTGGTTTTGCTCCTTCCTTCAGGTCTATCTGTTGACATTGGCTCTCTTAACCAGAGCGCTGGGCCATGCGAGGAAGCTGAGTGTACAGCTCTCCCCATGTTTCCCACTTTCCCAGGAGTTATCTCCTATAAAATCTCACACACACCCATGGCCAGGACAAGTTTCTGGTGCAGAGACAGCTGAAAGGTGCCCGCTGGTCCAACGTTGGTGGGATCAAGTGCCCCATACTCAGTGGCAGGAGCTGAGCCACCCATCCTGATGGATGAGTTTAAGGGTGGATGGGCAAAGCCATGGGTAGGGTCCTTCTCCCAGAGAGGGAGAAGGTGTCAGAGCTCCCAGGGCATCATCACAGAGGAGATCGTGGTGACACACAGCAGGTGGTGCATGATATTACTCATTCCCCATCTCCAGTCCTCTTCCCAGTGGGAGATGCTAGCACCGGCTGAGCCTGCAGGGACATCTTGGTGCTGGCATCTCAGAGGGCTTGAGCCCATGGTGATGATCCCCATCTGCTTCTCAGCAACTGGAGCTCCTGGTACCGCAGGGCCACAGGCAGAGTCTCTCCAATGGTTGGAGCATTTTGGGACAGAAAGTTTGGTTCAGCCATGCAGACCCCCAGCGTTTTGGAGCCAGGATCCATCTGCTTTCCATCTGCTGGTGCCTTTCCATGAGCCGCTCACTCTGCACGGGGCCGCTCTTCTCACACGTTCAGTGCATTATCCAGAGCACGGCATTATTTTTTGAGGCATATATTTCCTGAAGGGATTTGATGGGTAATTGCTGTTGGTACTCAGGCTGAAGCTTGGGCAGGAGCTGTTCCTGGGAGTGATTGTTTCTGGGACCTGGCTTAGCTCGGAGGCCCCGGTGGGAATGTGGTGCCTGTGCCCAGTGAAGGTGAGCAGAGCTGTCAGCCCTGGCTCCACGATACAGCTGCTACCTTGAAACTTGCCTTCCATGAATATTCTGCAACATTTGCTGTTTCCACAAACATTTCTGCCAGAAACCTTGTTTGCTTGAATATTTGAGGAAAGCAAACAGAGAAGGAGCCTGAACACAAACAGTCACAGACCTTTTTTTGCAGTCTTTGCCCCCTTCTAACCCCATGCCCACCGTCAGTGACACTTGCAGGTGTGTCCCCTGCCTGCCATACCCCTTGGCTCTGCCATGTGTGTTGCCTTGTCCCCTGTGCTGGCCTTGGCCCTGCTGCAAATATTGTTGTATTTAGAGGAAAATTGCCCAGAGCTTGCTGTCTGCTGGACCACCACCACCACTCACCACCCCTTTGCACTCACTTTAAAGAAAATCGGGTTTTAGTGCTGTTTAAGAAATGTCAGCGGAAGAATAACTGAGCACGTCTGACTTGCAGACCTATCCCTGCCCTGCAGAGCTCAAAATAGCTCTTGGACACTCCTCAAGCTTTCCCCAGCCTCGTGCTGCTCGCCTCCCAGCGCTGGAGCTCGCTGCCAGCTGAGAGGAGCCCTCTGTGCTCACTCACCCATATAAAAATCCCTTCAGGTTTTCCAGCGCAGCCGAAGATGAGGACGTGCTGCTGGTCCAACAAGCGGCCGGGGTGAGGCGGCTGCCCCGGCACGGCAAAGTCGCAGTCCTACGGAGAAGCACAGCCGCCCTGCAACACCCGAGCAGCATTCCTGCAGCCCCCTGCGCCAGCGGGAGCATCCCCAGCTCTTCCGCGGGCTCTTCCCTTCACCAAGCACCAGCAAACAGCACTTGGGACCAGGCCACGGCGGCTAAAGCAGTGATTGTCCCTTTTCACCCCATCTAAATACCAGTGCTTATTCCTGGGTGCAGCAAGACCCTGCTCAGCTGTTTCTTGCCCTGGTAAGTGCCGACCCAGCCACCCCAAACAACTGGCAGGGACAGTCCTAACACCCACCCATCCCCGACAGCCTCCGGGCCATGGACACAGAGCACCGGGAGTAAACAGAGGAATTAAATAGCAGCTGACATGAAAAGTCAAGGGGGAAAAGCTCAGTTTGGGTCATATCTAGGGGAAAACTATAAAAAATTAGACCCATTTGGCAATGAAAAATAATCGCTTTGCAGTGAAAAACAAAAATACTTAGAAATTCTGCCCCCTTTTATGTTCTTCAGCTGAAACTATTCACCACATCTGACCAAAAAGCCTGAGCAGCTCTGACGTCTTGCATTTTTCAGTGCATTTCCAAAGCTGCTTTACGGAGCTGGCCCTGATCGTGCACCGGTCCCTGCTGTAACCACCGGCCCTGGGGATCCCCGGCTCCGAGAGCTCCTCCCGAAATACGAAGGAGCAGCGCTGCCTGTGCTGGAATTGAGCACAATTGCCTGGATTGCGCCCAAGTTTCATCAGGAGGATAAAGATGGAGCTGGGGGCTTGTCGCCTCCTTGCTGCCTGGGAGGGGACTGTCCCCTTGCCCCCTCTCCATCCCCTACCCTCTCACACACCCATTTGCAGCCTCCTGTGGGGATTTTGCACTAGCACACCCAGAGAAGCCCTTTCCAGCTCATAGCCCATCCTCAGTGGGTGCTGGTGAGGATGCTGAGCCTGCCTCCAGCCCCATGGCATTCCAGGAGCTGGGGCATCGCTCCCTTCTCGCCCAGGGACCCCGCAGGGTGTTTGGGACAGGACACCTTTGTCACCACCCAGCAGGGCATCCTCCAAGTCCTTTAACCAAGGCATAGGTCTGATGGGAGGGAAATAAGTGTCCCCCAAGGTATGGTTTAGGGGGAATGCCAAGCAGCCTTTGGGGGCAAGGGTGGATGGGGAGGGTTGCAGTAGCTGCAGTGGGGGGGACACCCCACTCTGTGCTCTTGCTGCTGCTGCAAAGAGCGGGCTGGAGCCGCTCACCGTCCCGGGACCGAGTGCTGGCCCCCATCTTTCCCCTTGGAATATAGCCCAGGCTTCAAATGGATGCTGAAATGCTGAAGCCTCTGAGATATATAGGGAGATGGAAAAATGAGAAAATCTTTCTATCGATCGAGGGAAACTGAAAATAACTGTATCACCTCCACCAAGGCTGAAGGCTCATCTGGTGGAGCCTGATGTGCATCCACCAGCTGAGCACCGGCAATGCCAGTGCGATGCCTGCTGGAGTGGCCCGTCCTGGCCGGCCACGCGGGCAATGCTGGTGGCCACGTCTGGGGCTCAGCGCTGACACCACTGCATGGAGCACCCCTGTCGCTTTCCAAGGGAATAAACTTCCCGGTGACCCTGGGAAGGGTTTGGCCACCACTTTTCTGTCTGTCCCATGGCACATCCCAGCTGCTGTGCCCACCCTGCCTTCCAGCCCATCCCCATCCCCATCCCATCTCCACAGCACTGCAGGCTCCCAGGGAAGCCAGGCGCTGCCCAGTCCCCCATCCCTGCCAGCCCTTCCTCGCCTCTATTTGGATAACTTTTTCACCCGTTTTATTTATGAGGACTCCCCTCCTTCTGCCAACACTCTGAGTTTCCTCTCGCTTTGCTCTGGGAGGCCCATCTTGCTTTTTTATTCATCTTATTTTTCTCTCTCCCCCCTTGCCAGGCCCCATGCTCGGCAGCCCGTTCCCGCGGCAGGCTGGCCGGCAGCGGGCGCTGGCCAGAGCGAGCCTTTGTTTGGCCACAGGAGCAGATGGGGAGAGTGGCCGCGGGTGGGATGTGCAGCAATTCTGCCTGCCTCTGCCCTGGCTTGGCCTACGGCTCAGTCACTGACCCTCAGGCCGAAAGATTAGGAGAAAATCAGGATTAAAAAAAAAAAAAAATCAGGAGAAAATTAGTAGTAGAAATGTTTGCCTGCCTGTGTTTAAGGTCACTGATGTGCCAGGGCTGGCAAGCAGCTGCTCGCATTAGAGCCAGCTGCAAGTGGGCAGAATAACTTAATTGTAAGTGATCAAAGAGCTTGTTCAGCTCCTTGTGTTGCATCTGTCAGGCAAAGGCTGTTGCTCGCTGCAGAAATGAGGCTGGCTTTGCACCCCGGGCCAAAGCAGAACACAGGCACCCTGGATTTGAGGACACCCAGACCCAGCCACCCGGCACTGCTGTGTCCCCCAGACTGATGGGATCGTCACTTGAGCCTCCCCTTCTCCTGCGGATGAGGCACAAGTCAGTCCCTGTGAGCTCGGTGGGTCAGGAGCCATGTCCCCCCCAGCAGCAGAGAGGGAGGAGTGTCCCTTCCTGCACAACGCCTGCCTTGGGGCGTCAGCCTGGGGGATGCTCAGCACCTGCTTCTGCTGGGCCAGCCCACAGGGGCATCCTCGCTCCGCGACCCGACCCTCTGTACATTGCAGAGGCATCAAGCCTTCCTTCAAGGTCACTCACGAGCAGCCTTCATCGCGTGGCTCCTTGCACATTGTCCGAGCAGCACCAGCTGGACACAAAACCACAACCCGCACTGAACAGACCAAAAACTCAGCGCTTTTCTGAGCCCAGCTTTATGCGAGGCCCCGTCCTGCTGCTGTCTCCTGCGGCTCAGAGGTGATGGGAGCTCCTCCAGAGCCCCGGCTGCTGTGGGCCTGGGACGGACAAATGGGTGACCCGGTAAAAATGGGTAAAACTCAGCATTTCATAACTGTTTGACTGTAGCTCCCTATTCCAGCATGGCCCAGCAACGCTATTGCAGATCCTATGCAACTCCTATATGTTTCCATCACAATGGACTGTGGACCCACCAAAATGCCGATGAGTCCTGCGTCTGGCCATGGCTCACCATGGGGCCAAAAAATCAAGTGATCTGGAGGGTACTGAAGTGCTGGGGGCTGGGGCAAAGTGGCATGGGACCTCGCTGGAGCATGGATGCCCAGCACAGGGAAGGGTTAGGGCTGGAGGTGGTACCCATGGGAGGATGCAGGCCTGGAGCAAGAGAAGCCACCACCCAGAGTGGGGCCATGAGCAAAGCGTGAGGAGGTGGCCTGGGAGCCCCACAAGCCCTCCTGGGGCCTGGCTGCATCATGTGCGATGGCTGGTGGGGCTGGGTGTGCTCATGGGTGGGATACGGTAAAGGAGAAGAGGAGCAGGATGTGAAAAATACAGTGAGGAGAGGCAAGGCAGTGTGATGGAGAGCCATGGGATGTGATGGAGAGCTACAGGGTGTGATGGAGAGCCAGGGGAAGTGATACAGAGCCATGGAGAGTGAGAGACCCATGAGGAAGTGATGGAGAGCTACGGAGAGTGACAGAGAGCCACGAGGAAGTGATGGAGAGCTATGGAGAGTGATGGTGAGCCATGGGGATGTGCTGGAGAACCTTGTAACTGTGAGACCTCATCTGCCAAGGCCTCACTCCTCACCCTGGCCATGCCCAGGGAACTGGGGTTCACAGATCACATGGGACCAGGGAAGCTGCAGCACAGTTGGACCCATCCCGCGAGTAACGATGGGCTGATGGCAGCCCCAGGCCAGGGGACCTGTCCCCTGGTGCCCATATGCATTTGTTGGCAGTTGGCATCTGGTGCAGCCAAGGAGAGCTGTGGCGCAGGGCTGTCTGGGGCTGGTACCCGCTGTGCCACCCGGGCAGCCCAGGCACAGGCCTGGCGGGCATCTCCCTGTGGCCGGGATGCCCCGGGCAGTGGCATCCCACCCGATGCTCTGCACCACAGGGACCAGAGGATGCTGTTTGTCCAGGCACTCCACTCCCTGCTGGGAAACCTGCCCGGCATTACCTCCAGCCCAGCCCCGGGTGAGAGCAGCGGCGCTGGCGGAGCTGTGCCTGCTCCCGCAGCCCAGGTGTGCCACCGGCCGCACGCCTGCAGCCTTTGCATGGCAGCTGGCTGCATGTCCTAAGGCAGCACGTCACCTCCTTCCTAAACCGCTTCCACTTCTGCTGCGAACCCTGCAGCAGCCCCTCTGCCAGCGGGTCGGACCTCAGCCACGTGCCTTCTTCTTCCAGCCAAGCAGAGTGAAAGTGAGAAAATATATATATATGTATATATATATATATATCATATAAAAAATAATCAAGGACCCTTTTTTATGCCTTCATGCCTTTGCAGGTGCCTGAGCCGGCAGGGGCTGGGCAGCGCGGTGGGGCTGGGATGTGGGGCTGGGGGCTCTGCCCGCTCCCAGCCCCGCTTCCCGTGAGCAATGCCGGGGCGGCAGCGCGGGCGATGGGAACGCTGTACTCACCATATGGAGCCTCCATCTTAGCGCTTAGCTGGGTGCTTACATTGACCATGTCTCGCCGACTACTGCTATGGGGACTTGGGGCGAAAACCAGAGGAAGTGGAGGAATAAAAAGAAATCTAAATAAATAAATAAAAATGTCTTTCACTGAGGAACTAGGTGAAGGCAGGAGGGAGCGCGAGAGGCAGGGCGAGGAAACCTGCCTCTCCTGTTATCTTATTGATTCGCTTAATCAGGGCTAATGTGGGTGGAGATGTTAAATAGTAACCAAGCTCTTATGGAAACCAATCTGCAAGGTGCTGTTGCTGTAGCTATAGTAACTGCTGCCAAGCTAGAAACTCAAACACGGCTTTTACTGGACTCTTTTGGGGCTCCCGTTTCCACTTGGTGTCAAGGCTGGGGCAGCCGCCGGGCTGGGGGTCACCCCCGGCCATGGGGGGAATGGGGGGGGACAGATCCAGCCCCACAACGCCCCGAGTGCTGCCAGTTTTTGTGCCATCACCCACCCGTGATGGGAAAACCAGGGCTGAGCCTGCCTGTGGGCAAGGGGCTGATCCTGCCAGTGGGCAAGGGACTATGGGATGAGCCAGGGGGGCTAGCACACGCTGGCACAGGCAGAGCAGAGCCCAGCCAAGGCACAAGGGGCAAAACACCCCGGCCATGGGTCAGGGCTTGTCCCCAGCGCGCAAAACCGGAGGGGTCACTTGGGGACGGGGAGCCATAGGGATGCTGTAGTGGGATGCAGGGCGGTACCCTGAACACGGGTCCAGGGCGCAGGGCGTTTGCAGCTCCTCCCTGTCTCCTTCTACTCCCCAAATCAGGGGGACCCGCAAGGTCCCGTGGCTACTCAGGGACATCTGTGCTCCCTCCTGGCCTGCAGCACCCAGGTGAGGCCCCAGGGACCTGATGGTCCAGAGTGTGCAGATGCGGTTCTGGACCTTGAGTCAAAGCCTCTCTGCCCCTGGTGGCCCCTCCATGGCAGGAGCAGCCCCTGCTCCTGGGGGGCTGCGCTCAGGCAAGCAGGGCCACGTGCTGCTGAGATGATGCCAAATATATGGGGGATCCAGAGCTGGAGCTGAAAAAGTGATCGGCCAGCATTGCAGGGCCTCCTGTACATCTCAGGAAAGGTCTGGGCTGGAGAAGGCACCGAGGGGTCCCTGCCAGTCCCGGGACCCCCAGCACCCCAGCTATTGAAACACTGCAACCCCGAGGGGACAAAATTAGGGCTATCTGCTCTTCTGGATAGGAAAATACATCCCAAGGGAGCGTGCAGTGGGGTGGGGGTGAGCGGGACGGGGATGCAGTGGGCTGCAGCGCAGGAATCTGCAGCCGGAGGCTCAGACCCAAGGCCTGGGAATGTGGGGACCCCTGAGTTTGCTGAGTGCTGAGTGGTCCTGGAGAGGGAGGGGATGCAGATAACAGGGTCCTCAGTAGCACTGGGGGTGAGGCAGGGCAGTGGGGCGGCATGAGGCAGCCTGGGGGGGACAGGGAGCTCGTGGCTCTCCATCTTCATCATCACCGGATGTCCCAGCAGTGCTGGCTTCTCCCACACGATGGAGCAAAGCGCCCGGGCATCTCCTGGAGCCGTGGCCTCGCCGGGGGCTTCTACACCCCTTTGCTGGTTACCCCCAAAACCAGAGCAAAGGCACCGGCTCGGTGTTACCCTGAGGCTCCAGGCTGCGAGTGAGGGAGGACAGACACGAGCACAGGGGTCTCCAGGCTGCTTTATTGGGGGGCTCAGAGCCAGGGGCCCTGTGGCCAGAGGGGCTGCCATGACGCAGGGGGCACGCTTGGAGCTCCCCACTGCTCCTCCAGCCACTTGCCATGAGGGGAACGTCTTGGTGTTCGCTTACACCAGCCTGTGCCTTAGCACAGGTGGGGGGCAGTGGGGAAAGCCCCCCGAGCCCACAGAGCAGGGACCATGCCAGCCAGCCCCACTCCCTCCGCACCCCCCCAAACAATCCCTATTTCATTAAATAGGGACCTGAACCATCCCTATTCCCCCCAAAGTGGGAAGCAGCCGGACAATGTGAGCGCTGCCGGAAAGGGGTGTTAAAAAAGCAATTTCCTATGCGGCACTAGGGATGAAGCAGGTTGGACTGCCAGGCTGCTGGGGGGGCTCAGTGTTATAAATAATTCTGGTTCACCCCGTCCCCACTCATGGAGGCTTCCTCGCAGGGCTGCAGCCCTAGAACCAGCTGACTTGGTTGGATTTGAGTCCAGTGAAGCACATGTTGTTGGAGCAGCCCCCGCCGTAGATGGGGGGGCAGGCTGAGCAGGGTCGCCCCACTTTGTATGGCGCTTCTCCCAGCCAGTTGCCCCTAAAAAGAGAGGAGGGCATCACCTCTGAGCGCCATCGCCTCACTGCCGGCACTGGAGCGAGGAGGGAGGATGGCACGGGGTGGGAGGCTCTCCTCCATGCACTTACTTGATGGCGTAGTTGCAGACGAGGAGGACGGCATGCCGCCACGTGCTGCCCCACACCTGCACATTGGCGCAGGTGCTGAGAGCGCAGCCCAGGCGGCTGGAGGATGCCCACACCATCTGCGCCGGGACAGAGAACAGGCGCTGTCGGTGACCACCTGCCCAGGGGTCCCACCTCCAGCCACCCCGGGACCCCAGCGCAGGGCTCCGTCCCACCAGGGGATCGCATCCTGCCTGCCCAGACTTCTCAGGCTGGATGCTGTGCCCATCACGGGCAGTGTTTCATCACCAGAGGGTGATTTCTCACCGTCCATCTTCTGCCTGCAGCCTGTGCTGCCCTGCAATGGGCTGCCCTGACACGCTTACTTAAATGAGCAGCAGAGTCTGGGTCACTTCTCCGATTTACCCAAATTAGTTCCCAAACCTCACTGGTAGCTTACCCTGCACACGGGGAGGTGAAACAGAAGCAGAAGCTCCTCCTAAAGCCTCCCTAGGCTGAATTTCTTCCTTAAAAAAAATGTGTCATCTTGCCTACTTGCAACCTGGAGCATTTCCATGGATGAGCCACACAGGGATGCAGATGCTCAGGTAAAGGCTGGAGCCATGCAGGGGAGGTAATCAGGGGCTGGCACTGCTTCGCCGCCGAGCAGGGGAGCAGAGGGAGGTTTTCCAGCTTGTGCCAGCCAAGCTGCCAGCAAATATGCCAGGGGACATTCCCAGGGAGCCGGACATGGCTGGGTGCTATAAAGCCTCTCCATTACACAGGAGAGGACTCATGCTGGGCAAAAGCACAAAGGCGTTTTGTTTTTTTTTTTTTTTTCTCTACACTACCTTTGAGATGCCAGTGGGGTAATAAAGAGAAAAAGGCCAAAGCAGGGAAAAAAAGCTTAAAAAGAATGAAAACAGCCCAGCCAACTGGCCAGAAGGTCCCAGCTGCACTTGAGCAGGCTGTGAGCCCCTGGGACTTCCACGCAAGCTGCCCAATTCCCACAGGGACCCAGGGTGGGAGGGCATCACCGGAGGCTGCCTGCACCCCTCCGGTGGGCACACTGCCTGCTGCCAGCCCTGCTGCCTGATTGGGAGCAGGCAGCTGCCAGGATTTGATCCCGGATCCCAGCTGCTGCTGGGAGAAGGGCTGCTCCCTGCACAGCAGCAGCCCAAGGCACTCTGGGCTGCCCCCCAGTTTGCAGCGAGGTCCTGGGGGGCTGCGGGGGGCCGTGGGGGGCTTCAGTGCTCACCTGCGTGTAGTGGCTGCAGACGGAGCCGCTGCATTTGGAGGGACAGCGGGGGTTGCACTCACGGGGGTGGGGGAAGGAGTAGTGCTGCTTCTCCTGGTGCCACGATTTCACCATGTCCACGACAGAGCGGTACCTGCAAAAGGTGCCCTGCGTAAGGTGGACACCCTCCACCTCAGAGGTCATGGGTGAGGGAGAGGAGGGGAAGAAAGTCTCCACGTAGAGGGAAGAGGGGAGGGAAGTGGGATGGAGCAGGGGCAATGATGTCCTTCTGTCAAGTCCACTCATACCAAAGGCCAGAAGACCTGGCCCTCGCTGGAGGCACCTGAGCACTCAGGTGGAGAGCCAGGACCCACATCCCCCTGGTCCGTGTGCTCAGCAGAGAGGGAATTAATGCCATACTCCCCAAACGAGCAGCAGGCACCTCTGGTTTCCCACATTTACCCTGCTGTGAGAGCTGGACACTCCTCTCCCTGGGGGGTTGATGTGCCTCTTGGTTGCATCCCCATCCTCTGCAACCCCAGCTCAGAACCTCTCTGCTCCTCAACCAAGGGGCTGCTGCTCCTCTTCCTCCTCTTCCAGCATCGTGAGCTGTGGGGGGTCCCCAGGAACACTCACCTGCCCGAGTGGATGGAAAGGTTCTGCCCCACATATTTCATCAGCTGGGGGGGCCCGTGGTCCCACAGGCAGCGTGTAGCCCACGCCTCCGCTGCCCTGGCCAGCCGCTCGTCCCACACCTGGCCAGGAGGAAAGGAAAAGGGCAGGCAGGGATTTTGGGTGCCCAGAGGAGAGCAGAAACACACTCCTGTGGGCTTCAGGGGGTGTTTCTGAGCACCCATGGGTGTCCAAAAAATATGGCTCACACATCGGGCTGGGAAAAGCCTGCAGGAAGCAGGGCAGCAAGTCCAGGAGTGATGAACCGCCCCAGCTGCCCACCACGGCTCCTGGGCACGGAGAGTGCCCACTGCCCAGGCAGAGCACGGATGCCCTGAAGCAGTGCAAGTCCTGTGTGTGCGATTCCCTCCGGGAATGAGCTCATTCTGCAGAAGGTGGAGCAGAATCCCAGGGTGAAATGCCGCAGCCCTGTTGCTGCCGCTGCAGCCTGCAGCCATCCCCATCCCTCAACCGCAGCCCTGGCCACAGAGTAACCAGTGAGGACAACTGGTTCTTTCATGCATTATATAAAGGTTCCTCACCCATCCTGAGCTGCCTTTGGGAGATGCCTGAGAGAGTTATTTAGGAAGACAGGAATTTAGGCCGAGCAGGAAGCGGCACAGGATGCTCCCAGGCACATCTGACCTGCTGTGGTACCCAGCAAGCCGGGCTGCCGCCTGTGTCTCCCAAACCCGCATCCAGGGACCACCCAGCTGCCCCATCAGAGCTCCGGTCCTCTCCCTGGGAGCAGAGCAGCACATGGCACCTCCTGCCCCAGGGGTCCTGCTCTGTGCCGGCTGAAATCCCTCTTCCTGGTGTCTCCCCATCTCTCCTCCCTTCAGGGCTGGAGCTTAGGAGCTCCAAGCAGGGTGGTGACAACCTGGGGAAGGCTCTGCCCAGGGTGGTCCTCGTCCCAGAGGAGGTGCCCAACCCAGTGAGGCTGCTCAGTCCCTCTCCGTCTCACTCCTGCACGTTTCTTTTCCCCAGTGCTGGCATCCCTGGGCACACTCCTGCACCAGCTCCCAAGGGACCCTGGAGCATGGGATGGCACCATCCCTCCCAGCCACCTGGGTTTTGGGTTGGGACCTGAACTTTTCATGCTTGTAACCACCTCCCTTCCCCTAATGCTACCTCTGCACCTCGGCTGGATGGACCCCGCCATCCTGCAGCCAGCAAGCTCCCAGGCATCCCAGGCACAGGACCAGGGGTGGCACCGGGTGGAAACATCACCCTGTTGGGACTCCATCCCTTGTGCACAGGGGCTGTATGGGTCTGCCCTGCAACAGGGATGCAAAACGTCCCCTGCGACAGGGGTGCATCTGCGAACCCGGTGCAGAACCCTGACATCCCCATGTGTGTGCCCTGTTCCCCCCAGGTTGGGTGCCCACGTCACGGACAAGCCCCTCGACCCCACAGCAGCAGCCAAGAGCTGTGGACCCCCAAACACCCCGCCGGAGCCCAACTCACCATATACTCCATGTTGGCAGCAGGAGGGGACACCTGTGCCCGCACTTGGTTGTGGTAGTCCAAAATCACGCTCATGTCGCGGGGGGAGAGATATCGCTTCCGACGGCTCCGGGGGACCCCCACGCCCCACAGCAGGTCTGTGGCTGTACCCCCAGGGGGGGACAGCAGCTCGGTGGCATTGGGCAGCAGGAAGGAGCTGGACTGCTGTGTTGTCCAGAAGCCCAAGGCGGTGAGGTACAGGTGCAAGTGGAGCACGGCCATGCTCGCCCGGCCGGCGGGATCGGCCGCTGGCTTTCCGCTCCCGCGCGGAGTTAAGCGAGGACAAGGCAGATCGCCAGTCGCTGCTGCCGGCACGTGGATCTAGGAGGGAAACAACACAGGTACCGCTCAGGTTTGCGGTTCACATGCAAACACCACTTCCCAAAATAAGACGGAGATGAATTTTCATTTTTTTTTGTGTCCTTTTCAAATTAAATTTTTAAAATTAATTTCTTTGATAACCTCCTTTATCACAGCAAATTCCCTGGGACCGGCAGAGAGACAGCAGGGGAATCGGTTTTCTTGTTGTTTCTTTAAAAAAAAACCCAGCGCCAAAATCAGTACAAAATCTCCCCCGTTTTTTCACTTATCGCACGAACCTGCCAGGCAGCTGCTAATTAGGAGCATGCTGAGACATTCGCCACAGCCGCCTGCCCTCTGACTTCCCAGGCGTTTGGTGTGTTGAGTAAATCCCCAGCACAAATGGAAGTCTCATAGAGTTTTAAAAGCATCGACAAGAAATCCTAATGACTCTTTATCTCAAAGAAAGAAAAATAAACCACCGCAAAACCAGAATAATTAAAAAAAAGAGAGAGAAAAATGCTGGAATATCTCCTCGTCTGTCAGCCGATGCACCTCTGAACATCTCTGCCAGCCCTTCCCCGGAGCAGCGGGGAGGATGTTCCCCCCACTACGTACCTTGAGGACTGAGCCAAGAGCAGCCGAGCCCGGCGGCGGCCAGTGGGATTGACCTTTGCAAACAACCTGCTGGGGCAGATGCCGGGGAGAGGTTTAGCCTAGTCCCGCCGGGCAGCCCGCCGCAGCATCTGACGCAAAAGCTGCATCTTAACTCTTCCCCCGAGGAATGTCCTGAAGTTTGGAAGGAGCCCTGCTTGGAGATTTATAGGCTGGTGGATGCATCCGCGCGCAGGGGCGCGCACGCAGCATGCCGAGCCGCGCGCGGTGCCGGCGGGGGGAAGCCAGCAGAGCCCCCAGCGCTCCTCCAGCGGGCAGGGGGGCTGCCGCTCGGCTGCTGGATGATGGGGTTTCCAGCTGCCTACGGGGAGAGATTCCCAGAATGGTCACTCCCCTGTTCATCCCCCCGAAGCTGGGGTCTCGCTGGGAGCGGTGGATAGGGAAGTGGATCCAGATCGGCGAGGGATGCGGAGGGGGTCTTCCCCCCAGAAGGTGGCAGCGGGGCTGGTGCTCACTGGGAGACACAGGGTCATCCTGCTTTGGTGTGAGCTGAGCAGATGGCAGAGATGTCCCTTGCGAGGGGTGGCTGGGAGGGGACTTTGCATGTCCCCCGGCCAGCAGCTCTCCCCGTCAGAAATGAAGGCGCTTGCTGGGTGGGTTCCCCAAGGACTGGGGTTTGCCGCAGCCTCGGGGGGCTCTGCCTGTGTCCCCACCACTGACCTGGGCTGGCGATGCCCAGTTGGGGACATCTTCTCAGGGGAAAAGAGCCCTTTCTCTGGGGGCTGTGCTCCCCCCAGGGCTCTGTCCCCAGGGAGGGGAAATGGCTGCAGAAGTCTGAAAGCCATAGACAATCCTGCAGCATCAAGAGTGTTTCCCTATAACATCCCAGTGGCCCCGATGCCCGGGGCCAGCTGAATTACTGCAGGTCACAAAAATGCAAGCCTGGCAGGCTGGAGGGGCTGCTTGCAATGCCCCTCACATCTCTCCCTCCCGCCGCGCTGGGAGCCAGAGCAGGCCGCTGCCTGTGAGCCGTGGCAGGGCTCGCTGCCATCATCACCCCATGCCACAGTGCCCCAGGTAAGCAGGGTGCTCACCCTGCACCTCGCCAGGGCACAGGGGGGTTTAGAGCCAGGATTTGGCTCTTTGGTTGCATGAAGGAGACCACTGAGGCCAAATCCCTGCTCCTGAGCTGGCGGGAGGCACAGAGATGGAGGCACACACCTGAGATGGGGGAAAGCTGGTACTCAGGCAGGGAGACAAGGATGCTGCCGGGGAGGAGAAGGCAGTCCCACAGCAGCATCTTCTCTTCTGCTGCTTCTCACCCTCACTGGGATAAGAACTGAGGATCCCAGCAATGCAACTCCTGCCCCTGTTGGGACTGATGGCACATCTCAGAGCCCGGCTGGCTTCACCCACAGCCCCCGAGACCCGCAGTGACACAAAAGCCGACCAGGATCTCAGGAAGGAGCAGACCTGAGTGTGGAGCGGGAATAATACCTGGGTGCTGAGCTGATGTGCTACAGCAATACAGCCTCACCCTGCTCTGAGCCTGTGCCAAAATAGTCCCCCATGTATATTTTTCCTGGCATCTGCTCTCATAAAGCAACTCAAGATGCTGTGGGCCCCGAGGAGCGGCTGGAGACATGTGCGGGAGGGATGTTTCCATCCACTCCCCACCCAGCGGGTGGGATGATGATTGTGCCAGCGAGGAGACAGGGAAACTGCTGCCAAGGCATCTCCAACCCCTCAGGGCGGAGAGGAGCATCGTCCCATGTGCTGGCACGGCTGGGCATGCTGTGGGGACCGTGCCGTGTCACAGATGCCAGCACTGGGCACGCCGGGGTGTCAGGGTGGCTCCCAGAGCCCACCAGCTTTCCAGGCTGCCTGCTGTAGGGGGTCTAAGCAGCTCAGCTTCACCTTCCCAGCAGCAGCCCACCCCAAAACACCAGTCACCTCTCCACAGGCGCCCGGTAAAGCACCATCCCCGGCTTGCTGGCACCCCGATTTTATGTTCACCCGTACGCGGGGGCAAATGCCAGCTCCAGGGGCCGGCGGCAGGAAGGTCCTTCGTACCACACCGGGATGGCACGCACCGGGGCTGCCTCCCTCCGCTCAACCCCGGCTATCAAATCTCTCATTAGCGAGGCTGGTGAGGGCAGTTTCATTCCCAGAGGATTAGAAAGGCAGACGAGGACACACAGCAGCGATCTCAACTGGGCAGACTGGGGATGTGCTCTGGGCATACTGGGAGGAGCAGCAGCCACCAAGCGCACACCAAGGTGGAAAGGGCACCGGGGCTGTGCTATGGGGAGGGTATTTTTCATGATTTACCATTTCACAAAAGACAGAGCCCTGAGCAGCAAACGCTCGTCCAGCAGCGCAAACTGCAAAAATGCAAATTCTTTGCATTTCAGAATTTTTGGGGTTTTTTTTTTGTTTCCCTGGGGCTCGGGGCGAGCAAACCCACTGCAGCTCCCGGTGCCATGCAGCAGCCGAGCCGCACTGAGCCTCGGAGCGGAGACAAGGCAAGGGTTTTGTCTTGGGTGCAGATTGAAAGCACTGCTTAATCAGCACTCCGCCAGACAATCCAAATTCCAGGAACTGGAAGGGGTTTGTGTCCTTGCCAGGCGTAATATCCTGCAGCCCAGACTGGCCCAGCTGCCAAAGCACACGGTATCTGCAGTGAGGACCTCGCTGGGAGCCAAGAAGCGCACGCATTCGGCTGGATACAGCAGCCGTGCCGGCAAATTCTCATTTTAATGAGCATTGGGGAGAAAAAAAAGAGATAAATCACTGGGTTCACGGCACTCTCTTGGCAGAGATGCCCACCAATGCTTTTAAGACTGACACACACAGCAGCTCGCCCCAGAATAAGCCACGACGGGGCTTGCAGGATTCCTCTGTCACTTTTGCTTCTCCCGTCTGCCAGCTTCAGGCATCCCCCATCACCCGTGTATCAAGGCGGCAGGTGGTGACATGAGCCCACATAGGACCGAGCAGGGCTTTGCCCTTTGCTGAGGGACAGGATCTGCTGTTGGTCCCTGAGCATCCCTATGCCTGGTGGAGGTTGGTGTGGCTTTCCATAGCAGGAGCCTTCTCTTTACTGGGGTAAAATCAAAAGAAAAGCCCCGTTTGAACAAAACAGTTTTCCCAGGTAATGCACAAAATTTGTTGCTCTAGTAAAATACCCCCCTCTTATGAACTGTCAGAAAGGCTTGTTTTCCAGCTTTGCTGAAAGCTGTTCATTTCCCCCCGTCCTGCCCCAAACACCACCAACAGCTCCACCTACCATAGTGCCCACCCTGGCAGGGAAGGAAAGTGGGGCTTTTGATGGCTTTTTGTGCTTCTAGAGCCCTGTAGAGGTCCAACACACCCAGAGATTGGTTCCTGCTCGTGCATTATTAAAGGAGATCTTCCTTCTGACTCTTGTGGTCAGAAGATTTGATCTCCGTATGTTGTGATGTGAGAAAACCCAGGCTGAACTCCTGCACATTTATTTGTGATCTCCCTGGAGTGAAACACCCCATTGAGCTCTAACCCAACTGAGACCAGTCCTGAGGTCTGAGGTCTTCGGAGTCATCTTTCTTGCTAATTAGGAAATTAACTCTTTGTTAATGTTGAATCCCTTTCTGAACCAAGCTGAGCCTTGGAGAAGTTGTGTGGAAAAGTGAAGTCTCACAATGAAGAGGTGACCTCCCAGCCCGCAGGAATCAGGGGGTGAATTCCCGGCTGCCAGCAGAACTGTGCCTTTCTTAGCCAGAACACAGGGACACCACGTTGGGATGGGCTTTTCTGAAGGATTCAGCCTTTCTTCATCAAAATTAAAGAAGTTTGATAAGTATCAACCCCCTTCTCCCTGATATCTCAGACATTGCAGGAACAGAGTAAGTTTCTCAAAGGAAATTTCACAATTTTAGTGAGAAGGAGTGATTTTGTGATATTTTGTGAATTTTGGTAGCCCGAATTGTTCCTATTATTCACTGTTAAAAGCTGGGATGGAGCAGAGAGCTAAGGTGCAATGCACATTCACCTCACTTTCCCTGTTGTCATCAGGTCATCCCTCATCCACCAGGCCATCTCCACACCCAGGATCCTGCTTTCCCCATGCCAGTGCAGCACAGTCACACCAGGCAGGACGCAAAATTGAACACGGGGAGCAAACCTCTGGAGGAAACCTGAAGCAAGATAGACCAGCTGCATTTGCCAGAGCTTGCAGGATTATTTATGAAGGCTTCAGTTATTGATGTCTACTGGATTTTTTCCTGACCCCAGGCCCATGTGAACCCTGCTGTTGGAGACTGCCTCCTAACCTGCTTGGGCAGCAATCCTGTCTCCTGGGCTGCATTTCTGCTGTTTGTGGCCAGCTGGAAGCAGCCATATACTTCCAGACCCTTGCAGAAGAAGATTCCACCTCTGCCGGGGCTGTGATTACGGGGAGGAGGGAGGGATGGCAGGGGGGAGGAGTGCCTGAGCCGGCCGTGGGGAACAGCTCATGCCGGGGGTACCATGCATGTGACCCTGAATGTGCCACCACGACAGCAGGGACCACAGTGGAG
The DNA here is from genome assembly GCA_947846985.1 of Fratercula arctica. Lineage (NCBI taxonomy): Eukaryota > Metazoa > Chordata > Aves > Charadriiformes > Alcidae > Fratercula > Fratercula arctica. Next base: position 10,895,733 of record CANTUZ010000013.1, on the reverse strand, counting down.
AGATCAGCAGGACAGGTTGGAGAGGGCCAAGTCTTCTCCAGCCTTTATCTCAACCACTTAAGGCATCACGGCTTGCCTACAACAGCAGGCTAACACAGTGACAGCATGTGCCTAGCCCAAACTCTGGGGTTTGGAGCATCTCCTTTAATAAACATGAGATGCTTCACTACTCCCTCCTGCTCTTTCCAATCGCTTCTCTGATTTGCAGGACTGTTCGCAATCCATGGATTTTGCTGTAAAATCCATCCACAGGATTGTTCCTGTGCCAGGGGCCGGCTCATCCATCGACAGGGACAAGCAGTTGCAATCCCTGTGGTTGGGACCACAGTCCTGGAGCCTTTCACACAATGCCTAGCGCCTGCCTCTGCATTAGGTGCAACGTCCTCTCTTAACCCACTGTTTCCACTTGCATATTTGCTAGGACATGAGAAAAACTAAAAATAAAGGTGAAAAAAAAAACCCTTTCCCATTTTACACATAGTGATGCTGCGGGGAGTGGGCAGTTGGGAGCAGGAGCCTGCACGTGTGGGTCCAACCACCCAGGCTGGGCTTGGCGGGACAGCACAGAGCAGCCTTGCCCACAGCCTGGCTACCCACCCACTAGCCAAAGGCCACCTAGGCATCACCCCAGCCCTGCGAGCTATGAGTTGCTCCTTTTACTGGTTCAACTGGCCAGGTTCCGATAGGAGCCTGACTCTGGGAGTCTTTAGTGCTAACAGCAACCGTAGCTGAAAAAGCAGCAGGACTAATGCCTTTGTGGTGCAAAGTGAAAAATGCTTGTTTTGGGGTACTAACTAAGATGTCCATCATGGTTAATGGGATGCTATGTGATCTCCTTGGTCAGTAGGTGGGTATCAGCTCCCCCACCTCTCCCCCCATCCCTGTGGCACCGTCAGAGCTGTGGTCCCCACCAGCAGCCCGCAACTGCCTGTGAGGAAGCTGCGAAGGCCACCAGTTCCAGCCAGCACCAAGATATAATTGGAGCCTTTGAAAGGCGAGAAATTTTTCCGCCGGGTCTAGAAATAAATGTCTCTGAAGTTGAGTGCTGCGGATGGTAGTTTCTCGCAAAGGTATTTTTTGCAGTAACTGGGCTAAGTTTAGAAATCCACTTAACAAATAGCGCAGAAGCTCCTCTCAGCACAATCCAGAAGATAGTTAATTTGCTGTTTGCTAACAGTTTGGTTTTTAGCCCGGTGCTGTGGCTGCGTGATGGTCCTGCTGTGCTCTGCCAACATGAGAAGAATCTAACAGGTCAATGGAAAGAGGGGCCCATCACACCACAAGCCAGCCGAGACCGAGATAGACCCAAACCTGGGAGCCAAACATCAGCCGTGACCTCCTCACCAGCCCAGGCCGGGTACTGGGACCCTCACCCCACAACAGCCCCGTGCCCACCACCCCACTGCCCCCATCCCCGCTGTGCACCCACAGCCCTGCCCACAGACACGGACATGAGCCAGAGTCAAGAGCCCTGGACACATGATGGTGGTGGGGTGGTTTTTTACTGTGCTTATCGCCTGCTCTCCACGTGGTTGGCTTTCAGGCTCAGAGGTGGGAAACTCATCATTCCCACCCCGGGGTCCTGGTGGGATTTCCCCATCCCACAGGGCAAAACCAGCCTGCACGAAAGGCATCACCTGGGGCGAGCCGAGATTGTCTCTTTCCTCGGCATCTGACACAGTAAGCGCTACCTGTGCAATAGTCAGGAAATGCTGCAGCTCCGGCAAAGGGCTGGATCAGCTGCTGGTCGGGGGCTAGCGGATCACAGCCCCGAAAGCCCAGACCCGGCGAAGTGAAGTCAGGACACCCTGGCAGCCTTACCGTGTAATTTTCTTGCTTGGACGGGTGTGTGCCGCAGCCTGACTGCAGCCCCTGTGTGTTCAGTCCGTTCACTTTTTTTCCAAGACCAAAATTAAGATAGAAACTGAGCACCTGGCACCGGTTCACAGGCGGGTTGGTCATGGCTGCACAGGGAGGTCTTGTTCCCGTTGCTTCTCTTCTCGGGGGTGGCCCCGGTGCTCACATGCCCGGGCCCCCACTGCAGCACTGGCAGACACCCCCCAACCATCCCCACCAGCGCACGGTTCACTCTCTCCAGCTGCGAAATGTTTTTTTCCGCAGAAAAATGTTGCTGCTGTTTGTTTGTTTGCTTGGCTCAGACTAAATAACAGTGGGGCTAAAAGAGATGCTGCTTTTCCTCCCCAGCTCTGAAGGAAGGGGGGGGGGGCGGTGCTTGCAGTGGTTTATCATCCCTTGGGATCTTGGGATGGGGTCTCCTGAAGGTGTTGCTTCTCCCCACGGTCTGCCTGGGGCATGTCCAGCAGGGAGGAGGACGTGGCTCAGGTGGCTGGTGATCTCTCAAAGCCTGGCCAGCTTTAAAAGCAGACTCTGGTGAGTGGGTGGTGAGAAGGTGGTGCAGAAGGTGGTGAGAAGGTGGTGCAGGAGGAAAGACACAGCACAGGAGCATCTGGAGGAGATGGGGAGGCTTTGGGCAGGAAAGACATGCCCATATGGGCTCTTGGTGTCTTAACATCTCTTCACAAGGCTGAGCAACGGCAGCTGCTCAGCTCTTCTGAGACTTCCCAGGGAGGCCATCAGCGCTGTAGCAGAGAGAGCACCTAACGGGTGAGACGAGGGTGTAATCCTGAAGCTTTTGGTATCATGAGTGACACTGGGTAAACCGCTTTCCATACATATTTCTCCATCCATACTATCATGCTGATCACATCTACCAGAGGGCTTTGAGGGTTGCTGAAGACCAGCACTGCCTCTGAGCTGGTCCTGCCCCTCCAGGTGAGCAGGGCAGGACTACGCAGGATTTCTGCAACATCTGCCTATTTCTGGCATTGAAGCTGAAATGAGCTTCAAATACTTTTCCTCACTTTTAAAGTTTCTTGCTGTACCTGCACACCTCTAGATGATCTGAAAGGTCCCTTCCAACCTAGCCAATGCTGTGATTCTTTGATTCTGTGATCTCGGGGCTTCCTGGCTTCTGCCCGCAGAACGGGAGCATCTTGATGGACACTTTGTATTTTCACTCCTCCACTGTCCCGTAAAGATTTAATGTGAATCTTTGCCAAGAAATCTCCCTTTTCTTGTGGGACTTCCAAGCTTTCCCACGTCCAGATGGCCGGATCCAAGCCATCAGATTTCTCTCTGCCTAGACGTGAAATTTCTCAGGTTCAACCACGGAGGCTCAGATGTTTGCAAGAGCTATTTTGCTCAAAGCTGGACAAAGGCTGGAAAAGGGGAAAATGAGAATCTTGGGATGCTCTTTTCTGCTCTGTTTCCTCAGCCTTCACCCAAGGACAACTGTGCTGCCCTTTAAACACAGCTCGAGCAGCCCCTGCCCTGGCACACCAGGCAGGGATTGCAGAGCCCGTACACATACCATCACTGCTGCCTTGTGGCAGACTTACCGAGGCATCATCTGCTCCTCCTCTGTCTTGGACTCCACATTTATTACAGCAAAATGTGCGTGTTGGGGGCCTGCATGCCCTTGACCGTCCAAAAAGCAACTTCCCGAGGCTGAGCAATGCACATACGTGAAGTATAAAGGAATGGAAATTAAGAGCTCTGATTCCACAAGTATTTGCTGGGTGATTTAAAGAAAGGAGCTCCCTGGGCTCAGCCTGTGCCAGACACGGAGAGAAGCAGCTGCAGTCCCCGAACTCATTTAGACACCCTGTCTGCCACGAGTGATAAATTTTGTTGTTCCAAGAACATAAAAGCCTGTGAGGAACTGTGCAGCTGGAGGTCCTGGCGAGACGTGTCATGTCGGTGGCACGGCTTCTCTGAGGAGCTGTGCTGTGCTGCAGAAGCTGGGAGAGGGTCGCGCTGGGAGATGGGCACGGCCATGGTTTTGGGATGCAGAAGCTCAGCAAGAAGAGCCAAAGGCGGTAAGCAGCACACCGATGCCTCCTTCCCATGCTGGGCCATCCCACAGGGTTTTGAAGTGGAAAACAAGCAGCAAACAGCACAACATTGTTATAGATAATCTGTGCCCAGAGAAAAAGAGAAGAACCCGTGCTCGCAGTGCAGAGCCCGTACCAAATCTGCCCTGTCTTTCAAGTGCAAGAGGCTGCCCTCTGCCATCAGCCCCTTGCCCACGACCTGGTGCAAGTGTCGGTGCTCGCCGGTGCACGTGCTTGGGGGATCGTTACCCCTCTGCTCTGGGTGTGAAGGCAAAGTTTGTGTTATTTCATGCTGGGATATATTTCCTGGCCTGCTGAGAGGCTGGGTCACTGGCCACAGTGGCCACAACAAGGGTTACTTGCAGATCCTTCCCTGTGTGAGCTTAATGTCAACAAGAAGCCCATGAACTCTCTTAAATTATGGGCTAACCTGCCCGGCAGTGAATTATTCCTGCCTGAAGAGCTTGAAACATGGCTGTAAACCTCAGAGAACTGCCCACCAGCCCAGCTGCGGCACGGCCAGGGCTCTCGGTGCTGGGCAGGACAAACAGCACTGTGCTCCTCGCCAGTGCCACCAGCTGATCCCCACTGCTGGTGGTGAGGAGCCATCCTGGGGGGTTTCCACCAGGAAAATCTCCCAGGAGATTCCTCTTTGCTGGCCCTGGGGAAGGGTTTGGTGTGTCAGTGCATGGCCTGGGTTCCTCAGCCAAGACACCCGTGGTGGGTAGACACAGGGGTGACCATCCCAGCAGGGCATGACTCCCTGATGTGCATGTGCTTTGATCTGCCAGGGATAAATGAGGGTGTTTAAAACACACTGGGAAAACCCCATATATCTAGGGAAATACAGAAGGAAACCCGATTCCAATCAAGGCCTTGGAAGGTCCAAACCCATGATCTGCAGTTTAACTGAACACAGCCAAAATGCGAGCGATTCTCTCCACATCTCTCTCACCATGGAGACACGCTCCCCGGGGTCTTTTCTCCTCCAACCAGGGGATGTGCTGACACATGAGTCCCTGAAAACCCTGGGAACTGGGACACCTCATCTGAAGATAACTGTTTGGTCTGAGGATGCTCTGAGTCCTGGCAGCTCCGCTGAGCCCATGGTCCCCAGCGCCTGCCCTTTGATGTACAGAGGGAGCTGGATGGGGGATTCCTGTGGCTCATCCGTGGCTCTGTCCACCCCTCAGGAACACAGAGGTCTGATGGTGGCTTGAGCTGACACATCCGCGCTAGCATGACCTTGACCATGTGCCACGAGTGATGGGGAGGAAACAGGACTGGAGCTGGGCACACACCAGTACTGGGAGCATGTGCCCCACAGAGACCTGGGCTTGTGGTGGCCAATAAGGACCGCAGCTGATAAGGCTCATGCTGCCTTGTCCTCCCCACTGCTGCTAGTGAGACTTAACTATCCCACGCAGACAAGCCTGGTACAATCCAGCCTTCATCCTGCTAACAGATGTGCCGGTGCCAGCTCCCGCAGAGGCACCTGGCAGGTCGGAGCTCAGTGCTTGGTGAGGGAAAGGACAGAGCCCATCTGCCCCGCGGCCGGCATCTCACAGGACAGCAAACACTGAGCTCACCGAGACAGATGTTGCCTTTGGCACATCCCTCTCCTCGCTCCGCTTCCCAGCGGACATGGAGCGTGGTTTCACCTCAGCGTCCTGTCTGCTGCCCATGTGTTGCTGTCGAGCCGAGCCCGCCAGGGCAGTGGGGCTTTCCCTGCCTTGAAAGCACAGGAGGCGAGAGCTGTGCCGGAGCACCGGACTCCAGGAGCTGTGAGGGGGACACCCCTGGAGCCTCCCCCAGCATCTTCCCAGAGCCAAGGGGAGAGACACCCTCAGGGGCTGCACACGGTTCCCAGCTGGGTCCCGTTACAGCCCCGGCACTTCCTTTTCGGCTTGTCAACATCCAGCTGCGGGTTCCTGGCTGAGAGAAAAGGAGGGTGGCATTGCTCCGGAGGCCATGCCCGAGCAGGGGGTGCTGGGTCAGGTTGGGGCTGAGGAACGAGCCTAGCCTCATCCTTCTCATCTGGTGCTCAGCTGTTTCCAGTTTTTCCCTTCCCTTTTTCTTATTTAAGCTGGTGTTTTCATGCTGTGCTGATAAGAAAGGGGAAGCTTGGGAGTGCTGGTGGGTGGTTTGGTGACTGGGGCTAGCTGTTTGGTGTCCTCCTCGCCCCCTCCGCTGGCTGCTACACAGACACCAGGGACAGAGTGGCCTTCTTTCCAAAACCAAGACCTGGGATCCCTGTAAGTGGGTTGGGGGGATGTTGGAAACCAGAACTTGATAAATTCATGGAGGCATTATATGATATTATGTCTTCTGGCATGGGTAGTTCACAATGTCTGCCATTAAACCTGCAATAGCAGGTCAGAGACACAATGAGCTCTCAGCCTCTGTGAGCAGCTGATGCCCATCTGGAGTAAGTGGGATGAATGAAGTGGTTGTAAAGCTAAAGTAGCAGTGCTAGGAGCAGGACTGGTGCTCTCCCTTTCTCCCCAGGCAAGAACAGGGCCTTCCTCTTCTGCCTGCTCCAGTAATGGAAAAGATGAGACATCTCTATGAGTTCATGGACTGTGCTAAGGGGAAAACCTCCAGGTCTCCTCACCGCGGTGTTTTGTGTCTACCGGCCTCCCAAAGTGGTTCAGTAAATCAACACAGCTCCCCTCTGTGCCTGCCAAAACCCCTCCAGCCGTCTCGCACAGATGACCGTTGAGGTGATGAAGAGGGTTAATTGACTCTGATAAATATTTGCCTGTTTCTCTGGGTTTACAGAAACCTCGCTCCAGACCCAGCTTTGAAGTGGAGTTCAAAGCCCCAGCAACGCCGACGTCTCGGGGAGAGGAAACTCCCCCCAGCATGCAAAAAATCTGCACTACAAGGAGGGTATCTGCATCCCCCATCCTCCTCAGTGGGCACCCGACGCAGCGATGGCACCTTCCATCATCTCACGAGGTCCTGCGCATCTCCCCGCACCAGGGTAAGATCTGCTTTGCCCATTGTTTGGAGCCTACATTAAATAAACAGCCCAAAGAAAGGCCTTTTTTCCAGCAAAGTGGCAGAACATGCTTCTCACATATTTTTTTTTTTTTTCCCCTAACTTCTGAATGGTGTCAACAGAGATTGGGCTGAGTTGCACATCTGTGGTGGGCTCATATTTAAATAAATAGCTTGTCTGAACTGTACAAATAAACACTGGTGAAAAGAATCCTGTTTCTTTAAGTGAAGCTGGTAAATGCTCTGATTCAGTTGAAGCACTAAGATTTGGCTTTAATTTTATTTTTCACCAAACTTAAAGCTAAGGGAAAGAAAAAAAATGTTGTTTATTCTCAGAATAGGTTGAGTCCAGGCAGCAGGAGCACAACCTTCATCACCCATCTCCTCCTCGGGTTGTTGGTGACCCCCACACACACACTGTTGACCACCCTCCATACCTTCCTCCCACCATGGTAAGGAGCAGACCAGACTGCTGTATTTTGGGAGATGCTCCATTCCTGGCGGACTGAGATATGCTTCTTCGTCGAGAGCTGAGAGCAGCCAGTCTGGCCCACTTTGTGTTGGGAAAGTAGGCCAGACCATAATGGACCAGTAATGGCCCTGCCAGCCTCTTGGGCTTGACAGTAAAATCTCATTAGCTGCCTTAGGGAGGTGCAGAAGCTCCATAACAAACCCTTCAGGTTTAATTTGCCATTTGGGAGCATTTAATCCTAATGGCAGATCTCCCCCTACACCTGGTGGGACCACAGAGGTAGAGACAGCAAAGCAAGTGCTCCTAAACTCCGGCAGAAGCTGAAGGGAAGAGTCCTGGCTGGGAAAAATGGTGATAAACCAGAGCCCAAAACCCAGACACCAGTACAGCTTTGGGCTTCTCCTTGAGGCAAACTCACTTCTTCACTGTTCTAATCCCAGGGGTGGCTGACCTGGGAGCTGCTCAGAGCTCTTCACGTTGTCACATTCCCTCACCTCGCTGTCTTTCTGCCCATCTTGTCTTTCAGATGCCACCAGTGGTTGATGACCCCACTGATAAACTCTGTGGCTTGGGCTACCCTTGTTTCTTCTGAGGAACGCTAAGATGTGGGGCAGTCCCGCAGCGAAGGAGCGCGGCGAGGCGAGCAGGAGGCATTCAGCGAGCTGCACACTGCACATATGTAGGTAAAAAACTGACCACATCATTTGCCAAAAAAAAAAGAAAAAAAATTTTTCTATTAATTTAGGCTTCCAAATTAAGACTGTGACCGTCTTGAGTGCACTGGGTATTCAGCATACCCTTTGAACATCTTTTGTAATTATTATTTTTCATCTACAGAGCATTTCAATACTCATTATGGTCAGGACAAATTCATATCACATTTTCAGCCAACACTTATAATTAACCAAGCTGGTAAAGCGCAGATTAAATATTATGTATGTATATTTTTTTTTTTAATTTTACATTTGATGTTTGTAATTCTATATTTGACTGAAATAGCCACAGCTCATGTTATGTGGTTGACTGTACCAGTTATACAGTCAAGAAACCAGAACTATTAACTGTGGTCCCTGCAGGTAATCAACACAAAGTCACTTCCAAATTTTACACCTGAGTATATGACTCTGATTCTTTCCTGCAAACACACAAGCTAAAAATGCACCAGTAAAGTTTGAAAAGTTCGTATTTCTGAACGTGAATGAATAAGCACAGACCATTTCCTTCCCATATTTGATCAGTTCCAATAAACAGCAGTTTCTTCATCTAAAAAAAAAAACAAACCAATATTTTTGTACAGTAGCTCAAGGGCCACCCAGCAAAGTTTTGGGGGTTTTTTGTGGAAATTGTTGTTGTGAGATTTGCATGATGTTTAATCTGTGATTGATAATCATTACAGAAAGGGAATAAGTGGAAATACCACCTTTAGCACATGGCTAACAGAAAGGCTAACGGGGCTGCTGCCCAGAGAGCGCTGCCCACTCAGCCTGCAGCGAAAAACCTACCCAGCAGCTACCCCCCGAAAAACAACACAGCAAGAATGGAATTAATTCAAATACGCAGGTGTTGGGGGGGGGCAAGGATTTTCTTTGGCATACACAGAAGACGCGCATTATATGCTGTGCAAAAAACAGGGAATATTTCAGCAAGGAGCTGCGCAGGCAGCCACCACAGCTGCTCGAGGAAGTCAGGCAATTATAGATAAACATGACTAATTAAGACCATTTTATGCCCAAGTGCATGTATACTTAATCACATGAATTATACTTTTTCATGTGTAATCTCATCCCCACTTCATCTGCTAATGGGCTGTTTAATTTGTATTGTAGGAAGAGTAACTATTTTACATCTTTGTGAGTGCGGGTTATTTTTAAGCTCTTCAGGTCATTACCGTGTCCTTCCGCAACCTCACAATTGTCTCTGAAAGAAATTTAGGAAGGAGGAGAAAAGAATTTCTCCCATATCCCGCTCAGGGTGCAGGGATACAGAGGCGAAGGGACTTGCCTATGGCTGGAGAGGGGGTTTGTCAGAGCCCGACATTAAACCCAGCTCCTCGGAGTCCATGCTCATCACAAGGCCATTCTCTCCTGTAAATTAAAACCCGTCATTAGTCTGCTCTGCTGCAATCTGGCTGTGCGGAACAAGAAATGTAAATATTTTGTAGCAGTAGGTATTAATTTGGAGCATTAATAAAGTTTGCGCCGCTGAAAACTGAATCGGTTCTTTATTATGCTTTGCCCGGTATCCCAAAATATTTTGATCTTTGGATATAACCACCAGCTATGCTGAAAATTCCCTGCAGCTCAGATCATACCCTTCCTATTCATTTGAGGGAAGCTGGAGGGGAAATGTGTGACCTGCAGAGGTTTTCAGGCCGGTACCAGTGATGGCGCAGTCTGTACAAATTCCCTGGGGTTAATTTCCGCACCTTTTTCTAAAATTCTTGGGGTTTCAGGACTGGGAAAGAGCTTTCCCATTGGTTTGGGCAGCCCCACAGGTGGTGGTGCGTTACCATCGTCTCTCTTTCTGTCTCTCGACTCGGCATCTCTGCCATAAATAACGCAGCACCCACCCACAGAAGCGAGATTTACCCTTGGTTCTGCCCAGCCCCATGGCCAGACTGGGGCTCGTGGGAAGAGCATCCCTCCCCAGCAGAGACGGGCAGCAAAGGTCTAGGACAATGTGAAGGGAAGGCTGCATTTCAAAGGCATCACCGACACAAAGGAACAAAGCACAATATTATTTCTTTCTTTATTTTTTTTTAGGATGACAGTAAATAGAGAAGGCTGCAGAGCTGAAAGCATCTGGGTTGATGGACGGTGTCTCAGCAAAGGTCCAAAACCATCTTAAACTCCAAGCTTAAGCTTCTATTAGGCAAAGAAAATACAGCACAAATTATGCTTATGTAGCACCTCTCATGCAAACATCCCAGGACGCTCCACGACCAAACTCAAACACAATCAATCATGGAGATGTGAGCAGCACTCGCCAAGGAAAACAGAGAGCAGGGAAGGCTCGGCAAGAACGGCCACCACCAGCACCTGGCTTCCCAAGGGAAGGACTGGGGGCTGGCGAGGGCCCCCCTAGGCAGGCAATGGTAGGTGAGCAGATGCCAGCGCGTGTGGGAGTGGCTGTGAAGCAGGGGGACAATACGGGAGCAGAGGAGGTCTCAAATGGGCCAGTGGTGGTGGGGTGACTCAGCCCCACAAGTGTGCAGCCACAGGCTGGTGGCTCTGCCGGTCCCGCCGGGCAGTGTGCTGGGGGCCAACCAACATCTCCTCCTGGAGCACACCTCCCTGCAGCACGTGAGAACTCACCCTAGCTCAAACTTTGGTCAGAAAAGAACAATTGCTTATGTTTTGTAAAAAAATGTGGGTACCTTTTCTCTCCTTCTCCTCCAGGCATCCTTCCTTGGCTGCAACAGAGCGCAACAGACCCAGAAATCTGACCAAAAAAGAAAGATTCCTATTGAGCACAGTCAAGAGACTCAGTTTTGACGGACTGAGTTGAGGATTCAGTTCAAACTTCTTGGTCCTGCTCCACAGCAAACCTCCAAAGCTTTGCCAGCTTATTCTTTGATGCCGGGAGGTTCCCTTGCTGGGGCGCTCACGGCGGCTGAAGGGCTTTAGCAAAGGGATGAAGAACTAAACTCCCATAACTCATTCTGCAAATGGCTTTAAAGCACAACCGACTTTTCAGTAGCTATCTTGCCTTCTTCTAACATGGAATGTTTTGGAGCGTGTTCAGCAGGAGGAGCTTGTGCATAGGGGTCTCATGACACATGTGTGAGACTACTATATGATGCTACTGCAGCATATGCGAACACAACACCATTTTCTCAGCGTCTTGACAGCAGATCATGGTGCAGCACCACAAGCCTGAGCGAAATGTCACTGTCTTGCAAGAAGGTCTAAATTTCTCCACAGCTAATTTTAAGCACCCAAATTAGGTGCACAGTTGCCCTAGGCTCCTGGCAAGGGTTGCTAAGGTGCTCTTTCCACTGGCTGTTTGCTGAGATGGAGGTGACTCTGTTTCCAGATGAGGATCTTCAGTTCTGCAGAAGGTATCACACAGACGCCGAATCACAGAATGGTTGGGGTTGGAAGGGACTCTGGAGATCATCTAGTCCAACCCTCTGCCAAAGCAGGGTCATCTAGAGCAGGCTGGACAGGAACGCATCCAGGAGGGTTTTGAATGTCTCCAGAGAAGGAAACTCCACAACCTCTCTGGGAAGCCTGTTCCAGTGCTCTGCCACCCTCAAAGGAAAGAAGTTTTTCCTCATGTTCATACAGATCTTCCTGTGTATCACTTTGTGCCCGTTGCCCCTTGGCCTGTTGCTGGGGACCACTAAGAAGAGTTTGGCCCCATCCTCTTGACACCCGCCCTTTAGATATTGATAAGCATTGATGAGGTCCCCTCTCAGGCTTCTCTTCTCCAGGCTAAACAGACCCAGGTCTCTCAGACTTTCCTCATCAACGAGATGCTCCAGTGCCCTGACCATCTCCGTAGCCCTCCACTGGAGGGCTATTCATACCATAATCTCACACCAGCAAGACAGAGTTCTTTGCAATCAAAGTGATTAACAGAATCGCTGGAACGAGATAAATTAATTTTCTAAGCAATTAAAATTATTGAAAATAATGAATAACTCAGTGTCGTCGTTCTTGCTCCAATGAGTAGTGAAATACCTGGTACCACATGAACTCTACGAGCAGGATAGACCTCCCCCAGACTTGTTGCAGCTCAGGGGTGAGGATGCTCTTCCCAGGCGTGTTGGTTCTTGCTTCGAACCTCTGCTCAGGCGACCAGCATCTCCTCATTGCCTCTCCAAGTAAGTGCCCTAAGCTCCGGGTGACTGGGCGTGCAGGGACACGGCTCACCAACCGCCCTTCAGCTCTGAAAGGGTTTCTACAGCCCCTAACAGATCTATCCCTGCGTCCTTTAGAGGCAAAGCGTGATTTCTCAATGAAAGTGGAACAATTTGTTGGGGGCCTTGCTTCAAATTAAACCAGAAAAAACCAACCAACCAAACAAACAAAAAAAAACCCAAACACAAAAAACACCCAAAAAACCAAAACAACCAAAGAATTTTTTAAACAAATCTGGAAGATTTCAGCTTGCATCAGGCAGTGACTTGTTGAGGTTAAGGAAAAGGATACAAAGAAAGGGAAGGACAGCCACATCTGCTATACCTGACAAATTATTGCGGTTTAGTATGGTTTATACCTGTCGCAGCTCGACCAGGTGTCTGTGAGGGCTCTTTGGGAACCTTCTGCAACCCCCCTGGAACAAACCTTATTCTCCGTTTATGAATAAAAGCTTTTTCTGCAGTTTTAAAAGACCTACATTCTGCTTCTGTGGTTCTTCAAAGAGGAAGGGTGATCGGCTCCTCAGAAGGACTGTTGGCCATGGCCGGTGCACGTGGCAGCAAATGCATGGCCCGAAAGCAGAGATTTACTCTAAATCTGCAGGACACCTGGACCCAGCTGAGCTTTGCTTGCGGGAATCCGCGCTTGACAGAGATAATCCTCAGACATTTCAAGCTGGGCTGAAGACAGACGCATTTCCAGCCCGTGCCGTCAACTCCATTCATCCGGAGCAGGTGCCGAGCTCGTGAAATCCTCCTGCCGGATGGCGGACACCACCGCACGCTTCATTAGCCACCAGCCGAGCCGCTGGCCACCTCCAGCTCGCCGGGGTGTCGCAGACAGTCTGGAGCTCCGAGCCCCACACTTGGGCAGCGCCGGGGAGGCCAGGTTTCAAAGGCGGAGGGGGGATTTAGGCAGACAATGCCGGGCTCTGTCAAACCCGCTCCCAGCCCCTCTCATCCTCGCTCATCCGAGTGAACACAGCCACCCATCTTTTCTAATTCGGGGGAGGGGGGGGACACGCAACGCCATGGCTGGGAGTGCTAGACACGGCCATGGCCGTCTTATTAAAACCAACACCTAATAAATTGCCAAACGCCGTTTACCCTGGATAAGCTCCGTCGCTGAAACTCTCCGTATCGGCTGCAGCCCCTTTGATGTGTCCTTCTGCTCTTTGATTGTGTGATTCTTTGAGCCCAGATGCTGTCCCAGCTTCGCTGGCCGTGTCTGCAAACCGGCTCTGAAACGTGCCCTGGCAAGAAACGCTTTCCCATCCCGTCTCAGATAGGGTCTGCTTTTTTCCCTCCCCATTCCACACCCCCCCCCACCATTTTTCTTCCAGAGGCCGTTGGGATGAATAAAGGCTCTGTGCATTCAGCCATTTCTCTGCTTGCTGATGCTTTTTTTTATTTTATTTTTTAAAAACTAAGCTGAAATGACAGTGGCAGCAGTTCAATAGATGACATAGGTCTGGAATACCATGGTGACGGCCGGTGCTTGGACACCGCTTTCAGCTCCAAATATCACAGAATCATGGAATACCAGGTTGGAAGGGACCTCAGGGATCAAACATGGGCAGTGAAAAGGGGCAGGAGCATTAAGAGCCCCAGAAATACTTTCTCCTTCTTTCTTAAGCATCAGGAAAAAAAGTAAAAAAATTCTACTGAGTGAGGAAATTCTTAAACTTTTTCTTGACTATCACAGTAGGACACTCTCCTTCAGGGGAGCTGCCACCTTCCTCTAGAAGTAGTGGATGCTCATGTATAGGACGAGAGAAAGCAGCCTCAAATTGTGCCAGGGGAGGCTTAGGGTGGATATCAGGGAATATTTCTGTGACAAAAGCGTTGTCCAGCCCTGGAACAGGCCGCCCAGGGCAGTGGTGGGGTCTCCATCCCTGGAGAGATTCAACAGCCACGTGGATGTGGCGCTGAGGGACATGGGTTCGTGGTGACATGGCACTGCTGGGGTAACGGCTGGACTCCAGGATCTTAAAGGTCTTTTCCAACCTAACCTATGGTATAGATCCCACACCCCACGAGACCCTCAGGGGTCTCTGCCGGTGCTCCGGAGGCGGCCAGCCCACCGGGTGACGGATCCGAACCGCCATTGCCATTCCCATCATGACAGGGGACAGTGGGGGAGGCACATTTCTGAGCACACGTCTTACCCCGCTGGCACCAACACAAGCGCGGGCCCCTCCCGGTGCGGGACATGCGGCTCCCCTATGGATCCCATACCATAACTTGGCTCCAGCATGGATCCCATACTGTAGTGGGACAGCCCTATGGATCCCATACCATAACGGGGCTCCCCTGTGGATCCCACACTGTTACGCGGTTCCCACATGGATCCCATACCATAACACAGTTCCTATATGGATCCCATACTGTAATGGGGCTCCCGCATGGATCCTATACCGTAACGCAGCTCCTGCATGGATCCCATACTGTAATGGGGCCCCCCTATGGATCCCATTCCATAACGTGTCTCCCACATGGATCCCATACCATAATGGGGATCCCCTATGGATCCCATACTGTAATGCGGCTCACCTATGGATCCCATACTGTAACGGGGCTCACCTATGGATCCCATACCATAACGGGGCTCCCACATGGATCCCATACTGCAACAGGGCCCTCCCTATGGATCCCATACTGCAACGGGGCTCCCGCATGGATCCCATACTGTAACGCAGCTCCTGCATGGATCCCATACTGTAATAGGGCCCCCCTATGGATCCCATTCTGTAATGTGTCTCCTGCATGGATCCCATACCATAATGGGTCTCCCACATGGATCCCATACCATAATGCGTCTCCCCTATAGACCCCATACTGTAACAAGGCTCACCTATGGATTCCATACCATAACATGGCTCCCACAGGGATCCCATACCGCAACAGGGCCCTGTGTATGGATTCCATACCATAATGGTGTCCCCCCTATGGATCCCATAGTGTAACGCGGCCCACCTATGGATCCCATACCATAACACAGCCCCCACATGGATCCCTTACCGGAACCGGTCTCCCCCTGTGGATCCAATACCATAATGGGACCCCCGCTATGGATACCATACTGTAACGGGGCTCCCCTATGGATCCCACACCGTAACGGCCCCCCGTGTACCCCACAGGGCCCCGCAGGGGGCGCTGTCCCGCCCGCCGCCGCCGCCGCCGCGCGGCAGTACGCATGCGCACCCCCGCCGCCGTTCCCGCGCGGGTGCCGCCAGGGGGCGCGGGGGCGGTGCGTGGGTGGGCGGGGCCGGCGTGTGACGCGGTACGGCGGCCGAGCGGGCGGGGGTAGGTGGCGGCGGCGGCGGCGGCGATGGAGCGGTTGGAGTGGGGTGGCCGCTGGCTGCGGGCTGGGTTGGCCGGCGGGCGAGTGAGCCGCAGGCTGCCCTGGCTGCTGCTGGCCATCGTCCTCCTCGGGTCCGCCCTCAAGGACGGCGACCTGGTGCCCGAGACGCCCATGCAGAACAAGCGCAACCCGCTCAACGTGTGAGGAAGGCCTGGGGGGCCGGGGAGGCCTGCGCCATGGCGGGGGGCGGGGGGGGAATGGCGGGGGGCGTGCCTGTGCTGGGCTGCTGAGGGGGCGAAATGGTGGTTTCTGTTAGATCTCACGGTCTTAACGTCTGCTACAGCCTACAGGACCGTAAGATTTCAGAACAACTGGAGTTTCTTGCTCAGTTTCTACGGGAAGGGGAAAAGAAGGGTTTTCCCTTGTCTTTAGCTCCCAAGTTATTTCTCAGGTTTGAGTAAACTGATAGTTATTGAACTGATCTAAAAGCAAGCTGAAGAAAATAAGTGGTTTAGCGTCTTCTAGTATCTTTTCTAAAAGCAGAGTTACTGCAGTCCTTTCCTAGTACTCGGGCAATGATTTAACTGGTTTAGTCATTCCTTAAAGCTACACTTGAGCATTTTGAAGGGCATGAGGAAGGGGATGAGCTGGGGCAGTGCACGTGCACTATACCTGCTAGAGATCAGAAAGTAAAGCTAAAATTGCTGTTTTCCCTTGTGACTTGGGGAATTTTGTAGTTTATTGATTCGAATTTGTTATTTGGTGACGTGTGGGAGAGGAGCTGGTTTTAGTGTGGTTGAAAAGAAAGATTGGCAGGAACACTTAAGAGAGTGAAAGTGATCTTACAGTAAAAACATACTGCAGTTCAATTCTCCCTTTTTAAATAGAGGAACGTTATCTGTAGTGACAGTTCCTGAAGCAATTTTTCTCCCCACAAATTACTTGCCTGCTGCTTTGCTGGCAGCAATGATATTAGCAGCCTTTTTTGCTTTTAACTGTCTCAATAAAATGAGGATTTTATTTTCAATTACTGTTCCATGATAGCAGCTGTAGTTCCCACACAGATGCCCCCTCTACTGTAAAATGAAGAGTAATGGAGGTACTCCTCAAGATCCTAGGCAAGGCCCTGACAGTTTTTGTTGGGGTCCTAATGAAGATACAGAACTCTGTTCCTGCTTGGTTTTGTCTGAAGTGGTGATTTAATGATGACTGTGTGTCTAGCAGTAGCTCAGCCACAGGCCAGAATTCTGCCATCTCTTTTTTTCAAACTGGGATGTGGGTAAAGAGGGGGCTGCACAGTTCCCCTCTCCCACCAGCTGATAGGAAGCAAGCTGCATTGGAAGGTACTAAGGGGAGAAAGGTGATCGTAGACTTGGTCTCCTTAGCTTCTTAGTAAATTCACTTGTACCTGCTTCACTTACAGATTTGAAAAGGGGACTAGTTACGTAATATTTTCTCTTGTTAAACAGAGTATCAGCACATCATCGGATGAGTTTTGAGATTTTGTAAGCATCATAGCAAAAATTTTCAAGGCAGTGAGTGAATTTAGAGATGGAAGGATCTGTCTTTGCTGAAGGAAAGCTCTTACAAACTGAAGGGACAGCAAAGGAACAAACACATTCTGCTTCTTTATTTATTTTGTAAGGTGATAACGGAGGACAAATTTCACAGGCTGATTAGAGAAAAGAGTCAGCCCTCCTCCTGGCTGTCTTATTCAGTATTAAGAGGGTGAGGTGGTGAAGCAAAGATAATTGAGATGAAGGAGGAGAGTCAGAGAAAGGGTTACTGTGATCAGGGTGGCAAGCTAAAAATACATTCTTTGCAGCTGCATTCTGAGTAGGGCAGAGTTGAGCGGGTTTGTAGGGTAAAAGCAATTGCAAAACTGATCTGCAGGTCTACTGCAAGTCTGAACAAGGGCTCTAGGTCTGAGGGAACACTGCCTGGGAAACAGTGGAAGTACCCAATTGAGGGAGTATTCATGTGTTGGGTCCGAGAGAAATAGTGGGGAGACAGTTAAGGTTTTAGCTATACTTTATTTTGAAGGGATGGCACGAGTGTCTGATTTAGACAGCTCTAAGCACTGACCTTGAAAACGTGCTTCTTCAAGCACCACCACTTAGCTCGGGTCCTGTGAAGTTTCACACATGGATGTTTCTCTTTCCTTTTTTCTCTGGCAGATATTTTGTGAAGGTGGCTTGGGCATGGACGTTCTGGCTTCTGCTGCCCTTCATCACAGTCACTACCTATCAGTTTGCCAAAAGCAAGTTCCTCTATGGTACCACAAAGAGCCTTTTGATGGTGCTGCGGCGTCTCAGTGCACTTGCGGTGGGCACTGCCATCTGGTATGTCTGCACCGGACTCTTCATGTATATCGAGAATCTCACCGGCGCATGCTCTACCTCGGGTAAACTCAGCGAGCCTCACCGGCTGTATGCCACCAAGCAGGAGTGCCACCAGGACAACGGGATCTGGAATGGTTTTGATATCTCTGGGCACTGTTTTCTGCTCTCATACTGTGCTCTGATGATTGTGGAGGAGGTGGCTGTGCTGGAAGGCTTGTCCATAGACCAGAACTCTAAGCTGCGTGTTGTGATCAACGGCCTGTTTGTTTCCTTGTGTTTTCTCACCATGATCTGGGTGTTCATGTTTCTCTGCACTGCCGTCTATTTCCATGACTTCAGTCAAAAGCTTCTCGGTGTGCTGATAGGTCTGTCAGCTTGGTACGGGACATACAGATTTTGGTACTTGAAACCCTTTTCTCCTGGACTACCTCTTCCAAATATACCTTTGAGTTCAAAGAAATACAGTTATAGCAGATAAAATAAGTTTTAAAATGTTTGGATTTTGCTTTCAGTACTGGAGTAGTTGAATGTAGGAATGGTTACTGCATTTCCACTGTAAAGAGCAAGGTGATGGGCTGGAGGAAACCAAATCTGTAGTAGCTGATGACTGGCAGGTGGTAATGAGCTGCTTCCTTGGGAGAAAAAAAAAAAAATTGGTATTGGAAGAGGTCTGCTCTTGTTTAGGAGTTTCTGACTGGCGTTCTCAGCAAAGAAATCAGAAGTTGGATCTGTTTCTCTTTTTAATAAATGGAGGAGCAGATCCAAGGCTGACAGAGGCCTTTGCTCTTTAAGAGCTTGCCTGATCTCAAATTAATTCTCTCTCTTTTTGATTTATTTATGTCAAAATATCATTAATGATCCAAACCTCATACTACTTTATTATTTTTTTTAGTACTCCTGTTTGTATTGCCTTACGGGAAAGCTCGTAGGGCTGCCAAGTGTTGCAAAAATATCAGTACTCGTTAAAGCAGTATATAGCAGTATATGTTCTGCTGTGAAACTGGAACATCTCATGTTATCAAACGTTAAATACATTAACTTGCCACAAATGCTTCTTAGCTGTCTACATCTTCTGCAACAGAGAGTAAATCTGAGATTAAATGTCTTAAGGAGACTTTAAGTGACTTTAAACTCATGCCTGCCTTTAGAGAGGAAACTCTTGAAAAACAGCCTTAACTTTCTCCTTGTGTGAAGTATCTGTAATAATATTTTGTCATTTTATTCTTGACACCAAAAAAACCAAACTCCTTCCAACTTTGCTAAAAAGTCAAATATGAGAATTGGAGTTTTAATTTTTTTTAAATCTTACGAGTTGCACACTTTGCAACAACGAGTACTTTGCAGTTTGTTTGTTCTAGAAGAGCAATGATATTCTGGTGTTATGAACAAGTTAGCTTAACCTGCTGTTTCCCAAATAGTCTGCTTGGTAATGAATGAAACACATTGTTTATCATAAGAGCTGCAAAGCAGCATGCTTGAAGCAATATTTATTCTTGCTTAACCAGCAATATCAATAAGCTAATTAATTTTGATGGCACATAAAGCTGTGGCCACTTTTGATGTGGCTGGAAACCCACTACTGAATAAAACACTACTGTTGTATAATGAATAGGTATGAAGTGGGATGGGTTTACTCATCATATCAATCAACCATTTAGCATAGTTTTTATCTTGAAAAGCTTTTTATTATTTCATAAAGGCTTACTCATGTCGCAATTGCACAAAATTTGTTTGACAGTTGTAGTGATGAGCGAGACAGCCAACAAGGTCTGTGGGCAAGGCTGGAGGTAATGTCCACTAATCTGAGAGCGGGCTGGATCTGGCTGTAGCGTTTGACTCCAAGGTGATTATTTTGCTGAATATAGGGTATGATGCACCACACTCTAATCTCGGCACATTTCTGTTTGCCATCTCAACAGCTCTCTTCCAGCAAGAGAGTGGTAGTGTGTGCAATAAATACAGCAGTGTTAATTCCCCGCTTGCGGTCTGCCTCTGAGGAGAGCTGAATTCACTTGAATTTCCACTGAATTCAGTGGCAGGTGGGAGTTGTGTGTCCTTAGAACATACAAATCTCGCAGAAAGAAACCGTTTCAGGAGGTTACGTATTTTCTGTCAGGCTCCTCCTTTTGTTTTTGCATTGAATTGCCTTTTAAACTGACTCTTTGGAAAATTTGCACTGATTAACTCATATTGGGTTTAACTAAATTTGTGTAAACAATGCAAATTCATTTGCAGATGTTCTTTTGATGTAGTGTAAGCCTGCTCCAAATGGAGTTAAGCTAGACCGCAAGCCACTTTCACCATGAAAAGGGATTATATACCCGGAAGGTTTTCTGATTCATTTCATTAGATTTAAGTTTCTATTTTAGGTTATCTTTGTGTAACTTTGCTATATAGACATGGCCTTGAAACAGGAAATGCTGTTTATTTAAACCGACTTGCTGAAATTATCTTCAGTTTCAGAAATGTTTTGTGCAATCACTATATGGATATTTCTGTCCACTTCTAACCAGTGTCATACAAACTTTTTATTATGGAAATAATACGGAATACGGTTATTCTCAAAACTTTTATTTAAACAATGAAAGAAATACACTTAAAAACTTTATCAGTGTTTGTGTCTTTGAGAATCTGTTTCTGATGTCTGTAAAGATACTGCCGCGGCTCTTCATTTCCCGGAATGGTCCAGCCTCACGGTGTTTTTGTGACTTCTAGATGCATGATCAGACTGACATTGATAATTCCACAGTATTTGAATGGGTTAATATAGCACAGATTCTTAAAAGTACAGTGTGTAAAAAGAAACAAAATAAAGACAAAACAAAACAAAAAAAAGCCATGCCTGATAAAAGCAGGTTTCCCATTGTGTGCCTGTTACACCAGGCAGCTGATTACATAAACATGGACAGTTGCTTATTAAGCAAAATTAAAGCCTAATCCATTGAAATATATGGAGGAATTCTCGTGGCCGTAATACTGCTTATGAGTTTGGAAATCTTGGCATGTGCATCTTTCT
Source organism: Fratercula arctica (assembly GCA_947846985.1). Taxonomy (NCBI): domain Eukaryota; kingdom Metazoa; phylum Chordata; class Aves; order Charadriiformes; family Alcidae; genus Fratercula; species Fratercula arctica. The sequence continues at coordinate 10,874,818 of CANTUZ010000013.1, read as the reverse complement.
CAGTACCCAGAGCCCATGTGCCAACTGTTGGCTTAGAAGGTTCCCTTGGGCTTTAGACCATTTCTTTGTGCTTTTTGACTCGTATTTCAGAGTAAGTCTTTGCTTCCTTGTACTGGAAATTAAAGGTTGCAAATTTTCTGTTCACATATTTGCCATCACCTTTGTCTGACTTCCTTCCCTCTCCCAAATACGCTTTTATTGTTAAAATAAAAATGTGGCCCCTCTACGACAGATTTGCAGCCAAAGAGAAACAGTGCTATGAGTAGTTGGATTTGATGTTCTCTGCCAAAGGCACAAATCAGCTGTCAACAGCTATTGTTAATTTGTTTCAAATTTTTTTTAAAAAGGTGTAACATTTTAAAGATAAATTTTCACATTTTGTAGTGAATTCCAAAAGACAGCGACTGTAATCGCAAGAAACGCTTGGTGTTTTTCCTTTGTCCTTGGTCTTGTTCCTGTAGAGCCGTCTTTCTATGTCTGTATAGTTACTTAGGGAGTTTTTGTCTCCAGCATCTTACTGGCATGTTACGTATTTGAACATACGTTTGCTCATTTTTCATTGTCTGTGTTTGTCCAGCCTGTTTTTCAAGCTCTGTATCACAGCACTTCGCAGAAGCAGCATTTGGCCTGACTGAGGTGGATGAGGCTGTTCTTGGTGCCTTAAACATTTCCCTCTGCTGGAGCCAGCAAGGAAGGGTGTATCAGCTAGAACATGGTGGGAAGATTAACCGGATTAGGATTCATTTCACTTGTCACTTACCTGGGACTCTCAAATGTTTGCGTCACTTGGAGGCAAGATCGGGGAAACAGGAAAGTTTAGATCTTTCGTAAGAGGCGTCTGAACAGTTCAGGCGTTAAACGTCTCTGAGACTGGGGTTGGATTCTTCCTCAAAGTCTTTGTTCAAAGCAAACCTGCTCTTTGAATGCTTCACTGGTGCTAAACGGTATTCTTGGTTTGCCAATTTATTTGTGTGTACTGAAACTTGGGTCATGGAGCGGCTACAAAAGTAAAATCCTGCTATCTTGACAAAAGTGAGACACACCCAGTTCTGCCCTATCTTGCACTTTAATGGAAAAAACTGTAGGGGCTGCTGTGATGTATTAAATGCTTTGAAAAATCAGGCTTTAGTTGTGAACACAGTCTATGGTCACTTTTCTTAGTGACATAGTATCTGTTTTTTCCACCGTAGCTTAAAGCAGATCCCTGCAGCTTCTCTGCAGTCAGCCTTTTCCAGCTCTTTCCCTTTGATCAGCCCGCGTTTATCTCTCTCCACTCAGAAACCTGTTCCCTGGGATTATTTCTTTTCACAGCTTCATCTTGCCTCCTGGAGTGCAGATTAATAATAAATGCTCTTTACCTCTGCTAGATGCATGCTTTCTCTATGTTTTGTCTATCCCTCTTTTTAAGTATTTTGCCAAAGCTTAAGATGAAAAGTAATTAATACTAGCAAAATAGGCTGTTGTGACTCTGAAGTCTTAATTAACTGTTGTCAAAAGGATTTGGTCTGTCACTGAAATGGTGTTCACCTGGAAAAAAAGCACAGGCTTACTTCACTGAAGCAGAACTGTGCCTGGTGTGCTTGAACTCATGGAAGGAAAGAGAAGGTAACATCACAGTGCCACTTGGTGCGGCGGCAGAGTCAGCTTTGCCCTTGTCTCGGGAGCACACACTGCACTTCGGTAAACAGTAGTTTCACCCAGGTGTTTAGTAGGAAATTGCTAATTCATTTGACTGCGAGAGGGGTACCTTAGTGCTTAAACAAAATATGTAACAAGAATGTAGAGGTTGCAAGTTGGGAAAGCAGAAATGGAAGTGACTCTCAGGACTGAGTGCAGTCCCTGAAATTTCAGGCAATTATGTAGAAATATTTAGTCTGAAAGATTATTTATTTTTAAACTACCCTCTGTCCATCACAAAACACAGGCAATGCCATGTGCCTTGTAACAAGGTGAGTAACTTCTCTGTAAAGCTTTGGGACTATATCATGGCACAGAAAATAAGCAGTAGGTGAAGAGCTTCACCAGCCTTTCAGGAGAGCTGAGTATCACGGGAAAGAAGTATTCAGAAAAATGCCCTTTTTCAGTCGTGCTTTTCCTGACGATGGTAGGAGATCTGCAGTTGTACTGTGTATCTCCCTAGTGGGGTGAGGCTGAAGAAAGGAAAGCGTGGGACAAAAGTAAATACAAATGATGATTATTTTTTGTCTCGCATCTCTGAAGCCTTTTTCCATGTCCAGCCTGGGTTCGTTTTGCAGTTTTACGTCACGTATTCCCTCGGTCACGCAATTTAATGCATTTAATCGGTGGGAAGTGTTGATGATGGCAGAGCAATAAATAGGCATATCCTCAATGTAAATGTCAGCTCTCTTTGGAAATCTCTTCCCTGAATCCTGTGCAGCCTCTGTTCCGCGGAGCCTTCCCTCTCTCCTGGGGACAGGGAGATGAGCAGTGCCAAGGGGTTACACGTGGCATGACTGCATCAGTGACAGCCTGAACATCATGACTTAGGGCTGGAGAAAATTCAGCTGAATAGGTTGTGGCTCAAAATAGTTGACTGTGATGGAGAAAGCTGTGCAAAATTAAATGAAAATAAAGATGATACTAAGCCCTCAAAGCCTGTTGGCCTTATATCCAAATACGTGAATTTGGAAATCCAAGCCCAGCAGGACTGTGTGGATTCGGAATGGCACTCGGGGTCTGCCCTCTGTGTTTTGCGAATGGTGGAAGTGAGCATGGGTTTAACATGTGCTTGATAGAGTGTCATTCTAGACCACAGCTCTTCCCAGCACTGTGCACTGTTGCTCCAGCTTTGCCATAGCCTGACCTGACTGGTTTGGTTTTCAGAAGAATGGGAGTGATAGAGGTTTGAGTTTTTTTTCTTTTTGGTTGATTGTGATGATTTTGAAGTTAAGAGAAAAATTTTGCCAGGGTGGGGTTTTGTCTTATTTTGTTTTCTGGGGATTTTTTTTTTATTTACTTTTTTTTTTTTTTTTTGCTCGTGGCCAAGAATCTTCCCGATGATTGCTGTTCTGTAGTGGTTGGTTCTGAGGGCACGGAATGGAAAGAAACTGCTTTTGGTAAGCAAAAATAGCAGAGTGTTCCAGGAGGCTTGCAGTGGAGTGGCATGACCTCGTGATGTAAAGGGCATGTGCGAAACAGTGCTTAACTATGCAGAATGCTTAATTCTATGTCAAGAAGTGCCTGCGGCATTATAAAGCACCCTCAAACCTGGTTAAGCTCTGTTCTGATTGCAAAGTAGCTTTATTTGGATAACTCTCCTGGAGCTAAAAAGGATTTAGGTCGCGGGAAAGATGAAGTGCCGGTAGGAAAGGGCTGAGACAGGAGGCAATGAAAGTAGGGGGTTGGATGGTGTTATTTTTACAGAAAGGCTTCCCAAGTTGTCGCTGGTCTGTGCTGTTAAGAGCTTTCTAGCAAGACTGTGTCTCCTTCATTTCTTAGCAGTTCTTTCTCAGCAGGTGGAAATGGGAGGTGCAGAGCTTCACAGCCCCTGGGCTCCTGACAACAGAAATGTCTCTGGAAATGGTCATCTATCCCCGGCTGTCCGGCCGCAGGGTGAACCCGGGGGAGTCCAGGAGAGAGGAACGGGGCAGGACGGAAGAGAGGGGTAAAGAAGAAAAGCGCGGAAAGAAAAAAAAGTAGATCATTGTGCAGAGGAGAAAAACAAAAAGGAAAAAAAAAACCCTATCGTGAGCTCCCGAGGAGTGGGTAGAGGTTGACGCTTTGCTCATCGATGCTCTTCAGCATCGAAGTCGCGTGGAAACAGGAATAATCTGCTTTGGCAACGGCATCTGCTGTCTGCAGGTAGAGCCTTGGCCGGCAGCACGCAGGTCACTGCAGTCCGCAGCCTCTGCCTTCGCTGCAGCTGCAGTGATAGACATCTGGGCTCTGACAAAGCAATTGTTCATCTAAATTATTTATGCCGTATGTGGTGTTCTTCCTTTCACTGGGAGGCGTTTAAAGCAGACTGTTTTCTCTCTGTTTAATCCTTCAGAGGAAAGCGTGTGAAATGGACAGTAAAAGACAATGATAGTAAATATGTCATTTGGAGATCGGCATGAGGGGAAAAAATAGGGAATCTGTTTGTCATGAATGCGCTTTATCTCAGAATACGAGTTCTAGTGTTTTTTTCACTGCTGCTTAAAACCTTAGATTCAGTATTAAAAACAGCTCCGCCTGAAACCTCTCTGACTTACTGCTGAGGCCATGCTTTAGGAAGTGCTTTAGGGGTATGAAATCCGTCCCTGTTCACATCATGCTCACGCGGATGTTTTCATTCCCATTCACGCCTGTGGGTTTGAACTTTTCTCTGGGCGCAACCTGAGAGTCCCCGTGCCGGGGACTTTATTCTGTCCCACCACGGCAGAAGGAGCCTCTCTGCAGACTTGTGTAGCAATAGCAGCTTTGCTGGTGGCGTGAAGAGATGTGACGGTACCTTCTTATCCTCCACCGCGCCGCAGGTAACTGCAGGTGTGGAGTTACAGTAGTCAGCTCTTAGGTTGTACATTATTTCCTGGACCTTTGGTTATTTAGTTTTTAACCCCATATTATCATATTTTATATTATCCCTGGCCATCTCAAAATACTATTATTATATTATCCCATATTATTTTAATCCTATATGTCTCTCAGGAGCCTGAGGGTTTAGTTACTCGCACTGCCTGCGTTGTGGATCCAGTCGGGGTGGTTTTGGCTTTGATCTTGATGACAGCAGTGAACGCTACCAAACACCACCTGATGTCAAATCTTTTCACAAGCTTTAATGTTTTTTCTTTGCTGTTCTCAGGTGGGGAAGCCCTTCGTTTGTTTTCACAGCAGAAAGAGGGTTTCCCTCGCTTGAAGGAACAGCTCTTTCCTCCTTAGCGAGGATGCTGAAATTGCAGCTGGGTGGTACGGGTGTTTCTTTTCCTTCAGAAACAGGGCAATTAATTTCTGAGAGGGCCACGGGATGGTCACTAGGTATTCTTAGACAGCCCTTGATCTCGATTTCTTTGGCAACCTGTGACAGACAGGCTCTGTGGTGTGTTCCCCATCCTCTGGCAAGCTCGGTTTTGAAATCCTTTATTCTGCATGGAGACATCTTCTCCATCCCTTGAACAAGCGAAGGAGAAGGCTGCCAGCCAGCTGCAAGACCGACACGTACATTTTCCATTTTTATAGTTGAGTTTTTTGAGCAAAACCTGTAGGAGTAAAAAGATTTCAGAAGCTGTAGTTGTACAGATCTGACCATTGGGACCCCATTAAACAGGAGGCTGGGGAGGGAGGAGGGAGTGACTGCTCCTTGTGGGCTCCCTTGGTGTCATGAAGCTCCATCTCAGAGGTACTTGGAGTGGCTTGGACTTGACAAGTAGCCCCTCATTTTCTTCCCTCTGATAATTAAAAGTTCCACAGCACAGAGACCGATTTTAAGGCCCTGAGGTGCCTAAAAGCACATTTGCCTCAAAAACACAGAGATTTTGAAGGATAAAAATTTGCTGGGGTAAATAAGTACACATCTAGAGTAAAGCCAAAGAAGGGAGGACCCTAACTGGAGTGGGATCGAGTACACAGAAGGATTTGGTGCAAGATACATCACGAGCCATTCCCTCTGTTGCCTGGTGCGGCCAAACCAGCGCTTCAGTGACAGCAGCTGCTACAGAATCGCTCAGCAGCAAATCCTAAGGTGTCCCAGAGCAGAGGTTTGCTCCAAATAGTATCTCTGAGGTGCCTCACCTTCCAGCCTTGCCCCGTGGGTGCTGCTGTCACCCCACGCCTTGCTGAGAGCAAACCGTGAAGTCCTAGAGTGAGAAAACAGTTTTTTTGCAATCACTTTCATATTTCTGTGTACGCAAAGCGCTTTGGGCAGCGAGCATGAGGCCAGCGCGGGTGCGATGGCAGGGCAGTGTGGTGGTCTCCCCTTTTAAATGGAACTAGAGCAGAAAAAGTCTGATTAGTCTCAGATCAGCTACAGCCAAAGCAACTTTTTATGACAGCCTGTAATCACCACAGGGCTGCTTATAGTAACTGGCTAATCTGGATCAATCGGGGTGGTGACATTCATCTCCCGGTTCGTTTCAGCGTGCTCTTGAACATCAATCCAGCCTCTGCCTGTCACAGTAATTGCCTTTTATCGCTCTCCCGGATTGCTTTTCCCTGGAGCAAAGTCCTGGTGTCTTTTCATTACCACGGCAGGGAAACAAGGCTCACCGACAGGGAGTGGCACTGATTTTTTTTTTTTTTTATTATTTTTTTTTTAATTTGGTCTAAAACAAAGGCGTGTTAGTGGATAGCCCTAGCTGAGAACCTGTACTGAACCCATCACTGCAGCATCTTTGGCTTCCCATGAAGCGACACGGCTGGCAGCTCTCACGTGTTGATCCAAACTGACCCGCGCCTTGTTCCAGCCCCTGCCTCTGTCTGGCTTCTTTATCACAGCTGCATTTTAACAGGGTGCTCCAAAGCAAATCGAACACCTGTTTTCTCCAGTGTTTAGAGTTCTGATTTGCTCCGTGATTTTAAATTTACTCTTTGGTTTAAAAAAAAAAAAAAAACAAACCCAAAACAACTGAGGAGCAAAGTAAGCATCAGCAGTCTTGCTAAACAGCTTCCTTCTGCCGCAGTCTTGGGCTGAAATCCTGGGAACTGAGTGACTATTTGCTCTTATTCTCTTTGGATTTCCTGGCCTTGTACCCCCATTAATATTCCTTTCTACAGAAAAGGAAAGGAATCATCAGCTTTTGAAGATCACCAGGGAATGTGTGTGTAGGACAATGGGCAAAGGCAAAAAGTTGAAATCCTGGTAAGGATTTCATGTCAGTGTATTTTTATAAATTATTCTGGGGAGTTTAGTATCAGCTGAGGGACCAGATGAACTATGGGTCATCGTGTGTGTTCTTACAACTTTCAGGTTCAGCAAAAGGGATGAGCTCAGGGGACCCTCTTGCCTCCCTCTTCAAAAAGAAGCAAAATAACTATTTCTTCCAAAGTCATTGGTACCGCAAAGCAAATACGAACTGTTATTTGGGGGAGCATGTGTCTGTGATGTTTCACTGGGCAGCTCAGCCTGGTCTGCACAGGCAGATTTGGGTGGATTTGGGTTCTCAAGTGCCAGTTCTAAGCGTGGCCCTAATCACTGGGGGTTTCACAGCACCTTTGCAGCTATGCAGGTTGTTGTATTCCAGAAGTATGTCAGACCAGCCTACGCAACTGTGGCAAGTGCAGCATAAATTTGCTCATTGTCTAATCTCTACATGCTCATCCCTTGCAATTCCTGCTAAATAGTCACAATTCCGTGGCCGCCAGGTTGTATCGGAACCAAAGCTCCTGGGAAATCCTGCTGCTTTCAAATACGTAAAGCTAATTTTTGAGTTGGAGGCAGACGCAATTTGTATTGCTTCAGCCACGCTTGGCATAACGTTTCCGAGCCTAGAAATGCAGCACGACTCGCTAGGGATCACCGGAGCACTTGGAAAACCAGCCAGAGGAGGTCCTAGCAGGCTGAGCACTTACAGGAATGAGTGCCTTGGAAGAGGAATACGTATGAGGGGAGACCTTATTAATGTTTGCAAGTATCTAAAGGGTGGGTTTAAAGAGGATGGAGCCAGACTCTTTTCAGTGGTTCCCAGTAACAGGATGAGGGGTGACGGGCACAAGCTGGAACACAGGAAGTTCCGACCAAATATGAGAAAAAACTTCCTTACAGTGAGGGTGACAGAGCACTGGAACGGTCTGCCCAGGGAGGTTGCGGAGTCCCCTTCACTGGAGACATTCAAGACCCATGTGGATGCAGTCCTGAGGAATGTGCCCTAGGCAATCCTGCCTTAGCAGGGGAGCTGGACTAGATGATCTCTAGAGGTCCCTTCCAACTCTGAAATTCCGTGATTCCGTATTATTTCCATGCAAGTTTTATACCAATGCAATACATGAGAAAAAGCACAAACCACCTGCGTATCCCTCTGCCCCCGGGCATGCTTTGAAATGAGAGTAGAAGGACGTTGAACACATTTAGAAATGTGAAGCCGTTTCTCCTCCCGAATGGTTTATTGAGGATCTCAGTTTTCAAAGCATGAGTAGCAGTGAGGCCCGTTATTCTTTCCAACATGCAAAAGGCACAAGAAAGTCATCAACGTAATTCTGTGCAAAGTGTCCCTAAGAAAACACACAGCGAGGAAATGACGGAAAAGAGCCCCCGATGGAAAAGAAAGCCAAAGCGCCTTCAGGAAAGTGATGAAAAGTTCTGAAAATGGTCATACTTTTTCAGAGTCCAGATATGCTCAGTCGGTGAAAGAGGCTTTGCAAATCCGTGAAAGAAAACTCAAAGAGACAGAGCCAAAAGGCTTAAAACAATAATCTCCTTCGTGTGCCAAAATTCAGGATGGAAGTCAAAATGATTTATCTCAGGAAAAAAGTGCGGCAGTTAAAGACAGATGCTAAATTCTTTTAAAAAAAAGCCCACCAAAACCAGACGTAGAAAGTGGATACATTCTAAGAGCAGCTCAATAAAAAATATTCCTTTTAATGAAAATAATTTAAAAAATGGATACTTGAAGGATGCAAATCCACCTTGACTGTGACCAGCTACTGCACCCTGCTCCCGGGAAAGCCTCCGAGCACAACACAACGCCTTCTAGGAGAAGAGAGTCCGTGCTACCTGCAGGTGTGAAATGTGGCCGGTGAACAATTTGGAAACACAAACGTACAGGACGGATTATCCGAGTCCCATTAGTTAACCTGGGCGTCGGGAAACTTCCCAGGGTTCCCGACTCTCCCACTGGAGCTGGCCGGTGCCGGAGGCGGCGTCGCTTCCCGGTGGGCACGGCTGAGCCCGTGAACCCCTGAGCCTCTCGCTGGAGTTGAATACTTAAACCTAAAAAAGGCATTTACAAGTTGACGCATTTTTTGTTGTTGTTGTTGTCTTATTTCCTTGCAGTATACGTTTCTACTTCTAGACTATGGAATGTTACATTAAACAATATAATTATTCATTACCTTGCTTCAAATTTCATTACAGTTACTGAGGCTTCATCATAATTTCACACAGCACAGAGACACCAAACTAAACACCGAGCAGCCAGCACTAGATGTATTTTTTCTTTAAGTACCAATAAGCAAAATATCCCATTCCTCCCAGAGATCCCATCAGGAAAGAGGCTCCGAAGAAGGAGGGAGGTTTCCGCTTGACCAGCCTGAAGGCATTGGGCACCACTGCGGAGAGGAGAGTGGTATGTATATCTCCCAAAACTTTCCTGAAGGCGAAGCGTTTTTGTATCCTGTCGAAGAAGGACTGTAGGTTAGGTCTGCTGCCATCTTCCCAGTATTTCTTAGAGAGTCCCAGAAACTTGAGGCGGTGCAGGGTCGCTCCTAACAAGACATCGGCCAAAGTAAAGACGCATCCACAGAGCCAAAGTTCACACTTCTGCCCTGGAGAGAGAGAAGCAAGAGAGAAGGTTGGGTTAAGAAGAAACCCTTGGGTGAACACCTAAAGGCTTGCTCAAAAGATCCACAAAGGGTGGAGCATTTGCATTAGACCTGGCGTGTTTTTTCTCAGCTCTCTGATGTCCCAAGAGATCAGACCCCATCTACCGGGCTATGTGATGGAGGATGTGTGGGGCCACCAAGGTGGGAATATGAAATGATCATTTATAGCCCACGTGAAGATGCCAATCGCCATCTGCAAAATGGCTCTGTTGCCTCTTTCCCAAGTCAAGAGCAGCGGGAGATGGCATCCTCCCATACCCAGGACGTCCCTGGAAAACGTCCCTTGGCCTCCCTTGAAGGAAGATGCAGTGCGGTGACCCCTGCTGCCATGTTAGTGCTCAGGGACAGCAGCAGCGTTCGTCCTTGGCTGCGCAGGGAGCTGTTTCAGGAGTCTCATGTTGACTTGTCCTATTTTAGGGATGTGAGAAATCGTCAGAAATCAAAACCATTTGCTGGCCTGGCCTGGCTGCTCTCACTGTGGACTGCTGGGGAGGTCCTGCCTCTGTTCCCTCTCCTGCAGCAGGGACCCAGCTCCAGGACACCAAAACCAGCAGCACATCTGTGCCGAGTGCCAGGTTTTTGGGGCAGGCAGAGCTCAGTGCGAATGCTGGGTTTGAGGACAGGCACCAAAGCATTGACGGCCCCTGATAAGGGGTGACCCTGGAAATAACCTCACCAGGGAGATGTCTACAAATAAACCAAGTTGCTGTTAGGCTGGAAGAGGTGGGCTCAGACCAGGATAGTGTGTTAAGCGCTCCCCTGATGCCCTTTCAATGCTAAGGAGCTGGGCTGGGGTGGAGCTAAGGCAGATGACGGGAGGTGCAGGTAAGGAAAAACAGCAGAAGGGACACAAAACCTGTCCCCATCTAGCCTGAGCCCCTGACTTTGCACTAAATCCTTAATTTGGGGGTTCTTCCACTGTGCTGTGGCTGTTACATCTGGGAGGTAGAGAGTGGCACCTTTAGTGCACCCCTGTGCGGGCACTGGTGCTGCCTGCTGGGCCAGGCCGGGGGAGTTGCTGGTAATTAGCAGCCCTCATTTGTAGCCGCTTGGCAGCCTGCCTGATGCTGCCAGAGGCACAGCCCAAGTGGACAGATTGCCTGTGCCTAATTAGTCAATCAATGTTTTCGGTGGCTAACGAATTGTGGGGGTGCTGCAGCGGGAGCCTCCTGGGTGCTCTGGGGACCCTGAGGATGCTCCGGCTGGGAGGTGAGGGAAGCAGGGCTGCAGTCCCTGCCTCGCTCCCGGGCACTGCTGTGGGTGGAGAAAGCGCAGGTGAGGGTGGTGACTTTGGTAGAGAGCCTTGATCCAACCCTGCTCCTCCTGGCTCTGGGCTTGCACCCGCTGGTGAGGTCTGGACCCGGCTGTGGGTACCCCAGGCCAGAAGCGCGGACAAGGGCAACTCGTCCCCTTTGCATCCACAGCGGCTCCAGCTGGGATCGGCCCGTCCCAGCCCAGCAGGTGCCTGTGGCCTGGGGGTCGCCCTGTGCTCCTGCGGCACCTCCCACCCTCCCCCTGCCCTGCCTGCATTGCTGCGCTGCGGGGCCGGCAGCCGGGGCTGCGTGGGAGGAGAGCTGCTGCACTGCGGCTCCTGGGAGGTTGCCAAAGGTCTGGTGATTGTGGCCACTGCCGAGTTCCTGACCTGGCCGTGGCCACGGCGGAGGGACTTCGGGGGCCCGGATCGGAGGGCAGGAGCCACATGTGAGGACTGAAGGCAGCGGAGCGCCCGGGTGCCGGCAGCAGCCACCGCTCTGCTCCAGGCACCCGGAATGTCCTTCAGGGACACCTCATTAGGCTGAGTTCTGCTGAGCTGCCCCAGCTCTCAGATCCGTTAATGAGGGTGTTCGTTGGAGGCAATTAGGGCCATGCAGGGTGCCGCCGTGAATTCATCAGGGCTCTCAGCAAATCCCCAACCCGGTGCCTTGCAGGGCCTGACCTTAGGACCTCCGAGGGCCCTTCGGTGTGTCCCTGAGCATGACGCACGGCTCCCCGCGGCCGAGGCCGGCCCCGAGGGCAGGGGCAGCTGTGGGTCCGTCCCCTGATTAACTGCGCCTGGGCTCTGCTCCGGACCTGGCACCGCAGTGCTGGCGGCTACGAACTATCCCGCGGCTGGGGTTATGAACCCTGCCGGCAGCGGGGACAGGAGGATGACGGCGTCGTCCTGGGGTGATGGCGGGAAAAGGGATGCCCAGCTGTGCCCATGCATCCCTGTCTGCCAGGGTGCCGGGGTGGCTCTCGGCAGGCACCCAGCAGTGTGTATGATGTCGGGGATGGTGGGTGTCGCTCTCTCCCACCCGCTGGCATTTGATGCACGTTCTGTAAAGGCTCCCATCCCTCCAGGTCCCCTCAAGTTCCAAACAGATTTCCCTGCCCACGCTCCGCTGGGATGTGCCGCAGCCTGGTGAATAGGGGGGGGGGGTTTAGCTGTGGGACATGTCACCAACCCCGCACTTTTGTCAGTCTGTGCTCCTCATGGTGCAAGAGCCCAGAGCCAGCCTGCTCCTTCCTGAACAAACCACTGGCAGCACCTTGCTGGGGCAGAGGGGACCTGCCACCACCCTGTGATGATTTTGGAGCTCCCACAGAGCAGCCATGAGGACAGGAGTCCTGCTGTCCCCTGTGGCAAGAGGTGTGGGGGCTCCCCAGAGCAGGAGTGGCTTGCCAGAGGTTAGTAATACCACGGCTGCAATGACATCGGTGCACCCAAGGACAGGAGAGCCCAGTGGCAACCCTGGCTCCACTGGTGGTTGCCCTGCGGGGGATGTTCATCAGGTGCAAAGCCATCAGCTGTTCCTGGTGTTGCACCTTGGTCTCGTGTGGAAAAACACCCCATAAAGCCAGCCCAGTGCCTACCTTGGTACTCCAGTTTCCTCTTCTCCAGCTCGGCCTCAATCTGGTCTAGCACCATCGCCAGGTCACCAAGGATCTTCTTCAAGTAGTTCACGTTGTCGTGCTCCAGGATCTTGGCCTAGGTGGAGAGCAGGGTTAGGATTGGGGATGGGTGGGTGGGTGGGTGGATGGACATATTTCCCTGTAACCATGCAGGGACACGAGGTACCAGGTGCCCATGGCAGGTACATGGGTTATGTCCCCCGCCCACCAGAGAGGTGTGTGGCTTTGACCCAGTTACCATGAGCTTCTTCTGCTTGGAGAGGTAGGGCTCCGATAGCTGTGGCTCCTCTTCATGGTCCAGCTTCATCAGGTCCGTGCTGGCGTTAGCTAAATGTCCTGGGGGGAGACAGACGGAGGGTATGGGGGGCGCTGGTTGGTGGGGGTAAGGATGGCCTTGTGTCTAGTAGCAAAATACCTTGTCTTTCATGCAAGATAGTGTTGTGGCACCAAGAAAAACAGCCCGGAAAGCTAAAATGTGCCAAATTCATGACTTGCTGCCACCATGCTGCCATAGCAGTGGGTTGCTGGGGCATCGCATGCCCTCCTGAGGGCACATGGCTTCTTCAGCTTCCCCATCCACTCACAGCAGGGCAGCGCTGGCTGCAGGGTGCAGCACATCCCCCTCCCTGGCCTTGGCGAGTCCCATCTCTCTGGGTTTCAGGGGGGATCTCAACATTTCATTTCCTCTGCTGGATTCATATCAGACCTGCCAGCAGATCTCTGTCCTTCACTCTTTTAAGAACACCCCTGAGCTTCCCCATAACCTCGTTCCTGCAGCTCCAGCCCCAGCAGGTCGATCCTTTGGGATGTCTGAGCTGGCTGCCCATGTGTGGGGGTGCATGCGGAGCAGCGCAGCAGGGAGCAGCATGGGAGGGGATGCTCCCCCCCGAATGAAGCTGTCCCACCCTGGCTCGGTGTCCAGGGATGCAATTCAGTAGTGTGGAGCCCATTGCGAGCACAGGAGAGACACCCACCTTCCTCCCTCCCAGGGCACGGGGAGGATGCCAAGGGCTTTGTGCAAGGAAGGGATGGAGGGAAAGGAGCAGAGTAAATGGAAGAAGGGAATACGAGACGCAGAGTAACACCTTAGGGACGACATAAACCACCCAAAGCTGGGCTAATCTCTTCCTGCCAGGGGACCATCTGTCTCTCCCTCCTTGTTCCCTCCAATAAGGGCTTGGCTCTGCCGATCTGCAGGAGGTGCCAGGGTTGGCTGGGACTGTACATTGCTACAAAATGGTGAAACTCACTCTTTTCTACCACGAACCTTGAAGCTTACGCTCACTAAGGCTGTCCTTGGGCTGTAACTTGGAGGGAAGCCTGGGTTTCACCCTGGTTTCATTCCCTATTTGCCTTGGGAGAGCCTGGCCCTTGATTCACCCTCTCCTTGGGACACAACTACGTGGATTTGCCTTGGCACCCACTGCAACAGGGCAGCCCAGGGTGTAGGGGATGTGCCGGGGAGGAAGGGCACCCCCAGCACTGGGACACCCCCGGGGTCTGCCCTCAGCCCCTCCTTTGCGGTGGCTGGGGAAAAATGCCACCAGGGAGGAGGTTTGGACAGTGAGATGTTTTTAAGGACCTCAGCAGAGCGCTGGGGCGGTGATGCGAGGCAGGTGGCTCTGAAGCCATCACAGCGGCACCCTTTGGGGAGGGGATGGGCTCTGGGGGTGGAGGCGACACTTAGTGACATGGGGAAAGCTGCCTGTGCAGGGTGCCAGCAGAGGTAGGGCAGACCATGAGGTACATACACCTCAGGAACAGCCTATTTCTCTGTGTGCGTGAGTGCGTCCTGTTTCAGAGGGACCATCTGTGACCCAGAGAGCTGAAGGGACAATGGGGCAGGGGGGAAGATTGTTTGCTATGGGTGCTGCTTGGAGTCGGAGCCTAAAGGAGGGGAGAGACGTGGGGCACACTGGTGCCCTCCTAACAAGGTCACGTCTCTGGCGAGGGACTCTCTCCAGGAGCGATCCTTGCCATTGAGTTATATTGAGCATCGTCAATGTTTCATGAGCGCTTGAAGGTCAGGTACACAGTCTGATGCCGATTCATCCACTCTCTACAACTCAATCTGGCTGTAGTCACCCACCTTTGCCCTGAGAGCTATGGGAGGGAGAGGGGACATGTGGGACAGGGAGAAAATTCATGAGCTCTAGAAAAAGCTGGGTGAAAAGCGTGCATGACCCATGGGAGCACAGATACCCCCAGGGCTAGGAAGCTTCTACAGGGTGCCTACAGCCCCCAAACTAGCTGTGCTTTGCTGTTTCCCAGCTCTGTCCCTGCCTGCGTTGGTGGAAAGGGGAGATGAGCAAGAGCAGGGTGGCCAGCTGGGCTGCGGAGCCAAACCGAGCCTAAAGGAAGGTCTGGGGGAGCCCTGGGCAGCCCCGCTGGAGAGGTGACTTACTGCGGATCTCAGCGGTGGCGTACTTTGGGATCATGGAGTCAGTGGTGAGCTCGGGGTGCAGGATGCAGCCGTGGGTGTAGGCGTCCATGGGGAGCGAGTCCAGCAGCTCCCGGTACTGCAGCACCCGTGAGTGCAGCAGGCTGCCCGGCTCCGGGATCAGCTGCGTGATGTTTTCTGCCAGGGCAAAGGGGAAAGCTGTTAGCGGGACACTCATTAGTGGCTCATTAGCCTGCGTGGGACACCAGTGTGCAGTCCTGGCTGGAGCTACCTCCAAGCAAGGACTCAACATCGTGCTCCCCGCTTGGTTCTGCCCCATCCCTGCTGCCTGTCCCATTCCGGAGCGCAGCCGGCCCGTGCCCAGAGACAGCAAACCCGCGGGACCACAGGGACATGTACGTATGTCACTACCGAGCCCCACAGCCCCCGCGTCCCCAGGAGCTCAGCAGAGCAAGCCCTTCACCTCTGCAGCCCCTGGATTCGTACACTGTGGTTTCACATCTCTCAGAAGAGGAACAAAATCTTCCCATTCTGCAGAAAAATCTAAACCACATGGATGTGAGTTTGGGATCTGCTGAGTTATGCACTCATTACACCGGTGGCAATGAGGTGCCTAATTTTCATGGGCTTCCTCGAAAATTCCATTCAAAATGGGTAATGAGGGAGCTGATGACCAAAGAAGGAGCCCAGCACGTTCCCTCCACACTCAGTTGGTGCCTCAGCTGCAGGAGCATCCCCTGACCCAGCCGGCTCGGCACCTCCCTCGCCTCGTTGGGTTTTATTCATGTTTTGCTGGTGGCATTTTGTATCCTGCTCTTTTTATTACACTTTCAGCTCAAAATACACAGCAGATGACACCACAAGGAGCGAAATGTTGCTCTCGTCTCCCCCAAGAATATCAGGTCCACTTTTTTATGGGATCATAAATGTTTATGGCGTTTGTAGGTAGCAGTTAATAGGTAGGGAGTAAATTTACCAGCAGGACTCGGTACAGCCGGTTGCCCACACGCCGTCCGCAGTGCAAGGCTCACCGTGTGCCGGCATCTCGGGCTGAGTTAAGGCTCATCAACAGAGGGATTTTGGCAGACATGGCCCATGTGACTCCTTAATTAAGGGCCTGAAATGACAGTTCTGCCTGGCCCTGATGCCAGTGGCAGGAGCAAGGCTGGGGGCACAACCTGGCAATGCCCACCCGGCAGAGAAGCACAGCTCACCCTGTCCTGGACCAGGCAGCATTACACCCGTGGCTGGACACGAGCCAGGGAAATTTTGGCAACTCCGGTATTGCAAACCTGCCAGCAGCTCCAATTCGGGGCTGTCTCTGCTGATAGGCTCCGTAAAGTTGTTCCGACTGATGGGCATCAGCGCTACTGTCCCCTGAGCGAGGGGACATGTTGGTAGCTCCTCCCTACGCACGGGCTGCTCGCTGCCTGCCCTGCCTGGGCTCTGGCTCTCCAAGCGGGGATTTTCCATCCGAGAAAGGTGACTGGCTGAATGAAATAATAATAACCGACCTATAGACTGTATGTGCTCCTTCCACAGGGCTCCCAGCCAGCAGCCGACGGGCTGGTGCCGAGGCTGGAAACCAGCACATCCAGAGCAACTGCCCCATCCAGCAGCGAGACGGAGTGACCACAATGAAATAGCGGCATGCTGACCACCAGCCTGCGTCCTTCAGCCGTGTTCCAGGGAGGTTTTTTGGTGGGACACCTTTGCACACCACAGCAGACCTGCACGTATGGGCTGCAGTTTCGTATCATAGAATCATAGAATGGTTTGGGTTGGAAGGGACCTTAAAGATCATCTAGTTCCACCCCCCCTGCCATGGGCAGGGACACCTCCCACTAGACCAGGCTGCTCAAAGCCTCATCCGACCTGGCCTTGAACACCTCCAGGGATGGAGCATCCACAGCTTCTCTGGGCAACCTGGGCCTGTGTCTCACCACCCTCAGGGTAAAGAATTTCTTCTTAATATCTAATCTAAATCTACCCCATTTCAGTTTAAAACCTTTACGCCTCGTCCTATCACTCCACTCCCTGACGAAGAGTCCCCCCCATATAGTGAGCCACTGATGGGCTGTGCAAGGCTAGCCCAGGGGGAGGCTCAGAAGGACGATCTGGGGGTGCAGCCCATGGAGGAACCCCTCGCCCAGGCTCTGAGATGCGTTGCCACCAGCCAAGCCATCAGTAGTTTCTTGGCACTGCTGGGCCATGCCCTAGTGAGAAGCACCCTCAAAGGTGGCTTATGGGCACTATTCACTGGGTTTTTTTGGGGAAAAAAAAGAACATTGCCCATCACACCACCTTTTACTGATAGCTGTCCTTCAAGGTGTGTGTAAGTAACTGAAAAAGGCCATGCTCACAGACCAGGGAAAAACATAACTCAGTGAAAACACCTTCTTATAAAGGCATTTTCAAGCTCTGCACGTTTCTGCAGGGTGGGTGATTCCCCTTTGGACCAACACCACAGCATCCTGGTAATGCTTCTGCCAGCTGGCGTTGGTGGGCGATGGCTTGGGGCAGAGCACACAGCAGGGAGTGATGCTCCGGGCCATTTCCACTTCTCAGTGAAAAGGTAAGAAATTGTACCTGGCTGGAAAATCTCAATGACAGGAGTTTCCCAGTGCATGGGCAACACTGTGTCCCCCTCCTGCTGGGACAGCCTGTTGTCACATATGCTGGACCACCTGCCCTTCCCAGAGACCGGGTGAAGCTGCTGCGCAGTGCGGGGACCACGGAGCGATGCTCCCTGCTGCCCCTGGTCCTGGGGCTGCTGCCGGGCAGGAAAGTGGATGCCATTCCCTGGGACCCACTGCCAGCATGGGCTTCTCCTGACCAGTCCCATCCCCACTGCCCCGCCGGCAAGTGAGCATCGTGTCTCTGCTGAGCAGCACCACCGCGGTGGGGCCGGGAGAGGACAGCAGCTGAGCTGGCAAGATGCCCTTGCTTCGGGAGCTATTTTAAGATGTTTTTGATGTCTCTGTTGCAAGGGGGAATGGATGCTGGGGCGAGCGTCGTGACGGCACAGCCCGAGCTCCCTGCTTGGCTTTGAAGCCTCCCTGGCAGAGCGTCCCAGACTGACAGCCCGCAGGGTGGGGGAAATGAGGGCGAAGGGATGCGAGATGCTGGGCAGAGGCTGCTTGCCGCAGTGGCCTGCAAACAGACGACTTTGAGAGCCGTCTCAGCATCCAGGTGTGCCAGGATTGGCTGGCAACTGACCCCAGCCCTGCTCCAGGGGGAATAAGAGCTTCCATCTCCTGGCTGTCCCTTCCTCTGGGCTTGTGTCACATTATCCTCCCATGGTCCCCAGCATGGTTGGCTTTGACTTTAAAGAGGCAGTTTTCTTGGAGGCATGGCAGCACCAGGGACGGCAGGGGATGTCCAAGGGACATTTGGGGATTTCTGATGGAAATCCTTAATTTTCATGGGAAAACGTAAAAGTTTGTGGAGGGCTGTTGGCTTGCTGCTCTTCTGGGATAAAGATGAAACTATCCAGGCAAAGGTGGGTATATTTGGCAAACAGCATCTGGATTAGATGCGAGTTCCCCCCCCAAGACGCAGCCCACCCCCTCCTTACCTCCCGTGAAGTTCTTCTCCATGTAGTCGATGATCTGATTGTAATCGCTGATGATGTTGTCCCTGTGGATAATGACAGGCACCTCCTCCCCCAGGTTGAGCCGCATGAACCAGGGCTCCTTGTGCTCCATCAGGGGCATGCTGACATCCCGCTCCTCGCAGGGCAGCCCCTTCTCCGCGATGACCAGCCGCACCTAGGACAAGAGGCCAGGGAGAAAGGGCTCAGCCCATGCATCAAACCAGCCCTGAGAGCTGTTGATACACCCCAAGAACCACATCGCCACCCCATCACACCTCCCCAGCCACCTAAGGACAGTGATGTGCCAGGAGACACCTTGTCCTGCAAGAAGCCAAGCAGTCCTTGGCACGGGGCAGCTGCAAAAGCCAGGCAGCCAAGCAAGGATTTCCCTTCCCAGCAAACTGGGGAGACCCAAACCCATCCGAACTTTGCGGGATCATGGCCCATCCTCCCTCTGGTCGCTGATGGCCCACGCCACAGGCAGAGGGGCTGGAGGGCTGAAGCCCATCCCTCGGCAGCAGGTGGAGGGAGGTGGCAGCTCCCCAGCTGGGAGGGATCAGTGATGCTGCTGTGGGTCTCAGCACAGCCCAGCACACACCTGAGGAAGAAAAGGAGGAAGAAAAGGAGGAGGAAGAGTCTGCAGCATTGCTATGCTTTGCACCAGTAGGTGCTACTGCCTGGTTGAAAGAGGTTTGGATGCTATCTCAGGTATGTCCCATGTTCAGGGGTGGGCTCTGGCTTTGCGAGGCATGTTTTGAGCAGGGAGAAGGCTCTGTTTCATGGAGGCAGCCTCTGCAGGGCATCCCTCCTGCTCCATGGTGCTGCCAGCCCAGGGGCATCGCTTGCTGCCGTCACACTTCTTGTGCCAAACTGGCTGCCTGCCCTGCCACTGCCCTCCTCCAGCCCTGGGTCAGTGAGTGGCACTGCTGGGGTGACACCCACCCGTCTTGTGGGTGGGTAAGTGGAGTCCAATGGTGCTGAGGGGCAGGAGGAGGCAGCAGCGGAGCTGGATGTGGGGCACCGTCCCCATCGCCCACATCCCTGGCCCTCAGGGCTGATCCCCCCCTGCTTTGCTCTCTGCATGAGATTGTGCTGAACATACACTCAGGGATGGCATTTTAGGCTTCTGGGTTATAAAAAAACCTGACCGTTAGGAGCTAAGTATGTCAATCGGGGAAAAAAAACACCTCAGGGGATGTGAGACAGCCATGATTTACGGAACTACTGGATGAGGGAAAATAACTTGTTTTCCTCCAACTAGCAGCAGCTAAAAATACAACTTAACAAATATAAGCATTTCTATGAGTACTTCAGAGTTCCTGGGGAATTAGTCATTAATTATTTATAGGGCTGGCAAATTAATTTTTTCTTTTAGAGTCAAACAAGGAAAAGCCTGGCTCCTTCAACTGCAACTTGCTCTCAGCCTTTTCCTCCCAGCTGATGGATAAACCCTGGGCAGGACCACCCAGGGCATCTGTCCCCAAACTCCCCGTGCTTCCCCGTTCTGCTATCAAGAGCCGAGGCTGGAGGCCTGGCAGGAGGCAGTGCAGGCAGGAGGGCTCAGCTCCTGGGGTAACCCAGGCACCTGCGGGCGAGGGGATCCCCTGCCAACACCCTGAGGACAAGTCCCAGCCGGGGGGGGGGTGAAACGTTCCCAGCCCCCCCAGCTGGTCCCTGCAGCGATGGCGTGGCTGAGATGGGGCATCTGGTGGAAAAACTCAATGCTGGCTGTAAAACTCCAAAAATTCCTTTGCAGGGAGGGCCAGATGCTGGTGGGGGCTCAGGATGCTCCCCACAGGGAGGATCTGGGGGGGCCTGTGAGCATGGTTCTGAGCAGCTCCTGGGGCAGAACAGGAAAAGCTTCTCCTGCAGCCGGCTCCGAGCAAAAACTCCCCTGCAGGGGGGTTCTGTGCAGCCCCCCACCCCGTGATGCCCATCACACCAGCCTGGGCTCGGCCGCCTTCCAGCAAACGCTCTTTCCTTGCAAGTGACCTCAAAGGCGAAGCGCGAGGGGGTGCCAGCTGGTGCTGTGGCTCTCGCTGTGCCCTGCCCTGTCCCCAGCGTCCTCAGCCCCACAGAGGTGAGGCCGGTTGTAGGAAACCCTGTATAAGAAGTGCCTTCCCTGCTGCCGGTGGCCAAACCACCAAGGCAAAAAAAACAACAGAGAGCCCAGCGTGAGGCAGGGGAGCTGGGGATGAGCATCCCTCGCCGGTGCGGATCAGAAGCCCATTAGTCACCCGCTGCTGGCGGCGGTGAAGCCGACCATGTGCAGCCGCCCTGCTGCAATGGGCACCCTCCCCTTCCTTTGTGCCCGCAAGCGGGAACCTGCGTCTCTGCCCCCGGCCTCCCCGCTGGGCTGCGGGGCTCGAGGGGGGCCCTTGAACTGGGGCAACTTTATGTTCCCCCCACCCCTCTGAATATCCCATTCCCCATATGACATTAATGGCATGGGAATGTCGGGGGGTTTGAGGCTGGGAGGAGAAGGTCAGGTTTGCTACACAACTGCTGTGCTGCAAAATAAGCGCTTACTCTCGCCTGGAAAATGTGATTTCTCGTTGGGGCACCCTTGGAATAGGATTTCCAGGGCGCTGCTGCAACGTCAGGGGGAAATCATTGCTGTGTGATGGGGTCCGGTCCCTGGAAGGAGCCTGGCCAGGGGCTGCTTTCCCCTCTCCCGGCGGCAGGGTGGTCCCGGGGCCCGGCTCAGCCTTTGTCTGCGCTCCTGGCCATGCTGTGAGCCAGCACAAAGCCGAGGCAGCTCCCGGTGCAAGCCGCGATCCCAAAGCAAAAGCAGGATTTGGCTGAGCCCCCCCCAATCCATCCCCGTCCCCTCCCCAGGCAGATGCTGTTAAAACGCAGAACCGCAGTTAAAACGCAGAAAAGAGCTGCCCGGCCACACGCTGCTGCCCTCGCCAACCCTGGGGACCAGCCCCTTGCTCTCCCCGCGAGTGCATCCATCCCCCCAGGCAAGGGGATGCCCTGGGGACTGGAGGTGATTCTTCCCCAGGAACCCGGCCGAGCCATTGTATTTTTTACCTTTTGTGAGCTGAAGGACTGGGTCCAGTGGTACAAAACCAGCCTGTCCTGGGATTTGAGAGCGGGATCTGTCGGGTCCTGATTTTCCTCCCCCTCCGTGGATTTCCCTGCGTCGTTCTCCAGCGCTGAGATGGGCCACCAGCTGCAGTTGGTGGGAGTAACATTATTGGGAGTCGCCATGACAGCCTGCGAGCGAGCGGGGAGAGGGACGAGGGAGCAAGAGCGGCGCTAGCCCAGCATCACATGGGCTCCTGCCAGCAGCATCACTCCCGGGGCAGCTCCATCTCCCCGGCTGGAGTGGGCAGCGCGGGGCAGTGGGCGCTGGGGGGGGGTCACAGGAGAGGATGGCGGTGGCAGGGGTGAAGTCGCAGCCCATCCCCGCCCGTGGCGGGGCTCCCACGGAAACGTGCGGGCATGGCTTCAATAGGCGAGTCAGCAGCGGAGGCTCCTGCCGCCTGCCTGCCTGCCAGCTCGGCAATCCGGGGCAGCTCCAACCCCTGCCGCTCCTCAGGAATATTTTGCAGCAGAGATTAAGATTTATTTGGACTGGTTTAGATGTGGCAGATACATAATAAACAGCTACATGGGTGGATACTGGCTATAAATGTCTAGTGGGTGTCTTGCCTGCCTTGCAGCCTTCGTGGAAAGAAGCAGCAATGGCTCTTTAAAGGTATTTGGTGGTTTTTGGAGAGCACAGATTAATTACTGCCTAAAGGGTGTTAAGTAGCCTGTACCGGGGTAGAGCCCAGGAGCCCTAGCTGTGTACCAGAGCCCTGGGCTGCCCAGCCAAACTGGTCAGCCGTCCTGCACCAAAGTAGGTACAGTTGGGGGTCATTTCCAGAATTGCAATAGCAAACCGGCCGGGTTTCCTTCCCTCTGCTCGGAGAGTGCAGGGGCTTCTGGAGCTGCTGCTCTCCAGGCGCCACGAGCATCACCCAGAGGTTTGGAGTCAAACGCCTGTAGGCAGCTGACACCTTTCTGGACACGGTGACCTGGACATGTGGGCCGGTGCTTTATGACACTTGGCTTCGTCATGCTCCATCTCCAGCAATCTGGCAGCCTGGAAATAATTTCCCACACGTGGGACTAGCTGACAATGCTGGGGGGTAAAACCCCCCCAGTTATGGGGGCAGTAGGGGCAGGTTCTGGAGAGGATGGAGGAGAGGGCTCTGGAGGCGCAGGGAGCCAGCCTGCGTCTTGGGGCGGCGAACACGGCTCCTCCATGTGTTTCTCCCATCTCCACCCACGCTGGAGCTGGTGAGGTTGCCCCAGGTGTGGAGGGAAACAGGGGAGGGTTTGGGAGAGCTGGTTCAAGTGGGGAAACTGAGGCATAATTCCCCGAAGAGCACTGGGAGGAAGCCGGGTCCAAACTGGTACCCAGAGCCATAAGCAGAGTGAAAGGAACTATTTTCTGGGGACTGGGAGGTGAAAATGAACCCGTTGGTGTTGTGATGCCCTGCTCCCAGGGTGTGCAGGAAGCTGATGGTGGAGTGGGGGGGCTGGGAAGCACTCTGCTCTGCCCTACCTCCTCCCTGCCTTCTCCCCCATAGGCAGCAGCCCCACAAAACCATCCTCCCTCCCCAGCCCAGGGCTTCCCAAATCCTGCCGGACACCCCGCACTGGCCTTGGGGATGCCCACAGGGAAAGGCTCTTGCTTGGCCTCTGCTTTGGGGCTGCAAAGTCAGGGCAGTGGCCTGCGCTGCTGCAAACTCGCAGAAAACTGAACTTTAAAGAGCTGGCCCCATGGTGCAGCACCCCCCCGCCCTCTGCTCCGCAGCCTCCCCTCCTGCCCTCGCTGCCCAGGGAGCGTCTTCTGGGGCTCCTTTCACTGGAAGGGGACACCGTTTGGGTTTAGAAAAGGAAAGGAGCAGCTTGGCCAAGCAGAAGCGGTTCCCTCCTGCGGATTGCTGTCCAGAAAGCCCCATCTAGCGGCGTATTTTTGTGATGAATTAATGCTGCACCGTTGGGAATAAAAAAAAAAAAAACCGACAAGTCGCTTCATCCCTCTGGGTCCTGCAGGTACACGGCTCCTCTGGAGGCACTTATTTATTCAGCTGGGTTTTGGCTTATTAAAGTGAGCAAGGCTTGAGGGGCAGGATTGGTGCCAGCTCCCTTTAGGGGTGTCCTGACCTTGTGTGACCTTGAGATTGTCCCCAGGTCTGGTCCCCAGCCTCCCCACCTGCACAAGGGGACGATGCTGTGCCCCCCGGGATGCTGTGTGGTCGGACCCAGAGGCATCAGCAGAGCCCTGGCAGAAGGTGCCATCGAGGCAGGATTGCGGGTGCTGGGGGTTTGGGAATACACAATCCAGGGAGTCTCGTCTCAAGAGCTGATGCAAATATTCCAGAGGGGAGAGAGCAGGTGGATGGAGTCAGTCACGGGACTTCGCAGGCACAGAAGCATCTTCCCTGTTTTAGAAGGAGGGGGTGGAAATTGGTCTATAGAATCAGCTCCATTGATTTTTTTTTTTTTTTTTAAATTTTTTTTTTCCCGGTGGCCTGATCCAGCATCTGCCAATGTAAAGCTTCGCTGGGACTGGGTTTGGCTTCTGTAAGGCAAGAAATAAATTTCATTGATCCAGGGCGCCCTTCTACATCCCGCTTTGGTTGAACTAGTTCTGAAACTAGACAGGCAAGTAACTTGTAAAATGCTAGGGTGGGGGGAATTCACTGGGAAAAAGAAACCACAATAGCCTGTATCTGCTGAGATAGGAAGCGGAGAGGCGGGAGACAGGGAGGGAAGTCCTGGCAGCGCTGTAAGCCCATCGCTTTCTCAGAAAATTTTAAACATGTTCTTTTATAGATTGATTGGGGACACATCGTAGAGCATCCCTGGAGAGAGAATAACTCCCCAGGCTTATTGGGGCAGGCACAGCAGGCTGGGAGCAGAAAGGCTGGCAGGGCCACGCTCAGCACTGCTTGTACCATCGCATCTCTAAAGCTGAGCGCTGATGGTCATTTTTGTCTCTTTTTTTTTTTTTTTTTCTTTTCCCCTTTCCGTCCCCCCTTGCTACCAGTTACCTGTGTCCTGCCCAGGACACTATAGAAACATGCCTGGAGAACCTGCTCCCAGACTTTTCCCTGCTGTCTGGCTTTCCGGCAATTTGAACCCACTTCCCAGCCCTACGCTTCAAGGCGTATCTCGGACTTGTTTCCCTGGCTCTCCTCAGACAGAGCAGCTCTGCTCCACATCCTCCTGCTCCACAGCTGAAAAGGCCCTCGTGCCCTTCCAAGGTCCTCAGTCCCTGCCAGTTTTATGTAACTCCAGCTTGAATGGACAGATGCTGCTGGGGCTTGTGCCCGTGCTATTAAAAAGAAGTGGCTCCATAGCAGCAACTGCAGCGAGGGGACTTCAAGCCGGGCTGCCACACCGCGTTTCTGGGGTAAAGAGCCTCGCTGAGCCCCTTCGTAGGGCTCCAGCTGCAGAGGGCAGTGGGGACAACCCGTACCAGCTTTAAATAACCGTAGTTGTGCATGTTAAAGAGCTGTGCCCCGGCTTCACAGGCACAGAGCCCAGGCGAAAGCTCGCGGAGAGCCAGGGTCATCGTTAAAGAGTCTAAAAGGGAGAAATATCACCTCTAGCAACAATACTTTCAAATGATTTTAAAGAGGGCACAAAACCAAAACATGAAGAGAAAAGAGAGCAGGCACCCTCTGCTGAAGCAGAAATAACCTTCAAAAACAGCAGCAAAGATAACTAGTACTAAATATTTATGTTTAGAAGCAAAGTACCTATTATAGCAGATTTACTGCAGGGAGAAAGCAGGGAAAGTAAAGAAAACCAAACCGGGGGGGGGGGGTGGTCTGCAGGATAGTGAAGGAACAGGAAGGTGAGGGGGACAGTAAAATACCAACCAAAGAAAATTTAGAAATCGGTTAAACCTAATTTGAAAGTATGAGCCAACATCACATGCTTAATAACTGCATGACACTTAGGAGCAAAATAAGAGTTTTAGTTCTATTCTTATGTTAACTTATTTGGATTTATTTGAACTTTAAACCTGAACTTCCTGGATCCATGGTGTAAATTTTAGGAATGATTAGACTAAAATCTAATCATTATCATCTACATATGTGTGAGACTTCCCTAGCACAGAATACAAGGCAACTGTCTACATCTGCTATAATCTATTTTTATACAACTGCTTGTGACTCCTTGGCTTGCTGACCACTAATTTTTAAGCATGTAAGTAAAAATCGCAGCATCCTACTCACACACAGTTGTTTAGCATGTGTGTGCAGCTGATACTGAAAGCAGACTTTTGTTTGTTGGGTTTTTTTTAAAAATGGTCTTGAGGGGGGATTAGTGTAAGTCAAATTATTCAGTCTTTAATTTGCTGGGTTTTGACAAACATTTATTAATGCAAATCTCAGCAACAAAATTTTTTATTTCAATATTTTCAACCAGAAGGAATGTTATAGCTCTACACCACAAAGCCTGTATGATACACACTTCTTGCTTATCCTATTTCCACGCTGCTTGGTGTACCAAACATACTCCCAAACAGTCCGTATAGGTGGCTCCACAATCTCTGCTTCTGAGGCAGCATGGCCCAATAAAACCCGTTAGCCTGCTTCACTCCCCCCCCTAAATTATTCCATCTGTAAAGCACAAATAACAAAATATATTTTTGCTTTTAAGACCTTCACTTATCTGCAGAAAAATAGAACTGCTTAAGAGTGAGCTAATTAGATTATGAAAGGGTCCAAGCACGTACCCGCACGTTCGGCACCTCCCAACAAATCTGTGACGAGAAAGCATTCACAATTTGATCCAACTAAAAAGGAGCCAGACAGCATTCAAGGAAAGGAGATCCATCCTATCCAAAATACTGAATACCTTCTCATTCTTCTCTCTAGAGCAGGATGAGGAGGACAGAGCTGTAGCTATGAAACATTTCTTTAAGTACAGGGACACATTAAGAATGAACCTTCCAAACACTGCAAAATTTCAGAACAAAACCTAAAAGGCTTTTTTTTTTCCCCCCAAAACATAGTGAAAACAGCATACTTGAGGGCTTGAATATCCACAGCACAAACCAAAAAACAAAGGGAGTTCATTTGATCTACAGTGCTTTTGTTAAGGTATTCAGAGACTTTAGTGCATTCTTTTTAGAACTAAGCTCAGAAACTATATTCCATTTTTCATTTTATTAGAAAACTAAACTGTATGAGGCAAAGAAACATTTGATCAAACACACAACAGTGAAAACATGGCACTGACAAGGCATTTAACCCAACCATTATCACAAAACCTGACTCGGGATTCTCTATTGCTTTCAGTCAAGTATACATCATTTCTGCCATGTGAGACATTTTCTTGGGAATATATAAGTAGTATTCCATGTATCCTGAAAGATCTTCAATAGTCACATCATCCACAAAGGCTCGAGCTTGCTCAGAACAAGATCTGGGAGAACCTGATGAGGCTGAGCCACAGGGGGATCTATTTTGACGAGACTGGGCATGGACTCCTAGGACCGCCTTTTCGCACTCTGACAGGACGCTCCGTAGTCCCGAGAAAGAGTACACTTCCATGGTTCGCCATTGTTTGCACTGGCATTTCTTGTCCGTACAAGGGCACTGCTTGTTGTTGCTGAGCACGGATAAGGACTGGAAATCGGAGGTTTGGCTAGAATGCAGGCTAGTTTCAAAGGATGAGGAGAGAGCAGGGTAATTCTCTCTTGACTTCTCCAAAGGCTCTTTGGCGGTGAAAGCTTCCAAAGGTTCAGTTCTCTCATCACTGGCCTCAAAGTGAGAATCGTGCCCGTCCTTCGTACTGTGTTCTGCTGTAACAAAAACATCTGAACTGATATTACCCTTTGATGTTTCTGCCTGGGTTTTGTGTTTCAGCTGGTTGTTGGCTTTCATATTGCAATACGTAAACTTGGGAGGATGCAGGACGGGAGACTTAGAGCGTCTGCGACGTGGGACTCTTGCCGATCCTCTGGAAGACTTTCTCACACACCTGCAGGGTTATAACAGGTGAGCAAGTAGGTAACTCCAGAATCTACACCGTAGCTCAATAAGCTCTAAAATCTGGCTAAAAAATGTTTTAGATTTTATTTTTCCTGTTTAGAAAAATCAGGTGACTGGTCACTTACAATCTCTGACAGGAACAGTGGAGGAATCTGAAGAAATTGGGGCTTCTCCACAGGAAAGACACATACAAACATCCTTTAGTTAAAGATACTTCCCCCAAAATCTTCTGTGCTAAGCGAAGGATACTTTGTCATCCCAAACTGAACTACAGTGCAGAACCTGGGTATCAGTTGGAGCTGCTGGCAGAATTGCACTGAATATCCAGGTACTTCAATACAGAAATAAAATAGCCCAGGAAAGAGGTGAGAGGGGGTCACAAAGGTGTAAGACTTGAAGAAAAGGACTTCTGAGGAAATCAGTGGAAAACAAAATTTTAGGTACCCTCTCTAAGACAAGAGGCAATTTAAAGTCTTTGATGAAAGCCCCTTAAAAAACATCGTATCAAACAGTTATGGTAAAGTTTTGTAATAGAAAGGAGAGAAAAGATATGTTGAAGTAACTAATTAACAACAACTTTCACTGGAAACAGTATGCAAATGTTAAATGTCTCAAATTAGAAACACATGCACGGTGCAGTGACGGGTATGTTTTACCCATGCCATGCTTCCTTCGAGCAGACAGGCTGTTGCTTGGCTCCATCCATGGCTGCTCTTGTCGGTGTTCTGAGAATCGTCCCATCACCCACAGACAGAGCTGCAATACATCTGAGTAAAAAGGAAAATGCCGCGTTATGGTAATGCCTGAACATACTGCTTCAGAAGTCGAGATTCAGCCTATTCACTTTAGACACTTAACTAAGACATTTAAGTTTGCAGCCTTGACTTCCTCTATAGTCAGTGGTTAGAAACAGGATATTACAGAGATTTAGCTAACCGCTCTTACTATATTGACCTCAGTCAAGTGTCTAAAGATAGGTGAGATTAAATGAAAGGAGGCCAAAATGCCCAGAGGCTGATGTCATGCCCTATTTGTACCAAAATGACACATTAAAGGAATGCAAGTTCAGGTTCCAAATGTTCTTGTCAGACAATAGTTGTTAAAGATAGACTCCTACCCATCTAAAATGCAAAGTCGGGAACCCGTAGCAGCAGGCTGAGGAGGAGTCAGTGGAGAAGTGGATGAGGTACAACAGACAAGGGCAGACTACTAGTTTATTTCTCATTAAATTTCCTAGATAAACATGGAATGAAAAAACATCTGGCCCTGGAGGTCCAGACAACAAACATAAATGCCTCAGCATGTGACTCTGCATTTATAATGACTGTATATGTAATTTGGAACACAGGACAGGAAATCATAAGAAATGAGGCTGAAATTCTAGCAGAAGAGCCGAGGTACTCTGCCCAAAGCTGATCTTAACAGATTAGTCACAAGACTTGAACTGTTAAAAACACATGCCTGCAAAACAAGATCTGTTTACACCTAAGAAGATATTGTAAGGAATCAACCAGAATTCCACATAGTCTGTCACTGGCAATACATCAAAAGTGGTACGCTTAATAAGCGTAGTTCCTTGTTAGCGAACAGCTGTTTCTTTCCACATTTAACAGAAAACCTGCTGAAGCAGAGGAAACGAGTAGCAAAGCAAAACATATTTTAACATGCAGAGCAAGTAATGAGTTCGCAGTATTGATGGCTATGGAGATGAATTCACAAGGTAACATTAATTATCAATACAAAGCTTTCTCTTGTGTCTGTGAATTTCCAAAGGACTTCAAGTGAACTACCTCACAAGCTGTTAGACTGCATAATTTTATCAACTCCTAATTTAAGGAAGATGCTTATACTACGTATTATCAGCATAACCAGTACGTTATGGAATAAGTTTTTAATATAAGAATGTCTGCAGACACTCTACAAAATCCCTCAAAATCAGAAACAATCAGCACTCTTATTTAGCCTGATGATTTCCAGTGAGACTGGGCTCTCCAGCACACTACAAAATGATGGTGCTGCCCTTTAGACACTTCCCAAACAAATCTTCATGTGCTACAGTACATGGCTGAAGACACCAGCATTTACATGAACAGACAGACAAGTTCTGTATCACACAAGGTGACTACAGCTACCACAACAGTTAAGAGGGAGTTCACTGCTTTGGGCAAGTCATTTCATGTTTTCATACAGTCATTGTGTAATTTCAGTTAGATAGTGTGTAAAAATTAGTAACAAAGTACTGCTTTGCCTGTCAGACAGTTATACTGACTGCAAGCGATGCAGTTGCCTCCTCTTGGACAAGAGTAGGGAACCTTTCACCAACTTGTGATGTTTGTTTTGAGACTCAAAATAGCAGAAGATAAACACGTAAAAAGCAACTGACAAGTTACAGGGTCCGTTTCGTTGCTTGCTTACCCTGCCGCATCCACCCTCAGCTTTTTGAACGCTGTTTGCAGACTCTCTTCCTCTTCATCTTTAGCCTCCAAGTCCATCGATGGGCTCTCAGCGCGCAGCCCGCTGTGCCATGCACAACAAGCTGAAACACAGAAACGGGGGTCTGACGCCGCGCTCTGAACACACATGATCTCCAGAGGCAGGCTCCGAAGCCCCCGACAGGCGGTTTCCCTGTCACCAGACCCCCCCCCGCCCCCGGCCTCTCCCCACCGCCTGGGCGGGAAAGGCCCCGGCCCCCCCCGGGGCCGCCCCTCCGCCGCCCGCCCGGCCGTTGAGCGGCTCTGCCGGCGGGGCGTGGGGGTGCGGGCGCTCCCGGTGAGGAAGCGGGGGGGGTGTGGGCTGTCCCGGTAACAGGCGGGTGTCCGGTCGCCCCGGGGCGGGGGGGTCACTTACCGCCGCCTCACGCTCGCGGGGGGGGCAGGGGGGTGGCGCGCGGAGCACAACAGGAAGTGAGGTCACCGCCCCGCGGCGCTGCGCATGCCCGCCGAGCGCCTGCGCGAGCGGCGCTGGTCCCGCCCCTTCCGGTGGAGGCGGGGGTTACATCCGGTCGGCCGTGCCCGGCGGGAGGCAGGTAGGGGGCCGATCCGGGCCCGCGGGGAGCGCGGTGAGTGCGGGTGGCGGGGCGGTCCTCTCCTGCCCTGGGCCCTCCTCTGGGTCTGGCGGGGCTGTTGTGGCTGTCGGGTCCCCACGACGGGGCTCTCTCTGGCGGGTCTCCGGGCCGCTGCCTGTCCTCCATCCCCTGACGGGGGTGGCGGGCCCTGGGGAAAGCTCCGGCGGGGCGCGGAGGTTGTGCTGAGTCACCCCCGCTGCCGGCTGGGCCTTTCCTCCCCCGCTTAGGCTCGGGGCCGAGCGGCGGTGCCAGGGCTCGCCTGAGGCTGGGGGTGTCCGCTGGGCCCGGGGTTCTCCGGGGCCCAGGGCGGGGAAGTGCGGGGGGTGGGTGAGACGGTGAAGCGGCCGGGGGGGTGGGGGGCGGTTTGGTTCGGGCAACGGACGGACGGAGAATTGCGGCGGCCCGTGTCCCGGCTCCGGGGCTGCTCCTGGGCCGAGGGTCTGGGCCGGGAGCGGCTTGGAGCTTTTAATACCTGAACTGTAAAAGTCCTGTGCTACTGGGGAATAGCTGGAAATAAAATGGGAAAGGATGGACGTGTGTTCTTCCAGGAGATAAAGAACACAGGTTTCTGTGTGCTTTTTTGACACAACTTCGGTTGGTTTTCACAGTAACTAATTTTTTTCTTGATACTGGTGCTAGTTGGCTGGTGTGCCTAAAATGCTTAAGCTTATACTTAGTTACCACAGAATGAGTGGGTCTTTATCTGAATGAATTCTGCATCTTTTTGAGCGTTTACTGCATCAGTGATGAAGGGCGGCACGATAAAATATTTAGTTTAAGACTGGTAGTATGTTTTGGTTAACATGTAGTGATCTAAAAATGTTTTACTACCATTTTCTCGCTTAGGTTATATAATACAGGAGTTTGGTATTTAAAAAAAAAAAAGGTTGTAGACCGAATTTTTAATTTTAAAGAACCTTCTGTTTGGGTCAAGGAAAAAAACTTTCTGAAGTAGAGACAGTATGTTTCACCAGATTAGTTGTCTTTAACTAAGAGACTATCTAAAATAATAACTTGCTCAGATGAGCATCGTGTTGTCAGTCTGTGTGTTAGCTTCCTCCTCTCATGTTTACTTGCTGACTCACTGGACAACGTGTGCCTTGAAATTCTTGTGTGTCATAATAGCTGTCTGCAATACAGGGTGTCCAGATGAAATCATAGCCAAGCGAGCAGTCAGAACAACAGCGGGGAGAGCTACCACCTCCAACTGGGATGAGGTTGTGAGGGAACAGAAATTACCACTCTATATCTAAGTAACTGAGCTGCAGAGGTTCTGATTACTCCTCTCTCTTCAGCAAGATCTTTTCCATGCTACAAAAAAGCTGCTTCTTATTTGGTAAGAGTAGTGCTAGCATAGGCATTATTGCTGTATTATTAGGTAGAGTTAGTGCTCCGTATAAATGTGTTCTTGTTACAGGAGCTGTTACCATTCACTGTGTTTGGATAGTCACCTTCTTAATGGATTTTTAAAGCTTGAGGAAGATACAGAATCACAGAACGGTTGAGGTTGGCAGGGATCCATGGAGGTCCAACCCCACCCTACTCAAGGCGGGCCACCTCAAGCCGGTTGCCCAAGACCATGTCCAGACAACTTTTGAATATCTTGGTGTCTGCCAGGACTCTCAGGGCCTTTCTTCTGCAAAGCTGCATTCCATCTGGTTGGCTCCAGCATGTCCTGGCAAATGGGCTTGTTCTTCTTCAGGGGCGGGACACTTCCCCCTGTTGAAGTTCATGAGGTTCCTATCGGTCCCTTTCTCCAGCCTGTTGATGCTCTGGCGCATCAGTCACTCCCCGTTTGGTGTCATCAGCATGCTTGTTGAAGGTACACTCTGCCCCGTCATCCACGTCATTAAGGAAGATGCTAAACAGAACTGGACCCAGTATTGGATACACCACTAGTTACTGACCTCCAACTTGGTTTTGTGGCACGGATCACACCCCCCTGGGTGGAGCAGTTCAGGCAGTTTTCAGTCCACCTCGCTGTCTGCTCATCCAGTCTGTGCTTCATCAGCTTCTCGTATCAGCATCTTAGGGGAGACAGTGTCAAAAGCCTTAATGAAGTCCAGGTAGAAAATATGCACTGCCTTGTCTGCCAAAGCAGTCATTTCATTGTAGAAGGTTTTCAAGTATGAAAACCTTGTAATTTAAAAATAAAGACTGAGAAGATGATCTTGCCACAACCCATACAGTGTAGTCGAAGTCTTTCTCAGTAATAGCACTCACACCAAATAGCCCTGTTTTTCTTGAAGTAGAGAAGTCAAAAGCATTAAATGAAGCAGGTTAATCAGCCAGGTCAACTTCAACAAATACTGAGCTTGAGGTACTCTGGTGCAGAACTGAGACTTGGTACTGTTGGTGGCTGCTGCTCAGCAAAAGCAGAGCCCATGCTAAGGAAGAAAACCTTCATGAAGTACTTTCTAGCAGTAGCATGGCTGGTGTAGGATGTGCAAGTGATTGCAGAAAGTATGGTACTGAAGAGCATCAAATTTAGAAAGATTTGAGATTCCTTTGTAGCTAGATTAAATGACGGCTAGGGCAGATTCTGAAGAAATACATCAGCCAGGTTTTATCAATCCCTTTCTTATTTAAAACAAGGCTTATTGTTTGCTGTTCATACTATTATTTGCATTTGTACTTGTGCAAGAGCTTCTTCTGATGTCAGAAAATTTTAATAGCTATTTGCAATCAAAATATGTTCTGATAGGAGTGTGTTACTCTTGCTGGGATCTAGACATAAGATCAAAAAATGTTGTTTAGCTTAAAGCTTTATCTTGTTTTAAGAAAAATCTAGGTTTTTGTTGTTTTGTGGGTTGTTTGGGTTTTTTTTTTTTTAATATGTATGTAACCGAGTCCCAAAGTCAGAAATAGTAGTTGTAGAAAGCTGACTGTTTGCTCCTTCTTGCTTTTCACCTCTTCTGGAGTGATTCTGCTAATGCTCTTAAGACAAACAGGAGAGCCTGTCTAAACTGTAGTGTGTGCAAAACACTGTTGACCCCAAATTTCACTTTAAATTTGCTAATTCACCTATGCAGTTGTACAAGAGACTGTTTGTTCCGTTCTTGGGTATCATAAAGCTTGTTCTGAATCAACTTTCAAAAATGTTCTACTAGAATGACCTCAGCTTTGTGTGCTCAGTGTGCTATTTTGAGTTTATTTTCATATATTATGATGCTGCTGGGCAACTAATGTTTTTACCAAGGTTCTTACAGTCTTGTCTCTTTTTTGCTTGTAGCAGTACATGGTAACTCTGTCAGCTTCTGGCCATCCCAATAATGAAAACAGAAGCTAAGGATGGAGAAGAGGAAAGCCTGCAGACAGCATTCAAAAAGCTAAGAGTTGACACAGCTGGGTAAGTAACACCACAGGGAGGTATGGAGTTAACATCTTCAAACGGACCCAAAGGGAACACCCTTGCGGTTAAATTTGAAGGAATGAAGTAATTCCAAAAAGTTAGGCACTGAAAGCCTTCATTCTAGTTGAATAAACTGAAATAAATTCTGCCCTTCTGAAGGAATTATAATTTCTTTGATCCTTGTTAGCTCCCAACAGGCTTGAAACAAATCTAACGCTAGTCAGCAGTTGACAACATGCTTGAAATGAATTTTTGGCATGAATCTGGCTGCCAGAGGTTACATCTATAGCACTAAAACTCTGCTATTGAAGTTAGCATATTGTCAAGGCTCTGAAGGCCTGTCATGAGAATAAACTCCCATCTTTTCCCAGGAGAGAAACGTTCTCTCCATGTCAGTAAAGGAGAGTATTAGATTCACTGCATGATTCCCACACAAGCTATTTTTATTGATGTCACTTAAAAATTTCCTATTTATAAACAAAATCACTAAATGGGAAAGAATCCTTTTTGTGTTGTCTGGTTTTGCGGGAGATCTGCCACGTGGCGCTTGCCCTCCCTGTCCCAGGTAGCAGAACACAAGCAGCATGTGTCTTCTGTTGGTGACGAGCATTTTTGTCTGAAATGAGGGGAGAAAAAAAAAAAAAAAAAAGCTGCTGTATAATGTTTTTTCTGCTGTCAAATGTACGCCATTACATATTACTTCTATAGTAATGTGTTTCAGTAAGCTATTGTCAGTGATGCAATTATGCTGATGACTGAAATGAAAGTGTGGGTAAGGCAGTGTGTAAATATCAAGATGGTAACTAGAATTACCGTAGAACATAGATGGTGAGTAGATGGGCTTCTAAAGTTACCTTTCATTAAAGTAATTAAACTTGTTAGAAATGTATCGCCACCTAAGTGCCTCTCACTTCTTCAGTATCACTAATCCCACCCCCAAGTCAGGCATACTTAATTACTTTAGTTTTTACGGTTGACCTTCAATTTACTGCTCTGTGTTCATTGTTCTTTAAATGGAAAATAGCAGGTGTTTGACTAATAGTTTAGCCTCTATTAAATACCAGCTAAAGCTATCCTAGAACAGCCTGTGGAGACTTATTTTCACTGTTCAGGGAATTGGCCCTGCTTATGAACCAATTTGATAGAGGATTTGGGAAATCATTTCATTGTGAATTCCAGTGTAATATGTGAAGTCACAACTTGGATTATCGCAGCTCCTTGAAAATGGGAGATGGGGAGGAATTTATAGCACCAGAAAAATTGGTAAATCTTCTAAGGTCCCTGGCTTGAATAGAATTTGAAGAGCTGACACAACTCTGTTGCTCAAGTGATTGAGCTTGCAGTAGTATGAAGAGTTTTAGCTTATGTTGTCCTAGACAGAGACTTAAGTGTTCACCAGCTAAACAAAGTCTATTTATGTCCAAAGAACATTTATTTTTAGGAAAGAATGGCTTATTTGTCTCTGGAAAAAGAGACGCATTTCTTCAGTGATGGTGTTTTTCCCTTCCCCGGGAAACTGCAATTTAGCCATTGTATGTGCTTCATCGTTGACGTGTGGAGTTTGGATTGGCAGTCTAGTTGCTGAATGGCATCACATTGGTGAGAGAGTCCATTATCCAAACTTTTGAGATATGAATGTGTAAACGCTGTCTTTCTGATTTGGGTCGTCTTTGTGGGCCCATCTATTAAGACATATTGTAAATTATTTGTGGCAATCTCTTCTGGGAAAGAAGATTCATAAGCTTTTTCATATTCTAACCAATGCTAGCTTTCATATGCTAACCAATCTAGGCTGTTAACTTTTTTCTCTTTTACAGATCTACTGCTTCTCTCTCTGTGGGTGAAGGGACAAGTCCGAGAACACTAGTTAGAACAGCAGCAGATGAAATGAAATCTAAGAATGTGTGTACTTCTAAGGAAACCTGGCATGGGTAAGAGAAGCTTGGGATTATCAGACTACTTCAAATGATACTGCATTGACAGGGAATTTCAGAGAGACAGGTTTTCTAGTAACTACACCCCTATAAAAGGGAACCAAGCTTTTTTTTTTTTTTTAAAGACACTGTTTAAAATACACCATATTTTTCTGTTCCTACATGACTACTGTTCTTATTTACAATTATACAAAGTGAAAGGAAATGCTATGCAGCTATAGGTCTCCAAACACTATAGAGGTTTCTTAATGTAAATATGAACTGCTGTTTATGAATCAAACAATCATGAATACATCTCTTTCAATAACTGTTTGATATTGCAGAAGCTGCCACTATGCCTTGGGAACTATATTAAAATAAATAATTGGCTTCTGGAGTGTCTGTGGAGAAATTCACACTCATCCTCTACTGAAACAAAACTACCCTTTGGTCTTGATGCATTTGTTTTGTGCTGTTGTCTTGTGCTTGGTCCTTCTCGTAGAGCTTATTTTGTCACGTCTCACGTACTTTACTCATTGTCTAACCTTAAAAGCACACAGTTTTGGTTTAATTTCTCAGGTGTTCCTTTTATATTTTATACAGCTGCTTGACTAGAACAAAGTTACATTCCAAGATAGCAGAATACCCTGAGCAAATACTCTGAGCTTAAGGCTCTTACATGCAATAAAAATGCAGTAGAGATTTTGACCAATGTTATTTGTAATCCAGCAATAAGTCTTTTAGTGAATCTTCACTCCCTTTTATACCTTTCCCTGGTAGATCTGTGAAGAAGCCTTCAAGAGGAGTTGTGAGAACCCAGCGTCGCAGACGTTCCAAGTCTCCAATTCTTCATCCTCCAAAGTTTATCCACTGCAACACAAAACCACATTCCACGGGCAGCCAGCTAGTGCATAAGAGCCAGATCGATGCCCCAGATGACAGCAATGGGTTTGGGATGCCAAAGGAAACCTGTGCACACGAACGATGCGGTATTGCTCCTGATGGTGGCCAGAAGGGAGCTGATGTTGAGTCTTTGGGAGCTTCTGTTACACAGTCGGCCTTGCAGAACAAACAGGAGAACTCTCCAGCTGCTCTTTCTCTAGTATCCAAAGCAAACCTAGAGGCTACGGAGCTTTCTGACTTTGAATCCATGTGCAAGCTGAACACGAACAAGCCATGTGCCTGTGCAGATAAAGCCTGTCAGTGTAAACGATGGCAAGATATGGAAGTGTACAAATTCTCTGGCTTGCAGAACAGCCTCCAATTGGCACCTGACAGAACAGTTTCTGAGGATCACTCCCAGTCTTTGCCATCAAGAACTCCCTCAAGTTCTCCACGCTCCTGCTCTGAGCAAGCCAGGGCCTTTGTGGATGATGTGACTATTGAAGATCTTTCAGGATACATGGAATATTACTTGTATATTCCAAAGAAAATGTCTCACATGGCAGAAATGATGTACACCTGACAGCAATGAGCACTAAAACCAGAAGGGTGGATGGTTTAAATCTGCCCTCAGTCCCATTCATGTGAGATACGACCCACTCCCTGCTCACTGTGCTTGCAATAAAAACACTTCTTTGCATCTTAGCTAATGTTCATTATTTAAGCTGGACAAAGAGTTTAGCCGTCTCCTGTCCTCTTCTTGGTACTGTTATTACTCTAGGCACATTCAGGAGGCAGGGTTGTCTTTTCCTGGGTTGGAGGCATTGTTCTTTCTTTGTGCCTGAAGAGGCTTCATCTCTGATCGACTGAACAGGCATCCTCCTGCCCTATCGTTGGTGCTAAGGTAGTCAGATGCCGGTAGGTTAACATAACATTTGCTAGACAAAAACTTGGATGATCAGAGCAAGATTGTTTCAAGAGGTTATTCTAACCTCTGTTGCGTTGTTCAGTGGAAAATGTAAAGCAAGCATGACTTCTTGTTGAGTGTCCAGCCAGCCTTAAAGACTTTCCTGCAGCAGCAGAAATACCCTGCTTTCTTCAGGAGGGTTGCTTCTCCAGTTAACAAAAGGAGAAATGAAGTGATGGACCCTGTTCAGTTCATTTTTTATGAAGGCCAAAACAGCCTGCAGTGGTCCTGGTTCCTGCACTGTGTTTTCAGGTTTGTTCAGCCTGCTCTCTAACACCAAGTGTAACCCTTCGAGTATTAAGATCCGCAGACTTGAGCTGCACAGTAGGGGAATCTTGAACACAGTGTTTTCTTTCCCCTTCGGTCTTTTTATGAAACCATTGCCACTTCAGGTGCTTTGTCCAGGTCCAAAACATTAGTGGAGCTTTGCATTCTCCTGCAATTTGGCAGAATTGTTTCTTTAGAAACAACCAGTTTGCCATACTTCGTGTGCATCAGCACAGTCTGTCTTTTATACATATGTGTATATGCAAGGGAGCATCCCATCAAATTAATTTGTTGAGGGGGAGGGGGGAGATGAGTTGTGTTGTCTTTACTATTTGCAGTACCTGAATATTTCTTGACTGTAAGGTCTGGAGAAGAAATGGAGACAAACATTTCCCTGCGAAATCCTTCGGTTTTACTCTTGGGGGTTTTTTTTGGTTTGTTTTTTTTTTTTTTGTCATCTCTGTGGCAGTACCTAGTACCTTAGAACTAAGTGGCCATGCAAATTTACCTGTGTTGCTGTTCTGAAGTGTCATCTACCCCTTGCAGAGTGTACTTAGGTCCCATATCTCCCTCCCATTTCTCTGCTCTTAAATAGCTGTATTTCTGCATTCTGAATTCATGGCAATTGTTTGGTGACTGTTGGCTGCAATACTGGGCTTCAACGTGCAAAATGACCTTAATTCTCAAATAATTATTCCTTCCTGTTCCCAAATGCTTGCAGGCTGCAGCCACCGCAGCGTTGTGGGGCTGAGAACACCTTTCTGTACGGTGCTGCTTTTTACCATTTCTGTCATTAATCACCACAGACCCGTACCTGCGGGGTTAGGGACTGCAGAGTCAAGTGCTCAGTATCGTCTTACAGAA
The DNA here is from genome assembly GCA_947846985.1 of Fratercula arctica. Taxonomy (NCBI): domain Eukaryota; kingdom Metazoa; phylum Chordata; class Aves; order Charadriiformes; family Alcidae; genus Fratercula; species Fratercula arctica. Next base: position 10,836,133 of record CANTUZ010000013.1, on the reverse strand, counting down.
AGCAGATGGAAATCCAGGAGGTGATGTAAAAAAATAGAGTAGAAAGATGTGAACTGGTGCAGACTGGGGAGGCAGGCGAGCAGCGCAGGGCCACTAGAGGTCCCCCCCAGGTCAGCTGCAGGCTGGCTGGACGCAGCAGGCTCCTCTGAGCCTCAGCCTTTTGGAGCAGAATGCGGCTTTTTCTGCCAAAATGAAGAAAGAAGACGTGCTCTGGGTGGTGCCTGGGTGTGCACACATTGCTAGTGCTTTCTGAAGCCTCATTGTGTGTGTATGTTAGCGGTCAACAAAGGCTCTTTAAATGCCAACATCTGCATAAGTTATTAACATTTAAACAAAGTGTACTATCAGTTCACAACTGTGCTATGTGATTAGGAAGAGTTGCGAAGTAAATAATTACATGGTCCTGAACTTGGCATCCCCTTAGGGCAGTTACAACATATTTGGGCTGGTAAATCCTGGAACACCATGAAATACAAGACCACGGGCAGCTGCCACTGCTGCCTTAACGCTTTCCCTTCTGCTACTACTGGGCATTTTGAGATGTTTTGGTCTACCCGGAAACCACAAAATAAAAACCTCTGGTTTTGCTTTGAGAAAATGTGGATTTCCAACCCTTAATTGTGCAGAGAGAACCTTGAAAGCATGACTGAGTAGCTTAGCTTTAAAAAAAAAACACTTGAACCAATTTCAAAATCTGACTACTATTTTTTTTTTTTTAAAATGCTTTAGAGGTGTAGGTCTGCCAAGCAGCACTCCTCTGTTGTGTTGGAGTCCACGACTGAAGCGCCCATTCCTTCTTGTGGCTGAATAAGACTGAAGTCTTTCGTAATTAGCTTTATAGTGGGCAGTTGATCCTTCTCACCTGTGCCTGCAGGTATTGTGTAGTTTATGCTGCATATACATGCTTAGCTTTTCTTGCGGTTAGATATTGTATGGCTTTTTTCTATGCCTTTTCTTTGTAGAAACACCGATGTGGAGGTTGTCCAAGTTGTAAAGCTGTGTTACGTGAGTCTGGAACTCGCTGTTGCCTTTGGCAGCTTTGCCCCAGAGCTCGGCGTGGGCCTCGGGAACCCTTCTGAAAGGGCAGAACGCATCGTGCTGATGGCGTGGTCTTGTCCCACAGCTCTTGCAGCTTCTCAGCAGCTCATGGTCAGGGAGGGGAAGGTCATCTCTTCATGGTCCTTCTGTGACAGTGTCTTTAGGAGATGGGTCGGGGCGGCTGGAAGAAGAGAGGGCTTGGATTAGCCTGTTACCCTGGTGTTTTCATTCCTGATCATCAAATACAGGTGGTAGAGAGGACGTGGGCTGTCACTGCTCTGTGTGTCTGCAACTGCCCCAAGTACAGGGTCTCACCTTTCTTTTCCAAACAGACTAAATTATGCTGCCAGCTGTTAAACAGAAGGAGATTTTGGTAAGTTTGGGGTTCTTTGGGAGAGGGGGGAATGATTCTTTGTGGATCCTTTTCACTACCTTAAAGCAGCTCTGGAAATTCACTTTAAAAGTAGCAGCCGGGGTAAGATGTACGCTGTAACCTGGGCGAGGGCTGTGCTTTTACCCCTTGCTCTAACTCTACCCCTTTCCCCACCGGTGCGACCAAACCTGCCTGAAGACGCTCCCTGAAGGGTTTCCTGCCCCGGGCGCCCCCCGGGGGTCCGTCGCGGCGGAGCGGGGCACGGCCCCCTCGTCTCCCGGCGCGGTGCCGGTGCGCTGGGGCGGGCGGGCGGCGTGGAGGGAGCGACGCGGCCCCTTCCCAGGCTCTATTTTAAGCAGACATTTACTTTCCCAGCCTCTTCTCCGCCTGGATCCCTGCCCGGGGGGGGGGGGATGTGCCTCTTCCCTCCTTCATAAAAGGGCCCCGAGGCGGAGGCCGGGCTCCGGGGGGTTATTTTTGGGAGCAGCTCCTGGGATCCGATGGCCTTGTTAGGGCAGCGCTGACCTTTCTCCCGGCGGGGGAGGAGAGCGGAGCGGGACGGGACGGGGCGGGCGGCGGCCGACTGGGGACCCCCTTCCTCCGCCCGGGGCTGGGCTCGGCTCCCCAGCCGCGGGGCTCGGTCGCCCGGGGGGGACCCAATGCCCGCGGCGGGGACGCGGCGGCGGGGCAGGTAGCGGGGCGGCTCGGCTGCCCCTTTCCCCTCCCTCCGATTTCTCCTTCCTGCCGTTCCCCGGCCCCTCGGCCGGGGAGGCGAGGCGGGGGCGGCCGCTCCCAGTGCCCAGCCTGGCTCGTTCGGGGATGCGGCAGCCGCCCCGGAGCTGCACCCCTGGGAAAGCTGCCCGGCTGAGGGGACACCGGAGGGTACCATGAGCGGCGGCAGGTTTGATTTTGATGATGGAGGCGCCTATTGTGGGGGGTGGGAAGGGGGCAAAGCCCACGGGCACGGCATCTGCACCGGCCCCAAGGGCCAGGGCGAGTACTCGGGCTCCTGGAACTATGGCTTCGAAGTGGTGGGCATATACACGTGGCCCAGTGGCAACACCTATGAAGGCTACTGGTCCCAAGGCAAGAGGCACGGCCTAGGAATCGAGACCAAAGGACGGTGGGTTTACAGAGGCGAGTGGACCCATGGCTTTAAGGGACGGTACGGCGCGAGGCAGAGCATGAGCAGCGGAGCCAAGTATGAGGGTACCTGGAATAACGGCCTGCAGGATGGCTATGGCACCGAGACGTATGCTGACGGAGGTAAGGGGGACTGTGGGAGGGTGACGGCAAAGGCTGTGTGTTGTCCCTGCTGAAGGGGTGACCTGTCCCCACTGGTGAGATCCAGATGGACGCAGTGGTCTGCAATGAGCCACTGGGGTATTTCAGTTAGGAAGCAGGACTTGGGGCACAGCCGCCTCGTAAATGCCTGTGTTTTCACCCTGATCCCCACTGTCGGGTGCAGCGTGTGTGGCTCACCATCTGCAGACACAGGGGAGGAGCAGCCAGGGCATTGCCCCCGCCATCCCTCCCTCGGGAGCCTCTCTCGAGTGTCCGTATCAATAGTTAACACCAAGCAACTGGATTTGTGTAGTCTGTGACTCCTGGTTCCCCAGCGGCTGGTTATTGTGGTTCATCGCCAGACCAAACCAGAAGCTCGTCGCTGGTGTGTGGCCACAGCAAGCCGGTCACTCACCCGCTGGGCAGCCGGTTGTGAACGTTTTCGTGTCAGATATAAGCCACCCACGGCATGGTAGCACGCTGTGCCTGTGCATTAAACACTGCTTGTGCACCTCTGACAGGCTGCCTGGACATTTGCTTCGCCCGAACCTTTTTGGTTGAGTTCATCTAAGCTGTTTCGAATACGTAGTCACACGCCTTTCCCTAAAATAAATCCCTTCAATTACTTGGAAGCTCTCAACCCCTGCTAGTACACAAATGCACTGTGCAGTCAGATATTTGTTGTGCTCTGTAAATGCTCAGTCTAATTGTGTTCTTGCATTAGTGGCAATTTTGGAGTTAGAAACATCGCAAGAATCTCTGTGCAAGTAATTCTGTAGCTCTTCAGTACTGTAATGTTCCAGGCTGCCATATTTAGGATAGCTAAATAGAGAGGGTGATTTGAAAGAAATACCCTTCAAAATATGGATCAGAATTGCATCTATATTTATCTAGGACAGGCAATGGAGTTAGTTTGTAAAGAAAAATAACGGTAATGATATAAATCCTCAGAATGAAAAGCATTGGATTTACAGAGATTAGAAAAGTGGAGTAATTCAAGACTGGCTGTCAGGGTTATGCTTTTATATGTATATCTTTCTCAATGAGCTGCCTTGGTACATGGCTAACTTTAAGCCTGGGCATATAGTCTTGGAAGCTGAGTGATTTTGTTTGTGCCCTTTGAGGTTGTAGGTGTAGTCACGAACTGATGCGTCCTTCCAGCTCCTTAAATTTTCTCCCTCCTCTGCCCCGTGGCCGTGGAACGGTTAAATGCTGGGATGCGCAGGTTGCAGGGCAGCAGCGAGAGTTCAGGCTAACGCATACGTGTGCACTCGTGCATTGCAGAACCTTCTTGCGTGGCCGTAAGACGTGTAGGTTACGTGTAAGGTGTGCTCTGATGAGTAACGACCAGCAATCAGCTAACTGTCATCAACGGCTGCCGCTGGGACTTTCATTCTGGAGATGTCAAGGTCTCCTATGAATTTCCGTGTCCGCTTCCTCGCTGCTTCCTAAAATGCATCGTCTTCTAAGGGTGCAGGGCTACTGAACTTCAAGTTAATGTTGTGGAGAGAGAATTTGGAGAGGCAAAATTTGGTGTAGGAGTTTGAATTTTATTAGATCTTGGGACAGAAGAGGGGGAAAGATGAGTCAAGAATTTCTCCTGTAAGGATATATAATCTATTGCTTCTGTCAGAGCAGCGCTCCCCGGGGCGTTATGCTGCGCCCAAGAATGTGCCGTCTACGTGATCCCCGGTGCTGCCCGAGGCTGGCAGTTTGTCCCTGACCTGTGAAGATGTGCCCTGCCAAAGCCACCTGAGCCGCGCTGAGCTGAGCTGAGCCCCCCGAGTCCCCCCAGACCCAGCTCCCTCCTTGCATTGGGCCATCGCGTCCAAGCAGTTCATTCAACACATCAGCTTCGCTGGTGGTACGGGGACATGTAGAAAGCTGCATCCAAAGCCCAGATGGGAATTGCCAGCATCACGTTTGTAGGACTTGCAGGACCCTCTCTCACTTTGTCTCCTCACCTGTATGCAGTCACCATCTGCAAGATCCAGACAGGACCAGGCTGCTAATTGGACCTGTTAATATTTCAATTTGAGGTTGCCAAGATAAACATCTGTAAAGGCTTTGGAAATCTGCCATCCCTCAAGTAGGGGACATGATTCCCAAGCCCCCTGGAAGCCGGCCACGTGAGGAAGGAGGGCTCTGGGAACGTGCGGCTCTTGCCAGGTCGTTAGAAGCTTTAGGTCATGGTTGGTCTGCGTGTGGATTTCAGGGGGATGTAGCTGATTCTTATGTTTTAAAATAAACTTAACTTTTTATATCTATATTTTATATAGATATATGCCCACACACATAAAAACTTTCAAATACGCTTACCAATGACAGACAACCCTATAAGTATATTTTATCTTGTGGCTGCCTGAGGTTAGTGGCTAAATAAAGCCCAAATCTGCAGTGAAGCTTTTGGAAATCATGTATAGATTTTTAGTGTCTACTAAGAAGCGGACTCATGGTATGGTTTAGCCAAGGCACTGTGTGGGTGGTTTGCTTTTTCTCTCGGCTACCAAGTGTCCATTTTTGTGAAAACTCTAGGAGACTGATGGCTTAAATAGCTTGCCGTCTGCAATGTTGATTGAAATCAGCCAAAGGGTTCAGAGCTCCTGGTGTGGCCGGGCAGAGGCAGTAACGCTATGATACATTTCCTTGGGTATCCGAGCTGAATATACGCATGTGTGTCTGCTGCTGTCGCTATCAAAGAGCTCAGAGCCCTTTATCACAGAACCATAGAATGGTTCGGGTTGGAAGGGACCTTAAAGATCATCTAGTTCCAACCCCCTGCCCTGGGCAGGGACACCTCCCACTAGACCAGGTTGCTCAAAGCCCCGTCCAACCTGGCCTTGAACACCTCCAGGGATGGGGCAGCCACAGCTTCTCTGGGCAACCTGGGACGGTTTCTCACCACCCTCACAGGAAAGAATTTCTTCCTAATATCCAATCTAAATCTACCCTCCTTCAGTGTGAAATCATTACCCCTCGTCCTATCACTACACTCCCTGATCAAGAGTCCCTCCCCATCCTTCCCGTAGGCCCCCTTTAGGCACTGGAAGGCTGCTATAAGGTCTTCTCGGAGCCTTCTCTTCTCCAGGCTGAACAATCCCAACTCTCTCAGCCTGTCCTCATAGCAGAGGTGCTCCAGCCCTCTGATCATCCTCGTGTCCCTCCGCTGGACCCATTCCAACAGGTGCATGTCCTTCTTGTGCTGAGGACTCCAGAGCTGGACACAGTACTCCAGGTGGGGTCTCACCAGAGCAGAGTAGAGGCAGAGAATCGCTTCCCTCAACATTGGGGCATTATCGGGGCAGGATGCGCTAAAGCAGACGGAGACTGGGGCTGTGGAAGGCACAGCATGAAGGAACTCATCGTTTTGCAACCTAAGCTATGAGTAAATACCCAGTTATTTGGCTTCCACCTGTATGCTTTGTCTCCACTATAGGAAAAGCCATATTTTTTTGGATACTTTTGTGCTTTTGACTCTGAGTGCTTGACCTGGTCAAGTCTTACTGCAAAAAAAAAAAAATAATCTCACTGCTAACACAGAATCGTAGTGCGTATCCAGGAGCTGGCCCAAAGCTAGGCTTTGCTGTACAAATAACTTAATATATCTATATGAGGGGGGGAAAAAACCTCACTTGCAATAGAAGCAGCCTGAAACCAACTTATTTTTGATGCTGCAATTTGGTCTCTAGGGTGCTAAGAGAAGAAACGGCGATGTCAATTAACTGCGTGCAGAGACGATTACACCATTCGGTGATCATCAGACCATGAGAAAGGGGGAAAGAAATGCAGAAGTGTGCTTTAGCGGGGGAGATGAAATGGGGTGATGTGGAGCAATGCCGGCTCCTCAGGTGCCCGGGGCAGGAAAACGCGGTGGGAAGGGGCCTGGGCTAGGGCAGAAGGAGCAGCATCCGTGGGACTGCAGCCAGGGAAGCAGGAACGGGCTCTGGGAGAGCCGAGATGCTGCTGGCTTGTGTCTGCTGCCTCTGTAGCAAAGCTCCTGCGTGGCTGAATTTGACCCATGAATTAATGCTGTGATGTTCCCCCCCCCCCCCCCCCCCCCCTTTTTGGCTTTTGTTATGTTTTTTTTTTTCTCACCTTTCTTTTCCAACAGAAACCATCAGGTAGTACTGTTGGCAGCAAACAGAAACACTAGGTTTCCGCTAGCCAGTGGTGCTGTGCGTTGATTTAACATCCCTGGCCTTTTACACTGAGTTCTAACACGTCTGTCACCACAGTATCTGGGTAACAGCGGAGGATCGTAGGGCAGTGATACAATTTGAGTTGTTTGCATTATTTACCTGGTCGTTTGTGTATTATTTACATTCATCGCTAATTACGCTAGAGGTCAGGGGCAGGCTGGGAAGGGGAGCAGTGACAGCAGGCTCTGGCTGCCGGGCTGGGTGTGCACCAGGAGCTGAAGCTTTTGCCTTCGATGTGGCCGGGCACCATCCTGTCCTGCTGCCGGGCAAAATGCAGGGTGCTGCCACCCCGGCGGCGTGTTTGGAGGTAAAGGCCGCAGAGTTAACACTTTTATCACTCTTGCAATTTAATCCTTCCCATCCTATGAAGGCACCCAGGCAGGGCCACCCCCCAGCTTTGGTCGGGGATGGGCAGAGATGAACTGTGCACCTGCGGGTTGCAGGAGAAACAGTGTTTTTTGTCATTATGACAAGAAAAAATGTAGGCATTAAAGGATTATTGGGGTCCTGTCCCCCAGTAATCGCACCCTGCTGGGGTTAGGTGGCTCTGTCCCACCGCCCTGGTGAATCAGGGAGGGCTGGGGAGGCAGGGAAGCGAGGCTCTTTCTTTTTCATCCTAAATAGATTTTTTTTTTTTTCCACACATCCACTGCTTTTTTAGTTATTTTTTTCCAGAACCTCAGATGCATGTGAGCACATGGCTCTCCTACCTGTCCCCGCTTGGCCACGCTGCTGTGATATTCAGGGGTCGGCGGTGGCTCAGGGACGTGCAGCCCTGCTGGCGATGCAGAGGGGGCTTGCGCAGCCCCTTTTCTCTCTTGCACTGGCCGCACTGGGACGTGCTGGTGAGCCAGGGCTTGGCTCTGCTCAAACCTCACGTGCCCTGACGCATGGCCGCCGGCGCCTCCAGCCGCTCTCAGCAGCTGCTGGCTCCGCTCCAGAGGTGGTTTGTGGCTCTGCCCTGGCACGGAGCCTCGGCTGGGCGCTGAATGGCCGTGTGGCGGGGACACGGCAGTGCCTGCTCGCCCCGCAGTCGTTGGGCAGCGCCGCGTGTCGGTGCCCTCTGTTAAGCCAGATGCGGTTGGCAGGTTCGGTCACACCGTGCGCCGGGGGGGATGATGCTGCTTGTGCCGTATGGGCTGAAATCAGGCAGCTGAGACCAGCCTGAAGAGCTGGTGTGGCACCTCGCGTTGAGGGTAGACACACGCGCCTCTGAGAAGTGGCATCCCAATCTCTGCTCCCTGAAGACCCACTGTGACACATGGCTTTTCCCATCCAGGTGGCCCTGGTGCTGCTCTGGCGGGGACAGAGAGGGCCAGGGACTTGTTGGAGGGTAGTGGCTGCTCTGACCTGGCCCCTGAGGAGCAGCTGAGCCCCCCTGAACCCGAGGGACTTTTCCAGAGTTCCTCTCCCAGGGGGTTAACGTGACGGCACTATCAGCTGCAGCCTGCTATGTGCAAGGTTGTCCCATCCTAGGAGATCTCCAATGTCACCCTGATCGTGTGTCAGCCCTGCTCACTGGCTAGGCAAGCGGGGATGGAGCACTGGCTTTTGGTGGGGAGGGACGTGGGAGCACTACAGGGGTCTCCATGACTTCATTTTGTGCTAGGAAGTCTCATCATCATTTTACGGAGAGGGATTTGGGAGCACAGCAGGGTGAAGAGCTCACCCAGATGCCTGGGCATCTCCAACGATGGTCCTTGGTCCCCAGCTCATGCCCAGACCCCTAACCCATGCTGCCCCCCTTAGTTTTCCTAACAGAGCTTCAAGCTTTGCCAAGAAACTGGACAATGTCCCCATGCCCTGACAGAGTGCTCCCTGTGCCTGACCTCAGCCCGCAGATGCTCTGCACCACCTAAACCCAAATTTTTTTTTTGGTAGGGGAGGCCAACTGCTGCAGGGAGCCCGAAATCCCGTGTGCTGCGGGGTGGGCAGGGGCTGGCGGGGGGCAGCTCACCCCGGGGCAGCAGCTGCTGCCCGCTCGGGCACTTCTTGTCTTTCCTGGCCCCCGGCGCTGTAAGTTAACACCCCACAGGCGGGTCCAAAGAGGATTTCAACGAAACCTGAAGCTTGAGAGGAGAGATTATGCTGCAGAAGTGGCCTGGGAGACTGTAAAATATGCACTCCCACAATCGCCAAAGAAGGAGCTGGATTTGTTCCCTGGGGAGCAGGGTCATCCCTGGTCTCAGTGACAGCGACTGAGAGGGGCAGACGAATGCCTTGAAGACAGGTCACCCCCTTCTGCTTCAGCCTGGCCCTGCTGAGTCTCCCCGGGCCCCTGGGAGTGCTTGTTCTCCCAAAACTTGGTCCCTCCTTGCAGGTCACTGCTTAATGAAAACCAGGTTTAGGAGAGATGCCCGAGAAAATGACCCCAGCACGGCTGTCCCCGTCGCTTGCATGAAGCAGCAGCTGGGAGAGTAAAGGAGTGAGGTGGCCTTTCCCAGGGTGTTCGTGCTCCCCCAGCACCCTCCGCCTGTGCCCTGGGATGGGGGCTGCTGGCAGCCTCTGCCCCACCAGGTGCTGGTTTGGGATGAGATGGCCCGTTCCAGGTCCTGTGATCCCAGGAGCAGAGCTGAATGCTGCTTTTGTTTTGGGTGGTTTGCTGGTTTCTGAGGCAACTGTATCTGCAGAGGAGGGAGAGCTGGGCTGGGGAGATGGCTTATCCATCCCACCCCACCCCACCGGGCTCAGTGGGGATGCACTGACCCTCACAGCCCTCCATGCTGCACATGTGAGTGTGGATGCTGTAGGCAAAGGCTGCCCCACCAGCCCTCCCACCTTTCCTAGGACCACTTCTTGCAGGGGGCTTTGATGTTATTACTTTAAGTCTCTTGACATCACGGTGAGAAAAATCAGAGCAGTGGTCTCCAGTTCACTCTTCTGCAGCCTGCAAAGGTGCAGACCTGGAAGGGGCCTGGAGAGGAGCAACGTGCTTTTCCTAGTCCTTCAAGGTGTCACTGCCAAGGTCCTGATGGCTCTTAGCAGGGTCTCGTACCCAGGGTGCAGCCCTGCCACGGTGAGCACAGTCCACCCTGTGTCCCCCATCATCGTGTGACACTGGGTGGTCTGGAGGAGCATGGTAGGGTGGTGGGTTTTGGGGCAGAGCTGGAGGAACCCCACACAGAGCTGCTCTGCTCCTCTCCTCCCTTTTTTCACCCATCTCTTGCTTCGTGCAGTGTGACACAAGCCTTGGTCTTGGGACCAAGGAGAAGCCGTATGTCAGGGCCAAGCAGATACAGCTGCAGGTTCAGGGCAGCCTGTGCTATGGCCAGGCACCCATCTCAGGGTTCTAGAGCCAGTCCTGGCAGCCTGTGAGTGACAAACTGCAGAATGGGCTGAAAGGGCCTGTCACCGAGCCAAGGAGAGCCGTGCCACCACAGCTGACATGCCACTGGGGCTGCTGCCGCCCTCAACACAGCCTAAACTCCATCCCCAGGGGGCTGCCTCCCACTCCCTGCTCCAGATGCAAATCCAGACCCGGTCCGTTAAGTGGCTTTGGGTTTGCACCAGTGTCCCCCAGTGCCTCAGTCCCTTCCCAGTGAGCTGTCACCAGCCAGCAGTGGCTCTTGGGCTTGTCCCCTCTGCTCCCTGGGGATGGATCCTTTCGCATGGGAGTGAACAGTAACAGAGTTGGGGCTACCCCGCAGCCCACCTGCCTTTGCTGGCTCGCCCAGGGGCAAGCTGCCTTTTCACTCCCTCCCTCTTCTCTCCCGCAGGCACGTACCAGGGCCAGTTCACCAACGGCATGCGGCACGGCTACGGTGTGCGGCAGAGCGTGCCCTATGGCATGGCCTCCGTGGTCCGCTCCCCACTGCGCACCTCCCTCTCCTCCCTGCGGAGCGAGCACAGCAACGGCACCCTGCCCCAGCAGGACTCCCCCGCCGCCAACCCTGAGAGCCTGCCCCTCTCGCCCACCATCACCCGGGGGGGCTTCGCCCTCAGCCTCTACGCGGATGTGGAAGCCGGCAAGCCCAAGAAGGGGGGGCTCTTCCGCAGGGGCTCCTTGCTGGGAAAGCTGAAGAAGTCCGAGTCCAAGTCATCCCTGGCCAGTCAGAAGAGCCGCGTCAGCTTCCTCAAGAGCGAGAGCGGGATCAGCTCGGCCGCCAGCGACGCCACCTCCACTGTCAGCCTGGGAGAGGGCGCCGAGGGCGAGGAGTACCCCCCCTTCGAGTCCGACATTGACGCCACCACCACGGAGACCTACATGGGCGAGTGGAAGAACGACAAGCGCGCCGGCTTTGGAGTCAGCGAGCGCTCCAGCGGGCTGAAGTATGAGGGTGAGTGGCTGGACAACCTGCGGCATGGCTACGGCTGCACCACGCTGCCCGATGGCAAGAAGGAGGAGGGCAAGTACCGCCACAATGTCCTCGTCAAGGGCATGAAGAAGCGCGTGATACCCCTGAAGAGCGCCAAGATCCGTCAGAAGGTGGACAGGAGCGTGGAGGGGGCTCAGAGGGCTGCAGCCATCGCCCGGCAGAAGTCGGAGATCGCGGCATCCAGGTAGGCTCTCAGGGCTCCAACGTGCAGGTCCCCATGGTGGTGGTGGTCCCCATCCTACGTGTCCCTCGGAAGCCATTTTGTGGGCCTCCTCACCATGCACCAGCAGTGGGGTCAAACGTGGCTTCTCGCAGTTTCTATTTAATTCTTTGTACTAAATGCTGGTGATGTGGGGCTGAGGGCCCTTGTGGAAGCCTGGGATTGTTCAGGACCTGTCCTCTTTCTTGCCCGCTCTCCTGTCCCCCTGCAGCCCTGATCCAGCGGGGAGCAGGGACTGGCTCCGTCCCCAGCACTCAGCAGGATGAGGAGCATGAGCCAGTGGGATGGGGAGCACCCTGGTGCCGTGCCAGGCTGCTGGACGTCCTGAGAAATAGTGGGATTTGGCTATGGTAAATCCAACCAGCTTGTGAGCAGGCAGGGGCACGTGCCAGATGAATCAGGTCTGCAGCAGAGTATGGCTCAACCCTGGAGACCCCAGTGTGGCTCTGTGGGGAGTTTACGGGATGCATTAGGGCTGTCGCTTAATTTTAGCGGCTCAGTGTAATGGGCTGTCTGGGACGAGCACTGCTGTGCTGGGATGCTGCGGACTGGGAGGCAGAACCTACAGTGGGTACCAAAGCGAGGAGGGGGCTGCCTTGGGGGACCCCAACTGCCCTCGGCCAGGTTTTGAGTGACCATTTGTGCCAGTAGCTGGAGCCAGCGGGCGGCTGAGCCCACGCTGGAGGGCTGAGCCTGATCCCGCGGCACACAGCCACAGCCTGCAGCCCGCGGTGCTTTAGGGTGCTAGGAAAGGAGGAACTGGGGAGGGCTCAGCTGGGTTTGCCCCCTTTTGTCCTCCCAGTTCTGTCCTGGCCGGGTCCCGGAGTGGGACCAGGAAGGGTAAGGGAAAACCTTCTGCTCATGTCCCTGCCTGCACCCGTGCTGTGCCGGCAGCGCGCTCCTCCTCCCACAGTGTTCCTGCCAACCTTGGAGCCGGCTTGGCAGAGACCAGAGATTGTCAGGCAGGGTTGGAGCCTTCGCTCCTCTCCTCTTCTTTGGGGAAAATATGGTTGTGAGAGCCCTGGAGGTTTCACCTTGCCTCTCCATTGAAACCTCGCCCTGCGCGGGCTTTGCTCAGCTGCTGGGCAGTGGCTGGGGCTCCAGGGCTGTCCTGCCTTGCTCATTTTTAGTGCAGTTTAATTATGAAAGTTACTTCATTACCAGGAAGAGATGGGAAATCACAGCAGCGGGGAGGGCGCCTGTTCCCAAACCCCATCCCTCCCCTTCCGAGAAACCTCAGCTTTACTCTCCCGGTGGCTGTTTCTGCTCCAAAGTTTTGTCGAGAACGCAATTGTTTTTTTAGCAAAACCCAGTTGCCTTGGAGACCGATGGAGAAAACCAGCGGGATTGCAAACGAAATGCCGTGCAGGGCCAGCTGGGATAAAAATAACAGGCTGGGTTGGCATGGGGCCTGCCGGAGCCTCTGGCAGGGCAAGCTCAGCCTGACACGGGCTTCACTATGCCCAGGCAAAGCGTGCGGCCGCAGCGCTGGGCGGCCGTAAATAAGGAGACTGGAGCTGCAAAAGTTGTTCCCCGAGAGCTCGGCCAGTTTACACAAGCGTCTTTTTATTATACACTATTTACACGTCAGATCAAAAGCGGCTCCGCAGTGTTTTCCATCAGGGGCTGGAATGCACCCGCTGCCCTGACAGGAGACTGCATCCCTCCCCGGCTCAGCTGGGGAATAATTTCCTATTAAGGAAACCTCAGAGCTGGAGGAAATAAGACGTTAAAGCTGGTTTCCTCTGGGGAGTCCTCCCCTTGCAGACCCCGCGGTGGTGCTGCTGTTGCGGCAGGGGACGAGGACGCTGCGGTGCCCTGGCCCCATCCCCGCGGCGCTGCCGGCAGCTGAGCTGGACCTGCTGCAAGGAGGAGAATTCGGGCTCCTCCGTCCTGTAAACTATAACTCACCGTTTCCATCAGCGTTTATTCCTGGTGTGTGTTGCTCTGGGCAGAGCCACTCTCTCTACCTGCTGCCTTTTGAAAATCTGACTCACTCTCTCCTTCCTCCTCCTTTCAGCTCAGCTTTGGGCTCGAGAGTAAATGCAGATAATTTTGCCTCCGGAGGGTCCCAGCTCTGCCACCAACTTTCTCTTTGGCCTTGAACCTTGCCTCAGTTTCCACACCCAGGACAGAGAATTATTCTAGACAGATTGTGAAAATTGATTATTTTGGTTTATAAAAGGGCTGTACTACCATTAGTGTTGTCGTAACTGCAAGGTCGAGTTTTTTGGATGGAGCGTTTGTATTTCTCCTTGGATGGCAGTGTGTACCTTACCCCAAAGAAATGTCTTTTTGGGGGGGAAGATGTGACATATCTGTATGTAAGATTATTGCTAGGAACTAATAATTAGCAGGATACAGCAGCCAGACTGTGCAGATGCCTGACTACCTCTGCGTACCTACGCTGTTGTTTATGGATGTTTAAGTTTCATTTGCGTCTGGCACTCAGGGCAGCCCCTTGCAGAGCTAAACCACCCTCACATCCAGCCTTCCACTGCCTGGGGGCAAAATGTCAGGAGAAGTCCAGATTTCACTCTCTTGCACCATAAAAGGCTCTTTGGGGATAGAAATCCTGAGGAAAACAAGCCCAGGCGCTGCAAGCTGCCTTGGCCAGTTGCACCGCAGGAATCCCAGGCACGTGCTGGAGCTCCGGGGGTGCGTGGGCAGGAGGCTGCCGGCAGCGCGGCGGTGCCGGTGGGTGTCCTGCCTGTCACCTGCCCTGCGAGATGGGCGGGAGAGCGGTGGTGGTCGGGGATGATGGTCAGCAAACCTTCCTCATCCCGCACGCTGCTCTGAGGGCGTCTGAGGCACCAGCTGTTTTGCAGCTCCAGCCCTGCCTGCCTGCTCGATTCGGGCGTTCCAGCCGGCGCTGCCAGCAGTGCCAGCTATTGCCTGCCCTGCTGCCTGTCCTGCCTCACACCGCTGCCCTGGCCCCCTCAGCTCCCTCCCAAATCCTCCTGGGTCAGGAATCCAGCTGCTTTCCCCATTGTGCAAGAGACTGAGGACAGAGCTGGCATTGACTCACCACCGGCTGAGCGAACAGTGATTTTTTTTCTTTTTTCTCCCATTATTTTAGTGAAAATCATTTGTCATGGGGTCACGCTGTCTTGAACAGCCCATCGCAGCTCAGCCAGCCACCCCCTTGCCCCGGGCAAAGCCCCTGCATGCTGCTCAGAGGTCGGGCAGAGACCCAGGGCACATCTTGCAGCAGTGCTGGGGATCAGCTAATAGGATGGAGCTAATGGAAGTTCAAGTACGGTGAATCCTTGCCCAGAGTGCTGTCACTCAGGAGAAAAGTCATTCTGAAGTACAGCCTCTGCAGCAGCCAGTGGAGGTGGCGTTACTCCTGCCCATGGGTAATCGCAGATGGACATGGGGCTTAACATACACCATATGATGTTCGTTAGCAGTGCCCCGTACTGCTGGTGCTCTGGGACTTGCCTTGCTGTGATCCCACGGGATTCCCGTCGGAGCTAGAACACAGCTGTTCCCACAGTGCCATGTGAAGGCACCCGCTGCATCCCTCCATCCTTCCCCTTTCCTACCCTCTGGCCTGTCTGGGGGCTCCTTAAAAAAAAATGTTGAGGTGGGTGGGAAAGGCAGTGAGGGCCTGGGATCACAGCTGGGACATCATCTCCCTGGTGCCTAAGTAGAGAAGCGGGCTCGACGACAGCCAGCAGGTCTGTCCCCTGCCCTTGCGAGGAGGAGACAACCACCGCCAAGCCATGAGCAAGCAAGTTAAAAGCCATCCCGAGGCGTGTAACGGCTGCCGTGGAGTTTTCCGGGCATGTGGGTGGGTGCTCTGCACCCCTGGGCACTCAGAGAGCAGCAACACCCAGGGGTGCTGCCTGTGCCGTATATGCTTGCCCTTCACATGGGTAGGGCGGTCCTACTGAAAGCAGGGAGGAGGAGCGTGGAAGTGGTCAGCTTTCATCTCTTCAGAGTGGAATAAAATAAAATAAAAAGCAAGAGGAAGGGCACGACCGGCTGCAGGGGGAACCTTTGATTTTTTTGAAAGCTGTGCGCTGAGTAGCTGGGCAGCTCGTGCAGGGGATTTCCTTCTCACTGGTGCTTTCAGGGGACAAAATGAGTGTAAATACTGCAAATCCCATCTCCGTCCCAGTGCAACAGCGTCTGCCGTGGTCTGCCTCTGCACACGGTTGGGCTTCCCAGTGACTTGGACAAAAATCAATGGAGGGACTTGGCCATGTGTCCTGCAAGGCACGGGTCTGGCCACGCTCTGGGATCATTTGGTGGGCTGTTAGCAACACCTCAGACACATCTGCCAGATGGTCTTGGATCAATAGGAGCACAAGGGGCAATAATTGCTGCTGTGCTTATCACTGTCCCTGAAGCCTCTGAGCAGCTGGGTGTTTTATGTTTGGAGAGTACAACTGAAAATGAATACATTTTGGATTTATTTTTATTTTTAGTGTTATATCTGTAGGGGTTCTGCAATACTGCTGCTCAGATAGGTATCTGTAAGAGTTTCTGAACTGCATTCTGAAATGCTAGGCATTAATTCCTGTTAAAGTGGGGCTTATGATCAGGGTGAGCTCGGGCTGTTAAAGCCCCGCAGAGCTGCGGTGAGCGCTTGGCGTCAGAAATCACATCGGTGCGGCTTCCCTGCAGCGACACCTGGGCATCCTTCATAGTGTGCGCTGTTGCCTGGTTTTGAAGGCTAAGTTGTTCTTCTGTCCGTACCCGTGTCGTGGGAGCACGTCTTAGCTCTCCCTTGAAATAACAGGAGTGCTTGACGGCTCCCGTATTGCTTTCCAAGCCTCCCCTGCCCGGCTGCTGTCTCCCTGCGCTCAGCATTCCCAGCCTGCATGGCCGGGCGGCAGCCAGTGTCTCCTCGGGGAACGCGGGTGTGTGGTGCAAATGACGTCCTGAAATCGCTGGAGTCAGCAGAGCCTCCTGACTAAATAAGGGCAGGCAGAGCAGGGCTCTATCAGCGCTGTCCCAGCGCGACAGCTGAGCGCCGAGGCCGGCAGCAGCCCACGCTGATGGAGCTCGGCTGCACGCTTACACCGATAACGTGCTTTATTTGGCACAGCACTGCCCCAGCGAGCTGCCCTGCCCTCTCTCCTTCTCTCCCTCCTCTCGGGGGTTTATGCTGCCGGCAGGGAAGGTGGGCAACTGAAGCGATGTCTTCCTGATGCACCCCTTGGGTGAGGCACGGCGTGCGGCCAGGACAGAGCTGGGCTGGCCCCATGGCCACAGTGGTCTTCTGGGGCTGATGGCACAGCTTGGCTTCCCCAAGGGCAGAGAGTTCAGACCTGGGATTTTCAGTTCTGTCAAATCAGACTCAGGGTGTGCTCTGAAAGAGTTTTAGGATTTTATTTTTCTTTTTAAATATCCTTTGCTTTCTGCTTTCCTCAGGCTTTTAGCCAAAAGCACAGGCATTAGAGACATCAGGAGACCAGAGCGTTCCCAGACCTCTAGGTCTGAGGCTAGAGGACAGGATGCTCCTGGCCACCCCATGAGAGCAGGCAGCAGCGGTGGATCAAGGCAGTCCCCCGGGCAGGCTCCCCTCCTGGGAGAGCAGCGCATCCTCCTCTGCTGTCCCAGCTTCACAGTCTCGTTGCTCCAGGTCTGCTCACACCGTGTGATGGGTGGGTGTGTAATGAGGAGGCAGCAGCGGGTGGGATATTTTGCCTCTGAGCAGGAGCTGCCAGAGAGAAACATGGGAGTTGGGAGCAGCATTTCTGTAGCTGTACGATCAGACACTGAAGATGCCACAGGCTGACCTCTCAGGAGGCTTAAAAGATAGGTGGGTGCAGGTGAGGGGGGGGGGGACAGGACTGCCCCAGCTTCATTAGAATCCTCCCCAGACTCCCTGCAGGGTGCAAGGGGAGGCTCATGCTGAGCAAGGTGCAGCCACACCTGGAGGTGGTCGAGCAGGGGAGCAGAGGACAGGTCCTTGATGGCCAGGTATTCTGGCTGCCCTGCAGCCCCCATACTGGGAATGAGCATCTCGCCACTTCCGCAGGCAGGGCGCGGAGAGAGCCAGCACGCACATGGGCAGGAGAAATGAGGGCAGCCCCATGGATCCTGCCACAGCTGGGTGCCAGGACATGGATGCCAGGACACAGCGGTGAGGGGATGCTCCTTGGTCTTGCTCTCCCAGCAAAGATGTTTCTCACGGAGCTCAGTGTGTTTATAAATAGATAATCTTGTTTAATTCACTCTTGGTTGATAGAAACCCAGTTGCTGGCATCCGTTTCCACACCAACCAAAGCCCGGGGCTGTGACTCTCCTCTTTTCTGTGCATCACTAGTGCCAACAGCGCTCACTCCTTCCCATGAAACCAGGCCAATAAAGATCTTTTCACCTCGCAGCTCCTGAGCAGGTGTGATCTCCTCCACGTGGTTTATCAGCACAAATTGAGGTCAGTGTCCAGGATAACCATCCTTGGGGACAGCGAGGGGAAACCTGCCTGGCCTGTGCCAGCACGGCCAGGACCACTTCAGCTTGGGTTTCCCTCAAAGCTCTTGAAGCAAGAAAGCCCCTAGGTGCCTTGTGCCATGGTGCTGTGTTGTCACTGCGCATGGTTTGGTTAGGAGGAATACTTCGACCCAAGCCTCCCCTGCACCCTGGATCAGGAGCTCAGGGAGTTTTTCACTCGCATCTCGGAGATGGAGACACCCAGCTCCTATCCCAGAGCCAGGGCTTGGTCTTTACAGCCTCACGATCTGGACCAAGCAGGGCCAGTTTGGGCATGGTTGGGCTGGGTTTGAGGGTTTTGCTGCCCCAGAGCAGCAGTCTCCAGCTCTATAGGAGTATTGCCTGTTTCAAACCTCATCCAACCCCAAAGGGCCCTTGGGCTCACCCCTCCTTCTCGCTCAGCCTTGCTGTCCCGGCCACTGGAGCCGGGCAGGGACTGGCTGCAGGGTTCAGGTGAGCCCCTCTCCGTTCCTGCCCCCGTGCCGCCATGGGGACAGCGAGCCACAGGGTTGGGGTCCATTGCCAGGATCAGACACCTGCCCCGGCTACACAACTGCCATGATGTGTCCCCCCAAGCGTGGGGCTCTGCGGGCTGGAGGGCTTGGGTGCTGTGGAATGAGTGATGGTGTGATGCCGTCACCCCTTTCCTTTTCCTGGAACAGCCTCATCCCCAGCCCAGACTGGCTGCAGCTCCAGCACTGACGCATTTTTGGCCCCCCATGCTTGTTACGCTGAGATGCGTTTTTGACTCCAGAGGAGGGTGCGCACAGCTTTAGCTGTTTTCCACCCGCCTCGCATGAATTTCCGTAGGCACTTTCATGCCCTATTAGGGTAAGAGGGAGCGTGCACTTTCAGTAGCTCCAAGGAGAAAGCATCTCTTGGGCAGCAGACTGCTTTCTCCAGGGCTTCCTGGGTCTTTGGGGTTGAAGCCAGCAGGGCTGTGGCTTGCAGGGATCTCATCGAGAGGAGCAGAGTTGGGACGGCAGGACATCAGTCCCAGGGATGGGTACAGCTCAGATAGCTGGCCAGCCAGGGAAAGTGGAATTAATGGGCTGTTCAGTCTGACCTTGAGGGAAATCCTTATCTCAACAGCTTACAGACACAGAAAGGGAAAAATGAAGTGCGACCTTAATCTGCAAAATGACTGTGGAAAATAGTAGCTTCTCGCTCAATTGATCTGCTGCCGTGTGGAGCAGGAAGGTTTTGACTCCCATCCAAATGCTTGAAATCAGCCGGCAGGGAGACAGGCTTTAAAATCATCTGATTCCATCAGACTTTGCTCAGAGGTTATCATAATTTCAGTGGAATGTGAAATAGGCTTATCTTGAAAACTAAAAAATATTTAAGTAAAACATCCAATTGAATTATAAAGCCTGAGATACAGAAACCCTCCCTCCTTCTGGAGGAGGTGCATTTTTTTTCAGCTTACCCTGGTGCCGAGACAGAGCTTGTTGGCTTTCTGAGTCCAAGGCTTTGTCGTTTTGCTCCTGCGAGGCCTGCTGAGCCTTCAGCGAGCGCTGGGAGGGACCTGGCGTCCCATCACCTGGGTGCCCTCAGCAGCCTTGGGTGCAGACACAGGGGACATGGGTGCTGCACCCGGCAGCGGGCTGGCAGCCCTCACAGCTCCCTGCTCCCTCTCTTGTTTCTTCTGGACCTCAGATCTGTGAATGTCAACTCGAGAGACCGAGAGGGCTGGGAGAAAAAGGCTCCTGCTGCAAGCTTTGATGAATAATTGGGATTCTGACCAAATGCAATATTTTAAGAAATCTGCCTGCTTTCGTTTTGTCTGAGGAAAAAAACCTATCACAAAACAGATACTGCAGCTCCTCACTCTTTCAGTTTGGATTGCTGAAATCTGAAAAACATTCAAGTCAGAAGTTGCTAAAATTTTTGGTTGAAAAAAACCAACAATCTTGGAGAGAAAACACGTACTTTCTGACCCGTTTTAATGCTGGTGGGGCTGGCAGTTGGTTAAAACACGCTCGGATTGTGAACTCTGTCCATTTGGCAGAGCTTGGGTCTGGAGCTCCTGGGTCAGGCTGGGCTCCCTCGAAACAAATGACTGCTGTAGCCCTGGTGTTTTCTTGGAAGTGGGAATTCATTCCCCTGGAGAGGGCAGGGAGCAGCCCCTGCCTGCTCAGTGCAGGTACAGGCAGGGAGGCAGGAGTATGCAGGGGACAAAAGGCTGGAACACCCGGATTGTGTGTGTGCTGTAAGGAAATTTTGATGGACTTATCAGTGGAATAACCCAGCTGCTTTGCTCTTGCAGTGGTGGCTAATTAAATAAGGCTCCCCAGAGCATTAGTTGAGCCTCTTTGGTCATGATGTGGTGGAAGCTGGAATAAAGCGGTGGCATTTGTGCACAGTCCCAGCGCGGTGCTGCTTTCGGGCTCTGCTTGATCTACACACAGGGCAGCAAGGAGGAGAGCAGACCTGACAGCCAGGGGAGGAGGAGGGAGTCCAGGGGTCAGCTGCAAATCCCCCTTTTTTTCCCCCAAAGATACCTCTGTGGATGCTCGCATCAGCTCCTCCCAGCCTGGCTGTGGTGGCAGGATGGGCTCTGGCAGGGCAAGGAGCTGCCTGTCCTCCCTGCCTGGGGCCAGTGCAGTGGCCACTGGGCCATGGTGCCGGACCAGTGGCCAGCAGCCCTTTGAGCTAGCAGGTTCTGGCTTGCACCACTCCATTTAGAGCTGGCTCCGGGCAGCTGCTGGCTGGCATCTGAGGGCTGTGGGGGAAATGGAGAGCAGCTGCGGTCTGTGCTGGACCCACGGGCTCGTAGCAGCCCACGGGCTCCCGTGCAGGCTGGCACAGCCGAGCCCTGCCGGCTAGCTGCCCACCCCATCCCGCTCGGCTTGCGGGGCAATCAGGGCAGCGGAAATTAATTAAGCAAATCTCCTGAACGCAGGGCCGGGGTGCGTAGGTTGTCGTCTTATTGAAGACAGCTGCAGGTCTGTCTGCTGTTAAGATTAATATCACTTTAACTGTTCTGAGGGGAAGTATCCCTTGGTGAAAGATGCAAGTGGCTCTGAGCTATTTAGAGCTGAGGATAACATTTCAGTATTTTAAAAATTCACCAAGTAATCATAAAGGCTAATGCTTGCTGAGCTCGTTAGGTGGCAAGGAGCTCTGCCAGGCCTGTGCTCCTGAAGCACTGCGCAGAAAAGGATGCTTTTCTCCTGGCTAAATGGCCTGTTTGTGCCCTTTCTGTGGAAGGAAGGAGAAAAGGTCCGATTTATCCAGCTAAGTAGCCTGGGCAGGTACAGGGTGCCCCCACTTATGTGTGAGTGCTGGTACCCTGAGTGCAAAGCCTGGGGCATCTCATCGGCTGGCTGCAAGGGAAGGGAGGCTGGAGGGCAGAGCTGCTCTGCAAGGTCAGGATGGCTTCTCCTTCCCCATTTCTTTTACAGTGGTATGGAGGTGTTTCCTTTAGGAAGCAGTTTGTGTTAATTTATGCTTATTTCATGATTGGAGCACACCTTGCAGGTGCAGAGTCCATAATATAAACCAGCAAAGACTCAGTGAGCCCCAGGGATGTCAGAGTGGGTACGTGCATACCCGTGATGGAGCAAAAAGAGCAAAAGGAGGGTGAAAGGTACAGCTGGTTCACAGGGCAGGTGGGACATAGATGGGTTTGGCTTGTGAGCAGGGAAAGCGGCATGAGAGATGGACTGAAAAGGGATATTCAGTCCCATGGGCTGCTTACAGGCAAATGAGGGTGGCAGAGCTTCGCTGGTATCTGCACGCACGTGGAGGCAGAGGGAGAAGCATGAACAAGATGGATTGGGACTGAGCAGGAAGAAAGGGATGCTCCAACTATATAGAGGTGACACAAGTCCAAAGGCGGTGTGGTAAGTGGAGAAGCCAGAAAGCGTCTGTCCTGGTCAGGTCATAGTATCATAGAATGGTTTGGGTTGGAAGGGACCTTTAAAGGATGTCTAGTCCAACACAGATCTGTGCTGGTAAGGTCTGTGTGTCCTTGCCCTTTGTGATGTGAACGCAGAAGGGACCACGTTACCATCAGCAAAAGCACTTCTGCAGCTTTGCCTGGTATCCCTTCTGAGTGCTGCAAACATTCCTGCCAAGACAAACTGTTATCTTAAGTTTCTCCAGAAGGACAAACTAATTCCTGCTGGATGCTGGAGCAGGAATTTGGCTGGGAGTGGAAAAGCCAGTTTCCAGGAAAGTAGAGTTTAGCAGAAGTCTCCCTTCGTAGAGCTGACTGATGAATTGCATTTGTTTAATGGCCTTTTTGGCAGTTCATGATAGCAAGAATGGCAAGAAAAAGGTATTCAGTTGGTCCTTGCTCAGGGTTTGCTGAATCAATGGGAGGAGGGAGACCCTGGAGAAGGACGGACGGTGCTGAACAGGTCTGCCTTTCCCTTAATAAGCAAATGTGCAATAGATTGGGCAGAGAGCTGAGCTCTTCCCCTATTTCTAGCTGCAAGGTCATGGCTGCACCTGCAGGCGCCCCAGCCCCATCTGGTATTTGCAGTATTCTCTGCTAATTCCAGTCTCATTTACAGTCTAATCCAATGTGGATGTGCAAAACTGCATAAACTGTCCAAAGAGCCGGGCGTGCTGGCTTGGCTTTGGGTCTCACCTGTTAGCACGGTGCTCAGCTGTGGCTTGAGTATCCACAGGGGATTTTAGTAGCAGTCGGAGGAATGATTCGGGCAGTGTTTCTGGGAGATGGCCAGGAAGGACAGGAGCGGTGCTCTGTCCTGCACCAGTACAAAAACAATTAGAGTATTAGAGCTGTGCCAGAGGAACAAATGAAACTGCAGATGCATTTAACCCTCCCTCTCCCACCTGTCCAGCAGGGTTTGAAGCAGCACCTGAGCAGCCACTGTGTCCCAGCCGGTGCTGCTGGGAGGCAGTGGCCACGGGGCTGGGACACGGGCTGCAGGCATTGCCCACATACCTCACCTTGGCTCAGCGTGGGGCTGCTGCTCCTCCTTGCAAAGAATTCACCAGAGCTATTTTTAATGGCGCTGCCCAGGGAGATGGCTGAGGGAGAAGCTGGGAAGCGCTTATCCTGGGCGGTACTGCCTCGCTTGGGACAGGGAGCGCTGGACTCCGTTTGTAAAGGCCCTGTGTTTGTGTTTCTTGTCCCTGGTTGGATGTGTTTAATGCTCACGGTTTGGTTTCCAGCACTGCCTTGAAAAGGCTTTTGAATTCTTCTTCTGGGTTCTATAAAATCCTTGGGCCTCTGTTTCATTTGCACCCCGACCTCCTCCATCTCCAGACTTTCTCCTCTGCTGGTTTTTGCACGGGCTGTTGTCTGCAGAGGCGCTGGGAGCTGACAGCACACCCAGCAGTAAATAAAAAAGTGTGGCCCTGATTCAAGTCCTGCCTGAAAAGTATCGAATTTATATGCACATAATAAAAGGCTGGCATTTTCCTTTTTGCAGAAGCTGGTTCTGTTTTTTGAGCAGATCTTAACCTTGGAAGAAATGTTTGTGCTTTTCCGTTTCATGTCTAAGGTTCGAAGATCACCTTCCTGCCTCCCTCAAACCTGCCTGAGCATTTTCTTTTTTAACTACTGCGCCCGGCAGACCCTGGGCCGTGGCTGGGGGAGGCTTTTGCACTGTGGGTTGTGTGCTGGGCTCTCCCAGGGCAGACGGTGTTTGTCTCCTGCTTTGCAGCCGGGGCCAACTTTTGCTCTGCGTTGAGCTCCCAGGCACTGCCAGCTATGCGGATAAATAATAGATTCAGAAATACGCTAGGCGAGTTAGATGTTATTGTTATGGCTGAGCCCTTTCCTCCAGGCTGTGCTTTGTCACGGGGTTACTAAACCCTCAGCATGGCTTTTTGGAGGGCTGCGAGCAGCGGTGCCTTCCCTTCATGCCTCAGGGATGCGCAGCACAGCCAGGGTAGACATACTTAAAAGACCATGCTGTGTCTCTGTAAGCCAGATGTTCATCACCTGGCTGCTGCTGTAATAAGTGATCTCGGGGACAGTGGGACCAGCGCAGGGTGTTAGCATCCCTGCCGGGGCCAGGCTGCTGGCTGGGGCAGAGTGATGCCATCCATGGTCTCCCCGGGATGCCAGCAGAGCCAACACGTGCTGTGCCGGAGCTGCCAGATTTGAAGCTGCAGCTGCGTTGAGCTCAGTCCCCCCATATCAAGCACTTCTGGATGACTTTGCAAGCAAGGGGACAGGAGCAGAGGTCGAGTGTCCTGAGAGCGAGGGTGCTGGGCAAAACTGCCGTGCAGCTCACATCCCCAGGACAGCAGGGGATCCTGAAGTCATGCCGTTCAACTTCTTGTCACAGCTCCATGCGTGGAACTCAGGAGCTGCCCTGTGGCTTCCTTGGCCTCATGCCCCTCTGTGCCCACAAGAGCTCATTGCAGAGCCCTGGTAGCCTTGGGGCTGCAGTGGCTCACAGTGATGGCTCAGCCCAGATGGCTCAGCTCCTCAGCACCCACAGCATCCTCGCTGCAGCCTCTGCGACCCAGTTAGGGGTCTTCCTGGCATCGCCACCTCTTTGCCCCTGGGAACTGCAGTACTCAAGCCCCATACAGCAGCCAGGTAGCATCCAGCAGCTTCTCTGGAGGAAAGGAAATCTCTGTCAGGAGATGAGTGTAATTGGGAGCTGCCTTGTCACCTGACACACCTAGGCTGTTCCCTTGTGTTGTCCCCACTCGCTGGGGGAGAGCTGAGCATGTGGGAGCCACCAGCACCCATTTGATAACACATCGGCATAAGTCCAGCTACATCCCTACTAGCAGAGGGAGCAGACCCTGCATCCAGTCCACTTCCAGACTACTTTTTTGGAAGTCGCCTTCAGGAAAGCATCCACCCCCCTGCCAGGAGCTGCCTGCTGCTCACTCAGACCAGCTGGGGGGTTGTCTGGCTGGGAAGTGGTTGGCATAGGCTCTGCCTGCCCAGCGAGCGGCTGAGAGGGAGAATTTTATCTCTGTATGGTGAATCCCATCCTCCAAGAGCAGAAGGATGAAGCCAGGGGTCGGAGCACGTCCTGCCGGGGTGAAGAGCTGGATGCTGATTTTCAAGCTTCTTCCCGGGGCCGGCGCCGGGCAGGCTGTGTGCCCCACGCCCAGCCAGCTCTGATCCCCCAAGCACGGAGAGCACAGAAACATCCCCCTTGGCCCCTGCCAGATTATAGTGGAATTAATCACGCTGATTATATGCTACCAAAAAAGGAGGTGCTTTCTCTATTCAGAGCTGCCTCAGACCTCCTGCTCGCGAGCAGCAGCTTAAAATTGCTGTTTTCTGCCTCATCATGTCTTGTCTCTGGGTTTTTCAGGAGCTGTAATAATTTTGGATAAAAAGGCAAAGAATGACAGCAATCCCAGGCAGCTCAGCCTGCAGAGAAAGCAGGGAGATAACATGTGAGTGTGGGCAGGGAGGTGAATCATGGCTCCGGTGGAGCGGGATGTCACCCCAGGGAGAGACGGGCTGAGCCATAGCAGCTCTGCACCCTCTTCTCTGTCGCAGGGACCTGAACAGTGTTTTCAGCTCCCCCAACAGTCACACTATTGCCTGTATCAATTGGGATTAATGCCCTATGTTTAGGTCTTTCCCTGCAGCTACTCAAAATGGTTTGTGTGTATATGCATGTACATATATGTATATATCTTCTACCTTCTAAGGGTCTCAGAACAGCATTTCTATCACCTTTTAATTTCAGGCTAAAGCTAGTCTTGTCTGTGTACCACATCTCCATTTAATGGGAAAGAATTAATCCTGATTTCATGACTGACAGTCCAAAAATTCCTCTGGAGTATTTTCACTGCAGGGATGAAAATTGCATCTTTCCTCATTTTTTGCTCTAAAACATGACCCAGATGCCAACCTGAGTCTGAAAAGGGCTCATCAGACACCACAAGACCACATTAAAGGTTGCAGTTCATAGTGAATTGGTGTTTGAGGGCTGCTAACTGCTTATCTAACTGTCCACACAGAAGTATGTGGTTTTGAATGTGCAGCCAGTGTGTGTTCCATTAGGTGCAGCAAGGGAGATCTGCGGAGCCTTGGGAAACATGATAGTGAGAGCATGGGGAAAGCAGCTCTCTGTAAGCCTCGGGTGGAACAAAGCAGCTGAATATACGGTGCTTCGCCCTCCCTTATTTTTAAGGTGTGATTTTGCTGTTTGAAGTCAGCTCCTTCCCGGACCGCGGGCAGCTGGTCTGTAGAGCCAGTCCTGCTTTTAGTGTAAAGATCACAGGGCACCGAACGCGAGGCATGTGAGGAATATGACAGCCGTCCAGCGAAATAACTCTGATCGCCCTATAGCCCTAAGGAGCAAGGAGGAGATGTGCTGGGAAGGAGTGGAGAGGACTCGGGGAGCCAAGCTGAGAGGGAGGCAATAGCTCTGCCTTTCCTACACCCCTGGCTGCAGCGAGTAAAGCAGCCTCTTGGAAAAGCTGTGGTGTTTGCTGGAGAGCTGCAGGAGAGACATTTGGGGTAAAATGTGTCCGGTGGGCTGGGCAGCGGCACGCTGCCTGTGGTGAGGTGCAGCAGCTCAAGGCTGGTGACAGCACAGCGGCATTCAGCCATCACATTATTGTCCCCCTATTGTCCCCCCCTTGCCCCAAAGACACCTGCCACGATGCTTTAGGAATTCCTATGGGCTAAGTTTTCTGTGCTCCCAGCACAACAGCAAGGCCATTTTGCAGCACCTGCTGCCTCGCTGCAACACGTGAACATGCTCGTGTTTGCAAATACACGCACCCTGCTCCCTTGCCTGGCTATGTGCAGCCTTCACACCTTAGCCTTAAGCATCTGTGCCCTTTCCTTGTTGAAAATCTGGTCTTTTCTCCTCAAGTGTGGGGTTTTTGGGTCGAGTGGGCAGGCTCTGAGCGCTGTGTTACGCCAGGTGGACTTATTTGGTTTTGTTGCAGGACAGGGTCCGCTGCTCGAGCCAGACTGATCTCAGCTGGGATGGTGCTCACTGTCATCCCCTCTTCTCTCTGCAGGACGGCTCATGCCAAAGCCAAGGCTGAAGGGTCTGAGCAGGCAGCTCAGGCGGCTAACAACGAATCAGGCATAGCCAGGATGATGGCCAGGGAGCTCTCCCCGGATTTCTACCAGCCAGGTAAGACCAGAGACATCTTCTAAGAGGGATTTTCCAATTTCCTTGGGGAATCCATTCAAACGCTTCACCCACCTTATAACTCTACAAGTTGCCCTCGTATCTATCCTAAATCTTCTTTTGTGCAAGTTCAGCCAGCCCCTTGCCCTGGATGATTTGCTGTCTTTCTTACATCGCCGTTTTACCTGCTGGAATATGTTACCGTAGCCTAGAGGAAAAACCCGCAGTCCCTCAACTTCTCCTCATGTTTCTCCACCCTCTGAAGCCCTCTCAGCGCCAGGCAGGGCAGGCAGCGAGCTCGGGTCTATTTGCAGTGCTTCTGTAGATATATTCCTCGTGGCTTTTTCTTGGAACAGCTTTGCACATTGCCTCAGAGCACATACCCTGTGGGGCCCCACACCGCACCAGGATATGATCAGACTCAGCTAATTAGGGGCTGTAATATCCTACAAGAAAGTTGCTACTGCAAAATACTACTTCCCTGATTCCCTATTTGTTTATTAGCATCACTGTTGATTATTTGGCCGGGAAAACACTTGGGAGGTTCCTTCTATGAGACTGAGCACTGAGGATTAGTAGCTAGGAAGTGTAATATTAGAAGCAGCATTGTGAATGCCATTACCTTTCCCTAGACCAAGCTAGCTAGAGATACGTTCTTCCTGGAAAGCTCTCCTTTCCAGAGAGGGAAGGTAATAACAGAGCAGAAAATGAGGATCCAAGTGCCTACATTTTTATCCTGTTTTTCTTATTATCCGGCTTCGTTACCTGGAACAAGTGCCCCGTGGCTGCTGAGGCAGGATCACAAGGGACCATCATAGCAGTGAGAAAAGGGAATGGCTCACAGCCGATGCTTGGCTGGGGAGAGTCATGCTGACAGATTTGCTTAAATTCCCTGTACCCGCCTTGCCCTGCACCTACTAGCTGGGGGGACGCCACGCTGGAGGGCTGCTCGTTTCTCCCCACTGCCCGGTGAGGCCCATTGGAGCTGGCTTTGAGCAGGGAAACATCACAGGGCCTGGGCATGAGTGTGAGCCAGCGTGTGGCACTTCACTTAACAACAGCTAAACGTCGCTTGATCCTGACATAAGCCCCCCCAGCTGCCACTCACCGCTCCACATTCACCCTTTGCACACTGGGGTATTTATAGCTCAGAGGCGAAGGAAACTGGAATTCCTGATGGGAGGTTTTTGACATAGAATCATAGAATAGTGACATCTAGCTAGATTATTTTTTCCACCCATGGCAATTGAATAAAACAATTGAAACAGTCTCTGCAAAATGCCTGAAGCAGCCTGGCCTCCGCTCCTGGCTCCTCCGGTGCTGAGTCCTCTCGTCGCTTTTATGTAGAGCTTCGCTTGGGTCCTGGCCTCTTTCAATGCCCTTGTAAGCTGCTGACGCTTGTTTTTCTTCTATGGTTCTTTTAAATCTCTAAATTCCCTAAGTGCACGACAAGGGGAAATATCTCTTCTTGCATGGGTGCACCGTCTAGGAACAAACAGACGAAAGTCCACCCTTGGATTTTGCTAGGACTCAGAGCTGCTGGTTTTGGCATAGGGCAATCCTGCTCAGCAAGCCTCACCTCTCTAACAAGTATTTAGCCTTGGGTTTCATTTAGGATATCAACCTTAATAGCTTAGAGGAGAGTGATGTAAGCCAAAGCCCTTGGTGAAATGTCATGCGGGGAGGTGACGGTGGGGTGGGGAAGTGAGGAGGATCAGAGCTGTGCGGTGCCCTCCAGGCAATTGGGGTTTTTTTTGGTGTGAATTATTCAGGAGGAGAAGAAAGCAGCAGGAGAGAGCAAGGAGCCTGGAGCTACAGGCAGCCTATTTTGAGGAGTCTGAACAACTGTTGAAATGGCTTCCAAATAATCCACTTGCAGCCAGAAATAAATGGCCCTGAATGGGTCGCCTGCTGATTGACGGGAGCGTGCAGGCAGGGCAGAGCAGCTAAAATCAGTGCCCTCTTTCTCCCCACTGCCCCCTCCGAGCAGAGGCATTGCCTGCATGGGCTGGAGGTAGCAGCGTGCAAATCACACCGCTGATTTATTAGAGGGAAAGGAGCACCAATCCCAATTTCCCGACCAGGCTCAAGTCTGCATCAGTCCTTGGGGTGGAGGAGATGAGGGGAGGAACCGCGAGGTAGCCAGGGCTCCAGGGTCTGTGCCATTCAGGAGCACATAGCAAGCCTTGTACATCTGCATCCCTCAGCATCACTTGGGGCCAGCAGAATGAGGCCAAAGTCACTTTCTAAAGCAGGTGCTTTGCTTTCAAACAAGCTGATTTGCGACCTCGCGCTGCTCATGAGGAGCATGTTCTTGTTCTCACTTGCTATGAGCATCGTGGTGATGTGCAGGGATCCCTGTCCCAGTGTGCAGAGCACTGTGCAGGGTTGTTATTCCAAAAGATATTCCCAGTTGTTCAGTGGTGGATTTTGCTCAGCCAGCCGCCCAGCACGATGGGTGTCTTCGGTGTCAGGCTCTGGCTGACTTCCCCAGATGCTAGCTGGGCTGCAATTTGCTTTGCAGACACGGCCTAGGGTTAACAAGAAGCGAAGATTTGATGGTCGGTGAATAACTGAAGCGAGGGCAATGTTGCTAAGAGCTGACAAGTCAACTTGGGAGATGAGACCAGAACGAAAGCCAAAGCCCTGAGTCACCTTCTGTGATGGTGCCAGGTGATTTTGCTGGTGTTGCAGGGCTCGGCGCAGAGAGGAGGGCTGAGAAACCAAAAGCCCTGCTCCGTGCATGAGAAATGTGTTTTTCCCATCATGAGGGATGACAGGTAGATCATTTGGGGATACCTGCCTTTCCTGAGGAGACTGGGCATCCCCCGTGAAGTTGCCACGCTATTAGACACCAAAGAAGCCACATGGAAGAGTTTCCCATCCATTAAAAAACCCAAAAAATTAGATGGGAGCTGGATCCTCTTTAGCCCCAGGATAACCCACCTGCATGACCGCAAAAAGCTGGGCTGCAGATTTTCACTGTTTCTTTACCCTTATCTGGAACTCCCTGTCTGCTCCTTCAGCTCTTCCAGCTGGACAGCATGTGTTGGGGCTCAGAGCCTCTGGCTGCTCCTGGAGGAAATCCCTCCTGGAAGCAGGCTGCAGTTTGGGAGCACCTCCTCTCCCATCCTCCAGCCTGGACCCTCTCACAGTCATCCTCAAACCCTTGGGGCTGGGGGCACAGCTGTCATGGGTACGTGATGGTGGCACGGAGCTGGAGTGGGCTGCCGTCCCTCCGTCCCCTAGGGCAGCTCCTCACACCAGCCCCTCTCTCCGCAGGCCCTGAGTACCAGAAGCGGAAGCTGCTGCAGGAGATCATGGAGAACGCGGAGCACGCCGTCAACATGGAGGAGGAGGCGCCGCGGCCTGAGGGCGCCCCACCGCCCCCCACGCCCCCCGAGAGCCCCCAGCTCCACGAGCAGGATGAGGCCCGCCGCCGGCCCAGCCCGGCCCCCAGCCCCGCCGCCACCCCTCCTGAGGCCAAGCGGGCCAAGGCGGCCCCTCGCCAGGACGGTGCCCTCCGTCCCGGCAGCTGGGCTGAGGCAGGCAGCCGGCTGGGTGGCGGGAGCCCCGTGCCCCCTGAGGCCGAGGGCCGGCCAGCCTCGCGGGGCCGGGGGCGTCCTGCCGAGCAGATGGAGATCGGGCCGCTGCAGAGGATGGCGTGTGAGCCCGACGTCGAGCTCATCAAGGGCTACCACAGCTACGCCGTCCGGACCTCCCCCATCTCCCCAGCCGAGGACTATGAGGAGGAGCCGCTCCCTGAGCCCAAGCTGCCCTCCCCGGAGCCCCGGGGGGACCCCCAGCGCCGGGGGGGCACCTCTGCCCCGCCACAGGAGCAGGAGGAGAAGCCAGCAGCCAGGGCGGAGGCCAAGCCGGAGCTGCCCCGGCCCAAGGAGCCGAAGCAGCGCCCCAGCCCCGAGCGCAGGGCCACCGGCCGGGCCGAGCCCGCTGCCGACAGGAAAACTGAGGCCAGGGCACTGGGACGGACGGAGGCCAAGGCAGGGGCCAAGCGGGGCCCGGCCACAACAGCGGTGGCAGCGCAGGAGGCAGAGGAGTGCGAAGAGGTGATGTGGGGCAGCCCGGGAGGCACCCCTGGGAGACGTCTTTGCTTTTTTTGATTTATTTTTCCCCCCAGAGGTCAGAAATGGCCTGGAGGGATGCAGAACCCATGGCCTGCAGGCTGCAGTGGGCCCGGAGAGGCTCTTTTCGGGATCCCGAAGCCTGCTGAAGGGGAGAGAGTCTTGGTTTCCCCTCTCCTGCTGCCTTCCCAGCCCACCCTGCCCTGGCCTCCTGGGCTGGCGTTCCTAACCCTGTTATTTTAACTTCCTCTCTGCATCAGGGCAGATACGCTTTCAGACACGTCCCAATTTCAAAATATGAGGAAAACATGTGTTTTGTGATACATCTTTTACACTCTTCTCCCCTTCCTTTCCCACCCCTTCACCAGCCAACATGGATCTGGAAAGCAGGGGGAAAATGTAGGACAGGGAAGAAAAAGCTGAGTCAGGTTTCTTTTTTACCTGTTACTTTTACTTTTTTGCAGTAGGGGCACCTCATGAGCTGAACCGTGGTATCGAATCACCAGCTGATTTCCCAGGTTTAAAATACAGAAACTCAATTTTGCTGTTAGCAAGTGCAGCTGTAAAGCCAGATGTTTTATTAGCCCACTGCTTCTCATCTTGCAGCCCTTTTGACATGAACAGTTCCAACACGACTTTAGAAAAGCACGGCTTGGAAGTATTTTGGTCTGAAATTAGAGCAATCTTATACGGATGCGTTTGTTCATCTTAAAAATGGCGACTTGACAAACGTGGGCGATGTGGGTGGAGAAAGGAGTTGGGAGGAGCAGCTTGACATGGGCTTGGCAGTTTGTGTGCCTGTGGTCAGGGTCTCCTTTAATCTGCTTTAGCCTCAGAAGAAGCCTGCTTTAGCCTCCTCAGCAGGAGTTTGCAGGAGAGAAACAGGAATTGGGATTGATAGATACTCAACTTGTTTGAAATTCCAGCTGGTTGTTAAGTGACAGATTTATGTGTGTTGGGAGGGGATATTTTGATATTTTTGAATAGCAGAATCAAACTGTGTCTGTCTCCTCACCTGGAGCTGTGGTGTGTAATACTCTGTTTTGGGTTTTTCCTTCAGGGACCTAACACAATCGTGATCTGCATGGTCATCTTACTGAACATTGGTCTGGCCATCCTATTTGTACATTTTTTGACATGATGTGCCGCTCGGACAAGGTAAGACAAGCAATGAGATTTTGTCCTCAGTTTGTATACATCACTGTGGATGTTTTAGGGTTGACTAGCTGTACTGCCAATGCCAATCATTCACTGATTGATGCCCTGGTGATAAAAATGCATGGGCATTTATTCAATAGATATAATTACTTTGCGTTACGTGTTGATATTTTTGCTTACCCTTTGTCTATTCTAAATTTTTGGAGTAATTTCAGTAAATAGTTCTTGAGTCTATTCATAAAATTATTTCCTCAAAGTTAGAAAAAATGAACTGTGTTGATCGGATACAATCCCACAATATAGTTTTGCCTTCCCACTTGCTTGGACATGATTCATGGAGTGAGACTTCCAGTACAAGAATGTGTGATGTTGAATTTGAAATTTGTTTTTTGCAAGAAACACTTTCAATTTGCTGTTCCATGGCTGCTGCTGCCAGACGACTTGTGCATTGCAATAGTTCTTGTCACTCAGCCCAGCAAGAGGCCGGAACACAACGAGAATGTGAAACTGTGAAATTTGCAGCTCTAATTGCACCAGCGCTAGTTCTGCTGCTGTTGTTACCTAGTTGTGTTACTTCAGGTAAATAGGAGCTGAGATATATATCTGACTAAGGTTAAACTGGAGCTTGCTCAGGTCTTCCACTTGAATTGGGATGAGGGTTTGCATTTGGATTTGGGGGCAATAAAATCTTGTGAGGTTTCTTGTGCCTGTGGAATTCATAACACACAGGAATGTGTCATGGGTTTGCACAAGTTTTCTGTCGCCTTGGGCTCAAATATTACAAAAAAGCTCATCAAGGCTGAACATGACCCTTGGGCCTCACATGAACGTAATGTGAGAGGCATCTCCCAAGCCCCCATGAGGGTATCAGGATGCTTTCCTGGGGCCTCCTGGGGGATAAAACTGCTCCGCTGGGCACTGCTTTCTGTTGTGTCCTTAGTCCCCACTCAGCCTGCACAGGTGAAAGCCTTGCAGACAGCCGTGATTACATGTTGCTCGTGTGTTTTGCTCGCCCTTGACTCTCCCATTCATCTGTGTCTGGGACAGGCGTTGCTGCTGATGGAGACCACGGACCCTGGCAGGGATTAAATCTCAGCCACCTGGAAACACCTAAGAGGAGGACTTGAGATCCTAAGGTTGCACTGCAAACATCAACCTGAAACAAAAGTGCCTGAAGATCAGTTCAGTCTCCCTGCTCCCAAGCTGTGGCTGGCCTCTGCAATCTACCAAGGAAAAGCCAGGGTTTCTGCAATTCAGCCTCCTTCTCTTCTTTGTATAAAATAGCAGTTGCCTTAAATTATTCTCACCAAAGCCATCAACTGTCCTGTCATGCCAGGGATGAGGGATTTATCTGTAGCTGTAGGAAAACAAGTGAGAAGGTCTCATCTGTGCACACTGATGTGTTTTCTAACTCCCTTGGTTGACTCATTGTCAGAGATTTCCCAAAGAATATCACCCACAGCGTGGGGATGAAGCAATACACAGCAACCAAAATGACTCACGAGAGCCGTGCCATGGCTAGGGGTGGACAGCATCACCCTCCATGCTTGGAAGTCATCCAAAGGGATGAACAAAAAGTCTTTCCCCGTTGCCTGGAGTCGTTTTCTGTGTATGGAGGACTGAGAGGGGGAGCAAGTTGAAATTGGGCTTGTTGAAGTGTAACCAGAGTCCTGCCCACACCTGCTGATGCGCCAGGGACAGGGACCGCAGGGTGGGGTGTGAGGGGCTGCCTGATCCAAGGCTGTTCATGCGTGCAGGGGATGCTGCAGGGGGAGATGGTGCCCATTTGGGACCACACGCCATCCGAGCACTCTCCTGCCACCAGCAATGCTCTGCTCAGAAGTGTCTTGCAGTGGGAGACTTCCTGCTGTAATGGGAAAGGGAATAGGTGTGCCAAATTTGTCCCCTTACCCCTTTTTTTCTGTGAAAGTGGTGCGAGTTACAACAAAAAGGAGGTACTTACTGAAAAATACCTCCATACGCCTGCAGGTTCCTCCCCTTGGTGTGCTGGGCTGAAGGGGGGCTCCTGTGCTCTTCCATTGCAACAGAGTGAACAGACTTTCCAGCCAGAGGATGCAGGGTGGCTGTTGTGGGAGTGGATATGTTATTCCCAAAAGGAAAAAGGTGCAAATACACTGAGTGACTCCAGTGTATTTGGGTGTTAGGCTCAAAAATACTCAGCAGCCAGACTTTAAGCAGTGGTAGAGTACAGAGGGGCAATTCTAGCTGCTGTTCTGTGTGTGAGGCTTAGAGACCTGGGTGGTTTGCACCGATTCTTCCCAAAGCTGTGACAGAGAGTGACCTTTGGAAGACGTTTCCACCATGATCTGCTCTGATCCTTAGCAGTGTGAGCTTAGAAAGTCGGCACAAATGAATTTACAGTTTAGTGTGAGGCTGAGTGCTTGGACATGTTTCTTCCTTCTTTTAAGGGCAATATGTATTTTCTATCCCTTTTTAAGATAATCGGAAATGTTATTTGTAGTTGGTTGTGCACCTCTGTGTATCCTGAAGTCCCACAGCACAGGACTGGGTGGGAAAACCTGAGGGACTGGAAAGAATGGGGAAATGATGGTTAAGGAAAAACAGATACCCAGTCTGCTCCAAAGGTCAGTCTGAAAGGATTTCAGAGACAGGTTAGCAGATAGGCAGGAGTTTACACTGACTGGAGACACAGGGCAAAACCTGCCTAATTTAACTGCTCTAATTATGGCATAGGAGAGTGAGAATAATTCAGTACTTTTCTTTGTGAACCAAGTTTATTTTTTAACCTTATTCAGCTCAGGAATGTTGCCGCAGTAGCAAATACGTGGTGTTAACTGTGGGAGAAGTGAATGTGATCCCTTCCTAAAAGCCATGTGGCTGTACCAGTCCTGAGAAAGCTGTGCAGCATCATCTACACTTCCACAGAGCATAGTTTAGTAGCAATTTGCTTCTTTTCTTTTTTTTCTTTTTTGAAGTATAAATGTGTTGCAAACCCCAGGCTCTGCTGCCTTTGACGTTTTATCTCCGTTTGCTGACACTCACCTGCCAGCTCTGCAGTCTCAATATGCCAACTGCTTTTATTAACCACCAAGACAATTTCCGTTGAGAGACCTGAGGGGCTTTTATCTATCACTAAGCACAAAAATGGATCTTTTTCAACACTGCTAAGGTAATTCCCCTGCCCCATTTTTTTATGCATGTGATGTGCACTCAGTAATGTGCTTTCCTCCTAGTAACCTTCTGAGAAAAGTAGGTAGATTTGCTTTTATGTGACGTATAAATATATCCGTATTGCACTGATATATGGATATATATACATATATATAGCCCCTTAGGAATTTCGTTTTCTTAGATGCAAAAATAACAGATTTACCTCAAACTGCATGCTTTCAAAACTGACTAGGATATTGTGTTATACTTTTCAGGTCTTACAAAGATGCAGATACATTTCACTCTTCACACAAAAATACCTTCATCACAGATTTTGCAAGCTGTTTACTACAATCTGTGTACTACTGTCCGGAGTTTTCTGTTGGTTGTTCTGCTGGATTACGTGCAATAATAAACAGTTATCTGCTCACTGTATCCATGTGGATCTTTGCAGGGGAATCTCCAGGTTTCTTTCCAGGTTGACACATTCACTCCTGTCTAAAAGGAGATTTCATTGATGTGTGGTACAGAATTTCATAGGTGGCATCTGGATGGTTTTTAGCTTTTTCCCAACATCCATTTCAAAATCTTGGGGTTTTTTTTGATTGGGGGGTGCTTTGCAAAGAGAATTGTTTTCACTTACTGCATTTTAAAACTTTGGTGCCAGATGTTTGAGGACATCTCCAGCTCTCTGAGCAAGCTCTGTGTGCTACCATCATGCTGGCCTCCTCCAGAGGTTGCACGGGGCCAGGAGGAAAGGCAGCTCACTGGCCTGAAGCCTGCTGGGGTGATGCAGACGGCCGCTGACAGGTCCCTTCGCTGCCTCCGGACCCCAGGGCTGCTGCCAAGTTTCTTCCAAGCTGTGCGTTGCTACCCACTCCTCCGGCACCACAGTCCTCCTGGGTTTGGAGAGGACTGATTCTCCTTCGCCTGTGGCCCATCCTCTCACTCAGCCCCTTGAAACGGCCAAAGTGAGAGGAAAGCCAGGCACGAGGCACAGGGAAATGGCAATTGTGGGAAAAGCGATTTACAGGGG
Source organism: Fratercula arctica (assembly GCA_947846985.1). Taxonomy (NCBI): domain Eukaryota; kingdom Metazoa; phylum Chordata; class Aves; order Charadriiformes; family Alcidae; genus Fratercula; species Fratercula arctica. The sequence goes on along the minus strand of CANTUZ010000013.1, from coordinate 10,799,789 downwards.
AGGACAGGAGAGCAGAGCCCAGCGCCAGCCAGGGGCAGCAGGGCCTGGGGGCCTGAGGAATGCAGAGTAGCCAAAACCTTCAATCCCTTTTCTATTTCTGGAGTGTCTCACATGAGCAAAGCCGGGCTGTGCAGAGGGGCTGGCGGGACGCAGGCTCAGCCTCCACGGGCAGCAGGGGCTCCCCCCAGCTTCTGCAGGACACAAGGGGTCTTGTGGGGGAAGATTTCATATGCCAGTAGAGACTTAAGGAGCTGAGTACAGTGAAATGATGGTTTTACTCTCCTCTGGGCTTGTTTTGCTTCTGGTATGGGAGGAACTGTCAGTGTCTCATTCATGCAATCTCTGGGAGGAGGCTGGGGGCAGCTGTGTAACTGGAGCCCTTTGCACCTCATAAATCTTAGGCTGATGAATGGAGCAGATCTTTGGCCCATGTGTGGCAGAGGCAGCAGGGAGGGAGGTGGGTCTGCTGCTAAAAGCAATGACATATTGCTTCAAAAATATTAATAAGGGCAAAATGAAAAGCCTGCCCCTTCCCTAGGGCAGGGGGAACAGTGCTGGGTCCCTGCCGCGGGAGCTGCTCGTCTCAGGGGTAACATCCCTGACACTGCTCCCAGCAGAGTGTCCCTGAGTGCAGGCAGGGAGGTGTCCGATATGTGAGAAGCGGGATAAAGGCACTGGCCTGATCCTGTGACCGAAGGGCAGCAGCCTTAACCTCCACGGGCGGGAGGGAAGGTGCAATCTGAGCCCCGGTGTCCTTTGAGCGTGACCTGCCTAGGCATCCTGGGGACGACCACGCTGCCCTCCACCGTCCTTGCGGGATGTTGAGGCTTGTGGGAGCAACCCCCTCTCTTGACTTTCATCTTTGCATGAGAGGAAGGGCCAGAGCTGGGGACGAGGTGGCCCCAGCAGCCCATAGGTGCTGGGAAGCGCAGAGGGAGTTACTGTGCTCCTTTCTGGCCCAGGAGCTGGGAACGGGACTGACTCCATGCCACCGCCTTCGCTCCAGGACCCTTCCTGGAGGAAGCCAAAGTGAGTCCTGGGAGCATTAATGCAACAGGGAATAGCCACTGCTAGCAACTTCAGCAAAATGTTTTCTCACGCCTGGCCATGGCTTAGCCCCCAGCCCCAGCTTCGAAAGCTCTGGCTTTCCCGTCCTGCCTGGCCAAGCCAAGGGCACACCATGGCCGGCTCAGGACCAGCAGCAAGGGGCCCCGCGGTGGCCACCCGCTCCTGTCCTCTTCTGCCAGAAAGGCTGGCACTGCACAGCTGGGAAAAGTTGCTTTTATTTTAATTCCTCTTAGCAGCCAGCCACGCTGTGCCCGTGTGGACAGGCAGGATCAGCTACCACAGGAGAACAACAGGGCCTCGCTGACCATCTCAGAATTGGCACTGGGACCACCCCAGGACCTTCTCCATGAAAAAGGAAAGCTTTTAAAGGCTTCTCAGCTTGTGCCTTCAGGCGTTGCCTTTCAGAGGAGCAGCAAGCAGCCGCTGGTGCACTCACAGCATCCCCTGTCTCTTGTAGAAACAGCACGCTCAAAGCACAATTCACGAGGTGGGTACTAAAGAAAATTCAGCAATTATAAAACACAGATTGTCCTTAATACTTCTGCCCATCACCCATGGCAGAGGGGACCTGTGGCGTTGCAGTCACATTCCCTCCCTCAGGCAATAGGCAACAGGGACACTGGGCAGTGCCATCAGTGCCGTCCCATCAGGGTCTGCATTTAAATCCCAGCAGGACAGAAACGGGCAGGGCTGGTTAACTGCTAAACTGAGGATATTTTAGTAAATTAGAATCAGTCCTGGGGGACTGGCAAGCTCCGATCTGCACCCCAGAATGGGTGCCTTGGTTTGAAGAGTGCTGAGGAGCAACTTCTGAGCGAGCAAAGAGGAGGCAGGTCCTGGGGCAGCACTGGCCAAAGAGCTCTTCAGGGGCCTTAGGAAACATGGATTGCAAAATAAATAACTAACTGCTGAGGGATTACATCACTGTTGCTGTAGGGCTATCCTGAAGGCTTTATTACCAGCTCCTTAACTGGGGTCTGCTTGAACTAATTCGTTCAAAGAAGCAGCCAGGGGCCAGACCGGATTGAAGAGGGGCTGTATTGAATTCATTCCCTAATGGGTGGTCCACCTTCTCTTGTGTCTCTGAAAAATTTAAGCAGCTGCTCAGCATCCTCTTCAGTGCCTCGAGTATTACTAATTTAAAGGTACCACTATTTTAATTTTAAAAACATGCTCTTTGCAGGCTTGTACCACCAAGCAGAAGCCAAGCTCAAATACCCTGCTCTGATTGCAGGGAGGTGCTGCGTGCCCTCATGATCTTTTTCTCCCTTTTTTAGGGAACTGCTCGTGTTTTGTGGGTCCCTTCCAAACCAACACATGCTATGATTCTATGGCCCTGGGGCGGGCTGGCTCCCAGGGCACTGGCTGGGATTGCAAGGGAGAGGCTCTCCCAAAGATCCATCAGCATGGTCAGGCTCTCCTCCAGCGCAGGCTGGCATGAATGCCCAATTTTTCCCCTGAAAGCACTTTTTCCACCACCCAAATCTAGACATGAGGTAAGAAGACAACCTGACCAGGGCTTAAACTGAAGATTTTTGTAAGTTATTTAAATTTCTGTGTTTTGCAGGAGTAAATAGTCCTTGCTGAGGACCCATCTGTACACTCTATAGAGGTGATTACTCCATGGCCTCTATCACCCATACTGCATTAGGACTAACCAGATTCAGGTAAGCACAATGGATGTGGTGTTTCCTACACTGGAGGTCTCTGATGAGTGCTGTGAGCTTCAACCAACCTGTGGTTCTCCCAGTCCATAAACTTCACTCATCCCTTTCCCACCAGCCCTTCCCCAAGCAGCTGCCTCCTCCATCCCCCTCCCTGCGCTGCTCACAAATTCATCCCGCTCCCCAGGGCTCTGCGGCAGCGCCAGGTCTCCCCTCTCCTGCCAGGGGACTTGTGTGCTGTGTAATCGAAGAAAGCAGATGGCATTTTACCAGGTCAACAAGAACTGGGAGGGCTTTAATTAAGAAACTAACAGGTTAGATCAAATTGAGGAGTGTCTTCAATGTGGTAAGTTATTTAGGAGTAATAGATTCTCTATTTGGTGGCGTATTTATAAACTTGCAGCCTACGCTCAAGCTGTTGAGAGTAAATAAATGCTAAGAGTAAAATGCAGCTTCAGATTCAATGAGCAGGGTGGGGTGTTGCAGGGTACAAGGTAATCCAGGCTCAAGCTTGTAGGGGGCTCTTTGATTGCTTTTAAGGAATTAAGGTTTTTATTCAGACCCTGGATATCCAGAGGAAGTTACAGTGATGAGTTATTTCTTTTAATTCCTTTCTGTTGGTGATTTTATTTCCCAATGGCATGCAGCTGCCTGTCCTCTCAACCAGCATCTCCTTGGCAAGCTGAGTGCTGACCTTCCGCCTCCACTTCCACCTAAAACTCTCTCAAATCCTCCTAATGGGTCAAAGTATTGTGGGAAGAAGGAGCAGGAACTCGTTCCTCATCTACAAAGTTTAATGCTCTGGTGCATTTGCTGGAGATCTCGCGGTGCTGGGGGAATTGATCTGCCAATTATTTCTCAAAAAATAACAAAAGATCACGCAGTGCATGGCAGATAAGGGCAGAAAGGGGAGAAGAGAACTGGGATTTAATTGAATTATGAGTATGTTGAACAGAAATTTCAGAACTATCAATTAGCTGTTGGCCTGGGGCTGAAATTTAATTAAGAGAATAGTGCTTTTAGGATGTCTCTGGGGGAAAAAAAGCATAAAGGGGAACAGTGGACACTGGAAATGTGATGGGGACGTGGAAAGATCCTGCTGGAGATGCTTCAGAGTTGAGCTGCTACTTGGGTTTGCAGAGATCAAGGCTGTCTGTCAAACTGCACATGCCATGCCTGAGGAATGCCTTAGGTCAGGATGCGGGTGGGTTTCCGAGCTCGGACAGTAAATTCTCTTCCCACGTGGCCTCAGGGCAAAGCTGGCTTTCCTGCTGCTCTCTGACCCACAGACACAGGGTGAAGGGCTGGGGGATACAGGACAGCCTGTCCCCAAGGATATGCTGCCTGTGCTTGATGCCCAGGGAGGCACCATCCTCCCCAGCCCCCCCGACGGCAGCTGGGCTCTGCTTTGCTGCCGTGATCTAGTTATTGTACCGAAGCAAACAGCACAGGGATGCAGAGTCCCCATCCTGGCTCTTCCTCCTCTCCAACCCCAACATGTTTGCAGGGCGTCACCAATTTACTGCACTGCTAAGAAAGGTTAATTTGCTCCTCTCTTCCATGCCATCCCTCATCCCCTGTACAGGTTAGTTGGCTGGAGGGCAGGGAGGGAAAGGGGAGAGGAGAGGTGGGATGCTGCTCGCTGTATGTCTCTGGCTGTCGGGGCCAGCTATGCCGTGTGTGCACCCAAAGGTGCCGGCGTGCTCAGGGCCCTGCACCCCAGGGAGCTGCAAGGTACAGTTGGCTGTGAAGATGAAGAAAATTAATTCCTGTGCTGGCTAGACAGGGCATGGAGTGGCTTAAGGGGAAGAAGCTGTTACATTTTGAGGTGATAACTCTGATGCATTGGAAGGAGAACTCATTAGCACAAGAGCCCAGCTTAGCTCTGGGCTATGCAATAAGTTGTTCCTGTCAGCCTCAACCCAGCCCACGTAAGAGCTGACATATCTGAAGGTAAGAGCTGACACTCACAAACCTCAGCTCTGGATTTCACCATGTCCAGGGGACCAGCAGCAGCCCCAGGGCTCCCCTTCTTCCTTCTGTGCCTTACCTGTGTGTTACTTCAAGGTCCTTACTGCCTTGGTTTGTCTGCAGGTGCTTTTATCAATTTCTTTTTCTAAGCTGCTAAGGAAAAATCTAAGGGAAAAAAAAAAAAACTGTACTAGAGAAAAGATTGTCACAAGCAAATTGTTTAATTTCCTATTTTCTTTTGCTAAGTGGAACAATTTTCTCACGTTATAGCAAAAACACTTCTGTTTTCTTCAAGAAGCAAATCCCAAATCTCTGTACAGAACTACTGTGACAACAATAAAGAGGAGCTTCATTCCTAAATTCCCGATATACACAAAAGAGCACAAAAATGACATGAATCCTTAAATTCCAAACACACACCTTTACACATAATTGCAAAAAACAATGTTCTCTTCCCTCAACCTGCAGTTATTACGGGGGCAAAGTAGATATTTTAACAACTCACAACACAATAACGATACATGGAAAGCCATCCTACGCCAAAATGAAATGGGTCCTGGACGGTTCCTGACAACATTGGTGCAAGGTGGGGTCTTGTTCTGACTCGCCAGGGAAGTGGTTTCCCATAGAGGCAGAATGATTATTTAATGTCTTGTGCTCTTAAAAGTGTCACACAGATGTTTTCCAAAGTGGATGCAAAATTCTAAGATCTCTTAACACTGTAGTTTGCTGAAAACCGGTGTTGACTAGTGGGACCAAATTGGCTGTTCAAAGAATTTTTTACAGTCACTTGAGGGTTACTGGTGGTTGACACTTGTTTTATTTGGCGAGAGTCTGAGCGTTTGGCTCACATGTAATCTTTTTCCTTTTATTCCTGTCCAGATAGTCTCTTGCAAGTCTGGGGCAAGCATCCTTGGGCTGGTTTCTTGGCCACCGCAGGTTATGAATATCTACTTTGCTCCCAAGGTGACAGCAGCAATGAGTATTGTTAATGTCTTATAGTCAGTGTGTCACTTATCACAAAACACTTGATGGACTTTTACAACTTACTTTCAGGAAATAAAAGAATTGCTTCGCCTGCCATTGAAAGGCAGCTGTGGCTGGAATGGAGAGCAAGACTGCTTGATGGTACGCAGCTAAGCCACAGTGGGGCTTACAGGACAAGGCTACGATATCCAGCTGAAGCAACTAGAAGAATTTGGACAGAAAAGGTAAAATTATCCAAAAGAAGCTTAGACCACAATGTTGGAAGTATTACTATTACCTTAGGGAATACTCATTATTAGTTTGTTCATTTTTCTGTAATGAATCCAACTGGTCTGGACCTTGGGTGTATGTGCTACCAGCACAGCAATGTTTCCAGAAGCATGGCATGAGGTTCATGACACCCAACTTCAATCATTCCTAACACAGGAGTCTCCACCTGAGAGTCCCTTTACAGTCAATGGACAGAAATAGTCACATAGAATCGTAGAATGTGTTGGGTTGGAAGGGACCTTTAAAAGTCATCCAGTCCAACCCCCCTGCAGTAAGCAGGGACACCTTTAACTAGATCAGAAGTTAAAGATCGTCATCTGGGGAGGCATTCATCCCCTTCTGAGGTATGTGTCTTCCTCAGAGGACTATGCTGAGGTAAGAGCCACTCTCTGGAAGTGCCTAATTGTCCCCATTAACCCTAAAAGGACCCTAGAGGAGCAGCTCACATAGGGTGTCTGTGGTACAGGCATGTAGATTCAGGTAGGTGAATCTCAGCCTATAAGAAAACTGGCCCAACAGAAAGAAGGTTGTTTTTTTTTTCCTTGAATGCCCTTCTCTTCCTGGATTTCCTTTCAATGTTCTGTCCCAACTCACCAAACAGTTGCACTTGCACATAACACAGAGTAGCGTTGTGCTGCTATATTTAACTACAGATTCTTTAAAGATGCTAAACATTAACCTGTACCTAACACTTCACCAAACAAGAATAAATTAGTGTTGAGGAAAAGCAAATTAATTTGCTTCTAAGAATCTGTTTTGTTAAATGCCCTGGAGAGGTATTAAATTAAGCTTCCTGCAATGCCAAAGCAATTTCTGTTGGCACTTTCCCAACACAGTGCATACAGCCGCGGAGCTCCCACTGCCTGCGCTGTTTCAGGGTCCCAGGATTTCTTTGGCAGGCTTGTTCTTCTTTGCAGGTGCAGGGAGACTGTTCAGATCTTCGTGTTCGGTGACAACGTGATCGGAGCTGTCGTGACAACAGTCCTTCATAACGCTGTAGTACACCGGGGCGGTGTATGGCGCAGGGTTCTCAGTACTCTTCTCTTCACACTTCCATAACTTCCTAAAGGCAGCCCTGAATTTCTGTGACATGAGGTTGTAGATGATGGGGTTGATGGCACTGTTCAGGTAGATGCACATGCGGCAGAAGAGAAGGAACCAGATGTTCAGGTACGGGGGGTCCATGAAGGAGTTCACCACCACCAGTGTGCGATAAGGCATCCACAGAAGGGCAAAGAGGACCACCACGACAGCCAGCATTTTGGTCACCTTGCCAGGGGGGATATGCAAAAAGAGAAACAGTTAGATGATGCTACATCTCCAGCAGAGCTTTCCCACCTGGAGAAATGGTGCAGACAGCTAATTCAGTCCACATATTGCTTAGCTCTCTCTTTAAGTGTTTAAAATAGGCACCCAGACCATGGGGCTATTCCTCTCTGAATCCATTTTGTTCATGAAATAATCTTGCACGAATGAACCCTTAAATGACAGGTTTTCACCTACCATTGAAGAACATTTAAAGGTCTTTAGGGCAAGCATCCACCAGCAAATTTGAAAATTGCACCTAACAATAAATCAATGGGGAGAATAACTCATGAAAAAGTGGGGTCCTAAATTTTGGGGGTGCCATGGGGTATATCTCAACTCCCTGCCTAGGATCTTCTGGTTTCCTATGCCAGCTATGCTGTTCCCAGGGATATGCTCCCGGTACAGAGCAGCGCTGAGAGCAGAGGAGACTGCCTGAAGTCTTACAGAAATTCCTACTTGTGCTGATATGGGAGTCACTTAGCTAATTGGTATGGGTTATTTTAATTTGCAGCACACTAGGGAAGTACTACATTAACATAATAGGAACAAGAAGATACAGAGAATTCGGAAGTGAGCAGTAATTGCCCTCAGCTCGACTCAAGCTGGTTTAAGAAAATGGGGTTTTGTACTGAAACTCCAGTGATCCTAATAATTTCAACAGCTGTTTCTGGTAGGTGACAATCATCCTCCAGCAAATACTTATGGAATACACACGTCCCCAAGGAGGAAAGTATGAGTAAACACTGATGCCACACGCATAGTAAGGCAGTGGTGTTTCAAACGTCAGAAAGGGCGTTGTGCAATGACTCCAGTTCTCGATATGGAAATAAGCACTTGGCTCATGTTCACAGTCTCTCAGCTTTTCGTGGAGTGGTGTTTTTTTTTTTTTACTTAGTCATGAGTAACTATGCCTTCCTGTAATGCTTTGACTAGAAACTGGGGATGGTTGGTAGTGGCAACAAAACTTTCCCTACAAGAAAGGGACTATTGTCAAGCTGAGGCCAAAATAGAAGTGTTTTGCTGTGTGTGGTTTGATGGGAATGTGAGGACACTTCCCAGAATAACATCTTGCAGTGATACGGTGAGTGCTGAGGCTGTTGCTAAGACTTCAGCATGTTTGCTGCCACAGTTTGTTGCCTTTTGGGAAAGACATGAGAGATTGTAAAAGGTAGCTTCAGAGCTTTTCAATGCCTTTTACAAGGGCTGGCTGGATGCAGAAGAGTGAGAGCCTTCTCAGAAGCTTTTGGTTTCAAACCACCCTATCTAGCGTGCAACTGCTCAGGTGATAATCTGGTTGATAGAAATACTCCTGAACAGATAGGCTTGGAGTGGACAGCAGCTGCTTGGCGCACAGTTGACCATGGTCAAAATCTCTGTGTACCAGCATGGTTGTAGCTGCTGGGACAATAAACCCCTGAGCTTCTATACACTTAGCACTGCTCTCTGGCAGGTCTCCCTTCTGCTGGGAGGTTTCTCTATGGCCGAAATGTCTCCTTTAAAGCTAACAGATTAATACTGCTTACATGCTTTCTCCTGAGACTGAAACATCTTTGGCTTTTTTACTGTTGGAATTCTCTGCCTTGTTTTACTGTTCAGGAGCCCACGGTGATTGTGAACAGTGATCTGAACTCTGCATGGAGTGACAACACCAGGGGGAGCGTATCCTTATAAGGCTGAAAAGTAAGTTCATTCCGGTCCTTTCTGACACCAAAAGAAATGTTTTTGGGAAAAGAACCAGTGATTCATCTGCTTTTTAGCCATGACTGCCCCTGCTTTTTCCCTGGTTGTTATGGAAATGCCGGCGGTGCCAGCGAGCGCCCGCCCAGCTCCTGCCTGAGCAATCTCCCAACGCCTCCCTTCAGTCCCCAGAAGACCACACAGGGCTCTCAGCCACAGAGCGCTTGCTGCTACATGTCCCACAGCCCTGCGACAAAGCGATCTTTGTCCTGGGAGGGGAAACCGGCTGGAAACAGCACCATGAGGATTTATTACCTCCGTCTCACTAAATGCCTTCAGTGCTCCCCGAGGACGCTGCATCCAGACCACAAGCTGGGACGGGCAGCCCTGCCCTGAGCTTGCTGTAAGATTTAAATTTGCCTTTTAAAGCCAATTGTCTGTACTGGCCATGTTCTCCTGAGTGCGACTTTAGCAAAGTTGTGTTGACACAGGATGTCTCCTCTGGATAAAACCTAACAGTCTATCCCAAACTCGTTCTCATATCTCCATTGTGGGGAAAGAAATCTCCAGCGCTGTCTGCATGCCTGGCTAAAACCTGTCTCCATGCCTTTCCTCACTCCACCTTGCTGAAGGGAGTAACTATAGCACACTTGAGGTGCTCTGAACTTACTTCTGGTGCTTATCTGAAAAATGAACCTGATCAGCACTGAGGAGAGTTTGGGACATTTATCCCTAACCGAACTAGTCCTGAATTATGCCCCAAAGAAACCAGCTGCACTCAAAAAAGCCAGAGCTTTGCTGTGGCCTCAAGGCATCCCTCAGGGAAGCACCAGCTCAGGGACAACAATTTTTCCGACAAGTGTTTTGCAACAACTCTGTTGTACGTAGTATGTGCACACAACAGCTGTAAAGGAGCTATGGATAGAAGCAAGACAAGGGTCTGTAGACAGGAGGGGATTTTTTACTAGAACTGTTGATATTTAGCTGAAAAACCACTTTTGAGCATGTAAGCCAGTGCTGTTGCTGGATGGCCAAGGATATCTGCTGTACAGACCCCTGACGACATCCTGGCTCCCTCTGCCAAAGCAAAGGGGCAGCTCATCTTCCGCCTCCATGGGCCAAGCCTGCTGTAACTCCGAGAGCAAACCCACTGTGAGCATCCTTCTTGCTCTGTACAAGATGGTCAGCATCTTGCATCCCCGCACAGCCCTTCCAACCCATCCCCTCTCGTAGTGCTGTGTCCAGCCTCTCCCCCTGTCCTGGAGGCCACAGACTCTTCTCCCCATCCAGTGCCACCCCTCCTTGTCCAGGAACCACCATCCTGAGCTGCAGCATCCTTTCTTAGGAATCCCACTCCCTCTAGTGGTCCCTCTCCGGCAGGTGAAATATGCGCTTGGAGGTGGCTGGTGTTTGTATCTGTGGCCCTTTCTTCTATAAGTGATAAATACAGCAAAACTCATGCCTTGCGTTGTCCTGCTCTGGACTTACGTGTTTTAGAGGCACCAGTGAGGAAACAGCATCATCTTTATGCTCTGAAAAGCAAGCAGTGCAGCGCTAGGGCTGTGTAGGAGAACACCCACAGCAAGACACCCCCAGCCATCCAGGCTCTTCACAGTCCAGGGAGAAAAATGGGCAACTATGGGGTAGCCCCTTTTGGGCATCTCCCAGGGGACTCTGGGCATGGGGCCTGGAAGGACTGGTTCCTCTATAAAGAGGGGCCAGAGGAGGAGCACTGACATGGATGCCTGTATCGTGGTCCTGAGCTACACACACCCATCACCCATCCTCCCACCCTGCTCTGCTCTCCTGGCCAACAGATCCTCCGGGAGCCAAACCCACACTCTCATACCACTGGTCTGTGATGGGAACCTGGCAGGCTGTGCACTGTCACCCCAACAAACTCAAAGGTGTTTGAAGGGTTGGGGTCCAGTTTCACCACATGACTGGGACGCAACCTGCTGTCTGCAGAGTCCTGTGAAGCTCTTGCTGCACAGGTGAAGCCTGTCAGACAGCAACACTATTGCTGTTTTGGACCAAACTTGCAAACCTGATTTGTAGCGGCGTCTTTAGTGGTTTAGTCTACATGGCAATTGCATTTTAAAGAAGCTGCACCCACACTTCAGTCTTCCCCACTGGTAGCACATGCATCACTTTCACAGCCTCCTCATCACCCTGCCAGATTGGAAACCACCAGCATTTGTTATTAGAGCAGTTTCCGATGCTGTGTCCTCGCTTCTGATGCTCAGGACAAGACCCTTTACCCAGGCCCCCCATGGAAATTCCTGGTGACATTTTCAAGGGCTGCCAGCACTTCTCAAGAGAGCATGAGAAGTCAATGGCATTACCTGTCAGGCTGCCCTTTCCTTTCCATCCTGGCCACGAGTGAAGGGAACAAGGAAACCTGCTTATGAGCTCCTCAGCCACCATCACCTATTACCAAGCAGTGTCCAAGTTGAGCGCCATGTGTGTTTCTTCTTTCCATAAGTTTCCTCTGGTTTTGAGAGCAGTGATGCCATGGCTATCAGAAAATCAGAGAGGAAACCTTTCCTCTGGTGAAGATGACACAGGACACAGGTGTCCAAGCTGCTTCTTTTTAGGGCTCATACTTGCCCACTGCACGGGGGCTTTTTGCCATTGATTTCCTTGGAGGTGAACCTCGCCTGGAGAAGACCAGTCAGGTCCCTTCTGTGCCTCTCTCTTGCCTTTGCTAAAGCCAAGTTGGTGGGGTGTCCCATAGACCCGGGTGCTGGAGGTGCTGAGGGGGCCATAGTCCCCCCAGACTCTGCCCTGCCCCTTCACATGGGCACACGCACTTCATGCAGCTCTGCTGGAATGAATGGATTTAGCTACCTTCTTTCTCACATTAAAATCCCTTTCTTAATGATCTGCCCATTCCCCAGTGCCCAGCCCATGCTTCCCCTCTGCTCTGCCCCCACCACCCCTGCACATTGCAGCATCTCCCCAAAATATCTCTCCTGTGGCCCTGGCTGCCCCTGCTCAGGGAGGCAAATTGAAGGCAGAATCAGTGCTGACCCCTTGGGGTCTCTGGAGGTCTCTTTCCTCTCTGGGTGGTTGGGTTGTTGGTTTTTCCCTCGTAACCATATGCAGAATCATGATTCACTGCAGCTCCTGCTCCTCAATCCATTGCACCGCCAGTAAAAACCTCTGGCTGGATTTCGGTGCTAAGGTAGATGCTCAGACAGGACCTGGGTTTGTTATGCTCAAAGCACTCCTCTACACACTGCCCAGAACTCTCATCAAAATAGCTGTGTGGTTTTACATGGCTTTGGTGCACAGATAACTTATTTCTGCACCAAGCATCCAGCAGATCCCCTCAGCAATTAATCAAAAGGTTAAAGTTGAACACCTGGTTTTGTCCCCTCTGATTTTTATGGACAGACATATACATTTTCCTCTGATTATATATCAAATGAAGCGATTTTGTCCCATGCCATATGCAACTTGTGAAAGACGTTTATGGAAAAAGCTGGATTGCGGCTACCTCTGGGGTGCAGCACCAACCCGTGCAGCAGCCAGCTAGCCCACATGCCACCTGGGGCACAGCTGGAGTTACTTCCTCCATCACTCTCAACACTGTTTGCTTTGAAGGACTGCTGGTGTGAAATCAGAAGGAAGCATTCAACAAATCATAGCTGGAAGCCCTGGGAAACTGCTTTACAGTTTAAAAACTCAGTGCCATCTTTATTCCTAATGATGCTGGCTCTGCGATGTCAGGCCAGCCAGGCGAAGTCTTTGCATGCCAAGATATTTCAGGAGGTAATGACGATGTTGAGAAAACCCCCGGTGTAACAGAAAAGAGAGCACAAGATGCTTCCAGGAGCTGGAGCGCCTGTCACACAGCCCCATCAGGACTGAGGGCCTCGGCCACTCATCCTGATGAGGCCGGAGCACGCTGTGTGCAGCACGGCCACTCAGCAGCACAACCCCGCAGCAGTGGCTCTGGAAGCAGAGGTCCATCAACCCACACCTTTAGGTACTCCCTTGCAGTATCTCGAAGCCTCGCTGCCAGACACCCTGCCCAAGGCTCCCACAGCAGCCAGCGACCCTGGGAAAGCAGGCAAGTACTTTTGCAGAAGTCAGGACTTGCTTTAAACCTTTCTGTGCCGGAGCAAAAGGGAGAAAAAAAGCTGAACTGAAAAGATTTAGAAGTTCATGAAGAAATACACGTTCTCTGGGCTGTTTGCTTCCCCTCTGCGACTGAATCATCTCTCCTGAGGAGGTTCCTGTGCAAGTCGGGCAGTGAGATACTGAGTTGGAAAAACAAGTACTTTAAGACAGGCTGAAGCCTATTTCAGGCTGTCTGGAAATCAGGTCCTGCTCACTGCAAATGACAACAGAACTGGTCATTTCAGGGACTTAAGCCAGATTCCCAGGGTCAGCCCTTTCCTTTAAAATAGCCCATGTCTCTGCCCATGCAAAGTTTGAAATCAGAATAGGCTGGTCTCCTGCAAATGACCAGCGAGCAGGCAACAGTGTCCCATGTCCAGATGCTGACCTGTCCAAGGAGATGGGGCAAGAGACTGATTGTCCATGTGGACAGAGAAAGAGGAGGACCGAGGGCAGGATGTAGGAGGAGAATCATAGAATCGCCTAGGTTGGAAGGGACCTTTCAAATCATCTAGTCCAACCATCAACCTACTCTGACAAAAAAACATCACTAAACCACATCTCTAAGCACTATGTCTACCCATCTTTTAAATACCTCCAGGGATGGTGCCTCAACCACTTCCCTGGCCAGCCTGTTCCATAAGAATGGAGAAGAGATGGGGAGCGAGCAGGAAGCTGAATGATGGAGGAGTCACCGAGACAAACACACCACTATGACGCTGAGGTGCCTTCCCTGCCTGCAGGGACCAGGGGGCTGCATCTCACAAGGCAGGGGTTCACACCAGCTCTCCCCTCCCTTTACTCCTCTAAACCTGAGATCACCTGCCCAGGACTCTGCCCAGGAGATGAGTCCCACCAGCATAATGTGACCCAGCACTCCCCTCCTTGGGGAGGCAATCAGTAATTAGTTATCCAGCAAACACCCCTGCACTCCTGCCTCTCCCAAGGGATGCTGGAGTCCTGTCCTGCTCCGCTGAGCTCAGCCAAAGCAGGGGGAGCCCATCTGTGCTGCCAGACCCCAGCTGGGCTTGTGGGGGGGGGGGGCTTCTGTGCAGCAAACCAGCCCTCTCCACTACCTCCACAAAGGCAAGCAAAATATCGGGGGACCCCACCCCCTGCCAGAATGTCCCACTGAGCCCCTGACAGCGCTGCCTGAAGCCCAGCACGCCCCAGCCCGGCGGGGAGCCCCTACCTGCTTGCGGGAGCTCAGGGCCCCCTTGTTGCTCCGGCAGGAGAGCTTGAGGGAGCCGCCTTGGTGTGTGGAGCCCAGGTGGGAGTGCTGCGGGGTGGTGGGCAGGGGGCTCATGAAGAGGATGCGGGCAATGAGGCCGTAGAGGACAGTTGCCAGCCCCAATGGGATGACGTAGAAGACAGCAAAATCCAAGAAGTAAATGGGCATGTAAAGGCTTCTGGAGATGCGGTAGCCGCAGCTGACCTGTGCCCCATCCGAGAAGGTGACCTGGGTCGTGTCCACCAGGAAGAACCACATGAGGCAATAGAGGGAGGTGAAGAGCCACAGCGAGGAGATGATGCGCTTGGCGCGGGACACGGTGCACAGGAGCTGCGCTTTGATGGCGTGGCAGATCGCAATGTAACGCTCTACTGTGAAGGCGGTGATGGACCAGGCAGAGATGTTGATGCCCAAGTACTGCAAGTAGGTGATGCAGAGGCAGCCGGCGTAGCCGTACACCCAAAAAGCCACCACTTCCGAGATGTTGGGCAGCCCAGCCGCCAGCAGCACGATGAGGTCGGCCACCGCCAGGCTCACCAGGTAGCAGTTGGTGGGGGTCACCATGTGCTTGGTGCACAGCACCACCAGCACCACCATCACGTTGCCCGCGATGCCCACCCCGCAGATGAGCAGCACCAGCAGGATGGTGACCACCTGCAGCTCCAGCGGCTGCCGGGGCATCCTGCCCAGGGTCTGGTTGCCGCTGCCGCCCAGCGCGGCTCCGGGGCTGGCCGAGCCGTTCTCCATTGGCCCAGCCAAAGCCAAAGCTCCGCGCACTCTGCGGCGGGGAAAGGGGGGAGCCGGCAGCCCGGAGCCGCGCCGCGGAGCCCCGCTGCCCCCCGCGCCCCCTCCCCGCCCTCCCGCCCGCCCCGGCTCCTCCCTCCCTGTTATCTCCAAGATTCACCCCAAGTCTTGCGGCCGCCCGGCTCCTTGCACACCCCCCCCCCCCTCCCCTGCCAATCCCCCGCTGAGCCTCCGCCGGGACGGGCGGGGAGCGGCCAGGGCTCCTCCAGCTCCCCGGACCCCCGGGATGCTCCAGGAAACCCCCAACCACGGAAACCGCCCGGGACAGCCTCGGATCCCGAGCTCCCAGGACCCTCCAGGCCTCCCCCAGCAGCCGAGCCCCCCCTGAAACCGTCAGGACCGCCCCAGGACCGCCGGCGACGCCCCAGGGCTACCCCAGCCCCGGGACCCCCCGACTGCCTCCCGCCCGCATCCCCCGCCTGCGCCCGCCGGGTCCTAGCGCACCGCTGAGCCCAAGAGGAGGAGGAGGAGGATGAAGGAGCCCGGGCAGGGGATGGGGGTGACAGCTTGGAGACCCCGGGATGGAGAGGCACAGGGTCTGAGAGCACCCTAGCAGTGAGCAGCTCTGCTCCAGGACCCAGGGCTGTGGGTGCTGGAGTGTCCCCAGCCGAGTCACAGGCTGCACTGTCACCCCTGGGCAAGGAGAGCTGAGGATGAGGGGTCCTTCCTTCCTCTTCCTCAGGAAGATGGGACCAGGGCGATGCCACAGAGACCCATGGCCTTTCCGATTTCCCTTGGGCTGGGGAAAAGGAGCCCCTTTGCTGGGGGTCATTAAACATGAGGTAATGTCCTCTTTGTGTCGTCTTTTCTGCAGCCACCCCTGTCCCAAACAAGCACATCAATGTCACTCCTTTGGGGAAAGGCTTACCTAGTGGTCCTGGACTGGGAGATCCCTCATCTTCCCAGCAATGAGGCTGGGATAGCTGGTATCTCCCTGATGGTCAGCAGTAACCAGAATTTGCTGCCAGTTCTGTACTTGCTCCTGACATCTCCGCAGTCTGTCAGAAATTGCATTTTCAATTTGAAAGAACAATTGAGTTTGCAGAGATAAAGTGCTAAGGGTCCCCTAACCTGTGGAGCGGAGGAAAGAACAAGGGGAAAGCTCACTGTTTTATTAGATTAGGTTTCAATTAGAGGCAGAAATGCCCCATTAATCCCAAACACTGAGGCGCATATCCAAAATGTGAAGGGTTTCACAGGTAAGTTTCTAAGCCTGGGTTGTCCGGGTGGATAAAATGCCTTTTGCCTCACCTTCATGCTCCTCTCCCAGGGAATGGCAGTCTGCCCAAGCTCTGGCTTGCTTTGGCAAATAATATTTTCCCCTTTTCTCTGGGAAAACTTATGCCTCCATTTAGCTCCACAGAGGACAATCCTTGCAGCTTTTCACTCCCTCCCATGGCATTTCATTCACCTTTGGGTCAGTTATAAAGGACAAACTTTGCCTTCTCTTTCCTTTTGTTTTCCTTGGGGCTCCACTGGCAGGCTGCACCAGGGCCAGCGTGTGCCCCGGCCAACCTCACATCTCTTCCCTACGGCCCTGGGCCAGGGACACGCAGCAGGTCCTGTCCAAGCCCTTGGAGACCTCCCCAGGCTGCACTTTGCTCTAACTTTCCTCCTTTTTTTAACTAGATGCACTGTAAAATCCCTCTAGAAATCACATTTCTTTAATGATGCTATTTAGGCTGTGTGCCTGAGTTGGCAGTCACCTCTTCAGGACCCAGGCAATGCCCCCTTTAGCCACCCTGACAGCCCGAATTCCCCTGCTTCACCCTCTGCGTCATCCCGCAGCCTCTCCTGGGGGTCCTGCCACCCGAGCGCTTGCACTCGCAGCCATTCCAGCGCACATTACACAAATACCCATCACCTACCTCCGCGTAAGGACCAGTTTGATGGCATCCATCACACACCATTTGGTGAGGCTCCGGGCGCTGTCAGGCAAAAGGCACTACCACAATTATCTGTAATAATCAGCATCGCTGTCCTCTGTCAAGAACACAGTGTGGTTATTAGGGGTGCAGCATCCTGGTTGCTTTATCCTGTATCATTAGCAGAACCGTAATACATTATCCCCCTCTGAAATTGCTCCCCAGGCCCACCATCACTCCCATCTGCCTCGGGCCTTTTCCAAGCTGAAAAAATACCCTATTCTTGCATATTTCTCATGGTGGTCGACACATGGTTGTTTCAACAGATGGGAATCTGTCAGTGCCAGCAGCTCCCTGTGCTGTGCTGGCCGTGATGGATACTGCTGGGAGACACCCCGGTCTGAGGATCATGATGGTCAGAAACCGGCCTCTGCTTCTGCGTGGCACTTGGGGTTGGGTGAGAAGTGGAACATATCAGGAGTAAATGAGTAGTGACAACATTTAGCCTTATTGCACGCGTTTGTGGGAAGGAGGGGAAGTGTGGGCATGTGTGTTTGCTCACAAATACAGTTGTATTTGTATTCAAGGGTTTGCATACCCTGCTGCTCCGCAATGACTCTGACACAGACAGGCTTCGTGAGACTGCTGCTGGATCGTAGCGATGCTGGGGCTCCTCGGGATGCGTGGGGCAGAGACAGCCGAGGCCTCAGAAATACAGCCATTAGTGCCTGCTTTTCAGGAGCTCATGGGAAACAGTATTTATTTCAAATGGGGGGAAAACACAGGCAGGAGAGCTGCCAGCCTGGTGGCACTGTGTGTGGGAGGGGAGAAGGCACAGACCCTTTGCAAACGTCCTGAGGGGAAACTTGGGGTTCATCTGCTTCTTCAAACACATTCCAGGAATTGGCTTTGTGGGATCAGGAAACAAAACAAACTCCCACAGAGACCAGAGAAGTTTTTGGTTTTGGTTCGAACCTGGAACATTGTGTAGGAACGTTACAGATAATTATTTCCCTCGATGCTTTTCTTTGTGGCACTGACAATTTGGTAGTTATTAGCACGGCAATAACAACGGCATTACATCACCCGGCTGAAGTGGCTCCTCCTGCCTGAGCCGATGGGCTCATCCCACTGCTATCGCAAAGCTGGGGCTGCGGGTGCCCGTGTCTATACCCAGTGCACACACCGGGGTGAGATTTCCCATGCATCGTCGAAACAGTGAGGTTTGCTGTGAAGACTGATTAACATTTCCCATTGTAGACTCCTTCGGGAGCTATAACATTCAGGACATGACTGAGGCGTGTATTTAAGATGAGGCCAACCAGTTGAGAGTAAAGATTTCTCAAGCTAACTTTTTTGACATTTATAAAAAGTGTTTTCTTCCAGCTTGATTTAAATCCAAATATTTTGGTGGCCAAAGGCATTGACTCTTTTAACTAACATTTAATGTTAGGTTCTTTTAACGTACTTCTGTATTTCTGTCCCTGCTGGCATTGCCTCGAGCTGCCGTCCCCTGTGAATACCTGCTGTCACCCACTGCCTGCGACGTCAGGAAAGCGAGATCTTCACTTCCCTGGGGGTTCCCAGGTGGGGATGGCTGTGTCCCCGGGCGCTGGCCATGGCGGGGGTGTTTCTGGGAAGGGGATGCTGTGCAGCCCCGTGGCTGGGTTAGCAGCACTGCGCCCGGGTTGGGTGCTCGGGATGTTCAGTGCCAGCTTCGGTATCTCCCCACGCTCCCCGTGCAGCTCGTTCCTCTCGCTCAGCCTCGCTGGGCAGCTCATTTAGTCCTATGGACAGAAAAGACGTCTGAGGCTTCGCGTGTTTAATAAACAACGCTTGGAGAAAGCGATCCTCTTTTACCCAAATCTGCGATAAACACCTCTCCGTTCTCTGGTGCTTCATAACCTGCAGATATTAAACCCATAAAACTTCTGCTGTTAGAGCCGGGATACAGAGGCTGCATCCGCACAGCGCCGGTGAACGCGGAGCAGCTGAATCACAAGAGTCCACGAGTGGTTTTGCGGGGGCTGGGTTACAGGATTTTGGGCCTTGAATTGTGAGCAATGGTGGGGAAGGTGTTCCCCCCCACCTGCAGCTCGGCTTGGAGCAGGTGGGAAGGTGCCCAATGGCTCTGCAGGGCAACCTGAGGGGTGACAAATGCTATTAGAAACAGGTATGAGTCAGTCTGCTAAATGCAACAGTTATTGCTCGCTCAGAAAGGCAAAGGAGGGAGAAGTTCTGTCAAAATTGCCTTCACCTGTTCCAGGGTCACAGCCCAGAAGCAAATCGCTTTGGGGCTTTATGGGTTAATGCCCTCAGAGATCAAACCCAAGCAAAGAGGCAGCTGTCAAGGAATTCAAAAGATGAAAAATCAATCTCGATATGTGTTACACGCACGTAAAAATGATCTAGCTGGTGGTTTTCTAATGATTCTTGTGAGCAGGGAACCATCCCTGGAGGGATGCAGTTCCTGGAGAGCCCCCCAGGGACCAGTTCATGGACCTGGGCTTCATCACATCTGTGCAGTGCTGTGGAAGGAACAGCATGTGGTCCCTATGGAAAATTTGGTGGATGAAAAGGCAGCTGAGGGAATGGAAAAAGATTAAGAGGAAGGCAGTGATACAGATTTCTGTGGATGAAAACCAATTCAGGCTTGTAAACAATGAAGAATATCTTTAGATTCTTAGACCCAGGAACAAGGCAGGCATCATCTCCCATGGGGCCTGCGGGTGCCTGGTGGGTGGATGGATGGATGGATGGGAAAACCTGCCTGGTGGTGCTAGGCTTAAGGATCTCCTTCCATTTACTGTAGCACCAAGCTTGAGGTAACACTGTCATAGAGAAATGATGTTTCCCCAGCCCCAAATGAGGGCAGGGATGGTTTGTTATTTCCAGACTCAGCGAGCAGAGGCAGCTCTGTGGGTTGGCTCAGGTTCCTCTCTTCCCTGCCTGCCCAGCAGAGTTACCTCCTGGCTTTTGGGTTGTTTTCTTTCTGGTTTGTATATCTCTTCTAAAGATATGTTGTTAAGTCTATGATGTACCAGGTCTTGGCATTGCCTTCAGAGTATAGAGGAACTTGGTGATTTTTCTTGAGCTAATAAGTATAATTCGAGCTTTTAAAGAAAGCAAAGTGAGGCCACTTTCACAAACTGGGCGGGGGGGGGGTGGGGGGGGTGGCGGGGTGGAATCCCTCCTCCCCCCACCCCTCATCCCCGCTGCGTTCAAAGCCTGAGTCCTCAAGGAAAAAGCCACTCACTGGGCAGAGATTAGCAAACAGATGAAAACAGATATTGCAAGCTCCGATGTAAAAACCTGAATTTCCGAAGCAGGGAGCTGCTGTCAGGGTACATTGTGCCATTGTTGACACGGGCGATGGGGCACAGCCTTCAGGAGCCGTCCTGCCGACAGCGCTAAGGCTTTGTCCCGCTGAAGAATAAAAAGGCGAGAATTTTTAATACACTAATAGGTGGTATTTGCTGATCTTTCCCCAGAAATACATCACCACATAGTCATTGTAGTGATGTATTCATCAAACCAGACTCATCCTCCGGAGGCTGAAGGAAGGAGGTAGCCTGCTACCCCTTGGAGCAGCAACTGCATCAGCTTCTCTTGGCCAGCATCATGCAGTTGGCTTTTAATCAAAATATTGCACAGATGGACCAATGCAGCAGTTGTTTTCTGATACAGGAGAGCATGAGGAGGTCAGCTTTGGGATGAATTTTTAACAACAAAGGAGGAACTAGGCTGCTCTTCTTGGAGCTCTAAGTGTGTGTGATGGATGTTGCCTCCCTGCGCCGCAGGCTGTCCCCCACGTGCAGCAGCTGCCTCGTACAGCCAGGAGGGTCCCCAATGAAGTCATTGCTTCTAAGTACAGCTTATTTGTGAACAGTCCCTATTAACATTTTAATAGGCACATCCTTCAGATTCGCTTCCAAGTAGCTCCTGGAAGGGCTGAGCTCCTAGATATGCAGCCTGAATAGTGAAAAAAAAACCCACTCTGCAGTAACTTGTAGTAAATTGGAGTGATTTGAGAAGTGCAATGAACCAAACTGAGGGGGATTTATGCAGCTCTGCAGAGCATAACAGTGTGGGAAAGGATGCTTTGTGCAGCTCTTGGGGTGCTACATTCCCCTCACTCTTAAACCCCCATTGCTGCAGCATGGGGGGTTAAACCCCCATGGCTTGAGCGAACCCAAGCGAGTGCAGGGCACAGCGCGTCTTTACAAAGCCTGTGAAAATAATGTTGTCATCCTCTGTGCCAAGGGATTCCCTGCCCGGCCCCACATCTCCAGCTCCAGGCTGGCTGCAGGCACCTGGAGGGAATTCAGTCGTGGGAGAAGGAGCCCAAAGATCCCCTTCCCCTCCCACCAAACCAGCCCCCCTGGCATCCCCTGCACACCCCGCGGCCCCTCCAGGGCTCGAGGCATTGCCCACAGCACCAAACTGGGGTTCACAACTCTTGCTGCTGCCAATAAGCTCTGCTGTTTACTCCGGTGTGCCCAGTCCACCAGGAATTCTGCCCGGGTGAGCAAAGAGCCAGAGGAGCAGGTGGAGGTGTTGGCTTTCAGGGCAGCACAACGAAGGGGAAGCCTTGAGAGTCCTCACCTTTCCCAGGTCTCCCATGCAGCGTGAGAACTGATGGCTGTAAGAGGGAATTATGGTTTGGGTCACCAAAGCTGAGTCTTTGCCAAAACCAGCAAGGCTTGAAGCTGTGCTCAGCGTGAAAATTGACACATCTTCCCGTGCGCCTTTTGGGCGCTGGCTGCGTCACATCTGACCTGAATCACTCACCCCAGTGCTCATCCCAAGGGCAACAGGCGGGGTGGGATACACCTGGGGTAGGGGTAGAAATAGGCAGTTCCCAAAACCAGTAATTAGGGTGGATGAGGTGCTGGAGGGGCATCCTGTGGGGATAATAGCAGCGGTAACGCTGAGGGGAGACAAAAGCACTGCATGCAATATTATGAAAGAACAAAACCCTGGCAGAATAATTAGGCTGTAATTACAGGTTATTTCGGATTCTGTGACATCTGAATGTCAACCCCGCAATGCCGTAACAACAAGCACTTGGTACAGCACCGTGCTGCACGCCTGTTAAACGCAGCCCAGGAGAGGCACAGCACAGTACATCCACCATGGGGATGGAAAAATGCTCCGAGTCCTTAGTCAGCGCCCATGCAAATACCCAGGGACCCACTTGAACTGGGGTCCATAAAGTTCTCCATCACTGAACTCCATCACTGCACGCTGCCTAACTGTCTAGGGCATGAAAGTGCAGGACAAGGTCTGGCTGAAGCTCACCTTTCTGGTCTTGCTGTCGCAGACGCTCCCCCCAGACAAGTGTCTCCAATCTGTCCACCTTGACGCCTCGGTGCTGCACGGATCCTGCCTGACCCACTAATTCTGCCAATATGGTCCATCCCAAAGCACAGCGGGTGAAATTGCAGCAGCTCGTGCTGCTAGGCAGCCTCCTCCACCCAATTAGCGGTTTCAAAGAGTTTCAGCTGATTGTGGGGTTTGATCATTTTTTCAATTTTTCCTGCAGACACTGCTCATCATAGTGTCCAGCCAGAGGAAAAAGCTCTCCCTGCTCTGAAATTAATTTGTTTTAATGTTGGAGAAAGCTGCCACGGAGCCCAGGACCACACACACAGCATCAGCTGCTCCAGAGAGAGCAAAACCCACACTGGTTTTAGGCACCTTTTTTTCAGGAAAGGGCTAGATGGGACCAAAGTTCCCCCCCACCCCGCACACCCACCTAACCAGGGCTGTGAACCTGGCATTGCTGATGCCCTGGGACCACAGAGCATGAAGCATCGGGCACAGGGAGCAATTTTTTTTCTCCCCTGGTAAAAGGAAAAAGTGACCCAGCCCAGCCCAGCCGAGCCATCAGCTGCGACCTGCTCTGTCCTGTAATTCGTGGAGTTCCCGCTTTATTGTCTGAACAGCCACGGCGTATTTCCAGCTAATGCAAGAGGAAGACTTCAGCCTTTGAACTTGGCCATTTCAGTTTCTCAACCTACTTCAAAGGAAAATTTCCTATCCAAGCCGTGGATCACTCCCGACTGGTCATAGCGCTGTGGGTTTTTTTAATATCTCTTGGGAAACAAATTCACAGAATTGGCTTCTCTCCCTTCTCAGATATGAAAGCATCTCCCCAGCTATTTCCAGGTAGGATGAGGAATTACAGAGGGTTCGACTGGAACAGCATATAAGTAAGAAATATGTGGAAACATGATACTATTTTCCGCCTTATTTTTGCACGTTGAAAACATCTCTTCTGGTGATTTCATTTCCTCAATTGCTCATCTGCAAAGAAACCCAGAACTGCTTCTGCCCTGCTCTTTGGGAAGGGTTGTGAAGCGATGGAGACAAACCTTTGACTAACTCGATTCCATCAGGATCTCCTCAACGTGCCGCAGAGTCTCATGTTGCCCATGAACCACTGGAGTTCCTGGCTGAAATCACACATCTCGGGGCTTTTCTGAGGGCCTGAAGAATGAGCTGGTGTTCAAATCTCCCATCACCTTCAGAAATCAGTGACCCATTCTATGATTCTATGTGCACAGAGCACTGGAAATCAGGGGACTGGGAAAGGTGCCTGGAGGGTTGGCTTCTGTATCGATAATCCTGGCTTTTATCAGTCTTCTGGGATAGCCAGCGTTGCTTTTTCCTCATTTCTGCTCCTTTTTTTGTAGGCTGAAGGCCTGTTGCAACTAATTTGGAAATTTTCTGTTGCAAAATGTGGGGCATTGAGTTCAGAGTGAAACCCTGACACAACCTGCATTCAAAAGAGCCAGGACTACGGAAACTCTCCCTATGAATTGCAAATCACTCCCCTTCTCTCTGCAGCTGTCTCACATCTCCAACTCATTTTGACACGTTTTGGTTCCTCCTTGGGAAAAATGTTGGTCTCTAAGAGAATTTGCTCAAAAGAACAAGAGCCAGCTGTGGTGACAGTTCCCAATTCACATCACATCTCCTGGCAATTGCTTCAAGATAATTATCGGGTATCATGTTAGGAGTGGTGGGATGCCTGGTCATCAGCTACTGGTCCTGATAGTCCTGGATCGCATCTGCCAGCCAGGGCAGTGCCAGGCACTGCGGGAGCACCGTGGTTCTGGGGGTTTATGAATTTCTGCTTTGAGCCCCAAGTCAGGAAACAGACACTTTTTAACAGCACCGGGCATCGGTTCAGGATAACGTGGTGCTGACATCTCTGCTGCTTCAAATCAGCCTCTGGCAAGCTTTGCGCTTGGATAGCGGTTTGTTTATCACCTCTTACCTCTAAAGATAATCTTGCCTCTTTTCCCTTCCTCTTGTTTTGGCACCAGTGTCTCACAGCCCAGCCAAGGCCCTGCAATAGTCTCTCCTTGTGGGGAAAGCAGGGAAAACACCACCCCAAGGAAGCTTTCCTCCTCACTGACTGTCTTTAAGGCTTTGAAGAATTCCCTCATCTCTCCCATCCTTGTCTAAAAGGTAAATGCCTTGGGGCAGAGCTGCCCTTGCTGGGTGGCCGTGCACTGCTCGGCACGGTGGAGCTGCCTTCAGATGGGGCTTCTCATGCACAAAGCGCTCCCTTAAATAAACACTAACTCAGCCGTTCCCTGCCTGCGCCAGGCACGGCGTGATGAAGTCTTGAGCTTCCCCATCTCAGCTGTAATTGGAGATGCAGATGTGTGGAAAGCATCGTTACTGAATCACTGCTTGCAGGTTTTCCATATTCCTGTGGAAGCTGCAGGTGGGATTAACCATTCGGGACCATCTCCTGCTGGGCATCAGTGCTGCTGGCAGCACCCTGCAGGTACGCCATGCCAGCTGGCCCTGTGCCACCAGCCTTACTGCAATGAGCAGTCTGGTGGCATGGAAAGCGCTTCTTTGTGGCCAGGTACAGCATCAGCTTCTGCAAATCAAATCTGGTCAAATCAAAGCACGAGCAGATCTCCCCTTCTAGAAGGCTTCGCATTAGCTTTTTTTTTTTTTTTTTTTTTTTGCTTTCCTTCATTGCAGTCATGCTTGATTTGGACTTTTTAACCATGGTACAAATCTAGTTCTGGACACTTGCAACAGGAGAGTTTTCTTGAGCACTAGATAGAGCTGTGGACATCAGTGAGCCTGGAAAACCGAGACCTGGTCAGTCCATCTTCTGCTGGGGCTTTCTGGAGGCTCTGCTCTATAAGTGAAGTTTGTGGTGAGCTCCAGTGCCACACTGGTTGCCGGAGGGCACTGCACAGGCAAATCCTGTCCCTGAGCATACAAAGCAGCTGTATCAGACCACAGGTCCATGTAGCCATGGTCACACAGGACAGGCAGGTGGTGCCCAGCCATTTGCGCCTTGCGTGTGGGTGAGCGTGCAGCAAGCTCGCAGCTGTGGGCAGCTCAAGGTGAGCTGCATCGCCTCACCCACCCCATAACTCCATTAACTCCATCCCCACCAGCTCCTCACACCCTGGAGATGAGGCTTCCTGCAGAGACGGTGCTCCTTGCCTGCGCTGATGGGTACGCTGCACGGCACTGCGAGCAAGGGCACGCATCCACAGCGGGGCATGCACAATGCTGTGAAATAGCTTTTATTTGCTTTTATTTATGTTTATTAACATCTCCTTTTCTAAAGTTTGGTGCATGGAATTGTTGCTTCTTCATTGTAATTACAGTGAAAATACTATAAATAGGATAAATGCAATAAAAATGGAATTTGCTTAAAATCAGGAAATAATTCTGGAGAGAGGTTTTTGGTTGATTGGTTGCTCCAGTGGATGCAGTTTTGTGACTATGGATGAGATCTTTCCCAGAGCACTGTCTTAGCTGAATAGTTTATATTTGCTCCTCAGTATATTATGGCCATTCATTCTTGCCTGCCAGACAGCCATAAGCAGGAACTTAGCATATATTTTACCTGTGAAAAATCCACAAAAATACACTACAAAGCCCCAAGGGAATCCAGGGCTTCAGGGTAGATCCTGTCCTATGTGTGAGGGTCTTTCTGTCCCCTGGGTTTGCTGCACTGGTGG
This sequence comes from Fratercula arctica, assembly GCA_947846985.1. Taxonomy (NCBI): domain Eukaryota; kingdom Metazoa; phylum Chordata; class Aves; order Charadriiformes; family Alcidae; genus Fratercula; species Fratercula arctica. Next base: position 10,773,805 of record CANTUZ010000013.1, on the reverse strand, counting down.
AAGAAAGACTAATCCGTGGGCCTTTCTCTCTTGTAATTAACAGTTTTCTCTAGGTAATTAAGAAGTCTCAAATGCCAAAAAGTGCAAGGACGAAAACAGGCAAAGAGCCCTGACTGATCCACTCCTGCGTGCCGTGCCAAACCCTGCTCTGCAAGGCAGCGTGGGGTGGAGAAACGGTCTCAGGGTGACCTGGTGGGGAAAATGACTCCAGAGAGAGTCACACCCCCCACCAAAGCCAAAATAAAAGGACTTTGCCCCCAGCGATGAGCCCCGCTCTGACAAGAGCTCCAGGGAGAGCTGCTGGAGCCGTTGCATTTGCAAGTCCTCTCTCTTGCCCAGCTCTCCAGAAACCCCTCCTGGTTCCCATGCCCTTGATGTGTTATTGTGGCATCCAGCTCTGGAACAGCAGCAGCAGCAGGGAAGGGCGACTGTGGGTGCAGTGGGCTGCTCCGGCTTCCCCAGAACCAACAGCAGCATTTCCACTGGTGGCAGCTGAAGCCGGTTTGAGTTACAATGACAAGCCATGACAGCAGGGTCAGCAAGGATGTGGGCCGGCATTGGCACCAATGTGTTTGGTACCCACCACCAAATGCTCCTCCACCCCCCCCCAGCCCTGCCTCTGCCTCATTGCACACAAACGTCTGACCCTGAACTTTCAACTTCACAGATTTCCAAAACTAGAAGCCAGATGTGATGAAATCCTGCCCTGCAGAAAGCAGTTGGAGACAGTAAATAAGCCACTGTGCTTGTGTAGGAGCAGCATGGCCCAGCAGGGAGGAGGTGGACATGCAGGACCTGCCCCGTGGGCTGCAGGCACAGCGCCGGGAGCTCCTGCGTGGAAGCAACACAGGACAAAGCCTCGGTCCCTGCTCCCTCCTGCCCGCGAGACGGGAGGGTGATGCTGAGCGAAAACGAAGGCAACGAGAGCCGTGATGAGCAGAAGTGAGGGTGGGAGCGTGAGGTGGCTCTGAGGGATGAAAATCCCCTAGCAAATAACGAGGCTTGTAAATTAGCCCTGCTTAATAAAAATATGTGAGTAAATTAACTTTGCCTGCTGGTTAAATCTGTTCAGCATTTCTCTGTTGCACCATTAAGCAAACTCTGGCAAGGCAGCTTACCTCTCGAGCACATAATGTGACTCTGTAACGGGTAACATTTTCTATTTTGTTATGCCTTTATCTTGCTGAGGAACAACACCTCGCGGGAGAGCAAAGCAATTTCCAACAGCTCTGGTCCCACCAGCCCCCCCGCCCAGGGAGAGCATCGCAGCCCGATTCGGCACCAGGGACGACGTGGCTGATGTGCTGCACAAGCTGTTCCTGACAAAGCAGGGACCATCAGAGCATCCTCTGCTCCTCAGGGCTTCCCTTTCCATTTCTGTTCCCGGGGTCCTGCTGACACCCCCAGGGAGGTGAAAAAGCAAGTTACTACAGGGACTAAGCTCCTTCCAGCCGTGCTGGCAGGTCCCCTCTGCTCGCCCTGCGCAGGCTGCCCCGGGTCTCACCTCTGTCACGCACTTCTTCAGGTTTAACTCCATCCCTGTGGTTTTCCCATGACTCTCCTCGCTGGTCCCTCAGGCTGGAAACCACTCGGAGCTCTTCTTCCCTGAGTCTCCCACTCACGTTTACCACAGTTCCCTGGGTTTAGTTTCTTACATGGAAATCTGGGGCTCTGGGTTACATGGCATAATGGCAAAGAGCCAGCTTTCAACATCCCTTTTCTCCTCAAAACACATTCATCACTTAGGTATGTACGATACATATCTATATTTAATGACATCAACTCAGGCAGCAGTACTCTTGTGTTAATACCTCTTCACGTGCATTGGTTCAGTGACATTCAAGTGTATCAGGCTTTAGCATACACGTATTTTAACATCAGTACAACTTCACCTCCGAAATAACCATAATGGGTATCAAAGTGACTTCTTTCTTCCTACAATTAAAAAAAACAAAACCCTTCTGACACTGATGAGATGACACAGGCAGAGCGTAACATTTCACAATGTTTGTTACCATCCTTTCTCAGCGCTGCCATGAGAAAAGCCAGTTTTTGGGTTACCACCCAACCCTCACCTCCTCACCAGCGCTTTGCAAGGTGTTCACCTTCCAAAACCAGATTCTTCCCATACTGGTATCTACATGACTATTAAAGCAAAAATCCGTGTGCGAGGGTGACAAGGCTGAGGAGACGGATGGCACGTGGGGCACAACCCATTGGCTCCTAGGGCAGATGTCCAAACGAGGGCAGGAGAATTGACCCCTAGATGCAGGCAGGCAACAGGGGCTCTGCTGCCCATGGTTCCCTGTCACTGAGCCTGCTAAAAGTGGTGTGACACCCACCAAAGAACTTACCCCTCTCATCCTTAGTCTATTCTGCGAAATGGAACTGGGAGCACATCTCTGCTTCGTGAAGGGTTTATGAAGGCTGCGACTCTGGAGGCAGAGCGGCAATACCTCACACTGGTTATTATCCTTTCAAGCAGATGTAATTATGCTAATCAAGGCTTGTCTGATGATGAATTTTACAATCTAGAAGTGCAAAGTTCCCAGGACTAGTTAACATTTAATGGGAGATGAAGGAGACTCTAGAGAAGATATCAAGAACCTTTTCTGGACTGGGGTAATTTTTTCCCAATAAATATGATTTTTGAGGCTGAAAAGGGGTGTTTCAGGAGCTGCTTCACATGATTCTCAGCTGCCCTGGCTGGGAGCTGGGCAGCGCTTGTCTGAAGGACGCAATGGGACACTCGGGGTGGTACTCAGTCCTCTTAGTCCGTCTCTGTGGTCTCATTCACTCCAAACCCCTGTCTGAACCTGGAGGGCCCGTCTCTAAAGCAAAGCCAGTCCCATGCTGGTCCCCAGAACTTCACCATTTCAGCCTCCTCTCCCCCGTGTCCCAATCTCCTCTGAAGATCTCCCTTGGAAGGCAAGGAGTGGAACTGGATGTTGCTCAGGAGGGTTCCCCAAATGCTGCTGGCCATTAAAAAAAATAAAATTCTTAAAGATTAATGCAAACCTCTTGTCAAAAAGGCAAGTCTTCCCGAGGAAAACCTTTTTTTAATTATGTGCTTGTTGGAAGGAAACGTGCTGCTGGGATGGTTTGCTGGCTGAAGGAGCTCCTCTGTTCTCCTCCCAGCTATTTTAACCCCTGGATCCCGATAATTTGGGCTACTCAATGGACATGTGGAAATCTATTTGCTTTCCCCAAACAACGACACAGAGCATTTTCTACGGAAACCTCATGACAAAGCCCCCTAGTCGCTGTAGAGGCAGAAAAGTGCTTGGATTAATCATCAAAACAGCAGGGAATTAAGAAACCTAGGGAGATGAATGCACCGGGGTTTTGTTAGATAGATGCTTTCAAAAACAAATAATCCAGACCTACTTTGTTTCAAGCACCTCAGAAGCTGAGAGAATTCAGTGCATCCGGCTGCAGCTGCCTCTTCACTTCTGTAATTTAATCTCATTGAGGTGCATTATGTCAAATAATTACCTTAATGAAGACTCTAATGGGAGAAGGGAGGAAAATAATAGAGATACTTTGAAGAAAAGAAGCTGTGAAGTTGCTTTTTTTTTAACCTGGAACTGATTAATCTTCCCCTCCTCTGGCTCTTGCCCTTACAGAGGTGGCCGATCTGCCTCTCTTTCAAAAGTAACATGTTTCAGATGCTGCCCCAGTGATGGATTTTTGGCATCTTGGGTACAATACCATAGTTTCTCAGTTTGAAACAATGCAACACGTAAAACCGGCTCTCGGTTCAGGCAAGTCCAGCCCTCTAAGTCCTGCTACCTCCCTGTTCCCTGCAAAGTCAAGTTTCTGTCTACCACATGTGAAGTCCTCCAGGATGTTGGCCTAAATTAGAATCAAAGAATAATATAATCCTTTAGGTTGGAAAATACCTTTACGATCATCGAATCCAACCGTAAACCTAACACTGCCAAGTTACCACTAAACCATGTCCCTAAGTGCCGCATCTACACGTCTTTTAAATACCTCCAGGAATGGTGACTCCACCACTTCCCTGGGCAGCCTCTTCCAACACTGAACAATTCTTTCAGTGAATAAATTTTTCCTAATATCAAATCTAAACCTCCCTTGGCACAATTTGAGGCTGTTTCCTCTTATTCTATCACTTCTTACTTGGTAAAAGAGACTGACACCTGAATTGACTTTTATTGGCTGGTCTCATCCTCTTCTAAGGTCCTTCAGCTATTTTATTTACGTCTTATTTCAAAGAGCCCTTGTGAAGTGATTTCGTAAAGCCCTCATGCTGATTTCCACCACCACCCATGCCCAGGATATGCATCTCATGGTCATATTGGCCTGGAATTTATTTCGGTTGGCTGAAATGACATTTTCTTCGGTGAATAAACTGTCTTCTAAAGCCTAATGTTTACCCAGCCTGCACAGGTTTCTGTGCATGAAACCTGAAAGAAAAAATCCCTGAAAATTAAATTGATCAACTTAAATGAGTTTCCTTTCCTGCTGCCTGAAGGGATAACTTGCTAAAGAAAGGAAGCGTATACTTCTTCTAGCATGGATGTGGTGAGGGAGGCAAACGAGCTCTTCGCCCACCCTGACTTGCACATATTTCCCAGTTAGCCTTGCTTAACGCTGTGGATATTCTCCAAGTCATATGAGCTATCTCCCACCATTCCTGGAACGGCTGACTCCAGACCTTCTGGGTTTAAAAAAAAAAAGGGAAGTAAATTTATCCCATTTTTCTTAAATTACTGCCAAGTGTGGCACTTCACTGGGGTTTTTTTGTTTTTTTTTTTTTTCTCCTTGGCAAATATTTTTCCTCAGACTCCAAGCACTTCTCTGACTCTGGAAAATTAAAACGCATGATCCTGTCAGAGGAGCCTGTGCCCAGCCACTGCCACAGCTCTCAGGCATCCCCTGTGTTTCCAAAAGTACTTTTAGTTTCTCACGCGGTTTTTTCCCTCCTTGTGCTTCCTGGACAGCTTCTTGTAGAGGTAAAGTGCTCGCTTCTCCTCCCAGCTCTCGAAGAAGGAGCCTGCGATTTTTCTGCACAGGCGGCGTGTGTAGATTTGCAGGAATACGGTGGCGTAGAGGATGCAGAAGAGCAGCCCCACGGCGAGCAGCACGGAGGGGTTGGGAGGCGTCGGGCGGCTGATTCTGCAGTGGGCAGAGCTGAAGATCAGGTAGTGGTGGTAGCTTCCTTTGAAGTCCTGAAGGGGTAATTCTTTGGAAGGAAACCCCAAAAATTCCAAAAGAGAGCTTAGGATCCCTATTTTAGCCTGAAATAGACAGAGTTAAAAGTTAAATGGGGTATGAACAAAACAAAATCAATTGGTTACTAAAAAAACATCAGCCTCGGGGTGTGTAATGACTGTTACAGCTTGTTTGGGTGCATTAAGAGAAGGACGTTGAAGTGCATGTACACCTCAGGCTGAGCGAGAGTAACAGCATGATGTGTAGGCGCTGAGTACTTGGCACGGTGAGACTCGATCCTATCTGTCATCTTTACCTGCCGTTACAGAGATCATAACAGGTATTCGCCGTGTGAGATTTACAATGAAACACATAGTGCAGACAGCAGTATTAGTGGCTGCATGTTTAAATATTTGAGTTTTTTTTCTGATCCCTAATTATTTCACTGCAAATGCATCATAAGCAGCTATCTGAGCTAAGGAACCCTGGGGCTGGGGAGGGTGGCAGGCTGCGCGGTAGAAGAGGAAGGCTAAAAAAATAAACCAGAACTAGTCTAAATAAAGGGTATTAAAACAGATAGAAACTGGGGAGGCTTGTGAAAAAGATTGCGCAGGGTGACAACAAACCCAGTGAGCAGGGCTTTCTCCTTAAAGAACAGACACTGCAATAAGATGAGGAGATATCCTCGCAGCCGAGATGTATATTCATCCACTTCCCCCTTCCTTTTGTGCTTGTACCCACGCTGCAGCGGGGGGACGGTGCCCGGGAAGGGACCTGGAGACACAGGGATGCCTGGCTGCCCTGTGCTAGCGGTGCCTTTGCAGCGTGAGGCACTATTTGCTCCCCTCCTTGCTCCCAAGAAGCGGTAATTTGGAGCGGGCAGATGCTGATAGTTGGTGCATTGGAAGAAGCAACCGAGGTTGTGCCTCTGCCTCCTCCTCCCCAAGCCTGTTCCTTGTCCAGCTGGCTGCAGGGGAGGGAAGCAAGGGTCGTGTAAGTCAGGCTACAAAGACTGCAATCCCCACTGCCGCCTCCTACTATGTGACACAGGTCTGGAACCTTGGAACAGGTTGCCGAGAGAAGCTGTGGATGCCTCATCCCTGGAGGTGTTCAAGGCCAGGCTGGATGAGGTTTTGGGCAGCCTGGTCTAGTGGGAGGTGTCCCTGCCCAGGGCAGGGGGGTTGGAACTAAATGATCTTTAAGGTCCCTTCCAACCCAAACCATTCTATGATTCTATGACACACAGCGGGGTCCCCATGCAGGGAAGGAGGGGACCCCAGCACTTACACTGTATTTGATGTTGAGAGTGACGGGCACCATGGAGAACTGAGACGCCTTTCTCTCCGCAGTGTCTGCCACGCTGAACGCAAAGTGGTCCATCGCCACGACCACCAGCATCAGCATCAGGGCCACAGTGAGGAGTATGGCTTGCACAAGGCACAGCATCACTTCTTCCCGGGACAACTTCATGCCCGTTGGTCGAAGGAGGTTTTTGGATGGGCCCACCAGCAGATGAGCTGCTTTTCTGTCCACAGCTAAACGCTCCAGTTTCTTGGTGATGTAAAAATTGTCAAAGCGGAGGTTGGTGAGATAATTTTTCAAATACCAGGTGGACTCAAAACAGAGATAAAGCATGGAGAAGGCAGCAACCAGCTTGTTGCCTACTCGTACAGAGTCTTTGACCAGTACTTCAACAGCCAAAAAGTCCCTCCCAATTTTCTCACCAGCAAGGTGCATTTGCTGGTAAATCAACGAGCTGTTCTTAAGCAATGAAAACTGAAAATGTCCATTCATAGGCCTATGAATATTAATGGAATTACTGGTTTCTTGGATTGCATCCCCAAACTCCCAGGCAGCTGTCCCTAGCAGAGCAGTTGAGTTCAAAAGACTCTCAGAGGAATTCTTGCAGATGCACTGAATAACCTGCAGTATGGTCTTAATGTTGCTTATGATGTTGGGTAGTATGTTAACCACCACAATCATGGTGCAGGTCGACAAGAGAAGCTTCCGGCCTTGTTTGGTACCTAGCGTAGGCATGATCATACTGAAGACACAACGGGCAGGATGCACCAAGAAAAGGGTCAGGAGAAGGAGCAGACTGAAGGAGACGGCCATTGCAACGGAGAAGTGCCGGGAGTACTCCAGGGAAGCAAACATCCAGTTGTAAAAGAGGCCTCCTACCACCGCTGTAATGCAGGAACACTGCAGAAACAAGGTCCACAGCTCTCTGCCATTTGCTGGGACAGGCTTGGAGTAAACCAACCATAGGTCTGCAACGGTCCTGCACACCTTTGGGAACAGAAATTCTTCACAGTAGACACGGGCTCCCATCCTGCACGCAGAACAAGTGCCTGGGTGTTAGCAGAGGAAGTACAGAAACGCGCTAATTAGGGGGCTTTCTCAAGATGATCACTCATGGGTCTTTCTAAGGTCCTTCTCTGAGTGTCTGTGGTCTCACTCTTCTCTACCTCTCCGCTAACCTGGATGGCTGGGACTGAGATCTTCCCGGGAAGAATGCAGGACAGGGAAGTTCAAGGCATTTCTTGAAAGATCAAATACCAAGTACAATGCGACTGCTCCTCTAATGCAAGCACAGGAAAGCATTGTACTATTCTGTAAAAATCATAATAAAGCTATGGGGGTCAGCTGCTTAGCTGTGCCTAAGCGTGGCTTTAGTCATTATTTAGAGGATGCTGGAGGGAGAAAGAGGAGGCTCCTGGTTGCTGTGGACATCATTATACCAGCTCTGTAATTACAAGGTGTTCAATGGATAAGAGGCAGTTGAGTGGGAGTTTCTGGTTTCCCTGCCTCTTAAGAGGAGACCAAACAAAAATCTGCAGGTTTAAGGGCGACAGATACAGAACTAATCAGAGAAAACAGTTTCACACTGAAACTCCGGTGCCAGAGGAAATCTCCAAGGAAAAGAATTTGGCCACTGCAGACAGGATGAAATGTCCCATAAAGCTATTTAAATGTCTACTGAAAACAAACGTTTGGGAAGGGATATCATTTCTCAGGCCTCACATCTGGAGTGACTCTCCAAAACCTGGTGGGGAGAAGGAGCCTCTCCCCAGGATTAAACCCAACCAGGTGATCCCCGTCTCCCCCTGCCCGACAGCAGCCTCGGTTATCCTTTGAGGGAAAATTTTGACTAGAAAAGGAGGTTTTCCAGTGGAAAAAGGCCATTCAAGAGCTACCAAGACAGAGGGAAGGAGAGGGATTAAAGCAGACACTACTTACCCAGCGGCAGAGAGGTGCCCCTGTCTTGCTTGAAAACTCTCCTTGCTCCAGTGCCTTATTGCTGAGAGAGGATCCTGGATGCAGTTACTGGGAGAAGCGGTATAGGAAACTGAGGCAGCTGAGATCCAGGACTCAAAAAAAGAGCTGTTTTAAGGCAATTCAGAACAGCAATGCTGACAATTCCTAAAGTGAGTGGGCAAACCTGGTGTGTGAAGCCCAGGGAATAACCCTCATACAGGACAGAGCCAGGGTGCACAGCACTGCTTGGGCTTTACTCTTCCTGCAGAGACGGCTTATTTTCATGACACATAGCTGAAAAAATGAGTCAATGACATACGGACTGACGAAGATGGAACACGCATCACATGGAATGCTGTCTCATCCCAGCTGACTTCTCCTCCCACTGCCCACCAGCAAGTAGCAAGGTTGGGATCTCTCAGAGAGAAGGGGAGCTTTTCCTCTTTCAGACACCGGTCATGGCACAAAGGGCATGGTAGGATCCATCAAACCATGTGCTGATAATTGTTCCAGCAGGCTGCTGCTCCCTGCTGAAACTGTGAGCTCGTGGGCAGGGTACGCAAACTGCTTAAAGGCTCATCTCATAGTCGTAGCGGAGGAAAATGAAGCTTCAAACTTGAACCTTTCCCACTGCAAAGGAAGCCCTGTCACAGGCAGGATTCTCAAAGCACTGAGAAGCTCCCAGATGTGCAAGCCAGGACGTGTGGTCTCCATGGGACCAACGCTCCTGACCCCCGGGATGTGCAGGGCACAGAGCTCCAGCCACCAAACCCACTCGCTGGGAGACGAGGACCAGCCTGTGGTGTTTGCTCCTCAATTATGTTTCCAAAGAAGAGGATTCCCCCTCCTCCCATCAGCTGCACACAAGAGAGGTGTGCCACCACTGCCCACCCCCTGCACTGAGCTCGGGGGTCACAGGAGCGTTCCCTGGCCCCCACCAAACCTGACCCTTTGCCAGGCGCTTTCACACTAAGCCACCACTTGTGGGCAAAGGTGACACAGCTCAGCCAGCTACTGCTGAGCCCACTCCTTACAGGGACCCACTGTCTTGTGCCGAGCCAAGCCCTCCCGCTGGCTGGGAACCGCCAGGCCCCCGGGATGTTCTCATGCTCCCCTGGGCGGGAGAGGGCGAAGGGCTTGAGATCAGCCCTGTCCCGGCCGCCCCCAGGGATGGAGCACACAGGGATCTGCTCTCCACCAAGTGGTGGGAGAGCAGCACCTTCGCCGGGGGACATGGCCGGAGCCCACGGCAGCAGCAATGGTTGGAGGACGAGCAATGATGAGCACAAGCCAGCAGAGCAAACCTCTGCTGCTTCCTCAGCCCTTCCTGCAGGTACCAGACAAGGTTCTTTCCACCTTGGCAGCTCCACTCAACAACTCTGCTTTATTGCTAGAGTTTTTCTTTTTCCCACATGGCTGGCAGAGCAAGGTTTGCCTCCTGGTGCCCTGGAGCACAGACACCGAATGAGAAACCCTGACTGACTCCAGCCAGGAAGAGGCACCAGCCGGGCGGGCGGGAAAGAAAGTGCCATTTGTTTGGAGCATCCATAGCAATTGCTTGCACAGGCCGTGAATTAGGTCTTGAATTCAATTTACAGACTATAAAGGACGACCCCAAAAGGCCCATAGCTATAATCTGCGAAACTCGTCAGGTTCTCCTTAGTCAGTGTTCTGAGATGAAACTTCTTTCTCACTTATTTCTGAGCTAACTGATTTCATCAGCCCCTGGGACTCCATCCAGGCTAAGCAGGTAGCTTTCTGGGCCAGAAAAAAAAACCACTAGCAATAGAGAATAAAAAAAAAATCTCAAGTCCGCAACATGGTGATGAATATTTTCTGAGCCTGCTGCATCATCTGGCAAAGGGGATCTGAAGTCTTTGGGGGAGCTGTGCTTGGCCAGGAACTCCTGGCAGCACAAAGCGTTTGCATGCAAAGACAAACCTAGATTTTCCTCTGGCTAAACTCAAAATGGATCTCTGGAATACCCTAAATCTAGGGTATCTTCTATTTTATAGCCTGAACCAATAACCTCTAAATAAGCTAGAATCATCAATGCCTAACTTTCCCCAGGACACAACGAACAAGCTTGCTTTGCCAAAAAAAAAAAAAAATTAAAAAAAAAAAATCAATTAACAGTGTTTACACAGCTACACAAAAACCCGTGGGCTGGGGAGCAGGACACGGCAGGACGGTGCATCTCAGCGGAGCAACTGAGACACCTTGCGGCTACATTCTGCTAAAGTACCTCAAGGTCTGTGCTCATTTCAGCTCAGAAACTACAGTCTGTGGGTGGGGGAGTTCTAAGGAACATTGAGGAAGCGAAGGAGAAACGGGAGGCTGGCGAGCCGGCGGTCGGGATGCATACTCTGTGTCCCCTCGGGATGCTCCGAGGGGTCTTTTCCTACCCTGTGTCACTGGGGATCTTGTGGCCCAGCCCCCAGGTAGTATAAAGGGGCTTTGCTTTCTTGACAAGCTCCAGTCTCTATAGAGCTCAAGCTCTAAAATTTTCTAACATCCCTGATTTAGAGTTTTTAGCGCTACAGTAGGAGACAAAGAAGAGACCCAAGGAGCTTGCTGTAACTATAGGAAGATGCCAGAGGGTTTCATTTGTATTGCAGCCAGGGAGCATAGCCTGGCTTTGCCCTGATGAGGGATGGTGACTGAGCTTGTACCCACCAGCACAGAGATTTTACATCCATTTCTGCTTTGCAGAGTGCCACGCTCACAGAGTGGGTCTCAGGGCACTGCGAACAAGAGTCTCCTGCCAAGACACCTGCAAGTTCAACCTGCAGTGACAGGGTGGTGGCAGTGACGGGAGGGGGTGCCACGTAAAGGAGCAGCTGTAGCACAGGTAGAGTGTGGGGTACACAAACTATACAGCTTAAGAAAATGGCTGGACAAAGAAGATGAATGGAGGGCTAAAACCAGGATGATTTAAGGCTGAAGATATTTCTCCATGGCAATACCATCAGCACCTGTTGATCACGTTATTCTGCCAACTCAAGAAATTGAGGGTGTGGGAAAGATTAGCCCATTAGTGGTGATTCTTTGCTTGTTAAAATCACATGCAAATGAACAATTTATGGTGATACAGAGCTAGGTCACGTCTTCTTATGTTTCTATAATAGAAAAAACCCAGCAATATCCTTTCAGTGGCGGATGAGGGATAAATGTGATACAGGAGCCAAGGCTATCTAACCTGCAATAGCTGAATTTCCCCTACCATGCTGGACTTTCATTTGTTTCAGGAGTTTTTTCCCCTTTTTCTCCTGAACTTCCAGCATCACTGCCGGGTGCAAACCGGCTGAGCACAGCCCCAGCATCACTCACCCTACGGCAGCTCTTCTGTGCGAACAGTTTGTAAAGCGACTCAAAATGCGCCTGGGATAAAAGATACTCCAAAATGCTTTCCTACTGTAAATAAACCAGGATGGTTTTCCTCCAAGTGTCTCAGGAGAACATGTGGATGTTGGTCTGGGATTGGATGGGGAACATCAAAGGAGTAAAGCAGAGATATTCTGGATGTTGAATTTCAATGCGTGAGTGGCATTTCCTGTTAATTAAAATTCACAAGCAGGCTGCTAATGTGAATGGCTTTTGTGATGGTTGTTGGATTTTTACATTCCGAGCGAATTGGTGCATAGGCAGGCAAAGTTCCTTTAAAATAACATAGTCAGTTACAGAAGGTTAATACAGCACTTGAAATGCTCTTTCCTGTGAATTTTCATATCTCTACTCATATCACAGACCCTTCACAAATAATGGGCTTGGCTTACCATAAAAAGCTGCTTTTGGCAAATTTTAGTACTTCCAGCAGCAAATGGAATTTGAAATTATTCATGCAGGCCAGGTCACCCTTGAACCCCAGAAATACTAAATCTTAAAAAAAAAAAAAAATTAAAAATCAAGCATGCCAGACTACGCCTGCTCTCACAGATGCCCGGATATGAAAAAAGCAGAATTAGGTAATATTGTCATCCACATGCCTGAAACCAGATCCTCTGGGGAGCCCTGGGAAACACAGGGGCTGCTGATAAAGCTGGCAGAAGCCAGGTCTTTGACTAGAAGTAGAGGTTTAGGGTCCAGGTGCTCCTCACACCTTTCCCAGGTCTGCCAAGGCCCTGTTGTGTGACCTCAGGTAAGTCTCTGGTCCCCCCTCTGCCTCAGTTTCCCACATCCGACACAGAGATGATAAACCTTCCCTGGCTGCGTTTGTGAAATACCTTCTGACCTCTGACAGACAGTGCCACAGATGTGCCAGGACACTGGGAGTGATTTTCGGAGACTTTACACAAAGTTTGTGGTCTCAGTTGTGCTTTCACGTCTAAGTAAAACCATCATCCTGGATTCCACTAGGATGCACCAAGCCAGAGCTGAGCCCATAAGTAAACCTGTGACCCCTTACATCTGCAACAGAGCCGGACTGGATGTTACCTTTTGAGCCTGGAAATTAGATGATCCAAGCCTGCCGAAGGCCCTCGCTGCCTGCCCCCCAGGCTGCAGGGACAGTGGCAGCTCCGTTCCAGTGACCGACTCCCATCCCCGCAGCAGCAGCTCCAGTCGCAGCAGGGCAGCAGGACAGCAGGGCTCCTTCCTGCAGCTCCCGGACACGCAGGGTACAGCCCGTTCCCTGGCCCCGGGACAGCGATGCTGTGCTGTTCACGGGACAGACGGCTGGGAAAGGGAATGGCGGGGAGCAATTTTCCCTTCCCCGTTCAGGCCATCTTCGCTAAGGCATGACGAGGAGCATCCATGAAGAACGACAGTGCCCAAACCCACTGCGCTGGGGAAGTGGGACAGTGGTACGGGGTATCCCCAGCACAGCCACTTGCCGAGGCTGCACCTCTTTAGCACAGTAGCCCTGAGACACTGGGCTAGGAACCTTCCAGTCTCATTGCTCCTCTGCTTAGCAGGGCTCCGTTTTGGCTCAGACTGGGAGGGAGACCTCCCTGCCCTCCTGAGGAACCACTGCCCGAATCAGGGGGAGAAGCTATGGGAGGGCTTTGCTCCTCTCACTCTACAGAGCAAACAGGACGATGTGACATGCTAACAAATGTGCTTTATTGTACGTTTTCCACAATCGTTAAGGATTTTGTTGAACTTAAGGATTTCGTTGAACATTAAGGATTTTTTTGAACTTGACTGATCAAAGTTCCACACTCAATCGGTTTTGGTGGTCTCAGTTCAACTCCAACAAGTCCCTACCTACCATGCCACCCCAGGGTAATCCCCTGCAGGAGCAGCTGTGGCTGGTGAGCATCACCCCACCACCTCTCCCTCCTCGCCCCGGGATTTATCAGCAGCACAGGAACAAGGGGATGTGCTGGATCCCTACCCCGAGCCAGACCACCTTGCCAGCTCCACCAGTTTATATTCTCATAGAAATCCGTCCTAGCACAGGGATCCAGTTGCTCACCTTCCCTAAACCAAGAATCATATCCTTCATCTTGCAATCCAACTATTTCAGTGACTGATCTTTTAAATTAAATATTTTAGATTCTTACAGAAAATTAAAAAAAAAAAACAGCTAAAATGGTGATTAAAATCACAGTCAATTTGCAACGCTTTCATTGAAAGTACCCAAGCAACCTGATTTAAAAAGATGTTAAGAATCAAAGCCTATTTTTCAGAAATGTCAATAATATTCCAATGCAACTTGTCCTCTGACCTGTGACTCAGCGGGTCGCTCATGAGTGAGTCAATCTCACAAACCTAAGACTGGCCACATTCACCAATGGTGAACCACCACCGATGCCCAAAGTTACGTCAGAAATTAATTTGGTCCCAAACCCCCATCTGTGTACTCAGTGCAAAGGACCAGGCAGCAATTACTGCCCCAGGTTTTCAAAACACTGAACGTGTTTGGAAACAAACTGTTGCCTTCCTGTTTCCAAAGCATGGAGTAAGGCACCGAGTCCTACCAACGCATCTCCTGAATCATCCCTTCACACACAAACCCGAAGAAATAGTCTTCATCCTCCACAAGAGAATGACTCATGAGGTGATAATGAGACCCCATCCTTCACATCCTGCTAAAAGCACCCGGCCACGCCGCCTTCCCCCTGGTCAGATTCTGATACACTCACTCACATTGGGTTGCACGTAAATAATCCAGTTGCCTCCACCCTGTTCCCAGGGCCACTCTCCAAAACGAGGTAGGGTATCAGAAGCTGGAGCAGCAAAGCTCGCTACCTTTCACAGGGGAAGAGGCATCTACCCAAAGACGCTCAACGCTTACAGGGTTGTCCAGTTAACAAGCACCTACGACAGATGGACTCTGGGAGAGTCTGACTGGTCACCTGTGGAAGGTGGGGAAAGATCTTCAGAGAAAAGAACAAATGGATGTTGTGACACCGACCAGTATTTCTAAAAATAAAATTAAACCAGAGGGTCCCATACAGTGTGAGGAGCCACATGGCTTTCCTCCTGTGCATACTCTGACGATTCCAGTGCCCAAGTCCTAAGTGAGTGAGTCCTTCCCCAGGGGTGGCTTTGTTCATATTTTATTTAGTGCACTTAAAGTGACATTTTCTACAGCTGTCAAGAGTGAGGTGGCATTTTCTGCATGGATGTTGGCCCATGCAGGGAAGGTCCCCAGCTGGAAGATGCTCTTGGCCCATGTGTTCATTGCCAAGCTAAGAAGCAGAACTCCCATAAGATTCATGAGCAACCCAGTTCTTGCCTACAAAAGAAATACAAAGACAACTGTTGAGTTTAGACTGGACAACTACAGCATGTGAAGCATGAAGCTATTTGTATATAAACATTATAAAAATGGAAGGCTTAATTGCCGTTAATATTAGCAACATCTTAAGCGGACTTTCTTAAGCCACAAAGGCCATTCTGCAGATGCTTACCAAGCTTTGATCCATCAAAAACATGAACATCTGTTTAGCCTCAGGAATGTGAGCAGGAGCTAGGACTGAGCCTAATTTTACTCATAAACTTTATTTCTCTGAGTTGGGGAACTTTTCCTGCACCCAGAAGCCCATGAAAGTTGAGCTGCTGACACTGGCAGGAACAGGAGCAGGGTCTGGGAGATGCTGAGCAGGTTCAAGACCAGCTTTGTCACCATTTGGAGCCACAGTGGCTCCAAATTTCACAGGGCTCCTTCCATATACCTGTGCCTTCAAACACTGCTGAGAACAATATTAGACTTCTGTTTTTTCACTTTAGCACATGTTGAACTTGTAACTCTCCTGAAAATTCCTTTTCTAAACACTACACTCAGACTGATTGCTTCCAGCATTATCTAAAAGAACTTACCATATCCTTGACCATCAAGTGTCCAGAAGAAAACGCAATTGAATTAGGAGGTGTTGAGACTGGCAGCACAAATGCGTAAGAGCATCCTATAGTTCCTGGTATCATCAAATAGAGGGGATTTACTTTCAGACGAATGGCCTTGAAAAACAGAGAGGAACATAAATTGTACCTTGGGGATTTGGAGTCATAGGCAGATATATCAAAGAATGCAAATAGCTAGTGCATTGTGCAGAGCTGTATCCCACACTCCATGATAAACAATCACACATCTCACCAACAACATCCGAAGGATTATTATCCTTTGGTGTCCACATTATGCTACAGGCACTTGCTTTGCTCCCAAGGATTTCAGAGCTCCTGAAGCCCAGGAGCAGGACAACCACATGGTGCCCGTCACAGCACAGACGCGACACAAATCTGCCCGTGCAAGGGGCAGAGCGAGGAGGAGAGCAGAGCCATGGGAATACCTTACCAGTTCTGCCAAGACAGGCAGAAAGATGATAATAGTGGCTGTGTTGCTGGCAAACTCCGTGAATGAGGCGATGATAATCGTGATGAGGATGACAGCCACGGGGGGTGGCACACCCTCCAAGGGATGCAGGCGGCCTCCTATCCAGACAGACAAACCGGACTCCTGCAGAAGGGGAGAGCAGACAAGCTGGAGAGCGGAGCTCCTGCATCCCTGCAGGAGAACTGACCCTTTCCTAGTACCACGAATTATGTACAACCTTCACCGACCCACACAAGCACCTACACGCAGAGTCCGCAGGGTATTTAACAGCAAGCAGTTTGAAAGGAGCTGCAAGGTCTCTTAACCTCCTGCATTGCTGTCACTTGGAGTTGAGAAACATGTCCTTCAAGTGTTGTGACCCCACAGATGCAAATTTCCCAGAGCCAAATGAGAAGCCCAAGTGACACCCCGATAAAATCCAACTCTGTTGGGCAGGATGACTGCAACGGGGCATCTGTGGCGGGCCTCACCTCACAGCCCTTTGCCATGGCAAAGCCTCCTCCAAGCAGCAAGATGATGTTCCAGGGCACCGTCTCTTGAGCCTTCCTCCAAGTCAGCAAGGGCTGCGTCTCAGTGTTTGGTGCTAGATGAAGAGAAAATCCCCACATCAAACACCCACCCAAAGAGAAGCGCGTCAGGCATCATCTGACAAAATGACATCATGAGCCTGACATCAGTGCTGCAGCTCACCAACCATGAGTTGCTGACAAAATGTACATATTATTAAGATAGACAATTGAAAGATTATTTAACTTAATATCACATCTTTAAAAAAAAAAGGAAAAGAAAAGAATTCTAGCACTTAAAAGTTTTCTTTGAGGCTTTCTTGAGGCAACATTTAATATCAGGTCAATGTTATCTCTGTAACAGACATAAACATTTTCTTCAACAGATAGGAGTCCACAGAAGAAGGAAATCTTCTATCATTTGAATTATGAAGATGTTATTAATTTTCCACTAGCCATTCAACAGCCAGCAAGTTTTATAGCAAAGAGCTCATCTCCCCTAAAGGCCATCTCTTAATACATGATGAAGTGAGCTCTGTCATACGGAAGGATGCACTAATAGGACTGTAATTTTCTGCTGAACAAGGGCACGCATATTTTATCCAGAGGAGGCCTGATTAAATATCTCCCTGCATATGGACAGCACAATAAACGTGCATGACTCAGAGCAGCCAGTATTTTGTTCCCATAGACCCCAAGCAGTGTGGCACCATCCACAAAGGGCCTTCATCAGCTGCATCTCCACATTAAGACCATCTCTTATTTCAAGTGGCTTATGAATTAAAATTTGTGTCTCATTGCTACTCAAGCGGCCAGACCCAAGATTTCAGAAGACTCCTGGTACCAAAACCTGCTGGAAAGTTTGGGTTTTAGGTGTTTAAATTCTAAATCATTCTGGGAACTGAGGAAAGGCCCCTATTTTTGAGTAAGGATAACTCGCCCAGCTCTGCCGTCTCAGATATTCACCCTCCCCGCTGAGGGACAGGAGGTGTTTGGGAGTCAGCAACCAAACCTCTGTTTGACAGTCGGGTCTGGTATGGTAAATCAACACTGATTTCAGTTCGCTTCAACCCGCCATGGCATCATCTCCGACAGCTACATGAGCAACTGAGTCATTCCTGCAATCGGCAGCAGGGCAGTGACTGCTAAACCTCTTCTGGTACTTCAGAAAAAAAGTCTCTGTATGATAAAATTGCACCTTCAAACCATGCTCCTCCAGACGGCCGGCACAGCTGCTGTGGGCTGGTGCAGGTCCAAGGGGAGACAGTCTTGGCTCTTGCTCCACGCCTGCCCTGCCAGAGCACAGGCAAGGGCAGAGTCCCTGCCCAGAGGGGTCTCCTACTCACCTTTCATGTCAAACCACCACCTGAAGGAAGGTTTTTGCGAAGGGAAGAAGAACAGTATAATCACAATGGTGATTCCCGTAACCGCATCCGAGATAAACCTGTCCAAAAGCAGCAGAAACACTTGTAAGAAGCACAAGCCTGTAGAATTACAAAGTTTATGAAAACAGGGATTTAACCAAAGAAGATTACAAGTTTCCATCAGGTTTGAACAATGCTCGTTGTTCACAGTTCTTTTCTTTTTAATTCCCTGCCAAGCTACATTTCTACGACAGGCTGTGAACCCCCTAGAAAAGCTGCCCTACAAATGTAAAAACCAAGATCTAATCCCCACCACACCGATGCTCTGGCTGTTCTGATTGCCAAGCCGTGATCAGTCCATGAGGGGCTGTGAGGACAAGTTTCCTCAGCTAATTGCAGGGAGGAAGAGAGGCAGAGCCCAAACCGTCTTATTTATAGGAGCTCTTTGCAAAATGCTCAGACTCTAAGATGAAAGGCAGGCTCCATCCAGTAAAGAGCTTAAGCATGTGTTTGATTGCAAGGAGCTATTAACCGATGAGGAAAAAGTCCGTAACTACTTTGTTGTATTAAGGAATCATTTACTAAGCTATGGCTTTATTTAAAAAAAAACTATGAAGGTCTCTTCTGTTAAGAAATTACAACACCCTCTCTGAGCTTTAGCATTCTCCAACTGCTATATCCGTTCTCTTCCCAAGGTATGGATGTCACAGGGGAGACAAACTTGCCAGACAGACAGGATAGCACTCAGGGTCATCTCCTGCCAGTGAAATCAGTGGATCACTGCCAGTGAAATCAGTGGATCGCATAAAGAATTCAGTATTTCACTGCAAATCTACCTAAGCGTTCCCAACGTTAAAACCTTAGGGGTGGCTTCAGATAGACATATGCCAGCTTCCCACCGCGCTTCATGTACCTCATCCGGGAGACAGAAACAATAAATCTGGGTCTGCTACTTGAAGTCCAGTTTAATTTATTCCAGAAAACCTGAGTAATAGTTTAGGCAATGCAATCAGAAACCCAGGAATCTCAACGACTTGGAAATGCTTTTGAATAATGTGATGGAGGAATGAAAATAAAATCTTACCCTGGTGCAAACAAGCTTGCCCAGCCTGGGATGAATTTGGGATCCCTGGAGAAAAGCATGATCGCAAACATGCAGAAGAAGAAGAAAATTGCCTGTTCCGCAAACCTAAGATGAAAAGAAATGCAGTTAAAATGCTGATGTGAGACGTTAGGCAGGTTTTCTAAAAATAACTACAGTGAAACATCAGAATAGATTGTAAACCTATTTGCAAATACTGATATTTGCCAGCAATTATCTCTTATTGGAAGACATTAAGGAGAGACAAGACAGGCATCAGGAATGCCCAGATGTCACAACAGGCATTCGCAAGGTTGACCCTCTGGCTGTGGCAGAGGGGAAGGGCCAAGTAGCTTCTCATGGTGCCTCCTCTCACCGCTGCCCTCTGGGATGTCCCTACGGCACGGTCAGTCAGGGGTGGTTTCACTCCAGTTCAAGCAACGTAAACGGATGGCTGAGATTCAAATCAGATGTGAGGCAGCAGGAACAAATGTCGAGGTCAAAACCTAAGCAGTATCCCTTAGACACATGACAAACAGCAGGGCAAATGGCAGTATCATTCGCTAAGTATCAGGCTTGACTCTAGTGGAGACAAGATTTAACAAGACAATGCCTCAAAACACTGTTTAAAATCTCTCCAAGCACAAGGAAGGGCATTTAAACCGTTGGGAAGAGGCCACTTGCGTTGATTTTAAGTTATGGGATTGCTAATCAAATTGGCAGAGCACAGCTTAATGGACTTTCTCACTTCTAGACCTCAAAGTGGGACTTTGATTCTTTCAGAGACATTTTGCAGGCTGCTCGATAATGTACTGAATGGAACAAATAAACCAATTTCTTTCATTTACAGCACAGGCACAGCCAATTGTCTTTGAAGAACCACTCCATTTTCCGCACAAGAGCAATAATTACAATGTCGATAGCACGACACAAACATCGCTGAATCTTCACAACATTGCTGTGAGTATGAAAATATTATTTTACAGATGGAGAAACACAGGCCATTTAAGATTAAGACATACAGTTTAAAAAACTTTCACTATCCCTGGTTGCCTATAGTATCAGTGGCTGGTTTAATACTTGGAGACACTCAACTTTTCCTGCTTCCCCCTTTTTTGGCATTTCTCATAAGCCTAAAACTCAGGTTCTGCTGGTTCCTTTCTCCAAAATATGATCCGCATCACTGCAACTTGCACCAAGCTTTTTCCAGAAGACAATACCTTTGAGAAACTATAATAAGAAGCTAAAAGAGTCTTGTTCTTTCTTCACCTAATACAGTTGAATGAGTTATTCAGAAAAAAAATAATGTTTTCCATGACATGGATCTGACTTCTTTCCATGGACTTTCTTTGAGCAGCTATTAAACTTTCTTAATGTATATCCACAATCTATATGATTCATATCTATCATATGATTCATCAGCTTCCTCAGCAAAAGCTTCCTGCTGCACATAAGAGGTGTGCACAAACCCTCAAAATTTAGCCCGTGTTGGCTAGTACATAACACACAGAGGATTGGTTTTGTCCCTGGAGTAGAAAAATTACAAACAGTAATTAAACAACCCAGCATGAATTCACTCTATAATACGAACTTTGTTCTTGAGAAGATTTGAATACAAGCTGCTATTTGCAATTACCCCTGTTAGTGAAGGTGGAGAGGCTGGAGCGTACAAAAATGCAAACTTCAGCAGGTTACAAACACTCTGAGTGGAAATATCTATTTCATTTTCTTCTAAAAAACTCCATTTCCCCCAGTTCTCCACTCTTAAGACAGGACATTTCCAACCCACTTGACTTCTTTTTCATTTCAATCCCGACTTTATGACTCACTTTGTTGGACCCAGTTTCCGATAGTCCTCCTTTATCACTTCTCTGGCTCGGGCTTCTGCATCCGCTCTTATATTTGACTTTTTATTTCTCCAGGCCCTGCCAAGAAACACAGTTATATCTTTACGTGCCTCTAGCGTACCTGACACACAGCAAATGCTGCATTTACTACTGCAGCGCAGGCACATGCGATGCACTCCTTCAGGTCCTGCTCTGCAAGTTTCAAAGAGCTGCACATCTCTGGTGGCTCAGTTTGCATTCTCTTCAGACCACAGAGACTGACAATGAAGGTCTCTGGTGCAGACACAGGCCGTAAGGCCCTATTTCATATATCCTTTCTCTCTGCATTCATACAAAGGAGACCCTGCAGAGGTTAGGAAGTTTCCTCCCGTTTATATTCTGAACTGTTTCCTCCAGCTGTGCCAAAAGAAAGTCTCAACGTTGTAGGATTTCCTCATCTCTTTGCAGGATTTTCTCATCTCTAGCAGATACCTACTTGGGCAGAATAACTAGGAAGAGGGTGACACAGAAAATTAATCTGTCCCTTCACTTCTCAAGTCACTTGCAATTTCCTGGGTGATCCCAGGATGCTGCTGAGGATCAACAAAAATGTGAGGAATTTCTAACTGGTGGGGAATGTTAATGTGCTCCTGGCTAAGCCTCTTAGCCCAGCCACACTGACCGCACACACTGTTTGATCCTTTGTAGTATGCACATACAAATGATATATTCATCTCCCATCACATCCCATGCCGCGGAACCTGGGTTCTAACCCTGACTGTGACCTTGATTAAACCTACAAACCCCAACTTTCTGCATCAGATGCATCCATCCGGCCCCACAGCGCCTGCGCTTCCTTCACTCAGTCACTGATTCAAAGGGATGTCGTGGCTGGATCTTCTATGTGGATGAATGGTTGATCATTCGGAAGTTCCTGAACCTCAAATAGATCTACCCAGCCCTTCAATTTCTTATTTTTTGGGGGGTGTTATTAATGGCAGCTTCAACTCAGCTCAGCCAGCCCATACCTAAGCCTTTTCCTGTCTTTTGGGTTCAAGCAAAGCTGACCTGCTATCGCAGTGGTGTCCATCTGCCTGTACCGTGCTGCAGGCACCAAGGACTTGTCCCCACAGAAAGTCCAGCCACCGTCCCCCAGTCGCTACAGCCAAAACAGCCCGACAGGCTCCTGCAGACACTCGGCTGTACTTGCGCAGCTTTGCAATGTCTCTTCCGAGGCACCTCGCCACTGGGGAATACTGGTATCTGCGCTGGCCCAGCTATCCCAATAAAGCCGGGTTTTGTGCTCACAGAGACGAGCCAAACAAAACAAAAAGCATCACGTTCTCTGAGCACAGGAGCAATTTTGCATTTCGCCAGGGCCTTTGGCCAGCATAGCTACCTCTTCCCTCACCTGACCGTCCCGGGCCGTGACGGCAGGACACCGGGGCCGTGCCCCAGCCCTCACCACAGGACATGGGAATTCAGGCTCTGCATCGCACAAGCCCCGGGCACGCGATGCAGAGGGGCTGCGAGCCCGCAGAGCATCCCACAGCAGCAGGCAGAGCCTCCTGCGAAGCCCCATGAGCAACTTAAGGATCAGCATTCGGCATTTTCTGGATTGAAACTTTCCCATTGATTTTTTCCTGTCTCTGAGACAATGTAAATATTTGGACACCTGTTCTCCCCCCCGCCATTTGAATTTTTAACTCAAAATAACAATTAAAGACTTTTCTAAATACTAGAAATTCTGTATGGTCCCTGGAGGAAGCAGGACTGTGAGTCTGTTACTGTCCCATATGCGAGTGCGCAGGGGGAAAAAGGGCTCCAAATGAATCAGCATGGCAACGCTGCAACCATTTTAAGTAGTGTACACTAGGGGTTGCATGTATCCATCAAAGATTTACCGGAAAAACATGTTATTCTCAGTTACAGATTAACACGTTGTTGTAAAATTAAGCCCTGTTGTGAAGTAATCTGTTCCAAACCGAAGTTTCTGCCCCAGGAACAAATCCTGGGGTTTTTTATGTTCTAGGAGATTTTTGCTACTAATTCCAAGGGAACCAAGATTTCATGCTGGTCTTCAAAGTTTGATCCCGCTTTCCCTTCTGTCAATGAAAATCTGCCATTTACCTCCACAGTCCCAGGGCAGGCAGTAAAACAACCTTTAAAAATTGTACGTTTAATTGAATGAATATATAACACATACTCTATATATGTATTTCACTTAGATAAAGTGTATGTAACTATGAGATATCTTTAAAACCTTCCTGTTGTATATCAGCTTCTTAAAAATAGATGACTTGTTATAGCATCCTGAAGTTACTTATGAAACCCCCCACCATCCAGGAGATGATCCTGAGTGATATCAGTAGATTTAATATGAGAATGGTGATGAACATGTATTGCACAATGCTGGTATAACCAGACAACATATATGTACAGTGACTATAAACATACCTCAGGTTAATTCCTCCATACAGGATGGAGATCCATAGCCATCCCAGGAGAAGAAAAATCAGCATTAAAGGAAATGCAAACATAAACCAAGAACCAAAGTTCACCACATCACATTCTGGAAAATAACTAAGCAAACGGGAAAAATCAAGTTAATGCAAGAAGGGAAAACATCCCTTCAATTTAAGGGTAAGCGAACATCTGAAATCAGCATCACAGTATCCCACAAACTTGCCAGTGTGCATCTAAGAACTATTCTTCCGTGTGCATTAGCAGTTACCTGGGCACTAGATTTGGGGAGCGTTGTGTTGGGACAAATCCCCCCAGGCCACCCTGCCACCCACAGCCCAGCCCAGCTGTGCAAGTCTCCACGGGAAGATGTGGAAGATCTCTCTCTGGGTGGCTGATGCTTTCATACAATGATATTCCTGAAGACCCAGGATTAAATCCTGCTACGATAACTGCTGGGCAGTCTGAGCACAAACCTCATAGGGATGCTGTACATGCCTAGGAGAGCCTGAACAAACTACTTGTAGAGGCCAGCAAAGTTAAGAAATACCTGTGGGCACTTAGGATGGCACAAATCTCTGTTCCTATGCACATAGGAGGCATCTTTTATGATTAAGAAAACAGGCCAGAAGTGGTGGGTTCCTTATTTTTCTTTCTACCCTACAGCACTAGATATAATTGCTCACAAAACACTACACGGCCTGCTTCATCAAAACAGTTACCAGGTTAATTGTAAGCGTGTCGTCAAGTCCCATTAAATTCAAAGGGATTAAGAGCATCAGTAAGGCAAAGCACATACGCACCAGCTTGGCTGACAGCCTGGCTGGGTACACTGGAAACCTGCTTATTACAGCTAAGGCTGATACAACCACTCTCTGCTTTCATCTGCTCACAAAGTTTCTCAGAATGTTCTGGAAGGGCATAAATTTTCTAAACTAGTTCTCGGCCCAAAAGGAAATTTCCTAGAGGGATGGAGAACACGTCCCTCTCTTCCAGGATTTACAGGGTTCTCCAGGATGGCCTTCCGTACCTCTTCAGCTGTCCCAGGAGGATGAGGTTTGGCGCAGTTCCCGTCAGCGTTGCTGTACCTCCGATGCTGGCCGCGTATGGGATTGAGATGAGGAAACCTTTCCATATATTTGTTTTGTATTCCTCCTCCTTCTTTAAGTCTGAGAGAGTATCGGTGGTAACCTCCTTCTCCTCCGTCAGATCTTTGCTTTAAAACAGTCCAAAAGAGAATCCGGTGAAAGCCCTGGTTTAAATACAGCGCAACCGCTTCAGAGTCTTGACAGATGGAAAATTCCCAGTTTTTTAGAAATCCAAGCTAACACTGTCCTCAAGGACACCTAAGCAGCTCAGTGCAGCAGAGGGGTCTGCTCGGTGAACTGCAGCCTCGCAGAGGGCACAGCATCCTCAGCACCCGTCCATCGGAGCTGAGGGTGCACGTGCCTTGCCCAGCCCCTCAGCAACTTGTAACACTTAGCATAAAGTCCACAGGACTGCTAAAAGGAAAAAAAAAATAAAATTTGATAGCACCAAGAGGAAAGAAACATCTGTTCCTGAAAAGATGCTTCCTTCCCATCGTTGTTATCAAAGCAGGACCATCACCAGTGTGTAAATCCTGGTGGTTTTACATCACCAGCTTCACACTGGTGTGTTTGATGTTCCTGAGAAAACCAAGTCACAATTTCCCATCAGGAGACGCCTCTGACTAACATTTCAGAGTGGCTGGAAAATCTCTGCAATGATTTGGACATGCAGAGGGATGCTGGACACACAGAGGGATGCTGGACACACAGAGGAGGGTTTCTATCATCAGGCTGCTAGTGATTGGGACGTTTAGCATAATCAAAACATTTCAGTGATTGAATTTCAAATTCCTAAAACTTGGTCTAGCTCAGGGGATAATTCTCTCTTTCAACTCTCTAATACAAACTTTATAATTAACTTACTCCTCAGTACTTGCCAGAAACTGCATCTCAGTTGGTACAGTGTAAAGTTTATTCTGCTGTAAAGATGCTGAAAAAGAAAGATGAGGACTTTAAAACAGTTCAAAGCATCTAGAAAATTCTCCTTGAACCACACAGAGGAAGGGAGGAAACAACCGCCATTTACAGAGTGGCTGTGCAGACAAAGGGGACAGAGTCAGGAGCACCTGGCGGGGATGAACGAGCCTGTGTCCTCCTGCCACCACTCCGGTCCCACCGCAGCACCCAGCTTCTCCTTCAACGCCCAGAGGCGCTTGGTCCTTTTACTACTTTTGCCACTGGTCAGATCTTCTAACATGACCAGGAGTTCCAGGGTGTCCCTTAGCAAGTCACGGGTTTGGGGCGGGGGGGTGTGTGCATTTTTTGGGTAACCATAGCTCATTCTTGGGAAGAAAAACTGTTGGGTCTGATGTATCTGTAAGGCATGTTCCCCAATGTACAGCAGGAGCTCATCCTGCTGTGGAGCACCATTCCCAAGGGATAAGAATGTTATCCCCTGCAGATATCTAGTGCAAAGTCACCATAAAGCTATAATTCCCTCTTTAAAGATAAGAGACAGACACATTTGGGGGTTAGGCTTTGTACCAGGTACTCTGAAATCCACCCTGACCGCAAGGACCATTCCCAAGCCCATCACCCCCTCCATGAATGACAGACCCCACAGGCTAAGCAACTGGTCCCCAACACAAGTTTAGGGCCACCACAGGAAGACTGTTTCATACCCAGTTCCCAGGGACCCTCCTGCATATTTCACACAGGCTCTGCATCACTGTCCTCCTTATCACCAACCACAGGGAACACAAGTGGGACTTGGGAACACTTGAGGAAAGGGTATATTTTGACCAATGTTCTCTTTGGCAGTAAACTGGGAGGTGCCCACCGCTCTACCACACACATACATATGCAAGAATTCAAAAATCAAAAGACAGAAATGCAATACAATCACTTTTTTTTTTACCAGATCCCACACTGAGGCTTGTGGCATTTGTAGCCCTGGTTCATGGCTTGACCGCCTGAGGTTGGGAGTAGAGGTGTGCTATTAAACCCCATTTTCCATATGCTTCCTCAGGACTGGAGCACTTGTGAGTTTTATGCACCTTCAGCCCAGGTGGCCCTTCCCTGTCACTGCTGGCTCTGCTCCTTTTCTTGGCTCTTTGCATATTTTTGGGTCCAGAGGCCTGTGTCCCTACACTTCTCCAGGCTCTGCAGACCACTGCCTGCAGAGCCCAATTCCTGCTACTGACACTCCAGCACTCCCCAAATTTCCTTGCACCCCTCCTCAGGCCAAAACACCATCCTCTTCTACCTATGTATGCACTAGAAACCAAAAGTAGTGTATGGAGATTAGCCAGTGGTCAAAGTCTCTGGACTCATTCATGTGTGCACTGAAGACACCGAGCTCGTTCCAGCTCAGTGATCCAAGGATTTTTGCAATGTCATGTTTTACAGATCGCTAATTTACTGAATTGGAGTTAATTGGCTTGGACACACACATGCTGAGCTTTCATCCCAAAGATGACGGGACAGAGGGATGTAATCAGAAGGACAAACATTAACCCATGGTTGACTGTTGATCCCCCAACGCATTTAGCCCAAGGCCATCCCACTCAAGCCTAGTGCTGGCTCCACAAAGGCACATATTCCGTTCTACCTCTTAACATTTCTCAACGTTTTCTTCCCTGCTAAGCCCAAACTCCCACCCCATCTTGCCAGGACCATCTGTGAGTTACCTCTCAAGGAAGGTTTGCAAAAGGCAACCACGCACAGGAAAGCCAGAGTTGCTGCAGAACAAACTTTTCCTACAAAACTTGTAAAAAGCAGTTGAAAATTGTTACAGGTCCATAAGGCAGAAGAGGCCAAAGACCACTGAGGCAGGACCTGGCTGTACACATCTCTCACAGAGCAGTATTCAGTGGCCATTTAACCCAAATACCTTGTATACCTTAGAGGCAGAAAGGCTTGTCCTACATAAGGTTGGCTTTAGTGACGTTTTTATTACTTCTAAAAAGTTGAAAAGGCCTGAGAAGGAGTATTTCCTGGGGCTGTACCCTGCCAGCAGGGCTGGGGTCAGGCAGCCAAACCAGGCAGCAGTGTCCAAAAATGCACATTTCCCACCTGCCACTTCAGGGACCTCATTTCCAGGCCTAAGACCCAACGAAACACCTCAAGCACTGGCTGCAGTTTATCTTGAATTTGCAGAAGATATTTCCAATGCAGGAAAAAAAAAAAAAAAAGGATGGAGATAGTTTCTTGTGATTTTTACCAGGAGATATTTAAGCTGTTCAGAGAAATGAGATATTGCCAATGATGGGTTAGTGGGCAGAGAGCAGGAGTAAGCAGGAGGCTCACTAGCACAGCTGCTTCCAGTTTGTCACATGTCTATCACACAGTTTGGGTTTAGGGCTGGAGATGTCAGCTAGAATTGTAGGGCATCTATAACCCACCTCCAAAAGGAAAGTTCTGGAAGTTGAAAAAAGCCTGTTGGTGTTCAGTTTATAACCCTGCTTGGATCAACCAGAACCAGCTGGGACTTCAGCCACCAAAGCTCATCTAACTGCATTCTTCCATCAGTAGCCAATAGCGTCAAAATCAACAAAACACTCCACCAAATTTTAGCTATCGATGACGTATGCACGCAAATATTTACTGCTCTATAACATGCTGCCCACATGGCTGAGCACAAACATAAGCGATTGCGACCTTGAGGTTCTCTCATCAGCAAAAAAGTGTGACCAACTGATCAGAGACACCACTTTAATTCTGGCACTGCGTGTGTAAGCAAAGCCCTTCACAAAGCTGGTTTCATACGCTTGTTGAGATTTCTTCAGAAAACCAAATGCTTTTACATGCTACATATTCTTTAATATATTTTTAATATTTTTTTTTAGCCACCCAAGTATTTTTTAGCCTCCTGGACACTACTACAGTATTACTAAAGCATATCCGAGATATGCTTTATCATATGCCATTGTAAAAGTTTGCTTCCACATACAGTCCTCTTCGCAATTAAATCTGCCTGTCTTTTTTGGAACACAGATTACGATTCAGTTAGATTATAAAAATTAAGTAAACTATGAAATGAGTATTCCTTTTTCTCAAATGCACGTTCCTTACATTTGGTCGGCTTTCATCAGGCCTGTGAAAAAACTAACCGGGACAGCCCCGCTGGAGATGTGCAACAAGCCCTGACTGCAGACGACACCCGACAGCCAGGAACCCCCTGCAGAAAGCTCGCCTTCACCTCTCCGCTCCTAGGGGTAACATCGGATTCGTCGCTTTTGACTGACTTCAGGTTTAGGGCTTCCTTCAAGGAACTCAGCCTTTCTCATCCATTCAGAAAGATTACAGAAAAGGCTGAGTTCACCTCGGGACACTAAAGTTCAAATAAGAAGTCTACAAGAAAACTTGCATTTCGATGTTGTACGTTTTTCAGATGACTCCTCCTTCACTTGTATTTACTTCTTTTATAAGTCTCTACCTCAAAAGAAAAATGCATCATCACGCCATCAGATGATATTTGCAAAGCATCACTTTATTCATTCTATTTGCAGGCCTCTCGCTTTGCCTTTTCTGGCTTCTCTCACCACTGTAAGCGTTGTGAGCCAAGGATGTGAATTTAGTGCTTGCCAGTGTCTAGGACAATGGGGGTCTTGATTTTATGCATTACCAAACTCTACTGTATTTACAGTCACAACTACACAGCCAAATCATTTCAGAGGATGGGGTCAGGTAGGTTAAAAGCAGACTGACAAAACACAGCGCTTCTACAGAATAAGGAATTAGAGCAAGAAAGTCAGGGTGTTTGATTTTAATAGATGTGAACAGTAAAAAATTCATAAAGCAAATGTGATAAAGCAACCTGGAGTGCAAAGATCTCATGATTGCTAGACATTAATGATGAATGATTAATTATATCTTTATTAGAGTACACACATGTTTGAGTCTTCTTCTGGGGACTCATTTTTTTCTGCCTTAGGACTCAGTGGGAACCAAAAAGCCATTGCTTTTAAATCACAGAAGAAGTACTAATTAGTGCAAGAACGAGAAGCCGGGACTACTGCTCCAACTATCAGTAACAGCTGCAAAGGGACTTCATGACTCATTTCTGTTTTGCTGTTTCTCATCACTGACAGAAGCCCAAACTCCTGGTAAGTGACTTATGAAGAGAGGGCTGGAGGAAGATCTTGTCTGACCGCATACCCCTGACCCAGCCTGGCCATGAGCTGCTCAGGAGCAACACCAAGCAGTAGCACCAAGCCGGGAAACCACAAAGCCCTTTATAAATCACAGAATGGTCGGGGTTGGAAGTGACCTCTGGAGATCATCTAGTCCAACCCCCTGCCAGAGCAGGGTCACCCAGAGCAGGTTGCACAGGAACGCGTCCAGGCGGGTTTTGAATGTCTCCAGAGATGGAGACTCCACCACCTCTCTGGGCAGCCTGTGCCAGGGCTCTGCCACCCTCAAAGTAAAGAAGCTCCTCCTCATGTTTAGGTGGAACTTCCCACGCTCGAGTTTGTGCCCATTGCCTCTTGTCCTGTTGCCCGGCATCACTGAACAGAGCCTGGCCCCGTCCTTCTGACACCCATCCTTTAAGTATTTATAAGCGTTGATAAGATCCCCCCTCAGCCGTCTTTTTTCCAGACTGAAGAGACCCAAATCCTTCAGCCTTTCTTCATAGGTATTTAACCTACCGGTTAGGTATTTAAATAGGTATTTAACCTACTGGCCTTCCCTTCCATCCTCCCTTTCTCCTCCAGCTCAGGCTCCAGCTTCATGGGGGAACAAATAGGAAAATGAGAGGAGAACCCAGCTGTCCACGAGCACCGGGCAGCCCTGTGTGCTGCCATGGAGGGGCCGCTGTCCCCACTCTTGCCCCGCTCTCGCTGCCTGGCCAGTGCCTACCTGTCCCTGCAGCAACGCACCATGAAGTACCACTCATCTGCCCAGGCGTTACTACCCACAGCCCCCCACCCCGTCTCCGGCTAACCCCGCAGCGAGGCACCCCTACGAATCCTATCACCACCGTGCCCACAGAGCTGGACCGTGACTGGTGCCAGCAGCAGGTTTATGGAGCAGGTTGGCTGGGCATCACCCCTTCTTGGTTTTTCCAGGCAACTCATAAGCATTGCCTCCTGCATGACATAAGGAAGGGATAGGATAAAAGGGAATTTTATGCCAATACTCTTCCACCGAGATAATAAAGCCTGTATTAAAATGGGACCAGCACTGAGATCAAGCTGCAGCAAAGAAATCTGGTACTTGTGCCAGTGAAGTCAATAAAATGGGGCATATTTGATGGCAGATGGGCAAACCTCAGCTGGCTTATACTACTGTCCTGTCTCAATTACCTTGGTTTTCTTCATTATCCCTGTTCATATCCTTAGATGTGTCTTTGTCCCCAAAGAGGCTTTTTAAAATTGCATTTGCAATTGGAAGCATCATAGCAGTGGAGGCAGTATTACTTAACCACATGGACAGGAAAGACGTTGTCAACATCATCCCTAAAATTAGTCTGTAAGAGAGAAAAAAAGGAAAAGCTGAATTTCTTCAGGCTGGTAAGCTCTCTGATATATTATAGCTGTAGGAAGAAAAGCTCATGTGCAGGGATAACAAAACTAATAGCAAAAAAGATTCCTGTGACTATCCTGTAATTGGATGGAGCACAATTATGGGGCTGAACCAAATGATTCTCCTCGTGCTCTGCCGGCCTCTGAGCAAAGGCAAAGAGATGAATAAACCCAATAAGCTGGAGAAAAGGGGATGCAGGCAGCTCCCTGGTATGGGAGACACCCACATCACGGCCCACCACAGCAGAGCCACTTCCCGAGCACCTGCAGCTCACGTCCCCCATGGAGATCCCCCTGCTCCCATAGTCACCTGGCTGGCTGGACTCCCACCAACATGAGGACCCGGAGCGCGATCCTGCGGTGTAAATTCCACTCCTCAATGGCCGAGGCCATAATTAAACCACTGAGGAAGAGGAAGTTGGTGTCTAAAAAATATTGTGGGCAAACTTTGTTAGATGGGAGGATCCCCAGGAAGGGAAAGAGGACGATGGGCAGCAGAGCCGTCACGGCCAAGGGCAGAGCCTCCGTGCACCAATACAGGGCCATCAGCAGGATCACATAGAGACATCTTCCTTCCTGCAAAAGGAGAGAGGAAAAGTAAGACATGACATTACAGAGACATCTTTCCACTTGGAGACACTTAGACAAGCAAAACACACCAGTTACTCCTTGAAGGATACAGTATTTCTCCCAAATCAATTCCACCAACACCTTCACCCCTATGTTGCGCAGGGGTTCAGGACTTACACTGATCCTCTGAGACCACAGCAAAACCCAAATCCTACTTGATCGCCTGAGCTTCCTACGTGTTGCAGGGTGGCAGTGCACTGGGGCATCAACCAAGGAAGCTCCGGAGAGGAGGAACTGCCCATCCACGTTGAGTTAGGGTGCTAATCCCCAGCAGGAACTGCTGCTAGAGCAAGCGCTGCGAACATCCTTAGGTGTCCCATTATCTGACCCTGCTACACTTAACATGTCTGTGCTTTCTCCCCCGCTTCCACAGACCGTGCTCTGCACATCTATGGAAAAACAGTATCGAGTCCCCACATTCGCAATAGGAGGCACACAGAAAGGTTTCTTTTCTTGGATCAGAGGCTCCCGAGAGACCTGTGAGAAATCATTTGACAGCAACCCATCCCAGTCCCTACGGAAACCAGTAAATCAAGCGCCCTGGTGTCACATCGCTTCCTGAGGGCGGGGAGCTCGCCCATGCCCAGCATCGCCCCAGCCTGGGCCAAGGCTGGCAGAAACCCAGCGCCCCCGCGCCGTGAATTCATTCATCCACCCAGGAGGCGCAAACTAGACCAAAGCCATTTGTCACGACAGGCCACAGCTGAAATAACGAGCAACGGAAAGAAGTCAGGAGAACAGCTCCAAGCCCAGGAGGGGAGAGCCCTGGGGGGGCAGGAGGAGCCCGGCACAGAGCTGGGCTCGGGCACGGCGAGGCTGAACAGGGATATTGTCAGCGACCACGGGGCAGAGTGCCCACAGCGCTATAAATAACAGCCCAGAGTCATTTGGAAGCCACAGAGCTATTTATTTTGCCACTTTTCCAGCTTGTTGGACAGGTTGAATTGTTACTCAAAGGCACCTCTGTCCCTCTGCTTGGACCTTCCTCCCTGGCACCCGGGGCTTTGGTGAGGGAGATGATGGCTCCATTCCCTGGCGTGGCTGGGTGGGGAACAGCGTGGCCTGGGACCTGAGTGGAGCTGCGTTTTGGGGACAATGTGGTCTCAGCTGGAGCGTGCAGCAAGGTACGGCGGAGACACAACTTGCCTGGCCACCTGCAAACAATTCACTTCAGGCCTCAGCTGAATGTGGTCGCCCCCAAGCTCCTAGAGCAGACACCAGCCCAGCAACACCCCCACAAACTGCGGATAAAAAACAACCACGGATATTGAGAAAGCCAAAGAGCAGAATCCACCCTGAAACCCTGCTGGCTGCATAGAGTTGAGTGAATTGAAACCGATACGGGTTTATTGCCCAATACATCTGTAGTGAGTGTTTGAAAAGTGGCAAGAATGACAGAATTTCTGATTTGCTTTGCTTTTAGCACTCAGGCTTTGCATTTCACAAGCAGTTCTGCTAGCAAAGCTCCAGTGCTTCAGTGCACGTGGAAACGCGAATATCACAGAACTGAGAGTAATTTGCTTTGATTTTTTTTTTTTTTTTTAATTCATTAATTGCAGCAGAGCCAATGCTTCATGTAAAGTTCCCAAGATCTGGATTTAAAGAAAATTTGCAGTCCTAATTTTAGATCCCAGTAAAGCGACATACTGTGAAGTAAACCCTTTACATTTCCAGGGCTCAGCCCTGGCACCTGGCAGTTCCCATGAGCTCCCCATGGCTTCGCTTCCTCCAAACCAGCAGGACCAGAGCAGCAAACCTGGCATTGCTAAATTTTACAAAAATAAAGAATTATGTTTTAAAATGTTTGCACACTAGATTAGCGATTTCATTCCCATTGCAGCTGATAATTTCTCTTTACTCTGGTTCTTTTTATACACCAAAGAAACAGCTTTGCTCTCATTAAGCACTTTTCCATTTGATCTCTAAAGGCAATACAAATAATTTTTTTCTCCCACTGGCAAAATATTCTTCAGTTTTCTGCAAGGAAAGTTGGACCAAAGTCAGCTTCAAAATAAAGACATTTTGCTTCTTACAGTGGTAGAGCAACTGAAAATATTTAACAACGCCTCGATATAAGAGAATATCAGTGAGGGCTTTAATTGACTTGATGAAATAGATGAAATAATTTAGAAAACTAATTATAAGTAAGGAATATTTATTCTCTGGTGTATGGAAAATGTTCTGGAAAACATTACAATGAAACACAGCATGAATCTAATAACTAATCTTCATTGCAAAATCAAAGGCCAAGGGGTAAAACCGAAACAGGGCAGAAAGAACTGCTATACAGAGAGTTTTCCCGAAATATCAAAACCTATATGGATCAACAGCAAACCACTTGAAAAAAAAAGCTGTAGCATTGTTTATGCAATTTATTCTACCCCAAAAGAGGGCAAACTGCACCTATATTAAACAAGTTTTTCACTGAAGATGGGACCATCATTGAACAAAAAAGGAACAAGACCACTTCAGAATAACTCAGATTTGGAGCAAGCGCTCCCCAGAATAAAATAAAAAAAATTCAAAACCACTAATAAAATTGAACCAAACTGTATATAAAATCAAAAGGTTTTTGGTTTCAAGATATCTTGCAAATGTTAGTTAATTAATGCTCCCAGTGCCCAGCAAGGTTGGTTAGTATGCAAACAATAAATGCTAACAAACGTCAGAAGAATGGTCCTTTGAGAGATGGCCACGGCTGCCCCGGGACAGTCCAGGCTGCATCCGCTGTTGTGTGCAGCACTATCACCCCGACATGATCTTTATCCTTCGATCCCTCTGCCGTGTCACTGTCAGACTCCTTCTTGCCTCCCTGCAGCTTTTTTTCAAGATAAGTCTATCAAAGTTCAGGGGGGAAAATGGTAGCACATACGAACTTTAAAATGGGTCTCGTGATTGGGTTAATTCTATAACCACTTAATGATTTCCAGGGAAGTGCTCTGGACTACAGCGGCTCTCCTTCCTGTTGCTCAAGAGCCTTGGGAACGACCTCTGCCCCTCCAGACACAGTTCCTGCCTTCGCTGCACTGAAAGCACCGGGAATTTTCCACGCTGGGGGACCTGCTGAGCTACGGCAGAGGAAGCCAAGCCACGAGGTAGTCTCCCGTGGGCAGGAGAGCTGGAGGGAGCAGGAGGTCTCCTGAAACAGCCAATGAGGTGCCCCAGGGAAAGGAGGTGCTGGCAGGGAATGTGGGTCAGATAAGGCGAATCGGCTCGCCCAGGCATAGCACCAAGGCACGGGCATCCATGTGTCACCAGTCCCCACCACCAACCTGAAAGGGGACATCAGAAGCTTCAGCTGGACCTTGTTCTCCACCAGCCCCAAGCAGCTCCTGGACAGCCCCGTGCCACCTGCCCAGTGCCCACAGCCTCCCTGCCAGACAGGCCCAGCGTTCAAAGACGTCCTACCCAAAGGCACTGCCAAGCTTTGGTTTTTCTCCATCAACCTTTGCATGTTACATGATCATCACAGCCTCACTACCCCAACACGGGCTCTCTCCATCGCCACGCCGCCCTGTGACCAAGCAAACCAGTGACCAGGCTCCTCCAGGACCTCGATCCCAATAACAGGAGATATTTTGGCTGAAACTAGAGCTTTCCAAGCCCTTTTATCCCACTACCATCACAAAGGAACATCCTATCTGCAATACTCAGAACTACTCAGTACAAAAAAAGTACCAGTTGCTTTCAGCATCTCACTCGCAAACTGTTGTCGCGTTGCAGCTGTGACCGTGCTACTGGCCATCTCTCTCTCACCTTCTGCTCGCCAACATGATGGATATGTGAATCTGATTTCTACCAACCCGGCTCCTGCAAATATGATGTAATCTGGACACAAACCAAGCCCTGTTTACCAGCCTTCCTGCCAGCAGAGCTGTTTTGGTCCCACTGGGTATTTGCAGAGTGGCTAGAAAGGGGCCAGTAACACAAGGGCACAAGCTGGAAGAGCTGCAAGGAAGATATTTCGCTCTGGAGTTATGCTAAAAAGACATAAAGCTTATTAAACACTTCTATTTAAACTTCTTGAAGTATTTTGTAGTTGGCAGCAAAACAGAATCATTTTCTCTATTTTGGAAACCGGATAGCCGTAGCTCAGAGAAACTGCACAAATTGACCGAGATCACATAGGAAACAACTGACAAAAATGAAATGGGCATCTTGGAGAATATCTTCCCTGGCTCAGAGGTCTGAGGCTCACGCCTTCTCTTGGAGGCAGCAATACATCCTGCATCTTCAAACATTCATGGACTGTGAAGCTAAAACAGGACGGTGTGATGACTTGACACCCTGTGAGAGGATAACGGGGCTCCCCTTTCAAATCTCCATTTCAGCATCTGGGTTTGGGATTGTTTTTAAGATAGATCCATGCCATTTGGTTAGAAAAAAAATAAGCATTTTCAGTGATGGTGAATCCACCACAAATTTAGTAAGCTGTTCCTATGATTAATTAACCTCTCTGTTAACATTACGTTGTGATAATCTGAATCTGCCAGCTTCAACTCCCTGCATCTTATATGCTCCTCCTTTATCACCCTTACCCAAACTCTGCTCATGATGGATATGCCTTCAAGGTAGCGATTAAGTTACTCCTTGCCTTCTTATTCTTTGGAAGAATAAGGTTGAGCTCCCATAGTCTTTCATCACATGGCCTGTTTTCCAGTCCTTTACTCGTCCTGAGATGTCTCCAATTTGTCAAAGTCATTTCTCAGCTGTGGAAGCCAGACTGGAAGGGTGTTCTCGTGAAAGCCACAACCTCAGCAAACAGCAGCCTGGTAGATCCTCACTGCTCTTCCTCAACTTTCACATGTCCATACACACAAATACCACATTAACCCTCTTGGCTGTGTGTAGCCCGTCTGGTAGCCCTGTTCAACTAATTAATATTGACACCTTAAACCCTTTTTTGGAATCTGCTTCCCAAGAGTGACTCCGGATCATCCTGACCTGCAGCCAGTGGTCCCACTGATCTCCATCTACCCTGGGGTTTGTAGAAATGCACCTGCTTTATTGGTTCACAAAACTTCTCTTGTATGGAAGTTGCCTAAACCTGTAGATTTTGAAGTAGCCAGGGCTGGATGCAAGTATTTTAACTCCCTTTAGTTACTGTCATAATAAAAATATTTCATTATCAGACAACTCCTTATGATATAGGACTGTACTACAAGCACTTTCCTGAGTACAGAACAAAAATGCTTCATTGAATATGGCTATTTCTGCGTTGTCCATCTGGCAACAGAATATCATGGGTCAGATTCCTTTTGTGCCACACACTCGAAACACCGCTCATCATCCTCAACACCCTGCCCAGGGATTTTGTCCTCAATTCTTTCACATCCCTTTTCATGTTTTCAGTGGTTCTTTGCTTCCAGTTTGACTCTTATCAACATCCCTTTTCCCCTAAGTATTGCTGCTTTCGCTTCCTCTGTGCCAGCCTGCTCTTTGCCCAGCCTCCCCTCTCTCCAGACTGAAGCTCACAGAGCACGCGGTAAAATGTAGTTGCCCAACTTCCAGTTATCACCTCTTTTTCCCCATTGAAGTTCTTCCTCTCATCTCTTTCAACTGACCATTGCTTCTGGTTTTGTAAAACCAGCCTTTCTAAATCACCAAGTGCATACATAGCGGGGATGGACTTTGTGCATGAAATGTATACTCAGGCCACAATCACTTATGTCGCCCGCCAGGCTGCCCTCCTGAGTGCTGCCTCCTTGCCCGCCCGTGCTCCTGCTGTGCTCTCCAGCCCAGGATCCAGCTCCCAGGACACCCCGCTCCCAGCCCACCACCCCGCTCGCCTACATTGGCATCACCCCCTTTCCCCACAAAGCCTTTGTTTGGAGACTATTCATGTTCTTCGCTTTCGACCGCAAGCAATATCATTTTTCTTCTGGAAGTTCTCAAAGTCTCCTTGTTCTAATCAGGAGGACTCATTACATTCAAGTTAATTTTAAATTGCTCTATGGCCACTAAGGAAGTCAAGTCTGTTTTCTGAAGGCATGGGGCCCTATTTGCCTGCTCGGAGCTCCTTTTAGCAGATTTGGCTGCCTCAGCTGTTACCAAGCCAAGAGGCTGTAGACATTGAGTTCATTAGAAGCTGTTGGAACAAGCTCTTTGCACAGCTCATTAAAAGTGCCCCCCATGCCCTTTCCAGCAGAACAGTTCCTCCAGCCCCTCCTGCCCTGCCCAAGCTCTCTGCAATCATTCACAGCCCTCCGAGCAGGGGGGGTCGCAGGCACTTCCACTCACGGGACAAATATTCAGCCATTTCAGCAGCAACCAGAGTGGGAGGCGACAGAGACCCTCACGCAGAGAACTGGTTCCGGGGAAGCAGGTCCACACAAAGCATTTCCTTCTCCTGTTTCATGTGACGGACACAAGTCACTGCTCCTGCCCCAGTTCAGGGAGGACACCCTGAGGTCTCAGCAAACCCACCCACAACACAGGAATTTCATTTTTCTATTTAAGAGAAAGGAGATTGCAGACAAAACCACTTACGCAGCTCTCCATGACCGCAACCTACAAAGGGCATCAAGTAAAAGGAAGGGCTATCAAGGGCAAGGGCTGTCACTGTCCCTCTGTGAAGCGACTCACACAGAGACCTGGAGAACAACCGCTGCAGGGTGACAGCTGATGAGAGCTTTAGCAGCAGCTTGCAGGTAGGGATGCTGGAGTTCAGCAGCAACAAGCAAGGCCAGACTTGATGGGTGATTTTTCTCCAAGGATTTTGTCTCCAGAGAGATGCCACCCAGGCCCAGGTTTCACTGGAAAAATCCACTGCACTCAGACCACAGGGTGTCACTCAGAAGTACACACTAATCCAAGAAGCCACATCCTATTTGTAGTTCTCTGTTATATCAACTTTAGGTCATGATTTCTTGGTCTCCAGATCCGAGTGAAAGACTACCCTTGAAGCCAAAGCTCAGACGGCTTCTTATGGCTGCAGTCCCCTGGGAGATTAAGATTGCTGAGCATCCTAGTGGGGAGAAGGTAAATGGTGACATGATGTGGGAACAGATTTTAGCATCCCCAGAGCAGAGGATCCTGTAAAACACCTTCTCACAAGGGAAACCTCATCCTGAGGCTAGCAAGGGCTGAGCCTCACTGCTTCTCATCTCCTACCAGTTTCTATAACACCCTGTGAGGCAGCAAACTGACCATCCCAGCAGGAACATGGGGTTCTCCAGCCCAACCAGCTCTGCCATGCTCCACATGTGCAAGTACTTGGTAGCATCAAGGTTGCTACAACAACTGCACCACACCAGGAGCTCTTCCTGGCCCGGCCTGCTTTCCGTGGGTGCCCTGCCTGGGACAGCCTCCCAGTAACACCAGCAGCAGCTCAGTCAGTCGAATTCCTTTTGAGATGGAACTTGCTGAACACCCGCAGCAGCTCTTGCGACCCGGCTGCCCAGGCTGGACTCGAGCCCCGCATTAGCAGAAACCATCCGACCCGAGCGGTGCAGCTGAGTGCGCACATCTTCCATCACACACCAGGACACCTTCCAAACTCCACCACCACCAGATCCCCCGCCTGCTGAGCCCTCGCCTGTCTCCCCCCCCACCCCCCCGTGGTTGTTTTACACTGTGGTTAAAAGCATAACCTGTTCCCTTCCTCTCCTGCAGCCCCCTGCGGCTCGGGCTGCGGAGGGCAGTTCAAGCAAGCTCAGGACGTCAGAACTTAATCCCCTGTTGATGCAACAGCAAGTTTCCTTTCTTGCTGAACAACTGAGAGACAACTTTGTGTTGAAACTGTAGATGAATCACTGACCCCTGAACACAAATGGATACGATTTCCTATGGTAGCTCACAGCTACAGGTTCACCCCTGTGCCAAACTGGGGAGAACTTGGTGAAGCTGTAGTTGGGCAGCTTGAAACGTTGCACTGGGTAACAGCCCCATGAGCATCAGAGTTTTGACAGTGACAAGCGCAGTCAGTCTCACTGCTACCAGCTGCAATGCATTTAGCGCCCACGGAAAACGAAGAACCAGGCTCTGCCAGGGCCTCTCCATCCCCACGCACAGCTGCCCCGCTGCTCCTTCACCCCCTCAGCTGCAAGCACTTCCACTCTCCCAGCACCTGTTTTTCTTTAACAAAAAGGCGATGATCAGACCGGACTGTCCACAAGGTCTACCATAAGAGTGGAGGGGTGTGAACAACACCATGACACCACCAGAGACTTGTTTTTCTTCTGTACATGTGGAGAAATACCTTTCCTGAACACCCAAATCTTTACGCAGCCTGTTTAACACTATACACTTCTACCAGTACACAGAGCATCTGGATCGAAGGCTTTCCTGCAGCCCCGTGCCAGGTTAATCTGTGATTTATTCTCACTATTAACCATGGCGTGGTTTGGGCACAAGCTTGCGCTGAGCATACGGTGCATCTCCTCACCCTCTAACTGTATCGCACAATTTTATACATGCTGAAGTCAAACAAGATACTATTAAATATAATTGAAGTCACTTGTTCAGCTACCGTAAATGAATGTACAAATATAATTATCTACTTATGAGTCTGCAAAGGAATTAAGTACCTGTTGTGCAACATGCTTTCTGCTCTTTGAGGCAGACATTTAGTATATTCCTATTAAGAACTCACGCAATAATGCAAAATAGAAAAAAGGGAGATGAAATCCAAAGAATTTTCTCTTTTAACACATGGTATCATTAAATAAAGCAATGGTCATTCTATTTTTTTTTTTTTTATTTGCGAGATTTATTTTGCTATCTTGAATGTAAAGGTTTCACCTGACAAGCACTATACAGGCAGAAGTAAATGCCACCTTCATGTCCTTACAGCATCTGAATCATTCTATAATCACTAAGTACTGAACATCACTTAATTTCTAATGTAAACAAAGTCACTCTCAAATGGATCTGAGTCAGAATGTAAGAGTGAAATCCTGTCCATACTGAAGTCAAAGGCACAAAATTTCCCAGTGACTTCACTGCCCCGTGGACTTCCACCACGGCTCGGACCTCCTGGTGCAACGAGAGCTGCATACATGGGACAGCTGCAAAATCCTCCAGCCTCCAAAGTTTTGCTGGAGATTGCTTAACATGCAGTCTAACACACATGCCAAAACCCAAACCTTACCAGGAGTCCAGTTTATTCCACATCTACAGGACACCACAAATGTCTCACTCACAAAGCCTTTTCAGATACAGCACCAAAGGTCCCCCCGAGAATTGCGGTCAGTGCTACCAGTGGCACTTGCGGCTCCCCTGCATTTCCCAGCCCCGCAGCATCCCTCTTCTCCCTGCCCACACCGCTACCCGTGCAATTCCCATAGGAAAGGGATGGGACAGCAACGCCAGGCAGCCTCAGAGCTCCGAGCACTTGCCTTCCACCCCAGCTCTACAAACGCCTTGCTGAGTGGTGCTGGCTGTGGACCAGCTCAGCCTCAGTTTCCCCCGATCCCCTTTGAGGACTACTGATAAAAACCACAATAAGGCAGGTAGGTATCAGCAAGAAGTACTAGTTAGTGCTACTTAGTTCGAGACGATCCTGAACCATAGGTTCCTTACGCCTTCCCATGTCTATATAAGCAACACAAATACAGTCCACACTATCTATCCCTTCTTCGCCCTAAAAGTTAAGGTCACCCCAGGATGTCCCCTCCATTCGCACTCTAAGGTGGCTGCAGAAGGGTGAGGAGCTGTGGCAGACTGCAGGCTTCGTCGGTCCCCTCCCTCCCTGGGGGAACCCTGGCAGGTAGCAGGGTGACCCTCATGAGGATCAAATACTGCTGGGGCTGAGGGACAGGGGAGCAGCAAGGTGGGACAGACCACCAAGGTGATGTCCCCGGTCCGTGTCCCCAGGGATGTGCCCCACAGTTCACGCCCCCAGCCTGTAACGCTGACCCATACCCTTGGTCCATGCCCGAGTCAGTGTCCCCAGTTTGTGCTCCTGGTCCCAGTCGGTGTGTCCTGCTTGGTGCCCCCTCCTCTATGTCCCTGGTTGCAGCCCACCCCCCCCCCTCCATCCGCCTCCCGGCTCAGTGCGCCCCACTCGCTGTCCCCTGCTCCGTGTCTCCAGTCTGCAACCCCGGGTGGCAGCCCCAGCTGGTGGGGGGCTCCACGGCGGTGGCCTCCGCTCCGTGTCCCCCCCCGCCCCGGTCGCGGGTACCTTGGGGGGCAGGCTGAGCAGCACGGGCACCAGCGCCAGCGGGGCGCACAGCAGCACCACGAACCGCCGGACGCTCCACACCTTCTTCACCAGCGCCCCCAGCGCCGCCATCCTTCCTCCTCCTCCTCCTGCTCCCCCGTCGCCGCTCCCCCCCTTTATCCCGCGGGAGCCGAGCGCCGCCGCCCCGCCCGCCGGGAGGGGCCCCGCTATACCGCCCCGCCCCCCCCCCATACAGCCCTTCGGGCCCCTATACCGCCCTGCTATACCCCCGTTCTGCCCTCTATATCACCCCGCTGTACCTCCCCGCCACACCACCCTTCGGCCCCCTATACCACCCCACTATACCCCCCCGCCATACCACCCTTCATCCCCCTATACTGCCCCACTATACCCCCCCGCCATACCACCCTTCATCCCCCTATACTGCCCCACTATACCCCCTTGGCCATACCACCCTTCATCCCCCTATACTGCCCCACTATACCCCCCCGCCATACCACCCTTCGGCCCCCTATACCACCCCTCTATACCCCCCCGCCATACCACCCTTCATTCCCCTATACTGCCCCACTATACCCCCTTGGCCATACCGCCCTTTGGCCCCCTATACTGCCCCACGACCCCTACATTGTGTCCACCACCACCCCCCATCTCACTATTTTTCCCCAGCTTTTGCAGCCAGCGGGGATCGGCAGCAGAGACAATTCAAAAGTGGTTCCAAAACTCTGGTGGTACGAGAGCTCATTTGGGTTGACCATCTGGACCTTGCAGGCCATCAATTAGCACCTGGCTGCGCTAATAACGTGGGCTCAATACACCTAAATATAAAGAAATAGTACAAGTGACTGCCAGGAAAAACACGCTCAAATATCTGCTTTAGTTCTCAAACATTCCCTGCCCCCCCTCCCGGGGACAGAAACAGCACACAAACACACATCATGAAAAACCCGAAAACATGAGGAAAACAGGGAGCTGTGATTGCTTTTGACAATTCAATTTAACCAGTGACTCAGAGGTTTGACAAGTTGTTTGCAGTGCCATGTGAAATGCTTCTTTTTTTTTTTTTTTTTCATTAAAAATAAGGGAACACAACCAAACAAAAGGCCAGTGGTGCGGAGCGAGATAGAGCCATGGGAAATACCGGAAAAGCAGGAGACAAAGTCTTGGCTCGCACAAGTGTGAACCCGAGAAGCAAGTGAGTAGCATGACTATACCCTGGCTGCCCTTAAAATAACCAGGCCAGACTCACGCAGTTAAGGATGCTTCAATCATGAGTCAAAAAGAAAACACAAAAGCTGCCCGGTTCTAACTCCGAGGGCAGATTTTCCTGCCAGCTCTGCCCTGCGTCAGGGACATCAGAAAGAAAATGGGCGAGTACATGGGGCAGGAGAGGATGCCCAGCTCTGGACCGAGGTAAATCTCCGTGAGCGTTGCAGAGGTTGCGGGTGTCCCTCTGACTGCGGGGAGCCCAAGCGAGAGGCAGACACCACAGGAAACCAAGCAGAGGCACCATCAAGTTGAACAAGAGATCAAAGTCAAGGGAGCTGTATTTTCTCTCTGCTTTTTGCATCGCCTGGATTGTTGCAATTGGAGGCTAAGCGAAGCTGAGTAATGAGGGGGGAAAAGGGA
Organism: Fratercula arctica; assembly: GCA_947846985.1. Lineage (NCBI taxonomy): Eukaryota > Metazoa > Chordata > Aves > Charadriiformes > Alcidae > Fratercula > Fratercula arctica. Next base: position 10,730,415 of record CANTUZ010000013.1, on the reverse strand, counting down.
AAGCAAAATAACCCCCTGACTTGGTACCTCACCAGCAACCTGAGTGCTTTAAAGCATACTCAAAACATGGGTGAGTTTGCCCCATGTATATGAAAGATGTATAAAAAAAATCATGTTCAGCAGAGAAACTCCTGCCTTTTCACAATTAATCATCTCTCTGGAGAATTGCTACCTCCAGGCAGGTCACTCCGAGAGCATCAAAGAAGTTGGAGTCAAATGCACTGGATAAAAAAGCAGATCCCTCTGAGGGAAACTCTCCCCAGCTTATAAAAACCATGAATCACTGTCACACATGGAACAAGAAATTAGAGCGGAAGAGTGCGGTGATACAATCGGCATTAGAGACAGGATTGTACCCCTGTCGGAACGGACTCTGCTCCGGATCGGGACCCACCTCTGTTCCCTCCCCTCTCCTTAACGGCATATATATTTAGTTTTGCATGAATAGTAACAAACCAGTTTATCCCCACACTCATCCCAGGCAGGGGCTAGAGGGTGAGGGCATCAACACTGCAGCTCTTTTCAAGTAGCAGAACGGACACAAAAGCTTTTGCCGGGCACTGCCGGGGGCTGCTGGCAAAGCCAGGATCCGGCATCCGCCTGGCTCCTGGCCCCGTGGCTGGTCAGCCCTGCTGGCAAGTGCACCTTCTTTTGGGGCCCAGAAGAAAGCACAGAGCTGACTGAGAGAAAGCTATGGGGATTTATATCTTGCTTTTCTTTAACTGCTAAATTACATAAATAAAAAGTCATCGTGATAAAAAAAAAAAAATTAGTAGGGGACTCCTGTGCCACCTTGATGCCCCCATGCTGGGCTATGGTAGCATAAGCTGCTTTATCACTTGGGTAGCGATGCATGACCGAGAGGACGGGAGGGTGGATGGCGAAGGACCTGAAAGCAAAATTCAGCCCATCAAAACAACACAACTGCTTAAAACAGGTCCAGTTTACCCAATAGACCCATCAGACCGGGAGCACGTATATGAGTGCGTGCCACGTGCTGGACCAAAGGACCTCTACAAAGCTTTTTCCCTCAAAATCAACCTTCTAAGTTAAAAAAAGCTTCAAAAGAATAATAAGCCATCAATGCCACAGTCTGTTCTTTCTCTTACGAAGATACAGACTTCTGCCAGCGCAGAGGGCGAGGGGAACAGGAGCACATTCCCCCTCCGAGACGCAAGTCACGTCCCATCCCATCCCACCCAGCCCCTCTGGGCTCAGCCCTCAGCGCTCCCACCCCAGAGCATCGTGCGGGGGCTACATGCTCGTTCTCTCGGCCTTACAGGACTTCAGCTGACAATTAAAGTTTAATTAATTAGTTTCCTTGTCTCTACCACCCCCATTTCCAGCGCCAGCAGCAGCTGCCCTCACTGTACCCCTCCCCGTGCTCCCCAGCCATGGCTGCGGTCAGACCCCTTCTCTGTTACTTTCAGAGTAAGTTTAGCTAAGCACAAAAGAAAGAGGTGCTGCGTAGTGCCCAATGGGACCACTGTGGGACCCAGCTTGTGCTCGGGCCAGGGAGAGGATTTATTTATCTGTAGTGACCCTCACATAGTGAACTCTGGGTTACAAATGACCTTTTATGCTTTTATTGCACTAACTTGGTTTCCTATCAGCACCAATGGGAGAGGAGGGTTGCAAAAGGTTATCAGTGTTTTGCATCTTGCAAAACTGGAAAATATCAATTTCCTGCAGACATCAAGGCCTAGACTAAAAAAGTTCACTCAAAAAAACTTACACAGTATAGCTTGTATGCACAGTTTTTACATATACACACAGTAACCGCCGGCACAGAGCGGCCACCGTCCAAAAGTCACGGTAACAGCACACCCAGATTATGCAACTGCATTTTCATTCCTTTCTTGCCATGCTCATATGTGTTTTCCTCCAGGTCTGTTTTTCCTCCGAGTGCTCCTATAGCACTAACTCACATCTACTTCCAGAAATCCCCATTAAATGCACCTATGGCATCAGTGGGCAAAACAGAACTTGCTGTTATTACTGCAAGCTGAAGTCAGGCTGGTAACCCCGAGCTCGCAAGCTGGCTCCCCACTTCCCCGCGGGAAATCGCTGACGCTGGTCAGACTCCAAAATACACAAAAAGGCAACTCCGTCAATAACCACCGATTCCCTCTAAAATCCTGATGCCGCAAATTCTGCTGATGGCACTCCGGCACTCCTCTATTTCCTTTTATTCCTCTTTCCACACCTTATTTGCACACTCCTTGTGTTCGTGGTGCTTCAGGTGATAGATACCCAGGTGTGCTGTAAGATCAGGCAGGTGCCGGGAAGCCCCTGAAAATGAAGTTGTTCCTGGCAGGCCTGGAGCTGGTCCCCTGAGACAATTCATTCTTAAAAGCAGGAAGATTCAAGCAGTAGAAAGACCCATAGTGACCAACAGCACACAGTTATAAATATTTTCTGTCGAGAGAACATTTTTCCCCAAGTATAAAGATTTTTCCGGTGCTAGCGATGGTGGCAGAGAGACCCCCAGTGGCTGGGTGCAACGTGAGCCATCACCCTGCACACCCCCAGTGCCCCTCGGAGCCCCCCCGGGAAGGTTTGGGGGGGGATGAAAGCCAACACAGCCTTTGGGGCCGGAGGGAACGGCCCCTCGGGGTCAGTCGGGGCAGGACATCACCACTTCTCCCAGTGTCACACGCAGCTGTGACCGTGCTCAGGGTACGACTCGCACTCTGAAGAGGGTGGCACTGAGCGCTGGGCTGCTTTGTCCAGTAGTGGAAATACAGAACAAGACAGAGAGCTGCTCCGAGTTAAAAAGAAGTTTGGGCTTCTAGCCAAAAAGAAAATTTACCTCTTTCCAAAGACAATTTTCTTTCAATTTCACTTAAAAGATTAGTGCTTATTTTATTGGGTTTCCTTCGAAACTCAGTTGAGCTAAACTCGGTTGCAAAATGTTTTCAAGACTTTGTAAGAAGCCAGACCAAACTCTGAAAGAATACTGGTGGCTTGAAACTGCATTTGCAGTGGATAAACTATTCGTCTAAAAAAAAAAAAAAAAAAAACAAAAAAAACCAACCAAAAAAACCACACCAAAACAAAAAATAGAAGGAAAACAGGAGTCCCATTTTCCTTATGAGAACGCAAGCACGCCAGAGTGTCACCGAACAATAAGCGGACAGATAAAGCCTGAGTATTAATAATGCAATGGCAAATTATATCAATAATAATAGTAATTCGGGTGTTGCTTATGACCACGCAGACGCACTGAAAGCTAACACAGCAGCAAGACAAGCTATCCGCAGTCCAGCCAGGACTGGAAATTCCACCTGCCTTGCAAACCAGACAAGGAATCAGTGCTTTTCATCCAAGGAGCTGCTCCCACCGGCCCAACCAGCGACACAGCTGTGGCTGCAAGAAGATGCAGGGTGGACACTTTGCAGGTCCAGAGCGTCCCCTTCGCTGGACTGGCACCTGCTGTGATTTTTCCACCCTCAAACAGCAATAGCCCCGCATTCACCACAGCAACCCATACAGACACATCGGGGTGATCAAGAGGAAATATCAACAAGCCGTCACACAGATGTGCAAGAAGTAACACTTATGTAACGAGGAGGAGTTTTATCATGCAGTGGAAAAGCAAAACATCTTGCTTTTCATTACCAGTAATCTCAGTTTTCATTACCAGTTCATCTCCGAGCACCGCGCCGGCCACAAAAACTTGCAGTCGATCAGCTTTGTTTCTACTCTGCGGTCCCGCAGGGAGAGCTGCATTTTAATAAACATACTGATAGTTAGAAACAGACTTCTTCAAAGGGCTTTACAAACATAGCTCAGCCCTGGCATCACCAGGAGAGAGTCAAAGCGGTGTTTGCACAGGTGGGGGATGGCGGGCAGGGAGGTTTAGGCATGCTGCCTCCCCTCAGTGGGTCCGGGATTTGGGGCTCAGATCAAGCCTTATTAGGGGACTCGTTAGCCCACATCCACCTGCTCCCACCACAGCAGATGGAGCACCACGGGCCACCCAGAGCCACCTGGTGAGCACTGTTTTGAGTCACCATGCGCTGCTTGGGCTGTTGCATTTGCTCTCCAAGCAGGTAGGACAGCGTGCGGCGGCTGCAGCAGCTCCGAAAACCCCACTGCATGGAAACACGGCTCCTTCTTCTTGCCCCCACAGCTGTGCCATGACGGGGCGAGCACGGGTGAGACACGCAAGGAATAAAAGCAGAACATAGGCCACGGCAGGGAGCCGGGGGATGAGGGGGTGTCCAAAGCTGTGGCTGAGCGGTGGAACCCGGGTCCCCACGCCGGGGCCGGGCACTCGCCCAGGCGGCTCCTGTGGCAAGAGGTGAATGCGCGCCGGGCACAGGCAGCTCGCCGCGCTAGGACACTTGCACGGCCGCGAACCTCAAACCTTTGCTTTTCGAGGCAGCGGCGCTCCGGCGGCGCCACCGCATGGAGTGAGCTCTAGACTCCCGCACCGCCTTGTCCTCCCCGGCGCCTCCTGCCCGCCCCCCTCGACTCCCACCCCGCGGCCCCGGGATGCTACCCCTCTCCTCTCCCCACCCCGAGCCCCCAGCTGGGCCCCGGTCCCCAGCCAGAGGGCTACCGCTGGCCCCGTCCCCTCCTAGCGCATCCCCCGGCCGGGGTTTGCTCAGGCTGCTTTGCTTTAAGCAGGGAGGAAGAAGCCCCCCCATCCTCATCTCCCCAGCCAGGCAGGGTTGTGCCCACCAGGACCCCCACCCTGCTTTTTGCTGCTGCTTTTTCCCCTCCGGAGGGCTGTGACCTGATGGAAGTGACACATCCGTGGCTGTGAAGAGGTGAGGGATGCTGCCGTGAGGAACCACATTCCCACATGGCTCACTCCCTCCTCAGTGGAAGCATTTTCAGGTAGAGCATGAGTGACAGCGTAATGGAAGAGGATCTTCTGAGCATCTTCCCCAAGGGACAGAGGCTGCCCAAAAGCAAACTGCCCCAGAAGAAGGTCACCACTTCTTTCAAATCATTATCTAAAGTAAATGACAGAGCTCACACTCTCACCCAGCACACAACTCACATACCATCCGCCTGGGAACACAAAGGACCAATTACCTTCAAACCCACCTACTCTGGGGTTTGTAAGTTTTTCCTCTGAGACACCTTAAATTGACACTATTAGATACAGTAATCCAGAAAATCAAGTAATATAGAGAAAACATTACCAAAAAAACCCAGTGCCTACCTCTGCCAACTGCCTACCTAGACAGGTCACCACAATACAAACAGTCCCTCTAATAGAGCTCAAAAAAATGGCAATTTACAGCAGACTTCTTGCTTAAAGTGGAATTTTCTCAGCAGAAAACTGTTCTTGAGTAACAATTTTTATATTTGCTTAAGGAAAGACCATCAACTGAAAGTTAAAAAAGCCAAAATTACTACTGGAAGAAGATGAACCTGTCTTACGTTCAGCACTGTATTTCCGTGCCGCTTACCTCCTGGAACGCAGTTTTCAGGATATGTAGAGTCATTTATAATGGTTTTAAACACTTTGTTGTAAAGTATTCTGAGAAAAATAACACATTTGTTTTTCTTAATTACCTTCTGTAGATGCTCTGGTATCCCCAGGCCCCTCGTACCTCACATGAATCCAGAGTCCACAGGCTGAGAAAGATTACTTGGTATGATTCTAACCACACAAAGAGGACAAGTGGAATGACACTGTAAACTACTTTTTAGAAGAAATATTTAACATTTACAAAAGAGGTAACCTTTAGTTGTTTCTCTCTTACCTGCGCTCCCATCTCACAATTGCTTTGGTTACTTTATGACACTTAAACTCATTCAAACTTATTTATTTGTAGACACAGTTATCAAAATAGTCAACTCTGAAATAAAACCAACTAGGAGTATAAATAACCACATTTGCAGAAACTAAGTAGCAACATTTCTCCATCCCTAAGCCTGCTCTCTTCTACCCAATCATGGATCTCTTCCTTCCCCTTAGTCGTACTTCATCCAGCCTTTTGATCACAGGACCGGATTTTTTAGATGTAGCTGCATAGGTCTTTAGCAGAGTTTTAAACATAGCTTCAGTATCAGGATGAGTACTGAGGAAAGCTTTCTCCAGAACATACAAATCAACTCCTTTATCCTCCGGAAGACCCGAAATAAAACTGAGTCCAAAGTCTATCAGCACCAAGTCCAGCTTCTCTGTGGGTGGTCGCAGAAGTATATTGGAAGTTGTAAGATCTCCGTGTATAAGATCTTCATCATGCATTCTTGCTAACAGCTCACCCATCTTCTCTGCTAAGATAAGGAGGCTACTGGTATCATTTCCACTCTGCTGTAGAGAATTAATATGATCTTGAACAGTAACTGAGTCTACAATATCTTCAAGGTATATGGAGTTGGTGACATAATCCACAAAGTAGACCACTGGAGCTGAAATCCCTATTAAAAAAAAAAAAAAAGAAAATAAATGCTAGCAGTTAATTTACAGGATTTTCCAACTTTAAGACCAAAACACAACCAATACAAGCCTTAGCCAGAAATTCCAATTGAGATCACCCCCAGTCACTGATAACCCACATGGAGGAATACCCTCCACCAACGCCCAGGTTCCAACCCACGCTCTGCTGGCCTCCAGCCTTAAATCCCACTGGCAGCTCGAGCTTGGCAATAGGATCAGTCCCTCCTGGTGCTAGACTCCCTGGAAAAACACGCATAGGGCCTTTCTGGCCGAGGACAGCCTGCGTTTTGCGGGGGTGGAACCCTGAAAAAGCTGAGCAGGTCGCCCCGGGATGAGAAGAAACCACGGGCATCCTTGGGGATGAAGCAGGAAAGCCGCCAAATGCCTGTTATCTGCTCTGAGGGACGTGCAGACTGCGGGGCACGGAGGCACCCGGCCCCCAGGAGTGCCTCTCCTGTCAGGGTAGCCTCGCCTCACGCCGCCGCGGCCCGGCCCCGCCACTCCCAGGGCCCACCTGCCCGCCGGCACCGCAGCAGCGACCGCGCCTCCTGCGCCATGCGCCGCCGGCTCAGCCGCTCCTCCAGCGCCGGGTGGCGGTATCGCTTCGGGATGCGCAGCTTGGCCACCGCCGCCCGCCCGAGGAAAAGACCCCGGTAAACGCAGGCCTCGGCGCCCTGCCGCACCAGCTGCAGCCCCGGCAGCGGCGGCGGCGGCGGCACCGCCTCGGCCACCACAGGGCCCGCGGCCCCCGCCTCGGCCATCGCGGGCCCCGCGGTTCCCGCCTCGTCTGTCGCGGGCCCCGTGGCCCTCGCCTCATCTATCGCAGGGCCTGCAGCCTCCGTCTCGTCCATCGCAGGCCCTGCGGCCCCGGCCCCGGCCATGCCAGAGCGCAAGCCAGCCGCCTCCGCCTCAGCCGCCGCCATTACAAGAGCCCGCCGCCAGCCAGCGCGTGCGCGGGGCGCCGCCGCTTCGGCAATCTCCGTCAGCCCTCGCTGCCGCTTCGGCAATCTCCGTCAGCCCTCGCTGCCGCTTCGGCAATCTCCGTCAACCCTCGCTGCCTCCTCGGCAATCTCCGTCAGCCCTCGCCGGAAACCCCCGAACTCCCCTCGGCTCCGCCCCTCCCTCCCCCGCCTGTACCGCTCCCCGGCGCCCCCGCTATAGAGCGCTCCGGCCGCCTCCTCCTTGCTGTTCCTGGGGCTGCTTCTGCCAAAACCCGTTTTTGTGGTTCCCCTCCGATAAGTCCTTGTACCCTCTGCCGTGCTGCGGGGTACTGAGTGGCAACGGGATGGTGGGACTCGTGCCTGAGCCTGCCCCAGCACCAGCCATGGCAGTTTTCATGTGTTTCTGCCAGTGCAAGAGTGAGACCCGCAGCTGGCCCCCAGGCCTGCAAGCCAGGCACTGGATGGGCATCTTCACAAGGTGGCAAGTGAAGCCCTGTGGTCACCCCACAGTGCTCCCAGCACAACGTTGGAGCTGCCTGCCAGGCCATGACCCTGGGACGCCACCCCCAGGGCATCACCACCAGGATGCTCCACCACCAGGACACCACCACCAGGATGCTCCACCACTGGGGCATCACCACCAGGACATCACCATCAGGGCTCCACCACCAGGACACCACCACCAGGATGCTCCACCACTGGGGCATCACCACCAGGACATCACCATCAGGGCTCCACCACCAGGACACCACCACCAGGATGCTCCACCACTGGGGCATCACCACCAGGACACCACCAGCAGGGCTCCACCACCAGGACACCACCACCAGGATGCTCCAGTATTGCCTCTTGGGGCTTCGTGTGCCAAAAGTCTTCACTGGAGCCCATGAAGATCCACTGGAGCCACCCAGCTGGTGGCTGGGGAGGAGAAGGGGTTTGCCCGTAGGCTGCAGGGGATCACCAACCTGCAACAGGTCATGGTGTCACCCAGGTCCCTGTGCTGGGCAGCACCAAAGTTCCTGCCCCTGATGCTGGCACAGGCTGCTTGCACGGTGACTTGGGTGTCTCCAGTTCCTCAATCGGCCAAGCCCCACATCTCCACATTAGTTAAAGATGGACAAACCTCATTATCTTGTGAGCAGTACTTGGGTTTTCATGGCACACTGAAACCCACTGCTCTACTGGGTGATCTGCGTATACTGCAATTTATGTTCCTCAGAAGATACATGAGGCTCAGCCCAGCCCCTGTAAATATGTTTTCAATTGTTGCCTTTGGAGGTGCCACAAGTCCATTTTGTCCTTGTTTTCTCATCCGCAACATTTGTTTCCTTTTCAGAACATTTATATTTTATTAACACATTCCATACAGCTTACTTGTCATTACATGGTGGGATCACGCCTGGCAAATATTTATCTTGCTTCAGCAACAACTTTTAAACAACCTTCCCGAGTTTTCAATGATGCGGGTAATGTATCCCACAACTCTGCCCGCTCATGGCGTTCTCCTTGGGCTGCCCTCGCCGCGGCAGAGCCAGCAGCTTGGCCAGGGAAAGAGATGCGTTCCTGAGCTCCATGGCTGGAATTTGCAAGTGCCACAAACAATCATAAAAAAAGAAAAAGAGAGATTTTCCCCATGTTGCAGGCAGATTTTATCTAAGCATCCATGCACAGCCCCCACAGACATACATATATAACCTATGAGCAAGTGCACACAGATGCCCTGGCTTCGTTATTCTGGTAAAAATGTCGGTTTTCTCTCATGCTGGCCAAAAACATCCTCTGGAGCTTTCAAAATACAAAAGAAAATATTTTTGCTTTATTTTTCCTATTATTTTATTTATTTAAATTTTATCTTCCCTGTGATTTCACTTATTCTTTTCTCTTTGAATGCAATAAACAGTTGACATAGCCCTTGGAAACCATCTAGAGCCATTTACAATATTTATGGTATCACCCAGTATTTTTATTGGAATATTGAATGACCCCAGAGAATTGCACTGAAGCCACAGACTCGCTGGTAAATTGTTTAATTATGTAACTTTGTTCTCCTGGTGACAAGCGTTTGTAAACTCTCCTTTTGCAAACAATGTAATTGAGTTAAAAATTGCAGCGCGGCAAACCAAGCTAATGGAAACCGAGGCAGATCCCAGGGGCTCCTCCCCGCTGTCCTGCTGATCCCTTGGCATCGGGCAGGCTGCAGCGCTGCGGGCACCTCTCCCCTCACCCCCCGGCTTGTTTAAGGATGGAGGCTGTGATCCTCAGAGCTGGACGGACTGGAAAACCGCTGAATTTGGGCTACATCAGGTGGCTCCTCGCACCCAGCTGAGGCACTTGTTGGCTCCAAGGTTGTGTCCTCAACCTGCAAAGTGCAGGCACAGGGATAAACCTTCCTCTGTGTGAATTCTCGGCGCTGACTCCCATCGCAGCTCAGAATTATGGATCTTGGTCAGTTCTCCCGGCAAGAGGAGGCTACAGGCAGGGCGGGCTGTAGGGACAAGCCACCCCACAGAGGTCACAGGGGCGGGGGGGCACTTTGGGTTGTCGCAGGCTGCCACACTGGAGACATCCCTACAATGTGCAGGCAACAGGACCCATGGGGCAACCACCAGTACTGACCAGCATTGCCAGTGAACCCCCCCTAGGGTTAAGATATTGTAAAAGAAAATGCATGCAGCCTGGTATCATAACGAGAAAGCTCTCTGGGCTGTAAACGAGCACCCAACAAATGCAGGTGCCTGGCGAGCTGGCTCTGTCCCAGCCAGCTGTAACATTGGGCTCTGCTCATGGATTATAATTTTCATCAATAACTGAGTTGATCTTGGTCAGTTTGGTCCCCAGAATGCCTTCCTAAGGGTCAACTGTAATTAGAGAAAATGTGCTGGCGTGTGTGATAAGCACTGCTGAACACCGCATCTTCCTTTTTCCAGGATGGACTTCTGTCTCCTCTGGTATTTTTATTTTCATTTGTGATTTTTAAAGCCACTTTTAGCTGCTCCAGCCCTGAGGTAGCGAGTAACGTTTTCAGTAATCCGGGCCAGGTTGCCATACCAAATGCAAAGGCTGCCGTTTCAAACACCAAGCCCTTCAGGAAGCGCATTCCTGTGGCTCGGCCCCAGAGACGACAGCCCCGGAGATGACGTGCTGTTGGGCTGAGAAGCAGGAACACACCCTCGCACCCCGCAAGCCCAGCAGCCACGAGCGAGATAAGGATCAGACGGGGAAATGGCACTGCCAAGACACACAGTCTCGAGACAAGGAGGAGGAGGAGGAAAGCATCACAGGAGGGAGCAAGGTTAGAAACGTGCTGGCAGGCATGACGCGTGAACCAGTCCTGGTGGATCCAACCCTTCCAGACTTTCTCACATGGAGCTTAAGGACTAAAGCAACCGACTTCAGCAGGCCCAGAACACCCGTTGACTACAAATGGCATGATAAGAAAGGTGTACTTTAAAAACTGCAAAGGAAGATTGTTTTCCTGCAAAGGAGAAAAAAAAAAAAAAGAAAAAGAAAATGCAAAGGAAGAATTATCCCTGCTGTACATCATCGCAGGTTTTTGCATTTTTTTTCAGAGGACCATAGCCCCCAGCCACGCACAGCGTCAACACAGTGGTTGCAATTATGTACATACTGATGTCATATTTTTGGCTGCCTTTTATAAACATACCATAACGCTCTGCCTGTGCTCCCCGGGACCTCGCCCCCTTCCTGTCTCTGCTAATAATGTTTATTGCCCTGCCAGAGAACAGGCAGCCTCCAGCAAATGGCGAGGTGATAGATAAACAAATGCTAAGAGACCATGGAGAAAAATATCATTTCTTCCTTCTGACACTGGAATCATTTGAGAAGGAAGGAATTGCTCAGGCAAATTGCAGATCCTGTAGCCAAGAGTAGGCTTGCCCAGAAGCTGCTGAGGGCTGTAGGTTCCCTCCAGCTCTCTGCCTGGTGTGGTGGGAAACCATGAGTGGGTGACATCTTCAGTTCGTAACACAACACACCCAAACATGTAGGCTTGAGCTCCAGGGAGAAGCTGTGGGAGCCAGACATCACAGGCAAGATCACGCTGCATCCCCAGCATCCCCCTTGTGTTCCCAAAATGTGGAACACGTGCCCAGACACAGAGCTGTAGTCCTTGCTGCCCACCGTGAATGGCCTCGCATGCAGGGTCTTGGGAAAGAGAGAAAACTGCAGTCATTTCTCCTTCCGAGTGTCATGAGAGCTGATCCTGATTTCAGAGCTTTTAAACTACTTTCACATGAATTACTAACCCTATTGAAAAGCTCCTTCCGTGAGCACCATAGGTTTCTGTTGGCTGATGTTCATGTTTGAAGCCGTTCTTCACCGTGTGTGTGATCCCTGTGCAGCTGCCAGTTTGTATCAGATGCAAGGTTTTAGAAAAGGTATTTTTAAACACTGTATTTACATTTAAATTGAATGGGAAAGCATTTATTTAATCTATAAACAGGGTAAGTGATTTGAAACACTTTTAGTATTCAGTATGACTTTGAGAAGAAACAAAACCAAAACCTCTGATCAACTGCCACCCGTGTTGCAGGTCAGATATCCAAGAGACTAAGACTGAAAGGATATGTGTGATCCAGTATTGCCCATCTCAAGCATCCCAAAAATATGAGTAGGAGCAAACAAGAGTTGACACCACTGGTCTCCAGAGCAGACACATGATATATATTCCCTAATGACTCTTTAAAGATTTCTCTTAGATGTCCCATTAAGTTAATATGTGGAATGACTGAAAAAGCTCGTTCCAAAAAATATCACGTGTTCCTCATTCTTCACTCAACCCGTTTACTTTTGCCTGTGTCAGAGGGGTGTGCCTGCACCGAGGCACGATGGTCACTGATGCAGACCTTCCCCAGCTCGACCCTGTACTGTAGCAAACAGCTGTACCAGCACGGGCTCCACAGGGTGCTGTGATGGAGCTTGTGTTGTTATAACTGTGTGACTAAATGAAATAGTACCTGCTGTCACATCCCAGCTCACAAGGCAGGTTTATGGTCATTCGCACTCATCCTTGGGCGGCAGTGCCTGCTGCCTGGCTCTGGGAAGGCTGTGCGAGCCCACCCCCAAGCCTGTGACGGCACATCAGCCCTGCGCTGGTCTCCACTCCAGCTGGGCTACAGCAAACTTCTGAACATCGCGTGTACTTCACTGCATGCACACGTACTTCCCTGCGGCGCAACCCACCCAGCAACTGCAGTTTGCACAAACAGCACTGAGGGAGAATGTTCACATTGTGTTACAGAGTTTTGAAAGCACTTCTAGGCATATCAAGTTTTGTAAAATCCTCGTTTTACAAAGTGGACTTTGGGATACATTAATTTAGCCTCAGGCTCAGAAAAAAAATCTTGCATCAAAGTAGAAGTCCCAGTGTCTTTTATGCAGTAACCAGCAGGAAGGTTTCTGTTGCAGTGAGCAGAAAAAGAATGTTAATTGCAAGGAAAGTTGAATACTGAAATGCTTTGCCTAATGGAGCACTGTGCGGGGGGAAGGAGATAAGCTCGACAGACTGATCTTTCTTTCCAACAGAAGAGAAAGGCAAGAGTGCAAACTCAGTCAGGCTGCTCTTTATTTTTTTAGCTTTGATCTGGCCATGTCGTTCCTACCAGGTTTCCTTGGCTTTGCAACGGAGCTACCTAAAGACTATCATAAACTGACAATCTGTCGCGGGCTTCTTAGAGGCTTTCTGGTGTGGAGGAGTGAAGCTCTGCATCAGAGGGGGTCTGCAGTCAGCGAGGAGATTCCCATTCCCGGCTAAAGAGAGGCAGAGCCTGGGGGCAGAGCTGTCATCCCAGCACCCCACGCCGTACCCTGCCACATCCTCGTTTCCACCAATTAGCAATATACCCCTGGTAAAACGTCCCCAGCCAGACCCGCTCACAGCCCCGGGTTACGGTGTCCCGCCGGACTCCCTCATCCCCCCGGAGACACGCTCCTTCTCTCCGGCCCTTCGCACCACCGGGGGCGGCCAGTACCCCGAGCAGCACACCCCGGCGAGGGTCCCCGAGGGCCGGGCAGGGCGACTACAAGCCCCAGGCTGCCCGGCCGGGAGGCAGGGCGGGAGCGACGTGGCGCTGCGCGGCCCCGCTCCGGCCGCCGGACCCCGCTCCGCTCCGCCCCGCTCCGCGCCCGCCGCCCTCCGCGGAGCGCCGGGGGCTCTGCCCGCCGCGCCATGGGTGAGTGCAGGACGGGCGGGACCGGGGAGGGGAGGGGGGGGAGCCGCGGCGGGGCGAAGGGGGGGCTTCCCAGGGCCCCGCACCGGCGGGAAGGAAGGCGGCGAGTCCCTCTCGGGATGGGAACGGGCGCGTCCTGCCCTGGGAAAAAGTTTTCCAAAAAAAAAAAAAGTTTTCAACTTTTCCTAAAGGCCGAGAGTGAGTATCCCCGCCCCCCCGCGCCCCCCCAGGCCCTTTCTTTCTTTTTTTTTCAGGACTTCCAACAGCAAACATAGCAAACATAGCGAGACAAGTAATTTCCTGTGGCACAGCCCCTCGGGCCATCCCAGGAGCGTTACCGGGAAGAGGGGGCTGCGAGCGGGAGCAGGGCTTGGGGACAGCGCTATGGTTTTGTTAAAGGCAGCGGTGCCTGTTGACACTGGCGTAGGCAAAGAGGGACTTCAGCAGGTCAAAAGTCAGCCCAGTCCCGGCCAGGACAGTGGCACTGGTTACAGCCCCATCCTGGAGCACGGCCCTCCGACCAGTGTTTGCCATAGGCAGGGAAATTCCTGGCACAGCTCCTTGGGAAACCCAACAAACTTTCCATTCTCATGTGAACATCCGAAGAGTCCTCTAACTACATCAGAATAGGCTATATATGGATTTCAATCCAGGCTAGCTGGATTTCAATCAAAGTTCATAAACGGTTCCTGCTCGTTAAGTTAACAAGAAATACAGCAAAATCTGATGGAATCAGCTGTGGTATTGACAGCAGGGCTTTTTGTATCTGTGTGAGTTTGTGGCTTGAAGCTATGGCATGCCCAGTTTATGCATAACTTGTACAAGGAGTGATATAAGCAGTGCAGGTAGTGACACAGAGCATGGTGGGAGGGACCGGTGTGTAGCTGGGATGGTATAAGAAACAAATGAAACAAATTACAGAAGAAATATAAATATAGCCATCACTGAGAAATAACCTTTCTTGCTAGCTGTGATCAAAGGCTGAATAGAGACAATTCTCATAAAACACAGTTTTGGAGGGGAAAAAAGCCCTTAGGCAGGGTGAGGAAAGTTTTCCGTGGTCCGGTGGCTGTGTCCACATTTTTTCCACATACAGTCTACTGAAACTGTGAGTGAGTATTTTTAATTAAACAAAGCCAATGTGAGAATACAGGTAGTATTATATGCTGGAAACAAGCACAAACCTCTGAAGCAATGTACTTTACCTGTGCCTTCAAAAATGTAACCCGGGGGGGGTTGGGTCCCTGCATCAGCTCTCCTGCGCTGTGCAGTCCCCCCTGCCACAGCATGACTCATGGTTCACACATGGTCACCCTTTCATCCTCTCCCCAGGGCGAGAAGTGTGTGCAGCAAGCACCTTGTTTTGTTAGGGTTGTTTGGGGTGGGTTGTTTGGTTTGGGTTCGGTTTGCTTTTGCTGTTGTTTTTTCTTATTTTAACTAAACTTGCATACTTACTAAAGTTGCGTGCTCAGCTATATGGGAGAGGCAAGGTCAAAGAATTGCTTCTTGTATTTGAGGCAGGCAACAGTGAGCTTTTCGGCTCATGATAAAGTTTGTCCTGTGGTCCTGGACCAGCCTGAGAAGGTTGTGCCTGGCTCAGGGATCCTGGGCGCTGTATGCTATAGAAGGAGAGATGAAGACATCAGGGCCACCCCCACAAAGTCATGCCAAAAGTGCAAGATTAACTAGGAGAAATAAACTTCTGCAAGCAGCATTTTTAACGACAAGGTAGGGAGTGGGAATGCAGAGCCTGCAGTGAGAGGTGCCACAAGCACTGAAACGTGAAAATGATAATGCAGAACAATTCAGAACCAGAAAGCAGAAGCTCTTCCCTGCCCAGAACAGGTTTTGTAATTAGAATCAAGGGAGACCACAGAGGATCCCCCGGTACAACTCCAGGCAGTACAAATCACCGTCCTCCACTTAAATACAAGTCTTAATTGTGCTAGCAAAGTCCTATTTTCACAGTTCTGCACCCCAAATGAGTGCCCCTGCAGATAGTGGATGGGTGTGCAGGCCTGGTAGGTTGTGCGAATATTTGCAAGTGCCCCTACACATGACCTAGTGAGCTATGGGGAAGTTCAGCATCGTGGCTTTGTAGATGGAAAACTTTGAGTGTCCTGGGAGAGCTTTTTCCAGCTCGTGCATGCTGATGGCTTGCCTGCCAGTGCCAGAAAACTGAACCTAGCATTCCTTGCTTGTTTTCCAGGTCGTGCACTACTGATCCTCCTCTTGTCTGCAACAGTCTCTCTCCTGGGTGGGCTGATATTTGGATATGAGCTGGGGATTATTTCCGGTGCACTGCTGCAGTTGCAGATAGACTTTCACCTCAGCTGCTTCAAGCAAGAAATTCTCGTGAGCGCCCTCCTTATTGGAGCTCTCCTCGCCTCTCTGATTGGGGGGATCCTCATCGACCGCCATGGCCGGAGGAGAGCAATCCTGGTCAGCAACTTGGTCCTGTTGGTTGGCAGCCTTATTCTCACTTTGGCGAGGTCATTTATTGGGCTGGTCATTGGGCGCATGACTGTGGGCTTTGCCATCTCTGTCTCATCCATGGCCTGCTGCATCTACGTCTCAGAAATGGTGGCTGCTCATCAGCGAGGGCTGCTGGTGTCTCTCTACGAAGCGGGCATCACCGTAGGCATCCTGCTGTCCTATGCGCTGAACTACATCTTTGCAGATGTGGATGAGGGATGGAGGTACATGTTTGGGCTGGCCATTGCCCCGACAGCCATGCAGTTCCTCAGCATCCTCTTCCTCCCAGTGAACCCTGTTAAATTAAGCTCCTGGGATTCAGACTGCCAGAAGGGCCTCATTCAGTTGCAGAACACTGAGGACAGAGAGGTGGCAAAGCGGGAGCCCTATAAAGAGAAGTATTACTCATTTCTTGACCTTTTTAGGACCAGAGACAACATGAGAAGGCGGACTCTGGTGGGCCTGGGACTGGTGCTCTTCCAGCAGTTCACTGGGCAGCCCAATGTGCTGGGCTATGCCTCCAAAATCTTCCACTCGGTGGGGTTCCAGAGCAACTCCTCAGCGATCCTGGCCTCTGTTGGGCTGGGGGCGATCAAGGTGGTGGCCACGCTCATCGCGATGGCCTTTGCAGACAAGGCTGGCAGGAGAGCGCTGCTCATGGCTGGCTGCGTGGTGATGGCCATCTCTGTCACCACCATTGGCCTCACCAGCCGCATTGCTCCACTGGCCATGGCCAGGGACTGCAAGGCAGCTGCAGACGCCAATGCATCCCACAGCCTCACCCAGCACCCCCTGATGCCCTTAGCCTCCCAGGCTGCTGTGTGCCCCATCCCACCAGCATCGAGTGCTGTCAAAAGTCAGGCAGGCCCTGGTTTTGCTGCCTCGAGGAGCCTTACAAAAGTTTTTGCCAGTACTCAAAGCAGAGAGGTTGTTCCCGATTCTTCCCTCACTCAGAAAAGGGGCTTGGTAGGTCAGTCCGAAAAGGAGACAGTGGAAAGCACAGGCTCTCCTTTTGGTGGTGCTCCCTGGGCAGAACATATGGTTTTAAATTGGATTACGCTGCTGAGCATGATGGCTTTCGTGAGCGCCTTCTCAATTGGATTTGGACCAAGTAAGTATGGTGTTTATATATCCTTGCGCTAACCCAGAGAATAAAACTAGGGCTGATCTTTACATTCTGCTTGAAATGTTCATTATGCATCTGCTTTACCCCGCAGCTCAGTGTCTGGGAACTGGAAATATGTCCCCTTCTGCCCCCTGAATTGTATTCTAGCACTGCAACTCTGTCAGCTGTAGGGCTGGTACAGCGCTAGAATAACTTTCTCTTCCATGCTATCACTACCTTCGTATTGTATTTTTTTTCTGTGAAGCTCATTGCAGAATGAGAGCATCCCACAAGCACTACCTAGTCTTCCTAGCACCCTGGTGAGGAGGAAAAGAGAGGGCTGATGACAGAGGGACTGAGGGGCTTCTGCTGCATGAGAAAAAGTCAGTGGCAGAACTGGAATTGGATTTCTGAAAGTTTCTCAATATCAGTTTGTCTTTTTCTGAAATCTTTTATTCATCAGATGGGAATAGAGATTACTTCTCGCTTCCATGTGAGCTCTACTGTTTTCTGTCATTTCTTGCTTTAAATGCCTTGATAGGAGAAAACAGCATCTAACTCAAGAAAAAAAACATAGGTGAGCAAGTCTCATGGGTTTGACAGTGACCCTGTAAATTGTTTCAACCCTAGCACAGGAGAGACTACTTTAAGATGTATACTTTAAGATAAAGCTAAAGCTCCGCTTTTAGCCCAAATGTAACGTAATCCCCCTAATACTACCCCTTTGTCATTTCTTTACAAAGAGCATGTGCTGACAAGCAGATGTGCCAGACCTTTTCCATCATCTCTAAGTGGAATAACCAACTCCCCTGCTTTCTCCTCTGCTCCCTGGGCCCGTTCCTTGGTATTTCATTTCTCCGTGGAGCGCTCAACGTAGGAGTTTTGAAGTGTTCTGCTGTGACCTAACTCTGAGGTCGATGAGTGTTTGACACCACCAGCAGGAGGTTCTGGGTGAAACCCCTGCTGAAAATCTTCCGTGCCCATTTCCCATATAAATTGCATAACCCCTACAACTGTCTTCCTGATCTCTCTAATCTGTGCAGTGACCTGGCTGGTCCTCAGCGAGATCTACCCTGCTGGGATAAGAGGAAGAGCCTTTGCCTTCTGTAACAGCTTTAACTGGGCTGCTAATTTACTGATCAGCCTCTCCTTCCTGGACCTTATTGGTAAGTGGCCTACCCCCATCCCTCCAACTTCCACAACTGGTTAGGGAAAGTGGCCACCACAAGCTATCTGGAGATTAAGTGGCACGTTGAACCCTGGGGACTTGGTGCTAGAATAGGTGTGATTCTGATGCCTCTGAGAGCAGAAAAACCAGGCACCAGCACCACTGGTCTGAGCCCCTCCACCAGCCATTTCATGAAAATCATCCATCGCCCACTGGGCTGCACTGTAATACTGCAGTATCAGGAAACCACGGAATTTGCAGCTTCCATGCTGATAGCTTTGTAACGTTTCTTGCTGGCAGAGCTCTCGGCTAAGGCACTCAGCGGGCACTGCTGGGGCCTGGAGTTCTGCTTCCCTCTGTGGTGCTACTGGCAATGCCTGGCGTGGACCATCCTTCTCCCTTGCTGATTCCTGGTCCAGGCCTTGCAGATAAAGAGCTTTCCTGCCCTTTTGATGGCTTCTCAAAATAAAATGCCCCACTCAGGCATCACCGACCACCTTGCAGTAAGCCACCAGCTTCCTTTGTATCCCATGATGTGACCTGCCTCCAACAGACCCTTCATGCACTTGAATCTCTCTGCAGATGCCATTGGTTTCTCTTGGATGTTTCTTCTCTATGGACTCATGGGAGTGCTGGCTGTTATATTCATTTACCTTTTTGTTCCGGAAACAAAAGGACAATCCTTAGAGGAGATAGACCAGCAGTTCTCCAGGAAACGGTACGTGTGCTGTTGTCCCAGTGGGAGTGCTGGCTTTGGGTGCTTCCCACCAGCAGTCCCTGACATCTGGGGCACTAGGCAGCTCAGGGCTGTGTCGAAGTCTGGTCTGTGCTGCTGAGGTAATCTCCAGTTTGTGGTGGGGCTATGGGACAGGGTGAGAGAGCTGCAGTGGTTCATCACCAGGTCACTGCACTGAGCCTTGTGGCCATGCTGCTGGAGGGCACTAGTGACGCTTGCGAGGAAGAGGGCTAAAAACCAGGGCTTGTGGCTGAGGGAAGGAGAACAGGACCAGGACCAAAGCATGGCACAGGCAGATCAGGACCGTGAGGTCCTTAAAGCAATCCTGGACTGATCCTTCTCCTCCGGGGCAGAGACCTCTCCTGGCCTAACATGCCACAGGCTCTCACCCAGTAATTTCCCCTGCCAAGCCTGTAGTTCTGGCTGGGCTAGGGAAGATGGAGAGGTATTTGTGCAATTCTGGTTGAGAAGGAGGTGGTAGGGCAAACATCGCTGGAGCAGAGAGGGGTTGTGCAGCCACATGGCCATGACGCCAAGGGGCCGGAGCACATGGAGGGGTGGCCAGGAGGCGTAACTGCTGTAAACCCTTGCCTGGCTCCTGGCTCCCTGTGAGCAGCAGCCACTGCAGCTGACCCTCGTCATTGTGCGGCAGGGTCTGGGAAGGAAACATGTTTAAGCAGAGACGTGGAAGAGGAGTGAGCTGCACACACGCACAGTACCAGAGAGTGGAGCACACCAGCAGCACATGAAGCCAGTGGCATGCCCGCAGCATCACGCCGAGGAGAGGAGCAGACTGTGCCATCCAGACAGTTCTTTTACATGGCCTTTAACTGGTGACCTCTGCTCAGAGACGGTTCTCACTGCAGTGCCTTAGATCTTGGACATGCCGATAGCTGTCCTTTGGGTCCTTGGAGAGTCATTGGTCCCAGGCAGGGAACATATCCTTTGATATCTTCTTTTTTTTCATGGTTTGTATCTCCTATCGTTTAAGAGATTAATGGGTTTGTACACAGGAATTAAAGTACAACTTTTGCTGACAATGCTCTCCATCTGTGCAGTTCACTTGTGAGCCAGGTATATTATTTTCCCGGTCTTTGAAGTATTTGATGCTTTACAGAGGGCACAACAGCGCAGGATGAATGCGTCAATCACTCAGCAGCATACATTAATATTGTCACCCTTTGTAATATCTATATGGAAGCCTGGAGTCTGAGATGGGACCTGGTGCAGATAAACGCCCCGTTTCAGTGGAGGCAGGACGAGTGCTCGCTCACAGGCTGCTATTCCCCACAGCATCAAGGCCCAGCAGCTCACCTGCTGGTCACCCAAGGCCCTTGTTAAACGAGCGTAGAAGTACATCCTACCTGCGTGTTTGGCTAATTTCTTTTGTACACAGGGGCTGCTTTGTATTCATGACCAGGGTTTGCACATACAAAAGTGCACGCAATGTTCTGGTACTTTCTACAAGTTTTCCACCTCTTACAATTGTGCATTCTTTGATTAATTTACCCCTGCTCCTGACCCATATAAATTATAAAAAACCACCCTACTAACACCACTCTCAGTCCCGAAACACTGTGAGAGAGGAGGAGCTGGTATCCTGCTGAACAGCCAGCCTTGCCCCTTTTGAACCTCTCAAGGAACTAAGCCCCAAAGCTTGAAGTTTTCCACTGAAAATGCAACTCCTTGAGGACCAGTGACTGCTACACTGGGCCACCTGGCTGGCACCGCAGGGACAAACGCAAAGGCTGTGGCCATGTCACTCAAACCCCTGTGTCAAAGAGAAGCCACAAAAACACTGGAAAATGATCTGACCTAACTGTAATTCAGTCCATGGCTGTCGAGTGTCTGCCATGGAAGTGCTTTTCTCTTCCCACTGAGCAATGGGGGTCACCCAGGAGCTTCCTCACCCACCTCACACCTCTGCTGGAGCTAGAATTTGGTGTTTCTGAAGTCCCTTATATGCTGCAGACACTGTCACCTCATGGCACACAAGGACGCCTGTAAAACAGAAAACGAATGCTTTCTTCCTGCAAAAAAAGCCCATGAATACTGAGCTATATCAGGGGCAACTCTGATTTTCTGGGGTGGGGGGAGGAAGCATCAGCACTGTAAGGTCAGCCTCCAGATTGTGGCTGTTGATAACAGGGTCGTACATTCACCGGGGGATCCCTGGCCACGAGTGGTGGGAGCACAGGGATGCTCGCATGCACCCCTGTCGGGTGGGGGGTGTCGCGAAGGGACAGCGGAGCTCATAAGCAGTTCTGCCGTCCGGGCTGTGCCCATTCGCCGCCCGGGCAGCCCCGGGGAGCGGTGCGGGGCCGGGGGTGCACCGCGCCGGGCCCGCCGGCAGGGGACACCCCGCCACCGCTGCAACGGGGACGTCCGCTCCCGCCCCCGCTGCGAGCGCACCCCGGCTCCGGTGTGTCACCCTGCGGGGAGACGGACAGACAGACACACGCACCCACCCGTGACCAACATCTCAGCCCACCTCACTCCTCGGACACAGCGTTTGGGCCAGAGGGACCCCCCCGCCCCGCAGAGCAGGGGTGCCGCTGCCTCCCCATGCTGTGCCTCCGGGCTTGGTGGAGGGAGATGGGAATGGGAATTCAGGGGCATCCCGGCATGGGGGTGGGCAGGCAGCTGGGGCTGCCCTGGGGCGCGATGGACACCCTTGGGCCTCACAAGGGGGTGGTGTGGGCCCCAGTCGGGGGGCTGGTTGGGTTGGGGGGAGCAGGCAAGTTATCTCTGGGGGCGGCAAACAGGGCTACTGAAATTGCCAGGTTCTGGGGGTGATGATACAGAGAGCAGTAAATGAGCTTGTGGTAAAGGTGATTAATAATCCCAGGGTAAGGGGGCTATTGTTCCCGTTTCTGCAGGAAAACATGGTGCAACTTTCCAAACCCAACAGCTTCACCCATAGGGTGGGGGGAATTACAAGGGCCTGCGCAGCCCATCATGCAGAGCACAACCTGTTTGGGTGCCTGTGGTTGCACAGAATGCGAGGCAATGGGAGAATTGCTGGGAGAACCTGGGGGATGCTGCAGGGCAGAGTCCCACCTCCCCCGGCTCCTGCAGCCCTTGCGATGAGGGGGTGTACGCAGCCAGGAGGGGTGTCCTGCTGGGGAGACCACTCTGAACCTGGCAGACGGTGTCACAGGGTCCTGCACCTCCATCACAGCAGAGTTGGACTGGGGGGACTGGAAAAGGGAGAGGCCATAGAGAATTGTTTAAATGAGAAGCTGAGAGAGGGTGCAGGAATTCAGACTTGCACCCCCTCGTGAGTAGGATGTGGCCAGTACCCAGGGAAAGAGCAGCAGGGAAATAAATGGTACAGCTGCAATAAATAAGGTGAGTTTGCCCATGTGTAGTACTGGTGGACCCACAGGAATATTATTAAGCAACAAATCAAGGGCAAAACTTAGAGGTGCTTCTGTCCCTATACTAGATATGCTTTAAAAAAAAAAAAAAAAAAATATATATATATATATAATGCCAGGTTTTTGCACTGTCCTGAATGACAATGCCAATATCACTACAGACTTCTTGAGACGGGAAATCCCAGATTCCAACAGGAAAAAATGTAAAGCCAGGACTGCGTTACTGACCCCTGATCAGGATAAAGGTAACGATCAGCAAATACAAAATGAGGTTAGAGAAGCTAGTCACCTCAGTGATCCATCAGGGAGTAAAAAAAAAAAAAATTTTGGATAGAATAATGAGTCTCCTGGAAGAAGGAGTGCTGGCAGCGGCGAGGAGGGCTGCTGCTCTGGGTTTGGTGGGGAGCGGTGCACAGGACCTGCTTCACAAGGTGTTTGTGGGAGACCTGCTCTCTGCTAGTGACCACAAAACAACCAATTTAATGCTGTAGTGGGAGAGAGCACACCAAATAAATCCAGCGTGTGGCTCTGCAATTTCAAGAAAGGGAACTATGAAAAAAATAAGGTGATTAGTCAATAACAACAAAACGAAAAGGAACAGACAGAAAGCAAGGAGCCTGCAAGCAGTCTGGAGGCGATTACAAAAATGCTCCATTAAAACCCAAATAAAACATGTGCCACTAACTCAAAAAGAACTAAGAGGTTCTAAAACACACCCTGCCTGACTCACTGCTAAGGTTAAGGAGGCATCACAGGGAGAAGGTCAGCGTTTTAAAAGTGGAAAGGTTTCCCACATGAGGAGAAAGGGAAAACCCATAAAACACAGTGAGTAAAGCGTAGACAGAAAATTAAAAAAGAGCTAAAAAAGAGCACGAAGATCTACTTGTAAAGATATATTTAAAGAAACTTTTTTTAAAAAAAAAAATAATCAGAAATAAGGAGCTGGCTAGGGAGCCATTGCTCATTACAAAGGTGCAATTGGGTACGGAGGAGGATAAGGTATGATAAAGGAGCTCAGGCTCTTCTTTGTGTTGGTCTTCACTGCTGCAGGTATTTTGCAGATCCTCACACCCAGTTCATTCTGTGGAGCCTGTAAGTCGGAGGAACGAGATCAATGTCACTTTACAAATGGCTACTGTACCAGAGGGCTGGCAGGCTGCTAGCATAGCTCCTGCTTACAAACCAGGCTCTGGAAGGGGACCTTGGGAGCTGGAGATGAGTGTCATCTCTGTCCCTGCGGGGGTGGCCAGGTCTGCACCAGCAGTGAGCACACGGGCAGACAGGCAGGTGGGAAAGAGCCAGCAGACGCTGCTGCTGGAGAGGGAAAACTTGCCTTGCCAGCATCCTGGGACTCTAGGAAAATATCAGTATGCACATGCATAGGCAGAAACCAACAGAAAGAGCAGATAAAATAATTTTACCATCTCTTAAAATGTCTTAAAAATGTGTATTGCCATGGGGTTGAAACAAAGGTCCTTTTATGGATTGAAATCTAGTTAAAAGGTATTGTAGGTAGCAAAGTGCAGGGTTTAATGGACGGTTTTTGAGGACAAATGAGATTCAGCAATGGGGTTGCCCAAGAATCTCTGCTGGATCTGGTTTCAACATCTTCATTTGTGGTGCTGGGAAGGGAACAGACAGCAAAATCTCCAGGTTTGTGGATGATCCTAAGGTCTTTCGGAAAATAAGACGTTTTGCCAATGACAAATGGCTCTAGAGGAACCTTGCAAAAGTGAGTGAGTGGGCAAGAAGGGCAGCGGGGATGGATGTGCCAGGGAAAGCTGCCGGCTGGTGCCAGAGGCCTCTGGAAGCCATCTGAGGTTAGCATGGATTGGAAGAGTCCTCGAATGGGCAAGCTGGCTCCCTCCATCGTTGTCTAACCAGACAAACGTGTCCCCACTCTAAATTTGTGACCCATTAATGTAGCAACAGGCTGTTTCTTTTTTTCTGTCCCCTGAGGCTGAGACCTCATAAGACTAGAGGATACAGAAATGCTTGAGGCAGTGATAAATCTTCTTTAGTGGGCTTTTATTTCCTTTTCTTTCACAATATTTTCTTTAGTTTCCTAGCCAAATTTTTTCTAAGGAAAGATTTCTGACTTCCTTTGAGCCACAGCTCAACATCTGTCCACATTGGGGGCTGAAGTAATACACTGTTAAGGGGTTTTGATGTCAAGCCCAAAACCCCACCAGGGATTTATGCAGCTCTCCCCTTTCCTCCCTCCTCCTCTTCAAACAGCCTTTCATTTGCTCTCACTAATTGTGCTGTCATGCCTTTCTTTTTTCCCCCGGTTGTGCAGACAGCCTTTCATGCAGACAGGTTTCTGTGACAGATGCCTGTACCATGAGCTTTCCGAGGAGGCGGGTTGCGCTGCAGAGCGTGCGCATCGTCTGAATGCGCTGAAACGATCCAGGCACCCATCCAGCCCAGGGACAGATTAGGCAGTGGCTTCCCTGCTCCCCCCCACCCCTCCCCCCCCCCGGAGCTGCTGGATAACCGCTGCCGGTCAGGAGAGCCCTGCCAGCCCCAGCCCACCCACAGACACCACTTGCTCCTCTAAGTGGGCAGGAAAAGATTAGCTGAGCATCTCTTGGGAAATGGAAGGGGAGAGTCTCCAGGAGGATTCGTGCTGGGGACAAGGACACTGCAAAACCTGGTGTCCCAGGGGAGGTGGCTGTGGGTAAGAGGAGCACGGGGGGGGGGGAGGGGGGGGGAGGGGGGGGGGGATTGCACAGGATGGGGGGGGGATTGCAGGGGGTTGAACAGAGCAGTTCTGGGCTGTGCCCCCTTCCCTGGGTACATGCAGCCAGAGCCATGTGGTGGATGTGAAGACCATTGCTTTCGATGACTTGTGTGAAATTGTGAAACAGGGCTCGGCTCTGGGGACCGCGTAACCTGTACTCAGGCCCTGCCAACAGAAGGAGAATGATGCTTTTGAGCAGCTACCAGCTCTGAAGGCATCTGGGACACAACCAGAAGCTAATGCTGGAGGGGCTCAAAGCTTGAATTTCCTCCAAGTTGTGTTGTGCCAACTGTGTTGTTGGCAGGAGGACTGGGATATAGCAAGGAGGGCAATGCACATCTCGAGTTCATAGATAATCCTTATCCTGTTATCTCTGTTTTCCATCTCTTCTTTTGGTCAGAGGATAGGAAGGACAGTGAGGGGTTAACCCTTATTATCAGCCAGTTCACAGACAGCTCCTCACAGGGGGCTGGGTGCCCAATTTGGAGACCTCTGTTGCCCCTTCACCACAGGGTGCCTGTCCCGGCAGCCCTGCATCCCTCCTGGTGCTCCCCCAGGTCCCCATCTCCTCCCCGCTGCAAAAGCCACTGCCCTGGGGTCTGTATTAATACTATGCCGGAGGCAGAGGGGGAAGTGAACTAGATGTTTATCCCTTTTTTTATCTGATCAGATTTTTTTTCTTGTGTTTTAAATGTCTGTCTGCAAAGATTTCCAAGAGAGATAGAGAAGCACTTTATCTGTTCCAGGGTCTGCAGACTCGCACAGGGATGGGCTGGGAGGTGACAGGGTGAGGGGCACTCAGCACTGAGTTGCAGGAGATTTTAGTGAAGTTACGGCGCACTGTCAGGGTGGACTTTTAAGAAGCACTGACAACCACCCCTCCCACCGCCACTTACATGCGCTCCTGTAGCATGCTATAGTCAAAATCTGAATGATGTAAGAAATCAGTACAAACCTTGGCTTGTTATTGCTGGTCCAGACTCACTTCAGAAACCAGCTTGTACAGAGGTAATGTAAAGTTTGAGGGGCAGCATGTGCCGTCACCGAGTCCTCGAGCTCCAGCCACGGTAACATGATCAAGGTGACAGACTGAAAACAGAGGGAAGTGTCAGTCCCTGCTGCAAATGCTCCCACAGCTCAGCAGAAAGACACAGGGATGGGGGTCCATATCGCTCTTGTGCATGTGAAGGCAGCACACTCAAGGACTGGATCCTGCTTAGTCTCTGCTCGGGGGGATACAGGGCTGGATGAAAGGAGCCAGGATACATGAAACACGATAACTGGAAAAAATACAAACCAGAAGATGGGCTGTTTAATGCGCTACAGATCCAGCAAAACAACCAGAGCTGAACAAAAAACATACCTCGTATGGGAACAAAGATACTGGCTGGACCCTGGGAGAACCTGGAAGGAAAAGAGTGTGTTGAGATGTGCTTTGTTAGCTTGTCTGTCTCCAGGCACTTTGTGGATCAGACCCAAGCCCACCATGTGGTGGTGGCAGCTTTCTCATTTCACTGCATCTCTCCCGTCCTCTCCAAAGTGCTCCTTCCAGCACAAGCACCTCCAAGCTCCTCACATTCGGTGTCTGTGGCCCGTGCCCTTGTTCTTCCTGCTCTGTCTGGTCTTCTTGCTACTGCTTCTGTCCTCCACTTCCCTCAGCCCCAAGGTCTTCCCTTTGCTTATTGAATTAGCAGAAGGAGAGTTGCTGTCACTTTTAATCATTGGAGTAAAGCAGAGACAGAAAAACAAGGTTTCCCCGCAAACACCAGGACACTGATGGTTTGCAGACCGAATTGCTCTGACAGGTCACCCACCTAGGAATGTCTGTGTGGAGACAAGATACCTTGGGCAGGGAGTGAGACCTGAGGGGTGGTACTGGGCAATGCAGAAATCACTGCTCTGTCCCTGGACTTACTGGGACAAATTCAGCCTCTGGATAAGGAGGAATCACATAATTACCCTTACTGGGGAGTTTTTCCAGTTGTCTCTTGGTACTTTTGAGAGGCTGCGCTGAGCTCTCAGCACTAGGAATGGTTTTCTTCTTGCCACGATGGCGGGAGCTGCAAGGAGCTGGCAGTTGTAAGGACCCTTGGAAAGGTCCTCTGCGAGGCCCTGGGGGAAATAATCGTGCTCGGGCACCACGGCCCCACTGTGACAATCCTGGCACCACACCCATGGCTGTATCTGCGCTCACCGACAGCTCTTGGGGGTAACAACCATCCCTTTGTTCCCAACTCACACTCACAGCTGAGTGCCGGTGCATGTTGTGACCTCCTGCAGCAATACAAATAAAAATGTCAGTACTATGACTATTAATAGTGTTTCTATTCCTGCTGCCATTATGATTGCTTTTGCTACTATTAATAATAATATTTACATATGCAAAACCACAGATGCAAAACAGATGGTTTGGTTAGGACCTCTGAAAAAAACTCGTCTCTGCCACATATATTTATGACAAAGACAGAGGGTTAACCACACAGAGTGCCATATAGAGAACAAATAGATGGGGAAAAAGAATGAAATAATTCCTTCCATATTCCCAACAGAGGCCAAAACTCATCCATTCCTTCTCTCTGCTTCTCTCCTTTCTACCATTTGAGACTCTTTTCCAATACCAGGCCAGGGATGGTTTCCATATTTGTTCAGACTTGTCTAATTTTATTTTCCAGTTCAGCTATTATTTTTTCAGATGCAGCTTTTCCTGATGGATGGAAAATACAAAAGGAATCGCTCATCTGCTCCCTGCAAGCTTTTTCCTGACCGCTGGGAAACCCAGGCACTATTCCAGGCCTGGAGTAAACCTTGTCTTGTGGAGAAAACTTAATCCTTGTTTGCTGAGTTGACACGTCTGGGAATAATTTAAGCTAAGGGGAAAAGCAAAAGTGAGAAAGACAATTACCATCTCTGAGCCCATCTCATTCCCTTCACCATGCGGCCCTGCCTGGGAGGGCATCCTTGGTTATACGAGATGAATGGCCACATCTCCACTAATGGCCTATACTGTAAGGCAAGAAAGCAGCAGCACAGGGCCGGGCAAGACTTTTGGCAGTTTCACCCAGGCTTGTTTCACAGAAACAGAAAGTAACGGAGAGTCTGCCAGCAACATGGCATCTCCCTCTGCTTTCGGCAGTGGCTGCTGTAGGGCTGGACTCTTGGCAGCAGAGAGCAGAGGGCTTGGCTTGGGTGGCCACCTTGCTCTTTGCTCCTGCTTTTCCCTCAAGGATGAGGAGAAACGGAAGGACAAGGCCAAAACAAAGACCTCTCTTGCCTGCATTGATAAGTAGCTTTGAACTAGAATTATGCAGGAGTCCCACGAGCATGAATGGCTTCCCTGTGGGCATGCTTCGGTCTGTTGTCCGTATATGTATGGTTGTGCGGACACCAGAGGCACCCATGGGTGTTGTGTTTGTGGCCAACATGACTCCCCAGCCCTTTTCCATTGACAAACACCCTCATCTCCCTGAGCAGCCCCAGGCCCGGCTACTCCTTCTATGAGCAGAAGAAGGAAGAAGAGTCTATATGTTCTGCCACAACACAGCAAAGCTTAAACGGACAAAGCCACTGAACAGCATGCTAATGAGTACAGCACAGCATCCCCAGGCACTAATGAGTAATAAAGTGCCCCAGAAACTAAAGAGCCCCCAGGTGCTACTGAGGACTAAGTAGTCCCCAAATACATCTCTCTCAGGTCAAATTCCACTCTTTAAACCAATCCCCATTACATTTTACACATTGGGCTGCAGAAGGTCTCGGAGGGGCTGTTAGGTTCTATTGTAGGGGAATAAAGCAAGTGTCAAAAAGACTTTTAATGCCCAGTTAAAAATGGCCAAAATACGGCCTGCAGTTACCTGATAAGCTGCAAGGTCCCTACTGGGAGAAATATTTTGGTTTTTAAATTGTCTCAACCTTTGCACACTTACAAGAGGCTGGCCTTGGCTCTAAAATAAAGCTTTGTCAAGTACATTAAAACAATATTAAAAGCTTGGCTTTTGTTCCATAAAGACTTTTAATGCTTGTTGGTTGGGGTTTTTATTTCTTATAATGGTTATGACCAGTAATTATTGAGCGTATCGGAGCGCTGCAGATCTCTGCAGCTCTGTGCAGTTTACAGCATCAATACTCCTCCCAGCACGGTGGCTGTCCCATGCTGGTGTGGGAACCAAAGAGCTTGGGGGTGATTAACATCTCCAGAGATGCATAACAAAGCAGTGCCAGAGCCAGAGGACAACACCGGGTGCCATGGCCATGGGCTCTGCTCATTGCGAGAGAAAATATCCCTGGTCTTCCCTCGGTGGAAATCACCCTCTTACTCTTTACAGGGAAACTTGAGATATCACACCCTTTTACTGGTTCAATTAACGTTTTTTGTGAAAAGCTACCTAATGGCTATGGACTATGCCTGGACTATGGTGCCCATCACCATGGCTCCATTGGTGTTTTTTAGGTAGCTCTTTGGACATTCAAAAAGTTAGATGTTTGAACAGCTAGAGGTGGGGTTTTGTTTTTTCTTTTTTCAAAGCAGATCTGTAATTCATTCAAAGATTCAGCCTCAGAGTGTCAACAGCCAAGAAAGTCAGGGTTCAAGGTGCAACAGGGTGTTTCTTACCATCTCGTGTTGTTCCTCTGTGCTGTAGGGGCTCTCCGGGGCAGACCAGCCTCATGGTGCTGTTTTGCTGCTGCTATCGCTGTGCTTTGGGAGGCATGTTTGCATAGTAGCAAGCAAGGCCAACGCGCAAAATTAATGGCATTTGAAGTTCAGTGCGAGTTTTGACGATCAGGAATGCAGCATTAAAAACAAAACTTAAAGCTTCCATATTGCAAAACCTATTAGCTGCTTTACCGTTTTTGCAGTCATGCCAGTTCACTCATACTGGAGCTTTTACCAAAGCATGACAGCTCATATGTTTAGCTTGGGCCAGGCTTAAAGTTCTGATGAAGCCTAATCTTGTGACCTGTATTTACTTTGGCCGGGGATGCCTTTTGCACAGACGACTTCCTATCCTTCCTAATCTTTCCCGCAGGAAAGGAGCTGGGAGTTACGAGTCGGGGGAGGAAGGCAAAGCCAACCAGACACGCAGCGAGAGAGAAACAAGCGCTGCACATGTCGGTGAAGTGGGCCAGGTTCAGGGACCTTGTCAGTTAAGGGAAGGAATTAAAGGGGGTGTCAGCACCTCCGCTGTCATCATCTGAGATGCATCAAATCCATCATCTTTTCTCCGGAATTTTATCCATCTGGAAATATGGCTGGCTGCAACTGCGACAGCTTCACAGCTTAAGGATGGAAAAGGCTCTGCTTGGCTTGAACTTGTCAAACCTCCCACTGGAGCAGAGAAGAATTTTGTGGGTATAAACCCCCAGCAACCCCCTGGGACTTAACACCAAAGGGCTGTTCATGGGTCCCGGCTGTCAGTCCCCTACAGAGCGAGCTGGCTCTCGGCAGCATGGCAAAGCGCCTGCGGAAGGAGCTGCTCTCTCCTGTGTGACAACAGAGGGAGCATGGACCCTTCGTCAGGCAGCCTAGCTGGATGCCAACAGTTAGATAACATGAACTCCCTCGCTCCTTACCTCCATTTCCACAGTCTAAATCTAACTCAGGAGAAGCATATGTAAATACCAGCCTTGGGAATCATGCTTTTACCACCCCTCTAAAATCTGCCTCTTCACATCCCCTACAACCATGGGCCACAACATTATACTGTGATTTGCTGCAAATTCTTTGAAAGAAATCAGGGACTCCGGAATCTCTTCCAGTCTTCACTGTCTGCTTTAACTCGCAGGCCAAGGTCTGCGGAGAAACTGTACAGGGACCCTCTGGTGCAATTACAGCTTGAGCTACACGCAGGAAATACCCAGCCTCCCCCTTGGCCTCACCTTCCATTTATTTCACAATCCCTAAACAGTAGCTGTAAGATTAAAGACAGAGGGGAAAAAAAAAAAAAGAGAGAGAGAGGAAAAACCCAACACACACACTGGTTGTTTTCTAAGAGAAAGCCAGGACCCTGTGGTGGCATTTACCCAGTTCCAGAGGCACAAGTCACCCGGGACATGACACCTTTATCCCCACTGAAAGCCAGATGCATGAAGAACCAAAGTGCTTTCTAAAAATGTTTCCTATGTTTTGAAATAACATGGTAAGCACAAACACACCTTTGTAATGCAGCAGTGAGACACTATGCACCGCGCTGGCACCAGAAGTGCTGGTGAGCTTCACGAAATCCCTACTTTATATTCAGAAATAGGGCTCCAAATGCTGAGACATAACAATGGGGCAGAGGGCGTTTTCAGATGACAGAGAGCCAGTCAGGTTTGGACTCTGTTTGATATCTTGGGTTTGACCAATTCCCATGAGTTGAAATAAAAAAAATTCTGAGTAGCTAGAAATATTCCCCAGTTTCATTCCCACGGAAGAGAAAGTGCTTAAAAGCATTCTAAGGTTAATGGGAATGTGATGAAAGAACCATTTCTGTAGAGCAGCATTTTGAGTAAATGCCTCCTTTAAATGCATTTTCCAAGCATTATAGCAGAGAAATTTGGGATAGGGTTCAAATCTCTCTCCAACTTCTGGAAAGCGAGTTCTGAGGAAGCAATCTATTGCGCTGCTGCAGAGATGCTCCAGTTTGTGGCTCGAGAGCTCCACAGTGGCCAAGCTGGGGCTGCTGGGAGCCAGCACCCACGTGAGCAGATCACCCACCGACGGGGAACCGGGGCACCCTCGTTTGCTCCAGTAAAAGCCCTAAAACCCAGCATGGCCACCCAAAAAGTGTATGCTCACTGCCCACAGAAATTTGTCCCAGAATAATGTCTTTCCAAAGCTGACTGACACTTTTTGCCTCATCCTAAGCTGTCATCCTAAAGCTTCCCTAGTTAAGCAATTGGGGACCGTGGGAGCACGCTGCATCCCTAATTCTCATCTAACCCCTGGGCCGAGAACTGGGGGTTGGAAATCACAGAATCGCACAGAATGGTGTGAAATAAAGTGAATTTAATCAGTAGAGGAGGTACATTTTTGTCCTGGTGTAAAACAGCGTATCCCAGGCTTGCTTTACAAACCCAGAAGTGCACTGGGGCAGTCAGTGGTGCCCCACAGCAGCTCAGAAGCCATTAATTGCTAAATGAGCGACAGCGATGAGTGTCCCTCACCACTGGCGTGTGGTTACCTGGCTCCAAAGGGGGTTGGAATTTACAGCAGGGATCCCCACAGTTGCAGGTGCACATCGGGTGTTTTCCGGCACTGTGCCAGCTAGCCAGTCCGCATACGCAGTAGCTGTGACCACCTGCAAAAGTTGGTAATGCAATTACACGCATACCTTGTTCATTAATCAGTACCACCACTTTTTACAAAAGAGAAAAAAGAAAAACTCCCGAGCATCATAAATAGTTGAATAATTACTATTTAGCCATTATTGGGTTTTTTTATTTATTTATTTACAAATACTTACATTGGACTGGAGTGGTTGCAAAGATTTTGATAAGAATGTCAAACCCACTATCAATGTTAGGAGAAAGCCTGTAAAAGCCACTGGTTTTTAAACTGCTTAAGAGCAGCTTAATGTGAGCTGTGATTGAGTTTAGTTCTATAATAACTGCCTTGCAACGTTACCTCTCAGCAAAACTGTGATCAGTAACAATAAACCTTAAAAAGGCTTCAGATATACATTTACACAGATATACATTTCAAACGCGATGGCTCCAGCGCAGCGAGGGAGGTACTTACGCAGAACACATGCAGAAGTCTCATGTGCAACTTGCTGAATCAAGACCTTAAAGCAGGAGCTATTTTCTCCCACCACATAGCGCTTTTGTAAGGCACTGAATTTAAATGACCCTACCAAAAATGAATGCTGACCTCGCCACTGACGTGCTCTTGTACCCTCTGCTCCAGTACGGCCCAGCCCGCATGTGTCAAAGCACAGAGGTGAGGGCACAGCAGATCAAATCGATTGCACACTCCCACGCCATGGATGTTAATGAACAAGCTCCTCATGACCCCTCACCTTTCTGCCATGGGAAAAGGTTGGGAAACTTATTTCCCTCTGTTTGCAGGAACAAAAAGCAGCAGCTTTACATCACAGGAAAGCGTTACATTAATGAGCATGCTTCATCACATAAGCTACACTTTGCGGTGTAGTTAAGCAGTTATGCAAACCACCAAGCTACCCCAGCAAAGTTCTCAAGATCCATCAGACTGAGGAAATGAGAGAGAAGCTTTGCATTTCTATTGACTTAGTTTATAGTACCACAGAAGGCACTGGGAAGGAGGGCTGGAAAGAAAGGCTCTGGTGATAGACTGATGAAGCTGAGTTAGCCAGAAGCAACCGGACCAAAGCAAAGCAAATAAGAAGGCTGCCTGGAGGCAGCCCGGCCAGGAGGCTGCGCTCGCCTTCCTGTTTGTATTTACCAGCGCATGGCTCCCGCCACTGACTGCATTGTGCTCAGTGCTCCAGTGACGGATGGCTTCTGCGGAGATCCTTTGTACCTGCCAACAGGGCTGAGCAATAAACAGCCCGAGGCAGCATCCACTTCATTTCCTTAACGGGTAAGTAAGCGCACTGTGCCCAGCTTTCAAAACGCGCCCAGGAGCCAGCTTGCAGCTGCAAAGCGTATGTGTTTCCAGGCAGTCACACACCAGCACGTTCCTGCAGCGCTCTCCGTTTCGGGAGGGAGGTGAGATGCAAAGAGCTGAAAGCCAAAAGCAGAAAGCAATGGGTGCTTTATCTATTACCTGAGGATCACTGACCGTTTGCCTGTACGGGGTGCATGTGGAAAACAAGCCCCATCTTGCAGCTTAGCAGCATTCCCAGCATGTGCTTGCTTTTAGTTAGGAAGCCGTGTTGATGTTCAGTCACTGATCACCTCCCAGAGCCACCAGCCTGTCTCCCTGGCCCGCAATGTCAGCACTGAGCACAGCTGGTGCTGGAAGAGTCTCCAGGAGACAGTACCACCTCGCAGCTCCACAAACCCAGTATCAGAGAAAGGGCAGGAGAGGGATTTAGCTGCATTCAAGCATTTGTTACCAAACCATCTTAATCCGGGGAAGGGAAGAGGCAACGTGCCCCTGACCTGGGCATCCGCAGCCATCTCTCCTCTGAGAGCCTGCCCCGATTCACCCGCTCCGACAAGCATACGCTCTACAGCCTGTAGCCAGCATGGTCGACTCTTTACATAAGCCCACAATCTTTAATTTAGCATTGACCTTGGCCTGCAATAACATCCAGCGGTGAGTATCAAGGTGTGTGACCTCAACCTGCCCTAATCCCTCAGTCCTGGGACTCCCACCGATGGCAGCGGGAGCTCCCTGCTCCGAGCAGCTCCAGCCTCAGCCCGCAGCACTCCAGCTTGCCGGCATGTTCGCAGAGCAGAGCGTGTCATACTTCTAAAGAGTGACAAATTGCCAGGAAGGGCTCCCCCCGCACCCCAGCTCCGCTGTGCACAGCCGAATTCCCCTGTGCCGCATTAACAGCTAATAAAACAATAGAGCTTTTAGTGGTGGACTTCAAAGGCATCTCGGGCAGATGAATGAATTTAGCATTTCTTCACTTACTGTCAGCACTGGGGGAGAGAAGGGCAGGCTGAGGTCGAAGGCTTCAGCAGGCAGCGGCAAACAAATACAGCCTGGTATTTGGGCTACTGCAGAAAAATGAGTGCTAAATCAGCCAAGCGTTGGTAAGTACCAGGTTTTTTCTTCTCCTTTATCACTGCTCATCCACTTCAGCTGCCTCATTTTCTTTTTTTTTTTGTTTTGTTTTCCTGTGCTACAAAATCACTACAAAAAATACCATCAAAATGAAAAAAAAAACAACATAGTTACACCTAAACCACGGGCCAAGTCACCAACAGCTCATTACAGTGTGGAGAATCTTTAGGCAGCCTGGCCCAAACTCAAGCAAACATAATTATTTTCAGGCGTAGCAACACAATTGCATTTAGTAAATGTGCCTTGAGGTCCTACAGCTAATTTACAACTATATGTCCATCTACAAAATGGTTTCTGCAAACCATTAGCTCATTGTCATGTGCAGTTACAATAAGCATCCATATGAATTAAGGTTTAAATTGTGCAACTAAGAGTGGATTAATGTTACTTAGAAGGCATCTCCCTTTTAGGAGCTGGAGAAGGCAGTACAAGACAGCAAGAAAAGTGGGGGGAATAGTTATCTGTTGCAGATATCATAGCTCAAATCACACCACCTTAGCCATGTAGACCAAGATTCTCCAGCAGCTTAGAGGGAAACTCAGAGTCGACCAGCATACATTGCACCTACAGTGGAGATGCTTGCTGGTGGAGAAGACAGTCAAAGCTTCACAGCTCCCACCAGCAAGGCTGTGCCAGCCCAGTCTTCCCCAGGGATGAAACCTACAGGCCCGTTTGTAAGGAATTGGAGATGGTAAGGATCTTAAACAGATGAAGCATTACTTTGTAAAACTGACACAAGCAACGTGGCTCAGTTTCTTATATTTCTCCTCCATGTTCTGACCAGCTCTTGTTAAGTCACAGCCTTTACTCCCACACAGTATCTAAGGAAGAAAGGAAAAAAAAAAAAATCTCTGATTGTTCTGTGCATTTTTTTTAATCCTTATGTAGTACATGATACCCAAAACAACAGGAATGAATTATCCTGATTTTTAGAGTTGGCATGTTTTAGCCTCTTGAATACCATCATCTATATTCTACATCATTTCCAAGTCCAGCCCAATGGCTTGCTCTGGAAAACAACTTTAAAGGTTGCAATCATTTATGTCCCATTCACATCTGCTGCCAAATTTTCAAAGCATTGTCCATTTGGCTGGCCTACAAAACACTTCTGCAGAGGACACTTCCCAAGTGTTCCCCACCGCCATGCAGCGACAGGCTTTGCATGCAGTCAGCTCATGGGGAGCTGCGGCCTTGCTCAAAAGCAGCGGGCTCACTAGCGGGGAGGGAGGCAGCCTCCTGATAACTGAGCTGACAACTTCTAGGTTCTCTAAAACCAGACCCTTCCAAGAATGCCCTTTGTTCAGTGGTTGCTCCATTCAGTCTCTCTCCCTGTTTGCTTGTAATTTATTCCTTCTAAAAGTCTTGCCCTAGGCTAGTAGAAAATTAAAACAAGGAGACAGATTTTCTTTTTTTTTTTTTTCCTCACTTTTCCTCTTTCATCAAGAACAGTGAAAATTTGGCACAGTTGAATATTTTGTTCAGCTCTTTCTTTCAGTCTTTGAAGTCCCCTAAAGCCTTGGTAGGAGTCTAGGCTTCCACTCACATCTGCTTTCCATGAAGCCATTTACCGCACTTTATTTGTGCCATATTATATTTTTCAGGACAGGGACAGAACTAACGAAGCATTTACATTCCTGGGAAAGTGGCATATATACAACTACCATATTACTCTGATAGAAACAAACTACAACTGACATATTTCAAGTTCTCAAGCAAGCAGCCATGTTGTGCTACGGGCAGCAAAGGGTCCGGAGCTATTGGTTACTTTCCTCCTTTTTAACACCCACTTAAAATTAAACACCCTCGGTGCAGTTTTAGTCTAGACAGTTATCAAGAGATGCTCTAGCACCTGTAAGAAAGTGCAGGAAAATACCTTATAAAAGGGAGAGCTTGGATGAAAGCTTAATGAAAACAAATCATGGCTGAGCAGAAGCTGCATCAGAGACAGTATCAATGACACAGAGCGCTGTCAGCAAGATAATGGCATCATGCTGCTAACTAACTGCTAAGGCATTTCTTTTACAAGCAGAAGACTAATCTCGTGACAATGCTCCATTCCAAGGACTTTATTGCTATCAGAGCAGGGAAAGGGTGTTGATTGAATCTCTTTATCAGATGGATCCTGGCAAACCACAGGGACTATTGATTATCCTGCTGGTTTTTGTATTTCTCCCTTCAATAACAACAACAAAAAACCCTAAGAAATATTTGACCACCTCTCATATTGAGCATGTATTGAGGTTGTTCTAAGACAGAGGCGATAAAGTAGCAACTGAGAAAAATATGCCTTGGAGGAGTCAACATCAAGGGCCCAGCAAGCTCATTCTTTGAGCACGATCTCCAATGACCCTCTGAGCTTAAAGATGGGGAGTTTGTTAAAAAGCCAGCTGGAACTTGGAAAGCTCATCAGAGGATTGCCTATCCAAGCTCAGCACAGCAATAATCACTGAAGCTCATGGAAGAAACATTTTTTGGAATCTAGCCCTTTACCATCCAGGCAAAAGACCAAATCACAACCAAATGACAAAGTGTGAAACACGTGCTTACATTCATTCAGGCTTGGGAGGAAAAAGTCACTTTCTGATTGAGCTTGATCCCAGGGGCTGCACATCAGATAGCGGTCAAAAATTTTCATAATATCGCTTCACATTACGTAAGGCAGAAGTGACCACCACATCAAGGTCTTATATGCTGTCTTGAGTATCCAAATACCAGACTCCACTGTCTAAACAGAGATGAAAATCACACCCCACATATAGCTATGAACAGCTGCAGGGACGGTGACAGCACAGCCTCCTAGCTCAGTTTCTCTTGCTGTTTGAAAGCGAAAGAATAACGCGTCCATAATGGACATTATTTACTATATCCCATCACTGAGAGGTAAGATTGTGGCTAGACACAGGAGGGTTATCCTGGGTTTGCTGGAGAGGGCACGTATACCCCATCCGTAAAGCTCCGTTCAATTTCCCCCACCCCACGTTGAACAGTGGTGGTTCCTGAGCATCTGGTGTCCCAGGGTCCCCTCCCTCTTTTCTGATACATCTTTCTCCCCAATGCTCTCTGTTTCTCCATGTCTCTCCATGGAAAACATTTTCAAATCTGGAGGGTATTGAAATAACCCACGAGACAATCATTGGGGTCCCCAAAAGATGACTGTCCCCATACCTCTTAGGTTACAAGAGGTATCGCGTACCTATACACCACTTTCCTTACTATCATGCGTCTTTGCTATTGAATTGCTGTATGAATCAGGTGTTTAAGAGTAGTCTGGATCCTGAAGCATTCCTTAACCCGGGCAGGGGATCGGGTGCCCCAACGACATTCAGGTCTCCCCTGCCCACCGAGACACGGCTCTTGCTGGGAGGCGCTTGCAATCACTGGAACAGGGGCTGGGGTGGATGTCAGGAGGTAGGGGGCCCAAGAAAGGGATGCTTTTTTCCCTGCTGCTCCAGTGATTTGAATTATTTCATGATGGCAAAAACTAGGAGAGGAAAAAAACCACAGCGCTATGTTAAAAAAAAGAAAAACATGATTTAAAAAAGTGCTGTGCCAGGTAAAACTCCTCTGCTTTGTTATTATGAGAGTTCCCAGTATTGATAATTTCTCCTAGTTGCTGGTTTGTAAGTTACTTCTGAGTAGAAAATTCAATTACATGGGCCAAGTCAACAATAATGTTTTTCCTGGCAACGGTTCATTTTGCCAGTGGAAACATTTTTCCCCCTTCTTTTCTGGATTCAGCTCTGCAAAGTTGCTAAATTCTTCCAGATCTCTGGTCTGATGTGATCATAAATATCCTGATTGTATTCCTCTGATTGACAGACTGGGGATGGATTAAGTGGGGATTACAGCCTGGAATGATCAAAATGTGCTTTCATGGTTAGTAACTCTGCAATAAGTCATAGTTCCAATGTACATTAACTATATAATCTAATTAACATGGCTGTTTATGTATTTAATATTATTCTTAAAACTTTTTAATAAAAGAGGTTTTAAGGAGAATTATATGTTGTTTAACATATAAGAACCTGTTCCTCGAATGTACAGTAGTTTGGGGTTTGCACTGTCATTAATGTTAAGATGACTAATAAAACTATCTCTTGCTATTAAAATGTGACTTCAGCAGTATAATGGGCCTAATCCTGCCCTCGCTGATAGGAGGGTAAACTCAGGTTTTCTGTTTTATTTAAAGTTACTTTGTGTTTGCATTTTAGTAATTCAGGGGAGAATTTAGTTCATTAGGATTAAAACACTGCCTTTTTAATAAACTGAGACTATTAAATCCATAATAGGCACATAACTAAAAGCATCTGAATTTTCTAAGGTCCTCAGCACTCACAGGTCTCAAGGCTGTCATTATTTACTGAGTAGGAGCAGCAGGAATTAGTCTTATGGGTACAAACCTTAGATGTTTTACTGCACAGGTTCACATACACACAATACATACCTAATGATATCAAACCAAATGAAACAATTCATCAAGGCAAAGCTCCAAAACTACAGCAATGTGTTCAGCAGCTGCACTTGTGAACATAAAAAGAGCTTGCTATTTGATTGCAAGGTCAAGGAATTATAGTGGAGATGTTACGCAGTTGTCCATAAAAACTGAAATACGAAACGAGTAAATATTTTGCAGGACTGTGGATTCTCTGCTGTCTCCAATCCACCCGGCCTGAAGGTCAGCATCAGAGAGCTGTCACTCATACTGCTCTGCAGCAATGCCTCTACGCCAAGACCTTTTCTTCTTCTTTCAGAAGATTTTGCTTTTTCATGTGCTTTTGTGCCTGCTGGAAGTGCAGCTGAGCATCCCTGAACCTGCAGCTCTCCCAGGGCCGTGCTCCTGCAGTGGAGGGGGAACCCCACAAACCACGCCGGGCACAGCGGGGGGCTGCAGCTTCTCCTTAAGGAGTTCGGGTGGGGATTTCACGGTCCATCGGGTATCTCAGGACTCTGCACTCAGCCCAGGTGACGGGGTGGCAAGAAAGTTTAATATGGTGTGTAAGTATTGCTGAGCAACACTGAGGAGAGCCAGGGTGAGAGGGAGCAATTCTGCCATGCTCTCTCACTCTTATGTTGGTCTTCTACTTCCACCATCCTCTGGCCTATGTTCTTGCAACTTTTCCTGACCTGGGACCTTTTAAAATAAAAAGGAGCTGAAAAGTTTGGCATGTCCAACTGTCAGCCTCTGACGTCCCTGCTGCTGCTTTCCTGATTAGAAAATATGTCCGAGGGACTGCTTGTCCTGGTGCACGGACATCA
This sequence comes from Fratercula arctica, assembly GCA_947846985.1. Lineage (NCBI taxonomy): Eukaryota > Metazoa > Chordata > Aves > Charadriiformes > Alcidae > Fratercula > Fratercula arctica. The sequence goes on along the minus strand of CANTUZ010000013.1, from coordinate 10,690,320 downwards.
CTAAACAAGGATCAGGGTGGACATCACCTGACTCAGACTTAGGACCTGACCCAGAGATCAGAGGAGGGTTCAGTCCTCTCTCTGCTCACCCGACACCTGGGGTCCCAGCACAGATCGCAGCTCCCCTGGGCTGTCACCAGAGATTGGGTGGTGATGGCTTTGCCTTGAGACTGACCTCGTGCAGGAGTCAATCCATCAACCCCAGGATGAAACGCATTTCATCCTACTGCCGGTCCTCCGAGCCACACAGAAAGCTCTACCCAAAGTCCCTTAAATGAAGTAGGAATGTTTCAATTTAAAGGAATTAGAAGCATCTTTAAAATGTGATGGTTCCCATCGTACAAAGTCCCTGCGCAGTGCACTGCCCGACAAGCCTGATTATTCCCCAGTCGACCTGGGGCTTAGAAAATATGTCGAGCACTCAAATCATTTTAGATCCTGCTGCACTGTACATACCCAGAATCCGAGCAGGGTTCACATTCGAGGGCTTATAAAAACTTGAATATGCTCCAATAACTTAAATCACTCAGTGAGGTTTATAGTGATTTAAAGCCATTGGAACTCTCCACGTTTGGTGCACAAGGGCTCCAGCTTGGAAGAGAATCAAGGCATGTTCCAGCATGGCAGCTCCAGGCATATTGAATCAATTTCAGCATGTAAAAATAATTAACAATGATAAAAATACATTAATAATACTGTAATTATAAGGCCAGACCAAAGTTTCAGCCTGAAGAAAAAAAAAAAATGGCTGCAGAAATTCAGCAAGGTTCGTGAACAGCTTGAACTGGGAGTAATGAGGGATTTCAGTGACAGGAAAATAAATGGAGGCAAATCAAGGGTTAGGAGCAAAGGAAGATCACATTTGTCAGTAGTTAAAAAGTCTTACTGGCCTGAGCCACAGGACCTGCTAAATTCTGCCCTGGAGCTGTGCCAGCACAGCATTGCTAGGCCAAGGGATCAGAAACAATTCAAGGTCCAAGATCTTGCAAGCCATCAGGACCAGGATCAAGTGCCATATATCATGGAGTTGGCTCATAAATCTCTGCTTTCTAGTAGCACATAGCAGGAAGGCCAAATTTAGCACCTGTCTGGAAAGGATGCAACATCGTCTGAAGGATGCTTTTCCAGAGCTTCCCAGAAGCAGCTCAGTCCCCACAGGGTGATGTCAAGCCCTAGGGGACAACAGGGCTTTGGCTATTTCTACACAAGTTTTCCAGCACCTGGTACATCAGCTTCCAGCCTGGACCAGCACCAGGAAACGCCCGAGGCTGCAGGAATAAATGCCAACAGGGACAGCATTAACCACCAAATGGCGTTGTCACATCAAACGACTGATTTTTGTTTCGGTCAGCAGTTCAGAATGGTTCTTACTTCATCAGGACTGATTCACCCATCCCAGCTTGCTCTCTCTGTACTCAACCATCACACAGGTGCCTCCTTGAGCCTTTCAATAACACCATCCCAGCCTGCAGAAAAGTTTGTAAAATAAACTAATAGCACAAGGTCTGTCCAAAGGCTGTGGGGAAAGAACATGCAAAATATAACTTCCAGTGCACATGGTGGCGAGAAGAGTGCTGGGTGTAGACAGGTGATGTCCTTTTTTGTAGAGGAAAGACACATTAATTTCAATTCCCCTGGCAGAAGGACGAGAGATGTTTTCTCATTGTTCACATTAGAGTGATCTCCTGAGCACAGAAGGCTGGGACCCTGCTTCCAGAGCTACCAGCAGAAAAATGAAGTCTAATCTATGCCATTACATTCACAATTCTACTGTGGTTTTGAAATGAACCTTTTGCTTTGGCATGAATTCCCATCTCATTTTCTGTGAAATACAACAGAGCTCAGGACAACTGCAACCAAGAGAGATTTCTATGAAAAAAAAAAAAAAAAAAAGCCTGTAAACCCTTTACTATCTTTAATCATGAAAATAATTCAGTTGCTGCAAACCTGATATTCATGGCTGGGGCCCAAGGACCTTGCAATTCACAAAAACACTGAAGGGATCCATAAAAAGCGGCTGGCCATGAGGAATTTACACTTGTTTTTTAAAGGGAGTAAAAATGTGGCTATAGTAATTTAGAAGAGTTTATGTATTCAAGCCTTAGAGAGTTTTAAATCACTCAGTTAAGAAAGATGCATTGGTGCATTAGTGAGCCATCAGGCAATGCAAGGAGCCAGAAGAAATTATATGACAGAAGGATTTCTGGGCAAAGGAGAGTGCTTTGAAGCTCGCTCTGCGCACAAAAGGGGTCCCCGACCCAGCTGTGTGGTAGACTTCAGCTCATCATGCCCCACGTTCAAAGCATCTTCCCAACTCCCCCATGTTCCTTCCACCCTACACGCTGCCAGTCGGGGCCCCTCATGACCCATCCTCAGATCCCCCAGCTCCCCTTGAGATGCCCCTCGCATCCCCCACCCTCTCTCAGCACCAGGGAAGTCCCCTGCCTTGGCACAGTTGTGGTCCCCTGGGACAACCAGGAGCCTTCGGCCAACAGAAACATCCAGGACACGGAGGCCCAGGAGGGAAAGCACTTTCAAAGGGCTCAAGATAAGACAGGGTCTTTGAGAGATAATGACAAGCCTTGGCCTCACAGCATGCAAGACTAATTGCAAAGCCCATCTCCCTGACCCGAGTTTCCCACTCTAAGCCCTTCTCTGTTTCTCATATTCACTTGCTAATTCTGTTCAAGCATTTTAATCCCACCTACTACCACGACAGAAAAGTAAGCATTTACTATTTGGAAATAAAGCTAGTAAAACCACAAGAATGCAGTGAGGGAAGAGCTGCTGGTGTGCAAGACCCGTGATCCCTGGTTTTAGAGGGTCTCAGGGTCCCTGACCTGGTCTTCCTGTGTTGCCCTCAGGTATCTGGGGGAGATCCTGCTCCTCTCTACAGTGTGGGATCAACACCACAACTGCTCAAGCTGCCTTCCACAGTGTCACACATCTCTTACGATACTTTCAGACACTGCTGACAAAGATTTGCTGGCAGACTGCAAGAATTTGGGGCACTACATTCCTGCTGCTTGCAGGGGAGAGGGCTGTCCCACCACTGCAGTGCTCCTCGCTGCTGCGGCGCGGGGTGGGCTGAATCGCACCTGAAGACAAGAGGGACCAAGAAAAAATGGCTTATGCCAAGACATTGAACCAGGGACAACACAACATTGACAGAAGAAGTTGGCATTCAAGTGGCACGTGCTTCACAGCTCAAAGGGCCATAACTCCACTTCTGCACCTCCTAACACCGTCATCCCAGGAAATGCCCAGTTGGCTTTGCTGGCTGGTCATGCTCCTGTCTTGGGAGCAAGTATGGGGAAAGGCCCTTTTCTTGCTTTAGCTTTGGGTGTGCGTTTTATTTTCCTTGCCTTGGTGCCCTCAGGGTGGTTGTTGGCTGCAGTAGATGGTGGGTTTTATTTTTCTAGCCTGTTGTACCCCTCTTGGGAGAAGTCGTTACAGTTGTAGTTGTATTTTTCCAGCTTTTCCAAGCTTACCAACTCCCCAGGGTGCTGTCTGCCTGAGTGGTTTGGTACAGTTTTATTTTTACAATAACTGTTACACTTTTTAATTTTATTTTTGTATGTTAATTAAATACTTTTTAATCACAATGCAGACGCAGTTGCAGGGGCCAAGAAAAATACATAAACAAGAAGAGAATCCAAACATATATCTGCCCAGCATGGTACAGAGAAACTTTCCAAACCCAAGTTCAATCTAGCCCAGTCCTGGATCTCTGCATTAAAAATTTAACAACATGACTCAGTCACCAGTAGTCTGCTCTTCACTGCAAAGCTTTTCTTTGGATTATCAAGGAGAAAGGTAAAATGCCCAGAGAGCAGACAGCAAGAGAAATGCTGACCTGTGGCACCAACTCTGCCCACTTCAAGCTCACAGCAGTCCTTGAATCAGAGAAAAATAACCTGAAGTTCTCTTAAGTAGCCCTTGTCAGATCAGACTGAAGGCATGCTGAAATTGTACAGCAAGCGTGACTTCTTATCCCTGGAGTTAGGGTTAGGTCAGCCAGTTCAGCCTACCACTCTATACAGTTCCTCCTATCCCAGTATTTGCCCCTGCAAAACCCACAGGAATCAGCTTGTCCACCCATGAACATGCAGCAGAACAGAAGGGACACCTGGAACGACATGCCCTTGTCTAGCATGGTCAAAGCCACCTCTTTAAAGTGCTAGTGCTGTAAAATTCTTGCCATGCCTGAGAAATAAAATGTGAGATTTAATTTAAAATGAGAGATATTAGAAGGGAGAGCTGCAGGTGATGAGGTGATGGCGTTTCTTTGGATCAGGGCCAGGAGGGTAGGAAAGGAAAACAAGCTAGATGCGTTATATCCTCCATACCTTGGCAACTCAACAAAGTGACAGTCATGTAGGGCTCATGAACGAAGCAATTAATGACAGGGAAGTGGCATTAGCTGCAGCCTAAGGAACAATGCAGAAATTAGAGCTGAAGTTCATTCAAAGCACAGGAGAGAAAAAAAAATCCAGCAGATCCAGCAGTGGTACGTATGTGAAAAGTCAATATACTAGTCATGCTATGGAAGCGGAGAAGATATTTCTTCTGAGAACGTATGTGTGATCCTTGTACACCTGTCACCTTTATTTTTTAAATGTTTGACTAAGCAGTAATCTCTTTAATATCTCCACGTATCTGAACCATGTTAATTAAAGGCTGTGAATGGTGCAGGATGGATCAGCTAAGTATGAAGACCCCTTGTGCTCAAGAAGAGGTCTTCTACAATACTCTCAAAAATCATACGATGAAAACTGCAGCAATGGAATTATCAGGATGTGTACAAAAGCTAAATAATACTATTTGAGATATATTCCTGCCTTTCTATTGCAAGCACAGTGAGGTGGCATGGGCGTTTGTTCAATGACAAGTGGACTGTACTGGGCACAAGCACTGGCATGAGCTGTGGCTCTAGTAGCCCCTGGGCTGTGCAGCTACAGGCCATCCTCAGCAAGAGGCTCACTAAGGATATTTCACTGCTGGTTATATCTGTTACGGGCGCAAGGCCCCTTCCAACCACTTGGAGAACGTTTGGGACTGGACCATGTTAGAAGGACATTTTCCTATTTTTAATTATTATTATTACCACCAAAACTACTTATGCTGTTTAGCTTGAAGAGCTACTTTTAACAAATGTGTCCAATGTCTCAATTTAAAGCTCGGCAGAAAAATCAAAGCAGTTTAACTTCATAAAACACGTTTTGATGAAAATAGGTTGTTTCATGATATTACAAAGAATATTCAAAGGGCATTTGAAAGACAAGATTTGCTTGGAAATGTCAATTTTTTATGTTTTCCCACAATAAAGTTTTTTGAACATTTGTGCTTATTTTCATGTTGCAGGGAAAAAAATACAGCTGTGCCTGCCCCCTCAGCAGAAACTCTGAAGTCAGCCTAGCATGTGATGAACTTACCAAATTTGTTGTAAATACTTTTTTTTTGGTAATTTATAGCGATTTGATTAGAGCATTTCTGAACAGGCAGCAGCTCTTTTGCTCTTGTAATTTGTCCAAAAAGACAACAACAAGGCTCAGCTGCTTGGCTGCCAAGCAGAAAGGTCAAATTACTGACCTCCATTTCGGGGTATCAGTTACAGCCACCTCAGCACTCCCCATCCCCTGCTGCAGTTGTCCGTCTTCTAAATATAGCTGCTCTTAGTTGCGGGATATTCTCTCCGTGTATACAATGGCAATATGCTTCATCACTCCCCAAAAAAAGCATATCACAGGACACTGGCAGTATTTATCATTAAAAGTTACAACCTGTGCGCTACCTTATTTATTGAGTGTTGACGGAGACTTTGATGCTGCTGCTACACCCAAGTAAAGACAGCACTGTTTGAACCATTTAAGCTTAAAAAAGCAAAGCTGGGCCAAATCAAGCTGGATGAGTGGCTTGACAAAATCTCAAGCCATTTTGAACACAAAAATTAGAGATATCTGCTACACTGAAGATTGTTTTACATATATTTCAATCGTAGGAGCACAAGATGAACCTGAAATGCATGATCCAGCTAGACAAGGCAAAGAAATGCAGGGCTGGGAAATAAGACCTAGACAAGTCTCCATGGAAGCACATCCGCTCCATGAGCATCCCTTCCTCTCCAGTGCAGTGGGTGGTGGGGACAAAGCCAATCCTAGAGCTGCATTCTGGCTTGTCCTAATTTTAGACACAAATATGTTATTCATAAGAAACTCTTGGCGGGTCTGTTGGTTTGGGAAGTCACAACACAACAGCAGGAGACTGATCCACCTTCCCTCAGGGAAAAACCAGCAGAGTTTGCCAGCACCCCACAGCCTGGGGCAACCAGGGTCTGAGCAACATGTTCCTTCCCACCCAGTAGCCTCCCTTTCTCTCCTGCTGCAGTAGCATAAATATATAAAGCTTCTGTCCTTAGAGGATCCCTATCTTCAACTAATGATAGAGGGATCCCTTAGTACCAACAGTTATCTACAGAGCTCACCCTGCAAGGATAAACACAAACCAATTTCACTACCCATCATCTGAAACCAAGGCTGGACCTGGGGGACAAAGATAAAAGTCTTTCAAAATACGCAAGGGAGAAGTGAGAAAGTTTGGCTTGCACAAGGCATTTTTGACATTCCCACATGTCTCAAATGTCCACAGCTTAAACACAAACAAAATCAGTGGCGATTAAAAGAACTTTGACCCTATATTCTTCTTGCCTTTCATTTCAAAATAAGAAGCCAGAAGTTCCCCAAGCATGCTTGCAGGCACACAGGCTCGCCCAGCACCCTGGCTCAGACCCTCTTTCCATCTCTTCCAGGGGGATGAAAGCCCCCCTGGAGCCCAGCCGGGCTGCCCAGGGCACGTTGTGCTTGTTTTCGGATCTGCAGTCCCAGCGGAGCAGTGACTAAGCACTGTCAGGATTGTCGAACAAACGCCGTGCCTGACTTTTCACTGGGCTCTTACGGGCCCAGAACAAAAGCCTGGATCCCAACCCACTGAAACTTTGGGGCATTTGAAATCTGGATCCAGATCTGAAGCTTGTGGCTGGACTTCCATCTCTAGGGTTTCAGTTAGGAGTTTGGTTCATAAACGCTTCTGCCATGGCCTTTTTCTGCTTTACTCTGCCATGAATAAGGAGTTATTGCTATGAAATTAAGTTAGACCTGACCACAAGTGGGAATAAAACAGAGTTTACTTGTACAGCCAGCCATGCCTTTTCGCTTTTTCTGTTCTGGGTATCATGCGCAGTTAGGGACAGTGGCTCATATATATGTCCATGGTGCACACAGTCCTGGGATAAAGCATGGCAGTGCAGTGGCAGGAAGAGGTGAAATTAAGCAGAACAAATACTCAGCAGAAGCACACAGGTAGAAAGTGATCAAAAGTGGATGTAAAAATTCACCTGCATCTTCTGCCAAATGATCAGCAGCAGCCCCAGTGCAGGCACACACTGCAGACTCCACTGCCTGTCACAAGCCCCGCTCACATCCACCCCAAAATGTTCTCACTCATGAGCTCCTCACTGAAAATTCAGCTCCTGAGCTTTGCTTGTCACTCAGAGCAGGCGGGAGTCACACATTTGAGATTTCACCAGGCAAAGTGCTTCTGCGCTGTCAATGAAATAATAAACATTTTAACATAAATTAAGAAAAGCCGCCTATGGGCTTGTAATAGTAGAACTCCAAACCTGCACATCCTGGCTCCAAGCATATTGCTTTAAAAACAACTTGTAAAGCTTTTCTGCTGCTCAGACACCATGGAGGGAAGAACCCAAACTGGAGGATGCTCCCCAACCTGCCACTAACGCACTGTGAAATGCTGAGCTCAGGGCACCAACGCACCATCTCCTAGACCACGGGGAGCCCGGAGAGCCCGATGGTGGTTTGGCAATGGATTCAGGAGGTGATGCTATCACCCTTCCTTCTCACCCTGACTTTTTGCTGCTGCTGATCCCATTCCTGCAATTACAGGAATTCCCCAATTACAAATTCCCTGCACTGATTGAGGACCGTTGAGGACTCCCTGGTAGAAGGTCTAACAAGGACTTTATTCTTTGCTGACCGTTATTCATGGCATGATATCATTCTAAGGTTAAAATCTGTTAGGTAGATACTTCCTACAGTTAATGTAACCAGCTTCTGACTTTCCTCTAGGATCTGATACGCTCACAGCATGCTTCAGGATGAGTATTAATTACCACAAGTGCAGAGTATTATTTTCTATTCACAGAAGGAAAAAGGCAAATGAGCTGATGGTGGGGGAAGCAACGAGATATAAACCATCATCCACTTCATCAGCAAACTTTTCTCTAACCCTTTGCATATTCAGTGCTTTAGGGGTTAATAAAGTCTCTTAGAAAGCAAAAGGTTTCCATCTGTAATTGGATCCTTTGTATGTGCTTTCCGCCATAGGAATCAACTTAGCATTGACATTCTCGTAAAAATTTCCATTAGATTGAGGACTGAATGCCCACTAAGGCTCTGTGTGGTTTTGCAATTGATTCACTGAATGAAATCTTATCTAAAATCTTTTTATTTTATGCTATTATGGGCACAGGGGAAAATAGTGATGTAAAAATTTTCACCGCTTAGTTAATGCACAGTGCCTCTTGGAAATGGCCTTCAGGTTACCTAAAAAGATTGCCATTTCTATTTCCCACTATTTTGTTTCATATTACCAGTAATTGAAAAATGTTTCATTTGTTACAAAGTTACATATTGACACTTTGAATTGAATTCAGAACCTTTATCTTTAATCTTCTTATTAGATAGCTTCAGACAGCACTTCATGCTATCTAAGGGGGGAAAACACAGTTCATCAGCTCGCTTTTTTTTTTTTTAACAAGACGTAGTTTTCACAAGGCATATGTAAAACTTTTCCTTTGCTTTAAAGATGTGAAGAGCAGTCTGGCCACGTAGAGGCTACAAATCAGACTTTATATCGCTAGTGTCCTGCGGTGGTGGTCCTCTCAGTAGCTCTCCAGAGAAAACACAGGAATAGGTCAGAATATCACTTAAAAAATGTCAAATCTTTTACTTCGTTAAAATTATGCCCAATCAAGAACGGGGGAAATTGAAGAGGAAGAACATTTTGTCATTGATTAAGATCTTCAGGCATACATGGGTTAGCTACTACATCTTTTCCTTCTTTACATGCTATGAAGAATAATCTCCCAAACCAAACTCAGAATTAAAAGTCAGAATGAAGGCTGAACTGAGGAATTACCAGAGTCCTTTGCAAATATTTATTTTTTTCCAATGTCCTCGCAGCCTACAGATTGGCCATTCCCATCTATCCACCACAGCCTCAAACAGAACCATATACTTATACCATGTATTTACGGTGCACGCAGCCATAACCTCATGAACAGCAGCGCAAACCCAGGACAGAAGCATGTGTACGGCACCTGCACGCTCACACGCTGCGCACAAGTGCTCAGAGATGTGCTACATGCAAGCGCACGGGTTACGCAAAGGTATGTACTTGGATACAGCACATGGACACACGGTGTACACGTGCTTGTACCCACAAAGTACGTATTTGAAACCAACAGGTTTATTTTCCTTTTAGTGGTCTTAGCCTGGGAACTTCTGGTGTCCCAGCAGCTGTTGCAGCATCCCTTACTCCAAGCCATGACGTTTGGGCCACTAAGGAACACCATCCAGAGTTAACTGGGGGATCCTCATCTGCTCTTGTGCACTTCCCAAAGCAGAGGAGAAAAATAATAAAGTTTGTCTTTGCTTTCCCACCTCTCATTCCTCTTGCGGGAGGTTTCTGCAGTGCATAAGAATGAAACTAATGCAATCCCTTGCCCTACTGCTGGAGGGAAGGCAACACAGTGCTGGATCAGCGGGAGTAGCGTAAGACTGTGCTATCTTGGGAAGTACCGCACCCCCCAGGATATGGAACATGCCCCGTCCCCAGGGCTGGAGGCAGTTGAAGGAAAGAGCAGCTCCAAGCCATGTTTGTGATGTCTGGATGGACCCCACCTGCCCAAGCTTCTCCGCTTGCTACAATATATGGTTCTCTACACAACACTTAACAATAATTTGGAAATATCAATCCAGCATATACTAGCAATGTCGTATTGTCAACTTTCCGTTTATTTCAAGCTGAGCTGGCTGGCAATTTTCTAAACTTTTCGTTCCAAGAAAGTCATTTTCCTAAGATTTTTTAGATAACCTTAAGTTTTTCTTAAAAAACACTTAGATTTCAAAATTAAAGTGTATAGCTTTTACTCTGAGTGTGATGAGCGCTCTACCCTTTCCTCTGCTTTCCCTCATCTCTTCAGTGCAAAACCATGAGAAAGTAGAGGAACAAGATAACAGGAAAGAAAGGATACAAAAACAACGAAAATCAGAACCAAAACCATAATTTCAAATAATTTTTCTTATTTTTATGTGTTTTCTACTGAAGAGGCCAAAACCAGTTCTTTTTCACAAAACAATTTTTGAAGTAATATTAATGAAAGTAGTCATTTTTCCTAACAGCCCACATGTGGCCTGGCTAATTCTGAAGGCACCTGACATTAGACGAGCCACGGGACCGTTGGCTCAGCAGTGATATTTGTCATTAGTCCAGGAAGAAACCTCGAACTGGCAGAATTTTCATTCTCTGCATACGCGAACACACACAGTGTGACCACAGCCTGGAAACTCCCCAAGACAACAAATGAGCTGAATCCCAGATTTCATTTCAAAGCCAACCTCAGAATTTCCATGGTGCATTGAACCCTCCAGCCTTACATCCAGAAATCAATGAGGTGACACTGGCATAGAATAGAAATAATGTAGTGACGAAACAGATCCCTACAGTACTTAGCAATGACATTTTAAAAACAAAATACCATGTGAAGAAAAAGAAAAAAAAAAGAAGTCAAATTCTCTTCAATCTCCATGACTCTGTAGTGTCACAGTCTAATTAAACCCTCGGCCTTCTGCCGAGTTAGAGCTACTCCCACTGAAAAAGGATGCCCTGTGATAGACATTATGAGCTGCCCTCTCCCATCCCAACATCTGTAGAACTGCCCTTAGTTCTAATGAATGCACGTGCTGGAAGAATGACGGGATTTCCTACAAGCTCAAATTCACCCCATAAACTGCAAAGCATTGCTAATGTTTCTGTCTGTCCTGCTAAAATCCTGTCCCTGGATCAGAAACGCAGAAGAAACGAGCTAGACCCCTCGACTGAAGTTCCTTGCAGTTCCCTTAATGTAAATCTAATGCAGAAATAATGGCAATTTATAACCCAAACAGCCAGAAAGCAGTGAAATGAAGCAAGCGGCCAGTTTATAACCTCAACAGTGCTTCTGAGGCTGAAATCCAAATTCTGGCCCCAGAGGGTGGTTTTGGTAGAGCGATACCACCTTGCGCACATTCCTGCTACGCACCACTCCCACCCCCGGCACGCAGACCTGTCGAGGATCACGCTCTGGGCTCAAAACTCTTTCCCTTGGCCATGGTCTCTTGCTCATCCACCTGAGCAAACTCATTGTGCATATTTATGGTGTGCTGCCACTGCTCTCCCCTTTGCTGGGACACTGGAGACAGCACAGCTGGTCACCCACCAGCTTGTGGGAGACACTCAGGAGAGCTGCCAGAGAGCAGAGTACCACGCTGCTAAAACTTCTGTCCCAGGCAGCAGCTTCGCCCAGCACCCTCTCTCCTGTCACTGGAGCTGGCATGCTTGGGGACACACTGTCACACAGCTTGACACCATCTCCCCTCTACCCCCATCCATGTCTCCGTGCAGCTTAAGAGCTCTGCAATATTACATTTCAACAGACCAGTAACACCAATGAGCTTATAACTAAAATGGCCATCTCTCTCCTAAAGAGCCCCTTACCAATGAGGATTAATTGCCCACCTGGTCATATTGCACAGAATACAAATGGGTAACAATCCTACTTGTTTCAGGCAGAAAAGAATAAGGCTGAGATTTGTCCTTCTCTCACGTATTTACCATTAACATTCCTATTACTCTCTATTCTTATTTCACATCCAGGCTGCCAACAGCAGACTTAGTGCTAGACACCACTCAAATACCTTGCACAGAAATTTTAGAAAGAATGAACAATAATAAAAATGTGTTAAAACGCACCCCTGCTTGCAGTAGAGATCCCTAATCACAGACCACCCCAACACAAAGACCTTGCAATCCAGTCTGACAGAAAGGTGAAGAGACATTTCTCAGGTCGCACAGTAAGTCAAGGATGGACTAGAGAAGACTTGCCTCCTTCAAGTCAGTCCTACTACAATTATTTGCCCTTCCTGAGGCCAAGCTGCCTCCCCCAGGAGGTGAATACACCCAGCCAGCCCACACTGCTGACAGCTGTCAAAGTCAGGCTCCCTGAACCTTTCTGAGGAAGAATTAGTCCACCTGCAAGCAAAGACAGAGGCAACAAGACAGCAAAGAGGAAGCAAGGGGGAAAGCTGTCTGGAGGGGTTGCACGCACAGATGGGATCACCAATGGGATCATTCATTGATGGGCACACCCAAAGAATCCCTATCCTATGAACATTTTTGAGTACAGACAGATTTTCAAAGCTGTTTTGCAGGCTTGAGGCCCAAATCTCCAATTTAAAGTGAGCATCCACACTTGGCTTGGCAAAATGAATACGTGTTTCACAGGTAGGTGCTCCTATTTTCCTTCTCTGTGCACCTCTTGGGGAAAGTGGGCATGGAGAGGGGGCTGAAAAAGGAAATAGCAGCCCACAGCACCCAGCCAGGTCACCTTATTGCCAGGAGCAGGGCATTGGGATGGTGCCCTGGGGCTGGCAAGGTGGGAACCTGTAGCAAGAAAGCAGCAAAGAGCAGCCAACTTCTGTGCTGGCACCACTTAAGGAAGCAGAGAATACGTGTCCACAGCCCACATTGCTCATGATTTACACCGACATGAATAAGATCAGAACCAGGCCCTTGTGCTTTGTTACGACAGGGAATGCAACAGGGAGCGTAGCCTCTCCTCCTCAGGGTATATGCCTTCCCTACCCCTTTGTGGTACCAGCACAATAAATAATGCATTCCTGGAAAAAGAGATCCAAGGAGCTTTCCATAAACAATTCAGGATTTCTGCTTTAAAAACCTCTGAAATATTTTCTTAATGGCTGAGCCATGTAAGTCATTAGGTTTCTGTCAGTGTGCTCAATGCATATGTATGTGCCAGAGACCAGAATCCTGGTGGAGTCTGTACTGCAGGACATCTATAAAAGAAAATTACAGTTTAAGTGTCCAAAACAATGATCCGTGGGTGGTCCTCTGGTTAGCAGATGGGTTTTTATAGTGCACATATAGCTCTTAGTAACAAACACCTCCGTGTTTTGTCTCAGGAGCCTCTGCATATGAAGAAGAGTTAGCGCACAGAGGATTCTCTGCCTACAGATTAGCAGTTCATATATGTTTGCAGTATAGACTGAGCAATCCTACCTGCAGAGGTTTGGTAGGTCTAACAGCATTTTCACTCAAAATAGAGCTACTTGTAAAAGTTTATCAGCATGAAATAATAAACAAAACATGACCCACTCTCTGCTCTCACATCACATTACACCTTCCAAGTGAAGCCAGACCAGAACAGGTATGGTGGAAACGGTAGTTAAAACACATTTTCCTTAGATACATAGAGACACCCGTACAGCCGCTTGGATGTGGCCTGCTTGACTTACCAGCTTCGATCACAGACATGGCGCAGAGCCTCTTCCATCTAAGGTTTTTTCAGAAAAGCCATGAAATATCACCTTGAACTTCCCAGTTCCAGTTTAACCTGAACAATGCCACTCTTCTGATTTGGAGTGTGTCCTAAGGAACAGTTGCGTAAAGCACATTGAGGCAGAGAGAAGCATGAGGGACAGGAACAGGGAAAAGACTGTCAGAATGGTCAGAAACCTTTTAAATCAGATTTGCACTTGCAGGAATTGCATCATGGAACCATGCCCTGAGGGGAACCATGCACCCTTGTCTTCCCACACCTGCAGGGAATCTGAAATTGGACTTCCCCACCTTGTTAATCGAAGTGTTAACTCAAAGCCTTCTCCTAAGTGTTATGACTATCAGGAGCAGCCCAGTAATTTAGGAACACTCTATACTAATCGGCTATTGGGATGAGTAGTGTTGTATTCGTGTGTTGAGTTTAATACAGACTTCAGGAGAAACTAAAAAGTAAACAAAAGTGTGGCTCAGGATATGCCACTTCTCAGCAAACATTTGGGAGCTGTTAAGTGACAATGTCAGGATAAGGAAAGACCTGCAGCCACAGGAGACCAGCAGTTTTAAGGAAGCCACCGTGACTCTTGGTCCCAGGCTCTGAGAGGTAAGACCCACTAGCAGCAAATGTAGTCATAGAAGAAAGTCAAAATTTGGGATCCTCAGTCCAGAGCCTGCCCCATGAGTGGGAAGAACCAAACTACACCCTTCAGAAAGGGGACAAAAGGGTGCAAAGGCAATAAAGGCTGAGGGAATGGATGCAGCCTGGCCAGAGGGAGCGGGTACCCAACTGGCACCATGGCCAGGAGCAGAGTAATCTGGTACCATCAATTATTTTGCCCTTGATCCCTCTGGCAGACACCCTGGGAACCTGGAAGGAGTTGGGAGAAATTAAGATGTAAAGGTGTACTCTTAGGAGAGATTAGCAGACGTGGTCTAAGGCACGTGAAGGCAGTGTCTATGCACCAGATGGCCGGATGGCAGAGGGATACCCGCTCCCTTCGAGTGAGTGAGCTCAGGTTTCAGCAACGGGCTGGCCATCACCAGCACTGCACTCGGCAGGGGCTGATGGATAAGCTGAAACCCAGGATAAATTAGCCTCCGCTGAGGTCTCTGTCGTGCTAGCTAGACCGCTACCAGGATCTGCATAGTTAACTGCCTACATTATGCTGCTAGCTCTGCTGTTACTGCCATATGGACACGTTTGCACCAGGAAAAAATCACTAGGAAGCGCAAAGGGTAAGAAAGAGTTTGGTGCAGAAGCTCAGCTGATCCCCTGAGAAAGCACTGCTGGTTTATGGCTTGAATAGATCACCTCTGCACAACTCATAAAGAGCCGATCATCTCCAGATCCAGGAGCTGGCTGTGCTGTATCACTTTTCTGACCATAATTACACATTAAAGAGAATATAGTGGAAGATATTTTGCAAAAGCTTAAAAAATCAAGCAACTGACAGGCTTCTGGACGAAGTGGAGCTGCCTGCCTGTGAAGGCTCACACCTGCTGGGGAGAGCCAGAAGGGAGGGAGAAGGCTTTAACCCACTCGTACTTCCAGCTCTGTGGCCAGCAAGTGGCCACAGCATTCCCCAAATCCACTGCGCGCCTGCATACAGCCCGGACTTTTCTGTATGTGAACAGGGATCACCAGTGATGAGAAGACAGGACCGAGAAACACCAAGCACTGTTGTTCTGCACTTCCACAAATGTTGCCCTTCACAGGGCTTTCAAAAATTCAGCTGAAATTACCAACAGGCCTCTTGAAACTTTCTTTCCTGCCTCCATGGTTCTTTGAAGGGTGAAAATTAACTGATTCTAGAGTATAGTTCACTGTGTGGACTATCAGAGATTACCCTGTCTCTCTTGCCCTTAATCATCATGAGGATCATTGTTGGAATGGGACATTTTGGCCAAAAAAGTGCCGAAATTATGAATGTTCTAAAACTTTCGCTCCAAAGGGAATCAGTTCATAACCACTTCTAGGGCACACAACATTTTATCCTGCAGAGCATTTCTTAAATTTTCCTTCTGGGAGTAAATCCTAGAAGATGTCACCAGTCAGCTCTGAGAAGTGAGAGTGTCATTAGCATGTTGCTTTAATTGTATTTTAAATATTATATTAAACAATTTTTTGTACATTTCCTAAGAAGAGTCTTCTTTCACAAGGTGTCCCAAGTCTCATGTCAACTTACTGTGGCTCAGATGTGTACGTGAAATCCAATTAGCACATTCCAAACTTCATTTCCACTGAAACACAATCAATTGTAACTCATTTTCAAATCACGCTACTTTCTCTAATTGTTAGCTCCAGCCTCTGCTGAATAGGTGGTTAAGCAAATTATTCCATCTCATATATGAAAATTGTGCTATTTATGCTGGCAGCTTTCGTGGTGCTGATGAGGTTTCTTGAGATAATGAAATAATGAAAACACAAAACAGATTTACCTTTCTTAATAAGGAAAAAGATAATGAACTAAAATTAAAATTGAAACTCTCACTATAGACAGTTTCTGTAATATTGTTTCTGTTTTAAATTAATGCCTGTGTTTTTTTATTTTATTTTTTACATGCCAGTGATAAAACTAGTTAAAAATCCAGTTCAACTGTGGCATTGTAAGGATGCTTTTACTTTATTGCATTTTTTGTAATAGAATTATGGGACATAGAGTTTTGGTGACTTTTCCGTGAGATTAGGCACATATGAAAGGGCAACACTTTGACTAGACTCTGTGCTGGGCTTCAGGGAGACCTGTCATCGACGGGAAAGGGGAGGATGGATGAAGGTGGCTTTTGGTCACCTTTGCATCCTTCTGTCTGTGCCCTGATGCTGGGCTGGCACCTTCCTGGTGCAAATCTGCTGGGATTTGCATTGCTGGAGCCCCGCAAAGCAAGCCAGGCTCCTTGCTCACACACTTCCCAGCCTCTGCTGGTCATATGGCTCATGAGGAAGCTTTGCCAAGAAGAAAACACAGCCATATTGTGCTTAAAATGCTCATCCTCTCACTCTAGGGGCAAAGAGGGGAGGAAACCTCAATGTGCTTGTGTCACCTGTCTGGCAAAGCATTCTTGCTTCTTCTAGCGTACACATACTGAGTTTGAAACCATCTAGCAATACTTTTTTTGCTCATTCACTCATAGACCCATGGGGAGGCCGAGGACCAGGTCTGTGAGACTCCAGATAACACTGAGCCTGTGTCTGATGCCATGCTGGAAGGAGCCCAGTCACAGCCACATGGGCTATAACAGGAGATGACCCCCTGGCATCACTTCAGAGCCAGGACCCTACAGGTATGCAGCCCCTCTGTTTTCTAAATATGTATATGTATTTCTAGAGCTGAGAACAACCAGTTTTCAGTGTAGGGATATCTTGTCTGGGAATACAAAATCTGAGAAATTCAGTACGGGGCAACTGTCAGGACACGTCAGTGTATCTGTCAAATAACCTGGACAGCAGGTCCAGGAGATGCTGCATGTGTCCAGGCGAGTTGGAGTTTCACAGGGTTACCAGCAGGATCCTGAAATCATTCCTCAAACTCCTCTCAAAGTCGGTGGAGTTTGCTGGAGGAAGGGCAACGAAGAGGAACAACAGCAGAGCCCGGTGCCGAAGGGACCTGGGTGCTCCCAGGGGTCCCAGCGCTGGCACCTCAGGCAGTGTCCCTGCTTTGCTGTACGAGGAAACTGCGGCAAAAGCCCCTCAGGCTCCCCCTCTCTCACAGAGCTCTCAGCTCACGCATCCCTTCCGCATGCCACAGCACCCAGTTTTCTCCTTAAGCATAAAACAATTATACATTTCTGTCAATAAATACCATGCCATAAATTAGCGGGCTTGCTGGCTCCCTGCCAGCCACTGGGGGAGGAAATGGCCCCATAAATATTTGTGCAAGACATCAATAAATTTGAAGTGTTGACTCGAGTACTCAGCTTCCCTATCTGAGACCTGGAGCAGAGCTTCCGGAGTTCACATGTTTCTGCCGCGAGAGGCCAGTGCTGGAGGCTAGCGATATCCCCAGGATGCTGAAACTGGAGATGGAGAGAGAAAACCCTTATAAACCCCTTTGCGAGGTCCCTTCATGTTACTAATCCAGGTGGAAAAGGTCCTTGCAATTCAGACAGGGAAGGTCTTAGGAAGGAAAGCGTTCCTCTGGCCAATTGCTGCTCTTCATTTTTTCTTATTTATTTGACTTATCAATTTGTACCGGCCTTTACTACAAAAACACCATTGCTGTAGAGCTTCATATGGCCAGACAGCTGGACAACCCCCTCCAGCAAAGCTGCTTCAGGCTGTGCACAAGAACCAGAGGAAGATGGGCTGATGTGATCCTGCTTTTTGCTATACAGTCTCAGGACACAGGGACATCAGTGTCAGGAGCCCCTCCTTGTGCTTCTGGGATCTGTGCCATTTAATTTGGGTTAAAAATATTCTTTTAGGCTGGCTCTACTTTCATAATGTTTGAATGGCATCACTTCAAACTGGAGGCTGTTTTGCTGGCATTGCAGTATTACTCCCTGTCTGGGCACATTTAGAAGCTTTTTGACTTCAGTACTGACTTCTCCAGGTTTGCAATCTGTCTTTTGGGAAGAATAACTCCATTCTGTAATGCTCACCCAGTTACATTAGTGCTGGATCCTCTTCTCCAGCTGAACACAGTTTTCATCAAGAGTAGAAAATGGGACCCAGCCATTGCATACTTTTTATTTTTCTTGCTGCTTTGTGTTGATGCGTGTATGTATGCAGCATGTATGTACACATATGGACCAACCCAGGGAGCGTGCCCCGGGGAACCACTCCGCTCCATCCTCGGGAGATGGTCCCAGTGGTTTACTGAGTCTTTCACTTCTTGTAAATCAAATATTTAGGAAATGTCTAGAAGTGCTCTCTTGCTACCTATGTAAAATCATAGAGTTAGGGGGAAAAAATGAGCCTGAGGGTCTAAAGAGAAGAGGTGAGGGTCAGGAGGTTCCCCCGGCTCCATGTAGGCTCCTCTCTTCTACCCAGGAAGATGAGCAGCAGCCAACAGCACCGTTCAAATGGAACAACATTGATTGCAAAGACAAAAGGGATGGTTTTGTTCCTATACAGGCAACAAACTCTCCTAGTTCTCAGTCTAAGGACACCCCGAGTCATGAAAACTAATAATAATTGTGAATAAAGCATATTTACAAAACTTGGGCTACAGGGTGGAGCAGAAGTACTAGGAAGTTACTCTCTCTGCCTCGCTTTCCCCGCTGTTCTCAGCTCACTGTCTAGACTCGGCTCTCTCAGGAAGCAAGAAGGCGAGAAGGCTCAAGAAAAAAAAAAGAAATAATGAAACTCAAGCTAGCAATTGTCAGATTTGTGATAATGCTAAATTCCATAATTATTAACCAGGCTACTCAGGAAACCATTTTACAAGGCTTAGTAGACATCTGGGAGTGAAGGAAAAGAGATATTTATTAAGCCACTCACATTTCCAGGTTTGCTAAAACAATTGCTTTATCTCTTAATTTCCTATGAATTAGGACACAGTTACTGAAACGCAGACCTGCAGACACTCCCCATCAGCACCCCGTCACATCAGGGACCACAGTTTAGCAGTGGCACAGCACAGACTTCATTTAAAGACACCGTTTGCTGGTGTCCAGGGTGGTCCACACACCAGCCCGCTCCCTGCAGTGTCACAGGGCTAGAGAGCAGCTCGCACCGGTGCTGCCCCTGGGACCCCCCCCGGCAGCAGAAAATTCCTGTGTAACGGGGACCCCGGGTATCTGCTGGCTCTGTGGCCACGGTTTGTTCATGGTTCGGTGTTCTCCCCAGTCTGGCCTGGCATCCCCGGCTTCCCCGCTGGAATTTGCCATTTCACTGCAGCCAGGAGCTCGACATCATGTTCCCTCTTCCCTGTTGGGACCTGGCTGCAGATTATTCTTTCCGTGTTGTTTTCAACACAAGAAAGAGCACTTTTTTCCCACCCTGCTGCTCATAAAAGAGGAAACCAGGAAGCGGGACAAGAATTCTTCTATGTTTGGGGGGGTGTCTTTTTGTTATTTTGTGACAGGGGACAAGGGTTGGCATGCAGCAATTGGGCTTGTTCCCCAAGTTATGTTTCATGAAATGAACATTTTAGAGAAAAGACAAAGCACTGCTGGGGAACTGAGACCCTCAAAGAGGCTGTATAGCTGCTGGTTGCACAGACGTGCATACATCTATCTGTTGGGTTCCCAGCTACAGTTTCACCATCGATAACCCCATTCTCAGCATTTCCCCGCCTTCATCAGCAAGAGCTTCAAGGTCAAACCCACCAGTCAGTCCTCCTGGCTGTTAAAACATGAATCTTTATCACTCTTGCCTAGATAAATGTTACAACAAATTGGAAAGCTACATTGAAATTGCAACTATAATAAAGTCAACCTAATACAACTACTGAAAAGTGGCTGCAGGGAAGAGAGACGAGTGAGAACTCCCAAAAATCGTTTGCCTTAAATCTGCAAAGAGTCATCAGGCATCATCAAGCTGTTCAGAGAAGATGGCATTTCTTTTGTTTACTGTCACATCAGCTCATCCTAGTTACCATCTTCTACATTCCTTACGCTGGTTTTCTTTCTCTTGCTAGACATTTTTATTTTGTTATCTTAAGAAAAGAAACGTTGCAGAACAGTAAAATTAATGTATAGTGGGAGAATTGCTGACTAAGAGGGTTTATGCTGGCAACATTATGCACAAAAGTTATTTTTCAAAGGGAATAATTTATGCCACGCTTCCTTGGCCATCAGAGATCACTCACTCAAAAGTTTTTCAGCCGAGCTGATGGGAAAGCCTCTCCTTATCAGCTGCTCGGATGAGATACTGGCACCGCACCTGCAGCAACTTTCTGAAGTTCTCATCTTGGAGCCCCAGCACCAGACCACAGAAAAAAAACAGAAAAGGGCAAGAACAGCCAGATTTTATGTCTAACTATCTTGACTCACTAGGGCTCCTATTCTCAATTCGCTGTGACCTTTAGAGCAGTAGAGCTGATACTGAGCAAACAATACGGCTCCATCCTCTTCGGGAAGCCCCTGCTCCTGCCCTCCGCCTGTCTCCGAGCGCTTTGCTCAGCGCTGCCAGCCACACACACCGCACGGCCCGGCTGGAGGAGCGAGGATGACGCACCAAGTCATTTTGATTTGTGGCATCTCCCTGAGTAGGATGTGCAAAATAAAGACAGATGGTAATGGATAAACTCCAGCGACTGTGAAGCTGCCATTAGCAATAGCTCTCACACTGTGCAGAGCGCCCTCGAATGAACTTCCCTGTGGCCCGAAGTCCCTGGTGACACACACAGATACCGCAGCTCTGCTTTTAGTGAGAACTTCTGTGCCTTCTACCATTTTACCATCTCGTTTTGCTTTTTCTGAAATTTTATTTCAGTTTCCTGATCTTCCTCATAAAAGCCACCATTTCCACACGGCTGTTCCTGCAGTCATCCTGTCCAAGTTGGTACCTTGGCAAAGCAGGGAGACCTTTCACCTTCAGGGTCTACATAGGAAACCTCCTTCCAAATCAAAGCTTCAAAATGCCCTGGGAGCCATGATGTTTTTCACGTGTTCCCATCACCAATCTAATTCCTTTTCTCCTGGGATTTTTGCAGGGTTACCAAACCATGCTGAACCTCAGCAGAAGGACCCAGGTGATAATCCAGGCACCTTTCTGCCAGGGGGGCGGTTTGGCTTCTCTCTTCGTTCTTCACATTACCTCCAAGTTCAGACACCTGAAGTCTGCAGCTGACCTGTATGTCATTTCATCCAAAATAAATGCAAGCACATCAGTGTTTTCTGATATGCTTTTCCTTAAGTATAACAACATAAATAGATTGCTGGCGGTCTTTTCCAGAAAAGAAAACAAGAAGCAAAAAATAAGCAAAAACCAAAAACCATTCTCAGATAGCATTTTTCTCTGTGGTTTCAGAGGTTACCTCCCATTTTCAAAAGTAATTTTCTCCACCATGGATTCAGGTCGGTTTTGAAGAAGAATCGCACCTCACTTACATGCTTTTGCAATTGCTGCCTTCAGCTTTCAAAGCCCGGCTCGCTCTGCCTCCTGCGCCGTGCTGCTGTCTGCAGGCAGACAGAGCCAACTGAAAAGCCGCTCCTGAACACACATCGGGGCTTTACAAGCAGCATTTGCCAGTGGGTTCATGCTGTGAGCAAAGATTTATTTTATCTTCCAGTAAATTGGTTCTCCAGTTGGCAAAGTCCACACCGTGTGGTAGCACAGGTAAGCGGCATGAAGAAAACTGTGGGGCAGTTTTGTGTAAATTATAAAATCTGAGCCTTTTATGAAAAAAATATGAAAATGAATGGTGCAATGAGCACAATAACCTTTGCGGGGTCTAGTCTGATTATTATTAGTGTGGACGACATGATAAATGAAATCCCACACAACTTTTTCAAAGTCCAACTGAGAACGAACCGGGTCTCTCCAAGTCAGCTCCCCAGTCCACCAGAGGCTCAGTTAAAGCCTTTAGTAGTCTTACTAGCAGATTTCCAAGCCACTCCGGTGAAAGCAAAGAATTTTCTCATATGTGCAAACATACCTGACGATTGGCATAATCCCAACGAACACACATTAGGTCAGTTAAAATATTCCAGTGTATTGACATTAATTCCACAGCTCAGGCCCAAGATCATGTTCTCATTTGTCTGAATAACAGCATATTTAAATATCTAGTTCAAATATAAAGACTTTTAGATTATATGGGGGAGGAGGGGGAAGGGGGGTAAATCCAGGGGACAAAAGTTTTCCTTGTAGCATGCACTGTGCTGATTTCCAAGCCTTGGCAGCCATGAGCACGACACAGCAACGGCAAAAGTCTGGCCAAGACAAATCTATAAAATTTGCGCTGTACGTATACCCCCTCCATGCGTGAAGGTCTAATAAGCCCAGATACTTTCTGTGTCTCCGAACAGTGGAGCTACAGAGGTTTCCCCACGGATCCGAGCAGGGCCAGGAGCATGGAGACTCTATTATGTAACAACCCACATTATTTAGCGAAAATCTGGAATACGCTTTATTAGTTGGGCCTTTGTTTGGCCAGGAAATACCTCCAGACAAATGTGATGACACAGGCATTTTTAATTTGCCACTTCACGTTCACAGCAAATTAGGTGATTTTACTTGTTATTCCCTCCATTAAAAACGACAGGCTGCAAGGTTAGCAGTTTCCCTCAGAAGCTCTTGATGACATTACAGACACACACAGAAAGCACGAGCACATCAGAACGAATTAAGATCACCTCCCTTGCCTATAATCCAAAACACTCCATGTGGTCTCCCTTAGCATCGGTCCCAAATGCCAGCGCGCTGGAGCAGCATGTGCAAGTGGTTGGAGGTAAGGGAAGGGAGAGGTCAAATTCTGTGTGCTCCGTACGATCAAATTTGTGGTATAAAACCAACAATTACCAGCGAAGCGGTGAGTGAAAAACAAACGTCCTATCTATTACCCAATTTCAAATGCCAACGCGATGCCCCCAGGACTCTCAGTCCTCAGTTATTTTTTTGACATATTTGGTAATGTGGCAAGTCTTAATACCTGCTCTCAGATGAAGTTGTTGGGGTTTTCCATTTGTGAGCTCAGTCATTTTCATTTCAGAACAGACTTAGAAAAAGGCCAGCTAGGCTGCGCTGAAGTAAAATTTGAGGATGTATTCCTCTGTGAATTACACTTCTGCTTAGGATAAATAGAAAAAAACGTGGCAAAAATTATTTTAAGTGCAAAATATTTAATCTTGAGTGAATATCACTGAAGCAGCTCAATGCAGACCCAAAGGAAACACTGATAAAGAAAAAAAAAAAGAGAAGGGAATAAAACAATCCTAGCTTTCTGTACAGTGAGGATTAGGAACTGAAATGTGGCCATGCACTTTTGCTGGACTTCAGTCCAGATAATATAAAAAAAAAATTACAGATTATGTAGAGCCGGGTAATAAAAGAGGTAGCCATGGTGAGTCTGCAACTGCACGGTTTTTGGCTGGAGGTTTAATGAATGAGGCTGAAGGTCTGCCAAACAGTGCTGAATGAGACTGACGCAGCTCCTGGGGTTTGCTTAAAGAGGGGAAGCGTCAGTGGAGGTCTGCAGGCCGGCCATGGCGAGTGGGTGGGAGTTTTACGGAGGACCTGCTGCTCGATCCATTAGCAGCATGGGACACCTCACCTGCGCACCAACGTCTTCTCGGGGAGCACTGGAGTTACGGCTGTTTGTGTAGGCTGGAGGACACTGTGCGGTCCCTCCTCAGTTGCACATAGCTATTTTATGGGCAGGCAATGAAGTACGGCTGGGATTTTGAGGAATACCAGGTGTGTGTCAGAGAAACCAATTTCCATGTCGGGAAAGACTCCCACATTTGGGTCCCTCAGCCCAACCGGCTGGGTGGGCCTCCGCCTGCCACCAGTGTCCCCAGGAGAGCACAAGGGCTCGCTCAACTGGTCAATGGAGCTAAATGCCACCAACGTGCTTCTGTGTGATGGTGCAGGGAGGGAGCGAGGAGGAGGAGGGCAGACTCCACATGGAAGTTGTCTCCCAGGGCCAGGAGCTGAAGATTTTTCATCTCTTCCCACCTCCTAAATTGGCTCGAAGCCTGCGTGTGACCTGTTTCCCCAAACTGCTCTGAATTTAGGCACCTAAAACTGTCCATTAAACTCAGGTTTCAATGCACAAGGAATAATCAGGCTGCTCTCTACAAAGGTACTTTCAACAAATACTTCCACAGTTGGTTTTGGGTGCATTTTCACACAATGGCTTTGTATGCTGTTATCACAAACAACCCAGCATGGGGTTGGGTAGAGGTGAAAATTAGAGGGAGCCTTTTTCCTTCAGGTCAAGTGAATTTGGCCTGTGTCCGTAACCACTACACGCAATTTCCAGGCGCTGTATGCTCACTGGCCTTAGCAAGCAAAATACCTCTTCAGAATTCATTCCAGTCCCAAAGAGACAATCCCACGACGAAAACATCATCCCACTAGCAAGGCACGCTTCCTTGGAAGCCACCTCAGCAGATGAGACATGGGCATGTCTTCGGCTCTCGGAGGCGCAGGGTC
This sequence comes from Fratercula arctica, assembly GCA_947846985.1. Taxonomy (NCBI): domain Eukaryota; kingdom Metazoa; phylum Chordata; class Aves; order Charadriiformes; family Alcidae; genus Fratercula; species Fratercula arctica. The sequence continues at coordinate 10,665,584 of CANTUZ010000013.1, read as the reverse complement.
TGCAGGTCAGCGAGGTGCGAGCCTGGCAGACAGCACTCGCTCCTCTTGCTTCTGCTAGACAAGGCTCCAATGCAGGAAATCCCATTCTTGTATTTTGTTTCCATCTTCAGGTGAATAACCTTTATTTTTAAAGCAAGAAGAAGTGTCAGATGTATTTTCAGCCATACCTGCCCTGCTGCCACCATCCCTCTCCCTCCTGCCACCTCTGTTCCGCTCACCAGCATGCAGTAAGCACTCTCCGTTGACTTTGTCCACCCTGCAGTGTTTTAAGCCTACGTATAATTGCTGAGAAACCTTCTCTACCAAAGAGTCGGAGGAGACTCTTTCTTTGTGTTTCTTTTTGCTCAGAAGGGGCTGAAGCAGCAATCTTGACTTAAAGGCTGACTCTGATTGGAAAATAAACAACTATAAAGTACAATAAATCCCATTGAAGAGTCCAGTCAAAACACCCCAATGAACAGCTAATGCTCTACTAACCAAATCCAGATGTCACTGCCTTGTCTGGCACTAATTGGTTGACTGGAGAGTAAGTAACTGTGTAACCTGAAGGAAATCTCTACTGCTTGCACTTGGGATGAGTTGTTAAGGCAAAAAATGGTTTGGTTTTGTTGTGTTTCTTAATTTCCTAACTACAGAGGAGTCACGGGCACCTGCGCTCATTAGGACCTCTGCTAACATCCCCCCTCTGGCAGGACACGCTCCTCTCTTAGGCACCTTAAGGCACCTCACAAAAAGTTTCTGAAGAGCATGAAGCTGCCTTTGACATCTGATGTTCCTTCATTCCCAAACATTTCTGGGTTTATTTGTTTAACTGAAGGACGTGCCCTAGCAGATTGCAGCTAAGTTCTTAGATAAAGGTAGTTGCAAATTCCAGCTGGAAGTGTTTGAAACACCAAAGAAACCACCAAAGAAAGGAATTGCTTTCAAATATAATTAAAAAAAAATAAAATCAGAAGACCGGAAATGAGTTTGAGAATAGAAAGTTGATTTCTAAAAACAAAATTATTCTGGAGCATCCTAATTCTTACAGCCTGGAAATTCCATGTCTGCGTGCACGACTCTGCATTGATAGAGGACACACAAAGTGGCTAACCAGGATTTTCCAATCATTTTTTTAGGTATATTTGACAAGATCATATTTTATATTCATATTTTAGAAACAATTCTGCATAATATTATGAAGTAACGTGTGTGCCTGGAATGATCGTCTTTGTTTTATCAGCATACTTCCCAGTGCCATGAATCTGCACACATTTAAGTTGTTTAACTTCAATTAAAGATACGTCATTGACTTCAGTAGCTTCCATGACACTAAGAACTGCTATTCATAATTCATTCTTGGCAGTCTAGTCATATCCCGAGCACATAGCAGGAGGTTCTGCGAAAGACCCTCCCAGAAAGTTAGTTAATAAGATTCTGTTAAAAAAAACCACTGTACCTATTGCTTACCATTTTATATTAGTTAGTAACATTAATTTTATCTTTAATTTTGTCAAATAACTTACTAACATAAATTTTAATACACATTTCCCTTAGCATCACTGACATGTTGTTTGTTCTTTATAAGAGCATTTTAGAACTATGTAAATTTGCACACCAAAATCTAATTTTGAGTTTCTGCTTACTGTATATAACTGATTTTTTTAGTGCTTGGGGAAAAAAAAAAAAAAAGCCTATAACCTGACCCTCAAGTGTCAAAGCCGTTTTTTCAGTGGAGCAGTGTACAGTGTAACATCTGTCCAGACACATCCAGCCGTATCTTTCACTCATGATCTGCAAGTGGATAACACAGGATTTGAAATACAGTAGACAGTTGTGCAAAGCATGAACAATGAAAATTATATCCAGCCTTTAATCCCAGGGATTCTGGGCTGAGCTCAGCCTCCGCGAATATACATATCCAATCCACGTTTAGTTCCACATACTCGAAAACTGAACATTCCCCTAGAAGAGTCACATGGGAGAAAACATGGGATTAAGTAACTTTCTCTCCGTGTTTTGTTATTGGTATTACACATGTAACATGCAGTCACGTAAGCAACTGTGCTGCACAATCACCAGCAAAGAAACTCATTTCTTCCAAGATACCAGAAGGTTTCACATTTCATGTACCATCTTCATTTTGTTCTTGGCCTTGGGAGAGAAGGGGTGGAAAAGAAGCGGAAGGTTAGTCACACACCATACCTATGGAATCAGAAAAATTTTGATAAATCTTCCTCCTTCAAGCCTGAGTGAAGGACTATTTCCTGCCATCAGGACTCTGAATGCAAAACCAGCTCCTTCACCAAACTTCTCCTTCCATGCTTGTAAAACTGCCAGAAGTTGACCTGGCCTTGGCAGTGGTGATACAATGGAGGATTTCTCTCCTGTGGATGCTGGATATATATCAAAATAAATAAAACTACCATCTTGCCGCTACAAAGTGGCACCTGTTAGCAACCTCACAAAAAGGCCGAGGACAAAGCAGGGTTCTCTAAGGACCATCTCCTCTACCTGTTTTTTAACGTCGGCTCCCAAAGGTCTCAGGCTGGTATCTCTCACCAGCAGGAGCTAGATGTATATCTTGAACACCAACAGGAATTTTTTACAATGTATAATGCATGAAAGTACCAAATTTAAGTAGACAGGTATTGAACTGCTCGTCCTAGGGGAAAGTATTAAACTTTCTGTTCAATTTTATCTCAAAAGTTCCTACAAAGAAATTGTGGGATGTTAGGAATAAAATGCCTAGAGGAGTTAAATTTCTGTTTCCTTTGAGCTGAGTTAATTAGAAAAAATGGATGAATTCTGAAACAGGTTTTTTATAGCAGTGCATGCATCAATGCTTACTAACATTTAACATTAAACATCTCTCTCTATCACTAACCTCTTTAGAGCACTTAAACATATCTTTAAAAACCAGCCTTCGACTTTGGCAGCAAAGTTGACTGTTAAAAGAAACTGTTAACATTCAGCTGAGTGGCATGTGGAAGAAAACTGGCAAAGTAAACTCAAGGGTTAATGAAAGTAAATGAGATAATCCTCATTGATCCCCCATAATCCCCACGGTCTGAGTGCAGCTGTCAATCACTGGGAGAGACTTGTTTCTAATCTATCCCTCTGTGAATAGGTCATTCCAAACTGAATATACTTTATATACAGACATATATTCAAACATACACACACACGCTGAACATTTAACAAAAATCTTCACAGGGTGAATTCCAAAATGAAGGGGAAAATAAAGCATGGTGTGTAAATGTAACAAATAGGAAATTTCTTTCGCTAGTTGAAATATGTTGAAGCTGTCTGTTCATACTAACTCATTGCTTCCCATCTAAGCTGGTAGCAAGTAATGAATCTGTTAAACCTCTCCTCCAAAAAGGAAGAAAGACTCTTTCCATAAAATTAAAACTACCGTTTAACAGATTGACCTAAGCAAAATATGGTCTGGAACATAAAAGAAATTATTTCAGTCCTTTTCAGAGAACTACTGATGTAAGAAATGAATTAAATCAAATGATGGCATATCTGAGGCTTATAGGAGCCCAGCATGGTGCTCTCTCTTCCAAGAACTACACTGGACTCACAGGCAGCATGAGGCAGCAGTCTCTTTCTTTACCTCCTGTTTCACTTTGGTCCTTAGCTACGTGAGCAGTGCTGTGCTCTCCCTCCTCTGGCACAACCCGGGGGGGGATGCACATGGACAGGCACCAGATGTGCACTGCCACAGCGGGGGGAGGAGCTGGCTCAGGAGGCAGCATGATCCAGGGAGGTGAACACATCTGGATTACAAGGGCACCAGTCTACAGTCCAGATTTCATCACAAAAGCTCAGCTCTAAACCCATGCCTGATTTTGTGAGAAATTCATCCAAGATGCCCAGTGCATAGAGACGCTGTTATTTACAACATTTAAAAGTACCTGCTTATTCTGAGAAATTTCCATCTAATACTTGGCTTCTGGAATTCTTGATAGAGTAGACATGGCACTTAACATGGTTTAGTGGTGGACTTGGCAGTGTTCAGTTTACGGTTGGACTCAACAATTTTAAGGGTCTTTTCAAACCTGAATGATTCTATGATTCTATATTATAGCAATCACTTGCAGAAGAAAGTCTATAGGATTTAAGAGAAAGACAAACTTTCTACAGAGTATTCAGACCCACCTGTAATAACGTCATTGTATGCTGCAGCAGAAAAGGAAATTGTCTGTCAAAGGTTTGGGATGGAAATGCTTTGCACCACCCAAAGATACCTCTTGATAACCCAGTGTAACAGCTATTCTCCTCCTGTAAACACTCAGAGCAAACTTTGCTGCCTAAGCCACCACTTCTAACCTGAGGCTGAGTTGGAAATAAATGCCCCACTCTCAGGTTTAAAGAAAAACCAGCTTGGTAGCCATTTGGCCTGCAGCCAGGATTAAAGCGTTAACTCCTTGTCTGTCAACCTGTCACTTAAACATTTACCAAACTACTGACCACTTCTATTAAAAGACCATTAAACCAGGATTAAGCTTTTCCAGGGTTAAGCTGATGTAAAAATGCAAGGAATGTCACACCAAGGGCAGCTCATTTCATTTGTATTGTAAACAGGCAGAAGATGGAGGATAAAATGTTACATGTTTATTAAATATGGGGATATACCCCTGCTTGGCTTTTTCCCTTCTTTCAGCTTCCTAACCCCAGATCCCATTACTCAGTGCTCTGATAGCTGCAGAGTATTGCACACCAAACACAGAAACCTCCAATTGCCTTAAAACCAGCACTGGCTGCTTCACAACAGCTCAGGACCACTCTGCCAGGAGTGGGGATGCCGTACGGAGTTCAGCAATAGCGCACAGGGAAAACCATTGATATAAACACAACACTCGGTTAATGTGTCATGTCATAACCAGAAACCAACTGTTAAAAAAGTACAGTCTCATCAAAAGCAGGAGCCTATTTTGAGCAGTCTGTGAATTTATTTTGTAGTAGTGTTTGCAGCCAAACACAGGAGGCGTGTGCATGGGCAGGGCACGGGTGCTGCTGCTGCTTTCAGGTTGCTTTGATATCTCAAGTTAAATAAGTCCTATAAGAAAAGGCACAAAGCTCTACCAATCTTCATTTCATCAACTAGGAGAGAGTATTACTTCTGAAAATGGTCAAAGGAAGACAAAAATGTTTCGTAAATTAAGCATACTGTCTCGTTTTTATCTTTTTCAGTTCCCGGTGACTCAGTGATGTATCACCTAAGAATCCTGTAAGGCACCACCACAGAGAGTCTGTACTCACAGTCAAAATGGTCTGTCCAGCCTTTCTGTCTCTGATGTCTGGGCTCACATCATGCTGTTCAACACCATTGTAGGCGCTGGGTTACTCCATCCAGGTCAACACACACACACATCCATGCAGTACCAGAAAGCAACTTTTGGATTGTGCAAATCTAGTGGGTCTGTAGATGATGCTTTCTTGAGAAATACATATACTCCTAAGAGCTACCCACAGATAACATTAGAGCTAAATAACCATGTCTATAGATAACTACAAACTCAAAACCTCAACAAGGAGAATTAGGAAGTCAATACCAATGCTAGTTATCCTTGCTGACTACTGTAAGCAATGTGTGTTCCTTTTGACTTAACACTTATTTAATGCTCTGATTTCCATACAGTTCTAGATGTAAAAGAAATAAAGAAGTACCAAGCACCTCAGTGGAAGTCGCTCCAGCTTAGCTCGCCAGGTGCTGTGACGGGACACATGATGTTGCTCCTGTTGTCTTACATTTACCCACTACCAGCCCTTGGTAGAGACAAGGTGCAGGGCTAGATGGACTTACGGCCTGTTCCACTTTGGGTGTTTGTATCTGCCACTTAATTAGTTCTGAATGAAAGCAACGCTGGCCTGTGTGAACACTGGTGCAAAGACAGAACTGTTGGTCTCTACATTTAACTGCTATTCTGCAGATTTTCAAAATATAAGCCACTGAGCAATTTTGCCTACATAAAGACCACAGAACTGTCCATTCCCAAACAGGGAGGTGCACACATTTAACGAGATTCCTCCCCTTCCCCTTAGCCCTCCCCCCTTCTCGAGCCTGTTACCTATATTAAATATAATTTTGCTTTCAGGAAGTATCTATGACACTTCCATCTGAAGCAAGGCTTCCAGTATTTACAGATATCAAAGAACTGGTCTTAATTTCATCTGATACTTTAAAAAGCCTTTTATTCTAAAATAAATTATTGAAATGCGGTATTGGTAAAATGGGTTGCTCCAGTAATGGATTTACTGTGACGGTGCAATCAATTTCAGAGATTGGATTTCAGGATAGAAACTATTCATCACTCTCCATGTCAATGCAAGGTTTACCTTCACACTGCGGTCACCCGCTGTAGCTTATGGATACCAAGGGCAGAGGAGGATCTACTGGAGGAAAACTCTTTCTGTCACTTTTTTCCATTGTTGCTGAGATCAGAGCCTCAGGAGTTTGCACAGTTACAGCAGCTCCACAGCATTACGGTGCCATCCCGGGAGATGCAGAGGGACTCATCCCTATGCAATAGCAGGCATGCTTAAATATCCCATTTAACTACTCTGCCACCATTCAAGTGCAGGCTTTCTTCTCTGTGTTTTACCACTTCTCTGTCTTATTTCAGGATCAGCAGAGCCTTTCAGTAGGTAGAGGCCGTCAGGGGTAGAGACTGCAATGGTTTTAATAAGAATGATGGGGAGAGACCTTGGAGCGATACAGCTTCTTCCCATCCTGTAACATAAAGCACCCAGCACATGAATGATGCTAACGTGGGAAGGAGAAGAGGAGCTGTGACATTACCTGTCCCTCCTTCCCCCTGCACTGACCCTCCCTTTCAGTAAATTCACCCCTGAGGTGTTTCAGGAGCTGGAGATCCCGATAACTACAGGTGCACCTGCCCTGCCATAGCTACACTCATATCTCCTGGGCCTCTGCAGCAACGGAGCAGGCTGAGAACAGGAGCAGTTTAATCCTGGAGGTCAACAATGACAGGATTTTACACCATTTATTTTTGCCCCATAGAGGCCCATGTGCCTCTATTAGCATATATACATATTCACGGTCTCATTAGTCCCTCTTTCTCGTTGCTCCCTGCCTGGTAGAGCCCCTTTGGTCCTGCCAGGGCCACAACCCATGGAGGCTCCACAAACCCCCACAAAGCACAACTCATTGGCAGCATCCCGATCCATCAGTGGGAGGAATAAATGGCAAGTCGAAACCTTGTGACACGCAAAACATGAAAGCTATTTTTCCATCCTCATCTCTAACAAATTTTGTTCTTCATTCCTAGAAAGCAAAGTCAACTCCATAAATCAAGAAGTCTGTGGATTTGGGGTTTTACATTAACACCTTCATTCATGCTTTGCTGTGACCTCTTGGATTGCGGTGAATTATTCTACTGTGCTGGGAAATGGCAGCTCCAGAGCCAGATTTAGCACCTAGAAAATTTCCTTTGGCTCTTAGGTGCCATAATTTTAAACTCGACTCCCTGCTTAAAGACAAAGTCATGTCTACATTTGATTTCAGGTGTAATATACAATAATTTAAGAAGTTAAATGGGGATCTGGCAAGTCTCTGACTATGGAGGGGGTTGGAAAATATTATTTGGAGCCAGAAATGCAGCTTTCTTGGCTATGGTCTGTACTCTGTCTACCAACATCAGCTCTGCATTTAGTCTTCCACTGACTTTCTCAAGAACTACAAATGGTGAAGTTTTGCTCAGCTGGAGAATCACCATCAATACATACAGATGGTTTGGAATACCTAATGAAGGGTGAAAAACTGGGCTTGTGATAATCATTTATAATGCCTCTTAGGACAGTTAAAAGTAACTGAAAGGTCTCTGTGGAGCTTTAGAGCTTTTTTCTCGCTCCACTCCGCTGCTTCCACTCCTTCTTTTGCTCTATTTTTTCATATAAAATATGGCCTGTCCTGGAAATTTATATTAAAAACTCAAAACTCTGAAGAAACTCACAACAGGCACCTTGCAATGATTAAGTTGCAGTGAGCCACAGCAAGAAAGCTACTGATGATGCCACCATGATGCCTGCAAAGGAAGGGGTCCTGGAAGGGCACCATCTCCTAGAGACAGGTAACTCTAAATTTGGTCCCAGCAAGTGGGGGCTTAAGGTTCCTCTTAATGCTGCATTTAAATGCACAAATCCTTCCAGCCATCTGATGCAGAGCTTACGCCTTACTTACTGTCAGGCCTGCCCACAGCCTCAGCAAGTCTATAAGAAAGGTAACTTGGTTCTCATCTCCTTAGTCTCTGTTCAGAGCTTTTGATTTTGCTCAGGTACAAATTGGGCTGCTGTTATCTGTGCCACAGACTCAATATTTTCCACCTGTGGTAACCTCACTTGAAATGCTACAGTTAATGAGCTTTTTGAGCACTTCATCTTCTGCAATCCAGTGCTGACCAGAGTAGATTTACATAACTCGGTGGTCACCAACATTAGTGCATCTACCTTGGAGCTGCTTTTTGGATGGGAGGTGCTGGAAGGGTTCAAGAAGAAGAGGCAATACTGAAGGGGGAATGAAACTATATCATAAATTAGACTTTTACTCAGAATTTCTAAACGTTGAGTGCTGTAATTTCAAAACAGCAGTCACTCCAGAGATGAATGAAGAAAGAATTTCTTTATTATAGACCCAGCACTCCTCACTGCTCAGATAAGATGTCAGCACTCAAAATACTCTAAAGAAAAGAAAGATAAATCTATCCTCAAGTCTGACCACCATGCTATAAGGGACTGTTCCTGCAGTTGTTTTGTGTTTCCTAACTTAGAAATATCAATGGACAGAAAATAAGTTAAACCCAGAATACTCCTGAAGCCTTCTTAATCAACCGTAAAAAGGGAAAAGAAAAAAAAAAGTACCCGTAGGTACAACCAGATTCAGCAATAACAAGTAGAAATCATGGCTAATGTTAGCTGGAGTGCAGGATGCTAAGAAGTTACCAGTGCTATGGTATTAGATATATACATATCTAAGCAGAATCGAGCACCCTCTAAGGAAGCATTAAGAGCCACAGATCTAAGCTTACTATCTGACTCCGGCATAGTGCCACAAACGCATTCCTTGGGCTCTCACACACCATATACCTGGTTCATCTATAAAGAGGTGAGCTCTCAGACCGCAGATCTTCCCTCAATGAGACAGCAGTGCCTCCTGCTGTACTCCAGGCTGCATTTATTCCCAGACGTCCAGCTCTGTCTGGTTTCAGTTGCCAGGGAAGCTATGGTTGGCATTTTGAGAAGAACTGAGGTGAGTAATGGAAGATGTGTCTAACTGGCCTCGGCAGCTCTGGAAACATCAGCCTGTCTCACAGAAATACACTCTGCACAATCCAATATGGGACAACAGCGAGTTGTGCAGTGGGTGAGGCAGCCTGAGATACAGACGTTCTGTTCATAAACCAGCTCTTAATCCATTTCTGAGTACGCTGAGTATCACAGCACATCTGGGCTGATCTGCGGCACCCCCAGGGTTTCAGCCTCCTGGTCCACGCTCCCCTCCTCTTGCTTTAACGCATTTCAGCACTAATCTGCAGGAAGCCCTGCTGCAGCCCTGCGACCTTCTGCTGAACAGACTTTCGCTTGTGCTGACCCATGACAAACTATCGCAGTTGGGGAATGCTGACTGTATCATAGCCCACGTGAATGCCAAGTCTGCCTTAATCCAAAAACATCAGAGAAAGGAACTTGGGGTCAATCTTACTTAAGGAATGTGCCAAACTTCCTGGAGGTCACAGCAAGAGAACAAGCCCAATGTTTTACCTCTGAAATGGAGAGACAGAGAGGTTTTAAATCCTTTTGAGTCACCAGCCTGTAAAGCAGGTAGACTAGCAAAATAAAAGAGGGGCTTGTCTCTGCTCTGGGCTGTAACTGGGAGTCTTTCACTGGAGAGGGTTCTTCCTCCCCCTCGGGGTAGTTTTCTGCATATCGGGTAGAAAAATCTCTTTGAAAAACAGCAAGTCAAATCTTTCAAAACAATCATTATGATAACAAAGAAGAATAGTAATGTTAAAGACTACTCTGCCACCACAACTTCCACCCAAAAAGTTTCTGAAGGCTTTGCAGAAACTATTTCTCAAACCTCAGTGCAGGGCAGCCGGCTATGGGGAAGAATACCAACAACAAGCACCTCCACGACTTGGTGTGGTCGTTTCTCACTGCTGTGGGAAGAGCTTTGCTGGTGAGGCTGCTCGAGCCAGAGGACGAGGCTCTGGGCTGCTCTCAAATCTCACTGACCGGCACTAGCCGCCCACTATCCTTCCCTCCCCAGCACGACGCTAATCCCAGTAACATGCCCCCAGTACTTACATCAGATGATGGCACTGCTGAGATGGATGTCCGTCTGTCCCACCCTCGCACCATTTGAATCAGTCTTGTTTGTCTGACTTCCAGGCTTTGGGGCTACGTAATGTCTGCAAAGCAGTTTGAGGCTTTTGACTCAAAAGATGCCATGGGTGCAAAGGATAGTCTTTTCATTCCCAGACAAGTTTTAGACAACCAGTACATTTCACAGCATACCTGTGAGACTTCTACATTTTATATTTGGAGAAACTGAGGCAGGAGGTTACATGGTTTCCAAAGATCACTAAACAAAACTGTGGGAGTGCCAGTAACTGGGTGTAGACAACTAAAGCTCTTCAAATGACCTGTTCCACTAGATAAATTTCTTTTCTACTCCTTTGCCATTAAGGATTGAGAAATATGGTAACGGTCCTGCTCACAGAAGGCAGAGAAGGACATTTATACCTGAAACAATTTTCATCAGTGAACAGGATTCCCAAATCACCTTCTTCATGCAAACCCCTGTTCAGTGACAGGGTAGAAGGGGTTAGCGGGCCTGGAAGCCGTGACACCTCCCTTTCCAGGACCGCCTGTGACCGCAGCACTCCTGCCAGCCTGGCTCTGCAGGCTTGTGCCAAATCCAGCCCTGCTGCAGTAATCCCCTATCATCAGCATGGCCAGGAAAAATGTTGTCTGCAAGCTGTGATGCCAACATCACTGCAGCGATGAGCCCTAGGAAGGAGTGCCAGGATGAACGTTAGCTCTTCTGTAACTAGAAGCCGCAGAAGTGGTAGCTGAAGACCTAACCGGGCTGTGGTGCAAAGCCTTGCAAGGATGGCCTCAGCTGAGGACAAGGACAAAAAAGCAAGGAGGGACTTGTTTGGAGGCAAGAAGGTACCTGTGAACACTAGTAGAGTCACTCCAGACTTACTCTGGGGTAAATGAGAGAAAAAACTTGGTCTTGTGCATGTACAGCCAAAAATGAATGTATGCAAAACCTGAGTAATCCAGGGGAAGTAATTTCTCCTCACCTCTTCCCCACTTTGCCCATTTCATACTTCTTTTCTTCCTCATCCCAGAGGAAAAGCTTGATCCATCTGCTGACAGGCAATCCACATATGATTTCAGATTTTCCTGAAACTCTCCTCAGAAACAATTTTCCTTAGAAAATTATCTGCTCCCTCTGCAGACCAAAGAGAGCATCATCTTCTGAGCATCTATGCAAACCAAGCCAAACTTTTAAATCTTTGGCAGTTCAAAATTCACAGCATAAAACTGGGAGATTTCAGGAGTTCTTCACAGCTCTGTTACTGAATTCTTAGAACTGAGCAAGCACAGCATTTGAGCATTCATGCAAAAATATAAAAAAAATTAATTTGCATTATTAAGACAGTTTTCTTCAGCTTCATTGATTGTCTTCTTCCCAAAATTGTCCTTGAGAGTAAGTAGGAATAATCAGAAAAGTAATCCTTCTGACATCAATAGGAATGCGAGCATGTGGCATCCTTTCTGAAATGAAATAGCTGATGCTCGTTGTCGGCCAGAGGAAGGAAATTGTGACCACAGCATCTATCTACATTCTTATCAGACATTTTGTGCGCAGTAGCAAGAAATGTTCAAAGTGAAAGTTTTTATCAGGGAAGGGGAAGAGGCTTCTCTGCTTCCCACACTAAGATCTGTCAAAGAATATTTGCAGAAAGGCAATTCTGAATTCATTCAGGGAGACCTTGAAAAGAAAATATAATGCTAAAGATTGAGCTCTTCAGAGACTAAGGAGACCGTTCCTGCGCCAGCCACCTAGTACTATACGCAGTAAGTTCACAAATGAACTACACCCGCAAATAATGGAAGCAACAAGTATGCATCAGGCTGCTGCAAGGCAGTTCAAGAGTATGACTCAGAATATGTTAATCGTTGTTAATTTTGTGACCTACTTTATCTGTTCCACTGTCTTTTTGCTTAATTGTTTTTTACTCGCTTATCTGTTGAAATTAAGCATCCCAGCTCCATTTCCCAGGTCAACAGTTAAAGGGATTAAGTAGGTTCCTTAATTCCAAACAGTGAGACAGGTCCAGGTATGATTGCAGAACTTCATTTTTCCTGCCCAGCCAACAATTACATCTGATGGACTTTCTGGCTGCCACAAGTTTTCTAGAGCCCTCCCTGTTTGAGCAGGTTAGCTTCCATGCTAACCTGAAAAGGCCCTGCCAGACAGCCAAACACTCGTACTTTCTATCATCTCTCACTTTTTTTTTTTTTAAGTTGAAATAGCCCAGTTTTGGCTTTCTCTGCAGAAGAAGACTTAGGAAAGATCTTTTCTTTCATGCATATTCACAGCTCTGTGCCAGGATCTAATGAGACTCTGAACCAAAGCTGACACAGCCGGTCTCAGACAGAATAATCTCTTCTTGCAGTGCACATAAGTGCTTTTTGGACCGGTTTCCTTTCTCTCAGGCAATTATAGGTGATTTTAAAGAGACAGATGTTGTCAGATTTCTCCTTTGTCTGACATGCTTTTCTTTTTTTTTCCTTTGGCTCTCTCTTTTCTGAACAATAATAAAAAAGTTGGCATTTCTGGGGGACTTCCCAAATTTCTGGCCACACTCACCACAGGGTTGCATTCCAGCACAAAATCCCAGCCGTTTCCTGTTTTTCTGTCACAACTAGTAAACAAGCACCCCAAAAGATCAGCATTTATAGGGAGGAGCTGTGGGTAGTCTGCTGGCAAATGACTGCAGTTAAGTACAATTTTATACTTATGAAGAACTCTCCTCTCTTGATAAGAGACAAAGGTATTTTTCCTACTTAAGAATGACGTCTCGCTGAGCATTTTAGTACGATCTGACAGCCAGAAATATCCTTGGAGGAATAAAATTACCTGTTACAATCCCTATGAAGAGCCTGGCAATTAGAAGCAATTAAGATCCCCGTTTAGCCTTTCACAGCTCTCACCCAGCTGCTTGCTCCAGCCTCCTGACTGTCTTAGCAGCCCTTCACTGGATTCCCTCCAGTTTATTGATATCTTAAACTGGGGAGCCCAGAACCAGCATTTCACTCCAGGAGGGGTCACACAGCTGTGGAGCAGAGGGGAATCACCATTTTCTCCAACCTGCTGGCTGTGCTTTTATTAACACTACCCGATGTGCCTTCGTCACCTTTGTGTTCACCATTCCTTCCCTCGTCTTGCTTTCCCTGTGGAGAGATGAACAGATTCCTCCGAGCAAGGATAATTTTCATGTGCTCTTTATCTTTCCATTGTGAAAAAAAAATAATAAAATGAGGTGTTATTGCTTTTGCAGTAACCTCCCAGTTTTTGTAAAACTTCAGCCTTAATTGAGCCTACTTTGCAGAATACGCTGGATCTAGGAAAGCCTGAAGGAATTGAATGGGGCCCGAAATTGAGGCCTTGAGCAAATGTTAGACAGCTGCATGCATCTTTCCAAAGTAAAACAGATACTGAATGTAGCTGCTTGGAAATAAGGATTTTCTGCTTCTGCTATGCTTGTCATTTTGCAAGTTCTTGTTGTTTTATTTATCAGTTTGGATGCACCTGACCTTGTCTGTTCCATCTTGAAAACCTCCTTGTGCAGAGACAGCAGCTGGGCAACTGTCCCGCTCACAGCCCCGAGTAAAGCAATCAAATAACCCAACGAGGTTGTAGATGTGTTTGTTTCAGACATTGTTTAAGCAAAAAGAGGGTGGAAATAAACTTAGTGAGGTTCACCAGCCTTCACCAGAACAGATGCAGAAGGAAATCCCTCTGGGTTGCTCAGATCACTATTGCTGCTGTCCGGTGGCTCTCTCTGACCTGAACACCCTGTCTCCTACCTCCCAGCTGCCCCTTCCGATGTCCTTACCTAACCGAGATGGAGCGATAAGCTCATCTGGGTAAAAAACCACACTGTAGGAAAAGAGAAGAAAAAAGTCACTCTGTAGAAATTTCTTTCCTGATGATGAAAATGTCAAATGAAAACATATCTCCCCTCCAGTCATGGGAAGATGTCAAGCACTCGGTCTCTTTTTCCTGCCCCTGCTCTCCACAGTGTCTGTAGGGTGATTTTTGGGAGCTCTCCCCTACACACAGGCCAGACAATGTGGGAACCTGAGGGAGCTGTGGCTGCACACCCTGGCCCTGCCTCAAAGAGCCCTCTTGCTGCTGCCAAATATTCACCAGAGGATCAGTGTCCCTTCAACCTGCCTTCAGGGATCTAGATGGTATCTTCATTCTCTTGAACGGGGACCAAAAAAAAAAGTCCCTTGGATCCAAACACACCCGAGCTGCTGAGGAGTGTTGACCTGGCTCTTCCTTCTGCTCTTATTCTCCAGGCTGGTGAAGCCATCCACCAGTGAGCTACAGCACGAGAGGTCCTTGTGTTGTTCACTTCCTTCCATATTTACTTGGATGGTGATATTAAGAGAGACTTTACTTCCTCTGAAAGACAACGAGTAGGTGCCCTTGGCAGAGGCACCTGGCCCCTCTGCCCTGCCAGGACGGAGGTTTGGCTTAGCTCAAGGCCTCTGGCCTCATCAAAATTGAAAACTGAGATTGGACGCCCTCTTGTGCTGGCCTGTCCCCTGGAGCAGGGTGGCTGGCAGAGGCTGGTGAGTGATGGACCGGGGCCACCCCAGTCCTGGCCCCACCAGAGCCCCTGGGAGCGAAGCCTGGCCTTGGCCACAGCTCCAGCTCTGCACTCTCCAGGGTCCACAGCCGTTAATCTAATTTCTGTCACCAGTTAGGACAGTATTGCCGGGGCCAGTTCTTAGTTGCCCTGCAGTGACGGCAGTCTTTTACACCAGGGAAAAGTGTCTGCAAAATGCCTTTAAACCCAAACAACAAAGGGCCATAGCCACTTTGCAATAAGTAAATGAAAATGTAGGCGTTGAAGAAACGGAGGATCACTCCTCTTGTGCACAGTAAACAACTTCCCCACCCCCAGGACCATTTCTTGGCTCCTCTCTCTTTAAATCATCAGTGGAAAAACCAGAAGGACTCAGTCCCTTAAAGCTCTTTCCTTTTCTTGCCTGTCGTTTAATTAAATTATCTTATAATGAAATCTTTCCCTAATGAGTCAGTGTTTAATAATTTATTAGACACTGAAGCCCTGCTTGGAGTCTCATCAATTATGTATCACAGCACCAGGCACTTTCAATCTCTCTTTTTTCATTTCTCATTCACTTCATTAAAAGCCCCAGCCTTGCTGCTTCTGGGTTTCGATTCGTTTGGCCAGACTTAGAGGTCAGTTCATTGATACCTATTTTGCCCAGCGCTCACCGACAGATGCGTGCGTGCATGAGTTAGATGGTCTAAAATTACAGGTGGCATCTGGGTACATGTCTGGGCACACATGTACCACAGCATGGTACCTGTCTTCCTGCCTGTTAGCAAGAATGGGCATTTATCACAGATTTATGCAGACCATCACGTAGTTGCATGTGTATATGTCTGTAGTATAAAATCTGTGTATGTGTAGGTCTATTTCTGTTCGCACTTGCACATCTACTTCTATAAGGTTATATTTGCTTATACATTCATGCAGGTATATATCAATATTGGCATTCCTGCCTATGTCAGTGTGCCAGCACATCCTCCTAACTGCAGTGAACGATTTGTCTTAGTCCACTATCTTTTTCATTTGTGTTCTCCTTAAAACAATAGCAGACATAACCTGTAGGAATCAGTCAGGAAATACTATACATGAGCTGTAAAGATAATGAGTTTGTATCTACTGAAGTGACTAGTATCAAGCACACATTGCTGCAGTCCTGACTGTCAACCGCAGAGGAATTTGGGGAAGGAGTTGACTTTTCACTGAGATTTCCTGTCCCATTCGCCATCAGCTCCCTGCAGTCTGTAGAGCTCTAAGCCTTTATATAGACCAGGCTCCCTTAGTTACTCCGAGGTAGTTCTGGAGTCAGTAACTCCACTGGCTATCCTGGGAGAATTTTTCTGTGAGGATTTGTGTAAAGTACATTGCCGTTAAAACTGAGTCTAGGGGAACAGTTTTCCTGAAGAATTGTTGTCCTTGGAAGAGTTATTCTAAAACTTCACCCATTTGCTCCAGCTTGTTTCATTAATTCTACTCAATTATCATAAAACTATATTTAGTTTAGTCTCCATTTGGGAATGGAAAGTCAAGCTCGGTTGTTTCTAACTCACGCGGTGTCCTCGGTAATCCCGGGGTGCCGGTGCTCAGGAGAGCTGGGAGGTCTGGAGCAGGTGAAGCCCTGGCTCCACACGCAGCATCGGGAGCGCGGCTCAGCGTGATGACACTGGCGGTGGCAGAGCAGACCTGATGTTGAACTGACGCTGTCCTGTAGAGGTACAGTTTTTTAGTTTCTTTTCCTGAGCAAAGCCGTGCTTAGTCCATACCTGAATTTGGGCACACTGAAGTACCACTGGTTTGTCACAATGTCTTCAGGTGTATTCCAAGAGAGAAACAGACCCACAGCACATACATTTTGTCACCGCATGTTCACAGTGACCAGATTCTGACTGACCAGGAGGAACCTGGGGCAGAGGTAATCCCTTCTCCTCCTCTGAACAACCAGCCCAGCCTTGGCACCCGTCCATTGCCTCTGTTAGATCCAGGGCCGCTCCAGACCCTGGTGACACAGGGTGGGGATGTTGTTGGTCCACTCTGCCGCTCCCGCTTACCAATGTTTCCAAAGATGGGAAAATCACACTCACTCACATGTACATGCATTTGCATTTTGAATACTTAACTAGACAGCTGTGCATGGGAAAGGTTTTTTTGATCAATTTATACCCCAAAGCACAAAATTTTATTTTCTTCTTAATTATCTTATCAGGCATTTCTAAAAGAGTTGTTAGCCGTAGCAATCTCATCAGGCCTTTCAAAAAATCTACTGTGATTTTAGAGGGTCTTTCGAATTGTTTCCTTCAACGTGAACACTTTCCCACAACCACAGTAAAAGGCTCCATAGCAGACACCAGTAATACGCGTTTTACTAATTAAGTGATGATCTTTTTTTTAAAAAAAAAAAGGATGCAGCCTTCCAAAACAACCCCGTACTGGTGTTACTGGAACCCTGTGTTGCTCATCAATAAATATTCTGTGTCAATAGGCCATTAACTATTAATCCCAGTGCTGGCCATTTGAGAACTTTACATCAACACTCTTGTTATTTTACACATTGCTTCTCATCTTATTAAGTGACTTGTACATATGGACAAGAGCACAGGCTCGCAAATGAGCCCACGTCAATAATGCACAGGACACCGCCTCTGATAAGGAAGGGGGAGAATCGCAAGAAAATGAGTATGTCTGGGGCTATCATGAGTATTTATTTACATTGAGAAGAAAGAGAATCCACTCTTGAAGAGCTTATTGTATTACCTAAGCTGAACTTCCAACATATGTTCACTCTCAACCACATTCTGTCTTCGTTTGTTTTTTTTTGTTTGTTTTTTTTTTTTTTATCCTTAAAGCAAATTTGGTGTTAGTGAAAGATGCCAGACTGAGGAGCAGCGTACACTGCTCGCTGCGCAGGCTGCTGCCCAAACGAGCTCCTCTCCGGGCTCAGCTCCCTGCTGCTACCTGATGCAGATGGATGATTTCCAGGGTGAGAGCTGAGCTCGCTGCTCCAGCCCTACAGTACTATCAAAGAGTATCACCTCCAGGAATGCGTTCTCCACAACATGACAGACAACAAGGGGAGAGTTTAATAGTTTTGATTCTCAACCTTTTCTTCAACAGTATCTTGCAGCTAAATTGCATTAAACACAAAAAGCAGGAGCAACATTTATTTTAATGGTGAAAAATGGTGCATCAATAAACAGTGATTTTTCAAATTAATTCAATATGCTGAACATTGTTTCTCCCAACAAATTCTCTCTGGGCACCTAATTTATGTTCTCAAATCAAATCCTGACCTGTTGATTTTAACCTGATTCTTCTGTAAATCACCCTAGAAATATTTAGATTCCCCAACTGGCTTTTCTCTTCCTTCCAAGTAACAGTTGTGCAAGTCCACAAAGCTCCTCCAAGCAATTACTCAACTGGACAAACTAAGAAATACAATATCCTGTATCCAGCTACTAGAGATGTCCCTGCAGTATTCCTCAGGCTGTTATGGAAGGTGACTGACAAAGTTTTGAAAAGTCCTATTAGTGACATATATGGTGAGACTGAAGGGGAAAAAATACTTACTTTTTGGTTTAGCTCTAGCAAAAAAAAAAAGAAGTGAGGATAAGCAAAGAAGAGAGATTTGCAGTAGGTGTCAAGATCACGTCTGGCAACGTGGTAGCCAGACAAACACACGCACACGCAGAATTGAATAATATTGAAGTGGCAATTGCTACTCTGTGATTACATGGATCTAATTCCTGGCATTTAGTTGGCCAGAATTCAGCAGGAATTGGTGTGTCTTCGACGGAGAGAAATGATGACAGTGCAACAGCTGTGCTCTCTAGCAAACTGCATAATGATATTCAGGTTTTATGGCTCTTTGGTTTGATTCCCAATAGCAACTATCCTATTATCCCTGGTCAACACAGGTTAGCACCTGCTAAAAGCAATTTCTCATAAATTAGTTCATGTCAGCTCTTGAATGGCTGCTACTGAAGCCCAAGGTCTGCCCGTACCGTGCCGCGGCGGCTCTGCTCGGTGCAGATGGCCGTCTCCCCGCAGCTGTGCGCCGGCGCGGGCAGCCCGGCAGAACAACCCAAGCAGTGTTGGGCTCTGCCAGGCTGGGGGGGGAGGGAGGGTTTTGCACGGGGACTCCCACCTGTGCTGTGCAGATGGTAAATGTGCTCCTTCCCCTTGGGGGATTGTGGAGGAGGAGAGCACAGGCTCTCTGTTTGCATCTAAACCGGGGTATCCCAGTGGGCATGGCTGGCTGCAGGAGGCAGAGACCACTCCTTGCACCACGTCCCTGAGCAGCCTAAAGAAACTATGTGTGTCTGGTGTTGGGAAATGTGTCCTCTGTCAGGAGTCAGCAGGTCCACGGCACAGACTGGACTGGTGCGTAAAGTAGGGCTCACCCAGCTGCGCCGGAGTCATTGGGCATTATTTTTACATAACGTATTTCCAAACCAACACTTCAAGGAAAAACCTGGACTCTACCAAGCATCTGAGGCCAAACTCAGCCCTAAGTCAATGCCACCGTGAAGATATAGATGGTCCTTGAGTTAAGAGCAAAATTTAAATCACTCAGCTGTAAAAATGCAGGTCTGCCTCCAGTTCTCCCTGCCCTTTGGCTGCTAGAGATTAACACATGCTTCACGCTCTCTGCATAGACCCACATGTGTCTATTTGTGCCCACTCCATGCACAGCTCCAGAGACAGCATCATATGAGATCCACGAGCAGCAGCTTTGCAGGCTGAGCTGCCGGCGTTGACCTTGGCATGGACGAGCTGCTTGGAGGACACAGATGGAACATTTCCTCAACACAGACAGACCTTATATTACACAGAGTCCAGCAGGTCACTGTAAATGCTTTGAATCAATGAGGCATCTCACGAGAGCCCGTGCAGGCCCCCGAACTGGTCTGAAACCTGATCGGGCAGCTCAATGTGTTACAACAATTTTTCAAGTGCATTGAAAACAAGGGGGCTATGGGGCAAGCAGTTGTCCCTCCTGAGGAAATAGCCAGAAAAGGATGAGGTTCACACATGGCTTGTTCAGGATCATCAAACTAGGATTTGAACAGACCAAAACAAAAAGTAACAGTTGTGAACTGGGGGAAGCAACAAAATCTGATGCCAGTCAGCTGACTGACAGTGGTCAGAGAATGAGTGATCAGCGCAACACATTTCCCAGTTATGGTGATTTCATTGACCTGTTGTTATAGAGCAGCGTTTCCTGCAGATGCCACAATTGCCACCTCACAGACCAGGGAGCCTTGTTTTCACGTGTGCTACTGGGCTCCAGTCCTTCCCTTCACTTGCATAAAGTCCCATCCTGGGGTCTCCAGTCTCACCAGTGACAGCTGCGGGAAGCCTGTGCAGCCTGCCCAAAGGCGGCACAAGGGCTACTGGGAAAGACTACCTTTCCCCCCGCCTCCATTATCACACCTATTTTTACTCATTTTACGACCCTAGACTTCCTTTTCTATTTCTGACGGGTTTTGTCACCACCTTTGTTTTCATTTCCAGAGGATAATTTTCTCTTCATTTTTTCCCCTGCATCTGTTCTTCCTACCCAGCGTTCCTCGTTTTTCTTTTCCACTCAGTCCTACCACCTGCTATGCTCTTGAAACCATACATTTCCACAGCTCCTTCTTCCTCTTTATTTGTAGACAGCTTCTATTTTTAACACGGCAATTTCTTTAGCTGTTGGACAATGTACAAAACACTTCCCAGACATTTAGGCTTCCAACTAGAGGGATGCTGAGCAGCCCTTTTACCCTTCCTCGGGGGCAGTGATAACGCGACACGCTTTTCAGGCAAGACATGGATGACTTGCTAAGCAGTCTCAAATTCATGTTAGCTAACAACCAAACTGGACGGGCACGCCATCATCCACAAAAGTAGTAATGACTCTTGAGAAAAACATTAAATGTCCTGTTTTACCTGGGAAAAAGGTGCCCATGGGAGCAGACCCTGGATCCCGTTACGGCGGTGTGGGTACGCAGAGGTGCAGAGCCCCAGGCAGGCATCGCTTCTACAAAACAGTGTTTTCAACACATCCAATTTCTCAACAGTTGGACCCCAGCAACAGCAAATACTAGCAAGCACACAGCATGGATGCCCAGGAGTTAAATTGTCACAGGGTTAGGTGCACCGATCCCACAGGACAGCACTTGCCATCCGACAGACTCAGCAGTCTGAATAACAGACAGTGACCTGGGAAGTTGGAAAAAGGTACGAGAGTCAATGCAGGAAAGTCGTGGGCAGCAAGAGCATGAACACCTCAGTTTTCAGCACCACATAGGGTAAAAAAAAAAAAAAAAACAAACCAAAACCAGAAAAAAACCTACCAGAGCCAACTTCATCTGTCATAGGCAAGCTGATTACAATCAATAGACACTTAATGCTCTCTCAGAGTCCCATCTGGGCAATTAGCAATAGCATTAAGCAAGCGAAGACGTATTGTAAGGCTGTTTCTTCAGTGGAAGTGACAGAAAAGAGAAACAAGAAACCAAATTACATTTTTAGATCCAAATTCTTCACTCATTAATACTGCCTGAAACCTACTGCCACTGGGAAAAATGGAACAAATGTCACAGTTTTTCTTTTCTTTCTGCAATTTTCTGACTGATTTTTTTGTTTTAAATTTAAAAAATTCAATCTCAGTTTCAAACTGTAATAAAACCTATTGAAGTCAGGAAGTAAATATGAGTGCCAGTGAGGAAAGAACGGCCTTTGGGGTATTTGTTTTACCACGAAATAAATCAAAAATAATGATTTTGAATGCCCCAGACTTCATTAAAATCAAAGAGCAGCATTCACATTTTCATTTTCTCAACCTTAAAATGCAGCAGGTATCACCCCAGGCTTTCTGAGGATAGAAAATAGCACTAAAAATAATTGAAAAAAGGGAATTTTTCTGTACATCTTTTATTTTGTTCATGGCAAAATGGCAAAGACCGAATAATAATGTATTAATCAGGCAAAAGTACTCTCAGTTTTATTAAATATGACACTGCTGCATTATGAATGACAAGATTAGATATCTACAAGTCATATAACTAAATTACTGTCTCCACTGTGATCTCAGGACACTTTTCTTGAGAAATGACCCAGTATCTTGCACAAATTTAGTTGATGATCCTAAATTTTTCTCCTGCAATTCAGCTGACCCACTATTGTGCAAATTTTGACCTGTGATTTCATAGAAAATAAAGACTAAGGTTGTTTCTGGATTGGGATAATATTTTCTATTATACGTTGTGCTCTTTTAGTGTCTAGCAATCCAGATTTTCCAAGAAATACACAGAAAGTAAATTATGAATATGTGAAGTTCCTATATGAAATGTGCTTAATTATCATTGCACAAGCAAAATAGGAATCTGTGCACACAGCTGACAAATTGGGTGCACTCTTACATTAAAATTAATTACCTGTTTTGTGTGCCATCAGTGAAATTACACAGACAAGACAAATTACCATACAGAAGTCAAGTCTATAATATAAAAAAAAAATTAATTTTGAAAGCTTTTTTATCAGCTCAAGACTTCATAGAGTCTGTCAGAGAGTACAGTGCTAGGCTCCATAAATTTTGACAAGTTATTAGCACCTTTCTATATCCAAGTGGGGCTACTAGGATCAAATTTGCAGCAGATGCTTTTAACTTAATCCATGGAATTTTGCAGACAAAACAGACAAATTGCAGAAACGTATGTCAATTTGCCAATGGAAAGCCATATCCTGTCTATACATAAGTTTTGTTGAGCAATCAAAAAGAACTGGTGAAACATGCATTCCTTATGCATTTGCTCTGTGCCCTATCTATGAGTTGAAGATGATAATCTCAAAACAATAGAGCAAGAAAACACCACGGCTCTGAGCGTGCTAAACCTGTATTGTGGTAACTTACTGCATCGCTTACCGGTGTAACAGAAACTCCTTTGAGCTCACTGTTGCCCCTCTAAGAATCAAATTACATTTTAAACCTGCAGTGCTACTATTTTTCTTATCTTTGATCTACTGTACAAAGCAATTTTAAATGTGTCCTCCTGAGTGGACCTGTTTTCAACAAACTTTTTAACTATTGCACTGGTGGTGAGCTCTGAATGCCAGGAGCAGCAACTCACTTGGAATACTTAGTAAATCACTTTATCTGAAATAGTTGTCAGTGAGATGGAGACTGTGTTTCTTTGCAAAATCTTATCTAAGAGTTCTTTACAATGGCTTTATTAAATACTGTAGAAGACTGACAGTTCTCCAAACTGCCAGCCATAACAACTGAGCCACAGCCAGATGCCAAGAGTCAGGCCACAGTACCAATTACATTTGGCAGGATAGGTTGCTGAAATGCTTCTAGTCATTGAATTTCTTCTTTAAAACCCCTTTCTTTCCTCTACCATAATGAGTTTTGCAAACATATATAAAAGATGGCACTGAGACAGCTTGTAACATATTGACTGGGTTAACCAGGTCTGCCTAGAAGGGTTTTAGGTATGAAAGTGATACTGAAAGCAATCCTGAATGCTGGCTGCATGCTCCTAATTGATTTACATAAATGTTTATGTGACTCTGATTTGATAAACATTACATGCAACGTTAAAGGATTTGTAGGACAGATTTTTACAGCTTTCCATTTGGTCTCCATTTATCAGCAGGGATGGAGATCAGCCAGAAAAGGCCCAGGAGGAGAGGCAGAGAAGGACCAGGAGATCTAGTGTCAGAGGTAGTAAACATCAGATTCAGTTTGTCATTTCTGATAGGTTGTTCTTAAAAGTTTCTGGGCTCCCCAGTACAACAGAGACATAGACATACTGGAGCAAGTCCAGCAAAGGGCAAGAAAGATGATTAAGGAACTGGAGCATCAGACATACGAAGAAAGGCTGAGGGCTGGGACTGTTCAGCCTGGAGAAGAGAAGCGTCTCCTGGAGGACCTTATTAATGTGTACAAATATCTGACGGGATGCAGATGAGCAGATGGATCAGTGATACCAGTGACAAGACAAGAGGCAATAGGCACAAAATCAAATGAAAAAATCCATTAAAGCATATGAAAAACCCCTTTTTTTAATGGTTAGAATAGTCAGACACTGGACCACGTTGCTCAGAGAGGTTGTGAAGGTACTCAAACCCAACTGGACATGACCTTGAGCAACCTGCTCTGGCTGACCCTGCTTTGAGCAGGGGGCTGGACTAGGTGATCTCCAGAGATCCTTTCCACCCTCAGCACTTTGGTGATTCTGCTGTACAGATGGGGTCTGAGTAGCGATAAACAGCCACCTCGTCTTGACTTCCACCATCTGAAAGGTTGGATCTGTAGCAAGATACTGAAGGCAAAAGTGATTTTTGTTACATTCTCAATTCTGTAGATTGATCTGGTGGCACAAAAAATATGTTGATAATTTATCATTTCTTACTGTCAAGCACAGTGGCAGCACTGTAGAGAATTATTATTTTTCTGAACATGGTGTGGGTGTCTGTATGCTAATGACAATATCCTGCACCTGGGTACAACTGTCACTATTAATACTGATGTAAATGAAATGTTAATTCTTGCTAATAGATTAAACTATGAAATGCTTTAAAAGCAGAATTGCTACAATAAAAGCAATTGGGTTGTTTCTTTGTAATTTGATGGCCCACAGAAGTGCAGAAACATATCTTATGGCTTTACAAATCTGTGATAATTTCCTTCAACTTTTACTTTTATTGCCTTGTCATTAAATTCACATCGGGTTCTTAAAACAAAAATGTTTAAAACAGATGTGGCTGTTAAAGTTACAATATGAATTTTACAACCCTAAATTTTATGACACTGAAAGAAATCTCAGCCACCAAAGTCAGAGACAAGAATGGAAGCAGAAGACAGCTCTAAGAGTGACGGATTTCCATAGTTACCAAAAACTTAAGCTAGCATAATGCATACATTATATACTAACTGTGTAAGTTGGTGTTTAGAAAGAAAATTATCTAAAACCCCGTGAATTATCAGGACTGAATAGCAAACAAACAAGAAAAATGTGAGGTAAAGCTTTAATGTCTTAGTTCCACTTCTGTCCTTTATCACTTTCCTCTACGGATCTAATTTATGGGACCAAATAGTTTGTTGTACAGTGATCCACACAGTGCCTTTCAAGCAATCATGAGGCAAAGATTCATTCTAACAAAAAAAAAAAAAAATTCATTATATTTGGGAGAGGAAATTCAACTTCCATTTAATCTGACTATAAAAAAAATGATATCTGACTCCACCAGAAGTTCCACTTTGGGTAGGCAGACAGACAGAAATGTAGACGTGGTCTCTTTATGTCTTAAAATAATTCACAACAAGTGTAGGAATGACCTCTCGCAGCATATTATCCCCCACAATATGTTTTCTGATCTTTCATGTGAATGGCTCCATGCTAATTTCTCATTTCCTGGATTTGAGTCTGGGTGCCACAACCCTTCACCAGTAAGTGCACGTTTCCATCACTCCCTTTCAGCAAGAAACATCTTCTCACGTTGAATATTCTTCTCAGGTCAGGTTCAGCAGGATTACATCATGATTATCCCAAGTGCGAAAGGTAAAAAATTGGCTGCGGCCTTACTTCTTGTTTTCTCTTGCTCTCAACCTTTACTGCCTTTCCAGTTCTATAGATATCTAAAGTTTTGATCCTCCTAGCAACTGTATTTCAGCCTTTTCCAAGGCAATTCATATCAATGGTCATTGCTAAATTTGAAGTCTACATATTTCAGATATGGACTGGCTGACTCTCTTTACAATAAAACATCCATAATTTGGTTTAAAACCTGCCTCTTTTATTGTTGTTTATTCAGATCAACACACTTCAGCTTGTAATCGTTTTAAGCAGTTTTAGTGAGAGTTTAAATCTTATGCTCAGGGAAAGTGGAAATTCCAAACCAAAATAATCTTGAGCGAGACTGTATCATCTCCCTGTGTGCTGCAAGAGCACACTGTGAAGTTTTCCTGTTGGGTTTCAGTGGGACGTGTTTTTAAATTAAGAGTGGTATCACCGAATCAACCCATGCAATCAAGTTGCTACAAAGATTTTTTTTTTTTTTTTTCATTTATGTACTCTCCATCTTTAATTGTCTCAATGTTGTTCTTTAGGTCGGTCTCTGGCAGAAGAGCACCTGAGCAGTTCTCCTGTCCACAGAAGCGTCCCTGCACCACCTTGCTCCGTGTTTCTTCTCTCTAACTCCTCTGCACACGAGCTCCTGTGGACTTTCTCCTGTTCCCCAGCTCCTTGTTCTTGCCTATATTTGGCACCTTGTGCTGGTCCTTGATTTACTGCTTTTCCTCCCATGCACTTCACAGTAACTTCCTCATCCTTGTTATTCCCCTCATATCAAGCACGTCCTAGAAAATGTAGCTCTGTCAGTCAGCCACATTATGACGTACACTTTTGGCTTCAGCAGAGAAAAAAACCTTTTCCTCTTCTCTTCCAGTCATCCCGAGCTCCAGCTCCTCTTCACCAGCAGCCGCATTACCTCACGATTTCGGCAGCCCTCCCTCTGATCTCCCCCTTCCCTCGTGACTGATCTCAAGGCTGGCCAGGTAACTTTCCATATTAGCAGCTAATCTCTCTGCTCCCATATGGCTGGGGTCAGTCATCATTTCCATGACTTATTTCTTTCAATATCCGTAAAAAGTGAGGAAGTCCTTGGCATCAAGTAGCTTTAAATGATGTCAGGGGTCAACTGTGTCTTTGTTCCAGCACCGTAAATGTTCCCCCGTGCCTGTGCTCACCTCGGAACGCTGCCCTGTAGCAAGCAAGGGGGTAACACAGGTGTCCTTCCTTCTCTTGTAATTTATGGCAGACATTATTATATCCGCAGCAGTTCAGTTAAAAATAATATGGTCCCTTTTCTATTGGCCAAGTTGTAGGTGCCTGAGAAACGTCTAAGTTAGGAGGGTAAGTCTGGGGCTTGTAGGGAAATCTGATAAAATACCGCCTCTGTTTCCAGCATCACAATGTCTGCAAGACTCAAATCTCTCTCAAAATCTGTATCATCCATGCGAGGCCACAAAGGCAAAAGAGGAGTAAATAGATATATAAAATGATATTTTAGAAAAGACAGTGATATGAGTTGCCAGAATGCAGAAGCTCCGTTGCTTAAGGGAGGTATGCAGCTCTGACAACTATCAGTATACCTTGCTCAGGTCTATTAAACTTCATCTCTTTTAAAATTATTTTCCTATAATTCATCCCCCATTGTTGTGTAAAATCTACAGGTAACGACGCTTTTACAAGTAAAGCATATATGTCTGCCAGCATCTTGGCTCCTCTGTCATCTAGACAAGTTCAGAGTAGGATTGAATATCTCTCTGATTAATGCTAATGCTTGATTAGCGTGCTAATGCTCTCACGAATGGTAGTAAGCCATCACATAGGAGAAAGCATTATAAGAAACCTTTAGAGACTGGCAGGAGAAAATGATATAACAGACCTCCTAACATTTTAATTTTTACAATTTATTGTAGCTAATTTATGTGCAACTTGCATGCTATGGTGTAGTGTTAACATTATCTGAAAAGTCAGAAATCTCTCTGATATTGAGACTCATGTACATAAATAAAGTCACATATATACTGAAATTCTTAAATAGCCTCCAGACATTTCCAAGTCTAGCTATTGCATGTAGCTTCAGAAAATGTATTTCTTTGTTGAAAGTATCACCATCAGTTCCCATTCACAAATAGTTTGGACATGATATAATAGCGACACCGCTTCAAACCAGGCAGCCCCCAGATTTCACAGATGTGCTGTGTAACTGGCTGCCACCCAAGTGCTGATCTACTCCAGCCAGAGCAGCACAAAGAGATTTCGCCCAGAAAGCCAGACCAGCTCCTCCCTAGGACTGCAGAGAGCAAAGCACGAGCTGTGTTTGTCAGCACTGACCTGCACGTTTTCATCAGCAACAAAAATAGATGGGGCATCATCCACAAGTAATACCAGCTGGGGGGGTCCTCTGAGACAGCACTACGTCCCCTTTTGTGCTTGGGGAAAAAGGAATACACAAAAGAATGATGGGAATAAATTCCACCTGCTGTTTCAGGACACGTTCAAGAGCTAATTAAGGCTCTTCTGGTCACAAGCCCACTATACAAGGAGGCAAAACAGGAGGAGGAGCAGAGGGTCTGTGCAAGGTTTTTACCACATTAGGCAGCATGAAGTGTCGCTATTTCAGATCCTGACATCCTGACCCACCTGGGTGACATCTCTGAAGCTTAGAAATACTGTAAAAATAGCAATCTCACACACATTTCACTGAGAAGTTCTTGCTTTCTCCCTTCTTTTTAGTAAAGGCTTGACTTTTGACATTGTGGGAATAAGCACAGTGCAGGGATCGTTTGTAGTCCCTCGTGTGACTACACCTTTGCCTCCGTCTGACTAATTCGTGCAGTTCAGAAATGCTAGTCTGCAAATACTCATTGGAGTCTCGTGGAAGCTGAGCTATCTTCTCTACTTAGTTGTAAAAAGGGGCTAGTAATATGATTGACTATTGCAGCATGGATGCAAAGGTGAAGTAATGGATTTTGAGAAGCATTCAGATATGATGGTGATACCACCACAGAAATGTACACAAGTAGATTAACTTTCATATTCCAGCAACATTTGAATAATGTGCAGTATAAAACATCTGGGACCACATATTAAAAGGGGATATAAAAATCCTGAATAGCCAGTGAACACCCAGTGGTTGAAACAGTACAGGATAATGCAGTTATGATTTAACTGAATCAAGCATTGCGGGGGACGGGGGGGTGGGGGAGGTTGCACTGAAGTTACAACATTAATTCTTTACCATCCTAGTTTTTGAGTGCTTGAATTAACAATTTCAGCTATTTTGTGAAATGCAATATAAAGTTTGTGCATACCATAATGATTTCAGTGGAAGTGCATGTAGGTATTACTAGATGGTATATAGCATCCCTGACACTTTTCTCTAAGTTACGTTATAACTGTGTCTTGCACATGAGAGAAACTGGAGATATATGTGAAATACAGAGACAAACAAGCATCCATTTCCTGTGCCGGCTATGGCATGGAGGAGTACCTTGGGCCTCAGCTCTGCCTCAAAGTTCCTGTCGAGCAGCTTTCCAGCTTCTCTGATAAGCGCACTCATAGAAAATGCCAGTAGGAAAACAATGTTATGTGAAAAGAATCTGGTTTCAAGTTCTGTCCTAGCCTCCAAACCAAGTACCTCCCTGCTGAAAGAATTGTGTACCTGTGACCCATTCTTGTGTTGCCCTGAAAACTTGAGCAAAGAGAGGAACAGATGGTTTAGACACACAAATGAGTTGATTACAACAGTTTAAGCTAAGCTTAACCTCTGGATTTGGGCCTCATACTCTGCAGCTGAGGGATAACCAGAGCAGACTCTCTCACACATAAAAACTGGGAAACATTTTTGCAAGATGCTGGGAAATGAAATATCAGAGATGTAAATGCAGATCTTCCCCCAGATTAACATCGCCAATGTGCAAACTATCAAAGCTGTGTCTGCGCAAAGACTGTCAAACGTGGCCTTCCAAAGAGACCCCATAAGCTGTTGAAATGGCCCTGCCTTTTGGTATGGTCATGCAAAAATGAAGTCATAATTGCAGAAATATCGTTCTCACTCATTCTTCCTGCTCCACATATCCATGAAGATGGCCACTGACACCTGTGCAGCCCCTTTCACATGAGCAGTTCAGAAGGTAATGAAGATGGTGACCAAAGTTATCATTTGTTGATGCATACATGGCAGCATTGGCAAATAATGTTCTTGTAATTCATTTCCAGCTCTGATAGAAAAAGCATCTCCCTGGTGCAATGTCCCTTCTCCTGCCACCCCACAGCAGAGCTGGGGACAAACACACCACAGGGACTGAGTGTACTTTCACATATGGAGCAGGTCAGCCTGGGCCAGGGCTGAAGCACTTTTGTGGGGAAGAGGAATTTTTTACTTAATTTTCACTTACTGTGAGATGTGCAAATGAGAACCCATCAGTGCTGCAGCGGAGGCAAAAGTACAGTTTGGCTCTGGAGCGCATCTTTGTAAAAAGACCACCATGGAGTATTTACTCCTTCTCACTTTGATTTCCATATAGAAATATGTTACAAGTAAATATTGTTTAATAAGAGTTAAATTACCAAGATCAAAGTCAGTTTTGTGTGTGTGAGTTCTTTCAGTCCTATGTCTTCATCACACGCTATTCCGTAGGTCAAATTAGAATCTCAGCAATATTCATGGTACCCCACTGCCTTAATGAGTTTGAACAGGTGAATTTAGTGAACTTAGATTTGTATTGAATCCTCAGTTTGCTGATTCTCCATTGTTTTGCTTCTTTCAGGCTAACAGAAGTAAAAATCAGTAAAAACATATTTTTTGGCACTAGAGGCAATTGATCTGACTGAATACAGCAAAACAGCAGATCAACTGAAACGGTTCCATTATTACATGGTCATTTTGAATGTTGAACTTCACTTGAAGCCAAAGAACACGCTAAAGAAAATAAAGCTTGAATATATTGTTCCCACATTTGCAAACCACTAACATAAGAATATTTTTGAGCATCCTAAGTATTCACCATTTTTGGCTATAACTTTATCTCAGTCACCATCTCCAATGCCAAGTTTATTTTTAAAGAGCAGTCTAGTTCCTGCTCCTTCAGGTTTATGCAGACAGTTGTTTTGTTTTGCTCTTCCCATGCTATGAAAAATCTGTCATTCAGTATTTAATTCTAGCACCTAACTGGCTCTCTTGAGACAACAGAGGAGCCTCCAACAAATATGAGCCCATCAAGATCCCCGAGTAGGATAAAAAACCCCAAAGTGAAGGCTAAAGCAAAACAGCAGGTCAGGAAGCTCAAAGGCTTGTAGCATTGATTTCTTTGGCACAAAAACCACTGCATTAGTCCAGTCCATACTCTGATTTAAATGGAATTATCCTGAGGTAAAAATAAAGGAATGCAGCAGTGAATCAGGCTCATTGTCTAGCTTTAGTACAAAGCTGAGATGAAGGCACTGGGCTGTGTGTGATGCAAGGTGTAAATGAACAACACGCGGGAGCATGGCTTGATCTGTTCCTTATGGCGCTCGCTAAACTGTGTGTCAGGTATTTGTCTGCACAGCTCCCTGGGCCACGCAAGGCTCATCTGTTTTGTAATAAAAAGATCTGGCTGCTACACCAAGACCTTAAAAAACAATTGGAGCCAAATGGTACAATAAGAGCCCACCATTTCCCTGTCAAAATTGGGAAGAAGCCGCTTTTAATTGGGCAGTGTTTAAGGCTACAAGCTCCTGTTTGTCAATATGTACTCAGGAGCAATTTGCTATCCTCGCTTCTAATCCTTTCATGTGGCTGCCCAACAACTGCACTTGATTTTTTCACCCCTTGTGAAGGTTTAAGGGCAGCTCCTGCTGTGGCTCCTTCCCTCCTCCTTGTTATCCAAAGCAATAGCCGTCCCCCGCCCTGAATAACCCACAGAAAGCAGGGGTTTGGCTGGCCCATCACACAAACTGTGAAGTTTCAGGTGGGGAGAGGCTGTGGGGAGAAACCAGGCTGGGGAAGAGTGGAAGATCAGTAACTCATCAACCCCTTAACATGGCTTTCAGCAAATGTTGCTCTACTGTGCTTTATATATCCCTCAGGAAAACCAATGGCAGGTGACTTAGACTGATTTCAGGCTGTTTTAAACACTGCACTATGTGCATCAGGTATCAGCACAAGCAAGGGGCTCATCAGACCTTCTGGGTGTCCTGAAACAGGATTGTTGCATACTCACGGTAACAAGACTTGTCAATTAGACTCACATTTTTGTGAATTGCCACGCACATTGAGAATTTTTCAAGCGGGGTCCGTAAGACAGACAGAGACAACCAGAGAAGCGCCCACTGGAATATGCAGAGCTTTTGCCCAAGTGTTGCAGCATGTGAAGTTCCCATGAAAGCAACAGCCCTAACGGTATGCTACTAGATAATGAGATACGACTTCATTTGAAATATATGAAGTATATTGAAAATCTCAGTTACGAGGACAATCTAAACCCTCAAAAGCTCAAAGAGCACATCATGATTGTTTTAAGCACCAACTGACCTTTCTGTACACCAGTGAGGGAACCTCCGTGTGATGCCAGAGCTCTGGGATTAGCGGCACTGTCAGATTCACAGGAACTACAACCTGGGTGTACACAAGACTCCCAGAGAGGCAAGTGACACGTCTTGAAGCAGCTTCCTGCCTTTACAGGATATGTCTTCTTTCCATATCTCACTATAATCTGGATGAATTTTAATCAGAAACTTAGCTGAAAAGGGGCTTCTCACTGTGTTTCACAATACCTGGCACTGGCTGCTCCAACAGTGAGCACAACCGCCCTAAGAAAAACACTAGTTCAGCCATAATTTCCTGTCTTTCTGTTTCTGCTTTTCGGGGTTATGCATACCATTACCTAGAGCTTAGCAGTGTTGTGAAAGACACTAACCAAGTGTAATGACTTGGGGAATTCAGCTCACTTTAGAGTTTCCAGAAATTTTTCTCCCCCAAGAAGTTTTTCCAGCTCCTTTATAGACACCAGAAGGAAAAACAGTTTACCCAGACAGCAGCAGTGTGAGCTATCTTTGGATTCACACAGTCAAATGCAGAAGGCATTTGCTGGGCAACTCTTGACATGTGCACGCCATAAGATTTAATCAAGGAAACTCAAGTTCATGTCCTATTTTGCAAGAGGTATATTCTGCAAAAGGGCTGGGCGCACCTCCAGAGAAAACTCATCACTGCTGTGGAGCAAAACTGAGAGGGCAAATATTTTAAGGTTGGAAACAGCCCCACACGGCTCCTGCACTGCCTGGTGACCACTGACCTGCAGAGACAGGACCACAGTTCGTGCTGGGGCAATCACAAACTGTGGGGCACTGGTGCTGCTTTCAGCATCGTGTGCCTGGCAGCAGCCCATGCAAAGTCCCTTGGTGGGTCTTCTAAAAACTCAAGAAAGTCCCTCACAGTTGCCAAAAGTTGTAATAAGTGTTCTTAAATTTTTTTGGTTTTTTGTTAGACAGATAACTTTGATTTGGAAATGCCTATTTAACTACGAGACAGACTAATTTGGGAAGCCCATTCTGTTCCATAAATGACACTGGAGTTATACCAGCCCAACCAGAAAAGCTATCAACAACCAAAGCACAGAAGAGACAGATTCTGTTATCTTCACTCACCTAAACTAGCACTTCTGCAAAAATAACCCCATGGAAGCTGACAGCTATTGAATGAGAAAAAAATCAGTATTAAAATAATATTCAAATAGCATGAGAATCCCTCTGTTTGCAATAACAAAAATGAATGTCAAGGGTGATGATGATCAACAGCAATAAGGAGCAAAGCATGCTTCTTTTTAAAGGGAAAACATCTGCTCTGTTTTGTTTTTTCCTGAACAGTGTGAAAGGAGTTGGTTTTGCCTCAGGAGGTAGGAAAGGTTTCACTCCTCTAGTAATGCCTTCATTTTTCTTCTGACCCCTTGGATCATTTAATTGGGCTCCTTTTAAAGCCAGTATGTAGGTAAACTGTATGCATAATTAGCCAGCTGGGTCCCCTGCCAAGAGTGTGTCATTTAGTATCTGTGAGTGCCAGCAGGGTCAGGCATGACACATGGTGCAGTTCTGAAAAGCAAACAATCTTATGATCTCGTCCATAAAACATGGAACACGTTCAGGGCTCTATCGGGCTCTTTCAGCAGTTTCTCATGCATGACCAGAGGTGTGGATTTTATGTGCAACTCATAAAGAAAACTCTCTAATTTGCACGCCACAAGCACTAGCAGGTGATGGCTCAGGGTAGCAGAGGAGGTGAAAATACTTTGCCAAAGACATTAAACTGCGACTGCATGTAAAGAATACCCTTTTCCATTTAGTACAGGCATCCATTGCCACATGATGGCTTAAGGAGCTAAGCAGCAACTTCGAAACATGGTTGGGAATCGCTGTTTCATATCCCAGCAGGACTAGCTCAGCCTCTTTGGGAGGTGAAGTTTTAGGAATCAACTTGTAAGTGCATTTTAATTTGCATGAAACGCTCTGGCAGGGTGCACCCTTCGCTTTCAGTGCCAAGGTGATCCTTTGCACAGCCATCGGAGAGTTAATGGTGCCCTGGCCCTGTGGTCACTGGCACAAAATCTTGGGTGGATTTTGCAGAAGGGTGTGTATAAATGAACTCCAGGCATCTCTCCAGCCACTTGAAAAGCACTTGTAGTAACAGAGATGCATTACGCTGCATTTCTGGCTTTGCTGGAAGTTATCAGTCACGATAGGGTCTGCAGCAAGGAGACACACTGAGATTTATCCGGAACTGATGAACAGAGAGACTGTTTCCAGCCCACAGTAGAGTAATTTAATGCATCATTATTATACCATTGCTTCCATCAATTGACTCTTACCCCAAATATCCGCCTTGCCTTCGTTTAATTTCCTTCCAAAATCCAGACGAGTCTCATACATGTGATTAAGCGTTACCTGCCTGCACACAGTGAGGAGCCATCAGACATCATCTGCTTCAAGAGACTCCTGTTTCCATCAGCTACCTTTGCTCTTCCCTGGGATCAGCTGCAACTCTGACACCAGAGAATTAACCACTCATTTGAGGGTATGATAACAAGTCCACTGTTGTTAAAAAAAAAAAAAAAAATCTTATTTTGATGAGGAGGACTTTCACACTTTACATGGAAAACAGAACACATAAAGCACTCGTAAAACCTGTGATCAAGAAATATGGTGACATTCATACCCTGGTAGTGATAGACCCAAAGCCAAGCCCAAGGCACGGATCCCAGCAGTTCTGTGCTTGTCAAGCACTCACATTGTGCCTCCTCACTGCCTCACAACCAGCTCTGGAAAAGACGCCCCAAACACCTATGCATTTGCAAAGAGCCACAGGCAAAGGATGAGCAGGGAATGTTTAAAGGATGTTGTTATCCCAGGATGTCCACACCACCTCTTATATCGACATTTCTTTATTGTGGACACTTCATAGGCCACTGCTTTTATTTGTTGAGGCATGGGCAAACTTGCTGCTTCAAAATATTAAGTGCCAGATCTGCAAAATCAAGAACTGTTGCTTCTTCGTATTTCTCAGCATTTGAATCTCTCAATCTCCCTTCTAAGTTTTTCTCCACAAGTAGGAAGGCTAGTAGCTCGCCTGTGTGCTTGCTTATGTAAGGTACATGGAAACGCTGACAAATTCATCCATTCCAGAAGCTGGAGATTTAAGAAAAACACCCGGTACTGTGAGACTCTCAGCGGTCATAAGACTTTGATGTTTTGAATGATGGAGTTTCCACCACTTCCACTGGAGACTACTCCATAACAGGTCCCTGTATACTCATGTTGCTGTTACTCAGCAGTTTTGTATTTTCACTACAAAACCACTCCTTTCATATCATTCTTGACATCCCATACAGATGAAAGCCAAAGTGTGGAGGTTTCTCAATTCTCCATAACACTTAGGGGTATGAGATTAATACATTTATGTGGTCCACTTAAGGTTATCACATGATTGTCTTCAGGAAATGAAAGGGGCCAGAGCTTTTACACATTTTTAAGCATATACCAATAATAATTGTTTTAAAAACCCCTCTCCAATCTTCTTGTTTAACAAAGAAGATATTGTTTGCAAGATAGAAAATAAATTAATTTTCTACTATGACCTCATTAAAATTGGATTTAAGTTCCAACCCAAAAGAATTTTAGAACAACATTAGTCTCTTGCCCTTAAATCTCCATCTATTGAAGCTGGTCTATTTATTAATTTCCCTGCCAGAAAGCATATTTTGACTGGCCTGCGAGCTGAGCAGACAGTCTCTCCCCAGAAGCTCACACATGAAGGCCATTTCCTTATTCATTTCTTCTCAGCAAAGAGGGTGTTTCCAACCATATCATTTTTAATCAAAGCACTCTTTACTCAGACACAATTGTTCACGTTGACAGACAGATGGGGATTTGATCCTGACCCAAGAAAACAAAAAAGCAGAAAGGGCAGCGCCTCTCTTATCTGCAACGAATGAACAAGATTAGCCATAACCTGTTTTCTTCTCACCATACAACAAATCCAGTGTGTGCTCTCAGCACAGCCGTAGATTCTCATCTTGTAATTTTTAATACAAGACATATACAGCCTGAGGGAACAAATTACTCTTCTGTATTCAACATGCTTCAGTGCCTTCAGAGGACTGCACTTGAGAAACACAGTTACTTTGCTTGGCAGGAAAAGCCTTTGAAAACAAAGGAGAGGACTCTGCGATGAAAGTGAAGTTCATCCCAAAACCAACAAAAGAAAGCAGTTTGGGAAGTTGGACATGCTTTGGTGGAAAACTGTCAAGGCACAAGTTTACTTTCTAAGTGGCACTGTGCATCAAATTGTTTTTCTGTGCAATCCCACAGCATGACTGTCTTGAAAAAAAAAAAACAAAAACAAAAAAAAACACGAAAAAAACAAAAACAGTTTAAAATCTGCCAGACTCTGCATCCTGTGCATGAACTCTCCTGTTGGGAACCTGAAGCTGAGCAGAGAGGACGGGGAGCCCTTCTCTTCCCTCTTCCCCCTTCTGTCCATCTGCCGTTAAAATCTCAGCTCCTCTGGCACTATTTTCTCATGTGAAAGTGAGGGAAAATGGAATCTCAATTGCTACTGAAATAAAAATACCAATGAGAGATGAAAAACGTGTGTCTCTATAAATAAGGCGGAGTGGGCTCACTGGCTGATACCCTTCGGCAGCTGTGCCCACCGCCTGTGCACTAAATCAGAGCAGTGTAGGCCTGCACACTCAAAACAGTGACGTTCTTTTAAGAATCACAAGATTTTTTAAGTTACAAGGTTTGAGAGATCCTATATGTTTCATTCAGCATGAGTGGGTTTTGAGCCTATGAAAGCAGTGAAAGCTAGAAACTTATTCTATCACAAAAAAAAAAAAAAAAAAAAAAAAAAAAAAGAGATTTTTGTGTAATGCCCTGTCTTCACAAACAAAAACCCACAAACAGTAAATTTATTTTTACCGAGCTAGGAAATGGGGGTCTTTTTTTTAGTTTGAATATTTGACAAATCACATCAAATGCTCCATTTGAATTTCCTTTTCCCTGTGCTTTGCTACATGAAGATTTCTATAGGACTGCAAATGTCAAATACTGAAAATGTTTCTATTTCTCTGACTGACCTATAGTAATTTTTTTAAGTACTCTTTATAAGAACCCTATTCAAGAAAAATCCAATTACAGACTGCCACTTTTCTGTTTTCCAGAAATGTTTTCAAATATTATATGATTCTATTTCTATTTTAAATGGTCCAAATGAAAATATCAAAATATTACTGCTTTACCCTTCATCCGTTCAGAACATCATTTCAGTTTTTGGCAACTGAACATTTTTGTTATCCACCTCTGCTAGCCAGGGCAGGAGGGTTTCCAATTTCTTAACTTCTCCCTCTCTACAAAAAACAATATGGCTTGTAAGGAGCATGAAAAGAGAAAGAAAAATGTAAAAAAAAGTGTTAACGCTTTGCCTAGGGCATGTAAATGGTGTTTATTTACCCCCTTTCTCTCTTGAAAAGATTTAATTAGAATGCCATTTTCAGATACAGCTTCTTCTTTTTTTTTTTTTTTAGTAGGATTGAGATTTTGCTATGTATTTAAGTGCAACATTCAAGTCCAAACTACAGTCCTATTTCCTCTTAAAAATGTAACCTAGTTCTACACACCTTTCTAAACAGTTACATGGGTTTGGGAACAATGCAGGCTATATTTTCCAGTTTACAAGTAATAAAGTGTAACTTCCGGGAAGGAAACCTGGGATAAAGTATCCTGTCATCCTTCTGTACAGTGGCTGGTATATTCATTTGCAGTACTAAGTATGCAAAAATATACACAGACATAAAATGTGATCTTAGTGTACATAAAATTGCTTGGGTAACAACGATACCTTTGTTTGTTAGTTTGTGGGCATACTTCTCTAAGCGCAATGTTCTTCAATCTGTTCTGAAAATCCGAATTCACACACAGACAAATTCCATCGAGGATCTTCCTTACCAACAGCTGTCATAACAGCAAAGAAAAAACATATGCAAAGGTTTACATATACAGTGCCTATTAACACAGCCTCAGAAAAACCAATCCAAACAAAAAAAACTTGCAAAATAGTATATATGCTCCCTGCAGTGAATTTGATTTTGTCTGGTCTGTAACTGAATTCCCCTGATACTCCAGTTTTATGCTGGTGTGATGTAGTGGTAAATCAGGGCCATACTGATGATCTAAAGCAGAATAACCAGCATGTTTTTCATTTCAGAAGCAAAAAAAAGTTTGCAAGAGAAAGTTTGCCAGTTTCAGCACTTCCTGGCCGCCAAGAACATTTACTGAAAATCAATGGTCTGTCCAAAACCTAATGTGAGCAGGAATCGCAGTGCAGCTGTTCAGAATCTATACTGCTTCCTAGGCAAAGTTTTTAAGCCCTTTCAGTCCTTTAGAATAATAAAAATGATTAATGGTCTTGAACACTGTGAACCAAGTGTTTTGAAGTGTAACCTGCTACTTGTAATGCACTCAATATTTCTGATCTGTATTGTACTGGCATACGGGGCCTCTGGAAGTTAATGTTAAAATGGGCAACATTTGAAATGAATGAAGAGAGGCTCATGAAGTCTGACGGCAAAAACATTTTCTCCCAAACCAAGACATTATTTTCCATCAGTTCGTAAAGGCAAAAAAGAAGTGACTGTAAATATATATAAATATATATCATTTTCTATAAACATATATTCTAAGAGAGCAATGCAGATACCACACAACATTTTATCAGCAAAATGATCCGTCTCATTCAGTGCAAGAGTTTGCTGTAAAGGGACCTCAAATTGTTTGGGAGAAACATAAAAGTGTTGGGTCCTCTCTGAAACCGTGTGCAGCACAAAGAGGCTCAAAATTTCACAGAACAGCTTCTTCCACCTGGGCCTTCCCATATTCCTGCCCCTTTCGGGTGCAGCCCAGCCATAAGAACAACCCTTGGAGCCAGTTTGATCTATGTCAAGAGTTGGTAGATTCACCTAAATAATAAAATCCAGCGAGGCAGAGCAAAATGCTGGTGAGCAGCAGATACCAGACACCTGGAGCGTACAATCACACGGGTCATCGAGGGACACTTCTCTGGTTTGCACCAAGCCCTTCTCCAGCTGTCCCATGCCCAATCCCCAGGCCTGCTCCCACTGAGGCCGCAGTTGCACAACCACCTTCTTCCGAAAGATTGGACTCAGGCCTAAGCTGTCAGTTGGCTCCCCATTTACCCCGACTTGTTTGCTCATGCCCTGTACAAAACTCAAGCAAACAAACTGATGAATTCGGACCTTACCTATTTCCAGGTATTGTCAGGGCCCTGAATGCGCCAAAAGGTCTTCATTGTCTTGACCAGCCTCAGCTGGGACCCCCAGCCACAGCCCCTGCCCACCACCCAGGGGCTCTATTTAAGCTCAGCCCCAAGGCATCTACCCCCTGTTTGGGCTGAAGGTGTTTGTGTCTCTAGCCATGACTCATGGGTGGACCTTGGCTCAGTGCTGTGGGTGGCTCGTCTTTGGTCTCTCCTGCTTTTGTACCTGGATGGACCCTGGACCTGGTGGATCACTCTCTGCAGCTGGGGCTCTCAATGGGCCCCACTACCAGCATCCATCACTGCCTGTGCCAGGGTCACACTTGGTTCCCAGGTCACCTTCCCTTAAGGATCTATTGTTGTTTGCTGCTCCCTGAAAAACATAAACTTTAAGTGAAAAGCTGTTGGGGATGGAAAATCTGCAACAAACTACAATGGAACAAGAGTAAGCTTGATCACTGGATGGGATCTCCACCACTGCTTCAGCATCCCTGCTGCCTCTGCTTGTTGGGTGTAATAGAAGCTCAGAAAAGCATTATAAGGAACACAGTTAACACTTATAGAGAGGTAAG
Organism: Fratercula arctica; assembly: GCA_947846985.1. Lineage (NCBI taxonomy): Eukaryota > Metazoa > Chordata > Aves > Charadriiformes > Alcidae > Fratercula > Fratercula arctica. The sequence goes on along the minus strand of CANTUZ010000013.1, from coordinate 10,625,755 downwards.
TTCTCTTATGAAACTTTTTACTCTAAATTTACAGGCCTTATATGCAATATTATTTTGGGGACAGCATACTGTATTCATTAGATATTTCAAATAGTATAAAAAAGGCAGTAGAAGTACTCAAGTTGCTGTAAGTCAGATGGCGATCTTATCATATAAGCTCCTACTACTTAGAATAATTTCTCCTTGAGAGCCCCAAGTTATTCTGCTTGTAGCATAGCTGATGAGTGAATCTCCTGGGCCAATACTGAACTGTGCCTTGTAGAACAGCTATTTGCCCATCCCTTCTCTCTGCTAAGGATGGGCGCAGAGTGCAGCCTCCTGCCTGAGCACTCGCTTCACTAGTGCGCAGTAGTGGAAGGTGCGTGTAGGCTTAAACAAAAACAAAGTAAAAAATTAGATCACGAGAAGTCACATTTTTGGAGCATAAGGGAACATTTTAGTCTAATTATCTTCTTGAGCACAGAAAGAAAAGGAAACATTTTACCAGAGTCAGTTTTTAAAAGAATTATCCTAGGTAAATTGATCTGCAGAGAATTGCTCACAAAACTATAAATCATATTGATTTACTTGCTTTACATTTCTAAAGGGTGACCAATGACTTCTTGGAAGGGTGCACGGAGCCCTCAGTCTCACAGATTGAGGCTGTGGCTTATTCCTGCCTGTAATATGGATTAGCAAGATGCAAATGTCTCTGTTGTAATAAACAGAAAGACAATTACTATGTTTCCTGACAAAAATTAGAATAGATTATTTGTGATTTCCTAGCACTACTTGACTAGATCTGAGTTTCTTAAATTTCACTGTATTTGCATGGCAGTTAGGAAACAGCTTCTATTCTTTTAATTTGGGGTGGATCTTTACAGCTTGTAATTGCATGCATTCATTAAATGTAGTATAAGTTGCACTCTGGAAGCGTATCTCCTTTGGTACTTTTCAGTTCTTTGGCGTATAATGTTCTGCCCTTTCATTAGCTTATAAAACAAATTTAAAAGTACTGTGAGTACTAGTGGTGGGAAAATAGTAAAATGCTCTTCCGCATCTCTTGTAATCTCAGCTTGTTTTAAAATAATTAACAACCATGTTTTGGAGCACTTTTTAAAAATATTATGTTAAATTTTCTAATTAAAGTTTTGAGGCAGCCAGATTGACTCATCTGAACGGAGCAATTAGTTTGGCAGAATTGACTTCTGTTCATTCTACCTGACAGCATTCCCTTTTGTGGGAATGTAACTCTTACTGTGAAAATGTTGTACTAAGCAAACCTTAGTTCCGCTCGTAAATCAGTTCGATGAAAGGTTTGAAAGCCTGTTTCTATGGTGTAGTTAAATTACATTGAAAGTACAACTGAATTTGTCCCTAGTTTTTCCATCAAGTATAATGTGACTTAAAGAAAAGTTTGCTGAAGACAGAGTACAATTTAGAAAGCCAGCTGAGATTTCTTGAACAGAAGTAGATAGCATTTAGGTAAACATTCTCCAAGTTTAAAATAATGGACTGAAGCATTTGTCTTTGATTATCAATTTTAATGTACATAATGACACTTTATTCCCACAGCAACAGGCATGTTCAAAAAAAGCTCCAGAGTGCTTGCATTCAGATTCCTAAAATCAAACTCCTCCTTGTAGTCAAAATCCAATGTAAAGCTGGAAGAAGGATGGCTTTTGATTCATGTGTGAAGAAACTTTCCAAATACTTGCCAATTCAACAAAATAAATTAAATGGAAGATTTCTGGAAGACTAGTCAGCCACTCTGTACCAGAGGTGCTGCTGAGCTGCTGTCACAGCAACAGCTAAGGGACTTTGATGCTCTTGCATCAAAAGCTAACCAGTGCCTAATTTGGAGCCCACCAGAAATTCAGCTTTTTTTGGCTTACTATAATATCAATTACCTGGAGGCAGATGCAACGCTATATGGGTCAGAAGCAACTCCAGTGGTGTCCCTGAATTATGTTTTGCCTCATGCATGCCGCTCTAGTCATAAAGAAACAGAGACAAAAGTTGTAATTTATGAGTAGGTTTGCCAGTCTATGGAATTCATAAGTCTTCCCTGAGGAGGAAGCTGATATCTACAAAATACTTCACCTGAAGTGTAAAAAAAAGAAAAAAAAAAAAAAAAGGCTAACAGCCCATGAAAAAACTGCACAAATACCTTCCGTCTTCCTTCATGGCTACATGAGTGGACCATGTGTCTTCCTTTCGGACCACAAATACATCCTACTTTCAAAGGGAATGTTCTTTTATGAAAAATTAATGTTTTCTTAAACTGCCCTATAATGCACATATTGATTAGAATGTGAAACTGGCCATTTTCCTGCTCTGCTCTAGTGGAAAAAAAAACCAAACAAACAAAAAAACCCAAACACCGCAATCATGAACCTCCTCTCCAAATGGATTGGTGTCCAAATTCTTCCTAGTGATTTTTTTTATTACTGGTAATTGAAATAACATTTCAAACCTTTAAAATACTGTTCAAGGTCTATCTCAGCTCAGGTTTTCAAATCCCTCCTGCAGCCCATCATTCCTTCCACCAGCAGAGCCGTGGCCATTTCCCACATACAGAATAGGGTTTGTAACTGGATGTGCCGCAGTGAGTCAGCGGGAAGGGTATATTTGCACATAATGCTCCAGCCCAAGCAAAGAAGGCAGCACAACGCAAGAATTTTGCTTTCCCATTATGTTATTAAAAAAAGCTCTGGGGGAAAAAAAACTCATAGAGAAAAACTATCAAAACGGTCACAAAACTTATTTTCCATTTTAATACCTTTCCATATAAATTAATTGTTAATCAGTGGTGCTCACAGGTGAAATCGGGTTTATTCCTATTTTAGAGATGGTTGGCTGCAATAAAGAGCAGCAGTATCCCATCCCGCAACAAAACAGACATTTTTTTCTCAATGGATGCATTATTTGTGAAATTTCATTGTTGTCATAGTATGAATCATTTTTCTGTAAAAGCACGAGGAAACAGGAAGGATGGAGTGGAAGGATCTTTTGTTTCTACAGGAGAAATTCCAAGCAAAATAGTGGGAGGGTTTAAAAAAAAAAAGGGGAAAAAAATTCTGGGGTATTTTTTTTTCATTTCAAGCCAGTAGTGGAAATTGATTAATGAAGCCCGTCTGTAGCTGGTACAAAGGGCCAAATCTTCAGCTAATATAAAATAGCAAGCTTCTACTTTTAAAAACCAGAAAGAGGAAGGGGACATAAAACTGAAAAACAAACAGGCATATTTGATCATTTAGTGGTGAAAAGATCAGGCACTCCTCAGTTGCAGGGTTTTATTTTTGTGCATTGTGTCAACGATTGGAAACCATATGTTTTAAGACCGGCTTCAATAGTATCAGTAGCTGCAGTCCTCCTCTCAGATTACTTTTTACTGCCTGCCTAATTTTGAGCTTTAATAGCTAACATGCACTTTGTTTATCAGTTACAAATGTTCTGAATTTTGATGAAGTGGCCTAAACAACACACATTGGTTTATCATCAGTACTAAAGACCCAACTAACAATTTGTTTAATATTGGGGCCTGTGACTCTGCAAACAAGTATTTCTTAGAAATAAGAAGAATAATGTTAAAATCGATGGCTCTGGTTCTGGATGCTGAACGTGAGATGTTAGCGCTGGGATCCTGAAACAGCTCTTGTCATCCCTGGAAGAATCCATCCTACAAGGTGCTGAGCCTTTTGGCATCAAAAATGCAACCAAGTATAGCACTGTTAAGTCCCCTCGGATGGCACTCCTGTTAAATAGCCAGCCCCACATTAAATTGCACTGAGGTCAGTCTGGCGTTATTAAAATTAAATGTATGTTTAAAGTCTTTCCAGAATCAGACCCTTTGTACCTTGCAGGATTGAGAATCTATATGAAATAGCTCTTTTTATGTAATTCTGGTTAGCTGTACAACAAAGAAATTCAAAATAGTGCCTAGCTTGTGTTATTTATCCTTAATTACTTGAGGACAGGGTACCTCTCCTTTGCTTTTAAAGCACTGCATAAATTAATGATTTTCTAACAATAACAGCAGCAGCAGTTCTGGGCATTTACCAGAAAGGAAGCAACCATTAGCCTTGAGAATGAAATTTCACTGCAGTCCACAAAATAATGTGTTAGGAAATATTATGGTTGCCAACTTTCACAATTTTATTGAAAGTCTTCTAAAATGTGAGGGTTGGGGTGTTTTGGTTGTGTGGGGTTTGGGTTTTTTTGTTTTTTGGTTTTTTTTTTTCACAAAGCCTGAGCTCTGGCATCATGTAAAAACATGAAAATGTGAGATTCTCAGTTTTAATTTTAGAAGACAAGTAAGTTACTCAGCATTGTGGTTGTAAAGAAAAATTGAAAACATGAACCCAAGGGCCAGAGAACAATTAGTAAGACCTCAAAATGCATTGCTATTAAAATCTTACACTTTGTAAAGCAATTTCATGACACTCAGGGTGTTTCTATGCTTGGGGTTAAGCATATTCAGTACCCCAATAAACCCTCTATACCCTTTCTGGGGGTTTCTCACCTTGGTTTGTACCAGAGGGTGGGATCAGATACTAATTGTCAGAGAGGATGCTGAAGTTAAATATTGGCTCGTTTCTTGTTTTTAAAAATGGAACTAGTTGTTTGTGCTGAAGTAACTCTGTTCATTTTGACTATGAGGTGGACAGCAGAAACTAGAAATGTTTCCTCAAGGGAAACGCACTTTCCACAGTAGCTAAACTTTGGGATCCATCCCCTTGCCTCCTCAGTAGAGAGGCTGAGTAGCTGTGGGCTCTCCCACACTACGGGATAAGCTCTCCAGATCCCAGTATGGGCTGGCTGCTCAGGTCCCACGGGGTGCCCAAGGAGGACCATTAGCTCCTCAAACTGTCCAGGACACTCTCAACCAGCAATTGGGAGCATTTCCATTTGGTGAATACATAAGCTTTCTGCACAGCTTCCCTTTATTCTTTAAGTTTACAGTACATGGGAATAAGCACAGGGTAACAAGTTGGGCAAACCCCCTTCTAAACCTGCCAAAAAAAAATCCACCACTCCGAGAAATCCCTGGTATGATGTGAGTGATGATGACCCAGCTTGAAGAAATGCAGACTTTTATTGAGCTACTAGGACTTGCTCCTACTCTGTCTTGTCTTGCAGCCTGGTACCCTGTGCAGCCGTGTGACCTGTGCATCCCAGCCTCTGTGGGGCAGGAACCTGTTTGTTCCGTTGCCTTTCTAAATTACTTTTAAGATCTACAGGTATTTTGCTGGATACTAACAATGACGAAAATACTTAAAATTCCCAATTGAAACATATCCTTTATCTTCCTTTCTGCACCCTTTTCCCACCATGCCCTTACCTACTTTTCTAAATATTGCATACAGTGGTTTTAGTAAATAAAAAGGATATTAGAGTAGGCAAATAATGTTTACCTACCAGCTCAAGAAAGGTGTTTCTGGCACCAATTCACAAATTACAAAAATTACTTATACTGAAAGGGACAAGGAGTGTCTTTTTGTGTGCTGGGTGCTGTACAAACAATGAGGTCCTGGTCTCAGCCTGGCTTTCTGTGGCATTACCACAAACAATACTAATTCTTAAATACCTGCCTGCCTTTAAGCACTTAAGTAAATAATTGTATTGATTGTTGTAGGACTATTCACATGCATAAAACTAAGCATATATTCAAATATGTTGTGAAATCAGGGGTTGAGTGAATTTTGCATGCAAGGCATTTTCAGATGATGAGGATATATGAACTTACTTGTTAAGACCAGCTTCAAAAGCAGCTGATGTGGCAATCAGTTTTTTGGGCAGGGCAGGGGGGCAAAGGAAAAGATTTTTTTTTTTTTTTTTTTTTTTTTTTTTTCCCAAGATGGATCTAAAGGCTTTCTTGTACTTCAGAGACTCCTCACCAGAACCACGATTGCAGGCAAGAAAGGCAGCAAAGAAGTCCCCCAAACCAGCGATCTCTCTGAATTTAATGTGAGAACGGTGTAAACTCAGACCTGCAGATAATCCACAGGGAAATCAGGGGGTTAGTGCTGAGAACTGATGGGGAATAACAACTGAAAGAGCTTTGGTTTTTCTAGGCCGGCGGGAGGTAGCTCATGCTAGGAAGCCTGCCAGCTCTGAGCTGATGCTGGGAGCTTTGTCTCCTTTGGATTGTAGGAACACACTTTGCAGTCGAACTGATCTGAGAGATTTTGATAGTAAAACCAGCTGTCTCGTTGCAATGATGTTTTTGTTCCATTGTCAAAATTTTGAGTCAAATCCATGAGTGGGCTGCAGCTTGTTCAAACCCTGAACTCAACACCCTTTGTGCTCCTTTGGCTTTTCCACTGCGGTTCATGGGATATCTCCTTCCTGAGGAAAGGGCTAGGTGTAATAAAAGCTGTCGGGGTGAGGACTTGCAGGTCTCCTCAGTGCTGGAGAGGCAGAACTGGAGAGCTGCAGCCTGCCTCAGGCTGGTGAGACGGGGGGAATAACGAGGAAGAGTGGGGTGTGGAAAGGAAACGCCCCAATGCCGCTGTGGCCAGGCTGCATCCCCAGCGAGCAGGTACACCGGTGGGAAGGGGCAGCTGTGTGGTACCTGTGCTGAGTATGAGGACAGGTTGGCATGGGCAGGGTGAAGATGTGTGCATGGTGTGCAGCACAAGGGGACACAGGGAGGGTACATGTGGTGGGAGGCCCCAGCCCCATCTCCTCAGCATGAGCCCTCCAAAGGTGCCTGTTGCCCCTCTCTTGGATGTGCAGATGATGATGCACCTGATAGAGGTGTCATCGGGCAGAAGCAAAGTCCCCCTCAAGGGGCACGTGGCAGAGACTGTCTCTGATTTTGTGCTGACATGGGAGATGGGGAAGCACCTCTGTATGGCCAGAAATCCACTCTGGTTCCCTTGAGGAGATTGGAGCTAGAAGCAAGATCAGCCGGGGAGTTTTCACCCTGTGGGGTACCAGGAGCTGTGATGTTCTGTGTTGGTGAGCGCAGAGGGATGGCCTGTGCCAGTGAAGCTGTATCTGCAGGTCTGTGGGACCTATGGCTCGGTGGCATAGTGTGCGTAAGAAAAACAGCCATCCACAAAAAGCTCTTCTTTTTAAATTGATATTTAAAAATTGTTCCTAGGTATCAGTAACACAAGGACTGTAGTGAGAATGATGACTTTCATGGAAGCAGAGCCTACAGATAAGGTGGTATTCAAGTGTCCCCGCTTTAAACCACGAATCTCCTCTAAAAACTTGCAGCCAAATGTACATCGACAGCACTGATGAAGATAAAACTGTAGCTACGAAAGCGAGAAAAAGAAAAAAAAAAAGGCGTGTTAGGAGAGTACCTGCCATCGGTGAAAATACTGACTGGCTTTTGCCAGAAAGCGCGGGGGCAGCGGCGGGGACAGCTCTCCCTCCGGCCAGAGCGGCGGCGGTGGGTGGCAGGGGACAGGTTAGTGACAATAGCGGAGGGGCTGCCAGGGCGTCCCCGCGCTCCGACCGGGCCCGGCGGGGTGCGGGACCCGCGGGAGGCTCCTCCTCCGCCCCGGCCCCGCGGGCGCTGGGACGCGGCCGAGGGCGCAGGCTGCGACACGCCGCGGCCCCACGCGTGCGGTAGGTGGGGTGCGGGACGGCCACCCGGGCCGGCGGGCAGCCGGGGGGAAGCCCCGTCGCGCTGTCAGGGGCCGGCGGTCCCGGTGACAGGCTGCCGCGGGGGGCGGAGGGGCCGGGGGTTCCTGCCCGGCTACCGGGGAAGCAACAGGTCGGATGAACCGGTTAAAAATCCCCCGCGCCGTCCCTCCTGCTGCTGCGTGCGCCGGCGGGACGGCTCCGCACTGCTCCGCGCCCCTCCGCAGCCCGCGGGCTCCGGCGGGAGGCGCGGCGGGGAGGGGGGGTGGGCGCGCCTCGGGCGCAGCGCGGGGTGCGGAGCCACCGCCCCGCTCCGCTCCCTTCCGCGGGCATGCGCGCCTGCCTCGCACATGCTCACTGCGCCCGCAGCGGGCGCGCACACTCCGCAGGGCTGCGGCTCCGCGCTGCGCTTACGGTGAGTAGAGGGGGGAGGCCCACGGCCGCGGAGCGGCTTCTCCCCGCGCCCGCGGAGGGGGCCGGCGCCGGGCTGCCCAGCGGGGCTTTGAGTGCCCGCGGCTGCCAGCCGGAGTGTGAATCTGCGGAGCGGGGCGGGGACCCGCGGCAGGGCGCTGCCGCGGAGCGGGGCGCTGGCCCCGAAAGCCGTCGGGGGAGCACGGTGAGTCGCTCTCCGCGGGCGCGGAGCGGCGCCTTCCGCAGCGTGAAGCGCGTTGGGGTCCCGCCTGCGGAGCTGCGACCAAGAATTAACAGAGGTAGTTGGTTAGTCGATGCGCAGCGTTTGGTTTTACCTTAAATCTGTTTTCGTTTAGTAATTGTTTTAAAAACTGAAGTGTGCGTTTAAATAAAATGCCCTTTTCCGCGGTTGGTTATACGAGGAAAACTTGTACTGTGATTTTTGCAGTTTAAGTAAACTTTCTTTGGTGTTAAACTTTGTTTGAGCCCAGTGAATGGCCTCTAAATGAAGTTATTTATGGTATACAACTACTGCTTTTCAGACATTTTAAATAATGATATATTCTGTTCTATAAAATTGTAATTGTTGAAGTACACATGGTTAACCAATAAACATTTTATTGGTCTGCATCAAATTTTTTAACAGAAATTTTGTTCAGCGTAGTATCGAATTCACACATCCCTTAGTGCCGTTAAAGGCAATGGCAGGAATGGTTTATTGTTTAATCTTTCTCGTGGACTTTACAAATTTACTGACAATTTCTTATCTCTGCAATGGCACCCATAGAAGAGTTTCCCCCCAATGCGTTGAGAAAGCATGTCTAAATTCTTTCCGCCTGTCTACATCTGTGTGTATTAGGGCAGTCCGGTCCACAAAAGATGGCATATATTTTAGTTAGTAGTTCTGTGTCTAAACTAATGTTTCTTAGATCGTTTCATACATTTAGTGTTGCATTGTTTTGTGTTACTTGTTGCTACATACAGGATAAAGTTTTTCTCCTCATCCTTTTGGACATGAATAAACCATTTCTATTCTTAAACAAAGCTGAATTTTTATTTCTACTTTGAAATTCAAGGCATCATGTGGCCTCAAATGTTACTCATGCAAGTAGGAAAGACTTCCATACAAATGCTTTGAAAATAATCAGTGCTTGCAGCTTTGGAAGCATTCCAGAAACTTTTTAAGTATGATTTGAAAATTCTCTTGAAATGGCACAGCAGCTGATAACTTGATTTAGTTGTTCTAACTTACATCTCTTAGTTAAAAAAAAAATTCTTAACATATGATGTAAAATTAAATTGTGAAATTGAGTCAAATTGTTCACACAATTCTTGTGCCTCTTCTACTCCCACACCAACAGGTCAAAACATTTGGCTAAATAACAAGCAGCATACTCTTTTGGTTTTAGGCTCATTGATTTGTTTTGCTTTGCTTTGTTTAGCCCACTCCCCCCAGCTCATTTTCTTTTAAAATACTACATAGAGACTTGATTCCCATGACTCGCTAATCTTATCATCATTATTTGGTTGAAATGTTTGAAATCGACTCCTGTTTCAAATATCTCACAACCTTGGCAGTCTTAAATTTCATTAGAAAAGCTTCATTAGGGAGAAATAAAAATGTTGTTGATAATTCCCCCTCCAACAATAAGTTCCCATATTCAACTACACGATGTGTGCGGATACGCCTTGATTATACAAAGGAATTAAATTCAAGTATTAATACAAAGAACTTGATCTCAGAATATCACTTGAAGAATCTTGAGTGTTGCTATGGTGTTGTGCTTAGCTAGTTGATATGAAAATGTAATAATTTAACTATTAATCCTGCAAAAATTAGTTGCATGTTTAACTTCAAGCCTGTAAGGCATCGTGCTGAAGTTAGCGTGGCTGTATTTGTATGTCAGTGTGTCTATGTGCACACTACTGACAAAGAAAACAATTAAAGAAGTTAGTAATTTTCTGCTGTCTTCCCAACTGTTATTTATGATGTGTAGTAGTAAAACAGCTATTCTGAAATCAGCTATAATTCTCTTCAGTAAGATTTGTTTCTTCTGTGCCAAATTTTGCAGTAACCAGATGGTTTGAAGGTGTCTTCAACTGCAGAACAAGCAAGAACAGTGCTGAAGACTAATTATTCTTTGCAGTAAATTCCTTCTGCAATAAATTCACAGGTTGTTAGACTTAATCTGTGGAAATGATTGTTAAGATTACTTGCGCAGTGAAAAATGCTTTTAAAATTTTGTGAAAACTAGCAGAAGTTCTTAGAACGCTAAGAAAATATTTTCAAATTAATTTTGCCTGGCTGGAGTCACTTTTATTAGGGACAAACTGTTAAATGAAGTTGCAAATTCAAATCCTTTTCATAAACCACAGAATGTTGCACTTCTAATGTGAAGATTTTAAATATATCCTCTAAGTGGAGGGGTCATATGGTAGATCAAGTAGGGAAATCTCGTACTGCCGTTTCCAATGTCTAGTTACCGTATGCATGTGTATTGTTCACAGCAATAGCAATATGAACTTGATTAGTACATGCTGTAGTCTCCTGGACTAACAATCAGGTTCTTTTCATTAAATTTCACATTGTACTACACGGGACAGAAAAATAGTTATACCAAGAAGGAACAAAAAATATATTCAGAGCTATAAACAATAGCATATACAAAAGTAAAGCCATTCAGGTTTTAGATACATCCTCCTTTTCAGTGGCTTACTTTAGTAAAAAGTACAAGATATTTATTTTTTTTAGTGTATATCTACTGAAAAAAAAAAAAGCTATAACTGCTTAAACCTCTTGGCTTAATATTCACTTTGATATGAACAGGTAGAACTCGGCAAATCTCTTTCCCTCCCTTTTCTACTCTAAAGCCAGAAAGACCATCCTGGCTGGGACTGTTTGTGAAGAGGTCTCATCAGAAAACAATTGCTCATGGCAAGCTAATTCTTAAAACAATACTTCATCTTTGTTTGCAGATCTTAACTCAAGTAATGATGTTTAACAAACACCTTGTTTTAATCAGGTGAGGATAAGCCTCTCAATTAGGATGCAAATAATTGCTCATCTGGGTTTGGTCATTTGGGGCCTGGAGGTGTTGTCTTTGCAGGTAGGTTTGGTACTACCAGAGTATTGAAGCAGGAGGGAGGAGGAAGCGGGAATATGGATTTAGGACTCTGCAGTCATCTTGCAAAATATTTTTTCATCACTGTGTACAAAACTCGATCCAGTTCCCTTTTTCGGCAAGCTGTTCAGTTGCTCTTGATTTACAGCTGCAAGAGGTGTGAGAGGAAAATTTGATCCAAAATAGTGGTCACTGCATAGATGGTTCCAGTGAGTGTGTCACAGAGTGAATATTTAATTAAAAATAGTCAAACTTCTTTTCACTCAGTCTTTCTACTTGGGCTTTTAATTATGTCTTTCATTTATTTATGTATTATCATATATTTTTTTCAAAGGTGTGTAAAATGAGAGGAGAAAGATTACATAGGCATAATCCTTCGCATTTAAAATTATTTGTCTGCAGCTGCTTAAGTCTTAGCATTAGGAGTCACATATAAACATGTTTATTTAACATCCACGTTATCTGTTAGATTGTACATGGTTCATTAACATGGAGAGAATACTTTTTGTTTAATAGTGCGTGGGAGCTGCCAGAGGTCAGAAGAGGTTGTTTGCCTGAAGTCGAGATGGCATCTTGACTTTGCTCTCATTCTGTTTGTCACCTCTGCTGTGTCCGGGAAATACTTCATTAGTGCCGTGCTGAGGTATTTTCCCTTGTGTTTATGTACAGAGGCTCTGTGGAAAGCCAGAAGTCTGCTGCAGGGTTGCGGTAAGCTTTATGGGGGATTTTAAGGAAGGTTTGCTGTAATTTGTGGAGGATTGTTTTAGTTGGGGTTCGATTAGAAAAAGCGGCTTGGAGAGGGGAGCCCGGGTCGTTGTTGTTGTGCCCACAGAGCGTGTGGCTGTAAATCGTGGTATTTTACAGAATCAGGGAGATGGGGGTCCGATGGCTTGGGAAGTTCGGAGTGTTTTGTGTGCCAGTGAATAATGTTTTGTTGGTGTGGCTGGGTCACAGTCAGACTCAGAACAGCTGTACCTGGTGGTGGTGCTGAGCTGAGACTCAAGAGGAGAGGTGGCACCTCTGTCTGCTGGGGACAGGGCAGGAATGGGCCCTTGCGGGGTGCTGTCCGCTCTTTCTGCTGTTGACTGGAAATATGCTTGGATATATGAAACTGTATCAGGGACACTGGAAATACCTTGTGTAGAAGTAACCACGGCCTCAAGTTTGAAAAGGTTACTTAAAATGTTCTAATATGATTTATGTATGCAAGCTAATGGCCATGCACTGCACACAGTATTGAGGGAGAGATGTGTGCACGCAGACCCATACATGATTTCATTTTTGATTTGAGCTTCTTGAAAATGTTTCTGAATGTTTCTGACAAGTTGGTGATTTTCTCCAGCCCGATTTGGATGGTGGGGCTGTTTAGGCTTTCTTTGCCTTGGAGGGAGAAGACAATTTAAATTTCTGTTAGAAAAAAACCCAGAAAATTGACTTCTATGATTTTTATCAAGCAACGACCCCTGGTAGATAATAACCAAAAGGCATTATATGAAATGAGCATTATTGTAGAGGTCAAAGTGGCTGTGGACGATGCAATGTGAACGAAGCATACCACAAATGTGCAGTTTTTTTAACAGCATAACAGTAAAAATAGAAGGGATTTAAAAAAAAAAAAAACCTGAACTTCTGTGTTGATTATAAGTTATAACTGAAGTACACAGAGGGCCTGGATATTGTTTTAAAAAAGCCAGCAAAACAGCTATTTCTAAAAAAATAGTAGGTTCTCTCAGAAGGGTAGAGAAAGAGAACAAAAATAAGCGTTATGTTGGGGGGGAATGTCTGGTGTAGGGTTTTTTTCTTTGAATTATTTTCAACAAGTACTTACTCTGTTCTGTATTTTTAAGAAATTATGTGGACAGCAATTTTGTTTCTTTACCAAGGCAGTGAAAACACCAAGAATCCTTTTTATAATTTGGAAAGAATGTCAAAAGAATGAAGTAGTTAAACCTAAGTGTATTAGATCATACGGCTTAAATGCATAAATAAGCATAACTGCAATCACAGAAACCAATGTTAAAACCACCAGGAAAACTCACCCACAAACCCTAATGACTTAAAGGGAATGACCTCAGCCATTGTGAAATTTGTGCCTATTTGTTGACTGACATTTTTTTGTAGAAGCAGAGTGCGTGTTTCGTTGGGGTGTGGGATTTTTGTTGTTTGAAAGACTTGCTGGGGGGTTTTTTGTTGTTGCTGCCAGGTTTGAATACAAAGAGTGAAAATGGGATTGAGGCCGGGAGAGCCTGGATGTGATTTGGGCCTTAGCAATTCGAAAAGCAGGTGAAGGGTTTGTTATTGATGGACAGAGACTGGTAGAAATTGATTGAAGTTTGTTTTTCAGATGTTAGAAACTTCCTTGATGATAGCCCATTTCTAACTTATTCCCAGCTGGTTTCCTCTTAAGGAAATGAAGGTTTAAAGTATTTGGTTACAAACCTGAGATTTCTTCACGTCCGTGTCTTTGCGTGAGTGCTGCATGAAATGCCGGTATCATTCATCTCCCCTCTGCTTTTTGGAGAGGAAATTGATGCACGGTAGAACCTCAACTTGCCTTTACTGCAACACCACTTAATAATTCAGGGAAATGGAGGTCTTGAATTATTTCAACAATAATAGACTTCTTTGGGAATGTTTTTAAACAAACCAGTGCTACAAACTGCAAGCCTGGCCAGAGCCGAGTCACACTGCAGACAAGGTTTCTCTCTGCTGCCTGATTCTGGCAGTGGGCTCTTATTTTTCTGGGATGCAGTAATTAAAGGAGGTCCATATTTAATTGCCTCTTCTTAGATGTGCAGAAAGGTTTAGGAAAATGGGTAGTTTTGTGCTGTTTGGTGTCTAACTCTAGGCGTTCAGTCTCGTGGTGCAGAAATTCTCATTTGCCATCCTTGCTTTTGGGAAGGAAAACAGCCCAGCTAAATAAATAAATAAAAATCCTAAATAAAAAGAATGATTTAATACTAGTCAGCTCAGATAGTAACTAGTTAACCCACAGAGAGCTGACTCCTCTCTGTGCTGGAAAGGGCAGATTTCACAGAGAAACTCAACCAGAGTAGGAAAGCCTGGTACTTCCAAACAAAGACAAGGGGACGTGGGGAAAACTTCTTAAACTCAGCAGATGCCTTAAAAACTGGAAATGCCTCTAGGATTACTCAGGCACCCACAAGAAACAGTGAAGGGAAAGTGGGGCAGGCATCTGATTTTTTTTTTTTTTGTTTTGTTTTTAAAATAGGTTGAGTAAGCAAAGCAATCTGGGGGCCCCAGTTATTTACAACTTTGCACACCATGCAGAGTGCCTCATCAGCTGTCTCAAAGGCAAGTTTTGCATCTATTGCAAATTGTGTCTTTTGATGACACATTTGATTCAACTTTTTGCTGTGTAATTGTCCTACAGCTACTTTGAAATAACTTTGATCAGTTTTGAATATAGATCCGTATCACCAGTTTTGAGTCCCCTTGCGACCACTCTTCTGTGCTAAATTAACCATCTTTAGAGTTTAATTGTAATTATCTGGCAATTCTTTGATTGTAAGTCAAGTCAAAATGTATTTACAGAATACTTTACTTTCTGTAAAAGTTGACAATGTGTACTTGAGTTTGTAAACTATGCAAATTTATTATTTTTTTCCCATTTCTGTGGCTGAAACAACTCAAAATCTTGTTTAGAATTGAGCAATACTTTTTATTTGAAAAAGAGAGATTGTTTTTCCACCCCTTAACAAACTAAAAAGTACCATTTTTTATGAATCACAGCAGTTTTTTAAGTAAAACATTTGAATGTTATATTGGCTGTGTCCAAATTTTCCTTTTTTTTAATAGGCTACCTTTATTTTTTTAATTTAATAGCTTGCGCTTGGTAAGTGCTACATTGATACTACTTCTCTCCGCTGAGATACAGAGTTAGGAGTAAGTCACCCATATCGCTTGTAGCAAAACAGCTAAATTTTCTCCTTCGTTGTGTTTAACTGTGGGTAAATGTATTAGATCCAGTCCTGCTGCCACTGCAGTTTCCAATCCTTTCACTCAAATAAGGATTGGCCCCTTATTGAGAGGGAGCAGTTTTTAATCTTCTGTACTTGTTGCACAAGTGTATTAAAAAAAAAAAAAAAATCACATCATAACCGCTGTCAGTGCAAGTCCAATTGACTTCTTCAGTGCCTGAGCATTGCAAAACAGGAGCGGGAATCACTGTCTTTCTGTGATATCCACGCTCAAAGGCCTTATTTGCAACTCAGCAAAGGTTTTCAGCAGCAGTTAGGAAAAGCTAACAAATCCAAATCAGGTGGGGAGCTGGTACAGACCCCAGTGAGGGAGATACCGCAGCCCCTGCAGTAACAGTGGATGTAACCTCCTGCACCAAAAGACCTTTGCAGTGATGTGACTTAGCGGTTGGTATAACGTCTCCTCTGACCTAATACTCTTTAATGTGTTGGTGCAGTCATGTGTGCAGCAGGAAAACAAGGCAGACACCGATTTTCTTTCTATTTGTTGAAATAAAATAAAGATCCTCATTTTGTTTAGCCTTGGTAGCCTGTGGTGTAAATACCTACTTTAGAAGAATCTTGGTTTTAATTAGTTACAGTTTTGTCTGAAGAAGAGGCAAGCTTAGTTCTCTGACCTAAAATACATAATTGTTCAGCAATGCTGTAAATGTGTGTAAGCCTGTACAAGGCAATGTAAAATATCTTTTGTACGAAAACTGACAGACCTTTGCTGTCTCTCCTTAAAATGACTTTGCCCTCTTCAGTATTTCTGCACCTGAAAATGTTAAGTTGTGGTTCGAAAGAAGGGGTATGCTGCCTGTTATGTGTGATTTAATTTTGTTTGTTTGGCAACCATCCTTCCTGTTCACTGCAGCAGATGAATATAATTTGGGGAAGAGAAATGGATGGGGAGGGGGCCTAGGGAAGCAAGCTGAGTCTTCGCTTAAATATTTGAAATCCAGCAAAACTTCTGGGCTAGATTAGTTTTGAAACACCACTTATACCCCCCGTGCGAAGTAGGGGTGGTGGGTGGAGACGAATGCTTGATTTCAAATTGAAAGTAATAAAGGATGCTGCTGCTAAAAGTCAGATGCATTGATGTTGGAGCCTGGCACTTCCTTTCTTAAAGCCCAGTGCTTCTCTTTCCCTCAGTTTCCCCTGACACAAATCAGGATTATTCAATCACAGCAGCGGTTTAGCCATATCTATGGTGGAGTGGGATGGTTGCTTTATGATGCACAGAAGCATTGTGCCCTGGTTTAGGACAGGAAGTGGAGAATGAATATTGTTTTGAACTTGAACTTCGTGAGCAGACAGAAAGTAATTATCGGAGCTGGAACTCCCCTGGGAGGAGCTGGGGAGTGATGCACTGT
The DNA here is from genome assembly GCA_947846985.1 of Fratercula arctica. Classification (NCBI taxonomy): domain Eukaryota; kingdom Metazoa; phylum Chordata; class Aves; order Charadriiformes; family Alcidae; genus Fratercula; species Fratercula arctica. The sequence goes on along the minus strand of CANTUZ010000013.1, from coordinate 10,609,285 downwards.
GCTTGTAAGAAGCACTGTGGGATCTTAAATATCTAGTTGTGTTTACGCTTTGGTTTTACATTTCTGCTTTTTAATTGATCTTCTGCTCCTCAATTTTTCCTTGGCAAATAGAGGAAGAAACAATTGCATGTAGACTTCATATACCATGTTTATTGATAGACACCTTCCTGCCCTCCCTTTGCTGGTGGGGCAGGACTCTTAAATTTCTGTCTAGGTCCTTTTACTTTCAGTTGTAAAATGAACTCTTTTACTGCCTGGGTTACTTAAGGAGCCTATTATAACATGAAAAATTGACTTAATTGATGATTAAGAGCACATAATTGTATCTGAAGCCATTTAATCAGAAGCTGCGAGTAAGCCCCTTTGTAGTATTTAGTATTAATTATAAACTGTAGAAGCTCTTTATCTGTCTTATAAAATAGAAAACGCAGCTAAATGACACAAAGTCTGCGTAGTTGTGAAGTTAACATTATGAGTATCAATTTTTTTGTAACATATTGCTATGAAAAAATTACTGACCACTTTCTAGGAAAAAAAAGGCAAAGTTCTGCCTTCACTGAATGTTTTTGCTGTATTGCCTGTGACTTAAGCAAACTACCCAAGTTTTTTGTGGTGTTTTGGTTTTTTTTTTTTTTTTTTTTGCTCTGCTTTGGCTGCCTCTTCACAAGTTCTTCAACAAAGAATAGTCAGTGCAAGACTTCACCTTTTTTTACAGACTGTGTGATATCTTCTGCAGATTTTTAAAATACTGTTCCCTACTAAGATAATTAAACAAAGAAGGGAAAAGATTTTTTGCTTACTTTTTGAAGGTGATACTTCTGCCTATCGTAGGTGTGTGCTTTTTGGTTCTCAGAAAGGAGTAATTCATTATTTTAAAAAGAACATTTAAAACGTATAATTACATTAATCTTCAAAGTAAAATTATATATACATTCTTTATGATAATGTCTCCCTGGTCAAGTTCACAAGACTATTTTCATCTTACATTAACACAGTTGTGGGATTCTTTATTTGTGGTGAAGTTTTAAAGGTAGTAAAATTAAGTCACTTTAAAAGAAAATTGTGTGGTGATTTATGGTAGCAGAGTAGGCAAAATTCCTCTAGAGATTTTAATATCTTCCACCTGGTATAGAAATGAAAAGAAAATATTCTTTAGCTGGTGACTAATTTGTCACTAATACCCAGGGGTTCCTTCATTACAAAGCAAAGATGTCAGTTTTAAGAGAAACGTACAGTGAAAAAACCGAGTGCAACTTCCTGTTGCAGACACTTAAAAAAGGAGAAAAATAAAGGTCTGGAAAGCAGCCGAAGCGGTGTGAAGGAAGGCTCAAAAGCTATCAATCAGGGCAAAATGGTTGAGGAAGGATTTTACCTGCAGGCTTCAGTGGAATTCATTAGGACATGTTTGAGGAGGAAAGTCACTCGATAGGACTCCAGAGGAGGAGCTCTGACATGCAGTAATACCCAGGCTGACGCTCAGTTCTCCTCCAAACTGCACGTACTGCATCCTGGTGATTGTTTGCAGAGGAACTGTATTGTTTAAAAAAAGTCACACTCTGCTTACTGATGGCTTTTTTACTTTATCACAATGTTAAATGGATTGGGTCCAAGACTTACAGTTCAAATGAAAATGCTGCTAGAGAATATCTGCAGCTAATGTCAGCTCAAACCTGACAGCAGGCATCACGGCGTCTCTGCCATATCAGTGTCTTGACAAGGCATTTTTCCCAGTGGAGAACTATTCCGATGTCCAGACACTAGTGTAGTGTCATCACTTTGCCTTTTGCTGCAATACCAAAACTTTGACTCCGCTCCTGTCCCTTCAGTGCTGCGGTTTCACAACAGCTCAGTATAAGGAGGGGGAGCATGAGCCGTTGCAATATCGGGAGAGAGTGGAATGAGGACTTCAGTCTCCCTCCCTTAAGAAACTAATTCTGCACTTAGGTCATATGTGAGTAGGCACAGTAAAATGTGAATATTGGATAGAAGACATCTGCTTATGACCAGCTTTAGAAATGGGAAGTAGGCAGTTGGCCATGGCAGCAAAGTGTCGGCCTGCAGCAGCAGCAGTGTAGCTTCTTGAGGGCTTTCTGGTTTGCTCTTCCCCTACTTTTTACTACAACCCAAAAAGTTGCTCAGGAAGCGCGTTAGCAGCATTATCTGTGACAGAAGTCATGATTCAGTGTTAGAGCTGGAGCGATGTTAGAGGTTTGGGAAGAAGTAGCGAGTACTGCACCAAACAACACACATGTTAGAAACAACATGTGCAACGACTTTGTGGTAAAAGTGTTTATGTAGCGGGGGGAAGCCCTGGCATGTCCTGCAGGCTCCAGGCCGTGTTAACACAGTTCTGTCTCGCTGGAGAGTGAGGTTTAATCTCAGCCATTCTATGGTTAGTTGGAAAAAAAGATTTTACTTTCTGTCAGAAGCACATTATTGGAAAGGAAATTTATTGGTTTTGCTGTTTCCTTCAGTATTAGTGTATTCTTCAGTCAGAGCACTGAGGTGAATAAGAAGTGGGCTGTATGTGTAGTGGGTTGACCTTGGCTGGTGGCCAGGTGCCCACCAGCTCCTCTCTCACTCCCATCCTCAACAGGTCATGGGAGAAAATAAGATGAAAAAGCTTGTGGGTCGGGATAAAGACAGGGAGATTGCTTACCAATTACCATCACAGGCAAAACAGGCTTGGCTTGGGGAAAATCAATTTATTGCCAATTAAAATAATATTGGATGGTGAGAAACAAAGGGAAGAACTAAAACGCCTCTGCCCACACCCTTTTCCAGGCTCAACTTCGCTCCTTCATTCCCAGTTCCTCCATCTTCCCCAGAGCGGCTTGGAGCGTGGGGAATGGGGCATTCTAGTCAGTATATAACATTTCCTTTCTACCGCTCCTTCCTCCTCCTCACACTTCTCCCCTGCCCCGCTGTGGGTGCTCTGTGGGCTGCAATTCCTGTCAGGAGAACCAGCTCCAGCCCGGTCTCTGCAGGGGAATCTGCTCCGGGGCCTAGAGCACCTCCTTCCCGCCTTTCTCTCCGGCCTTTGTACAGGCCTTGCAGGGCTGTTTCTCCCGCGTTTTTCCTTTCTGCTGTGCTGAATTTTGCTCTTTCTTAAATGCATTATCACAGAGGTGCCACCGGCTTCTCCAGTGGGCTCGGCAGGGTCCTGCTGTGGGTCCCTCACGGAGCCGTCTGTGCCTGGCACGGGGCAGCCCCTCACCTCTCCTCACAGAGGCCCCTGCAGCCCGCCCTGCCAGCACCTGGGCACCGGACACCCCATACAGTACAACAAAATCAGCACTTCATTAATTCATATCAGACTGTGATCTGCAGCAATTTCACATCCCATCCAGTAGGAATTGCTGCTGGTTTTAGAGTGTTTTACAACAAGGGAGGGAAAGGGAAGGGTGACGCAGAAGGTCAGCTTTGCTTATCCTGCGTCCCACCTGAGGTAAGAGACAAGCCTGGTAAATAAGGAGCAGCCCCTGGTCGCTGAAAGTTAAAATTAGATCCACCTTTTCAAAAGTCTCCAAGTTGATGCAAAAAGGCTATTTGGGCATCTTGTAGGCACAAGTGGTCTGGTGCAGAAAACTGAACTTGTGCTTTACTGATGTTTAAGGCCTGAATTTTTTTGAAAATAATCTCATCCCACTTGTATAGTAACATACTGGCTGTTGAAATGACTTTTAAATGTTGAAATGTCTTTTAAATGACTACCTGAACTAGGGATGTGGGTTTTTCTATGTTTAGGATCTTGTATTTGTTAGATGTATTTTCTTGAGAGTTTTTTGGGGTTTAAGTTGCTTGTAATTGTGTAACCCCTCTGAAGATGGGAAAGGCTACTGCAGGGGACCAGTCCTCCTTCCTGTCTTGCCAAGTCTTTTAAATGTTTGGGGTTTTTTTATGCATGTTCTATTAATATTCATATCAAGAGCGTGGAAACAGGTGAGATGGTGTTGCCATCAAATGGTGTCCACCCTGCGATTCTAATCCTGTATCCAGGGTTTAAATAACATTTTAAATTTCCTTCATGTGTTGGGCTTCGTGGCTTTTAAGCCATTAGCCTGAAGCTTCTACGGCATCATTTTTCTACCTGATTTATGCTACAAAGATCTGTGTTCAGTTCCTTATGAGCCACCTGCCATTCCTGATGGCGATGGCAGCTGTGTGCCTAGGAAGAGCCTGGGGTATGCAGGGGAGAGTTTGTCTGAGGAGGGCAAAGGATCCTGCTGTTCTCAATGGAAGCAGGTTTACTTGCAGAGGGATCTTGACAAAGATTTGGCTGTAGCTACTAACAAGGTGGTAAGTGAAGATGACTACGTGGTCCTAGTGTTATCGTGCATATTAATGTGCTCTGTTGGCAAAGTATAATTTTGTTGGGCTTCTTTTTCCTTCTCGGGAGAGCCTTACATTTATGCTTTTGTCTTGGGAAGCAAGTTAGAAAAGCCATTTTAACAGGAGTCAGCTCAGGAGAGAGCAGAGCTCTATGCAAGCATTTTTATGCTTAACCTGACAATCCAAAATCTTGCTCGAAAATATTGTCTGCCACTCTACAAGAAACTGTCAGTCTTTCATTAATCATTCAGTGGTCCTTTAACTATACGGTAAACAAAACCCACCAGGCCTGTGTTGTACTGCTTGCAGCCTATTCTCCTTTCCTCAACACCTCATGCAGAACTTGGTTTGAAACCCGATCTAGCGAGGTGCTGCCTCCACCAGCCAGACATATTATTAATGGCCCAGATGCCTTCTTAATGAAACGGTTTTGTTGTGCCAACACGATGCTCTGTGTCCTTCCTCAAATGGATGTTCTCTGTGTTGATGCAGATACCATTACCAGAAGTAGTACTATGGAACCTGCAATCTTGTGGTCTCTGGAACTTAAAATTCTGTAATTATTCTTGGCATGTACTCTTAAAGGTTGATGCATATTGGTCTTTTTTCAGACTCACTGAAAATTAAGCCCTGAGTTGTCATGGGTTTTTTTTGTAGTGCCTTGAGTGGTTGATGCACCCTTGCGACCTTTGGAAGTGCAGTTTGGGTTGTAATCCACAAATCAAATGATAGTAAAGAAGAAATAGCTGGGATGTGACTTGTGGAGACATTTTTCAGATAGTCCCCTGACAGTGAAGTGCTTAGAAGTTGGAGTATTACATATGCAAAAGGGAAGCCAAGGTTTAGTTGCCAAAATCTGACTACTTTAACTTGCGAGTTGACTGAATATAGGTATGCTTTGCCCTGAAGTCTTAGCCTAGGAGTTACGCAGCAGTTCCCAGCACTGTAAATTTGAAGATTTCCAGGCTCATTTAAGTGCTGTCAACCAAGGCTTGTGTTCAGTCTTAAGCATTTTTCACTTCAGTTAGGAAGGCCTGAAATAATCAGTTCTTGGAAAGGAAGTTGTGTTATCCTGACACGAGTTTAGGAGAAGTATTTCTCCCAGATTGTAAATGTCCAAAATACATCACTCAGATTTGTTCTGCTGAATGTTAACTTACAATGGTGAAGGTAAGTGATTGTAAAGTCAATTTTCATGTTTAATTAGTTGTATGCATGATTCATATGTTTTTTATTCTTATTCCAGTTTCTTGCCAGCCTTGTATTTTGTACTGCTCTGAATCTGTGAGTTTGTGTTTTGAGGCAACACTTGTGCAGTGGTGGCCACCAGCTCTCATCTTTCAGGCACAAGCTAAGTGCATTTTTGATCTGAGGATTTTAACTCTCTAGATACTGACAAGTCAGATTTATTTTCTTTTTTTGATACAAAAGAGATACGATGCAGTTGTCTATAACGATGCATGTAATTTCAGAAGAGTAAAACCCTATGCTTACCCCTTAAAAAGCTCTTCAGAAAAAGAATTGCATGGAGGAAAGCACCTGCCAAGCCTTCTTCTGCTTAAAAACGCTTACAGGTACCCTGTAGCCAGACACTATGTTCACTGATACTGAACACCAGTGACCAATCTCCCACCAATTCCTAAATGCTGTTTAATATTCTAGTTATCTAGTAAAGCTTTTTGGCTCTGTTTTTAACTGCAGTAGACGGCTGCCAAGGTACATGCATGACATGAAGTAAACCCCCAAAGTAGTTTGATACCCCTGCAAATAGGGCAGTGTTGCAAATACCTAAAGTAGACATCGAGTAAGAATTACTGGCTCAAAGTCTGCTTGTGAGTGTAGTTTATGTATTAGGAGGGGTGGGCATGGTCCTCAAAGTCATGTTAAATTAATCTGTTTGTCAGTTAACATTAAAATAGTGGAAGTGGTGCCAATTTCAACTGTATTGGAGTATTTTATTGTAATCCTGTGTTTACAGGGAAGTACAGGTAGCTATCACCTAAGCAATGGCGTAATTTGGGTGGACTGTCTTACTTGGCAGTAGAACTACAGTCACCCTGCGAGCAGTGGGACCCTTCTTACAGCAGTCGTGTTGATAGATTGCAGGTATGGTTTCAAGACTGGATTAAGCTGACTGAGAGCTGCGTTGACATCACAAGAAGTGGCCGCCTCAGCCTGGCTGCATGTTCCTGTCTCCTCCTCTGTGTTGGTGCTATCAGACATGCTATAAACTGGATCAACTCGCTGATCCAGATGAGAAGAAAACCAGAATAAATTAAAAAAAAATGGTTTGTTGGTTGGGCTGTAAACAGACTTGTGTGGGTGCAGGAGATTGTTGCTGAGCTGGGGAGAGGACAGGGTTGCATCTTTGGTCAGTAGTAAAGTCTTTGAATTTTTACAATCATTTGAAGCTAATAAAATCCCAAGATAGATGACAATGCAGTTCTGCTTTTACCTTTGATAACTGAACTGCCAGGCAACAATTTGGGAACAAAATCAATTTACAAGGTGTAGTCAACTTAGTTGTTGAGGATTAATCAGCTTGATGCTTTAGTTTAGGTATTTTTTATGTTCCCTCTTTTATTTATGCATTTAATATATAAAATTCCAACCCTTACCTGGCTTGGACTTCTAACAGCATGTGCCAAGTTCTGTCCTGCTCCTTCATCTGGTTCCCAAGGGCACTTTTGGGTAGGTATTTTTGAAATATGCATCTTAAGCACATTCCAGAGGAAGTTCAGAGCAAGATGTGAAGTTTACTGCTGCTTTTAAGACAGCTAGAGAAGCTGGGGGGAAATCGTGGTTGTATATTGAATTATAAAAGTGCTTGCCCCAGTCATAGGAAGCCCAGGATGATTTCCTCCAGGTGCAAGCTGTGTGTGACATCTTCAGTGGATGAGGGCAACACACTGATTTCATTCCCATGTGGAGCTTGTCAGAAGTGACTTGCCCAAAATCTAGCACCACATTAGTAGGACAGTGATGAGAATCAGGGATCCTTAATTTCTGGGTTTCTGAAGTCATTGGTGCATTGGCTGCTTAAAAGACATCACTGAAATGAGTAATAGCAATCTGAATTTTTTGTTTGCAATTTGTACAATTTGGCAATTGTATTTTAAAGTAGCATTAACTCTCCCTTCAAGTGGGGTTGGTAGGATTGACTGACTAGCTATTTTAATTACTGAATGTAAGTTACAAGAAAAACTTCTCTCTGACAAAAGCATATTATATCTTGGCTCTTAATACTAACCAGCTCAACTTTAATTTCACAGCTTGCTGCCAACAGCTGCCTTACTAAGACATAGTACTCATAATAAATGAAATTTCATGAAAAAAGAAAAATGAAAACTTCGTTCCAGCTGGATTGAAAAGGCAGTTGGAGCATTTTTATCCTGCATATAAAGCTGCCATCCACATAAACATTTCAAATTACTTTTTCATTTTTAATAATCAGGATCAGACCTTTTCTTATTATTCAGTCAAATGCACGATATTAGAAACATACAATTTCATTCAAAGTCTGTTAGTTATTGAATCCTGTCCAGAGTTAAGCATTGAAGTGTTTTGGGAGAAACTCACCTTTTAGTTTCAGGTTTTTGACAACCTACTTGGATGAAAACCCTGAAATGAGCAGACTGCTCTAGTCCTGCTTGGTAGTGCTCAGAGGGATGGTAGTTACATCATTTGCTTTTGGAGCTGTTGCTTGTGTATTGTTGAAAGTCCTGCAGCTGATGAGTGCTTGCCTGGACTACCAATGGGAATCTCAGTTAAATTATCACACAGCCTCTCTGCACATGGAAGAGATTAATTCTCATAGCCACAAACAGAATGAATGCTTTGTACTTGGTACCATAATGTAAGTTCATGCTGAAATACAGTGCCAGTAACCAACTCCTTTACCAATAAATTCACAGTTCTAATAACCATGTGTTTTTACCGCATCCTGATCCCAAAGGATCAAAGAAGCATTGATTTATTTAGCTTTTTTGGGTCCCATCCCCCGTTGTTCTCGCTCCTTCCCCTTGCTCCCTGTGTGCTCAAAAGAGCCATATATGAGATGAAACCCAACTGTTGTTGTATAGTCCACAGCAGGGAGGGACGCTTTGCAAAACCACAGAAAAGAACATTTCAGCCAGTAGAAATGACAGGAAGTGTTGTGGGCAGACAGAACACAAACACTAGAGCCTGCTTTGGCCAAGAGTTGATATCAACCTGTCTAAACTGCTGTGAAGTTCTTTATTGACAATAAATGGATTGAAAGTTAAAAACTCAACATCTTTAAAAATTACACTATGCCTGTGGCATACTACTTTGCTGCTGTAAGAAAAGTTCCTTGAAGACAGCACTGATCTCCCCAAAACGTGGTTGAGGATGCAACTAACAATATTTGTTCAAGACAGTGAAGTTGAGAAGTGTTGATATGAGTGTCTGATGAAGCAGGTATGCGTTACTCAGTAGAGGTGCCAGCAGCAGAAGCATTTTATCCTTCAGTTAGGAAAAGGTGAGTAATACTCACAAGGAACATTACTTCCCTATAGCTGAGCTATTGGTAATGTGATCATATCCCCAGACCTCTGTAAAGGCCCCTTGTCCTATTGCAAGCGCGTGCTAAGACTTTGTGTAACATCTCTTGTTAGTAGTCACTGGGGGCAGTGGTAGGACTGGTTGACGTTCCTCATTAAAAGGCTGACCCAGTACAAGGTTTCTGAAAATTTGAGTTAATGAAACTATTTAGCAAGCATTACTGAGACTGCTTTACAAAAAGGTGTTTTATGGTTCAGGCAGTATTTGGTGGCTCTTGTATTACAGCAGCAGGTAGAGGTCCCAGCTCTCCGCTCTGTATGTAGGTGTAACTAAAGAGCTTCTTGCTTCAGAATATTTATTTCTCATGACCGGAGAAAAATGTGTGGAAAACCAGCATGGACGCAAGGTACAAATTTCAATGACCAGGTCATTATTTTGTTACAAAGTAAGCCAGATATTTGGGTTTTGCCTCTGAATTACACACCTTCGGGAAAGCTCAGTAATTCCTAATGGCTGAACATGCTATTTCTAAGCCTAGAAATCCTGCTTCTAAGTAAAAAAAAAAAAAAAAAAAAAAATTCTTTTTAAAAGAAGAACCTGGGACTGAGTAGATGCAACTTTCACTGGTTTAAGTGGTTTTTTTTTCAATCCTATCTTAGATCAGTGCAATGAAACGGAGTTACTGGTTGTATGCATGCCTATGGGTCTATCAGAACTGGCAGTTGTTCAGGGAAAAGGAAATTGATACACTGAACAAAAACCCTGTCAGCAATTGGAGAAAATCCTTTTCTGGCATAATTCTTACTTCAAGATGTTTATGCTGCTGAAGTATATGTTCACCTCAAACTGTGATTTGTTTGCCTGTTTGCTGTTGCCTAGGGTTTATAAAGTAGAGATTGCAGCCAGTACTTGAAGCAATATAAATGGTTGTTGCCAGCTAGCAAGGAAGTGTGGGGAGAGAGGGAAAGATGACATGTTTCTATGTTCAAGAGCATGTTTCTTAGGAGTTTTTTTGGAAAGGGAAGGTCCAAAAACGTTTGCTGCAAAAACATCATTAGTCTTTGTAGATGGGAATGGTAGAAACAGGTACATTTATCTGTTACTAGATAGAGAATATATGTTGGAAATATTTAAAAATTAGTGTGATTGAATATCTAAAACTGTTTCCAAGTCTAATATTTTCTCCCGCATCCAAGATATAGTGCAAACCATTTTTTGACATTTGATCTATACTGTTTGTAGATCTTTTATATACACAGAGGGATTTACTGCTTTGTAATCAAGCTGCTGAAGAAAAACTTTGTCCTTTTATTCACTAGGGATGACTGTAATAAATTAAAATGGTTTCCCATTAGCCTTCCCTACTTAGTCGAACCACTTAAAATTGCTTTGGACTTTGCCCTCGTCTGACCTCCTCACCTTTGCTCAAACATTTCTGCTTCCAGGAGTGCAGCAGTGTTGGTCCTAGAGCCTTACTTCACCGACTGAAGTTACAATTCATTTTGGGCTGGAAGCGAAGTGCCAAGGTGGAGCCTGTTTGGAGTTAAAAGAAATATTTAGTAGTTTTAAAAGCCTAATGCATGGCCTAATTTGCAGGTGTTCTGTGGCATCATATATTGCTGTTAGCGTTAAGAGCTGATTGTAGCTTGACTGCATGCGTATTTTTCAGTTAAGACTGTGTGCATGCAGATGAAGATAGGTTGTTTTGGTTTTAGGTTTTGGGGGTTTTTTTATTGCTCCTGTGAGATTTCTGTGGCAATAATGGCTTTACCAGCTTGTGGACAGAACTGTAGAGTTGAAACAACAAAATCTCTGAGGCTTATCTGAGCATGGAAGTGCATTTATAACATTTATACGTAAAATTCTCTCTTTCTGCTGCCTATTAAATGCAATCTGAATTACGTTGATTTACAAAACAAACTGCAGCTTTAAAACTGCTGTTCTGTCAAATGTACAATTCTTGCTTTATAACTGATAATGCCCTAGTCTTAAATGGATACACATTAAGAAGTTGCACTAAAGTAAAAGAAAGCCATGACAGTTATTAGACAGTATATGTGCAGTTCAATTCTGGATTGTTATTTTTAGTTATGATATGAAGGGAAGGGCTGGATTACTTACTGAGTTCCCAAATCTAGTGTCCTTCTGCCTGTTACTTCTCTTTGTATTTGGGTTCTAAATTCAGGTTTTATACTTCTCGTTGGCTTGGAGTAGTAACTTGGAGGCAATTTGAAATGGTCTCAGTGCAATGTTGTAACCTAGAGAAACTTAGAGAAGATGCCACACTTGTAACAGTGCAGAGAAATATATGGCATTACCAAATGGGATTCTTTGAAATATTTCAGTGAGGTAAATGTGCATGAGGAATAATGATAAAATTGAGTAGTTCTTTTAACAATATAAAAATCACTTGTTTACACTTAGAAGTCTGACCAGATTGGCTTGTTTCTGTGCCAGGAAAGTGTGTAGGGCAGCCCAGATTGACCCCGTGTTTGTGGCGTACAAGGTGGTTCAAATGTCTGGCTTTGGAGGCACTGCTAGTGGAAAATCCCCTCAGCATGGGGGGGATGCACACCTTGATAGATTGCATGCTTGTTAATGCTTACAAATCAATGGCTTATTTTATAGACAGTGAAACTGGACAGAGCTCCAACTGTGTCACAGCACACCCATATTGGAGACAAGTAAATGCAGTAGGGAGAGAGCTAACCGCACCCTTCAGAAGCACAACACACTGTGGGGAAGGCAGCAACTGAAAAACAAGCTCAAATGGCCTTCAGCAAACATATCTTGCAGTACCCTAGTTTTATAGGAATTAGTAGCTAATGCCAGTCCGTATCATTCAGGAAAAGTTCCAAAACAGTCCTATAAATCCTTGCTATTCCAATTTTAAAAAATTTTTTGTTAAGCAAGGGCTAACTTGTCAGAACAGCAGAAAGCAGCCATAGGATTCTTGGCTGGTCATAGTGAAGATCTCACATCTTAAATATTTTCAGCTATCTGTGATTATTCCACATAGGTAAAAATAACTGATAGTCTGTATAAATTTGAATAAACACAAGGAAACCACAAGATGACTGCAAATGTTGCTTGAAGAAGAAGAACGTGTCCTGTATGTCATTGATCAAAGTCATCAAATCATAACTGAGGGTGGTTTTGTATCACTAGTGTTTTCTGGTCAAGAGGATGCTGGGATTAGGGTCATATTATGGGTTTCAGGTGCATTGTATAACATGGGGGATATCTGCCCAAGAAATGTGGAAAAACTACTGATGTTTTTGAGACTATTTTTGGAATCTGTACTTATGTATCTTGGGCCATTGGGGTGCCAAGGGCAATATTGTGAGCAGTTGAGAGAAGGAAACATGTTCCCTAGTTTTGCAATTGCTGGGGCACGCTTGCATCCTGGGAGGAGAGCAGACCAAACAGAGTGTTTGCCCAGTGAGGCTTGTCTCTGTTCCAAAGCAAACTCTGGGCTTTTTGCATATGAAAGTATGCAAGAATTCATAATCTGACCCTCTATATTATTTGTGTGTATACATAACCTGCAATTCATTAAAGAAATCCGTGCTGCAGTGCTCTGTCTCTGCACTGTCTGGGAGCGATGCAGAGATGAGAATGGTCTTAGCAATTGCAAGAGGTTTCATACAAAACCACCAGCTTGAAAGAGCTTATCGCTGGTGAGAGAATGATCTCTGGCATTTCATAAATCATCAGCAGTACTAACATGCTGTTTGGAGATTTATATCATTAGCAAATTAATCATGTTCAGGAACACTCCTGTAGCAATGTTGGATGAGACGCTGTGTAACGCCTTTCTGCCAAATAAACTGCAGAGAGAGGGTCCTGGGGGATTGGAGGTGGAGAGGAGAAGCCAGGCTCAGCTTTCATATTACCTCAGCGCTGTCCTTGATAGCCGTCTTTAAAAAATATTTAAACAAAATGACAGTGAAAAGCTTCTTAGCAGCTTGACATGCTGGTTCTGACATCTTTAGTTTCCCTCCTCACAGGAAGCATCCAGAAAAGTTTTCTCAGTGCCTTCCAAGTCTGTAACACCTCTGCCATCCTCCAGCCCTGGAGCGCAAACACTTGTCAGGCTGCTCTAATGTAAGGAAGAGTAGAGATGGTAGGAGATGCAGTATTTTTATAGGCCATAGGAAAACCCTGTTTCGAAGAGAGACCTAAACGTCAAGTTCTGCTTACCTGAGTACTCCCGTTGAAAACCATAGAGCTTTTCTTGGCATGAACCCAAAGTTTTGGTGTAACTGAGGGTAATTTTGCCAGCCTTTATAGAATTTCATTTATACACTCAGTTATTCAATATTCCTCTAACTCTGTTTTTCCCTTGAATTCACCAAGCTTTGATTTTGAATTCTAAAACCAATTAGCAGTATTGCCCATGCATTGCACTCTCAAATATATACTTAATTGAAGTTTCCATACAGCTAAGGATAATGTTTATACCAGTGCTTCTCTGATGTTATCTCCTCTTCCCTTTAACAAGTAAATATAAACATACACTATGGGGAACAGGAAAAAAATTGTTAGACTACTAAATCATGCCAGTTTTCAGTTGCTGGGTGTTGCCTACAAATTCAGTGCTATAACAATGCAAAAGACCAACAACCATTCCGTATCTAGTTATTCGATAAACTGACTTGTATGTAGCCTTTATTTGGCCTTTTTCTTTGACTACACTTTTGTATTAACCAAAATTGAGTGCTTCCACTAAGAATCAATGCAACTAACTTCAGCAACCTGGAGAAGAACGTATTTCAGGTGTTGCCATATGTTATGTTAGTCCAGAGACCACCACTACTCATTTTGTGTTCTGGTGTAAGTCAGATAACTACTGCAGGTTTAGTCAGCTAATGACTAAACCCACGGTATAAATCTGCTGTGCTTCAAGACAGCTGTTAGATTAGTTCTCTCAATGCTTTTGCTGTGCCAGTGGATGCCAGCAAGTTCCAAATGTAAATGCTTTTTAATGCTTCATACAGCACTGAACACATTTTATAGAGCTGAGTTGGAGATATGCTATATTGTGCTTAATAAACTACTCTTTAAAATATCCATGATTCAGCTGCTTGTATGGAAAAATGTATGCTTAGCTTTGAGAAAAATCTTAACTCTTAAGAGCTGTCGGTGTCAGGCTGTTGCTTTTAAAACTTGGATTTTTGCTTAAGGTGTGTGTACATGCTTTTCAAAGTATTTGTTGCACGTATTTACTGGCAAAGTGGTATGTGACAGGACAAGGAAAAAGTTGTTAACCTTTCCCCACCAAGTCAGCAACTTGAGTTCTTACAGACAGCCCTATGATAGAGGGAAGTAGAAGGAGTGTAGTTCTAGCAGAAACTTTTTGTTCGTTTGCAAAATGTCCTGAAAGTTTTTGTGTGTGTGTTTGTGGGTTTTTTTTTAATCCAGGGCACAGAAAGGAACAGAGATTGTGTTTTTCAGAAGTTTTCATTTTAAAAGGCTTTTCTCAGGCCCGTGTCCCACAAGTTTTTTTTACTTGTGTGTCACATTCTTCTGGTTTTGCGTTATTTTCTCACTGAATTTTGTCTCTCTCAGCTTCCACTATACTGACGCATGCATGTTAAGGGAAGTAGTTCCTAGACTAGTTTTAGAGGGAGAAGTTCTGGTACAGAAAAAGCTTTCTTTGTGAAAGCTTGCAGTTTGGGATCTTTGTTGCACCCATTTACTCTGCAACATCTATTGCTGAAAATGCACCCTGTTAACCTTCAAGAACTATGTTAGAGGTGAAAGATGCAGGATTTTAAGACGTTAGCTGAGCCTCAATGCTAGTTTGCGAAGAGAAGCTAAACTAAGCAAAGCTGGTTGTCTTAATTGTGGCATTTCAATTCCATGCTTAAATTTGCAGCTGAACTGATTGAATTCAGTTGCTGGGCTCCTAAAGAATCAAAATCCCACAATCAGGCACACAGGCAGCCTTTGTGATGACAGCCTGTAAAACCAGCAGCTGTCCAGGGGTTAGTGCATTGGTTATGCTTAATGTGAACCATGGCAGGACATGTGCTAACAGAAGATGCACGACATACCTAGCACCTATTGCTCGAGGGTAGAAACAGACCAACTGGAGCAGAATGACTGGGATAGAAGAGCTACCCAGACAAATGTGAATTAAAGGGAGAATTTAGCCATGCAAAAGTTGGATGTAGGAAGGAGGAGAGATGTTATGTGGTCTAGGAGAAAATAGGAATGTGAGACTTATGCTTCTGTTCTGTATTGACAACTGCAGGCAGTGTCTGCTCTCTGCATTGTCAGAAGAGCAGAGAAAGATTGTGAAGTAGTAAGGAAAAGTCAAAGTATGCCAGTTTCATGGCGTTTTTAGTAGGTATAGGTTTGCTTTTCTGTCTTTGGCATTTGTATAGTTTTCTCCCTCATGCCTTTGTCCTGACTTACCTGAGTGCAACACGTTATCTTCATGGTTTTGAGCTCAGTGTGCTCAGATGTGGAAAAATGCGGTAATCCCTACTTTACAGAGAAAGGAAGTAGAGGCAAGCAGATTAAATATGAGTTTGGCTTTGTAAAATGCTCCAGCAACAGGAAACCTGTGGCTGACGCAGAACTGAATCCAAGTCTCCCTAATGAGAGCCCTAGCCACTGGACTGTGGCATCAAATTTGCCATTTCTGACAATTCAACTTGAGAAAAAAGTATTTTTTTTTTCCTAATTGCAGTTTTATTGGTGTTAGTATTTTAAAGCAGCTCTATACGTGGATTTCCCCAAACTACTAATCGGTTCTGTAATACTGTAATTTGTCTGAGCTCAAACCCCTTTGCTCATGTATATGCAGTAATAAAAAAAAAAAAACAACTGAAATTAGGTACACTCTCCTTTTTCCTTTTTTTTTTTTTTTTTCCCCACTAGAGTTACAGGACTACTTTTTTAGGAAGAAGGAAAAGAGATGAGCTGCTATATTTCCTTTGGAAGTCAAACACTGCATTCAGATATTTTGCACAGTTTTTTGGGGTGTTTTTGTTTGTTGGGTTTTTTTGGTAGCCGATTGCTGCAAACAGTGGGGGTCAGCAAGAGCATCTTTGCATGCTGCGTATGAGTGAATTAGTCATATCTGTGCCATCTTGTAGTAGCTGGAGGGAGGAAATAATTTTGATTCTTTTGTCAGTTGTAGAATTTATTCCATAAAAGTGTCAGAGATAAACTATGCTGAAGGCGATGAGCTGAAGTTAATCCAATGTCAGGAAATGCATCAACTGTTGAACCAGGCTGTTGGGCTACTCTTTTGGGCTGTGAAAGGGTGAGGGCCTTTGAAGTCCCATGCATGTGAGAGAAATTTGCCTTTAAGCTAGGGATATTGCAGATCAAGTATGAGTTTTCAGTCTAAGGCAGTCACCTTCTTAATGGCACATGTAAGTTTGTTCTCCAATATCCAAGAAGCTAAAATTGGCTTTTACTTACAGCTGGTTTTCCTAACCTGTACAGATGATAAAACTCTTTTCTTAGATTATTTGAATGAACTCTAGGTAGCTACTATTTTTTTTACCTGCAAGAAATTTTCTTGAGCTGCCTTGCAGTCCTGTAAATGAAGCAGTCATCTCTGTTGCTGTTTTGAATCCCAGCACTCTTGTATTTACAGCAGTCCCCTAATTCGGCCTTGTGCTTGAGTGGTCGCTGTTGACAGGCGGCCTCAGAGGTGATGAGCTGTATTGCAGAGTAGCTTCTTGAGAGTTGGACTGGTGATCCCAAGGGTAAGTGGTATATAACATGATAGGAGGAAACTGCTCGTTAGTGAAACAAAGTGGGCTTTAA